>CM029614.1:27114681-29742980 GCA_017311315.1 Dendrocalamus latiflorus
TACAACTTGCAGAGTTAACAGTGTTTCACATTTTTCAGGATTCCTTTGCCCTTCAAGATGTAAACGAACCTTAACCCTGTGATGTCTGCCTGTCCTTATAAACTGTGACTCTACGATTACTCCACTTTTTTAGATAATATATTCCGCAAGCAATCGAGCAGCTACGTTTAGTTTTGTGCTTAGCCTTTTTAAATGGACCATGTTTAGAACCACATCTAACTAAATAAACTGTGCCATGATACCTAAATTGATAACTGAGTAGCACACCCATTTCTTCGCTACTACTACTAGTGCAACAGCTGATCTTACTTATAAAATTCTAATTTCCCAATCCTATAGAGAAACCTTGTGGTGCGGCAGAGCTTCTCGAGATCGGCAATGCCCTCACAGCAATCAATCCCCAGCGTCCTGAGCACCATGAGCACGCAAGCGAGGCCGCAGTCCCAGGTGCAGGCCTGCTGCACATGCGGAACCTAGCATCATCAGCAAACAAACCCAAATGTCAAGCAAAAACTGACATAACGAGAGAAACGCACAGTGAGACAACGAACACTACATGTGTATACAGAACCGCACCGTGAGGCAAGAATTGCTACATGTATACAGAACCGCAGAGTGAGGCAATAATTGGGCGCTAAAGAGGGAAACAGAGAGAGGAGAAACTGACGTCCACGCAGTAAGATTGGCGTGCTAGAGGAATCTGCCCGTCAGGAGGCGGCGGCGAATCCGGCCCCTCGCCGCCGTCTCCCGCCACCTTGAACAGCTTGTCGGAGATGAAGCAGAGGGGCCACATGAAATCATCAACCGCAAGAACACAACCAAATCCCCTAAGCTCGTTCTCCGGCAGCAGCTCGCTCGGGCCGGCCAGGGCAGGGCAAGAACCAGGCTAGGCGACGACTCTCCTCGCCGTCCGAACCCGGAGGAGGAGAAGAGGAGGAAGAAGGGTGAGGGAGGGAACGTGGTGGGGTGGAATCGCGAATTCGCGATGGCAGAATGATTGGCCTGGGGCTTGGCTCGTTGGTTGGGTTGGAATGATTAAAATACGGCGACGCGGCACCAGAAGAATCGGTGGGATGGGAGCGGCGCCTTTAAAAGTAGGGCCTTTCGCTTCGAGAGCTGCTGTGTTTTCTAGGCGTTTCCTGAGACCGGTGGGATGGGAGGCGAGGCCAAGTTGGGAGGGAAGAGAAGCGAAGAGGAGATAGGGATTGGGGAGGGAGGGAGGGAGGGAGGGAGGACGACGACGAGGGGGAAACTGCCTGGCGTCGTGGGACGGGAGGCGCGTGCAGGCCGGCCTCTGCCTGTGCCGCTGTATTTTACCACCTTGCGGCCCCGGATGCGGGCGCATGCTTAACTCTCGGTTGACGGGAGCCGCCGGGTTGGGTGGTGCCGTGGTGGGGCTGGGCCGGGGATGGGCTACCATTGGCCTGTGCGGCGATCCGGTCGGGCTGGCGTGTGGGGGCGTGGGAGAAGGCTGGGATACTCTGCATTTTGGACCGCAGGACTATCACGTGTCGTGTTTTCGAGATCGTGCAACCGGGGAAGAGACTAAAAATGGTATTTTGGTGACCTGAGAGCCATATTTAGTATTACTGTAAAGAATAGTGCCAAATTGGTTCAAAATTCACAGCTCATGGACTTGGTAAGAGTGATCAGTGTTGCTTGGCGTCAGCTGTGACTTGTGACATGCTGTCCGGGCTACACTGGGCGAACCATAACCCAATCTCTAGAGCCGATTTTTTTTCTATTTTAGCCCTTTTTTTGAAAATTTTTCACATTTAGACCCCTGAACGTCTTAATTCTGTTTTTGGACCCAGGGGGTCGGCGCCGTGGGTCACGGCGCCGAGGTAACACGTCTCGGCGCCGTGGTCCATGGCGTCGAGGTCCCAGGCCCGTACCACCGTGGCGGCCTGCGTGGCGCCGACGTGGCAAGCACCTCGGCGCCACTACTCCCGGCGCCGAGCTCGGCGCCGTGGATCAGGGCGCCGAGCTCGGCGCCGTGGATCTTGGCGCCGAGCATGCGGCCTTTTCCTAGGGCACGGCGGGTTGCCTTCTTTCGTTCTTTTCCTCTGTCCCTCTCTCTTGCCCGCCTCCCCGCCGCCGCCCCGTGGTGCCGCCGCCTCCTATCCCCGCCGGCGTCCCCGGCCTCCCGCCTCGCCGCCGCCGCCTCCCCGCCGCGGCCGCCCGCGTCCCCGCCCGCCGCCACCCCTGGTGCCGCCGCCTCCCGTCCCCGCCGGCGTCCCCGGCCTCCCGCCTCCCCGCCGCCTCCCCCTGGTGCCGCCGCCTCCCGTCTGCCTCCCCGCCGCTGCTTGACATTGTGTTTGTAAGTTGTAACCTTGCGCTTACATATGATGCGAATTGCTAAGAACCCTGTTGTATGAGCTAGTTCCCAAAGTTTCAATCTCTTAGTTTGTGCATGTGTATACATGTGTAATGTGTTTACGTGCTTGCAATCTATATGGGTTTATATATTTGATCGATATGTTTGTGCGGACATGTGTATGTGCGTGAATTGCTCAGTGCCTCATATAGGTGGTTCCACACATTAGGAGAAAAATTGGTTTTCTACTGTGTTTCGTATCTTATTATTTTCATATTTTATGCATGTTCAGTTTTTTCTTTACTTCTATGTTGGACTGACAAATTCAATTTTTTTTGTAGGATGGCGCAATTGCACCTGCTAGACCCGTACTACGAGGAGAACCACCGAGTATGGCTCACCGCGGAGGGGAGGGTACTGCCTTCATCACTTCTTGTACAATTAATTATTTATGTTGATGCATTAACTAAAAAAACTGGTGTATTCTATACAGGAGCTGCCCATCCTTCGTCCTTGAACCCATGACGGGTTCCTGGACATGCGGTACGACGAGAGGTACACTCCCTTGCTGGAGAGGGCTGGCCTAGACGCCATCTCTTACCAGGTTCGCCGTGGGTTGCCCACCTTCAACCCCTCGGCTATCACTGCACTGGTTGACAGGTATTCTCCTAAACCATTGCTCCACTTGCATGTTCATTGTTTATCGGCTATGTGCGCCTCAAATTCTCTGACATGTAGTCCTCTTTTTTGTATCATGTAGGTGGAGGCCGGAGACTCACAGCTTCCACCTCCCTTTCGGGGAGATGACTATTACGCTCGAGGACACTCAGAAGATACTTGGTGTTGCCATTCACGGCCGTCCAGTGATCGGACCGTGCGTGGCTTCTGGTTGGAGAGCCCGAGTAGAGGCCTTCCTCGGGACAGAGCTTCCTCCTGAGGCAGGCCATCGCACTTCTGGAGTTCCAATCACCTGGCTCTGGCAGACTTTTGGCATGTGTCCTGAAGATGCGGATGAGCAGACATTTGCCTACTACTGCAGGTAGGGGTGCATATCGCCTAGCCGTTACACTCCAGGCACCGACGCACTTGGTAAGGGTAAGGCTAGGAGGTAGTGACGGAGACTAGCCGTTTCACCTGTACAGGAGCTGTTATAACGTTATGGACTATTTGTACTTTGTTCGTATGGACTGAGATGTGTTATTAATGAGCTACTTGTTGTATATATGTGTATATGTTATGTTCTTGTGATATGTGTGTTTAGAGTGGCTCCAAAAAGAGTGCAAACTCTGCCGAAATTTTCTGACGTCCACGATAAAAGTAATTGATATGCCGACACGTTTGCAATGACACAACAAGAGAGATAGACACAATAAGATATAGATGTGCATGTTTGTGAGAGCGTGCTTCCACAAATGGAAGATTACAAAAAATGTAGATATTTCATTTACATTAGAATTCATAAGTGAAAATTAATGATAAAAATGTATATCATGTTAGTCGGTTAGTCGCATATCATGTTATATGCTATGCATGTAATGATTCCCACGTGTCTTATTATCACTTTCCCTCATTTCGTCCAATTGTTCCTATCACAGTTGTCCTAAAAAAATTCAATAAATTCCTTCCAATAAAACAACATAACATGATCGAAAAATGTTATTGCCAGTTCAACATATCTTTCACGGTCAGCATTGTACAAAAATCACAAATACACTAATCGTTACTTCACACAAAACTCGTTCGTACTCTACCAAGCAAATTTCTTAATTTTCATAATTGCAAAATAATTTGCGTAGCACCAAAATGTACTCCACATCAAAATTTTATTTTTCAAAAACCATTAACAACGTACCATAATCTTTTAAAAAAAACTACAATAAATTTTCTACATGTATCATCTGTAATACATAACTAATTTTCAAAACATACGTCGTATTTTTTTGCTCTCTTTAAATAAATAAATATATTACATAATATTACTATAATTAAATAATCCAAATAAAAAATACAACAAGTAATTCATTTTTGCCCGGTGGCAGCCAGCTCGGCGCCACGAGACACGGGGCCGAGGTCGGTGCCACGAACCACGGCGCCGAGGTACTTGCCACGTCGGCGCCGCGCAGGCCGCCACGTTGGAGCGGGCCTGGCACCTCGGCGCCATGGACCACGGCGCCGAGATGTGTTACCTCGGCACCGTGACCCACGACGCCGACCCCCTGGGTCCAAAAACGGAATTAAGACGTCTAAGGGTCTAAATGTGAAAATTTCTAAAAAAAAAGACTAAAATAGAAAAAATTCGGTCTCTAAGCTTGATGTGGTCGAGTGAACGACCGAGCAGACATTGGCACTTGGGCAATGATCGATTCTTCAAGCTAGATCGCCACCAAGCCCAAACGTGCTGGGCCGTACTAGATAGAGTGTTGGGCACGAACATATGGGCCTGGCCTTTCGGCTTTCGAGAAAAGTGAAAAAGCCCACGAGCTTTGCGAGTGCCGGTGCAAGTTTGATATGTTCCTCTGGGCATGTGGCTGTCTGCGACACCGCTGCTCAGTTGCTGACACACCGCCCTGCCGCGGCACGTGGCTGACAAAAAAGTTCACCGTATGCCCAAGCGTTTGCTGCGTGACAGAACAAATCATCATGAATAGCTAAGCTTACAGGTGTGCTGTGCGTACTGTTCCACAGGAGTGGCGTGAGTAGCAACCTCCGTGGGACGGACAAACAGGGTAGTGCTTATCTTGTTTGTGCAAAAGCAATAAAGTCCGTCGAGCTAACATTAGAGAGACCCGAGCAAGAAACGTTCCTCTTCACGCAAAGCTTAGCCCTTCAGACAATATAGAGACCCGACAGGCCGACACCCTTCGAAAAGCAACCTCGTGGTCGTCGCCGCCGTGACTCCAGCGTGACCGTAGTTCGCCTTAGAGCATCTCCAATGGTTATATCTAGCAACTAACTATAAGACTTCCACATCATCTATATAGTACACACTAAAGCTAGCATTCTAAAGAACTATCTATAAGGATAGCTATTTGATGCTTACATGCACACACAGAATTTATTGAGGCTGCCTCGTTGAGCGTTATAGACTAGTGCTTAAGGAAGAGCTGGCTCGATTTTTTTTGCATACTCTCTTTCCTCCACATAGGATATATGCTGATGTGTACATGTATATAGATAGCTGACTCAGACCATTGGAGATGCCCTAAGGGCGTCTCCAACAGCTGACTATTTAGTTAGCTAGATCTGATGTGGCAAGGAAAAAGTAGGAGAGAGAGTAGTCACTAGCGACGAGCAAATAGCTGATCTATTTCACGTAGTCCAAGAACATGAGAGAGGAGCATGTGGGTCCAACAGTATAAAATAGTCTTTGCTTTTGTCTTTTACCTCCACGTCAGCTGACTATATAGCTAGTACTAGCTATTAGGAGATGCCCTAAAGGGTGGCTCAAGCGACCGTCCTAGTCTCAACGAACTGCGCGCCCAGTTCCTCACTGGCTCGCCGCTCTAAGTCCATTCTCAGTGGAGAGTTTTATGGCGTTGTTTTCAAGACTGTCACATCATATAAAATGAAAATGAAACATGGATGAAACATCCATCCTCAATGCATAGTTTCATTCTATTGTTTCATAGACATTTAATTTCATGACTTATATAGAGTTGGTAATCGTGTCAAGAGAGTTTCATCTAGATGAAACTCACTTCTTCTCTCTCTTCTTAAAAATGTTGCCATATCATCAAAAACGCCTATGTGGCAGCCTATTAAATGCAGATGAAACTCCCACTGAGACTGGCATAATCCAACCCATCCCACCAAACAACGGATACGTCGCGCCCACGTCAAACTGCCCAGCACACCGCACGGCGCGACCGACGGAGCAGCGAGACGCCCCTCCCTGCCGTGCCGTGCCGCAGGCGAACACGGTACGTGCAAAGATTCCAATGCACGAGGCAACAAGCGTTGGAGTGCACGCCCGCCACGACGGCGCCCGATGTCTCCAGACTACTCCCACAGTTCTTTCTTTGTTTTTATTTTTTCGGCCTCGAACATATAATTTTAATAATTATTTTTTATACACTAAGTAATAATAATATTATAATATTATAAAAGTATTTTTAATGATAAATCTAATGATATAATTTTTACCTAGTTAATCTAGATAGTTTTAAGTCTATTGACTGTCAAATTTAACGGTGTAGATTTTAAAAAGTCCAGTAAAAAACAAATGGAGAGAGTAACCCTGCACATTTTGGCTTCTCTATTGTTCGTTTGGTTTCTAACTTTTAGTTTCTTAATTTCGTCTCTTTCTAACTTTTTAGTTTTTTTGAACTTTTTAGTTTTTTCTTTTTTTGTATTCCTTTTCATTGTCCGTGGTGGGATAACTTATTTTCTAATTGTACTTTTAAAAATTTTAATTACGCAAAAAACATGAGTAGCTTTCGTATAAATAAGCCAGCTACAATATCATATAGAAAACCAAAAAAATCTCAAATCATTACGATTATAAAAGAACGAGTTGGTGGTTGTACATCTATTCTCCTCTAACTACTCTATCCCTTTAAATTCTCACCATTTTCTACTATCCAACCAATGAGAGCAACCCTCTTGTGTTGCATGATTACATACTAGTAAACAGTAAATGTAAAAGCACCCAGCGGAAAACGATACCCGCCCGCCGCGTGCCGCATGGCCCCCTTCCCGCACCAGGCACGCGGCTCGTTTCCTTCCAAACGCCGACCCAGGCCCAGGGCCCCTTTTATAAACTTCTCTCTCTACCTTGGCTCGCCCCCATTGAGCAAGGTGGCGAGCGAGAAACCGACAGCGCAGGTGGTTTGATCTGATCGGGCGAGCGGAATGGCCGGCGGCCGGAGCGGGGACGGGGAGCGCAAGATCGGGGTGGCGATGGACTACTCGGCGAGCAGCAAGAGGGCGCTGGAGTGGGCCACCCAGAACCTGCTCCGCAGGGGCGACACCCTCGTCGTCCTCCACGTCCTGCACCACGGCGGGGAGGAGGCCAAGCACGCCCTCTGGTCCATGTCCGGATCCCGTAAGCGCTAGCACATCCCTCTCCTAGAGCTCTCAATAATTTGCTTCGAGCTCTTCGATCTCTTGGTCGGCTCAAATTAATGTAGTCGTCGCGTGCTCGATCCCCCGCAGCGCTGATCCCTCTCTCCGAGTTCCGGGAGCCGGCGGCGATGCAGCATTACGACGTGCGGTCCGACGCCGAGGTGCTCGACATGCTCGACACCGCCGCGCGCCAGATGGAGGTATGTGTGCGGTGTTTGCGCTCTCGTAGGCGTGTTACAACTTTGATCAGCCGTGGAGGAAGGAAACTAACTAGATGTTATTCGTTCCCATTCTGATCAGCTGACGGTGGTGGCGAAGCTGTACTGGGGCGACGCCAGGGAGAAGCTCTGCGAGGCGGTGGAGGAGCTCAAGGTCGACACGCTCGTCATGGGCAGCCGCGGCCTCGGCCCGATCCAGAGGTATAATACTACTACTTTTGCAGTGCTGCCTCATCGAGAATCGAATGTGCAATCCTTGATCATAGAGCCCGAATTTGCTTGTTGCTAGTATTCTTGTTTATATGGGCAATGTTTGTGGAGAAGTGCTTTGATGCTTTCCTTTCTAACCAGACTAACATTAATATCAAAATATATGAAAAGATAAAGTAACATCTATTCATCGTCCATTGTGCTTTAAAAGTTGAATAGATAAGTTGCATAATAAGTCAATGTCTGTGGTACAGTACTTAAATCACAATACCTCATTACCTTGTGCTGGAATGTCAGTACAGCAATGCACACCTGGGCCGATGTGCTTTTCTGATATTTCTGATTATGCCTTGCATTATTGCATCCAGTGAGATTGGAATATTGAGCTTTACTTGTTTTTTAGGGGATCATCAAGTTGTTGGTCTTGCGAATTATTAACTTGCACGAGGCATGAGCACCGTCATTGAGACATCTCCATCGTGATTACCGAAATTGTTTATGTTGTCATGTGAAACTGCCTTTGATATTCAAATGTTCTTATTACAGTTTGAGCATAGGAATGTTGTAGATAGAGTTGGGTCAACAACTACAATGTTTGTGCTATTCAAGATCCAGAATAACAGAAGTATCACCAGGACATGTTTATTTTTTTAAGAAAAAAGAAGTTCTGGAATTACGACTAAAGTTTAATATCTTGACAACTTTGTTTTACAGTTATCTTGATGAGTGTCCACATCCAAAGATAATAACTATGAATTTTATTGCCTTATGTTACCCGTGAACAATTTCTCTGGTGCAACAAAATGCTTTTGAGGGACTGTTGATATTTTATTTTTTGGGGGGTACCATGGACTTAATAAGTTTATGCTTAGTTTGTGAATGGTACAATGAAAATCGCCAGGTTTTCTGTGGTATATCAGCTTCTAAATTTGATCTAGTGCATCATAAATTCCACTAAACTCTTTGCTGGATTTCAGTTAGTTGGGTCTATCAACGTTGTTATTTTTCCAATAGTACTGTAAACTGGCACTTAACATTTTACCTTATTCCCATTTTATTGACGAGTTTATTGTCTGGCAATATACTGCAGAATTCTGCTGGGAAGTGTGACAAACTACGTGCTGTCAAACGCATCATGCCCCGTGACAGTCGTCAAGGGAAAGTAGTGGCCAGCCTACCAGTGATGTGCGATTGAGGATGCAACTTGTGTTGCCGTGTGGGTAATCATTGTGTTCTGTGTTGTTACTGTATCTCTGAATAAAGTATGGAACTTCTTGTGTTTGTAATGTTGCAGCCCTCACAAATTCTTCTAGCCGAGTCTGTTTGTGAGCATTCGATGTTGATGTGCTTGATTATGGGGATCGCTTTATATTTAGACCAAACTCGAGGATTCAGATGAAAAAGCATACTGTTATAGTAAAGTATCGATTGGCCTACCTGACTTTAGGTGCTTTTGAAAGTGCGCTCGTTGTGTAACTTGTATTTGCTTCTTTGGAGTCAACTATAGACTGATGACTCATTCCGGGAACAGCTGGAGAATCTGCCCTGTTTCTGTACAGTGTTTGGAGGTATTCTTAGGGAGGAATGCACATGATTTTGTATAGTGACGATCTTTTCTTTTCTGAGACGGTTGATTGTGGAGTATCAATTTTCCTATGTTGTGATCATAACTAGTGGGAGTAATAGTGGATGTTACATACTACCTCCATGTCAAAATATAAATCGTTTAGTGCATCGACACATTATCTAAGGTGACAATTTGATCGGCAAGTTCTATGAAAATATGTTATTTAAAATAAAAATGATTGTATATATGAAAGTACATTTCTTGATGATCTAGTGACATCAATTTTATATTATATATTAATGATCAAACCTAAAAGTATGTGACCAACATATTTTGACACAGAGGTAGTAGTTACAAGGCTCTAAACTCTTAGTTTAGTGCTATGTTTTCTATTGTACATATTGCCAAATGAAACCCGTACAACACAACGAAGGATTCCACTGCTCATATTCTTTTTTTAAGACAGCTAGGCCCTGATCAATATGACTTCAGCTTATTTTTGCACTATTCATAAATTTCGTCTTTTTCTAAATTTTTGGCTTTTTTTAGTTTTTTACCGGTTCTTTTTCCTCGTATTTGTTTACATTATATGTGATGGGCTAATATGTTTTTTCTATTTTTAAATTTTTTTAAATTTAATTATGGTAAATAAGCCTCTGTCAGCTACAGTACTTTTTTCAGACAGCTACAGTGTTTTCAGCCATAAGCCATGAGGCTTTCAGCCGAACCGATCACCACCTAATATTCATTGTTCATCCAAATATAATCTGTGTGTGAGAGAAAATTTTTTGTTTTCAGTTAAGCTTTAGGATCCGTTTATATTAGCTTTTAGTTTTATCTTATAAATATTAACAACTTGTAGAGAAGCTTGTATAAAGAGAGATCCGTGTGCGATTTTGGCCGATATAAATAAAGTTACTATAATATGTACCGTAATTGATTTGTAGATATTGTCTTAAAAAGATACTTTATTTAAAAGTTAGATATTATAGAAAAATTATTTATCGTTTTATGAGGCAGTTTTGAGAAGGCAATACGATTATACGAATAGAGTCTAATAATGGATCATTAGCGATCGGCCTAAGATTTTCTTCTTTGTTATCACGTGAATGGGCCGTCTAAAATCTCAGGTTGGGCCGTCCAAAAACCAAGTGACAGTCCAGTCCGTTCGATCGACGATTCGTCATCTACGTTGAACCCAGGCCTCGCATCTCTGCCGACCACACGTCCAAGGTAAGAGCGATGCTAACCGTTGGATCTCGCAAGCCGCAGCCACCAAACACGTGAGGAACTCTGGACACATGTGGACCCCTAAACACCCCAAATTCCGTTTTTAACCCTCAAACCAAAAAAATTCCATTTCTGTACCCCTCCCGACCGCGCGACCGCCCGCCCTTAGCGCCGGCCGCGCGACCGTGCCGCCCGAGCGCGCGACCGCCCGCCGGACCGCGCGACCGCGCCGCCCGAGCGCGCGACCGGGACACGTGCACCAGCTCGCGAACGCGCGGTCGGGAGGGGTCCAGAAACGGAATTTTTTTGATTTAGGGGCCAAAAATGAAATTTGGGATGTTTAGAGGTCTAAATGTGTCCAGAATTCACACGTGAGTACGTGACACGCCCCCACACAAACGCAAACCACGCCCCTTGCCTCCTCGTCGTCCTCCCGCCCCAAGTCCCAACCCGAGCCCCCAAAATTTTTCCCGCGCGGCCACGCCAAATTCCCCTCCCACCGCCACCGCTCGCGCCGTGTTCCACTACCACTGCTGCCCCTCGACCGGCAGCGCGCCCGACCGCCGTGCGCAATTTGCCGCCGTACGCTCCGCCAGTCTCAGCCTCCCGCCGTGGCAGATCCGGCCCTCTCCTGAAGCGCCATTCCGTCGAACACGTCGCGCGCGCGCGGCAGGAGGGCGTGGGGGAGGCGGAGGATGTACGGGAGGCGCGCGTCGCAGCTGCTGAGGGAGATCGACTCCTGCGAGGCCGGCCAGCTCGCGCCTTTCAACGTAATTTTCCTCTCTTCTCCATACGCGCTCGCGCAGCTACTCGTTCGGAATCTGAGTGGCCGGTGCTTCGGTTTCCTTGATGTTTGTATTAGCGCGCAATGTTGTTCGATATGGTTTGTTAGGTGTTTGTAGGGAAATTTAACCATTTGCCACTCTTAAGAATGCCACCTATTCAAATGCTATCTTCTCTATTCTAATTATGTTTTTGCCACTAGGGAGAGAAAGTTTCCTAATTGCTTGCCATTTTTTAGCCATGTCACCGTCCAACCTGGAATCTAAAGAGGAGATGACCATTTTACCCTTGGCTAGATTTCACCCTTATTATTCCATTGCTGCTGTACGCTGCACCCATTTGCTAAATTCTGAACAAATACACAAATGCACAATAGAATGGATATGTGGAGATGAAAATGACACATCACAATAGATAAAATATCGTGCAAACAGTACATTGACATGCACACAAAACAAGTGCAAGTTAAATATCCTCCTTTGAAGCCAATTCAAAGTTTCAGGTCACAAAATACATAAGCTGTAATTACACTCCAAATCTACTCAGCCAATTTTAAAGTCTCAGGCCACAAAATAGATAGCAAATATAAGCCTTTTTAAAAGTCTCAGGCTACAAAATACATAGCAAATATAAGCCCTTTTTGAAATCTCAGGCCACAAAATACATAGCAACCACCATTAGAGTGTCAGGCCACAAATTAGATAGCAAAAGCATAAAATTCCGCTTCAGTCAGTTTTCTTCTTGGGAGTCAACTTCTTCCTAGCTGCAATTTTCTTCCTGGGAGTTGTGAACTTGGTGGTTGTGGGCTGCAAAGATGATGTAGAAGGTGGCTGTGAACAAGCAGGCTCTATGGAAGGAGTATTGGAGGGCATAGGCTGTGATGAAGCTAACCAAGTCTCCATTGCCAACCTCCTGATAGCAACAACATTAATTAATTAATGTATGTTTCAAATAATGTACAAGTTCAATTTGTGGGTTCAAAAGGTTACCTTCTAGTGATAGGCCCAGGACTAGTAGATAACATATTAGATGGTGTACTTTGTCCAGCCTCTCCATCATTCTTTGTCTTCTTCCTTCCCACATCAGATTTGGATTTTTTTGTTCTTTTCCTGAAAATGCAATATAAATACAAAGCAATAGAAGAATGAGGATGGAAAGCATTATTGGATAATATTGTACCTCTTTTTAGTGCCATTTAAGCTATACTTTGCACTTGCTTGTCTGTGTCCTAATTCCCCACATTTTTTGCATTTGACCTGTCTTTTCAGCTTGCCTTTTCCCTTCTCAAGGCAAGACGATATTCTATTCTTCCTCTGCCTACCAACTCCTCTCTTTTTGCACAATGGAGGCAGTAGTTTGAATCCCTTGTCAACTTGTGGCCACTGGTTCTTGTCTGTGATGTGAGGGATGACACCTGCATATGCTCTTTGTAATTTCTGCACAGAATAGGCCATGTCAACATACTTCTCCATTTGTGGTTCCCTTTGTGTTGTGATCATTGCTAAAGCATGTGCACATGGCTTCCCGGTCATTTGCCACTCTAAGCAAGTGCATTCTTTCCTATCAAGGTAAACAGCATGTCTAATGACCTCCACATCTTTGTAAAGTTCTGTCACCTTAGCTGATTCATCCCCTCCCTTTACTACTTTTAAGTGCCCTAATCCTTTTGATGCTGCATTAAGCTGGTGCACCACCACTGAAAGTATTACTCCAGGGAGTCTTTGTGCTATTCTTCTCCTCTTCTCAAATAACAGCAAGGTTTTTTCCCTTATTGCATCAGCAAGAGCATCCACAGGCAAGTCCTTGCAGTCCTTGATCCAGTTATTCCAAGACTCTGCCAAGTTGTTAGTGATGTAATCACATTTGATCTCACATGAAAATTTGCACCTAGACCATAGCAAGTTGTGGTACTTGCTAAGCCAATCAGCCACATCAGGACTAGCCTCTAACACCTTATTGAGGTAAAACTGAAATCTATCAACTTTGTAAGCTCTAGCTGCAGATCACATGTTTCCATAAACAGGTCCATGGTACTTTTTCTTCATGTTCTCCATGAGGTGCCTAAAGCACTCTCTCTGCTCAGCCCATGGAAAGACAGTTTTCACTGCGGTTTCTAGTCCCTTACAAGCATCTGTGCATATAGCTAATGCAGGGATAGGTCCTAATGCTTGACCAAGCTTTTCCATAAACCATATCCAGTTTTCTTTAGTCTCTGAATCAAATAGACCAAATGCTAAAGGAAACATCCAATTATGATCATCTAATGCATTTGCAGAAGGTAAATGCCCATTCCATTGTCCATTGAGTGCAGTGGAATCAATACTGATATATGGTCTACACCCCTATAAGAATCCATTTATGCATGGTTTGAATGCACAAAAGAATCTACTAAAATGAATATTATCTCCAACAATGATTGTGTCTATTTCAACTACACTCCCAGGAGATCTAAGTTCCACCTCTGCTTTGAATCTATAGAGCCAATAATTTCTGTGCAGCTCTTTGCCTGCCATACCACACTGTCATGTATGGTATGGTGATTTTATACTTATCTTGCAATTCTTGTTGAAGTTCCTTAGCACCAATGCTAGGCTTTTTCTTCAAAGAAGGTACAACTCTTTCTGCAACTCAAGCTTGAGAAGCCATCCTTCCACAAACTCTACTAGTAGATGCACAAGTGTGGTCATTTGTGTTTATTTGTACCTGTAGGTCAAAACATAGGCATAGTTAGTAGCAGCACACAATATGGACGATATTATTTGCATGTAATGTAAAAAAAGAAAGGTGTTAGTACCCTGACACTCTTATCAACCTGAGTCCTAGCACGAATTTTCCATGGACACCCATCTACAAAACAATACCCCCTAAATCTAGATCTATCGGACTTCTCTGTCCCAAGCTCAAACTCATTGACAATAGCATGTTGTTTCACTGCCATTCTAAAGTCATCCATGCTAGGATATATGGTTCTGTCATGAACCGGGGTAAACACCACCAAGGAGATGGCCGGATGGCGTCGGCGTAGAACGAGAGGGAGAGACTAGACGGGGAAGACTTGATATTATTCTCTGCTTGATTACAATGGCATGCGGTAGCCCTCTTATATAGACGGCTCCCCCTAACAGATGGAATCTAATCCCAATCATAACTCTAACAGATATAGTAACTAATATCATATCTCTAACTATATCTCTAATACAAGGAAACCAATCTCTAACTCAAATAGAAACCAATCTCTAATTCCTAATAATAACCCGACTGGGCCTTGAGCCCAAGGCCCACACCCCTGACACTACACCCCTCTCGGACATGCAGCTCGTCCTCGAGCTGCTAGACGGCGGCCAATGGAAGACCTTCGACGCCGATGTAGAAGACGAACGATGGCGGGGGTGCTGCAGCGGATGAGACGACCGTGTAGCGTCTTTGGAATATGATGCCTGCAAAATCAGCTTCTCTTTTTTTTCTCTTTTTTTTTTCTTTTTTTTTCTTTTTTTTTTGATTTTTTTGATGTTTTTTTACCTAACCGGTCGGTTTTCAAACCGACCGAAACCCATCCGCACTCCACACCTCACACAACCCAAACCGGAGGAAATTGAAGGAGCGCGGCGGTGGCGGTTCCGGGCGAACCCCCCGCAGGCGGCGGCGGCCGGTGTGGACCGGCGACGGCGGCGGCTTTGGGAAGCGGCGGCCGGCGGAACCGCAGCCAACGGAGCGGCGGCGGCTCGGGCAAAGGCGAACCCAGCGGCGGCGGCGGATGCGACGAGGCGGAGCCGGCGGCTCGGACGGAGCAGCGCGGCGGCGACTCGGACGGAGCAGCGCGGCGGCGACTCGGACGGAGGCAGCTGCTGCATGTCCGGAGGGGACGGCGGCGGCGGCGGCGATACGGGCGAAGCAGCAGGCGGCGCGGGCGGCCGAGGGAACGACGGCGCCGCGACGGAGGTGGCCCGGCGGAGGCGGATCTGGATCGGCGGCGGGAGGTGGCAGCGACGAGTGGCGGCGGCCGGCGGACGGGCGGCCTGTGTGGCGGCGGCGGGAGGCGAACCCTGCGGCGGCGGCTGTGACGCGGTGGCGGCGGATCTGGAGCGGCAGCGGTCGGGCGTCCCGCGTAGATCCGGCAGCGGCGGTGGTTCCGGGCGGTGGCAGCCCGCGGAGCGGCCAGGCGGAGGAGCGGCGGTGCCGCGGCGGAGGTGATCCCGGGCGGCGGCGGCCGTGCAGGCGGAGTCGGCCCGGCTGGTGGCGACTCGCAACCAGGGCGGCGACGGTGACCCCCGAGCGAGGTCGGCGACTCCGGTAGCGACCTGCGTGAATCCGGCCCGTGGACGGCGCAGTGCTGACGAAGAAGAGCCGGCGGCTGACGCTGCAGAGGGGGTGCGGTGGAGTTGCCGTCGGTGGAGAGGTTGCAGCGTCGGTGGAGCAGGGTAGATACGAGCTGGGTGCTGGAGGGATCTTGGTGGAGGAGTCTTCGGGTGGATGATCTGGTGATGGGTTGCTGGGATGGTTTCTTGTTGTTGTTGTTGAGGATTTGGTGATGTGGTGATCTGGGAATCTGGTGTAGAATGATGACGTGCCTTCATTATCTCTTGTAGCTTCTTCATCGCATTCTCATTCGATTCCTGATTTCCTTCAACTGCTCGCGGATCTCCTTGCAGAGCACGAGCGCGTCGCTCCAGCCGTTAGCTATCTCATTAGCGGTAGCTCTTATTGCGGCCAACGACTCGGCAACAGGAATCATGGTAGCAGAAGTCGTGGGAAGGATTGACTGCTCTGATACCAAGTTGTTATGAACCGGGGTAAACACCACCAAGGAGATGGCCGGATGGCGTCGGCGTAGAACGAGAGGGAGAGACTAGACGGGGAAGACTTGATATTATTCTCTGCTTGATTACAATGGCATGCGGTAGCCCTCTTATATAGACGGCTCCCCCTAACCGATGGAATCTAATCCCAATCATAACTCTAACAGATATAGTAACTAATATCATATCTCTAACTATATCTCTAATACAAGGAAACCAATCTCTAACTCAAATAGAAACCAATCTCTAATTCCTAATAATAACCCGACTGGGCCTTGAGCCCAAGGCCCACACCCCTGACAGGTTCCAACATCCCATGTCAGGATCTTCCACATCCCATGTCCTAGTCGACTCATGCGGGCCATCATCATGTACAACTATACAAGCTTCATCAATATCCTTTTGAATATCAACAGGAATAACTGGAACATCAGGTGGACCTTTAGTTATAGCTTCTGCCCTTTCATCTTCTTCTCTTAGACCCATTGCCTCATAAACCTTGTCCTCGTCCAATAAAGAAGCCCCATCACCATCTTCAGTTTTGATATTCAACAAGCTCCAATCCACATTAATTTCATTGTACTCTTCTTGTCTACTATCACCAATCTCTTCATTTGAGCCACCACGTGTACTAGATTGGCATCTTAAAGTTGTGATATTGCTATCTTTTGAACTATTCCCCTCAACCTTATCAATTACCTCCACATACAGGTTAAGGCACTGATTGTGCAACCTCCCATTAATCATCTCCTCCAAATCAGCATTAGTTGATACTTTGAACTCAGCACTATTATCTTGGTCCACTCCCCACACTGAAATTTCTTGGCTAGGCCCCCGAATAATTGTGCTTGCAAGATCATGCAGAAATTTATCCAGATTGTAGCCACCAGAAGCATCACCCCACCATTTGAACTGTTGCTGCTCCATATCCAAGCAACCATAGTCGAGTTTCGCAATGTATTTACCAACACTAACAATTAATCTAAACGCGGCGCCAGGATCAAGCCTGGCATGATCATCAACATGGAAAAAAAAATTGGAGTTAGAATTCAATTTAACTCCAAATAATAAACCAATGGTGCAAAACTTACCAAGGAGGGCAATTGTCCGAATCCATTGTTAGTTGAATCTTTTAGAAATCCAGTTCATCGCGTACTGCATCAAAATGAAAAATGGCAAAAAAGAAGCATAGGAAGTTAAATATTTCAACTGCAGTAATATCTTTAATGGAAGTCGCATTGTGGGTCAACAAGTACATAACACAGCATTCGTATATGATTAACTCTGCAACCACCACTTGATAGGCCGTGATCCAAGGGCTAAATCCAAAAAAGAAAATGAAAATGAACCAAAAATCACTGAGCTAGCTACGGTACCTGAATCATGGGATAACAAATCACCGGTTCATCTTAACTACCAGCTTTGAAAACTCAAAACTGAGGCCACAGGCAGCTAAGCTTGGAGACATATTCATTGCCAGCAGAATTAACTCGCCGTGGCAGTAAAGAATTAGGCTAGAGTGCACTCTTTACTCAATCTTGACAGAGGAGTAGATCAGCCTAGTGAATAGGAAGCATGTGTAGGCTCCTCGGCCCGGCGCGGAAGGAGGCACGACAGCGCGGCCAGGTCGAGCGGGGAGGCATGGGCGCGGGGACGGAGGCGCAGGCGCGGGCGAGAAATCTAGCGCGGACGGCGGCGCGGGCGTGTGCAGCATGGGGACGCCGGTGCGAGGGGCGGCGGGGCGGGCCAAGGCGCCGGCGCGGCGGTCCAGAGCTAGGGGACCACGGGAAGGGGAGGAGAGGAAAGGTACCTGGAGGTCCACGTCGCCGCCGCCGTCGCCGGTTGTTCTGTCGCTTCCGCCGCTACCACCAGCTGCACGGGATGGGTTTAGGGTTTGCTCCCAATTGGATAGGAGTTGTCAAAGCTTTCATTCGAGGAGTAAGGGGCAAAATCGTCATTTCGCGTCTAGTGTCACGCAGGATGCTGACATGGCAGTGACATGGCTATGATTTGGCGCCTCGTGGGCTCGAAAGTGGCGATTAATTAGTCAACCACATCTTAAGAGTGGCAAAATGTTAATTGTAAAGAAGAAAGTGGCATTTGAATAGGTGTCATTCTTAAGAGTGGCAAATGGTTAAATTTCCCGTGTTTGTATGGGAGCAATTGAGTTTAAAAACTAATGTGTTTTATTACTTAATGGGAAGTGGTATGTGCCGGCACCTGTTGTGCAAATGTTAGTGATTTAGATTTGTGGTCTGGCTTGCAAAGTTACTTACAATACGTGATCCCGCGCGTGTTTACTCCAAAGAGCATTGGACCTCTTCCTTTTTATAGAGCCAACATGTGAAACCAAAATTGTTAGGCTCAACATCCCACATTCCATGGTATCGCTGTTAAAGTGTTTATTACTTATGCGGATGATAAATTGTAGTATTGTCGAACCTTTAGAATGAAACCAAGGCAGCAGCCGCAGCGCTGTATAAGTCTGATACTATTTGGCAATATGATTGATTGATTATGGCAGCTATAGCAGTTCTTTTTAGTTTGTGCAGCATGTTCATCCCTAACTTGCTGCCTTATGGAATGTGCAGAGCGACGTGTTTGATCAGGTCATTAGAGAGTGCAATGAGCACAATGTACAGTTTCAGTCATTGATCAGGTAATTTGTAGCCTACCAGAATGTTGATCATCTTCATCTAACTTCGACTTATGATTTCTGATCAATTTCCAGAATGCCTTTCATCATCAAAATAATACAGAACTACATCAAATGAGGAACATCATTAGTTATCTTCATCACTAACACAGTTTATTAACTTTTTGAATGCCTGATTTGCTTTGTGCTTGTGACAGGAAAATGATGGAGCAAAACTTAGACATTGAAACAACCAGAAACGAGGACCACTATGGTGCAAGCTATCCACCATCTTTCGCTTCTCCATAACAAAAGATGCCTCATGGCTTACATGTACGTTCTCGCTGTTTTATGCTAATTGCACATGCTTAACCTGATTTTGGGTGTACGCTAGCTGAAAGAATTGCACCCAACCAGGTATAACCGAGCAGAGGTTATTCAGAGTTTTAGATGGAAAATTGGTCCTGTGCTTCCTCATGAAATACAAGAAAAGCTCCACTTTTCAGAGAAAGAGTACTTCAAGAACCACTCTGCAGCCATTAAGTCATACATATCGGAGATGGATATAGATTTAACAGTGGTATGGCATTTTTCTATTTCATTTACTTTCTTAGGGTTGAACCAAGTTTACCAGACTTTATGTACATTTTTATAGGACATGGTGCCTCCCAAGGATCCTTACATCCAGGTTCGGGTGTTGGAGGACATTGGTGAAGTATCTCTTGGTGACCATTCCATATCATTAACCAAGAACTCACTCCATTTCCTAAGGCGCACAGATACTGAGCAATTTATATCACAGGTTCGTTATCTGTTACTCTGATATTCATGCTGTCATTATTTCATCTGCTAATTATATGTTACTGAGCTTATATAGGGTCTTATGGAAGAATTTCTGGGGTAGGGATCACAGATGATGTACAATAGGTATTACTCACTATGATCTTATTACTTTTTTGAAACACATGCTTTGATGTTAGTACTTACATTGTACCTTCAGCCATTGTGTAATAGTGTTGTAATGCTTCAATTTTCATAATGACCAAAGCTAGTATGTCTTGATGAGAAAAGGCTTGGTGGTTGCTGAATGTTTTTCAATTTGACACACATAACTAGTTCAGCTATCACTGCTACTTACATAAATTCAATTTAGGGGTAGCATTTGGATCTGATTTCTCAAACTATACATGTGTGAGCTGCAGATTATAATTGAGGATATAACCCCTACAACATTTTCTTAGTTGCCACTGTCTGATGGAATAAGGAATCTCTGGAATTCTGACAGACTGCGTGAAAAGGAAACGACATATGTTGTCACTCTGAGATTTGAAGGCACAATGCATATGTGAGGGATTGTGAACTGAAGAGCTCCTAACATGTTATCGTTGACTTTTAGTTTTAGATGAATGAATCAAGTTTATTCTAGTTTGTTGCTGTGACCATTCTTTGCATATTGTATTACTCCGTAATGGAATTGAAAACTTTGTAAAATTATACGAGTAATATTCCTTAAATTTACTGCAGTAGGAAGATGACAAGTTCTGTTTACTGATGACATGCTCGGCCTGGAGGATCCTAATGTGTACTGATAATTGAAAAATGCAGTTTGATTCACTCCTGTGCTCTTTTTGCTACAACAGTTCTTACTTTCAGAGTTTGGACTCTTCTGGTTTTAACTTTAAATTAGAAGCCAAAACTCAGGCTCATTCCACCTTTGTACTACTGTCACAAATGACTTTCCCCCTTTGCCAGGAAGCAAGACTGGTGCAGTACATGCAGGAAGGTTCCTTCTTGCTGCACTTAGGTAAAGGTGTACTGAACATCGCTTAGTTAAGATTGGTATCTTCTTTTAGTCACCACAAGTTTCTTGAGATGCTTTTAGTCATAGGAAACTTAATTTGCACTGGCCTGGCTATCGCTGTACGTACTGGAATCTAACGTTCTAGCTTAAAAGTTGCATAAATTACCTGGGATAAAACCATACATTACTAGTGATGCACATGTGGTTGCCTTCAGTGTCCCAAAATTTTTACATTCAGATTGCATGATACATTAGCCGTGCACTTGTTTAAGCATGAAGTGTCGTCTCGTTGTTCCCGACTTAACTCCTAGTTATACACTTTTCTGTTTATTGTCTTTAGCTGAAATGTTCCTCATGCCGTAACTTATGCTTGTGTGCGCGCATAGGATTTACATGCTAAAAAAGCTCTGCTGTGAAGTTATACCCTGATCGGTTCGGTTTGAGCTTCTGGCTTATTTTTCACTATTCATAAATTTCGTCTTTTTCTGAACTTTTGGCTTTTTGTTGAGCTTTTTTTGCCAGTTCTTTTTTTCCCGTATTCGTTTGTATTATACATATTGGGCTAACATATTTTTTATATTTTTATATTTTTTAAATTTAATTATGCTAAATAAGCCTCTGTCAGCTACAGTGTTTTTTTCAGCTAGCTACAGTGTTTTCAGCCATAAGCCATGAGCTTTTAAGCCCAACTGATCACCCCCGCTCGTTTCGGCTTCAGCTTCTGGCTTATTTTTCACTATTTATAATTTCGTCTTTTTCTGAACTTTTAGCTTTTTTTAGCTTTTTTGCCGTTCTTTTTTTCCCGTATTTGTTTGCATTATATGTGATGGGCTAATATGTTTATTCTATTTTTAATTTTTTTAAATTTAATTATGCTAAATAAGTCTCTGTCAGCTATAGTGTTTTTTCAATCATCTACAGTGTTTTTCAGTCATAAGCCACTCAAAAAAAGCCATATTGATCACAGTATTGCATGTACAAAGTACTTTTTTACCATGTTTAGTCAAGCCGGTTTTAACAATTGTGTTCATGGTTGGTTATCGTGCCAATGTTAGCTTTGTCTTCTTTTTTGTCTTTTTTCTTTTTCCTTTTTTGCTGATTTCAGATTTTTTTTTCATGTTGTTTACTATGGTCAGATGTGTTGAACAGATGAGGTCGTCCGTGTCTGACTTACCATTTCTGAACTTCAGGTTTGCATGCTGACCCCAATAAGGTGTTTGAAAAGACATGGATCGAAACTTCGAATGCTACAGCTAGATACTACTACCTCCCAAACCTACTTCACAGGACCACAAATCACTGCCAAACCTACTACAGTACTACCCCTATGAAAACAATTTGAACTCATTTCCTTACTTTTCCTGGATCATTAGAAGGTAGGCTAGCTAAGCTATATCCTTAACGCATGCATGTCCAAAGAGATGGAGATGACAGTTTATCAAATCGAGATTGTGTAAGTGTTCAGTCTACCGTTTATGTTCATTATCTCAAAATCAAGCTTTTTTAGAAAAACCAAGGGCAACCCCTATCTCTGTCTTAGTTTCTTTTCCATTTTGGCTTCTATTGCTATAATAGCTAGTTTTTAAATGGTGTGCTGTATCGGTTAAAATCGTATACAACTTTTTTCTTCTTCGTATTGTCTCTCATGAATAACTAAAATTCAAAAACTATAAGCTAAAAACTAAAGTCATAGCTCAAAAGAATCCGGATGCTTTGGCATACCAGGTACTTGTATATTCACAAAGGAACTGTTTTCTTTTGGTGAATACTTTGGCAGATGGCAGTGCGGCAACGAACAACTTTTGCTATTATATACTCTACAGTTCCCTTTTTATTGTTCTTATTTTTTCTGGCGCGGATAGGATAAGTATAGCTGCTGAAACATTGGCTTTCAAAGTCGAGTACCTGTAATGTGTCATGCTGGTACTGATGCCAAGCCCTGACTGTGTTCCATGTAATCTATTACTTCACTCCGAGCTTCAAATCGGCCTACCAACAAGTAGCAACCTTCAAATCTTAGATGATCAGTGAAGCAAGCTACTACTTTATTTCGTATTTTCCCCTCTCTTTTTTTTGGAGGTGTTGTTCCTCGGTGTAACTAATTTGTAAGCCAATGTACATGCTGCCACTGCAGCACACAAGTTGGAGGTTGGTCACAAAAGACATGACATGATGGTTACGTGCTTATCATGGACAACTGCTAACCTAGCCAAGCAATGACAGGGACTAGGTGCTAAACCTACACATCTAATCATACCTAAGCCTTCCAAGTGAAGAATGTCTTTTTCTCTTGCCCTTAATAATTGGGTGCACGTACTCATGAATCATGAGAACCCCTCTGCTACTAATATTTTGCTCGAAACAATAAATAAACTGGCTACATGGAACGGCTAATCACCAACTCACTTCTAGAGCTCGGCATGACCATATTGCAACTTGGCACCTGCCTGTTCAAAATTTTGAGTGTGGCATACCCGAGTCTTCTGTACGTATTTTTTGAGCTATTGCTTGAACCATCCCATGTTCTGTCCAATTACCAATTGAAGAGGTTGCAACAAGTGCCCACAAAACCATTAGGTGGGTTAGAAAATTCCCTTCTACTACTAAGAAAGATGGTAGTATAAATTAAATCTAGCTATTGATTTCTGAGAGTTATATACTTTTTTTCGCGTAGATCTTATATTTTATCTATGGATAAGACTCATTTGGCTCGTACCAGGCTTAAGCAAGGAGTATCGCATTTGTGTCACGGCATCAGGCACCAAAAAAAAGTCGAGAACCAAAGGACCAAACGGGGGACACGTCGGATTGCGAGCTAGAAGCCTAGAAGTAGCAGCAGATCGCGACTTGCCCTGACCGTCTGACCGCCCGGCGACGTGCCCATCCATCCATGGGTCGCCGAGCCACGGCACGCAGAGAGTGGCAGTCGAGAGCTGCGACAGATGAGAGGTGACAGACAAACCAGTACCACTATTTCCGCCTCTGGGCTCTCAAATCTTGGCTTCTCGTACGCAGGTAAGAAAGCATGTGCCCGCACGCTGTTACTACTATTACCACCACTATTACCACATCTCATGGAACATTCTTTACGTTACCACTACTACTACCACCACTATTATCACACCTCATGGAACATTCTTTACGTTAAAGAGGACAGGAAGAGGCCAACTTGTCTTTTGACATTTGGGTCCCCGGCTTGGAGTTACTCGTATGGATTGAGCAAGTGCGATTCCTCATTGACATTTTACCGTACCAAGGTGTTTGTTTATGGTTTGACCTTGGTCCACGCTTGAACGGTTTGGTCATTCAACATGCGCAGTTATGGTGGCTGTACCTGATGTGCTGTTCAGTGAGACAACTATAAAACAGCATGCAATGCAGCCGTCGTTCTAGTCGGTGGTTATGAGGTGCTTAATTTGCTAGGTACGGGCTATACACGCTGGACCGCTAACGTGAGACCACGTGAGGTTGCCCAATATGATGAGTGGTTGATTTTTTAATTTAAAAAAAATTAAATATCGTTGGTTATTATGAGGCTGTCTTTGGTTGGCGGCCTGATCAGCTAAGGTGCCAGATTGTGGTTGGCCGTTTGACCGGCTTGGAGTTTTGAAACTAGTTGGTTTGAGCTGAGTTGATTGAGTGGTTATGCAAGGCATAAATATCGTTGCTTGGGTGCATTTTGTATGGTGTATTATATAGATTAATTATGTCAATTGATGACTTTTGTGTATTATACGATGCTACTTGATGGTTCACTAATTGTTGTTGATTGTAGGACTTCAGAACTACGTCATGATCAGACGGACGGGACCGAGACTAAACTAGAAAAGCTTAATGTAACATCCTGAAAAATGTAAATATTAAATTACGAAGCTTTTGTATTATTTTATTCGCCCTTATTTGAATTTGGAGTTTATGGACTTTTTATAAATTTGAGGGAGCTTTAAATATGAAAAGAGGGAAGGAATCAACACATAAATTGATAAAACATGAGTATCAAAATAAAGAATCTGAAAAGATGATCCAGAAAGGAATAAGGGAAATTTTTGGTTTAAACACAAAATTCTCATTTTTTTATAATGGCATAAATAATAATAAGGGAAGCAAATAAATTAAGTACCAACAATAGTTTAAAATATTTTTGTTAAATCCAGAATGTCCTCAGGAGCTTCTGTGAATTTTTTTGAAATTTTTGGATGTATTTTCACATTTTTCTGACCTTATTGGGATTTTCTGGCAAATTCTAAAAGCTAAAATTTAAAATCTGGAAAAATTGGAAACTCAGCTCACTCTCCGGCCGCCGCGTGGACGGCCAGATGCCGCCCACGTCACCGCTCCCATCCCGCCTTCCCCTCCTCTCGGGCCGCCACTTGGCTGGTCCCGATAAGCGCCACACCGCCCCGCTCGCGCCATCCACCGTCCGCCCCTCACCTTCGCTCGGCCGCCCGATGCACGCCCCGGCCCATCCGGCCCGTCCGCTCCCTCGCGCTCCTCTCCCGCTGACCGGTGGACCCGAGTCGTCAGGCTCTCCTTCTTCCTCCTTCTCTTCTCCACGCGCACGCAGCGTAGCTCCTCTCGCGCTTGCGCTCTGCCGCAGCAAATCCATCGCTCCTTCTCTCACCTCGCGGGCAATTTAAAAGAATCGGCTACAGGAAAGGGGATGAACCTCTCCCGCCACCTCTCTCCTACAAGATCTCAGTGAAGATCTCGTTCATTCCCCCATCCCTCGCGTGAACAGCGGAACGCCAGATGCCGCCCTCACCGCGCGCCTCTCTCCGGCTATAAAAAGCCCTCCGGGGAGCCGCAATCAAGCCGCAATGCCTCCTTCCCCCTTTCCCCGCGAGCAATTGAACTATAACGCCCCAATCCTCGCCAGCAGCACCCTCTTCCCCGCGGCCGGCGACCGAGCCGCCGTTGATTCCAAGCACCTCCGGTCAATTCCTCCCTCCTACACCCTATTCAGAACCAGGCGAAGTAGAATCCACCTTCCTCCAAGCTCCCCGACGCCCGTACCTCGCCATCACCAAGAGCCTCCCCGAGCCGCCGCCGTCGCACGCCGCCGGCCCGCCACCGCGCCCCTTCACCTTCACCGACTCTACCAGAAGCTTCACCATCACGCAGAGATTATATATCACGAAGCCCCCGGACCTCTCCGGCTGCCGCTCGCCGCCGGCGCCACCGCCTTCTCCTTCCTCTGCTCGGCCCCTCAGCGAGCTACTTCAAAGGGGTTTATTACCCATATAGGGTAAGCATCGCTCGGTCGAACCGAGTGGCTTCCAGCGCTAACTCTTCCTTCCCCTCGCTCCCGCGGCGCGCGTTCGAGCCCTCGGCTCCGCGCGTAGCGGTCGAGCATTCTTTATTTTTCCCCGCTGACAGGTGGGCCCCGCTCGTCAGCCGCTGCGGGACCGCAGGCCCACTGACAGCCAGACCCCACCCGTCAGTGTCTAGCGCACGCCGACATGTGGACCCCACTGGTCAGAGACTCAGGATTAACCAAAATAATAAAAAGATAAAAATATTAAAATAACCAGTGGGTCCCACCTGTCAGAAATTTCATATTTTATGGAATTAATTGAACTGAGAACTTCAAATGATCATAACTTTTTCATTTTAACTCCAAATTAAGTGGGACAAATTTCTAAATTCATCTAAAATCAAGATCTATCCCATGGAATGGAAATCATAATTTTTAGAGTTCGTTTGAATTCCTGGTGATCTTTTGAGTGATTGGTTGCTTTTTCTTTTATTTGGGTATTTCGCACGATTAAATAGCATACGAGGCTCAAGAGGAAGGAATCGAGGCAGCAGCACAAGAATCACCAAATAACCAAGAACCCGATCTCTGTGACCAAGGCGAGTCAATACTTTGATCATGTTGAACCTACATTTCATACAAATTACTTTGTTTTAAATTAACAAATTGCATGCTATTATTTTTATGCAAATACATGCTAAATTTGATATTCTAGTTATATGCCATTGTTATCTTGAATAATATTACCCTTCCTTTTGAATATTTGAATGTGTGAACCTTGTCGCCCTAGCAAAACTATAATAATAACATTTCAAAAATAAGTTCCTAATATATGCTATGCTTAGTACTGCACAGATACCCACGGAGCTGAAATGCCCCAGGTATCATTGTCGTTTTTAATCATGAGAAATTGGTTTGGGCAGTCATTGTGATAATGGCTGGTATATTTGATATGATTATTTTACACTCTCAAAATCCCCAACTTGCTTAAATGTCTGGGCGGATTGGTTCGATGGTGTGTATGTGTGTGGTGCAGTGATTGCACAAGTGGGTTAGTGGTAGACCGCCCAGGTACCACTAAGGACCGAATCTTGTCATGACCTCCCAGGTAAAACAGTACAACCACAAGTCCGTAAAATACGACTTGGCTAAGTAAATTTATCGAAATCCTCGGACTCATCTCACTGGTAGTGGATTGAAGGGGTTACGCTATGGCAAGGGGGCCTGAAGGGACACCAGGTAGGGTGAAGTTTCCCAGCTGTCCTGCGTTGCGGAAAGGTAGAAGTCCGGCTGCGTAGTGGCTGGGGGAAACATCCCACGCACAGATGGGACCCACCGCAAGTGGGCAGTTTCCCATAAGGGTGAGATGAGAAAAGGGCCTAGATACTTTGAAAAGTCACTGTGATGGTCTGCTCAACCACACGTCTAAGGAATCGTGTGGGGCAATGAGTTGATTGTCTCTTGTGGTGAAAGTGTACAAACTCTGCAGAGTCTAAAACTATTCGAATAGCCATGCCCACGGTCAAGGGCAGACATGGGAACTTAACTGGATATAGTTCTGTTTCAAAATATTAAAAAATGGGAATGGAAAAGTGGAAGGGCGATGGACTGCCCTGGTTTGGAATTGTCCTGGGTGTCGTCCCAGTGGTAAGTTAAGCGGCTATAACGCTGAAATACGCTGCATGGTGTGATGCCATGGTGATAGTGTGCATATGATATAATGCCTTGTGTATGGAAAATCATGTTAATATTCCTTGAACATTATGTTTTTGTCTAAAACTGCTAGGTCTCAGGAAATTTTATGTATTATATTTCAAATAGTGGCATTTCTATTCTTACAAAATAAAATATGGGTGGAATAAACAGGGTCGCGAGTAAAAGAGAGGAATGTTTGTAGAGTACATATAAAGGCATTGGTGGATTCATGTCGATCTTGAATAGGAAATGATAGTGTGGGTTCTGGAGGAAATAAATTGGTGAAGTCTAGCTAAATGATAGGCTAGATAGAGGATTTAAATGATTTTTGGAGATTTAGGAATTGCACAGATAAATATTGGATTATGACACTGATAAATAAATTCTTGGGAGATGTCAATATTAGAATTAATAGATTCAGTTACTAGATGAATCAAATGAATTTTTGAGGATTTGGTGGAATAATACAAGTATTGGATTATAATTCGTGATTAATGATATTCTTGGTGGATATATAATAGTGATTGTTAATCCTTGAAAGATGTTGTCAATATAGGGAATTAATAGGAGTTGATCAATTACTAGAGGGACGAATTAAATTTCTGAGAAGATTAGAGGAGTCATGATAATTAGTGGATTATAATCTTCGTAAATTAAATTTTTGGTGGAGGTATATCTGAGGATTAGCTAGTGATAGATAATGGAAAAATGAGATGGATTATTGGATTATGGGTTGAAATCAATGACAAAAAGGATTGAATACAAATGATATCGGTGGATTTGAAAGTAATTATGTTAGAGAATCATTAGAGTTCAGAGGTAAGGGGCTGATGAATAGTAATGAAAGGATTGGATTATTAATAATTCAAAGTACAAAGTATGATCGGTGGATTAAATAAATGATGATACTTGCTGTTTGGAGTTTTAGACAGCAATCAATAAATAGAGTACATTTTCGGTGGATTAAGTCGATTTTGGTAATTGTAGTGTGGAGTTAGTTAGTAATAATAAAACTTTGATTAATTAAGAATAATAATGCCGCTAAAAGCAAATTTTTGGCAAATAAAATAACCCGAGCCTTTCCTTTGTTATGCCATGCATACTATTTATTTGCATTCTGTGTATTGGCTCGCGGAGCACGGGGTCGGAGTGCTCACGCTCGCTTTTGCGACAAAAATTCAGAATCAAGAATCACATCACCGCGCCTCAGCAACAAGATTGGACAAGATGGCAGAGAAGATGAAGATGTCAAGGGCTAGGTCGCGCACCTCCAGTTGGCTGCCTGTGGGCATGTCCTGAAGGTCCCACCTGTGTGCTTCGTTCTTCCGCTGCTACAACTTTTTGAATTCGGCCTAATCGGCCCTTGATTAAGTTTATTATTTTAATTATGCTTCCACAAGTTATGAAATTTGATATCCATTACTGTAACTGTGTGCACTATCTACTGATCCAGGGAATAGTGCAGCTAAACACAGAGGTATCCGGATTTTAAATATCTGGGTCCCTACACTTAAATTCAAAGCAGTCAAGGAATCGGGACTACGCTCAGGAGGAGTCGAGGTTCAGACAATCAGGGAGCTGCCGAAAGATGACCGAGGCTAGCGAAGTGGCTATAAGTTAGCACGACGAGGAGCCAAAGCAAGAGCTACCGGTGGTGGATATGACAGGCAACGATAAAGCTGATCGGAACTAAGCACAGGGAGGAGCTGAGGTCTAGAATGATCAGGAAAGTTGGGTGCCATCGTGATGTGAGGAAAGGCATGTGACGCGCTTAGTGACTTGAATTCGTTTGCAAGTAGGACGGTTCGGTAGGATCTAGATGCATGAGAGACTTGACAGCAATTTATTGGAGCCATATGGACTTGAAGATGAAGCACGAGGTTACTTTGAAGCAAAGGAAGAGGAAAGCTTCACGGAAGGCAATAGAAGGGTATTTTGGTAAATTTCCCAATACCAAAAAGTGATGCGTGTAAAATTACAGCTTTGGCCTTAGTGATTTAGGTTAAGGATATACTGAAAATGTGAAGTTGGTTAATTGTTAATTCACTAACATGTTAATGGGTGTGTGTTTTGAAAAACACACATGTGTAAGTGTAAAACTCTGTATGGTGTTGAGTTAATGGGTTAGCCCATGTAAGAGTTGATGAAACCCAACTAGAGATACCGGTTAGAGTTTCCTTTGTGAGCATCCATACATAACGAGGGAGAGAAGTTGCTCGGGTTAAAGGTTTGGCGAGAGTTCATGTTTAGCCTTAAGAGGAGTTAGGGCTCTGGGAGAGAATCTTGTGAGAGATGTGAGATGTTCTAATGGTCTTGTGGGAGATGTGAGATGTTCATATGGCTAACTTTTTTTTATCATCCTTAGACTTTGTGTGTGGCTAGAAAGTGACAAAAATTCTCATCTCTAAGTATCGATAGATATCAAATTTCATCCAAATATTTTTCTCTTCTGCTCAAGTGATAAAATATTGATTCAACTTGGTTTTTTGTGCTCCTCCTTTTGCTTTGATCTTGTTTTGTGCTAGGGACGTGTAAGTGACGATGATCTCTTGGATACTATATCTCATCCACCTAATCACTTGTTATTTGGTAGTTCTTATATTTTCCTGGTTTTGGCTCAAGAGATGGTGTTTTTAGGGTTTTGGTCTTGTGGGTGTTTTGGTTTGAGTTTTGTCTTGTGATCTAGCTTGCTATGACATATGAACCTATCCAAGATTATCTAGTTCATTAAGCACTCATGAGCAAGAGCAGATCGAGATTTTTTCTCTTTTACCCGGATTTGGTGCAACATCCTTCAAATGGAAGAATGTTAGAACTTTGGTAATAATTTTCTTGATTATTAATTAAATAGGTTTCTGACATGCTAGTGAAGGTGTATATCAAATTTTAAGTGATTTGAAGTCTTGATTTGAGAGTTGGCTCAATTTACAGTTTTAGCCCGATTTTGGTACAGTAGAGCTTCAAGAGCTAAAAGATCTCAATTTTCTTATGTTCTTTTAAGGTCTTTAGTTGGTATAGGTTCTTAAGGTTATGGTGTAGTCTTGGTTCAAGTTTCAAGTCATTTAGAGTTTGTGGATCAAAAATTTTATTGATTTTTAGATTTGAAATAGTGCTAAAAAATATTTTGCCTTCAAAGGAGATGTTAGACTACCCCAGAGAGAGGTCAGACTACTCGGACAAGTTTTGGTTCGTTTGGCTTGGTTTCTTTTTTTGTTTTTTTTCTGTGAGTAATTGGTCTCTGATTTTTATAACTTTTTATACTTATTGAAGTGAAGATATCGGATTTTTCTTTTGGAAAAGATTTTAAAAAACTTTAGCTCCTATTCACTCCATTCTCAGTCCAACAGGCACTGTAATTTCGAGCGGTTGGAGGGGAAGCAAATTAAGTAGAGGTCCTCTGTTTAAGAGAGAAGAAAAATAAACTGGAAGCTAAGGGTCTGTTCTTTTCGGCTTTTGAAATTGGCTTTTGGTTTTTACTACAGTACCTAACTTTCAAACGGAGTATTTTTTCAAAACGGGGTCTACAAATTAATTATAGTACATGTTAAAAGCCTAACATCTGTACCATCCAAAATCACAAGCGAATATCTCTTTTTTCATAATCTCTGTCGTAAACAGCTAAAATTTAAAAATTTTCCCTAAAACTCATAAGTCACAGCCATAACGAACATGTCCTTAAATACCCTTCGTATGATTAATTGGTTCTTCGGGTCATATTGCTTTGCGAGAGTATACAACCATCATAACAACCTGGAAGTAACATAAGTAAGGCCCTGTTTGGATCAGTTTCAGGTTCTTAAAAACCAACTATTACTTCTAGTTTTTAAAAACTGGTTTCTAAGCAAAAACTGATGGGGTGTTTGGATCCCCTAGTTTTTAAAAGCTGATTTCATTTATGATTGGTGCTAATAGACTATTATACCCTTACATTTATTGCTCTTGAACAACACATTAAACAGTCATGCGTGGTCTTTAATGAGGGTAAATGGATATTTGTGCCAAAAAAACTGGCAAAAGCTGGGTATCAACAGTTTCTTGGTTTTTAAGAATCTGGGTAGGTAGATTTTAAAAATTACCCCAAAAACTGATCTGTTTGGATCCCAACCAGTTTTCAAAAACCAGATTCTTAAAATCTGGGTGGATCCAAACAGACTCTAAATACTACGCATTTGACCCACTTAATACGTACCGGAGTTTGATGCCGATGACTCGATTGCTTTCAGGCATCACTAAGATGCAATTAGTGCAAGCTGAATCTGAGCTACCTGGAGCAGCCGAGCAGGTAACGGTTGCATCACATTAATAATCCCTTCCTACGCTGTTTCCCGCTAATTGGTCGACACAGATCTTGCCGTTCGATCTTGTTTGAACAAGCGCATCGGTACAAGCTTGAAGCTCTGACGCACCACTTCAAAGCCAGGCTAGGCTAGGCTAGCCAGGTGAAGCCGGACGCGTACCAAAGCTACGCGCGAGTGGCCCCCTACGTGGCATCGTTCCAGCCCGTCACAGTGTGCAAAAACCCCTGAGAACTCCTTGCTTGCAGTAGAAGTGAGTCACGATTAGTGCTACAGCATACGGACGAGTGCTCCCACTCCCACCAGCCAAATCCGATGATTTATGATGGTAGGTACGTGTGTCCCGATCCTGATGAGTCGCTGCTCCCCTTAAAATCACTTTAAATAGAGTGCCTTTACGACATAAATGTTTCTTACTCGTTTGATCTTTTTTACAATCAGTTAAAAAGCAAGGCTAATAATACAACCTTTAGCTAGCTGTATGGACACTTACAGCCCACTTATCAGCCCATTTATATAGTAGTTTACAGCCAGCTGAAGGCTGTATGACCCACCCTTTTCTCTCACAAAGTTTCTTGGTTCTTGTGCTTTAGCTGGTTGTAAACTTACAACCCACCTCTCTTCTCTCTCCTCCACCTCAGCATACAGCCTACTAACAGCCTCTTATTATACTTGCTCTAAACAAAACCTAAGGCTTAATAGACGATGTTTTTTATGCGTACCACTATGAGGTGGTGGCAGCGGCTAGTGACATAAGTGTTTATATTAGGTTGTACTCGATGAGTTTTTACTGTGGCTGATAGTTTTTTTTTCTAAAAATGAATAATAACAGTTAAAAGAAGTGACTTTTAGAAGAAGAATATAAGTGATGGAGAAGTGAGAGAGATATATGCGTAAGATAAAAATAAAAGAAATAAGATACATAATACGTCTATAACCTTATGTCTTATTCCTTATCTCTCTGTTTTCAAACCCAGATTTTGAAATAACATTGCTCATGCTTCACTGAAGCGCTTGTGTTTAAAGTCAACTCCAAGGCGGGAGATACACAAGTCCTACTAGCAGTAGTCTAGCGCGGGCGCGACATGTTTAGACTGTGATCATTTCAGCTTCAGCTTCTGACTTGTTTTTCACTATTCATAAAATTCGTCTTTTTTCTTAACTTTTGGCTTTTTTTGAGCTTTTTAGCCGGTTCTTTTTTCCCCGTATTTGTTTGTATTATACGTAATGGGCTAACATATTTTTTAATTTTTTTAAATTTAATTATGCTAAATAAGCCTCTGTCAATTACAGTGTTTTTTCAGCCAGCTACAGTGCTTTTCAGCCATAAGACATAAAAAAAAGCCCAAATGGTGCTCATTTCTCATTTTGGCTTGAACTTGTGGTTTATTTTTTACTATTTATAAATTTCACCCTTTTTTTTAGTTTTTTTGGTATTTTTGAGCTTGTTTATCGGTTCTTTTTTCGTGTTCGTTTGCATTGTTCGTGATGGACTAACATGTTTTTTATTTTTTTAAATTTAGTTACGCTAAATAAGCCACTATCAACTACAATATAATTTCAGTCAGGTACAGTATAATTTTAGCCATAAACCAATTTATTTCAGCCCAACCGAGTGTCACCTAGAAATATCATCCATGTTGAGAAGTAGGATCAGTTTCTTTAAATTTCTGTATTACTTTTGGACTTTATGAAATTTTCTAAAAGAAAGAATGAAATAAATTGTGAGGATCAATTGATCCCGCACCAGTGCACCCAACAATGTAAGCTCCGCCATTTGATCTTGAGGTTGCATTGTTAATACTGCGTGTAAGTAACCCTAAGTAGCAGGAACAACTGAAATCTTCAAAAAAAAAAAAAAGCGCAAGGTCGAAAACAATGATGATAGACACTCCTATAGCCGATAAGCTGATCTCCGTAGAAATATGTGACAAGTACATCACCGCCACGAATAAATATACCCCAAGTATTGCACTCGAATTGACCGTTTGATCATCATTCTTCAACGTCATTAAACTATTAAAGCCAGACGCATCGAGGAATCAAACGGCCCTCAAGATTTCGGTCTCCTTGGCGTGCAGATCCTGCAACCCATTTTCTACCCACATGCCCAGCGCTCGACAGCGTACAACGGCAAGAAGGCGAGTGCAGGGAGAGCTGTGTGATACGTAGAGAGAAAGCAGCGAGATGGACCATCGAGCGTGGCTGCCACACCGTCGAATTTTGAGCAGCCTTCGTTGTTACCACCACACGCATGTGGCGTGTCCTCTTGCTAACGGTGGCTGCACTGGAATTTTTTTACAAATAATCTTTTTTATTCGAAATAACAGAGATATACCTACGGCCATTTTTTTTATAGAAATAGACTCTAGCGCCTAACCGTTGGATGACTAGAGCCTATCGCCTAATGGCCAAATAACAACAAAGTTACCTGCAAGCCGTGGGCGATAGGGTGCAGTTGCCCGATCGTTGAACGACTAGAGCCTATTTTTGTAAAAAATATTGTTGCGGATATATTTATGTTATTTTAAATAAAAAATAAAATATCCGTAAAAAAAATTCGGCTGCACTGTCCGTCCGCTCGAGAAGAGAAGAGGAGGGCTGTTTTGTTATCTTCGGCTTATAATTTTTTAGTTGTGGTTTATGATTTTTAAATTGTTTATAAGAGAGAGTATAAAATAACAGAAACTCTCGTGTGATTTTAGCTGATATAAATAAAGTCAGTACAGTGTATATTATAGTCAACTTGTAGACCCTATTTTAAAAAACATCTCTATCAAAAACAACTATCGAAAGATAAAAGAAAAGTGCCGAAGCCCACCAAAACAACTCGAAACCCAACGGTCACTCCGCCTTTCACCTCGCCGATCTCTTTTAAGCCTTTACTCCCGTCACCTTCCCATGCATTGCCCCACAGGCAAAGCCCACAAGAGCACAGCCATGCCATGCCCTGCCCCTCCGCTCGTCGCGCACTAGAAGGAGCAGCAGCAGCAAGCGGCGTGTCCGTCGTTGCGTAGTAGCCGCCCTCGCGCTCCTCGTCAAACCCGCGGTAGCCAAGAAACAGCATCAGCTCTGCAGCTCATGAGCCGGGCCATCGCCGGCACGAGTGTGAGGACGGTCCGGAGCGTTGGGCGGCGACCCGGGATGGCGAGAGGCGGCGCGGCGGCCGAGGAGGAGGAGGAGAGGGAGGTGAGTGAGGTGCTGACGTCGTTGGACTCGGCGGACGACGAGTGCCGCCGCGGGAGTAGCTCCAGCGCCAGCTCCGAGGCCGCCTCCAGCGGGTCCTACTGCCCTTCCGACGAGTGGCAGCAGGTCGCCATCAAGACCTGCGTGACCGAACAAGTCGTCGCGGCCGAGCCGGCCGGCAAGGAGAAGCTGCTCCCGGGCGGCGGAGGCGTCGACGACGCGGGCGCCGACAAGCACAAAGCCTCAGGTACGTCGTCGACGCCTTAATTTTGAAGCGTGCAATTGATTTGTACTCAGAGTGGGCTCTCATTCACCGCGAGGTTTAAATTTAATTGGCAGAGATGGAGATGATGAAGGAGAGGTTCTCGAAGCTGCTGCTGGGCGAGGACATGTCCGGGAGCGGCAAGGGCGTCTGCACCGCGCTCGCCATCTCCAACGCCATCACCAACCTCTGCGGTACGTAGGTGGCGCGAATCTCGATCGATCCATTACCTGGGCGTGCGATACGTTGGTTAAATGCTGTACAGTTTCTTAATTCCTTGAACGAGAATTGACCACAACAATACTCCATATATATGGGGGTAATCAAGTTCTTGCGGTTGGTGCCGGCCGTTCTTGCAGCGACGGTATTTGGGCAGCTGTGGAGGCTGGAGCCGCTGCCGCCGGAGAAGAAGGCGATGTGGCAACGGGAGATGGACTGGCTGCTGTGCGTGAGCGACCACATCGTCGAGCTGGTGCCGACATGGCAGCCGTTCCCTGACGGGACAAGGCTTGAGGTGACATGAACTAATCGTATAATTTATGAAACAGTAATAACGCCCCTGTAAAATTAAATCTTGTTGTAGAAAAATCTAAGCAAAAGTTCTTATGAGTCGACCAGTTGCCACTGTCATATTAAAATCTGCTTATCTTAATAACATGAACTAATCGTAGAATTTATGAAACAAGTTCAGGTATAAAAAATGAAGATCTAGAATTTAGTATCAGTATCGTTGTTCGTGAGCAAATACAGACTTAATCTGGCGTTCTACGGATGAAGCATAAATCGAGCACAAAACCGCTCATAATTTGAATGAATTTTACTTGGGCATGGACCACTTCAAATGCCCATTAAATACGTGCTTAACCATTTGGTGCTTAATCCCGTTTATTAAGACGGTTGGGCGCGTGGTGTTTTTGGGGTCCAGAGAGTAAATACAATGGGCTGTCCGTTTGGTTGTCCACTTTTGCGCGTTTCATCAAATTTCAAATATTACGAACACCTGCTTATTGTTGCATCTGTTCACATAGCACGATATGCACTGAAGATCTTAGACCCGAGATGTCAATCAGAAGAGAGATAAATAATGTATTCAAATTCAACTTTCCCAGATTATATCCCAAAATCTTCATTCCACTAGCTATTAGAAGATTGGAAGATCATATTAGTCCATCTAGCTATTGGAGGCAGGTCTGACCGCTTGGCCAGGTCCGATCAAACCGCCACATAGTGGCTGGACAGACCACTCCCAAATTCCTCGCGCACACAAATGAGCACCCCTCTGAAAATAGCTATCGTCAGCTAGACTATCCTAACCCCGGTCCGACCACCAACCTAATCCGGTACTACCTTGTCAGGTGCCGGGCTAGTTAGACCACAACTACGTTGTCAGTTTGACTGCTAGCTCTAGGCTGGTCAGACTGCTCTTGATTAAAAATAAAAGAGGTAAAAGTAAACTTTTACAAATGTAAATTCTAACTTAATATGATTGACAATTATTTAACACATATCAACCAAGAATATTCCTAACATGGTTCAATATCAAACTTGTGTGCGGAGGTTTACTAAACGTAGAGTATGTGATTCATTATGAAATAATAATTGCATTATTCCTTGTCTTTTTTACCTTAAAACAGAACGTCAGTACTAACTGCTCGGTATTTACGGACTACCTATTTCTTCAGATCATGACAAGCAGGCCACGGTCCGATCTATACATCAATCTGCCGGCACTTCGGAAGCTAGACCACATGCTCCTTGTGAGTTTAACAAACTTGTTGATTCTTCTGAAGAACTGAGGAATACTACATCTTCTGACGAGCCTCTACTTCTAGGATATACTGGAGAGCTTCAGAGGCCCTGAGTTCTGGTACGTTGACCAGGGGATAAGCTCGCCGGACTGCAACGGCCCCGCCTCCGTCAGGAGATCGTTCCACGGCCGCGTCGACAAGTGGTGGCTGCCGGTGCCCCGCGTGCCCCCCAGCGGCCTCCACGATACCACAAGGACGAAGCTGGAGCACAAGCGCGACTGCGCCAACCAAATCCTGAAGGCCGCCAGAGCCATCAACAGCAATGCCTTGGCTGAGATGGACGTCCCCGACTCGTACCACGACTCGTTACCAAAGGTGCACCACCACGGCACGGGCGCTGCCTTGTCATTCTCGCACGGCATTTCTTGATTCTGACACGCTCTGCTGTGAAACTTTGGATGTCAGAATGGACGTGCCGCACTCGGCGACATCATATACAGCTACATCACGTCGGATCAGTTCTCCCCCGAATGCCTCCTCGACTGCCTCGACCTGTCGTCGGAGTACCAGGCCCTGGAGATCGCCAACCGCGTCGAGGCCTCCGTCTACGTGTGGCGCCGGAGGGGCACCGCGAAATCCGCGGCCGTCACGAACCGTGCGGGCACCAAGTCGTCCTGGGGCATCGTCAAGGACATGATAGTGGACACGGAGAAGAGAGATCTCTTCGCCGAGCGCGCCGAGGGCCTCCTCATATCCCTCAAGCAGAGGTTCCCCGGGCTGACGCAGACGAGCTTGGACATGAGCAAGATTCAGTACAACATGGTTTGTGAACCTCTTTTCAGTGTCCATTCGTTAAGCGTCGTGTGCATTGGTAATAATAAGTTTGATGAACTAACTCTTCTAGTCTTTTGGCTGAACGTTCTTCAGGATGTGGGGAAATCGATCCTTGAGAGCTACTCAAGGGTTCTGGAGAGCCTGGCTTCGAACATCATCGCGCGGATCAACGACCTGCTGTACGTCGATGAGCTGAGCAAGCAGACAGATCAGCTCCCTGCAGACGGCAAGATAGTTCGCAAGAGCAAGGCCACGGAGCCGTCGTCGGCGTTCACAGTGGTGCCCGCCTCGGGCACGCCGGACGCGACAGCGGACGCCACAGAGAGCTTCTCGCCGGCACAGCTGTCGAGCCCGTCCAAGATCGGGAGGGCGCTCCTGGTCGACCGGCGGTCGCACCACGGCAGGGGGATCGCCGCGATGGCATCAGCGTTGACGGAGCACGGCGGCGTGGAAGTCAAGGGGATGGTGGTGGACAGCGCCGTGTACGACGTCCCGATGGACACGGAGCTGTGAATCCAGGCCTGGGGAGAGGCCTCCCTGTGCGTACTTTGCCTCGTGTATGTCAGTGTGCCTGATTTCTTGTCGTGTGTTAGCATGGGAGGGCGATTTGTTTTGCCGTTTGATGCCCTCAGTTTGTAATGCGTGGCAGTGCCGAGTAGAATTACCAGTGTTGAGTGTTTAATTCGATGTTCATCGGATGACCCAAGAGCACCGCGTCTCTGCAAATGACGGAGCATCGCAAGAGAACGATGCTTCTGATGGCCAGTCGCGAAACTGAATAAGGTAGGCAGGCCAACACGACGACAGCCATAGCAAACATAGGAAAGTGCGGCACACAGTTGGCCCATGTCTCGCTACCCCTACCCATCATCAATCGGCCTTGATCTGCTAAATGGCCAGAACCAGGTCAGGCACCTCTACTCCATGGCCCGATAGTCCACAGGCCTCGGCCCAAGTGCGAAAAGGACGGTGGGTTGAGTGGCTAACCCTACACACGTTCAACAGCTCAAGCTGCTCCTATAACTTTTTTTCTTTACAAAACATTGCTCTGGTAATGTTTTTGGAGCTCAAACTCGGGGATCAGGAAAGCCTTCTCAAAAATGAGTCTGGACTTTTAATTCTTATGAAGTTTTGAGAGAAATGTTTGACTGAAACAGAAGTGCAAATCCAAATCTTTCGTAAACACACCACGAGCAAGGATACGCAGCACATGCAGCAAGTGGTCTTGCCAGTTGTGTAAGAGTAGCAACTTACATATATATATTCAATTCTGGTTAGCAATATCAGTTCAATTCTATTAATTATATTAAATAGCAATTTACTGTTCAAAAATAATTACTGTTCAAATTATTATATCTTTTCTCAGAAAGTTACTATTCATGAGTTTCAACTTTTATCAGGATCTTACAGGTTGGTGAAACTAAAATGACAGCTGGTGGTTTAGTAATGTTGCGAAAATTCTACTCGGTACTCACCATATTTCTTACTAATTTGCTTCAGAAGTAGTTAATCTTTCTCTAAGCATTTCTAGTCATAATCATATAGGATAATTTTTTATCATCACCCCAGGCAGTTCCACCCGAAGATAACACTTCTCTATGGCCTCAAATTTCTCCACAGCCAAACTCGGCTCACTGGAGAATCACCAAAGAGTTTTTCTCCTACAGGGTCCCTAGCATAAACCTTTATCCCATATGATTATAAACCAAAAACCCAAGAGGTGCTTCAAGAAGAACTACTTCATTTCCACAAACTAGCTTACATATGGTTTTCCCTTTCGGGAGCCCTGAGAGATTAACACAAAGATAGAAAATATACCTTACACCAAATTTTACAACACTTTGTTCTTGATGAATATATTACAATGGCACTCTCACTATGAACTAAGAGCTAGAGGGGGGAAGTGGTAGGATGCTGTATGCTGAAAGGCTTCGATCTCCGATGCCCTTGAGTTGCCGATGGGATCCCCCCATTTATAGTCGCTGGAGGAATCCATTCTTCCTTATTTAATTCTGGTCTATAATCTTAGGGAGTCGTGGTTTGCTTTGTCCTAGCGCATTTAGTCTTTCTGAGGTGACACGAGGTGATTGCGGTCATAGAAATTTTTGGCTCATGTCTGATTCATTCTTCAATAATTGATGCCCTCTGCATTCAAATAGTGGTATGCATAATTGGTGGAGGCAATACGTTGCGCACGGATATCTGTCTTCTTCTGTCAGCAAGGAGTCCTTTGTGTCAGAAGAATAATTGAAAGAGAATAAATCATAACATTTTTTAGCAGAATTGGTGAGATTTTTAGGGCTATACCTTTTTAGCATATATACATTTGTTTAATTTGGATTTTGTCCATGCCCTGCAATGTTCATAATATCTTCATCTGATAAAGATATTTCAAATTTTTCATCGTATGATTTTTTCATATCTTCAAACTTTTCATTTATTTCTTTTCTTATTTCTTTTAAAATTTCTTCCTTTATATCCTTTTCCATGATATTGCTTCAAATTTTTCGTCTATTTTCCAGTCTATGTAGGATCCATCTAATGGATCTACTGCTTTAGTCAAACATTCTTTGTATGTGGGTTTCTTTGATGATTCTTCTCCTTCCTTTATATTTATAGAAGGTAGTGAAACTGAAGCTTTGGGTGATAAAATTGGAGCTTTCTTATTTTCGGTTTTTTTGTATTTTTTAATATATTCTTTAGCCGCTGGCTCCATATGATAATTTATTCCCAAGATTTTTCTTGCTTGAGCCAGTGCTTCATCAATATTCACATATTTCTTCCAAGATATTCCTCCTGTTAGTTTTGAATCTATCTTTTGAGCAACTATCTCTTCAAATGATATATATTCCTGGCAATCTTCCTTCAAATACTACATATAGGGGTTTTAACTCTATGAATTCAGGATTCTCTAGAATGGGCATTGATTCATTTATCATATGAAAGTATTCAGTAAGGTTGTTTAGAATTGATAACATATATCCCTTCTCTTCTCGTTTATTGTTATATTGATACCAGAAATTGTCTAATATGCATTCTTGCACTTCATCAATAATTATATGATCATTTGGCTTAAATTTGTATGAGTTTGGGGGAAATATTTTGAGCTTATTTTCAGTTCCAAAGCTGAAGAATTAATTTCCACTATAATTCATTGATCTCTTTATGCTTGCAAAATAGATGAACGTGATAATAAGTCAGGCAATTATTTGCCTTTCCCTTTATATGTTCAAATACAATTTTATAGTCATTTCCAGTAATTATATCTTCAAATAAAACCCATCTTCTAGTAAAACTTTTCTTGCTATTTATTTGATTGTGGTATCTACAAATGGCTTTGCAGTCTATTCATACTGTAAATTCTTTGAAGCCTAAGTATAATCTGAAAGAGTTTATCGCATTAATTATTGCTAAAATTTCTCTATCTGTATTATTTACGGTTTTAAGCTTAAAACTGCCTGAAGCATATCTGCATATTTTTTCCTCTGTTTTTGATGAAAATTTATTAGGTTTTTGCTTCAATATCGCTCCCCATCCTATCTGAGAGGCATCGGTTTCAATGATAAAATAGTTCTCATCTAGAGATATTTCTAGAGGTTTTAATTCTCTAACATTCTCTTTTATTATCTTAACTAATTTAACATCTTCAAAATTGAAGTACTTTTGGCCATTTTTCCTTAGCTTAGCATATAGCGGACCAGCTAATTTTGCTAAATTTTCAATGTAATTGCTGGCATAATTTACAATTCCTATCATTCATAGCATCAGAAAACTGTAAAATCTTTTTTGCTATATGACATTGTAAATAAAATTTTTCCTCTCCTATTTCATGACCTAGAAAATTAATTTTCTCTTTACAGATTTCCATTTTTTTTGGATAATATTAACCCATTTTGTTCCACCTTCCTAAAAAATACTTCTAGGTGAACAATATGTTCTTTATAAGTTTTTGAAAATATTAATAGGTCATCAATATATACTAATATGAATTCTTGATTTTCATTAAATATGTCCTGCATCTTTCTTTGAAATAATGCTGGTGCATTTTTTTTAACTCTAATGGCATTACAAGCCATTCGAAATGTCCTAGAGGGCAAGTGAATGCTGTCCATTCTATAGATTCTTCTGCCATCTTTACTTGCCAAAACCTGGCTTTTAAATCAAATTTAGAAAAATATCTACTTCCTTGTATCCTGCTAATCCATTCTTGTTTATTTGGCATATTATAGGCATCATCTATAGTATTATCGTTTAGTCTTGTATAGTTAATTATCATTCTTGACTTGCCTCTAACTATTTCAGAATGATTTCTAACGATAAAAGCAGCAGACCTATGAGGACTTCTACTTTCTCTTATAGCTCCTAACTTTAGTAGTTCTTCTATGTGCATTTTAAATTCTTCTATATCTTTTGGAGTGGCCTCTATAGGACATGTTTTAATTATATGTTCTGGATTTATTACGTTTATTTTACAAACAATAGAATTCTTATCCCAATGTTTCATAGGTATTTCTCCAATTATTTGAATATCCTCTAATCTCTGAATGATCTTTTCTATGTCTTTTTTAGATTTAATATCTCTATACCAATTTGGTGAGAATGATTGCAATCCAATACATTCTACACATGAATTTGATGTATTACTTCTATATTTTCACCAAGCTCTTCTTCTATGTTTCTTTCAGGAATTTCAGGAAGTGTCAGGGGTTTCTCACCACGCTTTCGCACTTCTGAGATATATGGAATATTATCTTGATATGGAATTAATGTGATACCATCTTCATGTATAATTGAGGTCTATACTGAGTGTTGTAAAAATCTTAGACCTATTATCATATCATCATTTATCATAGATAAATCTCTCATAGTAATTTATCTATGATATATTTTGTGCCATTTATATACTCAATATTATAGGCCAATTGTTTATGGACTTTCTTTATTCCTGACATGTCTGTTGATATCTCTGCTTTATTATCCTCTATTGTGTGCACTATGTCAGGACATTTTATGAAATATTTGTCGTGGATAATATTTTTTGTATAACCTGTATCTACTAATGCTAATAACTTGTAGGAAATGTTTGACTTTAATTTTATTTTCATTGGGATTCTTATTCCTAATATTTCTTTAAAAGATAACTTGACTGTATATTTATTTCCAAAACTAGTTATAGCATCTTTTAATTGGATCAACTTAGTTCCTTTGCTTTCTTTTAAAATTATAGCTTGTTCTTTAAACCCAGTGTTTTCTGTGACTTTTTCTTTTGGTATGTCATTAGTGTCCAATTGATATTTGAGCTCGTCTATTTCTACTTCTAATTTATTCATTCTATTTTCTAATGTTCTAACCCTGCTAGATAATATCCTATCATCTGGTTCTAGTTCTATTTCCTGTCTCCATCTTTGCCCTTTTGCCTTTAAGCATTCTGAACAAGCTTGCTTCAGACATAGACTACAAGTAGCTCTATTTTCTTGACTTGGATAATATATACAAAAGGTGCATTTTATATTATAGTCACCTTTCCCTCTAATCCAAGCATGTTCACAATTTATTTGATTCGTCATTTCAATTTTTAAACCAGCTAATTCATCTATTAAGTCTATTTCATCATTACTTGACTCATAATCATCTTCGTTATTTTTCACTTCTTCTGTTTCTATGATTGAATATATTGACTCATCATCCTTTATTTCGTCATCACAAACCAATATATTTTCATTTACACTATCTATTATTAAAACCCTTTCTTATTCTTCATATTTACTTGAGTATCTTTTCTAATCTTTATTGGGACAGGTTTTACTTAAACGGGACAGGTTTTACTTAAATGGTCTGGTGAATTACATATAAAACATCTACATGTTTTATCATAGTTTTACTAGGATTATAACGCCTTACATTTCTTTATGTAAATAGGGAACCTTATTATCTGATTTCCTAAGAAAATATCTCCTCTTTGTTTTAAATTTTTTATAACCCTTATTTTGAGGTTTATAATGCTTTCTACTTTTGGGTCTATCCTCTCCATATGTTAAAGGTATTTGGACTATTTTGTTACAAAAATTATAATCAACATATTTCATGGATCGTTGAGCTTGTATATTAGTGCATATTTTTCTTAATTACTTAAACACAAATGTTACAGCTTGATATATATTGATGACTGCACCTTCTGTTTCTTTTTATATTCATCAAAAATCACGCTTCGTAATGGATCAGGTAATTTGTTAAAGTACCTTTCTACTATGCCTTTATTGTATCCTTGTTTAGCCGTAGTGGCATTATATAAATAGTGTTGGGAGAATTCTTTTATTCCTTTCCAACTTGTTAATGTTAACTTTTCTATTTCTCTTAACCTTTCATTCTGTAATGTTGTATACCCTAATTCTGGGTCTTCTGCTATAATAATATTTGATATTATGTTTGCCAATATTCTATAATAATTATATTCCTGGACAATATAGATATATGGGTTCTAAGAGAAGAGATTTTGAAAAAACCATAAAATTCTAGAAGTCATAGATTTAGAAAGAGATTTAGAAAGATATCAAAAGGATACTTTAAGAAAATTAAAACCTCAACAAATTTATCATATGGGTATGTTTGAAAGCAAAACAGGACTATATAGAATATCCAGAGAAGTGGAACTAAGTGTTTTGACGCAACCAGTAGAATTGAGAATTGTAAGTAAACAATTTGAAAATGGATTAAAATATTCAGGCTACAAATATATTCATCAAGGAATGTATATTATAGGAGTCAAAGGAATGACTAGAAAGAAATTAGGGACAAATGTTCTAATAACCCTATTAGACAAAAGATGGGATACGATAAATAAAGCAGCATTAGGGTTTTTAGAAGGAGACATGAATGAAAATAACCTAATAACATATATAACTCCAGATTTGATTATGCCAATAAGAGAATTTATAGAGAAAATGAGTTTTGGGTTCCAAACTAAAGGTTATGAGGAATTTAAAGGAACCAATTTATTAATAAGCATATAATTCATAGGAAGGCGAACTAACAAAAGTAGAACTAAATACAAAGTAAATGTAAGCGATGTAATAGAAAGTATGCAATCAAAAGGAATCAAATTCATGAGTCCTTTGAAGATAAGTGCAGAAGAAAGAGCAGGAGAAGAGTGGAACATAAGTAATTTGATAGAAGATAAAGTTCTAAAGCAACCTGAAGACTATATTAGTTATGAAAATAGCAGAGGAAACACTAGTATTAGATTTATTAATTATAAATCAAGAGCTCTAGATGATCTAGATTCAGTCATATAAGAAAAAGATATTGAAGATAATAGAAGGCATAGCATCTCTGAATTTATGGAAAAATTAGAATTAGATAGTGAAATAAAACATTGTGAAACCAAGTTAACAGAAATATCTGAAAATATAATAATGTTATGAAAAGTGAATGGCCTACATTAAGAGATAAAGAAATATACTTCCACAGAGAATTATTTAGATTAAGAAAGCTAAAAAAAGACAAAGAGTTGGTTATAAATAATTCAAAAGTACAAGAAGAAAATATGAAACAGACTGAGAACGAAGAAAGAATAGAAAACAAGGACGCCAAAGAAAAACAAATTATAACTGAAGAAGCACAGTGGGAAGAAAATGAAAAATTATTATTAGAAAGCTATGAAGAAGAACAAGAGTTATTATGCAATGAAGGAGGCGTTATAGACAATGCAACACAATATAATGATTTCATAGACTCTTTAGGTGAAATAGGTCTATACAATTTAGATAATGCTATGGAAGCAATGGAAGTAGACCTAGGAGGGGGAAAGAAAAGAAGATATGGTGAAAGTTCGGTAAAAAATGAAGGAGAAAGGGGAGACCCTCTAGAGCAGCAGGAAGATGGCCTCCAGAAAAAGAAGAATGTTCATATAATTATATCCCTGGACAATATAGATATATGGGATCTAAGAGAAGAGAGTTTGAAAGGACTATAATATTTCAAAATCATCACAATGATGGGGCTATATTAAACTTAGCTGCACATGATCCCATAGATTGGCCAAATATTTTAAGCGTATGGAAAGGTCTAGTAGTACAAAAATATATACAAAATCAGCATAATATTGGAAATAAAGTTGAAGATATGATAACATATCTAGAAACATTCTTAGGAGAATCTGTGAAAATTTTATGGGAACAATGGGTAGAGAGTTATCCTAATCTATATGAAGAATTAAAAAAAGCAGGAAGCAACCCTAACAACTTTGCAAATATAATATCAAATATCGTTATAGCAGAAGATCCAGAGCTTGGATATACAACACTGCAGAATGAAAGGTTAAAAGAAATAAAGAAGTTAACATTGACAAGTTGGAAAGGAATAAAAGAATTTTCTCAACATTATTTATACAATGCCACTACTGCTAAACAAGGATACAATATAGGCATTGTAGAAAGGTATTTTAATAAATTACCCGATCCTTTAGGAAGCATGATATTTGAAGAATATAAAAAAGAATCAGTAGGGATGGTCGTTAATATATCTCAAGCTATAACTTTTGTATTTAAACAGCTAAGAAAAATATGCACAAATATACAAGCACAGAGATCTATGAAATATGATTATAATTTCTGTAACAAGATAGTCCAAATACCTTTGACATATGGAGATGATAGACCCAAAGGTAGGAAACATTATAAACCTCAAAATAAAGGGAATAACAATAACCACTTTAAAACAAAGAGGAGATATTTCCTTAGGAGATCTGATAACAAAGTCCCCTATTTACATAAAAGAAATGTAAGGCGTTATAATCCTAGAAAAAATTATGATAAAACATGTAGGTGTTTCATATGTAATTCACCAGATCATTTAAGACGTGTCCTAATAAAGACCAGAACAGGTACTCAAGCAAATATGAAGAACAAGAACGAGTCTTAATAATAGACAGTATAAATGATAATATACTGGTATGTGATGATGAAATAAAAGATGATGAATCAATATATTCTATTATAGAAACAGAAGAGGTTGAAAATAATGAAGATGAATATGAATCAAGTAATGATGAGATAAACTTAATAGATGAGTTAGCCAGTTTAAAAATTGAGATGATGAATCAAACAATTTGTGAACATGATTGGATTAGAGGAAAAGGTGATTATAATATAAAATGCACCTTTTGTATATATTACCCAAGCCAAGAAAATAGAGCCACCTGCTGTCTATGTCTAAAGCAAGCCTGTTCAGAATGCTTAAAGGCAAAAGGCCATAGTTGGCGAAAGGAAATAGAATTTGAACCAGATGAAAGGATATTATCTAGTAGAGTTAGAACATTAGAAAATAGGATGAATAAGCTAGAAGTAGAACTAGAAGAGCTTAAATATCAATTAGATTCTAAAGGGCCTCAAGAAGAAAAGGTTATAGAAAATACTGAGTTTAAGGAACAAGCTATAATCTCAAAAGAAAGCAAAGGGACTAAGTTAATTCAATTAAAGGAGGCTATAACTAGCTTTGGAAATAAATATATAGTCAAGTTACCTTTTAAAGAAATATTAGGAATAAGAATCCCAGTAAAGATAAAATTAAAACCAACATCTCTTATAAAATATTAGCATTAGTAGATACAGGTTGTACTAAGAATATTATCCATGATAAATATTTCATAAAATGTCCTGAGATAGTTCACACAATAGAGAATAGTAAGGCAGAAATATCTACAGATATGTCAGGAATAAAAAAGATCCATAATCAACTAGCATATAATATTGAAATGTACATAAATGGTACAAAATATATAATAGATGAAATTACAATAAGAGATTTATCCATGATAAATGACGAAATGATAATTGGCCTAAGATTCTTACAACAATCAGTACAAACCACAATTATACATGAACTTGGTATTACATTTATTCTATATCAAGATAATGTTCCTTATATCTCAGAAGTACGAAAGCGTGGTGGAACACCCCAAAAAATTTCAAATCTTGATGCGCAAGACGCCAATACTCACCCTGAAACAAAAATAGATGAAATTAGTGAAAACATAGAAGAATATTATATATCAAATTCCTGTGTAGAATAGGGCTGCAATCATTCGCACCAAATTGGTATAGAGACATAAAATCTAAAAATGATATAGAAAGAATTGTTCAAAGGTTAGAAGATATTCAAATCATTGGAGAAATCCCTATGAAACATTGGGATAAAAACTCTATTGTATGTAAATTAAACATAATAAACCCTGAATACATAATAAAGACATGTCCAATAGAAGCCACTCCTAAAGATATAGAAGAGTTCAAAATGCATATAGAGGAATTATTAAAATTAAAAGCTATAAGAGAAAGCAGAAGCCCTCATAGATCAACCGCTTTTATAGTAAGAAATCATGCTGAAATTGCTAGAGGAAAATCAAGGATGGTAATTAATTATAAAAGACTAAATGATAATACCATAGAAGATGCCTACAACATTCCCAATAAACAAGAATGGATCAACAGAATACAAGGAAGCAGGTATTTTTCTAAATTTGACTTGAAAGCCGGATTTTGGCAAGTTAAAATGGCAGAAGAATCTATAGAATAGACAGCTTTTACTTGTCCACAAGGTCATTTTGAATGGCTGGTAATGCCTTTAGGACTAAAAAATGCACCAGCATTATTCCAAAGAAAAATGCAAAATATATTTAACGAAAATCAAGAATTCGTATTAGTTTACATAGATGATCTATTGATATTTTCAAAAACATATAAAGAACATATTGCTCATTTAGAATATTTTTCAGAAAGGTAGAGCAAAACAGGTTAATTTTATCCAAAAGAAAAATGGAAATCTGTAAAGAAAAAATTAATTTCTTAGGGCATGAAATAGGAGAAGGGAAAATATATTTACAAGATCATATAGCAAAAAAGATTCTACAATTCCCTGATACTATGAATGATAAAAAGACACTACAACAATTCCTTGGTATTGTAAACTACGCACGAAATTATATAGAAAACCTAGCAAAACTAGCTGGACCATTATATGCTAAATTAAGAAAAAATGGTCAAAAATACTTTAATTCTGAAGATGTTAAATTAGTCAGAATAATAAAAGATAAAGTCAGAGAACTGAAACCACTAGAATTACCATTAGATGATAATTATTTTATCATTGAAACTGATGCTTCTCAGATAGGATGGGGAGCGATATTAAAACAAAAACCCAATAAGTATTCTTCAAAAACAGAAGAGAAAATATGCCGATATGCTTCAGGAAATTATAAACTAAAAACAGTAAACAATACTAACAGAGACATTTTAGCAATAATCAATGCAATAAATTCTTTCAGGCTATATTTAGGGTTTAAAGAATTCACAGTAAGAACAGACTGTGAGGCCATATGTAGATATCACAATCAAATAAATAGTAAGAAAAGTTCTACTAGAAGATGGGTTTTATTTGAAGATATTATTACCGGAAATAGCTACAAAGTTATATTTGAACACATAAAAGGAAAAGATAATAAATTACCCGATTTATTGTCTCGATCTTCTATTTTGCAGGAATGAAGAAATCCATGAATTATAATGGGAGCGAATTCTTCAGTTTTGGAACAGAAAATAAGCTGAAAATATTCCCACCAAATTCACATAAATTCAAGCCAAAGGATCATATAATTATTGATGAAGTTCAGGATGCATATTAGATAATTTCTGGTATCAGTATAATAATAAGAGAGAAGAGAAGGGATATATGCTGTCAATATTAAATAGACTTGCTGAATATTTCCACATGATGAATGAATTAATGCCTATATCAGATAATCCTGAATTCATAGAGCCCAAACCATTATATGTGGTGTTTGAAGGGAAAGTACCAGGAATATACATATCATTTGAAGAAATTATACCTCAAAAAATAGACTCCAAATTAGCTGGAGGAATATCTTGGAAAAAATATGTAAATATAGAAGAAGCCTTAACGCAAGCACGAAAAATACTAGGAGTTAATTACTATATGGAACCAGATGCAAAAGAATATATTCAAAAATTTAAAAAAGCAAAAAATAAGAAGACTCCAGTAGCGTCATCCTCAACAAATATAAAGGAGGAAGAAGGAACTCAAAAGAAACCCACCTATAAAGAATGTTTGATAAAAGAAGTAGACCCATTAGATGGATCATACATAGACTGGAAAATAGATGAAAAGTTCGAATCCATAACTCCTCAATGGAAAAATAAAATAAAGGAAGAAATTTTAAAAGAATTAAGAGTAGAAATAAATAACAAGTTTGAAGCCATGAAAAAAGAATATGATGAAAAATTTGAAATATCGTTATCTGACGATGATATAATGGATATTGCCGGTCATGGGCAAAATATGAAATAAAAAGGTATGATGAATCAACATGTCTATAAATAGAAAGAATCCTAAAAAGGTAAAGGAATATTTAAAGATACCCCTATAAAGGATGCTAATATTGATAGAATACTATCAATTATTGAGGCGCAGAAGATAAAATATACTAAAGGACAGTTCAGATAAGCGCGAATATACAGAAAGGACAAAGCGTGAGTTGCCAACACAGGAAAGTCCCCCAATTATTTGAGCCACTCAGAAGATGGTGTGAAGCACTCTGAAGAATATTGCCAGAAGAGTTGAATAAAGAAGGAAAAAAATTACTGTTTAAAATTAATCATATTCATCGTAAAAGAAACATCCATTTCAGTGAATAGTAATAAGAATAGTAACTAAATAGTATACCCACCATCATAGTGCACAAATACTATTCACAATACTAGTCACAAGTGGAATATTACTATTCAAATCCATTAAATAGTGACCAGAATTTTAGCATTAAATAGTCATATATTAGCATTTGAATAAGTAAATTAGCATTCGAATACATTTGCATAAGCCCTTGCATTTATATTGGTATCAGAGCAAGGTTTGTCATCATTGAAAAACTAAAATATCTTAATTTAGAAGTTAGTGCTGGTAAAACTATTGATACCAAAGATAATATCAATGTAATAAACCCTTCTGAAGAACATATCTGGCATACTTCCCATAGTCAATTAAATTTACTGGTCGATCTTTTGCATAATTTCTATATAACTTGGTGTAAAAGACAGGACGAATTAGATTTAAAATTAGACCAGTAAATGTAGGATAGTATTATTTTGTCTTATTATTACTTTCGAGTCTTCCTTAGATGAATCGTAGTTAGAAAAACCAACAGGATAATCAAGATATTTTTCTGTTTCTTTTAGTGCTTTATTATATTCTATCATATAACTATGAAATAACCAAAGTTTTAACTTCTTCTACTAATTTTTTAGTATTAATAACTTCTTGATCTAAGTATTTAAAATCTTCTTTAATCTTTGAAATTTCAACAGAGGGTTTTCCTAAACTTTTAATGGTAATTTCTTCTTTAATGTAATCACTATTTTTACTAATCTTATTTTGTTGTACCTTAACTTCTTCTAGACTTTGCAAGCTTAAGTTTATATTATTGTTTATTAAAGCAAATTTATCTGCTAACTGGTGATGTTCCTTATGTAACCTGTCTAATTTTAAATCTAATTCGTCCTGTCTTTTACACCAAGTTATATAGAAATTATGCAAAAGATCAACCAGTAAATTTAATTGACTATGGGAAGTATGCCAGATATGTTCTTCAGAAGGGTTTATTCTACACCTTATATTGATATTATCTTTGGTATCAACAGTTTTACCAGCACTAACTTCTAAATTAAGATATTTTAGTTTTTCAATGATGACAAACCTTGCTCTGATACCAATATAAATGCAGGGGCTTATGCAAATGTATTCGAATGCTAATTTACTTATTCAAATGCTAATATATGACTATTTAATGCTAAAATTCTGGTCACTATTTAATGGATTTGAATAGTAATATTCCACTTGTGACTAGTATTGTGAATAGTATTTGTGCACTATGATGGTGGGTATACTATTTAGTTACTATTCTTATTACTATTCACTGAAATGGATGTTTCTTTTACGATGAATATGATTAATTTTAAACAGTAATTTTTTCCTTCTTTATTCAACTCTTCTGGCAATATTCTTCAGAGTGCTTCACACCATCTTCTGAGTGGCTCAAATAATTGGGGGACTTTCCTGTGTTGGCAACTCACTCTTTGTCCTTTCTGTATATTCGCGCTTATCTGAACTGTCCTTTAGTATATTTTATCTTCTGCGCCTCAATAATTGATAGTATTCTATCAATATTAGCATCCTTTATAGGGGTATCTTTAAATATTCCTTTACCTTTTTAGGATTCTTTCTATTTATAGACATGTTGATTCATCATACCTTTTTATTTCATATTTTGCCCATGACCGGCAATATCCATTATATCATCGTCAGATAACGATATTTCAAATTTTTCATCATATTCTTTTTTCATGGCTTCAAACTTGTTATTTATTTCTACTCTTAATTCTTTTAAAATTTCTTCCTTTATTTTATTTTTCCATTGAGGAGTTATGGATTCGAACTTTTCATCTATTTTCCAGTCTATGTATGATCCATCTAATGGGTCTACTTCTTTTATTAAACATTCTTTATAGGTGGGTTTCTTTTGAGTTCCTTCTTCCTCCTTTATATTTGTTGAGGATGACGCTACTGGAGTCTTCTTATTTTTTGCTTTTTTAAATTTTTGAATATATTCTTTTGCATCTGGTTCCATATAGTAATTAACTCCTAGTATTTTTCGTGCTTGCGTTAAGGCTTCTTCTATATTTACATATTTTTTCCAAGATATTCCTCCAGCTAATTTGGAGTCTATTTTTTGAGCTATAATTTCTTCAAATGATATGTATATTCCTGGTACTTTCCCTTCAAACACCACATATAATGGTTTGGGCTCTATGAATTCAGGATTATCTGATATAGGCATTAATTCATTCATCATGTGGAAATATTCAGCAAGGCTATTTAATATTGACAGCATATATCCCTTCTCTTCTCTCTTATTATTATACTGATACCAGAAATTATCTAATATGCATCCTGAACTTCATCAATAATTATATGATCCTTTGGCTTGAATTTATGTGAATTTGGTGGGAATATTTTCAGCTTATTTTCTGTTCCAAAACTGAAGAATTCGCTCCCATTATAATTCATGGATTTCTTCATTCCTGCAAAATAGAAGATCGAGACAATAAATCGGGTAATTTATTATCTTTTCCTTTTATGTGTTCAAATATAACTTTGTAGCTATTTCCGGTAATAATATCTTCAAATAAAACCCATCTTCTAGTAGAATTTTTCTTACTATTTATTTGATTGTGATATCTACATATGGCCTCACAGTCTGTTCTTACTGTGAATTCTTTAAACCCTAAATATAGCCTGAAAGAATTTATTGCATTGATTATTGCTAAAATGTCTCTGTTAGTATTGTTTACTGTTTTTAGTTTATAATTTCCTGAAGCATATCGGCATATTTTCTCTTCTGTTTTTGAAGAATACTTATTGGGTTTTTGTTTTAATATCGCTCCCCATCCTATCTGAGAAGCATCAGTTTCAATGATAAAATAATTATCATCTAATGGTAATTCTAGTGGTTTCAGTTCTCTGACTTTCTCTTTTATTATTCTGACTAATTTAACATCTTCAGAATTAAAGTATTTTTGACCATTTTTTTCTTAATTTAGCATATAATGGTCCAGCTAGTTTTGCTAGGTTTTCTATATAATTTCGTGCGTAGTTTACAATACCAAGGAATTGTTGTAGTGTCTTTTTATCATTCATAGTATCAGGGAATTGTAGAATCTTTTTTGCTATATGATCTTGTAAATATATTTTCCCTTCTCCTATTTCATGCCCTAAGAAATTAATTTTTTCTTTACAGATTTCCATTTTTCTTTTGGATAAAATTAACCCGTTTTGCTCTACCTTTCTAAAAAATATTCTAAATGAGCAATATGTTCTTTATATGTTTTTGAAAATATCAATAGATCATCTATGTAAACTAATACGAATTCTTGATTTTCGTTAAATATATTTTGCATTTTTCTTTGGAATAATGCTGGTGCATTTTTTAGTCCTAAAGGCATTACCAGCCATTCAAAATGACCTTGTGGACAATTAAAAGCTGTCCATTCTATAGATTCTTCTGCCATTTTAACTTGCCAAAATCCGGCTTTCAAGTCAAATTTAGAAAAATACCTGCTTCCTTGTATTCTGTTGATCCATTCTTGTTTATTGGGAATGTTGTAGGCATCTTCTATGGTATTATCATTTAGTCTTTTATAATTAATTACCATCCTTGACTTTCCTCTAGCAATTTCAGCATGATTTCTTACTATAAAAGCGGTTGATCTATGAGGGCTTCTGCTTTCTCTTATAGCTTTTAATTTTAATAATTCCTCTATATGCATTTTGAACTCTTCTATATCTTTAGGAGTGGCTTCTATTGGACATGTCTTTATTATGTATTCAGGGTTTATTATGTTTAATTTACATACAATAGAGTTTTTATCCCAATGTTTCATGGGGATTTCTCCAATGATTTGAATATCTTCTAACCTTTGAACAATTCTTTCTATATCATTTTTAGATTTTATGTCTCTATACCAATTTGGTGCGAATGATTGCAGCCCTATTCTACACAGGAATTTGATATATAATATTCTTCTATGTTTTCACTAATTTCATCTATTTTTGTTTTAGGGTGAGTATTGGCGTCTTGCGCATCAAGATTTGAAATTTTTTGGGGTGTTCCACCACGCTTTCGTACTTCTGAGATATAAGGAACATTATCTTGATATAGAATAAATGTAATACAAAGTTCATATATGATTGTGGTTTGTACTGATTGTTGTAAGAATCTTAGGCCAATTATCATTTCGTCATTTATCATGGATAAATCTCTTATTGTAATTTCATCTATTATATATTTTGTACCATTTATGTACATTTCAATATTATATGCTAGTTGATTATGGATCTTTTTTATTCCTGACATATCTGTAGATATTTCTGCCTTACTATTCTCTATTGTGTGAACTATCTCAGGACATTTTATGAAATATTTATCATGGATAATATTCTTAGTACAACCTGTATCTACTAATGCTAATGTTTTATAAGAGATGTTGGTTTTAATTTTATCTTTACTGGGATTCTTATTCCTAATATTTCTTTAAAAGGTAACTTGACTATATATTTATTTCCAAAGCTAGTTATAGCCTCCTTTAACTGAATTAACTTAGTCCCTTTGCTTTCTTTTGAGATTATAGCTTGTTCCTTAAACTCAGTATTTTCTATAACCTTTTCTTCTTGAGGCCCTTTAGAATCTAATTGATATTTAAGCTCTTCTAGTTCTACTTCTAGCTTATTCATCCTATTTTCTAATGTTCTAACTCTACTAGATAATATCCTTTCATCTGGTTCAAATTCTATTTCCTTTCGCCAACTATGACCTTTTGCCTTTAAGCATTCTGAACAGGCTTGCTTTAGACATAGACAGCAGGTGGCTCTATTTTCTTGGCTTGGGTAATATATACAAAAGGTGCATTTTATATTATAATCACCTTTTCCTCTAATCCAATCATGTTCACAAATTGTTTGATTCATCATCTCAATTTTTAAACCGGCTAACTCATCTATTAAGTTTATCTCATCATTACTTGATTCATATTCATCTTCATTATTTTCAACCTCTTCTGTTTCTATAATAGAATATATTGATTCATCATCTTTTATTTCATCATCACATACCAGTATATTATCATTTATACTGTCTATTATTAAGACTCGTTCTTGTTCTTCATATTTGCTTGAGTACCTGTTCTGGTCTTTATTAGGACACGTCTTACTTAAATGATCTGGTGAATTACATATGAAACACCTACATGTTTTATCATAATTTTTTCTAGGATTATAACGCCTTACATTTCTTTTATGTAAATAGGGGACTTTGTTATCAGATCTCCTAAGGAAATATCTCCTCTTTGTTTTAAAGTGGTTATTGTTATTCCCTTTATTTTGAGGTTTATAATGTTTCCTACCTTTGGGTCTATCATCTCCATATGTCAAAGGTATTTGGACTATCTTGTTACAGAAATTATAATCATATTTCATAGATCTCTGTGCTTGTATATTTGTGCATATTTTTCTTAGCTGTTTAAATACAAAAGTTATAGCTTGAGATATATTAACGACCATCCCTACTGATTCTTTTTTATATTCTTCAAATATCATGCTTCCTAAAGGATCGGGTAATTTATTAAAATACCTTTCTACAATGCCTATATTGTATCCTTGTTTAGCAGTAGTGGCATTGTATAAATAATGTTGAGAAAATTCTTTTATTCCTTTCCAACTTGTCAATGTTAACTTCTTTATTTCTTTTAACCTTTCATTCTGCAGTGTTGTATATCCAAGCTCTGGATCTTCTGCTATAACGATATTTGATATTATATTTGCAAAGTTGTTAGGGTTGCTTCCTGCTTTTTTTAATTCTTCATATAGATTAGGATAACTCTCTACCCATTGTTCCCATAAAATTTTCACAGATTCTCCTAAGAATGTTTCTAGATATGTTATCATATCTTCAACTTTATTTCCAATATTATGCTGATTTTGTATATATTTTTGTACTACTAGACCTTTCCATACGCTTAAAATATTTGGCCAATCTATGGGATCATGTGCAGCTAAGTTTAATATAGCCCCATCATTGTGATGATTTTGAAATATTATAGTCCTTTCAAACTCTCTTCTCTTAGATCCCATATATCTATATTGTCCAGGGATATAATTATATGAACATTCTTCTTTTTCTGGAGGCCATCTTCCTGCTGCTCTAGAGGGTCTCCCCTTTCTCCTTCATTTTTTACCGAACTTTCACCATATCTTCTTTTCTTTCCCCCTCCTAGGTCTACTTCCATTGCTTCCATAGCATTATCTAAATTGTATAGACCTATTTCACCTAAAGAGTCTATGAAATCATTATATTGTGTTGCATTGTCTATAACGCCTCCTTCATTGCATAATAACTCTTGTTCTTCTTCATAGCTTTCTAATAATAATTTTTCATTTTCTTCCCACTGTGCTTCTTCAGTTATAATTTGTTTTTCTTTGGCGTCCTTGTTTTCTATTCTTTCTTCGTTCTCAGTCTGTTTCATATTTTCTTCTTGTACTTTTGAATTATTTATAACCAACTCTTTGTCTTTTTTTAGCTTTCTTAATCTAAATAATTCTCTGTGGAAGTATATTTCTTTATCTCTTAATGTAGGCCATTCACTTTTCATAACATTATTATATTTTCAGATATTTCTGTTAACTTGGTTTCACAATGTTTTATTTCACTATCTAATTCTAATTTTTCCATAAATTCAGAGATGCTATGCCTTCTATTATCTTCAATATCTTTTTCTTATATGACTGAATCTAGATCATCTAGAGCTCTTGATTTATAATTAATAAATCTAATACTAGTGTTTCCTCTGCTATTTTCATAACTAATATAGTCTTCAGGTTGCTTTAGAACTTTATCTTCTATCAAATTACTTATGTTCCACTCTTCTCCTGCTCTTTCTTCTGCACTTATCTTCAAAGGACTCATGAATTTGATTCCTTTTGATTGCATACTTTCTATTACATCGCTTACATTTACTTTGTATTTAGTTCTACTTTTGTTAGTTCGCCTTCCTATGAATTATATGCTTATTAATAAATTGGTTCCTTTAAATTTCTCATAACCTTTAGTTTGGAACCCAAAACTCATTTTCTCTATAAATTCTCTTATTGGCATAATCAAATCTGGAGTTATATATGTTATTAGGTTATTTTCATTCATGTCTCCTTCTAAAAACCCTAATGCTGCTTTATTTATCGTATCCCATCTTTTGTCTAATAGGGTTATTAGAACATTTGTCCCTAATTTCTTTCTAGTCATTCCTTTGACTCCTATAATATACATTCCTTGATGAATATATTTGTAGCCTGAATATTTTAATCCATTTTCAAATTGTTTACTTACAATTCTCAATTCTACTAGTTGCGTCAAAACACTTAGTTCCACTTCTCTGGATATTCTATATAGTCCTGTTTTGCTTTCAAACATACCCATATGATAAATTTGTTGAGGTTTTAATTTTCTTAAAGTATCCTTTTGATATCTTTCTAAATCTCTTTCTAAATCTATGACTTCTAGAATTTTATGGTTTTTTCAAAATCTCTTCTCTTAGAACCCATATATCTATATTGTCCAGGAATATAATTATATATATATATAAATATATATAAATATATATATATATATATATATATATATATATATATATATATATATATATATATATATATATATATATATATATATATTCTTCTTTCTCTGGAGGCCATCTTCCTGCTACTCTAGATGGTCTCTCCATTTTTACTGAACTTTCACCACATCTTCTTTTCTTTCCTCCTCCTATTATCTACTTCCATGGCTTCCATGGCATTATCCAAATTATGTAAACCTATCTCATCTAAGGAATCTATAAAATCATCATATTGTTCTGCATTGTCTATAATTTCTTCCTCATTGAATATTGAATTATCTTCTTCATAGCTTTCTAATAATAATTTTTCATTCTCTTCTCACTATTCTTCTTCACTTACTAATTGGGTTTTTGTAGTGTCTTTATTTTCAATTGCCTTTTTATTAGTAATTTGTTCCTTCTCATCCGCTCGTAATTCTGAATGACTTATGGCTAAATATTTATCCCTTTTTAATCTTCTTAACCTAGATAATTCTCTATGGAAATAGATTTCTTTATTTTTTTAATTTAGGTCATTCACTTTTCATAACATTATTATATTCTTCAGATATATGCTTTAACTTATCTTCACAATACTTTATTCCACTGTCTAAGTCTAATTTTTCCATGAATTCGGAAATACTATTTCTCCTGTTATCTTCAATATTTCTTTCTTCAAAATCTCTTTTAGATATGACTGAATCTAAATCATCTAAGGCTCTTGATTTATAGCTTATAAATCTAATACTAGTATTCCCTTTATTATTTTGGTAGCTTATATAATTTTCGGGTTGTTTTAAAGTCTTTCCTTCTATTAAACTACTTATATTCCATTCTTCACCTGCCCTTTCTTCAGCACCAATTTTTAAAGGACTCATAAAATTCATCCCTTTAGATTGCATGCTTTCAATTACATCGCTCACATTTACTTTATATCTAGTTGTACTCTTATTAGTTAGTCTTCATATAAATTATATGCTTACTAATAAATTTGTTCCTTTAAAATCTTCATAACCCTTAGTCTGAAAACCAAAGCTCATTTTTTCTATGAATTCTTTTATAGGCATGATTAAATCTGGGGCTATATAAGTTATCAGGCTATTTTCATTCATATCTCCTTCCAGAAACCCTAATGCTGCTTTATTTACAGTATCCCACCTTTTGTCTAATAAAGATGGCTTGTAATGCCTTTAGGGTTAAAAAATACACCAGCATTATTTCAAAGAAAGATGTAGAACAAATTTAATGAAAATCAAGAATTCATATTAGTATATATAGTTGACCTATTAATATTTTCAAAAACTTATAAAGAACATATTGCTCACCTAGAAGTATTTTTTAGGAAGGTAGAACAAAATGGGTTAATATTATCCAAAAAGAAAATGGAAATCTGCAAAGAGAAAATTAATTTTCTAGGTCATGAAATATGAGAGGGAAAATCTTATTTACAAGATCATATAGCAAAAAAGATTGTACAATTTCCTGATGCTATAAATGATAGAAAAATATTGCAACAATTTCTAGGAAATTGTAAGTTATGCCAGAAATTACATTGAAAATTTAGCAAAATTAGCTGGCCCGCTATATGCTAAGCTAAGGAAAAATGGCCAAAAGTACTTCAATTCTGAAGATGTTAAATTAGTTAAGATAATAAAAGAGAAGGTTAGAGAATTGAAACCTCTAGAACTACCTCTAGATGAGAACTATTTTATCATTAAAACCGATGCCTCTCAGATAGGATGGGCAGTGATATTGAAGCAAAAACCTAATAAATTTTCATAAAAACAGAGGAAAAAATATGCAGATATGCTTCAGGCAGTTACAAGCTTAAAACCGTAAATAATACTGATAGAGAAATTTTAGCAATAATTAATGCGATAAACTCTTTCAGATTATACATAGGCTTCAAAGAATTTATAATACGAACAGACTGCGAAGCCATTTGTAGATACCACAATCAAATAAATAGCAAGAAAATTTCTACTATGTGTTTTATTTGAAGATATAATTACTGGAAATGGCTATAAAATTGTATTTGAACATATAATGGGAAAGGAAAATAAATTGCCTGACTTATTATCACGTTCATCTATTTTGCAGGCATGAAGAGATCAATGAATTATAGTGGAGATGAATTCTTTAGCTTCGGAACTGAAAATAAACTCAAAATATTTCCCCCAAACTCATACAAATTTAAGCCAAAGGATCATATAATTATTGATGAAGTGCAAGAATGCATATTAGACAATTTCTGGTATCAATATAACAATAAACGAGAAGAGAAGGGATATATGTTATCAATTCTAAACAACCTTACTGAATACTTTCATATGATAAATGAATCAATGCCCATTCTAGAGAATCCTGAATTCATAGAGTTAAAACCCCTATATGTAGTATTTGAAGGAAGAATGCCAGGAATATATATCATTTGAAGAGATAGTTGCTCAAAAGATAGATTCAAAACTAACAGGAGGAATATCTTGGAAGAAATATGCGAATATTGATGAAGCACTAGCTCAAGCAAGAAAAATCTTGGGAATAAATTATCATATGGAGCCAACGGCTAAAGAATATATTCAAAAATACAAAAAAGCCAGAAATAAGAAAGCTCCAATTTCATCACCCAAAGCTTCAGTTTCACTACCTTCTATAAATATAAAGGAAGGAGACGAATCATCAAATAAACCCACATACAAAGAATGTTTGACTAAAGGAGTAGATCCATTAGATGGATTCCATATAGACTGGAAAATAGACGAAAAATTTGAAGCAATATCTACTTCAAGGAAAAATGATATAAAAGAAGAAATTTTAAAAGAAATAAGAAAGAAAATAAACGAAAAGTTTGAAGATATGAAAAAATCATACGATGAAAAATTTGAAATATCTTTATCAGATGAAGACATTATGGACATTGCCGGGCATGGGCAAAATCCAAATTATACAAATGTATATATGCTAAAAAGATATAGCCCTAAAAATCTCACCAATCCTGCTAAAAAATGTTATGAATTATTCTCTATCAATTATTCTTCTGACACAAAGGACTCCTTGCCGACAGAATAAGACAGATATCTGTGCGCCACGTATTGCCTCCACCAATTATGCATACCACTATTTGAATGCAGAGGACATCAATTATTGAAGAATGAATCAGACATGAGCCAAAAATTTCTACGAACCTCGTGTCACCTCAGAAAGACTAAAGGCGCCAAGACAAATCAAAACAGGACTCCCTAAGATTATAGACCAGAATTAAATAAGGAAGAATGGATTCCTCCAGCGACTATAAAAGGGGGATGCCATCGGCAACTCAAGGGCATCGGAGATCGAAGCCTTCCAGCATACAGCCTCCTACCACTTCCCCGCTCTAGCTCTTAGTTCATAGTGAGTGCGCCATTGTAATATATTCATCAAGAACAAAGTGTTGTAAAATTTGGTGTAAGGTATAGTTTCTATCTTTGTGTTAATCTCCCGGTGCTCCCGAAAGGAAAACTATATATAAGCTAGTTTGTGGAAATAAATTTGTTCTTCTCGAAACACCGTTTAGGTTTTTGGTTTATAATCATATGGGCTAAAGGTTTATGCTAGGGACCCTGTAGGAGAAAAACTCTTTGGTGATTCTCCGGTGAGCCGAGTTTGACTGTGGAGAAATTTGAGGCCATAGAGAAGTGTTCCCTTCGGGTGGAACTGTCTAGGGTGACGATAAAAATTTATCCTATATGATCATGACCAGGAATGCTTAGGGAAAGATTAGCTACTTCTGAAGCAAATTAGTAAGAAATATGATAAGTACCGAGTAAGATTTTTACAACATTACTAAACCACCGGATGTCATTTTGGTTTCGCCAACCTGTAAGATTCTGATAAAAGTTAATACTCATGAATAGTAACTTTTTGAGAAAAGATATAATTTTTGTGAATAGTAATTTGTTTGTTTATATATATATATATATATATATATATATATATATATATATATATATATATATATATATATATATATATATATATATATATATATATATATATATATATATATATATATATAACCTACTTCCTGCTGCCCTACCAGTTCGTTACATTTCACCAAAATCAGGTAACAGCAAAACAAAGGGCAGAGAAGAAAACAAGACATGAGACTACATCTGCCCAGGTGAGATGATGCATCTAAATACCGCCTCCACCGACAGAGGATGTAGTTTTACTAGGATTTTTTATGCCTGACGGCTTATATCAACTCTACAGCAAACCAGCTCGACCCACTCCTTTTTATTTCTGGCACAAACAACCGAATAAGAAGTGAATAGATGATGAAGCCAATGCTAAGGCATTGTAAGTAACATAGGTTGCAGGTGGAACATCACAGCAAGTCACAAGAAAGCCTAGTTAGCTACTCAGAATAGCTTAAGCATATGAGCCATTGTCAACCTTATATATCTTATTAATGATTTCGAATATTAAAGATCCCAGCACCAGGGATAAAAGAAATATATATATTTACGCACAAACTGCTTAGTTGTTTACCAATTACAGCTATACGTCCAATTTCTATTTTCTGGCACTGGAGGATCTCACAAACTATGTGTTATGAACGCGGTGGATAGGGCAAAAGGCGAAACAGAGGACGGGGGTTCCGTAGGGAAGCCGGCAACCAAACGTTGCTCTGCTTAATTCCAATAGCATGCGGTAGCCCTCTTTATATAGACGGGCTCCCCCTAACAGATCGAATCTAATCTCAATCAAATCTCTAACAATACCATATCTCTAATTATATCTCTAACATAAGGAAACTAATCTCTAACTCAAATAGAAACCAATCTCTTATTCCTAATAATAGACCGACTAGGCCTTGGGCCCATCTCTATGACACTATGGTTGTGAGTATTAAGTATTTAAGTCAAAACCATACCAAATAGAGTGATTGAGGCCTAGAGGAATGCCTTGGGGATTAACCAAATGTAGTAAAATGCCAACCGGATGTCAAGTGAAGGGTGTTAACAGCTAAGAAATGACCATTGTCACAAGTTTAATCATGATAAACGTGACATAAAATGCCAAAACATCAAACCATTCCAAATGTATGGAGCACTTGAAAGCAAAGCTAATAACAAGGTTCTCGAAAGATTAACACACAATACTTCCAATCTTATTAAATATACGATAACACTGATGGTGGAATACTAGGTCAGGTGACTGCACTGGTGATGCCACCTATTCCACGCTCATGAGATAATTTTGCAGATTAACTAAACTTTCACTTCAGGACAATTAACCGTTTGTCTTCGGAGCTATCATTGTCAACCAAAGCTACTCTGCAATCATTGTGCACTTATGGGACAACTAAATCTTGTGCAGATTTCAGGATTTAATTATTGACACCAGAATGCGACAACGACACAAACACAGACAATGATAATTTTTTTTATGTTCTTAATGTTTGTGTATCAGGAAAGGAAATGAGATCAACAGTTAGCCTATGACTAAGGCCAGTACCCCCAGAGACAGCAAAACTGAATGAACCTTATCACAAGTTCACCTCTCTCATGTACATAATACATGGTTCATGTTCCTTGTATAAAAGACTAAGCAATCTGCCCTCAACAAACTGTTTTGAAACAAATGCAGAGCACCTATTGTGAACTCGTTCTACCGGAGAAAGAACAGTTTTAAGTCACCTCTGACAGATAGGCCTGAAAATGGATAATTAATTTACAACACTATCATAAACTGCTGCCATCCTACCACTGCTCAAACTGGAGATGAAATAAATTGAATGGCACTAATGATGAGCACAAAGTGTACACAGCATAATATAAAAGCACAAAATTGAGACGAATCAAACAATTAAGCCAGCGATTAAATATAAGGCACATTGCTGTAGTATACCTTGTTCACAAAAGGCGAGCCCTCAGCAAATTATTTAGTAATAAAGTGAACCTGACAGTACATTATAGTCAGTACGTATGTATTTCTTCTTCTTTAGATAATATCCAAATGTGCAGTAATGCCATACCTTGCCACCAATCACCTCTGGTAGCCAGGGAAACATCCGGATTGTCCTCCTTATACTGGATTGGACATACAAAGTAAACATTGGAACACAAGTGATACAAGCAACCAGGAGCTGAATTATTAATAATAGCAATTTCTACGTACATTTCTTGATGATTCATTGTCTTGCTTGCGTGGAGAGCTACCATAGAATTCCTGACCACCGTAACACACCGAGGAGCCAAAATAAGGCAACTTCGATGATTCGTTTGGATAAATTTGATTTCCATCCTTGTATGCAGCACGGCCTTTAGTGGGGTTGCCTTGGCATTTGCCATCTGGAGGATGAATAAAACTTTTCGCAGTTAATTCGCTGTTGTATCACATATCAATGACCAAGTTCCTCTCCAAACTAAGATTTTCATCATCAATTCATCATGGTAGAGCACCTATAACCTCAAAAATCAACGTGCCTTGGCGTTGGCTGAGCAATACTACTTCAAAGATCAACTTGCTTTGGTGTTGGCTGACCTGCCGATAGTCAGCGAAGCTGCGCTCATGAGCGTTCGCACACTCACTTCACCTAAATCCAAATTTTAGGCCAGCTAATACTTTGGAATTTTTCTCATTTTTCTTTCAATTCTGTTTGTAAATTTAACCTTAATTATTGTGGGAAAATAGAATGGCCAGGATAATTGTCGGGGCGTATTGCTTAAGCTTCGGAGGGCGTATATATAGAGTACAAAATAATTTGAAGATCAAGTCAATGTAATACAGATATGGAAGGTTATTAGAGATATGGAAAGAACCATATCGGATACAAATCATCATAATTGATTCTATTCTATTTCTTATAATTTTGCTAAACATGTACTCTAACACCCCCACCCCCGCGTGTAGTCGGAGCGGGAGCGTCGCGGACACACAGGCTAGAGAAGAAGTTGACGAGGATGCTCAAGCTGAAGTACCAGTGGTGAAGTTGTCTACTGTAGGGGTAGTCGTCGACGAAGGATTGCAGAGAAGGTCGTGGCCGAGGTGCATATGACCATCGACCACGGTAGGTGAACAGTGAACCAGTCGTAACCGTAGAGAACCTGGCATAGCCACAGGGAATCGGTCGTAGCCACCGTGGTTGATCTTCCATAATCGACCTGTTGTGGTCGACCTGGTGGCAAGGGGCAGCAAAGGACAAGATGTCGACGGAACAGTTGGCGTCACCGGCGGCGGAGGGGGAGGAGAAGATACCGGCTGAATAGCTGGCATCACCGGTGGCAGAGGGGGAGGAGAAGATACTAGCAGAGCAACTGGCGTCATCGATAGAGAGGAGAAGATGCCGACGGAACAACTGGCGTCATCGGCGGCAGAGGAGAAGATGCCAGTGGAACAGTTAGCGTCACTAGCGGTAGAAAAGAAGATGCTGGCGGAACAGCTAGCATCACCGACGGTAATGAAAAAGGGCCATGACAGGAGGAGGCCATGGCGGGTGGCGCAGTGTGGCGGCCAGGAACAGGCTGGCCGAGGCGGAATCGGGCCGAATCTCGAACGGCGGCGGCCACGGGTGCGGCGTAGCGGGAGTCGACGGCGTCAGCTAGGAAGCAGGGGAGGACAAAGCAGGCGAGGAGGTAGAAGGAGCCCGTGCAGACGTCCTGGAAGTCGTGCTAGAGGTGGTCTAGATAGAGGAACCGTCGCAGGCCGCGGTTGTGGAGAAGAGCCCGGCGAGGCGTGGCAGCCAAGATACGGCGGAGGCCGAGGCGAGGGCACGGCGGACTGTCGGTGGCGCAGCTCAAAGCGGCGTTGGGCCTGGATCCGACAGATCCGACGGCAAGTGCGGCATCATTCTACTGATCGTAGAAAAGAAAGGAGACCATCTATCTACAATGTTTTGCACAGCCCCAGGAGATTAGATCATAGAGATTGACTCATCTCTTCTAGGGCGGTGCGCTGCGGAATTTGGTGGTGGCTAGGAACAGACCTAGATGCGAACCCGCTCTGATACCATGTGGGAAAATAGAATGGCCAGGATAAATGTCGAGTGTATTGCTTGAGCCTCGAAAGACGTATATATAGAATACAATATGACTTGAAGATGAAGTTAATCTAATCCAAAATACAGATATAGAAGGTTACTAGAGATATGGAAGAAACTATATTAGATACAAATCATCCTAATTGATTCTATTCTATCTCTTATAATCTTGTCAAACATGTACTACTAGCAATTACATAGCAATGTCGACCAGGCAGGAGATCCCACAACTACCTGCAATGCCGCCGCCATTCTGGCCTTTGGAGTTCTGCTTGTTCAGCATCGTGTACAAGTCCGTCTGCTTCGCGTCTTTTGCATTTGCCTTTCAGGTTAAAACAAAAGCAACGATATCACAGGGGTACCCAAATAAGATTCTACAGAAACCTAGAACAGTAGAACTCAATCACAAAAATTACCCCCAAAGAATCCACGGAATGGATTCCGAGGAAAAGCATCGAACTTATCACTACAGAAACAAGAGAAGAGAGTACCAGAATTACCCAATCACAGCACTAGTCCGCCACAACTGTAGAAATAATTCCTGAAAACGCAAGAACCTAACGAGACAAATAGATCATAAAGACGTACGGCGCGAAGAGACGGTACCACAGGCGACGCGGGGAAGATGGAGCTGAAAAATCCGCTCGCCGGCTGCGGCGCGGCTCCGGCGGCTGCGGGAGTGGGCGGCGACCTTTTCGTGGCCTCCATGCCTCGGCTGTTCTGGTGTCCAGACTTTAGAAGCTTAGAGGAGATGAACCTAGACTCTAGAAGATGCATGTATCAACTCGTGAACGAAGGGGAAAAAGATCGGGCACGTGAAGGGGTCGTTACAGGGCGCGGCGCGGCTCGAGGGGAAGCGACACTTCTTGTCTCGCCTCGTGGCGCCCTGCCCGGTTGCCCCGGCCTCCATCTGTGCCTGCATTCAGAGGTCGTGTTCGATTCGGCTCAGACTGGCATGTACAGCGTTCCAATAACTTATTTTTATTATATATATATATATATATATATAGGATTTATAAATTAATTATAATATACACTATATCAATTTTAGTTGTATCAGCTAAAGTTATATATAACTATCTCTTTCTTTATAATCTCTCTTATGAATTGATATAATTTAAAATCTAAAACCTACAAAATATAATCCAAAATGACACACCTATAAAGGCATGATGGAGCGACCTGCTCCATTGTTTCGTAGATCCCAAGAGGCTAGACCGGAAAAGAGTGCTTGCTTTTCTTTGTATAAATTGTTACTCTGTTGTAGAATGTAGGGATTTTACAAGATTCTTGTATTTAGATGAGTCCTTATATTTTTAGTTCAAATTGCTGGGATGCCTAGCTCTGTTACGTCCGAAATTTGGTAAGCAACATGGTGTCTCTAGAAGGTGCTCTCTTGGCTACGCAACTAGAATTGCTAGGTGTGGTAGCCGATTCTCAGCAAACTAACAAAGATAAATCCAAGACGACTCTTATATAACTCATGGGCGGCGAATTATAGAGGAGGGTGGGTTGAATCTATGGGCTATGAACTTACTCCTAGGACAAAAAGTAGAAGTGTATTGTAAAGGTACAATGTAAAAGCAAGGTAAAGGTAAGATTGATTGGAGTTGGTGTGTGCATGGTCTTCCGAAGAACATGTTCCTCCATTTTATAGCCTCTAGTTGTCTATATCTCCAAGCCATCGTGAAGTCTGCATCTTAACTGCATGATCTTTATAGTTGTAGTCAGATTTGGCTTTCCATCCATACTCATATCTATCTCCATATTTAAACCGAGTTGATCCAATCATCGATGCCTTTCCCCATATGCAGAGGTGGAAATCGGGCCGAGTTATTTCGTGCCAGCCCGAGGCCCGTCGGCCTAGCACGGTGGGGAGTATGTTCTTTGGTCTTTACATGTGCAGGTGGGCGTGGAGACGGTCATGGTCGATGACGAGGAGGTCCGGAACTAGGATGGGGAAATCTGAGGTCCAGACAGTTGAGGATGTCATGAGGTGGTCAGGTTCACGTTGGAGAACGTGGAGATCAAGGGTAGTGATGCGTGGAGAAATTACAAGAGGTGGTCCTGGAGGCTTTGATACGTGAGGTGATGATGCATGATAAGGATACAGGTGGTGTTTTCTTTGAAATTTCATCACGTAATGAGTTAGGAGTTGTGAAAGGAGTCCATAACTAGGAAGATTTAGAGATTTGGTAAAACCTGTGTTCAGAAAAGTTTCGGGTCCCTTGATTTGCAGAACGGATAGAGTTAGGTGTCCGTGTTTGGGGTGGACATGGTTTGCACTAGCTTATAAAAGTAGAGAGAGAGGCTAATGGCTAATTTGAGAAGATTGGAGAAGGATTTTGAGGGCTTTTGACGGGAAGGTTTTTAAGGTTATTTATGAGGGCACTTTGTAAAACTATGAAAATCCAGTAATAAAGATCATCTTAAATCAATCTAGTTCGTGATTTGCTTGAAAATCACAGGTGATTGCAGGTGGATTGAATTTTACAACGACGTGCAAAGGTACTCGAGATAGTAGTCAATCGAACGGTCATGCACTAAGCGATCGATCGGGCAGTTGAGCACCGAGCGATCGAAACCTTTACCGGCCGTTAGTGGATTCTAAAAAGTAAAGACAATCATTCACTTTCTTTAATTATAGTATTCGGTCCTAAAGTATCACGAGAGCTGATCCTATTGGGTGCTCACGGCTGAGCTGCTCGGTTGTCGTTGGCACTTGGTTGGTACTCCTAGACATAAGCTGATGCGTGCGCATGTGGCGGTATCACTGGCCAAGGATAAGCAAAAAGCTACTGCGAGGCACGCCGAAAAGTTGGTCGTATCTGGTGGTCGTTGCCGATGGGTGGCGGACGGAAAGGATCACCCGCACTGTACCGCACGGCGCTTGCAGCGCGGCGTCCCTTGGCGCCGTGGAGGGGCGGGGTAGCTCGCTCACCAGCCAAGTGGACTTTTGCATTGCTGCCGTTTATAGGTGCATTTATGTCCCTTGGATGGAGATCAGACGGTAAACAGAAAATATGACGACATGGCACTCTCGTACGTCGTTGTTTATACTCAATTGTAATATATATAGGATTTGTTCTCTCACCGAAAAAATTGGCCCAACAGAATACGAATGATGCAGAAGCATACGGAAAATAGCATATGGCAGTTGGAATACATGGAAGCTTGTGGCAAACTTGGACTGTAGAAAGAGCGAGAGGATGGTCTGTAAAAATGTGAGAAAAAAGAACAAAGAGAGAAGTGGGCATTGAGGCCTTCTTTCACAAAAAAATGGCCGTTGGACCTAGTGAAAACCAAATGACCTATGTATACAGGCCACCTCTTGGAATCCGGCTTATTCTGCTAACGTTTCTAAACTACTAGGCTTCCGGACTCTTATACTAATGGGCTCTTTTGGGGCTATAAGGTTGTTCTCTTGAAAGATTTCTGGGCCTTCTTTTATGCCCACCAATTGCTGAGCCTACTCTTTTTTTTTGTCTGGGAAAGAAGGATTTTGTTTCAATTTTATAATTTCTAACGCTACCTTGCCACATAGTAATTGGTAGCGTGCCTATTCCTCCGAGCTCAGAATTGTGCAGAAGCCACGTGTGTAATTTTTTTCTTTTTATTATTGTTCAGTACTTTAGGGTTTGAGAAAAACCATAGAACCATGTACCGTTCTAACAATATAAGATAGGGCTGTTAGATCGAATCCAATACACCAGATGCCCATCTAGATAAGCCATCCTCTTCTCTCCACCACACATCTACTCTTTCTCTGTAACATCCAAAATTTTATTTTTTAGAAAATTAATTCCAATTACATATTTAACATTTTTGTGATTTTATTTGAATTTTTCTTGAAAAAATTAATAAAAAAATTCCAAGTGGGGAATCTATTCCTCAGCTGACCCTAGTGTGCTCGCCTAATCCCCAGTCGAGCAACACCAGCCACCACACATTTTACTTCCTTTCCCATTTAACTTCCTTCCTTTCTTCTTTGTGTCCTTTAGGTCATGACTACTATTCATTTTCGTCTACCTTGTGTCTAGACCAGTAGGCTCAAATCTTCAACCGGCCAAAGGCCATTTTCCCTCATTCTCTTCACTTGGAAACTGCCCTAATTTATGCTAGCAATCAATTCATCATTTTTCCTTTCCATTTATTCGTCCATTGAATTCAGAGAAACATTCGCACGGTGTCGTGATTTCCATCGGTTTCCATTCTTTGCCCAAGCTATAAATTGGAGCACCGTGACCATGTCACCTTCCCTTTCGTTTAGACAGAACCATCCTTCCTCCAGAGAAATCTCCGTGGTTGGCCGAAGCTGTATCGTGTGCTGCCTGTGTATGTCGCCCGACCGCCTTCGCAAAGCTTCGTCTCTGGTGAAGATTTCCAACTTTCGCTCATGTCATCTCCTGTTCCAGCATCCAAGCAACTCATCTATCATTTTTATTTTATTTGATTTTTTTCGTGCAGCCAATTTTTGAATTCCACTGTTGATTTGCTGTCCTCGGTGAGCACTTTCCCAATTCCTCGTACCGGAGCACCAGTGACCCCTGCTCGAAGCCTCCGACTACCCTAAGCATCCGGCTTTCGACCGCGGTTGCTTACGACCGTAGCCGCTCACGACCACCATAGTAAACGACCATGCCACCATCTAACCACGGCTGTTCGACCACTCTTGGCCTTCCGATCTTCAAGTACCGACCAGGTACTGTTGCTTCGAGTACTGACTACTCTGACCACATGCATAACATTGTAGATTTCGACCGGTTTGCTAACTCTGGGGTCTCCAGCTACACAGACCACGGACGCATCGAGTATACAACACACGACTACTAACAACAAGATTAGTTTCAATCATTTACCTCCGGACCACTCTCAGTGTTACGATCGCTCTGGTCGGTTATGACATCCTTGTTGTCTATGACCACTCTGTGTAGTCTGACATTTCTCATAGGTTTCGACCACATAAAGCCTTCGACCATATACACCTTTGGACTACTTTAAAACATCCGACCACATATACCCTCTGACCACTCTAAACATCTAACCACTATAAGCCTTCCGATCATCAAGCTTCGACCACTAGGTTTTGACCACTAAGATTTGATCACTTTATAGTCTTCGACCAGTCCCTGTAGACTTCGACTAGTTCTTGTAACTTCTGACTTGTGGTAGTTCCGACCTCTGACTTTCGACCACTAAAGTTTCTGACTTCGCATATCTTTCGATCAGTTATGGTAGTTCTCAACCTCCCCTAGCCTTGTTCGACCATTGTAGTCTACGACAACGGCAAAACACTTCCAAAAGGCCGTATTTCTCCATCCTAGCTCTGTTTGAACCCATTCAAATTTCTAAATTCATCTAAAATCATAAACATCCTTCCAGTATATATTTTGTATTTTGTGACTTTATTTATGTCTATTTATTTATTTGTGTTTGTCGTTTCACGTGTAGAACCTGATGTCGCTGAAGAATTTTTCGATCCGCAGTAAGAAGGTCCAGACAACGTGCAAGAAGGCAAGTCTCCTTTAATCATTTTATACGTATATTTGCCAAAATTATTTTATTACTTTAAATTTAAATGCATGTGCTATGTTACATAAAATGATAACTTCTATCTTAAGAATATTAGTTAATTCAATTGTTGTTAAACCCTTGTTTGATGTTGACAACAATGTGCCTTAGTTGCCCTAAGCTTTCCTTGTCTCAGTATTAAGATTATAATGTTATTTGATAACTTTAGAATAGTAGTAACTGCTTAGACAAGCTTTTTGGTCATTAGCTCTATGGGTGGGAATACTGTTATCAAATCCTTAAATCATTATTTTTATCAAGTGTTTGGCAATATGTGTTGCCATTGGGTTATAAAATAAAATAAAATGGTGAAAATTTGGTTTTAGACTTGGGCGGATGGTAATATTGGATTGGTACAGATTTAGTATGAGAACTTGTATTGTGAAAGTACCACCTTAGTTAATGTCAGACCCCAGATTATACCATCCGGAATCTACTGTGTTTAGCTGCACTATTCCCTGGATCAGTAGATAGTGCTCACAGTTACAGAAATGAATATCAAACTACATATCATGCGGAAGCGTAAATATAATAGTAGACTTACACATGGGCCGATTAGGCCGAAATCGATAAATTGCAGCAGCGGAAGAACGAAGCACACAGGTGGGACCTTCAGGATATGCCCACAGGCAGCCAACTGGAGGTTCGCGACCTAGCCCTTGACTTCTTCATCTTCTCGGCCAGTTTGTCCAATCTTGTTGCTGAAGCGAGGTGATTTGACTCCTGATTCTGAATTTTGTCGCAAAAGCGAGCATGAGCACTCCGACCCCGTGCTCCGCGAGCCAATACACAGAATGCAATTAATTAGTATGCATGGCTTATCAAAGGAAGGCTTGGGTTATTTTATTTTTGCATAGAGTGCTTTTGAATACAATTACTTAAAAATCCCTAAGACCTACCAATTTGAACCAAATCATAATGTACAAGGAAATGCATTATTAATATCGATTCAGATTCCATCCACCGTTATATGGCATCTACACCATATAGCAATTTCTTCAGCGTTATAGCCGCTTAACTTACCACTGGGACGACACCCAGGACAATTCCAAACCAGGGCAGTCCTTCGCCTTCACTTTTCCATTCCCACCCACAAAACATTTTGAAATAGAACTAACTCGAGTAAGTTCCCATGTCCGCCCATGACCGTGGGCACGGCTATTCGAATAGTTTTGACTCTGCAGAGTTTGTACACTTTCACCATAAGGGATGAATTATCTTTGTTGCCAACATGCTTCCTTAGGCATGAGACCCAGATAATTTATCACAAAGCCTTTACCTTACTCCGATCTAGCTAGACACCACCCACGCTGAGGTTTCACCGCTGAAGGGTTACACCACCACAGTCAGAAGCCCCCTCTTGCGCCGTGCGAGTACAGTACACCCTGTGCCTCACTGTGAGTAAACCAGTACACCCTGGCACCCACTTTCCTCGGTGATATCTGAACTAAATCCTTGCAAGTTATTCAGCTAGGTCGTACCCATTATAGACTTGTGGTTGTACTGTTTTACATCAGGAGGTCATCATAAGATTCAGTCCTTAGCATTATCTGAGCGGTTCTACCACACTCCATAATTTGTGCTCCCACCGCACCACATACCAGCCCCCAAACCATCCGCTCAGATATGTAAGCAATTTAAGAGTTTTGGGAGCAGAAAATAACCCTGTCAAAATATACCAGTCATTCCCACCATGACTGCCCAAATCAATTTCTCATGATTAAAGTGATGCTTGGGCGCCTTCGCGCCCATGAGTACCTAAACATTACTAAGCATGGCATATAATTACGGACTTATTTTCGAAAGGGTACTATTATAATTTTTGCTAGGGCGACAAGGTTCTCGACTTCAAATATTCCAACGGAGGGGTAATATTAATTCAAGGCACACAATGGAATATAACTAGAGTCTAAAATTAACATGTATTTGCATATAAATAACCGCATGCAATTTGATAATATAAAGCAAAGTAATTTGCAGAAATGTAGGTTCAACATGATCAAAGTATTGACTCGCCTGGCGCGGTTTACCGCTGTCTTGAGCTCACGCAATGCTTTCTCTTGAGCTTTTGGTCTCTATCTTCACTTCGATCTTGATCTCGCTTGATCCATTGAATCTTCATGACTCCCGATTTCTAATTACATGACAAACGACTGAATCCAAATAAAGCAAATAACTCAAAAAGATCCAAATAAATCCGAATAAACTCAATTTAGTTTTGTTACGAGTTAATGGGTGATTCGGTGATTTGAGGCAAGGTTGGTAATAGCATACGATAACTTGATCTTTTTATTAATAATCTCTTTTTATTATTTTGTTATTTATCAAGGAAGTTCCATGAGTTAGGTTAGACTTATGTATCGAAGTGCGAGACTGGCTGGGTAGGTATTCCTTGTAACTTAGGTTATGGTAAAGGCAAACTGGATTGATGGATGAGATCTGTACTTATTCTATAAATCTTTTAGTCGAAAGTATTATAACACTTGGATGTCTTTATTAAGTTTTAGAATAATCTCTGATATAGGCCTTTACTTACTAATTAGATTAAGATAAATAGCAAAGGCTCAATATTCATTCATATATGGTAGTTGATTAAAATTTAAATCTCTAATAATCCCATTATCATATTTTATGTATCTTCATTCATATGGGTCCTAACTTGTTATATATGCAATTATGCTCAATACTATTATGTAATAAAGCTAGTGTTAAGATTTAATTAATGGCACTATTATTAGCTTGTTCATACTCTAGCTGCTATTAGGCTTAGCTTCACTTCTAATTCTAGTTTAAACTCGGCTATCGGGGCAGAGCTTGGGATGCAGTATTTTATGCGACCCTAATTACCCGCGTTATTGTTTAAATGTTTATTTTAGAGTATTTACATGCCTGTGAGATTATTTTTGATACTTGATGACTTAGGGCTATTACATTTTCGCACATGTATATTATTATGTCCTTTTAATTTGAGTGCTCTCTAAAGTGCTACTGCTAATGATATTTTATCCCTTTATAACTCGAGCCTGCCATGCATGATGGTAATTGTCATCGGTATTAAATTAAAGTCACTATTTAAGATTGCATGGGCGGCAATATGCTACTGATAGGGTTTATATTCTAATGTTTGTTATTTGCTTTAATTAAAATTTGCTTGCCTAGCAAGTTTATATTTCAACCCTTGCTAATTAGTAAAACCTACCATTAGTATTTATTCAGTGGTTGCATTTTAAATATTGGGCATATATGTATATGTTATAATTAAGGTATCTTTACTAATTTGGGTAATTAACCAAAAGCCACTCTTTCTTTATTAATACCCTGAATTAATCATTAGATTTAATACAGATAAATAAGGTTCATTACCTTTTCTTATGAGGTATTTAACTAAATGTTAAATCCTAAATAACTCTATTCACATTCTAGTAAAATTCATTGGCTCTCATGGATTAATTCCAAATTTAAAATCTTAAATAATCTTGTTTACCTTCTAATTAAATTTTATCAGCTTCTCTACATTATTTCCTAACTTTTCTATATACATATTTGGGATTTAAAATGGGTAACAAAAGAATAATAAATAAATTGATAAAATGAAAAAGGGCGGCTGATAGGATCGAACCAGAGACCTCAGGGCGAGAGGTTTAACATGGGCGCTCGGGCTAGCCAACTGGATTCTCAGTGTTTCGTGATTGAGAGGGGGTTTTAAAACTGAAGATGCAAACGCTATGGTGGAGCTCAAACAGAGGTAGCCGGCCGAAACAGAGGAAGAGCTCGGCGGTAGGGGCAGATGGGCTCGCCGGCGCGCCCGGCGGCAGGAGGGGCGGCGAGCATGCAAAATGGGTTGCCGCCGAGGTGAGGAAGCCTAGGGGGGTTGCGTCTCCAACCGGGAAGGTGCTGTGGCGGCCAGCGCTGACTCACGGCGGCCGGAGTAGGGGTGGAATGTGGCGGCGCCGCCGTGGTGAAGGGAAGGCAAAAGTAACCGGTGCATGAGCAATAGGAGGTCGGGAGGAACTCACCCAGGTGGCAGGTGTGGCCGGAGGGGAGCTGAGGTGGGCCGGCGACGTGCTTGGGCGGCGGCTTGGACGAGTCGCCGTGTAGGAGGAGTTCGGGCGGCGGAGGGCTCCGGCCGACGGCGGGAATAGCTTCGGGGTGCCAAGATGTCGCTCCCATCCGAAGGAATCAAGAAGGGATTCACCGGGGAGGGAGCGGCGCGGCGGCGGCGGTTTTGGCCGGCGGTGGGGAGGAAGTCGACTCCGGCGAGCTCGGCGCACGTAAATCCGATTGGGTGGAAGGGGAGGGAGAGGAGGAGTGGGGACGCGATTTGGCGCGGTGCACTTGGCCGGAGATCGTCGGAGCGGGCGGGACGACGTGGGGGCGCTGCGGCCGGCGCATGAGCGGAAATGGAAGAAGAGGCAGGGGAAAAGAATGGAGTGGCGCGGGAGCTTCTTATGGCCACGGGGAGGCTATGGAAACGGTGGGCGCCGGGGACAAACCGTGGGCGGCGAGATTGCATGGAGGCCACGTGGCGAAAAGGAGCTGCACACGGCAGTGAGGAAGGAGAGAAGTGGTGCAGGCGCACTGGGGGAGAAGGAAGAGAGGAAAGAGAGGGAGGGAGCGGTCCCGCGCGGCAGAGGGAGAGAGGCGCGTGAGGGGGCGCGGGCCCGCGGGGCCAGAGAGAGGAAGCGTGGGGGCCGGCTGGGCTGTCGGGCGCGCACGGGTGCTGGGCCGGGGTGATGGCCGGCCCAGCTCCTTTGTATTTTTTATTTATTTATTTTATTTATTTTCTTTTTCCTTGTCTTTTGTTTTTGCTTGTGATTATCAATTTCTTTTGCTATTCATTCCATTATTTTCCTGGGTAAGATTTTATGCTTAATAGAAACACTCTCCTTATATTTTATGGATCATCTTTTGAGATTCTTATTTTAAAATTTTCTTCTCTATTATATAAACATGTTTGTTTTCTTCTTGATCCTTTTGTTCTCTGGAACTTTCACCCAAATTCTCAGAAAAATACCGTAACTCCAAATTCAAATAAAACATATTGCAAAAATAATTCAAAAGTTTCACATTTTCAAATTTCAAAATTTTGGGATGTTACAGTTAATTAAGGACGACACTTGTGATTGTCCAAACTGAGCACTACTATACAAACACAAGTCTAAATGGGTATGACCTAGCAAATTAACTTATAGAAGTTTAGTTTAGATATCATCAGTGGTAAGTGGGTATCAGGAATTTACTGGTTTACCCACAGTGAGGCACATGGATTTACTGTACTCATACAACACAAGAGGAGGCTTCTGACTGTGGTGGATTTAACTCTTCAATAGTGAAATCTCAGCGGGTGGTGTCTAGCTAGATCAGAGTGAGGTAATAGCTTTGCGATAAATTATCTGGGTCTCATGCCTAAGGAAGCATGTTGGCTATTACGATGACTTATCTCTTATGGGTAAATTTGTACAACCTCTGCAGAGTGTAAAACTATTCGAATAGTTGTGCCCACGGTTACGGGTGGACGATGTTCGTTTTCACTTGATAAATCTTTGGTTTTGTTTTTAAAATAAAAATTTGGGAACTCAGGAGTGGATGGAACTCCCGGGAGTGTGCCCTAGCGGTTGGAGCTAATGAGGGTGGATGGAACCTATAGTCTTGAACCTTGGCGGTTAGAGCCTGTCTATTAGTATTGGTGGTTGGAACCTTCACTAGAAAATTTATCTAGTTTCTTTTATTGCAATTACTTTGTTAAATTGATGCTTTTAAAAATATGTAATAGTATTTGAAATAAAATGTTGCTTTGTGTAAAAGAACCATATTATCTTTTCTTTGTTAAGCTCTGCATATACTGTATTTTTTCCTAAGACTTGCGAAGTACTCTATGTACTCACATGCTGCACTCAAAATCATCTCAAAGGATTATGAAGATGTAGGTGGAGACTATGACTACTTCATGTGTGGCTATGATGAAGGACGCCTGGAGTACTAGGTTGCGTTTTCCCAGTCAATTGCCTATGGCATATTGATGGGTTATTGTTAGAGTTCTTTTCGCTTTTGTTATGTTTTGTTAGTTTGAGAGGTCTTGTAATGTCAATTGTAATAAATTGGTCATAAGACTTGTACTCTTTATTATTGTAATAAAGCGGTGTTGATTATGTAATCATCACTGTTTGACTGTGCGCACTAGTTTTGATCTGGGACTAGTATGGTAATACATAGAGGGTTCGGATTCAGAAATCCGTTCCTAACATTCTCCCACCTCTCACTTGAAGCCAACCTATTGGGATAAGCCATTCCCTTCTCACCACGCATCCAGTCCTTCTCCCATCTCCTCTCACCTGTCATATTCTTCTACACCAACGTCCCCGAGCCCGCCATTGTTTAGACGGAGAAAGAACCCAAGGAATTGGTTGAGGTATGGCGTGTCAGCGTGCAGGTGCGAACGAAAGTGGAGTGGTTCTCATTGCGGAAGTCGTAGAGGTTGAGGAGTGGGTGCCACGACGCGTGGCGTGGAGGAGCTCATGGTGGAAGGTGGGATCGTAGTCAGCCAAGAGACAGTGCATGAGCATGAGCGACTTGAGCATGATGATGTGGTCGTGAGTGCAGGAGTGCATGCGGGAGCACCCCGCTACGCCGGCGGCATCGTGGGCGTGGGATTCAGAGGTGCGGTAGAGGATCCCGTGGATGTTGCGCTCCTCAGCTAGCTTGTTGTCTTGGTTGGTGGCCTTGACGATGAGCACACCGAGTTCTGCGCGCGATGTTGCTGATGACCTTGGCGAGGTCGAGGCTAGTCTTGTTCTTCACCACCCTAGAAAATTCGTGTTTATTTTTTCCTAAAATTTATGTGATTTTTGATGAAAATAGCAAAAAAAAACTCTTTTGAAACTCGTTCAAATATTTGGAAACTGTGTTGAATCTGTTGAAACCTATTGAAACTTCTTGAAACATTTTGAATGAAACTTTTTGAGACTTTTAAAAATCTAAAACTTGGTCTTGAAATATTGAAATCTTCTAGAAAAATTTAAAAACGTGCGAAGCCTACTGAAACCTAAAACCATTTCAAATGTTTTTATGGAACTTCTTAAAACTTAATAAAAACCTATTATTATACCATTGTAATAATATACTGTTATCTGATTGCTTGAGTTTAGACAGAGGCACCGCTCTCTCCCGCTCAGAGAAGCACCGGCACACCATGCTATCACGGTTGCGTTAGGCCATGCATTCCACGGGAAACCAGAAAACATCCCAAGACTGACACAGGCAAAGAGATCTGAGACGCACGACTCTAACAACAAAAGCCATATCCATCCGCTGGCGCCGCAGCAAATCGCAGTTCCAATCGATCTCTATTCAGGAACAGTGCAGAGAGCACACGGCGTACGTTCTGCGGCGCTGCTCGGCCTCCGCGGCTATCCTTCGACCGGGCACGCCGTGTGATTCGCGACGATGCCGTTCGGGTCCCCGTCGGCGCGACGGGAAATCACACAACGCACACGAACAGCAACAGTGGATTTGATCTCACATCAGGTGACACCACCCCTCACCACCCACCCACCCACACCGCACACGCCAGCAGCCATCTAATTAACGAGCTCTACTCGACACCAAACTCCTGCCCCGGTCCGTTTCACCCATGACGCCGACCTCATCCTGGCGATCGGATTTGCCTCCTCGATGTGACCCTGACAATGAAAGAAGCTCCTCGATCCGTGCCCTACCAATCAACCAACTTATGGCTGGAAAAAAAATGTTTTTAAGTGATTTTTGGCTGAAAATTACTGTAGCTGGTTGAAAAAATATTGTAGCTGACAAATGCTTATTTAACATAATTAAATTTAAAAATAGAAAAAACATATTAGCACATCACGTATAATGCAAACAAATACGAGAAAAAAGAACCGGCAAAAAGCTTTAAAAAGCCAAAGATATAGAAAAAGATGAAATTTATAAATAGTGCAAAATAAATCAGAAGCTATAAGTTCAAGTCGAAACGAGTAAGCCCTTAAATCCATCTGACTTTGGCCTTTTTTTATTACGGCCAATAGTTTTTACGGGTATTTTTTAAAACGGCAAAGACATAACGTTGGAGATTTTATTTTAAAAAGTTATATTTTAATTTTTAGTTTTTCGATTTTCAAACAAACTTTAAGCTAAAAAACACTCCTACAACTCTCTTAGCACAAGCAATGTACATAAGAATACGAAAATTTATTCGTGGTGCAAATTAACCATGATACTTGTGAAGATTATGCATCAATCGAACATTTACCACGATTTTTATGCAACCAATGCCTTTTGCTTTCCCAACCAATGTTTTTTGCTTTCCCGAAGTATGTACGTGTTACTAGCATATAGTTTGTTGGAGCGGGTCGTTCTGTAGATTGGAGCCGTTGCCTAGGTGGGCGCCATTTTTCCTTCGCTCGAAGCCCTTTCCGGTGAAAGAAACAACAAAAAAGTCTCTTCGACAAGGTAGGCGTCCACCACAGTCCCTTCTCCGTGACACAGTCATACATGTTAGCTTAGTTGATATAGTGTATATGTTAGCTTAGTTGATATAGTGTAATTTTAATTAAAAGTTAAAAAATATAGCTAGAAGTTTAGCCAGAAACTAGTTAGTGCATGCCCTTAACCGGTTGGCCCGGGCGCAGGCGCAGATGGAGCTAGCAAGTTGGTGGCGCCGTATCGATCCATCAGCAAATCATCCGTTCCTGTCAAGACCAGGGATTGGGTACGTATTTCCCTGCTCGATGTCACATAGGGGCTGTTTGGTTGCCTGCATCGGGGTGGTTCACACCAGCGTATGTAGAAAAATGGTGTTTGGTTGCCTGTATCAGGGTGAGAGCCTGCACGAGCGGATGTAAAAAATCAACTGGAGCCAGGCTGAGGAGAAACGCGGCTGAGGACCTTCTCTACTCAGCCTGACCATGCTCATGCAGCTGCATCAGCTCATGCAGGCAACCAAACATGCCCATAATCAACCCGCATATCTTAGATTCCGCCGCGATTTTTTGGGTGGAATTTTTTACTAATGGTTTATAGCTTATGAATTAAATATTTAAATTCTAGCTATTCATGAGAGACAGTATGTAAGATAAAATAGTTGTATATGATTTTGTCTGATACAGTTGAACTCAGTATACTTTTTACTATAATTTTTTTATCATCACTGTTTTAGAGAAGCATATCGTTTAAAAACTAATCACTAATCACTATAGATAGTATAAATCTAAGCCAAATTTAAACAGAAAAAATTCGGCCTTGTTTAATCCCGGAGAGCTGGGTGCGCTAGCTGCCGCGGACCCGCGGTGTGCCACGCCGCGCCGCGAGGGGCCACCATGCGCGCACCTCGTTGTTATCGGCAAAAACCGGCAATTGACGTGACACGGCCTGGCCCGAGGAAGCAACGCGTTGATGGGTCGAACGCTATGCCCAGCGGCCAAGTATGCCCGACGCGTCGCAGGCGTAACACCGTAACCAACCACTGATTTGTTAACTATAATTACGTGTGGCTGCTGCTCTTTCTTGTTGCGCTAGCACATCTGCCCATGCGAGCAAGGTGCACCGAATTGATCGACGAATATTGAGGTAGCCTTTTGTTGCTCGGCCAAGATAACTAAAATTTCCTCTCGACTTTTAGTGTGACGAGGACATCATAGTCGCTGATGAGATCGACTAATCTATTAATTGTGATTTTAATATATAATTAAGGCTCAAAACTATTATCATCATATATCATCTGAAATAACACAGCTCGAGTACCTTTGGTTAGAGGATTACTTTTTATTTAATCGACCAGCTACTACTCAAAGATTCTATGATCCATTAGTTGGGCTTAACTCCAAGTAGCCTTCCATGTGGTGAAATAGAGCATGTGTGCCTTTGTCCCGGTAATCGCACGACAATTCAGTCATGTGTCTCCGATTTAGGTTAAAAGTGTGATTTTTGATCTGAGAGTTTTTGAGTTGATTTCTTTGCTAATCTAACTTACTGTGACATATGGGAATACATCTAGATCCATCTTAGTCATCATCCACCAACGAGCAAGTTGTATTCACCAATTTTGATTTTGACTCGATTTTAGAGAAACCTTCCAATAAATTAAAAAAAGTCTCAACTTTGGCCATGATTCTCATGATCATTTATTGAAATAGGTCACAATACCCTAGAGAAGATCTCTGCAAAGTTTCATATCATTTGGATTTACAGATTAAAAGTTACATCAAATTTAGTTTTTGAAATTCTACTGAAAGTATCTGTTCATCGTCTGTTTTCTCTATTTTTTCAACCATGTTCAAGTTTTTGACCACGTTTAGGCTTCCAACCACATTGTCTCTTTTCGACCACGTCTGATTCGACCGTTCACTGGTGTCAACCTTACTAGCAGTGCTTTGACGAGTTTTGACCACTTCGGTTAGGACTGCTGATTGGTCGTCAACCTCACTGGTCGAGGTTTGGTTTGGTTCGACCACTTTGGTTTCGATCACTTGTTGTTCATAGACCACTCTGGTCATATTATGAACATTATGACTACTTAGGTCATCGACTACACGATTGTTTTTCTGACCGCAGCTCTTGGACATCTTTCACGAAGGATACGATCACATCGATCTTGACAGCATTGGTTTTCAACTACTTATTTTTCCTCGGCTATGCTGATCTTTCGATCGCACACTAGTCATCGACCATGATGGTTTTAGACCACCATGTTGATTTTCGATCATATTGATTTTCGACCACTCTCTAGTCGTTGACCACTCGAGTCGAATTTCCACCACGATCATGTTGGTTTCCGATCAAGTTGCGCTCAGTCTTGTGGGACTTCTGACCACGTAGTCGACTTTCGACCACATAGTTACGACCACATTAGTTTCGATCACAACCACGTTGGTTTCCAATCAGATCGAACTTTGCTCTGTGAGACTTCCGATGACGTAGTTGAAATTCGACCATGTTATTTTTCTAACTGATTTTGCTCAGCTGTGAGGGTCTCTAGTTGTCCAGTGGGATTGCTATCTAATCTTCATAGTTTTGTAGCTATCGAAATAAAGAATAAGTAAATACTTTAGAGAAAATTTTTAAAGTATTATTCACCTCTGTTATCTATCCTAAATAGCAAATTCTCGTGGAGAGAGCGGACAGAAGAACATGGCGTGGAGCAAGCGGGGAAGACAAACTTAGGGACTGTTCTTTTCAGCTGCGGCTTTTGGATTTTGGCAGAAATTTTTGAATTTTGACTGTTCACAGTATAGATTAGGAGAGACAGATACTCACTTGCGATTTTGACTGGTATAGATGTTGAACTGACATGTACGTACGTACGTATGAGAAGTCACGCAAAGGTACGTGATGCTAGCTAGTGTTGTGAGCTGCAGAGCTAGTAAACCATCCATCATACTATTACATATACAGTACAAGGTCACTCGGATCGTATTCAGTGAAAGCTCTTTTGAAGTTCTTTGTGCAGGCATGGGAGATCGAGAACAAAACAAAACTCAGTGAAAGCTCTTTTGAAGTTCTTTGTGCAGGCATGGGAGATCGAGAACAAAAGAAAACTGGGTCAAATCACGGCGGTGTGATCACAAGGTGACGACACCAAGGCGCTTGTACTTGAATTTTGGACGCTTTTGGCATTGTTACTACCTGAAATTCCGAAAATAGCCTCTTCGGAAACGAAATTCCAACTCTAGCCCCCACCTGACCGCACCATTTAACCGCGTTACGACACGTGTCCATCCGTGCGGCCGGGGAGCGCACCACACCTGAGTGGTGCGGTCCCCGACCGCACCACTCACTCTGATGTGACCATGTGGTGCGGTCGGGGAGCGCACCACTCCGGTGTGGTGCGGTCCCCGACCGCACCATTGACACGTGTCACACTCTCGTTAAGTGGTGCGGTCAACAGGGTGCTAGAATTGGAATTTTGTTCTCCTCAGCGCCATTTTTGGTATTTTCGGATAGCAACAGTGTTAAAAACGTCCAAAATTCCTTGTACTTCAGGTTGCCCACCGCTGCATGTCAAATACTGTTCCCCCAGTGCCCAGATATGTGTTCGAGTTACGGGAATCACTTCGCTTTAATTACCACTGCAGTTCAGGACAACCAAGCATGAGAGATAGCTCGGATTAGACAGCATGTATGATTAGCCAGCGTTAGTCGTCACGAGGAAGAAGAAGAAGAAACCAACCACGTAAATACATACAGAGTCAAGAAATAGATAATGTTTGTTGCCGTGTAATGGAGCCTCCAGAGTCTCCTTTGTATTTATACTAGATTCGCTGTATACAAAAGATTTACAGAGTTTATTACAATATGAACAAATCAGAACTACACAGGCTAACAAGCGTTGGACGTTTGCCGAATGATGAACAGTAAATATTCGTCATAGCTGAAGACCGTCTATTTAGAGATGGCAATAGGTACCCGATATCCGAATACCCGACGGGTTTTTACCCGATAAAGAGACGGGTATGGAAAATTTTATGTACCCATGGGTATGTTATTGGGCAAAATCCTCTACCCGCCGGGTAGGCGGGTGCGGGTGTGGGTATATACTACCCATACCCGCCTACCCGTGGGTAATGAATACCCGCATTAAACAACTAGACATCCCACTCAAATGTTAATTTTATTATCTACTTGTTGTTGATTGTTTATTTGTTTGACATATGTTGATATGGTCATGTCAAGTATGTTTATGTGATGTACTAATTTTGATCATTAGACGCTTTTGTGCTTGGCATGTATGATTAATGAATGTCTAAATTGATGATATTCTTATGTGTTGAACCGGGTATGCTTGCGGGTGCGGGTTACCCGTCGGGTAGTAATACCCGCGCGGGTACGGGTATGGGTAAATTTTCCTACCCGCGTGCGGATACAGGTAGTCCGACGGGTAATTTTCCCCTAGCGGGTACGGGTATGGAATGGCAATACCCGATAGGTATTTACCCGTTGCCATCTCTACGTCTATTGTAGCAACAGGTGACAGCCAATCTCCTGAACTTTCTTTAGACTTCCAGCCCTTGCGGTAGCAAACTTCAGCTAACCTTCTGAACTGCACTCTATTTTCACATTCTCCCTCAATCTCATCTGACGAAACTAAGGTTGAGATTGTACCATAAACAATCCAACACCTGTTTGGTTGTTGGTTTTATGAAAACACTGCTACTTGATCAACCAACGAGACAAAGCGCACTCCCAATGCACCAATGTAACATCCTGAAAATTTGAAATCTGAAAATATGAAGTTTTTGAATTTCTTTTGCAAATGTGATTCAATTGAATTTGGAGTTTATGGTATTTTTCTGAATAATTTAATGAAGGTTCCAAAAAGTTAAAAGGACCAAGGGGAAACAAGCATGTTTAAATATTAGAAAATTTAAAATTTAAATGCGAATCTGAAAAGATGATCCAGAAAGGAATGGGGGAAATTTTGGTTTAAACATAAAACCCTCATTTTTAAAATAATGGCATGAATAGCAAGGGAAGCAAATAAATTAAATACCAACAATAGTTGAAAATATTTTTGTTAAGTCCAGAATGTCCTCATGAACTTCTGTGAATTATCCTGAAATTTTTGGAAGTAATTTCATATTTTTCTGAGGCTTATTCAATTAATTGCGCATTTCTGAAAATCTTTAAAAATAAAAATGAAAATCCTCACCCCCTCCTCCTCTCGGGCCGCCACCTGGCCGGCCCCGATGCATGACACGTCGCCCCGCCTGTGCCCATCCACCGCCCGCCTCTCGCCCTCGCTCAGCCGCCCGCCTCTCGCCCTCGCTCAGCCGCCCGATGCGCGCCCCGGCCCATCTGGCCCATTCGTCTCCACCCGCGCCTCTCCCTCTGCGAGCGGGCCCGAACACCCGCCCGCTCCTTCTTCTCCACGCGCACGCGTCGCAGCTCCCCCTCGCGCTTTCTCCCTCTCGCGCTTGCCGCAGCAAATCTCCCTCTCTCTCACACCTCAAGGGCAAGTTCAAAGAACCGGTTACAGGAAGGGGACGCACCCTCTCCCGCCACCTCCCTCCCACGCAATCCCGGAGAAGATTGAGTTCATCCCCCTTCCCAGCGCAAACAGAGAGAGGCCAAATGTCGCCCTCGCCGCGCGCCTCTCTCTGGCTATAAAAGCCCCGCCTGGGAATCTCAACCGCGTCGTAATACTTCCTTCTCCCCTCCCCTGCAAGCAATTGAACCAAAGTGCCCTCAATCCCCGCCGGCAACATCTTCTTCCTCGCGGCCGGCGACCGAGCCGCCGTTGATTCCGGCCGCCTCCGAGCAATTCCTTGCTCCCAGAGCTTCGTGGAGGCCAGGCGTAGCCGAATCCCTTCCTCGCCGGGTCTCCCTTTGCGTGAGCATCGCCGGCGTCGACCACCTCCTTGGACCGCCGCCACCGCACGCTGCCGGCCTACCTCCGGCGCACCTCAGCCTCTGTCGCCACCACCACCAGCATCACCGCAACCCTGGCGTCGCATTTCGGACCTCCCCGGGACCTCCCCGACAGCCCCTCGCCGCTGGCCACCGTCGCCCCCGACTCCTCTGCCCGGCCCCCTCCACGGCATACTCCAAAAGGATTTATTATCCTTATAGGGTAGGCAACGCCTCCCCGCTCACTTGGTTACCACCGCTCGTCTCTTTCTCCCCAGCTCCCCGGTCGCGCGTTCGAGCCTCCGGCTCCGCAGGCCGGGTTGAGTTTTCTTTATTTTCTCTCGGGCTGACAGGTGGGCCCCACTTGTCGGCCGCTGTAACTGGAGCAGCCCACTGACCACTGGGCTCCACTGGTCAGTGGGACATATACATAGAACCCATACTGACATGTGGACCCCACTGAACAGTAGTTGGACCCACATGTCAGCGGCACAGCAAGTAAGAAATTAAAATAAAAAGAAAATGAATTAAAAACTCCAGTGGACCCACGTGTCAGAATTTTTTATTTTCTGGCATTTCACAGAACCTGAGAACTTTAAATAATCATAACTTTTTCATTTTAACTCCAAATTGGATGAGACAAATTTCTAAATTCATCTAAATTCAAGATCTATCCAACGGATCTGAAATCATAATTTTTGAAGTTCATTTTGATTTCTGGTGTTATTTGCTTGATTTATTGATTTTTGTTTTATCCAAATTTTCACGCACGTTAAAATAGCGTACGAGGCCCAGGAGGAAGAAGCAGAAGCCGCAGCCCTAGAAGCTCCAGATAATCAAGCACCAGACCACTGTGACCAAGGCGAGTCAATACTTTGATCATGTTGAACCTATGTTTTCTGCAAATTACTTTGATTTAAATTATCAAATTGCATGATGTTAGTTTATATGCAAATACATGTTTAATTTACGATTCTAGTTATATGTCCCTTGTTTAACTTGAATAATATTACCCTCCTTTGGAATATTTGAATGTGTGAATCTTGTCGCCCTAGCAAAATTATAATAGTAACATTTCAAAAATAAGTCCCTAAGTATATACTATGCTTAGTACCGCATAGATACTCAAGGGCGCTGAAATGCCCTAAACATCATTGTCATTTTTAATCATGAGAAACTGGTTTGGGCAGTCATGGTGGTAATGACTGGTACCTTGGATATGATTATTTTACACTCCCAAAATCCCCAACTTGCTTAAATATCTGGGCGGATTGATTCGAGAGTGTGTATGTGTAGTGCAGTGGAAGCACAAAGTGGGTTAGTGGTAGACCGCCCAGATACCAATAAGGACTGAATCTTGTCATGTCACCCTAGGTAAAACAGTACAACCACAAGTCTGTAAAATACAACTTGGCTAAGTAAATTTATCGAAATCCCCGGACTCATCTCACTTGTAGGGGATTGATGGGGCTACGCTATGGCAAGGGGGCCTGAAGGGACACCAGTGGGGGTGAAGTTTCCCAGCTGTCCTACGTTGCGGGAAGGAGAAGCCCGAGCTGCGTAGTGGCTGTGGGAAACATCCCGCGCATAGATGGGACCCACCGCAAGTGGGCAGTTTCCCATAAGGTGAGATGACAAAAGGGTCTAGATACTTTGAAAAGTCACTGTGATGGTCTGCTCGACCACATGTCTAAGGTATCATGTGGGGCAATGAGTTGATTATCTCTTGTGGTGAAAGTGTACAAACTCTGCAGAGTCAAAACTATTCGAATAGCCGTGCCCACGGTCAAGGGCGGACATGGGAACTTAACCGGATATAGTTCTATTTCAAAAACTTTGTGGGTGGGAATGGAAAAGTGGAAGGGCAGTGGAAAGCCCTGATTTGAGTTGTCCTGGGTGTCGTCCCAGTGGTAAGTTAAGCGGCTATAACGCTGAAAGATGCTATATGGTGTGGATGCCATGTAACGGTGGATGGAATCTGGATCGCTATTATTATTGCATACTCTTGAACATTATGTTTTTGTTCAAAACTGCTAGGTCTCAGGAAATTTCTATGTATTATATTTTTAAATAATGGTAACATTTCTCACAAATAAAATGTCAGGAAGAACAAATAGAGTCGTAAGAAAAGAAGATGGTTGTTTATGGCAATCACATAAAGGAGTTGGTGGATTCATGATTGATCATAGGAGGGATAATGATAGCGTGGAGTCTAGGAGAAATAATTGGATGGAGCCCAAATGGATTTATAGACTAGATAGATGAATTATTTGATTTTTGGAGTATTAGGAAATACGAAGGTAAATCGTTGGATTACAACACTGATATTTGATATAAATTCTTGGAAGATGTTGACAATATTGGGATTAATAGGATTTGAACGATTTCTAGATGGATGAATTGATTTTTCTGGAAATTGGAGGTATGAAAATAACTATAGGAGATTAATCTTGATCAATGACATTCTTGGTGGAGATTAATTAGTGAATCATAGACCTGATCAATGATATTCTGGGTGGATATTTAATAGAGAATCCTAGATCTGATCAATGATACTCTTGGTGCATGTATACTAGCGATTCGTAGACTTGATCAATGATATTCTTGGTGGAGGTACAATAGTGAAGTAGTTAGAGATGGATAATGGATAACAAAGTTGATAATTGGAAGAGCAAATTATGGTTGTGGATCAATAACAAAAAGGATTGGATTGTTAGGAACTAGAATACAAATGATATTGGTGGCTTAATTAAGTGATATTAGATAAAGGTTGACACTACATGTTTAGAGTTTTAGACAGCAAACCATATAGAGATTGTATGATCAGGGGATTAGTTAAATGATGTTACTCGCTGTTTGGAGTCTTAGACAGCAGTCAATAATTAAAGTGTATTTTGGTGGGTTAAGTCAATTATGGCAATTGTTGTGTGGAGTTTAGGTAGCAACAATAATACAAAAATTGAATCATGATAATGCTACCAAAAAGCGATTTTTGGCAAATAAAATAACCCGAGCCTCTCCTTTGTTAAGCCATGCATACTATTTATTTTGCATTCTGTGTATTGGCTCACGGAGCACGGGGTTGGAGTGCTCACGCTCGCTTTTGCGACAAAATTCAGAATCAGGAATCAAATCACCTCGCCTCAGCAACAAGATTGGACAAGCTAGCCGAGAAGATGAAGATGTCAAGGGCTAGGTTGCGAACCTCCAGTTGGCTGCCTGTGGGCATGTCCTGAAGGTCCCACCTGTGTGCTTCGTTCTTCCGCTGCTGCAATTTAATGATTTCGGCCTAATCGGCCCATGAATAAGTCTACTATTATAATTACGCTTCCGCATGATATGTATTTTAATATTCATTACTGTAACTGTGAGCACTATCTACTGATCCAGGGAATAGTGCAGTAAAATCACAGAGGAATCCGGATTGTAAAAATTTGGGTCCCTACAACCAAGCGCCACCTTTTCCTTCAAAAAATGAAAATAAACCCCTATGTGCTTTGTACGAGCATGGAACACTGGATTTGTTGTCAAGTAGGTTGCTCAGTTCCTTGAGCAAAGATTGTACCCAGGTCACTTCAGCAGTGCCACTCTGTGCTTGAACGTGACACAGGTTGCTTCCGAGCACTCCACGAAATCATATTTGGGCCTAGGAAAACTGCAAAGCATCCAATAGAACAGTGATCATCAACACATCCTGCCCAATCTGCATCGATAAAGACACTGAGGAGTAGTGGCGAAGTCAGGAGGAAAATAGATGGTGGGCTCAAAGACTAGGCTAAATAAATTGAGGCAAACATAGTTTTTTTTGTGCGATCCAAATTCATACATAAATAGAAAAGAAGCAAAGTAAAAAAAAGAGAGAAATATAATGAAGGTACCTCACTAATGAAAAGCGCATCCTTAAAATATATAAATATGCTTCCAAGCGGCCAAGCCCATAACCAGCCAGCCCTGCCCCCAAATACATAACTATTGTTTTAGGTGGAAAGATTAAAAGGTTAAAAAGGGTTGTTGCATAATCAGGACACTAAGATGTTACAGATACATAACATGATTATTGTTATGAATATTGTGTGTATTGATATGAGACCCAAAGGGTCGTATATATAGGAGAGTACAAGAGGATATGCCATATAGAGATAAGGCATATATGGAATAGAATACAACTCTATCTCCTTAACACCCCCCTCAAATGCAAGGCGTATGCAATATCATTGCATTTGAAAAAGGGATAACATTAAAACAAGATAAATCCGAAGTTCGAGTCTTGATGATGTCATCGTTGCGTGCAGCCTTTGAATAAACTGTCAAATCAAGCCGAAGAGGAATAGATAGATGCATGACGGCGCAGATCGAAGCCCAAGAGGCGGCGGCGCAGTGCACAGAGGACGCGCGGCGGCCTTTCAAGCTCGGGGCGGCGGCTAAAGAAGCGGCGGCATCATAACGACTTCTACGATCTGCACGCGGCTCAGAGAATAGAGCGGCGGCTGCTGCCATGCAAAATAAAATTCCTACACTTCTATGACTGACAATAAATTTGTGGACTCGCAAGGCTTGAACGAACAAATATAAACTACGGACTTGGATGGACGCAACGGAAGACTCACGAAAAATAATCAAAGACTGACTAAAAGAAATCAGCAGCAGAAAATCTTTTTTTTCATAACTCTCCCCTCCCCTACGCACGCGCTTCACACCCCCTCCCCTCACTCTCCACGCGCAAGCGCAGCGCTCCCTCACTCGGCCTCCCGTCTCTCTCGCGGGCGCGGACTCGGGAGGCGGCGTCCGAAGGAAGGCGGCTCCCCGGGGCCGAGTGGCGGCGAGATCCGGCGACGGCGGCGGCCACGGGAGCGGCGGGATCCGGCGGCGGCTGAAGGCGGCGAGGCGGGACGGACGGCGGCCGAACCGCGACGGGCGGACGACGGCCGAGCCGGCGGTGGGATCCGGTGGCGTCATGGATCTAGGAGAGGCGGCTTGGGCGACGGCGGAGCCAAATCCGACAGGCGTTGGGCGCGGAGTGGAGCACCGACGCGAGCTCGGGCCGGCGGCGCGGAAGACGGTCGGATCTGGCCCGGAGGCGGCCAGATCCGAGCTCGGCGGCGACGAAGACGATAGATCCGGCCTGGATCGGCGCGGATCTGGCGCGGGCCATCGGCGGCGCGAAGGGGACGGGCGGATCCGGCGTAGAGGAGGCCGGATCCGGGCGGGAGTAGAGGCGGCTGGAGATTCGGCCGGGCGGCGCGATGACAGCGAGAGGTGACGACGGCGTCGACGTAGACGCAGATCCGGCACGAATCCAGCCGGACTGGCTGGAGGAGGCGGCCGGAAACACATGCGTGGGCGTGCCAGCGAGAAGCGGAAGGAGGTGGCCGCCCCCGGGAGTGGAGCACATTCCTCCTGGGGGGGCGGCGACGGCGGGGCGGCCGGAGCAGAAGTAGATCGAGATTAGGGTTTCAACCTAAAGCTCTGATACCATGTTATGAATATTGTGTGTATTGATATGAGACCCAAGGGGTCATATATATAGGAGAGTACAAGAGGATATGCCATATAGAGATAAGGCATATATGGAATAGAATACAACTCTATCTCCTTAACAATTATTATAGTTAAACAAACTCCACACCCATTTTGCTTTTAACCTTTTCCCATACAAGGCAATTTAATTAATGCATGATAATATTCAGTCTTAGTAAAGGTGCAAAGTTATAAATATCACCGGTAAGTGTAAACAACAAAACATGAATTTGGTCTATACATGTACATGTGCGCATATAACAGTTGCAGTTAACAAAATTAGGAGGACCACATAGAATAGTTACCCCGACAATGTCATAAAAAGGAAAAGGGTAGCATCAATTCTTCAGTTCCAGATTTGTAATAAACAAAGATCGACAAAAGGCAGTTTCATTTGCCAAAATCTTCATATGCAATCAATTCAAAAAAATTCTTCACATGTAAAGTTATATTGATGTCCTAAACTCTAGAGATGAAAACACATACTATATGGTAATATTATCATTGTCAGAAACAACTTCAATGGCACCCAACATATTGCAAGGTATAACGCCTGAGCCATTCCCATTCATCTTCTAGAAACATGCAATTTCCAACATACATGTGCTCGAACATCGAGAGATAACTCTGTCTGACAATTTTTCCTACCATAAACGGCACAAACAGCTTGAAAGTGTATGAAATAGATCAGAAAAGCTAATTGACTTGAGTTTCACTGATAGAAATTGCAGTATCTAAAGCATGGAAACTCAATGACACATACTAAATTGCAATATCAAAAGCAAAGTTCGCTTATCTGTTATAGCAAATCTATCAACAAAATATAACATATTAATTTTAATCGGAGCACATATATCTCTAGGCTCTAGCTAATAAATTACCTCTAAGAATTCAAGTTGGACAATGTCAATGATACACATAATTTATGAAATTATAGAAATACAAGAACTCAATATAATCTCTAAGCTCTAGGTAAGAAATTACCTCTATGGCAGTATGGCTCGATCTCGGCAGCTCGGTCTTTGGAACTCAACATAATCCCCAACCCCAAGTGACAAGTCCCTGATAGCAGACTAGGCAAAGAAAAGCAGCACACTTCACTCAATTCACTGCCTCCCCTAGTCAGTCGCTAGAGTCCTCTACTCCTCTTTCGACTTCTCTTGCTCCCCAGACGCCAGTCGACCCCAGGTGGCCGGTTCCCCCGTGACACATCGTCTAGAGCCCCAAACGCACACGCCTTTCACCTCAGGGCTAAGTGCCTCTGTCGCCAACGCCAGGGCACATCCACAACTCGCCCACCGCCACCACATCGTCGGGATCTGCTAGGCGTTGGCACCTTGGCCCGTCGGCCACCACCCAGATCTGCTTGCCCACTGCTCGGATGTGCTCAGCTGACGCGGCACCACCCGGATCTGCTCTACCTCCCTCTTGTCTCTTGTGCGATGTGTGTGTGTGTCACTATGTCTGTAGGTTTGTGAGGTGTGACTCCGTGCAATGTTCTTGTGTCGCCTCGGCTCGGTGGATGAACTCATCTCTGCTGCCTGCCTACCGATGCTGAGCCAGCCAATCTTGGGGGGGAGGGGGAGGGGCGGGCCGAGGGTAGGTTGAAGCCTGACGAAGCCCACCCGGTGGCTCCGCCCCTATCGAGGAGTGTAGATTTTGATCGTCCTATGCTCAACCCAGTAGAGACCGTTCCTTTTACATACCGTAGGAATCTTTTTACTTTTTCCTAGTGCACATCAGTTGGCCTTGATTAGTATTGGCAAACCTTGTTGAAAGCAAAAGAGATATCCGACCTTGTTAGAGTGAGATATTGCAAACCTTCCACCATGTTGTGATACTTGAAGCCATCATCCTCACTAAGTTGACATCCAAGCTCACTTGACAACTTATCCTATACAGACATCAGAGTAGAAGTAGCTTTTCAATTCTCCATATGCGCTCGATAAAGAATCTCTGTGGCATACTTCTTCTACATCAAACACATTCCCCCTGAATACACAACAGCTTCTATTCTAATGAAGTAACTCAACTAACCACGATCTTTTGCAGGAAAGGCAGCAGCAAGTTGATGAAGCAAGTTGTCAGTTGACTTTGAACAAGAGCTTTCAATGACAATATCATCAACATAAACTAGCATATAAATGGTGACACCGTCATAATAGAAAAGGAGCAGTGAAGTATATGCTTTGGAGGATACAAAACCAAGTTGCTGAAGCTTGTCACTTAGATGTGAGTACCACGCCCTAGGTGACTATTTCATGCCATTCAACTTGCAAACATAAGAGGGATGATGAGAATCTTCAAACTCGAGCAGCTGCTGCATATAAACATCCTCATTGAGAACATCCTATAAGAAGGCATTGTTAATATCGAGCTAATGGAGATGCCATCCCTTGGAGACAGCCACGGAGAGCACCAAGCATATTGTAGCTAGTTTGACAACTAGACTAAAGGTGTCAAGATAACCAACTCTATAGCGATGAGTGAATCCTTTTGCTACAAGTCGGGCTTTATATCTATCAATTGATCCATCTTGGTGTTGTTTCACCTTGAATGTTCATTTGCTCCCAATAACATTTTGTCCTGGTGGCTGAGGAACAAGATGTCATGTCTTGTTCTACAACAAAGCAACAAACTCGGCTTCCATGGCTCTACGCCACTGAGGATCAGCCAAAGCCACCCTGTGTTAGGCCAGCTTGGTAAAGAAAGCACAATGATGCAATGAATACCTCAGTGTTCCATCAATGAACAGCTTTGGCTTGACAATGTTGTGTTTCAGCTGGGTTTGCACTGGATGATTACTAGTAGATGAGGCAGGAACAGAATATTAGATTGATACCACTCCTGGCAATAAGTCCAATGCTTCAGCTACTGGTGCTGCATCAGAATCTCTTGTGTGCCATGAAGCGGTGCACTGGAGCTTGCGGGTGTATCAAAAGTAGAGGAGGGCGTCACTTCTGCACTTGTAGCGAAATTTCCTACATCACCAACATTAGTCCCCAACATGGATAGATTGTAATTACGCATTTGATCATTCTATATTGCTAGCCTAGAAAAGGGAAACAAGGATGGACGTTGGTCATTAGAGGTAGTGTTGGTAGATCACGTGTGAGTGGAAAAAGGAAACACGGATTCATCAAAAATAACATCTCGCGAAATATAAATACGACCGATGGAATGATCAAGGCATTGTACCCCTTATGCATGCTGCTATACCCCCAGGAACACGCACTGTTTAGAGCAAAAAATCAAGTTTGTGACTTTATAGGGGGCACAAGTTTGGCAAACATGCACAGCCATGCGTGCGAAGAAAAGAATAATCAAGAGATTTGTTGAGAAGCTGAGCTAGAGGGCTAGAATTGTTGATGACCTGACTAGGCATTCTATTAATGAGATAGCATATCGTTAGGAATGCTTCATCCCAAAAATGAACTGGAAGGGAGGCTTGTGCAAGAAGGGCGAGTCCAGTTTCAATGATATATCGGTGCTTCCACTTTGCCACACTATTCCATGATGACGTATGTAGACAGGACACACGGTGTGTAATGCTGGATTTTAGAAAAGTGATAATGAAGCTTATGGTACTCCCCGCCCCAATCTGGCTGAAATGGTTCAGATCTTCGTGTTCAACAAGCGCTCCACAAGCGTTTGGAAATTATAGAAAGCATGTTCGACCTCAGACTTGTGTTTAAGCAAATAAGTCCAACTGAAATAACTAAAATCATCCAAGAACCTCACATAATACTTAAATCCTCCCACTGAGGTAAGAGCTAGCCCCCAATCATCTGAGTGAACTAGCTCGAGAGGCGAAGTGGTTACACGAGAAGAATCATTATAAGGAAGTTTATGAATTTTTGCTTGTTGACAAACATCACACACTAACAACTCTTTAGATGGGGAATAGGCTAAGTTATTGGTTCTAAGAATGGACTCGACAATGAAATGGGAAGGATGGCCAAGCCTCCTGTGCCATTGCTCCGAAGATATCTTGACATCAGTGAAGACTCACCGACTGGAAGCCAAGGAAGATAGTGACAAAGAACTGACGGGCACTGGATATAGACCTTCCTTGTTTTTACCATGAAGAAGCACCTCCCTTGTGGCATTGTCCTTTACAAAGGAGTCAGGATGAAACTCAATAAATACATCATTATCTGAGACTAATTTGTGAACAAAAAATAGATGTTTTCTGAAGTGTGGAACATGCAGGACATTATTTAGGACAAGAGAATTATTTGAACTAGGTAAAATAGAATGACCAATGTGCAAAATTCTCAAACCTACGCCATTGACGACTTGAATTTGATCCTTGATGGCGTAGCGTTTATGCACCGTGAGCCTATCATGGTCACTTGTGAGGTGTTCTGTTGCGCCAGTATCTGTGTACCAATTTGTGTTGACATTGTATGACCCAAAGATGACTGCATTTCTAGCACGCTGATCTTTGGGCTGGTACACATGATTGGAACATTGACGGCATTGTAGTGCGTCATGGTCATACTTTCCACATACCTGGCATGTGGACATGCCTCTTCCTCTACCATGGCCTTGGCCCAGAGATTTATTGCGCCAACGGCCAAGTCCTTGTCCGCTACGACCGCAACCACAACTGTTGTTGTTGATGTAGCCGTCATGGTGGCGTGTCACATGGTTGGCAGAAGAATGAATCTCCTACGGTGAATTGTTCTGTTCGAGCCGAAACTCAAAACTCAAGAGATATGCATAGAGATCATTGAGGCTCACCAGATCATTACATGTTGTAATCGAGGTGACAAGGGGGTCATAGTCTGACCCTAACCCTACCAGAATGTAGCCGATCACTTCTTCATCGGAGAGGGCTTGCCGATTGATGCCATAATGTCGGCATGGTCCTTCATCTTGTGAAAGTAATTGGACGCCGGCATGTCCTTCTTCTTCAGGTTTGATAGATGGAAACGAACCTGCATCACCCTTGCTCTGTTCTGGGATCGATGAGAACATGGTTGTCAATGCCCCCACACTTCTACAGGGGTGGTGAAGCGAGCAACTTGGCCGAGGATGTATTATGTCATTGATGACAGAAGAGCGCTAAGCACGATCTTATCTTGCCGAAACCAGTGGAGGTAGTCAGGATTTGGTACTTGGCACATGGCAGCGCTGATTTCTTCAATCACCATCACAAACGACGCAGCAATCCTCACATCTACATAGCCATACAGATTTTTGCCACATAGAAAGGTCTTGACCTGTGATTTCTAGAGAATAATGTTTTCACAGGTTCAACCTGATGATAATGAGGTGGCCAGAGGTTGGAATCGACACACTGTCGCTTGGCGACAAGATCAGAGCTCCGGTGGTGCCGGAGCCAAGGACGCCAGAGGAAGCCCAGGGCCGACTCAGTGTTTTCAAGGGCCCTAGGGCGAATTCGGTTCTATGGGCCTTTTACTATAAATTTATTTTCTACTTATAAAATAAGCAGTTTAAACTTTATATTGTTTAAAGTGACACAAATCAATAGTTCTAACATGATAAACTAATTAGGTACTAACTAGTTCATAAACCAAATGTAACTAGTAAGAATTAACTTACCGTTCTTCTCGTTTTCTTTTATTTCTTTTTTTTAGCACCCGACATATGCTTCTTAGGCAACATTCTAAACCCTGTAATTTACAAAGTAAAGTAAACAACAAGAACATAAAATCCTAACCTAATTTTTGAAGTAGATATAGATGAGTAGATCACTAGATGTAAATTGTTGCCTACTTGCCTTACCTCGGCGATACGGCGCAGCGGAGGATGCAGATAGAATCGAGAGACAGCCAAGTGATCGGGCGCGAGGCAGCAGAGCAGAACGACGAGTCGGCGGTACGTGGTACGACGTACAACGGTGAGACGGCGAGTCGGCGGCAGAACAGCGAGTGATCGGGCGCGACGCCGCGACGATGGAGTCTCGGGCTGCGACGGCGGACGGCCACGAGTCGACTGCCCACGCTGTCGGCGTAGCCGCGCAGGAGACGAGTAGACGACGTTGTCCCCGCCCCCCGCACGCGACGTTGACGGCGGCCTTCAGGCTTGAGCCCTTGATGCGGTCGTCGGTACTCGGTCGAAGCCCTTGATACGTGAACTATGTTGATCTGTTAGGTGATACGTCGGTTAGTCTTTTCCTTCTCTGTTCGATTACTTGGTGTAGGCGATTACTGGAGCCCGTGATGCGGTCGTTGGTTAGTCTTTGACTCTTTTCTTTCTCTGAATCGATCACGTATTGTCTTTTCCTTCTCTGAATGACTGAATCGATCACGTACGTATTGATAACGTATTCATGTCCAGAAGCAACCTGCTTGGGGCGACGCAAGCGTGGGGCGTTGCGGCTTGCCGGGGGGGTGGGCCCTCCCTGGCCCGGGGCCCTAGGCCGGCGCCCCCCCGGCCTACCCCCAGAGCCGGCACTGAGGAAGCCATGGTGGTTTTTCTTGGATCAGGCTCTGTACATGGAGCCTCTAGGTCTCCTTTGTATTTATACTAGCTTCGTTGTATAGAAAAGATTCATAGAGTTTGTTACAATCCGAACATATCAAAGCTACATAAGCTAACAACAAGCGTCGGACGTTTGCGGACAATGAATAGTAAGTAGTCATTGTAACTTTAGACCGGCAATTGCGGCAACCGGCAACAGCCAATCTTCCGAACCGGTTTGAACTTTCTTCAGACTTCTAGCCTAGCGGTAGTAGACTTCAACTTACCTTCTAAACTGCCCTTCTATTTTCACATACAACAGTTTCTTTTACACCAGGCAAAAGAAATAATAGAGGGGCCTCGGAGGGTCAGAATCGTAGTCATTTTTTTTAAGATTTGAGCTTCGGTGCTTTCAGTGTTCTTAGCTACCACTTGTTGCAGCTGTGCATACTTAGGCCTTACGTGCTACAACTACCTAACAACAATGCGCAGAAATTTTATAAGAGCATTATGATTTCCTTAAATTTGTTTTACGAGGTTTCTTCGTTCCAAACAGGTCTAAAAATTGTAAGTCGATACTAGCTAATAAGGCAGCGGTGCACGCGCAAGTGAAACGAAGACCAAAGGTGCCCATATCACGTCAAGCAGCAAAGCTTTGTTGCTCCCCCTCCTCCCTGTCACGCACGTACTACTACATACGCATCGAGGAAAACTTGGGACACCGGGCCATGCCTCCCTCCGTCCAGCTCACCACCCACGATTGTTCATACAAATAGCTATTTTTTTCAAATTTAGTGGATAGATATCTTTTTGCAAATCTAGCACACTTTTCAAACTCGACAATCACGACAGGCAACACGTATCATCTGCTGTACTATAGTAGCTTAGTAGAACCTATTGAGCAACCACGGCCCGACAAGTCCTTGACCCATGGAACTACCACATCTCGGTAAGACTCCTACCGGGCAACAACACAGCGACAAGTAATTAAAAGGTATAGTTAGCACTAATTAATCATTATATTATATGATGATCACTAATTAAATATAATTAATACTAGCTAATCCGGTTGGGCTCCTACCACGGTAGGGGGTCCGACAAAGAGGAAGAAATATTTTAATATCACATGTAATTTTTTTCTCGTAAATAATTAAAATTTAAAAGACACAAGTAAACAGCCAGTCGCGCGCGCTGCATGCCAACGCCGCGTACACCTGGCACATGTGGGGTCCTGTCGTGGAGAGAAACCCACCCATGCACACACAAACACGGCAGTACCTCACGGCCTGCTCGCCTCGGAGGTCTTGTCACGGGCTCGACGGGAAACTCGGGCGCCTTCTGGTCCGATCTCTCTCTTTCAGCGATCCTGGTCGTCTTTTGGGTCACTCACTCATACATTGAAGCAAAAGATTGCGTCGCAGCGTCAACCTATCCAAGGGAGTCCAATCGTGTGCCTGCCAGCGTCTGCATCTGCATACATGCACTCTGAAGCCTTGAAGTCTGAAGGCCACTAACCCTCTCTCCTCTGCCGCGCAAGACAAAAGGCGTCATGTCATGGCCCGGAGCGCGGTGGTAAGAAAGCAGAAGCGACCAGCTGCTACCAGCCGGGTACAGGCGCCACCCCTGTGATCGATCGAGCGGCACACAGCAAAGACAGGGCAGGGCAGGGCAGCGCGTCGTTTCCCGGCCTCGTCCCGTGACCGGTCGCCGGGCCAGGCACTGGCGCGCGGAATTGATGAGACACTCGATCCGCACAGTGAGTACACTCAGGCACACATACGGATACGGACATTTACGCCGTGAATGTAGTGAAAGCTCTCGTCCGGCCGGCCGGAACGTACTAGGACAAAATAATGGTTACCACGGCAAGAACGCGAGGCCGCACTTTTTTCCCCGGTTCAATTTCGGTTTTTTCATATGAGCTGGGCTCTGTTTTTTCTTTGGCTATAGCTAATTGCGTTTGTTTGAGGTTTTTTTTGACCGCGGTGAATGATAGAGCTATCAATATAGATGATATATATATATATATATATATATATATATAGATGATATATATATATATATATAGATTTAGATTCGATAAGTCGTTTGAAGAAATAGTTTTGATAAGTTATCTTGTTTATTTTAGCTTTCGGAGAAACTGAAGCTAAAAGGAACAAAAAATATATAATCTTTAGCTTTTGGCTAAAATAATACTGAAATGGCTGTTAGTTTCTTATAAGACATTCAATTAAAAAAATAAAAAATACTGTTATATCTTTACAGACAACGAAAAGGAAAAAAGAATAAAAAGAAAAGGACATATCAAAAAAATCAATATGTTTGAAATGATTTTTGGCTTTTAAAAGTTAAAAGATGTATTGGTTTGTAATTTTGGCTTATTTTAATTTTTTTTTAAATCTTTTACATTATCTAGGATGAGATAACAGGTTTTTTCCCTAAATTTTTCTATTTGTACCTCACTTTTCATTAAAAAAACTAATAACAGCTACGTAACGGTTTTAACCAAAACCAACTGACACAGTTAAAGCCAGTTGGACCACGACCTTCAACTGGGTTCCAGTCAGTTCAGTTACGTAATGCATGCTCAGAAGGTCAGGATACAAATGCTAGTACAATTTTTAAGCGGTGACCGAACATACACGCTCGCGAACGTACGGACTGGTTGAAGACATCGGTTCATCAAGGCTGCGAAATTACGCCATGATCTGATGGGTCGGTTTTGTCCGTGCTTTTGCTGCTGCGGTGCCGGTGAGTTGACTCCACCGCAGTGCAAGGGGAGGCCGTGCAGATGACAGACTAGTACCACTGAAGCAGGGAAACTTACGATGGCCGGCTTTGCAACGACGAGGCGAGCAGCTCGACTGCTAGTACGCATGGGCGGAGCCATCCCAATATATTTAAAAAAATGTGTATATATTTTTTTGCTAAATGTTTAAATTAAAGTTAAACTTTATAGCAATTTAATAATACCATAAGGAATTAGATGTAAGTTATATTATAAATCATCTTTCAAGTTCTGTAGATACCCACCACTTTTTTTCTCTACCTATATGGTACCCTATGGACAGTATGAAAGTGTTTTATTTTGTTTTTTCGATTAAAAGAAAGACTTACACACACCACTATGCATACACGCGAGTGTGCTCTCTTAGCACAAGCCTAGAAAGTGTAGGCCAGGATAAATCTATAACCTTACAAAATTCCTACTAAAGCGTCAGAATTTGAATCCTAATAGGTTTGAGTCGTGCATCTACAATTCTACCACGCCACCAAGAGGTGGTTCCCGTGCTTTATTTGTCAATGTTAGGATTTGTTATCGTTATGATACACCCAAAATTGTGAAATTTTGCAGGGAGTAGGTATGTAATTGAGCCAAATTTCGGCGATGGTCGCCATGGGAGATCATGAAAGAAGACGAAGAAGATGTATCGATGGAAGATGAGTGTTGAGTGAAAGCGTGAGCCACAAGAGTCCAACTAGTTCTTATTTGATAACCCTAGTCTTAAGGCCAACATGCACACAATAGCCGATGAGTGGAGAAAGAGCGAGACAGCAACCATCGTCAGCAAATTTGTATGGGTGGGATGGTGAGTCGACGACTACAAGGGAGCACGCCAGGAGGTGCCTCATGGCCGCGGTAAGGGTGTGGGGTGGTACGGCAGTTGGAGACGTATCTAAGAAAGTGCAGCATGCATAGTATACACACCCAATAATTTTTTTTACCTCCTCCATTGCTAGTACGGTGTGCCTTGACGCCATCCATGAAACGTCAACAGTGACCGGCGTAGCTAGCACAGCGCCGCTGTCTTAGGGCCCCGCCTGTCAATAGTGCCACAGCTAGGGGTTCACTAGCCATGGGCGAATGGGATGCTAATCTCTACCTATAAGCCCAGATAATGTCGCACCATATGGGGATTTCCGGATTTGACGCATGTCCCGTCGTCCATCACTAACACCCATAGATGCGATGACCGTAGCACGGCGGCCGTATCCTAGGGAATCTGCAGTGTAATAATCCCCCGCTACTATCTAAGTACCCTTTTCGGAGAGTCTAAGGACGACGGGACAGGGGAGTGTACCTACCATCGTCGAGAGGGGTGGGGGCCAATGGGTTCCCAGAGGGAGATGGGCCATGCCGTGGGCCAATGCTATGTACAATGTTAGGTCGCGTCGAGGGGTGTGGAGCACAGCCAGGAAATTTGTTTACTTGTGGATCCAATAATTATTGGGCTTTGCCTAGTCGCTAGCTGCACGGCACACACGTTGACCAATGGGGACGTCGGGTTTTAGGGCAGCGTTAATGGCCATCATAAGTGTGATTTGTTGATGGGAATTTACACGGATTGGGTGTCCGGATGTATCAGACGCCTGTCCACTCCGGTCACCTCTCGTCCATAGGATCCCATTAGAAAAGTACTACACCAACACAACTACTGAGTGGCAGATCCAAGATTTTGTTATGCCCTAGGCTGTGGAGGGTTAGAAGCTACTACTACCTAGCTGGGGAGAAGGTTATACCCTAGACTTACTTGGGCTTTGCACTGGTAAAAATCCCATGCCTCGGGCTGAAGCATAGGCTGTCATATGCTTAAATCTGCACCTGCAACCTCATAACCTTATCTATTTATGCCTCTAATTGATGTCATCAACATTCTCAACGAGAACCTCCCCGAGCTCCATCTCCACCAACGATGAGCGCTCGCGCCACTCCACCTCCCCGAGCTCTGCCTCAACCAGATAGCCACAACCTTCGTAGATCAGGATGGCGAGACAAAGATATAGAAACACATGTTTCCACCTCGCCCTCCAATGTTCGAATCATGATCACACACAACAAGAAAGAGGGAGATAGAGACCAGTGAGGAAACTATTATAAGCCTTAATCATGTGAGATGCATGGAAATGGTTGAAGCAATTAAATATGTGGATCACTAATTCACTATAGCCATAGCACTTAGTAAACTCACTAATGAAAGAATGAAATTATATGTCTATATATGTCTCTAGGCATCTTCAAATTATAAGACGAGGCATTCCTAAATTGTAAAAATAAGCAATTACTTAGTTGTTTGGATAGGATGTAAACGAAGATGAAGGGAGAAGCAATTACTTGGTTTTTGTCAAACAACAATTCCTGAACAGGAGCACGACAATCCACATTAAAGATGCACTTGTACGAGAGAAGACTCCAAACTGATATACCACTAGAAGTTCCACAAGCCTAAAAACTATACAACCAAAAGCAAAACTAAATGTAAGATACATAACATATAGTACCATAAAATAGTTATGTTAGTGAAATATCATTTATATGAGCTAAAGGTACATACCAGTCAGCTTTCACTCGCATCAATGGCAATGCACTGACGCATGAGCCCTCGAATGTCTTCTTTTGTATTGGATGTATCATCTAAGTACACTTCCCACTTCTGCAATCTGCAGTGTCCACAAAGAGAATGAATAATCATGATAATAGAATTTTCAATTAGGGTCATAGCCTTTGAAAGCCTGCAGAAGTTGAAGAAGTTGAAGGTCACCCTCATTTCGGCTTTAACTTCTGACTTATTTTTCACGATTCCTAAATTTCGTCTTTTTCTGATTTTGGCTTTTTTAGCTTTGTTGTCGATTCTTTTTCCTGTATTCATTTGCATTGTCCGTAATGGGCTAACATGTTTTTTCTATTTTTAAATTTTTTAAATTTAATTACACTAAATAAGCCACCGTCAGCTACAATATAATTCAGCCAGCTACAGTATAGTTTCAGTTATAAACCATACTTTTTTAGCCCAGATGAGTAGGCTGGAAATCACATGATAAGCTTTGTTACCATGCTGTGTCCTATGACCACGTGGGCATGGGCCTATTCATTTTAGCTAAGGCTTACGTCTTGTGGCTGCGTCTTGTGGTTTTTGGGTTATTCATATGAGAGATTATAAAGTAATAGAAACTCACGTACGGTTTTTGCCAATATAAATGTAGTTAGTAAAGTATGTACTATAATTAACTATTAGACCTTATCTTGAAAAAAATATTTCATTTAAAAGTTAATTACTATAGAAAAAGCCAAATGCTAAAAAAGAACATAGCTATGAAACAAGTATAACCAATAGGAACAGTGGTACTTTTTATTCAACTAAATAATGTGGGACTACACACAGAAAATGTCAAAAATCCAAATATATGTTTGATAAAAGTGTAAGATTTTGAAGTATAGCTAGAACCCATAGTTAAGCAACCAAGGAATGAGAGTTCTTGCATATCACTTTGCAGAGAGAGTGGCACAAGGCAGCTCTGCTTCTCGTGCCATCTCCAACCCTGAATGCGGTCGTCATCCCCGCAACGGTCACAAGCAATGAACCACGTTGCCAAATCCTTTTGTGACAATACAGTATGTTGTCAATCCCATGTCACTAGAAGAAAATAGCCACACCGAAGAGAATTAGCATTCACATGAAGAGCAACGGCTACTGCCAATCGGGGTAGAACATGACATCGTACGCGTGGCCGCTTATGCTCTTGGATGATGCAGATGGGGCTAGCCAGCACGACGACATTCGGCTAAATCAAATCAAGAACTCGGACAATGGCCGTTCTTGGAAGCGTTTCTTGGCGCACATGGATATGTATATACATGGAATGGAATAGGGAACGAAAGAGAGAGGGGGAGAGGGTGACGAACCTAGAAGCGGTGTGGGTGGAAGAGATGCAGGAGGAGGCGAGTGAGCTGTCGCTGGAGGTGGCGGCGAGGAGGACGTCAAGCCTGCGCCACCACTCTAAGGAGGTAGAGGGCTCCGGCCGTCGGAGGATAAGCGCGAGTCTGATGACCACTGGCTGTTACTCTCGACGAGATGGGCCGCAAGCGGGTATAGGCGTGACGGTGGGCGGTGTTCCATCCGTAGTCGTCCATGGCTAGAAGCGTCCGCCAAAATAAACGAAGGGTAAATAATCGATTCTAAACAGAAAAGTGCCCTCCCCGACGGCAGGCAGCCATAAAACCCGGCAAGCTTACCCGGCCGGCGCCAAGTACAAAAGCAAACCCCCACGGTGCCACGCCCTAGCTCACACGCTCATCCGGCCGGCCACCACCTCTTCCTCACACGACCAGACCGAGTCCCTTTCTGCCTTTCGCTTTCACTGCTCACCATTTCCCGTCCTTCCTTCCCCTTCCCCTCCCTTTCAACCCCTCTGCTCTGCTGCTGCTGCTGCAGCGCACCTTTGCGGAAAAGAAAGGCACCCTGAACCCAACAGCCGAACGCCACCACCAAAAACGCACAAAAGCTAGCGCAAAGCAAAGATACATCAGATCAGGTCGGCGCGCGCGGGCGGGCAAAGCGGCAGCTGCTAGGCAAGCCGGTGTGTCCCTTCCCCGGCCGGGCGCTCGCAAAGTGCGGAGCCGCTTCCCTCCCCTCCTTCTCCTTCTCTTTCCTCTCCGTGCTTACTCTCTCCAGGGCGTCTGCGTACGTCGCGCGACGCGAGCCCCGAGGGTGCACGGCACGCACGACACGTACGTGCCCCCGCGCGCGGCCGGCCGCCATGTCCTCGGCCGCGGGCGGATACGGGGGCGACGCCGAGCACCAGCACCACCTGCTGCTTGGCCAGGCCGCCGGGCAGCTCTACCACGTGCCGCAGCACAGCCGGCGCGAGAAGCTGCGGTTCCCGCCCGACCCCGCGGATTCCTCGCCCCCGCCCGGCTCCTGGCCGCCGCCCCCGGCGCCGTTCTACTCGTACGCCTCCTCGTCATCGTCCTACTCGCCGCACAGCCCGACGCTGGCGCACGCCCAGCTCGTGGCCCACGGACTACCGGGCGGGGCTCAGATCCCGAGCCAGAACTTCGCGCTCTCGCTGTCCTCGGCGTCCTCGAACCCTCCACCCCCGCCCCGGAGGCAGCTCGGCGGCGGCGGAGGGGCCACCGGGCCGTACGGGCCCTTCACGGGGTACGCGGCTGTGCTCGGGAGGTCCAGGTTCCTGGGCCCCGCGCAGAAGCTGCTCGAGGAGATCTGCGACGTGGGCAGCCGGCCGGCGCAGGTGGACCGTGGCTCCGACGACGGGTTGTTAGACATGGACGCGATGGACGCGGCGGGAGACGTCAACCACGCGATGGATGGCAGCGACCGCGCCGCCGCTGAGGCGGTCACGGCCTCCGGCGCCGAGCAGCAGTGGAGGAAGACTAGGCTCATCTCCCTCATGGAAGACGTGAGTTAATCATAACCGATAAATTCCTTCTTTGCTTCTTTTTTTCCCCCTGGAAAAAATAATAATCTTCTGCTTCTGTTTCCATGTCGCAAATTATTTCTTTTTCGTGGAGAAGAATCTAACGAACACCTCATGGTCACATCATGCACGCAGCTTGTGAGTCTTTATTTACTGTGGCTTCACAGCTTATTTCTTGTGCTTGTGATTTGATGATGGTTGTGGATCATCTGCTCCTTTGGATACATTTCTTTGCTTATTATGTGTCTCAAACCAATGTTTTGCACTGTTGGTGTTGAACAGTTCGTACAAATTTCCCTTGTACTACTATCAGCTTGATCCGGAGTATACGATTAATAGATTAGCACAGTAGTTCATGTACATGAAATTAGAACAGCTAAATTCCTCCGGATGCTCTAATTTTACCTTATAAGAAAATTTCAAGTTACTACTTGATAAGATTCCTAGAGTTTGTCCTGTTTCAAACTGGTGGTATACACATCAGTTTAAGCTGTAGAAAGATTCTGTTTACATAGTCACAGTTTTTTTCCCTTCAAAAAGACAGTCCACCGGTTTTAATTTAGCTAAGCAAACCAGTTCACAATCATTCTAGCTAGTTCCTTAATTAGGAGGTGACATAGGTGAAGAAGTGTCTACATGATAAGTTTATTGACTGCAACGACTAATTGAGCCCCAATTCTTGCTGTCTTCTAATACAACTGCAACAACCTTGTAGGTCTGCAAGCGATACAAGCAATACTACCAGCAGCTCCAATCTGTGATCTCCTCGTTTGAGACGGTTGCGGGGCTGAGCAATGCCGCGCCATTCGCGTCCATGGCTCTCCGGACGATGTCGAAGCATTTCAAGTACTTGAAGAGCATGATACTGAGGCAACTGCGCAACACGAGTAAGGTCGCCGCGAAAGATGGCCTCGGCAAGGAGGACATGGCAAGCTTTGGTCTTATGGGCGCCGGCGCGGGCCTCCTGAGGGGAAACAGCATGAATGCGTTCAGCCAGCCTCACAACATTTGGCGGCCACAAAGGGGGCTTCCCGAGCGTGCGGTGTCTGTTCTTCGCGCTTGGCTGTTCGAGCACTTCTTGCACCCGTAAGTACATATGAAAATCGTCAGATCTGATTTCATCGAAATTAATTCGGAATTGATGAGAGCTGGACCTTTTTTGAGACGATTAATCCGTAGGCACACAGTACTGAACGTGGGTACTGTGTACCGATATGGATCTGCAATTTTTGAAATTACTACGGTATAAGAACGATACCTGCAATTGGCAAATACTGCTGCTTATCCATGGGGTAGCAGTGACATGACATGTCACGATGATATGCTGCTTTGTGCAACATGATTACTGGTAGTGTGAGAATCATGCGTAGATCCGAGACATGGGATAAATGCCTAAGATAGTTGCAAGCAAACCAATGGCTGAAAATCATTTGCTTTGTTGAAAGCTTCTATTTTTTTATGCGCATACACTAAAAATCTCATATTAGCTTGCGATGGTTAGCCACTGCCTTGTTGCATGCATAAATCTAACGGGAGGAAAGGCATTCTGGAAAAGAGGGGGGAAAAAAGAAGATTTCCATCACATTAAATTCTTATTGTTGATTCAATGCTGTCTTATATAAATGGTTGAACTATCATTAGATGCCTGTTTTTCGGATTTCAGCATGGGCCCCACTTCATGTTTAGCTCATGATGATTGCACAACTTGAAAGTGGGATTTAGTTGCAACCATCTTAGGCACCAACCAAAATCTAACAACGTTGTCATTATATCTGCTACTTTTGCTAATGGTGGTCATTTCTGGTTGATGGTAACATCAGTTCGTTACATATATGGGGTGCATGGCTATTGCCTTTGTACATGTCGTTTCTAGCAATATATATATCATCGTAATTGTTGTTTTCACTAATTGCATTTCAATACATAGTTGTTTCCCGACAACTGCTGTCTTCTTTCCTGGCCCGTATGACCAACCGTGAATACACGGTACTCAGTACTTCAGATTGACATCTATACTTTGTAAACGCCTGTTGGTTGAACTGGTTGACTGGAGAAATTATGAAGATGAAAAATTCGTACTGCATAAATGTGATTTTCCTTATCAGAACGGGGTACATTTTTTGTCATGGGAGCCTAACTGACTACAGGTACTAACTAGCACGTGATAACTTGCTTTTAGGCGCATATGTTCTAATGTAGTTTCGGGGCATTGCTCGGTTTTTTTTTGGTTATAAGGTTTCATGCAGTAGTGGTGGAACAAGTTACTAGTAGTAGTTTGCGACTAGATTAATTATTTTTTGCCTAACTGCATGTAATGTGCAACAAGTTTTAACTATTGCTCATTAGCTTTCATGCTTAATATGTGTTGATATGTCTGCACGGGCAATCGTGTATGTGCCATCATTCTCATGTTTGGTGCTTACTTTGCAGTTACCCAACTGATACTGACAAGCAGATTCTGGCTAAACAGACAGGCTTAACAAGGAACCAGGTAAGTGACCATTTTATGTTTCCAAATTTCTACGTTAATGTAACTGATCAGGTCATGTTGGCTGCTAGCAATGGTGCAATGGTTGCGGACAAACTATCGCGCAGACCATCGAAATGCTAATATGCTATAAAAACCTTTTAAAAACATTGCGTGCCTGATGTTCTCAAACATTGCATGGGCAGGTATCAAACTGGTTTATCAACGCAAGGGTTAGACTCTGGAAGCCAATGGTGGAAGAAATTCACAACCTCGAGATGCGGCAGCTGCAGAAGAACTCGTCTCTTGACAAGAATCAGCTCGGGATGCAGCAAACCCAGCATTCGTCAGATAACAGCGGGAAGCCCTCCGATCCTTCGAACTCGCAGCAAGGGCAAAGCAGCAGCATGAGTCGCATGACAAGGAACCACAGCACCCCTGCATCCTCTCGGCACATCCAAAACGAGCTCCCCCACATGCCCCATGGCATCCCCGGACAGGTGAGCTTCGAATACAACGGGCTGGCCGCGCACCACAGCATTGCACTGTCGCACCCCCAGCAGGGCGAAGGCGTCGGCGTCGGTGTCGGTCGTGCCGCGAGTGGTGGTGGTGTCTCACTCACCCTTGGCCTTCACCAGAACAACCGGGCCTACATTGCCGAGCCCCTTCCAGCCGTGCTCCCGCTCAACCTCGCCCACCGTTTCGGACTGGAGGACGTCAGTGACGCCTATGTGATGGGCTCATTCGGAGGCCAGGACAAGCATTTCACCAAAGAGATCGGTGGCCATTTGCTCCATGACTTCGTTGGGTGATTGAAGAGATGATCGCAATGCTCAGCATGCACGCAGATGATATGATCAACATGTATTGTACTAGAAGTAGGACGGTGAAGAAAAAAGTTAATGGGGCATCGGTATGCCTTTCGTGTAGATCCAGGAAAATATTTGACATTGTGGGGCTATAGAGCATGACTATACCTTTGAAGACCTGCTGTAGTGTTGTTCCCTATTTGTTCTGATCCTAGATTTATTAAGCTTGTGTTAGCCTGTATTCCATGGACCTGCAAATGTGAGTGCTCCCACAGTGGCAAATAAAGGGTGCTCCATTTATGGCCAGCAGGCTTGAGTGTTTATTACAGTAATCTATGGCTGGAACTTCAGTGTCTGATGTAGCTCTAGAACATGACTGGACAGACTGACGTATTGCACAGTTAGGCCCTGTTTGGAATGCGGGAATTTTTCCCGATTCCTGCGGGAATTGAACTGTTTTCTGTAAAATTCCTGCAAAATTCCTGTGAAATTCCTCTGTTCCAAACAGGCCCTTAGCCTTTCCATATACTCTTATTAAACTAAGAAAGCAGAACAAATATAGCCTCCTGACAAGCGATGATTTGCCCGTCTGCTAACCTTTCGCTGGCTTTGTCGTCACCCTAACCAAATCTGTTAGGGCTGAGCTGTGCCTACTGTAGACTAACTTTTGCCCTGATCTACGCACTAAACAATTGGCCAATTAGCCTGAGACCATGGTTTGATCGGAAACGACACGATGAACCAACCTGTGCTGTTGTTGTTTTTTTACTTTTCCCCAGTGTAAAAGCCCATGTTACCTGGGATCGGTTATCCATGGCCCTCGGTTTCGCAGCATCTGATTTGATGTACGCTTTGGTCAGTAGTACTAGTATAAGCAGCTTTGGGCTCCATGCACGTTCTTTTTTGCGTGGAGGGAATGCAGGCACGTCACTGACTACTGCTGCTACTCTCCCAGAAGGAACCACTGTTCTTGTTTTAAAAAGGCACTGTTGCTTCCAACTTTCTTTTCTAGGTTCTAGTGATGCATGGCTATATATTTCAGTCTGACATTCCTACTGAAGAAATATGATGCACTGCCTTTTCCTTCCTGGATAAAGCTGGTAGTAGCTAGTAGGGAGTATGGGTTATCATTACCACTCATGGAAGGAGAACTGGAGCTTAGCTCAGCACCATGCCACCATCCCTGTGTTTGAGGAGAGCTGGAGTTAAGCTCAGAGCTCCATCCCTGTGTTTGAGAGTAAGGTGTATTATTTTGGTCTTATAGGTTGGTTTTTTACCGTAGTTAATTTTTAAACAGAGTGTATTTTTAAAACAGTGTCATAAATCAATTGTAGTAAACACTGTCTGACTTCATTTATATCAGTTAAAATTATACACGAGCATCTTCCTATATATTTTCTCTTGTAAATACTAAAAATATAAAAAATTAAGCTAAAAGTCATGAGTCCTGTTACAAAAGATCACATATAAGGTTGTGTGCCAAGACATTCTTTTCTGTTGTATAATTCTTGAGCTCAGGTGAAACCAGAGAGACGCACCTCTTGTCAAATCAAGATCACGTAGTAACTCAAATCAGCACTACTTGAGCTCTAAGCATCTTGGGCAGAAACGCGTTTGGTAAATGGGGTGCTACAGTGTATTTTAGAGAAAAAGGTATCTTGCGATGGCCCTTGTGATGGGATCGATCGAGTGTGCCGGTTTAGGTGCTTTGTTCCTTTTGTTGTCAAAATTTCTTTTGTCAAGAACTGACTGCTTAAATTAGCATTCCATCACATCTCTTTCTTTTCAGTAATTATCTAGGTAGGTAGGAACGGAAGACTAATCCATTGCAGAGGTATTACCAGCAATCTAGCGTAGTATCCGGACATTGTTTTCACCCTGCCTGCAACATTGGTTGGCGACTTTTGCTTCTTTAAGTACATGTTTGGCAACAGTAGTAGCAGTAAAACTTTTGCTTGCTTCTCCAAGTACATGCTTCTTCAAAGCAAAGCCCTTTTCGTTTTCTTAATCATAGGGAAATGGGAGGGTGCATCTGCGTGCATGGGCCATGGGCACGAGAGCCGAAGCGGAAGGCCAATGGCCTTTTCTTAACCTAATCTTCGGTAATGGGTTCTCGTTAAGCGCATGTTCTTTCCACTCCTAAGATATGGCCAGTTTGATGATCCGTCTCTGGATTTTGCCACTTTTAACGAGATGCCCGTCTTCGCGGCGCTTCGCTTTTGTCTGTCTAATCCGAGTGGCCTTCGTCCTGCTGCCGCGGCAGCTACCACCCACTGCTTCCCGCAATGGCAGTGGCGCAACGTGCTTTTGCCTTGGAAATGACATGCGCTACTGTTCGCATACAATAATTGACTTTCTCGGGAAATGCAGGTGACACGCACACACACTGAACTGCAGTGCAAGTGAGCGTCGAAGCGGATTGGTACGGGATAGCGGCGCCCCCGCTTTTGCAACGTGCATGCCATCCTTGCAGCACTGCCCGCAGTACTGCCATCCTGCCTGTACAGGAGTGTAAACACGTTTTTTAGTGTGATAAAGTTAATCTATATTTCTTTGTATCTAGTTGAATCATCACAGTAAGTTGTATGGACTGTAGCGATTGTAAGTTAGACTGTAGCAATCGTAATTTGTAAGGGGCCAGAGTCAAAGTCTATTTAGATTAAGAGTTAAAAAGTCGGGTTGTTTTCGTATTGGATTTCAGCGCGGTATGCCATGTTGGTTTCAAAGTCGTATATGTTGCTCCTTTATATAAGAAAGAAGAAAAGGACGCAGACGCATTGCATCGCATCGCAAAAACTCGACTTGTATCTACTTGTGTTTCACGTGAGTGCGATCGTAAGAGGTTGAGGACCATCGTTCGTCTAGACTCCCTGGGTTATTATTTCCTCAACAATTGGTAGCAGAGCCTAAGGGGACGAAGCGATGGCCGGCAACGCAAGTAACTCATCGAGGTCAGGAGAGCCCATCAAGATGAGAGGCGATGTACTCGATCTATCGAAGACAGGCGTACTCGTCAAGCCGACGACAAGAAGCGCCACGATCCTGATTCAATACCGATGTTAAGCGAAATGAATTATTGCATGTGGGCCGTCAAGATGAAGTTAATCTTGTATTCGCTAGGGGTTTGATCAGTGGTCGAAGATGGAGACGACAACGGCGACAAGAATCAAGGTGCGATGGTGGTCGTCTCGCAAGTTGTGCCAGACGATGTGCTGATGTCGATCGCCGAGAAGCAAACGGCGAAAAAAGCCTGGAGCACACTCAGGGAGATGTGAATAGGCGAGGACGCGTCAAGAAGGCACGAGCGCAAGTGCTCAAACAACAACTGAGTAAGCTACAGATGGGAGACTCGGAGTTGATCACCGAGTACTCTATGAAAAATCACCACGCTGGTGGGTGAGATCTGTTCGCTAGGCGTGAAGCTGGAAGAAAGCAACGTGGCTTAAGTTTCTCGTTGTGGCTTTTGGTTTATGGTTGAAATTACATTGTAACAGTTGTTAGCTTTTTCTGAGAAAATATAGAAAAAAATAATAAACCGTTATATCATCACGGACAATGCAAAAAGAATAAGGGGATGAAGGAAAGGCAAAAAAACCAAAATACCAACATAAACCAAAATTAAAAGCCGACGCGTTCCAAGTGGCTTATGATTTAAGCCAAAAGCCAAAATAAGTTAGAAGCTGAAATTATTTGGAGCTATGTCTGCATTGTCCTGGTGTCAAGCAGTTAGTTGCTCACGATTGCACCTTAATTCTTCAGCAATATATAAATGTATGAAGCTCACTTTTGTAAAAAAAAAAGAAAAAAACGAAAATGAAGGATATAAATATTGCTATTGGGGGACCACGACTAACCTCAACCCATATTTTAAGAGGGAGGACGACATAGTATTGAAAATAGATCAGACTGCTAGTTAAACAAAAAAAAGCTGGTCGTTTTTTTTCTTTTGCAAGAACTCTATTATATTGCTTTCAATATCTCTACTAACATAAAAGAGAAGTTTGTCTATTCACCACCTCCCCCTTTCTTCTCCGCACTTCAGTACCTCGGGGATGTCGGATCCAAACGTGGCGACCTCAGGGTCCACTGGATCTACCACGTCAGGATGGAGAATGCCGGTGTTGAGGGCGATGACCCCGAGATCATGCGGTCAGAAGGTTGTGGACACTGGCGAGGAGCATGATGACTCCAGTGAAGTACTGGAGGTAGAGGCAAAGGTGTACCAGAGGTGGAGGTGGAGGCAAGGGTGTACTAGCCGGATCCAAAGACGGTGACCTTGGAGACGGTGATTCGGCAATGGTGACCTCGGGGATGTGGACTCAGTGGTGATGGAACTGGTGTCGTGTGGGGTGGAGCCATCGGTCGGGGCGAGGTGAGTGGAGTAGAGGCGAGGTGTGGGTGGGGGAGTGAGGAGATACGAGGAAGTGAGAAGGCAGCGTTGGGTGAAAGTGGAGGGGTAACACATTTTTTTATTTACATCTAGAGCAAGCCCCTCCCTCAGTCAATTCTAGCCACTAGATCTCAATCCAATGGCCATGAAAAAAGGTGATGCGACCAGCCCCTTTGTCCCTTAGCCCAACCCCTTGGAGCCTCTGCTACTCCTTCCTTCCATGCGCCACCTTGCTACTAATGCATTAGGATGATAAAGAAGAGAGAGGCAGAGTAGTACTCGGTGTAAAGAAAAGGAGCACACTGGTACAGATGATGACGCATTGGTGTACACTAAGGACGACGACAGAATGGAAGTTTACACCATCGACGTCAATGATCGGAACATGGAGTACACCGGCATAGATGACTAAGAGGGGGACGGAGTACACTAGCTCGGATGAGGTGTACACTGCTGGAGGTGATGGAGAACTGCAAAGCCGATGGGGTCAGGGAGGGCATATCTGTAGCGGCAATCTCGACAACAACGGATCCGACCGCACCGACCTCACTCTTGATTATAAGATGTCTTCCTCTTTTTAATATTCATTGTATGATTTGTGTCATGTTTGATGATATGTATCACTTTTTTTTAAAAATCCGCTATAATGCACAGTTATCTTACTAGTGAACAGAAAAATCCTTAGTAGAAGAAGAAGGAAAACAAGGCCCATAAAAGAAGGCAATCCAAAAAGGACAAAGGAAAACGAGAGACATGGATGCCCAACCAGTGCCCACGCGGCCTACGGCCCAACTATAGCAATAGCACGCCACGTGCAGAGGCCCGAAGACACCTTCGACCCGTGCCGGCCGCTCGCGCGCGGAGCACGCTGTTGCTGGCGCCGTCGGCCCGCCGCGCCTCAGCCGTCGGCTCCGCATGGCGCCACGGGCTCGAGCTTGGGTCGCCTATTCGGTGCTTTTAAGATGAGGCCCACCCGGCAGTAATCGAGCTCGGCGCAGGAGCGTCGTCGTGGTTCGGCGCCCCCCCCCCCCCCCCCCCCCCACCCCCCATCATATGGCAACATATCGTGAGGGGCTTAGAGATGGATGGATGGATGATTCATGGCCTTGGCTTTCCTTTCACCCCGTAGAAAAACGAATAACTTGTGTCGCGAGTTTGGGTTCAAAATTTTCCGTGAAGACACTTTACCTGAAGTTAAAACGACTCGAAATGTTCATCGCACTCATTGCGTAGAAATTTTGGGTATCCTTGCAGGTCGATTAGGATGAACCTTTTCTTCCCAAATGAAAAAATATATATTTTTTACTTAGGATAATAGTATGGAACATCAAAGGAGAATCTTCCAGATCTTTTTACGGGTCATCATCCAATGGAATTGTTGGGATGAAGGCAGCCTCCCAAATTGGCCACCCACGGGCGGACCCAGTGCAAAATTTGAGTGGATGTGCTATCTTTGCAAATTCTAAGAACTACGGTATTTTCTTTGCAATTATAAAATATTTACATATAATTTGGGAAATTGAGTGGGGGCACATGCCCCACTAAGGTGTCAGATCCGCCCCCGTGGCCACCATCACACAAGTCAATAGTCCCGTTCTTTTTTGTTTTTCAACTGACTTTTAACTTCGGTTTATAAGAGCAACTCCAAGAGGTTAGCTAAATACATTTATAAAACCCATTGTAGCTATTTTACCCAAAAAAACAGTTCAACAGTATGTCTATCTCGTTTCCTATTATTCCCCGCGAGCTATCCCGTTCTTCTCGCTTGCTATGTTTCCCGAGCGACATCGGCGTGCTATCCGCGGCGCCCATGGACTCCCGCGCGCGGGCTTTTCCTCTCCCGCGCTATATTTCCTTCTCCGTGCACCAGCCTCTCCCGCGTGCGCCCCCTTCCCGTGCTCCCCTTTTCCTTCCCATCCGGCGCTGCTTCTTCTCGCCTTTTCCCCTCTCGCGCAGCTGTCGCCGCTCGGCCCACCTCCGCCACTCGGTCCGCCTCCCGTGCCGCCGCCGTCGCCCGGAGGGTCTCCTCCCGCACCGCCGGTTCCGTGCTCAGAGATCCCCGACCGCCGCCGCTCCAGATCCGCCTCCGGCCGGGCCACCTCCACCGCGTCGTCGCCGCATCCACCGCCGGGTCCGCCTCCGCCCGAGCCGCTGCCGCAGTCGCCCGCTCCGCCCTGCTTTCGCCGCCCGGATCCGATCCGCACCGGCCGCCGCTCAGCCGCCCGCTCCGCCTCCACCGCCCGGATCCGGTCCGCATCGGCCGCCGCTCTTCGCCGCCGCCAGCCGCCGTGGGTCGCCAGAACCGCCGGCCGTCGTTGCTCGTCGCCACCGCCAAGCCGCTCCTCCGCCCGGAGCCGCCGCCGCCGGTCCTCCAGCCGCTGTTCTTTGCTGGGTTTTTGCAAGCATTCGGTCGGTTTGGTTGTCGCGGGTGGCTTTGTAAACAGGCTGATCGACCGGAAGGCTCGCGCCGCCCTGCCACCGGGGTCTTCCTCTCCCCACCACGCGGATCCCTTCGAGGTTATCGGAATCGTGCCGAGGCACCATGTCGCAGGCTCCATCGGAAGGGGATCCGCTGTCCTCGAGCCACGGCCACGGGGACCCCAATTCTTCTGCGCGCTACTCGTTGCCCATCTTCCCGGCGGCCGGCGGGTGGGAGCAACAGCAGTTGGCGTCGTTGCCTTGGTTAGAAAATGTGGGGGTACCTGGGCTGCGGCGTCGAGTCCTTCCTCCCAATGCTGCTGCCGCTGCATCGGCCCCCTTGTCTGGCATGTACTCCGGTGAGTTCCAAATACCCAGATGCAATTTTTATATAATGGAGATTGGCGAAATCACTCAAACTGACCTTTGCTCTCGTACTGATGTTTTCATCTCAACCAATGCCTAGCTAGATAGTGGAAGAAATCCATTTGCAATACATTGATATGGATGAGTTTTTTGCTTAATTGAACTGCACTATGTTTTGCTAATAATTAACATGATATGGATGAGTTTTTTTGCTTAAAGCAGTACTCAGTTTTGATGCAGTAAATAACTCAGTATTGGTGAGTTTTGGTGAACTGAACTGCACATTGAACTACATGATGGTAGTAGTTGTTGGTGTGCCGGTAAAATAACTCATGCATTATCTTGTCGATTTCATAATAGTATGTTTATGCTGAGATGTAGTTCTTCCGGTAAAATATATAAGCAATCGCATGACCTGCACGAGAGAAAGGAAGTAAGTTGCAAATAAATTATCTGGCTTTGTCCCATGCTTCTCTCTTTCTCTTGCAAATATGCTTAGCAAGCACAGGACTTATAAGAACAGTCTTATGGGGAGTTGAGATTATGTATTGCTGGATTTACACCAATATTGGAACCTGATCTTCGGTCCGTCTTTGCTGCACTGGGATAGATATGGATGATATGTAGATTTAAGTGTATGATCTTGATTGTCCCTTTGTTATGTTTTCACAGGCGCCATGGATTCAGAAAGATCTTTTACCGACATGATTACTAGGGGTTGTAATCCTGCTGATTTGTCTGATAATGTCCGACCTCCTAATGAAACACCAGCAAGTGATGATGCCCCACCAAGTGTGAAAGGGAATCAGAAAAGGACCAAGAATTTCAGCGTTGAGGAGGACGAAATGTTGGTCTCAGCATGGCTAAATGTGAGTTTGGATCCGGTGCACGGAGTTGATCAATCACGTTCGACATATTGGAAAAGAATATATGATTATTTTCATGGCAACAAGACATTCGATTCTGATCGAACGCAAAGCTCCCTAATGAGCCGGTGGTCCGACATTCAACATGATGTAAACATATTTGCTGGTTGTGTTTCAAAGATAGAGGCTAGAAATCAAAGTGGCTTATCTATCGATGATAAGGTTAGATAACATACCTTGCCCTTCCAATTGTATATGATGTTTGTCTATCTCATGCAGTCTCTATGTTTTTTTTCAATTTGTAGCAAGCAAACGCATTAAGAATGTTCAAGGCTGAGGACAAGCAGCACCGGAATTTCCCGTATATGCATTGCTGGAAAATATTGAAAGACCAGCCCAAGTGGATGAATAGGAGCAATCAAAGTGGAACTCAGAAACTAGCAAGCAAAAAGCAAAAGACCACGGCGAATTCAAGTCCTGCAACAGCAGCACAATTAGTTGTCACTACTAATGGTGATGATAATCAGGCTGCAATGCATACACTGGACAGACCTACAGGGAAGAAGAAGGAGAAAGACAAATTACGACAACGTTCCAACATCGAAGCATTGGATTATCTGTTGGCAAAGAAGAAAGAGGCCGACACGGAGAAGGATTTGAAGAAAGAGGAGAGGTGCAAAAAAGCCTTCGCATTGCAGGAAGAAAGGATCAGAATTGAGAAAGAAAAATTTGAGTTCAAGAGGAACCTCGAAGAAGAGAGAATTATGAATGTCAATACGAGTACCATGTCCACCAAACAGCAGCTGTTCTATGACCAGCTCCAGAATGACATACTTGCAAGGCGTCTCAAAAATTAGATACAACATCGATTTTATGTTCTATTTTACTTAGGGTCGGATTGATACATTGATTTTGGTTGGATTTAATGTTTTTCTTAAATGTTTTACTTCTGTGGATGTTACTGCAGACTTATTGACAAATTGGAATAGTAGTTATTGAGAACATATGGTTGTATCATGCATTTGCCTCTGTATTTATTTCTTATTAGCACTTATATACGTTTTTGCAACATTATATCTATGTACTGATACCTCTTGTAATGTATCTTCTTTTCTTGCTTTATTAGATGCTCAACTACCAATAATCTTACAAGCTAGGTCTGTACAAGATGGTGAAGCCTATGCTTACCTTATCCTAGAATTTTGTTGCTCAGTTGTATCATGCAAGGAGGATTGCAGAGAAGCTACAGCCTGCTGCTAAGCTGGTTGAGCTCCATGGAGGCCACCTAGTGAGCCATGAAAGACCAGCTGAGGTAAATACAACATTTTTTCAGACTTCATTATTTGTCGATTTCTCATTTATAATAACCATTTAGAATATCCATGAACATATATTCAGTATGTAGCGATGACACAAGTGCCTTGTAACTAATAAGTTCCCTTGCACGTTAATATGTTCCTCATGGAGATGATAAAGGCATCGAAATCAAATGCAGACCTGGAGGAATGGTCAAACCTTCCAAAGAAGTCCGATGGTATGTACTATGTACTAGTAAACTGCATCTGGAATTATGCATATAAGTACTTGCATGCTAGAAATACTTCAATTGTGGAATCGCTTTTCCTCAACTTGTAAACTGAAGTAATTTCCGATCTTTCGTCGAAAAGCAGGTCTACTTCTTGCTAGATCAGCTAGTTCTGAAACTGCATTGGACTGCAAAAGATACTTGAGCAAGCAGAGATTCTGTGAACAAGCAGAGAAGTTGGACTGCAAAAGATACTTGAGCCCAAAGGAAATTACTGATTCTGTGATTCTGTGATGTCATTCCATGTTCACCAATAGATCTCCTCAATAGAGGCAGGCAGTATTTATCTGTAACAGATTTGATGAATGATGTAAATGCCTGTGCAGGTGGGTTCATCTGGAAGTACTTGTCAATGTCTCTCCAGGATTTGTCAACTGGAAGCCAGCAACAAAAACTCCAATCGAAATGCCATTTAGAAAGCTGGAGAACTGCAATCAAGTTGTAAAGATTGGGAAGCAGCTGAAGTTTTCCTTAGTGAATTTAGCTGGAAATGATATTGTTCAGGGAAATAGGAAGTTGATAGTTGGCGAGTTAATTAACAAAATATTGAGAGATGTGTATCAAGGTCTCTTGAAACACTCTTAAGATACATCTACATCTTGGCCTTTGTCCGATTGCACTGTTTGTTTGAGCATAGAGTTCATAATGGTCAAGCATTGATCATGCTTTGTTAGCTGCGTATGAAAAATGATCTTTCTTTGCATTAATTCCAGGACATGTACGAGAATGTGGTTCAAAAAAATGGTAAACTGAATGATGATCCTTCAATAGTTTTCTCCGTGTACAACTATATGCCGAAAACGGGAAACGGAGCACTCTGTTCCCGTTTTGATGATGTGACCGATTTAAATATAGACAACAAAAATTTTAGCTAGGCTGTTGTAGCACTCTTCTTTTTTGAGGAGTTTTCTATTTTACATGATGGCTAAATTAAGGGATTTAGCATTTAGTTTTAGCTAGGCTCTTGGAGTTGCTCTAACAATTGGTACTATTTATTAGATCTATTAGCTATAATTAAAAATCATCAACCAAAAAAACATGACCAATCACAATCATAAGCCTCTCCCCCCTCTCACTATTGGCGGCACTCCATTCGGCTTTGGCTAGGAGTTGGGGGGTTTCGGTTTCCGATTGAAATTGTATTTGTAGTACCTGTTAGTTTTTTATAAGAAAAATTGAGGAAAAAAAATGAAGAACCATTATATCGTCATAGACAATGCAAAGAAATACGTTACAAAAAAGTGAAAAAAATCCAAAAAAACTAAAATTAATTAAAATTACAAATCGACAAATTCTAAGCGACTTTTAACTTAAATACTCATGAGTCCATCAAATACAGGTAGACGCTAGCTCTGCAAAATGATGGATAGTTGGGTAAACAGTATAGTACTGCTGCTTAACCGCGAAGAAAAGCAGTAGTACTACTACCACTGGCTGTAATATTTCCTTATCACGGGCGTTGACAGGTTGACCACATATAGATTGGCCTTTCCCTTCTCCAAGAGCTCAAGGCTGCAGGGCGGCAGGAGGTCGAGCGGACACTAAACTGGATTCTGGAAGCTAAGCAAAGTGATTATGTTAATCCCACTTGATGGCCTTTGCGGCTTGCGTGCTCTTGCCACGGGCTTCAAGAAACACGATTATGTTATTGCATTTCTTGGAAGGCGTGTTGTGCGATCCTTGTAATTTCGTGGAAAAAAAAGACACGATTATGCTTCAGATTACACGCACGCTATACATATGACCATCACTATGCGTAGAATTGCCGTCCGTTAGATCGAAATCAACGCCCGAGATGGAACAAGCTCGTTCGTGGTGAGATAGCCCTGGGCAAGTAGGTGGGTACCGTTCTGTTGGAAACATATACGGCTACCGTTAATTTAGCCCTGCTCCAACTATATTATAGCAATATTTTTTTTAGTTTTTAACTAAAATTATACTGTAACATCTGTTAGAAAAAATAGAATAAAATTATGCAAAAATTAGAGAAACAACTATTATATCACCACGGACAATCTAAATGAATAAAAGGAAAAAAAATCAAAATAGCTGAATAAAGCCTAAAAATAAAATAAATCAAAATTAAAAACCAATGCATTATAAATGACTTGTAGTTTAAATAAATTAAATACCAAAAAAACAAAAACTGAAATCATTTGAAACAGGTCCAATTGTGAGGCCATGACGAGCTTGGAATGTCGTCGATGGGAATGTTGCCTTCAAAAGAGAAGGCGAGAAAGCCGCCACACTCTGCGCGAACCATGCAAGAGGCACGCGTATGGCACATGATTAAGGGACTGTTTGGATGAACTAGGACTAGTTGTTAGCTGACTAGTAGTTAGCTGGCTAAAGATTAGCTCAGTCCTGTTTGGATCCAAGAACTAATAAGTGCTACTATCTCAGTGCAAAGTCTGTTATACCCCTATGCATGGTGGTCTGGGAGGGTTGGCGTGGGCATCAACGTCTTTTTTCCATCCGGCTGGTCCTTTAGCCCTCATTAGCTGGGTTTGATGGACTAGTTGGCTAACAACTAGTTAGGGTTTTGGCTAAACTTTAGCCCACCCATTAGTCCTCCTGTTTGGATCCTCAAGAGCTAAAGTTTAGCAACTAGTTGTTAGCCCAAGGGATCCAAACAGGGCCTAAACGCTGTTATCTCGCACAGTCGCACGTAGTGGAATCACTTGCGATCATGCTCGAACAACCTTTCACAATTATTTCAACTAACCCTGGGCACAAAAAACCGAAAACCGAGTACCGAACCGAATTTACCGAGAACCGAACCGAAAGTACCGAAACCAAAAATTTCGGTTCCAGGTTCGGTTCCAGGTTCTCAGGAACCGAATTTACCGAGGAAATTCGGTTCGGTGCCTCGGTTTACCGAAATACCGAACTACCGAAATATTATGTATTTGTGGCTTTTTCTCTGTATGATTTGGCACTTATTCTATATGAAATCATGTTACATTTATGTCAAAATTGGCTATTGAACTTGATGTTACATGCTGCTGTACCCTGTTCGGTAATTTCGGTAAATACCGGAACCGAACCGAAAGAACCGATACCGAATTTCTTCGGTACCGAGTTTTTTCAGGAACCGAACGGTACCGAGATTCGTAGGAACCGAATTTGTATGGATACCGAGGAACCGAACCGATCGGTTCGGTAGTACCGAACGCCCAGGGCTAATTTCAACTCTCCGAGGGAAGATCGGATTCTCCTAACTTGTCAAGAGCAACGAAAGCCGGAAAAGATCTGCGTAGCCGATGAAGCTCTTTCGGTGGTCTTTTCAGTAACGAAAGCCGGAAAAGATCTGCATAGCCGATGAAGCCCTTTCGGTGGTCTTTTCAGTTTCTTTTTTTCAGGACAGTATCTGTACTTTCATGAAAAAAAACCATATCCAAGGTGAAATACTGCACGTTTGAATACAGCTAAATTCTACTTAAAGATGAAGCATATTGCCCTGGAAAATTGTGTTGATTGACCGCACCCCTTCTGAAAAAACATAGAGATTTGTGTTCGTCCGATCTGTGTGGAGATTGATATGTCATATGACTAGACATAGGTGGGAAGCTCCAAGTGACTTATAAACTAGAGTTTAAGGTTTATTTTTTACTGTAGTTGTAATTAACTTATTTTATATATTAAATATATAAAAAAGTATTATATCAGCATAGACAATCAAAGAAATAAGGGAATGAAAAGAAAATGTAAAAGCCTAAAAAACTAAAAAGATAGAAAAAGACGAAAACTATAAGCCAGAAATCAGGAGCCGTTTGAAGTGGAGAGAAATGTGATTTATGCTTTAAGAAAACATCAGACACCCAATTACCAGACAACCCAAAAACATGTTACATGTCATTACTTATCTATAAAAGAAACAAAATTGTACACCCCATGTGTGTTGCGCGCACACTGTATCAAACCATTGTTTATTACTGTAGCAACCCTATTGTTGCAAATGCAGAGGCTCCTTCCTTCCGCCGATATCCATGGAAAATTTAATCATTTGCCACTCTTATGAGTCCAGTGGCAATATATTTGCCACCCTGGTCCATTGTCAGTGACTCAGGTGACCCCACATGTAAGTGACAGAGTGAATTGGTCAATCTTAAGAGTGGCAAAAAATTGAATCTCCCCCTCAGTAGTCAGCCCCACCAAAAACCGAAAGAAATTTTTTTTAACTAGGTACGCACCAAAGCGCAGCGTTGCGCACGGAATAAAAATGGGTGTTTTTACTGTCGCGGATAGGTTTTATCTATGCTTTTTAACACAGCAGTGAATGGCAAAATCATCAATGTGGAGGATGTACATAATTTTAGGCTCGAAAAGCCATTTGAAAATTTCACTTTAAAAAATTGTTCCGTTTTAACATTTAGCCTTTTAACTTTTAAAGAAACAAAAAACTAAAAACAAAAGTCAAAAGACAAAAAGGGCAGAGCAAAAGAAAGCATCCAACTCGACCTATTAAGGGTGAACTTTATGACTTCTAACTATATTTGTTGGTTAAAATTGCACTATACGCTTGTTAGCTTTTTTTCAAGTCCTTCGATTAAAGAAAAATAAAAATACCGTTATATCTCTACAAACAATAAAAAAAATAAAAATGATAAAAGACAAAATTAGAAATCAGTATATTTTAAGTAATTTTTAACTTAAAAACACTGAAAGTGAGAAAAAGCCATAAAGCAGAAGGAGCAGACCTAAAATAGCGATTCCGTCGGAACAATCCCGCGTGGGGAAGCGGGCACACGCGACCGCATTGGCCCGCACAGGCGCATACGACGCTCCCCGCATATTTTATTCGCCAAAAGCCAGCCCGGGCAGGACGCCATGTTGCGTGTTGTTTTGGTCGCGCCAAGAGGCGGGGTGCGCCGGTTGATTGGTTAATCACCCGTCATCTCCCAGCAAAGGAAGCAAGCAAGACGGCGAGCTCGTGCCCTCCCCACGAACGAACGATCCCCTGCGAAAGATATTGCTGCTCCCGGGTTAGGCGTAGTAGGCGTTTCTTGGGTGGGTTTCCGCTTGAGGCGTCGAGATCTTGCGCGGTTTGATTCTACTCTATTGGCTGCGATGATCTGCGGGGCGCAGAACGGGTGGCTCCTGGACTACGGCCTCGTGGAGGAGGAGATCCAGCGCTCGGACTTCATCTACATGGTGGACGACCCGGCCGTCAACAGGTGAGTGTCATCTTCTCGATCGATTCTGCTCTTCCTGTTTGTGGAGGCTTGGATGGTTCGTTTCTTGATGGGTCGTTGGTGTTTAGTACTTGCTACTATTGGTGTGTGATGTGTTTGATTGGATTGGATTGGATTGTATTTGGATGGTTTGCAGCGTCATCTTGGGGTTTGATGCTCCCAGAAGAGAGGACGGTGGCCAGGACAACTCCGGCTCCAAGAAAAGGTAATCTTTTTTTCTCTCTTCTCTCTCGTTCTTTCGATTTTACATCTATGTTTGCTGGTCTATACGTCAGGAAGTCGTGCTGACATGATTACGGCCTTCTTTGGAATTGCTTGTTTGTATGTGCTTCTGACCGAGTTACTCTGCCCTGCTAGTCAGCAAGTTCTTAGATTTGATTGAGAAGAAAGATAGCTAGCAAGCTCTCAGATTTGATTGTGGGGGAGAGATAGCGGTAGTATGACTGTCTCGCAGAAAAAATCATGAAGTGCACGGTTACAGCCTTACAGGCCATGATGTTAATTAATTCAGAGAAAGGATGCAGTATTACTTGCAGACAAGTTTGAGTCTAAGAAATAAGTTGACAAAAGCAGTCTCATAATCAGACTCCATTTTGGCAACTATACTTGAGTCGTGTGCCTATCTTCTTGAGTTTACAGCCCGACTTCAGCATGAAGTCAACGGTCAGAGTTAGCACGATTGCTGGAAACGTCCTAATCGTTGATGCTAGATGCCATCACAGTTCACAAACTTTAGGACCAGTTCTATTGAGCTGGAATCCATGAGCCTAATTTGACATTTTTTTTTCTCTATCGGCAGATACCGGCCGGAGTCGAGCGCGCTGCCCGGCACCAAGGCTTGCCGCGAGAAGCTCCGCCGAGACAGGCTCAACGAAAGGCATGTTTCAGAGTTCAGAATTTCAGCTCCGTAACTGACCAATACCAGTCTCCCACTGCTTCAGTTGTAGACATGTATGTTCAGCATTTGCCACACCGGAATCTGATGAGCTTCGATTCATCTCCTGTGATGTAACGACTCCAGGTTCAACGAGCTCTGCGCCGTCATGGAACCTGGGAAGCCGCCGAAGGCTGACAAGGTCGCCGTTCTAAGCGACGCTGCTCGTCTCCTGGGCCAGCTGCGCGGTGAGGCTCAGAAGCTTAAGAAATCAAACGAGTCACTCCAGGACTCCATCAAGAACCTCAAGGTAACAACGCGTTGCACCCAACTGACTCACCTGGATACCATTTGTCTGAAGAAAGAAAAGTTCAGAGAATGCATGGCTCATTGTGGCTGCAGGCCGAGAAGTCGGAGCTGCGAGACGAGAAGACGAGGCTGAAGGCCGAGAGGGAGAGGCTGGAGCAAATGCTCAAGGGTGTCAGCGCTGTCGCTGCTCCGACGCCGTTCGTCCCGCACCCTACCACTGCCGCCGCCGCACCGTCGCTCCACCCCGTGGCGTTTGCGCAGGCCGGCAAGTTCGTCCCGTACACCACCAGCTACCCGCCGCCGGCCGCATTCTGGCAGTGGATACCGCCGACGTCCCTCGACACGTCCAAAGACCCCGTGCACTGGCCGCCTGTTGCATGATCAATTGACGGTGGCACCATTCATCAAGATGCATGTATCGAGCTTTGCTCGTGCTGTAGAAGTTAACCAACGCACACACCTGACGAAAATTTCGGGTGCTGATTGTGAGGCAGTTCCTATGCTTGTGTTGTGGATAATGATGCAGGGTCACCTGATAAAAATTCCGGGTGATCAGTGCTTTATTGGAGCAGTCTATGTAACAGCACTAATGCTAAAGCTATGGTGATAATAATTAGGCTGGTGTTTCCAGAAAACGCTGAAAGATGTGTCGTGCTTCCGGCGTCATTAACCAGAGTTCCCGTCATTACAGCAAATAAACGAACATCTCAATTAGGCAAATAAACTCCAATTGATGGTAAGAGATGTAATTTGCTGTGGTTTAGTGAAATCATATCCAACTTCCGGGCTAAGAGAAGCCACAAAAAAGGTGGCTCCAAATTTAGGGAAAGATTTGCTTCAACGGTAGCCTGGCCACCATGGTAAAATAGTGCAGGGAAAAAGAACAGTACACCGTGCAATCACAAATGTTACTGAATCACTCGTTTAAGCAACAAGTGTATCGATACATTAGTTCTTTTACTCCTAGCACTGCTTTGCTTTATTATCACATTGGAGAGCGAGGCCTCCAAGCTCATACAAAATGATCTACCAAAACGCCGCAATAAGATGGTTTGTACACAATGACAGAACAGTGCAATCAATTGATTCAATGCCCCTCAATCTTCACAAGATTCACCATCTTTTTCTTGTAGTCTGATGAAACTATCAAACTTCACAGGGTATTCATGGAATCCTGATCAGCCAAGCAATGACCTGCATAGTTGCTTAAGATCAGAATCAGCATGCTCTACCATATAAAGAAAATGTAATAGAACCATATAGCACCATATGACAAAATATCCAGAACTCTGTTTTATTATACAAACTTGCAAACCTGTTGATTAAAGTTCAATTGAGTAGGTAAACATGAGAACAAAAAAAATCTTAAAACAGAACATGAGTTCAGAAACAAACCTCATTGCAAAGGAAGATTCTTATGGGTGTATGCAACATCCTTGTCACCATTCACCACTTGCCCGCTCCCTCGTAAGATCCTACATACCAACATTGATCACCCAAAAATTGAGTAAAATTTTTATATATTTATATGACCTGCAATGAAACAGGTAATGAAAGACCTTTTGGCAATGGGGTGGTATTAATATTGAGATACAACTATTTTAGCTGTATGATTATTCATCGTTGTCCTATGTTGAGTTGTTGACTATACTAAGATTGAGATGCAAGGTACTCAGGAATCAGGATGATCATGGTTTCTTACTCCAATGTTCATGATGAAATTAATAAGTCTCTTAAGATTGCAGTACGACTGAAACATGACATATTAAACAGGGTTTACATGATAACTTGATAAGCCACATGCTCTTGATAATTGAAGAACTTAATCCATAGCCGCATACCATCGTGTAGTTAAGAGACCTTCAACACCCACAGGTCCACGGGCATGTATACGCCCTGTACTTATGCCAACCTACACAAGATATTCCAAAGGTTGAGGGATAAAGACAGACAGGTAAATGATGTAAACTATCACTAAAATAACATATAAAGTTGGAAGTACCTCGGCACCCAGTCCAAAACGAGCCCCATCAGAGAATCGTGTACTTGCGTTATGGAATACAGCAGCACTGTTGAAATTTTAGAGGTAAAAAAGAGCACTTGTTAAGACACCTAATCATCATAGAATATCAGAATAAAACTTTGTCCGCAGCAATAGCACAAATAAATCATCTATTACCAGTTTACCACAAATTGCACAAGAGCAAAAATTGAATAAAAAAAGGAAGTTTCTTAAAAATACCTATCGACTTGACGTAGAAAAGCCTCAGCTACTTTATCATCTGTAGTGACGATACAATCTGTATGTGCACTGAAAAGGGAAGACAAAACAAAGAGAATTCCATTCAACTAAAAATCTCAGTTTTTTAACAATTGAATAAGCAAGAGATAGGCTATAAAATAACTCTTTAGGTACCTTCCATAACGATGTATATGGTCAATGGCCGATTGTACATCATCAACAAATTCAACTGTGCAGGCCATAGAACTATACTCGTGATGAAATGAATCTGCTTTTGGGAAGCCCAATCCTTTACACGCAATAGGCCCACCATAAATAGTAACTCCTGTGATACAACATTATTTAAAAAGCAAGTAGAAAATCATAGCATGTTTATAACAATACACAAGCTTCTATGGAACGTGGACACTGGACAAGACCTGATATGCCTTAAATAGAAGACTAAAGGTTACCAAAACTCAATAGAATATGATGAATCCAAACATTTACCGAGATACAACAGATCATCTAGACATCTATTAACAACTATGCTAAAAGCTACAGTTGCATGTTACTTGGGCTGCTTTTGGCATTGCGGTATTTCTTTAAAGCAATTTTATTTTTTTATGAACTAAATGGCAACTTGTTTCTTTCATGTAATCACAACACAAGTGTTCTACAAGGATTGGTAATGTTTCTCTGCAGCAGTATAGCTAATTTTATTCCACGGCTGAACACAATGTAGAACAGTGCCAAGGTAGCTAGCATCCTTCTGATTCAGAATAAACCTAAGTGTACCAATCAACAAGGAGCAATTTCTATTACTCCCACTGTTGATTTATAAGTCGTTGTTTGATCTGGCAGGGTCTTCAAGATTAATGCTTGACCATTAATCATGATCAGATGTAAATCCTGTCAAATATGAACGTGAGTCGCTTTTGTGTAGGGATGACAGTGGTGGGGAATGGGAGACCGATAGGGCCCCATTACCCAATATGAGTAATTACATTGGTTGCACAATTAATCATAATTAAGCATAATATGACCAATTTAGGAAAATATACAAATAAAAATGCACCATCACATAGTGCTTAGATCAAGGGTTTGTGAGAGGGTATACAAGCAATATATGTCTGAAGACCCGCATGTCATATGCTTAACAGGGATCGGGTATGGTGAGTAGGGGAACATCCGCATCCACGCCATCTCCGATGGGGATTGATTTGGCCTGACTTCTATCCCATGGGAAAGGGAAAACTAATAAGGGAATCCCCCACCGAGGAATGGGGAATAGCACCCATTGCCATCCCTATTTTTGTGTCAGTAAACACACGTATTGTTGGACTAACTGTTAGTCGAAATATATATTAGTTTTGACTCGAGAAGTGTGGACACCTTATAAGAATAAACAAAGGGAGTATGTAACTTCTGTGCATAAAGAGTGAAAGCCAAACCTTCCGATTTGAGCGCTACCAGAATGGCATCAAGTTCTGGAGTCTTCATAAGATCCTTATGAACAAGTAATGTCTCCTGCAGAAAATACATGCAAAATAGGTTAGTTACTCGGTCAAATATATAACAGCTTCTAGACATTTGAAAATTAAATAAAAATACAATGAGAGAGTATCACCATCCTGAAAACATTAGAAGAACAACTACCAAGATTTGTAGGTAACTCTGTTATGATGAATTAAAATGGTGTGTATCTGGGAATAAACATTACATTATCAAGAGAAAATTTTAATTATACATCAAGTTTAAAACTTCAAAGGAGAAAACATTAACAGTGAGGCAAGGATAACATAGGAGAAAACATTAACAGTGAGGCAAGGATAACATGCACATATACGATTATCAACTATAAATATATATTTTTTACAACCACACACACAACATTAAGAAATATGTCAGGGCAATGATAGGCATAGCAATTTAAATATTTTTTTATGGGCCAAAGAAGAACCACTGCCAGAGCATCAGGATAATAGAAAGCATTTAAAAATGTTTGTAGATGTATAAATGTTAGTTATTTGGTTATTACTTATTGAAGATGTTCTAAAAAAAGTAATTAAATTATACATGGTAACAAATTACACAAATACCATTGCATTGCAGGCTGCTGGGTAGTCAATTTTTGCATCCATCACAATCTTTTTTGCCATTTCCATGTCAGCTGATTTGTCAATATATACATGACAGATGCCATCTGCAGCGGCGGCGCCAGGTGGGGGGGGGGGGGCAAGTTTATTCAGCATAACTGAGACTAAAGAGCCACAATAGCAGCAAAAATACTGTTCAAAGAGAACTTACCAGCATGTCCAAGAACAGGAATCTTAGTTGATGCCTTGATTTGAGAAACCAGCTTATTACTACCTCTTGGAATGACGAGATCAATGACATCATCAAGCTGTACAATGTATTACGAGTTTAGCCATATTGGTAGAATCATTATTTTGGTAATAGTACTGCATTCTCACCTTTAGCAGATCTGCAATTTCATCTCTAGTTGTAACAAGGCCAATAAGTTTTTCACCAACGTTATCAGGAATAGCATCGGTTATAACCTAAAAAATAACAAAATGGTATTTTAAAGGACACTCAAGCTAAAAACAACATGTAATGTCAATAGTAAGCTACTACATAGCACAAGATAATACCTTATGCAATATTGTGTTTGATCTCATAGCTTCTTTTCCACCTTTTAGGAGAAGGCCATTACCACTTCGAATTGCTAAAGACGCAATCTACACCATTATATACAACAACCTTAAAGCAAGTTGCTTAATATGCTTAAGTACAAATCATGCACGAAGCATATGGTTTATAGAAAAACATAAACTGCAGTAATTTAACAACTAAAAATACCTGCACCAAAGCATCAGGTCGGGACTCAAAAACAATCAAGAGAACACCCAAGGGGCAAGAAGTTTTTTCAAGAACTAAACCATCAGCAACCTGCAAAAAAGTAATCTATTGGTTCAAATCCTTATATATTTATCACCTAGAATTTCGAGGAAAAAAAGATGGCAGGTTTCCTTTCTAGGAGAGTTTCGAAATGCAGTCCCCATACAAGCATTCACCTCTGTTATTTTTAGTATCTGGTTGATAGGGTCTTCCATATTCGCAAGAGTACGAATGGATTTTGCGAGGCTTGCTATCTACAAAATGATGAAATATAAGCTGAATCAAACAAGAAACAATATCCCAGAAAAAAAGGCAAGTGCCATATATCCAACAAAACAACTTGGTTCATAAGAAACGTGAAACTACTATCCAACTGCAGTTATAATATGTGAGGAAATATATATGGATACTGGGCCTACCTTTCCTTGTTTCAGAGTCAATCTAGCAACCAAAGACTTATCATATCCAGCACCTTGTGCTGCAGCTACATCAGCTTCATTCTCAGATCTAATTAAATCCTCATTTGCCTCTAAAGCATCCGCAATATCTAGCAATATCTTCTTGCGCTCCTCTGATGACAAATTCTGTTTCAAATGTCCATATGACATGGAATTAGTATAAAAACAGCAAAAATAGTGGATTATAAGTAGTACATACATTCCACTTCCAGTGAGTATAATGCAGGGATAAGGATCTAGCGTGGTTTGACAAAGAAAGATACCTGTAGACGCCTTGAACATTCTCTTGCAGCAACAGCCATCTCATGAGCACTAACATCTTTGGATGGTTCCCACAAACTTGCATTCTTATGAAAGAGAGTACCAATTTTCTCTCCTTGGAGAACTTTAACAATGCTCTGAGACGCAAATCCACTTCAAAAATAGTAACAAAGTTAAAATTAAACTACTTCGCCATTCATCGGGGTGGTAAATATAGCTTGCAAAATATGTACTTTACTTGGTTCTATCAAGGTGATCAATGGACTCCACTATTACAGGCTTATTATTTGGGTTTGAAGCATTCATAGGGATTAAACAAAAAGCTTCTTTAGTTCACAATAATTATTTCCAGAACATGTTTAAACATTGAACATCATAAGCAAATTTTGAACAAACATGCAAGGTGCATGGCAAGTCTCAACAGCAAATCCTTTTTTAGGGGGGTAAAACTAGTGGTGTTATAATCAGAACTGTTCAACCATTATGTCAAATAGCTAACAATCAAACATTGGACTTCATATCATTTGAGATGCTCAAGTAATGTTGTTGTGATTTGGGAGTCAAATTATAGGCCTTAACAATTTTGACATTTGTGGTGCACTAATGTAATAAGATCTGGCAGAGTGACAATATCCAACCAGAATCACCAGCTGCCAAATGGTACCCATTACTAGTTGCATATGATGAGGAAATTTGACACTAGAGATAGCGTTGGAGCGTACATGAGCAAAGGTATGCAGTCATATTTCTCATGCTATGAGAAAGGCAAATGTTACTTACCTTGTAATGACAACAGGTGTGCCACCTGTTGAAGCCCAGACAGCAGCCTGCACTTTAGCTGCCATGCCACCTCTTCCTACACGAGACTTGTCTCCAAAAGTAATTTCATGATGATGTTTTTCTTTAATGTATGTATGTATGATCTTTGATGAAGGTTCACTTGGCGGACCGCTGTAGAGGCCATCCACATCACTAAGTAGAACAAGGAGATCAGCTTTCAGTTCCAATGCCAGTAGACCTGCTAAACTGTCATTATCCCAGAATATACCAGATGAATCCTGTAACAAAATTGTTGGAAGTCATGATTGTTTGTGTATACACTGATGAAACTCAAGTGTAGAAGTATTAGCACAATATCACAATTACAGAGCAACGTCGCACAAAAATATAGTTCAAAATTTTCTGTGTAAGGTATGGTACAAAACGCACCTCATATGGAGCCTTCCTAGTACTGATGGCATCATTTTCATTAAATATTGGTATAACTTTAAGATCTAGTAATGAGTCAACAGTTTCACGGAGTTGCTCCCGGAATTTTGGATTCTCGAAATCACTGTCTGTCACAAGAAGCTGAGATGACGACACATCAAGCTGCAACACAAGAAGTTTTAACGTTAGAAACAGATGCAAAGGTACCATCTTTTTCAATAAAGTTCATGCCAGGCAAAATAAACACACTTGGGTAAACAACATATCGTAAAGAGCCATCAGGCCACTCTGACCAACAGCAGCGCAAGCCTTTCCGTCCAGCTCCATCTGTGGCTTTTGCAGATCAGCAAAGCTGCTATTGACAAGCTTCCGGTAGCGGAGTCGCTGTCGCCCCACGCCAACAGCACCCGAGGTGACCATAATCACCTCGTATCCTTGAGAGTTCAGTTCCTTCACCTACATTGCCACATTTTGTTGGTTAAGCACATACCAACAGATTTAACAGCACATATATACATAGGCGAACAGTACAGAAGTTCAGAGGTCAGAATTGTTACCTGCTCGCACAGAGCTCCAACCCTGCCCAAAGCCAATCTTCCATCCGGTCTGGAGACAACTGCAGTGCCCACCTGTGATGCAAGAAAGGAATTAGTCGCAAATAAACCGATACGGAGATCAAAATACCGTGACACGTCCCTATCTCGTGTTCCGTCGTTGACTAGATTCCACAAGCAGATGTGATACACTTGCTAAAAGTAGGCCGCTTTGAGAGGAGTTTGCACATAAAGTGCTCGCCTTTCTCCAAACACTTCTAAAAACACCATAGTTTCTTCCCATTACCCTTTCCGCTTCATGGATCATGCCAACTCGCCTGATTCCCCCCAAAACAAAAGAACAAGAAAAGGCACACGGGATTTGAGCAAAATATGTATTACAGATTAAATGCATCCACGAACTCGTGAGAGCGGTCGCATGAGATGAATTTCGATGTATAATCCCTTCAAAGACAATCTTTTTCCCTGTTCTCTGCTTTTTCCCTCATCCAATTCCATGTCCCATCTGATAGAAATCACTGTCCCCCTAATCTCTTCCGGAAAATGGTTACAGAAAGCCCCAAAACATTGACTGGACATCGCAAAAGAACCAGCAAACGTTTCATGGCCATATGTATCAACTTTGACACCAGCCCGTCACATCAAGTAAAACCCAAACAAAACCCTCCTCCTCCACCATTCGTCCTAATCTAAAAAATGAAATAGAGAACCCAAATCAAGCATGACAAGCCTACAAAATTACTCACGCCGCGATTCGATCCAGAAACAGCTGCAAAAATGCAGGGGAAAACGTATACCGCGTCGCAGAAAACACACATAAAACAACACCACTTAAATCTCGCAAGGTCAATCCGCGGTGGCAACTCGAGATAATTAGCTGATGACCTTGATGATGAGGCGCTTCACGTCCTTCATGAAGCTCCGGTTGGGGTCGGCGGTCGCCATGGCAGCAACGCTTCTAGACTCGCTCCCCTCCTCCTCCTCTCCCTATCCGCCTCTCCCTCTCTAATCCGCGGTGTTCTCTCCCCCCGCCCGCCGCCTGGTCGCCGCAACCGCGAGGAAGGGAGAGAGAGGAGATAGGGAAGGGTTCTGAGGTGGTTCCGCGGGATGGGGTGAGCGAAATATACTGCCCACGACACCCGTGAGGCCGGGATCCTCTGCGGCGCCGCCACCCGCGCGTAGCGCGTGCGTTTGGTTATCGAAATTTGGACGGAGGGGACTCGGGGACCGGCGGCTCGTCCGATCCGCGCGGCCGTGGCGAGTGCGCGTGAAGCGAAATGGGGCTAGTGGTTTTTGTTGGGTAGTCGCGTATCGAGATACGAGCGAATGGGGTTGTTGTACGGGGAGCTGATGGGATGGGAGATACGACTGGAATACTTGCTAGGTTTTACTTCTGTTGACGTCTCTCCGTGAAAGTAGGCAGTGACACGAGGGGTGGTTCGTTCTTTCTTTTTCCTCTGTCGTTTGTAGTCTATGATTAAAATTTTTTAGTTTTAACTATTTGTAAGAAGTATAAAGAAAAAATATTTATGTATAATTTTGATCGATATAGTTGAAATCGTTAAACTATTTACTACAATCGATTTATAGACTCTGATTTAAAAAATATTTCATTTAAAAGCTAATTATTGTACATAAATCAGAAGCCTACAAAACAACCTCCTTCTGTGAGCTACGTAAAGACTCCATTCAAAATGATTTTTGATTTCTACCTTTAAGAAATCAGAAACTATTTTAAACGTATTGATTTTTTATCATGATTCTTTCCTTTTTCTGCAATGTCCGTAGAATTATATGGTTTTCTTTATTTTCTCTCTCTTTTATTTTCTTTTAGTTGAGTATCTTCGCCAAAGCTAACAACGCTGCCGTGTTCATTTTAGCTTTAACACAACCGCTGTAGTCAAAGCCATCAGCAAATTCTGAATGGGCCAAACACGTACACGCGTCACCGGGCCTGTACCATTCGCATGGAACACACGGTACAGTGTGGTGGTGAACTGGATTTGGATCTACGGTGCAGGTGACACGAATTGTCTCGACCGTCGATGGCTCGCTTTCTTTTCTCTCGCTTAGCGTGACGAGCTGAGACGAGTTGCTCGTGGGATCTGCCGTGCTTTGCTGCGCCACACGACGAACGCTTTTCCGTTTGAAAATGGCTGATCAGAGTCGGAATCTGCCGCGGTGTACAACCCGACGAGGCCGTTTCCTGTGCCGCGGTGTACAACCCGACGCAGGTGGCCCCTGACACTAGCCGAAAGGGATCCGATCCACGCAGGGGGGGTTGGCGGCAGAGGCTTTCCTCGGAACAGCGCGACAAAAGTCGCAGGACTTGCTCGCGTTGAAACACATGGCGGCGGCAGCACGTTGCTCGAAAGACCTTTACGAGCCACCCATCAAGGGAGTCGCAGGCCTCAACAGCTTCAGTTCAGATAGGCACAAGTCACTACTCACTAGAGCAGACGTAAGAACAAGTACAATAATGATCTTATAGTCAAGCTAATCAACATTTTTGCTGATATGAAGGAGAGAATAGAGGAAAGAGATGAGAGCTTGGCTCACATGCAAGCAACAAGTTGGGCACGGGAGCCTATGCAGTGGTGGGCCTAGATAATAAATGTATATGAGAGGAATAGGAAAGAGAATGTGAGACATGGTACCACATAATAATAATAAAACTTTTTGTAGACAAATTATTGTATAACTTGGCTCTTATAACTTGACTTATAGCCAAACACTTGGCTCTATTATTGGACTTGCTCTAAGGTCTCTGCACCTGGACTCCGGAGTTCTAGCTGTGATTGGGCTAAAATAAATTAATTTTATAGCTAAAATTATATTATAATTAATTAAAATTATATTATAACTGATAATAACTTATTTAACATAACTAAATTTACAAAAATTAAAAATAAAAAACAGATTAGCCCACATGGACAATACAAATGAATACGGGAAAAAGAAGAGGCAAAAAACTCAAAAAAAACAAAAAAACTAGAAAAGACGAAATTTATAAATAAGTAAAAATGAACTAAAAGTTAGAAACCCAAACCGAAATAAGCGGGGCCCTAAACAGCCTCTGAGTTTTGGCTCTTTTAAAGCTGTGTTTTAAACAGAGTGATTTTTAGGGAGTGCTTTAGACAGCAGTAGGTTTTTTGGCTCGTGGCTTTTTATATTATAGCGATTGAAATTATACTATAGCGACTATTAGTTTTTCTAAGTAATTAAATTTTAAAAAGTTATATTCTTACAAACTATACAAAAGAATAAAGGAAAAAGAAAAAACCCAAACAAACCAAAAAAGGATGAAATTAAGAAACCGACGTATTCCAGAAGCTAGAAACATAAACTGTTTGGAGTGGAGCCTTAAAGTAGTTTCTATAAACTATTTATAGGAGTCACTGCTGTTTTGAACATACTAGCTTCTCATCATAAATATCACTTACTCTCTCAATCTCTTTCACAATTAGCAAAAAGACAAAAGTCACAGCTAAAAGCTATATAACACTTTTAAAAAAGGGCTTAGACCTGAGTACCATTCACCTAAGCTTGTTTTCTACTACAAATTTTGGCCCCGTTCTATTGAGCCTAAACCTTAAGATTCTGGCACTGATTGGGGCTTTTTTTCACTATAACTGTTGTTAGCTTTTTAGCATAATTAAATAAAAAGTAAAAAATTACCTCATCACAAACAATGCATTGAGGAATAAGGGGAAAAGACAAAAAAAAGCCCTAAAAATCAGAAAAGTCAGAAAAAAATAAAAAGGCTGAAGCCCAATAAGGCTTTTGTTTGTGTTGTTGCGTTGAAGATGCCACTTGCCACATGAGTTTTTCGGTACGCACAGCACAGCACATCCCCGTAGCATAGGTTATGTTTTTTTTCTAGGTTTTGGTTTTTATCTTATCCCAAAGTCAAAAAAATAAATATCAAAATATATGGTTTTTTAAGTAAATTGTTCAAACAGCTTCTTAAATCGAAAATCATATACGCTATTTATATCAGCATTTTGACCTTCCGCTGCTATATACAAAACATAGACAAACACAGTCATAGCCTAAAAAAATATCCTCATATCCTTCCACTAAAACTGGTAACGTTTTTCCCAATAAAGAGAAGAAGCTAGAGCATATCGCTAAAAAAACGTCATACCGTTGATCACAGGAAAGGATACAGAGAGTTTCGGCCGCTGTCTCACGGAGTGAACGGCATGTGTTTACAGGCATGTACCTTGTAGTATTTTTTGGCCTATTTTAGCCTTTTAAAATTCTTTTTTCTAAAATGGCTTCCCCTAGAAACTATTTCAAGGGATAGCTCTTTTTTTTCAGCTAGTACGAATGACGCTGAGTTTTCACGTCTCAGCGCCAGCCACCATGGTGCTAAGCATCAGTGGCGGATCCATAATTTTTAAGATAGGTGTTCGGATTTCGGTGCTAAGTTACTCGAATACATCGATACCGCAGCGCAATGTCTTCAAAACACCGATACAATGATACATGTATGTAGATATAATAAAAATACATAAATTACAGAAATTAATCATTTCTTATGAGGAAATGGGCGACATAAGGCAAACATAATTATATGAATTAAACAACAAATTATAGAGATAAATGAGAGTTGTATATCTTGTTGATCTTGCTTTTTTTTGCTATTTCTCCATCAGTAAGAACTGTCCACCTAAGAGGAAATTGTATATTTTTCTATGGAGCAAAACAGACCAAGAAAGAAAATAAGTGGAGTAGGGTAAAGCACACATAGATCTGAAGAGAGGACGATGACAATAAGTTAGAGATGCTATTCACTTCCTAATGCCACGCTCCCTCCTGGCTACCGCGCTGATCTCTTCCTATCGCCCGCTCCCTACCTTCGTGTTTGTTGTGCCACTGCCCACTTGCTCGCGACACCTATCTGCTCGCCCGTACTGCTACATGCTCACCTTGCAGTACGCGCCACCTTACGCATAATTGTCATCACATCATGGCACCACGTCCGCATCCGCCGATCGTCACTCGCCTCTAGCCTACACCTCCGCCCGCTTGCCACTCAAAGGTCAAAGCCGCCTCCCACATAAACAGCTACAAGATGAGAAATGTGTTTATATCTTTACCTCTTTAGGCATGAGGAGGGCTGATGTGGAAAGAAAAATGGGTCTAATGTATTACATGGGCTGCATGCGAGATACGGGAAATGCGGGCTGAATTTATTTGCAAACATAAAAATATAATTTTAACATAACTAATAGTATATATATCTAATCTACCTATTATATACCTGGTATTTTATAAAAAAAATTAGATGTTCAACTGAACACCCTTGATCTACTGCAGATCCACCAGTGCTAAGCATGCCGCCACATCAGCCGACGCATCCACATTAGCAATTTCTCAGCGTCAAAGCCTATTGGCGCTGAGGCGTTCAAACTCAAGCGCCGACCAATTTGGTGCTGATAATAATATCGTTTGATTTGTTCTACATCATGGACATGCGTCTGAACTCTGATCGCTATTTCTAGGGTGTGTTCTTTTGATATCTAGTTTTATCTTTTGGCTTATAGTTTTTAAATTTTTATCTATTTATAAGAGACAGTACACAGAGAAAACAATCGCATACGATTTTGACGAGTATAGCTGAACTTAGTATAATATCTACTACAATTTAAATGTAGACTCCGTCTTAGAAAGACACACCGTTTAAAAGTTGGTTATTATAGCAGAAAGTAATAAGTCAAAGTAAAAAAACCAAATTTTGGGTTCAAATAGGTCAAACTTTGTTTATCACACCTATGTTATAGTAAATAATTTTTAAATAATTTATCTTTTTAAGATAAAATGTATAGATAAATTATAGTGTACATCATACTAGATTTATATATTATATTTAAAACTACATACGACTGAATTCAGTAGTTAAAACCAAAGCCACGGCAAAAAAAGATTCTGCCCCCAAAAAGATGGGAAAATTTATGTTTTTGCCACCCTTATGAGGTGAGGGGCAACAGATTTGCCACCCTGACCCGTTGTCAGTGACTCAGACGGTCCCACATGTTAGTGACAGAGGTAATTGGCCAATCTTAAGAGTGGCAAAAACATGAATCTCCCCAAAAGGGTGCTCCAGCTCTCCACGTTGCAACACTTTGTGATTAAAGTGGAGGTATTTTGTTTCTGTTCTCGATCTTCTATGTCAAAATTTGATAGAGAATAGAAATCTGCCCCGCTCATTTTAGCTTACTTCTGGTTTATTTTTTACTATTTATAAATTTCGTCTTTTTCTAAATTTTTAGTTTTTTAAAGCTTTTTTGCTGGTTCTTTTTTCCGTATTCGTTCGCGTTGTCCGTAATGAGCTAATATATTTTTTCTATATTTAGTTTTTTAAATTTAATTATGCTAAATAAGTAATTTTCAGTTACAGTAAAACTTTAGCCGGTTAGAGCAAGTACAATAGTATAGCCAACTAGTGGCTATAACACTTGTCCATTTCATCTATAGCTTTTAAAAAAATAGTTCATACAATAAGGTAGCTATTACAATAACTATTTGGCCCCACGTGTAAGAGAGTGAAATGCATATTTTTACGTGCTATAGCTAGCTGTAATTTAGTAGCCAGCTTCCTTCTCTCTCTTCCTTTCTCTCTCTGCCACGTAACATTTGGTTCATATTATATTTGCTATAGCCTGCTGACTAAGTCTTATTGTACCTGCTCTTATAAGCCACTGTTTTTCAGCCCAATCTAGCAGGGCTGTAGAAGATCCCAATGTGCAAGGACCAAGAAAGGCTGATAGGACGTTTGCTTTTCACAATCCCACTCTGTATCCCATGGTACATTGGTGCATGCAACAAGCATCAGTGAATGCACGAGATCACGGGCCCAGAGACTTGCTGTCAAATCCTTGCATTACGTGCCAAACACACTAGCTAGCTGAACCAGGTACTAAAGTGCAGTAAGCCAAAACCACCGTAGCCCGCACGCAGTGTTTGGAAAATTTCGGGCCTGTTTGGTTGCTAGCCACACTTTGCCAATAAAAATTGTCATATTTGCCTAAGTTTAGGTTGCCAAATTTTTTGCCACACCTTAGTAAACCTAAGGGAATCTTGCCACACTTTTTTGAGTCATTGACGCGTGAGACCTAGTTTGCTGGAAGGGAATCTTACCACAACTGTGGCTGCAACCAAACAGCTCCCAAAGTTGGTCAAACTTGCCTAACCTTAGGCGTGGTAAACTGTGGCTGGCAACCAAACAGCCCCTTCGTAAGGCAGCGTCCGCGCCAGCACCCGTGGCGCTGACGTACCCACGTCAGCTTCCACGCCACGCCACCTGTGTTAATCATGTTGGACGTTGCATTACGTGTCAGCTACCTTGGCGCTCAAACGTGAAAACTGAAGCGCTATGGTTAGACTATGCAACCACAATTTTAAAAATTTTACCGTGTAAATAAGAAACCTCCGTTAGTAATAAATCACGAGATCACCACTAGACGCGCAGACTCGTAGCAGAAGTATAGTCGATGTAGCGTGTTAATGCGATCATAGTCGTTCCAAATCCTTGTGATCATCATAGGTTGCAGATCGATCTTAGTGCTGAAGTTTCGTATCAACACCTGCAAGGTATCCACACATACGGGTAGGAACACCACACACCAGAGTGTTAGCGCTAACAGCGTGGTATTAGATAAGGAAAGTGTGGCGTCTAGAATTTCGGAAATTCTGAATTCTCTGTCGCATACACCATATGCCAGCACGCCCTCTGTTTATAACATCCATAATGGTTCTCGAATTTGAGGCCCATAGGAACTCGTGGCCCACATGAACTCAGATCACCATCTGGATTATATCCCAACCTCTTAAGTGTGCGACCCTATGGCTTTACGTACACTTGGACATGCTCCAAGTACTCCTACTCATACACTAATTGGTAGCGGCTCCTAACAAGACATGCTGACTTCCAAGTATATATAAAAATTATATCAGACGAACCTTATAAAAAGCTCATACGCATTTCCTTTTGCATCATGATATTGGTCAAGCTCAAGGCGAGTGCATGCCATCCTTGTTTGTTAGCTCGACCGCTATTTCTTGATCACATTATTTGAATTCCCCGATTATGGTTAACTCTTTAACTGCAAGTAGCATGGCCATACATTTCAGGAATCTAAACACTCGAGAAGCCTAGAGATCTCTCCCATTGTATAGAGGGGAAAATCCTATCTTGATTAACCACGCCTCCATGCATGCATCATGACAATCAAAAGCTATCTTTATAACTACCTAATTACAGAGTAACGTTTGGCAACCCATGAGTTAGCCATTATGTATCATGGGTACGTGTGACGACTTTAAGTCTAATGACATATCATGCACATCGTAAATAAGACCAACCGATGATATGTAAGAATGCAATGTTCTCGCAATGTCTCAAAGAGGGGCGATCCAATCCCATGTCCCCTAAGATGTGCCAATATTATTGGTTTGATATATCTATATCTATGACCCGTGAAATATGGTCATTAGTCAATACATATGCTAGTTTATTCATATATGTCTTTGTATGTTTCTGACTATGGATCGTTTAAAAATAATCATCGCAGAAATATAGAATTTCACAATCAAGTCATACAAAAACTCAGCGCTATTCGTACTGGAGCCGAGAAAGGGACATTTTTTTACCATTAGTTTTAAAAGAAATACTAGAAAACATTTATACCGTTTCAATGATGTACCGATCCGCTGTTGGATTCATTTGTCTCCAGTCATCGACATTATCCTCCTTCAACTCCGGTGCCACCCCTCCACCTTCTTCTATTCCTGCATTACTCTTCTCTCCTTGTTCACCTCTAACTATAGATCTACAAACAATAGGTTTATCATAGCATCCAGATATACAGAGAGGCCAGGAAGATAGTGGTATGGTATGCTGGTGGTGATAATAAAGGATGTGAGGTGATGGCGGAGGACGGTGGTACAGAGACCATAAACTTGGGCTTTTCTAAGAGCATCTCCAAGAGATGCTCTTTCTCACCCCCTATCTTAAAATATTGGGTATGAAAACTAAAAACAAACTCCAACCGATACTCTAAAACACACCCAATAATTTTGGTATTCTAAAATTGAGGTGGATCACCATCAAATATACAGTGCCTAGATAGTAATTTTAGGGATCCAAGTTTAGAGGAGCTGCTGAAGGAGGGGAAAGATTTAGAGGACAATTTTTTTAGAAAAACTCTCAATATAAGATTTTAGAGGACACAGTATTGAGCCCTCTTGAGATGCTCTAAGGCCACGGGCCACTACGCTTACCCTCACCTCGCCCCACGCGCACGCCAACCCACCACACCACGGCAAGCAAACCGAGCCAAGGAAAGGAAAGCACAACGCGGCTGCGGTACACGCAAAACGGCGAAAGCATCTGTCAAATCCTCTCTCCACGGGCACACGGAGTCAAAACTCCCCAAAACATCGAAGTATCAAACGCACGAGAGCCAGAGGCGAGAAAACCCTCGCGCGCAGGACCGAACCCACCCCACGTCTCGCCGAGCCGTCTAGACGCGTCGCCGTCCGTCCGCCCGCTCTCTCGTTAGGGTTTCGTGGCCGGAGGCAGTGCGGCGGGGAGGGATCACCGGCGATGGACTGGAGCGCGGTGACGGCGGAGGACCTGGTGGACGCGCTGCGCGAGGTGGACTGGTCTACGCCGCCGCGCCCCGTCCCGGAGTTCTTCTCCCGCTTCACCGTCCCCCGCTCCTACTCCAAGTGGACCAGCCGCCTCAAGTGCAACCTCTACTAGTACGATCCGCCTCCTCCCCCTAACCTTTTCTGCCACTTCGATGCTTACGCTCGCCCGTGTCTCGCGGCGCATTCACGATTTGCCGGGGACTCGGTCGGTCCTGACGAATTTGAGCGGATTTGGTAGGGATTTGTGCGGGGGTGGCGGGGTTTTGGCTAGTTCCGCGGCGATTTGTGGGTGTTTTGAGTTAATTAGTGATAGATCAGGGCATCAGGCGTTTTCCCCACAACGGAATAGAGTATGGTGTATATGTGTGCGAGATTGATACTCCTTATGATAGCTGCAGGGAATGGTGTTGTAACCTTCGGTTAATGCAGATTGATCTGCCATAGGATGATAGGAGTAAGGAAAACTATAGTCTGCTCACAGGTATAGTGCGATCCACGCACAGCATGGTTGGATAGGGCACTATATTTGTTAATCCCAGCAAGTTTGGTGAGAAGTTGAGAACTAAAGGAATTGCATAAGAGGCCGGTGTGTTAGGCTGTGGCTATTTCTTTTACAATCTTTGATGTATTGATAGCATAGTGATGAAGTTTGCCAAGGGAGTAGAGTATTTGTTTTGACCTCTACTTGTTTGCCTACTTATGGTAGATTAGGATTTCTTGAAATGTTTCGCTCAGTTCGCCCATGTTACCATTTACTATCGATTGTGATGCATGATATCAAGATTCCAGAATATTGATCAACGAGGCGAAGAGGTTTAGAAGGATAAAATTATGCGCACATGCATAAGCATTTGAATTGTGTTCGGTGATGGTGGAGCTTAGAATTTATGTAGATGTAGAACGTAATTCGTGTCCGACATTTTTTCTCTACTTCAATTGAAGACATCATATTGGATATTTCTTGCTGGGATCTGTGAATCTGTGAGATGAGATGAGCAAGATGTATAAGACTTCGTTTTTACTTATTTACTTCAGATATGCGGCACTCAGATTCTAGATGCAAAGTGGTGTGATATAGGGTTGACTTGATTTCCTTATACTGCAGAAGATACAAGATGGATAGGCGATTTTGATAACTAGTGTGCATGCCAAAGTAGTATTAATTCATGAAGGTCACAATGTGCAAGTTTTTTTTAAAAAGATGTATGGTCTGTATGGTTCCATTTTATCTTGTAATGATTACTGAAATTCTTTTCCAACTTTGATTTGGTCTGCAGCTACAGGACAAACTACTTCATCTTGATCATGTTCATCCTTGGTAGGCAAAAAAGATTTGAATAATATCTCTTCTTCCTGTTTTGGGTTGATTTTGATATGCTGCCTTTGGTATATGCAGGGATGGGCTTCCTTTGGAAGCCAGTAGCTATCCTTGCAGCTTTTATGACTGGAATCAGCATTGCGTTTCTCAATGATAGGTATGCAAGTACTTAACGCATATGTGTCTTGCCTTGTGCTTGTAGCTCATTATTCTTGGGAGTTTTTGCATTTAGATATGTTAAAAGCACTCTTTTACCCTGAACTAACAAAGGCAAGCATCTTTAGTGCAAAAATATTCACAAAGAGCATTGTGCTATGAACTTCAGTAGCCATGGCTTAGTCATTATGTGATGACCAACAAATGCTTCCATGTCTTTTAATCTATAGAATTATGCAAAGCTGCTCAAACCGTATAGTTTTGGTTCAGTGTGCAAAGGGGTAAATTGCTCAATGGGGCTAACCCAATTGGTAAATTGCTCAATGGGGCTAACCAAATTTTGGTTGTCATCCAAATAAAGGCCAAAATAGCGGGCCGACCAAAATTTGATAAGTTAAACTTTGACACCAATCTAAACAAGCCCTAGATTCCTGAACTTCGATATGTGGTTTGTTGCTACATTGTGATTCGTAAGGTTCTTGTCTTCTTAAACTTGCATTGGTTAGGTCCAACCCATCTCTTTGTAAATCTAGACCTAAATGTTAACTTTTTGAGGTTCACAAGCCTAAGTGGAATATCCATGGAAGTATAAAGCCTTAAGGGCATATGGTGCAAGTTACTCCATCTGAAATTAGACCTTTAATGCTTTAGGGTGCGTTGTTGGTGACATAAGGGAAGTGTTAGGAGTTCCTTTAGGAATTCAAGGACATTTGTATCTAGTCACTTCCTTTTCTTCTAAAACTCCATGATCCTTAATTCCGTCATAAGCTACCAGCCTACCACCGTACCAAGCATCTTGCATTGCGACATGAGGGATAGGATGAAGCTATATCTGCAACGTATTTCCTGGAAGCATTGAATGGGAGTGAGACACACAATTGTAGATCCACTTAAGTTCTTATTGTGTAGAATTATGCTAGTATGTTTTTAAGATCAACAGAATATGCAAAATCATGCCTATACCTGTTTTGTAATTGTTTTTAAGGATGAAGGATTCTAGCATTACTACCAAGGAATGATTAGATAAAACACCTGTTGGTTGTCTTCCCTTATATGTCTATTTGTGACAGTTTCAAATCATTTAAAGTATCTTCATAAATTATTATTTCAAACTGTCAATAAGTGATTTGTTCCTTTCTCGGTTTCCCCTTGCACTTAATTGGCTAATATGGTGATCAATCAACTAATTATCATGTTTGGTATTTCAGCTTCGCAGTCACTTTCAATGAGAAAGTCACAAGGACTGTCAGACAATTTTCACCACATTTAGCTGCAAAGCTGAGACCACCGATAACGTGAGGGTCTTAGTTTCTAATGTCCTTTATTTATTTTATCATGAGTCAATTAGAGGGTGTTGTTAATCCTATTGTCAACAACGTTAACAGCCCTGTCCTTCGTGGTCGACCAAGCTCGAAGAGATCAATTCATATTTGTGGGCGACCTCGCTGGGTGTTTGTCCTGTTATTTTCTGCAGGTGTGCAGAACACTGACCTTCTTCTTATAAACCTATTTCACATATCATAGTTTTGTAAAGACTGGAACCAACCGTTTTCATGTTTGCAGTTAGCTGCATGCTCTGGTTGACCTCCTGCAGTCTCCTCACAGTTCTATGGGCGCTTCTAATTGCTCTACTTGGTAAGGCCAGTGTAGGGTTTCGAAATTTTGAAAATATGTATGTCTCGGAATGTCCTTATAGTTGTTTCTTTTGTTGGCAGCAACTCTGCTTCATGCCAGCTTCAGAACACCTAATTTGAAAGCACGTCTGAATACATTCAGAGAGGAATTCCGGGCGGTTTGGCGGAATTATAGTGAGCTTTAAGGTCCCCTGTGTTTGTCTCATGTAAGTGACTTAAAACGACCGAGTAGGACCTCAGTTTATCTATGCCTGAAACTGCTGCTGCATGCGTCGTGCCCCGTTGTACGTCATTAGTAGGTTAAAGCGGAAGCTTGTTCACTCTCTTATTTTTACTATGCAGGTTCATGTGATAAGAAAAAGTGCCTAGTGCTGAAACTTCCCTGCTGTTTGTGGATTGTGTTTGTGGGAGATATGAACGAAGATGGTACACAATTGCACTACTTTGTGATTATTTGTTGTTTTGGAGGTGGACACGGACTGACTGTGTAGGTGATGCTACACCTTGGTACAACCCTCCAGATCACAATTGTTCTCGTGTACTTCTCCCTAACCAAGCATTGGAGAAAGAACATCATGTAAAGGATGTAAACAAGTATTCTGATCTAGACAAGCATACATTGTTTGTTGAAATGACTGTTGCGGGTTTCATCGCTACTTTGAACTATTCTAGATATGTTTGCCACTAAATTTCGGTTGAACTTTTTCCTCGAGATTGAGAATGTTGAGAGCTTGAGATGGAGCAAGCGGGTTAGGATTCTATCCATCTCTGCTCTAGCAATTATTCACTCAACATTATCTGTTCAGCTTGCTTCGGTGAAACTAATACATTGTCCACGACATGTTTGGACTTTGGAGAAAGTATTGGCTACCCCAAGGCTTTACTAGTCTGATTAGTGACCACGGTCGGCGTTCTTGCTCATGTTGTATCCACAAATCTGTAAAGATATTTTAACAACCACCATCATCCCAAACAAATTGTTCTTTGGGAAGAGACGTCAGAGCTAGTCCTATGTTCCATGACACTCAATACAAAACGGGTATACAAAATTATCTCGGAAGTATATCGCTGAGAAGGAACAAAAATCTGGAAAAAAGACAAATCTACAGGTGAACATAAAACAATAAGGAACAGATCTTGACTATCATGCACTCCAATCCTCAGAAACTCCAGAATATATGATTCTCGCCGGTAGAACAGCCGCTGCGTCAAATTGAGTAGTCAGATTATGTGGCAAAGCTTCTATCGCCAGCATCTCCCAAACCTGGAACTATGAACCTGTGCGTACAAATCAGTAAAAAAGTCATTGCTCAACTGAAGCTCGGGCCAGATGAACTAACTTTGTGCACCCATGTATCGTATAGAAGCATGCATACGTGCTGCACGCATTCCACAATAGCTAGAAGAGTGTAAGAAGTTCAGAACAATACCCTTTCTCATCTACTTCAGGATCAATTGTTCCTGTGTACACGTGGAGCCTGGAATGGAATTTTTTTAAAAGCCATTCAGTAAGTAAACAAGAGGAACTTGTTATACACACACATGGTTTATCTATTCTTACCCAGGGAACTTGGTGCTGAGCTTTTGGAGGGCAGGAGGCGCCGCAACAGCAGATACCTGCATCAGAAGTACAATAAGTGTTAGGTTGCTAGAATGAATAATAAACAGCAAAATACAGGGAATTTTTCATGTACTTACAACTTTAATCTGCTTGCTTGTAACTCCACGATCAACCAACAAGTCAAGAGCAGCAACAATAGTCCCACCTAAACGCACAAGTTAAATGTACATCATGGTACTTCTGAGAGTTACGGTATACCATGCCATTTTGCTTAAATGGACCGATAGTCTACAATTTGTAATTTACCACTTTCATTTTTTAAAAATAAGCATATTCAAATTCTCAAAAAAACAAACAAACAATTGCTTTAGTGCTACATCGCTCACGTGTTGCTAGCAGTTTGCTTACATAACACTCCTCAGGTACAAAAACTTTTTTCTTTTTTCCTTTGAGGAGATTAACACTAACGCTCATTTACTTGAGATGACACTGCACAACGTACGCATGACAGAGAACTAGGAATTGTTTTGAAATCGCATGTTATACTCAAATTATTTATTTCTCCTTTATATAGGAATAGACTTGCAAATAAAGAACCCTAGGCAGCATAAATTGTTTAGGTAGACAGAAGGTTACCAGTGGCCAGCATTGGATCAACAACTAGTGCATGAGTCCCCTCTGGAATCTTGTCTGGCAAGCTGCATTAAATAAGAGACAAGGACAGAGAAAGTTACGAGATTACTCCTATTGGCGTAGATATTTAAATTTTTTCTGAATAATGGAAGAAAGAGAAAAACAACTGAATAGGAGGGGAAAAGGACCTTAATTAATAGAAGTCATGATACTTGCTATTGCAAATCACTGGTAGGTATTACCAAGGTAGTGTTGCTTTTGCAAGTTTAGCACAAAAATAAATAGCAATGAAACCTTTATTTGGTAATATTTGCATATCCTACTATGTACTACAAAGAGAAATTTACTTGGACAGTCAAATATAGAACTGCGTTTGCAATTACAGGATAAAATGTTCATTAAAGTAGTCCAATAGGGACTAGACAACTTAGTGTCAAGCATAAGCGGTTGTGTGAACTAAAACATGGGATGTCCTAATTACAAAAGCATAATGTAAAAACTTAAAATAGAGTTTGCAAGAAGAGAAGGAACTTAATACATACTTGTTCAGATATATTGAAGGTTGAAGTGTTTCTTCATCCCTACGTAAGCCTTCATGTTCAATGAAACAAAACAGATAAGTATAAATGTGCATATGCATGTTAATTTGGGTATATAGTTGACAAAGAGCTACTACAATATTGGATGTAAATGGCGTTGATAGCCTGTTTAGTCTAATTTCCACAAGAATTTATTTCATATTTTCAGAAATAAATCATTTAGAAGCAGAAATGACAGTGGGATTTGTTGATAAAGTAAAGAATACATAGATAGTATTCTGCTTATTTGAAACTTTATGCTTCTGACCCCAACCATGCATACATCAAACCTAGAAAATCCAGCATTGGTATTTAGGGAAGCAAAACAACTTGGATTAGATTGCTGGAATATGGGTCATGCACTCTACGTAAGCAATATGTGAACAAAAAGCTAATCAATTTTACAAAAAAGAACAACATTTTACTCTAATTCACTAAGCATTGTCTAATCAACTTACCAAGGTGATAAGTCTTGGTGGCTGGCAGAACTGATGAAGCATTTTCAGCTAGAGCAAGACCAGCTCTCAGTATTGGAACAACCTGTTAGACACGCAAATGGAAAGACTAAATATATTCATAGACACTACAAACGCCATATAGGCATATACAGTATCTAGTGTTAACAAATAGACTTACAATAACAGGCTCCCTTGGATCAATAAATTCAACAGTAGAAACACCTACAGGCGTTTGGATCTCTCCTGTGATTGTAGGCTGAAAAGGGTTAAAAACAATTTAGCATGGCATCATTCTCTCTATAGTAAATTGTTCATTGATGTGTCTGACAAAAAGTAGACATGACTAAAATTGTCACATGTTTTGATGTAACAATGCATTCTTCATAATAGACAGATACGTATTTGAAAAAAAAGCGAAGGTGGCAAAAGAAGTGGTGATTGTAACATTTATGAGTTATTATTAAGAATTTCACTAGCATTCACCATTCTACCAGGTAAATATCAATATCTGTACCATTTCAAAACTTTGCCTTACACTGATTTCACTCACAAGGCTAATTTCAACTTCCAAGCTTTACAAATGTAAGGTGACTAACGATAGCACTCAGCCATGCAAGATTTCCACTCACCAACAAGTCTCTGGAAGCTTCATATATGAGCAGCCGACCAAGCTCCGCCATGGCACTCTCTACAACAACAAACCGCTGGGTGAAATCTTATCTCATGTTACGACAACTAGCTCAATTTATAGCTGTGTAAACGCATTTTTATATAGCTATCAGTTTACTAGTAGCAACCATCTAAACCATGGCTCAACAATTTTGCACCAAACGGTTGATAATTCCAAATTTACAATTACTACTATCCAACATTCAACTCATAAGTAATTCGGAAGCACGCTCACTGAAGATGGCGCAGGGCGTCTGCTCGTTGCGCAGAACGGAGACCCAGTGCTTTATCAGCGGGTGCGGCGGCACGAACACCTGCGAAACAAACACACCACACCACACCACACGAGACCACCTAAGCGCGCACGTGCAAATGGACAAACAAAGCCAAGCAGAGACAGTCAGCGAGAGGAACCAGATCCGCACCAGCATCTGGCCGCCGGAGGCGGGCGACCGCGGGCCAGTGGCGGCGTCCGGGCTCGCCGCCGCCAGAGACGGCCTGGGCCTGTGGACAAGCAGCGGTGCGGGGGCGGTGAGGCGCGTGGACTTGACGAGCGCGGGAAAGGGGAGGGAGCAGGAGGGCACAGAGAGGCGCCGCGGTGCGCATGGCCGGTGGCGGACAGGCGCTCCCGCGGCCGCGGCCGTGGCGGGCGACGGCATCGCAAGGGTGCGGATGCGGGCGAGAGCGAGAGCAGTGGGGACGTCATATACGGTGGGGCCGCCTTGGTTTTTCACGCATCTCGACGTGCCGTGGGTGTGACGGTGTGTTATTGTAACACTAGTTACATCAATTAGTGAATTGTTAGCGTCTGGATGATCGATCTAGGCTCTAGCTTTTAGATACTCGTTCATAGTATATTACATACATGTATACAATATTTCCCGATCGTATATACAAAAAAAATGTGATAAAAAATCTTAATATTACACTAGTTATTACTTATTATTGTACATATAAAATTAAAACATTACATACATAAAATCAAAATATCACATATATAAGCGGTTCGACGGATCAAGAAAACAAACCCAGGGCATAACTAGATCTCATCTCGAGCGACCTCGCCAACCAGGCTAAGATTTTCGAAGATACCGACCAGGCGATGTTGCTGCTTATGTAGAGGCGGGTGGACTCTGACGGGTCGTGCACGACGGCCATGGGGAGAGAGAGGCGTTCGATGAAGTTTAGGGAAAGGGAAGGGAAACATCCGATTTTATCTCTGTATCTGAACATATAGCAATTCCCCATCAATTAAGGATCTTATTATATACGGTTGCTGTGCCGTGTTTGGCAATGTGAAAAATGATCTAGTGCCATGTTTGGCAAATTACTAGGTTAACGAACTCTGTTATCCAATAGATTTTTCTTAGCAAACTACTCCGATATCTTCCGTAATTTAGAATGCAAATAATATCTTCTTTTGCTGTGTGGTTTTGAGGAAAAACAACCGACGAAACGCTACGATATGTGAAAGTGAGTCACTAAACAAGAGTATTATATCCATCTTAGACTTTATTCTAGATAGTGATGGTCTTTAATTTTTGGCTAAACTAAAAATTATTTGGAACACGTTCACTTTTTAACATGACTTTTCTTTTTTCCCCTTCCCCTTTACGTCATCCATCGAGATAAAGCGATGTTTTTTTTATTTTTTTATTTATTTTTCTTTAATTAAATATATCTAAAAAACTAACCGCCGCAACAATACAATTTCAACTAAAACCTAAAAGTCAAAGCATATTTTCCTTTAATTGAATACACTTGAGAAAACTAACAACCGCTATAATATCATTTCAACCAAAAGCTTTAGGGCCTGTTTGGAATAGAGGAATTTCACAGGAATTTTGCAGGAAACAGTTCAATTCCCGCAGGAATCGGAAAAAATTCCCGCATTCCAAACAGGGCCAAAAGTTAAAATACTTTGAAACAGGACATTAATACGTTATGTCTTTTAAAGACTTGGGACACCGTAGATTTTAGACAAAATAAAAAAGGTATATGCAACAACAATTAAGCAAGAGGATTGTTGTGAGAACGTGATTTTTCCGATGATTTTAAGAGTTTAGCTCAGTCAACATGTACCACTGATCTTATTCAGCTTCTGCAGGACTAGGGAATAAGGGGACCTATACAGAATTTCGACGATAGGTGGTGTTTATTTTGACTTTTTTCCTAAGACTTTTGGCTTTCAGTTGTATAGCTGTTATCTTTTTTGAGTCATCCAATTAAACAAAAAAACACTGTTACATTTTTACAAACAATGCAAAGAGAAAATGGCAAAAAGCAAAAATAAAAAACTAAAATTAAAAAGTTGACTTATTTATTTCTATTTCTGCCTTTTAGAAGCTTAAGTCAGAATGAACTAAGCTAAGGCTGGATAGCCGTGAATTTATCATAGCAATAAATCTATCGCAAATCAGGGATGGCTTGGTCGTCCAAATAGAAGTATCTATCCTGATGGCAACACTGAGTTAAAGCCACATTTGGCACTGGTTTGCATTGTATTTATAAAAATAGTCGTATGCGCACCGTATTAACAAAAATATCGCTTCTGCCGTCCGGTGGGTTGGCAACAGTGCCTGCGAGGTGACACGCGGCGCTGCCGCCGGCGATAGGCACCTGCCACCCCCTCACCAGATGGCAGGCAGCCTGCCGCCCGGTGGGTAGATGGCAGGTGATTAAGCTGGCTTAATTAATTATATGTCCTATTTTTTATTTGAATTTTTAAATATATCAAATGAGCTCAAACAATTACACAAATTTATGTACAGCCTCCCGACATAATGTACATCACAGTGTAATTTTTGGGTAATTTTATCTATTATGAATGTTGCTCAAAAATTCATATAATGTTGAATATGGCAAACAAGCATCAAAAGTTACGAAATTTTATGTGAAGTCTCTTGGCACAGTTATAGTTATTGTGTAATTTTTTTGTGAATTTTATGTGGTCCAAATTTTTCATGTTTATTTGGGTTAATTTAATCATTAACTAAATTTACGATTAAATTCATCGGCCACAAATTCATGATTAAATTAACCCTAATAAGTGTGGCAAATTTAGATCATATAAAATTCTCAAACATTTACACAATAACTATGACTATGTTGCAATATTTCACATAAAATTTCGTAATTTTTAGAGCTTGTTTTCTATATATACAAACGCATATAAATATCGAAATTGTATGAATGTTTTAACAATATTCACAATGGATAAAATTATCTAAAAATTATACTATCAAGTACGTTGTGTCGGAAGATCGTACATAAAATTTTAAGCTCATTTGATATATTTAAAGATTCCAACAAATATTAAGCAAAAAGATTAGTGGTGGTAATTAAGCCGGCTAATCAACCGGCTTAATCACTTGCTGTCTCCTCACCAGGCGACAGGTGATTAAGCCGGCTTAATTACCTATTTTTCATTTAGTATTTGTTTAAATTTTTTAAACATATCAAATGAGCTAAAAAAATTACGATAATTTATGTACAACCTCCTGACATAACATACTTAGTGTACTTTTTGGGTAAGTTTATCCATTGTGAATATTGCTAAAACATTCATAAAATTTTGATACTTGTACAAGTATTTATATATAGCAAACGAACTCCGTTAATTACAAAATTTTATGTGAAGCATCTCAACATAGTCATAGTTATTTGAGGATTTTTCTGGGATTTTTTCCGGGTTTATTTGCTATATTCTAGAGCTCCAGAGATTTTATTTGAATTTCTAAAAATAGAAAATTTCTAAAAATTTCCTAAAGCTTCTTGGGCCGAAACCCTAGAGTCGGCCCATCTCTCTTCCCGCCTTGGCCCGGTCTAGCCCAGCCACCGTTGCCCCTTTCTCAGCCGCCCGTGGTGCCACATGTCACCCATCCAAGGCAGCCCACACTGTGCATCCATGCTTTATATCGCAGATGTCTGATCCTTGACATGGCCACGTGTCGTCCATCCGTCGACTGGATGCACTGTTCATCGTCTTCCTCCCGGTTTCTTGCCGCCGTGTCCGTCTTGGTCTCTACCACCGCCTCGTTGTGCGTGCCCGAGACGAACTCCGCCTCCGCATCGTGCTCACCCCGCTCCTCGTGGTCTGGTAAAAGTTGAGCCCTCCCGCTCGTCTTCGCATCCTGCATCCGAGCGTCATCATTTCTTCGTCTACGCTTCGGCCACTACTCGTCCTTGTCGGGGTTCGCCGTTTTTGGCCATCGAGCTTCGCCTCCATTCTCCGCTTTTCCTTCGTCGTTCCACCGCCACCGGTGAATCGTCATTCAACCGCCTCTCTCCCGTCCAGCCATCTGCCGCCATCTCTTCGGCCAGTCTGCCATCGCACCCACTCTCCCGCTATGCCGCCCCTCGGTTCGCATGCCCGTCGCCTCGCACCACGCGCCCGCCAGCTCAGTTCGCACCCGCGCCCGCACATCGGTTCGCTTCCTTGATGCACTCATTTCACCGTAGATTGACCCGCCGACACCTTGGGCCCACCTGTCAGATGCACTATTCCATAGACCCATGCACCGACCGAGCCGAGTCAGCCACCACCTCACCTGCCGCGTCAGCCCTAGCCGCCACGTCAGCAAGCCCAGTCACTATGCACTATTCTGTGAGCCGGGTTCACTGTAGACTTGCTTTTCCATGAGCCAAGTCTACAACACAGTAGTTTTTCTATTTTCAGCCTTTTCCTTTAGATTAGATTTTTCGAGAGTCCGTTCTTCTTTGTCGTAACTCCGATTGACTCAATTCTTTTTTCTAAATTCATCTAAAATTGAGATCTATCTTTTGGTTTTGTAGTTTTTAGAATTCATTAGAATTTTATTTGAATTTATTTTGTGTTTCATTCCATTTTCTCTCTCGTTTTCTTACTTGATTCATTTCTTCTAGATAATTTGAATGCCATGATTCTATTGTCACCATATGATGGGTAATTATCTAGTGATGCAATATTAGATGTCACATGAGTTATACGTTTAAAATTGCTTAGCCATGCTTATTACTAGTACTTTGGGTTATCATCACATGTGATTAATTAATTAATTTTGACTTAATGATATATTGTAACGTGGTGGTCAGCCACAATTATAAAATTCGATTGCCATCACATGGGTAGTATCATTGGTGTTGGTTATACAAAATTGGTTTTTCACCTGGGCTAATGATCGTGTAGTAAAGAGGGTGCAGTTTGCACATTGGGATTTAGATGTTTCATCTGGGTAAATCTAAGGACTTAACTTTGTGCGTCATTGATCTGAATCTTACCGTATAACCACATGTCCAGTATGGGATGGACCTGGCTGATTAATTTGTGATATTTCAATTTTGTCGGTATACATTCCACGGGGCGCAGGGGCCGGATAGCGAAACCTTAGCAAGGTGTAACTGGGTTGAGATTGAGCATTGTAAAGGCCTTGTCATGATTTCTCCACTGTACACAAAAAGAAGTGTGTTAATCGCGTGGCAATATGAGATTATCATGTCTTGTGGGTAAAGTTGTACAACTTTTACAAAGTGTAAAACTATTCTAATAACCGTGTCCCCGGTTATGGACAATGCTTGGTGATTTCACACGAGGGGTAGAGTTTTCATAAAAACCTAGTTGGGTTAAGTTACGAAGTGAATGATTGATTCATTGGTGGTTCATTGGAGTGAATGGTCAGTTTACTTGTGGTTGCTCTTAATTCATTTGATTATTTATTTATTAATTATTTTCAAAGTTTCACTTTTAATCTATTTATTATATTTATTTTAAATTGTTGCTTTCTGCAAAATTAACCCTTTAGCCATTCATTGGTAAGTCTTGCATACTATATTGTATCTTTGTTACAAATGGCTTGCTAAATACTCTATGTACTCATGGTTATATCCATATTTGCAAAGTTGATGAAGAAGAATCATATCAGCAAGAGGTACCAGAAGCAGGATAATTCAACGATTTCATGGATTAGGACTTCGCTCTCCAGTCGATTGCCTGTGGTCGAGTGGCTACTATGCTTATTTGTATTTTCCGCTACAAATTTCTTAAGCCATTCAGGCTGTCATCTGTAAGCTTGGCTATAAGCTTGTAACTCTGATAATTATCAGTAATATTTGAGTCTTCTTTTAGTAAATCGTGATATGGTCGATATTTCATCTTTGTTTATACTGTGTGCACTAGCGTGATCCTGGACTAGTGCGGGTTACACAGGAGAGTCCGGATTTGCATATTCGGGTCTCGACACCCATGCATGGCCCAAAGCCCAACGGTCGGTTGTGTCGTGCTGATCCTAGCCCAGCCCTAAATAACTATAAGCGATGCAGGCAACGGCGACGATGGTGGTGGTGGCCACCATCTTCATTCCTCTTCAATTTATGACTGCGATTGAATGTTTGCAAAAGAAACGATTGATTGGAGTGTATACGTGGTTGCTTCTTTGGACTTTTTCTGAATTCTCTTTTGAAATTCTTTGAATTTTATTGGAAGCTTATCAGCTTATGTACAACCATCGGGACCTCTGAAGATTATTGAAACCATTAAGCTTATGCATATCCATCGGGACCTCTGAATTTTGCCCCTTGATTGCAAAATCCCAACACAAACAGATAGAAAATTCGTATTTATTTTCAACCCACAAAGACTCGTAAAAACTCTTTCAGTGTTTTCAGCTACTGAGTATAGAACAATTGATCCCTAGATCATGGTCTTCTTGTGATCAGAGGGAAAAAAAATCCATGGCAAGGTAATGTACTGTCTCGTCACCTCTCTGTTTCAGATAGTTCTGCGATACGATCGCAAGGGATTAATTAGTTAGCACTGTTTATAGTATTAATCAGTGTGCCAACTATAATTTTTTGAAGCCACGTATAGGTACATGATGATAGGCTAAAAACAAATGCATGCACCAAATTGACGGAAATAACACAAAATGAAGAGTGTCAGAGTAGCACCATTGCCGCATTAATATCTTGAGTTGTTGCACCATTCTCAGCTGCAACACTTTGAACTAGGAACTTGTACCTGCACTGCATGTCAGGAGGTGCATTATCACTAACAATAGAAAAAGTTAGGGAAGACTTTTAAGCAGAAAATTGAATTAAGGGTTTGGTTTTTTTGGCTGCGACTTGTGATTTTTGGTTACGGTTTGTGACTTTTTGGCTGTTTGTACGAGAGATTACAGAATAACAGAAACTCACATGCGGTTTTTACCGATATAAATGAAGTTAGTAAAGTATGTACTATAATTAATTAGTAGACTCTATCTTAAAAAAAATACTCGTTTGTAGAAAAATCAAAAAATAGCTTTTAGAAGCTGAAAAGAACAGGGCCTAAGCAGACTTGGGGCAGGCCGCCTCAAGCGTGGCATGGTACGGGCCACCCAACAGATTGGTTTTTTTAGGATCAGCCTAATCTTTTAGCCTATCACCTATCAGGCAAGCCATACTTGGGCCGTGCAAGTCGGTTGAGCCTTAGGCTGGCCGAAAAGGCTCGGTCCGACTCCCACCTCTATTCTCAACCCCTTATAAAGGTTCTACTATTAGAGCATCTCCAACAAATCTTCTAAAGTGCTCATATCCCCTATATTTTAGAAGAAAAGATAAAAAAGGGTTCAAACAGATCCCCTAAGTGGTACCCAAAAATATAGAGAACTCTATCCCTGATTTTTCGTCCCCCATATATGGAGGACGCACACCATCCCCTAAATCGGTCCCAACGCTCCTACGCCGTCCGATCCCCTAAATTCTTTAGTTGGTAGTTTTTGTGGACCCAGATTTTAATTTAGGGGACCATATTTAGAGGACTTGTTGGAGGTTACATATTTTTAGTCTTCTATATTCTAGATTGTGTCCTCTAAAAAGTGATGTAGGGGATGAGATTTAGAGGACATTGTTGGAGATGCTCTTACTTATTATATTATAACACAGTTGTCCGAAAAGAAAACCAAAACAAAACAATCATAATCTAAAAAAGAAATCGAGGTCAAATGCTTTAAAGGGCCGGACGATAATGGTGAACCGCCACCAGCCTCGTGACCTCCTCCTCCCTTCCTCAGCAAAACCGAGGACGAGAACGTACGACGACGACTTCCCCACGGCAGAGTTTCCCCCCCTTTCCCCTCCCCACTCCGACCAAAATCCTCCGATCCCATCCCGACTCCGTCGACTTGGCGCGCCCATGCGCAGCTGCTGAGAGGCGACGACGCCACGACCACGCGAAGGCGGCCATGGACGAGGGCTACGCCAGCCTCCCCACCAGCCACCTCCTCGGCTCCGTCCCCGTACCGATCCCCCCTTTTCCCTAGTCGCTTCCTGCATCTCGTTTCGCTAGGATTGACGTTGCTGTTGATTTGGGGGTGATTGATTTGATGATTTCTGTAGGCTGTGACTCCCGAAGAGAGGAAGCCCGGTGCCCCCGCCGAAGGTAGTGGTTCTTCTCTCTCTGTGCGCGCGCGCGCGCGCCAGGTTAGCGCTGCTGCTGCTGGGTCTAGGTTATTGTAGCTGTCATTAATTAGTGTCTGTTGGAAATGCAGCTGCCACCTCGCGTTTGCAGCAGTTCCCGCCTGTTCCTGGCGCTAATGGAGGAGGGTATCAGCCTCCAGGGACCCCTCCAGGTAACAGAAATATTTCAATGAATCTTGCTCTGAATGCACAATGTATCAGATTTATGGATGTGATAAAATTCGGTGCGAGTGGGTTGTGCTGTTGAATTCTTACCGACTTATGGGATTATGTTTGAATGCCAAGACCCAAGTGTATGGCTTAAGATTTTGAGTTCGAATTGGGAATGATGGATTCGGGAGCATTTAGAATTTTTTTCGATATGCTTTGCTGAGTAGCGGTTCTGTTGCTCATGTGAGAAATCTTGAATGAACTACACTGCTTCCCCCATGATTTTCCTCCAGAATATGACATTAGTGTATTAGCCTGGTATTGCTTTGTTTAAGGTGCATGTGCAAAAATACAAATGTCTAAAATTTGTAGCTACGTAGGTAGATACTTGCGGTGTACATTTTATCGTGTAGATGTAGTTGATAGCTAAGAGCAACTTTTGTTTGCATCAATCATTAAGTATTATGGCTGTTTCATGGAACACACTGATGATAATCTCGTGTATTTGATGAATGGTGCTGCCTGTGCCTACCACAACATTTTTAGGTCTTCAGAAAAAATTATATACAAACATGATCTTCTAACCATCTCCAATTTTAAGCAAGCACCGGCACGGCTTGTTATTTGTTACTTTGAACTTTGATCCCTGGCACTGTTTTGTATTAGTGAGTGATGATTGAATTTTGCTCAATATTGCATCTAGAATGGCATGTTACTGATGTTTCTTTTGCATACGTTGCTCCATGTTGTCTCTCTTTACTTTTGCAGATGGAGATGTAGAAACTCAGACAAACTGGAAAGGATACTTCAATGTTGCATCTTATGCTCCATATTTCAATGTTGATACTGATGTCGTGATTGACAGGCTCATCAGTTCAGTTTATCCAATGGATGGGTTTTTCAGGAAGATTGATGCTAATCCTGACATGTAAGTTTCTACTATTAGTCTGCCAATCTGCCATCTGCCTTCATGTTTCAAAAAATGGACTTCAAGTACCTTATGGTATTGATGCTATAATTTCTAGTAAATGACTCCAGCCAAGTCTAATATACAATTTTGTAACAAAACAAGAGGCAACGTACAATAGTTGGCTACATTATACTGTGTTGTTAACATGCCAAGTGGTATTGTAAGTTGTAGCAGATGCACATGATGCCAACTTTGTGTGGTGAAGTAATAGTAGCATGAGATGGGCATTTAAATAGGGAAAGTGCAGTAGTTTAAATAATTTTTTTTACAGATATGGTGTAACAGATTAACGGTAGTAAGGTATATGTTGTAACAGATGGGTTTTGTTACGCTAGCAGCATGATTATTAGGGGAACAGGACAAGTCAGTTTTTTAAAGGGAATTTTCACCCAATTTTGTACTTCCTTGAGCTTCTTACTGGTTATTATCTAGTTGGATTTTTTGTATATTGTACATTAAATATTTTACTTTTTTGTACTTTAATCATTCGATCTCTGGAGTCTACTTTTCGATGTGTGATGAATCATTCTGATTTCCGCAGGTATGGCCCCTTATGGATCACCACTACACTGATATTCATGCTAGCTGCATTTGGAAACTATGCCACTTATCTGATGCAAAAGAAAACTGATCTGAACATATGGAACTTTGATGTTGGCTATTTCAATTGGGCGGCTTCAGTCATGTATGGTTATGCTATCGTGGTACCTGCTGCATTCTTTTTCCTGCTTCAGTATTTTGGATCACGCCCAAGTCTTGTTCGGTTTTGGTGTATGTGGGGCTATTCTCTGTTTATCTTCGTACCAGCATCTGTAAGTATTCTAGTCCTATCCAAGTATTCATTTACATCCTTATGTTGTCATTAGCAAGAACATGCAGTGCTACGCATGTGTGCCTTTGTTTATATTCTTAGGAATTTTCACTATCTCTTTTATGCAAATATATATAATGGTTCCTGGAATCTCTAGTCTGAAAAATTGACTCTTTCAATGTAAAGAATTCATGATGTTATTATGGTTGTCAGCATTTGGACCTGCGATTCGGTTTTTGCACGTGAAGGGTGCTTTCTATGTCTAATACGGAGTGTTCTGCTATTTTTCTTTGCTTCAGATACTGTTACTTATTCCTGTGGAATTTCTTCGGTGGGTTATCATAGTTCTTGCTGGTGGTGCATCATCTTGGTTCATCGCTTTAAACTTGAAGGAATGCACTGAGGGAGCTGATATGATGGTTTTGATTGCTAGCGCAGCAGTGCTGCAGTTTGCCCTGGCACTGTTCATCAAAGTTTTCTTTTTTGCCTGAGATTATCTTTTTGGTGTTGCTCAGGTCTGCCTCTCTTTTAGTGTATAACTGCATATCCCTCAATTCTCCTTCCATAATTTCCCCTGCACCCTTCTCAACAGTCCATACCTTTATGAAATGTTGTTGAGTACTCTATAATAACATAGTTCATTATTTAAGTGGGGCAAGCTATTTTTATACATTTTATTTTGATTTTGGCAGGTGAGCTGGATGTGTTCTTTGTTCCCATCATTCTGTTCTGGCAAGCATCTTTTTGAGGACCAGGCGGACCAGTTTTACTCGACATACATATTGACCCTAGATTGATAGACCTTGGGTGTTGTCCAATTTGAAGTGTGTGATTTTTAAGGGTTTTGACTCCTGTAGTTGACAGAATTTCACTGTGTGTTCCAGTACAGAGTTACTGAGTCTGCCATCTAAATTTTCACTCAATAAACTTCTATCACTTTGCTGTACAATTACTATTTCACGACAAATGCTTGGCATGCGTCTGCTCACGGTGGTCAGCAAGAATGGACACATTTTTTTTGGTTTGTACAATCCATTCCTGGCAAGCAGGATTTTGTATGTTTTTATCCAGTATAGCTAACCGATGTCAAGTGTAGCATCTGTATACCAGTACATCTCATATGACTTCCAAGAGCAAATTATTTTTTATGAACTACTTACCTTCAATATTTCCTCGACTGAAGCTCAAAAAATTGGAACTCATCAGCTTGGTGCGTAAGAATTTCTCCTGGTTAATGTAATGCGTATCTGTCCTGTCCGCAGGAGTCATGATTCTGTACTGAATCTTTTTCAGTTCTAAACATTCCAGTCTATTAGCACTGAAATTCAGTTTCCTCTCTACCTGCCTGACCGTGTCTTCCGGCTCCTCATTTGTTATGGATCCGCATGTTATGGATCTCCACCTTTGTAGCTCTGTTCTCAGTTGTATATATGCCTGTGTAATACATCAATAATATACATGAGGTTATTGCCATTCCTGCATGGTATCAGAGCCCGTTCTTCCTGAACCTGATACTTCCCACCCTCCCAACTTCATTATGAGCGACACCACTCAGGCTGTTCATGATGCCACCGCCGCCGCCATGAATTCCTCCAGCGCCGCGGCCATATTGTCCCCTTCCTCTGCTACGAACCTCTCCGATCCATCTCCAGCCAACACCGCAGTTCATGGTGTTAACATCAAGTCGCTCATCTCGTTTTCCCTTGATCAACACTCCAACAATTACAGGCGATGGCGCACTCTCTTCCAGGTCATCCTTGGCCGCTTCAATCTCCTCAGCCACATTGACGGCAGTGATCCCATTCATGATGATCCAGTCTGGGTCCAAGAAGATCTCACAGTTCTTATGTGGATCTATGCCACTCTTGCTGACGATCTTCTTGATATGGTGATGGCCGAAAGCACCACTGCTTACGGTGTGTCGAGCAAGATCTCGGCTGTTTTCTGCGGCAACAAACCGAGTCGAGCAGTTCATCTTGAATCCGAGTTTCACTCTCTCATGCAAGGTGATCTCAATGCAACCTCCTATTGTCACAAACTAAAGTCACTTGCCGATGCACTCGCCGAGGTTGATCAACCGGTGGGCGAACGCACTCTTGTTCATCGTCTCATCATCGGACTGAACCCGCGCTACTCCAACCTTAAGACGCTGCTGCCCAAACTCCCGCAGTTTCCCACCTTCATGCAAGCTCGAGATTATCTTCTCATGGAAGAGGCTTCCATGGGGTCGTCATCATCGGCATCAACCGATTCTGCATTGGTGACTACTGGGAGCGCTGCCTGGTCTCCCAATGACTCGGGCGCGCGCTCGTCCGGTGGTGATCGCGCCAACTCGCCCAACTACGAGCGCGGCCGTGGCCGTGGCCGCGGATGATGGCGTGGTCGTGGCGGCCGAAACGGCAACTCACAAAACTCTGGCCGTGGGCAGAGTCAACAACAGCAACCCTCCTCGTGGATTCCGGGGTGTCCACCATGGTTTGCCCCTTGGTTCCAGAACCCTGGGGCCTGGCGTGCTCCCTGGACAGGGGCAACCGGGCCTGGTGTACTTGGTGCCAGACCACCGTCTGCCCCCGGACATGCTTATGCATCGGTGCAGCAGCCTTCAACTCAACAGGCTCCACTCAGTTCATCGTCTTGGGATGCAAATGGTCTACTTCAAGCACTACAGGCAGCATCTCTTCATCAACCAAGCAATGGTGCCGAATGGTACATGGATACAGGAGCTAGCTCTCACATGACCGGGGATCAAGGTAATTTGCCTGTGTATTGCTCTTCATCATTGCCCTATTCTTCTCATATCATTGTTGGAAACGGGTCTTCTCTTCCTGTTGTTGGCACGGGCACTACCACTCTCCACACCCCTCAGCACAAATTTCTTCTTTCCAAAGTTCTTCACACACCCAACATTGTCAAGAATCTAATATCAGTGCGCAAGTTTACTAAAGACAATGCTTGTTCCATTGAGTTTGATGCTAACGGTTTCTCCATAAAGGATCTTCTCACCAGGACCGAGCTGATGAGGTCCAATAGTGGAGGTGATCTTTATTCTCTTGGTCCAGCTTCGCAAACTTCTGCAACAACTCTCCTCGCCTGTTCTGCAGACCTGTGGCATCGACGGCTCGGCCATCCTAGTCACCAAGCTCTTCGCCATTTGATTTCTAATTTTCGGCTGCCTTGTAATAAACAGTTATCAACATCTTCCATTTGTGATTCCTGTCAAAAAGGACGTCATGTTAGACTTCCCTTTGCCACCTCTATGTCAAAAACTTACTTCCCTTTCCAAATAATACACTGCGATTTATGGACATCTCCAATTGTGAGCTTTACTGGTTTCAAGTATTATCTTGTACTTATGGATGATTACACTCATTACATGTGGACCTTTCCCTTGCGTCTCAAGAGTGATGCCACTGCCTCACTCATCAATTTCCATTCTTATGTTAATACTCAGTTTCACTCCCAAATTCAGTGCATCCAATGCGACAACGGCCGAGAATTCGACAATTCCCCTTTGCGTTCATTTCTGCTCTCCCGTGGTGTTACTTTTCGGTTTTCCTGTCCATATACCTCTTCCCAAAATGGGAAAGCTGAACGCGCAATTCGCACTATCAATGATACAATCCGCACCTTACTTTTCCAAGCTCACATGCCTTCACAGTTTTGGGTAGAAGCTCTTTCCACTGCCGCATATTTGATCAACCGACGTCCTTGCAAGCCTCTGTGTTTATATACACCATATCAAGCTCTCTTCTCACAGCCACCTGACTATTCTCATTTACGTACCTTTGGCTGCCTTTGCTATCCCAACTTACTTCCCCAATCCTCTCACAAGTTAGCACCACGTTCCAAACCCTGTGTTTTTCTCGGGTATCCGTCTGAGCACAAAGGCTACCGCTGTCTTGATATTGCCACGCACAAGGTCATTCTCTCCCGGCATGTGAACTTTGATGAGCTCAATTTCCCCTTTGCTTCACTTCCGGCTCCAACACAAACTCCTACACCCGTCTCTGCGCCCTCCTCGGCTCCGCTTCCAGGACCACCTTTCAAACACTCATCTTCCTCTACTGTCTCTTTCCCTGTCGAGTCACCACTCCACGCTGATCCGCCTGTTTCTGCATCATCCGATCTTCCTCCAGAGGCATCCAGCTCACCCTTGCCACCACATACTACCAATCCAGCTCCCCGTTCCCAGCACCCAATGCAAACACGCGCCAAACATGGTATTTCTGTTCCTAAAAAGCATTTCAATCTTTCTGCATCCTCCATTTCGCCCATACCAGCCACCTATCGCTCCGCTGTCAAAGATCCCAACTGGTACAATGCTATGTTAGAAGAATTTACTGCTTTGATGAACAACAATACTTGGTTTCTTGTCCCTAGACCTGCAGGTGTTAATGTGGTGACCGGCAAATGGATTTTTCGGCATAAACTGCATCCCGATGGCTCCTTGGCTCGCTACAAGGCACGTTGGGTGGTTCGAGGTTTTTCTCAGCAACACGGGGTGGATTATAAGGAAACCTTTAGCCCGGTGATCAAACCAGCTACCATTCGTCTTGTGCTAAGCATTGCTTCCTCTAATTGTTGGCCCATTCATCAATTAGATGTCAAAAACGCGTTTCTGAATGGCGTTCTTTCTGAAACAATCTATTGTGAGCAACCTTCTGGATTTGTTGATTCCACTCGTCCTTCGTATGTGTGCCAACTAAACAAATCATTGTATGGGCTTAAACAAGCACCACGCACTTGGTTTCTTCGGTTCACTTCATTCTTGACCACCCTTGGTTTTCATGCTGCCAAGGCTGATACCTCCTTGTTCATTCTTCATCATCACAATGCTACTGCCTACCTTTTGTTGTACGTTGATGATGTTATTCTCACTGCTAGCTCCAATCTTCTGCTCACTACTCTTATTCAGAAGCTGCGCAGTGAATTCTCCTTGTCTGACTTTGGTCCCCTCCGACAATTTCTTGGGATCACTGTATCCAACACCTCTAATGGTCTTTTTCTCTCACAGGAGCAATATGCTCGTGACATACTTGAGCGTGCCTCTATGTCCAATTGCAATCCTTGCACTACTCCAATTGACACAAAGTCAAAACTTTCTGGGACTGAAGGCGCACCGGTTGATTCACCAACTGATTATCGCAGCTTGGCTGGGGCATTGCAATATCTCACCATTACCAGACCGGATATCACATATGCTGTGCAGCAGATATGTCTCTTTATGCATGCTCCGAAGGAACCTCACCTCGCCTTACTGAAGAGAGTGCTGCGCTATATCAGAGGTACACTGTCCCATGGCCTTCATCTCTACAAAACCAAGCACACAGATCTGATTGCTTACACAGATGCTGATTGGGCCGGTTGCCCAGATACCAGACGCTCCACTTCTGGTTTTTGTGTTTACTATGGCGGCAACTTGATCACTTGGTCCTCAAAACGGCAAGCTACGGTATCGCGTTCTAGCGCGGAAGCTGAATATCGCGGGATTGCCAATGCCGTTTCTGAACTTTGTTGGCTTCGGAATCTTCTCAGGGAATTACACAGGCCATCGTCTCATGCTGCAGTTGTGTATTGTGATAACATCAGTGCAATGTTTCTCTCCACAAACCCGGTGCAGCATCAAAGAACAAAACATGTGGAAATCGACTTACATTTTATCCGTGACAAAGTTTCTCTTGGGCAGGTCAAAGTTTTGCATGTCCCTTCTGCGCATCAGTATGCTGACATATTCACGAAGGGGTTGCCGCGACCGTTGTTTGAAGAATTTCGCTCCAGTCTGCACGTTGGACCACGTCCAGACTGAGGGGGGCTATTAGCACTGAAATTCAGTTTCCTCTCTACCTGCCTGACCGTGTCTTCCGGCTCCTCATTTGTTATGGATCCGCATGTTATGGATCTCCACCTTTGTAGCTCTGTTCTCAGTTGTATATATGCCTGTGTAATACATCAATAATATACATGAGGTTATTGCCATTCCTGCACAGTCCAATCCCTGAGTGGAACATTTTTCACCAGGTTTGGAGCTCAACAAGTACAGCATCAGTAAAGGCTTACACATTCAAGGAAGGAATCTTGCAGTAGTCAATTCACATTATCTTGTTAACCAAATCAACCCATAGCCACTGCCCAGTGCCCACTACCCACACAGCAGAGCATATCAACTGTTACATGTGATGATGTAAAGCTAAAGCTCAAATAGAACGTCATTTTTTAGCAGCATTTGCCTCCCTGTCCAAAAACTGCTTAAAAGAAACTGGTTCAAGCTACATAAATTAAATGAAGAAACATCTATTTCCACTAACTTTTAATCAGAAACATCTATTTCCACTAACTTTTAATCAGACCCTTGAGTTTTCTCAGCCAAGACAAGTACTCATGGCACTCCTTGTTTATCATGTACGCATGTAAGAAATTGGTAAAATCTGTCGAGATGCCCCTACTTCTCAAGTAGGAATACAAAGCCTTCTGAAGCCCCCCAGGAATGTTACTGCAAAAGGATGTAAATCCACGATAAGTAAACGTACAACAGACATCACAAACCATCATACTATCAACTAAACAAGGGCTTAATTCTAACCTGAATGCAGTGCCCCCACTTAACGAACCACCAGATTCATCACTCGGTCCAAATTCCAAGCTCTCAATGATGAGTTCCGCAGGGTAAGAGCTACAACTAATTTCCAAGCATGAAGCCACCCCTTTGCGAATTCTCACTATCAGTGGGATACAGTACTGATTTGGGACACCGTTACTGGTGCTGCTCTGGTGTTTGCCATCTTCAGCCTGGTCCTCTTGCTCGTCATTTTGCAAGGCTGCATCGACAGGGCTCGGCAAGAACACCTCCACTTCAATTTGCTCCCTCTGATCGCTCCTTGTGAGTGTTATCCTGTTGGTACCCTCCTTATCATGGATCTCAAAAGGGAAGCCTTCCCCTAATTCCTTAGCCTGGCGCAACATAATCACAAATTACATCTCCAGATCAAAAAGTGATATCTTCTACCATCCCCAAATCATCTACAATAACTAAATAACAAACCCTATTCCTCTCTTACTATGCAATTTCTCGCAACCCTAACCTAAGCACCCTCTAAAGATGGGGACGTTGCAGACGGAGTTTTTCTCAGGTGTTCATATAAAAAGGCGTAAAAGTATCAATCAGAGGTGTGTTGTTACCCAGTCGCGGTTCTTGCAGTCTTTCTGGGCGTAGGAGATCTCGAAGTTTATGATCCGGAGGAGGTGGGCATCGGAGGCGGCGCTCGGCTGCGGAGCAGAGAGGGAAGAGAAAGGAGAGGCGGAAGCGGCACGATGGTGATGGAGATGATGGTGGGGAGGACGGACGCAGCCGCCGAGTCGGCCGCTCCAGGTGGCGAGAAGGCCGCGCACGGCCGCCGCCATGGGAGCGCGGCGTAGGGTGGAGGTGATGGACATCGCCGCAGAGGTTTCCCAAAAGGTTTTGTGAGGGTTCTTTCGGGTTTTCTCCCCTTTTCCTAGCTAAGCACACTCACCCGACGTTTGGGCAGTCCGTTTGCGCGCGGCCGGTGGAATTGTACGCTCAGAATTGCTAATTCAGACGTGAAGAAAATTATTCTTTTAGGTTATAAGATAGACGTGCGTTCGTAAGTATACCTTAATACACCACTAGAATTACAGAGACCAAAGATAAATACATATACATATAGCTGTAAAGGTAAATACCGGGTTTGAGTTACACTCTTCTCACCACGGCTCAACCATTCCACAAGAAGTGGGTCTTAGATGTGCATAAAATTATTGATACTCCAATTTTTAGAAGCATTTTTCTAAGGGATCAACTAGCCTTCGCACGTTCGATGGGAGGTTTTCCATCGGACGCTGTGAAGCAATATGGGTTAACAACTTTTGCAACATTTATAACTAATATATACAACAAATTACATAATAATAGTGAAATATTAAGAAAAAATTAAAAATATTACCTTCTTAGTAAAAAAAGAATCGAATGAGCCATGAATATAGAACTTAGCTAAGTACTAAAACAAGACCAAAAAAATTTAAACAACAAATTTATGACCTTGCGATATTGCAACATTTATAATAAGATGGCGCAACATCCTGAAGTCCCAAACCCAACATTTCAAAATTTTGTTGCAACAATAAAAAAAATAGATGAAACATTTCAAAATTCTTATTACAACAATTCAAATAACATATTTCAACATCTCACATCTTTGTAGAGGTGAGCTTTTCTTCTTCATCAACCATGGTTACAACACTTATGAAGTACGTACTCCAAGCCCACCTATGATGGAGCATGGCTAGCTTAGTTTGACGCTCGTGAGCATAAGTGTTAGCAACCCCGAAAAGGGGTGGGTGTCCATGCAGGGTTCCGACCGCGAGTGGCGAGAGAGGGAGGGAGGAGGAGAGAGAGGGAGTAGGAGAGGCGGTGCAGTGCTACCCATGGGGAGTGAGGAACACGGCCATGCAAGTGCCTGTCAGATGCGTATGGCGACCTCTCTTTAGTATCGTCTTGGGTGTTGGTCACAATTGGCTCAGCTTGAGGTGCTTGGAGTCTTTGAGATAGCTAGTGTGGAGTCATTTGGTTAAATAGAAGTAGCTAGAAGAGACATGACGCAGCGAAGAAATATAGACGCATAGTAAAGCACATGGGCGAAGAAAGACATCTGATGTTTTTGATTGGCATCAGACGTATGTCCCAAAGCATTACCCTTTTTCTAAATCATAGATGCACGTTTGTTCATATTGAGTTTTGCTGATGCTTTTTGGCCTTAGCTTATAAATAGTAAAAACTTGTAGAGAGCAATGTGGAGAGGGAAAAACTCATGTGCGATTTTGGTTGATATAAATGAAATTACTATAGTGTGTACTATAATTGACTAGTAGACTCTACTTTAAAAAGACATCTCGTTTGAAAGTTAGGTACTGTAGAAAAGCCATTTACTATAAAAAATCAGCTTTTAGAAGCCAATATAAATATGGCCTTAGAGTTTCTATCAGACATGTTGTCGGTCAAATGCACTTTGTGTCCCGTAGTGGAGGGATATTAGCTGGCTAATCTTCTTGTTTGCACTTGCCTTCCGCCATGCACAATTCCACTGTTCTTCTCGACACATTTCTCTCTCTCCCTTCTCGCTCGCCTTCTCCCCCTATCTGCCCCTCAAATCTCATTCCCAATTCGGCGGCACACTGACAACAAAGGCCCACGGGACACTGGGTCCAACAATGTCACTGTTGTTTTTGTCACCAAGCGTCACTGCTTGCACCTCCACCGCCAAGTGATGCCTCCTCCACCATCATCCGGTGCTGATGAGCGTCATGGGCATGGTAAGAATGAGGAGGGAAAACCTAAGTGAAAAGCCACAAATCTTGAGCTGGAAGTTGGGCAGGGAAGTTGCTTTTTAAAAAAAAAGAAAAATGAAACTTTTTAGTTGAAAGTTAGAAATTTAGAGTTGAGACCAAAATTCTCAAAGTAGGTGAAAGTTTGAAATCCAAGTTGAAGCGTTTGGAATTCTTGATCTTGAGTTGAAAGTTGAAATATCGGAAATTTGTTTTTTTTTTCGAGTTGGAAGCTAGAATATTCTCTAGGTACAAGTTGTTGCGGCAGCCGATGGTGGGTAGTAGGTTGCTGGAGAGGAAGAGGAGAGGTGGAAGCAGGGTGTGGCCGCATGGTAGCAAGTGCAATTTAGTCTGGTAGAATGCAGTAAATTTAATTAGAATGTAAAATAAGATTACTTAACCTTTAGTGTCTGGTTATCTACTGCATGAGTAACTAAAATAGTTTAAATATTTAATTGAGGTTTAATTATCAATTAAAGGCATTAATAAAATGTGGATTAGTTGTCATATATGAATAATGGTGCTCTCATCCTTTATTTCAAACCTACATATTGGTTAAGGCATTAATAAAGAAAAATGATTTTGATTAAATATCCAAATTTAATAAAGATTACCCTTAATTAAAATATAAACATTTATGCCCTAATATTTATCATACTACCATTAAACAAGTCTCAGTGATATAATTTATTAAACGGCAATAATGAAATATTACCTTGTACAATAACCTTTACTTAGATAAATAAATCTAAATTAGATGGAGCTAAGCCTAATAATAACTCAAGCGTAGATAAGCTGATAATGGTGCCGGTAATTAAATCCTAGCGTTAGGCTTAATAAATAATAATGATGAGCATGAAATAACAAGATACGACCCATACAACTGAATCCTAATTCAAGTTGAAATAGACTTAGTGAAGACTAAGGCCACCTAAAATATCACCCCATATAATGCTATACACCTAGACTCAAGAATTAATTCGGTACACCAAAATGCCCTGAATATTAGCGTTCGACAAAGTAATACCTAGCTAAACTTGTACATTAAATCATAGGTCTAACCTAACTCATGAAACTTCCTTGATAAATACCAAAATAATAAAAAGAGAGTATTCATAAAAAGATCAAGTTATCGTATTCTACCACCGGCCTTGCCTCAAATCACACAAATCACCCGTTAACTCATAATAAAACTAAATTGAGTTTATTCGGATTTATTTGGATCTTTTGAGTTATTTGCTTTCATTTGGATTCAGTCGTTTGTCGCGTAATTAGAAATTGGGAGTCGTGAAGATTCAGTGGATCCAGCAAGATTAAGCTCGAAGTGAAGATAAAGACCGGAAGCACAAGGGAAAGTATCGTGTGAGCTCAAGACCGCGGTAAACCACGCCAGGCGAGTCAATACTTTGATCATGTTGAACCTACATTTTTGCAAATTACTTTGGTTTAAATTATCAAATTGCATGCTATTATTTTATATGCAAATACATGTTAATTTAAGATTTTAGTTATATGCCCATTGTTTGCTTGATTAATATTACACCTCCTTTGGAATACTTGAATATGTGAACCTTGTCGCCCTAGCAAAATTATAATGGTAACCTTTGAAAAGAAGTCCCTAATTATATGTCATGCTTAGTACTGCATAAATACTCAAGGGCACTGAAATGCCCCAAACATCATTGTCATTTTAAATCATGAGAAACTGGTTTGGGCAGTTATGGTGGGAATGACCGGTATGTTTTGACATGATTATTTTATGCTCCACAAAAATCCTAAAATTGCTTAAATACCTGGATGGATGGTTTGGGGGCTGGTATGTGGTGCAGTGGATGCACAAAATGTGAAATGTGGTAGAACCATCTGGGTAACCTTAAGGACTGAATCTTGTCATGTCAACCTGTGTAAAACAGTACAACCATAAGTTTTGCAAAGTGCATCTTGGCTAAGTAGATTTATCGACTCTCCGGACTCATCTCACTGGTAGTGGATAGAAGTAGATACGCACGGGCAAGGGAGGCCCTAAGGGACACCAGTGGAGGGTGAAGTTTCTCAACTGTCCTAACGTTGCGGGAAGTAGGAGCCCGGCTACGTTAGTGGCTGTGGGAAACATCCCGCGCATAGATGGGACCCACCGCAAGTGGGCGGCTACCCATAAGGTGAGATGAGAGAATGGATTAGATACTTTGAGAAGTCACTGTGATGGTCTGCTCAACCACATGACTAAGGAATCGTGTGGGGCAACGAGTTGATTGTCTCTTGTGGTGAAAGTGTACAAACTTTGCAGAGTCTAAAACTATTCGAATAGCCGTGCCCACGGTCAAGGGCGGACATGGGAACTTAACCAGATATAGTTCTATTTAAAAATGTTTGAAAAATGGGAATGGAAAAGCGGAGGGCAGTGGAAAGCCCTGATTTTGAATTGTTCTGGGTGTCGTCCTAGTGGTAAGTTAAGCGGCTATAACACTGAAGGATGTTATATGGTGTGATGCCATATGTATGGAAAGATTATGGTGATATTAGGCATATGGTGTGATGCCATATGTATGGAAAATCATGTTAATATTCCTTGAATATTATGTTTTGTTCCAAAGTTGCTAGGTCTCAGAAAATTTTATATTGTATTTCAAATAGTGGCATTTCTATTCTTACAAAATAAAATATGGGAAGAATAAATAGAGTCGTAAGAAAAGAAGATGGCTGTTTATGGTAATTGCATAAAGAAGTTGGTGGATTTATGTTGATCATAATAGGGATAATGATAGTATGAATTTTGGGAGAAATAAATTGGTGGAACCTAAATGAATATACAGGCTAGATAGTTGATTTAAATGATCTTTGGAGATTTAGGGAGTATAAAGGTAATTGTTGGATCACAACACTGATACTTAGTATAAATTCTTGAAAGATGTTGACAATGATGGGATTAATATGATTTGATCAAATACTAGATGGATAATTTGAATCTTGGGAATTTGGAGGTATGAAAATAACTATTGGAGATTTATCTTGATCAATGATATTCTTGGTGGGTATATATTAGTGAATCATAGACCTGATCAATAATATTCTTGGTGGATATTTATTAGAGAATTCTAGATCTGATCAATGACATTTTTGGTGGATGTATACTAGCGATTCGTAGACTTGATCAATGATATTCTTGATGGAGGTACAATAGTGAAGTAGTTAGAGATGGATTATAAGGTGATAATTGGAAGAGCAAATTATGGTTGTGGATCAGTAAAAAAAGGATTGGATTGTTAGGGGTTAGAATACAAAAAATACTGGTGGATTAATTAAATGATGTCGCTCACTGTTTCGGGGGTTAAATAGTAAACAATATAGGAAGAAAGAGATCGGTGGATTAGTTAAATGATGGCATCCGTTGTTTGGGGTCTTAGACAACAATCAGTAAGGTAAGTGTGTCCTTGGTGGATTAAGTCAATTATGGTAATCGCCGTGTGAAGTTTAGGCAGTAATAACAACACTATGGTTAAATAACAATAATGCTGCTAAAAGCGATTTTTTTGGGCAAATATAAAAACCCGAGCCTCTCCTTTGACAAGCCATGCATACTATTTATTTGCATTCTGTGTATTGGCTCGCGGAGCACGGGGTTGGAGTGCTCACACTCGCTTTTGCGACAGAATTCAGAATCAGAAATCAAATCACCTCGCCTCAGCAACAAGATTGGACAAGCTGGCCGAGAAGATGAAGATGTCAAGGGCTAGGTCGCGAACCTCCAGTTGGCTGCCTGTGGGCATGTCCTGAAGGTCCCACCTGTGTGCTTCGTTCTTCCGCTGCTGCAATTTAATGATTTCGGCCTAATCGGCCCATGAGTAAGTCTACTATTATATTTACGCTTCCGCATGATATGTACTTTGATATTCAGAACTGTAATCTGTGAGCACTATCTACTGATCCAGGGAATAGTACGGAGGAATCACAGAAGATTCCGGATTGTAAAATCTGGGTCTGACAAGCACCCTCTCCGAGGACAAGGACGGCGCTGACCGCCGTTGCCGAGGCGGCGAGGTAGAGCAGGAGGGGAGCCTCTAGTGCTGGGGCCACCAGAGTGGGAAGGGTTGCGAGGTGTTTCTTGAGGTCGTCGAAAGCCTTTGCGCAGTCGTCGTCCCAATGAAACCCGTCGCAACCGCGGAGGGTCTTGAAAAATGGCAAGCCCCGCTCCGCTGCCCTGGAGAGGAAACGACTCAGAGCCGCCATGCGGCCTGCCAGCCTCTGGACCTCCCGCGTCGTCTTGGGCGGTTCCATGCCCAGGATAGCGTCGACCTTGTCGGGGTTCGCTTGAATGCCTCACCCGGATACGAGGAAGCCCAAGAGCTTGCCCGCCTACACACCGAAAACACATTTGTCCGGATTGAGCTTAATGCCCGCCTTCCTAAGGTTGTCGAAGGTCTCCTGAAGATCCCGATCGTGGGAGGCGAGCTGCCTGGTTTTTACTACCATGTCGTCCACGTACGCCTCCACGTTCCTCCCCAGCTGAACAGCTAGGGCCAGCGCAACGAGGCGGGTGAAGGTTGCGCCTGCGTTCTTCAAGCCGAAGGGCATCCTGACAAAGCAAAAGGTCCCTACCGGCGTAATGAAGCTGATTTTATCCTCGTCGTCCTTGGCCATGTAGACCTGATGGTAGCCGGAGTAGGCGTCTAAGAAGCTCATGAGCTCGCATCCGGCGGTAGCGTCGACCAGTTGATCTATGCGCGGCAGAGGGTAATCGTCCTTCGGGCATGCCTTATTGAGGGCGGTAAAGTCGATGCACATGCGCCAGGCGCCGCTGGCCTTTTTGACCAACACCGGATTGGCGAGCCAGTCCGGATGTTGGACCTCGCGGATAACCCCCACTCGAAGGAGCTTCGCCACCTCCACCTTGGCCGCTTGCTGCCGGTCCATGGACATACGACGAAGTTTCTGCTTGACTGGCTTGGCGTCAGGGCGGATCGCGAGGTTATGTTCGATGAGGGCGCGGTCCACTCCTTTGATATCTTCCGGGGACCATGCGAAGACATCTATGTTGGCCCGAAGAACTCGGAGCAAGTCTTGCTCCACGTCCGGAGGGAGGCCCTCGTCTATGGATACGAACTGCCCCTCCGCCTAGAGTGACACCCTCTTCACTCCGCCCTCCGGGTGGGGCTTGGGTGTCCATCCTGGGGCGGATGGCGCGTCTGCCTGGTTTTTGTCGGCGAGGACGTGCACCTTACGGTGCAGGCTTCCGGCTCCGGTTTCGATGCTCCTAGCCATATCTTGATCGCCGAAGACGGTGATGACGCCCCGCCGGCCTGGGAGCTTCATGCATAGGAAGGCGTAGTGTGGGACCGCTTCGAAGGAGTTGATGGCAGGCCGGCCCAATATGGCATTATACGGATACAAGACGTCCACGACGTCGAAGACGACATCTTCTGTCCTGGCGTTGTCGGCCTGGCACAAGGAGACCTGGAGACGTACCTGACCCAAAGCCTTCAGCGGCTGCCCTCCGAGGCCCTGGAGGGGGGCTTCCGAAGCTTGTAGTAGGCTCCGAGGTACTCCCATACGATCGAGGGCCTCCGCGAACAAGATGTTTGCGGAGCTCCCTCTGTCAATGAGGATACGCCTGACGTCGCAACCTGCGATGTCGGCCTGGATGACCAAGGGATCTTGGTGGGGGAATTCTACGCCCTGGGCATCGGCTGACATGAAGGTGATGCTGCGATAGGGCGCCCGCGGAGGTAGTTGTGCTGAGGAAGTGCTCGACGAAGAGCCTCCAGTGATGACGTTAACACCACGGCACTGGGTCTCTCCGGGGGGCCCAGCGCGTGAGGGACTGCCTTGCGTACACTGTACGTGGGCTATTGTGGGGGGGCAGTGTCTCCGAGGCCCGTACATGGGACATCGCTTGCCGCAATGCCGCGATTTTGGTGCATGTCCGCGTGAAATGGCCCCCGTAGCCGTGCACTTCGCACCATCTGCCGTATTGTAGGATTTCCTGCTCCGCACGCGGTTTCTCATCGCGGCTTCCTTCGCGTCCCCCTCCGGCGCCCGAGGTTAAAGCGGCTTCCCGGGGAACGCCTTGCGCAGCGAGGACGTGGCGGGCCTTTTGGGGTCTTCGCCGGTTACGCCGGGGCTTGCGCCTGTCGTATGACGAGTTGTGGTGCACCCCGTCGTCGACGCGCTCACGAGTGTCACCCACGGGCGCCTGCTTGTGCTTCGTCCTCGGGTTGTCTCTTGCGCTTCTCCTTTGCAACAACTCCTCCGCTTTCCCGGCATCGGAGCTGTCGCCGCTGCGCCTCCACGCGTCCTCCTCGGCTTGGGCGTACACTTCCATTTTGTCGAAGAGTTCTGCCTCCGACTTGAGCGGCTTCCGCGCGTTATACTCAGCGAGCGGTCCCGGGCGGAGGCTTTGTATCACTGCGTTGATGATGGTTGCCTCGTTAACGTCCCTGACTTGGCAGCGTACCTTGGCGAAGTGCTTGAAGTAAACCCGGAGCCCCTCCTCGGGTTTCTGCTTGACTGCGAAGAGCTGGTCCGCATCGACACGCTCGACGTAATTTCCCTGGAAGTTGTCGTAGAGCCGATCGCGGATCTGTTCCCACGCGTGGATGGACTGTGGTTTGATGGCGAAGAACCAGGACAGCGCCGCCCCTTGTAACGCGAGGGGGAGTGCTTTTGCCTTTGTGGTGTCGTCTCCGCCAACGGCTTCGATAGCGGTCTCATACACGCGCACGAACTCTCGCGGGTCGGAGTCACCCTTGTACGCCTCGATAACGCTCGGGAACTTGAAGTCCTCAGGCCATGTCGCTTGCTGCAGGCCCGTGGAGAGCGGAGACTCCGGGTCTACGTGCCGTAGTGGGACGCGACTGGACGCAAGGGCGTCGCGGCTATTCGCCCTTTCTGAGGTGGGCTCAGACGCAACCGCCGGCGTGGCGCGTTGGCTCCGAGCCTCTTGTATGTCTTGCACGGCCCCGCGGAGATCTGACAGCTCTCGCTGGAACGCGCTGAGGGCTACCAGCAGGGCGGTCTCCACCGTGGGCGTGGTTGGGGCCGTCGGTACGCTCGACGGCACGACCAGGACGGCGGCGACCACGGCCTGCGCGCCCAATCTGCCCGCACCGCTGGCGCGGAGGACCCTGGGGCCGGTGACGAAGCCCGCGTCGCCGCCGGGACCACTCACCGCTCCCGCGCCAAGTTGGGAAGTGGACGCGCCTGCGTTGTCACCGCCGGGGTTGGTGGTCGGGGTGGTGGTGGTGGCGGGGTCAGGCGTCGCATCGTGAACGCCAATGCTCACGATCGTCACACCCGCATCGCCACCCGTACCTGCAGCTGCCAATGCCGAAGCCCTAGTATTGACGCGAGATTTCGCCGCTTCCGCCGTCTTCCTCTTCGCCACCGATGGTGAAGCTTCCTTTGGTGTCATCCTCCTTCGGATCTGGAGGCTTGCTCTTGTCCTTCCCACGGACGGCGCCAACTGTTGTGGTTACAGACCAAAGAGAGAGAGAGTATGGTAGTAGGGAGTTAGGTGAGTAAATGGCTTAGGGTTCCTCCCCATGGCCTATGTCATATATATATATATATATATATATATATATATATATATATATATATAAATGGGAAGGGCTTTTACAATTATACCCTTACACGTAAGTATTCCCCTCAGGGGTACTCATGTCATTACACATGTCCCATTTTGGGTCTTACATCCTTCTAACAGGCCTACTGGGCTTAGGTGGGGGCCACCCCTACAACAGGACATCACACAATTGTTCCCCAAATTATTCCATGTGGTATAAATCCCAGTCGTGACCTTAACCCTAGATCCGTACCTCAAACAGTCGCTGTCTCTCCCATTTCCCACTGTTGTTGTCGGGTCTCCATCAGTCGCTGCTTCCTCGCAGGGCCACTGCCACCGCCACCCTGCGAGAGTGGGCTGCTGCCAGGGTCGCCGCCATTGGGAGAGGGAAGAAGAGGAGAGTGCTATTGTTGGGGAAGAAAAGGAGAGACCACTGGTGATTGTTGCATGCTGCTGATTTGAGGAGAGCCTTGCGCACTGCCATGAGAAGAAGAGAGAGAGAGAGAGAGGAGATGTGGGACTGCAAAATCATAGACCGGGTTGGGTTTGTGTTGTGTTGCCTTTGGAGATCAAGTTGTGTAGATTGGTCTTGTGGCTGCTAGTGTAGCTTGCCACAGGCTCTTGCATGTGGCTACGAGGCCTCAGGTGTGCTGCTTCTTTGGTTTGGGTGATGGCGAAGGAGTTGGACGAGATTCCTCGATCTTTTGATGCATGAACAGGTGATAGCCGTGATCGTGGATAAACACTAACCAGGGCGCAGATGTAAAATACGCAAGAAAGTTACTGTCATTTCCGAATGATGTTACCATTGATTCTGAATGAAGTTATTGCCAAATCTTCACAGTGCTGAAAAGTTATTATCGGTTCTGCATGAAGTTACTATTAGCAGCGAGTGAAGTTATTGCAGACGCTTACAGTACACAGTCGATGATAACTTTTCGTACAACCGGTGATAACTTGCGGGGGCGCAAAACTATGCATACAGAACGCATAGGCGCAGAATAGCGCTACCATATATATATATATATATATATATATTGCTTTAATGATGTTATTATATATCTTTATCTATTTAAACATATTCTAATAATGATTATAATATACTTTAAAATGAGTTACATGAAAAATTTCATAAAAATCTATTTTATAACATAATTTGCGTATATATTCAGCCTATGTATGAAAAATGATATATAGCAAAAACAAAGAATTTCGATGAAAATTTTTCATCCAAGTTGCATTGAAATATCTTACAATTAGTATTTAAATATACCAAAAATGATAGAGGTATAAAATATTAGTTTAAGTGGTATATTAAAAGTGAGTATATATTCCTGTAAGTACGGAATAGGCTTCGTTATGTTAGAAAAGACTAGTAGAGGAAGTCATACAACATCAAGATGCTGACAACTAGTTTTTGAAAGCAGATAATAATTAAAACTAGGGTCTTCTTTAAGCAGAAATAAATTTGAATATACATAGACTCTTTCTCGGGAATTAGGAGTGCACAAGGTGATATCCGTGTGCTAAATTATTTGCAGAAGCAATCCACTCTCTCATGAGCATCAGATAGGCACTTTCTCAGGGAATGCCCCTGGGCAGCCTAGCCTGAAGGCCAACAGAATATATATGCTGAAAAGGGCGTACACTGCATATGTTATAGCTAACATGTCTTATACAATATACAGAGTAAAAAGAATGATTCCTTTAAGGACTATAGCCACTGTATATTCCAAGGGTAGTCCAATAGCAAAAGAATATCTGATCGAAAGTTTTTTCTCAGAAGAGGTGGCCGTCAGCACAACAAACAACTGATTCCTTGCCAAGGAAAGATATCAGCCTTCTGAGAGATGATGACACACTCACTTCAGTAGTTCAGCCGAACCATCTCATGATCTGTCTGGTTTCAACTAGCATGTCGAACCGGGTGTTCTATCTTTTGATTAAGGACAAAAATATAAAAACACAACTTCAAAACTTTAAATCAAAATTTTTTGGATAAAGGGAGATAGAAATCGAAATGACAGCAGTCCAGAGGAAGATATATGATCGAGCAAATATTTTCAGTTTGTTCTCTAGAAGAAGGCATTTATTCCCAGCAGTTCAAGGAAAATATGCTCACATAATCAAAGACAACAAGCAGGGGTGTTATGCTGGCATGTGATGCCTTTAGTGCTGCAGTTCATACACTTCAGATTTCACAATCCCAAAAATCCTCCACGGTTCTGTAAATACCTTGGGGGTGAACTACAAAGTCAGCTCTCAGCGTTTTAATCTGCATGTTGAAAGTCAAAATAAATTACCAATATGAGAAGGTAAATTCTGAAGATTGTCATGTGCTACAATTCCCCGAGAAAAAAATGCAAAGCATTACAAATTACTGTGTGGATATGCTTCTGTTTCAAGATAACCAAAATAATAAAGACAGGCAGGACCATGCAACAGGGGGGGGGGGGGGGCGTTGAGACATACCTGTTGCATTTCAGAGAACTTTGCCATCAAATCTTCGGGAATAGACCAATCAAATATGTTCAAGTTCTCCTCTATCCTTGCTTCATTGGTGCTTTTTGGAAGTACACTCTGGCCCATTTGAAGACCCCAGCGCAGAGCAACCTGTGCAGGAGTTTTCTGCAACCTCTCGGCAACAGAGATGACAATAGGGTTGCTAAGAATGCTTGGCCCCTCGACCCTAGGTGATCCAGGCTTACCTAATGGTGAATATGCCTGCAACAAGTAGAAATTTATGAAGATTTTCAAGAAACTAGCGCAGCAGCTTACTGAATAAAAGGGCAAAGTTTCTGGTATATTAGTAATGTACTAATGTTCAAAACTTACAGAAAGATGAACACCCTTTGACAGGCAAAGTTCGCGGAGTTTCATTTGCTGCCAACCTGGATGGGACTCAACCTGGTTGACTGCTGGAGGTACACGAGCAATGGCAAGCAAATCCTCCATCTTCTTACAAGAAAAGTTACTCACACCAATTGCACGAGCCTTGCCAGAGTCGTATAACTTCTCCATCGCTCCCCATGTACCAGGAATATCAAGAGGGAGAAAGTTTTCAGGGGTTGGGATAGCTCCTTTCTTAGAACGAATTGGAGAATGGATCTGCAAAATGTAGGCCATCAACATACAGTTAATGCATTTCTCACTCGTAATGTGCTTGACAATGCACTTCACAGTTCAGTGAAAGTTATATTTTTGCTGTTTTCTTTGATCACTCAAATACAGAAGATCCTTCATGTGATCTTTCATGTTGAAAAACTTGTTCAGAGGGCAAGATAGGCATAACTCATCTTATCATGGATCCATTGATGTAGAAGCTAAGACCTAAAATTTATTTTTGGTAAGTGTACTCCCTCCCTCTTTTTATCATGCAAGGATTAGTGCTGCTCTAAGTACAGAGGTAAAGACAAACACAAACACAAAAGGCGCAATCAATTGATTACTACCGGGGAAAAAAGGTGAACTCTTGCACATACAAAATTGGATTAGCATACTTGCTCTTATACTTTTAGTATTCAGTAAGCCACAGGCATATCTTTTTCTTCTTCTTTTTTTTTGAAAGTAAAGGGCCACAGGCATATCATATTGCATACACTGATCAAAAGGATAGACAATCAAGTATGGGAATTTACAAGGAATAGGTCTAAGTAATCCAGCTGCAAATCTTCAAGGGTAGTGTCAATGCCCTCTGGTACATCTTCCGGGGCTTGATTACCAGACCTACAAAATTCAAAACATCTTTGGTTAACACAGCACTGCAAGTTACATAAGCTACTCCCACACATGATGTAAGTATGGTTGAGAAAGGATTCAAAGGAAGCCTAACCATAGCTTAGAAGTGATAAATAAGTCTTCACGCTCAACCACACCATCCTCAAATAATTTCTTCAGAGCCAGACCAATCTATAAATTAAAGGGCGTCTATTTCGATTTATTTGGTATATAACATAATATACATTCTGACAAAAACAAACAAGATTAGAGGTATAGACAACTTCTTGTAGTAGGATAATAACTTCAGAAACAACTATGCGTTGACTATTGAGTATTGACTAACCACCCATAATTCAGTGAAGGTCATTTGTGATGAATGATTGATAAAACTCCTACCATTAAATTATCAAGCTGATCATGCCAAGCTGCATATGTTAGAGATCAATGTGTAGCTATTTATAACCAATGACGGCGATGAGCATCCAATGTCCTCTCATTTCTTAGCCGGTGCACTCCCTTTCCTTGATCGTCTTATCACTGACTGCTTTTGACAACTAATCTAACTTTCCTCCCATTTTTTTGTTTTTTGAAAAAAAAGAACATCTCCTCCAAGACAAATTATCCATATTTTGTAAATAAGGACAAGAAGTCCCTGTTTCCTTTTATTAAAATCAAAACACAGCAGTACAGATTGTGCATTCGATCAAAAACAGACTGGGGCACACGAAACATAAATATTCGTTTGCAAGCAAACAATAATATTACAGTAATATTTTAAATCTAATATTACATATCTTTTCCTGCAAATACCAACCAATCCAATTTAAACAGTTTTTAAAAATAGCAACAGGCACATTGAAGGGACACCAGCTATGGCTCAAGTATTACTAGTTACCTCCTTCTCATTGCGGTATGCTGGAGCACAATCAATATGACGATATCCAGCCTGTATTGTAAAAGCAATCAAATTCTTAGGCCAGGATAGAACAGCAACTGTTTGATATTTTTGAACTAGACCATGATAAGAGTAACAATTTTCTATGTTCAGAAAAAAAAACATTTTCTAGCATAACTTCAAGAACAAATTGAATTGAATTTAAATATGTTCTCCCAGAGCTAGCTCTACAGATTCTACTTAAAAGACCTTGACAGCAGCATAGATGGCCTGCCCGACAACGCCAGGTTCTGCTTGCGCTGTGCCAAGGCCAACTGATGGGATTCTTGCACCGGTGTTGAGGACAAAGGATTCAACCATTTCTGATTATCTGACCCCCAAAACCTGCGGAGATTCAAGGACAAAGCAGAGAAAGATGATCGTACAAGATAACAATTACGAGGGACAGGCTAGCGCACTGCGTTAAGGACTAAGGAGCATCTGTTACTTAAACCGCCTTGTAATTGACGAGTTATCAGTAGGCCTACACTTCTAGATTTTGTTAAAGTTGCCAAGCCCCATCCCACTAAATGTCACAAATTTGCCGGTTCCACCCCACTAAATCATCACCCCTCACTATCTCAAGCCCCCATTTGAAAATAAGGACCAAAACACACTATTCTCTGAAAAATGATCCAGGAATAGAGGCATGAAGATGTACGCTAAAATTTTGCAAGTATCTACGCCTGATTTTCAGTACTTCCAAAAGAAAATCACAGACTGTTTGGATTGTTAAACGGAGTAGTAGCGTTCAGAAACAGGAAGCATCTATTGCTATCAGGGACAGAGACAAGCGAAGACTAGGGGAACATTCCGAAACTCTTCATGCCCAGAATATTTCGCAAGGTAATGATCTACTGGTACTAGTGAAAGAAACGGTCGCTACCGCTGCACAAGATAGAGGGGTTACTTCGCGATATCGCGCAAAGGCGGCGCCTTCAGGCCGTCTCTCGCCAAGAGTCCCGGAGCCGGCTCGCCGGAGAAGGCGAAGTCGAGGCAGGCGGACGGGCGCACCGGAGGGGAGAGAGGAGGCGCCGCAGGCAAGCAATGCGACTATGCGAGGCGGCGGAGACTACGGTGTGAGATTTTTTAAGTGTATTGTTATACAATATTCGACTGTTTTTAAGTACAAAAACAGTCAGCTTCATCTGGAACATTAGATCTTCATCTAATGAATCCACCCATACAAGTCCCCCTCCAAAAAAATGACCCCCCTCAAAAAAAAATGATCTAGGACGTTGGATCTCCATCTAACGGCTCAAAATCTGACTGTTTTTATACTTAAAAACAGTCAAATGTTATATAGACACTCCCATTTTTTAAATGTTATCTGTGAGATCATGTGAAGAAGACCCTTGGTTACGATAAATAATTGATCTTTAAGTTAAAGTGTGTGTAAATATTAAGTTTGGTTTTTGAAGTTTGTGTAGAAGGTTGCCTTCTACGACTTTAGACTTTATGACCACTGTTGTATGACTTGATGGTTGATACGAGTTCTTACGACTTGGTGGTCGGCAGAAATTCCTACGACTTTGAGGTAGGCAGGTGCTCTTACGACTTGATGGTCGTAACTTCTACTGGTTGTGATTGATAGTCGTAGCTCTGCCTGGTTGTGATCGATAGTCTAGTTCTACCTGCTTGTGATCGATAGTCGTAAGTCGTAGCGACCAGGTTTGGTAAAGTCATATCTGTTGTAAGAGATAGTCGTAGTGTTGTTTGCAGCAGTTGTAGCCAGTGTTCTCTATGGTCATAGCGACTGCCACATGGTCGTAACATCTGTTTCATGCTCGTAGCGATCTATATGATGGTCGTAACTACTTATTGAGTGGTCGTAGACTGCTGGTAGGACCTTATGGACTACGAGTATCTCATGTCTTGTGCATCAGAGTAATCGTAAATTGTATTAGACCAGTTGGTTTGCTGAGATTGTTCACTGGGGTACGTTCTGATTATGCAAATTGATGATTCTTGTGTATTGTACGGTGCTGCGTGATGTTTTGTTTGTTGGTGTTGGTTGCAAAACTTTGGAGCTAGGTCATGGTGAGACGTGGAAGGACCGGGACTAGGCATAGGGAGGTATTGAGATCTAGAACTGTCAGGGAGATGCCAAGGATGATTGAGGCTTCAAAGGTGGTTGCAAGTCGGGACGACAAGGAAGCGGGAAGCTTCAAGGAAGGTGACAGAGGGGTATTTTGGTAAATTGCCTTATATCGAGAAAGGAAGCGGTGTGTGAAACCACGGTATTAGCCTAAGTGGTTTAGATCTTCTATGTGCTGGAAGTGTAAAGTGATCAAATATTGATTCACTAACGGGTTGATGGATGTAAGCTGCTTTGAGAAACGTGCGTGAGAAAATCCGGTGTTAGGTAGGGGTTAATGTGTTATCCTTGGTTTGGAGAGCCTATAAAAGGGGATGGAGGGCTACCCATTCCGAGGTCTCTCTTGTCTTTCTTGCGTGTGTTCTTTCTGGATTATGGTTAGGGTTTTTGTGTGGAGCACCTGTGCTCTTGGTCCTCCTGGATGGAATCGCTGTAGGCTCAATCCTCAGGCCAATACATCTATCTTCGATCTACTATTTGTGTATTGTTGTTTGTTTGGTGTTGAGTTGGTTTGGGTCGTTTCGCCTGCTTTCTCTCTATTTTTTGATTCGCTCCTCTTTCTAGATCTAAGAGAATATTCTTGTTTGTTTTGTTGATGATCTGACTTGCTGTGTGTTGGAGAATCATGCTCAAAGCCATCTTGGCTATTCTATTCCTATGAGCAAGGTCTGATTGTCTTTTCATCCTCTCAACTTTGGTTTTGAGCGCTCTTGGTGAAATATCATAAAGCTCTCTATTTGCTTGCTAAGTTTTCAATCAAAGAGTAGAGCAACATCATGAGACCTTAACCTCGTTGTCATGACTAGATGATTTCTTAATCAAAAGTTATGTCGAGTTTGGATCTTGTGGTCATGCGTTGCTCTGTTCTGTCTCTGTTCTTCCGATTCGGTTACGACCACGTTTAGTTTCGACTATGGTCGAGTTTCCGACCGCATCGCTTTGTGTTTCAACCACGTTCAAGGTTCTGATTGCTACGATATCTTTGGCTTTCATTCTGATATGAAATAGTTGCGATGTTTACTGTCTGAAGTCTCGATCGTCTTTACAATCACGTTGGTTTTGATCACGAACGAGTCTCAGATCGTATCGCTCTGTCTTTGATCACATTCGGTCTTTCAATTGCTTCACTTGTTTTCGACCACGTCGGTTGTTTGACCACCTGTTGGTTTACGACCACGTAGGCTTTGACCACGCTGATCATTTAGGTTGCAGATTGGTTCCGGCTACATTAGTTGTTCGACCACTCATTGGCTTACGACCACGTTGGTTACGACCACGGTGCTTACTAGTTACGATAATGTTGATTGTTCAACCACTTGTTGGCATTCGATCACGTTGTCTACGACTACGTCTGTTTCGACTGCAACCATTTTCGATCACGTTATTTCTGGTCTCGGTGGTTATCGACTATGGCGACTTCTATTCAGTAGTCGATTTCCGACCACATTGTACTTCTGTCGAGTAGTTAGACTTAGGACCAATCTTTCAGTTATTGACCACGTTGTTGTAACTTACGCCCACGTTGTAAGTTTTGACCACATCGACAGATTTCGACCACGTTGCACTTCTTGCTTGGTTCGTTCAGTCTCTTCGGTTTTCTTGTGGGATTTCAACTCCAATCTTTATAACTCTGTAGCTATCAAAGAAAAAAAGTTAAGTGAATATTTGAAAAAATTTGAAGGCACCATTCACTCCTCTGTTGCCTGTCCAATCCTACGATTGGTATCAGAGTACAGTTAGCTCTTTTGAATAGATCTTAACCAGTCTTAGGAGCCATGGCAACAGACAAGTATTCCACCAAGCCTCTTATCTTCGATGGGGTCGACTATCCCTTTTAGAAGAGTATGATGGAGTCTTACATTCAGGCTCAAGATTATGCAATCTGGAGAAAGGTTAAGACTCGATTTGTTGTTCTTGCCGATAAGCACATCACAGCGATGAATACACCAGATGTATAGGCAAATGCTAAGGCAAGAAATATCATTATCTAAGGTCTTAGTAGGAATAAGTTTGATTAAATCTCTCATCTTTCGTTAGCCTATGATATTTGAGTGACTCTCGATGCATACTATAAGAGCACCATCTAAATCAAGACTGTCTGATAGGACTAATACAAGCGAGAATACAACAAGTTTGAGATGCTCGCTGGTGAGTCTTTGGATGAGTGCTTTGGTAGAATCCACAAGATTTTGAGTAACCTCCAAGCTGTTGGTCTCACATATCTAGACTCGGACAATACTTGCCAAATGCTGTTTGCTTTGAATCTTAGGGTGTGGGAGATAATAGTGACCACCATCAAGGACACGACTGACTTATCGACTTTGACTCTTGATGCGTTGTACTCGCATATCAAGACTCACAGGACTGACATTGTCTCTCGCAAGTCGAAGTCACAATCAATGGTCTTGGTCACCGATCCTGGTTCTGCTTCTGGAGTATCTTCTGATGATGCTTTTGGTTTCTCTTTAGTTGCATTATGTGAGATGAGTGATAATTAATTTGAGCAGTTCCCTAGAGAGTAAGTTAGCCCTTTTAGTCAGAAAAATTTCACACGTATACAAGAGAGTTAAGGAGCGAATCAAATATTTTTCATACATATACCTAACTTGCACAAATTGTTAAAAGCCTGGAACGATGGGCCAGAATGTTCCATACCAAACTCAAAACCGGTATGGGCACCAAAATGGAATTAACAATTTTGGTCCCCTCTCTTGGCATTGCGGTGTATTATGATAATCACCTTTGGTTAAACCGCTTTTAGATACTTACTTCTGCGTTTGTCTTGCAAACCGATATATTATTGCGTTCAAGAACATACAAGGCGAAATCTGGGAGGATCAGAGGACAACCATTGGAAAACATAATCTAACTTTAATCTGATTTACAAAACAAAGCAATGGATTTGTGCCACTTCTTTTTCACAGCAGCTTTAAAAATAGACACAGCACATCAACCGCAGATTGAGCATCAGTCTGACTGCAGGGTGTTGTACCATCCTACGGTTGCTTCAGGATCCTGAATTCCTGATCCTTCAAACCACTACTAAAGTATTTTAAACATGTCTAGAGTTCTAATTAGATATACTCACAGACTAAAGGACAACATTAATGTAGGCTATGTAGCACTTGTACATCATTGTCTTACTTTGTAAATATAAGGGGATTAGGTACTCGGATGCGGACGTCTTTGAACATCATGAAGCACAAGATTACAGAAGAACAGCAGGGCAATTCTTTTTAGATTTTTGTCCGAACGACGGCATGCTTTATCATATTATCAGACGTTCAAGAAAGGCATCTGCTGCCTCCAAAAGGAAAGGGGGAAGTATACGCGGAATTATTTATTCTTATTTAACACGAATGGACGTACTGCAGATATGCAGTGTCTTCACTAGCTCACCCAGTTTTTTTCACTCGAAGTTCATGTGCTTTAGATTTCACCATCCCAAAAATCCTCCAAGGTTTTGTAAACGCTAAGCGGGTGAACGGCAAATTCCGCTCTCAGCAGCCTTACCTGCATGTTTCAAACCAAACAAATCTCAGCTGTCAAGAATGAAAACGTAATCGTTGGAGTTCTCCACTGATATTATTCTCCAAGAAAAGAATGGTGTGAAGCATTCTAAATTGCCGTGTGCATATGGATAGGCTACAAGATATCCTAAATAATAAACATATAGACAAGAAGTCAATGGACATGCAGCAACGGAAGAAAGATGTATTAAAACTTGAGACATGCCTGTTTGATTTCAGAGAACTTTGCCATTAAATCTTCAGGAATAGACCAATCAAATATGTCAAAATTCTCCTTAATCCTTGTTTCATTGGCGCTTTTGGGGAGGACACTCTGGCCCATTTGAAGACCCCAGCGTAGGGCGACCTGTGCAGGCGTTTTGTGCAACTGCTCGGCAATAGAGATGACAATGGGGTCGCTAAGGACACTTGCCCCATTGACCCCAGGTGATCCAGGCGAACCTAATGGCGAAAATGCCTGCAACAACGCAAGTGGCAGTTTATAACAAGAACCTAGGGCAACAGTGCAGTACTGATTATTGACAAACTAAGGTAGGAGCTTAGAAAATAACTGAAAGAAATGCTTAATATTAGCAATGATATGTCAAGCTTACAGAAAGATGAACACCCCTCGATTGGCATAGCTTACGGAGCTTGTCTTGCTGCCAAATCGGGTGGCATTCAACCTGGTTGACTGCTGGAGGCACACGTGCAACAGCAAACAAATCCTCCAGCTTTTTACAAGAAAAATTACTCACACCAATAGCACGAGCTTTGCCGGAGTCGTATAACTTCTCCATCGCTCCCCATGTAGCAGGAATATCTGGTGGGAGAAAATTTTCAGGGCTCACCATCGTTCCTTTCTTGATACGGATTGGACCATGAATCTGAAACATAAGGCCATCTCAACAACCAAGTCAGGTAACAAGTGGCATACAGCCATACATTTAAATCAGTTATGTTGTGCTTGGTGATTCATTAGTCAATTCAAATGAGAGTTGCGTTCTGCAATTTTCTTTAATATATTCTCAAAACATAGAACAGTCTTGAAATTATTATTTAGTGCATGTAAACTTGTTCAGAGGATAAGATAAACATACAAGTGTATAACTCGTATTATCATGGAATGGGAACTGCCACCATTTTATGCAAAACCTATCAAAAAGAAATTATATTTGATAGTCCCGTTGTGATTTTCTTTTTGCATGCAACAAATATCTGATGACTGCTGAACCCCATGTATAGAAAATTTAAAAAAAAAAAAAAACTCGACCTGCGGGGGGGAAGAATCCCCCCGGGCATTGCTTTAAGAAAAAGGTCTTCTCACGCAGACCGAGAAAACCCCCGAACCCCTGCTCCACCCTTACACAGCGGCACCATCGCCCGACCTTGTGAGACTACCGGCGGATCCTTTGGATCAACGCCTTGGCGGGGCCTTAGACCTGTGCTTTGGTGTGGTAGCAGGCGAGGGGATTTTTTTCCCCCAAACCTGAAATTCGCTCCCACTGGGAGTCGAACCCAGGACCTGGGGGGTGCTACTCAGGCCTCTAACCATTGGGCTAGAGACCCTTTCGCCGAAAATTTAAACAAAAAACAATTACATCTCAACAAAAATAGGGTCAGATCACGCGGAAAGGAAATTTGAAAAGAAAGGAGGTTATGTGCTCTTAAACTTTTGGTATTTAGTAAATACAGGCATACCTCAATACATAAACTGTTACGGCTTGGCAATGAAACCATGTGTACTATAGCGTGAACAATACCGTTTGGCATTGTAGCACAGTACGATAACGGTTGTTTGTTTAGAATACGATGTTAAGTATATCTTCATATAGAAAAAATTAGACACATATTTTTATATCAGGAATAGTTAGATACATATTTTTATATTTAGATAGTATATATATGATATTATCTTTAGTTGATTGGTTGAATTAGATTGTGTTAATTTTCATATTGTTAGAGGCTAACCTCATCTATATAAAGAGAGAAGCCGCACCATTCATACGCAAGCAATAAAGCAGTCAAGTTCTAAACTAATTGGTCTCCATATCAGAGCCTCTGCAAGGAGGGTGATCTTAAGCCTTTATAGTCTATCCTCTACTATAACATCTTGGTATTAGAGCCACTCACTATGGTTTCCGGTGCCACATTATCTATCTTGGAATCATCGAAAGCTAGCAACAAGAAGCTGAAGGTCTTACTTGAGAAGGCTATGGAGATGGTGGACAAGCTAAAGGTGCAAGAAGAGACGTTGCATGCCATTGCAATGGCTACGCTGCCACCATCTTCCTCGACGCCAGTATTGTCATTGGCCACATTGCCACCTTCACCAATGACGACTCCATCGGCAATAGAATCGAGGAAGAAGTTTGCCGCCGTCTAACGACCATCTTCATACGACCGGCCAACGCCGTGCTTCCGCAAGTGTGGAGCACAATGGTTGCCATGTGGGGGATTGCGACTTCGTCACACCCAGTGGCAAGAAGGGCATTGTTGCTGTCCCGTGCTGGTTGCCCAGACTGTCAGCCTCATCCACATCGGCCAGTGCCACCACCTCCCAACGCCACTAACCCTACATCTTACGCAGCATCGATGGTCTACTTTTTCCTCAATATGGGGTCATGAAGGTCTTAGTCCATAGTCTCCGCTTGACATCGTGAGGACGAGCTATTTCACCGAGAGGGATGAAGTGTTACGGCTTGGCAATACAACCGTATGTACTGTAGCGTGAATAGCACCGTTCGGTACAATAGCACGATACGGTAACAGTTGTTTGTTTAGGATATGATCTTAAACATATCTTCATATTAGGAAAAGTTAGACGCATACCTTTATATTAGAAATAGTTAAATGCAAATCTTTCTATTTAGATAGTATAGATATGATATTATCTTTAATTGATTAGTTGCATTAGATTGTGTTAGTTTTTATATTGTTAAAGGCTAACCTCATTCATATAAAGAGAGAAGCTACACCATTCATATGCAAGCAATAAAACAGTCAAGTTCTAAACCGATTGATCTCCAGATCAAAGCCTCTGTAAAGAGGACGATCTTAAACCTTCCTAACCTATCCCCTACCATAACATAAACAGTAACATAAATGAATAACTGGATACACTCTCAAGCATAGGAATTTACGAGGTACAAATCCAAGTAGTCAAGCTGCAAATCATTAAGAGTAGTGCCAATTGCCTCTGGCACATCTTCAGGTGCATGATCACCAGCCCTGCAAATTTCAGAATACTTATGTCAATACAAAATCGGAAGTTACTTAAGATACTATTGCACATGTTGCTTCTACTAAGGTTGATAAATGAAGCCTAACCATAGCTTAGAGGTGATAAACAAATCTTCACGCTTAACAACACCATCCTCAAATAATTTCTTCAAAGCCAAGCCAACCTAGAAAGGGCAATGATTCAATTTAGTTAGTAATATGGGACAGTATATTTTCAAATCAAATCGAACAATATTATAACTCTAGAAGGTTCCCGTCAATGTTCTATTGTTCTTTCACAGTTTCGCTGGTTTGCTCCCCTTACACACCCTTTTTGCCATCTTATCACTAATGCCTAATTCTGAATGTCAGAACAGCAGTATACTGGTATGGTTCTTTCATTCAACATGGTTTTAAAAATAAAGAGGCGTTAAATTTTCAGTACAGTTCTACATGCATAAATCACGAAACAGAATTAACATTTAAGAGCATACTTCTAATATCTTAATATCTAAATATTTAGAACAGTGGTGTTTGCGAAAAAAAACTTTAGAACAGTGTAATATTCATGCGGGATCAAACATTCACACAGCAGCGATAGTTAAACGGACACTACACATATTTTTCTGATAGTACCAATCATGTTTAATCAGTTACAATTAAAAAGAACAGCAGCAACCTGCCGATTGAAGGTGGAAAGCTATGAAGCAAGTAATTACTAATTACCTCTTTCTCATTGCGGTATGGTGGAGCACAATCAATATGCCGATACCCAGCCTGTGTCAGAAAAGAAGGAAATTTATAGAATGGGGTAGAAGAGATGCAGACATGCAGTTTGATATATCTCAGGACCTCAGAACACAATAAAACCAGGGGCAGATCCAGGGCCCGGGCTAGGGGCCTGTAGCCCGGGTCCTGGTCCAGCTATATCAAGGTGATTTTACTGTTTATGTGGCCCAAATAGTATCTGGCCTAGCCCAATAGCCCTCCTGGCGGCGCAGGCCCAATAGCCCCCCCTGGCGGTTAGCTTATACGGCATACTCAATACTCGCATCGTCCCTTCCTCAGTTCGTCACTCATTCACTCCTCGTTGTGGTGAACACTAGCCGCCCCCTCTGATTCCGCCGCCAGCGGCGCCCACGCGCCGCCCCCATTTGCCAGCTCCGGCCACAAGTCCATGCCCTCCACCCTCAGCCTCTGGGCTCCGGCTCCACCCTCCACGTCATCCTCGTCAACCAGGTGTGGAGTTTGTTGCTAGTCAGTCGTCAGATTGCATATTTTTTGTGTTCTAAAGTCTAAACATATTTGGAGACTGGAGAGTTTTGTTCAATTAGAGCATCTGATGACTGATGTTGCAGTTGGAAATCATGTACTGTGTTGTTTGTGCAAAACCGCGAATTACTTGTTTCATATAAGAATTCCACCGTTTAGTTGATTGCAAATTACATCACATTCGGTTTGGGAATTACCGAATTAGGATAGATTCTATGTCGAATTCTAGGTATCTCAATCTTCAGTTCTTCACATTAGCTTCAATTAGGCTGTCAAGCAAAACTGCAAAACAGTAGTACATATTTAACTCTTTCTTCCTGATATCTAACGACTTTAAAATGCATCCCTTTTCTGTTAAATCTGATCCAGGATTGGCTGACTGTTAAAGCACGTCATGGTGTATTTGCAGTTACCAACAAAGAAACTGAACAAAAAAGCAAGGCACAGCTTAGCAGGTCCTTATGACTTATGAGATTGGCCAACCTTGTAGCAATATAAATAAGGGGAAAAAGTTTCATTTGGAATAGTTCTAGTTTCGGTTTGGTAATCCCGACAAATATAAATTGGCAGTCTGCTTTGTCAATTGTCATCACAAAGTAACTGAGCAGAACATATCATGATGCAATAGGTCAAAAGATGGCATGCATTGAGAATGAACTTGGCATTTGCTTCTGGTATGTGTATCTTGAGTCTGTTGAATGTGTCCTAATTCTGCTAGTACATTTGTATATCACCCAACCATTGAAAAGGTTATTTCCAAGGATTCCAAGAGCCAGTAGAATTAAGCTTGTGTAGTTGTGTTGTAATTTTTCAGGATTCATTATACTGTGGTTTAACTGACGAACAATCTGAGCAAGACTACAACTTTGATCACCTTGGTACTTGATTTGATCAAAGTCTATGCCTTTTTAGTCCTCAGGGTTTCAATTCACTTTACTTTTGGAAGAGGCTGAGATATTTAGTTCTTTCTTTCTTTGCAGATGCATTTTGCGGTGTTTTCAAAGTATGAAGACGTGTCGAAGCAAACTACCTATTGGTAGAACTTAGCAGTATGTTTTGTATTTTTTTTCATTTACTATTCATATCATGTCATTCCAATTTCCCATTATATAAATGTATGGTTTATGTTCTAGAATATCATGTTGCCTAATGTGTGATGTTAATGCTCATTTCCTTTATTTACTGTAGGTTGTCAAAAGTGAAACATCGTAAAACTTTGAATTTCCTATGCTAACTATCCTCAGATGTGTTGAGAATTCAGCGATCTATTTTTGCTAAGGTATCTCACTCGCACTACCCTCACAAAAGAAATATGCGAACATCTTTGTTTGATTGCAAGAACTAGTTTTCTTGTGTTGATAGTGTCCTATTCATGTTTTTATTCTGTTCTAAGTTAGCCCTCTCTTGTGTCATTTCTAGGTCCGCCACTAAATAAAACAACATTATGGAGCATACGAACACTTCAAGAGCTAGTTCTTCCGTTCTAAAGGTAACTCAGTAGTCAGTAGGTTAGTTGAAGCAACTGAATCAACAAAAAATTCCACTTCGGACGTAAATTTGATCGCTCGTAGAGCTGATTCTACGGATTCTATAGGCCCCCAAATTCAACAAAGCTGATTCTATCCTGATGAAGTGAAGTGAGGAGGTAATTCAGGCTCGGCACATACCAATATAGCCCGAGATTCACAAAACCATCAAGAAGCAATCAAGACAGAATTAGAACAACGGGAAAAATACCTTGATAGCGGCATAGAGGGCGTTGCCGACAACGCCAGGTTCTATTTGCCATGTGCCGAGGCCGACTGATGGGATTCTTGCACCGGTGTTCAGGACAAATGATTCAGCCATCTTTGATCAGGAAAACCAGGGTGAGACTGGAGAAGAAAGCAGAGAAAGACTATAAAAGAAGATAGGTGTGGTGGGGGACAGGGTGGGGGTGTGTATTGTTTATATGCATGTGACAGGCTGACAGACAGAAGCTGGTACTCCATTAATGTTGATAAAGAGGCGAGAGCTACACTTTTCTAGAAGACATCCCTCCATTTATGTTGTGGACAGCCGAGGCTCTCTATTCTCCACAGTGAGATCAAAAGTGAAACCGTGCATGAAGAACAGATGACAAAGAAAGATGATCTGTTCTTTTCGGCTGTGGCTTTTGTCTTTTAGTTAAAAATTTTAAATTTTAGCTGTTTATGGTACAGATTACAGAGAGACAGATACTCACTTGCGATTTTGGCTGATACAGATATTGAGCTTTTAACGTGTAGATCGTTTAACTTGTAGACCCCATCTTGAAAAAATACTTCGTTTAAAAGTTAAGTAGACAAACAAACAAGTAGCAAGATCAGGAATTCTAAAGACAATTTACAACCACGTGAATTTCTTGGATTAGTATACGGCACAACAGGGGAGCAGCAAATCCCTATGAACAAAAAATTTTGTAAAATTGTTGTAACACTCGTTGTCATTGAGAATTAACCGGAATCATCTGGAAAGGAGCCGCCTTCTAGATGAGCACAAGGAGCCCACTGAAATTACCTATCGCTGCCGCTACAGAACAAGTGGAGACTTTGCGGAACAAGAAGGTAACCGAACCTTGCAGCCGCCGCGGGGAGCCATTTGTCACCAAGAATCCCGGCATCTGCTCATGGAGGCGGCCGCAGCAGGCGGAGGAACCTGGTATACTGGCTAGCATCCGCCCGCCGGGACGCGCGGCCTCGAGGCAGACGGCGCAGAGCTCCGGCGAGGAGGGGCAGGCGCGGAGAAGGCGAAATGGGGAAGGAGGCGGCGGAGAGCGAGGCGTTGGAGATGGCCGTTGATAAACATCATTACAATGTTTTTTTTTCCTCACAATCATTCAGATCTAAGACCGTTAAATTAGAGATTCAACACCATAAATTCTTCCCCCATCCAAAAAACTCTCCCCTTTAAAAAAAAGGGTCATTGGATCTCTAATCCAAATGCCCCAAATTTAGATAATTATTAGGAAGAAAACATCCGGATGATACATAAACACACCCGTAGAAGATTGATTACAGGGACGGTATCATGGTATAGCTTTACTTCATCCATTAACCGAGTACGTTGATTTTTCATGTGAGACCACGTCGAGGCTGCCCACGTGTGTAACTGAGAAGTTTCGGATGTTTGTGCTTCGACGTCTTGAGTCTTTGTTGTCTGATAGAAAACAGTCTAATAGGCTTACAGAGGCAGTTTTATTGGTTAACAGGGGCAGTCTGACCGAAGGAAGTTAGACGGTCCGATTGGTATGGATATCATAGTCAGATTGATACCTAGTTACCGAGATGAGTTAGGTCAGTTTTGTGGTGGTTTGATCGACCGTTGATTGGTGGTCATATTGGATAGTGCTGAGTTGTGTGAGTTGAGTTGGTTTCAATGTCTGGGTGCAAGTTTCTAGGGTTTCTTATGAAGTTAGAGACTATCTTAATCTTTGTACCATTGGTTCTATTGTTGGCGCTACCCTCGAAGTGGACACGATAAGTTCAAGGAAGAGAGATCTAGTTTGGTTGCAAGTGGGAGAAGGAAATGTGGGGGGGATGAACAGAACAACGAAGGTGGCAAGGATAAAGGAGGGGATGAAGATAAGGAAATGAAGGACCAGGATGCTAAGAGGGCAAGAAACGTCTTAGCCGTGATAGGGATGGCTTCAAGTGGCATCACCTCGTCGTCTCAAGCTAATGGTTTAGTTCTTGGCAAAAGTCTCGTTTGTGTCACTCCTATTTCACAGTAGGAGGGTGTAAATGAGAGATTGGGTGGACCGAAGGTAGAGGAGGTCAAGGATTGTGCGCTTAAGGGGGAGATGGTGATGTGGCAATCATCGGTAGGAGTTGCACATATGGGGGTGGACTCGCTGGTGACAGTCTCGCTACCAACTCTGGATGAGAAAATGTATATATAGGCATGGCATACTCTGGTACTGTTATAGCGGTTTCTTCTTTCTTGCCACGCATGTTGTTGTATAAGCTGGTGTGTTTATTTACCATTCTTTGCAGGAATAAATTGACCACTTCTGGGCCGTGATGTTTCTAGCGCGATCAAGGCACTGATCATGGAATTTATGCCCTTAAACACACGGATGCTACCTCTGAAAATGACTAAAACGATTGATTACTAACTCAAGGGCGAACCGCACGTGTGGATCAGGGGAGGTGGCATCTTTGAAGCATCCAAAGACCACTGACCAGTCAGGCAGTCAGTCCAGCGATAATTCGAGCTCATGGAGATTAGAAATCACTATTTCCAAGTCTTTACATCTCTCCTGACGGTGTTAATGGCACGTTTAGCCGGTTTTGTCCTCGTATTTATAAGAATGACTAAAGTCGCACAATAAATATAAAAATAACATTTCTACTATATGATAATCGGACGACAGTCCTGAGAGAGCGACACGTGCCTAGCCACTAGACAGCAACTAATTAAGCCGGCTTAAATAGCTGCCTTAATTACTTATTTATACGTATTGCTTGTTTGACTTTTTAAATATAGCAAATAGGTCCAAACAATTATAAAATTTTATGTGCAACCTCCTGACACAACGTTCTTAATTATCTAATGTTTTCATAATTTTATCCACTCTGAATGTTACTCGAAAATTCATATGATTATGTTGTTTGTAGGAGCTATTACATGTAGCAAACGAGCTCTAAAAATTATAAAATTTTACGTACAGCCTCCCGACACAATCAACCTAATTGTCTTATTTTAGGAATTTTATGTGCTCCGAATTTGCTATGTTAATTCATATTAATTTAATCATAATGTGCCCCCAGTAGCACCAAGCCCATACAATAATGTCTCCACCGAGCATTCCCCGCAAGGCCCGCTCGAGGGGGAGATGCTGCCTCTCTGCTGGTGCGGAAACACGTGCAAGTTTTTCAAGTCAACGCAGCAGCTAAGCTTGAGCATGCGTTACTGGGATTGTCGTAACTACGCCTGGGACTACCCGACTAGTGTTGGGACATGGGAGGTACTGCCAGCCAGTAAAGACTAGTTATCGTACATTCCCCTTGCAGATAAATCGAAAGCATGTACTAACTACCTCTCCTATCTACTCGTAGTCTTTGGATCCGCTATGCGCATTCTATAAATGGATCGACCGAGAGAACCACTCACACGACCAGTGGAATCTCGGCTGTGAGGAGTGGGATGCCAAGACAGCCCGCAAGAGGAGGGAGGAGCGACGACGCAACGAAAATCATACCGAGCGTATCTGGCGGGAGACAAAAGCTCATATGGAGACGTGTAGGCGCAGAAAGTGCGAGGCTCGCGAGGAGTAGTGCAAGAGAAAGTGTGAAAGTACGGTTAAGGCCAGGACGACTGACAAGGACTATAACGCTGAACTTGGCACAAGGGCAAATAGCCCCGGTCCACGTAGTAGATTATACGATTCCATAGTAGCCCCTAATCCTACCCACCATATTTTTTTTTGTATCATCTAAAAGCTTCTATTAGTACATGGTCTAAATGCTTATGTCACTCTGTACTATAGTAGTAGGTGTACGGAGCCTTCAAAAAAGATTCGTAATGTTTGCACCTTATTTTTTGCATTAAAAAATTGTGCGAATAGTTCATTTGTAGAATTTTTGAGCAAAATTCTTAATGAATAAATTCCTAAAAAATTAGATAATTAGGTCGACTATGTCTACAGGTTACACATAAATTTTCATAATTTTTGGAGCTCGTTTGCTATATGTAACAACTCCTACAAATAGCATAATCTTATGAATTTTTTAGCAATATTTTGAGTGGATAAAATTATAAAAATTACACAATCAAGACGTTATGTTGGGAAGCTGCATATAAAACTTTGTAATATTTTGGGATCATTTACTATATTTAAAAATCAAACAAGCATTATATATAAATGAGTAATTAAGATAGCTAATTAAGCCTTAATTAGCTACCGTCTGGTTGTTGGGCAATAGAGGAGAGGGCCACACGGTGGTCGTGCGGCCTTCGCGCATTGCACGGCGGCCGTATGGCCTAGGCACTTGTCACCCTCTCAGAGCTGTCGTCCGATCACCTAGCAATAGAAGTACTATTTTTATATTTACTACGTGACTACGATTATTCTTGTAAACACAAGTCTAAAATGTGTCAAAAGTACCAAAACTCTCCTGGACTTTTCCAACCTATTTCCGTTAAAAATATGAGTCGATTAGGTGGTGCTCATTTGGGCTTTTTTGAGTGGCTTATGGTTGAAAAGCACTATAGCTGGCTGAAAAAATACTGTAGCTGACAGAGAATTTTTTAGCATAATTAAATTTAAAAAATATAAAAAATATGTTAGCCCATTACGTATAATACAAAGAAATATGGGAAAAAAGAACCGGCAAAAAAGCTCAACAAAAAGTCAAAAGTTCAGAAAAAAATGAAATTTATTAATAGTGAAAAATAAATCAGAAGCTGAAGCCGAAACGAGTCCAGCCTTACCCTTGCGCTTGCTCTGTCGAATTGAACGTATGAGGTAGTCAGTCCCAAGAGCAGAGCAAGCAAAGCACGGCACCAACAGAACAGCGACCAAAAACAAATAAATAGAGCAGCACGTGCTGACTGTTGACGTTTCCTGCGCGAAACGAGACCACGAGCAATGCACCGATCGTCGTTCACTGGTGAGTGAGTGGTTAGCTTCAAGGTTCAGCGGATCTCTCTGGCGAGTGGTGGACCGTGTATAAATGATGGTGGTGACAGGGCCCCCCACAAGCTTGAGGTGTCAGTGTAACTGCCTCCGCCACAGCATGCGCCGGCTCACGGAGAAACACCTCGATCGGGCCAGATGACCAGCCGGCCCTGGCCTAATCTGATACTCCTTCTGATCAGCGAGCTATTTGCCATGTGATGCATATTGATTGTGTAACTTGTGTTGCCATATATGATGTTCTTTTTGAAGTTGGAGTGAGGTTACAAGGAATATCTGAAGATGTAAGGGAAGTCCATGAGTAATTTACTCAGTACGATGTCCATATGACAAAAACTCGGTATTTGGCAGACAAGTCGCATGTCATAGATGTTAGGAATATCTGAAGTTGGAGTGACCGAGTGAGTTTACAAAAAGAAGCACACACACAGCATCTTAGCATCTGGGAGATCTAATAGCATACGACATTAATTGATTTCTAATTGCCATAAGCACAAGCTGGTGCTGATCTGACTACTAGTCATTGGTCCACGGATGCTTCAAAGATACGCACACACTGCTCCCTGATCCACACGTCCAACTTGCCCTCTCGTAGTTAACAAATCAAATTCAGGGCATAAATGCCTTGATCACATTCACACCATAGACCTCGCCAAGAAGCAGTCGATTTATTCCTGCCAAAATAAAGTAAAAGGAAAACAACACAGCAACTGATACAACATGCTGAAACTAGTGAAACTTCCAAAAGGTTCTTCTTACCTATAAATTCTTTCCTACCTTCACACACCCCTCCCTCAAGTGAGCAAGAGCAACCGACCACAAAGAAACGAAGCAAGAAGAGAGGAGATGCCATGGAGTACTACTACCAACACAGCAACACCGGTATCAACAACAGCACAAAGGAGAAGAGGCCTCCACTGAAGAGGGGCCAGCTCAAGCGGCGCATAGTGAAGACTTTTGAGCAACCTTGCGGTGCCAAACGGTTATGTGGATCAGCACAAGCAGATTGCAGGTTCAGAGAACCAAGCTGCAGCTAAACATCATACATGTTTTATGTTCAATTAGATGAGTGTGGTATACGCGCATATGTTAGTATTTCACACATATGGATGGTACATAGCGTTGCTAGTAACTGCTTTTCTTTTCAGAATTCCCTCTCCGTTAGGTATGTCCTGCTTGCTTCATCAGACCGTGTAATACATCTCTGAGAGTTTTGTGTAAGATAACTTTGATGGCGACATAATTGTGTGCTTGATAGATCCATCTTTGGATCCTTTTGGTCATCAGCCAGCTGAAAGAGATAAGGAATAGGTCTATTTTACTTTTCTGAACTATGGTATCAGTCTATGTTTTAACTTTTAATTGCAAAATCAGATAACCAACACCCTTTAACTTATTAAAATCGGGCAACTTACCCCCTAAGACTATTCTACCTTTGTTTTCATCCACGTAACGCTGATATGGCAATGATATTTGACAAGTTAGGTAGTTTTTGGTGAGATGGACACCATTTGAGTCAACAAATAAAAATAATAGGGTCCACATGTCATGTCATGCTCTACCATTTGATCCACACCCTTTTCGGCCAGCACATCGTCAGGTTCACATACTTGCCACTGCATATGGGTCGTTCGAATGCGTTGCACGCGCTCCAGCATACTGTGCCGCCGCCCAAGCAGAGCTCGGTTCGGCACATCATGTTCAGGTTTGCCCTCTTCTCACCTTCTTCTTCCTATTTTCTCTTTCCTCCAAACCACCACTCACCACTGCCGTCGTCACCCCTAAATACAGTATCTACCCCAAATTTGTCTTTGATTCTTACATGTCAAGAAGGAAGAGGGAGCTCGGGATCTGGGGGTGGCGACTGGAAGAGGGACCTGCCGGGAGGGGAATGGGGGTGGGGGTGGTGGGGTGGGGGGAGAGGAAGAGATCCAATCGGGAGGGATGGGGGCGTGTCGACAAAAGCAAAACCGGGTGTTTTTATTTGCAGGCGGAGTAGGAAGAGGGAAGGGAGAGAAGAAAATAGCGTGGAAGAAATGGTAGAGCATAACATGTGTATTATTTTTATCTGCTAACTCAAATGATTAGTATTTATGTCACAAAACTACCTAATTTGTTAAAAACCACTACCATATCAGTACAATGTAGATGAAAATCGGGATAGAATAGTCTCAGGGGGTAAGTTACCCAGTTTTAATAGTCTAGGGTGTCATTTACCTGATTTTGCAGTTAGAGATTAAAATTTAGATCAACACCTTAGTTCAGAGGTAAAATAGACTTATTTCAAGAGATAAATACCCCAATGTCCAAGTTCGCAGGTGCATCTTTCCAACGGGGAGAAGCGCAACTGCAAATAACTCAAAACCTGTGCCACTTTGGCATCCACGTCCATCTATCAACATTTTAACCCATGTGTTACATGGGGAATGCTTTGAAGTTATGGCATTTGACTGTAATGATTTACGGCCGCGACGGCCGCACCATGCCTGCGCCTGTGCTGCCTTCCTCCTTGTGATGTCGCGGCACACCACCGGTACGTCCACCGCGAGCTCCTCGTCTGCCATCGTGGAGCGGGCTGGCGCGCGCATCGCCGCCGCTGGAGTGCTGGTACGGCGTATGTCCGAACAGACGAGTCAGCGCGTGCGCGCCCGCGCCAGATCGCCACAACGCCCGTGCCGTGCTGCGCGCCGCTACTCGTGCCGCCTGCCGTGCGCTCGCGCCTGCGGGCTGGGTCAACTCTGGGGAAAAGAGTATTCCAAACTGCAAAGGGAACACTTGTGGGAGAATCTTTCCTTTTGCAGCTCTTTCTCTCCTTTTTTTTCTTTTTATAAATCTGGCCCTCTAAACTTTTTTTTTAAAGATTTAGTCTTTTCCCAAACACACACAAATAACGCTCAACATGTGACATATGCTACGGGTGAAAGCCCCACGAGAAGCACAAGCATTCATTGAGCGCAGGAGAGTGAGGCCATGCTAGGCCTCGCTAGTCTCACGCCTGGCCACACTCTTCTACGCTCGACGAATGCAAGCACTCCTCGTGGAGCTTTTGTGCTCTGGGGCTGCATCTGCGTTTGAAAGAGCACCTAATCTGTAAAAAAAGCCAAGAATACCAGATTTGCAAAATAATGGCATAGGGCTAAAAAGGGAATTTCTCCTTGTGGGAAGTGTAAGATGTGGCACCGAGACAAAAAAAAAACTTTGATTTAGCCCATCTTGACGTACGTGAATACGCACATAAGTAACCTTTGCGAGCTGATCGCATATGTGCGTAGTATTTTCCTTTTTTCCAGATCTGAACCCTTTGATACATAAATTTTTAATTTTAGTTTCCTCCATAACCGTGAAAGCAGTGATAAGTGATATATGTTACCTATTGAGTTTTCACATCACACCAGGTTGAGGGCATCGTGGTACCACCTATCAAGCTAGCCGAGCTCAACAGACAGCTAAAGCGGTGTTAGCGGGATAAAATCATAGCATTAACTTAAGCATGCATTAGTATTATTACTTACGCAAGCATGCATTAGTGTAGGTACGCATTAATGCATTAGTATTATTACTTAAGTTTGTATTAGTGTAAGCATGCATTAGTGTATGTATTAGTATCCTCTTGTCCAATGCAGCAGGTGCTTCTAAGCATATTCGACGCGACAGGCCTCCACTTGCCGCACACGGTCATCACATACCGAGTTGGAATTTGCTGTCGCAGTGCACCCAACCTATCATGGGAGTTTCGCATGTGACATGTATAGTCTCTGCTCCCACGGTCGTGAAATGGACTAAAATTGAAAATCCAAACGTTAGGTGATCAGGTTTGAAAAATGCTATAGTGACACGTATGCGAAGGGCTCTAACCTTTGCTTCCCACGATAAACTAATGAACTTTTAATATACATTTCCAACAATATCGGTCAACCAACTTTCACGAAAAAAAAAATCTAAACTCATCGGAGACGTATTTGCTCCGCTCAATCTTGTTAAACAAAACGAAGCAGTAATTTTAAGTCTAGTTGCCATGAGCTCGAAAGCACGCTAGTCTAACTGGTCGTTGGTCATAGATTCTTCAAGGTTTCAAACATCTACGCCCTTGAATCGTTGATCCACACGTGCGCCTTGCCCACAAGTACTATTTAGGAGCCTGACATAAAACTCCTGGGGGATTGGATCATATACCCTCTCCTTAGTTGGGAAATTCAGGATTTACCCTCCCACCTCAATGACATGTGGGGTCATCATAAGTCACTGACGCGTGGGTCAGGAGGGTAAATTCTGAATTTCCATCTAAAGGGAGGGTATATGATCAATAAAACCCATATAGAAAGGAATAAGTCCATTTTCATCCCTAAATTCCGCTCGAAGTCTAGTTTTCATTCAAAACTTGAAAATCAGTTATTTTTCACTCCCAACTTTCAAATCTGGATGCTAAAGATAAAAAACAACCGGTTTTTTTAGTTCATGGTAAATATTAGACTATGACTAGAGTTCAATAAGTTAATTAAAGAATTAATTTACTAACTGATGTTAATTTTCATCCATGCACATTTTAGATTCACTCGGGCACACTTTAATATTTTTTAGAATGATAGAGGCCGATGGCTGCACAATAAAGTTGCCATAGTGTTGTCAAATAGGGAGTGATGGTGATGGGCTATGTGATTGTGTGAGGTGTAAGCAGAATGGTAAGAAAAGTTTTGATTTTGGTAGGTTACCAATATGAAGGTATCGGGACTGTGGCGTTCCTTGTAACCGCAAAAAGAAAAAAAAAAGTTACCGAGCCCAACCAGTGTCTAATGGTCCGAGTGTTCAATGTACGTACGTGCGAGGACAACCGACGCCGTGCGCTAGGACCGCCGCCACCCTGGCGCGCAGGTGACGCAACCTATCAAGAGACATCCGTAACACGACGCTCAGATAGCGGCCGCTGGCGCCCGCACCAGCCGCCAAATGATCGTCAAGTTCGCGACCGTGATCGTACACAGATCACGCGAGCTCCCCTTGGCGCGCACCCGTCCACCAGCCGGCGCGGTGCCCTGCCCTCGCGGCAACGCGCCACCATCGCTCGCGCCCAGCGCGCGTGCACGTGCCAGCCACCACCTCTAAGCTCCGACGGCCACTTGGTCCCGGGAGTACGTTACCGTCGAACGCTCACGAATCAAGATCGGGCGCCGGTAGCGCGTTGTTGCCGGTCCCCCGTGCATCGCTCAGGAGCGTAAGCAGAATTGCAGCATCAGACAAACCAAGTTGCCGACAATCGCACGACAATGTGCATCCTGAAACAGTCCGATTTTTTTTTAAAATTTTTAGAACTCTTGAATTTCTTTTGAATTCGGTTTTCTTTCCTAATTCGGCAAATTACTTTGAATTCCCGGCTTCCCTATTTTGACTAGCTGCTTTTCCCTTCTCTTCAGGTCTTCCAAGAAACCGCCTCCTCCCCTCTAGCACGGTTCAGAAAAGCGATGGCGTCTTTTGTACCCCTGGTCACGCGGTCATATGTGCTTCGCCGCAACCCAGCACCATCGTTTACATGGCTCCAGCGCGTTGCTTCGTTGGTGGTGTTGACACCAATTTTGTCCGAAAATTTTACGGCGCGTTACTTTCCAAGATTTTTGCGTACTGTACATATTACATTTGAGCAGCGAAATTTTATGACATGTTTGTGGTGCGAGTGAGAGTCTCGTGTCAAATTTTCAGCTTATTCGGAGCACATATGCTCACTCGAATAGGATAATACGGCCGGATGGTGTACGCAAAGCACGAGTCCACCTTCCGAGATTTTTTTGTATGTGCTACATATTACCATCGAGTGGCGAATTTTTATGGCATGTTTGTGGTGCAAGTGAAAGTCTTATGTCAAAGTTTCAGCTCATTCGGAGTACATATGCTCACTCGAATAGAATGATACGGCCGGATGACGTACGCAAACCATAAGTCCACCTTCCAGGATTTTTTGTGTGTGTTACATATGACCATCGAGCGGCGAATTTTTATGACATGTTTGTGGCGCAAGTGAAAGTTTCGTGTTTAATTTTTAAGCCATTTGGAGAGCATTCAGCAAACACTTGTGAGAAAAAGAGAAGGAAATAGATAGAGGAAGCTGCGCGTGCAAAGGTTTGGTCATCGCGATACTTATCAAAAAGCCTTCTTCTTCCTATCCCTCTTCACTCGTAGATTTGATCATTCGAATACAAATCAAGGTGCTTCATTCTTTTTCTTCTTTTATGCTTTTGCCCCCTTGGTTCGGTCCCGTTAGGCGGATACAAACCCGAAGAACGAGTGCTTGATTTCTCGTCTCTTAGGTTCGGTCCCCTACAAATGGATACAAATCAAGGCGAGGCATGAAGACCTCATTTCTCGGTTCGGTCCCGTTAGATGGATACAAACCCAAAGAACAAGGGCTCGATCCCTCGTCTCTTAGGTTCGGTCCCCTACAAATGGATACAAACCGAGAGTGAGAAGATTGAAAACCCCATTGTCCCAATTCGGTTCCCTCAAATGGACATGAATTAGGGGTGGGTATATGCTGCAAAAATAATAAAAATGCATGAACAAATGTTTAAAAAAACAAACAAACTTCGTCTCGGTTACGCTACATGCAAGCGCTTGACATTTGCAAGCGCTATGCAATGCTAGTAGTAATACAAGGCGGAGCAAAACAATAAAATAATTAGTTCTAAACTTTCATATACTACGTGCATAAAATCCATGGCGCACTAGTAGTAATAAAATATTACAAACAACCTTCGCTTTGGTTACGCTACATGCAAGCGCTCAACATTTGCAAGCGTTATGCAATGCTAGTAGTAATACAAGGCGAGGCAAAACAATAAAAAAAATATAAAATGACAACATACTTTTATTACACTACATGCCTAAAATATATAGCATATAGCAATACAAATGTTAAAGAAACAAACTTCGCCTCGGTTACGCTACATGTTAGTGGTAATACGAGGTGGAGAAAAACACTTAATTTCTATTACATGACATACCCAAAATCTATGACATGTTAGTAGTAATATAAATATTATTACAAACAACCTTCGCTTTGGTTACGCTACATGCAAGCGCTCAACATTTGCAAGCGCTATGCAATGTTAGTAGTAATACAAGGCGGGGCAAAACAATATAATAATTAGTCCTAAACTTTCATACACTATGTGCACAAAATCCATGGCGCACTAGTAGTAATAAAAATATTACAAACAAGCTTCGCTTTGGTTACGCTACATGCAAGCGCTCAACATTTGCAAGCGCTATGCAATGCTAGTAGTAATACGAGGTGAGGCGAAACAATAAAAAAATTATAAAATAACGACATACTTTTATTACACTACATGCCTAAAATATATGGCATGTAGCAATACAAATGTTAAAAAAATAATAAAATACAATAAACTTTGCCTCGGTTACGCTACGTGCAAGCGCTTAATATTTGCAAGCGCTATGCAATGCTAGTAGTAATACAAGGCGGAGCAAAACAAATAAAATAATGAAATATTTCTAAAATCCGTGGCATGCTACTAGTAATAGAAATATTAAAAACAACCTTCGCTTCGGTTATGCTACATGCGAGCGCGCAATATTTGCAAGCGCTATACAATGTTACAAGATGAAGCAAAATAATAGAAAACTGAAATAATTAAACTTCAATCATGATACATGCATAGGTTCACTAAAAAATAAAATCATATGCCATGTTAGCAAAATAATATAAATGCAGCTAAAATACCCTCGCGCAAGCATCCATCAGCGACGCCAAGATTGAAGACCTTTTCTTTTATATTTTTGTAATAGTCATATGTTGTAATTTGTTGTAATGTTTATGTTGGAATTCTTAATCAGGGGTTTTCTCGCAAAGAGATGTAATTAACAGAATTTTTATGTAAATGTATTAATTCTGGAAGTAATGGACCCGCAATACCTGATTCCTTTGTCTCATTTTCAACTAAATTTAATTAACTTGTCTCTAATGACGCGGAGGCGGGTTCACGCCCATTTTCCCGTCATCAGGTGGCAGGTCATCGCCCCGCCCCTGCTTCACCCGCCGCCGCTCCTCTGCAACTCCCTGGCCATGCGGCTGCCTCTGTTTTGCCCTCGTCGCAACCAACCTTGCCATTCACACCAGCCGCTATCAGCTTCGCCGCACGTCGCCTCACCCTTGGCCAGTCACTGCCTCGCCTGCACCCTGCCAACCACTTGCACTGACTATCACGTCCGCCGCAAACCAGCGCGCCGTGCGACTGACGCGAGCACACCTGCCATGATTCGCTTCCGTCAGCCTGCGTGGCACTGTCTAGGCCGTAGTACTACCCCATCACTTCACCCATAAGCCAGTCTCGTCGACCGAGCCCGACCATCACCAAGTCGGCCTCGTGCCAGCGCCACTGACTCCAGCTTCCTATTTCCACCACCATCCTCCTACTTTTTAACCTAGCTGAGCACCCAATCTGCCTCGTGAACACCTTTAGTACCTCACCAAATCACCCAATCGTCCGCCGCCATCTCTCTCTCGTGCACTGGTAAGCCTTCCCGGTCAATCTCGTGATTCAGTTAATACCTTTTCAATTCCTATTGACCAGAGGATCTGTAGGTTATTAGGAACCCAGAGCCTAGCTCGCTGAGCCTTGCCTCGGTCTCATTCTTGCCGGTGCTATGTACGACTGCCGTGCGGGAAGGGGGTCACTGTGGACGGCCCAACACAAGCCATCCTAGCTAGAGCCACCACCGCCACAGAGTTCACCTTATTCCGTAGATAGTTAAAAACCTTAGCGCTCTGCTAGAACTCCACCGGAGCCTCCCTGTGCTATGCCCCTGCCTGCGGAACCGCTCCTCATCGCCAACCAAAACCATCATCCCTCAAAGCCCAACCAACCTCAAAAAGTGGAATCCTCGCAGCCCCAGGAACCCACCCATGGCCACCAATTGTTGTTTCGACCATGGATTATCCGACCGCCCCTACCACTTGAACTCTCCGACCATTCTACCGCTTGAACTCTCCGACCACCTTGTAGTCAAGAGGAGCTTTGACCGCTCCGCTTTGAGTTTAAGCAAAAACACTCGAATGCCATCTGATGCTCTTGAACCGCTCGAATGTCATCTGATGCTCTTAAACCGTTTGAACGCCATTCGATCTTTTAAGCCGCTCAGACGCAGCGCAATCTCTGTAGCCACTTGGACGTCATCCGATCTTTGTAGCAACCCATACACCGTCTCGACCATCCACCCGACTTCGTAGTCATACTCAAGACCATCCAAGTGTTCGTAACTTCTTTGTTCTCCGAGTACGCAGCGACAATCCGATAAGGACTAAACCCACTGTGAACAGTAAAACCCAACCTATCACTGTTTGAACCTGGTACTGTAGCCACCCGATCCGTGATGAATAGTGTTGAATCCGCTACTGTTCATCTGAAACCCTAATTTGCAAAAATACCTCGTTTTGATCGTTTCGACCCCATGAGTTCATTTTCGACCTCCGTTTTGCCAAATCAATCCTCGATAAAATTCAAACTCACACTATTTTAAAATCAATCCTCCACTTCCAAAATCCGTCTAACCTATTTATACCACCATTTCGACCGCCTTGAACCTGTCTAGCCCATTTCCAATTCCGATTAGCCACCCATACACCACCTAAGTCCTAGCAATCCAAACTTATTTTCTTTATGTGTTTTTAGTTATTTAGATTGTATTTTGTTCCCAGCTTGCATTCCGCAAAGTAGGAACTTATTTGCTCTTGTTTTCCGCACTAGTGAATGGACAAAGTGAGTTAGTCAACAAAAGAGCTACAAGAGTAATTGAAGTATGCTTGAAACTGGTAGAAAAGATCAAGAACAATAGGAAGAAGGCAAGTCACATATTTTTGATTATGTTGTTAATTATTTACTTGTTAGTACTTTCATTACCTTTTATTTATGCTCTGATATTTTACGTACAATAAATATTTAGAATGACATGATACCTAATTATATTATTCCATTGAAAAAGCCATGTTTACTTTGATAGCCATATTCACCTTGATAAGATTTAGTAATGCTAAATTTACTACTTAAATAACCATGGTAGTGTAGGAAACTCAACTATTTTATACTAATGTTTAGCCGATTATTTTGCCGGTAATTTTACAAAAACATTTCTAGAAAAACGATTATCATGGGAAACCATGTGTTGGTTGAGTAATACTACTGCTGAGCATTATGATATGGGTTTAAAGACAAAAAATATCTCGGAGTAAAATGAGGACAAAGCTCGTAGAAAGTAAGGATGACCTTATATTGAGCAAAGAACATAGTGATCGCCTGATCACAAGTTTTGACTCGTCAAACCTGGTTTAGTAACTGCTCAAATTGATCGAATCTCTACAGGAGTGAAGAAGCGTTGGTATGAAACAGTAAAACCATACTGAACAACGGTAGATTCCTCTCAGGACAGGCAGAAGATATCTGACCGAGTCAGTAGATACCTGGGTTTGAGCTGGAAATCGATTGGGTAGAGCCTATATAAAAAGATGAGCAGTGGATCAACCTTGCTTTCTTAACTCGGTCGTGAAGGTTAAGAAATCTTGTGGGTAAAGCTAGGCAACTCTACGGAGTAATCATAATGATATCTCGAATACGCTGTGTTTCCGGTAAAAGAAGCTATGTTCAGTAGGTGATTCCAATAGTGAATAATAAGTAGATTTGGAAATGATTTGAAAAATGCGGAGGTATGCTAATCAAGTCTTGAAACCCTAAATTCTTAAGTAGTTATTATTCTTTTGTGTTTAAAATTGTTTACAAATAAAAATACATCCACATATCATAATAAAATAACTATATCCTCATCGCTTGAGAATCCTGACAAATAGCTATATAGTATTTCTCCATGTGACTTGTTGAGTACGGTTGATTGTACTCAGTCTTGCTATCATTTCCACTACATCAGATAACACAAGAAGAAAGAATGTTGTAAGATTTCGTGTAGAGATTACGACCACACTCAGACGTTTCTGTGGAGTTTTTTTCGGTTCTTCTAAATGCAAGTTAAATTTTAGGTTTGAACATTTGTATTGTTGCTTAAAATTGATCGTTAGGTCATATTTTAATTAAATTAACTTCTTTTAAATATTTATGAGCAGATATGATTTTTTTTCTATATGTAACTAAATTCTTAAATTGTTATGAGATGTTTGATGTTCCTGATCCAAAAGCAGGGGCGTTACACGCCCGACCATGCATCTCTTCGATCTGTTCGTCTCACTGTTGCGCCACTTGGTGCCAGCGCGCGTACGTGCAACGGTGACGCAACTAGTGATGCCGTCCTGGTGATGAGGTCATCCGAACAACGCACTCGATTTAATTGCATCCAAACCGTGCGATGGATCTAAAGATAATTCCGCAGGACCATCACAAATAATACTCCAAAAAAAATGTCATAACCTAGATCTGCACGTATCTTCTCGAACGTACTGTAATTCTTCAGCAGGAAGGAACACAAGTAGTAATGCCTTGTGTGAACGCCCGCGCCGGCCGGCCTTTCGGTATCTCAGGGTGCCAATTGGCCTACTTCTTTCCGTACGAGACAGCCATTGCGACATTAGATGAACCATGAAGCTTCGTGCTTATCCACAACAACTCGACCCAGCGTTCGTGGCAAAGGCCAAATCAAGCGTCGTATTTTTCGGCTTGTGACTTCTAACTTATAAATAGAATATTTTTAAGATAGAATTTATAAGTTAATTATAGTAGATATTGTAATAATTTCAATTATATACATCAAAATTGTACGTCTTTATATATACTCTCTTAGAATAATTAGAATTCAAAAATTTTGTCTATAAATCACAACTCAAAAAAAACGACCTGAAGCTTAGCATCAGCAAGATACGGTTCTTCACCAGATCGAATGCATTACAAGGAGATACCCAAATCTTCCTGCTGTGCTCTGTACGCTTGTCTCCTTCCGTTCGTTTGGATTTGTTGAGGTGATGGCATCACTGACAAGATTAGCGAGTGTCCTCAAGATTTCCACTTCATTAGTAGTAGTACTATCTTGCCATCCAAGGTAGCCAGCTAGTTGGCACTAATACGTGGAAAGTGCACCTCTGGCCCACGGACCGACCACCTTGGACCGAGCATCCGATTGAGTCGCTGACACGCTGTCGCTTGAAACGGACTCTCAATGACACTGGGCCCAGAAAGTAGTCTACCCCACATGTCACTGAAACGTGTTTGCTCTCAGGAATCGGAGTCTCCGTACCACGTCTCCTGGGTGGTGGGACCCATACGCGTGCTTTGGGACCCACCATCTCTGCCCTTTTCCCACCTGCTATGCTGTCTGTTCACGCAGTCGTCGCCCGCCTATTTATATGCGCTCCGATTGCCGAATTAACACACACCTCTCTCTCTCTCTCTCTCACCAACCAGTACGCCGGAATCGCCTCGCCGATGGCCACCAAGAGCTGCCAGGCTCAAGCCCCGGTCATGTCTGCGGCAGATCGAGCGGCCGGCGGAGGCGGCCACGGCAGTAGGGTGCCGACCGGGAGCCTGCCGCCGCCTCGGAGGGGGCAGATCAAGGAGAAGATCATCAAGAACGCCGTCGCCGCGGTGGCCAACATAGCCGCGGGCCTCGTCCGCGGGGATAAGAACGGCGGTGGCGGCCTTCCCGTCGCTGACAACGCCGACGAGAAGTGAACAACGGAGAGAAGGAGAAGAAGCCCCCTGTCCTCTTGCATCCGCTTGATGTGCTCGCTCCTCTGCTGCTAATCTGTGCTCATTTTAGTGCGCGCATCAGAGGCCAGAGCAAAAAAAAATTAAGAAGTCTCTGCCCTTTGTCGGTCTGATGGATTTGTTGCCTTTTTAGAGCAAGTAACTGATCCATCCGTAGTTTTAGCGTTTGTTGGCTCTTGCTTGTTCTTGCTGTGATCTTCTTGTTGGTGGTTAAGTCTCAGCATTTCAGGAGGTTACTGAGGTTTTTAAGTAATAACCTCCTATTGCTGCTGTTGCATTTCTTCTAGGCTTGGTGTTGAAGTCTTCAACTTGTGTTGTTGTGTAAGGTGTAGGAGGGATCAGCAAGTATTATGGCCTGGTCCTTCCTTCCTAGCTTCCTTCCTTGTGTACTAGTACTATGTATGTATGTCTTGGTTCCTTGCTTATGAAATCAATTGAGCATTCTGTGTTAAGAACATGTTTGGTGATTCGGAATTTCTGGTTCAGAGTTACATCACTTGAAATTTCTTACTAGCCTCTCACTGCATGATACTTAATTACCCTGCAAAAAAAGTTAATTATCTTTCTACAGCATTTTAATATATGTGAAATTTACTCAAGGAGGAGGATAGAAGCACCTCTTAATGAGTCCCTGTCAAGCAAGTGCAATTTCTAACAAGCATTGCTAACCTCCCAGCTCATCTCCGAATCAACTTGCTAGTCCAAGTCGCCGCCCACAGGTAGGGCATGTTTGGTTCATGATCAGAAGTTGCCTAGCCACAAGTTAAGTGTGTTACAGTTTTTAGGTAGCTGTTTGGTTCACTAACGTAACTGTGACATCCCACACTTTCTTAGCACCTAGCCCCACACGTCATAGACTCAGTTTCTTGCCAAACTTTGCCACAAGTGTGGCTTCGATTTTGTTAGCCACACTTTCTGTGGTAGCCACATATTGCCTAAGCTTAGGCATGGTAAGATTAGGCACCAACCAAACAGGCCCGTAGTACTTGAGGAATAGCCTTCTCCTTCCTGACAAAAGGAAAACTGGCCCAACTATACAATTCCCTCGTAGCGAAACTTACTCAAGTTCCGGTAGAAGTCTAACAACATGGAACATCCTGATTTTCAGAGTTTTTTATTTTTAAAAATAAAATTCACCGGTTGGATTTTTCTGGAATTAATAAAAACTTAAGTTGAATTTTATTTAATTAAAAAGATTTAATATGACTAAATAGAACTTTAACATTTGCTAGAAGTATTTTATTTAAGTTCCTTGTGTCATAAGATTTTTTTTGTATTTTCTTGGATTTTTTTCCAGGTTTATTTGCTATTTGCTAGAGCTCAAATGGGTTTATTTGAATTTCTAAAAAAAGAAAAATCCCTAAAAACTCCAAAAGCTAGTTGGGCCGAAACCCACTCCCTCTGGCCCGCCGGCCTGGCCAACCCCGTGCTCGACACACATCGGCGATCCGCCGCCTGCTGCCCGCATCCGAGCCGCCCACTTCGCTTGCCCGCCGGCCATTCGATCTCCCGTGTGCCACATGTCATCCATTCGTGAGCCTGGCTATTGTTCATCGTCTTCCTCCCTGTTTCTCGTCGTCGTGTCCATCTCGGTCTCCGCCGCTGCCTCATCGTGCATGCCCATGTTGAACTCCGCCTCCGTGTCGTGCTCGCCCCCGTCTCCCTGAGGTTTGGGTATAAAAGCCGAGCCCTCCCCCTCGTCTTCGTATTCCGCATCCGAGCGTCGTCATTTCTTTGTCTTCGCTCCGGCCGCCGCTCGTCCTCGCCGGTGTCCGCCATTTTCGGTCGTCGAGCTTCATCTCCGTTCTCCGCTTTTCCCTCGTCGTTCCATCGCCGCGGGTGAGTCACCGCTCAACCGCCACCATCTCATTGGCCAGTCCGCCGCCTCACTTCCTCGCCCGCCGTGCTGCCCCTCGGCTTGCACACCCGCCAGCTCAGCCCGCACCTGCGCCTGCGCATCGGTTCGTCTCCTCGGTGCACTTAGTCCACCGCAGACCAACTCACTGACACCTTGGGCCCACTGGTCAAGTGCACTGTTCCGTAGACCCATGAGCCAACCGAGCTGAGTTAGCTGTCAGCTCACCTACCACGTCAGCCCTAGCCGCCACGTTATCCATGCCGAGTCACCGTTCACTATTCCGTGAGCCAAGTTCACGGTAGACCAACCTTTTAGTGCACCAGGTTCACAACACAGTAGGATTTCCGAATTTTTCAACCTTTTCCTTTAGATTAGATTTTCCGAGAGCCTGTTCTTTTTCGTTCTAACTCCGATTGACCCGATTTTTTCCCTCTAAATTCATCTAAAATTGAGGTTTATCTTTTGGTTCTAGTTTTGTGGTTTTTGGAGTTCATTTGAATTCTATTTGAATTTATTTTGTGTTTTATTTAGTTTTCTCTCTTGTTAGATTACGCTTTCGAATGAGCTGAAGCAAGATTTGAAGATCAGGAGCCCTTAACTGAGTAAGGCCAAGGCAAGTCATGTCCTTTGATCATGTTGAATCCAGTTTTTAAATCTATTATGTATTATTTTGTTTTAAATTGTCATGCATCGCTATTTTGTTATAAACCCTTGTATTGGTAGTTATTGTCCTATTTGATTAATACCTCTTTGATAATTTGAATGCCATGATTCCCTGGTCATCATAGGATGGGTAATTATATAGTGATGCAATATTAGTTATCATATGAGTTGTACGATTATTATGCTTAGCCATGATTATAGTTGCGTTGGGTTCATCATCACATGTGATTAATTAATTTTGATCTAATGATATATTGGAACATCGTGGTCAGCCACAGTTATAAAATTTGAGTACTATGACATGGGTAGTGTTATTGGTGTTGGTTATACAAAAATGATTTTCACTTGGGCGAATGATCGTGTAGTAAAGGGAGTGCAATGTGCAATTTCCATCTTTTGTCCACAATTACACTGATCAGGACAAAATGCACACCCTTCAGCATACTATTGTACACCTCTGACATGTTCATCGTCATAATTTCATACCTTGCACCATCAATGTCGTGAAGCAAAGACCATTTCTCCAGCTTGAGGGCATGCAAGTTGATCTATTAGGTGAACTCACGGACTACTGTCAAACCACCCTGACCTATGGCCGGTTCCGCTTCCTATGATTCCCTCGTCGTCAGTTTGCATTCGCTCCCCAAATATTCATGGTAGTCAATACAGGGTACCTACCATCTCCCTACGCCTTCGCTTGGCTCAAAATTCTAAGCACAATTCCTAAGGTCTCCATCGTCTTGATCGACATCAGGTTCTGCCGCGCCACCACCATCATCACCAATAGCAGATTCCACTTTGTGACTACCATCCAACTGTGGCACTTTTACCCTACCACTCCCGTCGGGCTCGCCCCTTCTCGATGATTCCCCTCTCTCCACAAACTACACATACAACATCGGCCTTCAATATATCGCCACACCAGGATTGCTTATAATCTCCATGTACAGCCCTCATACGGCGCTGCCTATCACCTTTCCAAGCTCCTAGAACCCCCCCCCCCCAAACCTCCAACCACTGTAGCAGTCACCGCCTTGATGATAAGCCTCTTCCTGCCTGTCTCCCTATCAAATACACTCCATACGCACCTCTAAGCTTAAGCGGACCTATGTCCTTCAAACCTAGAGCGGATCATGGTCCATTCACAATGTGTTAGGTTCGCCCCATATGGCTCGTCCAATACAACATCTTTTCCAAAGAACACAAACAAATTTTACATATCCGATATCACATACTAGCTACCATCAATACAAACGAGATCCACTTAATTCTAACAATGCTAAATAGAACTAAACATAATAAAAATAACCGTGCATATATGCATAATCAACCAATTTATCAATCTACATGTGGACATATACATATGCATATGTATATAAAGATAGATAGATATGTGTGTGTATGTATTCTAAATTACAAAGTCATGCAAAATACTAAAAATATTAGTGCACATTTCTTCCATCATTTTATATATTTTTAATCTTGCAAAGCAGTGCAAATAATATATATTGTCCGCAGTTTGATTAATTCAGAGAGTAAAATAGTTTCAAAATAGAGATATCTACTCCATCAGTCAACATTATATTGTTGCCTACATGATAATTTCATCAAATAATATCGTGTGTATCCTTATCTCAACTAAGTTGTTACCACGGCTAATTAAACAATGTCATCCATATGAACTAAGCATATACATCAACTAAATATGGCTACCTAACATATTCTACACTATCAAGCAACCATTACGTTAAGTGCACGCTAATAACAAATTAAGTATACTACTTGCATGCGAACGAAACATACCTTCTTTTGAAGCTCTCCACTGGATCTACACTATTCACAGCTACCAAATCTTCTAAATTGCAGTAAAACCACCTCAAAAATTGATTTGAATATCTCTTTTCCTTTTCTCCCTTTCTTCTCTCCGAGCGCAGCAACACCGAAAACGACAGATGTGAGTAGAGGACGACCATGACCAACGACTTTTATGTGAGCGGTCCCCTGTTGGCTCACCGAATCCTACCACGGTGTGGCACTGCAGTAACGAGCTACTACACTCGGGCACCGCGGTAGGAACTGCCAAACTCAGGCGGCGCAATGGGGCTATGGGGCCGTCGCTTGTTGCGCCTATGTTCGCTTGTCACCCACCACACTGGGCCGATGTGCCGTGGTGGGGTAGCACGGTAGGTGATATGTGTTATTTGTCGCTGCTGTCGATAGAAACGCAAATTTGAGACTGCTGAGGCTAAATTTGGAAAAAAGCTACGAGAAAACTGCGATGGCTTCACCGCTTCGCGCAAAGCTGAAGTAAACTAAACGTGCAAGTTTAATTGCGGCCAAACACACAACGCCATTGGGCTCGGTGCCCGTTGTTTCCAGAATTGACTTGCCTTGCATCCTCCGACTCTCCAATTCACCGCACGGTTTCGTGAAATGGCTTAGTCGCCCTGTGCAAGTGGTGAAAACGCCAGGTCCACCATTGGGACCAGTCTAAGCGCACATTTGTCGGTCGCACCTGTGCGCCCTCATGCTTCGAACGCGACTAGCAGTAACACCTCGAAATATAAATTATTTTAGACTTATGTACAAGAATTAAGGAGGTGACTAAAATAACTTTGATGTCCTTTAATTATTTCACATTGAAAAATATATCTCATTTATTTACTATAGTAGATATATAGCATTCATGTAGTAAGGAAGAGGAAAAAGGGTGATATAAATGCCTCGAAATTGTAGAATAACTTACCCCTCCGTAGAAAAATGCAAAACAATGTTTAACTTGGTGTGGCCTCTAAGATTAAACTTTGACCGTTAATTTCTTTTTATAGTACTTTGTTCATAGGTACAAAATCATAATCATAAGATAATAATTTTAAAAACGAATCCAACGGTTTTGCATATATACACACAAACACACATAGTTGGATTAGTTGTTGGTCAAAGTTTGTAAACTATGAATCTCGAAATACATGAGTGTCCTATATTTTTCTACGAAGGGAGTATATTTTGAGAAAAGTTAAGACGGCTAAAATAACCTATAAAAAGACACAGAGAGTAGATCAGAGAATCGAACAATGTTGTGCACTTCTGTAAACAAGAGGCATACCTTCATGATTATTCTAGAGGGCTACGAGTACAAAGACAGTAAGAAGATACCTCTGCAGTGATCTCGAATTTTGGTAATGATGTTCTCAACAGGTTTTCTTCAGGTTCATTCAGTTCGTCGATCGATGCCCAGATCATGTGCATCTGCATCATCAGTTCATCACCATCCGGCTCCACTACAGCCCCACTACGATCGGAAGTTGATCTACTTGGGCCCCTCAAGGCCCTCATTCCGAATTTTCTTTTGCCCTGGAACAATCGCGGAAAAAATATAGATAGAAGGATACATATTGACTATTGAGGGACACATGGTCGCACAACTTTGCGTCATAGACCAGCATGCATTTTATTTCAGCATTTGTCAATTACCAAATTCGCAGAGCAACCATAACTGGATTAAGCAATGGGTAGGTGATCAGATATTCGGATCTTATTCTGTTCAACATTAAAATAACTCTTCCTCGAAAAAAAACTCTAACTGTTGTTGGTAGATTCTACTCTTTTGCCTTAGGATATGGAATCAGGAGAGCTAGAGAGACCAAATAGTGGAAGAGAGAAAACTAGTAAGTAAAAAAAAAGAGTGGATATGGCATCCTCATATCCTTTTGGGGTTTATATACATGAATAGGGCATAATGAGTATTCACTATCCTGCCCCTTAATAATTACAAAGGTTAGGGTATATCGATACATTTTTTTAAATAGGCTTACTATGTTATTGGGTTTACTTCAAGACCCACTAGCTAATTCTAATGGACCAAGAGGTTGGGCACCCCACAACACTAACTAAATTAAAGAGCTGGACGAGAAATGCATAAAAATATAAGTTTGTGCATTGTGTGAGTGTTCTTCTATAGCTACTAGTATAGTGCCCGTGCTAACGCCACGGCGGCATTTCAGGGATGCACATGAAAACAACCAAATGAGGATATATTTTTTCATAGTTTAAGTCCATTATAAAGAAACAATCCAAATACATTATAAATGGGAGATTTAAGTTTTACCATGTCAGCTTGTAAATATTTGTCCACCCTTTGATCAATGGTGTCTGTCTTATAACTTAATGTCACCTCAGGGTCACCATCACGCTTAAGCAGGCTGCAAATAAATGTTCACCAAAACTCTTTTTTCGAGTGCTGATTTCAGGTATTCAATAATCTCAACATCTTCTATGGTGCACATGTAATCTACAACAAATAACATTATAGTTTTCTTAAATAACTGCGCAAAACAAAGAGAGGCAATAAAGTAAGAGAAGAAGCACTAATTACCCTAGGGCACAACTTGAGCTATGCTTGATTTCTTTGGTCAAAGAGAGGAAAAAAACTTTTAAGGTAAGGTAGCCCAAGGTCTCAACCACTGAAAGAAATGGTGTTGCAGCTCAATTCTTCATGAGGATGCTGTCAGGTATTCAAGTAAATGTTTAACATTGAGTTGGTGTGGGGTTACAAGCTACTGATCACCATGTTAAAAAAATCCATGTCTTGTTTTTTCTATAATTCAGTCACTTTCGGATGCCTTAACAACTCAACTGCGGAGTTCAACTTGCAGTAATGCCTGAAGTATAAATCTAAAATTTACATGTAACCTGGGAATTTCATGTAGAAATAACCAAGCAGTACAGATGCACTGATATCAGCAAAGATTTCCCATTGACATTATTGGTGCCAATTAGTATCTAGACCATGATTTTAATACATTCACATCAAGAAAATTCAAAACACTCGCAATGCATGTTATTTAGATCAGAGTCATTAACAGTTATCGGTTCTCACTTCTCACTATTACCCTAATTGTGTCTCATTAACGGTTCTCACCATCAACCTGATGCTATCAGCATTTAGTGGATAGACCACCAATCAACAATCAACTGGGGAAAATATATGACAGAAAGAAACATAGATAGTGAGAAACATACCATCCAGTGCCTCCTGATTTGTCACACTATCGTATTCAGCACGCCCAATATCCTTCAAAAAACTATGCTCAGGTCCAACACCTGGGTAGTACAACCTACCATTTAAAACAATATGTATGATTAACCCACTTGCTGTAAGCAAATAAAATCTCATCGATGCAAACATCAGAATACTTACCCAGTAGAGCATCGTCACACAAATATTTCTTCTATGAAACAAATGGAATGCTAACCTTCTCTGAGTTTGCGAGTTGAGTCGGTAAACTTCCCTTTTCTTCCTGGATTGCAGACCTGATCTCCTTGATTTCCTTGAAGCAAATACCAGGACACGAGTGAGGACTCTAGGAGAGAACTGAAAGACTGAAATGTTAACAGAGAGAGGACACACGGATTTCAGCTGCTCCACTTCAGAATTGAGTCCATTCTTCAGCCCCAGCAGCTCCTACATGTTACGCAATTGTCAGCACAGCACTGGATAAGATATATCACATCTGTCCAGAATGACATTTGCTGCCTAAACAGCAAGCTGCATCTACTGGGCTTGCAGACTGACCAGAGAGAAGGATCAGTACTCACATTCTGGCACGTGTTGACCTGTGTCTCGAGATTGGAGCGCCAGTTTTGCACCTCCTGAAACAGAGTTCCACCCACGCAGCCATGCTCATGCATCAGATCATCAAGCCAACAAATTTCCCAGATCCAATTCTATTTCCAAACGGCTCATGGTTCACACACGAGCCCTAATCTGTATTTCGTTGGACAATCCATACCAGTTTGAGCTTCTGGATCCTGTCCAGCAACTCCCCCTGCGACAAGGTCAGCTCCTGCAATGCAAGCAAGCACAGAAATTAGGCAATCACCAATGAGAAGTAATGTGATTGGAGTTTGGTCATCGGCTTGCAGTCTTGCAGGGAAGGTGATGTGTTTAGTGTTAAGTATCTGACACACCATGGTGCATGTACTAATGAAGATAGTAGTGTGCCCGTGCTAACGCTACGGTAAAATACAAAACAAGATAACATTTGTAAAAAATAAAACGAACAATCAGATTCATTAAGATTCACGTCTCATATATTGTATAACCAAATATTTTTGTCACTAAATGAATGTCACATAAATACGTGACCGGTCGGAACCACCCAACACGCAATGCTCAAAAGCCTACGACCGATTCTCAGGTCTTGCGACCGCTTCGCGAGACCATACGACCGGTTAACAGAATCGAGGAAACGCGTGCTTACGAATTCGCGGACGATGCCCTTGTAGACCAGGATGGGGACGGCGAGGCCGAAGAGGCCGATGACGGCGAGGCTGCGGCGGGTCCAGCGGAAGTTGAACTCGAGGTTCTCGCGGCCGGCGTTCCACTCCTCGATCCACCGGTTCTTGTGCACCTCCATGCCGCCACCCATCTTCTCTCATGGAACTGAATCATTGCACAGAAAATGTTGGTATCATATCATAGCTTCTCACTGTGGCAGCAGTCTCTTCTTAGGTTACCAGTTGCTTAGCTAGCGTTCACTATTTGTAAGTAAAGCAGCCACAGTAAGTTAATGACATGTACAAACCTTATTAAATACAACCAGTGACATGTTGATTACGTATTTGAATGGCCACATGGTGTTATACAAGACATATATATGGTCATATGGTTATAGAAAATCTTCACTCTGATTGTCACAAAATATACACCATAAGATTTATGCTTGGAGAGCTTCAGCTGTTATTGGTTCCACCAGGCACCAGTCTTCTCCATATTAAATGATAAGTTCGAGAAATTAGCAAGAGAATACGGAACTATTTGGTTCCACTGCACATCTTGACTAAGGTCCACATACCAGCCTACTTAGGTCAAACTTAGCTTGGATAGATCGTAGGTAGTTTAATTTTCGATCTTTTGATTCTAGGTTCCTTAGGTCTTTGAATTAATTAACAAATAATGGTTTGTCAGTTGAGTTCACTTAAAAGTTAGATACCAAACTTTTCTCAGAATAGCTCGGCCTCAAGCTCAACCATAGACAACTTACTGAGAAAACAGTACAACGTAAAGACATCTCTTCAGAGTTGGAGCGTTGTCTATATTTCAGAGTACTTTTATACTATGGGCAAGACATTATTTAAAAAATTGTGTATGCATGTGCTTGGTAGTCCTCAAACTTACTAAAGTAATGCATGTTACAGGTCCTCATTTGCGTCAAAGAATGTACAGTGTGAAAAAAAATATATACTATGAAGAGAACATGACAGTTGTCTCTACAATTAACTGAAAGAGTTGTACTTGAGTTAATGTCTGAAGCAAACATGTAAATGTTGTTATAGTGATTAATATATCTGTGAAACTTAATTCGATTACCAAAATGATTTTATTAGCAGTTTTCTGGAGTGCAGAACTCCAAAAAAAGAAAACTCAAACACATATGGGAGCATACTTACAACGTTTAATTAGTTGCTCCTGAGTTAGACTCTCTAGCCTTTGCTTCAAGGTTTTATTTTCCATGCCCAGCATTATATTCTGCTGAGTAAGAAACTCCATTTCAGCAGACACTTCTATCCCTTCTGACTGCATTATTCAGGCATGAATATTTTCAGTGTCAAATATAACACTAAATTGTGGAACAGAAGTAAAAAAAACCAGTTGTTGTCGTGAGGTCACCTGTAATGCCTGGACTTTTCTCTCAAGCTCTGCAATATACTGGAGCTTTCGAACACGGGACCTCTGAGCATATTGCCTGCAAGCAATATAAAAAAAACAACTTAGATGCTTTAAAATATGAAAATGTTTAAGCATGGCTACTACTACGTACAGATTTGGCAAGATTGAAATGTACGATGCCCTAATTTAAATAAAACATCTGACAAAGCATAGTTCCTTACTTTTGACCAATATAACTACACAATTTAAGCACTTTGTTCAATCAGGATTTTTGCTAGTTTTATGGATGGTATCTGATTTAAGATTCATCAAGCTGCAAATTTAAAAATCATTCATATACTCTTTTGCATTTATGTCGCCACAGGCCACATCTAACATACTATCCATTGTCTATGCACATATAGTCATCCACATTACATCATACGCACATTTGGAGCCTGTTGGGCCTGTTCAATACCACTTGTTTAAAATGAATACATTCTTGCACTATCCTATCCGGTGCCCACCATGATCAAATGCGCCGCGCAGCTAGACAGAACAAATATTCAATGACTACACTGTTCGCTTTCTCGCGATGAACTTCAAAATAGCCACGCAATATGAATGGTCGATGGATACCTGCATCTTTGTTCGGGATGTAGGAAATGTGACCAGCATGGCACTTTCCTAAAAGCTTGCCACTGCTTATCCCAGGCAACCTTGGTCCAAATAGTTGAATTGAGCGTTGAAAGTGTCCAAAGATTTTGAAAATACACTTCCACAGTTTTTGCTATCTGTGGACAATCAACAAAATAAATCCCAAGCTCCTTCACCTGTAATATAAGTCAAAACAGTATCAAACAGCTTCCACTTAACAACTTTTTTCCGTAACCAAGTAGCATTAACTGAACGCATACCGCATGCGGAGAAACTTAGTAGTCACCGAAAAGAACCAATGCATAAGCCAACAGAGTTGTGATGATGCAGGGGCACTATCTGTTTTGACATGGACAGTGCACAACAGCATTGCAATGATGTGAGTGGAGACTAAAAGTTCGAAGTTTGAACTAATTGAAGCTGGAGTAGAAATATACTAAACAACGTTTGATTTGTAAGAGAGGGATGCAAACACTCATGGATTCTCAACATTTAAGATTCACGTCTCATATATTGTATAACCAATTATTTTTATCACATAATGAATGTCACATAACGATTGATCCTTTGAGGAGGCGACAACATCATTGGACTCACCCACCGATGATTTTCTCCATCCCCACATTGTTTAAACTTGAGGCTACAAAGAAAAACTTCATCCTAGATTGACAATTGATATACATGCCATTACCTCACAATTAATTGCAACCTCCCAAGTTCTCAGGCAAAGTTCTCCTACCCATCAAAGAAATCCACCCAGAGACACACACATTCACACTACGCCATCAAATATTTGGTTTTAGAAAATCATCATAACAAATCAAACTCAACTGCTCCCAAGATTTAACGTGTTTAAGACAAATCAAATATTATTGAGAAGGACAGGTGAAGCTATTTTAACAGTGTGATAAGATGGTTTCACAGGGTCTACATAATTTCCTACTAAAATGCAGATGCATAGTGCAAGACATTGCAACGGATGGTACTGTCTCGAGTGGGCATTCCATCGAGCACCTTCCTCGCGCGGAAGAGCGCTGCCGTACCACCGAGAGCGCCGGCAACTGCGTGGGGGGAGAAGTCATGGTTTTGAGCCCGAGTGCCTGACCTTGTAGAGCTACTCCGTGACGGCGGCGCCGACGACGCCGGTGTAGAAGGCGGCGACGTAGGTGCCGACGAGCGGCCCGAAGGATCGCGGCGTAATAACATGTATCCTAATCCAACAAGAAATCCAATGACAAACCGACACGCCTGGTGCATGCATCAAAGCTACCCGACATGCCGCAAACAGAAGCGCATGATATGTGAAGAAGCCAAGAAAATAACAAACCTAAATCAGAGAAGAACACAATAAAAGGCTGGCCGCACCAAATGCTTTAGCATCTCCAGTGTTCTTGATATGTGTACCTGATACACTTAAATTTTTTTAAAAACATAACCACAAATGTAGTAGTAAATAGCAGGTAGTAAATATTATACCTCCACATAGCTCAGTTGATATGGCTAACCATTCTTTGCTTTCAGGATTTGCAAGCAGATCTTCCACTCTGCGACCAACTGATACAACTCTTACTGGATCAGGGTAGATCTACAAAATCCATATGTGAAATCCATTACATGAAACAGCAGAGCAGCCAAACGAGACAAGAGAATATGGTATGTCAAGCTGAGTAAGAAAACTTACTTCGCCAAACACAGCTCGTAGACCATTTATGCGCTTCGCATCAGCTAATTTTATTTCACGTGCAAATACCTCCAACTTCTCCTTTATTTGTTGGTTCACTATAGACTCAATTTTTCTCAAATCTTCAGGCTGAACAGGTTTCCCTGTTAAGGAACAATAGTTGAATTGACAAGCCAAGGAAATACATCATGTGAATGCAATATGAAAAGAACCATATCAGACCATGGGAGAAATCAAATCTCAGCTTCTCTGGGAGAACAATGGAACCTTTCTGGTCAACATGATCACCAAGTACTTCCTGCACTTATAATGGCATAATCATCAAGAGTGCAAAAGAGCACTTGTGTAAATTTTAGAGAAGCAAAGAAACATACCCTTAAAGCAAAGTTCAACATATGGGTACACGTATGGTTTGGAGCAATCAGAGCACGCCGAATGTAATCAACCTACCAATCGTAACATGAATATTGAAATATGATTTCGCAAATATCACAGATGAACTAATTCAGTATAAAGATTTCGTTAGTAAACAATTTTACCTTGCAAGTCACTTTATCACCAACGGACAAGGAACCTTTTGTAAATGAGCCAATATGCAGAACATAGCCAGCAAACACTTGGACATTGTTCACAGTGAAAGATCCGAATGACCATTCAATACTCCCAGTGTCATATATCTGATGCCGAAAAATTCATATGTCAGGTAAAAAAGAATCATACAATGTATGGCACAACAATGACAAACAAATGGATAGATTTTCAAGATCTTGAATGTAAATTGCATTATTTACGCGGTTATATAGTGATAATCACTTGTAGCAATTTAATTGGAAAAATCAAAGCTTTCAATATATTGTATGAGCAACCCTCGTACCATGCTTGCAATCTCAGAGGAGATTGGATACAATACCAACTTGATGTTTGAAATGGTGAAATTATGTACACCCAATGCTCAATTAAAAAACAGGTAGCCAAGAATATATATAGCTCATATAGATTATTAATGCATAAAGTATGACAGGCCACAAATAACGTCCTACATGTGAGTTTTACAATACGAGCTGCATCAGCACCAAGATATAACAGACAATGTATCAGCAGACCAATACAAAACAAAATAAAATTTGTAAAAAATAAAACGAACATGTGTTTGTGGACTATTAAAGAAAGCTCTCAAATCATATCCATTTTGACTTTAATTTGAGGGAGTTGATATTGGAGGCATACCAATGACTGATGTCTGGTTGCAATTACAATTTGTCACTCACAGATTGTTGCTTCATTTTCTCCTCGACAATATAACCCTGCCAAATACAAGTGAATTGCATCAATCACAAAGACTCTATGCAGTGTGGACCACATTAGCCACATAAACTAAACAGTAAACACCATGTGTTTATGAGAAGAGCTGAAATTGCAATTGAATAAGAAAACTACATGTTTGCAAATATAGGATCTGCAAGAAATAGAAACAAAACTAACATGAATCAACAATATTTCTGAAAGAACAATGCATGCCTCTTACAAGGAAACTCCCATATTGCATATACCTTCTAGTATTGTGCTGCAAATGGGTCATTCAATCATTCCATCAAGCAAGTTTTAGGCAACAGAAGAGTAGATCGAATCTTAGCAGTGTTGAATGGCCTCAAGCTGCGCTGGATCCCTTCCGAGCATGTCCGTGCTGGCGGCCGGGAGTAGCTTCGGGGGAGGCGGCGGCCGGGTGCGCCTCGCTTCGGTTCGGAGGAGGCGGCGGCCTTCGGGGGAGGCGGTGACCTTTGGGGGAGGCCTTCGGGGGAAGCGGCGGCCTTCGGGGGAGGCCTTCGGGGGAGGCGGGGGAGGCGGCGCCCTTCGGGGGAGGCGGGGGAGGCGACGGCCTTCGGGGAGACGGGGGAGGCGGTGGAGGCGGCGCCCTTCGGGGGAGGCGGGGGAGACAGGGGAGACGGCGGCCTTCGGGGGAGACGGGGGAGGCGGTGGAGGCGCCGCCCTTCGGGGGAGGCGGGGGAGACGGGGGAGGCGGCGCCCTTCGGGGGAGACGGGGGAGGCGAGACGGGGGAGGCGGCGGCCTTCGGGGGAGACGGCGGAGGCGGTGGAGGCGGCGCCATTCGGGGGAGGCGGGGGAGGCGGCGGCCTTCGGGAAGACGGTGGAGGCGGGGGAGGCGGCGCCCTTCGGGGGAGGTGGGGGATGAACAATCAGAACGATCTGCGGGTCTGGAAAAGAAGACGATCACCTGCATGCAGCTGCGAGCGTCAGGGATGCGGTAGGGTACTGCAGATCCATTAAAGGATGACCATCGGATATGGTTGAGTAAGGAGAGAGAATGGAGGAGAGTTAATCTGGTGCGGACGTTTTTAGGATGGTGTAATTATGGGTGCATATTGTGGTGTGAACGTAGTTAAGGTTATGACTGTGGAGCAGGTAATTGTTGGGTGGATGTAGGATAATTTGAACTGGTGGATTATTATTTTAGATACGATATTATACCCACACTCTTCCGAATAGAATAAAATTAGGATGTAATTAGCCCCCCAAAATACCACTGCATTCTTCCCAAGACAGACTCACAGACCTGATTTTGGAGATCTCAGATAGGGATAAAAACGGATCCGTATATTATTCGAATATCCAAATACCGGATCCGGATATATCAAGTCCAGATGTCTAATATTCGGATCTGGATACCCAATTCCCTGATGCGGATACGAATATGATATGGGCCGTCTCAAATTCAGATCCGAATATTTGGATAAGATCCGGATTCGGATGTCTGCATTCAGCGGATATAATAGCATCAACTTACTAATACATATCTTTTCCATTTGACCTCTAAATTAGGTATATTATATATGCATTTCGATCATCTCAACGAGCCCGTCATTATGGTGGGCTTTAATTTGGTATTTCATATTTTTTTATTTTCACACATCCCACAATAAAGCTTTTTTGTATGCTCTTTTTTAGCTAAATTTGATATTAAAATAATCTGGTGCCATGTTTTAAATAGGAAAGGCCATGAATAATTATTGGAATCCGAAAAGTAATAGAATCCGATCCGTTTTTTAGTATAATCTGATCTAAATTCGTATCCAGCGTTTGTCAGATTCGTATTTGACTCTGAGAAAAAAAAATATAGATGCAATTATAGTTTAAATAATATCCGATCCGTATCCGATTTGTTTTCACTCCTAATCACAGATGGAATATATGATCATTTCCATCCCAAATGACCAAGGGAAGTACTCTAGGCTCAAAGATATGCATGTGATACTTCCTATCGTAGTACTCGTTCTATGGGTCGTTTAAATACTGTGTAGCAAGCAACCATACAACTAAACAAGCAAGCAAAGACAAAAGGTAGCAGTCATCAGGATATACATACCGAACCATGGTTTAAATACTGTGTAGCGGGAGCGAAACAGCGAAAGCGTTTTTTTAGCGGGATAGAGGCGATGTAACGGGTGCAACATGGGGTGTGTTTGGTTCGTGGATGGAGATTGTATCGTATATCTGGATGCAGACTGAGTGGAATCGTATTTCAGAAAAAGAAGATGTTTGGTGAGGTTGCATGAGCGGATGCAAAAAAACTGAGATACTGTTTGGTTGCCTGTATGAGCGGATACAGTCTATCAAACCTGAGAGACTGACACGTGGGACCGCATAAGATACACTGCATCCACCCATCCAGGATGGCCAGTGAAGCTCATTTTGAGCGTATCCACCCATCCAGGATGAGGGCGTATTTTTGCATCCGCTCATGCAGGCTGCATCCACTCATACAGGCAACCAAACAGGCTCTTTCTCAGATTATACGGATCCACCCAGCCAGGACGAAGGAGATTCAGGCAACCAAACACACCCTATATAGTGCACACGATACACTATGGGCCTGTTTGGGAGAGCTCCACCATTGAAAACGTAGATCTGGAGCAGCAACTTCACCATGGAGCAGCTCCACCGTGGATCTGGGATCCCACCATGGAGTGTTTGGCTTGTACAGCAGCTCCAGATCCATGAAATTGAGGTTTTGGTGGGATGGCAATTTTTGGTGGGATGGGGTGTGTAACCAGTGGCATTGGTGGGTAATTACCACCTAACTCCACGGTGGAGCACCCCTTGAGCAGCTCCATGAAATCCATGGATCTGGCCCTCAGATCCAAGATTTTGGTGGATCTAGATTTCGCGAAGCTGGAGCGTTTGGGTAAAATTTCGTGGAGTGGAGCTGTTTTTCGTGGATCTGGAGCTGGTGGAGCTCTCCCAAACAGGCCCTATAGTGACCATTGCAAGTTGTGGCAGGCCTCACAACTGTAGAGCAGTTGCATAGTGGCCAGTACCCGATCCGCTATATCAAGGCTACAGTGGAGCGAGTTATTTAAAACATGTATGGAAATCAAGTTACACGGTCACAATACACAAAGAAATGATGGTCTTGTTCTTTTAGACTGCGGCTGATAGATTTTATTTATATATTTTGATATGGTAGATGATGCACACGGTTTTAATTTTGAGAAGCCGTCTCAAAAATCCACTTTAAAAATCGTTCTATTTATTTTAATTTTTAGAGAAAATAAAAACTAAAAACTCAAAATAACAGGACCGATATGGAATCGAGAGGACCCGAAAGTTGTACATGGGCCTTGAGTTGCTGATGGCCCGTAGTGATTCGGCGGCGACGGTTGGGTGTTCGAGCCTTCGGTCGGTGGGAGGCGGGGGGGGGGGGGGGGGGGGTTTCTTCTCGTTTGGGCCTCGGCCGTGACGCAGCAACACTCGAGCCGAGGCGTCTCAGGTTTGCGTGGGTTGGTTCACTATTCTGCTTCAGCTCTTCAACAGCTGGCTGTGCGGCTGTGCCGTCCTGCTACGACAAGTCTGTCCAACTCGCACCCATCCACTTGCCCATTTCCGACGCAGCGCAGGCACTCCTCCCCCCTCCCCCCACCCCGCCTCGCCTTTGCGTCGCCTCCACCTCACCGCCCCACCCCCCTGCCGATCCGCCCGCCGCGCCGCGCTCCACCTACCCTCTACGCGCCGCCGAATCCGCCGCCGCCGGCGATCGAAGCCGGCCGCCGCAACGGGTAACGCACGGGGCTCCTCTCTAGATCGTTCGTATTCTCGGGCGCTGCGCGTTCGGAGATCCGATCCGGTCGCGGGCTGCTGCTTTTTTTCCTTTCCTGCCCGGGTTGAGCGTTTGATTAGATCTTACTGCTTGGGAGCAGTTCGTTCAGATCAGCGGTTTGGTGGTTGTGATCTTGGGTGCTGGAGTCGAGGGAAAGGTGGCGCCTTGGGGTGTGTTGCTAGGATCGTGGAGTGGTCTGTGGGCGGGTACGATACTAGATATAGCTGCACGTTCGTCGGCTGTGAATCGGTGTAGTGGGGATTGAATATTTGAATGATGCCTATGAATGGTAGTCTTCGTAGTTCGTAGTGGAGCTAGGAAGTTGTGATTAGGATTGAGGGCTCCTGGTCTAGTATGGTGAGTTTTTGGAGGCATTGGTGTTGTTCATAGATTGGTGCAAGGTTCTTTAGATTATAAGTGTTCAATTAGGGCATCGTATCTGAGCTGTCAACCGAATTTTTGTGATGTTCCTAATACAAGAATGTTGTTATCGATGATTAATTTCTGAATGTCCATCGTGGCAGCGTCTTTCAAATTTTAGTTTTATTTATTTGATGTCGGCATGCTGGTATATTTCTAATAATGGATTTTTTTGGCAGGCTGAGGCTTGGCGAAGGCGCCGTTGAATTAATTTACTGTGCGGCTAATTATGCTACCTACTTGTGACTTCTTTTTGCCGAGATTGCTTCCTATTGCCCCTAGTCGGTGAGATCTTATAATACTTTCCACCCCGACTACAAAACAAGCAACTATGCGGCTCTCTTCTTCTCTTCAAGATCTGCCAACCTCTAGAATTGATGCTTTAGAAAGTGGCACTAGCCTTGGTAGTGATTTGATCTCAGGGCGTGCGAAACCTGTCCGCACGCTTCAAAGGGATGGTGCTGTAGCAAGCTTTTCAAAAGAGAAAACACCCCCATCATCACCAACAAATCGAAAGAAATGCATGAGAGCAGCTGGTTGTGCTATGGCTCTGTTCCTATTGGTGTTTTTTATATATGCTTCTTTGAGATATTTCCATGTCTTTCTCTCGGAAGGAAGCTCTGAATACTATGTGATTCTTGATTGTGGCAGCACTGGTACAAGAGTGTATGTTTACGAATGGTCCATTAATCATAATGACGCAAACACATTTCCTATTGTTTTGAAATCTTTAGGGAATGCTCCTAAGAAAAAAGCTGGTAAATTAACTGGGCGAGCCTATCAACGAATGGAGACTGAACCTGGATTGAGCAAGCTGGTTCACAATGAAACTGGATTAACGAACGCAATAGAGCCCCTCCTTCAAATGGCTGAGAGGCAGATCCCTAGACGAGCACACAAACACACACCTGTATTTCTATATGCCACAGGTGGTGTCCGCAAGTTGCCAAGTGCAGACTCAGAGTGGCTTCTGGATAAGGCCTGGGATGTTCTGAAGAATTCGTCATTTTTGTGTAGTAGAGACAGAGTTAAGATTATCAGTGGCATGGAAGAAGCTTATTATGGATGGATAGCTATTAACCACCACATGAACATGCTTGGCACCTCATCTTCTAAAATGACATATGGTTCACTTGATTTAGGTGGATCATCATTACAGGTGACATTTGAGACTGATGAATCCATGCAGGATGACACAAGCATTAGTCTGAGGATTGGTTCCATCAGTCATAAACTTAGTGCTTATTCTCTTTCTGGTTATGGATTAAATGATGCATTTGACAAATCTGTGGCGCATCTTGTGAAGATGTTGGGAGGAGCAGCTGGTAATGGCAAAGTTCAGGTCAAACATCCTTGTCTACAAACTGGGTACAAAGAAGATTATGTTTGTTCTTACTGCCACCCACTCAAACAAGATGGAAGTCCCAGTGTTGCAGTGAAGACAACAGGCAAAGAGAAGCAGGGAACAGCTGTTGAACTGGTTGGGGCGCCTCAGTGGAACGAATGTAGTGCTCTTGCAAAAGTAACAGTGAATCTTTCGGAGTGGTCCAATGCAAGTTCTGGAGTTGATTGTAACCTTCAACCTTGTGCTCTTGTTAGTACCTATCCCCAACCACATGGTCAATTTTACGCTATGTCTGGTTTCTATGTGGTTTTTAAATTTTTCAATTTGACTGCTGACGCCACTCTCGTTGATGTTCTAAAAAGAGGTCAGGAATTTTGTGAAAAGCCATGGAAAGTTGCAAAGAGTAGTGTTCCACCACAGCCTTTTATCGAGCAGTATTGCTTCAGGGCTCCGTACATTACAGCACTTCTGAGAGAAGGACTGCAGATTAAAGATAACCAGGTCATAATTGGCTCTGGTAGTATCACTTGGACTCTTGGTGTTGCTTTGTTAGAGGCTGGACAGGCGTTGTCTACACGAATTGATATTCAAGGATACAGAATATTACACCGGGAGATAAACCCAAATATTCTTATTGTATTGTTTCTGATTTCAATTGTGTTGGTCATATGCACCATATTATGCATCAGCAATTCGATCCCGAGATCATTCCGCAAGTCTTATTTGCCACTTTTTAGGCAGAACAGCGCAGGCAGTTCTTTGCTTGGTATGGGATCACCTTTCAGATTTCATTTATGGAGTTCTATTAATTCAGGTATGTATGCATGTAAGTTTGTTTTTGACTTAGCTGTCATCTCGTGGTTTTTCCCCTTGTGTAAAAAACGTCTATTGTCTAAAGACTACAGTGCTAGAATGATTTTACTTTGGTATTTTTGTTGACCACTCTATACCTTTCTTTAAAAAGAATAAGGCTATTTATTATCCTTTTTGTAGAATGCAAAACCAAGTGTTACACTATATACCATCCATTTAGCTTTGAATATTCAAATATCTTAACCTTCTAATAAAGCTGCTTCTAAGAAGCAGCACTACTTAGAAGTCTTGCATGTTGCAGCACCTAGGACATGTTTTTTTATTCACTTCACTTTATTTGATACAAATTATGCTATTTTGGACTGAACTTCTGTAATGATACCTCAATACACCTATTATAACACCATAGTTTTGTAACTTCGTTCTATCGAATCAGTAATTATGCAGTATAATGGGAAGATGCTTGTTTCATCACTTAAAAGTAAACTATGTTGCAGTTCTGTTTGATTGTTTCACTTTTCTTTACTGCCGCTTAAGGTATATAGTCAAACTTTTGGATTTGCTTCATTTTCACAGGCGATGGAAGAACAAAGACACCACTGAGCCCTACCGTTGCTGGGTCAGAGCCCCATCCATTCAGCATGAGCCATGGATTAGGAGGCAGCAGTGTCCAGCTTATGGAGTCTTCCAGGCAATCGTTGGGTGTCTATCATAGCTATTCTGTTGGGAGCTTAGGTCAGATGCAGTTTTCTAGTGGAATGTGGAAGCCTAGCCGAGGTCAGACAACACTTCAAAGCCGGAGGTCCCAATCAAGAGAAGATCTCAGTTCTTCATTAGCTGATATTCATGTTCCAAAGGTGTAGCTTTACGTTTCAGAATGACATGACTAGTATGAGATCCCATGCGATAACAAACTCCGTGTAAATAATAGATCCTGACTGCTTGATTTCTTCTCTAATCGGAAAGTCAATTTTGTCGATACACTGACACTTCAATGAGGTTTAGGGTTCACAAAATTTTAAAGTATAGATCCCGGGCATGATACATCCACTCATTCCAATGTATGTGCAATAGTACATGGCATAAGAAGAACTTGCACGGAGTTTGAGTAGTGTAGCAGAAAAATATTTATTGAGGGTTCACGGAAGCGATTGTCCATGGGCTGCAGGTATGTAATTGTAGTCAGGTCCTAGCTCCAAATGTCAATGTTTACAGATCATGATATCACTGCAACCAAGCGGACTTTACTCTTCAAATGTGTTTCGTTCTTTTGTTGTACAACATAATAAAGGGACTGTTTTTTTTGGCTAAGTCTTATGACTTTTGATTGCGGCTTGTGAGTTTTGGGCTGTTCATATGAGGGATTACAGAGTAACAAAAATTCACGTGCGGTTTTTGCCAATATAAATAAAGTTGGTACAGTATGTACTACAATTAATTTAGTAGATCTTATCTTGAAAAAATAATTCGTTTAAAAATTAGTTACTATAGAAAAATCAAAAGCTAAAAAAGAATAAGACCAAAGATGCATATGGCCTTATGTATCAGTGCTGTATGCCTGTACCCTATAATCCTATTGTCATGATTCTCTTCTTTCCTTATGGAACTTCATTTGGTACACATATTCTCATGCCATCTCGATATCAATTGAAATCATTAATCCTAATGCTCATATTTTAGGAGCCTTATATGCACATACACATCCGTTTAAATTTTGCTCCTTGACAAGCAACGATTGATCTACACCCTTGGTAACTTCACAGATAAGTGCAAATGTACGTTTGTCTGTATTGGATTTTGTTTATGAAGAAATCAGAAGTTAATATAAACATCTAGCTTCTCAAAACGGCTTGTCCACTTCTCTCGCTCTAAGGATAAGTCAGGGGGGTCACGGACATATCACGTATCACATTCCTCTTGCTCTCGTCTCACGCACTCACTTTTTGCAACACTTGTTCTCTCCTTCTAAAAACTACTTTTTTCAGTATACTATTTATTTTCAGCCAAAAAGTTATCAGATGCAGTTAAAAATTATAGATAGAAACTAATACGAACGCCCCATAGTATGTTGTTGTTTTCTTCTTTTGTCACACTATTTTTAAATAATTGACAGTATTGAATTTACTATTTAAACTTTGATCCTTAATTTTTTAGCAATAAATATGTAAATAATTATAGATATACAATATTATGAAAGTGTTTATTACAAATCCAATTATATGATTATCATCTTTCCTAACCAAATATTTTAACATTTGTGATTGGTCCAATTTGTGCAACGATCAACTGTGACGCCCAAAACAGCACGCTGACCATCATAATCCTATAGGAAAAACACTTTTTTTAGGGCGTGTATAAGCTTGAGGTGAAAACAGAAAATCGTACGCCTCTGATAAGTGGGTCCACCAGTCTGCCATGAAAGAAAACAAAGCCGTGGCAGACCCGGGACACCCCCTCCCACCATCCACACTACGACCGTGAGATAAGATCCATCACCCCAACACGAATCTCAACGCAAACCCTATAAATTTCATTTCCCTCGCTTCCCCTTCTCACTTCCCTCACAGCCGCCGCCGTCCTCGAAGCTATTCCCCTCCTGCACAGTCGTCTCTCCCCTCGGCGCCCACTCGGAGCTCTCCCGACCTCTCCCTCCGCCATCATGGGGTGCATGCAAAGATCTCTTCTTCTCCTTCCTTCTAATGGTTTCCAGCGCACTCATTTCTTTTCCTCTTTGCGATGATTCTTTGCTACACTCCGTTTCTTGCTTTGATGTGTCGGCAGTGTAGCTATGTGCCTTTGTGATCGATTCTTTCGTAGTAGTGTCTTGAACTAGTATGTACGTAGTGTCTTGAACTAGTATGTAGGATGTGATATTTCAGGCTGCTTTATGTCGCGATTAAAGAACGAGATATTGTTAGATGCGAGTGAACTGAGCTTATTGACGGTCCAGTGTTGATCAGATTGTACACCGTCACCGCAAAGCATATTCATAAGCGATATTAATCCGTTGCCACCGCGTAATCGTACGTTTTTCTTGGTTCAAATGCTTGGATCCGGGAAGCTATGCGTGGTAGCATACAAGTTCTTTTTTTTTATGCGTCATTGACTCTTTTCAAGAACGTTCCCTTGGTTTGTATTCAGTCCGCTTGCTCCTGTTAACGGAACAGTACCATGCACGTTATGTGCATGCGTACGCGCTAGCTACGGAGGGCTGCGCCACCGGTCAGGAGAGATTATAGGAATTAGTTTCCTTGTTTAGCAGATCTTTTTCATTAACTGTATTTTGATTCGGTGGTTAACTGAGTTCTCTCCTGTACCATATAAGCCTTTGGCTGCAAATCAATCTATAAGTGCGCTATTCTAAACGCCTTCATGGTATCAGATACTTTCCGATCTTAAGCCTTCCTCCCATTGCACTGACCGACCCCGTCGCAGCCACGGCTGAGGCCCTACGCCTCGCCGTCGAGACCGAGCACGCCGCTAAGGTCGTTCTGTGGGCGCAAGCCGTCGCCGTCTCCAGTGTCCGGGCTGCCGTGCCTCTCACCCTTGATCTCCACTCAAACTACTCCTAATGGCGTGATCTCTTCACGGTTGCCATCTACAAGTATGCCCTCGAAGACCACGTCGCCGAGCCGTCGCCACCGGCGCCCAACTCCCAATGGCTCCGTCTCGACACCCTTGTTCGACAATGGCTCTACGGCGCCATCTCCACCGAACTCCAGGCCATGGTCGCTGCGTCAAACGCCTATGCCGTGTGGACAAATGTCGAGGCCATTTTCCGCGACAACGCCGACGCGCGCGCCATCCTCCTAGAGCACGAGTTCTATGGCCTCCAATAGGGTAGCATGTCCGTTGGCGACTACTACCGTCGCCAAAAGACCCTTGCGGATGAACTCGTCGCGCTCGGCACGCCCATCGTTGACAAGAGCCTAGTCCACAACACGCTCCGTGGGCTTGCTGCTCGCTTCTCCCACCTGTGTTCGTTGTTGTCCATGCAGCGTCCCCTGTCGACCTTCGCTCAGGTGCGCTCCGTCCTCATGCTCGAGGAACTCTCCACGAGCTCCTCCGACATCGCGCCACCAACCGTCTTCTACTCCAACGCAGCCGGCAAGAGCGCCTCCGGCCACACCGGGAACTCCGGCGGGTCGCCGAACAACTCTGGTGGCCACGCCCCCGCACCGGGCAGGGCTATGGCTCCAACGGCGGCAACTCTAGCGACGGCCAAGGCACCAACTCCCGTTACAACTCCGGCGGGAATGGCAACAACAACTACCGTCGCCGTCGTGAGGCAATGTCGGTGGCAACAACGGCGGTACCAACGGATCCAACAATGGTGGCAGCCAGGGCAACTCCAAACAGGTCGCACCTTGGCCCTCCGTGTAGAATCCATGGTCTGGGTCCATCCACATGTGGCCCGGACCTGCTCGTCCGCATGGGTAGGGCCTGCTCGATCCTGCGCCTCCCGGTGTCTTCACCACCGCCCTCCCTCCACCATCAACCACGCCATGGCAAGGTGCGCCGTGGCCCGTTGCACCGTGGCAGCCATCTACCGCCCCTGGATCGACAACACCTCCTATGCCCTCCTGGGATCAACAGCAGCTGATGCATGCCTTCGACATTGTGTTTCAGCACTGTGGCTTGCCACTACTTTTGCCATTTTATTTTACTCTTCATATGATTAGAAGTGGACCGGTCCTATGTTTCAAACATTTGTTTCAGCTTCCGTTGATTATCTAAATAAAGTACCTTAAAGGTTTTAATTTTCTTATGATTTCTATTGTTGCTTTTATTATTTGTTCCTTACTTTGGCGCTGACGTTCCATAGTAGTATTTTAGTTTGGCTGTATATGGGGTGCTATAGAAATGGCGATTGGGTTTAGAAGGTTCACGGCTTTAGGTCGCTTGGGTTGTGGAGAAAAACCATCGAGTGCGTCGAATAGATAGGATCCAATAGTAGTGTGACATCCCAAAATTTTTTAAATTTTATTTGTTATTTTCTAAAATTTAAATTCTCTATTTTCATTTGAGCATAGATTAAAACTATTAAAGTTTCAGGGGATTTGTGTTCAAAATGAATTTATTTAATGTTATTTGAGTTCCTTGCATTTTATTAGAATTATAGGAATTTTTTGGGATTTATTTGGATATTTTTGCTAATTTCCAAGCTTTAGTCTTCCTTCTCGGGTTTTCTGAAAAATACAAAATGCCCCCCCTCTCTCTCCAGCCGACGCGTGGACGGTTGGGATCCGCCCACGTCGCCACCATCCAGCCGCCCGCTCAACCCGCCTTCCCTTCCTCTCCGAGCGAAACGTGTGCGGTCTGATCCCGCCTACGTTGGCCTCGGCCCATCTTACCCGTCCCCTCCCACTTAAACGCCTCGGCCGCCCGATCCTTCCCTGGCCACGCGTCACAAATCCGAGCCGCCTGCTCTTCTCCCCCCTCTGCCGCTGACACACCGGGCCCGCCTGTCAGATCTCTCGTCTTCCCTTTGCCCGTCTCCTTTCCCAGCCCCGCCTCTCCCGACCACGTTTACCCCGCGCCAGCCCTGCCCCCACTACCTCTCTCATGCGCCACACTCACCGCACCCATCGCCCACCTTCCCCACTCGCCACTCACTCTCTCCGGCCGAAACCACCACCACGTCCACAAGCTCTCTGGCGACGAATCCCGCCGCACCTCCCCCTCCCCGAGCCTATATAAACCCTTCCCGAGCACGCCACCCCTCGCTCCACCTCACCCCGCCCTCACTGCCTCCTCTCGAGCTCCCCAACGCCCCAGCGCCATGCTCCCTTCTCCCCGAGCGCCGCCACCAACTCTGGCGAGCAATCGCCGCGCCTTCGACCGTAGCCAGGCCAATCCGACGGTCGTCCGAGTTTCGCTGTGATCTCCTCCGTTTCCTGCGCCCTCGGTCGAGCACCAGGACCACCGGAGCACGATCGCCATCGTTGCCCAAGCGCACGCCACCGCCTCACTCGCCGCCGACCATCTTCCGACCCTTCTCGGTGAGCACCCCCTGCACCAAAGTAATCCCCGTGATCTCCTCTCTTTTGCACCCAACACTGGCCGCTGTCGCCCACCGGAACACCGACGACCCTCGGGTCTCGAGCGTTCTTCCGGCCGGCGAGCCACGTCAGCAGCCCGGGCATCCGTGGCATGCCACATGGCGCCCGGTGGCACGCCACCTCGGCTCCTCCCTGCTCTATCAGCGCCACCTCCCCCTTTTGCCCACGTGGAGCCACGTGTCTAGCCACCTCAGCATTCAAGCTCATATGGCAGCCACGTGTGCTAACACGTCAGCACCCGAGGCCCCTAGACCCACGTGGCAGCCACGTCAGCGCCACCTAGCTGCCATGTCAGTAAAATTGCCTAGTCATCAGCCACATCAGCACCATGTCAGCACCCTGCCACCTCAGCTCTCTCTGGTCCATGGACCTGGTCCATGTAGACCAGGGCCCACTGTCAGTCTCACCAAGCCAGGGCTGACGCCATAAATATGGTTTTCCTTTAGGAAAACAATTCCATTAATTCTTGCTGACGTCATAAATCCAATTTCCTTTAGAAAAATAATTCCAAAAATCCAGTTTATTCATTTTCTCTGATTTTAAACTTCCGATTGAGCCCATTCAAATTTCTAAATTCATCAAAAATTTCCCTCTATCCATTTCTGCCCTTAATTTGAATATTTGGAGTTTATTTGAATTTTATTTGAATTTAGTGGGTTATTTTCACGTGTAGACTACGACGATTCGGGAGATTTCTTCGACGACGACTCTCACCCCACTGTAGAGCAAGGCAAGTCACATACCTTGATAAAGGCCTTGAGCGTGGTGTAGGCCATGAGAATTCTCACTCGACTCAAGAGGGGATCCCGGTCTGGTGGATTCCTTACTGGGGTGAAACCTTAGAGTTGGCTTAGCCAGGTTGAAGGCTTTGCAAAGGCCTTGTCATGATCTCCTCACCGCACACCTAAGGAAGTGTGTAATTCGCGTGGCAATCCAGGATGATCATGTCCTGTGGGTAAAGTTGTACAACCTCTGCAGAGTGTATAATTTATCCTAGATAGCCATGCCCACGGTCATAGACATGCTGCGTGAAAGTTTTTTATGGATTAGACTTGGTATTTCAAAAATGGTTTTTCAAAAACCTTGTGGATGGATGGAATCCATGAGTGGTTGGAAACGTGTGGATGGATGGAATCCATACGAGATCTTCTGGAAAAGTTGGTCCAGGTGGGATACCCGTGGTTAGGTCAGTATTTGGTTGGAGCCTGCACTAACGGTATTGATTTTATTTTCAATTACTGTTTTTTACTTACTGTATTAAATTCAGCATTTTCAATCTATTTATTGTATTTCTTTAGATGTTGTTTTATGCTCAAACTAACCCTATAAGCCTTTCATTGATGCCCTTATCATTATGTTGCATCTCTCCGTGTGATTTGCGGAGTACAAGTTTGTACTCACCTTGCTATCTCTTCTCAGAGGAGGACGTCTACGACTATGGTGAGGACCTGGACGAGTAGAATGCGTCTTACAATTGTCTGCCCGTGGGCAGGCTTGAGCTTCGCTGTTTATCTGTTTGCTTCCGCAGTTATTTGTTTTAATATTGTTGCCAATGAGCATTAATGTAAGACTTAGCTCTTTTGTTTACTATATATTTGGTTGGTCATTTGTGCTCGATATGTATCTTTGTTTCGCGGTGTGCACTAGCTATTCCTAGACTAGTGCGATTTACACAGAGGGTTTCGGAGTCGTTACTCCGAGATCCGACAAGTAGTGACATATCTTGTTGATTCTAGTCCATACGATATATCGTGCTTTAGTTTTTTTCTTTCCAAACAAACATGAAGTTCACTGCATCGCAACCTAACCGAGACACCAAGATGTGGCCCCGCTCCAAATGGCTTCAGCTTTTGGCTGTTTTGACTTTTGGCTTATTTAAGCATGAATCCACTTGGAACGTATCAGCTTCAAATTTTGGCTTATTTTGTTTTTGTTTTTTTGCCTTATTCCTTTGCATTGTACGCGACGATATAACGGGGTTTTCAATTTTTTTCTTTTTTCTAAAAAAACTAACAGCTGCTGCAGTTAGGGGTGGGCATTTGGTTTATTCAGTTCGGTTTATTTGGTAAAAAAATATTTCAATTTTTGAAAGTTGACAACCGAATTAACTAAACTAAAATAGAAAACCAAACCCAATTAACCAAAATTTTTTGGTTTGGTTAATTCAGTTTTTCAGTTAACTGAAGTATGCATAATGCTTTAATGCATAATAACATTTTTTTAGTCTAGTGTTATCATACTGGATTTATTTTTTGAGCGAATGATATTCTAAAAGCTACTAATATTCTTCCTTTCGAGATGTTGAAAAATACATACAAAATTAAATGAGAATAGCCTTTGTTTACTACAAATACACATAAGGGAAAATAATATTTCGGTATTTCAGTTAATTTGGTTTTCATACTTAAAAACCGCACTGAAAATCGAATAACATGAAAAATATAACCGCACCGAATACCATACACTGAATAAACCGTAATTTTTTATTTTTTCGGTTCGGTTCGGTATTTTGGTTTCAATATAAAAATACCCACCCTTAGCTACAATACAATTTCAGTCGGAAGCTTAAGCCAAAAGCTAGTTGAAGCACCACTAAAGCCTAGGTACAAAAGCCAGCTGAAGAAATCCCATTCTTCCTTAACAACGAAGATTCACAGTCTATAGCCTAGGGCTGCCACTGGGTATCCATTACCCTTATCCAAACCCATACCCACACTATTGGGTTAGGTATAGGTAAGAAATAAAATATCCATTTAGATTTAGGTATGGGAGGGTAATATCCATTTACCCATTTTTACCTATACCCATTCAAACGTAAGGTTGAGAGTGTATTTAGACTATCCATGTGCTTGGACTAACTATACTCAGTAATAACTTCCTATAAAAGCATGTGGGAGCCATCTGTGCACCTATATCCACCAATTTACACAGAGTACCTCTCCTACACACATAATCATTTTCAACAAATTTCAGTTGATTTCATAAAACCTTTGTGATGTGAACGCTGAGGTTGAAATTTCAAATACCGAAGTTTTACAAAAAATCCTATAAAAGCATACGGGGCCTGCGTGTACGTTAACCCTACCAATTTGTATAGAGTAGCTCCCTTATACGCAGAATTATTTCCAATAAATTTTAGTCGATTTCGAGAAACTTTTATGGTGGGAACGCGAGGTTAAAATTCTAATACCGATTTTTTACAAAAACTTTCTTTATAAGCCTCTTTGACTTAGCCACTCATTTTTCTTCTCTTCTACCCACTGGGTTGCTTAAACCTATTAGGTAAACCCTTTTTTATTTATGTATAGGTAATATCATTTTAAATAGGTATAAATAAAATTAGGTATACATTTATATTATCCATATCCTACCAGTGGCACCCCTACTAGGACGCTCGACATAACTTGCAATAAACGAAAGACGCTCCAATTAAGCCTCTTTGTTTCTTTGCGATGGAGTACCGAGTAAGCTTCAACTAACCAATGGGCGACGCAATTCAGGCTAATCGCCTCCTTAATTACACCCAAGCACGGCCCTAACAGCCGAACCACACAACCAATCACGATCCGGGCAAAGTAACACGAGTACACGGCGCAGCCTCCCCACGCCGAAAGGCCGAAACCACCCAGCCCCCGCAGAGCAGCAGTCGAAATTCTACCGAACGCCCAAACAACTCCGGCGCCGTCGAAACACGCGATATTTCCTCCAAAACCGCCCCAAGTCGGTTAAAAATCCCCTCGATTTTAAGCCGATCGCGGAAGGGAGGCTAAACCCACCACCCGCACTCCTCCCGTCAACCCCCGTCGATCGATCGGTCGTACCAAAAGCGGTCAGGCGAGTGGTGCTGGCTTGCACGTCTTCGGCGAGGGCTCCGCGTAGCGGCTGGGCTGATGGATCGCTGCCGGAAGCGGCCCGACTCCGACCCCGGCGGCTCCGGGGAGGCCGAGCCTCCTGCCGATAAGCGCCCCTGCACCGCCGAGCCATCGACCTCCGCGGCAGCGGAGGCCACCGCTGTCGCTGCGCCGGCCTTGCCGGCAGAGCAAGCCGGCTCCGACATGGACACTTCGTCGTCCGGCCACGCCGGTGATGGCGATGGCGATGGGGATGGAGATGGGAACGGGGGATCGTCGTGCGAGTCGGATGGGGGCGGGAGCCCGAGACCGTGCGGCGGGGGAGGGAGGTTCCAGCGGATGGTGGCGGCGGTGGCCGCGGACGGCGCGGGGGAGGGCGCGCGGGTGTCGGCGCTGACGGAGCTCTGCGAGGCGCTCTCGTTCTGCGCGGAGGACGCCGGGGGGTACTTTCCGACGGAGGCGGCCGCGCGGGCGCTGGTGCGGCTGGCCGGGGGCGCCGATGGCGCGGTGGCTAGCCCCGACGTGATGCTGCTCTCCGTGCGCGCCATCACGTACCTCTGCGACGCCATGCCGCGCGCAGCCGACGCCGTTGTCCGCCACGGCCTGCTTCCCGTGCTCTGCTCCCGGCTCCTCGCCATCGAGTACCTTGATGTCGCGGAGCAGGTAACCGAGCAGCTCTGAGTCTGACAACCCGATCAGACAATCACATCGACCTGTCGTGCTTTATGTGATCATTTGTTACTTGCGCAGTGCTTGCAAGCTTTTGAGAAGATATCGCGGAGGCAGCCAACGCAGTGCTTGCAGGCAGGCATGATCACCGCCGTGCTCGCATACATTGACTTCTTCTCTGCAAGTATTCAGGTTAGAATTGCAACAGTCCCATCTTTTGAGCTGTGAATTTACTACATTCGCTAATTGGATGCCCGCCTGCATGGTTCAGAGGGTTGCGGTCTCAGCTGTTGCAAATGTCTGCAAGAAGGTCCCCACGGATTGCTCCCAGTTTGTGTTGGATTCAGTCCCAATGCTGTGTAATCTACTGCAGTCTGAGGACAAGATGGTATTGTTGTTGACCCATTTAACTGAGCCTTTTTTGGCATGAATGCAGTGCTCTGTTTATGTTTCAGGTTATGTGATATTGCAGGTAGTGGAGAAGGTTGCAACTTGCTTGATAAGCATTGTGGACTCTTTTAGTGGTTCAGTGGAGCTTCTTGATCAGCTCTGTTACCAGGGCGTGGTAGAGAAGGTCCTTCCTTTGATCAACACTGGAGGACTCACTTCCCTTAGCCCATCAACTTGCAGTGTATGCTTGCACTAGAACTTATACGTGTATCCCCGAGTTTGTGTTTAGGGTGTTGATTGTTGTTTGTTGTGATTGCAGAACCTGATCGGGCTTCTCGCTAAGCTAGCATGTAATTCACTTGTGGCAGTGAAGTCTCTCTTTGAGCTGAATGTTGGTAGCACCATAAGGGGGATTTTGGTCACTTCAGACCTGTCCCATGGCATGCCATATTTGCCTTTGGAAAACCAAAATAACCAGGTTGGTTGTTTCATAGCTTCTTTACTTCCAGAACATTAATACTAGATGAACACAACAGATATGTTGTAGGTCGTTACTTGTCACTCATGCACATTTGATAGTGTTGCATGTGAGATTGATTTATTAGTACCTTGGTATGAACTGTATAGATTCTTTGAGGAGAAGAGAGTGTATGCGATTGCTTGACCCTGGTAGGCGTGCAGGGGCTAATGGTGGGGTGGGGTAGGATGGAGGAGAGGGGTCATGTCACTACAATATGTTTAGCACAACATTTTATTGAGAGTACAGTGGACACATGCGACTTTCTTACAACTTCACTTAATACATCACTTCTCTTATGTTTACTTGAAGAACAAAGCGAAACTGAAGATCTAATAAGGATGTTCAATTCACGCGAGGCATTATTTTGTCCCCAATACACAAGCTTTAATTTGCCCCAGTATGTAAACTTACTGTTAATGTTCTCTTTGGCAATGTCAACATCAGGAGGCCAACGCCGCGTCATAAATGTCATATCCGGAGGCTCCTCGCTAGAATTTTCATTTGCGCAGCAGCAGAAAGCCTACGCTCATCGGCTGCATCACGTGGCGGCGTATCCAGCCCAGGCTTCGGAGTGCCCAGTGAAACCACCATCGACAACGGCCTACAATTTGACTCCGTGCCCTTCAAGGCGTTCTGCGACTGCATGGGCATTACGCTCCGATACGCCTCGGTCGAGCACCCGCAGTCCAATGGGGCGGTTGAGCGGGCAAACGGTGTCATCTCCGCTGGAGTCAAGAAATGCTTCATCGGCCTCCCGAAGGGCAAATGGCTGGGGGCGCTCCCCAGCGTGCTCTGGTCCCTTCGCACGACGGTCACGTTTGACGGTGTTTACGCCGTTCAAACTCCTCTTTGGCGACGAGGCGGTCATGCCAGAAGAAATCAAGGCTGGATCAAGGAGAGTCCTTGCCCAGGCCCCAGCGGAAGAGCACGCGTTGTCTTTGGATCTTCTCGACGGCGATCGGGTCAGCGCCACTGAACACGTCGCGAAGTATGCACGCCAAGCAGCGCGCGCATACGACCACACCGTGTACTCGCGAGAACTCCAGGCGGGAGACCTCGTCCCCAAAATGGCATTGCACGCAGTGACAGTGGGCAAGCTAGAATCCAAATGGGAAGGCCCATACATCGTCACAGCGGCTCTACAGCATGGAGCGTATCGTCTCGTGACTTTGGAGGGATGGACTCTCCACCACACGTGGAATGCAGATCGTTCGCGGCGATATTACACGTAAGGGCGAAGGGATGCTCGACATTCTGTTGGCGCCCTACCTTCTGTAATAGCTCACCTACGCAAACGAGAAATCAATAAAGCGCACCGTTCACGAAGACATTGTCCCATTCCACGTATCGGAGTATAAATAAGACACGTCGATGCCGGCCTCCGTGTGCACTCTTCGGAGTAAATAACGGCATGCGGGTATCTTTTGGGTCATACGATGCGGAGCAAGACTATCGCGTATGCCCAACACAAAAGGCCAGCCGCCAGCTCCGCTGCCGCCACTTCGAAAGGTTGGGGACGGAGCGCTTGCGCGTCTACTTCATCTGGCCGCCAGCTCCGCTGCCGCCACTTCGAAAGGTTGGGGACGGAGCGCTCGCGCGTCTACTTCATTTGGCCGCTAGCTCCGCTGCCGCCACTTCGAAAGGTTGGGGACGGAGCGCTCGTGCATCTACTTATCGTAATATGAAGGGGCCCGTGTGGACCCTTCATCCCTACCCTACTTCGCACATGTTGCGCCTCAAATGCCGGGGGGCACAACCCATGCCAGCCATCCCGTACCCAAAGTGCCATTTGTCTATGACCTCCCCGACTACTCCTCACCATACCAAGTGTTATCGGTAAACAAACACGCGTACACAACGAGCATGAGGCGCAATTCATTTGACTTGGGCAACATTTTGTATAATGTGCGAAGGGTAGCATTTACAAGTACATTTATTCAAACTTGTTCGGAAGCACTACTCATCCGATTCATCTTCCACTTTAACGTATTCTCGCCTCGGAGTCTCTCCCGTCGAGCGCCGCACTTCCCAAAAACGCAGGGAATCCTCCGCCCAGCCCCAGTGTCGAAGGCACCGCCGGACCATAAGGTCCGAAACTAGTAAGCGGCCCTTATCAAGCACCTGCTCGCCACAAGCACAAAGTATGAGAACAAGACTTGAAAATTTTATTGCATTTCCAAAAAAGGGTGGGGCCAGGAAGCGCTGTTTTATGTAACACTGACATGGGGTACATAACGGGCTACATGCGTGGGTGTGGGGCTTCGGTGTCATACCTGCGGATCGACGCCGTGTTCGGAGCCGCCGGCACCACCTTCGTCGTGCCGCGGGACTTCGTCAAGCCAGGCCCCGAGGTCACCACCACCTTGCAGGCTCCGCCTCATGGATACCTTCGCCGCGGCCTCGCCGAGGTAGTCCTAGACGCTGATGGAAGGCCCAAACGGAGTGCCAGACTGCATGGACCGCTCCGGACATCACCCCGCTCCCACCAGGCAACTCCAGCCATCGGTAACCAGCTCGCCGACGTGCGGACAACCCCGGTGGTAGAGAAGGTTGAGGACGATGCGAGTTGTCACCAGCGAGCAATGATTGCCGAAGGAGCGCGCGACACTTAGCGCGAGGGCCGAAGCCTCTTCGATCCTCTGAAGGGTGTTCAGCAAGTCCTTGGGCCCGAAGGTGTGAGGTGGCACCACGACGGCAAGATCGGAGAGCGCGCTCTCCAAAGCCTCCATCGAGCTCCACGCCGCCACCGAGGCGTCGCCCAGCGCCCGGTCCTTCTCCCCGATCGCCGTGGTCAGCCGGGCCTTCTCTTCTAGAGTGGCGATCTACTCGCGCTCTTCGGAGGCCAGGTGCTGAGTCCGCTCCGCCAACGACTGCGCATCGGTGATAGCCTTCGCGCCCTCGGTCTCGAGGAAGCGAATACGTTCATCCTTCGAGACGTAGGCTGCATGAGCGTCTTCGATGGACTGCCGAGCGGTGGCCAGCTCCGACTTTGCAGCGCAGAGTTGATCCTCCAGGCCACCTCGTTTGCGAGCCCTTGCCGCCTGTAAGGCGTGGGCAAGGGCCTGTATAACACAGCAGTTAGCGACATCCCTACAAAGGTAAATATAATCGAAGAGTGGGTGCAGGTACCTGGATCTCCACGGCTTTCAAAGCACTTTCCAGTAGCTCATACCCGCATGACGACAGCGTGCGCCGGTCTAAACTGGCGTCCGCCCATTCCACAGCCCCTTGCAAAGCCCGCAGTGCCTCTTGTCGAGGAACGAAATCCGCCATTGTCAGGCGCCGAGCCTCCGTGCCGGCGGCTTCCATGGGGGCGGACATCGAAGACACGTCCAAAGTACGTGTGCCGGTCCCCCCGCGGCCACTCTTGTCGCTTGAGCCTATGCGCGCCCCGGAGATCGTGTGCCCACTAATGTTGACGATGGCGTCAGCGAACAAATCGGGGAAAGTCTCGCGAAGTCGCGAGAGGTGTTTATACCTGCGTCGCGGAGGGGGGAAGATCGCCGAGAAGTCGCCACGCCTGTGTCCGTATGAGGGCCAACCGCGAGGGCGGCATCAACGTCCCGCGGGGCAGAATCCACTTCGAGCCCAGCGGCTTCTGCCTCGGAGTCAGAATCCTCCGAAAGCGCCGCCACTACCACTTGAAAGCGCGCGCCTGCCCCCGCGGGCGAAGCTACACGAGCGCGCTTCGCCATTCGCGCTTCCGCAGCCGCCTTGTCGGCCCCCACGGCCGGGGTAGGCGACAAAGCCTCGCATTCCCCGACATCAGCGTCAGGTTCAGCGCGGCCTTCGCCCGCATCGCTCGCGGGCCCCTTGTCACCGGTCGCACCATGCTTCGCCTCCGCCTCCAGTTCGGAGTTGGCGTACTTCGCCAAGTCGGATCTAGTGGCCGCGGTCGCCTCAGCTTCAGCGGGCCCTTCAAGGAGAACGCCCGCCGGACTTGGCGGTCGAGCCGCAAACGACCGAGCCCTACGACGAGAAGGAGAGGCCTACCTCTTGTCATCGCCATCCCGAGTGTGAGCCCGGCCGATAGTTGGCATGGCACGCTCCGGCACGGGGATGCTGAGAGCTTCGCACACGCGGTTTATCCGGTTGACGTTCGCCATTACCGCCTCCTGGAGACTATGCTCCTTGGCCACGTACGACCCAAGGAACACCGCTGCAGCATGCTCCGCGTCATCGAGGAGCAACTGTGCAAATAGAGTTAAAATGACACAGGATAGTCGCTTCATTCTCAACAGGTGTGGTCGAAGGCTTGGCTCGGCGAGCCTCGGCAGAGACACGACCGTTGGCCGAATACCGTCGTCGCGGGTGGGCTGGGTTGCCGGGCCAGCGGAGCCACCCCGAACATCAAGAACTCCGCGAGGTCCCGCATGTTGAATCGGAGCGCAATCCCCACCAGCCTCTGCGCCTGATGTTCGTCGTCGTGGTTCAGAGCCATTGAAGGTGAAGTGTTGAACTCCATCGGACGGCTCGTCCACCTCAGGCTACTGCCGCCCTCCACACGGTGGTAGAACCACCTCCGCATCCAGTTTGATTCCCACTTCGCCCTGGGTTGCATTCGCCGGGAACAGCTTCGTGCACGCCGGACGAAGCGCGAAGTTGACGCTCCCGAAGTTGAATACTTCCCCCGTCTAGCTTCTTCGGTTGGCAGCGTGCATTGTGGAGGAACGCAAACAGCGCGGTGCTTGGCCATACTGTCCCCGTCCGCGAAGCCCAGTAGTAGACAGCCAGGCGGACCAGCGCGTTCAGAGTAAGGTGCGCCAGCTCCAGCCCGTACACCTGCAGCACTTCGCCGACAAACAGGGCGGACGAGAATCAAAGCCTAGCCTAAAGATACGCAACGAAGACTACAACTTCTGACTCCGATGGGTGCGACTGTGTCTCATCGGCGGCCGGTAAACGAACTGCATTGTGGTCCAAAAGTTTCCCTTCGCGCAAGAGACCGAATGGTCTCCTCTGTCACCAGGCTCTGCCCCAGCACGTTCAAGCAGACACCATTGAGCTTCCTTGCCGCGCTCCAGCGCTTGTTGGCCAGCGAGGGGTCGCGCTCCACCAGTTCATACTCTATCTCCGTCGCCGATGAGCTACGCCGGCTAGAGGAGCCACCGCGGCTTGACGACGCAACACCGCTCGGCCGGCGAGAATGATCACGGGCCATTTCAGCTGCAGCACTACAGACGACGGCGGGTGGCATACGACAATGGGCTCCTGAGTCAGCCTCTCACGGCATTGGCTGCCAAAGGGGGCCGGCGAAAGGAAGAAGGACGACGACGGCGGATGGCGGCAATGAGCGGCGTAGCTGGCAGCGATGCGCACGGGAGCGGTGGCGGAAAAGACAAAGCTGTTGCAGATGGTCAAGTGTGAAGGATAGCGACGCGACGGCGACTGCAGTTTTAAAGCCCGTTTGGCTACCCCACGATCGGGAAACCCAACCGGCGAAAACTTACACCGCACGGCCCGCCAACCAAGCGCCCACATGTGTCCCACGACGCTTCGAACGGCCGTACGACCGCGGTCAAACTCCGACTGGCAACGCACGACACGCCAGCAAAATTCCGCCGCGTGTCACACTACGGTTGAGGGGCGTTACGACTTCGGGCATGCAGCGACATCACTTCAGCCCGTACGACCCAACATCGGATGCATCACAGGCCGCAGGGGCGGAGGGGGCCAAAAGGCTCGGCGGCATGATTTCGGCCTGTGAGAAGCCCTTTACCATGAAATGCTCCTGTAGTAGGGGTGACCCCACCTGAGCCCATCCAGCCTGTTAGGGAATTGTAAGGCTTGATAGGATATATGTAATGACCTATGTACCCTCGTGGGAGGCGTATGGTTGTAAGGGCAAGGTTGCAATTGTGCTTTATAGAGAAATATATACACGCCCTACATATGGAGAGAGGGTAAGCATTGTTCATCCATCTCAACACTTCACTACTCTCCTACTTCACTGTTTAGTCAGTAACCACAACACAACAGGTACAATTTGTCCAATTGCATCCCTTTGATTCTTTATCCTATGCAAAGAGGCATTCTTAAAGTGCACACTTTAATTGTTATCTAGACACAACCCACATGATTTGATAATTTATTATTTAATGGTGATCATATCAGGTTAACGAAACTCTGAAATTAGCAAACCAGCTTATTCCTTCAGTGGCAAGAGATGTTGAAGACACGCAGATGGTACTTGTGAAAGAAAAACTAATTGGGGATGAACCAAGGTTTTTGTGTCAGTTCTCTAGGGATATTCTTCCTGTCTTGATCAAGGTCTGTTGAAACTAACAGCTCATAACAATGCTTGTGCTCTGAGATATGGAAGTGAGAATGTTGTTTTCTGCAGGCAGTCAACTCTGGTGCAAATTCCTACATTTGCTATGGCTGTGCTTCGATTGTAAATAACATCTGTTACTTCAGCAAACCTGAAATCCTTCAAGGGTTGCTCAAGGAAACTAACATTTCAAGGTAAAATGACATGTGAAAGAGGAATCACATTTCTTGCATGACAGTCATAGCCTAGATAACATTTGCATTCAAGTTGTGCTAAAATTGCTGATTCTGAATGAATATATTTATTTTGTGATCTATGTGGCAGCTTCTTGGCTGGTTTATTGTCTCGGAAGGATCATCATGTGCTAATCTCATCACTAAAGATTATTGATATTCTCATGCAAAAGCTTCCTGATGCTTACCTTGGATCTTTTATCAAGGAAGGCGTAGTCTACGCAGTCGAAGCTCTTCTTGTGCAAGAGGATTGCTCAAAATCCAGTCCTCATCTCTCTGATGACACTCAACAACCAGAGAATCAAACTGTCATAAGAAATAAACCTACATGTTTCTGCTATGCATTTGATTCCCGCAGATCTGAATCTGCCGAAGCAAGGACTTGTAGGATTGGGAAGGGCAACCTTTTTACTCTTGCAAGGCATGTGAAGACAACCTACTTTACCACTGAAGCTGTGAGTTCTGAGGTGGGGTTAACAGAGATTTTGCAGAAACTAAAAAATTGCTGTGCAGTTCTGAATGACTGTGCAGATAAGTCATTAAAACAAGACAATCTCCAAAATGAAGACCACTTGACTAACATTTTAAGTGAGGTGATGATGGAGCTTCATGGTGGAGAAACAATGACAACCTTTGAATTCCTTGAGAGTGGATTGGTCAAATCTTTGTCAAATTACCTCTCAAACGGCAAGTACCTCCAGGTGGAGGAAAATCTGAAAGATCACAATACTGACCATTTTTTTGCTGTGCTGAAAAGATTTCAGTCATTTGCTCGGATATCTTTTGCAAGAATGGAGCAAGGTTGGGGTGATATGCTCTTGACACTATTAGTAAGGAAGCTACAGAATGCTCTTACTTCTCTTGACAACTTTCCAGTGATAATGAGCCACAATTTCAAGCCAAGGAGCAATATTTCTGATATCCCCACTAGGCACACAACAATTACTCCATGTATCCGAGTACGATTCAAGAAGGATGAAGCTGAAATGAACTTATCGAGCTATGATAATGCTGTGAATTTGGAAATATCTTCCTCTTTGCGTACTATTGAAGAATTTTTGTGGCTCAAAGTTAGTACAGGCACAAGCAATCAGAAGGCTGACTTGTCACCTAGTAGTATTGCTTTTGAAAGCAAATATACTGAAGATGATCCTCAGGAAAGAGATTCCACGTCTGAATCTTCTCCTCCATCAGAGGTACTATTCTGTCTATCTGTAAATATATTAAGAAACGTGAGTAATTAGGATATCTTGAATATGACAGGCTCTTTTGATGAGTGTGACTTGCTTAGATTTGTAGCTTTCCTTTACTATCGTAAGGATGCAGATATCCTTCAACGGTTCAACCTCATTGCAGACTTACCACATAATCTTTTCAAGTTTTGAGTTTTAAAATAAACATAAAGAAATGTAAGCTCTTTTTGGTTGGAATGTGTTTGGCTATGTTGGTAGTTCCGTGGAGTAAATAAGTTTGCTGTCGGCCTATAAACTATGCCTATTTCACAAACAACTAATTGGAACTGACTTCTTAGAAATGTATACATCACTTGCTATGGTATTTTATGAGTTATGACAAACAATACATCACTTGCTACGGTATTTTATGACAAACAATGTATTGTAAAATATTTTGATGGCCATCTCCCTTGTTTTTAAGACTAAAATGACTCTCTTTTCAGGGTGTGATTAGTGAAAGTCAAAATTCATCTTTGGAACCATGCTCAACACAAGGGCCTTCGTCTTCTGGTGAGTATGTGTAGTTTAGTCTAGGATTGACTTAACATTCATCGTTATTTTCTGATTTGCAATCTGCTTCTTGTTCTGTACTTAACATTCATCGTTATTTTCTGATTTGCAATCCGCTTCTTGTTCTGGTAACCTCAATACAGCAATGAATGTGCAGCTGTAGGTCAACCAGGAGGAGACACGTTGATCTCGAGTGATCATCCTGTACAACCGAAATTGATATTTAGTTTGAAAGGAAAAGATATTGACCGATCTGTTACTCTGTATCAATCAATCCTGCAAGATCAGATCAATGCTGGGTCTGACATAATTTTGGACACTCAGTTTTGGCGCAATGTGCACCATGTAACATTTAGAACAGCTGCAAATCCAGAAACAAATGATTCTCCTAGGCATTCATCTAGTGCAGCAACATCAACAAATGGCAGTAAAACCGGGTTTATGTGGCAGACTCTCCCTTTCTTCAGCAGCCTGTTGCTTGGCAAGCTTCCTTGCAAACTTGATAGATCAAGTCCATCATACGACATATTGTTTATGCTAAAAGTTCTAGAGGGATTAAACCGATACTCCTTTCACCTCATGTCTGATGAGAGAAACCATGCTTTTGCTAACGGAAGGATAACTAACCTCGATGATCTGAAGGCTACTGTTTCTTCAGTTCCACAGCAGGAGTTTGTCAGTGCTAAATTGACAGATAAACTGGAGCAACAGATGCATGATCCCTTGGTTTTAAGGTCTTGCTGTCTGCCTTTATGGTGCACTGAACTGATGTCTGCATGCCCGTTCTTGTTTTCTTTTGAGGCAAGATGGAAGTATTTCCAACTGACAGCATTTGCTTCTTTGACAATGCAACATGGGCATATGATAGATCCAAGTGATAACAATACAACAATAGAAAGGGGGTCTTCCTTTTCGCGGAAAAAATTCAAAGTAGATCGCGACGATATACTGGTTTCTGCTGCTAAAATGATGCAGTCCCATGCTCGGAGTAATGCACTGCTTGAAGTAGAATATAAAGAGGAAGTAGGCACGGGTTTAGGTCCTACGATGGAATTCTATACATTGATAAGTCATGAGTTTCAGAAGTCTGGTTTAGGCATGTGGAGGGGGGAGCTTCCTTGTGAAGCTGGCACTGATGATGCCCATGGTGGTTCCAGATTTATGGTCGCTCCTAACGGACTGTTTCCTAGACCGTGGTCTGCTTCTGTAGATTGTGCTTCCTTCTCGGAAGTGAATAAAAGATTCCACCTCCTTGGTCAGGTTATTGCAAAGGCAATTAAGGATGGAAGAATTCTTGACATTCCATTTTCTAAAGCATTCTACAAGCTTATCTTAGGACAGGTATTTTGGTTCCTACATCCTTGAAATGTGGATGATGTTTGTTATGCTTTCTTACTTTGTAAGTTCTATCTAATAAGCTTTTCTTTGTTAGGAGCTTAACATATATGATATCCATTCATTTGATCCTGAACTGGCGATGGTCCTTATGGAGTTTAAAGCGCTTGCTTGTCGGAGGAAATATTTAGAATCAAATCATAGTAGGGACTGCCAGAGCACATCTGATTTGTCTTATCGAGGTTGTAGAATTGAGGATCTTGCTATTGATTTTGCTCTCCCAGGGTATCCAGAATTTGTTTCAGAGAGTAGCTCAGATAATGTAAGTGTATACGAGAGTGCTCTCTGTTGGCATCTTCTCGGCAGATTAAAGTTTTCCCCTAAATTGCTTATGATACTTTCAGGTAAGTGTTGAGAATTTAGAAGAATACATTTCCTTTGTTGTTGAGGCAACGGTTAAAAGTGGAATTGCAATACAGCTGGAGGCTTTTAAGTCAGGATTCAATGAGGTATGCTCTATCGTGGTGTGGTTCTCCTCCTTTGTTTATACTTGTGTAACTAATGGCAGTTTTTCACTTACATTATGATTGGCTGCTTTGACCCTAGTTCTGGAAAATGTGCAGTGGGTAGGGTGCATTACTACTTACCTAGTAGCTATCATGGTCCTACATTTAACCAGACACTGAAAAGCCTTTCCTTTTGTGATTGACATCATAACACTGTATTTCTTAAGTATTCTTAATCCAGTATGTATAAGCTTCAAAATGTCTCTGATACTAATTACTCCGTGTTATGCTTTCCACCTTTTACCACATACAGTTTCCTTATTGTCGGGTTCAGATGAATGCGTTTTTTTTTGGGGGGGGGGGGGGGGGGGGGGTTAGTGTGGTTCCCTGTGCTTGTTACCCGCCGGTAACCGGAAATCCCGGCTGAGACCGGGAAGAAAAATACCGGCCGGAATTAAAATTTGAAAAAATTCAATTTGTAGCTGTTGAAAACGGTTCCAGAGGGCATTGGATGCTTTAGCATCCAATTAGGAACATGTGGAGCCCATTCAAACATGATGAAGTACTCTTTTTGTCATTTGCATGTGAAGTTGCATGTGAAATCTTTTGTTCTCTGCATGTGGGGGGTCATTAGAGTCATGAAGTTGTTTTTCTAGCATGTATAGCCTTCCTTGCATTCGCTTAATTATACCCAATGCAGTATAGTGAGATTCATGTAACATCTCAATTACTTTTGGCCTCATAGTTCAACTTTAATTGGTCTTCTTTGGGTTGAGAAATTGGATCCAAATATCTAGCCAAACTTTAATTGGTCTTCCACCGGTTTTTTCCGGTTTTCTCACCGGGATTTCCGGTAACCGGCCGGTTACCGGTCTCTTACCGCCCCGCCCAAAAATTTCGTTTGCCAAATTTCATCCGGTTTGATTCCGGGATTTCCGGTAACCGGCCGGTTACCGGTACCGCCCGCCGGCCGGGATTTGCCCCGGTACTGGTTTTTTGATCCTTGATTGCGACACACCGGCACTGTGTATTGCAGGTATTCCCACTTAGCACACTCCAGGTTTTCTCAGAGGATGAGCTGGAGCGATTACTCTGCGGTGAACAAGATGCTTGGGATGTATGTGCTGTCATCTGTTGAAATTTGTTGATATTTTGTAACTATTCTACTTCCCTTGTTGATACCTTGTTTCTGAACAGTTTGCAAAACTTGTGGATCACATAAAATTTGATCATGGCTACACTTCCAGCAGCCCTCCTGTCATTAATGTAAGTTTATTTTAGTTAGTATATTTTGAATGTGAAATAAATTTTGTGAAATGTTAGTGAAGGCTTATTCTTTAAAGAGAAATTTAGCTCTGTACCATAACATTAAATTCCAAATACATTGCAGTTCTTGGAGATCATACAAGAGTTTGGATGCCATCAGCGCAGAGCTTTCTTGCAATTCATAACAGGTTCACCTCGACTCCCTCCAGGCGGTTTGGCTGCATTAAATCCAAAGTTGACGGTTGTTCGGAAGGTCTGTTTTCATTACAAAGCTTTCTCTGGATCAGTTCATTCTTACTATCTTTGCTAACATTGTGTGATACAATCAACAGCATAACATCAATGACGCTGATGATGACCTGCCGAGTGTGATGACTTGTGCTAACTATCTTAAGTTACCTCCCTACTCTTCCAAGGTCTGAACTTCCTTACCATTCTGATATCTGAACTTCTCGCATCTTGCTATATTAATTTACTTTCATTCCGCTTATCTTTTTTTTATAATTAAGAGTATACCCTGGAACTTCTTGAACTAAAGCAAAACTTTAGCTAAAAGAGACTATGAACCATCAATGTTTCGAGTCAGGCACAACCAAAATAATACGAACTGGGATACTGAACATAGTTTCGTAGACGGTGATTTGCAGCGATTTAGTTCCAGTTACTATAACACCCAACTTACCGAGCTTTTTATGCTTAATCTGCAGGAAAGAATGAGGGAGAAACTTCTCTACGCAATTACGGAAGGCCAGGGGTCCTTCCACCTATCTTAACTGGAAACTGTTAGCAACACTAGCGCACACGCCACACGCAGGAGGAATTCGTGTGTGTTGCAAGTGTCACGTAGGGAAACATGGTGTAAATCTGGGCGGCTCACTGCTTACCTTATGACACGATTCGGTGGAGCTGATGTTAGGAGAAAAAGGCCAGAGGGCGCCGGCCCATCCTATCTAGTGTCCTTCTCTGTACATAGTGGTAGAATCTTTTTAGGTGTGCTCGAAGTAGTCGCTCACATGGGGACCGTCAACTTAGCTCTCTACTATTTATGCAGCCTTCTCGTTTGGTGTACATCTGCGTGGCTGTCAAGTGTTAATATTATGTATCTATTGTTCTTGGTGTTCACCTTCTGAAACTTGTATCGCCTAACTTTTTGGGAAAAGAAAATGTTTATAAGCAGTCCTGACTCCTCGATTTTTGTGTGTCGTCCTGTTTGGGTGCAGGAATTCCGTAGAAACAATTCAGTTCTTACATGAGTCACGTGAATGCAATGAAATTCCTGCGTTCTAAACAGGATTATTTTCCCGTACACTTACTGTAGTGTTGCCTTCGTGGTATCTGTTGTTCTTGGTGTTCAACTTCCGAAACTTCTATCGCCTAACTTTTGGGGAAAAATATGTTTATAAGCGGTGCCGACTCTTCGATTTTTGCGTGCCGTCCTGTTTGGGTGCAGGAATTCCGTAGAAACAATTCAGTTCTTACATGAGCCACGTGAATGCAATGAAATTCCTGCGTTCTAAACAGGATTATTTTCCTGTACACATCCTGTTATGTTGCCTTCGTGGTACGATGAGTTGTTGTTCTCATGTTTCTTTCGTAAAAGTTTCTCGCCAAAGCGAAAGGTGCCTTGCTGGGCAGCCGAAGTCGCTAGAAAATGGTGACACGGTTCGCTTCCAGATGCAGCAGCTGAAGGCAATCATACGTTTCTGTCGAATATATGCCGGTTAAGTATAGGGCCCGAAGATGATATGGTATAATACTCCTGTCGCTTTGCCCATAAGTCTAAGCTTAAAAAAAAATAAATGAGGTGCAAGTGATCACAATCATTTCTCAGAAGTACTAGTCTTATCCGTTACTTTAGAGCACACAAAGCCTTTGTGGTTAATAAGGGTGTTCTTTTGAGTTATGATTTATAACTCATGGTTAAAATATTTGAATTCTACTTATTCGTGAGAGAATACACAGAGAGACATTCGCATGTAATTTTGACCGGTATAATTGAAATCGGTACAGTGTTTATTATAATCAACTTGTAGACTCTGTCTTAAAAAGATATTCTGTTTAAAAATTAGTTACTGTAGCATAAGTCATAAATCAGAAGCTGAAAAAAATCATAAATCAGAAGCTGAAAAAGACGAACCCAATATCTTGTTAAAAAACAACTTTTGATGTGATTTATATATTCCAACCGCTTTAGAATTGATCTTTTCAGTAACCATTAAGGGGTTATGTAGAAATTTGTGAGGAAAAATTCAAGTTCATGTGCTGTCGATGTCGTTGTATGTTCCATTCCAATAGTAAAAGCGCATGCGACGCTTTCTTAAATATGAAAAAAGTGCTAGCGACCAGTTACTACCAAAATACACCATGTAGTTTTTTTTTGAGGTTTTCTGTTTGTTGTTTACATCTTGATGATGAATATTGAAGGGGAGCTCAATCAAACCACGTAGGATCATTTGTGTGATTTTTTTAGAGCAGTGTGATTTAATTCGCAGGTCATATATTCTCCTATTTGTGAAGCATCCATTCACCAACCTAGTAGCACACATATTATGATACCTTACCGGAGATAAAACATACATGTGGTATGTGCACGTATAATTTGGAAGGCACCATGCAAATGTGTAATTTAAATAACTTCCAGTTGACGATACAATTGCCCATATATTACATTACCCTTAGTCCCTTAATATCGGGGAAAAATATGTGTCATCGTGATCACTAGATCACCAACAAACTATGGTACCTCACTAAGAAGCAGTGATAGACTTAGGATTTTTAGAATGGATGTTCAGACTTCGAAACTAAGTTATTCGGATACGTTGATATCGTAACACACTGTTTCCCTAAAACACTAATACGTGCATATAGATATAATAAAAATACATAAATTGTAGACATTAATGATTTTTTATGAAGAAATGGGCGATATAAGACGAACATAATGACATAAATTAAATAACAAATTATAGAGATTAATGACAGTTGTATACATTGCTGATCTTTCCCTTTTTTGCTCTTTTCCCTGTCAGCAAAAATCGTTCATCCAAGAGGAAGTTATATGTTCCTTCTATGAAGCAAAGCATAGCAAAAATTAGCATATAAACGTATGTAACAAGGGTCCAAGTAACTACTCATTGTCCAAGGCAAAGATTGTATTTTTATATAGTATTTATTAGAAAAATGAAGAAAGCAAATACTAGACTCCAGAAAGAACCAGAGTCGAAACATAGCAGAGTAGAGCAAAGCAGAGCGAGAAAGAAAATAAGTAGAGCAGGCGGAGCACACCTAGATCTAGAGAGAGAACGATGATGATGAGTGGGACGTGTTGCTCCCTTCGGACAATACGCTTCCTCCTAGCCGCGCTACTCCCTTCCCGCCGCCCACTCCCTATCTCCCTATTCATCGTGCCGCCGCTCGCTTGCCCACTACACCTCTTTGCCCGCCCATGTTGCCATATGCTCACCTTGCACCCCGTGCTACCGCATCCATCGGCAGTTGCTTGTCTCTACAGCTCGCATCCACCGGTTGTTGCTCACCTCCACAGCCTACACCTTTGCCCGCTCACCACTCGAAGGCCGAAGCCGCCTCCCACACAGATAACCACAAGATGAGAGAAAGAATGAAGATTAGGTTTTGTTTGTATCTTTACCTATTTAGGCCTGTATGAGGAGGGCTAAAGTGGAAAGAAAAATGGGCCCAATGTGTTACATGGGCCGCGTATGAGATACTAGGAGTGCGAGTTGAATTCATTTGTGAGTCTAAATATATAGTTTTAACCCAAGTAACAATATATGTATTTAATATATCTATTATATATGATATTTTATAAAAAAATTTAGGTATTCAGCTGAACACTTATAACCTCTTACCGGATCGCCCCTGCCAAGAAGATGGCACTGGGATTATTTTAACGCAGAAGAGGGTTCAGTTAACGCATATACGCCAAGCAAGCATACCTTTCTCTAGAGGTGGGAATTGGGCCGGGCCGTGCCGGCACGGCCCAGGCTCGGCCCAGTCATCCCGTTGTGCTGTGCCGGCCCGCCTCGCCTTTGGCTAGGCCCAAGCATAGCCCAAAGCCCACCGTGCCGACCCAAGCCCAACCCTAACTATACATGACAAAAGCGACGGCGACAATGGTAGCGGTGGCTGTCATCTTCCTTTCTCTTGTACTCACTTTATTAAAAACTTACTTAAAATTCGATACTATTGTCTCATGTCATTCCACCTTCGAACTTGGTCATCTAGTCCAATGGTATGCATTATTTTGGTGCAAATTGGACTGTGGCGTATGTGGACATCTAGCTCATTGCCCGGCAATCTAGCATAAGGCTATCCAACTAGTCAAATAGAAAAGCTCAAGGAGAGTCATGAGTGCAGCTTACAATAGTTAAGAAATCAATTTTAAATAGTTTCTGAAATATTTAGTAACTACTTGGAATACACACACCAATAACAGTCTATCTCTGTTTACATAATGGTTAATTGTAACATACGTAGGGTGGTTGTTTTATCAAATGCTCTAATTAAAAAGGCAGTCGGTGAAGGGAGCTATGTTAGAATTAGAAGCGCATGTAGTAGTAATTTGCTTACATAAAATAAAATCACAATGGGAGTGAGCTATGTTGTCAAATTATAATATATATTAGAATATGTTGATTTGATTGATCTTCTTCTCCAGTAGTCCGGCCCTACCAATTTTACACAAAGAAGCAAGAAAGCCGTGAGGATGCGACCTAGGGTTCAGTGGTGGTGACCTAAGGAGGAGCAACATTGAAAATACTCATTATTTTTGTATGATGATGTTTCTTAAGAAAGAACAATAAGGGCATCTCCAATGGTTATAGTTAGCAACTAACTATAAGACTTCCACATCATCTATATAGTACACACTAAAGTTAGCATTCTAAAGAACTATCTATAAGGATAGCTATTTGATGCTTACATGCACACACAGAATTTATGGAGGCTGCCTCGTTTGGCGCTATAGACTATCTCTAGAGCTGTAGAGAGCTGCGTTCTCTTTCTTCATTTAATATCTTCCACGTAGGACAGTTGATGACATGAACTCTCTTGTAGATAGCTGCTATAGACCCATTGGAGATGCCCTAAAAGACACCTTATATCACATGTGCAAAAATGAAGAACAACAAAAGACACCTCATATCACAAAGTGCAAAAATGAACTCGGTCTAAATCACAGCATATCTCAGTCACTTTTTCATCCATTAGATTAAGATCCAACCATCCTCATTTTTCTCCTCATCTCATATATATACATCACACATTCACATCTCCAAAACCTAAATCTTCAAATTTGGCATTCTAAGGATTGCTCTGTATAGATGTACATGTCACAGCGGATGTATAGGATCTTTCCGTGATGAAATTAGAATTTATGAGGGCTAGAACAGAAGAAATCAAAATAGATAAAAACCTATTCGTAGATTTCAGAAAACCTGAAGGACTAAATCGCAAAAATATCTAAGACCCTAACCCTGAAATCCTTCGCTGCCGCCGAATTCAGTCCTCCCCCATTCTCCGGCGCCTCCCTCGGTCCCTACTCCCTGCCGCACCCTCCTCCCCAGATCTCCCCGCCACCCCTCCTCGCCCGGCCGCCCCCTCCCCCACCCCCTCCCCTTCCGCCCCTTTCCCTCCCTTCCCTGGCCGCCCTCTCCTCCCCCCGGCGTCTCCTCCTCCCCCGCCGCCCCCTCTTCCCCCAGCCGCCTCCCTCCTCTGGCCGCCCCCTCCTCTAGTCCCCCCAGCCGTCCCCTCCTCCCCCGGCCGCCTCCCTCCTCCCCTGCCTCCCCCGCCTACAGTTGCTCCGAGCGACGGTGACCGCGACCTTGACTACTCCACAGCGAGCCCACCAGCGGCAGATGGCCAAGCGGCGACTGGGGCGCCGATGACGAGTTCGTCATCGATGGCTCGCTCTTTGAGCCGCCATTGCTGGGCTTCTTCGCGCGGGATGCCGCCCTCGGCTCCGGCTACACCGCTCCTCCTCCTGCGGTCGTCGTCCACTCGTCCGAGCTCTGGTGATCGGTACACCTCCTTCCCCTCCACTCCCTCTCTCTGCTCTGTGATATGTGATGGGTTGTGGCCTTGTGGGGATCTGGGATGACCGTGAGAGATGTCGACAGGAGGGGGACTGGGGGAGGCGAGGTAGAGGCGGAGGTGGCCTAGCCGCTGACGCTGACGTGCCCGCCGTGCCGCCCGTGCTCCCCGTGTCGTGCCGGCCCGAGCACGGCACGATTCGCTGTGCCGTACCACCTAATAGGCCGATTTTCTAGGCCCGGCCCGGCCCACCGTTCGTGTCGTGCCGGCACAGCCTGCCACGTGTCAGCCGGCCGGGCTATCCGTGCTTCGGGTTATCTAAAAAAGCACGGCCCAACTCCCAGCGCTACCTTTCTTTCTGAATCTCCCATATGCATACACTCTAGAAACAAGCATGCACCAATATATTTTTTGTCAACAAATCACATCACATGTTACGCATTGTTCAGCTCCTATACGGCATACCTACACGCTTTTCGTTAGCCAGACTTTGCATACGAATCTCCATCCGTAAGCACCAACAATACTTACAAAAAAGATAAAGACGTAAGCACCAATAATACTTAAAAAAAGATAAAGGAGCACAAATTACACTGGACAAAAGGTCTGAACCACAGACCGAAGCCTGAATGCGGATGGAGCGCCGCCAGATCACTTCTCTTTCAGAAAATAAAAATTAAGATCGTATGAGGCTCTCACCAAACGCCGAAAACAACCTCAAACACATGCCAAAAAAGATCCAAGGAAGCCTCTCGTCCTGCAACACCATCCTACACCGGGTCCACGGTGCGCCGGCCAGGCCCCCACCCGCACCACGCGGCGGCGCCCGCGCCCGGCTATTTATAGCCGACGAACGGCCCGGATACCTCGACCCCCCAATCGCACCCGCCTGGGCCGCCTTCTCTTCTCCAGCGTCCGATCTCCCACTCGCCGCCCTCACCGCAGCTCCGCACCTCGCCCCGCCTCTCTCCACCTTAACCACCTCGCTCTCCCCTCCCTCCACGTCGCTCGCTCGCGCGCGCCGCGCTAGCTACCTATATAAGGTACGCCTTCCCGTTTCTCTCTCCCCCCCCGCGCGCTGCTCGAGCCTTCCGGGGGCTAGGGTTTGGTGGGGTGAGTGGGCCGATTTGATGGATCTAGGGTTTCGGCTGCGGCCGTGGTGGTGGTGCAGGGGCGGAGCGGGAGCGCATGGCGGACGCGCCGGCGAGCCCCGGGGGCGGCGGCGGCGGGAGCCACGACAGCGGCAGCCCCAGGGGCGGCGGCGGAGGGGGCGTCAGGGAGCAGGACCGGTTCCTGCCCATCGCCAACATCAGCCGCATCATGAAGAAGGCCATCCCGGCCAACGGGAAGATCGCCAAGGACGCCAAGGAGACCGTGCAGGAGTGTGTCTCCGAGTTCATCTCCTTCATCACCAGCGAGTGAGTGGGCCTGCTGCCGCTGCCGCTCTGTTTGGCTTGGCTCGAATGACCTTTGGTTTATGTCGGTCTGTGCTGACTTGTCAGTGATTTGGCTGTTTGCAGGGCGAGCGACAAGTGCCAGAGGGAGAAGCGCAAGACCATCAACGGCGACGACCTGCTGTGGGCAATGGCAACGCTGGGGTTCGAGGACTACATCGAACCCCTCAAGGTCTACCTGCAGAAGTACAGAGAGGTGCGTAATGATGGGAATGTTTGGGTAAATCGAAATTGGAGTGATTCTGAAATGATTAAGGTGGATTAGTGCTTTGGAAGTTAGGTAGGGCCATCACCAGTTCGTCTGTTATAGCTGTAGCCTTAGTTAGCTAACTTGCTCTGTTTGGCTTAGCCTTAGTTGGCAAGTTAAATGATTTTGTTCAGCTTGTGGACCGATGGATGACCCACACTGCTTGTGGCACCAATCAACTCCTTTAGCTTTGTTGTTTTACAAAGTGCTTCTTGTCCTTGAACAAGTGTTGCTTTATGATTTCAATGCGAAACAAGCCAAAATTACTGTTATTCAGAGAACATAATGGTTTGAAACACCAAAATTTCTATCTTTGCGTGAGGCTAAAAGCCTAAAACAGCACTTATAGGACAGGTGGCATTTCCAACTAGAACCCTACATTTTTGAAGGAAAGTTTAGATCCGATGCAAATGAAATGCATCAAAGCAACCAGAGCTCGTACAAAAAGAGCATCTTTGCATTAGAAGTTCTTAAATTCCTCGCTTGAAGCTATGCCTCCTTGCGATAGAAGTTATTAAATTTCTTGCCTGAAACTTTGCCTCCTGCTTACAGGTCATACATAATCTATCTAATCTAGTTTAGAGAATAAAGACTAAATGTCTGGGCTGTTGCAATGAGACTTGTATTCCCAAAGAGGCCTAAGGCCAATACAAATGTATAGGTGAGATATGCAAATAGCCTCCTACACACTACATTATTTACAAGACTACCACCCCCCTCAAACTCATGGTGGATCAACAACACTGAGTTTGGAGAGGTAGAAGCTATGTTGGGCTCTAGTCTGTGCTTTGGTGAAGAAATATGCTAACTAAAACTCTAAAGGTATACAATGAAGAGCAATAACTTGGTTTTATACCTGTGATCGCATGTATGAAGCATCCACCCCAATATACTTGGTGAGCTGCTTCACGGGATCTTGAGCAATGACTGTCTGAAAAGAGAGGAGTCGGTGCAGTAGTGGAAACACCGAAATCCTTAAGTAACCACCGAAGCCAGGTGATCTCAGCTGTCAACGACGCCATGGCTCTCAACTCAACCTTAGCACTCGAACGGGAAATGACAGTCTGCTTCTTGGTCTTCCAGGCAATCAAGGAGGAACAAAGAAAAACACAATAGGCAGAAAGAGATCGGCGATCAGAGGGATCGCTAGCCCAGGTTGCATCAGAGTACGCCTAAAGCTGCAAAGAACTGGAGTAAGGAAAGAAAAAGCGACGAGTGATAGTCCCGCGAAGATATCACAGAACATGAAGAATGTGACTGTAGTGGAGCTGAGTAGGAGCAGAGATGAACTAACTTAGGAGGTGAACTGGGTGAGAGATGTCAGGGCGAGTGATACCAGGTAGACAAGGCTCCCAGCAAGATGGCGGTAACGAGTGGGATCCTCAAGAGGCTCGCCATCGGTAGGCTGAAAGTGAGCACCAAGCTCCATAGGAGTATCCACCACACGCTGATCAGTGAGACAAGCGCATGTAAGGATATCCTGAATGTAATGCTCCTGGGAGAGAGAGTAGCACACGGGCGTAGAAATGATCTCAATCCCAAGAAAATAATTAAGATGACCCAAATCAGACATCAGGAATTGCTCACGGAGATGCTCCTTCACAAAGGCAAGGTACTGAGTCATTACCAGTAATGATTATATCATCAACATATAGAAGGAGAAGCAAGTCCTGAACAGAACAAGTCAGACTCAAGAACAGCACGATAGTTATGATCCGTAATCTGACTAGCTGACATAAGCTACATAGTAAGCTGAGGAATATGAAAGACTGTAGGAACATGGAAAGAGGAAGTGGACAGGGTGCGTTGACCTGCCACAGGAAGAGGTACCATATGCAGTCTGAAAAGTGGAAGAGAATTGTGGGATGCAGCGAGGTGAGGTGGGTAGAATCAGTCCAAGATCCACGGAGATAGGATACCCGACGAGGGAGGAGGCAGAGGCGTGGAAGACTGCTAAGAAGCAAGAGCCAGACGAGTCAATCCCGAGGAGTCCGAGGATGAGCCAACACCAAGGCGCTGAAGGAGTGAGAGGAGCTGCACTGCGGCATCACCAGAGGAGCCCTGGCGAGAGACACCAGCTCCTGAGTGGGAGGAACCGTCGAAGCCCTTTGGGGAATGTCCACCCCGATGGCCCTGGTCCCTCCTCCACTTGTAGCAATCCTGATATCTGTGGCCGTCATGCTAGCAGTAGGTGCAGTCAAGACCCACAGTAGAAGCACCAACCATTGGTGCGCTGGGGGCTAAAGGAGATCACGGCCGGTGCTAAAGGAGCAGGCGAGGTGGTAGGAGCTGAAGCATACAAGACAGCCTGTTGCTGAGCCACACCACGGTGATGGGTCTCAGCACGTACACCCATGAGAACCTCCATAAGCTCGGGCGCGGGTGGCAAGTCAGGAGCTGAGCCGCATAGTCTTGAACTCAGGTCGGAGACATGTCAGGAAGTCGTAGAGACAGTGGGTCTCCTGGTGAGCCCAAAGCAGCAGACAACAGGGACAGGTTCGACAAACATCCGGCCCCAGAGAGTCAAGTTGACACCACACCTCAGACATCTGCTGGTAAAAGTCATCGATGGTGGCATCAAGTTGCTGAAGGAAATGTGCCTGGTGCACAATTGAGAGATACATAGCATCATTCGTCGGCTGATAGTGAGCTCGAAGGTGCTCCCACATAAGCTGTGTTGTCGGCAGCTCCGCCACATCCATGGAGATAACCACTGTTATGCTATCCACCAGGATGGCGGTGGCACGAGTCTCAGCATCCCGTCATCGCTCGTAGGCGTGCAACTTAGACTAGTAAAGCTCTAGAGCCTCCTCCAGTGCAGCATTGGCCTCGTCCTGAGCTACCTGATCCACATTAGCAGGGAGAGCAGGCTAGATAGGCGGTGTAGGACGAGGCGGGCAAGGGTTTTCTCTAGTGAGATGACCCCAAAGCCACTGACTGTTAAGGTGAATCCTCAAGTGAACCACCCACTCCCGGAAGTTCGTCTCGTCGAAACAGACAGCAAGGAGCGGGATGGCGAAGGAGCCGCCGCTGGTAGCCATTTGTGGTAGATTGGGCCAAGAAAACGGAGTCGCGATGCCCAGAAATGGCCTGTGTGGCTGGGGATGGCCAGGCGACGTCGACCAACCGGTGGCGGCCGGAGACGGGCCACACACGGGCGACGGCGCGCCGAGCGGACACGTTGGCGCGCATGCGTGGAGATGGGCCGCGCACGGGCGGCGGCGCGGCGGGTGGATGGTGGACGCGCAGGTGGGGGTGGCCAGATCTGGCTGGATCCAGCAGGATCTGAGGCGATAGCTGCCGGATTCGAGGTCGTCTGGGAGAGGCGGTGACGGGTGGGTGCGCGTGTGGGGAGAGGAGCCCACACGCGGAAGGAGAAGAGGAGGGAAGGTGGTCGGGGCAGCAGCCGGTGGCGGCGACAACTGAAGCCCTAGCCCAACCTGGGCTCTGATAGATAGACTGATACCATGTTGCAATGAGACTTGTATTCCCAAAGAGACCTAACGCCAATACAAATGTATAGGTGAGATATGCAAATAGCCCCCCTACACACTAGACTATTTACAAGACTAACATGGGCAACATCTACACACATTAAAGTTTATGCATAGTTTTAGCATGCTTGTTTTTTTGGTTTGTTTATCAATCTGACATGTCTTCTTGTTCGTCTTTTGTTTGGTGGATCCGTGGATGGCTATGCTGATTGCAGATGGAGGTATGTCAATTGAACTATATTTTATTATGTTCCATAAGCTAATATTTTGCTTGCTCATGAATTTCTCCTAGATTTCTTATGTGCTCGTAGAAATTGAGAGGAAAATGTTTTGCAACTTGAAAATTTAGATGAAGATGGAATCAGCTCAGAAAAATGATAGTTTGAGCTATTTGAGCCTGTCTTCATCATGTTCAAATTATGAAGGTATATAGGCCCATCTATTGGATGTGTGGATATAGTTTCAAACTGTGAAGATATCTTGTTAAACAGATGTACTAGGATATTTATATAACATACTTAGGTGAATATACTTTTTAAGCAAGTTTTCTAGTTCCAGTAGCTGCTTGTATTGATCCTTACCGACAGGGCAAAAATGTTGCATATATTATGGAAACTGTTCACATACATATTATTTTCTTGGAAAATCGGTAGGTGCAAATTTGAGCTGAATTCCAACTCTGCACCATACAGGCGACTGATATGTTAGGTTCAAGTAGATTTGCATACCTTCTTCACTGATGTTGACCAATCAATAGCTGTTCATTTGGCTTCTCTGACTGCTTGCAATCTCTTGCTCTGCCCTACAATGTTTGGTTGTTTGCTGTAACAAGTAGATACTTTAAGTAGGGATAGGATGTTATTATTCATGATTGTACTATCAAGCCTACATAAATCTGAGATGCGATGAACATTGCTCAGCTCTAATTTCTTCAATAATTAATAGGGTGACAGTAAGTTATCTGCAAGGGCTGGTGATGGCTCTGTTAAAAAGGATGCAGTTGGTCCTCATGGGGGACCAAGTAGCTCAAGTGCACAAGGGGTTAGTATATGCCTTTTTTCTTATGCTTTTGATCATACTGGAAACTGAACTGTGTGTGTTCTTTTCAGATGGGCCAACAAGGAGCATACAACCAAGCAATGGGTTATATGCAACCTCAGGTGATTTATCTTAAATATACTTGACAAATAACTTAGTTGCGTAATAGCATTTGGAAATACAACTTTTAGCTCGAGTACTGGCAGGAAGTAGGTATAGTTCTTTGCCAAATTTTTTTTCACTGAATGTACGATAAACTTTTGGTGCCTATGACTATGTGACATCATCATGTTTTTGACTTGGAAAAGTACATTAGCTAGTTGATTGGCAGTTGTGTTGATTTTGTTAGGTTTCTGTAGGATATTTCTCCTGGAGCCCATGACTATGTAGTTTGCCTAGACTCAGCAGCTTGACAAACTCCTATTAAGCTGCATGTTGTATGATGATGATCTTGTGAATATTTTTCATTTGCACTAGTGCAATGCCGCAATCAGTAGGAAACTAGGAATACATTTGTAATACTTACACTTGTCGCATCTAAATTATACTCTCTGCCCAGTATGTAAATGAAGAAACAAAAAGGGGGGGATAAATGAAAAGAGAGAATAATATTTACAGTGATCCCTCTTTGTTTCTTCAGTTGATCAGAGATAGGGGGGTTGCAAATTCTGTGCAAGTTGGAACTTTGTGAGCCAGTAGATTCCTCTCCGTCCCCTATGCCATTGGAAATTCCTTTTTATTGATTCATACTCTGGTGTATGTGTATCAGAGCACCCAAGCACTAGATATTTTACTTAGGAAAAGCTGATGGTTGATAATGCATAAAACCAGGTTCATTTCGTCAGGACATGAACAAGAATGTATCCAGCCAGAGCCAGATTTGTTTCATCTTTTAGAAATGCAAAAACCTTTAGGATGTGTAATGATCCGAGTCAAAAGATGTTCATAACTTCATATGCCTCATGTAGTGACTAGTGAGGCATCCTGGTTCTACAACTTTCAGCATTTTCACGCATGAAGTATCCAGAGTATTGTTCATCCATTAACATTCAAATGACAGTCTATAATGTAGTTGCGCTTGATATCCTTTAGAGGAGTTGCGTTTGATATGTCTGCTGATAGCCTTTTCCTTTTCCTTGCCCAGTACTATAATGGGGACATCTCAAACTGAGGTATACCTTCCCTGCAACTGCTCGTCCGCAAGGTATACATTTTATTGTGATATGTTTGCACTGTCACGGAATCAGATGTTATTTTGATCTCTCATGAAATGTCTGATGCCCCTATACATTTCTAACGCTGGTGGGTTTTCGTCGGTGCTGCAGTTATTCACTAATATACACCTTGTGGTGAGCAGTTAAGGAACTTTCTACCCCCATTAGGTCTGTGTTCGTCTGCCAGAACTGATGCTTCGCATATTTGCCAAGGCTGCTTCCCAGATGTAAATTACTTCCGTGAGAATAGTTTCAGTTGTGGTTTAGCGTCGTCGTCGTTTGTATATTCAGGATAATTTAGCAATTGGCCTTTTGGCTGTCATTTGGTTCCATATATTTGTATTGGAGGAGGCATAAATCCTGTGTAATTTGCCCTAAACTAGTGTATGAAGAGAAGAGTTGCTTTAAGGATTCACTTATTTCAGCTTCTAGTTTTTAATTCACTATTTTTTTATTTCGTTTTATTTCTGGTTTTTTGCCTTTTGGGTTTTTTGTCTTTTCTTTTTTCCGTATTTCTTTGTATTGTCAGTGATAGGCTAACCTTTTTATTTTTAAACTTTTTATATTTAATTATGTGAAATAAACTACTATTAGTTACAGTAAAAAATAAATCAGCTATAGTGAAAAAAAGCTATAAGCTTTGCTAAACCGAGCACCACCTTAGTGTAAGTTGTAACAATCCTTCCGAAGCCAGAACGCACATTTATTTTACCGACCAGACATGCGTATTACCATATGCATGGTGCCACCCTTCTGTTGATACCTTATAGGCTTCTGGCTCACTGTTAAAGTGATTTGAGCCAACTCGGCTCGGGTTCTGCAGGTGAGCGAAGGTGACCTTTGTTGTTCCCGAAAGGCTCTGTTTGTTGTCTGCAGGTGAGCCAATCCCAGCAGATCGCACAAAGGCCTAACACTGAAAATGTAGGAAAGAAAATGGATTGCCATACTTGATTTGGGGTGCTAACCCAGTGGCTGATCGTGGGTTCTTTTCGGCTACAGCCGATGACTTTTAGCTCTAGCACAAGTAATTACGTAAACAAATCGAATATTAATAAGCTAATTCAAAAAAGCGGTTCTAATAAATCGTTTTAAAAAGACGGTAAATAAATCATTCCGTTTATTTGTTCGGATGAAATCATAAATCATATGCTGCAAAGAAAGGGGCCTGACTGCTCTACCAACGTTTCAGAGAAACCTCGGTTTATGATACACCGATACGTGTACTTCCAAGACAAACTAGATGGAGTTTATATGAAAGGGGGCAAAGATGCCCTAGTTACTAAAACCGAATGGCATTATGATGTCCTCAATCATGGCTGAGTGATTAGTAGCTGCATCAGCCATAGCTACGTCTTCTGCAATCTGTTTCTCCACCTCAATTTGTCCACTTGATGCTTCAGTTACAGCTTCCACTTGAACAGTTTGCTCAACACTGTAGACTTGTTCAGCTGATACTTCATCGGCGGTTTTGGATTCCACAATTTGTTAATTTGACCCAGCTTCTTGGGCTGATGCTTTGTGCCCGCAGCTTGAAACTGCACAGTTTCTAATTGCCCTTGAGCTTCTGAAGCCTCAGCAGGTACAACATCTAATAGAACTATAGTTGATTCCTCCATTGGAACTTTACTTGCTCAATTGCAACTTGACCAATTGGTTCTGCAGTTAAAGCTTCAACTTCCAACTTTGCATCACAAGGAATTTTAGCTGATTCTTCTTTTGGAGCTTCAAACCGCCCCCTGCCCACGACGCCAGGCAGGTCTTTCCGCCCGCTGAGTTGTCCGTCACCGTCGACCCCCACATCGCGGTCGCCCTCGGTCCTGGGATGGACATCGGTCGTGCCGGCGACGGCGAACCCGAGGGGTAGCCCGCTCCACCGGTCGGTGAGCGGCCTGAGGCGCACGACGAGCCTACAATCCGAGCGCCCGCGGAGAAGCCAGGATCACCCGGCGAGGAGCAGCCCACTCCACGGCGGGAAGGACGTCTCGCTGTGGCGGACGAAGAGCCTGCGGTCGGGGGGATCTGCCGAGGAGGCTGAACCTGGGAGGCGCCGGCGCTACGTTGGCAAGAGACATCGACGCGAGCGAGGCGAGAGCACCGGTGGCCCCCAACTACATGCAACCGACCAAGTCGGTGGGTGCCAAGGCCCGGTGCCGGCGGTGACCGACAGATCGAGCTCCACGAGAGGGTGCCTCAGTTGCCCTCGCCGTCGGCGAAGAAGCATGTAGCGCCCCGTGCAATTATCAAAGAGATAATCACACAAAAGTGTGTAAATTATTATTCACCTAATCAGTAAAATACTATTTTAATAAATAATAAGTCTTTATCAAAATCGCATAATAGAACAATAATATAAAAACTGTACTATTATTACAGCACTTACCACAAGGGATATATTCTTAATTACAAATACATAGAGGTAAAAGGTACAAACTAGTATCTAAAGTTATTTTGCTCGACTTCGTAGGTCGTCTACTCGTCTCAACTACTGTATAAGGGGCCCACCTCCCTCGGCTCCTCGCTACCGTCATTCTCCTCCTCGGTGAGCTCGATTGTGCCTGCGGCCCCTTCATTCTGCTTGCAGTACTCTCCAAATGGAGCAAGGTCTAACAAAGAAAATCGTAGCAAGGGTGAGTACTAACGTACTTAGCAAGCATAATATTAGCAAAATGCACTTTATGCCTCTCTTTCATTACATCCATTTCTAATTATTTTCCTTTTCGAAATTAACTTCATTGAAATAAGTGACCTCTTTTTTTCCATAAAAATTATACTTTTCACTTGGGTGAAGAAAGATCCCTAGCGATCACTGTAGTCTCCAATCAAGAGACTGTCATGAATTTATGATTTTATTAAGCATTGCGTAGGCTTATGGCACTGTACCCATAGCTACACTGAACCATCATAACTAGGCTTTTCCACACTTCATTTGATGTGGGGTTGAGTTTAAAGTACAGAACTTTTTCCAAGTTACGTTGCTCAATTCTTTAACCCATTTATTTTCTATCGGTATACCAGGTCGCTCACCCGGGCTCTACCGACTTCAAATAATGTTTGGCTGGATCGGTTCCCAGCCCAACACTCCACCTACACATATAGCGTCTTGGGACTTACTTCCAGACTGGTGTTACTGGTCTTGAGATTCATCCATCTCTACTCATACATATTTACTTACTCAATGTGGAGGAATGAATAACGTAACAGGGTACTAATTTCTGCCCGTCTGAGATGGAAAAATGGTTAGCACTTAATTTACGATCCCCGATCCGAATGAGAGTCTGGTAGTTCCTTATATTCTAACCATATGTAAAAGGATCCTGCTTTACCTCTCTTTGCCTTTTCAAGGTCCCCTTTATCCTCCTATTTATATACTCCTGCAGTCATGTTGCTCCTTTCAGCTGGACCACATAATTAAACTCATTCTCTTTCCTCTTTCTCGTTGTTTTCTCCTCTTTTCTTTTCCCTTCTTTAACTATTAGCCTTTCTGATCCATTTGCTTTTTTTGAGAACACAGCTTATGCAAGTATATCAAAATGATACATAAAATAATTTATACTCTTAACATAACTAGGTGCATGATCAAGAATTTAGCTTGCCTGAATAGTAGTAAGTGCTGAAATCAATGGCAACTTGATCTGCTACCTCGGCTTGAGCCTAGTCGATTTCTGCATTACAAGCATACGCTCGACTATAAGAAGCTGTTTAATTAAGATACTAATAGATTGGAAAACTTTTCCCGCTCTCGCGTCGGTGGATTTCTAACCTATCTAATGGGCTAAGATCTAGACAAAAACCTACTAACTACTGCAAAAAAACTACCCTAAAGGCCCATGCCTCTTGGCTCGGCCCAATAATCGGTTTGACGCTTCGCACTCCTCCACTCGACTGATACTCGCACTTCTCTTACTTGGCCAACGCCCGCACTCCTCTCTCTCAGCTGGCATTCACACTCCTCTCTTCCCTTGGCCAATGCTCTCTCTCTTCGCCAGCTCCTGCACTCCTCTTCCTCCACCTTCTCGGTGCCAAAGATGCTACCTCCTCTTCGCCTTCTCGTGGCTCACGGCTCCTTCTAGCCTTACTACTCAACGCACTCACCTCACTCAGCGTAGATCCGAACGGATTTCCTCTAGCTACTCTCACCGATCTGGCGGCTTCTACCGCCTCCTCGTCCCCAGATCTGGCGGCTGCTCACCGGATCTACGGAGGCTTGGCTTCCTATGGTTCGGCTACTACAACTATGGCTACTCGACCTTCGACACTACTTGGTTACTCTGACGACTACTTTGCTACTCGGCCTACGACTACTCGACCTACAACTACTCGGCTACTTTGACGTCTACTTGGCTACTCCGACGACTGCTCTTCTATTTGGCCTACGACTACTACTCGGCTACTCCGACGACTACTCGACGACTCCTTGACTACTCGGCTACTCGGCCTACGACTACTCAGCTGCTCCGACGACTACTCGGTGGTTCCCTCGACTTCCTCTTCACCCTCAAGGAGGATGCCGCTAGCCGGGGTATGCTATTGTGGGCTTGGCTCGGCCAGTGGTTATGGCTAAGGGCTCGGCTTTGTCTACCCTCCAGTTCTACCTCCTTTTCTTACCTCCATCTACACTCAAATGCTTTGATTTTAGTTCATATTTCTATTACATTTTTACATTCTTTACCACACTCGGTTTTGGGGAATCCTAGTGGCTGTGATGATAGGACTCAGTTTTGGGGTTCTCGCACCCAGAAGTGGTTCTCCAAACCCGAGGGTGCTCATGGTGCTGAGATGGCCGTCGATTGCTATGGTAGCCATCAGTTGAGCTGGGTGGGTTCTCCCTTCTTCTCGATTGCCTGGCTCAACTGGACGAGCCGAGGAGTAATGCCAAGCATTGTGTGCTTAACGGGAAGAATCAAAAAAGAAGGGAAGAAAATAGGAGGGAAAGTGGGCCTACTTGTGTCGGGTTGAGAAAGGAATGCCGACTGGTTGGTGGGGTTGCGTGCGGTCCTCTTACGGCTGTAGATGTGGACGAAGGTGCGATCAAGGTACTTGTCATGGTCGAGGGCATCGTCTTTTGGTGGTCATCGCCTTGTGGTGGTCCACCTTGTCGACCTCCTTGTCTCGTGGTCCTCGCTCGCCTTCGTCTTCCTCCACGTACTGCATCACCTTCTTCGATGCTTCTCTCTTCTTACTGGATGGTGGCTAGCTGTGGCTTTGGTGGTTCAGCTCTTTGGCCTTCGGCCTAGAGCGATGATGGATGGGAAGGGCTTTCGGTTGCTTGGGGGCTCGGATGCTCTTGGCTGTTCTTGGTGTTCTTGGTGGCTAGGCTGGCTTGGGCTCTTACTGTGGGCTTGTGATCTCTCGGCTGTTTTGGCTTCGGTGGTTTCTGGGAATGTCAGTGAGGCGATTGGCTAAATTTGAGGCTTATATATGGGAGGTTTTGGCCTCCTCTTCTTTCTGGCTTGGTTGGTTTCTTGCTATGCACAACTGGGCAGCGCCGATCTTATCCTCCTCTGTGTCTTGCATTCCTGTGGTTTTAGACCGAAGGTTCTAAGTGTGGGCTGTGCACTGTTTTAGGATTCCCTGAGGGCTAAGGTAAGTTGAAAAATGTGGGCTTTAGATTTTAGATGTCGGATGATGAGGCCCACTTTTGGTGAGAGGCGCCGACCAGTCCGAGACGATCGGGGAACCTCAATGAATGCCACTCTATTTGGCTCTAGTAGCCCGAGGTTACTGACGGCAGTTCTAACTCTCTCTTTTTATTTTCCCTTGGATTGTCATTTGGATTGCTCTCCGATTGCAAAAGAAAAACAAGGGGTTGGGTGGTGGCTGGCTTGGAGACCTAACGCAGTTGCACGCGACGACAGAGTCTGAGGATGCAAAGCACCACTAGACTTAGACTTTAATTATGCAATTTCTAACTTTAGAAGTTAGTTTTTCTTTATACACATTTTTGTAAAAAAGGGTTGTAATAATTAACTTTAATTAAATTCTTTGAGGCTTTAAATTTGAATTTGTAACCCATTGCTGTAATTTATGTGTTATAATAATTCTTGATTTCTTTTTTAGTTTATTGTTAATAGCACTGTTGTGAGTTAGTTAGGGTTCGGGTTCTTTCAAAGTGCCTGTCCCTAGTGTTCATAGACAAACCGAGCGTCTTGTCACCGAGCAAGGAAAAGGCAGAGAGAGTGAGGCGGCACTCGCAGCCTCCTAGTCTCAGCCTCCCAGACTGTAATTGGCTGGCCTATAGGCTTCAGCTGCGTGGCCGCACGATGCCGCATAGAGAAGAAACACACGAAGTGGCATGTGCTCGGTGCAGTTCTAAGATATCGACGACATGCTACGCTGACATTATTATGGAGAAGGTTATCATAGAAGGTTTATAACCCTCATTAGAGACGGTTTCTGAACCATCTGATTTATAGCGTCAGTGATAACAAGTGGTTATCACAAACGGCGCTCAAACCATCTGTGATAAGTCACAACACAGATGGTTTCTAACACAAAACCGTCTGTGATATTAGACCGTTATAGATGGTTTTTTACTAGCCATAGATGATTTTGTGTTAGAAATAGTCTATGATAGTTCTTTTTATAGCCAACAAAATTGTTTGTTTTTGGGCTAGCCTCAGGAAATGCTAGTCATACCCTCCAAAAACAAGCAACCAAATTATAGATACATGATAGATAAGTGAATTACAAAAGTGATTTACATCTCAAAATCAATTGCAAAAGAATGTTTATGTATTGTCGCATGAGTTACGTACAATTGAATTACAACTCAAAGTGAATTACAATTGAATAAATTACAATTAAATCAAATGTTTGAATATCTATTAATCTTTGTTGTCAGAGTGAAACTCTCCTTTTGGGTCAATGATCTCCATTATCAAGAAGGTGGAGAGCCGTCCTCGAACATCCGAGAGTTCGTTAAGTTCGAATATACTTGAGTTGATTATCAAGCCCTATCGCTAGGAGGAGTAAAGTCGTAAGCATACACGTACATACGTACATACATACATACACACACATGTACATACACACACACATACACACATATACATACATATATATACACACACACACACACACACACACACACATATATATATATACATATATATATATATATTGATATTTAGGAAATAATTATTGACATATTGATAAACCTCCGGATCATTCATCTTAGCGCCCATGATTTCCTGCATATAGAGGCAAATGTAGAATACACATGCGTTACCCTGTAGCTACTGGTGGCACTGCAAAAATAGAATTACATACATAGGTATAATCAGTTTTAGAGGAATTATTACGAAGTGTGATTTAGTATTATTGTGTTTTAGTAGATACAAAAAATCACGTCATGTGTTGTAGTGTGGCACTAGATTTCTTATGTCTCTCTCCCTTAGCAACATAAGCGTTGAACAACTTATGTGATTACAAAAAGTTAGCCTCAGCCATTGTAAAATGAAGGAAATACTACAATAGAGTTATCTATAGAGGAAATGAGTTCACCTGTCAATTATTTGATGCACACGAGTGAAGTCGTGGTTGTTTTTGGGTAGGGAATCAAGGTTATTACCTTGTTCCACTTTGGTACAACCACAATCAAAATTCAGTGCCATCTACTCATGTATGTCGCCATAGTCATTAAACCTAAGTTCGTGCTATGTATAAAATACAAATAAAATTTGTATAGTAACTAGTTAAGCACTTACCCCTGGTTGTAGGGTACCAGAATGTTGTTCTTGTTGCTCTGAGCAATCAATCCCATCGTTATGTAATTCTCGACATAAAATACATCTTGGGTATTGCATTGTTTAGAGATCAAATATGGGTCTAGGAAATCCACTGGTTCTCAAGATAGCCAAGCTCCTTGCATCATAAATCTATACATAAGAAATATTAAGTTATGATATTTATCGGTATTACGTTAATGTAGAACTTGATTGTACATACTTACAGTATCCAGCATCGTAGAAGTAAGACGTCGAGAGCGTCGAGGTTGAATAGATCGAATAAATCATTGAAACCCATGAGAAAGTAGCCTGGCTTATGGAGGAAATGCCTTTCCATATATTTGACAGTGATTCCAGTCTGTCGGATTGTCCTCTACTCATTGGTCCTCTGCATGTCCCAGCCATGCAAAGCCTTGCAACTCATTCTAAGGCAAGGTAACAGTTTGTTGGGGACCAATAGCATTCTAAGGGAGAACTTCTAGGACTTGCGAGGTGCCTTAATATTCTTTGATTTAGCCTTAACGCCTTGTTTTTGATACATCTTCCCGAAAGACGACTCGGCACACTTTCCTTCTTTCTTCAGTGACGACTCCATGGGAGCCGATACGATGACCTTCTGAAGTAGAGGTTGAGCTATAGTCATGGAGGGTTCTCTTGGAGAGGCATGGTCCTGTGGAGATCATGGCACTACAGGGTCCAGAGCAATGTCCCTCCTAGGAGGCCACTGGATAATAGTGTGCATGTCATGTAATGGTACAGCCATGAAAAGGTCATGTACCATGTCCACCTGGACCTTGGCGTAACCCTACGCCAGCTAGGCACCGTGTAGCACTGTCCCTTCCTAACATGGAAACGCCATCCCCTGCCCAGCCTCAAGAGGAATGGACCCAACCAGCCTCACTTGGATATTGCGAGGTGTAGACTCCTACAAAATGATACACAATTAGTTAAGGCATCCTACATGTCTATCTTTGGAGCATTCCTAAAATATACGTTACCTAGATTTCATGTATAGAAAGTCAGGCGTCGCTTTGGTCAGATTGGTGTGTGGATGCGCAGCTACTCTAACGGTGATATAAACTGGCTTCCTTAGTAATGGGGGTGTCTTACGATTGGCTGAGCACTTGCTCTAGCCTTTCCTCCAAATGTGCTATCTTCATAGAAAATTCCACATGAATTTCCTATTCTATGCGTTCCTCGTGTTTGGCTTTCGATCTCTTCCTACTCCTGTACGAGTCAGAGTCATCTAGGAATCCCTGCCTCCAGGTAACGTAAACCCCAAGTCCTCACATGTGACCCATGTTCTCCTTGTTCCCAAGGCCGTGGATAACATGTCTCTCTCCCTGACAGCCTAGAAGTTGTCTTGGGAGGATTCAATAGTCAACATTTTCTGCAAGAGGCCAAAATATTATTTCAGTTCCTATGAAGTTATGGACATATTACCAAGCATTGTGACACTCCTGATCTGCTGAGTTCTTGAAGGATATGGTGCCCGAAGATGTGGTAGATGTCCTCGTTCTTAACTAGTTTTGGGCACACACGTTTGTGATCCCAACAAATGGCGAAGAGGCCTCTAACAGGATTGCCTCCTCATCGTCCCTCATCTATTGCGGGATTTTACTCACGTACCTAGTGGTGCCAAGTCTATGGGGATGAGCGCTCTAGGCCTGGATTGCCTTATGCACTGCGGTTCCCACCTGGAATTTGGTGGTCGTCTTCATGCGCACAAAGGCATCCCATATATCCAGATGGATGAAAGGATATTTTGGGAATGACATCCTATCTTGATTCATGTACTTCGTAACAAGCGTGCTCTTGAAGTTCTCCCACACCTTATACATCGCTAAGAACATCTATCGTTGTACGAGGCCCTGGACTTCTTCTCTAATCTCGAAGGACCTTCAGACCTCTGCCCAAAGCTGCTCTTTCTCTTCACATGTCAGAGACTTCTAGCTCGGTATGGTGATGAGGACCCATTCCCTTGTAATTATCCCACAGGTGGTCTAGAATGCAACCGCTGCTTTCTTGGGATGTAGAGAGACCCCCCAACTCAATTGACCTTCATGATGGTCATTCGACTCTCAGACATTTTCAATATGCCTCAGCCCTTTTGATATGTCTAGTCATTGAACGCGTTCGGTGAAACTGAGCCCAAAGACTAAGTGGACGCCATCTTGCCTAGTTGCTATCTACAAAACATGCAAATTGCATTTCAGTACGGGGTACAAATCAAAGGTAGAGAAGTAGGAGAAATTGAGCAGGAAGAGGAGTAGTAACAGTATATTGTATATTGTATGTAAAACACAAACTGAATATAATAACACCCTTCTAGATCTGTGATTTTCTTAAGTTACTAATGTTGAGTGCAAATGACGGTATTACTTATTTAAGGGCTAAAAACTAGATGTACTATTTAAGGGCTAAGTTACATCAAGAGGCCAGAGGTGTGACCAAAAGATGGCTAAAAAAGACTCTAGTATTTTCTATAGTCTACATACAACTCACCAAGAAAAGAAAAAGAAGGCATTTGTCGTCACAACATGTCACACCAGGTTAAAAATCTTAACAAGATAATTTTGATATCAGGTTCTATATGTTCTAGTGCCTTTCTCTTTTTTTGGAGAGCAATTAATTATTTCCAATTTGTTTATGGTATGATATTTTTTTGGATGAGGAAGGGGCTTATACGCCCTTCTACTGAAGCACTTTGCCCTATATTTTTTTTAGCAAAAAACTGGAGGAGAGGCCACTACGGTACATATATTAATTAATAGTGAAGAGAGCAAAAAGATAGAGAGTACATGACCCCATCGACCGTTATTCCTGAATCTACCCACGATGTTAGCAGGGTCTTGTATCACACATACATGTTTCTTCTATTAGTTCAATGAGAATACACCCTGAGTACTCTAGGCAAAAAAACTTGACAGTGTTTGCCATAGGTTTCTACTTAACCACATCCTAGAAGATTTTTTTCACACTATATACATCTAGAAAGCTTCTTGGATGGTTGATGTAAGAGCTGGCAAGACGCAAGCCAAAACCAAATAAGGGATAATTTATTTGCTGAACATTAATCGGAATACATTAGTGCGTGGCATAGTAGTGAGTTAGATTTTCACCCTAGTATATATAGAAGAATATTATCATAGATGATTTTTAAAAATAACCGTTTATGATAAGAACAACACAGACGGCTAATACAAAAACTGTCTGCAATGTGTACGTATCGCATATGGCTAATACAAAAATTCATCTGTGATATCTGACATATCGCAGACGGCTAATACAAAAAATTGTCTATGATGTGTTCATACCACAGACGGCTAATACAAAAAATCATCTATGATGGAAGTATCATAGATGATTTTGTGTTAGAAACTGTCTGTAATAGTTCTTTGTCTAGCTTAACAATTTTCTGTTTTTTGGCTAGTCTCAAGAAGTGCTAGCATTGTTCTTTGAAAACAAGCAAATAGATTACAGATAAATGACATATTAGTAAATTACAACTCAAAATGATTTAATTACAACTCAAAATTTCATTTGGCTATTTCCTTTAAAAAATAGCCCTTCAAGATGATCAACGCATATATAGTTAGCTTCCTCACTGGGTTCTTCCTCGAACCTGATGCCATCTCTGAATGGAGGCAAATCATCAAATTAATTGCACTCTTTCTCATCCAAGACATTCTCAACTCTGATAATTTTTCTTTTTCTATGAAGAACTATGTGTCAGTTCTTATTTGACGGGTTTGTTATTTAAAAATTTGAACAACTTGTTTAGCAAGTACGAATGGTTTGTCTTTGTATCTGACACATTCAAGGTCGACAGTAGTGACGTCGTACTTGTCAACATTCATACCCTGTGGAAGTTGGACACAACGGCACCAAAATAGTGGGATGTTGAAAAGTTTGTAGTCGAGCTCCAAAATCTCCTCTATGTACCCATAGTAGGAGCTCAACCTGTTCGAGCTCCCAGCAGTATTGAACTGCTCATGAAATGTATCTATGTGGACACCACTGTTCTGGACTGTGCTCTTCATATTCTAACACTACTACAGAAAAGGTCATCACAGACGGTTCGAAAACGTCATCACAGACGGTTTTGTGAGCCGTCTGTATTTATGGGTCAGTGATTATCGAAGGTCATCACAGACGGTTTTCGAACCGTCTGTGATTATGGGCTATCACAGACGGTTTTTACTCAAAAACCGTCTGTGATAATTGATAATCACAGACGGTTTTGAATTAAAAACCGTCTGTGATAGCTGGTAATCACAGACGGTTTTGAACTCAAAACTGTCTGTGATTATCAGCTATCACAGACGGTTTTTAACTCAAAACCGTCTGTGATTATCAATTATCACAGACGGTTTTTGAGTAAAAACCATATGTGATATTCCCTTCAAACCCTAAATATATTTCTGTTTATTGGCTAGCCTCAGGAAATGCTAGCCATGCCCTCTGAAACAAGCAGATAATCACAGACATAAAACATATACAATTCACACATCTCATTTCATTTCAGATACATTTCACAGACATAAAACATCCAATTGACAACGCATTTCATTTCACAAACATATATAAAGCATCCATTTCGCAAATCAATTCATTGAATTGAAATAAAATATCCATTAACAAATACACAAATACACATTTCACAAACATATATAAATACACAATTGACACTGTATTTGCACTTAGAATTACAATAAAAAATCATTCTGGGCAGTGGAACTCTCCATCTGATCTTACGACTTTTGTCCACAAAAACCAAATGAGATCTCCTCGAATTTTTGCAAAATCTGGCTGTGTCAATGCAGATGTAGAGATGGGCGCAGCCTGTCGTCGAGTCACGTGTTTGTTGAACGTATGTGGCGAACGACCTTCGTTATTCAAAAAAGTTAGATTAGTTATTCGGAAGGAAAGAAAAGAGTACAATGTACAATGTACGTACCTATCGAGTATTTGGGTGATAGCTGTGTACTTGGATTTGTTCTTACTTAGAGAATCAAGGTATATAACCTTGTTCCATCAAGTCCTTCTTTTTCCCGCAAAATTCAAGTCAATTTTATTACAAAAGTGCAAAAAAAAAGACATTCCAGATTCTTCGGTGAGCAGCCGACATAGCCGACTTCTTCGGTGAGCGACTATCCATCTGCTTCCCACTCCTCTTCATCTCTGGTCTCTGGATCACGTACGCCAGTAGCGATGATCTGAATCATCGCTACTGGCATACGTGATCCAGAGACCAGAGATGAAGAGGAGTGGGAAGCAGATGGATAGTCGCTCACCGAAGAAGTCGGCTATGTCGGCTGCTCACCGAAGAATCTGGGAATTTCTTTTTTTTGAACTTCTGTACTAAAATTTCCTTGAATTTTGTAATACTATTACTACAAGGTCTCCAAACAAAGTGCCTATCCTAGCACCTACTTTAGTTGCTAAAACTATAAACCAAATAGCAAAGTCCCTAAACAAAGGTCTATGAAGCAAATGACACAAACTAGTGTATCTGGTTCATTGAACGGGAACACTATAGTATGTCACTTGCTTCATTTGCTGTTTTTTGTCTAGATACAAGGAGCATTTGGGTGGAAAGATCAACTGTTTCGTCAGGCGCATGACTGCCAATTCGAAGCATAGCATAGCATCCGAGGCACATCCGAGGCCTGCTGCTGTGTCTTGAGGAATGCCAAGAGCTGGTATTCAGAATAGTTTGAGGAATGCCACATCTGAAGACCAGCTCTTGGCATTCCTCAAGACACAGCTGCAGGCCTTGGATGTGCCTCGGATGCTATGCTATGCTTCAAATTGGCAGTCATGAGCCTGACGACACAATGTATTTCTTTCCACCCAAATGGTCAATGTATCTTTTGCAATAATCGCAAGATTTCTTGCTTCATGCCCTTTGATCATATACTCTTCCTTGATTGGTTAATTTGTGCTCTCAAATTGTAGGGTTGCACATGATAAGATGAGGAAGCAAGAAAAGTGATACATGATGCTCAATGTTAGGAAGAGAGGAGAGGAGTAGAGGGAAGGGGGAGAAGGGAGGGGGTGATGTGGACAGAGAGGGGTTATGTGCCTATACTATATACTATGTACTATATACTATATACTAACACAACAAGCAATGTAATATGTACCAATGTAAACTAAGCAACTGCAGTAAACAATGTACCAATGTAGTATGTACCAAATAGCAAACTAATTAAGCTACTGCAGTAAACAATGTACCAATGTAGTATGTACCAAATAGCAAACTAATTAAGCTACTGCAGTAAACAATGTACCAATGTAATATGTACCAAGCATCAAGCATCAACCCTAAACACTAACAGTAAGCATGAAGCATCAACACTAAATATGTACTAAGCAACTAACCATAACAGTATGAAGCATCAAGCATCAACCCTAAACACTAACAGTAAGCATGAAGCTCGGGGAGGCGGCGACGGAGGAGGAGGAGGCGGCGACGACGACGTAGGAGGAGGAGGCGACGGGCTCGGGGAGGCGGCGACGGAGGAGGAGGAGGCTGCGGTGACGTCTTCGTCCGGGGAGGCGGCGGCGACGGAGGAGGCGACGGAGGAGGAGGAGGCGGCGACGCAGGAGGAGGCGGCGGCGACGGAGGAGGAGGAGGCGACGGGCTCGGGGAGGCGGCGACGGAGGATGAGGAGGCGACGGGCTCGGGGAGGCGGCGACGGAGGAGGAGGAGGCTGCGGCGACGTCTTCGTCCGGGGAGGTGGCCGGCGAGGGCTGGGGGAGGCAGCCGGCGAGGGCTCGGGGAGGCGGCGGCGACGACGGGCTCGGGATTTAAATCTAATCGAATAACTGCAGCGCACACGGAAAACCCTAGCGAGAGGGTATATGTAGGGAGATTATCACAGACGGTTCTAAACTAAAAACCGTCTGTGATAACCAGTTATGACAGACGGTTTTTTATTAAAAACCGTCTGTGATAAGCTTCATACCAGAACGCTTCGCGCTTGTTTCGATGCCAGAACGCTTCGTGTTTCGATCGTTTAATTAACGTCTCTCGATCGTTATACGAAGCGTCTATATCATTAATGTTTGGGTATACGAACCGTTTGTGCTAAAGGTTAAATATGCGCTCCTAATCCACGTCTCTTCTACATACGTACAATACAATATACAATACAACATGGCTTCTACTACTGTTCTTGTGATCATCTCCTTCCTCTCATCTGTTCATCACGAATTGTTCGGCCGGAACCTTACACAGGCGGCCAGCAATTTGCATCTGGAGCAGTTTCTCCGCACCCGCCCTGCTCTCCTTCCCCGACTTTCTTGCATCCGTCAGCTTGACCTGATCCTCCGCCGTCAACGGAGGCGTCTCGTTGCCGCTCAAGAAAGGGAAACAGCCCTCACGCTGGTTCTTCTCCACAATGTGCGCAATGCGGAAGAAGCTCTACACGCATTGCAGAGACTGATGGATAGCCTTGCCGATCAAGCAGAAACGGCAGATTCTGAGGAATCTTTTCATGCTATCATCTACGACATTATGGATGCTGCTGATCATTTGCCCAGGCTGCACGAGGAAGTGCTGAGGACAAGGGCAATCTTAACGGCGTTCGAGAATTTAGCGGCTGATCCTCCAAGTCCCCAAGTTGAAGAAGAAGCTTACGAAGCCCAAAAGAATACAATCTGGGAAACTCTTTACCTGTGCGACTTTTGTAATAAATTTGCCTCTAATTGAAATTAATAAATTTGCCTTTAATTTGTGATCTCTTATCTCAGTAGTTCTGTAGTTAAGTTATTAGAAGCAATGTGTACTTATATATTAACCTCTGATCTAGAATATGACAGACAAAGGGACATCACAGCCGGTTCTTGTGAAAAACCGTCTGTGAACATTCCCAGACGGTTCTTAACAACAACCGGCTGTGATAGTCGACACAACACAGACGGTTTTTAATAAAAACTGTTTGTGATATTCCAGTATCACAGACGGTTCAGCGGTAAGAACCGTCTGTGATACTCCTTTTTCCCGCCACAAATACCACAGACGGCCTTCAAATGAAAACCGTCTGTAATAGTTTACATTACAGACGGTTTCACAAAACCGTCTGTGATTTGCCGTCTACTATTAGCCTTTCTGTAGCAGTGTAAGTTGTCATATAAAATGTGTACCTATTTATATCGTATCCTTGTTATTTCACAATTGTAAATTTTGGCTCTTTTACCAACTATTGCAACATATGATCACTTGATGACCTCCCAGTGAATCTCATCTTTAACTATTCGTTGAACTGACGGTTGTGCTCTCTCGTGATCCAAACCTCTGATCGGACTAGATTCTCTTGGTATACCATGTCTTTGTGCTCATCGATGTATGGGGAAACTTTGGTTATGTGTTGCAGGACTATGAAATGGGCTTGAACGTACATATCCAGATTGGGAGTGATTGATTTTCTTTCGATGGTTCCGATACTCTCTAGCCTCCCCTCATGATGCTGTCCTCCGACTGAGCCATGTAGTCGATGTAGAACTTAATGACCTTTTTGGTTGCATAACCTTCAATGATGTTGTCCTCCGACTGAGATCGATTCCGTACATAGGATTTGAGAATTCTCATGTACCTCTCGAACAAGTACATATGATGTAGGAACACAGAACCACATATCTTTATCTCTTTTTTCACAAGGTGAACAATTAGATGGATCATGATATCAAAAAAAGATAGAGAGAAATACATCTCAAGATGACATAAAGTCATCACCACCTCGGCCTGCAAAACATCTAGTCTATCAGGATCGATGACCTTTTGAGCAATTGAATTAAAGAAATAACACAGTTTTGTGATTGTTACTTGGATCTCATTTGGTAAAATACTTCTGATTGCAACAGGAAGCATTTGTATCATCAGCACAACAATCATGAGACTTCATAGCAATTAATTTCAAATCTTTAATAGAAATAAGTTTCTTTATATTGGCAGAGTTACTGGACGGAACTTTCACACATGCAAACTCTTGCACAGTTCATTTCTCTCAGCCTTGAACAGAGTGTAGCAAGCAAGGGAAAGGTACATTCGGCCTTTATTGGTCTCTTTTGGTGCTAACTCGGTCCTTATATTCATATTAACCAAATCACGCCATGCGTTGACATTATCTTTTATTTTGTCATGAATGTTCAGTAAGAGACCAATCAAGTTATCATATACATTCTTCTCTACGTGCATGACGTCGATGTAGTGGTGAACTTCTAAGTGTTCCCAATAAGGTAAGTCCTAAAAAATTGATATCTTCTTCCAGATGTTCTTCTCACGGGTCCTCAAATTACGTTCCTTTCCAAGCACAACATCGATATCCTTAACCATATCATATACCTCTTTCCCTCTATAAGGCCTTGGAGCTGAACCATCCTCATTCTTTCTGTCGAATTATTTCTTCATCTTGCGGTACAAGTGATACTTGGGAAGGAACCTACGGTGATGTATGTACATAATTTTACCCGAGTTGTTCAGCCACGCACTCTTAGTATCATCTAAACAGTGAGAAAAAGCTTTAGCTCCTTTTATGCTAAGCCCGATAAGTTACCAAGGGCAGAAAAATCATTGACGGTGTATAACAACATGGCTCGTAGAGTGAAATTCTCTCATTTGTCCGTATCCCACACCTGCACCTATTCCTTCCACAGTGTTACAAGATCTTCCAGCAATGGTGCCAGGTACACATTAATATTGTTCCTAGGTTTTTCGGCCCTTGGATAAGTAGTAATATCAAAATTTACTCATGTTCCATACACAGCCAGGAGAAAGGTTGTAGATACACAGATTCATGGGCCAAGTGCTCTGTCAGCTACTCATGTTACCAAAAATATTCATTACATCTATACTCAGCCCAAATTTTATATTTCTCGGTTTTGCAACAAAGTCAACAAACATCCTATCAAAGTTCCTCCACTTGGCAAAATCAGTAGGGTGTCTTAGCTTTCTATCTTTCTTACACTCTGAGTGCCAACGCAGCAATGTTTCCTCTTTTCGATTCGCAAATAAATACTTCAAATGGGGAATTACAGGCAGGTACCACAACACCTTAGTAGGAGGTCCTTGCTTCACCTCGATGCTTTCACCATCAACTGAGTGATTCTTACGTTTGTATCAGGATGTTTTGTACACCGGACATACATGTAAATTTGCATACTCTTTACGGTACAGGGGACTGTCTTTCGGATATGCATGTATTATTTCTACTACCATTCCCAAGTGATAGAGAACCTTCTTAGCTTGGAACATTGTTTTAGGCAACACATTTTTCTCCGAAAGCATGTCTGCTAAGAGACTTAACAACATCGTCAAACTCTTGTCAGACCAATCATTGCTTGCTTTCAACTTTAGCAGTTCAAGTACGGATGACAAACTTCTGTATTTTGGCTTGCAGATCGGGAACAATGATTTTTCTGAGTCTTCTATCAAGCCCTTGAATTTACCAAACTCTCTCACTATAGTTATCTTCTGCATCGCATAACATCTGATTCAGATTATCATCGTGCAACCTATTCTTATCGAAAGAACAATTGACATTCGATATATCGTTGACTCTCTCAACGATGTTACTATCTTTCTGTATAATTTGATCTTCACCGTGACTGTTTCAACATGTATACCCTTTTTGAAATCCCTTTTAATCAAATGTGCTTCTATATGCCTTGAATTGGTAAACATCTTAAGATTCTCGCAATCAATGTATGGACAGTATATAAATTCTATTCCCTCTTCAACACGCCATCGATGTACTCTTCACTTACATGGTTCTCAACGTACATTCAGTTTCGGTCCATCTATACTTAGCATATAACAAATTAATGTTAAACTAGATTAATACTCTCCTAGGTAGCCATTACATGTACGTGTACACTAGCTCTTACACATAATTGTCGCTCACCATAATTTCTCCATTTAAAGTAGCTAGCTATGATTCACGACACAATCCAACAAGAATATAATGTATTTCATTATATATAATACCTGAAATTAGAGCAAAAACTACTAAGCTAGATATCTTTTTCCTTGTAAATAAAAAGTGCACAGATCTAGGTAGAATATAATGCATTATATATATATATATATATATATATATATATATATATATATATATATATATATATATATATATATATATATATATATATATATATATATATATATAATACCTTAGATCACCAAGAATAAATGGATACACAAGCACCGTTCCAAATCTCCGGTCTCCTTTTACCAAATCGCCTTAAAGTATTGCCACCTAACAGACATGATATCTGTCGGGAAGAAAGTATATAATAACACAATGAATATTATAGATGCTTCCATTCAAAATTCGTCTGTGATAAGTAGGTCATTATAGACTTTTTTAATCAAACTATCTGTGATGTATCAGTAGTAGCTTTTAACAAAAATCGTTTGCAATATGTTGGATATCATAACTGATTTTTTTATGCAATACAAACGGTTTGTATAAAAAAACCGTTTGTGATAAGTGCGTCATCACAGACGGTTTTTACTATGGGTTGCAACATAGACGGTCATGCTAGGTAAGTTATTTAAGATAACTACGCTGTAGATTAACACTGATGGATTCTGTAAAATCGTCTGTGATGAGACGTCTAATATATAACTTTTTGTGTGGAAGTGTGACATGCATATGAATATGTGATGGTTCATGCATGTGTGATTGTACTGTTTTTGCCAGCTCTTTGTATGATTTAAATTTTGCGTTTGGCGTTTTGAGTTTACTTTTGCCAAAATGCCAACTGATTCATGCATGCAACGTACACTGATTTAAGCTGAACTATGTATATCATCATCTCAATGTATGATTTGGATTTCCATTGTACGTTGTTAGGTTCCTGAATGTGATGCCTGGAATTTGCGAACATCGATTCTACTATGTAGTGCCACATGCTCCCAAGTCAGTTGCCCTTGCTCCACATACTGGAATTGGATGCAACTTCGTGCTATTCTCCTTTCGACTCACGAACTCACACGGATAGCAGTTTCCGGTCGATTTCGTCTAATATTACACGGAGGCCCAGTACAAGAACAAGTAGGCCCACGGACGGTCAGGCCCGGCCCATACCATTGGACGCTAGGGCTTCTAGAACCACCCAGCTCGCTTTTATAAACGCGCGAGGCCTCCCCACAAAATCCCTAGCTCTCGCCGCCGCCTCCCCCGTTCCACGCAAGGGAGCCTTCACGGTCGATCCCCACATCACCCCTCTCTTTCTTCGTCTCTCAACGCATACAGTCGTAGTTGCGTATCCGCGAACTTTTTCACCGGAAACAAATCTGGGGCTTCTTCTCGTAGAAGTTCATTTTGTATGGATTTTTTTGAAGCGTAAGTCTTTTAGATTTGTGTTTTTGGTCGCCTCTTCTTTCGGCTACAAGAGAACAAAGCTCAAAACTCTTGGCGGCCTTGTTCTGGGGGCGTAGAACGATTGCTGTGCCGTGGGGGGTTGTGTTTGTATGATCCCGGCTGCCGTTTTCGCGGCTCCGGGATCTTCTCCCCTGCGGCGCACACATGTTTACTTTCTGACCAAGTGCAGCCATTTGATTCGCGCCTAGTATCATCAATCTGCCGGCGTTTTTTTGCAGTCGATTTCTTCCTTTCTCGCTGTTTTTAGAAGATCATCAACAATGCTGGGAAGTAATGCTCCTCTCCTCTTTACATGTTGCTGAAAAATGGTGCGCATGCTGGGATTAAACTGGTAGTGGCTGCTGGTGGTTGGAAAGGTTAAGATTAGAACGAGTCATGCGAATATGCGCTGGATTTGCGGATGTCAGATCGTGGTGCCGACTTGGGAAGATTTCGCGTGAATGAACAAGGATGTGTGGATACCCGGCCTCCTGTCATTGGGAGGACGAGTAATCTCTACCAGTATTAGTATAAAGAGGGAGTTTATTTTCTCGCCATCTTTTTTTTTTTGGCTTCGTACGAGAATGAGATGTGACTTATAGTGGCTAAGTATGTTAATTGTTTTTTGTGAAAATTTGTAAGGTCTGTTTTTAAAACAGGAGTGTCAAAACAAATAATTTAAATATTTTATAGAAATTAGAAAATTTAAAAGAAGTCTTAGTTTTAATTTTTTAATTAAATTATTTAGCCCAAGGTAAGTTATCTCGATTTTTTATAAAATAGTCTATGGAGAATTTTTCTTGCATAGCATAAGGTTTAGATAAATCTGCATTATCATATTTAATTATATCTGGTACTTTTTTTAGACATCACTGCAACGCTCGGACATATATGATAAACGCCGTGTTGCGGGCTATGGCCCTAGATTATAAGGTAATTTATTATAATCTAATAGCTCAGATTATTGTAATCTAATAAGTTCAAAAAAAGAGCTTATTTCAGCTTATAGATCCACCTTTATCTTAAGGACCATAAAACTTTAGGAATATTACCCACCTTTGCCATTCATCCATCCCCAACTCGCTTGCCTCTCTCTCAAGGACATTGTAGTCTTTAAACATTCGAATACAACAATCCATAACTCTGATAATCCAGGCTACCAAACACTTGACAGCTTATTTTCCACCAGCTTATTATAATTTAGCTTATATAATCCCCTACCTATAAGCTAGATTATAATAATCTTAAGTGGAAACAAACAGGGCCTATATCTACGTACTACAATAGTTGTCTCAAATGGTCAGAGCGCAGCATAGAAGCTATTCTCAAATGGTCAGAGCGCAGCATAGAAGCTATTGACGAAATTCGAATATCTTTCCTTTGGAAAGTGGGCAAAGAGGTGCATGGCAGACATTGCCTAGTCGCATGGAAAACGGTAACGCTGCCAAAAGAACGAGGAGGTTTGTGACTGCGTGATCTCAAAATTCAGAGTCAAGCACTACTCATGAAATCAGTGGGAAGCTATTATCGAACTCTACAGAGCCCTGCTTCCAATGGTTAAGGGGGCAATATATTAAGCACCACATACCAACACAACCTCATCAAGGAGATACGGCAATTTGGAGAACATTGTCCTCTATCTTCGAAGTGAGCACAAATGACCAAGGTTATAGTCGGGAATGGCCGGACTACTATGTTTTGGAAAGATCAATGGCCCTCAATAGGGCGACTTCATCTCCATTTGCCCACCCTGTTCACCTTCGCTGCCAACCCGAACAGCACGGTTCAGTTACAATTCAGCGGCAGCACTTGGCAATATCACTACACCCGGTTCTCTCACAACAAGCACATTCAGAATCTCAGACCCTACTGGACATCTCATTTGATCAACATGTGCAATCGGAACATTGGACCAACAAGGTGATCCACTCAAGTACTCAACCATGGCGGACGTAACTACCTCAATTTTTTTTTTTCAGTTTATAACTATAGCTTATGATTTTTGTCGTGAGAGAGAGTACGGAGTAACAGAAACTCGGAGGATAGCCTGTCAGCAGCAAACTCCTCACACTGCTTACTAAAATTCGTTGAAAGAACGTCCGCAGAAGCAGGTCCTTTACGTGGAGTTTGGCCAATATGTTTTGCAGCTAGTGCTCACGTATTATGGACAAGGAATACACGAGTGTTCAAAGAATAGAAGACAACGTCAGATTCAGAACTCCATTGGATGTTGGGCTTACAGGTCAAAGTCCAAGCACAAGTCCCTCTTCGACAGTAAAGCCAGGTTGGTAAGTGGTGATCATTTGGGTTTTTTTTTGTGGCTTATGGCTGAAAAACACTGTAGCTGGCTGAAAGACACTGTTACTTATTTAGCATAATTAAATTTAAAAAATTTAAAAATATAATAAATATGTTAGTCCATTACGTATAATACAAACAAATACGGGAAAAAAAGAACTAGTAAAAAAGCTCAACAAAAAGCTAAAAGTTCAGAAAAAGACGAAATTTATGAATAGTAAAAAATAAGCCGAAAGCTAAAAACTGAAGCCAAAACGATCACAGCTGAGTTTTCTGTATTTCGTCTTTTTTTATACCTTAGTTATGTACAGTTCCACATTTTCTTCTTTCTTGTTTCCATTTGTTTAAAACCTTTTAACGCCCTTGACGTTGTAACACCCTTTAATTTGACAACAATTTCAGTACAATGGACACAAGGTAGAGTTCTATACCTTTTACCAAAAAAAACAAGAATTTTGGACACTATTGGACCCCTGTACACCTAAAATTCCAGATTTGGCCCCCTGTGCAAAAAAATTCCAAAACTGGACCCCTTTTGAGCGCGCGTTCGCGATAAAATGACACGTGTCCCGGTCGTGCGGTCTGGTACCGCACGACCGCACTGTTCATCGGGTCGTGCGGTACCAGACCGCACGACCCGCCTGGCGCCGCTCCGACCGCGCGTTCCCGCGCCCGAGTGCACGTCTCCCGCCCGGCCGCGCGTCTGCCTCGTGAGCGCGCGACCGCTGTGCCGACCGCACGTCCTCCCGCCCCGAGCGCGCGTTAGGGTTAGGGTTTGGCTAGAGGGTTTCAAATTTCCGTGATTTTTGTAAGTTTTGGTAATTTTGTAGTTGTAATCTGGGAAAGAATTTGATAAAGTTGTAATAACAGATTATGTTCATTGTAAGTTGTAGATGCATAAAAAAATTTGGTAAATTGTTTTAGGAACGATTGACCGTAGAACGGTCGATACATAAAGTGGTAAGTGAATTTTAGGGTTTGGTCTGTTTCTTAGGGTTTGCAATCTCCGTGATTGTTTTCAGATTTGGCAATTTTGTAGTTATAAACTGGGTAAAAATCAGATAAAGTTGTAATAAAAGTTTATGTTCATTGTAAGTTGTAGATGCATAAAAAATTTTGGTAAATTTTTTTTAGGAAAGATTGACCGTAGAACGGTCGAAACATAAAGTGGTAAGTGATATTTCGAAGGTTAGTGAGAATTCGTGTACGGTGAGGAGCGCTATGTTAATATTGTTAAATGAGGTGATACGTGAATCATGGAATGCGAAAATACGAGATATTGAACTTCATAATACAGTTGGGAGTAACATGCTGCGTAGATTTTTATTACATGCATAACATATAGCATGATATGCGACTAACCCACCCAACTGCTCGTACGACCTACTGTGTGGACCGGGGCCACTTTTCCTTCCTTGCCCGCTCGGCGTTGAACTCCTCCGCGGCCTCTTTTGCCTTAGCCGCAATTTTCCTCTTTCTCTCGCACTCCATCTCGCGAGCCTCCCGCTCCCTAGGCGTGCACGCTTCAAGATGAGCTTGCGTCTCGCGCTGTATACGCAGGGTGTGCTCGTGCTTGCGGCGCTCCTCCTCCAGCAACTCCTTCTCCTTTGTGACATTCCACTCCTCGAAGTCGAGGGTCCATTGGTCCTCAGGGTGGATCTCAAGATCGATCCATTTGCGGTAGCCACACAGGGGCTCCGGAGACTGTAAATACATGGGAGATATTGTTAGTGCGTGCTGTGAAGGAGAAAAAGTAGGGGAAAAGGAGAAAAGATATTGTTACCGGCTGCCGATAGGTTGCGGTGTCAAAACGGCGGTTGGGGTAGTCACTGGAGTAGTTTGCGCAACCCCAGTAACGCATACCTAGACTGATGCTGTGCTTAGACTTGAAGAACTTGCACACGTCCCCGCACCAACAAAGGGGAGGTGTCTCCCCCTCAGGTGGTAGTTGTGGCGAACGCTCGGTGGGGACGTCCGGGATGGGGTTTTTGCTACGCGGGCGCTCTGGGGGGGACCTTTCATCGTAGCACGATGGGCTTGTTCTACCCGGGCCTGTATCGCCCTTATTTTCTCATCGCGTGCGGCATCGCGGGCCGCAGCTGACCGTGCTATGTCACGGGTCTCCTCCCAATCCTTCACCATCTTGTCCCATTGCTTCTTCTTGCCTTTGTCCATCCCGGTTGGGTAAGGGAAGCGCGATGTAGTATGGGGCTTGATGCCGGCCTGTTTGGGCACTGACTGAGGGAGTGGCCAATCGTCTTGCATAGCCTACACTTCGGGCGCCGAACACGATCCCCTCGCTGGCTCTCATCCATGTCGTTGCGGATGCGATGACTTTGTCGTCTTCCACGACCGACATGCTTCAGTGCATCGTTGGGCACCCACTTTATCTCCCCCGGCCATAATTCCCTGTAGTGCATGTCTACCCCGTAGGAATGGAACTCTGCACTCCAGGTTGCATACAAGTGCTGCATGTCGTAGTACTTGGAGATGTACTGTGTCGACGCCTGGTTCCATACAGCGCAGGCCGCGTACACATGGGAGCATGGCTTGTGCAGAAGTTGGGGCTTGTTGCAGGTGCAAGATGCTTCATCACCAATGGTGCATACCTGCTTGCGCTCCCCTCTACTGTGACCCATGACGTACTTCTGCCTTAGGCGGACCTCAAACTTCCTCCTTAAGCCATCAATGGGCTGAGCAATGTGGCATCCAGCCTTCTCCATCTTCCTGTCCATGAAGGCATGCATGACCTCAGAGTATTGCTTGTTTTCCTCAAGGTGCTTCTGCGCCATCATGGCTCTATTCACAAAGTACTCGACGGTATGGTTCCAAGTCTCAGCCACGATTGCCGTGATCGGCAGGGATCTGACGCCCTTCAAGACACCATTGTAAACCTCGGACATGTTGGTTGTCATGATCCCATACCTTGCCCCTCCGGTGTCGTGCAACAAAGACCACATTTCCAAGTCAGTTGCATTGGCCTGAACCCATTGTGAGAATGCTCCGACTCTTGTGGATCCCCCCTCCACGGCCCCTGCTTCTGTATGCATATGCTTCGTAGCCTCCTGATCGAGCTGCCTCCGCAAGGTGTCGAACTTCCGCGTTTGGTTATGCATGCATAGCTTCTTGAACATCTTCATTAGGTCCTTGCTACGGAACCTTCTGTGGAAGTTCGCAGCAATATGCCTCATGCACCAGCGGTTCTTCACATCAGTCCACTGGAAGGGGGGCTACGTCCCATTCTGCAACGTCCGCAACGCAGACAGCAAGCCTGCATTGCGGTCGGAGATAAGGCACACTTCAGGGCGTTCTTGCACTACGGCATGCTTCAAATTGCAAAGGAACCACAGCCAGCTATCTGTATTCTCGTTCTCCACAATTGCAAATGCCACTGGGAGTAACTGGTCATTTGCATCGGCTGCAACTGCGGTCAGAATAGTACCCTTGTACTTGCCGGATAGGAACGTCCCGTCTACGGTTAGCACTGGACGGCACCACCTGAACCCTTGTATCGCCTGATGGAAGGCCCAGAACACCCTGTCAAGAATGAAACAGTTCGGGCCCTCCGTAGGATGAGCCCTCTGCTGCCTGTTTATGTACGTGCCTGGGTTTGATTGTGAAATTTGATGCAGCATTCTTGGGACCAGGTCGTACGCCTCCTCGTACGTCCCATACATTTGTTGCAGCACCTTTCGCTTCGCCCGCCAAACCTTCTTGTAGCTCACTTCGTAGCCCGCCGTGTTCGCTACTTCTGCCATTAGAACCTTCGGGGTAATTGACACATCCGCCTGGACAAGGTGCGTGACCACCTCCGCAAGATACGATGATGTCATGTTGCGGTGTCTATGTACTGGGCCCGCAAGCTCGCAACTGTGATCTTGGAGCACCGTTATCCGGAACTCCGTGCCAACGCCCTTGTACCGTTGTGCACGGACTTTGCCACCACATGACCCGTCAACACACTTCACGACGTACGTGTCCGGCTTTGACTTGTGGACCCGATACGTCCGGCTTATGTTGACGGCATGTCTAGCAATAGCCTGCTGGACAACACTCTTATTACGGAAGCACTGCCCCAAAAAGAGTGCACCCTCGCTGAACCCCCATTCTCCCTCCTCCCCCTGTGGCAGAACTAGGGCTGCCGCTGCGATGTCGCCCAGCCTGGACGACACGTACGCACCTTCCGTCGTCACAACACGACCTACCACCCCTCCAGTTGCATCTTCGCCATCCTCGTCCTCTCCAGAGCTGCCTGTTTCCACCTCCTCCTCCTCCTCGCTGCCCTCTTCATCCACCTGGTCCCCAAGATACTCGTGACAGTCAATACGGGCGGCCCAGCACCTCTCGTCCACACCTTCGTTGGGCCGAAATTTCTCCGCACGCCTCCTGTCGTCTTCATCACCCATTTCCTCGCCCACATGTTCTCCCGCAAAAGGGTCTTCATGACCGTCGGCCACTACATCTCCACCAGCGGCATCTGAACCAACCATGGCTGATGATTCTGCCCTCTCCACGAACTCGACATACACCATTGGCCTCCCATATATCGCAGCATCAGGGTTGCACACGACCTCCATGTAATTCGCCCATGACGCGTCATTGGTCACCTTCAGAAGTTGCCATATGCTCTGCCTTTCATCATCCACCATTGTGGCATAGACTGCCTCGATCCGTAACTTATTCCTTGCGGTCTGTCGATCGAACGCTGAACGGACACACCTCCGTAGTTCAGACAAGCTCATGGCGCTCAGACCGGGTGCCCGGATCACGGTCCGCTCGCAATTTGACAGGTCCGCCCCATACGGCCCATCACGTACGAGACCACTCCCATAAAACACGCACAATTGTTCAATGCCAGCCATTGCGTACCTAACATAAGTACATAATCAACCATTTTAGTACACAGCACGTAACAATCGTACCATATAATTAACAGTTTCGATTAATATATGGTTTGTATTCCTAAATTTACGATTTATTCGTAACTATTTTACTTTCAAATTGTACCATACATCAAATGAAATATTCGTATCATTTTTATTTCCATGAAATAACCTTCATACTACAATCATTCACTAAGTATACTAATTATACAAATTGTCTCTAATCTAACTACTACAAATTTACCACCTACAAATACTTCAACATAAATATTTACTTTTTCAACACATACACATTATTTACACTACAATCTTTTCTAACTTTAACTTAATATAGTCTTTATGTAGCTCTACTATAACTTTCTATGACTGCTATTATATTTTTAATTCTAATCTACTAAATTTATTTCTAATTTATTTTTCCACCTACCGCACTGTATGTAGTTCTTCTCTAAGTATACTAATCACTGTATGCTTCTAATCCTGGTACTATTGTTATCACCTACAATTGCTCTAACATAAATATGTATTTTCTCAACGTCTACACACTACAACTTCATATTTTCCACCTAACTGAAACTACTTTACAGTACGTATGTTCACAAAAAAGGAAAACACTATATACACTACAATACATCATGCCTAATATATGCAAGATTTGCTATACATACATAGCGTATAAAAGATTGACATAAAATAACAGTAACACAAGATGGTTTCCTTAATTAAAGCCTAATGACATACATAAAATTATAGTTGCACGGGCACAAAACTTACCTCTTGTTGATGCTCACGAGACGATCTACAACTTTTGTACTTGCCAATTCCGCTGATTCCAAACGAAAACAACTCAACTCTTCCGGCTTTCGCTCCTCACTTTTCTTCACCAAAAATTGTATAAGCCTACCAATTATACAAATTGTCTCTAATCTATCTACTGTTGCTATCAACTACAAATGCTCTAACATAAATTCAACACCTACGCATGTAAGCACGTTTGTTCATCAAAAAATAACTACATTACACTACGTAACTTCAACAAATAAATAAGACATTTTCTACACTACAATACATCATGCATCATGTTTACCTACAACATACACACCGTATTGGCTTATAAGAACATTAACGAAACACGGTTCCCCTAATTACGGGCTAATGACATTCACAGAAAAATACTTGCACGGGGCCAAAAATTACCTCTTCTTGAAGCTCAGAAGACGATCTACAACTTTCATATTTGCAAAATCTGCTGACTCCAAACAAAAGCAACTCAAAAATCTGAGTTTCCACACTTTCTTTTCCTCCCTTCACTCCCTCTCTCGCTCTGTCTTTGCTTTCACTGCGAACCAGAAGACTTCACCGCATGCATCTGCTCACCAAGCGAGCTCCAAAGCCATTTTATCGCGAACGCTCCTCACCCATTCAGCAAAATTTGGGGGGCCATATCACTCATGCAGAGGGGCCAACCCGGGTGCAGACGCGTGTGCGAGCGGCCGTAAAAAGAGCCAGCCCGTGATGCTTTCGGCGGAGGGATTAGACATCACGACACAGGCGGTCGGACGAGCGAATCGCGCGGTCGGGGAATCAATCCCGCGCTCGGGGAGTGCAAACGCGCGGTCCGACGTCCAGACGCGCGCTCGGGCGGGGCGGATGCGCGGTCGGCGGGGCAGACACGCGCTCGGGCAACCGTGGGACGGGAGTCGTGCGCTCGGACCGGGAGGTCGCGCGCTCGGCGCGGATGGCAGCGGGGTCGTGCGGTCTGGTACTGCACGACCCGATGAACAGTGCGGCCGTGCGGTACCAGACCGCACGACCGGGACACGTGTCATTTTTATCGCGAACGCGCGCTCAAAAGGGGTCCAGTTTTGGAATTTTTTTTGTACAGGGGGCTAAATCTGGAATTTTAGGTGTACAGGGGTCCAATAGTGTCCAAAATTCAAAAAACAAGAACGTGGATCGGACGTGGGGTGTGCTGTGCAGTAAGCAGGGCTGCCTGTGAACGGAGCTGAACTAATGATTGGACGTGGATCCAAACGCCACCCGAGCAATAATGAAGCCTTACGAACAAATTGTTGGGTAGTTATTTCGTTGTAAGTACTCCAAGCAATGTGCGCTGTAAATGTGTAAATTCTTAATCAAGTCGTTAAAGCGGAGCAAGCATGAATGTTGAGCATGCTATGGGTTTCGACTTTCGAGTGATTCAGTTCATATGAACGCCTAGGTAAAACATGTCGCTGCAGTACTTCAGGGGAGAGAGAGAGAGATTAGAGCTACCGGTTGTGGGATTGAGATTCAATTTTTTGCCACTCTTAAGATTGAAGAGTGACAAATGATTAAATTTTCCACCGGTTGATGAAATAGAACATCCGCCACACTTCGGTGACATGTTTCAGCAGAGAAAAAACGGAAGCAAGCATGGGAAAAAACGAAACGTTTCCGGCTAGGAAGAGGAATAGAAAGAGGGGTCGATGCGATGGCAGCAACGGCCGAAACGCCCCCCTCCACGACGCCTCGCTTCCCGGCCGGCTTCAAATACGTCGTCCGCACGTTCCCACCCCCACCTTGCTTTGGAGCGCTTCCTCCACCCGCCCGCCAAACTTAGCCTCCTCCCACCCGCCTCCCCTCTCCTTCCTCCATCTCCCCTCTCCGAGAAGGCCCTTGGATCCCTCTCCAAGGCCTTCTCCTCGCCATCGCATCGCCATTCTTCGTCGCCTCCATTGATCTTTCCCACTCTTCTCCTCAGCGATCTCACCTGCGCCGCACCGTTTGGTCGATTTGAGGGAGGGCAAGCCGGGCGGGTGCGCGTACGGTGCGGCGCAATGGCGTCCCATGAGGTGGACGCGCCGCGACGGGGCTGAGGGGCGCGATGATGGTCGGCGCACGGTGACGGCGGCGGCGGCTCGGTCCGTGCGTGTGTCTTGGCGTTCTTGGCCTGAGTCGTCGCCCCCAAGAAGGTCGCAGCCACGGGGAGGCGGGGAGGGAACCGGAAGATGAGCTGCTTTCCGTGTTTCGGCAGCGGAAAGAGCAGGAATGCGCACGCCGACACGAAGCGCTACGAGCCGGCGGCGGAGCCAGACGCGTCGTCCATGACGCCGCCCCCGGCGGTGTACGCGCCTGCGGCGCCCGCCCCAGAGCCCGCGCCAGCCATGGCGCCCGCGCCCATGACGCAGCCGAGGCAGGAGAACGACGCGAGGCGGCCCGGTGAGTGAGAGCCTGTGCTTTGGTTTCTTGATTCTTTTCGCAAACGTTGAAATGTCCAGCCTTCCTTCCTGTGAAGGGTTAATTCCGAACGGAAAGTCTTGATTTTGCAATGCAGAGAGCCGTGCCCACAAGCCCTCGACCGAGGACGCGTCGCTGCGACTCGCCATCGCGGCGCAGGCGTTCGCGTTCCGCGAGCTCGCGGCGGCCACCGACCACTTCACGCCGTACAACCTCGTCGGAGAAGGCGGCTTCTTCAGGGTCTACAAGGGCCAGCTAGAAAAGAATGGCCAGGTAAACGTCCACATATTCACATTCGTTTCTGTACATGTGTGTGTCTTGCGCGATAGCATCAGCGTCTGAACCAAGCAAGTATATATGGTTCGGTTGTGTGTGCATCAGACCGTGGCCATCAAGCAGCTGGACAGGCATGGCTTCCAAGGCAACAAGGAGTTCCTGACCGAGGTCGCCAAGCTTAGCCGGCTTCACCACGAGAACCTCGTGGACATCGTCGGCTACTGCGCCGACGGCGACCAACGGCTTCTCGTGTACGAGTTCATGTCCGCCGGCACATTGGAAGATCACTTGCTCGGTACATCACGGGTCTCACCTTTGTTGCACGCACACATGAAAATCGTTCCACGATGATCGAACCACTTACAACGCTGAGATTGCTCATCGCTGTGTGGCAGATTTGGCGTCAGGCAAGAAGCCGATAGACTGGTGCACGAGGATGAAGGTGGCCTACGGCGCGGCGCAGGGGTTGGAGTACCTGCACGAGAAGGCGAACCCGCCGGTGGTGTACGGGGACTTCAAGGCCTCCAACATTCTGCTCGACGCGAGCTTCACGCCGAAGCTGTCGGACTTCGGGCTCGGGCAGCTCGGGCAGGCGGGCGGCAACACGCCGGTGTCGTCCCCGATGATGGGCTCGTTCGGGTGCTGCGCGCCGGAGTACGACCGCGGCGGGCAGGTCACCATGAAGTCCGACGTGTACAGCTTCGGGGTGGTCCTGTTGCAGCTCATCTCCGGGAGGAGAACCGTCGACACCAGCAAGCCTGTTGAGGAGCAGAACGTCGTCACTTGGGTAAGTTGCCATGGCATTAATCAATGCTGCTAATCCTGTGATGATTTGTCAAGAAAAATACTGGATATGCTGAAATCCGAGTCCAATTAAAATTTCGCGTGCTATTTTATATGAAGTTGCAATATATCATAAAAGAAAAATGAAGATGCAATAGCAGGAACAAACTCCTGAAGTTCACTTTTGATAACATATGATTCAAAACAATCAATATTAATTTTCTAAGGTTTTGCAATCCGCATTGCGTATTTGCAGGCCATGCCAATGTTTAAAGATCAAAAGAGATATCACGAGCTAGTTGATCCGCTCATAAAAGGGGAGTACCCAGCCAAAGCATTAAACCAAGTGGTTGCCATGGCTGCGATGTGCTTGCAAGAAGAGGACTCCGTGCGACCATTGATGGCCGATGTTGTCATGACGCTAGGCTTCCTTACCGCAATGCCACCGGAACCACCCACTGTTAATGTTCCATCTGCCTCCTCGGCGCCAAAACAAGACGAAGAATCGGATCACTCTGATAGTTCGTCATCTTCATCAGACGACGACGATAGTGAAGAGGAGGGCACCGAGGAGCAACAATAACTGTCCAGGATTGGTTTTGGACAAAGAAAGAAACAATATTATGATTGAAAAATTAATGTGATACATGAATTGTTTTGAGGGTTTCTGAGAGGCCGTGGCAATGTTGATTGGGATGTTGTGATAATGAAATGAGACATGTTAACTGTGAATTTATGAACTACACACATTTATCAATCGGGTACATATTCTAATACAACTGAGTCAATAACCATACATAGACCGGATGTGGAATTATCTTACATGTGTTTAGTTGCCATTTTATGCTCACTACCAGAAAAAAGGTTTTTTTCCTGACAGACCCACGAAAAAAGCCCGATACTGTCAGGAATAGGTTCTCCGATGGTTGCCAATAGGAAATGTCCGTCAGGAGCAGAACGATAGGAAAGGGGTCTTTTAGCGACGGATGGCCGTCAGGGAATGTTTCTTGATGGCAGTTCCTGACAGCAGTGGATTGGGTCCATTGGACGGTTTGCTATTGGTTGGCTGTCAGGACATTCTGTCAGGAAAGCATTGCTGTCGGGAAAGTAACCGTCAGGGCTTGTCGTTGTGACCAGCAGGGAACCAACTGTCAGGATTTATTTCCTAACGGAGCCAAACCATCAGCAATTCTCCCTTCTAGGCTGCATGCTCCAGCCGTCAGGGATATAATTGACCATCAGGAAAAGTATAATCGACAATTTAAAATTGCACCAAATCTGAATTCCACAATTGCAAGTGACAACAACATCTGGCATCCCACATATCATACCACAAATCTTTTACTACATCCATTCATACGAGTACATCACAATATCAGCCCATGCATCAGATCGTCACTTAGGTCCATCACAATAAACACCACTCCATCGCAATATCACAAATAAACACACGACGTGGTCCAAGTTACCAAAATATATATTGTCACTACCTCCAGGCATCTAATTCATTACGAGATCCATACATTCATTTAGTTAGCAGCTGCTGCTGGTCCATACATACCGTCAGGAATGGCTGACATCTTTTGCGTCAGCACGGCGTCCACGTTTGGAAAATGTACATTTCCTGTCGGATGCCTCATAGCCGTCAGGAATGCTTCGCGTTGTCAAGGATGGTTGTTGAAATATGAATTTTGTTTAGTATTTGAGAGACCATGTGGAGGTCATCCCATGTGTGTGATGAGTAATTGACATCGGTTTAGGAAAGTCGAGTTTGATTTGGTTGGTTTCGTCCTTGACGTTGCATGGTACAATCGGGCTCGGTCGAACTTGGTCAAACCTGGTCAAAATGGTTAGAATGCATATTATGTCGACTTGTCAGGTTTGAGCTATTTCATTAATACATTTATGCTTTCATGTATCGAGCGGTGCTATTTGATGTGTTTCTTGTCTGTGTTGGCCGCAGGACGTCAAGGCGAAGTCGTGGCGAGACACGAGGTGACCGGACTAGACACGGGCGGTGTCGAGGTCAGAACGGTCGAGATGTGTCAAAGACGGCGGAGACTCGAGGTGGTTGCGAGGCTTGGACGACAAGGAGCGAGGAAGCTTCCCGGAAGGTGCACGAGGGGCGTTTTGGTAAAAGCGCAAGGCTGCACAGGTGGAAGCGGTTCCGTTCGGAGTTAGCGGGCAAAACGGGTTGAAAACCCGGTATGCAAGGGCTATAAATAGGAGGGAGTGACTGCATGCCCCCTCATGGCTTTGGGAGAGAGTTAGGGTTTGCTAGAGTCAAAAGAAGCTTTGAGAGTTTATCTTAGCTTTAGGCTTTAGTTGGTGAGGCTTTGGTAGTGGAGAGTAATTGGAGAGGGCAGAGGTTTGTGGCTTCTTCGATGTGTTCTTGAGTCCCCTCTCTAGCAAGCACGTATGGGTGTGTGTTCTTGAGACTAGAGATGGAGAGGGAGAGGATGAGTTGAGAGTTTTGTAATCATTCCTCTTGTTCTAATATCCATGCGTATCGGACTCCTCTGTAATCATCCTTGATTGGAATGAAGTTTCTGAAGTTTTATTTCTCTTACGTGCTTCACTGTTCTTCGTTCTTCACTTTTGAGTTTTGAGGTGTTTCTTGCTGGGAGGTCCAAAATGGGTTGCTCTATGCTGGGATGATGCATCAAGATCATTTGATCGATTTCCCAAGAGCAAATCGTATTTAATCTCAGATTTGATGTTTTGGACTTCCCTGTTCTTCAGTTTCATTTCTAGGGTTTGAGGTGGATTTTGATTCCCTTCATGAGATGGCATGAAACTTGGTTTCTAGAGTCCAGAGGCTATCTATTAGCTATTCTCAAAGTTTCATAGCCAAAGGATCAAAGGTCGGGAAGTAATTTGGTTTTTCATTCAGTCTTGCAAAAATTTCAGATTTTGACCATAATCTGAAATTACTGCTCTTCAAGCTGATTCCTGTGTTTCCCAAAAGTCCTCTTGCTATTTAGTGTGTTGTGGTTTTGTTTTGAGCCAAAAGGAATGGAAGAAATCCATCAATTACTCTGGTTTTCGAAGGTCTGAAAGTATACTGAAGTTTCAGATTTTCAGAGTGCTCTCGGGCTGCAGGGACCAGGGGACCGGTCAGACCGGTTTGTAGAAGGCGGTCAGACCGGCCTAGGCTGGGTGGTTAGACCGGCCCAGCCCGAGTGGTCAGACCGGCCTAGGCTAGGCGGTCAGACCGGCCTAGGCTGGGCGGTCAGACTGGCCCAGCCCGAGCGGTCAGACCAGCCTAGGCTGGGCGGTCAGACCGGCCCAGCCCGAGCGGTCAGACCGGCCTCCTGCAGTGAGCAGTGATTTTCCAGTGTTGTTTTATGCCTTGGTTTCTCCTCTGAGTTTTTGAGGTTTCCAGTGTTCTTTGGATGTCTTTCTCATAGGTTTGTAGGTTTCAGAGAAGATTTCTCGTGTGGAGGTTATATGGTATATTTGAGGTCCCTTTGTGTTTGTGGTCTGGTAGAATCTCTAATGTGCTTAAGTTATTTTTCATCACAGCTTCAGTAGCTTTTGGTGAGAAAAATCTTAAGTAGATACTGTTGGGGACAAGTTTTTAAAGTCGATATTCACCCCCTCTGTCGCCATTTCGGTCCAACAGTATTTTTTATTATTAACATCAAAAATCCTATTTTTAGTTTTTATAATCGATGTTGTTTGGATAGTGGGTTTGGGGAGGTGGTAATGGGAAATAATGGTGGGTTAGGCTTAATCCATTGTTTGGTTGGAGGGTTTTGGGAAATAGGAGGGGGTTTGGGAATGGGATATGGGGCTTTCTATCCCACCATTTGAAACCCAATGGCTGGGGTGGGTTTTGGTTGTGTTATGGTGTGTTGGAGTGATAAGAATTGCAAAACTACAAAATTACCCTTCGTATACAAATGGTTGCCTCCCTTTTGGCAAGGGCATTATGGTCACCAAAAATTATATCCCTAAACCCAAAGCCAGCCCATACCAAACAAAGGAATGGGAAAAACTCATAACCCTAGCACATACCATCCTTCAGTGGTGGACTCTGGAAAAAAACTTAGGTTGTGCACATTGACTAGTAGTATTATCCAAAAGCAAAGCAAAACATACATAATTCATATTGCAATCACACTAATAAAAAGCATATAAAACGACCAACAACTACAAACCACATATTAACAATGCTAAAATAGCTCTTCAAATCTAGCAAATCATATAATCAACAAATCAAAATTTATTCCAATTTTCAACTAATTTTTCTTAATTCCCCTTGCTTACCTTTTGGCTTTGGAAATAGTTTTGACTTTTGAGGTTGATCTATCCCATTATTGTCATGCTTGCTGTTGTGGCTCCGATTTAGAGTTATGAAGAAACAAGGTATATATGTGACTTGTGGGCTTATGGCTCATGTGACTTGTGGGCTTGTGGCAAGGCTAGTCACTAGTTGGCTGGGTCTCCTTAGTACCTCACTAATTGTAACAGCCCAAAATTTGGTTCAAATTTAAATTTTCATAAATTTCATGAAATTTCAAAAACTTTTGTTTGCTTTCAAGATTTTCCAAAAACTTTGCCTTAAATTTAAAATTTAAAATAAATTTCCTTGGATCTAAAATCAAATTGGTGAATTTCAAATTTTTTACTTGAGTGCTAATCGAAATCATCTAAAATCCTTGTGTGCAAATAGCCTACAAAAGTTCAAATCCAAATTTAAATCTAAATCTCAAATAAAAGTTTAAAACCTTTTTTGTTTCCCTCCTTCGCTTCAGGCCGAAATCCAACCGTCAGCCTAGCCTATTCCTTTCTTCTTCTCCACTGGCCCACTCTCTTCACCCTTTCTCTTTCCCTTCCCCGTGGCCCAGCTGGCCTAGGCTAGACCATGCTATCCACTTTCCTTCCGTTCCTTCTCTCATGGCCCAACTAGCCCGTGTGCACACACCTACGCATCACATCCTGTCTCCCCACCTTACCTCTCTCTCACTCGCTGATGATCGAGCTCTCTGGGCCCACCTATCAGTACGAAGCACTATTATCTTCCCCAGCAGGCCAGCTCTCTTGCCTACACACCGTACGCACGTGCTGCAACCTCGTCCCATCATTGCTCGCTCTCTCTCTCCCTCTCTGCACGCTCCCTCCCTCTCTCTCCTATTTTGTTGCATCCAACGGCAAAGCCATGGCAACGCTCCCATCTCTCCCTCCTCTTCTCTATTTAAGCCACTCCAACCATGTAAAAATGGTCTCCCTAGCCTTCTTAGCATTTCCCCTAAGCTCCCTCTTCCTCTCCACCTTCGATGGAGGCGAATTTGGCCTTCTCCCCCAAATTCGGCCAGTGACTTCACCTTGAGATTCACACCACTTTGGTGAGTTTTCGTTGTCACCATCATGTGCTTTGAATTTGTCTTGCTCCCCTCTTGGTAATACGCACCTTGCCCGTGCTTGTTTTCCAATAGGAAAGGCTGGAACACTCGACGACGACGCCGTGCACAGTGCCACTGCTACTGTTGATTCCCTGCCCTCTTCACTCTAGTGAGTCTCGACCTTGGAGGTCATGTCCTTCAAGACTGCCTTGACCTTCCCATGCTGATGCACACCATCTTTTGCCTTTTTGTGCACCAGAACCATTGAAACGTTGTAGGATCAAGGATAGCTAGTATGGACCAACTAGGAAACTAGCTGATGCATAGTAGTTGCCCGATCTTCATGGTACGAACAACATTCCTTCCTTGCTGCCAGCAAAGGGGCAAGCTAGGGTTTCCTCCTTGTGCTAATTCTGGGAATTAGGGCTTCGAGTGGTCTTCTTCTCCTTCCTTGTGGTCATCAAACAAGATGAGTGCCCTGGCAACCAATGGTAGCAAGGGCTTCTCTCCTTATGGGATAGGTGAATTACGGCTATAGAAGAACCCTAATTCTTCCTTCTTCTCCTTGCGCCTAGTAGCAGATTGATAACATGGCTGCAATGCACTAATCTACAAGGGTGTTGATTAGACGCAATCAAACCAAGCACTCTCCAAATCGTGAGTACTGTTCATAAATTGAAGGGAGGAATTGTAAAGATTCGATTGGTGACTTGAGATCAGCAATGAAGCTCTTAATCTATGGAATCACAGTAAACTCTAATTGGGAAACTTTCATGCAATCACAAGCACAAAAGTTTGCACCATTAACATTGTGACTTTTTTTTGTATTTTCTCTCAAAACAATCTGATCTAAGGTGCAATGGGGGTATGCCCTTGGCCTTATATTGGTGCACAAGTGCATGGCCAACTCACAAACTCATGCACGGCTGTAAGGCCTACCGAAACACACGCATGACACACAGATCATGTATCCCATTCGGATTCCCCAAGATAACACAACACAAAAATGTTACAAATTGACTCAAATTAAGAGATAGACTAGGACTCATCTAAAACATAATTAGTTCAACCCAAAGAGTCTGTTCAAGGGTGAATTCAAATCCAAACTGATCCCACATGGACTTCCTTAGTTTCTGGCTCCTTTCCTAGCTCATATTCCCTTGCGCATGGCTCGGCTCTTGTTCCTGGCTCCTCTCTTTGGCTTGGCCTCCTGGCTCCATATGGCATGCATGATTTGCTGGTTGCGCATGGCAAGGAAGCCTCCCACTTGGATTGGCATGGCTCGGCTGGATTTCATCCCTTCTTTTTTATGCATAAGAAATAGCCCTTTTGGCTTGGCTTGGCTCTTTCTTGGCTTCATGGCTTAGACTTGGCTTGCACATAGCTCTTTCTTCTCCCTCAAGAAATAACACTCCTTTTTCTCTCTCGGTCGTATGTCAACCAAGCTCCCTCCTCTGCTCACGCCCCCATGCGCCCCATACTCCCTTCCATGCGAGCTAGCTCTCATGTGCCTTGGATCACGTGCTGCTTTAGCCCCACGCGCCCATTCTTTCTCCCTTGGTCAGCCTCCTTCTCCCTCTTGGCCAATGCTTATTTCTCCTTTTCTTCTCTCAAATCAGCACCACATTGCAATGCTAATTCAGATTGCAATACTGAAGCACAATGCAAAGTAGCAATAACACACTTGGCCACATCGATAACCAACTAGAGAGGGTGAATAGGAGGTTTTAACTTCTTTTGGCTAAATCGTGATTTTTAAGCAAGTATGAACTAAAATTCATTTTGCACAATTCAAAATGATGATGTCATGTTGCGGTGCCTATGTACTGGCCCCACAAGCTCACAACTGTGATCATGCAGCACTGTTATCCGGAACTCCGTGCCAACGCCCTTGAACCGCTATGCACGAACTTTGCCAGGACAAGACCCGTCGACACACTTCACAATGTACGTGTCCAGGTTTGACCTCTGCACCCGATACGTCCGGCTAATGTTCACAGCGTATCTAGCAACAGTCTGCTGGGCATCACTCTTATTAGCACTGCCCCAAAATGAGTGTGGCCTCGCTGAACCCCCATTCTGCCTCCTCCGCCTGTGGTAGAACTAGGGATACCGCTGCATTGTCGTCCAGTCTAGACGACACGTACGCAACGTCGGTGGTCACAAAACCACCTACCACCCCTCCAATTGTAGCTTCGCCATCGTCGTCCTCTCCAGAACTGTCTGTTTCCACATCCTCGTCCTCCTCGCTGCCCACTTCTTCCACCTGGTCCGCAAGGTACTCATGACAGTCAATACGGGCGGCCCACCACCTCTCCATACCTTCGTTGGCCTGGAAATTCTCCGCACGCCTCTTGAGGTCTTCACCATCCACTTCCTCGCCCACATGTTCTCCCATAGAAGCGTCTTCATGACCGCCGGAGAACAACCCATGCACTACACCTCCACCAGCAGCATCAGAACCAGCCATGGCGGATGATTCTGCCCTCTCCACGAACTCAACATACACCATTGGCCTGGCATATATCACAGCGGCAGGGTTGCACACGACCTCCATGTAGTTGGCCCATGAGGCGTCATTGGTCACCTTCAGAAGTTGCCACATGGTCTCTCCTACAGCACCCACCACTAAGGCATAGACTGCCTCGATCCGTAATTTCTTCCTTGCGGTGTACCGATCGAACGCCGAACGGACACACCTTCGTAGCTCAGACAAGCTCATAGCGTTCGGATCGGGTGCCCGGATCACGGTCCGGTCACAATTTGACAGGTCCGCCCTATACGGCCCGTTGCGTACGAGACCACTCCTATAAAATACGAACAAGTCTTGAATGTCACCCATGGCATACCTAACATAAGTGCATAATCAACCATCTTAGTACACAGCATGCAACAATCGTACCATCAAACACCCACTACCGCACTTTAAGATTTACATGTTAATTTCATCCCTCTTCCTATCTATTTTTATTTACATGTTACTTTACATGTTAATGTAAGATTAGTAATATTTTTATTTCTCAATCTATATTTTAGTTTTTATTTTCACTACTACTTTGTATTGCATATTTTTTCGATTAATGCAAAAAAATCCAATTACTAATTTTTCTACATTTCTTTTCTAACTTTTACTTAATGCGGGCTTTCACTTACGGATTCGTAGATAAATAGAAAAATATTTCTACTTTCATGTCCTCACTTTATTTAATTCTACTATAACTTTGTATTACTGTTATTGCATTTTAATTCTAATGTACCAAATTTATTTTCAATTTATTTTTACCACCCGCATTGTATGCAGTGCTTCCCTAAGCGTACTAATTGTATGTTTCTAATCCGGCTACTATTGTTATCACCTACAAATGCTCTAACATAAATATGTGCTTTCTCAACGTCTACACATCTACAAGTTCATAATTTCACACAAATAAAACTACATTACAATACGTATGTTTACAAAAAACAAAGTGCAACATTACATACACTACAATATATCATACGTGACATATGGAAGTTTTGCTACAAATACGTAGGTATCAAAGATTGACATAAAATAACATTAACAAAAGACGATTTGCTTAATTATGGACTAATGACATACATAAAAATATAGTTGCACGGGCACAACACTTATCTCTTCTTGAAGCTCACGAGGCGATCTACAACTTTTGTACTTGTCAAATCCGTTGATTCCAAACGAAAACAACTCAAAACTACGTGTTTTCACTCCTCACTTCCCTTCACTTCCTCCATCGTTCTGTCTTCACTCCAACTATAAATGAGCTTCTTGGCTTACTATGAGACCATACATGCTGTTGTTTGAGTTCTTTAAGTGTGCATTCAGCACTCACGGAGAGGGGCCATGGGATTGTGCTGCAGATGCGTGTGCGAGCGGGCGTGAGAAAGGCCAGGGCGTGGTGCTTTCGGCGGACGGATTGGACAGCAGAGGAGATGTGCGGTCGGGAGGAGAGACGTACGGTCGGCAGACACTCATGCACTCGGACACCGCACCAATGCCGCCTGCTACAGTTGAGTTGTGCGGTCCCGGACCGCACGACCTAGCTACAGTGCGATCGTGCGGTGCTGGACAGCACGATCGGCCAGAAGGCTAGAAGTGGAATTTTTGTGTTCTAGGGACTAGATTTAGAATTTTTGGCCTCTACAGTGCTAGATATATCCAAATTTCGTTATAGTATCGACAGTCGGCCAGTCGGGTGAGAAGGGCTGTGCCATCATGCCATGTGACCGCGCACTCTGGACTGGACGCCCGGAGAGCGGAGAGGCTCCGAGGCTGGGCCCTGCGAGCAGGAATCATGCACATGTCAGTATGTCACACCACCCGAGGCGCTGTTTTCTTTCAAGCCGCATGCACCGGCACCGGCACGGCGGATGAGAATCGCTGGTATGCCGCTCGCCTCATGCGGGCCGCGCGCGCGTAGCGACCGCCTCCTCTTTCCCAGACTTTCTATAGACCTCATCTGCACACGAGCACATCTGACCCCGATTTTTAGCTGTAGCTAATAAAGCCGAAAAGAACGGCCCTAATCTATCCACGTCCCGATCCAGTTTCTCGCTGCTTCACATCGATCTCTCGCGTATTCCAGGACGCAAGACCCGTCTATGTGAATGCGAAGCCGCACACGGTACGACAGCGACGACCCAATAGCTTCTCAATACGCAGAAAGGTCACGTACACAAACACGTTTGCTTCACGGCGCCGGGCCCTGCATCCGCAAAGCAAAGATTACTTCGCGGAGGCGTAGCCGTATTGGAGGAAACCGGAGGGAAATGACGGTGTACGTACGGAGTATAACGCCGAACAGGGAAGCAACCGTCTTTGGAACCGGAGGTCTAGGACGAAGCATTCCCCATGCGTAGCGCGGATGCACTTCCGGAAGGAGTAGCGTTTTCTTTTTGGCAAACGGCTGAAACGTGCGGGCGAGGTCCGCCCGCCATTATTTTCCGTGCGCCCGCGATTATTTTCCCCGCGCATGGCGCACGGAGACGACGGTGCCGGTGGATGAACGCGCACCGATAATGACCTTGTGTGTTTTCTGGCATCAAAGGTTGACGAAGCACCTAGCCCTTGTGTGTAGTGCATAACCACCACCTTACACCTTCGTAACACCAAGGGGTTGTTTGTACGGATGTCACCACTTTTGCCACAAGTTTCTTGCTAAGGTGTGACTTGTCACACTTTTTAGCTCCTAATTTGGTAGTCACATTAGATAATTTTTGACAAAGTGGTGTGTTTATGACAAGTGGAGTGGGAATAGGATACTTGAAATAATTGTGGGTTCCACAGCAAACACTTGCCATAAAAAGTCAAAGATGCCTAACTCAAACCCTGCTCATTTGAGCTTTTTTTACTGTTTGATATTTTTTTGGTACTGTATCTGATGATAGTTTATTTGACATAATTAAAATAAAAAATAAAAAATAAAAAGATTACCCCATCACGGTCAATATAAAGGAACATAAAAAAGAAAAGGCAAAACAAAAACCCAAAAAACAAAAAAGTCAGAAAAAGACGAAATTAAAAAACTAGAAGTTAGAAACTAAAACTAAAAACTGAAACCCAAACGAGTGTGTGAGACCCTTCGTGCCAGCCTCTCATGATCCAAATTTGCATGTCTTTTCTCATTAATCCATCTCAACAAAAAAAAATACTCCAATTCACGACGACAACTGTATGATACAGCAGCGGCGGAGGACGGGAAAAAAAATGAGGTGGGGCGGATCGCCCGCCTCCCGCCGCCCGCCCGCCTCCCGCCTCCCGCCGGCCGCCGCCCGCCTCCCCCCGCCCGCCTCCCGCCGCCCGCCTCCCCCGCCCGCATCAAGGTCTGGCGCACGCCAGGTCTTGCCCTATCGGGTCCTCCGCCACTGTGATACAGTACGGGTGAGATAAGGGCACTCGCACATGCTTATGTCAACAGTGTTTATAGTATTAATTAGCTAGTCATATGTGATTAGAAGGTGATGTGCCAAAAGAGTTAAGAAGGAGAGAAACAATGTTTTGCATGAGATAATGCTTGAGCATAAAATCTGACAAGCAAACGTAGTTAAATCATCCATTGGAAAGATGGATGAGGGAGCAGGGGAGAGAGAGAAACATAGGAAATGATGTAAATTTTTGACTAGTTCTACTTGATAGATACAAGGTATTAAAGAAGTAGTTTTTATGATTATTTTTAGATGATATGAAGTGTATAGACCTAGTAAAGGGAGCCTATGATTTTTATTTATAACTTATTAGTGTAATAAAATAATAATTATCGAAAAAGTTTAAATAAAAATAAGCTAAAACTCCGAGAAAACGAGGCCAAATAACGTCTGCCGCTGCCTTAACCCCTGGGATTTCTCCGGCCACCCACAGCAACACCACGTGGTCCCGGAATTTCACGTGCCCCACATGCCAGTCTGACGGACTCACAGGCGGTTCGCGAGGCGCACGGAGTGTCCCATGTGCGCTGCTCGTCCAGCCTTCCGCCTTCGCCTGCGCGTATAAATGCCGGCCGCTCCCCACCGGGCAACGGCCTCCTCTCCTATCCCCAATTTCGACCTTGCCATCGACCGCGGCGACGCGGGCGCGACTCGAATGTTCTGGAAGCTTCTCGAACGACCACGCCGGAGAGAGAAGCTGACGGAGCCGAACCGAATCGAATCGCGTCGCGTGGCTTCTTGGTGAGTTCCGCGCTCCCCCTCTCTCGCCATTTGGATCCAAATTCGATTCGGTATCGTTCCCCATTTCCTGGGAAATTTCGCGCTCCTTTTGCTAATTTCTGGCGAAGTTTTCCTATAGGAGGCAACTATTTTGGTTTATGGAAATCGAGAGGTTTGTGGAATTTGCTTGCTTGGGAGTTGTAAGCTTTCACTCCCTTTCTGCGCTATTACCCGAATCGGCGAAATGATTTCGCTAAGCCAGATAGTTAGGGTTCGGAATTATACCCCTCGGTTTTTAGATTTCTAGGTCATTTTTGTTCGAACATATTCTGCAATTAGCTCAGGAGCAGTACCCCCCCCCCCCCCCCCAAAATGTCGTCAAATTGTTGATCGTCGAAAGCAATTTCGCTCATGGTTTGGAAATCTCTTTTGTTCTGTATAGGTTTTGTTTTTTTTGCGAATAATCCCTTGCTTACGATCAAATAATTGCAGAATTGATGAAGCAATTGGACGAATCGAGCAACCAGGGTTCGGATTGGTGAGTGGTGATCGAGGACTCCTACAGATATGGACGTCCTGCGGGTGATCTCGCAGGGGGTGTACTCCGTCGCGACGCCCTTCCACCCTTTCGGCGGCGCCGTCGACATCATTGTGGTTGAACAGCCCGATGGTTCATACCGCAGCACACCCTGGTACGTCCGTTTTGGCAAGTTCCAGGGCGTTCTCAAGGGTGCTGAGAAGGTTGTCACCATCACCGTCAATGGCGTGGATGCCAGCTTTCACATGCTGCTCGACAACTCTGGGCAAGCCTACTTCATGCGGGAGCTTGTGCCTGGCAGTGAAGACACTGGAATAGGTTCAGAAGAAGAAGCTATCAACGAGCCTGAACCTCCGATGCGTAGTAAGAGTGATGGGGAGCTTTACAATGGCACCAGTGACCGGCCGGGTAGCCCAGAGTTGAATGTGGAACATCAAGATAAACAAACCGGAGAGGGGTTTGATTCATATGGTTATGGCAGGTTGGAGAAAGCAGAAGATTTGGCAAAGCAAGCTGATGGGGGCAATTCAGAGATGGTTTTGGTTAGTGTGGATGGGCATGTTCTCACTGCTCCCATTTCTTCAACGGAGGAAAATATGGAGGATGTGCAACTAAGTGACCCGCAGTTCCATTTGGGACCTGGGCAGAGCTCAAGTGGGGACTTCAGCCGCAGTGGTGAGGTGTGGGAAGCTGGCATTTTGGGCGATTTATTCATTTCACAGGAAAAGGTTAAGTTTGATTCTGGACATCGGTCAGAGGCTTTGGAAGAGCTTGGGGAGGTACCAACTGAGAAAGATGAGTCGCATGATATCTTAGTTAATGAAGATGAAGCTCTCCATGTCTCTGGACGTCAGTCAGAGGCTTTGGAAGAGCTTGGGCAGTTACCAATTGAGAAGGGTGAATCGCATGATATCTTAGTTAATGAAGATGAAGCTCTCCATATCTCAGTTAATGAAAATGAGGCTTGTGTTGTGTCCACCAATGAAGATGAGGCTCAGGGTGTGTCAGGGTCAGGGAACAATGATGAGGGTTACCAACACTTGAACAATGAAGATGAGTCTCATGATATCTCAGGGAATGATGATGAGGGTTATCAACCCTTGCCCGGTAAAGATGAGGCTCGTGATGTCTCAGAGAACAATGATGAGGGTTTTCAAACCTTGGCCAATGAAGATGAGGCTTGTGATGTTCCACTGCTTGAGAATGATAAGGCTTGCATAGCCCCAGCTAACGTAGACAAGGTTTGTGGTGTCAACAACAAGGATATTGAGTTAGAGGATGCTGGTGCTAGTTTTGGTAAATATGATACTTTTAAAAGTTGCTTGGATCTGACATCACAAATAGATGGAGATTCAGGAAATGAACCCTTTTCCCCTGAATTTGACCACCAGAGAGATTCTGAGCTTAGTCTGAGTAGCCGTTCTGTTGCTGAAATAGATCAGGAGGAAGATGAAAGTAATACTGCCCACTGTGATCGAAATGATCCATTGCAGTATCTACAGCAGGAAGTGGATACTTCAGCAGTTACTTTTGACGATAATAGAACACAAAGTGAAGACAGTTCTGCCCATTATGGCAAGGAATCTGACTTGTCCTCTGAAGGAGGTTCTCATGACAGGAGCAAGGACATCACCACCTCTTCTGAAGTTGAGGCTGATAAATCTGATTGTTTACAGTCATCCCCAGGAAACAGTGATAAAGACAAATTAGGGAGCATTCCAGAGAATTCAACTGCTGAAGAGGAACTAAATAAAGAAAAGCATCCTCAATTACAGAGGGGCTTGGGTAAGCACACGCCAGGTCAGCAGATTATTATCATTTTTGTAAGATAAGGTTTCATTGTTTTGCTTTTATGTGTACTGGCAGGGTTTGAGATTTCTCTTTGTGGGCACATGCTACGGCCAGGAATGGGCCTAACATCTTCTGAGGAGGTCTTTCAACAACATCTTGTCCTTGAGGAGGATTTCAAGTTATCTGGACCATCAATTATAAAAAATGCGAATCTTATTGTCAAAGTTGACAATAAGTATTTCCCATGGAGTAAAGTTTCTCATCTTGTTCTTGGGAAGGCTGTATTTGGTCCAGACTTCTGTGTAGAACCTATTGATGCTATTCCAGTTGAATGTCAGGAAACACCCAGTTCAAGAGAAGACTCTGTTGGGATGTCTCCCTCAAGCCGGAGATGGAGGCTTTGGCCCATTGCATTTAGGATATCAAGATCTCTTCAGCGCAGTAATAGTGATTCTTCTGAGGATATTTTTCTTGATACGGAAACTGTCTTGAGTCCAATGGATGAGCAAGCTCCAGAGAACAATAAAAACCAGTCACCAAAAAAGCAATTTTTGCGGACTTTAATTCCCACTAGCGAACAGGTGGCATCTTTAAATCTGAAGGAGGGCCAAAACATGGTGACTTTTAGCTTCTCCACCAGAGTTCTTGGGAAGCAAAAGGTTTATTCCTCTATTTCTTAAATTTTTTTTAGATCTGTATATTAAATTTGATTTTTTTTACTAGGTTGATGCACATATTTACTTGTGGAAATGGAATGCTAAAATTGTCATATCTGATGTGGACGGAACCATCACAAGGTAAAGTTCATAGTTCACATCGGTATAGTTACTAGTTGGTAGCTTAGTATTGTTCATTCAACAATTTATGCAATTAATTGCATGGAACCCTTGTGGCAAACTAGCATAACCTTCCAGACAAGCAATATACTATTAAATATATACAATAACTTCTTAAAATTAGATGTTGCCACGAGGCATCCTTTGTTTGACAATTTATTTGCTCACTTCTTCGAGTTTAAGGTTTAATGCACTATTGATTGAAAGAAGGGATCAGCTTTAGACTAGATTCAAACAATTTGTTTGTTTCCGATCACATAGGAAATTTGCAGTACTTAGTTTCGAATTGTGACTCTACCTGATCTAAGCACGATATTGGAATTAAAAAAAGCTACATCACTTGTGATGGTCTAAGCATCTACGGCTGTGGATTGTCAAATTGATTAGTTGTTTAATTCTAGATTTATAACTCTCTGTGCAAATTTATGTGTCTCTCTAAATGACCTTGTGTTATTCAAGTTGAAGTTATTCATTTTGTTGTAACCTTAAAACAATATGATTTGTATATAATGTATGATATGCTAGAATGGTAGCTAAGCTTCCTATTGGCACCATTAGATCGGGTCCATGTGATTCTTTGCAGCTTTTGTTGAAGCGATTAATATGGATTGCTTGGTTAAGTTTGCCTTCATTCAGTGGATGTATGATGAAATGCCATGGTAACTTTGTTTGACAACTAGTGATTTTAGTCCATTGATTCTCTTATTAAGTTGTGTTGGTCAGTTGGTCTGTAATTTCTTGGTTGATGCATTTCCAGCAATTGCCTTTTAAGTTTTTCTGAAACTGTCAATGAGCAAGGCTGTCCTGGACTTAACTGAATTCAACCTCAGCTCTATCCTATGCATGGTTCTAAAACTAGGTCTACTCGCCCGAATACTCGCCCGAGTATTCGGACTAGGTCCTCTCACTGAGTACGAGTAGGCAAAGATGAGTAACTAACCGGTATAACTGGGTGACTTGTAGTTTTCATTGGTTCCATTGGATGATACAAACTTGGGGAGGAAACAAAGCGTAAAATTGCAATGGAGAAGGTTTGTAGTCTTTTAGGCTTATATCTTTATTTGATATATCGTATCTATTTTTGTTGGAGCTGTCCAAGTTGTAATTTGAATATTCTTTTGTAGGCTTTGATTTTATATGAATATACATATATAAATCCGTTATTAAAATAGAAAAATTGGTTACAAGGCTGAGTACAAGGTCAATTACCATATAATCACTACAAGGTGAGGTGACCGAGCGAGTACCGGTTACCGAGTTTTAAAACCTTGATCCTATGAATTTTGTGGGTTACCACATCATTTAACTTTGCAGTGTACAGCTGGTATACACTCTTTTTGCCGTAAATTATCACAGTAACTGAATTTGAAGTTAATGTTACGTTTTAGGTCTGATGTGTTGGGCCAGGTCATGCCGTTAGTTGGACGAGATTGGAGTCAGTCTGGTGTTGCTCGACTTTTTTGTGCAATAAAGGTGTGATGCATATTTTTTCTTTTTAGTTTCAGTTTTTCTTCATTTTATGACGAGATCATACCCAGTTTTGTGCACATTAGTTTCTGATGAGCCCTTTGTTTCCTGACCAGGAAAACGGTTATCAACTACTATTCCTTAGTGCTAGAGCTATCGTCCAGGCATATCTGACGAAAAACTTTCTCTTCAATCTAAAACAGGTAAATATAACAATTGTCGTTTGTTGTTTTCTTCTACCACATATTTTCATCTTGTAGTTATCTAATCACATTTGCAATAGAACTCAATTTATGCGCTAACTGATTTCTATTTCCCTATAAACTTCGTTGTCTACTGGATCAATGATATTCATTTGCAATTTTGCAGGATGGGAAAGCACTGCCTAAGGGGCCTGTTGTAATTTCACCTGATGGTTTATTTCCGTCACTCTACCGAGAAGGTAACACCATCTGTTAACCATTGGTTGAATCTTGACATAATTTTTTAATTATGATTTATGCAAATTGATTTGCCATTTGGATTCACTGAACTCTACTAGGATGATTTGTAATCCTGCCTCTGATTAAACACAGAAAATTGGCTGTTAATGATAAAATCACTGTTTCTTTGTCACTGCAATAAAATTATTGTTTAGTGTGTTCTAATGTTTTGTTTGTTTTTCCCAGTTATACGAAGAGCCCCACATGAATTCAAGATTGCATGCCTGGAGGTAATTTTCTTCTAGGCATCTGTCTTCTGGATACCAGCTTTAATACTCAGTATGCTTTGCTAGCATGCAATGTTTATTTTATTGGTTCAATATGCTTTGCTGGGTATCGGGAAAATATGTTGAATTTATTGGTTAGAATAAGAACTCTTTAAGGGTAAGAAGGTTGCCTATTTACCTGCCCCCTTATAATTCTTGCATGAAATTTCCTTCTGCTACACAAATGAACAATAAGTTTGCTTGATTGACTGGGGGGTCTCTGTGTGTGTTCGCATGGGATTGGCTAGAAAAGCTTACATCAGCTCTCAATTCTTTCCCGAAGGCTAGACAAAATGGGATTGCACATAAGATCATTTTCGAGTGTCCTAGAAATCTGACGCTCCAGACCGGAATTATGACAGGTTCTTGATATCTAATATATTTGTTCTTTGACAGGACATTAAAGCACTTTTTCCTTCCGACTACAATCCATTTTATGCTGGATTTGGCAACAGAGACACCGACGAGCTTAGTTACAAAAAGATGGGTATTCCCAAAGGCAAGATTTTTATCATCAACCCAAAGGTATCTCTATTAAACTAGTCTAAGTCAGTAATATTATGCATGTATAATTGCCTCTTGAGTCATATCTTGTGGGCATGCAGGGTGAAGTGGCCATTAACAGTTCTGTTGATGTAAAGTCCTATACCTCCTTACATACCCTTGTCAATGACATGTTCCCTCCAACAACTCTGGTTGAGCAGGTCAGCTGTCATTCCAAACAGCTAATTAGTATTTTGTTTGGTCCCGGACATAGATTGGAATAATGTTCTACTTAGAACGTACATCAATTGTCAAACACCCAACAAAAATTTCACATATGTTGGGTATAGTTAGAAACTTAATAATTTTCGTTCATTTCATTTTGTTACTTTTATTCTCTTCTTTTTAGGTACCTGACACATTCGGTCAATAGGAGAGTTCAGATAATGTTGGTTTACCTCATATATTGATTTTGAATAGCCAACATATCATATGGACATTCCTCGCACAGAGTGCAGATATTTTCTCATTAAACCTTGTAATTACCACAGAAGTTTACTAGCTAGATATGTGAACTTGCTCTCCAGAATCCAGGATACCTATGCTTTTTCTTGTTGCACAATAGATAACAGTTGATCTTATGTATGCATACTGCAGTCACTTACAGAAGGTTATCGAGTTATACAATTGCATTTTCTGCACGGGGGGGTGATTCCATGCACCAAGTGCATAGTGAATTGCACAACTATTGGTGCATATCCAAGGGAGGATTCTATCTACTTACCTCTTGAGGACATCAAGATTTGTGCAAGCAATTGTATGCAGGGAAAGCATGGAGTCACTCATGCAGCACATAGATAGAAGGCCACATAGAGAGTGTTTGGGCCTTATGCAGCAAACTGCTCATAAGATTAGCTATAGCCCATATACCTGGTCCTTTTGAGAGCAACTAGGGAGATAGCGTTCCACTTGCGTGTCGTGGTTAATGTCATTCAAGTGATTTCCTTTCTGTGCTGATTATCTATGATGCTTCTGCGCAGGAAGACTACAACTCCTGGAATTACTGGAAGATGCCGTTGCCAGATGTTGATTTGTAGTGTAGTCTTGACAACATTAGATACCAGTAACTGCACCAGCATAGCAGTCAAGTTCGTGTACACTAATTCTCATCATTACGGCGGGGTTCTGTCCAATCTGTAAAGCGTATGGTTTTGATAGCCAATGCAAAGGTTGCCATTTTCGTTGCCTCGACGCAGCTCTCCATGATCGTACATCTTTTAGGGAGTGATCTGATTGTCTTCGTCGAGCTCGTTGCTGTGCTTAGAGGTGGACTCTGGCATCTCAGTTCATGGCAATATATATGTAGCCCGAACGTGTCGGCTCTCCAAATTACATCAGTAGTTGCTAGCCTGCAGATCTTTTTGCTGCAACTACTGTGTGAAATAGATGATTCCTGGTTTATGAAAGCAACTGGCATCGAAAAATGTCCCAACACGCCGTGTGTTGTATATTATGGAAGAGAATATTTGTACATTTCGTGCCCCATTTTTACCATTTCCTTTACTATTGCATGTCATTTACAGCTGGGCCTGCGGATCGAGTGGAGGCGAAGCTGTAAACGGCTGTCGGGTCGTGTTGTGTCAGATCGATATTATGATACGAACTCATTTAATCTTTGCGTGAGTCTGTTCTTTTTTAGCTTATGTTTTGATTAAAATTTTTAAATTTTAGGTTGTTTTTAATAGAGATTACAGAGAGAGACTCGCTTGCGATTTTGAATGGTACAGATGTTAGATTTTTAATGTGTATTATAAATAATTTATAGATTTTGTCTTAAGAAAATATTCTATTTAAAAATTAAATACTGTAACAAAAATTTAAAATTATTTTTAGAAATCGTAATGAACATGCCCCCAACTTCAGGTGCCAAGTGATGACGAAATATCAACATCAGCTGTCGGAAGAGGAGCGAGAGGATGCTGAATGCCTCGTGGGTTAATTAATTTTCACGTGCAACAACCTACAATCATTGAGAGCAAAGCTCCTCGAAGGTTTCCAAAAAGGGCAAAGGAACAGAGCCTGCGGGCTGCTGAACAACCGAAACAAGCAGTCAAATTCCGCACCAAACTTTTTCTGCCATTTGGTGACCAGGGGGCCCCAATGTTGCTGGGAGGACGAGGAAACAGAAACATTTGCCTGCTTCCAGCCGCGGAGGAGGCAAAGGAACACCTGCCTTTTTACTCACGTTTTGGACGCTCGCAAGGCCTAGCGAGGCAGTGCCGCATGGAAGGAACCGGCTCGCGTACAGTGACGATAGTGTTAGGAAACCTAGCTCTGAGTTTGAAGACTTGATTTGTGATGGCCATTTTATCACTAGGCTATAAATAGAGAGTATTATTGGCTATTTTGTATACGAAAGAGAAAGAGAAAGCAATAAAAGAAATACCAGAAGTTGCATCTTCTGTGATTGATCTGTCTTTTGTATAGCAGAGGAATCGATCGAACGGATCGCCAATGATGGTTTCTCAACACGTTATCAGCACGAATCGCTCCAGTGAATCAAAAGAACACGTGTGGCGCCCTATGGAGGAAGTGTACTTAGCCGACAGTGGCACAATGAATACCATCTTAAGAGAGACAATATTTTCAGTTCATTAGTAGAAATGCTGCCAGCCTTACAATAATCGCGCGTAGCGATGCTTGTATAATAGGTTCAGGAAGAGCCACAATATAATAGGTTCAGGAAGAGTCACAATTATACTCCCAATGGACACAACTTTGGTCATTCAAGAAGCCTTATTGTACCCAGAATCGACTAGAACTCTCCTAAGTTTGAAGGATATTCGCACTAATAGTTTCCATGTTAAGACTGAAGAAGAGTATGTTAAGGAATACATGATCATTTCGAAGCGTGAAGAAATTGAAAAAAAAAGGTATTATAAAAACTTCCTTCCTTAGAAACTGGACTATACTACACCAACATCAAGACACCTGTAGTCCATACCACCCTGAAAACAATGTTTAGAAACTCTAAACTTTTCTGTCTCTGGCATGACAGATTAGACCACCCAGGTTTTAGGATGATGAGAAATATAACTAACAATTCATAGGGGCATAATATTAATGTAAAGAATTTTCTGAATCACGAAGATTTTATGTGCTCTACATGTGCCACCGGAAAATTAATTACTAGACATACTCTGAAAGTGAAGGATGAAGTCCCTGCATTCCTGGAACGCATCTAAGGAGACATTTGCGATCCCATATAGCCACTATCAGGGCCATTTAAATATTTTATGGTGCTCATCGATGCATCCTCGAAATGGTCGCACGTATGTTTATTGTCCACGAGAAACCATACTTTCACAAAGCTGATCTCGCTGATAATTCGCATTAGAAATATTTTCCCTAATCATCACATAAAGTCTATTAGAATGGACAACGCTTGAGAATTTACTTCAAATGTATTTGATTATTATTGCATGGCAATGGAAATTATAGTTGGGCATTCTGTACCGCATGTCCACACTCAGAATGGACTAGCATAAGTATTAATCAAGAGAATTAAATTTATTGCCCAACCACTTTTGCAGAATTGTAATTTACCAGCTACATATTGGGGACACGTAGTCCTGCATGCAGCAACTCTCATCAACTTTAGACCATCGGCCTACAACATCCATATACCTATGCAACTAGTGCAAGGGTCAGTACCAAAAATTTCTCATCTCCGGAGGTTTGGATGCAAGGTTTATGTACCTATACCCCTCCACAGCGTACTGCAATGGGTCCTTTCTGAAAGACTAGGATATACGTTGGTTATGAGACAGCATCTATAATAAGGTATTTAGAACCCATGACAGGAGATTTGTATACTGCCCGTTTCGCTAATTCTATATTTGATGAGGATAATTTCCCAACATTAAGGGGAGAAAATCAATCCCTTAATGAAAAAATATCAGGAAATTACGTGGCAAGCCACAGGAATCCATGCCCATAACCCGCGCACTAGTGAAACAAATAGAGAAGTCCAGAAGATCATTGAGTTGCAAACATTAGCAAACCAACTGTCCAACCACTTTAGTGATTTGAAGAGCGTGTCCAAATCGCATGTGCCTGCACGCAATGCACCGGAGAGGGTTGAAATACCAAAAAACATTAAAGGTATCCCTAATCCCATCCAGAAGCCTTAGAATAAAAGAACGAGAACTCTGACCCCTCGAACCCTAAGTAACCAGGGACGCTTGGTGAAAAAGGATAAGAAAGACTTGACACAGCTAATCACTGATGTTCCCCAGAACCAGAAGGGGAGCCAGTTGAGACCTAGCACCAGTGTGACAACTTCAGAAAAGGGCATACCGGATCTGAACATTCCCACGAAGGGAGAAATCAGCATGGATGTGTGCGCACACATCGGAGCTGAAAAACTAAAGAAACTTGCCACCGCAACTGGAAGAAGCAATGAACAAGTAGAAGCACAAGATGAAGCAACTTATGATCAAATAGTTATAAACTATGTGCACACGGGAGAATCCATGAATAGAACAACAACCAATATAGATATCTACTTTGCAAAGAAAATTACCACAATCATCGATTTTGATCCAGAGCCTGCATCGCTCACTGAATGTAAGAAAAGATCAGATTGAGAAGATTGGAAGAAGGCAATAGAAACTGAACTATTATCTCTAAACAAAAAAGAGGTGTTTGGGCCCGTAAGTCACACACCTCCCCATGTGCATCCTGTAGGGCATAAGTGGGTATTTGTTCGAAAGAGAAATGAAAGAAATGAAGTTATAAGATATAAAACAAGGCTTGTTGCACAAGGTTTCACTCAATGTCCAGGAGTTGATTATGAAGAAACCTACTCCCTAGTTATGAGTGGAATCGCCTTTAGATACTTAATCTCAATGGCAGTAAATCTAAACTTAAAAATGAAATTGATGGATGTAGTAACTGCATACCTTTATGGAAACTTGGATTCGGAAATTTATATGAAGGTATCTGAAGGCATCCCTGTCCCGAACCAAGACAGAGCATGGAAGACATAAAAGAAGCAAGTTCTTACCTGGAATCGGAATTTGAAATGAAAGATTTAGATAAAACCAAATATTGCTTAGGCCTGTAGCTCGAGCATGTCCCTGAATGAATATTAGTACATCAATCAGCATATGTCCAGAAGGTGTTAGAAAGGTTCGGCTTTGAGAAGGCATACCCATCGAAAGTACTAATGATCGGAAGATCTTTACAGCAAGAAAAAGATCTGTACCGACCTAGGGAAGAGGGGGAGAAAGTCCTAGAACCAGAATTCCCATACTTAAGTGCAGTAGGAGCACTTATGTTTTTAGCGAACTACACTAGACCGGACATTACATTTACCGTAAACTTATTAGCAAGGCATAGTGCAGAACCTACGAAAAGGCATTGGCAGGGAATAAAGGACATCTTTCGATACCTCCAAGGAAGTAAGAACTTTGAATTATTCTACAAAAAGAATCAAGATTTGAATATGACTAGCTATGCAGATGCTAAGTACCTATCGGACCCGCATACCGTAAGGTCACAAATAGGCTATGTATTCTTGTGTGGTGGAACTGCAATTTCATGAAAATCGTCTAAGCAAAGTCTTATAACAACTTCGATGAACCACTCAGAAATCATAGCACTGTACGAAGCCGCACGAGAATGGGCTCAGCTCCGATGAATCAGTCACCACATCTAGCAGTCATGTGGGATGAATATCATGTAACCTCCTACAATTATCTATGAAGATAATGCAGTTTGTGTTGCACAAGTGCAGACGAGCTATGTGAAGAGTCATCTCACAAAGCATATCAACCACAAGTTCTTCTATGCTCATGAATTGCAAAAGATGGACGAAATTAAGGTATTGCATAATAAGTCATGTGAAAATCTTGTAGATTTATTCACTAAGTCACTCCCAGCATCTAGTTTTGAAAGATGCGTACGAGGAATTGGAATGATGAGACTTAGAGAAGTACAAAATCCAGGGGGATATTTTTCTCACGCTCGTTATTAAAACTTGATCACGAAGATCAAGTACCCAAAGAATAAATCCTGAAGATTAAATGAAATTGGGTGGGTTGTATTTTTTCCCTTGACGAGTTTTCCTAAAGTTTCTCGGCCAAGGTTTTTAATGAGGCACTTCGTGCAACACAACATAACATGTATCATGTACTTTCTCCAAAAATTTTTCACTGGGTTTTTATAGAGTTTTGATGAGGCATGAATGTGTCAGATGAGTGCCCAAGGGGAGTGTTAGGAAACTTGGGTCTGGGCTTAAAGCATTGGCGCATGGTAGACACCTCACCACTAGGTTATAAATAGAGAGTACTATCGACTATTTTATATACAAAAGAGAAAGAGAAAGCAATAAAAGAAAGACTAGGAGTTCTTTCTATCTCTGTGTTTCAATCTACTATTTGCATCTTCTGTGATTGATCTGTCTTTTGCATAGCAAAGGAATCGATCGGACTGGTCGTCAGCGATGGTTCCTCAACAGATAGTACACTGATATGGCTTTTGAAGCACCGGTACAGCGGCAAAAATGCGACAAGTGTACCTAGCGAATTGTATATTGTTTTCCTTATGAGGTGAAAAAACCAAAGTAACATAAATATATCATACTTTCAATAAAACATAAATATATCATACTTTTAGTTCAACAAAGGTATACACAAAAGGAATAATCAATTTAGAAAATACTATTGAGTTTCTTACACCACCCAGTTTACCCAAAAGATTAAATAGATGAGAAAATACGATCATATACTTCAACACTTGTTCTCACTAGACGTGTACTCGAAGTGAGTTGCAATTATTCTTTTAAGAGACTTTCTTCGGTGTTTAGAGTCACGATAACAATTCATTAAGTACAAGGCAATGATATGCAATTAAAGGTATCTACAGGGATGTACTTAAGTTGTGGGTCAGGTATTAACTTAAAGAATTGGTGGAAGGGTAGCTAGGCAATTTTGTTAGCTTATAAAATTAGATGGAGAGTCATTTGAAACCCTAATGCTTATCCTTCCTCCTATTGCTTGAGTTCGCACAAGTGCCATGCCTACTCGCGGTGGCAACAACAAAGAGCCAGGGTAGTTGATGGCTTTTGGGGCGGCGTTGCAGGCCGTGTTCATGCGTGGCGGCGGCACTGAACAACTGAACAACGGTGACTAGTGATGTCACTTTGCCAAGCAATTTACATGATTAGATCTTGCAAACTGCACAAATAAATATAAAACTCAGTAACTGAGCATGAATTACATGATTTTCCTGTTAGACTTAACCACGTCGCACCTGAATTCTATTACATGTTTGTCTTTCTTGTCTCATGTTTGAGACATTACATGTGTTATATGTGGTCCGCGTCGTGCTGCGTTCACGGTGAGGCTAGAGTGCATGCATTACGTGAATTCATGAATCGCTCGAACGTGGGATGGCACGTCATAAAGATCTGGACATGAAGTGTGTCTTAAGTGTATTCATCAATGCCATGAAAAGCTCAGACGTGGGATGGCACGTCGTAAAGAGTTGGACGTGGCGTGAATGTTGGGCTATTGATTAGCCCAAGTCTGCATGTTAGTTTTGTGTTTTTAGCATAAATAACAACAAAGAAAATGCCACAAACCAATTTAGGGGGTGGCACAAAAACTATTATCTTGTGAGTTCACCATTCTTCAATGAGTCCAGGTATCCGCGTGTGTGGATTATTCATGGTCATAACTCACTTTGAGTACGTTCCTTCGTGATCGTAACACAGCTTGAGTACAATCCTTCATGGTCATAAGTGAGCTCGAGTACAATCCTTCATGGTCGTAAGTGTGCTCGAGTTCAATCCTTTGTGGTCGTAAGTGAGCTGTAGTACAATCCTTCATGGTCGTAAGTGAGCTCAAGTACAATCCTTCGTGGTCGTAAGTGTGCTCGAGTACGATTCTTCATGGTCGCAAACGAGTTCGAACATTAGTTCTCGTGGTCATAAACGAGTACGAGTACTCATGGTCGTAAGTAGGTTTGAATCCTCGTGGTCGTGCGTGTGTGTGCTCTAACTTGCTACAACATTTCCACCATCTTATTAATTTATGCATACTATTTGTGCATACTATATAACTCGGTATTAAACTAAGTAATTGAACAACACGTACATAATTTTCCCACTATCTACAGACGAATGCGGTGGTAGCTGAAAATCAAAGATAGAGAAGATTGACGAATCTTCACTCTGTATGGATGGATGAGTAGAAAGGGAGAAGACAGAGAATGGAATGGAGAGAAGTGTGGATGAGGGTCGTGGAGTAGGGAAAGGTTAAAGAATCTAAACCCGTCATTATGAGTTAATGATATATTTTGGTCATTAATGATAATCTTATTGTGGGACTAATATTTTCTATGAATTGGTAAAATAGGTTATGTCCCATAATGAGGATGACTTGTGAAGGCATTATGAGTTGATTGTTATCAAGCCAAGATTCGGGATTAACGATAGTGTCATATGTTGATGGTCATCAAGTCAAGATCTCAAAGTGGTGGATGGCTTTCTGGGTTAAAGATCATTAAGTCAAAAGGATGCATTATGTGTTGATGCACATAAAGTCAAGAACCCAAACTTGAGGTGAAGATGCCATCGTCAAGCTTCAAGAGAATGCTCATGGCAAAGGTATAACTAGCATAGGCTAACGATGTGTTTCTTAGTCGTTTTGCTGGTCTTGGTGTTTGGTGAAAGACCAGGTTGCTAGGGTAGATTACTATACTATTAAGAGGGGTTTTGACTAGTAGTTTAAACGGATCATGTGTTGATAGCTTATTTGTTTTGCTCTACCTCTCCGTGACATAATACTATCATTTGCAAATAGTTGAGGCTCATGTATAATCCTTGTAGCACGTAACTTAAGTTTATGAATGTGTTCTGCAAACAGTTTGAGTCCATATACTTAAACCTTGTGGCATGATTTTAAAGTGTGTGAATGTGTTTTGTAACTTATCATGAATCATGATTTTATCGTTGTGTGCATGGTATTATGATTTACGAATATATTTTGCAAATCTATTGAAGTACATTCACTCTTATCTCTGTTGAAAAATGCAATGCAGTAGTACCGGTTCTGTGTGAGAGGTACGACCGGTGTTGTGTCAGTAGTACGATCGGTATGTGCGAGCAATCGAACTAGCCAGTAGTACGATAGGCTCTATGTGAGCGGTTGGGTCGGCCAGCGGTACGACTAGCTCATGATGAGCGGTCTGACCAACTAGCAGTCCGAACAACGTTATGCAAGCGGTATGACTAGGCATTCATTGACGGTTGTATTTTTTCCATAGAGCACTTTTCTGTAAATTGGCCAAGCAGTCTGACTGACCTTGGTAGCAGTCTGACTAGGCTAAGCGATCCGACCAGACCCTGTGTGGGCGGTCTGAACAGCAATGCTCGTAACATCTTATTTTTAGCCATTATAGAGGAACGGTAGTACTAGCCATTAGTTAGCGGTAGTACCGGTCTCAAGCTGATTTTTGCTAAATTCTTGCTCCAACGGTTAGTTTTTTTGGTATAGGATATAAATACCCCATTGTGGCCAGTTGAGAAATGTATGTCGGTTACCATTTCATCACTCTTGAGCTAGGAGCAAGCCCTCTCACCTCTTATGTGCATGTATTACACTTAGTGAGCTTAGAGAGAAAAATCCAAGTGCATGTGTTGCACTTGGTGGTGTATTTTGTATCCTTGAGCTGTGGTACTTATTCATTCAAGTGAGCATCTCCAACTTGTTACTCCTGGAGGTTGTTGACTCCTAGATGGCTTGAAGGTGTGGTGGTTCAGTGATCTTCTCAAAGAAGCTTGTGAGAAGGCTTGGTGTGTTATGAATATTGGAGCACACCTACCCGAAGTGAGAAAGAGTTACCACTAGTGAAAATTAAGGTACTTGACTTAATTCATGGAACCGGTACAATTCATTTGCGTTTACCTCAACGTGGACTAGAAGAGATCGGCAAGTCACTGAACACCACGATAAAAAGAAATTGTGTCAATTACGGTTTACTTTCTTATGCTCAATTTACATACTTGCGATTTATATTCATATAATTGAATTGATTACTTGTCACCCTAGAATCACAAATCTTGTCATAGGTTTAGGGAGTTAGTGCACTTAGGTGAACCTAAATGATTTAGGCCTTATTTGTGCAAAATCAATTTTATTTACGCTTCCGCATATAAACTCAGTTTTAGCCCCAAAAAAATGATTTTTAATAGTACCTATTCACCCTACCCCCCCTCTAGTCAGTCTCCTTGACCTTATAAAGGTAGGGAAGTTGCGGGTGGTTTGGAGGAACGCCGCTTGACGAGGATTAAATAATCCATTGATATATAGCTTTAATACTCAATTAAGGCCTTAAGGCCCATGTCGTCGTAGGCTTCCAAAAACAATTGCCCTAGTACCCCTCGTTAGAGGTCCACTGTATATTTTACTCGACCAGCATCCACTCAAAGATCGCATGAACTGGCATAAGGGCCCGCCTCCAGGCAATTCTCTCCCATGTGATGGACTAAGCACATGCTTTATCTGCTCCCAATCGTATGATGATTCGGCCTTATGTCTCTAACAACAACTACCTTGCAGTTGTCTTCATGATTCTCTCTCATTAACAATAATCGAAGATCACTTATTGTCAGATCTCTCTCGCTGACAGCAACGTATTGAGTTTCATGCACCAGGTAGTTCACCCAAAAGTTTAAACTAATAAGGAAAGATAGGCAATTCCTTTATACTTTAACACAACCATCCATTCGATCGGATGGGACGATTCAATAAAGCGTCTATTCATGTGGATAATTGGCACTCCTTCGGCGCTATTTAAGGTTTGACAAAGATACAAAGAAAAACAATAGGAATTTCAACAGAAAGAACACAACAAAACAACACCAGAAGTCAACTCCTAGAACATCAATCAAGATCTCCCGACCAGATAGAACATTATAGAGACTAGGGCTAATAGTATCCTTTTTTGCAATCTCTTATTAAGAGCATTTTGTAACTAGTTCATAGCAATAAATATCATCCATATTCTTCTCCTAAATCCTTCCAAGGGACTTAGCCTTTTTTCTCATAATTCGTAAGATCGGCGGCTTGATCGTCAACACCGCTGGAACAAGAAGGGAGCAGATGTGCCACACAGCAGATTATAGACGGCGGCAGGTTAGGGAAAAGAGGAGATGAGATAGACGTTTAGCTCTAAAAATTATTGCTAAATTACTCACGTTTATTTTTTTTTCCAAAGTTGTTCCTTTGTGAATCAACCGTTGATATTTTTTAAAAGAGGTAACTCAAGTACCTTGCAAGCACCATAGAAAGTCTGTTTCCATGCCTTCTTCACTACGTTTAGGATAAAGTTAGCGTTGAAATTTTACATGATGGTATATATTCTGTATTGCTATCTTTCTATGTCACCTCTTCTGCTCTTCTCTTTCTTTTCCTTTAAAAAATCACGACAGATTAGGGTGAGCTCATATGAATTAGTGGCAATTTTTCTGAAGAAGAAGCAACACGCTACCTTCAGGGACAAGGAGCCCAGACTTCAGAGAGCTAAGTTAGAGAAAGCGCTGTAGCGTGCAGTTAAGAGTGTCTAGAGCCATCAGATGAATCAACGGATGGTCCAGATCTGGTGAGTGATAAATTGCTAATTTATCGTGTGATATTCAATTTCTGATGTGCTATGTTTCGGACCGTTCGATCTCGATCTAATAGCTTACAAAGAAGTGTAGTCGATGACTTAGCTCTGTCAAGTCAGATGATCTGAGTCCTACCTTTGGATACTCTGCCTAATACTATATCGCAGACACGAATCTTCCACGTTCGAACCACCGCCGACCACGTCAGGTAATAGCAGTGGCTGCAGCAGCCTGCAAGTGGCACTCCAGTCCTGCAATTCACCCTAAACCCGGAGGTTTGGCAGTTGACCACAAACCTAACCTGCGTTTCACATTCCCGAATCCCTATCCAACTAGCTAGTAAATAACTACCAAATGGACATCATTATACAGGAATAATTCCCCGAGTTAGGACTTTTGGAACGATGATGTCGGCCTTATGAATATGTAGCTGGGAATGGAGTACAAGTAGCAGCAGGGAATAAAGCAAGTGGGTCACAGAGTCAAGGGCTTTGGAATATCACCTGTGGCAAGATGACTGCTTGAGAAATTTTTTATGCATGTGTGTTGTACTTTGGTTAACCAGATAGCTTAGAGCATGTACAATGCAAGATGCTTATATATGAATGCTTAAAGAGAGAATATAGCCACATCATCAAGCACCCATGCAAAAGTTATTCCCTCCAATGCAAGCATCTCTTCCATAGGTGCTTAGATGCTATATTTTCTATTAATAGAATCAGTTATACATAAGCATCTACTAAGCACTGGTGCTTATTTAAGCATCGATGCTTCAAAATAAGCACCTTATCTATCCTATGTGGCAAGAAAAAACAGTTTTTCATTGCTAAGCATCTCTCTAAGCGCCTGCATTGTACATGCTCTTACTAGTACTAGGAGTTAGCTCTTTGCCGGAATTTACGGCTTGTCAATTTTGCTACGTAACATGTGGAAGCTCAGGGAAGAAGAACGGAGGAAACAATGAAATAAACTGACACCGATGTCATGCACACAGACACTTCAAGTCTGCGAGGATCAGTCCAAACTCCGAAGCATCGGTTCCTGAATTCTGAATCCTGATACGAAGGTCAGGTCACACACAGAGGCATGCAGTATACCAGTCCATGCCGTCACTGAAGGACCATTGTTTATCTGAATCAGAACAGCAAACCTGAGATATTGCCATTGACGAGTGATGGCTATGACAGCCTCACACACTTAAACAGGTTGACATGAAGAAGATGGCATAAACAAATGCACGCACCCACAAGCACACAAAATAGCGCATCACCGTATCACTCCATGCTTTGTTTTTCTGTTTTTGCATTGTTCTGGGGGCATGAGCTCCCCATTTAGAAATCGAAATCAACTAAATCTGCCAAAGATTCGAGCAATGTTTGGTTCAGTAACCCAAGGAGCAAGCAGGCCGGTTGGTATGCGGGCCAAGGTAGAGATCCTGCATATCATCCGTACTGTTTGTAACTCACTCACTCACTGGTTGGAACTAGAAATACGCGCCCAATTGCCGTTGCTCCCAATGACAGAATGACCCTACCTACCTTGTAATTTGCAGAGTAGTACTGACCCTGTACTAGTATAGTATATTTCTCTCGAATCTAATGGCACGAGCTAGCCATGGAAAGAAGAGAAGCATGCAGAGGCCGGAAGGCAAAAGAACACCACCCTAATCAGTACTTTGCGATCACTAAAGCCGATTTTTTCTCAGAAAAGAAGTAATGAGCACTAAAGCCAGAGACAGAGCAATGATAGAGAGATGAGACAGTGAGCAAGCACCGTAGTACATGACAAACACAGTGCTACATTACTGCATTCGACAGGCTGTGGTAGATCATAGCGTGATTACAGATATCAGCAGTCGGAATTTTGACGGGTTCGATCACCTTTTGTTGTAGGGTACCTTCCAGGTCATCGATATCCACAAAGGCTCGCGGTCTTTAACAGTCAAGGTACGATTGATTCGCACGGGTGGGGAGTGTTTCCTCTTCTCTGTCTATGGACCTCAGCTCGATCATGACAAGTACTTCTTCTTAGATGAATTATTGCGAATCTCCAACCTTGTGCATAAAGGGTGGATGGTTAATGGTGATTTCAATCTTATTTGTGCGGCCTCGGACAACAACACTAGGAGAATCAATCTGAGATTGATGAATACTTTCCGCAATACTCTGAATCAGTTGGAACTTAAAAAGAGATGTATCTCTTTGGTTGCCGTTACACCTGGAGCAATGAGCAGCAAAATCCCACCTTGATCAAGCTGGATAGGGTATTCTTCAACCCAAACTGGGAGGATTTGTTCACAGAGAGTCACCTCCAAGCCTTAAGCTCATCAGGTCTGTCCGTTGCCCACTCCTCCCTTTTTGTGCCCCCCCCCCCCCCGAGGTGTACACAGCGCTTCAGGTTTGAGACATACTGGATGAAACTCGAGGGTTTTCAGGAGGCGGTCTCTCACAGGCTTAGGTCCAGCCAGTTAACAGTCAGGATTCCTGTTAAAGTTGATCTGAATTCGTACTGTGTCTGTGTAAGACACTTCATCGCCTCATACAAGTGCATGTGCAGGTTGTAACGTGGTGTCAATCTGTAGCAACCGACTCTGATTCGGTTTCTCTCCGTGTGGGGACTCTTTTCCCTCGCACTATATATGTACCCTAGTAGTTCATAGGAAGAGATATGCTCAAGAGAAAACACTCCATTGTAAACTCTCCTCATTATAGTGATTTGTTTTCGAGCGCCCGTGGTTTTTCCCCGTAAGGGTTTTCCACGTAAAAATTCGTGTCTCTTGTCTCTATTTTTCTGTGTATTATTTGCAACAAGTGGTATTAGAGCAATGTTCAAGATCTTACCCGCTGTCCCCGGGAGGAGACGACTCCCAGGGGCGGCACTTGCACAGCGTAAAGGCGGCAATCTCTTTGGGCTGCACCGCCTCTGCCGCTGGATCCCACTGGTCCGCTGCCTCCTCTCGTGTCGGGCCGACCGCGTCGCACCAGCCCGCGCCTGAGAGTAGAGAGTCGTCGTCTCAGTCATCGTCGTCTGGCCTCCTCCTCCAAGAAGGCCTCCTTCGCGTCGCCGCCGCCTAGGCCTTCGGATCCACACCGACTCTTGCCCGATCTGTGCCAGGATGCCGCCGTCCTGATCAGATCCTGCCTCTTCCGCCCAGATCTGGCGTCTCCACCTCTGGATCTGGCGGTGTCAAGCTCCCCATCGCGTCGGCTTTCCGCGCCAGCCTTTCCCCGTCGTGTGTTAGGCTTCCTCTCGCTCGGCGGGCCGATCAACACCTCCGCCTCCTCGAGCTTCGCATGAATCCAAAGCGCATCAATTTCTTGAGTCGACGTCAACTTGGTTTCTAAGCCAGAGTTCAGCTGTGCATAAAAGCCGAGCACTTGCCTCGGTTTCTCATGGAGGAGCCATAGCCTCGGTCACCTCGCTCAATCCGCGTGCAACAGAGCAAGCGAGTGACAGTGCAAGAAATTGAGGAGCTGCATCAGTCATCAGTGCAGGTGTCGATAGAGGAGACAGTCGGTAGCAGGCGCTTCCCTCCACGCGTGATGTGCAACACGTGAAGCGATAGAACGCAACGGCAAGAAAGCTATTGGGTGCAAAACCAAGAAAAAGCATATTAGAGATTAAGGCGCATGCAACCCGAGATAGAGGAAAAGGTGAAGTCAAGTCACTCAATACACTTTGGTGTATTTTTGGGTGAATTTGCAAGGTGCACACAATAAGCATACCGGAAGATTTCAGCATTCATTACAATTCAAACCTTTATGCCTATTATTTGTGGCATTCATATAGAATCAATCATTGGCGATTTATCGATAATCCATCGTCTTATAAGGGTTACTGCGGCAAGATCCGCAGATGAAGAGTCTAAGGTGGAGGTGGAGGTTTTCAATACAATGAGTTAATTTGGGCTATGCTTGATGAAAGAGATTAAAATAATAATATCAGTTGTGGAAACAACTGAATTTGGTATTTTATTCACCGTTTGATAACACCTTGATGGCCGCTAGCATAATACTCTATGGAGTTTTGCTATTTGAAAGTGAATGTTTTACTCCAATTTCAGTTTGAGATGAAGGATTTAAGTGCAAGAAGGAGTTTTATTTTTGCATGGATACTACAACGTCTTCTAGTTGTCGCAGCCCGATATGAGGGGTCTACTGCAGTTTATTCTCCATTAACGACATAAGAGTTTCTTTCATCCAAAGAGTTTTACAGGAGCAGTTTCAATCATGTCATGTAATTCAATTACTTTTGAAGTTGGCAGTTTAATGTACATGATGATGTACACATGCAGTAAGACTGTTCCAATCTTTCTTGTTGAAGAGTTGCTTTTTCAATGAGCATTATTTGCTGAGTGTTGTGTTCAAGGTGGAGCATATCAAATTCTATGATATGAGTTCTTCGCTATCTATCCAGCGTCACAGGTGATGTTTTGGCTCATGCCATTTGATGATTGAGTATTTGTTTCAGGAGGTCAGTTGCACAGACTCAGTACTCTGCATCCTTGGCCTATCAGCTCTTCTTCGCAACAACAAAGTCAGCCTATAGTTCATTGATTTGGAAGGCAAGAGCTCCATCACGTTGCAAATTTTTTATGTTGTTAGCGGTGCAAGGCTAGTGTCTGACTGTAGACAACTTGTTGAAGAGAGGCTGGCCTCATCAACCCTGCTGCGTTCTCTGTTCGATGGAAATGGAAACTTGTATTTATCTTTTCGCTCATTGCAGCTGTAGTAGGCGCATCTATATGCTTCTGCAGCAATGGCTAAATGTTCTCTTTGTTGTTCCATCCTCAAATGAAGATGACTTGGAGCACTGGTGGTGCACTGCTTGGGCATGCTTCGACCAGAGGCTTGTTGGAATTAATCTTGTTTTTATTTAGTCGTATCCGAGTCTGTAACAGTGTCTGAGTCGAGTCCATGTACGAGTCGGTAGTAGAGATGAGTTGTGTTATTGAGTCTGTTTATGAGTCCTATAACTAGCCTTTATAAGGCGCAGTCTAGTCATGTAATCAGAGACAAGTGAAGGAGAAGCGATCGGTTGTGATCAGAAGCTGAGAGGGAGAGAAATAAAGAGAAAAGCAGAATGATTTGCTCCCAGGAAAAGCAATTATGTTCGTGTATTGCGTTTCGAGTTGTTACTGTTATATTTGAAGACGCTAAGACCAGAGGAGACTCGAATACTCGAAGAGGCGGCAGATTGGTCGTGGTCGTAAGTTGGAGTTGAGTGTGATTGAAGGCGCTATGTGGTCGAAACATCCGAGTGCTATATGTTGGAAGCTTCGGTGGTGGAGTGGTCGAAGACTTCTGAGCTTAGAGCAGTCGAACACTCTGAGAACGGAGCAGTCGAACAATCAGAGCAAAGAAGTCGAAGCGTTCGAGGGCTAATCAGTTGAAACTACGAGCACATGTTAAAGTGGTCATATCCATTAGACATTGAGAAGTAACTTCTCATTGTGTGATCGTAAATGACTTGAAGTGGTTATTTTCTAACAGTGGTATCATAGTTTCAGTACACCTGAGACCTTGTGGTTCCCAACGATGACATTTTTTAGACAACAAGCGGCAAGGGATGGTGGCGTGGTGCCACATCAATTCCTAATGTTGGCGGCAACGAATTATACCATATGGGCCATTAAGATGGAAGCGATTATGGATGCACAAGGAGTCTAGGAGGTAGTAGAACCTGAGATTAGAGTAGCCATAGATGAGAAAAAGAACAAAGTGAAAGTATGTTCATCTTTCAAGCCGTAAATGACTTGGAGTGATTATTTTCTAACAAAGCTCCGATGGGCTTTTGACTCTAGTCATTCTCGGTCTTCGGCTCATTTGGAAAAAACAGAACACGCGTGTGTTCCAAGCGGAGAGGAGGTGGGCAGTAGACCTTCTGTTGGGCATCAAAAAGGAACTGTGGTGTTGGCGAGCCGCAGGTTTCTTCAGGAAGGAGTCTGAGATGCAGTCCTAAACAAGCTTCGCTAGTTGCTTAGTCTGATAAGCAATTCTGATATGCAATTCGAAATCGCTGTGTCAGGTTGTTCCCTTGTTTGGTTTAGTTGACAGCCTTTCTGTCGATAATTTCTGTAATCTTGTTCACTTTGCTTCTTGATTTTAATAAAATGGGAGTGTCTAAACATCATATAGATATTTTCTTTCTAATTATCATCTAAATTTATGACATTTGGATTAGACATCAAGGGACCCTTTGTTTTTGAAGGAAGAAGATTTTTTTCAAGGGAGGGGTAGAATTCAAGGGGGATAGGGGAGAATTCATGGCTATTAGATTTCTAATCTAATAGTTCTAAATATAGATGATAGTTAGAAAGAAAATATCCGGATCATCTTTAACTAAACCCTAATAAAATTTGGTCGGCACTTCTGACCGGCCCGGCTAAAAGAACATGCATACATAATGCCGGGACAGAGAGGATTGAGATGCAAACAAAAGGCAGATCATACGGGCAATGGTAGGGCCCCTGAAGAAAGAGTATAAGCCGATTTATAAACCCCTATGAATGGCGCTGGCACTTTTGCTCTGGAATCATCCTAAGAGGAGAGCAGGCCAAGACACAACCACCATCTCTCATATCAGCTCAGTTCCACGCCAATAATTAACTGACACACAAGGCAAGAACAATGGCGACCAGGCAAGGCGAGGAGGGGGAGGAGGGCCATGGCCAGCCGCTGCAGGAGGAGGATTACATCGACATGGACTTGAGCTCAGCTGCTGCCGGTCTGCAGAGGGAGTTTGAGTTCCACATGTCGGCGCCGCTGGACCGGTGGGGGGAGCCCCTGGCGTCGCCGGCCGACGAGCTTTTCTACAAGGGGAAGCTGCTACCGCTGCACCTGCCGCCGCGCATCCAGATGGTCGAGGAGCTCCTCGACGGATGCGTTGCGGCCGACGCCGGGGGCCGGCTCCTCGCCGTAAGAACCGCCCCGGCGACGCCGTACGAGTCATGCAAGGCATCGCCGGCGAACTCGTGCTACGTCAGCGGGGAGCTCAACGTGGAGGATTACTTCCAAGAATACGCGGCCAGCCTGGTCGACGCCACCGCTGCCGCGGCGGCTGCCTGCGAGAAGAAGCCGTGGTCCAGGAAGCTCAAGTTCATGAGGCAGCTCAATCTCGGACTCAAGCTCAAGGCCTCCAAAGCTTACCTCAAGACGATATTTGCCGCCAAACCAGGAAACCCGGACGACAAGAACGTTCCTGGCGCCACGAGAGGAGAAAAAGAGCTCTCCCATGGCCATGGCCACCTCAGGGCTTGGAGGAAGAACCCGTTTGGCCAGATCAGAAGCAACAGGTGCATCGCCGCCTCGCAGAGCAGCGGCGGCGGCGGCGGCCGTGGTGCACTCGGAGGAGGGAGGCTCAAAGAACGTGAGCACGGGCACAGAAGGTCCTTCTCCAGCATCATCGTCCGGTACTCGTCGTCGAGCAAAACATCCCCTACGCCGCCGCCGCCGCCGTCGTCGTGCTCGTCGTCATCGAAATCCTCCACCTCCTGGTCGGTCCGGAGCTCGAGCGAGTCCGATGGCGCGGGGCCGGCGCTGCGAAGGAGCAGCAGCGCGAACTCGGAGGTGGAGAATCCTATCCAGGGGCTGATCGCATACTGCAAGAAGTCCCAGCAGCTGGCCTCGGTGAGGAAGAGCGCCAGCGACGCCGGGTTCCGGTTCTTGACGTCAGCGGCGTCCAAGATCGCTGCAGAATCCGAGGGTCTAGAGGAGCTGATCGAGATTTGCAGAGGATGACACTGTGATGAATGGTGAATGTACAATGATGCAATGTATTCTGAAAATTTTGGAACACCGAAACTTGTGTTCTTGACCACTCTGTGTTCAAATGAATGAGGACCTCTGAACTTTTCATCGTAGATTGTTTTCAGTGTATTATCAGATTGTGTGACTTGTAGAGTTTTCAGTATACTATCAGATAGTGTGACTTGTAGAGTAATTTCTGTCAGGTAATAAGCATGTTAATATGTAAAGCAGTCTACAATTTGACATGGATGTAGAATATCAGTCCGCAGCAGATTCTTTAACTCTTAAACTGCATTGCAGAAGGAATATATCTTTACTACTACAAGATGCATGTGCTAAAGTATAAAACGAGAAGAAAAAACTAAATAAAGTCGCAAGTTAGGGACAAAATTTGATGAATGAAGATGATGAAGGGAACAAATTTTTGTGCCGAGTTGGCATATTGGTCAATGCCTAGATGTATTTACATAGTGAAAATGATGTATTTACATAGTGGAAATGATCTCATTATGTACTGGTATTTAGTCCTGTCTGCTTGCGTTGCTTCAGAACACCAGAAAATTAACTTAATGCCAAGGCATGAAGATATAACTAAAGCAAAGATCATACTCTTTTTACAGATTGAAGAGATGGTCATACATTTGTCTTTCAGAAAGATATTATCTCACATTTGTCCTTAAGAACGATATTCTCACATTGTGACGAGGCTTGCGTAGCAGATTACAGACTTACAGATAAGACCCCCCCCCCCCACCCCCCATGCACCACTGGCCTGATTCACCAGACTCTACTTATACATAAAACCTGCATTTTCTGACAATTGGATATCGTATCATTAGTTAATCAACTAATCTGCATCCAAGCTACTATCTTATGTCTATTAATCACATATGCTACCATGTGCAAAAGAATAAAATACAAGAGCACTGTATCTTGTTTTAAGGGGACCTTGAGTTTCAGTGGCCGACACATGAATAAACTTGCAATCTAAAAAAGGGGTCAATTTCTATAATACCGCACATCAGTACATGTCTTAGTTGCCAATAACAGCATCATGGTCGCGTTTTAAGCTTAGGGTCATCAGAAAACAAGCACGGATTATTGGTTGAGCGGCAAAATTAAATGAGAAAGAGAGGAAAATAATGCAATGTGGGGGGAACAATGGAGGCACACAACTTTCTGTTCCCATCAATGGCTGTCTGAGTCACCTTGGATCTCCTGATACACATAGGCAGGCACATGGCAGCATGATGCATAAACAAGCATATCTAATTGATATTGTTCCGCACATTGGATGGTACCTTTCTAAATGCTTGAGTAGATTTGGGAGGGTCACTTTTATTTCATTGTTCATCTTTTCTTCCCTTTTTCTGAAGCTGTGAATTTGATCATGTCCTACTTGAACAATGTGAGCAATGAAACCAATTGCTCAACATATAAGGGTAATGAAATGACAAAAACAATAAGCTAGGGAGCCAAAGCTTTTTGCTAATTAATCCGGTTCAGCTCTTGTATGTCTGAATAGTATCCTGTAAGCAGCCTTTGGTTTTCTACATACCGAACTAAGGGATTGCCATTAGTAGATGTTGAGATAAAACAAAGAGATTAGTAGTGCAAGGGCACAAGTCTAAAGCAGAAAACAAGGATCAGATTCCATATTTTACTCATGTTGAGGGGTCATGAAAGCTGCAATACAACAGACAATATCAGCTAGCCTACATGCCCTACATCACAATTGCCTGATAAAACCAAGTCTGCAAGACTACAACTAGGTTTTTCTCCCCTTCACTAAGCATCATATGATGGTGAAACTACAACAGAATAATTCAATAAAATATCAGCACATCAAACTAATGATTTCCCATAAAGAACACTGCTTGTCAGCATCTAACCGTCCTAAATCAGATCAAAAGGATCCCACTCAAGGAAAAAAAATTCCATTACTTCGCTTTAAGCGGAAATCTCGTAAAGAAGTTGTGAAGACGAATAATCCTTAAACCGGAGTCCATGCAGCATGCCATTGCCAATCAAAGGTAGAGAAAAATTAAAGCCAAAGGCTAACAGATTTAGCCACCAAATTGATGTTGTTGAGCAATGGTGGGGCTGATGGGCACGAAACAAGGATTACTTTATACCACCCCGTCATCTCCGGCATCCACAATTAGCCAAAGATTTTGCATTGTTTATTGACATATGCGTTGTATCTACCACCCGGTTTAACATGACACAAGCTGCAACTTTGTGCTTTTTTTTCTGGCCTGTAAGAATTCACTCTCATGTTTAGATCAGCCAATGCCAATCAGAGATAAATGGAGTGCACTGGGTGGCAGCAGGAACCTAACTGGGTAGTGACAGTCACCTAGAGCAAATCTTATCAGGAGCTTGAGCTTGGTGATGGCCATTTCAACTCTACAAGAATATTATTATTACCTTTGGATCGTCATATTGGAGTACTTGTTCCAACAGATGACGGAGAAGTCAAGATAAATATATCTGTTTGTTTCCAGATCAATATATCCTTGCACTGTTGCATGCACACAAGTGTCACGGGCTAACCTAATTGGGCTGGGCTTCCACATAGACTATGGCTCAATCGTGGCCCAAGCAGGTCAGCATGAGGGCAGCATAAAAGAAATACTAGCTCCCTAGACAAGGGGTGGACCAAATTGTATTGGCCTGTAGCCTCCTCCTCTCTTGACTGCTCTTTCCGTTCCCAGTCTAGTTCTTTCTATTCTTCCTCAAATTCCCTCGATTCCTCTCTAGTTCTTCCCAAATCCTCTCAATTACTTGTGTGATTTTGTAGGACCGAGATTGGTGACTAAAGGGGTGATTAGGAACCCAAGTTAATTCTGAGGCTTTTCAAAATCTTTTTCTTTGAGTAGAAGCAAAACTTTTCACTCCAGTAATTATGAAAACTATGAAGATCAGAGACAAATAATCACAAAAAAAGATCCAAACAAAACCGAGCAAAACCCGATGTGACGTGCCCCGGTTGTTTGACCTCTGAGTAGTGGGTGGTCTGAACACTAGCTAGATGGCGGTTTCACCTTTAGCTAGTTGGCGGTCTGATCTCTAGCTAGTTGGCGGTTTGACATCTAGCCATGAACAGAGCAGATTTTCAGCACTGTTTCAAATCCGAAAATCGATGAAACTTATGATCTGCAACTTCAAATGACTTGAAACTTAAACCAAGACTAAATCATGATCTTAAAAATATATTCCAACTAAAAATCAAGAAAGAACTTTTGAAAATTGGGATCTATTTGCTCTTAAACCCATGCTGCACCAGAATCGGGCTAAAACCACAATTGATCCAACTCTCAAACCAAAACTCTAAATCACTTGGAATTTGGTGTGCATCTTCTCTAGGATGTTAGGAACCTATATCAATCAATAATCAAGAAAATTATTGCTAAAGTTCTAACATTTTTCCATTTGAAGAAAGGTTGCACCAAAACCGGGCAAAAAAAAGAAAAATCTCAATCTACTTTTGCTCGTGAGTTCTTGATAATCTAAATAACCTTGGATGGTTTCTCATATATCATAGAAAGCTATATCACAGTATGAACCCAAGCCAAAATGCCAACAACACCAAAACCCTAAAATCACCTCTTCTTGAACCAAAATCGGGCAAGCACAAAAACTTGCAAATACAAGTGCCTAGATGGATGAGATATAGTCTTAAAGACACATTTTCATCATTTATACATCCTTAGTACATAGCAAGATTAAGAGGGAGAAGAGGAAACATAAAAACCAAGCCAAATCAAGATTTCATCACTTGAGCGCAAGAGAAAAATACTTGGACAAATTTTGATCTATATTGATACTTGGATATGAATATTTACAGCCACTCTGTAACCATATACAAAGTCTAAGGATGACAAAAAAAACTCAGCTACAAGAATCTCTCATATGTCCCATAAGGTTCTCTCTATGAACCCTAACTCTCCTCAAAAAGGTTTGGACTAAACTCCTCAAAAGTTTAATCTAGCCACCTCTCTCTCTCTCTCTCTCTCTCTCTCTCTCTCTATATATATATATATATATATATATATATGGAGACTCACAAGAAAAACCCTAACCAGTACGTTTAGTTGGATTTTATCTACTTACATGGGCTAACCCGTTAACCTAACACTATATCGGTTTTACATTTATACATGCACATTTTTCAAAGTGCCCACATCCATTAACCTATTAGCGAATCAACATTTGATCCACTTCACATTTTTAGTACATACAAGATCTAAACTACTTAGGCCAACACCATAGTTTTACACACCGTTATTTTTCCAGTATTAGGCAATTTACCAAAATGCCCCTCTACCGCCTTTCACGAAACTTCCTACTTTCTTTGCCACAAAGCATCGCCCATGTTTTACCATCTTCCATGTGACTCCAATGCCTTGCTGCCAACCCTCTCACTCGTTTGGATCCCATCGAACTGTACTCGTTTGTGAACGACTTGAGTCACTTGGCACACCACATGCTTCTCCGCGCACATAACGACACCTAGCTTTGTTGACCACTCTGGACCTCAACTCCTCTCTGAGCTTAGTCTCAATCCAACTTGTCATTGCCTATCATGTGCACCATCAGTAGCTCCTACTCTAGTTCCTCGTCATCCTGGCTTGTAACCACCTCGCAAGGCTCGGTCATCTTTGGTGGCTTCTTGATCATTTAGACCTCAACTCCTCCTAAGCGTAGTCCTGATCCCTTAATCACTTTGGATCTAAGCTCTCCTACCTTAGTCTTGGCCCCGTCCACCTTATCATTACGCAACTCCGAAGTCCTACAATCAACATAAACAAACAAACTGTTATGTCGCATCGTACAATACACAAAGTCATCAAGCAATGACTTAGGTCATTCAAACTCACACCATAACTCAAAAACATAAAAAAAAAACACACATTCTGGTTGAAGCTCAAGATTCAGCCGGTCAGACTGGTGCTCCAGACCGGTCAAACCGGTGAGGCGCTGACCTAAGCCGCCCTTCTCTCCCGGTTGAACTGCCAGAACATAGCTCAGCAACAATCATTCTTGCTGACCTGAGCCGGTCAGTCCGGCATTCTCTCCCGGTTGAACCGCCAGAAGACAACTCGGCAGCAATCACTCTCTGCATTAATGCAACTCATGCAATCTTCAAAGCCATGCAACTGACCTCATTTAACGCCATGCACTGAACAACCTCATAAGGCATGCATGCATGGCCTATCAAAAGACATCACGACATGCATGGTTCCAGACACTACGGACATTGAGCTATTGTTTCTTTACATGCATGCATTAATTAATGAGTTCTTACTTCTGCTACTATTATATGCAGGATGACATTAGTTTTCTGATAAAATGCAAATTTAATTTTTAATTTTTAAAAATTAAACTTAAACTCCGTAAATTTTTTAGACCAAAAATTAATTACTCATCATAACCATAGTGATCTCTACATAGTCTCGCAGATTTGTGTCCATTGATCAAGGAACGTAACAAGTTGGCAGATTCGGTCGTGCAGACGGTTGTGCATGGCGGATCAAGGCCACCCGTGCACATCATCGTCAGCCAGACCGATAGACCAACAGCCTAAGTGCGATCTGCAGCTCAGTGTAGTCCCTGAGCCGAGGGTGATGGGTGGGTGCACCAGACGCCATGGTGACCGTGTTAAGTTGATGAGGTTGAGCCGCCGCCTGCTAATCCATACGTATGGGTGGTCATCGCAAGGACCCAACCCAAACTAACTCAAGTAGGTCGATCGCTACCGTGAGCCATATGCCCATATGACCCTGGGTGCCACCCAATGCATGCACATGCTGGACTCACATGCTCCCGCACTCCGCCACAAGTGGAGCGGCACACCTTGCCTTTTGTGTTTGGCGCTAACCGGCTCGGCAGTTGCGGGTGGCATGGGTTGGAGTCTAGAGGCCAAGGGAAGCGGGGTGGAGTGCGCATTTGTGAGGGCCGGGCAGAGTATGCAGTTGGGCCAATCGAATGTTAAGGACGGCCACTGTCGTGGATTCTGGATTGGGCGATCTAAGAGGCCTGATACCAAAGAGTTTTGGTTAATGCTTTGGCTCTAATTAGAGTTGTAAAAAAAGCTCAAGACTTGTGAGTTGCTTAAATCCGACTTGTTCTAGGCTATTTGAGCTCAGCTCGAGCACCAAACGAGCCAAACTCGACCCTACGTCTGGGCTCACAAGTCTTCACGAGCCAAGCTCGTCAATCCTTAGTAACTTTACATCCGTCTGCAACACTAGCCATTTTTTTTGACCCAATTTCAAAAACCAACCCCAAATTCCCAACTCCCAAGTGGGTCAAGCTGACCTCTCCTCTGCTGAAGAACCCAACCAAAATCCCCCAATGCTAGCTGCACCACACATGGCACATCCACCCAAATATCCCCATTCCTCACAAGAAATTATGCCTTCCGTCATGACTAGTACGACGATGAACTGGTGGATGAGCATGGTAGTGCTACCGCGGAGGATCTTGGAGGCACGGATGGTGGAGACCAACTACGAGGCATCAGCAGCACGGTCGGCATAAGAGATGCAGTACTACCCCACGTACGTCTCCAACGTGTTCACCCTCATCAGCGTGCAGCAATTGCTGCTCATTAAGACCAGCAAACGACTGTCTCCTCCGATGCCACACCATGCCGAAGACCTTCTCCTCCTCCGCTAGCAGGTGCAGGCGTAGGCACTGACCCCCTCTCCATTGCCACCAAGGGCTGACGCTGCCATTCCTGCTCTTTCAATCCATATCTGAGTGTGAATTATTCCTCTCACCCCTCCTCTTCTTTTCTTATCATTGTGAAAAAAGAAAACTTGTGAATGTTTTGAGTTTTTCTTTAAGCTATAGTTGCTGAATATTTAAGAATCTACCCACTCCATCATACATGTTGTGTTGTTCTTTGCATTGGCTGTTCATGAGCTTCATCAAGTTGAGCTCAAGCCTATTCAAACTCTAAGTATTCCCTTAAGACCCTTAAAATCGGCCATCTTTAGCCCCAAATTTGCGTTACAAGTTTTTGGTTTCTATTTTTGCCCTTTTTCTTGGTCTTCCCTTCGAAATTTGGATTTTGCTTCAACTGAAAAGTTGTAGATCTCATCGAAACCTTTCAAATGAGTATATATAATCCATATAAAACTTTGTTATTTTATCTTTTGAGACTAGTTGTTTATATTGCACCGGTATATAAAACTTTGTGCTTTAATTCACAGACGGTTGGTATATAGAACCGTCTGTGATATTCATTCATCATAGACGGTTCTAACTACCAACCGTCTATGATAGAGAGTATCACAGACGGTTTGTATGTAGAACCGTCTGTGATAATCTGACTGTTAGGCCCGTCGATCCTACCCAACCCAATTCTAGCCAATAGAAATCCACCAACCCTCACCCCACGGATCGTAGCTCCACCTCTCCATCCCCGCGCCAAAATTTTTCGCTCTCCCGCCTCTCCCTCCCCTATAAATAATCACCCAAACCCAGCCTCCTTGCCGTTCTCATCCTCCTTGACCCTTACCATAATAGCCTGCATGAAACAGACGACGCACAAGTCTATGAGAGGTAAGACACCGCAGAAGCAACTAGCTGCCAAGGCGATGCTCAATCAATACCGATGATGGTGAGCGTCAAAGACATCCAGCTCGTGCGCTGCATCAGGAGCGAAAAGGTCTAGGCATAGAGGATCTTTGCTTTTTCTCTGTTCTTATTGTGTTAGCTAGATGTGTAATCTGCTCATTGTTTTGGGATATTGTAATGGTAGGCTCTAATCTTAATAAAAATAGAATGTGTACTGTGATTCTTACTGTATTTGCTTATTTTCAGATGGTATAGTTTAATATTTCCTGAGGTTAGCCAAAAAAAGAAAAAAAATTAGGTATAGAATGAACTATCATAAACGATTTTGTGATATAAACCGTCTGTGAAGAATTATTACAGACGGCTCAAACTAAAAACTGTATGTGATACTAGCACATCACAGAAGGTTCTATTTACCAATTGTCTGTGATGAAAAAAATATCACAGACGGTTCTAGCTACCAACCATCTGTGATACTCATCCATACAGATGGTTGGTAGCTAGAACTGTCTGTGATGTGTGAGTATCACAGACGTTTTTTTGATTCGAGCCGTCTGTGCTAGTGTTCTTCATAGACGGTTCTAGTTACAAACCGTCTGAGTTGTGATTATCACAGACGGCCCACAAACCGTCTGTGATAACCTCTGATTATCACTGACCTATAAATTCAGATGGTTCCGAACCATCTATGATGACCCTTTTTGTAGTAGTGTGCGCTCTTGTTGGGGCCACAAGGATTTATGTGTGGTGGTGGAGGAGGAGCCACAACAGAGGAGTGGAGGTGCCCGTGGAGGAGATCCCAACGCACTTTTGTTGTAGTACTAGGCCAGATATGTCTGTTTGCTTGCTTGCACTGTGGACTGGTCGGTTGGCACAAGAATTTTCTTAATTTGTTGCAGCACACTTTCTAAATTGTTGCACAAAGAGTTTTTTTTTGCAATTCGTCTCGCAGAAAGTTGTATCAAGTTATTTTTTTGTTTGCAGTGGTTGTCTGATTTGTTGCATCCAATCTTTCTTTTTGTTGCAACAGAGGTTGTGGTTCACAATTTGTTGCAAACATTTATTTCACAGTTGCATGAGAAAATGTAAAATGTTGTAGGTGTTATTTCCAGATGTTGCAGTGTTGTAAGGTTATAAATTTGTTTGTTTAGAATTTTTAATCTTGTTTTACACTTAGAAAGTTCTATACACAAGGTTTTGTCCCTTTTTTTGGTAAGAAGATGATCTATTTTTTTCAATTTTTCTTAATATTGCTACTGGTATTTTACATTTGTTGCATATGTTAATTACAAACATTATGTTAATTACAAACATTACACAAGCTATTCTTGGATGTTGCACCTGAACGTATCGTACTTCCAAGTGTTAGTCGCCGCCTAATAGTATAGATATCTTGTACACTAAACTAATTACTATTGATTGATATACAACTGAGAAAAGGAATTGATACCACGCATATGTATGATGCCATCGGTCAACCCGTACGCTCCATCACTCCACGTGGGACTCCCTTTTTACAGACTCTAACCACTTTTTAGTGGTCTTCTTCATGAACTTCCCCACCACCGCATCTCTCTGTATGCTCATCCAAACCTACAATCCCAAATACTCCATCTCTCTCTCTCTCTCTAGAACCAATGACGAGAAGGGCATTGCGGATTCGCGGTTGCACACCAGACAACGTGAGGAAGCAGGGGCACCACGGCCTGCCGATCAAAGTTCGTCGTACCTCACACTCAACAAGTCCGTCCACCGTGACTGCAAATCGTGTGGATGTCTCCCCTTTGAGGAGCTATTGGAGCTCGCCGAATCTGGCGGGTCAGAGGCCAGGGTAGGCAAATGATGAGTGGAGGGCTGGAGGATGAAGCAGTGGTTGAGGGGTGGATCAATGGAGCATGGAGATGAAGCACTGAGTCAGCACCGTTGTCACCCCACGCTTCCTCCTTACATAGGATTTTTTTGTTGTAAATGTTTCTCCATATTGTCGTAGCACTTTTTTTAACTTTTTGTATAAAGTGTTTGATTTTGTTGCAATGTCCCTTCTAAAATTTTCCTACAAGAGGCTTTTTGTTGCAGTTGGTATTTTGTTTTGTTCCATTTAGTAATGTATAATTATTGCACCGAGTAAATTGATGTACATCTTTCAGTTTTGTTGCAAGCATGTTTTTGATTTGTTGCATCAAAGTTACTTTCCGTTGCACTAGTTATGTCTAATTGTTGCACCAGGAAATTAATGTACCTCTTTTTAGCTTTGTTGTAAACATGTCTTTGATTTGTTACATCTAAGATTTTAAGATGTTGCAGTATCACGTCATTATTTTCTGAATGAGATCATTGATGTAAGATATCACGCTGGTTATTTTAGTTGTCGTGTTTTTTTTAAGTTAGCGGACGATTTGAGTCAGAGTGAATCTTTGAAGTGGGAGAGAAGGACGTTTTGACAGAAAGGGACGCCTACATGGAGGAGATTGAGGGAGAGGACAACAAGCAGATGGCTACGGGAAAGAGATCGAGGGAAGGGGAAAAAAAGTAGATGATGGTTATTATGTATCGGATAGTTGATTATGAATCGAATGATAGAAGAAAACATACAATACCATCATACAGATCGGACGTCCGAGCGCCAATCATCCCTAAGAGTTTTTGGTGGGACCGAGCTACGCCTGCTCCCAAAGCCCGAACTCACGAATGGAGCTTCCCTGTTCCCTCTGATGTGTTCCCTTTCCTATTCCCTCCACATGTCATCACTCAGTTGACTCTCAAATGAATTAGTGAGGTAATTAATTAATGTAAGTGATTAATTAGGCTAGTAATTAATTAGTATAAAATATTAGTGTGAATAATTTGTATGGATCAATTGGAATAAATAATAAGTATAAATTAATTAATATATTAATTCCAATTGATTTATACTTACTATTTATTCCAATTAATCTATAATAATTATTCACACTAATATTTTATACTAATTAATTATCAGTTTAATTAATCACCTACATTAATTAATTATCTTACTAATTTACTTGAGAGCCAATTGAGTGATGATAAGTGGAGGGAATAGGGAGGGGAACACATAGAGGGAACAGGCAAGATCCATTCCGAGCTCGCGGGGCTGGTGGTAGTGCGTGCGGAACACCGTCTAACACAGACCGCAGCACAGCGCCCCCGAGTCGCGCGCCTATGCTGTGTTCAGTCCCACGAAACTTTTCGGCGGGCGCGAGAAACGGAGAAAGCGAGCGGGAAAGCGGTGCACGGCCGGCCGGCGACAGCGCGGTGAGGATCGACCGAGGAGGCGCAGTCCGCGTCGTCATCTGCACCCACATCAAGGGCCAGCCTTGTGTCCCGGGACTCGGCCTCGGCGTTCCGCGTACGTACTACTGCTAGCCCATCTCGCTCCGAAATGACGAAACCACGCAAGACAAATGAAATCGCCAAGAAGTGGTTTTGCTGAGAAAAAACGAGGTTTTCTGCTAAAAACTTGTGATATTCCGCATGATTTTGTGTGTGCGAGTGTGAACTTACATCGAAAAAGATTGAAACTAATCCTTGATTTATTTGCTCCATTCTGCTAGGTGGTTGGTTAACAAGTCCATCGATGAGACATCACATGTTTTGGCTGGCCCTCCGTGTTGGGAATCCACCCTCCTATCGTTTTCATGCTTTGGGTCCAGACATTTTCGGGGCCTGTTTGGAACAGAGGAATTTCACAGGAATTTTACAGGAATTTTGCAGGAAACAGTTCAATTCCCGCAGGAATCGGGAAAAATTCCCGCATTCCAAACAGGGCCTCATTATTTGAGTGGCTTACCACCCGGCGCATTTTTGCTGCTCCCCAGAATGTGATGTATGCATAATTGATCAATTATTGATTTAGTGACAATAACTTCATTTATTTTTGCATGTCCACATGCGGGACGTTGATTTCATAACCTAAGCGTGCTCTGGAAAGCCCATTATCACGGATCGTGATATCTGCTAAAAAAAACAGAGGGGCGAATATAATGTAAGGTGAGCAACACAAGTTGTACTGAAAATATATTTTATTTTGCTCTACTATATAGGATAATTGTTTTCGAAAGGAAAAAAACGTTTCTTGCTGTTTAGTGAACCTATCTTTCACACAGTTGTGAACCATCGTTACTAGCATGTATATTGAAGTACCATATGCTTAATGCCCAGCTGCAATACCTGCATAACAGTGGAGTCCGTTCATTCCAAAGAGGCCCTAACACTCCTTGCAATCCTTCAGAGGAAATGATATGACAAGCTCTAGTGTACCAGTTGACCTTCCAGATCAATTGGAGATTGCCCTAGAAACATATGGTCCACCGAGATGATTCAGTTTCCTAATTTGAGTCTATATTTTCTTGTCAAATTCTCCGATGTTATGATCTTTGGTCTTTGCAGGTACTGCTGATTCATGGACAAGTAGAATTAGAACAGGTTGACATTGATGAAGCAAGTCTAACTTTTCTATGTGTTAGAAATAATCTTGATTTCGAGTTCAAAACGTAGTAGAGTTCGTCTCCGTGTGTAACTCAAGTCGCAGTTGTGTCCAACTTGAAATCGAATATGTATGCTAGTAGGAGATTATTAGCCTATATATTGAGAAGATTTGTAGCCAATTTTGTAAGTTAAAAGCAAGAAAAAGGGGAGCAAATAAGAGAATAGAGAAATTCAAAAATTCTCATGTGTACTCTCAATTTATTTGTGATGTGTGCGTTTTCTCCTGGATCAAAGTTTTAACAAGTGGTATCAGAGCCTAGACGAGAACCGAGTCACTGGAAAAATCGTCTCAGCGATCCCGTTTAGCGCTCGTCTCACGTGGCGCTCCCGGCGCACAGCGCTCGGTACGTCAAGAAAGTCAAAGACAGGCAGCAGAGCACCCGTTGCGTGGTTTCGTCCGAGGCCATCGTCCAGCAACAAACTCAAGTAAGGTGGAAAAATTGGAATATTGAGAAGATGTGTCACTGTTCTGTATCAAGTATGAGTTTAGTAAGTCGTAGTTGAGACCGACTGTCTCAATATTTTAGAATCTTTGCATCTGGATGGACCCGTATCGGTTGAGTTGAGTTCCTACATGTAGCTTGCATGTAGAGCGCTTCATGTGGAGACGTGGCTGGTAGTTCATAATGCATTGAGACTAAAACTAGAGTATGTCAAGTCAAGATTAAGGGGAGATTGTTAGAAATAATCTTGACTTTGAGTCCAAGACGTAGTACAATCTGTCTTCGTGTGTAGCTCAAGTCGAAGCTGTCTCAAACTTGAAGTCCGAATACGTATGTTATAGAAGATTAGTAGCCTATATATCGAGAAGGTTTATAGCCAGTTTTGTAAGTTAAAAGCAAGAAAAATGGAGAGCAAATAAGAGAATAGAGAAATTTAGAAATTCTCCTGCGTACTCTTAGTTTATTTACAATATATGTGTTTTCTCCTGATCAAAGTTTTAACACTATATTCTAAAAAAAAGTCAACTTTTCTAGGAGAAGTTGGACAGAGGGCATCTTCGAAGTACAATTATTGGTTTACAGTGTACTTACTGTTCTGGGTTGAATTCCTACCTCTGAGACAGTTCTGTGCAAATTTCCAAAATATAATGCTCATATGAGGGCATTACGTTCCTGTCTTCATATGGGTTTTAGCTGCAGGCATTGTTCTGAGAAATTAGGCTAGTGATTACTGGTGCTCTACCACCCCGACAGCTTATTCTTAGACTTCAAGATTGTTTTTCAAATGTTTATAACTTTGTGCCATCAGCACGTTAATTTGATGTCAATAAAACATGATAGCAGCTTTCACCTGCTAGAGTTTATGAAGAGTATATTATGCCCTTTTTTCCTGACTGATCATATACGGTTCGTAAATCATAGCCTTTTATTCTACTACTCCTGTAGTAGAATATTGTATCCCTAGAACCACGGACGGCTCTCATTTCTCTCTAGGTCCATGCCTCCTTGTTGATGATTTCCAGGTTATAAATGCCTCTTTACAAGCACATTGCGTCACTCTGGTACGTCTTCAGCTGCAACTTTCAGCATGTTGCTGGTCCACGTTACTTTTTGTGTTATAAAATACACAGCCAAATAGATGAGGAAAGAAATGGGAGACGAGGGTTCAACATGAAAAATCTTTACCAAAAAAACTATGAACGTACTGTTAGAGTTTAATCTTATTTTTTAGATGTATTTGAGTTGTATATGTGTACGCATATTTGCCGTATACGTAAAAGTATAATCCGTTTGTAAGTTGATTTCCGAGTCGAGTTCGAGTGAGTCTGTTTCGTATAATGAGTCGGGTGTAAGCAGTCGTTAAATAGGCATGAAGTCAGAAGCAATGGATGTAGGAGGAAGCAGGGAAGCTGGAGAGTAATAAAGAGAGAAAAAAAAGAGCCAAGTCGCGTTCTGTGTTCGTGTCTCTTGGCGTATCACGTGGAGGCAGCAAGCCAGCATGCTATCCTTTGCATACAAGATCCAACAGAAGCGCAGTTGGTGCGAGTTGCTTTCGTGTCTCATGTCATGACAAAGTGCAGGGGTGCTGCACTCATCACGTAACCAAGGAGTGGTGTTACACTGTTACTCCTGTTGGGTTGATCTCGGCTAACCATCTGAGATTTCAGGGAGGTACGCCTCCACTCGCGCGCAATGATCAGAAGCGCTACCAACAACTTTTGGTTTCGGTCCCGGTCACCCAGCGCCACTAAGAAATACAAGGGTTTCAACAGGGCTACTCACGGGAATTGAGCTAGGCAACGAAAACCCTAACAAGACCCGATCAATAACGGCGCGCTGTGGTGAACGAAGACCGTAACTTCTTCTTCCCCGACAGCGGCATCAGGTTCACCGACTCCGGCCGACCACTTCCACACCGTCGGCCACCCTCCTCTGTTGCATCACCGAGCACCAACCACAACCTCTCATGGCATCTCCGACTTCGGGTATGTCAATCATGCTTCCGCTCTAATGTTTAGCTAGGTGTTCATAATTTAGATCTAGGGTTAAGGCTAATGCTTATGTTTAGACCTAGATTATGCTCACATTTGGTATCAGAGCCACCTAGACTCGATTATGAACCCTATTAGGCTTAACCGAACATTGGATTTGAGATTAAGGCTTGGATCTAAGGTTTAATTGGCTTGGTTAGAAATTAGAAGGAGGTGATTCAAGTTTTGATTGGCAAAACCCTAATGGAATCCCTAAGAAACTCCACCTCCCGAACCCTATTTCCCCAAATCAAGTGAACAAACTTTAGATCGGCGGCAGGAAGAACAAAAAAAAAGGGGATCGGGAACTTAAGGTTTGCGTTGCCGCCGCCGGAGCCGCCGCGCAGTCGCTCCGCGCGCCGCGTGCAGCGCCGCATCGCTTCCCCGTGCGGTGCCGCCGCGGTCGCCAGAGCCGCCGCTCCGGTGGGGCCGCCGCTGCTCCGCGCCGCGAGCGCCGCCGAGCTCCGCCATGGCCGCCGAGAGCCGCCGCCTCGTTTTCGTCCCAGCGCGCAGCTGTCGCCGTTCTGCCGCCACCGCATCGCGCGGATCCGCCGCCGCCACCTTGCGCCGTGTTTTTCGGGTGCATTCGGTGGAAATGGGGCTAGGGTTAGGGTTTCTCGGTTTTGGTCTCGGCTGTGGTGCGCGCCAGCCATCCGATGCGATCCGACGGCGCGCATGAGTCGCAGGCGTGCGAATGTTTTGGGCCACGCGGGAGTTTTGGGCCGTTTTCGTCCGGCTGCCCGTGCGCTCTTTTATGGGCCGCGCCTGCATGCGTGAGCGTGTTTGCCGGGCCGCGATGGCGAATTTGGCTCGTACGGCCATTTCTGAGCCGGTCCCGCGTGCGCAAATTTTCTGGGCCGTGGGCGCCCGGTTTTTGTAGGCCGTGGGCGCGATTTCCGCCCCGCGCGCATGATTTGGGCTGCACCGATTTTGTGGGCAGCGTGGGGATTTTTAGCCATCAGGTTCTTCTTTTGGGCCGTGAGCATGTTCTTGGGCCATGTAATGTTTGGGCTGCGCAATTTTATGGGCTAAATGAATAGTTTGTTGGGCCGGTTTCCTATTTGGGGCCAGCTGTAGTGATGTTTTTCCTTTCTTTTTACAGTGCATTTCTTATGCTTTAAGTCTCCATTTTGTGCACTCTTATTATTTTTTTTCGGTGACCCAAAATTTAATGTATCTTTACCATATTATTACGTATAATCTCTAATTAAAATTGAACCAACGGGATATTTTAATTTTGAGATTTTATGATTAATTTTGACATTATGTATACATATGGTTATATTCTGACCAACGTTGTTTATAATCATATGTCGCTATATTATTATGTTTTGTCTCTAATTAAAATTGAACCAACGAGATATTTTAATTGGAGATTTTTTTTATATTTTTTTGGCATTTTGTATGCATATGATTACATTCTGACCAACGTTGTTTGTAATCATGTGTCGCCATATAAAGTTATTAAGTTTTTTTTCATTTTCTGCCCTACGGTGATATGAATTAGAACTTTAATTTTGCATGTTATTAATCAGACCAACGTAGGGTTGATTACATGCAATATATATCTTTATGATATTTCTATTTTTTTTGCCCTGTATTTTGAAATTCAGCACTTAATGCTTCAAATGTTGCCGCCACTATTGATAACATTGAGCAGCTCATGGGGAGCAATTTTTCCACGTGAAAAGAACGAATTCATGTTGTCCTTGGTGTTTTGGACCTTGACTATGCCTTAAGGGTAGCTGTTCCCATTCCTCCTACCGAAGGTGAGGAGAATTATGATGAGAAAAGGAAAATTTATGAGGCTAATGCTGAAAAAAATGGGAGCGGTCTAACCGCTTATCACTAATGATTATGAAGACCTCTATTTCAGTCGAGATTGGGGGATCAATCCCCGATTCCGAAAATGCTAAGGAATACTTGGCTTCAATCGAGGAGAAATTTAAAGGCTCCACTAAAGTTTATGCCAGTATTTTGATTCAGATGCGCTTAACCACTAAGTATGATGGGTCCGGCAGCATATAGAGAGCATATCATGATGATGACCGATATGGCAGAAAAACTCAAGGGCATGGACATGGCAATATCTGATGGTTTCCTTGTCCATTCTATTATGACCTCTTTTCCTTCTGAGTACACGACTTTTAAGATTAATTACAATACTCAGAAAGAAAAATGGAGCATGAGCGATTTGATCGCCATGTGTGTTCAGGAGGAAGAGAGAATAAGGACTGAAAAGAAAGATTATGCTCTTCAAATTGGTGGCTCAAACAAAAAGGAAGTTCCAAGGGGACTTCAAATCTAAGAAAAAGCTGCAATTTTCCCCAAATTAAGACAAGTCGGGGCCTAAAGTGCACAATGCACCTAAGCCTCATGTTGCTCCCGCCGGAGCATCTAAAGGGGGGCAATGTCTTTTCTGCAAGCAGCCAGGGTATTTCCAGAAAGATTATGTGTGATGCTAAGTGTAAAAAAATAATGATGAGACTTCTTCGAAACTGTGGCACTGTCGTTTAGGCCACATTTCGAGGGGGAGAATGGAGTGTCTCATTAAAGAAGATATTCTCCACCTATTAGATCTCCCTGACTCAGACCACTGCATTGATTGCATTAAAGAAAAATATGTTAAGCAAATAAAGAAGGGAGCTACTCGCAGCACAGGACTATTAGAATTAATCCATACTGATATTTGTGGTCATTTCCCTGTGACATCAGTGGATGATACATTCACCACATTCACTGATGATTTCTCCCGTTATGGTTATATCTTTCCCATTAAAGACCGATCTGAATCACTTGATAAATTTAAGATATTTAAGGCTGAAGTTGAAAATCAGCACAACCTAAGAATTAAAGTGGTAAGATCGGATCGTGGGGGAGAATATTATGGAAGACATACCTCTTATGGGCAAATTCCTGACCCTTTTCGTTAAGTTCCTTCAGGAAAATGACATCGTTGCCCAGTATTCTATGCCGGGCGAACCTCAGCAGAATGGTGTAGCTGAAAGATGCAATCGTACACTTATGGATATGGTACAGGGCATGCTTAGCCATTCTAGTTTACCAATTAGTTTGTGGATGGAAGCACTAATGACAGCCGCACGTATTGTTAATCGGATTCCCAGTAAATCAGTACATAAAGCACCTTATGAATTATGGACTGGGAGGAAACCGAGTATGAAATACTTACGAGTGTGGGGTTGTTGTACTGAAGCTAAGTTATTTAATCTACACATTGGAAAATTAGACCTTAAGACAGTAAGTTGCCATTTTATTGGGTACCCCGAGAGATCCAAAGGGTATCATTTTTATTGTCCTGATAGGATAACTAAGTTTGTAGAAATAAGGCACGCTGTGTTCTTAGAAAATAACAAGAACCTGGAGCCTAGGAAAATAGATCTTGAAGAGAAGCGGGTTTATGTTCCTACACCGCTCATCTCAGATATCTTTATTCCTGTGCCTCAGGCGGTTGCACCTCTAGTAGAGAATATTGTTGTTGCACCCACTGTTGAGGTCTCTGAAATTCCTGATGTTATGCCTAATGAAGAGCCTCAGCAGCCTCCTGAAATAACTAATGAACCTCTTAGAAGATCACAGCGGGAGAGAAGATCTGAAATCCCAAATGATTATGTTGTTTATATGAATGAGGATGTTAATGATATAGGGAAGGTAGATGATTCCACCTCTTATAAGGAGGCCATAATGAGTGAACATTCTTCTAAATGGCTTGAAGCCATGCAGGATGAACTAAAGTCTATGAGCATTAATGATGTATGAGACTTAGTAGAAATTCCTGACAAAGTCAAAACAATAGGCTGTAAATGGGTCTACAAAACCAAGCATGACTCTAAGGGAAATATCGAAAGGTTCAAAGCAAGGCTCATAGAAAAAGGCTTCTCCCAGAGAGAGGGGATTGACTATAATGACACCTTTTCTCCTGTCTCAACTAAGGATTCATTCAGAATTGTTATGGCACTTGTAGCTCATTATGATTTGGAGCTGCATCAGATGGATGTTAAGACGTCATTTTCTTAATGGCGACTTGTCGAAGAATGTTTACATGGCTCAACCGAAAGGTTTTGTCATGGAAGGCAAGGAGCATATGGGATGTCGACTTAAGAAATCTATTTATGGCTTAAAACAAGCGTCGAGGCAGTGGTACCTCAAATTTGATAAGGTCAAACGAAGTTTTGGTTTTAAAGAAAATGAAGTTGATAACTGCATATATGTTAAGTTCAAGGGGAGTAAATTCACCCTCTTAGTACATTATGTGGATGATATCTTATTGGCCAGCAGCGATAAGGATATGCTGTTTGAGACCAAGAGATTTCTTTCATCTAATTTTGATATGAAGGATCTCGGTGATGCCTCTTATGTTCTTGGCATTGAAATTCACCGAGATAGGTCCAAAGGAATATTAAGTTTATCTCAAAAGGCATACATTGACAGAGTATGGAAGAGATATAATATGCATAAGTGCTCTGGCTCGCCTGCTCCTATTGTTAAGGGCGATAAATTTGGGACATTTCAATGTCCGAGGAACCAATATGAAACTGATCAGATTAAGTCGGTTCCTTATGCTTCAGCTGTCGAAAGCATTATGTATGCTCATGTATGTACGCGCCCTGATTTAGCTTTTCTAACCGGGATGCTTGGCAGATATCAGTCAAATCCAGGACTGGACCACTGGAAAGCCGTTAAGAAAGCTTTGCGTTATATGCAAGCTACTAAGCATTACATGCTCACATATAAGTTTTCTGATAGCCTTGAAGTTATTGGTTATTCATATTCAGATTTTGCGGGATGTGTTGATACTAAGAAATCCACGTCAGGTTATATCTTCACACTCGCTGGAGGAGCTTTCTCGTGGAAAAGCTCCAAACAGACACTTACGGCATCTTCAACGATGCAAGCTGAGTTTTGTGGCATGTTATGAGGCTACCGGGCAGGCTGTATGGCTTAAGAACTTTATCCCGGGACTTAGAGTGGTAGACAGCATCTCTAAACCACTCACTTTATACTGCGATAATGAACCCGCAGTCTTTTATGCAAATAACAACAAGTCAAGTGGTGCTGCCAAACACATTGACATTAAGTATCATGTTGTGAAAGATAGAATCCAGGATCAAACCATAAGTATCAAGCATATTAGTACTAAGTTAATGCTTGCGGATCCGCTTACTAAAGGCTTACCACCCAATATTTTTCATGATCATGTTGCCGGCATGGGTTTATTGGAAAGCCTCTGATTCTGGATAAAAGGACCTTAAAGCAAACCAACTCCCATTAAGTATAATGAATATCCATTTCGAGATAAGATAGTACACTATAGGTACTGGGGTTGTATGGCACTTAATTGGCCATGCAACACATTGCCTTGGTATGCTGTTTTATTGAGAGTGGGCTTATGATGTTAGCCTTACGATCAAAGGGGAGAATGTTGGGTTGATCTCGGCTAACCGTCCGAGATTTCAGGGAGGCACGCCTCCACTCGCGCGCAATGATTAGAAACGCTACCAACAACTTTTGGTTTCGGTCCCGGTCACCCAGCGCCACTAAGAAATACGAGGGTTTCAACAGGGCTACTCACGGGAGTTGAGCTAGGCAACGAAAACCCTAACAAGACCCGATCAATAACGGTGCGCTGTGGTGAACGAAGACCGTAACTTCTCCTTCCCCGACAGCGGCATCAGCTTCACCGACTCCGGCCGACCACTTCCACACCGTCGGCCACCCTCCTCTGTTGCATCACCGAGCACCAACCACAACCTCTCATGGCATCTCCGACTTCGGGTATGTCAATCATGCTTCCGCTCTAATGTTTAGCTAGGTGTTCATAATTTAGATCTAGGGTTAAGGCTAATGCTTATGTTTAGACCTAGATTACGCTCACAACTCCATTACGTGAAGGAACCAGCGAGGCGTCACATCAGTGCAAGGGAAGAGTGGATCCACGAAAGACACGTCACGGGCGAAGACGGCAGGAGTTCTATGGTGAAGCTGTGTCCAAGAGAAAAAGATTTACGAGACAATTATAACAAGTGGTATCAGAGCATGGGTCACAAGGTGAAGGTTCAGGGTGGGCTAATCTTCCTCCGGTACCCTCTCATAACAATTGACAACTACCCGATGTGGGTAATGAAGATGAAGGCGAACATACGCGCCTAGGGAGTGTGGGGCGCAGTCGATCCGAAGGGGAAGGATAAGGAGGTGGACGACAAGGTAGATTAAGAGGTTTTGGCCCTCATCTACCAGGCGGTACCAGACGCGATGATGCATTAGCTCATCAGCAAGGAGATGGCACGGGAAGCGTGGGAGATGCTTCAGATGATGCACGAAGGAGTTGATCGTGTCAAGGAGGTGCGGCTCCAGAATTTGCGGAGCGAGTTCGAGAATCTGAAGATGGAAGAGACCCAGTCGGTTGACGAGTTCGCCAGCAAGCTGAGTTCATTGTACAATCAGATTAACTCTCTTGGCGACAAGATAGAGGAATCTGTGGCGGTAACGAAGTACCTGCGCGTGCTTCCGGAGAAGTATATACCTGTTGTCACAACACTTATGTACTCCCTCAATCTAGACAAGAAGAAGATAGAGGAGATCACTGGATCTCTCAAGGCGTATAAGGAGTTACCGAAGGGGTTTTAGTTGCGCAAGGAGCAAGGATCTCACAACGAGTAGGCGTTGCTAGTAAGGGAAGATCCGAGAGATAGTCGTGGCTCATCATACAACCGCAGGAGGTTGCGTGGTCGAGGTGGCCAAAGTGGTCGAGGCGGCAGGGGTGGCTGTGGAGACAGGGCTGGGCAGGTGTTGCTAGCTAAGGGTGACCCTCATGATTGCTACAGTACTTCTGCATCGCCTCAGCAACAGTATGCATACAGTACCGCTGTATTATGCGAGCACAGACTGCTACAATGCATCATCTACAGTATGCATAATGGCTACTACAGTGCTACAATAGTACTGCTGCAGTGTCGTTGCGCGAAAATCAATCTGCGGCTTTGTGTATATCTTTTGTGAGCGAATTCAATCCTTTGCAAATTATTTTTATCTTTTGAGACTAGTTGTGGAATATTACATCTAGGGCTATTCTCAAGTTATTTACACCTTGCTAAATTTATTTGTGACTTGCGAAAACAAGGGAGAAGAATAAAGCCTAATTTGGCCGAACCTAGAAATAAGGGAAAAAGGCTGTCGTGTTAAACAAAAGCCACGGCAAGGAAAGAAAGTTAAAAAGAAAGAAAGAGAGCAAGTTTCAGCCACTTGAGAAGTTTGTGAAATTCCCTAGTCAATAAATTTCAGATTGTGTAGCTAATCTTTTAGAGCAATCTTGTGCCCTTACATTCATATTTTGCAATTGGCTGGCATCTCTCCTAGTACTTGGTGCAAAATGAGCTATTTAATCCTTAATTTTAAATTGCCTCTAATTAGCTCATTCATTTGTTTGTATTGAGCCACATTGATCTTTGTGTGTGTATTCATACACTTCACTTAAATCTTTTAGATCAGTACTTAAGCAAAGTATCATAGCTTGGATTATTACTTAATTTTATAATATCAAGAATTTTAGATTGCATAGGATATACACTCGCATACCAAGCTCCACTAAATATTCGTTATTGTGCAATTGTGAACACTCTTAAATTTGCTTGATCATCACTTAGTATTGTAGTTTCTACCAAGTGTAAGTTTTTATTGACCTTGATTCACTTTGGAATGATAAGAACTTTACTTGGAAGAGAAAAGAGAGAGAGAGATTGGGTGGATTTTACTAATCATCCTATACATTCTTGTTGTCTTGTGTTTTCTTTTGTACAATCTAACCATGTCAGGTGGAAAAGATAACTACGAAAAGGAGCATAACATTGATCTTAATACCCCAGTGACTTGTCTCCAACATCGGGAATTGAGAAGTACTTTGCAACAAGAATTTGCCGCCTGCACCACTGCAATGGAGGAACAACTCAAGGTGGAAATGAACAACTCATTGCACAATCTTCAAATTGATGTAAATCAACAACTGAAGGTGTTACGTACAAACATTATGACTGATATTGTGAGAGCTCTTTGACCGCAAGAAGAATATTAGACAAATTACGAGTTGGTGGAACTCTCTTTCTATAGAAGTAATGATCCAGAGGAATATTTTGAGTGAGAATGGCAAATAGAGAAAGTGTTTAGATTTTATAAACTTCTCAAAGCCCAAGAGGTGATGCGTGCCACTAGGAAGTTTAAAGGCTATGCTTATAGTTGGTGGCAGCAACTATTTGAAAAACAATTCATTAAATCTTGGTTAGATTTGAAGACGTTCATAAGGAGTGAGTTTGTACCATCTTATTATTTGTGGGAATTGCTTTATTATCTGGAGAGTATCACATAGGGGAGTAACAATGTTGAATATTACTATTTTGAGATGTAAGATGCATTGCGTCATGCCGGTGTCACTAGTGCATTAAGCAAGAAGTCATATTTCAAAGGTGGCTTGAATTCTAAGATCACCACTGCACTTCTATATAAATATTATATTAGCGTGGAAAATCTTATGAATTGTGCTATTAAGGTGGAGAAGAGATTTAAGGAGAGTTATTGCACCGTAGTTTCATGTGAGCCAACCTTTTCATTCGTATGCCTCTACTAGTGTGACAAGTGAAAAGATGACCAAACATGAGACTTTCACTTTGGTTAAGAAGACATGTAGTGCTCTCCCGATGCTACATACAATACTTGAGAAGCACCAAAACCCATGTGAGGATAAGAGCCACATAGCCAAATTGAATTAGAGTATTAAAAAGAGTGAGATGTGTGATTCCACCATATGTGAGGTTGAGAGCATCCAAATTGAGAGCGTGAGAGACACACCAAAAGAAAAGGGAGAAGTAGATGATAGACAAAGTGAGATTGATTTTGAAAGTAACACATTAATATCTACTTCTAGTGTTGTTTCTTACATTGTGCAAGTTAAAATTGAAGACAAGGAGTTGATGATTCAACAACTGACACCATTGAAAGCAAAAGAGGAGATAACCACAGGTGAAGATAAAGTACTTGCTGCCCTATGGATACATTATGATGATATCATACCTATATCACTGACATCATCTGAGGAAGACAATAGAGGTAATAATATTTGTGATGAATTAAATTATAAAAGGTAAGTAATTGTGAGAACTTATGTGGTCAAATAGAAAATCCACGTTCTGAATTTTCTATGCACAATTTACATAATATGAAATTGATAACTCATAAGGAAATTCTTACGCAAATATCTCTTGATCATTCTTTATACTATATCATGTTCTGTGATTCTAGATAGCTATCTAGTGTGTTTGAGAATATTGCTAAAATTTCATGTTTAAAATCACTAGGTAGTTCCTACACCTACACTTTTAAGTTCAATTTGATTGATGATTATGGTGTAGATGACAAGTTCTATGTTTATCGAATATGCATTATATGTGATAAGCTTGTTGAATAAAAATTGCATGTTTTAGATAAATAATCTTTTGTGCCATGTCATGATCATAATGAAATGAGTTTCAACAATAGTGCTTACTGGTTTTAAAGATTTCTTAAGCCTACTTTCTTACCCTCTGATGTACAACCATATACAAGTAATCAGAGTAGCGTAATTGAAGCATGGAAGGCACTAAAATATTTCTCCCCCATATTTGAACAACTTAATTGGGTTTTGCCTTTTGATATCTTATCTATATCCTTAGAAAAGTCATGGATGACTTTTTCTCATGGGAGGGAGAATGACATGAAAGACAATATTGCAATGTATACATCATACGGCTGATGTTATACTAATTGCTTTGTGCAAAAAAAAGAATGATAGAATAATTGATTCAAACATATACCATGCATATGTGTTGTTCTTTTCATGTACTATGCCTTTAGGTAATTAAAATATGCTAAATGGAAGGAATGTAAATGATAAATTAATATACCATGCATAAACATTATATTCTTTGTTTAGTATAATTTCAGGCTATCAAAAGCCGAGGATGGTTGTTCTTGAAGAAAGGGAGGACGATGCGAATATATATATGCCTTACACTTTTTAGTTTAAAATAGTATTTGACTGAAAAAATTATTGAGCTATATTAAATATCATCAGGTGAACTCGTTCTTAACTAAGCTTAATGTTGTTATTCATGATAATTGGATATTACCTATGTTCCTGTATTATGTATTCTTAAGTTTGAATGACGTGAAAACTTTGGAACCATGAGGGCGGTGAGCGAGGCTAATGGCAAAGCGATGGAGGAGCACAAGATGATGCCACTCCTTTCGGCCAGCAGGGAAGGAGAGAAAACATGTGCTATGCAAAGCAAGGAAGAGTCCATGCGGCATGCAAAGGAGGAGTCAGGAGACAAGGGAGTCCATGCAAAAGCTCATCCACAAGGCCAAGACACTAGCCAAGTCAATGCATCGTGAACCATCCAGGATTTTGTGTCAAGTCTGGCCAAGGCCACTATTTCGGTCATGTAATTAATTGTTGAGTTAATTGAGTTCGTTAGGATTAGAGTGGATCAATTTGATTTGGCCTTCTGGCCAAACCAACTTGGAGTCTAGACTTGTTAGATGGGAGGCTGAGATGCACTTCCTGCCAGTGAGCCCATCACGTTCTGCACATGTAATCTTGATTAATCAGCTATGTCCAAACTGCATAGATTGTGGTTAGGAGGTTAAGCCGAGTGCATTTTTCCAGCTGGCCTTAACATCCGTGATATGTCAAGTTGGGCGCTATATATAGATAGACGCACGTTCTCTTGTAAATAGACCACATATTTTTGAGATAATAGATTGCTTTGCTTCAGAGTTTTTCCATAGTGACGGAAGATTGATTATAAGATGAAATTGAGAGATCGTTGAAATCAAGATCGTTCAACCTTTCTGCTGAGAATTGAGAGTGCGATAGGGCTTCACTTGGTGGTCGTGAAGTCCAGCGTGTGTGTTCTCATGAATTAAAAAGTATTCATTCTTGTATTGGCAATAAAGGATCACTATGATTCGAGAGACTACATGTGAGTATCTTGACTCTATATCGAGTAGATTGCATAGGATATACACTCGCATACTAACCTCCACTAAATACCTGTTGTTGTGCAATTGTGAACACTCTTAAATTTGCTTAATCATCACTTGGTATTGTAGTTTCTACTAAGTGTAAGTTTTTATTGGCCTTAATTCACTTCAGAAGGGTAAGAACTTTACTTGGGAGAGAAAAGAGAAAGAGAGAGATTGAGTGGATTTTACTAATCATCTATATACATATATTCTTGTTGTCTTATGTTTTCTTTTGTACAATCTAACTATGTTCGGTGAAAAAGATAACTATAGACAGCTCCTACAGTACTACTACCTGACATCTTGTCTCTTGACATGTTGGGGCGTCACTGCTAGCTAGGCTAGCAAAATCTAGCTGTTGGGATTCTGTCTGTCCTCGAGTTTTTTGTCCGGTGCCGCACGTCGATCCCTCGGACCGAGTCGCGCGTTGCTACGTCGATCGGCAACTTGTGATCCACAATGCATCTAAACGCGGCGCACCATAGATAGGATCGGATAAACGATGATATCACGACTCAGCATAGCTCAGTGAAGCAGGTGATAAGTCCTTGCGCTTCTTACCCATTACTAGTAGTGTGTCCGTGCTAACGCTACGGTAAAATACAAAACAAGATAAAATTTGTAAAAAATAAAACGAATAATCAGATTCATTAAGATTCACGTCTCATATATTGTATAACCAAATATTTTTGTCACATAATGAATGTCACATAACGACTGATCCTTTGAGGAGGCGACAACATCTTTGGACTCACCCACCGACGACTTTCTCCATCCCCATATCTTTGAATTGAAAACATATCAACCAGATTGCTTAAGTGTCAGCAGCCTACGACCACATGCTAGGCTGCTACGACCACCAAGACACAAGCTATGACCATCGCTAGCTTGCCACGACCACATACAACTCGCTATGACTTTATCGCTCAAAGTCTACGACCTCATCCCAAGTCGTTCCGACCAATCGAAATGATGAACCAACAAATGCACGAGGTCTACGACTTCACCACGAAGCCATACGACCGATTTCAAGATGTCTACGACCACGTTCAAGCCTCTCAGGCACAACCGACCGCCTACGAGTACTTCCGACCGAGTCCAATGCCAGTCCGACCGCATACGACCGCCTTCGACCGTGTCTGGGGCTTGTCCGACCACAACTGATCGCTTCCAACCACTTCCGAGCGCATCCGATCACATCCGATCGTGTTCGTCTGCGATCCGACCACGTTCGACCGCCTCACAACGTGGTAGAGGTCCGCCGACTTTCCACGTGGTCGTAGTCGAGGTCTGCGATTATCGACCGCACCAGTCGAAGCCTCGACCACCGACATCCTCTCGCGCTAACGTGGTCATAAGGTACCGACTTCTCAACGTGGTCGTACGATCGAGCTCCGACTTCCGACTGCCGTAGTCGTAGCTTCGACTTACGACCTCAGACCATGGTCAACGTGGTCGTAAACGCCACAATGTGGTCGTACAGCCTTCCGACCACAGCCAAAACCGGTCGTAAACTACAGCAAGATCCTGCTTCACCTCAGTAGAACCAAATGCATATTCAGGAGGAATTGTTACAAGGGCAACCTCGCCCTTCTTCATGTTTAGCACAGCACGATCAAGACCATCAATAACCTCCTCTGGAAACAGAATATGAACCAAAAGGAACATGTCATTCTTACTGTATCACAGAGTTAAGTTCAATGCATTACTTATTTTAAACAAAACATGCATGGAAAGAGGAAAGAGAAAAGGCACCTTCATCGGTCTTAAATTCAAATGGCTCTTCTTCATCATGCCCCTTCTTCAAAAATACTGTGCCATCTTGGAGTTTTCCAGTTATTTTGACTATAAACAGTAAAATATAATTTGGTTATTACTCACTACAAGACAAAGTAGTTCATTAATCAGATAGTGACTTGTAGGAATACACAGGAGATGGAACAATAGCTATCATGGTTTAGCATACCTTTAACAGCTGCACCCTCATTCGGACGCTCATATCCTTCGCCCTCCTTAAGAACTTTCTTTAGGATTTTCTTATCATCCCCTATTTCTGTAACAGTCTTCCATGAAACCAACTCAAGGTCAACAAGAAGAGCAGCATTTGGGGGTACAGCACCTTCCTCACCAGCTGCTGGTCTACCCTTCTCACCAAATCCATCTGCCATTGCAAGGCTCAAAAACCCGTCATCTTTTTCAAGAAAAGAAAGAGAAGAGTCATGCAAAAAAAGGGATTGAAATCAAAGAAGCTTACATTGTGGCTTAACCGTAAGGAGCACCTTCTCCGCTTTTTTCATGGTTTTGACAGTTTTGGCCAGAGCAGGACAAAAGTACCCTGACACCAGTTTTTTATTTTTTTAGTAAGCAGTTCATTGAGCTCAACAACAGGACATGTACAAAGAGCGAGAGAATCACCATCTTTAACAGTAAACTCAACCCCATCAGACTTTGAGACAACAGCACCATCCTCGAGCCGAGCCTCATATTTCACTACATCAATGCAAATAGTCAGCGACACAAATAGCAAGGGCGATTCATATGATAGGAACCTGTTTCAATAAGCAAAAATTACCAAATACTTCATCGGGATCCTTCGGGTTCTCCCATTTTTCTCCCTCCTTCAGTATCTTCTTGAATATGCCACCATCTTTGCAAATGTCCTTGATACTGGTCCAAGAAAGCAGCTCAACATCGAACTGCAGTGTGGCATTGGGCGGAATAGTTGGAGGTGAACCGGATTCACCGTAAGCCAAATCAGGAGGAATGGTGAAAACATCATTTTCCCCTTTCTTCATGGTCTTGATGCCTTGATCCCAACCCTTTATTACTTGATCTGGACATAAGTTGACAGAAGTCACTGAGCATTGAACGGACACTATAACATGCAGTATCACCATCGAGAAACATAAAACAAACTTGTAAATTGTCAAATGACAGGCAAGACTGAAATGAGAATAAAGCAAAATTATCTCCAAACTTGAATTTACACAATCATCAGCAAATTTTCTCAACCACTACTAGGCCTGGGCGTTCGGGTTACCCGATTTTTTCGGGTCGCGTAGTTCGGGTAATTCAAAATTCGGGTAATGAAAACTGCTACTCGATATTAGCCCCCAAAAAACACTACCTGCAATTTCGGGTACCCGATAATTCGGGTTCGGGTATGCCCGATATACCCGAATTCACAGAAAACCAGCAAACTGCACAGAATTTGCACATAATTTCAGCAGCAATTTGCATAGAATTTCAGCAGTAATTTGCATAGAATAATATATCACAGGCAGTTGTTCAAACAGAGAGAATCATATACTAATAAAGTGATAAGTTCAAGTGTTCAACCGACAACACATCACAAACACAAAGACACAGACACAGAGTCAGTGAGTCGCATCTCAGATTTCGGGTAATTCGGGTAGTTCGGGTACCGGGGGATATTACCCGAACTACCCAAACTAATTTTGGGTAATCAGAATCGCTATCCGAATTTGGGATCGGGTACCTCGGGTTCGGGTATTTCGGGTTCGGGTCTGGGTAATTCGGGTACGGGTAACGGGTAGCGGGTATTTTGCCCAGGCCTAACCACTACGGTCCATTCTACACCAAATAAAATCGAGAAGTGGTGCAGCTACATGAATCTACAGCTAACTAACAACTTGTTCACCTGAATGGTGACAACACCAGCACAACAAGAAGCTAAAATGCTCCTGGGGAGTGGTATAATTGAGCGGCCCTGAGTCTAAAGAGATATCAGCCCACATGCGCATTAAAAGGCTCCAGGGCTAGACAACATCAAGGTTCATTTCCCAGTAGCATCAAACCAGTTACCAGAAAAGCCAGACTCCACTGGTACGTACAGAGCCAGCCGAAACTAAGGGATGTTTTGTTAGAATCATTTCGAACCATGACTGGAATTTAGTAGAAAACAGTAAGTGGAGCTCTGGGCATAATCACATCATTTATGAGACATCTGTATCTAAAATGAGAACGCAGAAAACAAAAAAAAACTTGACAAGAGAAAGAAATGCACCTTGTCCCAACTTGAACTTGAACGGTGTCCCGCAATCACGGCTTGAATCAAACTTTGTTCCATCAAGGAGCGTACCCGTGTAATGCACTGAAACATCAACACAAGGGCATGTCAGTGCAAATGTACTAATCTGCATTCTTGCACAACAAGATGAAGCTATCTAAATATCACCAATTACCAGCATGGCGCAATAAATTTCCCTAAAAACCCAATAAAGCATACAGCAGCAGCAACAACATTATAGGTGACGACCCTATATTTTCTTCCCATAGAAATTCACAATGTTGCAATACAGTAGCGATACCCAAAAACTATGCTTAAACACATCAAAGCCAAAACTACCCTAATGTCCCATAAGCAATTCGAACTTATAAATGGCAGCATAAGAGAACTGAACTACAAATTTCTACTAAATCCACCACTAACCACTAACTCCGCATCCCACAACGAACCATCAAAACCCAAAGCAAGGCATGGACCGGATCAAACGGAAACACATAACTATCTACGGATTTGAGAGGAGGCAGGAGCACGGGTACCTTCGACCTCGAGGGTCTCCCACCCCTCGCCCTCCTTGAGCAGCTTCTTCTTGAGGCCCTGCTTCCCGACCTCCTTCTCCTCGCCTACCTTCATCACCGGTCCATCGTCGCCGCCGAAGTCGCCCATCCCGTCGTCGCCCATCATCATGTCATTGCCGCCGGCTGCCGGGATGTCGAAGTCTTCGTCCATGGCGGGGGCGGGTGAGATGTGCGGCTAGGGATCTCCAGCCGGATCCGGGCGGGAGTCAGCCTGGCGACGGCAGTTGAGACGCCTGCGGTGCAGATGACGACTCGCCTCTTTGCGGACGCTGGCGGCGCGCCTCCCTGGTCCGAGTAGTGACGGTGGAGTCGGCCGGATCCACGGGCGAAGAGGCTGGCCTGACGGAGGAGACGGCCGGATCCGAGGCGGGCGGCGGTCGGCCCGACCGGAGAAGGCCCAGAGAAGGCCGGATCCGGGTGGTCCATCCAGATCCGATCTGGATGGAGTGAGAGCACGAGGAGGGCGCGCTGGAGTGGAGACGGGTATCGCGGGGTGGAGGCAGTGTCGGGGGCGTGGGCGTGGGGTGGGGTTCTGGGTTCAATGATGTGCACGATCCGGATGATTTTGGCCTTAGGATCTTCAATGAGTAAGAGAAGAAGGCTTGAGGAGAGATCCAGACCATTCATTTGTATGAAGTTGGATTACTTTGGTACACAAATCTGGGTGGACTTAGATTAGGCATGACTGTGGGGGTGGTTGAGGGGGGTGGATTTAGTAAAGAAAAGTTTGGTGTATTATATAGGGGTAGAGATATGCATTTTTTATTTGGGAATTAATACTGCGCGGACACATGGCAAAAAATATATCGGATGTTGAGAAAGTCTTCCTTTTTCCTCAAATCCCCTTGGCTGCTTCTTCCTCCCAAAACCTTCCTTCTCCGTCTCCCTCACCTAGCCGCCCAAATCAGCCATCACCCAACCCCAACCACCCCCATCGGCCCCTCCTCCTCCCCCATGTCCCCGTCACCTCCCGTCGAGGCAGCCTGCCACCTCGTGTGGAGAGAGGAGATGGCCGCCGCATGCAGACACGGCCTGCTCCTACACCAGCACCAACAATGGTTGTCGTGGTCCGCATGCAGGCATGGCCTGCTTCTTTGGCCGCGCACGAGTCCGGCCTCCTGCGCGCTGTCGGCTGGCTCGGCCGCCGCGTCTGCCGGCTACAGCTCATTCTTTGCTCAGCCGCCCATCCATACGCCACGAGAGTGCGGGTGGCCTTCTCCTCCCATTGCCGCTAGGTGTTTGTTTTTATTTGCAATATTTTGATTTCATAACAACCAGTGCAACATCGAGATTTTATCAAATATTTTTGTTGCATATATGACCGAGAAATGTTACATATATAATTGAGAAATATTATAACCAGACGTACAGAGCTAGCGCCCAATCCCTTTTCATTTCCTTACTTTCTGGGTTCTTTTTAATTAGGTTATAACTTTATATGGCTCGTGTGCTCCTTGGGCCATCTGCAACTGTGCCTTGACTAGCTATTGCACGATGCTAACACTGAAGTTTCCTGTCTCCCAGAAATGTGGATAGTTTTATTCTTCCCTGTATCGTTCACTAACAGAGGTTGTAAAGCTCCCGACAGTAAAAACGTTGAGCTTATACTATTTAGGTTTGAATCATCTAAATTTATACTGTGGTAAATCTACCTGGTGGAGTTTCGAGATCATGTTTCAATCCAGTGTTCTCGATCAGCTAAATGATTTTAGAAAAAAAAATGCATGATGCTAAGTTTCTTTCTTGTCTCGTAGAATGTAGATAGTTTTTGTTCTAGTCTACAATGGTATTGTGGTGGATATGATAATCTCATTTGGTAAAACTATTTTTTTGTATATTTTCTTATTGGCTACCTATGTTTTTCTAAATTGCGTTGCAAATGGAGATTGTTACGTTCCCAAAACAATATTAGTTAAACTTTAATCTAATTAATCTATACATATATAGACAATTAGTGATATTCAAGGTACCTCTTTTGCTTTAGAGGTCTAAAAATCCCACAATAATCCATAAATCAGAAGAAAAAAAAGAGAGCAAAATTCTTAGAAATTCTCTCACTAATCAAGAGAAGAGCTACACCACTTATTTTAATAAGACTAAATTATAACAATGTAGATTAATCATGTCAAAATATTAGCATTACATAGCCCTCCCCATGCAATTTACAAGGCTAATCAATATATGCCACGGCACATGGCCGAGAGCGCTACTTATGATGCCATGGAACTGTGGATTACCTTCTTTACATTTATTTCCAGCAGTGGTGAAGCCAGGAATGAAATTAAGGGTGGGTTGAACTATTTATACGTCTAAACTAAGTTGACACAAAATTAGCCTTTTACTCTTATAAAATTTCAAATTCATATAGAAATTATAAATTGGATGGAGACAAACAATGAAAAATAGAGAAATAGAAAGTAGGTATCTCGATAATAGAAAGCACCATGAATGCAGAGTAGCGATAAGTCACCTATATATAAAAAATATCAAAATTAGTGATATAATAGAAAATTATGAATGACAATGAAAATTTAGTTCGTATGAAATATACCAGAATTAAGCTAATTTGAATCACGAGATAATAGAAACAAAAGGCGGCATCTTTTTCCACACTATATCCAATGTTCTTATCATTTTCACGGCGAGGGCTCAGCAGTGGCGGTGCCTTCGGGGCACGTGCGGGACCACATCATCACGGAGCGACAGCGGAGGGAGAAGATCAACCAGAGGTTCGTCGAGCTCTCCACCGTCATCCCCGAACTCAAGAATGTTCATATATATTTCACTTTCTTTCTTCTTTTTTTCTTTGATTGATTATCTCTTCTTTAATTTTATGATTTTCATTACTCCTCCTCCTCTTTAATTTTATGATTTACATATATTATTTCACTTTCTTTCTTTCTTTGATTGGTTGATTAGCTCTTCTTTAATTTTATGATTTTCACTTCTTCTCCTCCTCCTCGTCTTCTTTAATTTCATACTTATTGTTAACCTTCCCATCAAGGAAAGCTAACTTCTCTTTGGATTTGTTGATCTCTTTCTTTCTCTCTCTATTTTTACTATGTATAGAGTTGCCACGGGGGAAGTGAAGCTCAAGCTGCACTAAGCTTTCCCGGTGGCTACGCCCCTGGTTTCCAGGACTAATCCAAGATATTAACCATGCAAACTCATAGCCTCATTTGACCCGTTTTGTTGGAGCCTAGGAGGCGTGTTAGATCGAATATTTTCATTTATAACAGATTTTTTAGAGTGGAGATAATTGGCTAATGTAGTTGCCATACGTGAAAAATTGACAGAAATAACGTACCTAGCGTGAAGTCGGTGGGAGCTGGTCAAACGCTCGTCATCGTCGAGAGAGCTAAAGTCTATGAAACGGTTGGATCATTTTAGGTCTTCTACAAAAGGATACATAAGACTTATTAAAACTATACTCCCCCTAGTCAAAAGAGAGACATCCTAGGATACATGTAATCAAACTCTATTAACTCTGATCAAAGATAAAGTTTAAAACATAGGGTTTGTATATATGAAAACGATATGGGTGAATTGTCATAAAAATATTTTCATAATAGTGCATTTTGACAACTTTTTAATATATGATAAGAGAATTTAGTGGTCAAATAAATATCTTGTTGGCTTTGAAAAATAAAAAATGTTACTCTTTTGTGATTGGAGAATAATATTATATGAAATCCTACCGCTGAATTGCTGGCAATTAATTGGGTTCAAGCAGTACGTGGCGGAGCCATGTTGGATTGGGGTCAATTGACCAACAGCGTCCTTGTAAGACAGTCGGAATTAATAGAAAATCCTGTAAAACAATGCAAAACATATAGAATTGACCCTGTAGAGACAGATAATTGTGTATTGACCATAGGAGGTCGGAGTTGTGCTCCGCCACTAGACTCGAGGAATCATATATTTAGATCACATCTGTGAATTATTTATGATTCCTTTACAGCGCGTTTGGTTCGTTGGTGAATGAAGCCTGGCTGCACCATGCAAGCCTGGCTCGCCAGAAACGCAAATGAAATCCGTATCTCGAGAGCCAGGCTCTGAGCTGCCTTTTGCATCTGAAGAGCCAGATTCAGACCTCGATGCGGGCAACCAAACAACTGAAACTTGCATCTGAGGAGCCTGGCTGGGCAAGAACCGGGCAACCGAACGCCCCATTAGAGAATGAACCGTTTCACGTGAAATTTCTAGTCCTCTCAAAAGTTCCTTTTCGAACATACTATTACAAAAAAAACTATACTAGACGTCTTATCATAGATAATTTTCTCGAACCGTCTGTATTATAATTATCACATACGGTTTTACAAACGTGATTCATGTACCGTCTGTCATATCCCACTATCATAGACGGTTCTTGTTAATAACCGTCTGTGATATTTCGTAGACGATTATTAATACAAACCATCTGTAATAATTGCAGACATCACAGACGGTTTTTAATTAGAACCGTATGTAATAGTTCACAGACGATTATTAATATAAACTGTTTGTAGTAATTGTGTATCATAGACGGCTTGTGGTTGAAACCGTCTGTGATATGCTTCCTCTCCCCGATGCGCGTCTTCGATCATTTCGGCTCCTAGATACATCTCTTCGTCTCACGAGCCAGATGTATTCTTTGTTGTATAAAAATGATCATCCGCCACCATAGATTAATCCTGTATGAGCACCTCGCCGACCGGCTATCTTCCTTGTCTTTCAAACACAAATAAATGGTTCCCTATTCTTCCTTATCGCCGGCATTGATGGCCAACCTAGCTATCCTGGACGAGCACCTCGTCAGCCATACGCTGGCGGACGCTGCAGAAGAACACTTTGTCAACAGTGTCCTCCCTCTTATGTCCGAGGATTTGCCAAAGCAGTTGAAGGCCACCTTCCACCGTCTTGACATCCTCCTCCGTCGCGTTTTCCGGTTGGTCTCCCGTTTCCAGTGAGCTAACCTCGCCATCGACGTAGTCCTCCACAATGACATTGCATGTCTCCAAGAGGCTTGCCGTCGCTTGGAGTGCTTAGTCAAGGTAGCGGGTGACCGAGTCAACCTTACTGAGATCCCTCAAGAAAGAGAAGAGAGCCTATGCACTCAATTCGACTTGATTGTTCAATTGGAGGGTGTTCGGGACACACTCGAATGAGTGCGTCAATGGGTGGATGTATTTCAAGCTTCGTTCGCTGATAATCCCGAACCGTTCGATGCCGACCACGTCGCCTATGAAGTTTTGAGTACGGAGATCGCATGCTACCTCTAACACTAGAAAACATCGAAGCAGTTAGGTTTCTACTTTTTTGTTATCTTTTGTAAGAAATGACTGGACACGCTATTTGGGCACCGTATATTTGTAAAATCAACCAGTTGAATTTGTATTTACTCTCTTTTATATATGTAAATGGTCTCGGTATAACGATATGACGGCATTACTAACCGGTAAAAAGCAACTAAGTAATACATATTTACTCCTGAGTCATTACTGAATTTGTATTTATGTATATAAGAATGAATTTAGATTCTAGAACTGTATTTATCATAGATGGTTCTACTTTAGAACCGTCTGTGATATTTATTCGTAGACGGTTATTAATATAAACTATCCATGATAAGTAATTATAACAGATGGTTCGAAATAATAACTATCTGTGAAATCTCATATTATCACAGATGATTCTTGTTAAAAACCATATGTGAATTGTCACAAACGGTTATTAATGAGAATCATCTATGATAGTGCAAGATCACAGACGGTTCATGATTGGACATGTTTGGGATACACCGCGTTATTAAATGGCTAGCCAACGGGATCCCGACAGATCTGTCTTCATTGCACTACAAACGATTTCATAATAAAACTGTCTGTGATAATGTATAACATCACAAACAGTTCCATAATAGAACCGTATGTGATAATGGTAATATCACAGATGGTTCTATAATAGAACCATCTATGATATGCTATACATCACAAATGATTACATCATAGAATCATCTGTGATATTAATATTATAAATGGTTATTTAATAGAATCATCTGTAATAGTTCTTCTATAAGTAAGTCCATTGCTAGGTTTTACGCTCTTACTCCTCTCACTCGCATACCCCGTCGCTTCTCGTCCCTCAACCTTAACCGCCGCTATAAAACCCAGCGTCTCCTTCCTCTCCTTCCTCACCAGGCGTGGTGGTCCCGCCGCCTCTCCTCCTGATGTCGCCTCTCCTCCTGGCACCGCCTCTCCTTCCCGTCACCTCTCGTCCCGACGCTACCTCTCCTCCTAAAGGTATGGATCCCAAATCACACTTTTTTTACGTCATGTGTGATATATATGTTTATATCTGTTAATGTGTGTTCATGAGTTCTCTCCTCCTCGTCGCCTCTCCACCCCGAAGGTATGGATCCCAAATACCACTTTTACCTCATGTGTGATAGATCCCTCTATATCTGTTAATGTGTGTTCAAGAGTTCTCTCCTCCCCATCGCTTCTCCTCCCGAAGGTATGAATCCCAAATCTCACTTTTTAGCTCATGTATGTTACATCCGTCCATATCTGTTAGTGTCTTTTTTATGTGGAACCCAGAAAGGAATGGGGGAAATGAATGTGGGAGCGAAAGTGGGCCTGCTTATGTCAGGCTGGAAGTGGTAAGGTTGTTGGGGGTAGTCTCGTGTGGTCCTCTCGCAAATGAAGACATGAATGGTGGTCCTTTGTCATTGCCGAAAATGTTGCCTCCATATCGTTCTCACGGTCAGCCTTCTAGGTGTCCAGTGGTCCACACTCTCCTTCAGCTTCCATTCTTGTCTCCCCCTCTGACTCTTCTTACTTCAAGTAAAAAAGGGCGTGAAACACTGTGAGCCAGAGTTGTAGTTGTATAAGAGGAACATTACAGCACTATACACTTGGGTTTCGAAAGGCATAAAGCAAATTAATTTGCTTCATGTCTTTTCAAGCCCAAGTGTACGGTGTTTTAATATTTGTCTTGTAGTTATTGAGAAATACATGTCCCTACCTCCGACTCTCCTCTCTTTACTTCTATGGGTGGGCTACTAGTTCAAGTAAAAAAGGGCTGAAACACTAGGAGTCAGAGTAGTAGTTGTACAAGAGAAACATTACAGCACTATACACGTGAGCTTCAAAGGGGGTGAAGCAAATTAATTTGCTTCAGCTCTTTTCTAGCCCATGTGTATGGTGCTTTATTGTTTGTCTTTTAGTTGTTGAGAAACACATGTTCCCTCCTCCGACTCTCTCCTTACTTCTGTGGGTGGGCTACTAGTTCAAGTAAAAAAGGGCATGAAACACTACGAGTCGGAGTAGTAGTTATACAAGAAGAACATTACAGCACTATACACCTGAGCTTCAAAAGGGTTGAAGCTAATTAATTTACTTTAGCCCTTTTCAAGCCCATGTGTATAGTGCTTTATTGTTCATCTTTTAGTTATTGAGAAATATATGTCCCCTCCTCCGAGTCTCCTCTCCTTACTTCTATGGGTGGGCTGCTGGTTCAAGTAAAAAAAAGGTATGAAACACTAGGAGCTAGAGTAGTAGTTGTACAAGAGGAATATTACAGAACTATATACCTTGCTTCAAACAACAGGACGTGGGACGTGGGAGAAGCAAATAGCAAAGCGAATAGTATGTGGACAGAGATGGCAATTCGCATTAGGAAGGTGGCTACGGAGGTGTTGAAGTGACCCAAGGGACAAGAGGAGAACCAAAAGACACATGGTGACGGCGATTAGACCCGTGATGCTATATGGAGTAGAATGTTGGGCGAATAAAAGACAACATATACAGAAAATGAGTGTAGCGGATATGAGAATGCTACGGTGGATCTAAGGTCACACAAGGCAGGATCGCATCCGCAATGATGATATACGTGATAGGGTGGGGGTAGCACCAATTGAAGAGAAGCTTGTCCAACATCGCTTGAGATGGTTTAGATATCTCCAATGAAGGCCTCCTGAGGCACCGGTACGTAGTGGAATTTTAAGACGTACTAAAAACGTAAGAAGAGGCAGAGGTCGACGAAGACTAATGTGGGAGGAAGCAGTTAAAAGAGACTTGAAGGATTGGAATGTATCTAAAGAATTACCTTTGGATAGGAGCGCATGGAAGTTAGCGATCCACGTACCGGAACCACAAGAAAGTTAGGGGCAGTGTTTTAGGCTCTCGGCACAGATAGCAGGATGTATGGCTTAGGGTTTTAGCATTGTAGGTTTTATTTCAATGCTCTTATCTCTTTGATCTTGAGAAGGTTTCATTCCTAACCTACCCCAACTTGTTTGGTACAAAAGGCTTTGTTTGTTGTTGTTGTTGTTTGTTGTTTACTGTTTGCTGTTTGAAGCATAAGTGTATGGTGCTTTAATATTCGTCTTGTAGTTATTGAGAAATGCATGTCCCCTCACAGCTGAGACATTGGGCTATGTGATTTAAGATGTTAGTATTGCAAAGAGATCTTGTAGTAGTAATATACGTCGCCGAATGTTCTAATTTATTGAAAGATCAACCATGTGCTAATGTTTATGCTCACAACTCATAGTAATTAGTTTTTTCCTGTAAAAAATATGATGTCATCGACGTCATTGAATAGGACTGATGCTCTGAAGACTGGGGTAACTAGGCATGGCAGAGGAGTATTGAAAAGGCCAAAGGGCCAAATGACCATCACAACGGTCTCTCCGGATAGGGTCCCTCTGCAACCAAAGAAAGAAGCGGTAGCATTTTAGACTACCTACGGGATACTTAGAAGACAACAGGTCTTCATCACCATAGCAAACTGGAAAGGTTTGACAAAAGACAAGAAAAGTGCGATGTGTACAAAAATTTCAAACATGTTCGAGATCCCAACAGAAGTCCAGGTACTCGTGCAATGGCAGGTTTTCCTCGCAATGAAAAAGCATGAAAGACCTTCAAAAGCACAATTGTCACGAAGTACGTGACCAAGTATCACACACCCTTCATGAGGTAACTTTTGTGTCACCGGAAACATGGGAGAGCTTTGTGCGAATGAAGATGATGATCGAATTTAAATAGGAAAGTGCAGCACACAAGGCTCTCCAGACACAAAACACTCACCCCCATTGATGCGGGGGATTGCCCAATCTTCACGGCGTAGGATCGATGAAGATAATTTGGATATGTGCAACCTGACGAATCGATGGCGCCAACCACTGTTAGAACATCAACCTACGATAAAAGAATTCACCCAACCATACACTCGTGATTCCGTCTACCCGACCACCAAGTAGACGCGTCGTCGCTCCGGCCAATCACAAGGAAACACAAGAATGACAGGGAAGAACGCTCGATTCCCCTCTAGGTTGCAATCATATGCCAAACCCTAGGAGGAACAAGCGTATAGATCTCTGGAAAAATAGTAGATCTGTTTTTCTGTTGGTGGTCATCTGTCAAAGTGTTTGGCAATTACAAAGTAAATAGCGACTCCCTCGGCCGAACGCACCGAGTCTCATCCAAAACGACTCGACCCTCATTCGGAACCGACTCAACAACAAAAAAACACAACCGAGTTTAGTTCAGACTCACAGCACGTAACAAATAACAAGTAGATCCATGGATTGTGCATAGATTTTGCATTTGTAATAGTGCTCTCTCATGCATGCATGTAGACCGACTAGATAATTCGTTGACTAAAAGTGGCTTCATAGATTGTGCATGAATTTGATGTTTGGAATAGTCCCCTTGACTAAAAGTGTCTTCACGGTTGTGCATGAATTTGATGTTTGGAATTGAGTCTTCTCTTTCTTTACTTCCTTCCATTGAATTTCTTGATGGTACTTCTTCACGTGACAAATCTGAGAACAATTAAATAGCAACTATTAGGTAGCATATTATTCTCATATAAATTAAACCCAAAGTTAACTAGGAGCGAGTTCACCTGTTGATTAATCTTTTTAGCTCATGCTCGTGTAGTCGGACCATCTTCTCAAGTACTTTGAAAGGACCATCTCCCCGCGGCATTAACTTGGACTTACGTTTGTCTAGAAAGCATTCTTTGCGTAGATGCACCCAAACCAAATCACCTAGTTCAAATAACATCTTGTTTCTTGACTTGTTCGCCTTCTCAGCATAGTAACGTGCCTTCTTTTCAATTTTTTCTTTAGTCTTGACATGAATTTTCTTCACAAATTCAACACGTTTTGATACCTCCGTATTAACTTTTTATGTAGTGGAAGTGGCAGCAAATCAAGTGGCGTGATTGTTTTAAAACCATACACCACCTCGAACGGGCACAATTGAGTAGTAGAGTGTACCGCCTTATTGTATGCAAACTCCACATGCGGCAAACAATCTTCCCACTCTTTTAGATTCTTCTTGATCATCATTCGTAGTAGCATTGATAGTGTTCGATTCACCACCTCCGTTTGTCCATCCGTTTGTGGGTGACAAGTTGTTGAGAATAACAACTTTGTCCCAAGTTTGAACCACAAAGTCGTCCAAAAATAGTTCATGAATTTGACATTGCGATCTGAAACAATTGTCCTTGGCATGCCATGCAATCTTACAATTCCCCTAAAAACAAGTCAGCTATATGCAACGCATCGTCGCTTTTGTGACAGGGAATAAAATGTATCATTTTAGAGAATCCATCCACAACAACGAAAACTGAATCCCTCCCCCTCTTAGTCATAGGCAATCATAAAACAAAGTCCATACTAATATCCTCCCAAGATGCACTAGGAACAGAAAGTGGAGTATATAAACCATGTGGATTAAGTTTAGATTTCGCTTTATGGCATGTCACACATCGCTGTACAAACCATTGGACATCATGCCTCATCTTAGGCCAATTAAAGTGATCGCTCAACATCATGAAGGTCTTCTCTCCCGAAGTGTCCCATCAATCCTCCTGCATGAGATTCCTGCAATAAAAGCAAACGTACAGATGAATCTGGAACACACAATTTGTTAGCACGAAATAAGAACCCATCATGAACATGGAACTTGTCCCATCCTTTCCCATCTCTGCATTTAGAATATGGTTTTAAAATTCATGGTCGGAAGCATATAAATCTTTCAAGCTCTCTAATACAGATACCTTTACTTCCAATTGATTTAAAAGCACATTCTTCCTAGATAAAGCATCAGCTACCACATTCGCTTTTCCCTTCTTGTACTTAACAACGTATGGAAAAGTTTCAATGAATTCTACCCACTTGGCATGTCTACGATTCAGTTTAGCTTGGCTCTTCAAATATTTCAAAGGTTCATGATCAGAGTGAATAACAAATTCTTTAGGCTAAAGATAATGTTGCCAAGTTTCAAGCACACGCACCAAAGTATACAATTCTTTATCATGCACAGGATATATAGTTCAATTGAGCACTTCCTAGTTTCTCACTAAAGTATGCTACTGGTTTCTCTTCTTGCATTAAAACACCACCAATACCTATTCCACTGGCATCACATTCAATTTCAAAAGTCTTAGTGAAATCAGGCAAAGCGAGCAATGGTGCTTCAATTAATCGTTTGTTTAATTCTTGAAAAGCGTTTTCCTGTGATGTACCCCATTCAAACACAACACCCTTTTTAGTTAATTCATTTAATGGGGCAGCAATGGTGCTGAAATATTTAATAAAACGATGATAAAAGCTAGCAAGACCATGAAAGCTTCTGACTTGACTAACATTCACAGGTGTAGGCCAATTCTTAATTGCTTCAGTTTTAGATTCATCTACCTCAATGCCTTGTCCAGAAACAACATAGCCTAAGAACACAACTTTATCAGGATAAAAAGTGCATTTGTCCAAATTAGCATATAATTTCTCACTTCTAAGCACTTCTAGCACTTATCTAATATGATCAATGTGTTTATCCATCATTTTGCTATACATCAATATATCATCAAAGTATACCACAATAAATTTGCCAATGAATGCTCTTAAAACATGAGTCATCAATCGCATGAGTGTACTAGGTGCATCAATCGCATCAAATTTTGTTTTAAAAGCAGTCTTCCATTCATCACCAAGTTTCATCCTAATTTGATGGTATCCACTTCTCAAATCAATTTTAGAGAATATAACAGCACCACTAAGTTCATCTAGCATATCATCTAACTTAGAAATATGATGTTGATATCTAACAGTGATGTTGTTAATGGCACGCCAATCGACACACATTCTTTATGTACCATCTTTGTTAGGAACAAGAATTACAAGGACAGTACAAGGACTAAGACTTTCGCGTACGTACCCTTTCTCAAGTAGCTCTTGCACTTGGCGCTGAATTTCTTTAGTTTCCTTCGGATTGGTGCGGTATGATGGACGGTTTGGAAGTGATGCGCCGAGAACTAGATCAATTTGATGCTCTATTTCGCGCAATGGTGGAAGTCCCGCTAGAATTTCTTCTGGAAACACGTCCTCAAATGCCTGCAAAAAAGAGGAAACACCACTAGAAAGAGAGGTTAAGTCATTAGTTGAAAGTAAAATGGTTGCATCTTTATACACAAGCACAAAGTGCACGTTTGATGGGTCATTGCTCACATCTTTCAAATCTGATTTTGTGACTAACATAACCATCCCTCCCTCACTCTTACTTTTTCCTCTCATATTTGGCTTGTGGCTCTCACTCACCGATGTGTGGAAGTCTCTCTTTTCTTTCTTTTTACCCTCATTTTTCAGCAAGCTTCCTTTGCTGAAATTCAGTTTGTATTTGACTAGGAGTCATTGGATTAAGCTCCTTTGTCTTATCCTTCCACTTGAATGCATATCTATTGGAACGGCTATCATGTTGCACACTACTATCATATTGCCATGGCATTCCCAATAGCAAATGGTACACTGTCATGGGCACCACATCACACTCAACGGTGTCCTCATAATCAACAATCTTGAAAGTAACATGCATCACAAATTAAACCTTCACATCCCCACATTCGTTAAATCATTGTACATGATATGGACGTAGATGTTTCAGCATCTTTAAACCAAGCTTTTGACATAATTCAACACTAGCCAAGTTATGACAACTACCACCATCAATAATAAGTTTAATTACCTTGTTGTTTATCTTGGCTTGTGTTTGAAATAAGTTGAATCGCTGCGGATGTGCATCTCCTTCTTGTACAAGCATGCTCAAATTTTTTGTGACAACTAATGCCTCTCCCGTTTTATAATTCAACACATCAACCTCTTCATTGTCATCCGATGCATCCTCATATTTCTCCTTTTCATGGCTAAGCTCAAGCTCATCTTCACTTGCAGATTCATACTCTCCATCTTCCATCACAAGCATAACTCGGTTGTTGGGACACTCTCTAGAAATATGCCCACGCGCCAAACACTTGAAGCATTTAATTTCTCTACTCTTTGTTGTAGCCCCAATTGAGGATGTAGGGGGTGGAGTAGCCTTCTTCTCACTTGGTGTAGGTGCTGTTTTTGCAATTGAGGAAGGACGAGCATTAGTATTTGAATTAGTACTAGCTGAAAATGTACCTCGTCCCAAATTGAATCGTGCTTTGGTGGCATTAGAGGATGATGATGAGGAAGCTTTCAAGTTGAAAGATGTTGTCCTTGGTACTGGTTTTAAATCTTCTAATAACAGCTTCTCTGCCTTGGTCGCTTGATGCACCAAATCAACAACAGTATTGTAGAGCTGATATTGCTCAATGCGTTTAATGTTTTTGTTTAAACCAAACAGAAAACGCGCAAGTGTTTGCTCTTCATCTCCGTGCACATGTGCCCTAATCATGGCTTGCTCCATATCCTTGTAATATTCCTCCCTGTCTCAAATTCTACAGTTTATCAAAAAGATCACGTTTATAAGTGTTAGAAACAAAGCGTGCTCTCAACACTTGCTTCATTTCAGCCCACAATGCAATTGGAGGTTCTCCATTCTCTTCTCTTTGGTTCAACACTTGCTCCTACCAAATCAATGCATACCCATCAAACTCAAGTGATGCCATATGTAGCTTCTTCTCCTCTGAATAATTGTGCATCCGGAAGATTTTATCTACCTTAAGCTCCCATGTGAGATAGGCATCTGAATCGGAAGCACCTTCAAGCTTGGGAATAGTGAATTTGAGTTTCCCAAATTTCTCCTCCACGTGTGGGTCATCATGACGACGGCCATGGCGTTGGTATTTGTCGTTGCGCTGTAGCCAAAAGTCATCGTCATAGTCCTCATTCTGGGCGGCACCACCGCGCCCACGGCCTCACCCACGGCCACGGCCTCTCCCTTGGCCATGGTTAGTGCCGAAGATACCTCCCCCGTGCCTGGGAAAGGCTGGTCAAACCGCATTGGCGGCGGCTCGATCCGCATGAGCTTCTCTAGCGAATCGTGCAGCCCTCTTCTCATCGGTCTCGTCAAGCTCAACACCTTCTTCATGGACGCCAATTGGGCCTCGTTCTCTTCAAAGCTCCTCTAGTATCTCCCTCCTCAAGACGCTCATGTTGTCATTCAACTGAGTGTTCAAATCATTCGTGAGCTTCTCAAGGTCCGCCTGGGTCACATATGCTTGTTCTCCTTCTTTTCCTGCCATGGTTAGTGCAAACAACAAGAAAATCTATGTATGTGGTTGTGGAAAGTTTTATTTGTGGAATTCACTCAACCTCACCTTCCCTTACCAACCGAAGTTCTTATGCGTTCTTGATGGAATTGGAGAGCTACACGCACTTTAGTGACGGTAGACAACACAAGGTGATAGATTAAGCGAATTCAATTGCACAAGCACTGTTATAACAATGGCTTATATGTGGAGCTTGAAGGGAAAATAATAACCTATGCAATCTGCAATTCTTGATGTTGTTAAGTTAAGTAATAGTCCAAGCTAGAATTCTTTGCCTAAGTGCTGATCCAAAAGGTTTAAGTGAAGTATATGAACGCACACGCAAAGATCAATGTGACTCAATGCAACAAAGGAATGAGCTAAATAGAAGCGATCTGAAATTGAGAGTTAAATAGATTGTTTTGCACCAAGTACTAGGAGAGACGTTACCCAATTGCAATGATATGAATGTAATGGCACAAGATTGCTCAAAGGAATTAAATACACAAGCTGAAAATTATATATTAGAATTAGCTAACCCCAATTTGGCCAACGCTCACTTTTTTCTTTCTTCTTTTTTTTACTTGTAGTTGGCACGAAGATTTAGCTTTCCCTTGCACAAAAAAATAAAATTTCAGAAAGTGTATATTAATACTAAGAACAGCTCTTAATGTAATTATCAAAGACTAGTCTCAAAGATGAATGGAAAAAAAATCATAACACTGTAGCAAGTACTGTTCATGGTACTGTAGCAGGCACTGTTCATGGTACTGTAGCAAGTTACTGTTTATGACACTGTAGCACATTATTGTATCATTGCCGTGGCACTGTAGCGGTACTGTCGTGTACTATAGCGATCACGAATTTTTTTTTGTTTAGACGAAACAAAGTAAATAACACAATGAACAAGCGACGCAAAGGAACACGACGATCAGCACCTAAACAAAATTCTAATAGACGAAAACTCAACAAAACTCACAAAAATAACAGATGCAAAAACTAGGGTTTAGATTTTTTTGGCTTTTCGTGTATAGGCAAAAAATAAATCTAACTACGGGTAAATTGATCCTACCGTATCAACCGCGCTCTGATACCAAGATGATGTAGGGGATTGCCCGATCTTCACGGCGTAGGATCGATGAAGATAGTTTGGATCCGTGCAACTTGACGAATCAATGGCGCCAACCACTGTTATAACAACAACCTACGATAAAAGAATTCGCCCAACCACACGCTCGTGATCCCGTCTACCCAACCATCAAGTAGACGCGTTGTCGCTCCGGCCAATCACAAGGAAACACAAGAACGATGGAGAAGAACGCCTGATTCCCCTTTAGGTTGCAATCAAATGCCAAACCCTAGAAGGAACAAGCGTATAGGTCTCTGGAAAAATAATAGATTTGTTTTTCTGTTCGTGGTCGTCTGTCAAAGTGTTCAGCAATTACAAAGTAAATAGCGACTCCCTCGGCCGAAGGCACCGAGTCCTTGGAAAATAAGGAGCACCCAGGTCACATGCGAGGCCTAGGGGTTTATGTATCTTGGAGGTATGGATTCCCAAACGACTCTGAGGTGTATAGGAGTAGGAAGAGATCCAAGGCCGAGCGCGAGGAATGTATGAAACGGGACTTTGATGCAAAACTTGACAACATAACAGCCTCACTTCAAGGAGAGATAGATGCATTGTGGGAAGAACTGAGAGAAGTCCACAACCAGTCGCAAGCCACCCCTGTTATTGCAGTACCCAGTCCCCCTCAACGTCGGAGCAGCTGCGCATTCGTGCCACTTTCTGAACATAGCGACACCCACTTACCTATCGACAATATCCAGGTAGTGTACATCTCTATAATACTACATAGATAGACCTGGTCGACGCCTTAGCTCATCGTGTATTGTTGTGTAAGAGGCCACATCGTGCACCCTCAGAATCAGGGTTGTTGGCTCCATTCTCATTAACGCTGGGTGGAGGTTGGCATATTCATGCCTGCCAAGGACATTGGTGCACGATACCCAACTAGGGACTGTTTTCCCGAAGGTCCAAGTGGACAAGATTAATGACATTTTCAGGGTCGTCTCACTGGAGAGGCCTCCAAACAGATAAATCAAGACACTAAGGAATGTCGTCCACACTTTCATCCAATGGCCCAAGAGGGACATCACTTGGACCCTTCCATGACGCGATCTCCACACAACCATGCATGTCAAACAGAACCCTCTATGACTCCACCTCAAGCTCCGCTTCACAAGTCCATCACATCTACTTCTGTGGAGACGACGCCAAAGATGTATCGCAAACAAGGCGCTAAGGCCAAACCAAAGAAGACTAAGCTGCCTCTCGAATACTAGAAGTACCAGCTTGGACTGTCGTTGGTCTCTGAGTCACAATTACCTAGCCTTGGACTAGTTTATAGGTCTTTGCATACCTAACAAATACAGATGTCCAATAGGAAGCCAAATTGGCAAAGTGGATTCACCGTGAGATACACGGAGGCGTATTTTCTCCACAACTTGAGCTACATTGTCGTGACCTTTGAAGACTTACTTTTGCTATTCAACCTTAATGAACTCAATGCCTCACTTCTACGATGCTGGACAATATAAGTGTACATTACAATGAAGTCCTACATTCATGTAATATCGATAAATGTCATAACTCATTGCTTATGTATAGATCTATGATTCAACGAGTCCGGCGACGGTGACAACCGGTAGGTTTCCTCGACCCGTACTTAGTCTCTAAGCAATCCATCCATGCAAACGTATCCTTCGTTAAAGAATACATAATGATGGGATTGCTTGCTCACACTAACAAGGAGTACATCATGATACCCTTCAATAAGGGGTAAGTACTTCACTAGTTACCAAACAAGTTTTATTTGTACTTTATATGCAACATGAACTTAAGATTAATCACTATAGCGACACACATGACTAGATCTCACTGGATTCTGATTGTAATTGTACCAAAGTGGAGCAAGGTGATATACCTTGATTCCCTAATTAGGAGAAACTACGACTTCACCCGTATGCAACAAACACTACTACAAAAAAGGCTATACTGGACGCCTCATCACAGACGGTTCTGGGAAACCGTCAGTGTTACAATTATCACAGATAGTTTTATAAGCATGACCGTCTACATTACAAGCGATGGCTAGAATCGTCTATGGTACATAATTATCACAGATGGTTCAAATTAAAAACCATCTGTGATGTCTGCAATTATCGCATACAGTTCTTAACAAGAACTATCTGTGAATTATCATAGATGGTTTGGATTAAAAACTGTCTGTTATAATTGCAGACATCACAGATGGTTTTTAATCTGAATCATCTGTTATAATTGCATACATCACAAACGATTTTTCATTTGAACCGTTTGTGAAAATGCCACATCACCGATCTGTGACATCTCCCAAAGGATCCTGATGTCATCTGTCCATTCTCTCCGCATCGAATGGCGGGCATCGGTCTCCTCCCACCTCTCGCCCCTTATTACTCTCCCTCACTCTTCGCCCAATTTCACTCCAAGAACCAACACTGATGAGGACATCCCAACTGCTCCTAGTTCAACCACTCCATTGCAAGAAGCTCCAACTCCTCCAATTGAACCAATAGGGCCGATTACACGGGCACGAGCAAAGAAACTACAAGAGGTGAACTTGTTCTTTAAAGAGTATACTTTTGATAAGAATATTTCCTACCTAATTCTAGTGCCTTGTGTGAACTTAGATATGAAGAGGAGGTTACATGCCAATGCCCATTCAGCTGTTCAACAGATTCGAAAACTTCAGAGGCCATTTTGAGGCCCTAAATGACTTTTTTTTGGGTTTTTTCTTTTTTTTTCAAAGCTTCATCCTTATGGATTTTTGGATGTAACTTTTTGCTAGCTTTCAAATGAGTCCAAAAACATCGAAAATGGAGTCCGTATGCAACAGTTATGGCTGTTTTATTGAGCATCGCTCCAAGACCAAAACTGATGCACTGTGAAGATGATCCATGGCCTGCGTGCCACTTGTTTTGGCTGATGGAGGTGTTTGTTTTTTAAATGAATATAAATTAGATGTATAGTAATGGTACATATGTGTATTTGTTCATGAATGGTTAATGTTAGTTCATTTTAGTTAATTGATTTATGAAATGGATGTGCCAGCTTGTTTCTGAAATGAATGTGAATTGGATGTATAGTACATGTACTTGTTGTATTTCTGCTTATTTCAGATGGCATTGCTAGTATTTCCTAAGGCTAGCCAATAAATAGAAATAGATTTAGCAATACAAAAGAATATCATAGACGGTTCGATAGGACAAATCATCTGTGATACACTATTATAGACGGTTTCATCTACAAACCATCTGTGATATGTCATCTAGCACAGACGATTTCATCTACCGTCTGTGTTAAAAACCGTCTATGTTGTAACTTATCACAGACAGTTTGAGAGCCGTCTGTGATAACCACCTATTATCACAGACACATTAAATCAGACGGTTCAGAAACTGTTTGTGATGAGGGTTACGAACCGTCTATGATGACCCTTTGTGTAGTAGTGAAACTGAGAGACCATGTGGTTATGACCTCATGTTTGTGATGAGTAATTGACGAGGGTTTTAGAAAGATTGAGTTTGGTTTGTGCATTTCGTGCCATGATGGCATTTGGCTCAGTCAGGTTTGGTTAGATTGACTTGAGGCGTATTCTTCTTCTCGATTGGTCGTTTGGGTCATTTCTTACTTAAGTATGATTCATTGATGCTAATTGTGTTTACTTGTGTCGAGCGGTGCTATGTGATGTGTTTCTTGTCTGTGATGGCTGTAGGACGTCGAGGTGGAGTCGTGGCGAGGCACGGAGGACCGGACTAGGCACAGGTGGTGCCGAGGTCAGAACGGTCGAGGTATGCCAAAGACAGCGAGGGCTCGAGGTAGCTGCGAGGCTTGGACGACAAGGAATGAGGAAGCTTCCCGGAAGGTGCACGAGGGGCGTTTTGGTAAAAGCGTAAAGCTACACAAGTGGAAGCGATTCCGTTCGGGATTTAGCGGGCATAACGGGTTGGAGACCCGTTAGCCAAAGGCTATAAATATGAGAAGTTTTCTGGTTGTTGGTATGGATTCTAGGGCTTGAGGGGTTGTTAGGGTTTTGCTTTAATCAAAATGGCCTTTGGAGGGTTGTTTTGCCTTTAGGCTTTAGTGGTTGAGAGAGTGCAGGAGGTTGTCTCCCGTAGGTTCTGTGTGTCTCCTCTCAAGCATGTAGCGTTCTTAGGTTTCTTGAACTTGTGAGAGGGAGAGGATGAGTTGATGCCCATGTAATCATTCCTCTTGTATTCAATCGCGTATGGGGACTCATATGTAATCCTTGATTGATTAGGGAAAGAATCAATTTCATTTGAAGATGCTCTTGTCTCCTGTGTTTCTATTCGTGTTCTTGTTTTGCTTGATTTCTCACTTTGTGTGATTTGAGTTGTTTCTTGATGAGAAGGCCCAAAATGGGTTGCTCTGTGATGGGAATAGGTCTCAAGATCATTTGATCACTTTTTCCCGGGACCAAATCGATTTAATCAAAGTCTCCCATTTTTCATTTCCTCTGTTCATGTCAATTTCTAGGGTTTTGAGTCAGGGGATTCTTGGTCCTTTTAATTCCCTTCATGAGATGACATAAGATTTGGTGTCTTAGATCCTGAGGTTATTGCTTAGCTTATCTCTCGATTTCATGTTCAAAGAATCAAGGATTGGCAGGGAATTTGAGATTTTGTGCTACACTCTGTATCTTTTCAGTTTTTGTCTCATTTCTTGATTTCTTATTGTCTAGTTAAATTCCTTGGTTCCCTAGGCTCTTCATGCTATTTAAGGTGTTTTTTTTGCTGCTCTGGGGTGGAAAGACCAGAGGAAAATCAGAAATTTCCTTGCTGTGTGGAGGTGCAGGTTTGCTGTCTGAAAGTTACATTCCCTGTCTGCCTGGGACCTATTCAACCGGTCTGACCGGCGACAACTCAGCGGTCTGACCGCCCAGCCCATTGCGGTCAGACCTGCCAGGGGTTTTTGCTGCGGTTGTTTCTCTGATTCAATGGTATCTCTTGTTGCCTCTTTCTAGTATCTTTGCCATGTCTTCTTTCTCTGTGTTTTCAAGTCTCCAGTAAGCCTAAAATTGTTTCTTCATAGCATTTGTTGTTATAGGAGAAGAATATTTTCATTTTGAGTACTTGGGGGAAATTTGAATAGCCAACATTCACCCCCCCCCCCCCCTCTGTTGCCGATTTCGATCCAACAGAAACAATTGACAGGTAAACTTATTTTCTCCATACATAACTCTATTGTAGTCTTCCCTTCATTTGCAATGGTCAAGCTACCTTTTTGGAATCACGTAGGTCATTCAACGCTTACATTGCCCAGGGAGGGAGACACAAGGAATTTAGCACCACACTACGACACAGGACATGATTTCCGGTACCCGCTACAACACAACAATCCTGCTATATCACACTTTGTTATAATGCCTCTAAAACTGACAATACCTATGTATGTAATTTTATTTTTACAGTGCCACTAGCAGCTACAGGGCAATGTATGTGGATTCTACATTTGCCGCCATATGCAGGAAATCATGGACGCTAAGACGAATAATCCAGAGGTTTGTCAACCTGCTAATAAATATTTCATGATTATCAATATGTATATGTATATGTATATGTATATGTATATGTATATGTATATGTATATGTATATGTATATGTATATGTATGTATGCTAATGACTTTAACACTGTTAGCGACAGCACGTGGAATTCGACGAAAGTGCATTTGATCTTGACAAACTTGACGAAGTTCGAGGACAACTCTCCGGATTCTTGATGGGAGGTCATACACAAGAATGGAGAGTTTCATACCAGCGATGATGATTAGATGTTCAAATATTTGATACAATTGTAATCACTCAATTGTACTTAATCAAACAATTCATTCAGTTGTACTTCCTTCAGTTTTTTAATTTAGTTGTGAAATCTGTGTAATGACTGTCATATGCTATATGTGTGATCTATTTGCTTGTTTTTAGAGAAAATGGCTATCATTTCCTGAGGCTAGCCGAAAAATAGAAAATAATTTAGCTATTAAAATAGCTATCATAGACGGTTTGTAACATGATATACCATGGACGGTTTTTGGTATTAGCCGTCTGTGATATTTCAGATGTCACAGACGGCTATGTTGAAAAATTGTCTATAATATCTCTTATATCACAGACGATTTTTAGTATTAGCTGTCTGTGATATGTGAGATATCACAGAGGGCTATATTTAAGAACCATCTGTGATATCTTTAATATCACATACGGTTTTTACTATTAGCTATTTGTGATATCTCACATATCATAGACGGCTATGTTTAAGAACTGTCTCTGATATGAGATATATTACAAACGGTTTTATTGAAAAAATCGTCTGTGTTGTAATTTATCTGTGATAACTACTTGTTATCAGGCTATATTTAAGAACCATCTGTGATATCTTTAATATCACATACGGTTTTTACTATTAGCTATTTGTGATATCTCACATATCATAGACGGCTATGTTTAAGAACTGTCTCTGATATTTGATATATTACAAACGGTTTTATTGAAAAATCGTCTGTGTTGTAATTTATCTGTGATAACTACTTGTTATCATAGACATATATATTCAGATGGTTTGAAAATTGTCTATGATGACAGTTTTAAACCATCTATGATGATTATTTCTATAGTAGTGATATTATCCCTAAATCTTTTTATGGTCAACCTCAGTGCATTTATAGCTTTTGTAGCAAGTGCAATTAACACGATCCCAATAAGAACATGCATGGCAAACTGAAATTCAGATTGCTGTTGACCGTAGAATCATATATATTTGCATTGCAGGGCTTCACTAGGAGTAACTTACAAGCGTACAAAGGGTGTAGTCACATTCTTGGTAAGGTATGTTGTATTATATCTTGCAAATGGTCATGCTCGATTGGTCATGCTGGGTGGATTTTTTTTTTACAGTAGCTGCGACTTTTGGTTTATGGATTTTGAATTCTGATTGTTCGTGAGAAACAGTACGTAGAGAAAAATAGTCATGTGCGATTTTAGCCGATATAGCTGAACTCGGTATAATATCTACTACAATCTTCTTATAGATCCCATTTTAAAAAGATATACCATTTAAAAATTAGTTAATATAGCAGGAAGTGAAAAACTAAAGCCAAAGTACTTTCGAACCCACCCCATATCTAGGTTTTCTACAAGACACCCAGGGGCGGAGCCAGGATCCAAACAAAGGGGGGACCGACCCGCCAAGGCGCCGGCGTCATGGGCCCTGGGCGTCGTGTGTCGGCAAAATTAAACATACACATATATAATTAAACATACGCATATATATTGTCATATAAATTCAATCATAACACATATGGCAAAATAATGTAGCATACGTCTAGTAACACAAAAGAAAGGTACTTTCATTACATCTCCACAAACTTGAATTTGTTACATCTCCACTAACTTGAATTTAGCACGACGATTACCAACTAGATCATAAGATTTGATAATATCATTGGAACTAATCTTGGCTGCCAATTCCTTTTCAATATAAACTATCATGTAGCTTCGCAAAAAGCCATCTCCCATTTTAGTCCTAGTACGTGTCTCGGCAAGTTTCACGGTTAAAAAGACTCTCTCAGTAGTCGCTGTTGATACTGGAAGAGTTATGACTAATCTTAGCAATCTATCGACCATTGGATAAATAGAATTTTTACCTAATCTCACTAGTTCCTTTGTTAGATCAGCAAGTGATGGCAATGTACTTAGCTCTGGATGGTTGCATATATCAAGTTGAAAATGTGGTAGTTGACACTCCAATTGAGCTTGATCTTGACTTGAAAAATCAGCGGGATAGTACTTTTCCACCAGAGTACTTATCTTTGAAATGTCAAAGCCATCTTTTGGCAGGGTCCTAATTGACTAATTGACTGTAATTAAAGGTGATTAAGGGGTCCTATTAATACATCTGGTGGACCATTGGGGGGCCAGGCCCCTGCCCGCCCCCCCTTCTCTCCGCCCCTGAAGACACCTCAGCTGCTGAATGACATGTGGGTCCGCCTTCTATCTTGGTTCCTCATCATAGATCCCCGATCTGCTTTCGGACGGGTTCGGCTCACATGCTGGGGCCCCTGCACTTAGCGTCGTGCAGGTGTGCCCAGGAGCCTGACAAGTGTCCCCAAAAATTCAAAAAAAATCCAAAAAATTCAAAAATATACTTTAAAAAATCCAAAAAAATTATAAAAAGTACTTTTTAAGTATAAAAAGTATTTTTTTTAAGTCCTTAAAAAAATTTTGATTTTTTTACTTTTATTAAAAAGTATTTTTAAGTACTTAAAAAATACTTTTTAATAAAAGTATTTTTGAAAAAGTACTTTTTATAAAAAAATTTCGGATTTTTTAAAGTATATTTTTGAATTTTTTAGAATTTTTTTAAATTTTTGGAGATACTTGTAAGGCTCCTGGGCACCGCGCTAAATGCAGGGGCCAGCATGTGAGCCGAACCCCGTTTGGACAGCGGTTGGCTAAATTTTTGGTTAGATGGGCCACCACGCGATCTTATGGGACTTGATGTTTGGTCACTGCGCTGTGGGCCATGTTATCTACAGGAAGCACTTGGGTTCTTTTGCGGCTTGGGCATGTTCCGTCTTGTCATTAAGAGTAGTCTTCCGTCCGTAGATCCTAGGCCCTAAAGGATCCTTTGATAGGAAGATGTGCTCAGTTCGGCTTATATAAACTGGCTTATAGTTTTTTTTATTGCAACTGGTTTATTTTGTATTGTATCTATTGGTGAATTATTTGATGTAATTAAATTTTAAAAATTTAAAAATAAAAAATAGATTAGTCCATCACGAACAATAGAAATGAATACGGGAAAAAACCCAACAAAGTCAAAAAATCAAAAAAAATAAATTAAAAAATAGTAAACTAGAAAATAGAAACTGAAATCGAAATAAGTGGGTCTTATGCCTCGCTCGGTTGGGCTGAAAAGCTGTGGCTTATGGCTGAAATTGCACTGTAGCAGCTGAAATTTCACTGTAGCTGAAGGTGGCTTATTTAGCGTAATTAAATCTAAAAAATTAAAAATAGAAAAAATATGTTAGCTCATCACGGACAACACAAACAAATACAGGAAAAAAGAACCAGCAAAAAAGCTCAAAAAATAGCCAAAAGTTCAGAAAAAGACGAAACTTATGAATAGTGAAAAATAAGCCAAAAGTCAGAAGCTGAAGCGTTACGTGACTTGTCATTTTACAATTTGTTTTTTGACAAGAATAATCAAGACACTTGGTCGGCCAGATGAATCAATATTTTACGTAATATTTGGGGTTAACCTAGGTCAAAATAAACCAACATACCTAGTTAACATGTCACATATGTTGGGCACTATGGGGGTACTGCTATTTTCTCTTTGTTGCACCAGCTAGTGTTTTACAAAATCAAACAGTTTTCTCTCATTTCCAATGATTCGAGTCTCGTATAAGCCGTCTTATATTCTTCTTCTCCCAGGCTGCGTCTCCGACTGACTCCCTCATGCCTTCAAGTTGCAACAACGCCTTCATTAGACGCTGGATGGGTTCGGAAGAGGCTTTAGCTATCATTTGCTATAGAACTAGCTTTTAAAGTGTGTTTTCAAAACGATATCTACAGGTAGATTATTGTACAAACCGCACCGAGTTCAGTTATACCGGCCAAAATCATATGCAACTGTTTTCCTTTATATATTACTGTTGGAAATAATCTTGTTTAGTAGTCATACACAAAGTTTGGAAGTAATCGAAGTCAAGACGAAGTCGTATCAGAGTCGAAGACGAAGTCGTATCAGAGTCAAATTCAAAGTCGTAGTTGGAAACCGAGTCGAAGTCGTATAAGACTCGGAGTCGGAGTAGGTTTGAGAACCCGTGTTGAAGTAGAACAGTCGGGTATAAAAAGAGGCTTAGAGCCCTGTATTCTGTACACCAAGCAATTGAGAAAATACCAAAAAGAGGGAAACACACAAAGCATTGTTTTGTCGTGTGATTGTGCAAGGCGTGGTCGGAAGGACTCACGATCACCGCAAGCGTGATCGGGAGGAGTTACAACCACGGTAAAGTTCCAGCAGGGAAGGCTACGACCACGGTGAAGGTGGTCGTAAGGAGTCAAAGGTGGTCGTAACGAGCTACGACTACACCGGGAAGGCCAGAACGTGGTCGGAAGCGACTCCGACCACGTTGAAGGAAGTGAACGTGGTCGTACGGGTGTTCGACCACGGTGAACAGTGATCGCCAGCATCACTGCGTGATTGTAGAAGGTTTCGATCACGGTATCTCGAGCGGCTGAAGGAAGGCAGCGGCAGCGATATCGCAGAGCGGTCGTAAATTGCTACAGTAAATTTACGACCACGTTGAAAAAGCGATCGGAGGAGATTGAGGCGTTCGGAATTGGTCGTAAGTACTCTGAACCGATCGTATTTGATTCTCACCGGTCGTAAACGACTCTAACCGGTCGTAAAAGGTCCTGGGAGGTCGTAAGACCTTACAACAGTTGGTATCAGAGCTTCGGTGAACCATGGCGGATGCTTCAAAGATGAAGGAAAGCGTGTCGCTGCAGTACCCGATCCTCAGTTCGGACAATTACCCGATCTGGGCGATGAAGATGAAGGTCAACATGATCGCACAGGGAGTCTGGGGCCCGGTTGAACCGAAGGAGAAGGACAAGGTCCTCGATGATTGTCTCGACAAGATGGCGATGGCAGCGATCTATCAAGTTGTGCCCGACTCGATGATGCGACAGCTGGTCGGCAAGGAGACGGCGAAAGACGTCTGGACTACTCTGCAGATAATGCACCAAGGAGTAGATCGAGTGAAGGAGGTTCGACTTCAAACATTAAGAAGTGAGTTTGAAGCCATGAAGATGGGGAAGAGTCAGACCGTGGATGAGTTCTCTGGTCGATTCAATGAGGTCGTAAATGAGATCAAATCTCTCGGCGACGATCTAAAAGATGAAGTGGCGGTGAAGAAGTACTTGCGAGTACTGCCAGAGAAGTTTCTCTCAGTTGTGACTACACTTATGTACTCACAGGACCTCTCGAAGATGAAGATTGAGGAGGTGACTGGGGCGCTCAAAGCACACGAGCAGCTCCTGAAAAGTTACCAAGCCGACAACGAAGGGCAAGGGTCCTACAACCAACAAATGTTGCTCGCCAAGGAGGACACGAGGAATCAAGACAATCCAGACCAGACAGACTCATATGACCAGCAAGGTCGTGGATTTCAGTCCGGAAGAGGTGGTCGTGGAACTGGTCGAGGTGGAAGATCTCAAGATAAATCTCATATTCAATGCTCCGAATGTGAAAAATTCGGGCATGACGCTGCTGAATGCAAAAGCCACATCCAATGCCATACCTGCAAGAAGTATGGTCACTATGCTGCGGAATGTCGAAGCCACATTCAATGCCATAACTGCAAGAAGTATGGGCACTATGCTGCAAAATGCAGGAGCAAGAAGAAAGTCGAAGAAGTCAACATAGCTCAAACCTCTGAACTCACAGAACCAACGCTGCTGTTGTCGCACTGCACTATTGAAGAACCGACAATGGTGCTACTGAATGAAGGGAAGGTGTTTCCTAGTTTGATGGAGAAGGGAGAGGAGTCTCAGGAACAGTCAGATTGGTACCTCGACAATGGAGCTAGCAATCATATGACAGGAACATATTCAATGTTTCATAAGCTAGATGAGAAAGTGCTCGGCAAAGTGAAGTTTGGAGACGGATCAACCGTGCAGATCAGAGGAAAGGGGACAAATTCTGTTGAAGTGCAAGGATGGAAGTCGAAGACCATTGTCAGATGTATATTACATACCAAGTCTTTACAGCAATGTCATAAGTCTTGGACAACTGACCGAAGGAGGTTGCCGGATCGAACTAAAAGGTAATCACCTGAGAGTTTTCGACAACAGAGAGCGGCTGCTAATGAAGGTACAAAAGTCAGCAAATCGGTTGTACAAGCTACCATTGAAAATCTGGAAACCAGATGGTATGCAAAGGGTTCTGGAGGAACCAGAATATGAACGACTTCATCTACTGGTAGTCGAAGGCCAACCTGAAGTCATAACAAGCAAGTCGGGAGAAAAGCAAGTCGTGGCAGACGGCAGAAAAAAGCCTGAAGTCGTAACGAACAAGTCGGCTGAAGTGATTGGACGTGGTCGAGAGGACAATCGACTACGGCAAACGGTGATTGAACGTGGTCGGGAAGTGTCACGACCATGGCAAATGAAGGCTGGAGGCGGTCGAGAAATCATACGACCATGGCAAACAAGATTTGAACGTGGTCGAAACACATTACGACCACATCAAACCAGGGGTGCGCGAGTAGTCGATTTCGAACGACTACCTGCACGAACAGGTCCCAGGATCAGCCGGAGCGGTCGAAGCATCGGCCCGAGTGGTCGACACTGGTCGCTTGAAGTTAACAGTGATCGACACGGACCACATGTAGCAACCGCAGCCGAGAAGAGGAGGGGTGGCCCAGGTGGTCGACATCGACCACACACAGCAGGCGAAGTCGTAGCAAACGACACAGGAGGTGCTTACTCGCATGCAGATGGAGGGAAGCAAGGTGAAGTCGTACTAGGCGCAACTGGCGTAAAAGGAGGTCAAAGCAACGAGAGGATGAGTGGTCGACACAAACCACATGATGCAAGCATAATCGTGGAAATCAAAAGCTCAGGAGGAGCTCCCACGAGACCAAAAGAAGGCAGTCAAAAGCCTGGAGTTTGGATTCCGAAGTGGCGGGAGAAAGCACAGCGGAAAGGACGATGGTCGAAAGCAAGGCCACACATCAGTGAAACGAGCTGCTGGTGGAGGAAACGCGAACCAGAGTTGCAGGAAGAAAACGGCGAGAGCAAAGGCTGTGAGAGCAGGTGCTCCAGCCCAGGAAGACCAGTTAAGAAAGAAGCAGGAGCAGGAGAAGGTCAATATGATCAAGGAAGAAGATCGACATGATGGAAGTTACTAAAACAAGATTAGGGAGAGAATGTTGGAAATAATCTTGTTTAGTAGTCATACACAAAGTTTGGAAGTAATCGAAGTCAAGACGAAGTCGTATCAGAGTCGAAGACGAAGTCGTATCAGAGTCAAATTCAAAGTCGTAGTTGGAAACCGAGTCGAAGTCGTATAAGACTCGGAGTCGGAGTAGGTTTGAGAACCCGTGTTGAAGTAGAACAGCCGGGTATAAAAAGAGGCTTAGAGCCCTGTATTCTGTACACCAAGCAATTGAGAAAATACCAAAAAGAGGGAAACACACAAAGCATTGTTTTGTCGTGTGATTGTGCAAGGCGTGGTCGGAAGGACTCACGATCACCGCAAGCGTGATCGGGAGGAGATACGACCACGGCAAAGTTCCAGCAGGGAAGGCTACGACCACGGTGAAGGTGGTTGTAAGGAGTCAAAGGTGGTCGTAACGAGCTACGACTACACCGGGAAGGCCAGAACGTGGTCGGAAGCGACTCCGACCACGTTGAAGGAAGTGAACGTGGTCGTACGGGTGTTCGACCACGGTGAACAGTGATCGCCAGCATCACTGCGTGATTGTAGAAGGTTTCGATCACGGTATCTCGAGCGGCTGAAGGAACGCAGCGGCAGCGATATCGCAGAGCGGTCGTAAATTGCTACAGTAAATTTACGACCACGTTGAAAAAGCGATCGGAGGAGATTGAGGCGTTCGGAATTGGTCGTAAGTACTCTGAACCGATCGTATTTGATTCTCACCGGTCGTAAACGACTCTAACCGGTCGTAAAAGGTCCTGGGAGGTCGTAAGACCTTACAACAATTACCACTCATGAACAGTCTAAAATTTAAAAATTTTAGCCAAAAATCATAAGGCAAAGGTCAAAAAATCCACATGCTTATTAAGCTGGCGCCAACAGTGGAACCTGTACTCACGATTGTACATCCATTATTTTGTTTGCCTGTACAATCGTAGAATGTACGAATGTTGTGTCATGATGAAACGATCTAGATTCTAGAAAGCACACAGTTGTGAGAAAAAGAATATATTTATATATATCGCTAGCTATATTCTACCTTTCACCCAGGTAGAATATAATTAAGAGAAGCAAGCACGCACTCGACGCGCGGTAAAAGACGAGTACAGCAGTACGCCAAAACCGGTGACCTTCCGCCTAGCTAGCCGCCCAAGCTGCTTCGATCGCCCACACGCTCCAGCCACAGAAAAGCAGGCTAGCTAGCGCTGAGAGCGAGGCGTGGACCCGGAAAAATCTCCCCGGCCACCGCTCCGCCAATGGGAGGCCGCGCCCACGTGGCATCCCTCCTCGTCCCCCTCCCTCGCCTCCGCTATTTCTACCTCCCCGCCGGCGTCCGTTGCACATACAGATTCAGGCCCTTCTTCCCCCCCCCCCCCCCCCCCCACACACCTCCTATACTGCTTACGCTTATCAGCAGCTTCAGAAGCTGCTCTTCACGTATAGCCGCCCGCCATTAGCCTCTCTTCACCATGGGCGACTCCTCGTCAGCAGCTTCGTACATCAAAATGGTACGTACGTACGTATATATACTAATTAGCTTCTACTTTCCATTGGTGCTGTGTTTATGATATATATGCTTGTATATGTAGATGCATCAAATGACGGTTTTGATTGCTTGTTCTGCCACCTCAGGTTCACCACCTGATAGAGAAGTGCATTTGCTTCAACCTGAACAAGGAGGAGTGCATGGAGGCCCTGGAGAAGCATGCCAACGTCAACCCTGTCATCACTTCCACCGGTACATATATAATTAACTACGCCCCTAACGTATATACAGCTAGCATATATGTTGGTCTCTTAGCCCGGGATGTTTAGTCACCTCACGAGTCACGATCTTTGCAGATTAATTTGCTTGATTTGTTTTGCATGAACTAACCACTCAAGCGTCAGTCCATGAGATTATAGCCTGTAATTAATTAATAAGGTTGATTCACGCTGCCATCGCAGCGCCTTAGATCGATCTACACGATGCATATTGTTAATTGGTCCTCGATCTTGTGTCATTTCATGTGATGCGTGAGCATTTCTGTCGTCGCCTGCATGCAGTGTGGAAGGAGCTTGAGAAGGAGAACAAGGAGTTCTTCGAGATGTACAAGAAAGACTGCGAGGAGCGGAACATCCAGGCGGAGACGACGCAGCGGATCCAGAAGATGCTCTCCGATGCGGCCGCCTCCAAGAGCTCCGACGACGACGAGGGCTAGCTGTCTATCTCGAGCTCACGGCGACCTCTTACATCGATCAGCTCTTCCATTGGCTCCATCCGCTGTGGGGAATTGGAACCCATAAATAAGAGACCATATGCAGCTGTTAATAAAGCATAGCTAGCTTAATTATATATCTAGCTACCACAAAACCATGCATGCCGTAGTAGTAGTCACTATAAGAAGGGCAGGCAATCAGGCATGTTTGGTCAGTGCATGCATGTCGTCCATATGTATATACATAAATTCATGGAATATTCAAGAGGACCTACGCTACGTAAGGGTCTACGTACAGGTGCTGTAGCTGTACATATCGTCGCTACCTAATTCTTTTGTGACATGTGGCGGTGAGCTTGTATGGGCCAGCGTTGACGTGTACCCGATCAGTGTTACCGCTAGCTCTACTGCTCCAATCGAGAAGGAACTAGGAAGGAAGAAGCTGCATGCTAGCTGCTTGTCCAAGTTGTCCTACTCCGGTGGCCGTTTCACGAGCTGAGGCGCGGCCGATCGAATTTCGTAGGGTTTCGCGCGAGCTGAGCTGGACGTCTACGGTTTTACGTACCTTTAATTTCCTCCCCGTAAGCACATGGAGGTGTGCCATTTGGTTGGTTGCTAGGGGAGCGAGCAGGCGAGCGATGGGCTGGCTACTTGTACGAGGATTCTTTCCGAGGTTGACATGCATGCACCGCGCTGGTCTACGTTAATGTGCGTAGCATTAATGGCAGCGCGGGCAGCATGAGGGTTTACAGTTTATGCTGGAATAATAGGCTTAAAAAAAGGAAAATTGCTCTCATGCCACAAAGTTAAGTACCATCCTCTCATTTACCACATACTTAAGTGGCTTTGTTATTATGCCACAAACTTCATTCTTTTGTCCTTTGTTTTGCCATTTAACTTCATTTTGCATTTTCATGTCCCCTTTTGCCCCCAGCCTCACCGGTCCTGGCAGCGCCACCGCCGTCGCCTCCTTCGACCCCGCTCAGGACGACGAGCTCCTCGTCCTCGACGCCCTCCAGGCTCACGTCGCCGACCGCCTCGCCGCCTCCTCCCAGCCGCAGTCCCCCATCCTTTCCTATACTTAAGTATGTGGCAAATGAGATGATGGTACTTAACTTTGTGGCATGAGAGCAATTTTCCCTAAAAAAATTCCCAAAGGTGCACTCATGCATGATGACATGCGGAATTCTTTAATAGCACATTGCTAGCTAAAATAGAGAGACACCTTCTGAACTCTATAAATAGGCTCGGCTTATTCTCTCTGGATCATCCAAGCAAGAATTGCATTCCTGAGAGTCATGTTCCTCTATCTCTACGCTGTTCTTGGCTACTCCGTCCCTTCGCCAGCGTACACGGAGAGCAGGTCTCCGAAGCCATCATCCTTGATATCCTGTTCGGGAGAGGGCGAATCAGGTTTTTGGGAAGCGCCTCGTGCAACTGCTCGCTGTTCTCTGCAACGATTAGTTCTTCATCTTCTCCGAACTATTCTTCATTTCACTTTGGTAACATCTAGTACTCTTGTGTTTTCTTTAATTTTCAGTATATATATATATACATGTTTCTATGCTCATATTACTTATCATGCTAGTTCATATGTTTGAGATACATACACTACAGCAGAAAATGTCATCACAGATGGTTCAAAACTGTCATCACAGATGGATTCGTGAGTCATCTGAGTTTATGGGTCAGTAATCATATGAGATCATCATAGATGGTTTCGAACCGTCCATGATGCAGACTACCACAGATGGTGATTAACTCATAACCGTTTATAATAGTTGATTATCATAGACGATTTATAGATGAAATTGTCTGTGATAGCTGATGTATCACAGACGGTTTGTCCTAGGAACCATCTGTGATATTCTTTTGTGTTGGTAAATCTATTTCTGTTTATTAACTAGCCTCAGAAAATGCTAGCCATGTGCCCATGCCCTCTGAAACAAGCAGAAATACAATAAGTACATATATATAGATCAATTGAAAGCGATACTCAATAAAACAGCCACAACTTATACATACGGACTCCATTTTCGATGTTCTTGAACTCATTTGAAAACTATTGAAAAGTTACATCTGAATATCCATAAGGACAACTCTAATTCATTTGTGAGGCTCTAAAAAGGTGAAATCTCCAAAAAAAACATCGTTTAGGGCCTCAAAACGGGCTCCAAAGTTTCTAGACCTATTGAACAACTGAATGGGTCTTGGCATGTAGCCTCCTCTTCATACCTAAGCTCAAAAAGGTGCTAGAATTAGGTAGTAGTAAATTCTTATCAAAAGTATACTCTTTAAGAATAAGTTCATCTGTTGTTGTAGTTTCTTTGCTCATACCTGTGTAATCGGCCCTATTGGTTCAATTGGAGAAGTTGAAGCTTCTTTAAAAGGAGTGGATAAACTAGGACAGCAGTGATTGTTGGACATAAGCCCATTGCATTACTTGCATTTTACTCTGTCAAAACTAGTGGCCTGAGACATGCTCACGTTCACGTCGTGGTCGTGACTTTTATTTAGTCTATTAGTTAGTGGAGCTATGCTTTCACTGGATGTGGGATGGCACGACCAAAGTAAATCATGGCGTAAGAATAGGAAATAAGTTTAGCTTTTGCTTTGTATTCGGATCCTATAAATGAAAGAAGAAAGCTGAGAAAAGATGCAGAAGTTGAGCAACACAAATCCCTGTGTTCCTTGAGTGTCGCGTGCGTTTCCCTGAGTGTTATATCTGAGTATGACTTCATTGTCATAGTCAAGTACGAGTTTGAAGTCTTTGTGGTCAGAAGTCAAAACTCGACCTGCGGGGGGGGGAAGAAACCCCCCGGGCATTATGCTTAAGAAGAAGGTCTTCTCACGCAGACCGAGAAAACCCCCGAACCCCTGCTCCACCCTTACACAGTCAGAAGTCAAAACTGACTATCGAGTACGTGGTCATAGGTCGTAACCGACTATCAACTTGCTGCAGCTTCAAGTAGTGGTCGTAAATGACTACATGATCGTAAGTAGCTTCGAATGGTCATAAACAACTATGTGATCGTAAGCGGCTTCGAGTGATCGTAAATGGCTTCATGGTCGTAAGTGGCTTCAAGTGGTCACAACAAGTACCAGGTACTCGTGGTCGTGCGACTATGTGTGTGTCTACTCTGACAAGTGGTATCACAGCGGTGTAGAGATCCTGGCGGCAATGTTAGACCATGAATCTGAGTCTCCTTTGAGGTCCCTCACTCCACCAAGGATCCACGGGCGCAACAGGACGAGGGTGCATAGCCACGTGGTGGTGGTGCAGTAGGAGACAAGGGAGAGCAGGGGGACGGGCCGTTGTCAAGTCGGTCAAATCCTAGCAACAACTCTGAAAACTAAAAACCATCATAATCAAACTCAAATTTCGACAAAACTTACAAATCAAAGTCACTTTGAGATGACCTCCACGTAATCTCACAATTGAGTTAATTTTGACAAGTCGATTTCGATGGAACGGCCGGGGCAATGTTCTAATGTATCCCAGTTTAAAATTTCACAGCAATTTTACAGGAAACTTGTAAGTGGTGCCATTAATTTGTAAAGTTGTCACAATCCAAACGGAGCTTGACCTTTTCATATATATATATATATATATATATATATATATATATATATATATATATATATATATATATATATATATATATATATATATATATATATATATATATATATATATATATATATATATATATATATATTCATTCTGAAAAACGAACGCCTCGAGAATGGTGACTGCTTCGCCAAGTTCCATGTAATAGGGATCATGCACTGCATGCAAGAGCCGGCATATATACGTAACCCAACCAGGAAGCAGAATGACCTGATTTGGAACTTGGAAGGTCGGACATCATCAAGCAGCGCACATAAGGGCTAAAATTACTACATATATTGGAGAGGCCGTAATAACTTAAGCATAAGATTCATACATTGCCCGACTGTCCATTACCCACCCGCAGAAGTGCAGAACAACTTCCAGCCACTAAGGACAACAGGCAATAAAAAAGTGCACAATTGAATCACGCCCTGCCACACACAATCTGCAAAAGCCAGCATGTTTGAAATCCATCAATAGATTCAGCTCGGGCTCTCTTAAGTTCCGTGAACACCACTGGAGCTCAGGCTGCTATGTATCATGGGATCGAGCATGCTCGGGCTGGTGGGTGAACTCATAGTCGAGGTGGACAAAGGCCCGCTCGATTTCAGGCAGGCGCTCCAGCTTCTCCTGCAGGGCCTCGCCGATATCATGTGCCTCTCGCAAGGGCATGTCACAGGGCAAAACAATATCCACCTCAACAAAGTAATGAGAACCAAATGTGTATGCCCGCACTGTGTCGATGTGCCTGACAGCCCTGTGATGGTTCCAACATAGGTAGGTAAGCTTCTGAAGAAATTCTGGAGGAGCTGATTGGCCGACCAGGGAGTGGACGTTTTCTAGCACCGTCATCGACCATGTTCTGATTGTATAGATCGCTAGCTGCAAAGTAGAAAAGAAAAAATACCTTTAAAAATATTATCTTATGTTACGGTTATTTTACAATGCAGGACCAGGGCATCATCCAACTCCATCGCGTATACTTCTAAAACTAAAAAAAGGATGTTCTGTGAAACTAAATCGGTAAACATACTCAAATGCTATAGCATGCTTTACAGTTCTAGTACACAAGGATGTTAACAGAGAGAGTGTTTTTGTACTTACAATGATAGCACCAACTGGATCGATCCAGCCTTCGACATAATTAGCAAGAAGTGCAGCCACAAGCCCAATAACGTTGGTGATGACATCAAAAAAGTGATCCTGTGCATAGGCCTTCACAATTTCATTGGTGAATGAGCGGCAATATATAACCAGCAGAAGCTTCACCAATGTCACTGACAGCATAATATCCACAACCCACTTTTCCTGCTCTTTTGTCAAGCGGAATTCATCTCCCTGGAGCACAACATACTCAATATTAGTGGTATTAACAACAGAAAAGCTCAAAACAAACCATTGCAACTCCAATATTGACTGTTCATGCATTAAATGATTAATCCATTCAATGTGTTAATTGTGATATTAGTTCTTTTTGTGTGATTCACAATTCATTTGGCTACGGTATAAAACTATAAACAATAAACAACTAACTCTAATGCTGGTACTATCAGAAGTGTGACAAAGAGGCAAGGAGGACAAAACTACAAATTTGCAAACAGACAGATTGTCACATCTTTTAAGAGAATCTTCCCAGTAAAATACATTAAATGGATATCTTTTTCAAAGGCATATCTCTTAGAAACTTTGTACTGAAAAGTACAGTGAGTAAACAAACTATGCTTAACAATCAACTAATTGTAGAGCAAAAGTGCACATATAGGATACATCAGAAGAGGACTTACAACAGATACCAATGAGCGCGTGGATTCTAGGATAATTTGAAGGCCAAGCGTTGCCATAACAGAAGCAAAAACAAGTATTCCCTGCATAAAAGATTGTGGTAAAGTTGTCGACAGGAGGACCAGGGAATTAAGGAAAATAGCCAATCATTTATACAGTTACACTGCAAAACAAGAACACCCAAAAGATCGAAATTCGTGAATCAGATTGAAACTGTAATATTAGTTATGAACCCAAACAATCAGATGGCCTTTCATGCTGAAATTATAGTGTTGTTCAAGATTGTTCTGTGTGGAGTTCCCAGGATTAGGACTAGCCAAAACTTTTGCTAGGGGTGCCAAGTTTTGCCATTATAAGTGATATAATTGCCGTTTGAAGTTGCTTCGTTCCCAATTTCCCATAACAGGATAGATGAGCATGATTGAGCACCAGGGTACAGTCCCCAAGAAAATAAAAGGTTACATATTTGAAATGAGAATGGAAGTCAATTACTTGCTTCTGTTCATCTTATACTCAGTTGTGAGTAATTTTCCTTATTTTGTTCTTTTATTTTTTGGGGGGTGCTAAATTACTCTTTCAGTGAATTGCATCTTTCTTGTGAAACTACACAAGAAGGGATATTGAAGAAAAGCAAGGTGCAATAAAATGCTCGGATCATTTGAAAACCAAATTCAAGCAATAAAAGTAATGAACAGACAGGGCAAATTATGTCTAATTGGCCATACTTGATGTGGAAACTCACCAAAGGTTGCATGCGCCTTTTACCAATTGGGTACCTGTATGGGTTTGGTGTTTGCATTGAAAAGGCAGTAAACCACAAGATAAAGCCGGATAACAAGTCAAGTAGAGAATCCAAGGTGGAAGCAATAATAGATAGGGAGCCACTCCTTATTGAGGCATAAACTTTTGCAGCAAAAAGAACCATGTTTGCTATGTTGGATAACCGGATGGCTAATGTCTCACTTCGGGCAACTTTCTCACGTTCTTCCTGCAAGTAGGATAAGCTAAAGAATAAAGATAAAAAGGTATTGCTTTATTTTGATAAAATCCTGTACATTTTATCCCCAAGAAAGTTTTATTTTTTTATGTTACAAAAGAGCAAGAATATATGACAAACCTTGGACATTCCAGGAAGGGAACCACGATCTGTCAGTGTATCCATTTCATTGAAACCTTCTAACATTTCCAATTGTTGTTGGTAGTATTCTGCCACAACATCTCCAGGGCCTTGAGCTGTAGATAGAAATAGAAATTGTAGATTAAGCGATCGGATTACAATAATAAGGTCCAAACAATTACAGTACTATGTTCAGTGGAACTCCACAACAAAGAATAATATTTGTGCAGCAAATATACAAACATATGCAAACAAAAAAACATGAGATAAAATCAAAGGACCAAATTTTGTCACACTTTTTTGACCCATCTTTCTTAAGTTCCTAACAATAATTTCAACGAACAAAAAAATGGCTTTTGCTAATTTGAACAATGAAAAGTTTGAAACTCTGAGCTGATAATTTCCACCTCTATTTGCAAAACTGAGTTTTTTAGAAATACAAATTCCCAAACTCTCTACAGCACTGGAGACCCAAGTAACATTCATATATTGATAGATGCCATATAACTATTCAGCGAAGGGACAAACAATAGACAGGAAAACATAGAACCAAATGGACAAAGACTAAAACTAGCAGATAAAATTGAAATCCAAAATGTCAGACAGTGGAGGAGGGCATTCAATTCAACAGTTCATAAATAACCTTTTAGCTTATTTTACCAGTTACAAAAAAAGGCAGAAGAATTTCAATAGCAAACAGGTCACAGGATGTGTTTGTTTAAACATGGAGTAAATTTCCATGATGTATTTGTTCGTTTTCCCATTAAGAGTTCAATTGTGAATGGCCGATGGCATCAACCAATACTGAAGCACAAACCAGAATAATAAATTCACCATCATTTTCAAACAGAATCATAATGCCACATCTTAGTATGACAATATCCATTTGCAAATACAAACAACCATACATCATTCCCCTATTATTTTACTCCTCACCCAATCTAACTAGTCTACAGGCCAATTACTTGATAAGACAAATTTTCGAAAGGAAACTTGATGAAATTTTTACCCTCCTCCCTGGGACTTGCATGCCTGAAGCATGCTAATCCGCAGACAGAGGAGATGCATCGCGGGCAAGCTCTCCATTCCTATATGATTTCCTCCAATTCCTGGTCCAATCACCATCACCGAAGAGGACAATACACTAACTACTGAACTCTTTAGTTAAAGGCGAAACAGTTGAACACATGTCCTGATGTCCAGATCAAACCAACCGAGTCACACAGCATGCACAAGCGTCATAGAATTAGCCATCACTAGAGAGAGAGAGAGAGACAGAGAGAGAGACAGAGAAGACAGACCTAGCACGCCGAGGCAGTCCTGGAGGCCCCGCGGCGGCTTCTCCTGGTGCACCTCCGGGCGGCGGAAGCCATCGAACTTGAGGCGCCACGGCCGCTCCCCCGCGCACAAGCCGTCCCCTTCCTCGACGGCGCGGAGGAGGAGCTCCTCGCCCTCCCCGCCACCCGCCGCTCCAGCCGCCGCCGCCATTCCGTCCGCTTGCCCAAACCCTAGGAAGGCCACGACCACGAGGTAGGCAGTGTACGCAAAGCGCACTCCCAAGCCGCGCCGACGACAGGAGGGGGTGGAGTCTCCTCTCGTCTTCAGGCTTCAGCCGCCGCCGTAGCGGGCAAGGCGTAGTGGAGCTGCCGCCTCGAGCTCCATGTCGTGAAGCACGCCACCATGTGGAGGGGGGGAGCGGACACGTGGAGGGCAGTGATCTGAAACGGTTTGGATCCTGCGGAGGGATGGTATGGTGAGGCCCAAAGTTTGGACAATCTTGCGCTACGTCGAGATCACCATTACGGCTGGTAGAAGACATTCAATTTGACTGAGGTCGATTTTTTTGGCTTTTGTTTTTTGTTTTTCTGCTAAAACAGTATTATAACGATTGTTAGTTTTTAATTAAAACATTTAATTAGATAAAAATAAATTGTTATAGCTATACGAACAATATGAGACAAAAAATTATGTTAAAAAGTTAACCCATCCTCGAGATGCAGTTTGGAACGGTACTAATCGTAGAAGAGCCCAACATGTCGGCTTGGCGTGTTCGTCGATTCCACATGCAACAAGGATGTTGACGTGTGTGCGCATCTGAATCTGATGCTCGTTTTCTTTTCTGCGGGACTAGGAGTAAAACATTTGAGCAAATGACAAGTTCAGAGAAAACTAAAGTTGAAACTTGAGTACATAATTAGACCCCTCTTGGAACGGGCGATTTTTTTCTTCAATTATATGGAAATTGAATTGCCTCTTGTGAATTGAAACAGACCCTAGGTAGGAAACTAGGGATCGAAACTCGCCACGTCAGATGGGCTAATCAAATAGATAGTTGTAGGGGGGTTTTCTAGACAGAACACACAATTATCATCTAACTTAAGACTAGGATAGCGAGGATATTCTAAAGATGCAGATTCATCGAAAACCAAAGAGACCAAAAATAACCAGACACCAATTGTCATTCGTCTTGGACCGCTTACAAAATAGGGAGGCACAGAGCTTTACAACAAGATGACATGAAAAGGTTGATGCTACATAGACTACTAAAAAGCAAATGATGCTGCATAGACTACTAAAAAGCGAAGGACAATAAAAATCGCTTGGATCTTTCACAAATTTAGGGCTACCGGAATTCAAAGGGCGTGGTCGAAGATGGCAATGAACCCACTTTAACTTCACACGCATGCAGCAAAGTCTGTCAATTGCGTGATCCTGTCCTGGCCCGAAGGTCGCCGACCACCATGTAGCCATCAGAATATCATATCACACTTTGGGAAAAGGAAATACACCTTCTTAAGAGGAGCATCTCTTGACTCTGGTGCTTCAGGACTCCAATCCAAGATCAGAACGAGCTTGCCGGCAGATCACTGCCGTCCCATTCTTTAGTGAGCTGGAGCGCTACCACAACATCGTTTGTCTTATCAGCAGGATAAAAAAAAGTTCTGAAGTGAAAAATATGACAACCATAATCCCCTGGGGCTTGAAACAAAGCAGACAATTGAACGCTGAACAGATGCAAGAAAAATCCATGGGTAGATATATCGAATTCAAATTGTATGCATTCCAAGCAACAAGATTAGAAAGTTAACAAAGCTGAACTACATATGTTTGCTTGCACAAATAACAAATTAGATAACAAGCTTCTCGCAAAAAAAAGATAATAAGCTTGGAGTGCACACAAATTAGATAACAAAACGAACACATTGAAAGATTTCACTACTGTTGTGGACTTGTGGGGCACACACATCCTCGAAGAAGAAGAAGAAATGGGGAAGCGAACCAACCAAATGTATTAGCTGAAGGATATTCCGTTTCAAGTGACAAAAGTCATACATGCTTCAAGGTAAGGCGTTGTCATAGCTCATAGATCTCAAACAACAGAACACGATAACATCCAGCAAAGTACATCAGCCCTGGAATTTATAGACAACACTTTTGAGCAGCCCACAAAAGCACCAAACAGGCTGCAGAACAAGGGACTCCAAACTCAGCTGACACGGTCTCTGAAGACATCCAGCGACATCTCGGTAGGGTCAGTTGCTTGCAGCTCCACCTGAATGCCATCAAGCTCCCTCTTGAACCTGTCCTTCGAGCTAGCATACAGCATCTTGCTTCTCACCCTTGATGTGTCTGGTGACCTTCACAAAACAGCCACATGGTTATCATCATGGGAGATGTTTTCTGAAAGGGTTGGTGCAAGAGATGTTGCCTAAATTTGAAAACATTCATTACAATTATACATGAACTCTACCATCCAGTATGTGCAAGTGTGGCACTTTTGTCCAGTAAAATGTTTCAAGACTACCCTTTTTAAGCTCAAAGGCAAGAATGATAATTTATTGTCATATCTAGCCGTGCATGTTCCAAGTTCTAGTCGTGTTTCCCCATTATTGTACATATAGGGAAAAAGTTGATTATAAGTCATAAGTTTCTAGTGTTGCAAATATACTAGGTAGCCTTAGCAGGGAGATTAATCAGATATAATTCAAAATTGGATTTGCATATAAGAGTATACCACACCACCCATCACTGGTAACATGGTAAACCAAATGGGAGGATGAGGATTACCATGCAATGAAGAAGATCTTGCTCTTCTGGCAGTTCTCCTCAGTCACAAAGTCAAAGTCATAAATTGCATATCTGCACTCATCTGCAGGGAGGCTGGCAGTGAAGTCCTCATAGCTCATCGTGGGCTCACCGAGCTTATCCACAATGATCTGCTTCTGCTTCTCCTCAATCTTGAAGATGATGTAGCGGTAGGTCCGCTTAGCCTTCAGCTCTAAGAACTTCAGCTTACAGTCGTCATTCACAGCCATGCCTGACGCAGCGTTAGCCTGTTATAATTGATTGAAGATGTGCAAAGCATTATCAATGAAAACTGCTGTACAATCCATTCTCTTAAAACTACTAACATATACAGTCCAAGAGATTTGATCCCAGGGTAAGAGCATAAAAAGTCTTAACTGATGAGAGCAACAATGACCACATTGCACACCTAGTAAATCTATGATGGCAAACTCGCAGTTGCAGCTACAAGGAAGCCCTCCTTTACAAAATTGTTCAATTCATTAGAATACCTTCTTGTAAGATGGTTATGATGCTTTTTAATAAAGAAGGGTCAATGTGGTCTTTGGTTGAAAAAAAATGGCCAACTAGAATCCATGCCTGTACTGCCTGTAGACGCCAACAACCACACTACCACACTAGTATAATTTCAGTCCACTTTTTAGCGAGGACAATTTCAGTTCACTGGTTACAAAGAAAGCCAAACAAGTGAAGTAAACACCCCGTCGAAACGAAGACCACACCGACCGATCCGTCTACAGGCTCCCAGTGGGCTCGATGATTTACACCCGGTGCTGGCATGTTACCTGTAACTATTGCAGTTTTGCGATAATTGGGCTACCTAGCACCTACCACCTGATTCTTTTCTCCCCCCACAATCACCTATTAGTCAGCACCGTAACCCAACATTGCAGTCAAGTTCAGATCCAACCACCATTACTTCCACGTTTGAGCAGATCAAACAAGTAGAACAGACAGCGTTACAAGATGCAATTGCCGCTAAACAAAAGAGATACACAAATCACCGCGCCCACCCACGCTAGATAATGCAAGAACCGATAGAACAAGCATGGCACGAGAACGTCTCCGATGTACATACACGACGCTTCCTGCGCCGAACAATCAGATCTACCACGGCCGCTAAGCAACGGACACAGAGATCTACGAGAGTAGATTGGGCAGGAAGACGAGGCGGGGAGAGATCTCACCATGGCTTCCTGTTCGGAGGCGAGGCGGCGGGGGTGGCGGCGCTGGGGAGGCGGAGGACCGGCGACGGGCGAGTGACTTGGGCTTTCGGCGTGGCAGGCAAATTTTGTTGGGGTTGGAGGGTGCCCTTTTTCAGTACTGGCAATTATACCCTTCATTTAGATGAAAATCAAGGATTTACCTTTCTGGTTCACGTGTCAATGACTTACAATAACCTCATATATCATTAAGATGTGAAGGATAAATTCTCAATTTACTAACTAAAGAGAGGGTATGTCATCCGATCTCCCTTTTCAATACCTTCGTCAGCTTAGCGCTGTCCTGTCTGTCTGTCTGTCTCAATAGGGCTCTTCCCTTTTCTTTCCTTTTTTGTTCAGGATTTCTTTTGCTCGCAACGCGCGGAGATATTTTCGCGTCCTGCACATGTGATTAAGCGAAGAGTACGAGGATTTTGGCTGGGTTTTCCTTGACCTATATGTTTATATCTTTTAATTTTTACTACAGTAACTATCATTTAAATAGAGTATTTTTTAAAATGTAATTTACAAATCAATTGTAATAGGTATTATATCAACTTCAGTTATACAGACGAAAATCATATACAACTGTCTCTTTTTATATCTTCTCTTACAAACAGTTAGAATTCAAAATTTATAATACAAAAGATATAAATCATATGTGATCGGTTGGGTTTCACCTTTTAGCTTCCGGCTTATTTTTCACTATTCATAAATTTCGTCTTTTTCTGAACTTTTGGCTTTTTGTTGAGCTTTTTTGCCGGTTCTTTTTTCCCGTATTTGTTTGTATTATATGTAATGGGCTAACATATTTTTTTAATTTTTTTAAATTTAATTATGCTAAATAAGCCTCTGTCAGCTACAGTGTTTTTTTCAGCCAGCTACAGTGTTTTTCAGCCATAAGCCACCAAAAATAAGCCCAAATGATCACCACCTAGTCTAAAAACATACCAATTAAGTCAAAACCTAGAAGTTTGCGTGACTTTTTTTTTAAAACTTCCCTAGTTTTTACTGCTTGTGCTCTGACCGCGGCGGGTCGTCGAGCCGAAATTGGTAAATGACAATTTTATTACTGGATTGCTTAAGCGCGATTTGCGATGCACTGGGCTGGGCCGGTAGATTAATAGGCCGTGAATGAGCCCTTCTGTTGAGCATTTCAGTCGTTGGGTCCTGGTGCGAATACAACCCAACCAAACGCGATCCAACCCCTAGTCCAAATTCAACTTACATGAACCCCTAATGACTGAAAGAGCTATTGGACCTGTTCTGCTACGGTTTATACCTTGTAGCTAAAATTTTTAGTATTTATTGTTCACAAGAGAGGTACACATAGAGATACTTGTGTGCGATTTTAGCCGATCTAGATGAAGTTGTTACAATATAATACAATCGATTTGTAGATCCTATCTTAAAAAGACACTATATTTGAAAGCTAGCTACTATAGAAAAGTCAAAAAATCAAAAGCTAAAACAACAAGCCCATTATCTAGTGCTACACCGTCAGGAGCTCGACGCCGATGTTTTCCCCTCCCCTCAACCCCCCCCCCTCCCCTTCTCTCTACTCTCCACATGCAACAACTCCATCTCTTTTCTCTAGCGCCGACCGTAGCTCCACGCCCCTCCTTCGCCTCCCCCGCCCCTTGCTCCACCATTGGCAACCAGTGGCGATCTTATCGTGCCACCGTCTCCCCCTGCCACTCTCATCCATGTGTGTCGCCTTCTCGTTGTGCCTCTCTCTATTGCCGCTCACTATCTCCTCAACCTTCCTCTATAATTGGGGGACATAGTGAATCTAGCGGTGGCCATGCCGCCATCCGTCGGGTGACTCGTGATCGAGTGAGCAAAGGATAGAGAGAGAACCAAGAAGATGCTATGCTATTCGACCTATGTAGCATTTTCCATCATTTCTCAATGACTAATCTAGTATACTGATCTTCCCCTCAAAGAAAAAATAATTGCAGGACTGATCTATTTTTCAGAGTAGCCCACTAGCTGTTTTGCTTTGCATTCACACGAGGGAGAGATGGCAGTATACGTACGTACATAATCACACGCACAAATCTTACGAGTTCTAGCCATGATCGTTTTTCCTGTTTGCGACTTGCGCGTGTCGTGCTATGCTCCCTTGCTACAGGAGTGCACAGTGGCGGAGCCAGAATTTAATTACGTCCCCAGCTCAGTGATAAAATGATCTAGACTATCTAGGCTGGACCATAAAAATGTTACCCAGGCTAAACTAAATTTACCCAGGCTATACACTAGATATTTTTCTACACCCCGGACTGAAGCCTACCCTGTCTGGGGTGTGGATCCGCCCCTGGGAGTGCGTGTTCCCGAGCACTCCACAGAAGCACAGGTCGCTCTCCATAAAAGCGAAACATCCATCGATACAGAAAATTTATTTATTTGTCACCCTTACGATTCGGGTGGTAACAGATTTGCCACCCAGACCCATTGTCAGTGACTCAGATGACCCCATATGTAAGTGACAGAGTCTCGGTATCAATCTTAAAAGTGGCAAAAAAATTGAATCTCCCCATCGATACGGCTGCAACCGTACAGATGTCCAGCAACGTGCCCGTATGTATGTTAGGAGGCGTTTCTATCGGATTTTTAGCTAAAAATAAATAAATAATAATGATGATAAGTAAAAAGGTGAGTTTTAGAAAGATGACGTGAGCGGTGAAGAAAATAAAGAAGAGATATATAGAAAGTAAAGAAGAGATATATGTGTGAGACGGAAGCGAGAATGGTAAAGTGCATGATACGTCTGATATCATATCCTTTATCTTTGAAGTGAGTTGAGAGCGAGAGAAGTAAAAAAACCAATTTAATAAGCTAAGCATTCCTATTGCTTTTTATCTTCTCTGAGTAGAAGCCACTATGAAAACGTCCCCTTTGTTAGAGTTTAATCTTGTTTTTAGACGTATTTGAGTTGTACACGTGTACGCATGCTTGCCGTATACGTAGAAGTCTAGTCCATTTGCGAGTTGGTTTGCCGTATCCGAGTATGTTGTATGGGTCGTCGTATCCATATACGAGTTACGTTCCGCGTGAGTCCATGCGAGCTCTAGTCCGTGTTCGTTTCTTAGTTGGTGATGTGAGCGTATATATGCATGGGCATTGTATGGAGCAATTGAAGCAGAGAGGTCCTGCTCAGTAAGGAGCAATAGGAAGTGTGAGCAGACTAAGAAATAAAGTAAAGGAAGAGATTTGGGGCGATCGTTTGGCATCCATCAGAGAAGCAACTAGAAATTTTTTCTTATGATGCATGTGCTCTTTCACGTGAAGACACAGAGAGGCTTTGGTGTTGCTCCCATCACACAGACAACAAGGAAGCAAGGAGGCATTGGACAGGTGCAGGCGCAATTGTCCCGTCGTCTCAGTGAGACAAGGACTAGCAGGTTCCAAGACGCGTCACGCGGAAAGGTAAGATCGGATGGAGTTTCTGGACCAAGTAGCGAAGGATCACGGAAACAAAATATAACAAGTGATATCAGAGCATGGGTGTCAAGGCGAAGACTCAGGGTGGGCTAATCTTCCTCCAGTACCCTCTCCTGATGATCAACAACTACCCGGTGTGGGCAATGAAAATGAATGCGAACATACGCGCCTAGGGAGTCTAGGGCGCAGTCGATCCGAAGGGGAAGACGAAATCAAAAAAGCAGAAAAAGACGAAATTAAGAAATTAGAAGCTATAAGCATAAGCCGAAATGAGCAGAGAAGGTCCATGACATAAACTTTCTTCTATATATTTTAATCTTACTAATCTTATTCCTATGCGTTGCAACGAAAGACAAAGTTTATAGCAATATCACGCATGTTCTGACCATTCATCCTAAACAACCGATAGAACTCTGATTACGAAAATTTCCAACAATATTTCCTAAGTTATAATACTCTTCAAAATCAGTTTTTTAGGCCACTAATACAAAATCACTATCTCAATTGAATTTTCCATCCGAACTTGAGTCTTGACAGAAAAAGAAAAGAAAGGAAGAAATCCACATAGAATGTTTCTCGAGGCAGTAGATCAAGTTCCTGAAAGAATTTCCTTGATATTGTGCAGTGGAGGAGGTGACTGCTTCATTTCTAGAGCTTATTTTCTACAGGGATCTGTCACATAAATATGAGCAAGGCAGAGAATGGATAAGGTATCAACAGTCTTTAAAATACTAAATATGTGGCAGCATTCATGTAATGACCAAGAGAACTAACAAAAATAAGCTAGACACAGTGATGGCAAAAAATGTCAAGTAATGCCGTCATATAAGGACATGCAAAAGCAAGTGTTTATCGATATCATATAGGACCTATTACTAATAAGTAGTAAATTCATAAGCAGTTAAACTATTATAGTAAGATATCCATACGTTGTAATGGGTCACAAGAGAGGGTGATAAATAGCATCAAACGTAAACCCAAGCTGTATAATGAACATTAATTTTATGTTACACAAGTTGTTAAGGAAACATATATACAAGCACATGTGTTGCTATGGATTAAATAATCATATTACATGTTGTTAAGACTCCTGATATGTTGTATTTCAGCCCTAACATGCATTTTTATATATTACACTTAGTCCAACTTTTGCTTTTGGAACCCTAGAGACAGAAAAATAATTACCACCACGCTCTAGAGCCAACGGTCTCCACCATTCCCCGCGGCTGCTTTATCCTGCCAAGTCGTCGCATGAGCTCATCTCCTACCCACACCACATCGAGTTGCCATTGCCGAACTAGGCCTACGTCACAATTTCATCTCTATATCCTGGGCTATTATCCATTCCTCTTGTGTTCCTTACAAGACTGCAAATTCTTGCACGGTGGTTCGGAACTCTCGAAAAAAATCTTGGGTGCCCTAAAAAATCCAGCCATGTTTTCAATCAACTTAACAATGTGTTGAATCAAGCTATTCAGTAACATGCCACTTAAATTCACGCATTGCAGATTAAAGAATCAATAGCCCATCCTTAGCCTTGAAATCATTTCCTAGGATCACAATAGCTAATTAGTAGATTACAAGAGTTGTCACTATGTGGATCCATATGACCCATCTCCCATCATATGGCTCAACTCATAATAGCTAATTAGTTTTTGGGGCTATTGGCTTTTAGCTAATTGGAGGGATGTCTACAAGATAGGAGCACTAAAAGGGCAAATGGTTGACCTTATTTGAAGAGGAAATGTGAGAATGTTGGTTTATGAGTTATAAGATAGGGGAATGCACAATTTTTTTATATAGGTTCAACCCCTGGAAGGGAGAAGATCACAAAATTAATCCTTTGTTCTCTACTATTGCTTCTAAAGAGCAAAGAAAAAAATGTTAAACAAGGTCAATGACACAAATCAGGTGTAAAGCGGTCACTACACCACTTGCTCTTTGGTAGGTGTTGCGGATGTATCCTCCAGTGGCAATTTATCTCCAGTTCCAACTTTAATGCTATTCTCATCTTTGCTTTCAGGATCATGCTGACATGGAAACCCAACATATATGAATGATCAATTTTCATAATGAAATGTGAACAATTAGAATTTTGATTTGTAATTCCAAAGCTAAATTATTCCTGCTCAACAGATGTCTCGCTTTCTGGTGCATGATTGTCATGGTCCATGACATGTCCATCATGATGTTCAGCTACCTATGTTCAACAAGAATAACAAAATAATATAAAAGATCTCTTTACAGAAATGAATTAAATAAGTCACCAGTAAGTGCCTAATTCTCAGACATGATAGTTACTATAGTATATGTTCCCCACTTGTCATCATTTGTATGTTCTTTAGTCATATAGGCATTCTGGGTGAACTGTGATTCAACAAAATACTTGTAAGTATCTTTAATCGAACCGCCAAACTCCAGGGTACATTCGGAGTATCTGTTTCTTGATGTGTATATGCATATGACATTTGCAACCAGAGGGTGTTAATAATTCAGTTCATTTAGCCAAAAACCCTAAAACTAAATTGTGTTTTTCATTGTCCATATACAAATGTTCTTGTTCTTACTTCTTACATGCGCAGAGTTCATAAGATTTACGCAAGCAAAGTAGGAAACAACATAGCAAATATGTGTCTTTCCCTCTTTACTACATCTAACCAACATGAAAGACCCAAACACAAAGTCAAGCATTCAAAACTACATATTACATGAACCCCATATTGCATGAAAAAAATTAAGCCATAGGGGGAAGCAGCATACCGCTGTCTCAAAGGAGGAGCAAAGGCTGTGAAATTGGACACCAATAATCCTCCACAACTCCAAGAAAATTGCCAATCAAAATATCATTTTAGGGATTTACATCCATTTCTACTTCAACTCATGCGGTCAAAAGCCACACAAATCGTTCTGATCCAATTGACCAATTAGACAAAATCAATACAAGATAAAGCACGCAGTGTTATGAAGTAAGCATCATTTAGTCCAACCGTATTAGTAGCAAAAATCAAAGTAATCAAATTAGGAAACCATATATTCACTGCTAGTTTCCTAAATGGAGTAAACTGAAGCAGACTACTATAAGAAAGAGAGTTATCTTAAAAGCTATGCAGGATTTTCACTGTTCTAAATTAGGCACCATACCAAGACAAACTACACCTTCCTTTATCCCTATACTTGCAAAAATGGAAGTAACCAAAGCCCTCTACTCACCTCCCTCCTTCTCCCCCAGGCTGATCCAGATCTATTCTCTCAAAGAAAGGGCATAGATCATGGCTCCTGAGGAGTAAATTGCACGAACTTCTATTTCAATTCAATACAATAGAAAAACAAAACAAAAATCTAAGAAATTAAGTTGGGAGGAGATGTTTCTGGTTAGTTGGTGGATCACCTGCGAGCCGCGGAGGAGGCACGGATAGGCCCGAGGAGAGGAGAGGAACCCAGTGTCTCATCTCCGCCGGGGATTTCTAGATCTGAGCCCCAGTGGCGGTGGCGTGAGGCATGGGGAAGGGGAGGTGGCGGCGATAGCGTAAGGCACCCTAGGACGGGGTGGGGAAGGGCGTTTTGTCGTCAGACTTGAGTGCGGCACCCAACTTCTCATCTTCGGCCGGGATTTCCAGATCTGAGCCCCAATGGCGACGGCAGCGTAAGGCAGGGCAACAGTGTAAGGCGCCCTAGGCCAAGGGTAGGGAAAGGCGTTCGCCGTCGGCCTCGAGTGCGGCACCTAGTGTCTCATCTCTAGCCAGGATTTCTGAATCTGAGGCCTGGTGGCGACGGCGTGAGGCGTGGGGAAGGGGAGGTGGTGGCGGTAGTGTGGGCGCGGCAATAGCGTGAGGTGCCCTAGGCCAGGGGTAGGGAAGGCGTTCGTCGTCGGCCTTGAGTGAGGCGGCGACGACGTGAGGCATGGCGGCGGCGTGAGGCATACATCGGCTTTTTGTGCTGAAGAGGCAAAGGAGAGAGGGGATGGAGATTGGAGAGGACGACGATGGGAGAAGTTTGTTCTGCGTTCAGAAAAATCAGAAGCGACAGAGGAGGCCCAACTGGTGACATGTTTTTAAGTGAGGAGGGAGCGGGATTGCAGGAGGAGATGGCCAACGTCATCTAGGAAAGAGTGAGTGAAGGTGGGACAACAGATGAACCATCAGTTGAGATGAACCACCACTAATTCTTTTTTTAAGTAGTAAATATTTGTCCTTACAATGCAATTATATTTTTGCCTTTCAAAATATAAAGATGTACACCACAACATATCCTACACCTGTATTTATTGGACAATCTTACTAATTTTTTAACAGGAGTATAGTCTACCACTAATTCTTTTATAGTTGTAGTTTTAAAGATATTTAATGTGACATATATACATTTAATTCTCCCTCGATGAATACAAATAATTAAAGCTTATATCAGGGCCTGTTCTTTTCGGCTGCGGCTTATGGCTTTTGGCTGAAATTTTTGAATTTTGGCTGTTAACGGTACAGATTACGGAGGGATAGATACTCACTTGTAATTTTGGCTGGTACAGATATTGGTCTTTTAACGTGTAGATCATTTAACTTTTAGACCCTGTTTTGAGAAAATACTTTGTTTAAAAGTTAGATACTGTAGCAGAAATCAAAAGCCGATTTAAAAAGCCCAAAAGAACAGGCCTGAAACAAGGTTGTGAAATGATACGCAGAAACCAGAGCCGAAAGGATTGCGAAAAAGAAACAAAAAAACTGTCCAAGTTGCCCAGCCCCACGATCCCGCAGCACCTCCAATCTCTCCTCCGATTGGTCGCTCTACGTCTCCACCGGATCGCCAAACCCATCCAACGGCTGAAATCCATCAACCCCGTGCACCTAGCGCTCCAGATCGCAGCACCGCCCCCCGTATCCTCCGTCCTTCCCCATGACCACACACACAGAAAACACAATCCACGCACCCCACACATAAAACAAGCAAAAAAAAAAAAAACCCAAAGAAATCGACCGAGGATAAAGGAAAAAAGTGAGAAGGGAGAAAAGCCTAGGAGCTCGCGAAGATCGGCGATGGAGGTGGGAGCGAAGGTGCCGAAGAAGGCCGGCGCGGCGGGGCGGCGCGGCGGCGGCCCGAAGAAGAAGCCCGTCTCCCGCTCCGTCAAGGCCGGCCTCCAGTTCCCGGTCGGCCGCATCGGCCGCTACCTCAAGCAGGGCCGCTACTCCCAGCGCATCGGCACCGGCGCGCCCGTCTACCTCGCCGCCGTCCTCGAATACCTCGCAGCCGAGGTGGGCCACGCACATGCACCCGGGCTGTCCGTACCCACTGCAAAACCGGCCTGATTTGCCCTGTTCCTATTTTTAGGTCCTCGAGCTGGCGGGGAACGCGGCGCGGGACAACAAGAAGAACCGGATCATCCCGCGGCACGTGCTGCTGGCGATCCGCAACGACGAGGAGCTCGGGAAGCTGCTGGCCGGCGTCACTATCGCGCACGGCGGAGTGCTGCCGAACATCAACCCCGTGCTGCTCCCTAAGAAGACCGGCTCCGCTGCCGCCAAGGAGTCCAAGGAGGCCAAGTCACCCAAGAAGGCCACCACCAAGTCGCCCAAGAAGGCTGCCGCCGCGTAGGCTCGGAACGTGCAATGTCGGTGCCCCGTCTCTCTCTCTCTCTCTCTCTCTCTCTCTCTCTCTCTCTCTCTCTCTCTCTCTCTCTCTCTGGTCTGAACCGAAACGCTCCTAGTTGTCATCGTCGTCGTTGTTGTAGCCTGCTGTCGTTGTCGTGGATCGGTTGTTTGTACGTAATTTGTGTGGCTTTCGCATAGGTGGCAATCAGTTCGTACTGTGTAGGTTAACACTGGTGTAGGGTCGAGGAGTGTGTTGGGCCGGGGAGGGGTGAGAGGAGGGAACTGTGAATCGTTAGACGTTGTTTGTAATAAGATTGTGGAGATTTGGAAAATTAAGGGCTTCCGTTCTGCGTTTGCGTTTGATTGTCTGGGTGCGCTTTTGTTGCGTGCTTGTAGGGATTTATTGTGTTCATTTGGTTGCTTCCGGTGTGCTTGGCTAGATGCATGAAAGCTTTTGGGGTGCAAGTCTTGGGGAAATTCTGCTGTTTTCACCTGTTAATGCTAAAATTTCAAAGTAAGAACAGCAGCATTAACGAATAGGTTGACAATGGGAGGTTTAATGGACCATTGCCCTTGATGGTTTTGAAAATCTTGAGGGGCTTGGATGTAATGGTATCAGTAGGTTTCTCAGGCTCTTGGATTGCGGATGTGGTTCTTTAGCCCTAAGATCCGTGGGTCATAATATATCCATGGTGTTCTTTCTGAATTTGAAATCGATGTTTTCTTTTTGTTGCGGATTTTTCAAGAGATCTAGTAATCAAGCTATGTTATTTCTCTGTTGATATTTAGGTTGATTTATTCTGATGTCGAAATTTTTGGTGTTAAAACTAGCCTTTTCCATGAATTTCAATTTTGCATTGCTTTTGTCATATATGGTGACTCATAAAGGTGGTCGCTAATTTGTTATCGCCAATTTCTGCGTTATATTGTGTTTTCTCAGTGTTATTTACTACCCTGTTTCGGTGTCATTTTATTCCACGGATGGTGCATCGGGCGGTCTGGTCGTGAGCCTTCTCCTTAAACTTTTTATGCTGGGTCATCCCGGTTCATAGACTTTCAAAGTGTGTCATCTCGGTCCTTAAACTTTCAAAGTGTGTCATCTCGGTCCTTAAACTTTCAAAGTGTGGTAATTTCTTTTCAAAGTCTATGGACCGGGATGACACAGCATAAAAAGTTCACTGCTACAACTACATAGGATATTGCCACACTTTAAAAGTTTAAGGACCGGGATGACATACTTTGAAAGTCTATGGACCGGGATGACACAACATAAAAAGTTTAAGGACCGGTAATGGACTTTACTCTAAGAAATAATAATGCTACTCTTACTACCCTTCTGGAACTCTGGAATTACTCCGTACGGAATTGGACTGCTGCGTGTGAAATTTCTACGAAATTCGTGTCCCAAGCGGTATTAGTTTGGCACAAATTTCTGCTATACGGTTGTGTTGATCAGCTGGAGTTGCAGTTTTGATTTCCTTCACCGGGGCATGGTGGATATCTGATGCCTTGAGGCAATCACGGTAGTCTACAAATTCTACACGTCAACTTGAAGCAACGAAGTTTAGCATGTTACTGCAGGTGTTCGCCGGAGACCGGGAGATTGGAGAGCGCGCGCGGGAAAGTAACGTCTGATAGCATTACGAGATTGATGTGGTGATCGGGTGTGCTCTTTCCGGTTTATAGCTTTTGACATTACCAAGAGTGTTTATACGAGGAACTGAATCATTTTGAAAAGGCTATTTTGATAAGATGTTTTAAAATAGTAGTGGAGAAGTTGTCCTGTTTGATTGTTTGGGAGAAACCATAAGTGTAGTTTAAAAGGCTATCTGTTCGAAAAAGGTTATTTTGATAATACGTTTTGAAATAGTGAGGAAAAAGTTATTTTGTTTGTTTATTTAAGAGAAACTATAAATTAAAAAGAATGACCAATCAGCCCCCCAGCACCTATCCTCCAACCGAACAAAAGCTTCTTGAGGCAGAGCATCTTCAACAGTATGAGCTAGTTACTAACTTTTAGCACATAGCTCATAACATAAATAGCCTCATATGACACTCTCACATAATCTTGGAATGTGTGTATGAGACTACCTCTTGATTAAGAGATAGTTTTTCTCTCTCTTCTATTAAAATATAAAATAATATGTTTAGAGCTAGCTCATAAGTCACTATTGGAGATGCTCTGCCCGTGTGGATGCTTAATTTCTCCTGATTACCATAAGAATTAAATTGTTTTATGTGAAATCCGTATGTTCCAAATAGATATTCAAGGTGGAAGCTTAAGATGGGGGGGGGGGGAGAAAGTCCACTTCGTATGCCCTCACATGTTTGCAAATCCAGATTATGCAACACAAAATCCTACTTTTCGACGTGGCACACCCTTTCTTTCTCAAGCACATCTTGCGCTGAATATGCTCGCAAACACTGATGCACCAGGGTAACGCGCTAATGCCGCAAACTTGCCGGTGGCCCACGCCCACGCACGCCGAACGGCCTGTCGCTCCAGTTGGATTCCGGTGCGTCGGCCAACTTTAGGCCCGATTCTTTTTAACTTTTAAAAGCTGTTTGTCGATTTTTCTACAGTAATTAACTTTTAAATAGAGTATCTTTTCAAGATAAAGTCTACTAGTTAATTGTATTACATACTGTACCGACTTCATTTATATTGGTCAAAACCGCACATGAGTTTCTGTTACATACTGTACCAAGTCAGGACTGAACTCCGCATCTCACAGGAAGCAAAAAATGAGAAGTACCTAGGGCTCCCTGTCTCTATTGGCAAATCACGCAAGACAGCCTTTGGGTATATTAAAAGGAAGGTCTGGGGGCAGATACAGGGGTGGCAAGAAAAGCTGTTATCAAAGGCAGGAAAGGAGGTACTAATCAAGGCGGTTGCCCAAGCAATTCCAACTTATGCCATATCGTGCTTTGATCAAACGTAAGGTCTTTGTGATGAACTAAACTCCATGATAGGACGGTGGTGGTGGAACCAGAATGACAAAGAGAACAAAATACACTGGCTGGGCTGGGATAAGTTGACTTTACCAAAAAGGAGGGGGGCCTGGGGTTTCGTGACTTGCATCTTTTTAACCTAGCCATGCTCGCTCGACAGGCGTGGAGAATCCTAACAAATCCGGAATCTCTTTGCAGTCAAGTTCTAAAGGCCAAATATTTCCCAAATTGTAACATTTTGCAATGTAGAGCAAGAGAGGGCATCTCATATACTTGGAGAAGTATTTTGCAGGGAGCACATCTGCTTAAAGAGGGAGTGGTTTGGCGGGTAGGTAATGGTAACTCGCTTCAGATTTGGTCTGACCCTTGGATCCCCGCTGGTACGACCCGCAGAATAGCGACCCCCAGAGGTGCCTCTGTGTTGACACGGGTGTCCGAGCTCATGAACCCGGCCACTGGATCTTGGGATGAGGTTTTGGTAAATGACATTTTCTGGGAGTCGGATGCAAAAACCATTCTAGCCCTACAAGCGGATGCAGATAGTGATGATTGGCCAGCATGGCAGTTTGATCCAAAAGGGGTTTTCTCGGTCCGAAAGGTGGCAGTGAGGAAGAGGGAACACGAAAAAGCAAGAGACGCCTCTGGGTCCGGGCTGAAGCAGGATGACGGCGCTAAGTTCGACTGGAAGAGGATATGGCGGCTTGAAGCACCAAATAAAGTCAGGATGTTTGTGTGGCGTTTTGCACATAACAGTTTGCCAGTAGGAAGGAACATAGCACGGAGGGGTTTTAAACGTGAAACCTTATGCCCGATGTGCAATAGAGCCGATGAGGACTGTGGCCACCTGTTTCTGAAGTGCAAAGGAGTAAAGGAATGCTGGCGCTTGATGAATTTGGAGCAGGAGCGATCTAGGCTTGTAAGTTGTACAACGGCAAAGGAAATAGTGACGACAATCTGGAGTCTCGATGCAGGAACTCAGATGCGGGTCTGGGTATTGCTTTGGCGATGGTGATCAGCTAGAAACAAAGTCAGTGCAGGAGAAAGAAGAGCCTCGGTTCCAGAAATTGTTTCACTGATCAACTACTATGTTAAGGATTTTGACAAGCTCAAAAAAATAAAGAGCCAGAAGGGAGTGAAGGGTGCGTTAAAATGGGAACCCCCACCGGAGGACATGTACAAGATCAATGTGGATGCATCTTTCAGGGTCAGTACACAAGAAGGCGGATGGGGTTTTGTTGCTCGCAATAATGACGGGGAGTTCCTGGAGGGGGGTTGTGGAAAATTGGAGAGAGTATCGAGTCCTTTGCAGGCCGAAGCTCAGGCAGCGCTGATGAGCCTACGTCGAGTTGCGGAGTTGGGAATGAGTCGAATTATCCTTGAAACAGATGCAACAATTCTGCATAAAGACCTGACCTCAACAGAGATGGATAGGAGTGTCGATGGGAGGCTGTTCCGTCAGATCAGAAAGTTTATTAAGGAATCGTTTGTGCAATGTGTGGTCCGGGCTTGTCCGAGATCATGCAACAAAGTGGCTGACTGCCTAGCTCTGTATGGGGCGAGCGCTGTTTGTTCGGGTTCAGCGGTGTTTATGAACCAAGTCCCCGAATTTGTTACTGCCCTGGTCTCTGGTGATTTGCCTAGAGCCAACGGTTAATGGAAGACAAGTGCTTCCATATAAAAAAACGCGCTAATGTCGCAAACTTGCCGGTGGCCCACGCCCACGCACGCCGAACGGCCTGTCGCTCCAGTTGGATCGCGGGTGCGTCAGCCAGCTTTAGGCCCGATTCTTTTTAACTTTTAAAAGCTGTTTGCCGATTTTTCTACAGTAATTAACTTTTAAATAGAGTATCTTTTCAAGATAAAGTCTACTAGTTAATTGTATTACATACTGTACCGACTTCATTTATATTGGCCAAAACCGCACGTGAGTTTCTGTTACTCTGTAATCTCTCGTACGAACAGTCCAAAAGTCACAACCTGTAGCCAAAAGCCATAAAATTCAAGAAAAACCCCTAAGTTAGGCCCACCTCAAACAGACATAGAGACTCACTGACCACTTGGCCGACAGGATCACAGAGCTCATGGACCTCGCGCGGTTCTGCTCGGCATGCCCGTCGTGGCGCTCGGCATCGGCGGCTCATGCCGTGCACGGCCGCGTCTTGCTGCTTCTCCTGCCCTCCGAATACTACGAGGCCCGCGTCAACCGCCGCCTCTGGTCCCTCACCAACGGGGCCCGCTCCTTCCTCTACGGCTCATCCCATGGCTAGACTCTGGGCATCGCTGACCGTTTCTCGGTGCACCCCTTCATCGGCGCCTCGGCGAGCTTACCGGCGCTGCCGTCCTCGTTCCGCGGCAACAATGAGAAGATCCTCCGGGACATGGCTGATTGGTCGCCGCGTTCCTTCAGGGTCTCGCCGGGCAAGGGCGCATTCTTCTGCCGGCCCGGTGACCGGTCATGGAGACGGGGTCGGGTCATGGTGGCTCGGTCAACTCAGTCGCATCAGCTACTGCGACAGCACGTTCTACCTTTTCGACGGGGGCATCCGTAAGACGATGGTCTTGGACGCCGCAACTTTCGCCAAGATCGCCGTGATCAAGCCGCCGGCGGTGGAAACGCCCAAGCGGTGCAGCTTCGAGTCTGAGGCCAACCTCGTCGTTTCGTTCGACGAGGTCTTTCTACTTGTCAGGACGCAGGCCTTGCGCCCAGGAGCATTCTGTTGGAAATAATCTTGTTTAGAAGTCGTGAATAAAGTTTTATTATGGTCGGATATGAGTTTGATTGAAGTCACTAAACAAGATTAGAGAGAGAATGTTGGAAATAATCTTATTTAGAAGTTATATTCAAGGTTTGGTCATAGTCAAAATCAAGTAGTCAAACTCAAGTTGAAGTCGAAGTGAGTTGTAGTCGGAGTCGAAATCTTTTGATAGAAATTCTCCCCCTCGATCTGATCTGACAGCTTTAAATTTGTGATTGACTTCCTTTTCGGCAAGGGCTATGAATTTCTGAAAGTTAAACTTAGCTTCATCTTTGCCTTTTTTGCATGTACACCCATATAGCTCTGGAGTAGTCATCGATGGTCAGCATGAAGTACTGATTTCCGGCATCCGTTCGTGGTGTGATCGGTCCACATAGATCAACAAGCACTAGCTCCAGGGTGAGATGCTTTGAACTGTGACTGGGATGGAAAAGCGCTGTGAGCTTGTTTTGCCACCAGACAACCTTCGCAGATCTGCTCCGGGTGATCGATCTTTGGCAGGCCGACCACCATCTCCTTCTTTGCCATGGCTTTAAGACTTTGGAAGTTCCTGTGACTGAATCTTGCATGCTACAACCAAGTTGAATCTTTCGTTGAAATCTTCAGGCACTTCGGTTTGCATGTCTCAATTGGAATTTTGTACAGACGGTTCACTGTCCTTTGTACTTTCATTAACAACAATTCAATGTTGTCAAATACTCTCAGATAGTTGTTTTTCAGCTCAATTCGACAACCTTCTTTGGTTAGCTGTCCTAGGCTTATAATGTTGCTGCGCAGGCTCGGTATATAGTATACGTCTAACAGCCGTCTCTGGCCTCCATCCTTGCACTTCATGAGAATTGAGCCTTTTCCTTTAATCTAAACAGTCGAGCCATCTCCGAATTGCACCTTACCGAGTACCTTCTCATCTAATTCATGAAACATTGAGTATGTGTCTGTCATATGGTTGCTAACTCCATGGACTGCCTCCAACTGCCCCATGAATCTTGTCCACTCCTGCAAATTTGGCTCCCGGATTTGGAGGTGGCGCGCACGTGATGAGATGAGTTGCAAGCAGGGCATGCGTTAGGATTTGAATTTCCACACATAGGCCCTTTCTTTGACAAGTTTGGCTCTCGTAGCTCAGTCTCCAACCCCATCACCGTGTCCTCATAATCCACATATGAGCCCTGGTCGGAGCGCGCGTTGACGTTGGGCGTGGGGAAGACCCCCTTCACAATTGGAGCGGTAGCGGTGTGAATCAAGGTGGTGGCCCCCAAAATGGCTCAAATTGGAGCGTCATTGTCCTTGAGTGCGTCAGCGTTGTGGTCGAAGCGGCGTCATCCTCGAGTGCGTTGGCGATGACATGGGGCATGGGGAAGAGCCCCCTTACCGCCAGCCTCGATTGCGATGGTGGTGGCATGAGTCGAGGCGACGGACCCCACAATCTAGATCTTAGCCCTGGTCGGAGCGGCAACAACCTCTAGTGTGGCAGCGGCCGTTGTGGCACGAGGTGTGGAAAGGAGAAAGGTAGGGAAGGGCGCCCTCAACGTCAGCCTCGATTTCAATGACGCTGCGACATGAGTCGTGAGGCGGGTGGTGGAGTGAGGGGCCGTTGTGCGTGGGCTTGGGTTGGTTATGGCTGAGTCGATTGATTGAGCCGAGTGAACCGGTTTTTCGGAGAGCCGGTTGATTGATTTTTTCAGGATCCTTCTTGTTAGTGTGCTTCGTGCTACGTGGAGGGAAGGGCGATAGATAAACTCTTTTTTTTATGTTAGTAGAGATATTTTGCCGTTCACCACTAAATGTGGACATACTTGTACATATATGTTTTCATTATATGAGTGTATGATAAAATTGATGTTTATAGTATAGATTTGGATCATATTTACTAATATATATATATATATATATATATATATATATATATATATATATATATATATATATATATATATATATATATATATATATATATTACCTTCTTGTGGTACTCCGTTGTAACATACGAATACCTTGCTAGTAGGAAAAAAAATGGGTTTTCTAACGGTAGGAGGCTCTGGTTTATGCGCATCATGTTTCAAAGGTCAACACTGTCATTTGCTAACCATTGTGCTGATGGCATGGCATCAAATGTAACCTGTAACATTTTTATACAACTTTTGATTTGAACAAATGCGATACTATTATATTGTACTTTATGATTTTGTAGAGGTGAAACAATGTTAGGAAACATGAACTTTTCCGGAGCTTTGTGCTGCTCAATGCGAATGACAAGAAGCCTGCAATTACCTTACTTTTCATACTGTTGCTTCATTTAATACAATATGACTTCTTACGCCTTGCCCATTTAGAGCAACTCCAGTAGAGCCCCTCCTTGAGCCCTCATCCTACTTTTGAGGGTCGAGGGGCAAAAAACTCACTCCAGCAGGGCCTCTACTTGAGCCATCAAAAGTAGGGGGCCCTCAAATCTCCCCCTCGAGCCCTCATTCCGGGGAGTCTGGAGGGAGCCCATACTTTTGAGGGCTCAAGTAGGGGCTCTGCTGGAGTGAGTTTTTTGCCCCTCGGCCCTCAAAAGTAGGATGAGGATGAGGGTGGGTCCTATGTGTCATCCCCTCTAAGAATGAATTTGAGGGTCCTGTTTTGAGGGCTCCTGCTGGAGTGTAGCCCAAAAAACAGAGCCCTCAAAAGTAGGGAGAGCCCTCAAATAAAAAGTAAGGGCCCTGTTTTGAGGGCTACTGCTGGAGTTGCTCTTAGGCGTATGCTTTCAGGTTCTAACTTTTTTAATTTCGTTTTTTAGTTTATTAATTTTTTGAACTTTTTATCTTTTCTTTTCGTATTTGTTTGTATTATCCCCTATTTTTCTCCATTTTTAAATTTTAATTACAACAAAAAAATTTTACAACAGATTCAGTAAAAAAAAAGCCTCAAATAGTATCAACAATACCAAATAAGCCCAAAAACCAAAACCATAAGCCTAAATAAGCACACCGTCTTCTCATTAACATTTTTGCTAGCATTTTAAATTTTATACTTTTTCGACCGATATTTGTTTATCAACCTGGACCGGTACGGCTATATCCCCGACTATGCACAAAGCCCAAAGGCCCGCAGCCTAATTGTCCCCACATGTCATTTCTACGGACCATAATCAAAATATCCAATAACCAACGGACCAAATTGCAAAATGCACACGCCTCGTTCTAATCTAGGGCAACCACTCCTCAAAGCAATTCTTCACCGTCGAATCCAGATCCAACGGAAGAGCACCCATCCGCCCTCCCCCTTTAAGTACCCAAAACCCTCGAGCGGTTCCTCTAGCGCCGTCGCCTTCCTCCTCCTCGCCTGTCCGCCGCCACCCAGCAGAGCGCTCGTCTTCGTCCCCCGCGAGGTACGCCCCCGACGAACCCTTAACCCCTCTGCCCTCTCTGCTCCCCTGTGTCTAGATCCTAGGGGCTAGGTGTTGAAGATACCTGTTCCCAGTGTGTTGTTCCGCGTAATGTTCTTGATCTGATCCCTGGGTTGTTCGCTCTAAATTGCGAGTTCCTTCTTGTTTTGCTTATGTGTACCAGTATGTTGTATCAAGTATGTGATGATATGAAATACTATACGATCGGTGGTTATTGTGGATGAAGATGTTTTAGAATCATGTGTTTACTGCGATTTTGTAGGGTACAGATCTCTCTAGTTTCATCCCGTGAATGGTATCAGTCAGAAACATGTCGCACGATTTCACGACCATAAATTGAAGCATGAAATGTGTTTACTTGCGCATCGAAGACAAAACTACTGGGAACCTTACTGGGTCTATCTGTATTCTTAGCGCTGAATGCTTCCAACGAATCATCGAGGGAATCGTGCCTTGGGTGTTCTTTTGGGTATTAGGATCTACAGATTTGTTGACCTGTAGAAACCAAATGTATTGTTAGACATTTGTTGTTCTTTGCAGTTTGTTGGGGTTTGGGGGCACCATGAATTTCGGGAGGCGCCTCTTGTAAGATGCTAGTTTTTTTTTAGTCTGCTTGTTTAGGCACCACGCTTTACTGGCAAACAAGCTCTGCATACCATGCTGTCTATTAAACAAAGTTTTATGATGGCACACCATTTGTATGGGGGGAAAACAAGATTATTTTGTTGGCTCAGACCACGGAACAAAAGCACACTCAAAGTGGTCGTGACACACACAAACACTTTTCAATCAAATCAAGGCACTTGGGTTTTTCGCTGCGTAATATCGTACAACTTTTCTATTTTTCCTTTGTATTTATAATTTTAGATTACAGACAACATAGACTAACAAAAATGCCCGAGTCTTCTGGCCACGATCCCCACGACTTGCTCTCTGTGCACTACCTGAAAGTGTGCACTACCTGAAAGACTCGCTACACTAACTAACACAGCTAGTGGACATGACCGGTACGTGCAGACATACTGCTACCTGACCAAGTCTATGACCGCACACAGACCTGACTGTCTTCGAGTCCTTCAGAGTCCTGCTTTGAGTCCTTCGACCACGGCTGTTCGACCATGGCTGCTCGACCATGCCACTTCGACCATGGCTGCTCGACCACAGCTTCTTGACCATTTTTCTAATAAAAGCTCTGATGCCTTTTTCCTTTCCATTTTTCATTTTGTTTCCATCGTAAACATTTGTTTTGCGAACCATGATGATATTAGAGGTTTACTGAAATTCCACTTTGCCTTTTTTTATCTATATACTGGGTTTACTTTTTATATGTCATAAATTCTCCTTATCTGTAACCTGGCCACCTGGGTGTAGTGCTATCTTTTAGTATTAGTTTAACTGCTATCCAAATACTAAGCTTGTCACTCTTTGCCTATGCTTTTAGTTATGTTGTTTCAAACTGGTTAGCATAATTTTTTGTAACATATGGTGGTCTTACAAATCTGTTGGTGCATACTTCTGCATGTTAGGTAAGGATGGTGAGGGTTAGCGTCCTGAATGATGCTCTCAAGAGCATGTACAATGCTGAGAAGCGTGGGAAGAGGCAGGTCATGATCAGGCCCTCTTCTAAGGTGATCATCAAGTTCCTTCTGGTCATGCAGAAGCACGGTTTGTTCTCTTTCATTTGTGTTGTATCTGCAGCTCTCCGAGAGCATGGATTAATGATTGCTACTCTTTTCTATAGGGTACATTGGTGAGTTCGAGTATGTTGATGATCACAGAGCTGGCAAGATCGTGGTTGAGTTGAACGGCAGGCTGAACAAGTGTGGAGTCATCAGTCCACGCTTCGATGTTGGTGTCAAGGAAATCGAGGGATGGACTGCTAGGCTACTTCCATCTCGTCAGGTCAGTTTTGTATTGCTCTGCTGTTTATTCACCGTAAATTTAAGTTAAGTGTGTGGCCAAGGATTTTTTTTTGATGCAAGTTGATATCTTTATATAATCAACTTTCACTGTTTGATGTGCAGTTTGGTTACATTGTCCTGACAACCTCTGCTGGTATCATGGATCACGAGGAAGCTAGGAGGAAGAATGTTGGTGGCAAAGTGCTAGGCTTCTTCTACTAAATGGAAGTTTGATGAAGGATTTCAAATTTATGTAGTAGGATGTTTTCCCAGGACATCAGACGATTTTTGTCTGCATAGCTGCTATGTCTTTGTTATGTGATGTCGGAATCTGTTAAATCATAATTAATTATGAGATGCACTTTCAAATTTGTGCCTTTGTAGCTGTGATGAATTATGCATTGGAGTTGTTCACTTCGGGATGCCTTTTTTATGTGTTACTAACATGTGCTGTATTTTTTTAAGTTCCAAATCGACTGCAGGGGTGTTACTGTGTTAGTTTGTCGTGGATTTTGCTACTACTTGACTATGAGGTTTGGTTATTTCGCATTCTTTTGTCATTTGGTTGGAGAGGGGTCAAGTTGATGGATCTTACATAAAGATTTTTTGCGAAGGTTTCATCTAGGTGAAGATTTGGAAATTGGAATGCCTCTCAAGTAATGGAAGCGAAGTAGGTGGCAACTAAAAAGAGAATTGCAAACATAATTGGTGTTTTTTCCCCTTGTGACATAGCGTGTGACCATCGTTTTGCGTTTTGCCACCTTTGTTTGGTCCTGAAGAAGGCTATTTTCTAGGCAATTTGCCCCACGTTGATTTACTTTGAAGCACTTAAAAAGTTCTTGGTCGTTCGTGTAACATCCCAAAAATTTGAAAATTTGAAGCTTTTGAATTATTTTACAATATGTTTTATTTGAATTTGGAGTTTATGATGTTTTTCTGAGAAATTTGGTGAAGGTTCTAAAAGTTAAAAGGATGAAGAAGAAACAAACATATTTAATTAATAGAAAACCAAGATTTAAAAAGCGAATCTGAAAAGATGATCCAATATAAGAAGAGAGAAACCCGAGTTAAAAATATAAAGTCTCATTTTGAAAATAATGGCATAAATAGCAATAAAGGCGGGTGAACCAAGTACAAACACATATACATACATATATATGTGTATATACAAATTGTGCAATAGGAAATAAAAATGTGCAAAATTAAATAGGCCAGCAAAATAACTATATATATATATATATAAATCCTTTTTACTCCCGGGTGTAGTTACACCCGGGCCAATCTCCGTTGATTCGTTCGGAGATTCGTGTGGAGTCAGCTCTAAGCAAACGGGTATGAGGAGGAGGACTAGATCCACATCCACGGATATCCCTAGAATACGCGGCATACCAAAACAGCTCGGCGATTCCATACGTACATACCTCCATGCGTTACATACCTCCATGCAAATTCATACGTACATACCTCCATGCAAATTCATACGTACATACCTCCATGCAAAATTCTTACGTACATACCTCCATGCAAATTCATACGTACATACCTCCATGCAAATTCATACGATCCATCATGTTTTCATACGTACATACCTCCATACAAATTCATACGTACATACCTCCATGCAAAATCAAGCCATTTGCTTCAGGCTACTAGTTCCATCCTATTTTTTTGCGTAATTGACAATGATGTATGCTATTTGTTCCGTTACGGCAAATGTTAACTATCATACTCATACTCCCGATATGTTAATTAAATCGCCAGGATTTGTTACCATCCGTTGTGCTCCGGATATACAACTGATTTTCCGGAACTGATAACAATACGAAAGAAAACATACATGGTCAAGATACGAAAAGTAGTACACAAATTGAGTCCCAGGTGAAACCATGTGTCCCTTCCGTTTCGTACATACATATTCACAATTTGTTTCAGTCTATTTCCGTTTTACAATTTTTTTAGCAGTACGTACATACCACCATTTGTCGCAATCCATTCAGTTTCAGGCCTTACATACCCGATACGTTGAAAGACAGTGCACATACTCCCGTACACACAGATAAATCATCATAACTCCTCACTTTGACTAGAACAACGGACTACCTACTTGGCTGATCAGAATGTTCACGCGGCCGAGAATTCAGGAAAGGTATCGCTGATTATTCTCCACCATAATTACGTGACTTCATTACTTGCGTATACCTCCGAATGCTAGTGGGTTCGTTTCGAACGCCAAGCAAGCTATCTTACCCAATAACCCGATCAGGCTTATGGGATCCTCAGGATGATGAATGGTGGATATAATAGGAGTAACTACACCTGGGAGTAGAAAAAAGGCTTCCTATATATATATATATATATATATATATATATATATATATATATATATATATATACACACACACACACACACACACACACACACACACACATCCATGGGCACACATAAATAAAAAGAAAAAAAAAAGAAATGCAGCCGACCGGCCACCACCCCCGGCCCGGCCCAACCCCTCTCCCCGCGCGGCTCAGCCCGCTCCCCGTGCCATCTCCCGCTGACAGCCGGCCCCGCCTCCTTTACGCGACCGCTCCCTCTGCCCCGTGGGCCCACGCCCCGCCCGCACGCCTCTCTCCCCCGCGCCTGCGCCTTCTTTTCCCTTTCTTCTTCCCTCTGCCGCGCCAGCACTTTTCCTCCCCGTGGCAGCCATGCGCTACACCCTCCTGCCATCGCCCCCGGTTTTTACCCGCACCGCCCACCGTTTCCCTGGCCTTCCCGTGACCATAAGATCCTCCCGCGCCACACCCCTTCTTCCCCGGTCCCTTCGCCCACATGGCACCCCGTGAGCCGCCCGCCGGCTCCTCCATGTCGTTCCCGGCCCTCCGGCAGCGCCCCGCCTCGCCGAGCGTGTCCCAGCGTGCCCCCTAGAGCCCTCTACCTCCCCTCTCGCTTAATCGAATCCTCATGCACTAAGCTCGCCGCACGGCCGCCTTCCTTCGTTCCCGGCCGCCACCGCCATTTTTGCCACCCACCTCTCCTCGGGCGATAACTTTTCGATTCCACGCTCGGGAGGCCTCCACTTGGTGCTTGGAACTCCTCCCCACCGTCTCCGAAGCTTCTCCCCCACCCCACCTCGCCGGCGCCGTGCGCAAGCTCGCGCCGCCCATGGTCTCCGCCGCCGGCCCATCCCAGCTCCCCTCCGGCCCTGCCCACTCGTCGGTGAGCTTCCCCTCGGCCTCCTCATGCTCACTCTTCACTCCTTCTTCCTCCCCGATCTCCCCGGCGCCATCTCCATCGTCGGCTCCCAACCCCGCTGCCGCCAGGTAAGCCGCCGGCGTCGCCCCGGCCAAATTGGCCCGCGGGACTTTGCCCACAGGTAGGGTTACGCAAGAGCACCCCATTTTGCGGGTTCTCCCCTCCGGCCACCGCCTCTGCCGCCGGCGGTAAGGCCAGCACCGAGCGCCGCCTGGGTGCTCTGCTATGAGCCCAGCTCCCTGCTTGCTTCTTTTAATTTGTTTTCCCTTCTCATCACAGGCGATTGGATGCTCAGTTGGTTAGCTACGGCGTGCTGAGCGATTCATACAGCATGTCTTGATTTCGAATCCCTTGGCTGCGCATTTTTCCCTCACATTTTTATCTCCTTTTGTAACCCATCTTAATTAATAAAAATCAAGGAAAATTAGGGAATAATTCAGAGAATCAAATAAAAATCAATTAGGATGTAAATGAGATTGTTGATATTTAAATTTGGGTTAGTTCATATATGATTAATTAATGTGGTTTGAATAATGGATTAAAAGACTAACCATTAATTAGGACATCAATAAAAGAAGGTTATGCTTAGTGACCAAGGTTAATAAGGATCTCAAATAAAAATGCATTCAGGTTAAAGTTAAAGAAAATAAATTGGGCGATATATTAAGACTCCAACGACAAGGTTTTTAAAATAAAAGATTATCCTTAATAATAAAAGTCTATGCCCCAAAAATTTATCATGCCACCATTAAGCAAATCTCAGCGATTTATATTTCATTAAATAGCAATAATGAAATATTACCTTGTACAATAAACTCTGCTTAGATAAATGAATCAAATATAGAGCTAAGCCTAAAAATAGTTAAAGTATGAGCAAGCTAATAATAGTGCCATTAATTAAATCTTAACACTAGCTTTAGTACATAATAGTATTGAGCATAATTGTATATATAACGACCCATATGAGTGGATCCTAATTCAACTTAAATTAACCTAGCTATGAATGAAGATACATCAAATATGATAATGGGATTAGTAGAGATTTAAATTTTAATTAATTACCATATATGAATAAATATTGAGCTTTTGCTACTTATCTTAATCTAATTTGCAAGTAAAGGCCTATATCAGAGATTATTCTAAAACTTAATAAAGGTATCCAAGTGTTATAATACCTTTGACTAAAAGATTTATAGAATAAGTACAGATCTCGTCCATCAGTCCAGTTTGCCTTCACCATAACCTAAGTTACAAGGAATACATACCCAGCCAGACTCGCACTTCGATACATAGGTCTAACCTAACTCATGGAACTTCCTGGACAAATACAAAAATAATAAAAGAGGTGATCAATAGAAAGATCGAACCATTATATCCTTCCACTGACCCTGTCTCAAATCACCCGAATCACCCATTAGCTCATAATGAAACTAAATCGAGTTTACTCGGATTTATTTGGATCTTTTGAGTTATTTGCTTTTATTTGGATTCAGTCGCTTATCGCGTAGCTAGAAATTGGAGTCCCGAAGAATCAATGGATCAAGCGAGATCAAGAGCGAATCGAAGATAAAGACCAGAAGCCCAAGAGAAAGCAGTGTGTGAACACAAGATCGCGGTAAACCGCGCCAGGCGAGTCAACACTTTGATCATATTGAACCCAGCATTTCAAAGCTATTTCCTTTTTAATTATCAACTTGCATGCTATTATTTCATGATATATGTTATGTTGATTTCAGCAAGTTAGATATACCCTGTTATTGCTATTGTGAATTATTCTCCTTGCCAAATTTGGAAATGTGAACCTTGTCGCCATAGTAAGAATTAACATATGATTTCACAAATTAAGTCCTTATTTATATGGCATGCTTAGGAATGCTAGCTACTTGGGGTGACACTAATGCCCCAAGGAATACCATTTCAAACTATTTTGAACATGATGGGAAACTTATGGTGTGATGCCATAAGCCACATATGGTGCGATGCCATATGTATTGTTGGTGCGATGCCGACAATTAGCGTATGGTGCGATGTCATACGTCGCCCTTGGTGCGATGCCAACTGCCAAGAGGCAACTTATGGTGCGATGCCATAAGGTTAGTTGGTGTGATGCCAACAATAAGTATATGGTGCGATGTCATATGCCGCCCTTGGTGCGATGCCAAGAGGCAACTTATGGTGCGATGCCATAAGGTTAGTTGGTGTGATGCCAACAATAAGCATATGGTGCGATGTCATATGCCGCCCTTGGTGCGATGCCAAGAGGTAACTTATGGTGCGATGCCATAAGGTTAGTTGGTGTGATGCCAACATGATTACATGGATTTTTACAACTAATAGTTTAAAAATGTGATTTCAAACCTGCTAGGTCATAAGGAATTTTAGTAATTGTATTCAAAAGCACTCTTTAGCAAACAAAATAGCCCTATGCTTTTCCATTGACAAGCCATGCATGTTATATATATTTGCATTCTGTGTGTTGGCTTGCGGAGCACGGGGTTGGAGTGCTCACACTCGCTTTTGTGACAGAATTCAGAATCAGGAATCAAATCACCTCGCCTCAGCAACAAGATTGGACAAGCTGGCCGAGAAGATGAAGATGTCATTATGTCAAGGGCTAGGTCGCGAACCTCCAGTTGGCTGCCCGTGGGCATGTCCTGAGGGTCTCACCTGTGTGCTTCGTTCTTCCGCTGCTGCAATTTATTAATTTCGGCCTAATCGGCCCATGTGTAAGTTTACTATTATATTTACGCTTCCGCATGATATTTACTTTGATATTCAGAACTGTAATCTGTGAGCACTATCTACTGATCCAGAGAATAGTGCAGTAAAATTACAGTGGATTTGGATTGAAAAATCCGGGTCTTACAGTTCGGTACCATTAGGTCTCTTAGGCCTCTGTTTTATCTAGATCTCAGAAAAGCATTGGATTTATTAGATTGTTTTGACATAGTTTGGTTGGTAAGTAATTATTTTAAGGATGTACGATTATCTAGAATTGGTCTTATCTGGACACCAACAATGAGCTGTTGTTGAAGGAACTAGGGCTAGTTGGACCTGTGCTTCTACAAGGGGGAGTTACCCCATGACCATCCGATTTGTACATCCCTGAAATCCTCATGGAAAAGTTCTAAGAACCGGTAATCAGTACTCTCTCGGTCGCCTCACCCTGTAACAAGTCTACGGGAGATGGTGATCATTTGGGCTTATTTTTGGTGGTTTATGGCTGAAAAGCACTGTAGCTGACTGAAAAAACACTGTAGCTGACAGAAGCTTATTTAGCATAATTAAATTTAAAAAAATTTAAAAAATATAAAACATGTTAGCCCATTACGTATAATACAAACAAATACGGGAAAAAAGAACCGGCAAAAAAACTCAACAAAAAGCCAAAAGTTCAGAAAAAGATGAAATTTATGAATAGTGAAAAATAAACCGGAAGCTAAAAGCTGAAGCCAAAACGGTCACAGCAGTTGGCCGATTAATCAGGGGTGCCACGCCGGTTTTTGAACATTGCCTCAAGGCAAAACATGCTTGTAGTTGCAACAAGTTGCCATTGATGTCCCCATGTGGCCATCCGTTGAGCTACTTTTGCGTGCTGTAACTGTATTTAAAAGCGTCCGATGAGTGAAGATGTTAAAGCAGGGGTTTGCACGTAGGCTGTGTGACCACACAAAGGACGTTGTGGAGTTGAAAGCAAGCCAAGGCCATTCCTTTTTTTTTTCTCCTTCACTCAAACAGAATGGCCATGCCAAGAGGATCACCACTTCCCTATCTTGGTACTCCACGTGATGGTTGGATGATTGTTCCAAGAAACTAAATCTAATTTTAGCCCACACCTGAAATCCCAATCCTCCATCATTACAATTATCACTTTCAACCGTTGAATCAGAAAATGGCACGTTGGATTCAGACATGTGCCTCTGGAATACTTCAGCAAATCACTATAGCTATCAATTTTGATCTCCGACTTACCGATCAAACAGTAAGAGCAACTCCAAAAGAAGAGCTAAATCATTTTTTAAAGATAAATTTAGTTATTATTAGAGAAAAAACGTCTCCAATAGACTCTGTAAATGACTCTCCAAATTTAGTAGCTCTCCATCCCTCCTCCTTCGCTCTCTATTTTTGGATAGCCTACCTCGCTCACTATCCAACCTCTTGGCGCGGTCGGCGTTTCCTTCCCGCACGCTGCGCCCCATTCCCGCACGTACGCGACCCACCGCGCGCCCTCTAGTTTAGATAGCCTGTTGGAGTAGTCTTGTTTTTTTGGGGTGAGATTCATTTTAAAGAATAGCTAAATCACTAAATTTAGATACTTCTTTTGGCTAATCTCTGGGAGTTGCTCTAAGGAATGAGATAACGGCACGGCGCTACTCATCTTATGGTACACGGATAGCTTTCTCAACGAGCATATGCCTATGACATTCTCTTACTGTTTCTCACGAGTCATGGTTTTTTAAACCCAGTTAGGACTTGTTTGTATGCATCCTTCAGAACAAGTTCTTAGCCGGAAGAAAACACGCAGTTACGCACCGGATCGCCACGCTTATACTTAGGTTCCATCTGACAGACACGTGGGCCCCAGGCAGGCTAAATTTGTGCCTGGCCCACAAATCAGATATTAAGGCCTTTCTTGAATTAAAAGGAGGGAAAAAAAAACACGGCATATGGTACACAATGCTCCCCGCTTATTTGGGCTTGGGTTTCTGACTTCCAGCTTATTTTTCACTATTCCTAAATTTCGTCTTTTTCTGACTTTTCAGATTTTTTAAAACTTTTTTTGCCGATTCTTTTTTCTCGTATTCGTTTGCATTATACATGCTGGGCTAACCTGATTTTCCTATTTTTAAATTTAATTAGGCCAAATAAGTCACCATCAGTTACAGTGTAATTTCAGCCAACTACAGTGAAAATTCAGCCATTAGCCACAAAAAATTAGCCCAAACAAGCACCACCTTAAGCTCACTTGTCGGTGGCGTCTCAGGTTGTCTTCCAATCCAAGTGACTGACCTGACCCTGTCAGAAACAAACCCCCCAAAAAAGGAACACACGCTCACGAGACCGACGAATCAAACCACCACCATTTAATCCAAATTTCTTTGAGAAAATCTAATAGATGATATACCATTCGAGTCCATTCTGAATACCATCTAACAATTGTTTAAGAGTTATATGACATGTTTAAAATGTTTGATGCGCTCCTCATCCATCCATTCCTTATCCATTCGCTTAGCGTTATTCTTACGCTCCTCTCTTCACGTCCATCATCACTAGTGAATCACGATTAGCCAAACCCTACCTCTCCTCACTTCTATAAATAAGATTGACCTCCTCACACCAAAACCTCCCTAATCCCCATGCTCCCTTTCAGAACATTCTCGAAGTTCATTCGATTCTCGTAAGCTTTAACTTCTTTGCGATGGTGGTGGATCTGACCTCGAGGTAGCCGAAGAAGGCCTGTGGCGGCGCCTACGACAAGTAGTGCCTCGCTGACTTGTTCATACTCAAGCTGGCCTCTATCGGCGTCACCAAGCTCTTGCTCGTCGCTGGTGGCCTCTCCCTCCCTAGCTACTCCGACTCCGCCAAGGTCGTCTACGTCCTCCAAGGTATACATCTTTGTTTACGGATCATGATGTATGCTACTAATATGCTAATTTGATTGCTCTACTGTTATGGCTTGGTTTCTATCATGTGATCGGAGATTTTGCTTTGCTTGATATTTTTTTGAAGTTAAGTTGATTAAGTTTCATGATGTTTCATAAAGTTTTTATATCGAATTCATAAAGTTAAAAGTTTATTGTAACGGATTCATGAAGTTAAACTCTAAGTTTTATGAGGTTTCATAAAACTTTTAGTAGATTTTATGACTAAGTTTTATAAAATTTCATAAGTCTTCATTACTAAGTTTCATAAAATATTAGTAGGTTTCATGTTTAAGTTGGCTATGTTTTATATCTTAGTTTTAAGGTGTTTTATAAAATTTTAAAAGATTTTATGTCTAAGTTTTATGAATCACGTTCAAAACTCTCTAAAATTTTATAAACTCCTAAAATTGAGATAAAACCTGATAAAACTTGTTCGAATGCTACACCGTGGGCTAGCCTGACTCAGTCTCCTTTCGCGTTTCGTCTCGTTCCTCCCCCAAGATCCACTACCGCGCGCTCCTCGATCGACCCCCACCCCCACACACACGTACCACGCCTGCCGGTGCGCACCGATCCCGCCTCCCCAATCCGCAGCCTCGCCGCTTCATGCCTCCATTCTCTCGCGTGATGTTTTCCTGTCTCCGTTTCTTCGCAGGTCGGGGATTGGCGGAGGTCGCTCGGGTAGGAGGACGGTGCGAGCGACATGGCTGCGCCGCCGGCTCGGGCTCGGGCCGACTACGATTACCTCATCAAGCTCCTCCTCATCGGGGACAGTGGTTGGTGCCACTCGATCTCTCTGTCTCCTGTCTCCACTTCCACGCGCTGTTGTGTATGTGCGTCAATGTTCGTGGGATCACAGTTGGATTGGGTGTGTAGGCGAAGCGGATCTTGCAAAGATTTGTCATTTGTGTTGGCTGTGGTCGTATTTGCATGGCCGTCTTCCATTTGGAGTGCGAGGGCGGTGGAAATGTCTGCTTGTTCTTAATAGTTTCTGCTTCTGTTGGAAGCATATTATACGTAGAAGCAGCCCTTGTTGGCTTTGTGTGAGTTAATGAGGAGGTCACTAGGGCCTAGGCTGCATTAGTTTTATCAGATGCAAAATCGGGAGAGTGATGAGTGATGGCCGATGGGAAGGATGAGGAGAAGAGGTGGATTGCGTGACATATGCTGCAGTGAGTTTTTTTTCTTTCATGGATGGAGATTCACTTGGGAACTTGCTTGATTGGAAGAGCATTGGAAAATGAAATGGTCCAACCTCTGAAAGTGTGCTTTGGAATTCCTTGCTTTGTAGATTAAGCAGGAAGAGTTGTTGGGGGTAGAGTTGATCCTCCCTAGTTATTCTCATAGTTTGCTAGGCCGTGGCGAGGAACATCACACATAGGCATTAAGCAATGCTTTCTTTTGCCACTCTTGCAATGTGGTAAAGATTCTAAGAAAGTGTAACTTGAAAAAAAATGTAAATATTCAGTTTAGGCCTTAGGGTGCTTTGGAGAATGGTAAAAATGCTTCCTTTTGGTGTCATGTGCTGTTCTTCCTTCTATAGGTTTTACTAGTTAGTGGACACCATAGATTACATTGCAATGCACTGCTGAGAGTGGAAAGAAAGAGTTCCTTACCTGTGAGGGCGGATGATCAGTGAAAGGAGCAGCTGTTGGAATTCAGTTGGAGCAAAGGGTGAAACTGATGGATCAGACACTAAAGATAAATGAATTTTCCTGTAGTTGAAAAAGTGTCACGTAAATTTAACAAAATTGTGTCACGTAAATTTAACAAAATTTAACAAGGAAAAATGCTTTCCCAATTCTGCATAACATAATGGCTGGGTTCTTTCAGGCATTGATCTTGGCACACAAAAGTGATGGCTCCATGTTTTTAGTGTTTTATAACTGGGCCATTCCATCTCTCTCTTCCAAGGCAAAAACCGTTGCAGTATACTGAGGCTTGCTCTAGCAGTTACACTGTCATAAAGTGTTATTGGATAGTTACCAAAAATATCTGTATTCCACTATTCTGTTGAATTCATTGTTTCGCAGCTGGCGCTATGTTCATTAGTCAAGCTTTTGAGTTGTGCCAATTGTCTGACAAGAACTCTTCTTCCTCCTTTTCCATGTCTAGGTGTTGGCAAGAGTTGCCTCCTCCTGCGGTTCTCTGATGGTTCCTTCACTACGAGCTTTATCACCACAATCGGGTAGGTCTTTTTGCTGTTGATTGTTTTTCTTATCCTAGTTTCCTTCTACATCAAATGGGAATTGTGACATTTGTGATGCCCCCCCCCCCCCCCCAAACTGATTCCAATACTTGGTTTATGCAGTATTGACTTTAAGATCAGAACAATAGAACTGGATGGGAGGCGTATTAAGCTACAAATTTGGGACACAGCTGGTCAAGAACGTTTCCGGACCATTACCACTGGTATAATGCTTGTTCCATTCTACTAGACTAATTCGAAGTGGTATGATAACCTTTTGACCAAGTAAGCTTCATTTTACCTCAGCATACTACCGGGGAGCCATGGGTATCCTGCTTGTTTATGACGTCACTGATGAGTCATCTTTCAACAGTACTGTCTTCACACCATATATCCCCCTAATGCTTCCATTTTGAACTTTTGCCCATAATTTGACTTTTGATTCACTCAACATACAGACATAAGAAACTGGATTCGGAATATCGAGCAACATGCCTCTGATAATGTCAACAAAATTTTGGTTGGCAACAAGGCTGATATGGATGAGAGTAAAAGGGTACGCATCCATGAATTCTCCTGCTTTATTGTTTTGGTGTTCTGTAATATTTGGCTGGGGTTTACATTGTATTATAGGTTTGAAAGTACTAGTTAAATGTTTTTTCCCTTTTCAATTGTTGCTCCAGGCTGTACCTACTGCCAAGGGGCAAGCACTGGCTGATGAATACGGCGTCAAGTTTTTCGAAACTGTATGTTGCTTGTCTGAATTGATTTGTCTTGTCAGTGACGAAGTTATTTTAATTTCACCGTGCACTGTGTCCTTCAGAGTGCCAAGACGAACCTTAATGTGGAGCAGGTTTTTTTCTCCATTGCACACGACATCAAGCAGAGGCTTGCTGAGAACGATTCTAAGCCTGAGGTACAGCTAAGTAGATAACTGTACTCGATTATGTTTCAAACTCCATCTTGTTCAGTGTTCTGATGGACTTAATGTTGCTTTGTAGGACAAGACAATCAAGATTAACAACAAGACGGACCAAGGTTCTGAGACACCAGCAGCTCAGCGATCTGCTTGCTGCGGCTCCTGAGCGATGGTCTGTCTTCGTGATCATTGGATATTTGACATTATTTGTTTCCTGCTAGGCTGTTATAGGAAGGCTGTTATAGGAAGAATGTCAAGAAAACGGTTATGGTATAGATGTGGCTGTACTTGTATTTGCTTCCATTATTTGAAGCAGCTACTTACTCTTGCTTTTGACGTAGCTATTGCAATTGCTGGGAGCTATTGTAAGCTGGATTTCAATCCGTTGAACCTCTCGCTACAGTGTGTAATGAAATCCATGCTGTTGGGTTTTCTTTTTTTCTTTTTATCAGTCAATGCATGGAATAACGTATTGTTCTGGTCTGAATTGTGATTGCGTTCCTGTCTTTGGATTCTTTTGTTCTTTTTGGAGGACTTGTGAATTGTGATTCTGTTGTCATTATCAGGTGTATGTCTTAGGCCAGGGGGAATGTTTGCCCCAAACTGTGTAGGATACCAGCAGAAGAGATGAACAAAAGGACTAATAGAACTGATTAGCAAGACGAGGGAAACACACGAAAAACGTATAGAAACCAACTCGCACGCATGCGAGTTGTCGAAGGAACAGAAAATGATGGCTCATCAAAGAGAGCAATCCGATAGTAACGTTCTTTGCACGCTCTGCACCGCAGCACGGAGCCCAGGGTTCTGGCACTTGGCGCAGTTCTCCGACGGCGTGAGGTTCAAGTCCAAGCAAATCCCGCCGGTGCACTCGTCTCCAACGTCGTCAACCTTCGCAGGCGTCGTCGCTGCCCCGGCGCCGTGCGCGCTGACGTCGGCCGCGGCACGGTGCCGCCGCATGTGCCCGCCGAGCGCCTGCCCGGCCGCGAACTCGATCCCGCAGACGGGGCACCCGTGCACCCTCGGCCCGCCCTTCCCCGCGTGCGCCTCAAGCGGCTGGCCGCGCCCGAGGCAGAGCCCGGCGCCGACGTCGCGCGGCCTGGGGCGCCTGTGGCTGGCCCGGTGCCCGCCCAGCGCCTGGAACGTCGGGAACCGCCTGCTGCACGTCTTGCACTCGAACCCCGCCGGCGGACGCGCGCCGCACTGCACGTCCCCGGCTCCGACGGCCCCGTCGTGCTGCTGCGGCTGCGAGAGGAGCGTGAGCGCGCGGGCCGTGTCCACGCTGCTCCCCATCTCTCCAAACTGCCTGTATCTCTTGCTCATTGCCAACTAGCTCCAGTTCTGGTGTCCCAGAGGCATGTGGCACACGCGACTATATATATAGTGCAACGTATACTAGCTACACTACCACTAGTACGTAGCGTAGTGCTACTATGCATGTAAGGAATGGACTCGATTAATCAAAAATGTTTCTAGATGTCGGTATACTTTTCCATGTTCTAGTTTGAAGGGGTTGATTAGCTCAGCAAGTCGGGCACACGTGGCATGGGCTACTGCGCTGTCTTAGGTGCCGCTCAGTTGGGCTAAAAAATAGTGATTTATGGTTGAAATTACACTGTAACTGGTTAAAATTATATTGTAATTGAAGTTAGCTTATTTGACGTAATTAAATTTAAAAATAATTAAAAATAAAAAATATGTTAGCTCATCACAAGCAACGCAAATGAATACATAAGAAAAAACTGAAAAAGGTTAAAAAACCAAAAATTCAGAAAAAAATTTATAAATAATAAAAAATAAGCTAAAAGACAAAAGTCCCAACCGAAATGGGCGTTCATTAAAGCTTCTGGTAAGGCAAGTGCGAGTCAGCGAGGGGTAGATTGCTGCGACCCGACGTGTGGGGCGTCGGCTGCCGTTCGATCGCGCGTTCGTTCCTCGGAGTTTGATCTACTTCCGCCGTCCCGCGACATGCGGGGCCCGCGCAAGCCGCGGTCGTTTTAGCTCGGCGTTGTTTCCGCGTCTCACACTTTGGGTTGGTGGTTGAATTGGCTCACTTAGCTGGGCATGGAATTCATGCATGTCTCGATCGGATTCAGCAAGCGTCACCAGACAAGTTTTACATGAACAGGTTCAAGTTCAACAATGGTTTAGCCGGCGTTCTTGTGGCCCTCAATTCGCCTTTTTTCTGATACCTTTTGGCTTTTGATTCTACAGTGATGATTAGTTTTTTTTGTAAGACATTCAATTAAATAAAATTAAAAAAATACTGCTATATCTCTATAGACAATCAAAAGAAAAAAAATCACTTAAAAACGTATTCTAAATGTCTTTTGGTTTTTAAAAATTAGAAGCCAAAAATTATTTAGAATAGAGCCTTAGTTTAAGCGGATTGGGTTGGTAAATATGGTTAAGCCTAAGCCCCCGGTCTAGACGGCTACAAAATTATATTTGACCAATTGCAAGGACTTTTCATCAGCTGATAGAGTAGCTAGGCCAATGACAGGCCCGTTTCTTATGGCTGTGGCCTGTATATTTTGGTTAAATTTTTTGAATTTTAGCTATTTGTGATAAAGATTACAAAGAGAGATATATTCGCTTGTGATTTTAGATGGTACATATGTTGAGTTTTTAACATGTACTATAATTAATATGTAGACCCTATTTTAAAAAACAATCCGTTTGAAAGTTAGGTACTATAACAAAAGCGAAAGACCGGTTTCAAAAGGGTAAGTTCACACATCGTAGTCTAATTTCTTGGTTCAGGGCCGGGAGACGATGCCCTTTTTGTGGCGTTAGAACTGCACATGTTAGACTGTCCCGTCACATATATCTGGAAGTCGAAATCGAAATAGTTGCACTAGGATAATGATCAGTCCGGAGCTCCGACTATCTCTATTATGGAAAAAAAAACAGCTCAAACTCCACGGCAGCACATCTAGATCCCACAAGGAAAACCAGCTGGTCACGTTCAGCAGTTTGGAACGGCTTCATTTTGGTTCCGTAGCCGGCGTCTAGTGCTCATATAGGGGCTGATTTTTTAGACTATAGTTTCTGATTATTGACTATGACTATTAGTCTAATCAAATGTGAAACTAGTTTAAATCTAAGCTTTGGGCTAGGCCAGCTGTTTTTCGGCTGACTCTTTAGGCTAATTCTGTTTTTTTTATAACTTTTCATGAATTTTACATAGTCTTTAGTTATTAAGTCTCAGGCTACAGCTCAGATAGACTGAAACCTGATTCCACCATTGCGTTTAATAGATAATAACTACTAGAAAAGATAAATCTAAAAGCCAACTGTACCAACCAACCCTTCCTGGCTTTCTGCGGACGTTTCAACGCGCCGTATGCCAACGGGTAGCATGCCCGATTGCGGCCTGAGCGAGATGTGGCTGGGAAACTGATTTTACGGCAGCGAGACCAACGTGAAAAGTTCGGAGCATTTTGGATCCACTAAATCAACATAAAAGGAAGCACGCTTTAAACGTGTCGTGTGTGTTCTGAACCCGAGTAAGTAAAGTGGCAAGTGACTAACCGCTGGCCACCAATCACTAATGTTACCTTCCGATTACGGCTTCAGAAAAGCTACCGAGTGGTAAGCCATGTCGTGCGTGTGCGTCACGAGAAGATATCCATTTTAGGCCGGCACCCACGAACCACGGGGTAGGTGAGCAGCGGATTTGATCCGATCTTCCGATGGGAATGAAATTACGATTGATTGATATGGTATTGATGATGATGCTACTTGATTGAAACGATCAAGTTTGTTCTAGAATCGCTATATCACGTCCTTGTTGTTACCAACCGTGCTTAACATAGATGATTTTTCGTGCAAGAAATTAAGAATTAAGAAAGAAAGAAATAAACGTGATCTAAATTTGCGAATGAAATATGATTTTTCATTGAATAATGGAGAGGTCTAAAGTCGCCGTAATTAGTCTAGCCGACACAAGTACACAACTGATATTTTTGAACAAACCTAAATCCTAAGGGCCTGTTTGGAACAGAGGAATTTCACAGGAATTTTGCAGGAAACAGTTCAATTCCCGCAGGAATCGGGAAAAATTCCCGCATTCCAAACAGGGCCTAAAAGTGACATCCTTGACCCTATTTGAGGAGCTAGGAACGTGGGGAGTACGTCCATGAGAGAGAGGAACACATCACACTACAACTCTCTAGTTGGACTCACACTGATACAAGGCACATGGCTCTGGTTTGAAACTGATTCAAACTTGTTTCGTAGATTGTGACATGCTCAGGTAGAGTTTTGAGGTAGGACTAGAACCATTAGAAAGAGGACGTCATAAGCTTTCCAACAAGTCTAAGATCACCTCATTTGGGCTTCATATGTATTTTTTTTATGCTCATTTGCAGGGGCGGAGCCAGGAATTGAATATGGGGGGGGGGCAAATAGACAACAAATAGAGTAGAACCAATGAATCATGCCGGAATTACATCTCTATTAACTTAAACTTTGCTCTACGACTACCAGCAAGATCATAGGCCTTAATAATATCATCATTACTAATCTTTGCGGTCAATTCCTTTTCAATATAAATTACTAAACAATCTCGTAGAAATCCATCTCCCATTGTACTTCGAAGTCGCGTCTTCGCAAATTTCATAGCTGAAAAACATCTCTCGGTGGTTGCAGTTGAAACCGGAAGAGTTAAGACTAATCTTAACAACCTGTCCACCATAGGATAAGATGAATCTTTACGAGTCTTAACTAGTCCACTTGTTAGATCAGCAAGTGATGGCAATACACTTAGGTTTGGATGGTTGCACACATCAAGTTGAAAATGTGGCAATTGGCACTCCAATTGAGCTCTTTCTTGACTTGAGAAATCAGCAGGATAATATTTTTCCACTAGAGTGCATATATTTGCTATGTCGAAGGTGTCCAACCTTGGATCCAAAGAGGCACAAAGGGACAAAAGCTCTGTCGCTTGAGAACTGAATCGATCTTCTAGCTCAATTAATTGTTGATCAATTGCAACATTAAACACATCTACTTTGTAATGGTGAAAGGCTGTGGTGTTATCATTCTTGTTTCGAGATTTAGTCACATCAACGTACCTGCAAATTGGAAGAAATGATGTAACATACTAACATTCATATTGAAATTCTGAAATAATTTGGGCAAAAGAACATACTTCTTACTCAGATCTGGGATATCAATCTCGTGTTTCTCGCAAAACAATTTGACCTCCTCAAGAAGAGGTTCCCAGCCATTATTTCGCAACTCACCAAGCAACACTTTTGTTGTAGAAACAGAATCCATCGCATTTAAGATATCAATGCTTTTCTTTTGAAGTGTTTGGCACAACACATCAGTTATCTTCATAATCTTTTCCATCAGGTGCAGAATAAACACAAAATCAAATGTGACAATGATTCGTAAGGCACCACTAGCATCTCCCCGAGAATACTTCGAAACTGAACGATCATTAGCAATGCTGCGTAGGACTGAAACTGTCGCACCAAACATCTTCTTTAAGCTCTGAATTGACTTGTAATGGGAACTCCATCTTGTGTCCCCTGGCCTCTGTAGAGAGGACATCTGATTTGCCCCTCGCCCTGTGTCAAGCTCTCCCAATTCAATTTCACGAGCAATTTCCTCCGCTTGATTTGCTAGCAACTCATCATTGCGCTTAGGAGAAGCACTAACAACATTTATGATGAAATTTGCGTCCTGAAAAAAGTTGTGTACCTTATGTACCTCCCTCGATGCTGCTACAAGGGCCAATTGAAGCTGATGAGCCATGCAATGAATATAATATGCATAAGGGCACTCATTGAGAATTAGAGCTTTCAATCCATTCCACTCCCCTCGCATGTTACTAGCCCCATCATAACCTTGACCCCTTATATCTTGTATACTCAAGTCATTGCCTGTGAGGACAGCACAAATTGACTCTTTAAGTGTCAAAGCAGCAGTATCATGAACATGGATTAGATCAAGGAAACGCTCCTGTATGAGTCCTTCCTTGCTAACAAATCGGAGGACTATCGCCATTTGCTCTTTTTTAGACTCATCTCGAGCTTCATCAACCATTATGCAAAACTTGCTACTACCAATTTCTTCTCTAATTGATTTCTGCACTTTTCGAGCAACTACGCTTAGAATTTCCTTTTGGACATCAGGTGAAGTGTACTTTGCATTTTTTGGAGCATTTTCTAACACAACCTCTTTAACCTCCTTGTTATACGAAGCCAAAAGCTTGAGCATTTCAAGAAAATTACCCCTGTTTAAGGAACCAGGAGATTCATCATGGCCTCTAAAGGGACAACCTTGGAATGTCAACCACCTAAATATAGAAATAAAACAAGTTCAGATTAGATAGTGCATCACATATAACTCTGGTTGCAAAAACAAAAAAGATTGTGAGAAGTCCTTCTTATTATTACCTAATGCAATCAATCGTAGTCGCAAGCCTTAGTCTTCCTGCTGCAACCATTATCTCTTTTTGTTTAACCATCACTGTGTCAATTTGAGCCATTGTGTTCTTAAGATTATTAAAACACCGAACTGAATAATTGTGAGCTGAGTTGGCATCCCCCATGTGTTTTAGAAGAGAACATTCATTTCCATCATTAACTTTCTTCCAGTTCTGAAACCCTTTGACTGTGAATGCATCTGATCCAGATTTTCCAATTGGCTTCTTGGAAAAAATAAAACATGGTAGACAATAAGCACGATTTGTGTGAGGTGAATATTCTAGCCAAGTAAATTGCTTGAACCAACTGATTTGAAATCGGCGACGATGAGATAATTCACTGAGTGGGTACTCTGCTAACATAGGTTGATATGGGCCCTCTGAAATATAAAATCTTCGAGCTTCATCTTGTTGATCGACTGGCAATTCTAAGATTTGAACACGTTTACCAGGGTCTCTCTCAAATCTAGTAGCTACAATTGGTTGATGCTCGGCAGCCTCGGCTTCTAATTGGTTTTCCATATCATGTTCATTAGGAGTTTCCCCTTCCACGTTAGGAGTTTCCACTTCCACGTTAGCACTTGAACCAACAGGCTTAAAAAAACTGTGAATTGTCTTTCTCTTCTTCATATCATCTAAAATTGTATGGGACAAATAACAAATTCATTTGGTATTTTGGTAATGGAAATATCAAATATGGAATGCCTAATTTTTTTACCTGACCGTATACTATTACTACTATAGTCTATAGAGATCAGATCATTGATCAAACTAGCCTCATAGGCGCGGCGACACGCCGCGCCAGCCACCGTGTGTACTGAAGTAAAAGAGACGATAATTCGTGAGGAGTTTTTTAAAAAAAATCGAGGGCACATACGTATTTTAGAGAAAGCTAAAGGGTTTTTCCGTAAAAAATCGAGGACTTGTAAGGACCTGTACGTAAGTAAATAAGGACCTATACGTAATTTCGGGAACCTGCGGGGCGCTATCCAAATTTTTTTTTTAAAAAAAACTTTTAGGGACCTTTTCGCGAGGAAAAAGGACCTTTACGTAATTTCCGAAAAAGTGGAGGAAATGACCTCCCCTGGCCGTACAGAAATTCCCCCGCCACGCGCCGGCCGGACGCGCGGGCGGGGGGACGTGGCCGAGCGAGGGGGCAGAGAGTCCCCCGCTAATATAGGTTCTGGGGATATGGAAATAACCAATAACAAATTCCGCCCCTGACCGTATACTATACTACGATAGTCTATAGAGATAAGATCATTGATCAAAAAAAAATTACCTAACTCACTGCCTGACGGGGACGGGCGGACGGCGGACCGTGGACAGCGTCGACGGACAGCGGGATGCAGGGACAGGCCGCAGGCGGTCAGGCGGAGTATGGGTATGCTCAGGTTTGCGCGGGCGGACGGCGGACGCGGTCACGCGGACGGACGACGGACACGGACGGACGGACGGTTCCCGGTTGGCGGCGTGATGGCGTCGCTTCGCCTCTTCCTGGAATATGAAGCGGCGCCGTCTCCTGCTGCTGCTGGGCTAAGTGGCTAACCGGCTAATTACTAATTGGGCATTGGCAATTACTATTTACTAATTGGCGTAATTGGGCTGCTGCCGGTTGCTTGATCCAGTGGGGGGGGGGGTGTTGTTGGGCTGACGTTGGGGGGTGCCAGGCCCCCCCGGCCCCCTGTCTCCGCCACTGCTCATTTGAAGTTAGTGCTATCTGTGGACGTCGAACTAGATTCTAGAATTTGCCAAGCTTTCATTCTTGATTATCCTGGCCTCAAAGTGATGTGGTGATCTCCAATGTTCATTTCAAACATGTTTGTGACTCCATGTGCCTCTTCTTGGTTCTTGCTTATGTTTCTAAGTGCTATTACATCATATGCATTAGGCAACAATTTATTCTTGAAAGCTGAATTAAACAACCCTTGGAATATGCTCATATGATAATTCGACTGTCATGCACGTGCCTCGTCATAAGTTCTTGTCTAGCATTTTGTGGATGAGTATTGTGTGTATCCAAAGAAGTGATGTCCTCATCAGTAGGGGTAAATGTGTATCTGGCGCTATCCATATCCGACTTCGACTCTTAAAATAATACGGTATACGATACATAATAAGTTATATTCATTTATATATATATATCTGTATGTCAAATAATATGAGCAAGTTACTTAGGAACAAGATAATATATAGTCGAATTATCGTATCTAAATAGGTGGGGGAACATTGAGTGTTCTTCTTTTAATATATCGGTAATTAGTCTATTTATGTTCACTCTGATGGTATCCATATTGTTTAATGTTCTGCAGGAGTCAAACTACCCGCTCGACATTTTCTTACCATGCGGCTTCTGCCTAACTTTGGTCGCTCAGGTGGTGTCCGCAGTTTTCTCGCTGGGGCCGACTCAGGAGCGGAGACAAGGGGGGGCGGGCAGGGGCCTGGCCCCCCCCAATAGTCCACCAAATGCATTAATAGAACCCTTTAATCACCATTCATCACAGTTAATTAGTCAATTAGGCCCCTGCATTTCTAACACAAAATCATTACTTAGTGACTTGAGAAATGATGGCTGGGAACCACTTCTTGAGGAGATGATAGCCTTTTGTGACAAGCACGAGATTGAGATTTCGGATTTAAATCGCAAGTAAGTTATTATCTTACCTTCAGCGAAAGGGTCTCTAGCCCAATGGTTAGAGGCTTGAGTAGCACCCCCCAGATCCTGGGTTCGACTCCCAGTGGGAGCGAATTTCAGGCTTGGGAGAAAAAAATCCCCTCGCCTGCTACCACACCAAAGCACAGGTCTAAGGCCCCGCCAAGGCGTTGATCCAAAGAATCCGCCGGTAGTCTCACAAGGTCGGGCGATGGTGCTGCTGTGTAAGGGTGGAGCAGGGGTTCGGGGGTTTTCTCGGTCTGCATGAGAAGACCTTCTTCTTAAAGCAATGCCCGGGGGGATTCTTCCCCCCGCAGGTCGAGTTTTTTTTTATTATCTTACCTTCAGTTTTTTAATATGAGCACAAATACATATTTTTTTTATTCTTATGGTACATATCTAACTTGTTTAACTACATGTCGCAATTTGTAGGTGTGTGGATGTGACCAAATCTCGGAACAAAAATGATAATACCACCACTCTTCACCATTATAAAATAGATGTGTTTAATGTTGCGGTCGACCAACAATTGATTGAGTTAGAAGATCGATTCAGTTCTCAAGCAACAGAGCTTCTATCACTTTGTGCCTCACTAGATCCAAGAAAAGATGGCTTTGACATTTCAAAGATAAGTACTCTGGTGGAAAAGTATCATCCCGCTGATTTTTCAAGTCAAGATCAAGCTCAATTGGAGTGTCAACTACCACATTTTCAACTTGATGTATGCAACCATCTAGAGCTAAGTACATTGCCATCACTTGCTGATCTAACAAAGGGACTAGTGAGATTAGGTAAAAATTCTATTTATTCAATGGTCGATAGATTGCTAAGATTAGTCATAACTCTTCCAGTATCAACAGCGACCACTGAGAGAGTCTTTTCAGTATGCTAGACGTATGCTACATTATTTTGCCATATGTGTTATGATTGAATTTATATGACAATATATATGCGTATGTTTAATTATATATGTGTATGTCTAATTTTGCCGACACATGGTGCCCAGGACCTATGACGCCGGCGCCTTAGCGGGTCAGCCCCCCCTTTATCTGGATCCTGGCTCCGCCCCTGGGCCGACTGCCAAGTCATCAGCGGAAGCTTCCCTAGGCTTGTTTAGCGCCGGGATCTACGTGGAAATAACAGAAATTTAAACTAAACTTTCGATTGAGCCCAGCCAAACATGACCTAAATGTATAAATAAAGTGCAAGTGAAATCGTCAAATATCCTCGCAAAATGTGGGCCAACTATAGTGTCGGCCCAGCCCAAAAGCAAACGGTTTACCTTGGTTGGCCGGCGCAACCGCCGGCTATCCCGTTCACCGTCTTCCTCTCCCGCCGCGGTCAACCCTTCCGCCGTTCCAGATGGTAGGCAACACTACCTCCAACTCTCCTCCTCTCCCACACTCCCTCTCGGTTCTACTGCGTGAGCTTGCAGTATTGACGGTTTCTTGATTTGCCCCGATCCATCGCGTTCGGCCCCGGTCCGGGGCGGCGTCGTATGATGACTTGACAAAGATTCGGTTTTTAAGGCGTAATCTCTCACTCTCTTTGTCTCCCTTCTCTTTTCTTGCTAGTTTGGCTTGGGAGGCTGTCTTTTTTAGCTATTGCAAATTGGGATTCGTTAATGGTGGCCTCGGTCAGTTTGTGCTTCCTTGTTGTTGCTGTTCGTTGGTCATAGGGATTTAATGTATGTTCGTGCAGGAATCCTGCCCTTCGGTGAAGAACATTCTGTTGCTGGACTCCGGGGGGAAGCGCGTCGCCCTCAAATACTACACGGATGATTTGCCCACGCTCTCGGCGAAGCTGGCCTTCGAGAAGTCAGTCTTCGCCAAGACCCAGAAAGCAAATGCTGGAACAGAGAGTAATTTATTATATCTGCCTTTTCTATTTATAATAAGGGAGAAGGTGATTTGCATACGAATATGTGATGACAAGTGTTAGCTTCTAGTAGTCCAATGTGGAGTGCATAATGCTGTTTTTCTCGTACCGTAAATTCATGCATTTGATATCTAGCATTCACGTGTCATACAAACAAAATTGTCTCTTTTCCATATGAGTGTATACAAGCTGGTGCTGTTGAAGAACGCTGCTTATCAGCCTACTGTGTCTTCTACATGTTTACACTTGTCGTTTAATTACATAAACGAATTATGTTGATGTGTTCATGGGGCTGTGTATTCTGTTCCGAGAACAGACAGCCATTTCCGATCAATCTTTGTTAGATATTAATCACGCACCTCTTATTTTTCCAATTCTTTGGATCAGAAACATGCTAACTTATGGTTCGTATGCTATGTTAGTTTTGAAACAACACATGTCATTGTAATGTTTAATACCGCTATTAGTTGCTTCTTTTGCACAGCTTAATTGCTTATATAAGAACAATGATCTACTTATCTAAATATCTTTATGTTTTGTCCTCATATCCTCTATTACGGCATGTGAAAGTAAATCTAAAATGCATTTTTTCAGCCTGGCTGAAGTACGGCTTGTACTTTCTTCCGCCATGCATACTCACTGTATCTGAAGACTAGCCTCATAGGCGCGGCGACACGCCGCGCCAGCCACCGTGTGTACCGAAGTAAAAGAGGCGATGATCCGCGAGGAGTTTTTTTTTAAAAAATCGAGGGCACATGCGTATTTTCGAAAAAGCTAAAGGGTTTTTTCGTAAAAAATCGAGGACCCGTATGTAACGAAACGAGGACCCGTACGCAATTTAGAAAACTGCGGGGCGCAATCCTGCAAATTGGAGGGGTGTTTTCAGAAAAAAGCGCCGAAAAAAAACCGCCAGGGATCTTTTCGCGAGAAAAAGGACGCCACGCGCCAGCGCCAGCGCGCGCAGGGGCGACGTGGCGGGGCGCTCCGCGCGGCGTTTCCCCCTGGCGTAATAGGGGGAGTATTAGCTTGGACAGTTTTGCAATTTACTTTCGTTAGTTTTCTGCTTAAACACAAGAAGCGGCTGTCTGAAACTTTCTGTTGGTCTGTATGTGAACATTTTACACACTGTTCATCTAGTTCAAGTAATCCAGTTTTATTTATCTGTTCCCCCCTTTACAGCTGAGATTGTAATGTTTGACAGTCACATTTTTGTGTATAAGTTCATCCAAGACCTGCATTTTTTTTTTGTCACCGGAGGGATGAGAAGAATGAGCTTATTCTAGCATCAGTTCTTCAGTGATTCTATGATGCTGTTGACCTTCTCAGGTTACGCTCAATCTACTTTAGTATACCCCTTTTCTACTATTGTTTATTTTGTTGCATATTGTTAGGTTCATATGCATGTCAATATGTTTCCCATCTTGTTGGTTTCAGAAACCCCAATTCCTTAAGGTGTTATTAATCTTCTGTGTTTAAAAACGTTTATAAACAAAATTGCATCTACAAATACTTTAATGAAACCATCATATCCCCATCTTTTGAAAATTTTGGCAAGTAGTTATATAGCGTTTCCCCATATAACTTGTTGAGTACAGTTGATTGTACTTATACTTGCTAAAATCATAAACAGAAAATATTTGTCAAGAAAATGAACAAATCTACGAAGATGATGTTGAGAAGCACTACAATATAGACGACGCCTGGTGTTAGGGTTTATTCTACACTCCGCCATACCTGTGGAGTTCTTTTGTATTGTAATATAACTTTGGGTTGCACATCTTGCTGTATAAAACTTGGCTGCTAAGATTTAATTTTATAATAAAGTTTGATTTTTATGCTTAAGCTAGTGATGATAATGATGTACACTCATCTATAGTACTCACAGCTGAATAATTCTGAGTAGTTACGAGAAAATACTACCGACATCATAAATGGAGGCGTTACATAAATCATCCAGAGATGTTAAAGTACTAAACAGAGGCTGGATATTTGTGGCTGTTTTTGGGGAAATGAGTGGTGATTTTGAACTTCTAAGGAGGTGGTACACAGAGTGAATGCACTTGCACATGGTGGGAATCACTGGCGTGAGCAGCTGCGGGGAAGAAATGCAGTGGGCGGCTCAGCCATGGACAACAGCGAGCTCGGGAGGTGCTCTTGCCAAGATAGCGCGAGCACAGTATGGAACGTGGGCCACGAATGTTAGGAAAAAAGTGGCGGCGCTGAGGATGGAAGAGCTCGGAGGTGGCCGAAACGCGAGCATGACGACGATAGCCGAACTTGGAACAGGGGAGTTCGGCGGTGGTCTCTCCGGCGATGGAATCGGCAAAATGAGTTGACGAAGAGCGCGATGATGCAGGGGCAATTTTGGTGATGCAGACGTCGAGGTGGGGACATGGATGAATTGGCCTGGCGACGATGGCTGCACCGTGACCGTGAGCCCCTTCTTCTCTGGCGGCGGCGACCTTCCAGCGACGGCGTGTGCGAACAGAGGGGAGCATGAGCAGCAGTGGATCGAGGAGAAGCGACATGTGTGCTTGTCATGGGTGGAGACGAACGGCAGTGTGCTAGCTGTTAGACCTTAAGATCTCCTAGGGTTTAGATCTAGGGGTGTTCTGTTCGGGTTCGAGAGATACACGGAGAGGGAGAGAGGATTAGGGTTAGGGGTACCGACCGTCCGTCGCGTTGGATGAAGAGCCGGCCATCGCTGGTTCGTCGGTGACGTCTGCGCACGGGCAGCGACGGCCGGGGAAGAAGGAGCGGCGTCTCCCTGGCGGCGGCGATCTCCCTGGCGGTAGAGGTGGCGGTGGTAGTTCCCGTCGCTGGAGCGCCCCCTTTCCGATCGGTCTAGGGTTTGTTGGTGGGGTTTGTGGCGGCACGGTCAACCTCGTCATACGTGCCGCCCCGGCCCCCATCTCTATTTATGTGACGCTGGCGACAGGGGCCCACCAGCCAATTGGGCTGGGCGCCCCCGATCAGGGCGCGAACAAGGGGGGCATTTGGCCGTTGGGCCAAATACTTGAGATCACTCTAACATTCTCCCCCTTGATCTCAATCTATGCTTTAACTTTAATTATTTTTGACTTTACTCATTCCATCGCAGATTAGTGCATAGAACATGTCTCATCATCACGGTCAATCGCCGATAGATTTAACAGCTACAATACACCTCTCTGTTCTGAAATAGTTACTTTAAACTTTTGGGCCATCTTTTAGTCCAGGAATCATAGGCTTTCCCTAAAATCCATGCCAGCTACATGTTCTCTGAACACGTTGGGTGGTAAGCCTTTAGTAAGCGGATCCGCTAACATCTTTGCGGTACTTATATGCTCAAGACTTATAATTTGATCCCGAACTTTATCTTTCACAACATAGTACTTTATATCAATATGTTTGGCAGCACCACTTGACTTATTGTTGTGGGCATACGTTACTGCGGGTTCATTATCGCAGTACAACTTAAGTGGTCTATTGATGTCGTCAACCACTTTTAAACCGGGTATGAACTTCTTTAGCCAGTTCACCTGTCCCGTAGCCTCATAACATGCTACAAACTCGGCATACATTGTGGACGATGTAGTGACGGTTTGCTTTGAGCTTTTCCACGATATAGCTCCTCCAGCGAGAGTGAACACATATCCGGATGTGGACTTTCTATCATCTCCCGCAAAATCAGAATCTGTATACCCCACTATATGGAGTGAATCTGATCTTCTGTATGTCATCATGAGGCCTTTTGTTCCTTGCAAATAACGCAAGACTTTCTTTATCAATTTTCAATGTTCTATTCCAGGATTGCTCTGGAATCTGCCAAGTAACCCGGTAACAAACGCTAAGTCAGGGCGTGTACACACTTGAGCATACTGCAAGCTTCCGACAGCTGAAGCATATGGAACCGATTTCATTTGATCGAGCTCGTACTGGTTCCTAGGGCATTGAAAATCCCCATATCTGTCGCCCTTGACTATAGGTGCAGGTGAAGAACTACTTTTATGCATACCAAATTTCTTTAAGACTTTCTCTATGTATGCCTTTTGTGACAGTCCCAATGTCCCTTTGTTTCTATCCCGGTGAATTTCGATCCCTATAACGAACGAAGCTCCACCAAGATCTTTCATATCAAAGTTTGAGGACAAAAACTTCTTTGTCTCCAGTAGCAGACTGACATCACTACTAGCCAGTAGGATATCATCCACATACAGGATTAGGAAGATAAACTTCCCATCTTTAAACTTTGCATAAACACAGTTGTCCTCTACATTATCTTTAAACCCAAATTTTCTTATTGTACTGTCAAACTTCAAGTACCACTGTCTTGAAGCTTGCTTTAACCCATAAATCGATTTCTTTAGGCGGCATCCCATTCTTTCATTTCCGTCCACGACAAAACCTTTCGGTTGTGCCATGTAAACATTTTCCTCCAAATCCCCATTAAGAAATGCCGTCTTTACATCCATCTGATGTAACTCTAAATCATAATGTGCTACTAATGCCATTATGATTCTGAAGGAATCTTTACATGAGACTGGAGAAAATGTCTCATTGTAATCAATCCATTCTCTTTGCGTAAAGCCTTTTGCTACAAGTCGCGCTTTGTATCTTTCTACATTCCCTTGGGAGTCAAGTTTTGTCTTGTAGACCCATTTACAGCCTACTGTTTTGGCTCCTTTAGGAATAAATTCCAAGTCCCAGACTTTATTAGTCTTCATGAACCTCATTTCCTCTTCCATGGCCTCAAGCCATTTTGAAGAATTTTCGCTTCTCATGACTTCTTCAAATGAGGTGGGATCATCCTCCATTTGAAATTCCTCTGTATGATAAACCTGATAATCATCAGAAATAACTGATCTTCTTACTCTTTGAGACCTCCTCGGGGCCTCCTCATTTGGTACATCTTCTGTTTGAGGCTGTTGTTGCTCCCCCTCATATGTGGCAATGGGTTCTATAGGATCCTGAAGAACAGGTTCTTCATTCTCATTCATTGTTGCCACAGGAGGAACAATAACAGGTGCTGGCACCACAGTGTCTTGCACCGTCGGTGCAGCGACAGCAGGTAGTGTGAAGAATGGCTCTTGAATCATCGGAGTGGGCGCATACGCCCGCTTCTCTTCAAGGTCAATCTCTCGAGCTACCATACTTCCTCTCATCATTTCATCCTCTAAGAAGACAGCGTGTCTCGTTTCTACAAACTTTGTATATCTGTCTGGACAGTAGAAACGAAAACCTTTTGACTTTTCAGGGTAGCCAATGAAATGACAACTTACTGTTTTGGGATCAAGCTTCCCAAGGTTTGGGTTAAATACTTTAGCCTCAGCAGGACTCCCCCACACACGTAAGTGGTTTAGTGAGGGAACTCTTCCTGTCCACAACTCGTACGGTGTTTTGGGCACCGACTTACTAGGCACTCTGTTGAGAATATGAATGGCGGTTTTCAACGCCTCCATCCATAGACTCAATGGCAGTGTGGAATAGCTCATCATGCTTCGCACCATATCCATCAGGGTACGGTTGCGTCTTTCAGCTACTCCATTTTGCTGAGATTCGCCCGGTGTAGAATACTGGGCCACTATGCCATTTTCCTGTAAAAACCTTGCAAAAGGTCCAGGAACTTGTCCATATGGGGTATGTCGACCGTAGTACTCCCCCCACGATCAGATCGGACTATCTTAATCTTTAAATCGTGTTGGTTTTCAACTTCAGCCTTAAATATCTTGAATTTATCCAAGGCTTCATTTCTTTCTTTGATTGGATAAATATATCCAAAACGGGAGTAATCATCCGTGAATGTTATGAACGAGTCATAACCATCCACACTTTTCACAGGAAAAGGACCACAAATGTCTGTGTGAATAATTTGTAGAACTCCTGTGCTTCTTTTGGCGTCTTTCTTAATTTTCTTTACATATTTTCCCTTAATGCATTCTCTGCATTGTTCTAAGTCTGAGAACTCTAATGGAGGAAGAATATCATTCTTAACTAGTCTTTCTATTCTCCCCCTCGAAATATGGCCTAAACGACAGTGCCATAATTTCGACGACGTATCTAGAGTTCTCTTTCGTTTTCTGTTCGCATTCACAGGCGAGGATATACGCTTATTCACATCACATACTGAATTCACTCTTTCACGAAGTGACAACAAATAAAGCTCGTTTTGTTTGATGGCAAGACCAATGCATTTATCATTAAACATTATTTCACATTTGCCATTTCCAAAGTGACAATCATAACCATCATTGTCCAAATTTGAAACACTAATCAAATTTCTCTGTAAAGAGGGTACATAAAGAACATCTCTAAGTAAAAGAGTGAAGCCATCAGCTAGCTCTAATGATAGATCGCCAACGGCTTCAACTTCAGCTTGGACTCCATTTGCGACTTTAACGCATCTTTCTTTTCTTTGCGTAGTCCTTATCGAACGAAATCCCTGCAAATTATTGGCAACATGAACAGTTGCGCCTGAATCAATCCATCAAGTAGATTTTGAATATTGCACATACAGGGATTCATTTATAAAGGTAATAATGTTCTCACCTTTCTTTGCCATTATCATCTTTAAGTAATCGGGATAGTTCTTCTTGTAGTGTCCCGTCTTCTTGCAGTGAAGACACTGATCTTTGTCTACTGCAAAATTATTCTGTTGAGGCTGATGGACAGGGGCTTTTCCCTTGTTCTTTGAGGAGAAGTTACTGTTGAAGTTCTTTTTCTTGTTGTCCTTCATATAGTTGATAGAACCACCATGTGAGGATTTAATTCTTTCCTCCTCTTGCACACACATAGCTATGCACTTTTCTAAGTCCTATTTCTCGGGCTGCATGTTGTAGTTGACAACAAAGGTGTCAAACTCTTTCGGCAAGGAAGCAAAAATCAAATGAATAAGGAACTCATTCTTGAGAGCCAAATCCATTGGTTTAAGTTTAGATGCCAAGTTGCTCATCCTTAGTATGTGCTCTCTTATGCCACTGCCACCACCAGAGTAACTTTCTGTCACAAGCTGCTTAATCAGCTGTGTAGCATAAGTCTTTGAAGAGCCAGTGAACTGACTCTTTATTTTCTCAAGGTACTCTATGACAGTGTCACACTCTGCGATTGAGCCCACAATTGCAGGCTCAATCGTGTTCTTCATCACAGCCAAATATTTCTTGTTGGCAGTGACCCACTTTTTATGATCAAGATCATATGACATTTTTATGGGAGCATAGTCCCTCTGTCTGGTCTGCCAAGCAGCATCAGCCTCATTTTCATCCCTCACCGGTGCCATAGGCTCTGTGGGACACGGTGTGGTGACTACCCAGTCCACCTCAGCCAAGATGAAAGCCAGGTCAATCTTTTTCTTCCATTCACCGTAGTTGTCTCCTTTGAGAACCGGGATATCTCTGATGTAGCCCATCAAAGAGTATCCTCCTGAAAACATAATTCATATACAGTGAGAACATAATATCAACAACTGCATGCCTTGGTTTCAACGTTGGTTAAAATTAAAACATACAGTTGTTTTACACATTAAATCTACATCACCGTTGGGTAGAAATAGAAATAATGCATAAAATCATCAATTAAAATTACAATACTGTTAACAGCAAAATTATATGCCTTATTTCCAACGTTGGTCAAAATACAACATACAATTTTATCTATACATTAAATCTACATCACCGTTGGGCAGAAATAGAAATAATGCATAAATTTATCAATTAAAATTATAATACTGTTATTATCAACATTGGTCAGAAAATAACAATATCATAATTCACAACAATTCTCAAAAAATTAAATTCTCCCGTTGGTTTGAATTTAATTTAAAGAGTAATCTACATTAACTTTTGCAGCGGAAACATGAAATTATTCTAAAATAATTCATACTCAGAAGCATTATTACTGTACTCATCAATCTCTGGAAAAATTAACACGTTGGTGCAAAAATTTACAGAGATTTTAAATCAAAATTCAATCAAATTCACTCATAAATGCTTCTGGAAAAGATAAAATTCAATTTTCTGGATTTTACTGTGCAAACAGCCATTTCGGCCTGTTCAGCCCGGCCACGGCCCACGGCGGCCTGCTCACCCGGCCGAACGCGCGCGGCCTCACTCGCCCATGCGCGGCCAGCTCAGCCGGCCTCACGCGCGCGCCCCGTGCTCCCCCCGCGCCCAGGCCACAACCTGGGCCTGGGCCGCGAAAGCCAACGCCCGCTTGGGCCAAAAGTGGCCCGAGGGACCACGGCGTGATCTCAGCCGTCCGTCGCCATCCGACGGCTGAGCGGCGTTTTAGCCCAATCAAAACCCGCGCGCGGCGGACGCCCCCGTAACCCTAGTTCATTTCTCTCCTCTCCCCTCTCTCGCCTCGCGCCCGAGCGAACACGGCGGCGGCGGCAACTTTGTCTACGCCGCCGGAGAAGGAGAAGACGACGCCGCCGCGGGCCCTCTCGCCGGCGTGCACGCTCCCCTGAGAGGGAGCGCGCCGCCGTCGAGCGGCTCCGTGTCGGCGCCCCTTTGCATGCGCCCGGCGCGCTCGGATCTTGTCCCGCGCGTCGACGGTGGACCGCACGAGGAGCGCCGGCGAGCCCACGGCTCGGCCGGTCTTCCCGCATGCCAGCGACGACAGCCCGGCGACGACGGCCAGGTAAGTCCCGGCCGTTTTCAGATCTAGGGTTAGGGTTTCGATCCGTCCGGATCAAGTCCATTCCCCTCTCTTTCTTTTTCTTTTGCCGTTTTCTAGGGTTAGGGGGGTTCTTTTTTCTCTGTGCTTTTCTTTTCCGTCTAGATTTACGCCTAGGTTTGCTCTGATACCATTGTTAGACCTTAGGATCTCCTAGGGTTTAGATCTAGGAGTGTTCTGTTCGGGTTCGAGAGATACACGGAGAGGGAGAGAGGATTAGGGTTAGGGGTACCGACCGTCCGTCGCGTTGGATGAAGAGCCGGCCATCGCTGGTTCGTCGGTGACGTCTGCGCACGGGCAGCGACGGCCGGGGAAGAAGGAGCGGCGTCTCCCTGGCGGCGGCGATCTCCCTGGCGGTAGAGGTGGCGGTGGTAGTTCCCGTCGCTGGAGCGCCCCCTTTCCGATCGGTCTAGGGTTTGTTGGTGGGGTTTGTGGCGGCACGGTCAACCTCGTCATACGTGCCGCCCCGGCCCCCACCTCTATTTATGTGGCGCTGGCGACAGGGGCCCACCAGCCAATTGGGCTGGGCGCCCCCGATCAGGGCGCGAACAAGGGGGGCATTTGGCCGTTGGGCCAAATGCTTGAGATCACTCTAACACTAGCATCATGAGCACAGGGAGCTAGGCTGCGGTGGCTTGAGATGAAATTGGAACTGAAGAAAGAGGGGAATGGGGTCGCATTGCAGTGGAGATGGATGGCTAAGGCTCAATTTTGGAAGAAGTTCTTTGAGGGCGAGCGATTTCTGGACTTGCCGGATTTGGGGCATGGCGCTGTGGCGCGGCTTACCTGCGTTGGGAACGAAGGGGAGGTGGTGTGGTTAGCTTCAGGAGGTTGAGGCGAAGGCAGTAGAAGTGAAATGGGGCAGTAGTAGAGTTCGATTTTTCGGCCCCTCGGTTTTGACTGCGAGCGGCGGAGGACTTGGTGAGGACGACGCGGTGTGTGAACGTCGAATTGAGCGAAGCGGCTGCCATGGCGATGCGCCGATGGCGAAGCGGCAGGAGTGGGCGCCTGCTGGCGCGTGGCTACGTGCGTGTCGAGCGGCGTTGCAGCGATGCGGGCGATGGGAGCAGGGGCGGCGGCTTGGCGCTGGTGGGTGGGTGGCGGCCTGAGCGGGAGGAGGAGACGGGCTTAGGTATAGGCGTATAGCCGCCACTGCGAAGTGAAGCTGCTCAGCTAGGAAGGGGAAGCGGAAGGAGCTGCAGCTGCGAAAAAGGAAGGTTTTCACGAAAGAGGAAAATGGATTTTTAGCTGGCCGAAAATCGGTTTTAAGCCCAAGAAAAATGCATAGGGCTCAGAAAATTTGGGGCCAATTTTAGTTAAACTCGGAAAAATTTTGGCGATCATTTTTATGCAGGAAAACTTTTGAAAATTGGAAAATGTAATGCTAAAATTTTGGACGTGACAAAACAGCACTACTCCCAAATATGCAGTACTTCTGATGAAACCAACCTACTATTTATGACACGACGAGTCAAGTCGACTACACTAACACGGACAAAAATCAATCAGCTGAAACAGAGTCGCATGTACGTATGATTCACGTTTTCCCCCTTTTTCTCATATTTACTAGCCTCATAGGCGCGGCGCCATACCACGTCAGCCACCGTGTGTACCAAAGTAAAAGAGGCGATAATCCGTGAGGAGTTTGGGAAATTTTTTTAAAAAAAATCGAGGGCGCATGTGTATTTTCGAAAAAGTCAAAGGTCTTTTTCGTAAAAAACCGAGGGCCTGTACGTAATAAATGAGAAAGGCAAAGGTCTTTTTCGTAAAAAATTGAGGGTCTGTACGTAATAAACGAGGACCCGTACGTAATTTAGAAAACCGTGGGGCGCTATCCTGCAAAAATTTCGGTGAAAAAAACCTGCTAGGGACCTTTTCGCGAGGAAAAAAGACCTTTACGTAATTTTCGAAAAACATAAGGAAATCACCTCCCCAGACCGTACGAAAATTCGGCGGCCACGCGCCGGCCGCACAGCGCGCGGGCGACGTGGCCGCCCTCGCAGGGCCGGAATCCCCCGGACTTTGTTTTGGTTATATATATATATATATATATATATATATATATATATATATATATATATATATATATATATATATATATATATATATATATATATATATATATATATATATATATATATATATATATATATGGATCACTTTTTCACACACGACCACACGAGCCTAAAAAGGTTTCGACGTCAGGATGAGTGTTTCGTGAGCTCTGCCAGTGCGAAACCGCGAAGCAAAACAGCCAAAGAAACTAATATCTATTCAGAAACCGGATCACGGCGCCGTGGTGTCACGCAGCTCGCAAATTCCAACTTTCCTAGCTTTACAGCCCGTACGTTCGCACGCCCGACTCAAAAGCTTGACGTGAACGACTCTGCTTTTTCGCCGTTTCTTTTTCCCCCTATTTATTTGCATTATTTAAGATGAACTAACATATTTTTTTATTTTTAAACTTTTTAAATTTAATTATACTAAATAAACTACCATCAGCTATAGTGTAAAATAAGTTAGTTACAGTAAAAATAAGCCATAAGCTATGGCATCGCTCATTCGGCTTGAGCTGTGGCTTTTGACTTATTTTCTACTATTCATAAATTTTATCTTTTTTATGAATTTTTTGGATTTTTTTGAGCTTTTTTGTCTGTTCTTTTTTCTGTATTCGTTTGTGTTGTTCGTGATAAGATAACATATTTTTCTATTTTTAAATTTAATTATGTCAAATAAATCACCTATAAATCACCTTCAGGTATAGTATAATTTCAATCAGCTACAGACTATAAACCACAGTTTTTCAATTTAACCGAACACAGCCTTATTCAAGCCAAATGAGCACCGCCTTAACCAGATCGCGTTTGCTGCTATACTGGCTAGAAACAACCACATGCGGCCGCGCACCCACCGAACGACGACTTTAAAGCTCGTCAAAGAAACGTTTCCCGCGGCGACGCGGACGAGGGAGCAGCGGGATGGAGGGCGTCCTCCGGGCGCACGCCGACGCGCAGCTCACGCTGTACTCGGCGCTGCCACCTCCTGCTGGGGCCAGGGCAGAGGCGGCGGCGGGTTCGGGCAGGGGATCGGGCGGAGGCGTCAGGAAGGCGCGGGCCGAGGGTGCGTTCGAGTGCAGTACGTGCAGCAGGTGGTTCCCGTCGTTCCAGGCGCTCGGCGGGCACCGGACGGGCCACACGAGGCTGCAGGCGCGGCACGCGCTGCAGCAGCGGCAGCACGGCCCCGACCCCGCGGAGGCTCGGGCGCACGAGTGCGCCGTGTGCGGGCTCGAGTTCCCCATGGGGCAGGCACTGGGCGGGCACAAACACCGGCACAGGGACGAGGCGCCGGCGCCGGCGCCCGCGCCGGCCGAGCCCCGCGTTGAGCGGCTGGAGATGCTTGACCTGAACTACCCACCGCTGGAGGATCGTGGCGGTGATCAAGGAGTGGAATGTCCCGAATCAGAGCCTCGGCTGCTTAGCCTGCTTGTTTAGGTTGATGATTGATTTGGTGCTTGGATCTTATTGAATTTTTGGCATGTGTTAGCCATTCGTTCCTTAATTAAGTTGGTTATTTGTTCATACGATTCTCATTTTCCATTGGCAATTGCCATTTGAGTATAGATTGGATAAGTTTATCCTTCACCATGTAAATATAGCTAATAATTTCATAGGAACATATAGTATGCACTTATCTTTATAGTGTACTTATCGTATATTCAAACTAAAAAATTGAGAAATTTTTTTAAATTTTTTTTGAATGTACTTCGTTATTTACTTCACCTATATATAAATTTTCAAATTTACATTTATTATATATTAGAAGTACACAAATGAGAAAATTCTATGTTAACCACCTGCAACCAACAACGATCATTGCACTGCATCCACTGGTCACTTCTTTTCACTGATTCTTCTCTCAATCTCCTCGATCGTCGTCTTCAGGTTCCTCGCGTTGCTCCGCCTGCTGACCTGCCTGATTTCCCCTCCCGTCTCCTTCCATGTACGCCTTCGCCGGCGACCTCATCTGTGCGTGCCGTCCTGCCTCCCCTCCTTTTATTCTCTGTGTTTTCGGTCTCATCTGAATTGCGAGTGGGTGTCTGGTGCTCCGAATTGACTCGGGATCGTGGCTGTTTGATTCAGGGTTGGTGCCCACCGCGCCGCTTCTTGCTTTCATGCGATGGGGAGGGAGGACTCACTTCGTTCTCGCCGTTGTCCGGCAAATCTCTGAGGTGAGATGCTTGGTGTTGGAACAGAGAGGGCTTCTCTTACAAGACTACAAGAAGTTTCCTTTGTAAATTTTCCTATGATTTCTTCAGTCTTCTTTTCTTTCGCCTCTCTAGAGTTTAACATGGACGGATAAGTCTTGCAGTGCCAAGTGCAGGTTCAGAGCAGTCCCTCTGTGTTCATAACGTTTATGGCTTGGAGCATATCTGAGGTGTGGCAGAATGACCTCTTATTTTTGCTCTTGTTTTTATGTTGTGTCATACTCTTATTCTCACCAACAACCGCAAAATAGCTTTTTGACTATGCTAGGATGCAATGTGCTGATATGAAGAGTTAGCATGGAAAGCATATTGCAATATCAACAAGAGTTTTGTCTTTATTTGTCTTGGATTCTTCTCAGGACCCATATATTCGTTGCCACTTTACTGCTAGTCCAATTAAATTTATGCCATGCTTATGATGTTAATTTAGTATCACTTGCTACAATAATATCAGTATTAATGGTGTTTAGAACTCTTTTGGGTTGCAATGGGACAAGGAGGTGAAACTATCCATCCAAGTTCAAGTCTCACTTATAATTTAAATTTGAAGTGTGGGAGAATAAGGCTTATCACGTCACGTCTAAAAAAATTATTAACGGTGTTGTTCTCAATGCATTAAGCTGTTTGTGTTCAGTTGTGAAGAGGATAAGACTGGTGATTGCCTATTGACGAAAACAGAAGAGTAAAAATAGTAGTAATGTAGTATCGCCTAAGGAAGATTAGTAGTAGAAAAGTGGTCCTTCCACATATATCAAGAAGGAAAATTTTTGACTATCAACCATTTATCCATTTATAACCTGTTATGTGTCTGATTATGATAGTATGAGAATGTAAAGCATTGCCTAGGCATCTATATATTGGTTTGATCTATCTAGTGATTTTTAAAATCTCCACAAGATATGGTTAGTAAGCTCCATCTTTTATTTGAAGTTTATTCAACCATGCTTAACATGGTTTTTTTCAGGGTGCAGGTCATCCGATACTCTCATTATGCTCTAACTACCTTAAAAGTTTATCCAGAGTGGCTGAATTATCTCAGGTTCCATCCCCTAACAGTATCAATATCCACATCTATGGGAGAAGATTTCCGCTCTAATTCTATATGCTGCCTTATCGTATGAAAAGAAATTCACAGGGTAAACTCAACGGATTGGTACTTGGTAGGAGACCTGTATCGTCTTCTGAAAGAACAGCAGAAGATCTTTGTATCATAAAATGGAAAACCTACTGTAAATATGGTCATATTCTGTATGAATTACTTACTTATTCCTAGGTGTTCGAATCAAACATAATTTCAATTAATTGTGTTCAATAATCTAAGGAAAGATCACTGAGCAAGAACACTAGCAGATCACAAGCTCAAACTGTTCAAGAGTTGAATAAGTGAATCAGCATGCCGGCATGTCCTTTTTTAAGGGAAGTTAATCACATCTCCTGCAAAGTTGATTCCAAATCGCTTGGTGTAATAGTGCATCATTATGTTCATTTCACATGATATAATAGTGCATCACTATGATCACTTTACGTGATATATAGTACATCAAAATTCACAATGTTCAGTTCTTGTAGGATCAAACACCGCAATTATAGGGGTGAATGATTGTCTCTATTTTTTAAAACTTAAAATCAAAACTCAAATTAGAAGAAAAATAATATAAATAATAGATTATATCTACTGGAACCGAAGAAGCAAGCCTAAACAAAATAGCAACAAAAACTGAAAAATAAATCCTCTGGCCGGTCAAACCACAATGGTGAGAGGGGTCTGACCTCTAGCGCTATTCATCAATCGAAAACAGCACGACCGACACGAACGAGAATCAATATAACTTCTACAAATCAACTCCAATTAACCTCAAATTGGACATCCGTGATGCTAAGGATATCTAGAATTATTCCAATAAGAAATTGCACAAATCATCAACTAGATTCGACAAAATCCAGATCGCAACATGAGATAATGAAAAACTAGGTCAAACCTGAAAATTACAATAGCTTTCAAATGACTTGGAGAATTTCAACAAAATTTTACAGATATGTTCCTAGGCCTAGTCTTGGCCAATGCGCAAAAGGCCTCCGTTTCCGCCTCTCCCGGCCGCGGTGCCGCTGCTCTCTTCGGACGCGTTCTTGCCTCTGGTCTCGCGCTCAGTTCGTTCGCCTTGGGCGCCGTGTTCTTCTTCGCCGCCGTGCTAGGCGCCTGCCGGTCGGTGTACGGCCACTATGCCTGCATTGGCAAGCCCCTTACCCTACTAGCCCTTTTTACCTTTTATTTCTGTGGAAACTGCAGACGCTACCAAAGTGATGGAACATACATTATGCATCAAGTGTGTCGGGATAGTCACTATCTCCTCTTCAGATGATTTTTGTTAACACAGAATGCATGGTTAGAGTTCCCTTCTGCAACATGGTGTTAGAATTTCTTTTTGTAATATGGTGATCATGTGTTGGATCAGAAAGAGGGGGGAACTAGCTAATCTTGTAACTGAACTACTTTTTATGGACATAGCCCTGTAGTGTCATTTGGGGGAGAATTGGAGGAACCATCCAAAAATGAGAATTGGGACATTTGTTTGCATGTCATTATCAAGTCCAACTTCTATTATATTCGACTCGAAGTACATTTGCATGTCACAATAAATGACATTCCAAGGGTGATATCTTGGCATCACCTAAAGTGTGTGATGTATCAAATGTGGCTGCTGCTATCTTGCAGCTCAGAAATATGTGGCCAGTTCGCCTCCACCTTGTTGGATTTTCCTTCTGTTATCCACATGAGCAGATAAGTCCAAGTGATAGGCTGAGAGGTGTTGTGACACTGCACACGATAAAGGTATATAAACATATTTCGGAGCTAAGGTCTGAGGATCGGTTAACTGGGATCACTAAATGGACTGCGTTCTTCTGAGCTCTCACTTGTCATCGCACGCTATTGTTAACGCAAGGTAATGATTCTTCACACTACCTTTGTCTCTGCAAAAAAAGGTCTTCAAAAATTTACCAAGACCATAGAATTCCATATCTTTTCCGTGATCCATCAGATATTCTGATATTCGTTCAGGTTTCAGCAAGGCTCTGGTGGTCTCAACAGTATAGGATTTGCTGTTATCAGAAAGGGATGCTTAAAATTAAGATGCTATGCAATTGGTGATGGACTAGGTGGTTCAGGGCATGTAAATGATCCTTTGAAGGATAACAATAATGGGCCTGTTTTGCAAGGACTCAATGGATCTGGTGCTTCCTTTCGAACTGTTGGTGCTAAAATCACTCAGGAAACAGGAGATTTCTTTGTCAGTGATGCTGAGGGTGACCCGGACAAACCTACGGAGGGTTTCTCCTCAATTGACGAGGCTATAAATGCTTTGCGTGAAGGAAAGGTAGGTGAAATAAGTACCTTACAATATCTTACGCCTTTACTTTTCAATTTTTCATCTCTGTATTCGGTATCTTTGCATTCAGCATTTCAATGTGAACCTAATTTGGTGAAGGTAAAATAGTCACGTTCATTTAGTTCCTGGACATGGATCCTGAGGCCAAACTGGATATCTTATATAGTAATATTGAGCGTCATCTTTTACATGCACAGTGTACTAAATGATTCTTTAAAAATGCTGCAAAACCATAGTAGTAACTCCCAGTCCAGCATGGTGTTGCACTATTCACTGCATTTTGTAGCTTGACTAGGTGAATCCCACTTGCCTAGTCTACCAGGGGAAAACTCCAACTGTGAGTACATTTATGTAATGGCAAATTCTACCGTTATCCATATAACACATTTCCTTAAGATTATCGAAACAATCAGCAATGATGCACCAATTTATATGCGTATTTTCATGGAGCAAGTTTATTTGTTTAATTCAAAATGACAGGTTGAACAAGTGAAATCTTGCGATACTCAATTACTCACATTTCCATGTAGCATGTTTATTTGCTTCAAAATTCAGGAGAGCTTAGCTTTGTCCTGTCCTGAATTTCGACATTATCTACAAAGTTAACTATTCATTCTTCTCCAGTTTGTTATTGCTGTAGATGATGAAAACGGTGATAATGAAGGGAATCTTGTCATCGCAGCCACTCTAGCCAACCCAGAATCAATTGCATTCATGATCAGAAATGGTTCTGGGATCATCTCAGTGGGCATGAAGGAAGAGGACCTAGCAAGATTGATGATTCCTATGATGTCTCCAATTACAGAAATCGAGGACATTTCAGCTGCCGCTTCCACAGTGACAGTGGTAATAACCTATTGTTTAATAGCCTTGGCAAGCACTGGATGATCTGAAACCCAGACAAGTTTCTAGTTCTTAGTTGTGACAATAACTTAAGCATTTTTTTCTATCAATGCAGGATGCCAGAGTGGGCATATCTACTGGTGTATCAGCTGCAGATAGAGCAAAAACCATCCTTACTCTAGCCTCTCCTGATTCTAAGCCCAGTGATCTCAGAAGGCCAGGCCATATATTCCCCCTCAAGTACCGGAACGGAGGTGTCCTGAAGAGAGCTGGGCACACCGAGGCATCCGTCGATCTTGTCGCATTGGCTGGTTTGCGCCCTGCATCTGTCCTTTCAACCGTCATCGACCCAAAGGATGGTTCCATGGCAGGCATACCAGTGCTGAAACTGATGGCTTTGGAGCATGATATCCCAATTGTTTCAATCGCTGATCTCATCCGGTTAGTATACCTTAAGGTGAAGCCTTTGTGAACTTATAGCCTGTTTTATTCGGCTTTACATTGTACTACTGAAATTACTCTCCAAGATGGAATAGATAACTGCAATGACGGCCCGCTCCAAACGGCTTTAGCTTTTGAGTTTTTATGGCTTTCAGTTTATTTAAACCAGAAGCCACTTAGAATACATCGACTTTTAATTTTGATTTATTTTACCTTTTTTCGGCTTCTTTGCCCTTTGTTTTTTCTCCTTATTCTTTTGCATTGTTCGTGTCGATATAACAGTTTTTTTTTCAATTTTCCTTCTTTTTTCCTCAGAAAAGCTAACAGTCGCTGCAATGTAGTTTCAGCCAGAAGCCACTGGCAGAAACTTAAGCCAAAAGCTAGTTAGAACACCACAACATGTTAGGATAACTCCCATGTTGCGAACGGCCTTTGTGAAAATCTCACATTGTTCTTTTGCCGTGATCCAGGTATAGAAGGAAAAGGGAGAAGCTGGTGGAACTGATTGCTGTATCTCGTTTGCCCACCAAATGGGGCCTTTTCCGAGCTTACTGCTACCAATCCAAGCTGGATGGAACTGAGCACATTGCTGTTGCGAAGGTAGTGAAATTCTGTTGTTGTTCCATCTTCTGGAGCTTCAATTTGAGGTAGAAAATGCAAGTTCTTTGGTGTGTCTAAATAGCAGTCGGGTAGGGTATACATCAATACATAGTTCGTCCCTGCAAATGTGGCTCCATTGCCTTAATATTCAGATTATCTCCGGCGATTTCATCGTGAATCGCAAATGTGCAGGGCGACATCGGAGACGGTGAAGACGTCCTCGTGAGGGTACATTCGGAGTGCCTGACCGGAGACATCCTCGGCTCCGCCCGCTGCGACTGCGGCAACCAGCTGGACCTGGCGATGCAGCTGATCGAGAAGGCCGGCCGCGGCGTCCTCGTCTACCTCCGCGGCCACGAAGGGCGGGGCATCGGGCTCGGCCAGAAGCTCCGCGCCTACAACCTGCAGGACGATGGCCACGACACCGTCGAGGCCAACATCGAGCTCGGCCTGGCCGTAGACGCCCGCGAGTACGGCATCGGCGCCCAGGTAGAACACGACGCGCTATTCCTTTCGCAATCATGCAGCATCTGAATTTTTCATGGTCCATTTCAGATTCAGATGTGTCCTCCTGATTTTGCTGTCCATTTCAGATTCTTAGGGACATTGATGTGTGCATATGCAGTGTTCTGATGGTGATCTTGCCACCCCTTTCAGATTCTCAGGGACATCGGCGTGCGCACGATGCGGCTGATGACCAACAACCCGGCCAAGTTCGTCGGGCTCAAGGGCTACGGGCTCGCTGTGGTGGGGAGGGTTCCGGTGATATCTCCCATCACCAAGGAGAACCAGAAATATCTCGAGACGAAGAGGACGAAGATGGGACACGTCTACGGCTCCGACCTTCCCGGCAGCCTGCCGGAAGAATTCGTCAATCCGGAGGACACCGCCGCGAACACAGATGAAGACATCCACGACTAATACCATTGCAATCACAGATTCCTTCTGAGAAATTTGATGGTTTGCTCATCTTTATTTGTAAACAGTTCATTTGCCCTATAGTAAATATCAATTGATTATTTACCCTATCTTTTAATTTTTAATTGATTATTTACTCTCTTTGTATTTTCAAGCGAATTTCTATTTTTATAATACTAAACTACCATAGAAAATGACTAAATTGCCCCGGTAGAATCCACCTCCCATTCCCTTCTTTTCTCTGACAGAAAGCCAGGAATGCTTTCTTGTGTCTTAGTCCAATCAGGAATGAGAACAAAAGGGTGGAAACGTAAATAACTACAATGCTACAATGCAAAGAACAGGAATGAGAAGATTAACCTTCACAGTAGTTCAAGGAGATTGTTACTACTGCCAGGAATGCTTTATTTACGTTTACAATGCCTCGATCGGGAAGTCAGGAAATAAACAGGAATTCTTCAGAAAGTCAGGATTGTTACTCAAGCATTCCTGGCAGAAAGTCAGGAAATAAACAGGAATGCTTCAGCAAATGAGAAGATTAACCTTCACAGTAGTTCAAGGAGAATCCAAGTTTAACCAATCAGGAAATTGTTTCAGTGATCAGATGAGGGAATTCAGCAGAGAATTCAGACAGGAGGAGAGAGAAAAACAGCAACATGTTGAATGTTTTGAGCTCAAAATGAGACGAGAGTTTGCCTCACAAGAGAAGAGACTATTCTTGTCCAAGCGCACAAAGAGGTGTCTCAGCACTCAGTATTCGGAGTAGAAAGTATCTTAGTCCAATCACAGAAAGAGATGTTTCAGCACTTAGAAAGCAGTATTCAAAAAGGTCAATATGCCTTAATGGGACCGATGGAGATTATCAGTCCAAAAGCAAGTTGAAATGCTTTGAGTACGAGGATGACGAGAAACAATACTGACAGAGAAAAGAAGGGAATAGGAGGTGAATTCCACCGGGGTAATTTGGTCATTTTCTATGGTAGTTTAGCATTATAAAAATAGAAAATGAATTGAAAATACAAAGAGGGCAAATGATCAACTGAAAATTAAAAGATGAGGCAAATAATCAATTGATATCAACTGTGAGGCAAATGACCTGTTTGCAAACAAAGATGGAGCAAATCATCAAATTCTCATTCCTTCTTTAATTTTGTTTCTCATACAAAGATCCATACTGAGAATTACGATAATGCAGAGGATACGGTCAAATTGCAGCAATCTTGATATGGTAATAGATTGGAAACATGCGTAGTACCATTCATTGTTCATAACCAGCACCAATTACAGACTAAGAGCCCCAATCCCTAACACGGGAGTGAAGAGGCAAGAACACAGAGAGGGAGGGAGGGAGGGAGAGAGGTTGAGAGAGAGAGGCCTAATCTAAGAGGAGGTGAACTTGGTGACGGCCTTGGTGCCTGTCGGACCTTGGGTTAGCAAACCCGGATTCTCTGTGATTCCAACGCACTATTCCCTAGATCAGTAGATAGTGCTCACAGATACATTACTGTATATAAAAAACATATCATGCGGAAGCGTAAATAATACAGTAATACTTACTCATGGGCCGACTAGGCCGAAAACGATAAAATGCAGCAGCGGAAACTCCACACAGGTGAGACCCTCAGGACTGGCCCACAGGCAGCCAACTGGGGTTCGTGACCTAGTCCATGGTCTCATCGTCCTCCAGCTCTGTCGACCCCTTTTTCAAGCATCGTAGGGCTTGACTTTATTTTCTTTCTGACTGAATGATGGTAATTAAGCAAGAGTGAGTACGATGGTACTCAACAAGCCACCACACAGGGTGCAATAATAATAGGTGCAAGGCTGTCATATGAGGCTTGAGGTTCTTTTATTTGCTTAATGCGACATTTGCAATAATCTTAATTAGAATTCCTATGACTTAGCATTTTACAAATATGCTTTAAAGAGTTTGAAATTGAGCAATATTTATAGCGGTGTAGGATCCATCCACCGATTACATGATTCCATCCACCTATGATAGCTTTTGATCATTAGCTTACTTCCATCTTATCAACAACGCTGGAGTATATCTCTCCAGGAAAAATTCAAAATCAGAGTATATCCCTCTGATAGGTTTTTGTCCCACCCACAAAGGTTTTTGAAATAGAACTAACTCGAGGAAGATCTCATGTCCGCCCTTACCGTGGGCATGGCTATTTGAATAGTTTATACTTTGCAGAGATTGTACACTTTATCCACAAGAGACGATCCGTTCGTTACTCCACACGATTCCTTAGTCATACGGTTGAGTAGACCATCACAGTTACTTTTCAAAACATCTGGCCCCTTTTGTCATCTCACCCTATGGGCTGCTCCCATTTACGATGGGTCCCACACTTTGCACAGGATGTATCCGCGGAAACTAGCGCATTCAGGCTCCACTCTCCACAACGCTAGCACGGCTGGAAACTTCACCCTCCTCTTGGTGTCCCTTTAGGCCTTCCCTTGCCATTGCAGCATTCCACTCATTTCCCCTACCGGTGAGATGAGTTCCGGGGGTTCGATAGATTTACTTAGCCAAGTTGCAATTTGCGGACTTGTGGTTGTATTGTTTTACACGAAGAGGTCATCACATGATTAAGTCCTTACTACATCCGAGCGGTTCAATCCACAAACCACCTATTCTCATGCTACTTCTGCACTCACCACTCTTACCACCCGCCCAGACAGGTATAGCAGGTTTTTCGGGTTTTGAGAAGCATAAAATAAGTTGTAGCAAATTACTCAGCCACGTACATCCCGTGACTGTCCCAAATCAGGTTCTCCTGTTTTAAAGATTGATGATCAGGGCAACTGGTGCCCTGGACTTGACAAGACTAGCATGACATTTTAATTTGACTTATAGCTAGTAAGGTTATCATTAATATTTATGGTGACAAGGATCAGGTGATTCAAGTATCAAGGAATAGCATATTAACTTTTAATACGACATCAAGTAGGCATGTAGCTACATTAAGTTTTGACATACATTTGCATAATAAATTAGGCATGCAAGTTGATAGTTTAAAAGAACATAATTTTTGAATAAAATATAGGATCAATATGATCAAAGTGATGACTTTCCTTGCTTGGTGTACCATGGCCTTGATTGATCTAGGTCAAAAGCCTACTCAGTCAGCGATCTCAACTTCCTAGTCGTCGTTTTTACCCGAGTCTTGATCTTGTTCGAATCTGTCCCCTTGTCGAGTCTTCAGATTCTAATACGCGGTAAAGAAAAGAAAGACCAAATAAATCCAAATACTTTAAATGCCCAATTTAATTTAAATTATACATTTGTTACGATTTGAGAATAGAAGGATGATTTGAGACGAGGTATTGTAAAGGCCTCGTGACAATCTCTCAATCTGTGTGACCAAGGAATCGTGTAAGCCATTGGGTTGATTGTCTCTTGTGGGTAAAATTGTACAGTCTATGTAGAGTATAAACTGTTTGAATAGTCGTACCCACGGTTAGGGGCGGACATGGAATCTTGCTCGAGTTAGTTTTTATTTCAAAAACTTTTATGGGTGGGATGAAAACTTGTCGGGCTGATGTAACCCTGACTTTGGCTTTTCCTGAAGGGAATGTACTCCAGTGGAGATAATAATCAAAACTAGTATTCGGTGGAGGTAACCATGCACTGTAAAAGGTGGATGTAACTTGCGCTACTATTATTATTGCATTCTCTCAAGCAACTTTAGAAAATCTGATTTAGTTAAAACTGCTAAGTCTCAGGAGTTTTCCCATCTATTGTACTTTCAAAATAATGCCTTTAGCAACTAAAAGGACATCAAGCCTCCCCTGACAGCTTTGCATCTATGATTATTGCATTCTGTATGATGGCTTGCTAAGTACCGTTGTACTCACTATTGCTCAATCACCATCATCCAGTCAGCAAGGAACAGAAGATCAAGCCCTATGATGCTTTAAGAGGATCAACAGAGTTGGTAGATGAACAAGCCAAGAACTAGGTCGCAAACGCCAGTTGGCTGCCTGTGGATGTGTCCTGAGGGTCCCACTGATGTGAAGTTTCCGCTGCTGCACTGTATTGATTTCGGCCTAATCGGCCCATGTGTAAGTTATTACTGTATTATCTACACTACCACATGATATATTTTTGGTATACAGTAATGTATCTGTGAGTACTATCTATTGATCCAGAGAATAGTGCGGTGAAATCATAGATAATCTAGGTCTGCTAAACCTAGGGTCCGACATTACACAAGACAGTGGTGACATGCTCATTTGATAGTGGCGGACGGTGAGGATGGCTATATGATGGCATGGTGTGTTGTGCAGAAGTTTCCTGATGACCTCCACCCATGGCTTCCCACTTCAAAATATTGTATCGCCACTGACCTTCTCAAGCCCCTAAGAAATTATATATGTCATCACCTCTACAAACAGTGACCTTCTCCACCTCTTTCTAACTCCTTGCGTACTTGAGAGCTTCAAAGGTTTCCTCCTCTTCGATCTCCTCTTAGCACTTCCAAGTGGCTAGTGAAGCCAAGTTGGTGGCGACGACTAGGGATGGCAATTGTGCCCGTTTACCCGTAGGTAAATACCCTAATGGAGCCGGGTATGAGATATTTTCTTTACCCACGAGTATAGAAATGGGGGGAACACTCAATCCGTCTGGTAAATGGGTACGGGTATGGGTAAGCTCTACTCGTACCCGCCCCGCCCGTTTACCTGTGATATAGATTGACAGGTGGTACAGTCTTAGCAATATCTCTAATTACTATTGATTGTTATAAACTTTTCTATATCTCTAATTACTATTGATTGTTATAAATTTTTTGATAGCTATTATATTTCCTAGCGACAGTTGTTGCTTATATGTATCTATCATTAGTTCAACTCTCAGATGGTGACTCTCAGCTCGCGGATAAACGGGTATACCCACGGGCGATGGGTACCCGCGGGCGACGGGTATGGGCGAGGTTTTTCGCCCGTCGTCCTTCGCGGGTATACCCGTGGGCGTAAATCGGGGTCGCGGGTACAGGTATGGGCGAGCACTACCCGTACCCACCGCGCCCGATTGCCATCCCTAGCGATGACTGGTAATGCGAGGAGGCCCAACACCAGCGGCAATGTGAGGGGCAAAACGTGGGAGAATGCCAAGGATAGGTGGAGAAGGAAGGAAGTCCGAGAACCAAAAGCTCATCTCAAGGTAGCTATAACTTGATGTGGGTGGGCTTCGATTTCTCCCACTAGCCATTGTAGAAGCGGCTTGTGTGGGGGTCATCATCTTCTCCCGGCATTAATTCTACTAGCATCATAGGCGCGGCGACACGCCGCGCCAGCAAACGTGTGTACCGAAGTAAAAGAGGCGATGATCCGCGAGGAGTTTTTTTTAAAAAAAACTGAGGGCATATGCGTATTTTCGAAAAAGCTAAAGGACTTTTTCGAAAAAAAATCGAGGACCCGTATGTAACGAAACGAGGACCCGTACGCAATTTAGAAAACTGCGGGGCGCAATCCTGTAAATTGGAGGGGTGTTTTCAGAAAAAAAAACGTAAAAAAACCGTCAGGGACCTTTTCGCGAGGAAAAAGGATCTCTTTGCGAGGAAAAAGGACATCTACGTAATTTCCGGAAAACACGAGGAAAACACCTCCCCCGGCCGTACCAAAATTCCCGCGCCACGCGCCGGCCGGGGCGCGGGCGACGTGGCGGGGGCGTCTGGCCGGGAATCCCCCCTGGTATAAGAAGGGGATTATACCAAAACACTCCCAAATGTGGCATGCGTTAGGTTTGTTAAAAAAAGACTACATCATTTTGGAAGTTACCGTGCATGTTATGCATATGATAACCTGTATAGATATTGTTTTGTGAAATTGACAAAGATGTTTTTGCAACGTTACTTTGTATATTCACTTTTTTCCCAAGGTATTATTAAGATAATTGCCCTAAATTGAGGAAAACTTATTACGGAGAATGAATAGGTACAAAAGCTAGCTTGTAGGAGTGCATACAAAATTATTACTAACAAATAGCAAAGATGCAAATATATAAGTAAATTGTTGAAGTAATGGTTGTGATGTTGACGATTAAACACATATAAAGTAGAAGTAGATAAAAGATGCGGACCTGTTCATATTGGTTTTTGCTGATAGCTTTTAGTTTTAGCTTATGAATAATAACAGCTTGTAGAAATCTATACAAAGAGAGAGAGAGAAAGAGAGAGAGAGAGAGAAACTTACGCGTGATTTTGGTCGATATAAATCAAGTCACTACAATATGTACTGCAATCGACTAATAAACTCCGCCTTGAAAATTGTAGCACCTCACATACCCAATATGAGATACCACTATGGAAAGTCATTGTCAAAATAAAGAATAAGTAAAGAAACAATATAAATAATAAGAAGTTAAAACTTTATTAGCACTTTATTAGAAAAACCAGCGGAAGATGTAAATAATGTTTGAAACATGGGATCGGTCCACCTCCAACCAAATAAAGAGTAAATAAGATAACATAAATAGTGGCAAGCCACGGTGCCGAAAACTCGAGTGCTCCTACCCATGTATGTTGCAATCACTCCACTAGCCTTTTACCTGAAAATGGAAAGAGCAAACGTGAGATTTGGGAATCTCAGTAAGTACCCAACAACGGTCGTAAGCAAGGTGAGTAAAGGATAAGTAATTCTAACAACTAATTGACACATGTTAATGCAAGGTGACTAGGTTACCAAAAACACTAATAAGGATCAGTGATAGAGGCAATAGAAATAGTGAAATTAAAGATAATTGTTATTTAGCGAGTTATGACAATGGTACTGTCGATTACTTTCCACATATCCGATTATACGAGAGTAGCCAGGCACGTCACTATTCTCAACTGTATAACCGTAGATGAGGTATAATATCCTGAGTAATGAAAGTGTACAACCCACTGTACGTTATTAGGTGGGTGGAAATCTCCCCTATATGTAGGTAATCCTAGGCCAGGTGATTGTTATATTATTAGCAGATTATATGATAAGAATTTAAGGAAATTAAAGGAAGGTTAAGATAAGGTTATAATAAATGAAAGGATTTGCTAAGGTTGGTAATGGAAAAACATAACTCCTTATATGAGGGCAATGTGAAACGATAATATGGTGATAGTGATCTAGGAATTATTCTAAAAGGGGTACTATAACAGAGTTCACACAAGGGTTGTCAACACTGGCGGAGCTAGATGGTGGTCCGGGTGGTCCCCTGACCACCATGCGGCCGGCGCCGGATACAATTATACGAATACGATTATACGCCGGCCTGCGCCCCTTCGTATCCTTGCTGTGTTGCGAATACGATTATACGAGCAGCGGCAGTCTGCAGGTACGTCTCAAAAGTCAAGTTACAGAGAAAAATATCCAGGCATGCGCACTCTGAAGCGATGGAATTCGTAATCTCCACAATGCATTCATATATAATCAGTTAGTACTTAGTAGAGTAACTCGTTCCTAACTGAAATTGCATCAAGATACATAAAAACAGATACAAACATGAGCAGAGCAGCAGACACAAAGTAAGATAGTGGTAGCTTTTGTGCATGCATTTACAATGTACAGACCGTAATATCTACTCAAGCTCTACGATATGACCATATCTGATATCTCATATGAAAACAACGAAGTAGACCAAACTCTCTTGCACTAACTCCTTTTAGATTCTTTTGCACTAATTTTTTTATGCGAAAGCGGTGAAAACAGGTACGAGTTACGAGTAATAGGATCTAAAATCATATGCACAAATCTTCGTCCAATTAGCCTGCTCGTTTAGTCATGTTTCCTTTTTTTCCTCCCAATCTCTCCCTAGAGCTAGAGACTAAGCAAATAAGCCCTAACTCGAGCAGAGGGATAATGTTTATCATTGGGTCTATTTACTTATCAAATTGGTATTGCTTCTACCGGTAGCTACCGCAAGTGTTGAAAGAATATTTTCTGCAATGACCTTTATCAAGAATAAGTTGAGAAATAAGATGGGTGATAGCCTTCTGGATGATTGTCTAGTGACTTTTATTGAGCGGGATATTTTCTTACAATTGAATGAAAAGAGATCATCAACACTTTCATGGCTATTAGAAGGCGCAAGCCTGACAAGAAGAAGTAGTGACATATTGTTCTTCAACTATTATGGGTATGTAATATTTCAATTCTATGTTAAGAAAGATATACTCGTCTATTTTATGAACTCTGTATGTCCTTTTTTTTCTTAATTGCATTTTGTAATTCATATACTTGTGTACCGACATATTAAATTTATAGCGGTTAAAAAAATTTTAGACAATGGACCACCATAGCTACAAATCCTAGCTACGCCACTGGTTGTCAACCATCCAAGTTTCATTACGTGATAAGTGATTAATAGTCAAATTAACAGGTATTATACACACACACACACACACATACATACATACATACATACATACATACATACATACATACATACATACATACATACATACATACATAGTAAGTAAAAATAACGAGTGCTCCTTGGTGCCTGGACACCATAGTCTAAAATATGTATGTATCGTCTGCGAAAAATTTTAAAATTTCTTGGATGTCAAGTTTAACTAGTTTACTAACTAGTTCAAACAAGTTTGAACTAAATTTCGAATTATAGTTACCTTTTTTATGATAGTTTGATTGTAGGTATATGCTGATTATATATATAAATCAGCAAAGTATGTGATCTAAATTTGTTCAAAACTTTAAATTTGAGTATATTGTTCAAACTTATACGTTTCATTTGAATTATTATATATGTGTATATATCCTAAAACTGATATTTTCAAAAAAAAATATACTCAAATTTAGATGGAATTGATGCATTTGAAATTATGGTGCCCCATTTCAGCGTCCCATATACATACATACATACATACATACATACATACATACATACATACATACATACATACATACATACATACATACATTCACATACGAAATCATACAAGTAATGGATCATAATAACAGGAAAAATAAACATAGCAGCCCTAACGTTTAAACATTGCTAGTGGTTTAACCCTAGATTTAGAACATGTTCGTATGCTACCCCCATTAATGATTGTAGCATAAATTCTAAAATATTAATTAAAAGCATGAATTCTAGAATATTATTAACGGAGTATTCTAATAAACCTAATAGCATGTAAAACAAGATAACTTAGAACATTATGGTATGAATACAATATTAAAAGTCTATAACCAGGCAAGCATTAGTAATATGATAATTGTACCAATGGCAGTGGTGACAATTATTCATGGAGAACATGGTAGGTGGAACGAAGAGGTTAACAGCCACGAGGTACTTGCCTTGAGCACGTTTGGTGGATTCGCTACACAAAAGATCTGGAATGCGCAATTACCCGAACATTCCCTCGGAAGCTGCGTGTAAATCTACACGATGGAACGGAAGTGAATCAGATATTGCTAAGATAACATTGACAAAATACAGGAAGAGGTCTGCTCGGTTGAGAAGGAGTGGGTTCGCTAGGTTTTGCCGTGCGAATCGCTGTTCGGCTGAGCGAATAGCTCATTCGACCAAGTGAACAATGTTTCGTTACACAAGCTAACAAAACCCCACGTGAAACGCGATTCGGTCGTGCTCCAACCGGTCGAACCACGTCGGCACGGTGCATCGGCCGCATCGCCGCCACTGGCCACTCGGCCTCAGCGCTGCCCTCCGGCCGCACCACCTCCCGGCCTACGCCGCCTCCAGGCCACGCCTTGCCCGCGTGGCACCTCCCGGCCTGCGCCACCAGCCGTGCGGCTGCGCCACCCCAATTAGACGCTGCCTTTGCCGCTAATGGTTGCCTCCACCGGCCCTAGAGAGAGAGAGGGAGAGATAAATAGGAAAGGGAGAACCTGCTTTGGAAGGTTGGAAGCTTGCACATGGTGGGAAAAGGGCATGCCCCTTTAGCTATCCCTCAAGCCCAGATTAGGGAGGTAATTAATTGATTTAATTACTAATTAAGAGATTGTTGGTTTTGAATAGTTACGATACTTTCCTATTTTTTGGGTGCTACAAAAAGATACCCCGTTTGAAAGTTAGATATTGTAGAAAAGTCATTTACTATAGAAAAATAACTTTTAGAAGTCAATATGAATAAGGCCATAGCCATGATAACTTCTCAACTTTATTGCGCTTGCCTGTAGGTGACATATGTGCATACAATACGTATCCCCTCCCCCCTTTATATAGTGGTAGGAGATGTCTTTTTTGCATCTCAAGGAGGCTAGTGATAACTCTTCATTTAGATAGGTGTCCACGTACCATAATATCACAACATAAATTACACATGACATCCTAGAATTGTACATAGTTTTTTAGGCACACTTACTTTCTTAATTGGCTTGCATGTGAAGTTATTCCAAACAACTTATCAATAACGACAAATTATTTCTTCGCAAAAAATAACGCCAAAATTTTCTCATTGGCACAAGTGAAACTTATGTGCAAGTTAGTGATCCAAATTGTTTCCGGGCCAAAAAAATAAAAGATGGCGTCGCCCGGACTCGAACCGGAGACCTTCAGTGTGTTAGACTGACGTGATAACCAACTACACCACGACACCATTCTTGGCTGGAACAACTCAAACAAACTTGACATAAACTATCTATGATCCAGTTTCGTTTACCCCATGTAAAGGAGAGTTTGTTCAGTTTGTTGGATCGGTAGGGTAGATCAAAACGTAGAGCAAAAGTACGTACCCTAGTTCCTCTAGCTGTCCGGCAGATCTTTTCAGCGTTATTCACTTCTATTCTCGAATTCCCAGGTAGACTTTTTCGCTCAAATCTCCCGTTTGCAAGGGCCCGTCCTGATGGTACACGCCACCTGCAACGGTACAGGGCTACATCACCCTATATTGGGTGAATCTCTTACCATCTTTCCTGATACATGTAGTCTCCAGCAAGCTGCTACCGCAGTGCCGTCAGCACGGCCCTCAGCCGCAAGCCTCGCCACCGCTGGGCGGTGCCGCTTGGCGTCGGGCATCGGCTAGTGGCCACGGCCGGCCCTACCTGCCACCGCAGCACGCTCACGGTCACTGCTCCCAGCCGGTGCGCGCCGAGAAAGTGAGAAACGCCACGCTCGGCCTCCGCGCCTCGCTCGGCATGTATCCTGTATCCCGTCATCCGAGCTGCAGCGGCCCGTTCCCTCCGAAAACACCACGCGGGCCGCTTCTCTGCCCTGCTACATATTTGGACCTCTAAATACCCAAAATTTCATTTTTAGCCCCCTAATCAAAAAATTTCCAAATCTGGACCCCCAGCGCACGTTCAACTGGAAGCTGACATGTGTCCGGTCGTGCGGTGTGGTACCGCACGACCGGTCGTGCGGTCAAAAACCGAGTCATGCGTCAAAAAATCGGTCGTGCAGTCAAAAAAATCGGTCGTGCGCTCAAAAAACCGAGTCGTGCGGTCAAAAAATCGGTCGTGCGCTCAAAAAATCGGTCGTGCGGTGTGGCGCGGAGGGCGAGGCGGTCGTGCGGTGTGGTACCGCACGACCCATGCTACAGTGCGGTCGTGCGGTACCACACCGCACGACCGGACACGTGTCGGCTTCCAGTTGAACGTGCGCTCGGGAGGGGTCCAGATTTAGAATTTTTTTGATTAGGGGGCCAAAAATGGAATTTCGGATATTTAGGGGTCTAAATATGTCCAAATTTCGCCTGCCCGCCGTGTGCCGACGGACGCGCATCGGGTCGCGGCTCCGCCAACCGCGAGACCAGTGGCCTTCCCTGTTGCCCATCGATCGATCGGCGCCACTGCTCATGCGCCGCGTGATCCGCCGCAGCAACCGTGAAGGTCACCGGGCCATGTCAAATCCATCCGCGCCAACATCTATTTCGCAGGTTTCGACTTCAGCCTTCCGGGCTTGGGCTGCGCTGTTGACCTGAAATGTTCTCGGAGAATTCTGCTGTTCCTTACGTAGATTCGACTCTACTAGCGTGCCATATTGCTGGCTACTGGAGTTCCTGTACCTGAAATGACTGGAGTTCTGACTAATTTTGAGTGACTGCCATTGTTTCATACAAAATCACAGTGGAACTTGCTTGATTTATGGAAATCTGCAAGGATGTAGCATGTGTCAAAAGAGCATCCAGAACAGGGCGATAGACTGGGTGGTGTTGCCTGTGTGTGGATGAGTGGATCAGTTAGATACATAGAACAACACTCGTACTAGCTAGGCATCTAAAATGTATCAGTTATGCTTTTTTTTGTTCTTCTTAACACCTTAAAACTCACATGCAGTTTTTACCGATATAAATGAAGTCGGTACAATATATATTACAATTAACTAGAAGACTCTATCTTGAAAAGATACTCCGTTTAAAAGCTAGTTACTGTAGAAAAACCGAAAAACAACTTTGAAGCTAAAAAGAACTAGTATAGTGCCCGTGCTAACGCCACGGCGGTATTTTAGGGATGCACACGAAATCAACCAAACGAATTTTTGAATGGCCATACATGTTTTGTTCATACACCAAATCAACCAAACTGAATTTTTGAATGGCCATACATGTTTGAATCAATTGCATTGTTTTGGAAAATAATGTAGTTCAAATTCTGGACCTGGAAGCATATAAGGTCTGGTTTGTGGTGCTGAATAAGATCTCCAAGTGCATCCATCCTTCTTTGCAGTTCTATATCCTCCCGGAACCAAACATTGTATGTCATGACTTTGAAGGTCTTCTTATCCAAGTGAGTCTCAAAAGCTCCTATGGGAAGACATTCAGTTTTTAATGTGAATATACCAAAACAGAAGCGTAAAAAACAGCTCAAAAGATGAAATGAACTTCTAACTTGCATAAGGAGATATGAAAACTACCAAGATTAGCAATATGAAAACATCTGCAACTTTAAAAATACAATAAGATAAATATTATGTGGTGAAATTTTATCTAACTTATAACCTTAGAAAAAAACAACGCTTTGCTTACAAAATATTTGTAAAATCACAAGTAAGATCAGGTTCTCAATTAGACAGAGAAGCTTACAATGTAGCAGATATGCAGTTAAATCACAAGTAACAGAACCAAAGATTGTGAAGCAACCCTTTCCCCATTGCAAATAAATTTGCAAAATACAGTCAGGCTCGCCATGATAAAAGATTTTGGTTACTACGGGTAAAGCCTTAAACACCAGAGGTAAAGTGTGAACAATAACACGCTGACTGAGTGCTGGCCATGCATATCACCACATAGGTTTATGATGGTAACAACAGTTTGACCAAGGTCAAACAAGTAGCTTAATTTGGGACCAAGAAGCCCTCCCCCAACTGTGTCAGCCCCATGTAAGCTGAAGTTAATGGAATTTGGACTTTTACCGTGACGAAATTGCTTATTGGAGAAGCCCCAATCAGGATAAACAATCTCTTCATCCACCTTAGGCCTTCACGCTGGGTTTTCATAGAAGGTTGTACTACATTATACAACTTGTTAAGGATGGTTGTTACATTCTGCGGCTCCGTGAAGTTTCTCATAGTGCCCCCAAATGTAAATCTTGTAACAGTTGCAATGCCACAAACAACATGGCATGCGGTACATCTTAAAGAGTCTAGAGCTCCAAATTACAAAATCAGCTCTAAGCCACTCTAAAACTCTTTATCAGCCAACATGATAAGATAGAGCCTAGAAATCATCATTCTTGCTCCTAGTGAATTCCTAAAATGGTGTACACTGAAAGAACAACTACCGTATTGATTCTTGGCACATACCATAGAAAGGTGTTTGGCTAAAGGAAGCTACATCACGTATAAGATTTGTTCATTCCATGACTTGTGGGGGTGAAGGATGCGACATTGAACCTGAAACAGCACAAAATCGTCCTTGACCTCCCGCTTGCACGCCAGTTCAGTGAGCGACTTGGCAAAGTTCTCTGTCTCCGATGGATCAATGTCTATGCACACAAGCCTCTCCCCGCACCGTCGACATGCCCCATTCTTGTCCATCTCACTTCGCCCAATGCTCCATTGCCCATTGCCAAGCCATCCCTGTCCATAGAACATAACATGCTCTCTCCGAGATCAGGTTAACCGTTAATATAAAGAAAATCGCAAGTAGATCAAAATGATTTTGTCACTAAGTATAAGCATGATATAAAAGACTCAAATATATGGTTAAATGTGTAGTCAACTCACTCTGTCGGGTTGAGCTGGTGGCTGCTTAAGTGGAACCACCAAGTTCAAAGGTGGACCAACTGGTTTCTCTTTTGGTTTCAGTTCACAATTTTCATCTGATTCGTACGACATATCTTCATCAGCCACTACATCATCTGGATGCAAGTCCTTTTCATAGTGCCCTTCATCCTCCATAGGTGATCTCTACAAAAGAAAAGAAAAAGGAAATTTATTGAGTACATCAGGCATCCGAAAAGGCTATAGATAAAGATAACAGGTAATGAGGTAATAGATGTGAACATTCATCAAAGCTGATTGGAGGCACAATACTCATGTAGAACACATGCAAGAAATGAAGAAAAAAAATAAGGCTTCAATTCAGACAAATTACGTACAAGCAAAATTGTTCACATGAACTACTTAATAATTCCCTGATTTATTTGGGTCAGCTCGAAATAGTAATACTGAAGGTAAAGGAAGATAAAAGATCACATTATTCTCTACACGTTGAATTACATGAATGCCTGTGTAGATATTCAGTTAAACTAACATGACACCAAGTTATCATTAGCATCCAGTGTTAACATTGACCAGTAACCAACTAACCATCACTAACAGTTACATAACTCGATACAGAAAGTCTACAGAGTGCCACTACTGGTAATTTTGATTAAGATCTCTGCTGGAGTTTTTAAATTCCTACTTTTTAAATAGAATGGCCGAAAAAATACTTTAGCATGAATCTCACATGGGAATCTTCATCAATTTCATGTTGGGCACGATAAGGAGCCGGCTCATCTTCGTCACTGTCACCAAACACATCACGGACAACTTCATGATCTCTTTCCTCTTCCATTGGTAAGCTGCATAATAAGATTATGATTACTACAAGTTACTACACTATTAGGGAGGATCTGCATAAGCAAAGAATGCATATAATTAAGTCACTACCAAAACAATGAAACCTCTAATCAGCTGTTGAAAGGACTACTTAGCAATGTCAAGTCTAGCAAGCATATGACATATGATTCAATATGTAGCATTCTGGTTTTTCCTTGACCTTGGTTTCCTTGTTTCCTCATCTTCATGAGCTTGATCAGCATAATAATTATCTTCAGACCCCTCTGATTCAGAGGCAACAACTCCCCTTCTTCTGCTGACTACTGCCCGCTGCTCGTAGGCTTCATCTTCACTATCCATGCCTCTTGCATCAGTTTGCATCATCCGATCACTAAGTTCTCTTTCTGGGGAGCTCTGAAATTTTTCCCCATCACTTTCTACTTGATCAAGATCAGCGTGATGAGCTTCGGCTTCACTTTCCTCTTCCATTCCAACTTGCCCCTCACTTTCACGTTCTCCTTCAGCGTCGCCTTCCCCTCCATTCTCTACCTCACCTTCCCCTTCTTCCTGGACAAACACATCAATAAGTAAATGTCACATAGCTTAGCTCCACTGAAAGCAAACAGGATTAGAACATCATACATCCATGAAGAATTATGGCATAAGGAAACCTACAAGAGCTAAACTTTAACTCTGTACAAGACCAGCAGAGCATAATGGTTCGATTTTTTCAGCAAGATAGGTCCATCGTTGTTCCAGGTCACTTGCTACACCACCCAAAATTCCCAAGATATCAACATATTTATCTCTCGATAATTGACAGACTGGTGAACTAAGTGTCAAAGCCAACAATAGATTTCTCAAGTCTCCGCAATATTCTAGAGGCACGTTAGTTATTCTCGTATAGTTGATTGAGTTGATTGAAACACAAATCCGCACGATTTCTCAATCTACTGCAACCCCAATCGCGACTCGCGAGATTTGCAACCAATAACCCCGAAAAAAACCTAAGCCCCAACCCAGGACGGGGAATAGCAAGCAGGGGAGAGTCTGAGATGCGGCTTACGAAGTGGTATCCGGAACGGCCATGGCCGTCGTCTTCCTCGTCGTCCTCCTCCTCTTCGTCCGCCTCGTGGAGGCGCTGCTGCTGCTGATGCGGGTGGTCGTCCTCGTCGACGACCTCGACGGCCTCGTCGTCCTCCTCGTCCTCGTCCTCCGATTGGTCGCCGAAGAGGTTTTGCATCATCTGGTTCCGCGTCTCCTCCTCGACGTCCCTCTCCCTGTCACTGCCCGCCATCGCCGCCTCCCCTCGCTCGCTCTCCTCTCCAATTCGACTTCGTTGCGTTTTGATTGTAACATGTGCAACACCAGAAGCCAGAAGCAAAGAGAATTCCGACCTCGTTGGTAGAGTTGACAACGGCGTCGACCTCGAGGTTCCACGGGTGGCCACGCCAGAGGTAGATCTTTGAGTTGATCTCATGGTCGACGGGGAAGCGAGACGCGCCACGCCCCCCGGCCCCAGCTGGCCGCGTCGTCGCCTGTGAGCACCTGCACATCAACAAACAGCACAAATTCAGCGCCTCCCACCTATCGCGGTACGCCTCGATGAGGGCCAGTGTCTCCTCGTGCGTCCAGCACGGCGGGGGCAGCCTCCTCCCGAAGCCCCCTCCACCGCCGGAGGATGCGGCGGCCGCGGCCGCCGCGGCAGCCGCGGCGACGGGCGCGGCGAGCGGGGGCAGGTCGGGGGAGGAGACGGCCTCAGGATTGGGCGGCGGGGAAGAGGAGGAGGACATGGCCGGTGGGTCGTCGCGGCGGCGGCGGCTAGGGTTTGGTGGAGGAGGAGATGGGGAGCGGAGGAGGAGGTGAGTTATATCAGATGACCTTAACGACAAATATGTGAAGATTTGCAAAATAGAATCGGCGATAATCCTTGAAGACGCGGACCTGGGCGTCGATATCGGCGAGGACGGCGGCGAGGCGGTGGGATTGGGGGGAGGCAGGGGCGAGGTGCCTGGCTGCGAACCCTGCGGCGAAGGCGGCTGCGAGGAGGGGGAAGGGAGGGAAGCGAAAGAGGGAGAGAGCGGCGACGGGGAGGAGGAGCGGGAGCAGGGCAGGGGATTGTGGGAGTTGGAGAGGGAGGGCGAAGGGGTTTTGATCCCAGGAGACGATCCATTGACGCAGGAGGGGTACTGCAGATCCATTGAAGGATGACCGTCGGATATGGTTGAGTAAGGAGAGAGAATGGAGGAGAGTTAATCTGGTGCGCACGTTTTTATGATGGTGTATTTCTGGGTGCATATTGTGGTGTGGACGTAGTTAAGGTTATGACTGTGGAGCAGGTAATTGTTGGGTGGATGTAGGATAATTTTAACTGGTGGTTTATTAGATTAGATTAGATAGGCCTTTAATGTGGATATTCTACATACCAAATCCATTTTGTTTCAGTTTTTTAAATAAAGATGATTGGATCTAGCAAATAGCACATTAGCAATTACGCAGACTATTGATATATCTTTTCTCTCTTGAAACAAATATTCGTGCTGTTCCTTATCAAAATTATAATTCACGTGAACGATAAAGGATCACATAGGCCAGCGGATATCGCGATTCGAATCTAAAAATGGTGGGTTCGAATCCCACTGTGATCAATTCCATTCTTTGTTCTTGTCGTTTCTTCTTTCCTTTTTGGTGTATTCCATTTTGTCAGGGACTACACTCGTGTTCATGGCTCACCGGTGGTTCTCGATACTGTTTGGTCCCCAGCGGGCTTCTGGCCTTCAGGATGTTGGTGCCGACTGATGAATGCAGAAATTTTCGATCTGGTTGGAAATGGTTGTCTTTTCCAACCCTATGGATAATTTGTTGGGGATGCTAGCGTCCAGATTGGATGTCCAGGCGCTAGCTCCGGATGCTCAAGTGCAATATTTTTTGGCTATATTTATAATATTTATATTTTTTGTCTTTGTTTTTCTTGCAATATTTTTATTTTGTGTATGCAACATCGATTTTTGTATTACATATTTTTGTTGCATATGATGATTAAAATTATTGCACACAATATATAAGAATGTTGCATTGGAGTGTACGATACGAATACTCATATCGTACAATGATGAGTCCCACATATATGTATGTAATTTATTAGATGATATGTTTTGCATAGTTCCTGGCCCTTATATCTCATCTAAGGTTCGCATATCCACCGATTTGTTTGATATGCCTTGTTGCTCAGAATTAAATGCTTTTGCTTTCTCTATACTTGTTGAGACTAATCTTATAGAGAAAATAAAGAGTTCAAGGATCAACTCACCAAGTTGAATAATGACTTGGAAAAATGCTACAAAGGAATACCACTCTCATCAAACTCTTGAGCCATCAAAGAAAGTTAAATAACAAGAAAGGAATTAGCTTCATCTCCAAGAAAAAGGAGAAGAGCATCAAGATAAAGCACAATGCAATACACATGAAGGATATCAAGTGCTTTAGATGCAACAAGAAGGGATACATTGCCTCAGTGTGCCCTAAAAAGATAGATGACAAGCAAAAGTCATTAAAAAATAGGCAAGCCAATAGCAAGACAAGAAGGGGAAGCAAAGACTCAACTGACTATAATTACCGGGAAAAGGACATATCGGTAAGGATCATCTCATGGGTAACACTCCTAAGCCTATCATTTATAATAATTAATATTTGCTTAGAAGGACTAGAAATGATAATGAGCTTGCTAGATGTGTTAGTTCACATAAGTCTATTGCTAAGACCATTTGGGTATCTAAATCTTTTGTAACTAACATTTATAGACCCAACCGAGTTTAGGTATCAAAAGGTGTTTGGAAGCTTAGCTCCATCATGAAAAAGTAGACTCCACCATGTATAAAATTGAAACCAAACTTGAGGATGATTATTTCATATTAATAACCAATGCTATCACGATAACAAGTATTTACAATTGAAGTATCTAGCTACTTGTCTTGTGTGGGTTGCATTACAAAAAATCTTTTCAAAAGGATGTTCTTACTCTTGTTCAAAAACTTCATTATTCTAATCTTGAGCAAGATAGGAATTGGCACATTAAGAAAAAGTGATAAATCATAACCATGTATATCACATCTCTAAATGTGCCTAAATTAATTAAGTGCTAGAAATATTTTTTTTAAAAAAATGGGCCTTTTAGCCGAAAGTCAAAATTTTTCGAAATTATTGGTCTTTGGAAAACTAGTTAAAAATTATATATAAATGTATTTAAAAGGTTTTATAAGTGCTTTGGTTTTAGAAAAAATGAATTTCAAGTACAAATGAGTTTCTAACCTAAAACTAGTAATACAGTACCTTCTTTTGGGTTTAACCTTAAAAATTGCTCAAAATCAATTCTAAAAGGAATTTGAAAAGGTGTTGAATATCAAATATATAGACTTGCCTATTCTAAACATTTTTTGTATTAAAAGGTTTTCCAAAAGGCCAACCAAACAAACATTAATTGGTTTTGAATCTCATCCAAAATCCTAATTCGACCTAAGTTATCACAATTTAGCACTTAAGTGAGTTTTGCTATTAGAGCTAAAATTAGTTTTATATATTGGTTCATAAAGGTATTTCAAACTCATAGAGGCAAATGGATGCTTGAAATACCCTTACTTGCTCAAATTGGAAATCTTGAAGAATTTGCTTGGAAATGAGTTTTCTTTGCAAAATGAAATGCATAATTTGTTAAAAAAAATATCTCCAAAATAACTTTGGAATATAGTTGAAAATGCTCCAAAAGTGTTTTATATTTCTTTGTGAGAAGTTTTAGAGAAAATTACATCAATATTTACCTTCTCAAATTTCCTTCTTTGGCGTACATTTTGTTGCACCCCCGGTCTAACCGGCACCCTTAGCAGTTTGACCGGTTCTGCCCAGCGATCTGACTGATTTTGCCAAGCTATCTGACCGGCCCCTTCTAGTGGTCTGACCGCCCCTTTGCCGCCGGTCTGACCGGACCTGGGAGTTTGGTTGAATTTGTCCAATTTAATGTGATATTTTTATCATATAAGTGATATTATCTAAAGTTGTGACACTTTTTGATCTTCTTGATCTCAGCAATTATTTCATGTATTTCCTTTCAAGTGGTATATAATTATTTGCTTGCCAAGCAAATTGCTTTGACCAAGCTCTTGCTCTCTCCTAAATTTGGTATCTACTAAGTTGCTTAATCTCAAGTGGTGATTCTTGAAGATTTCTCAAATGGTATCAAGTTGTTACAAGTGATATCTACAAGTGGTACTATCACTATCCAAGTAATATAAATTGACACTTCAAGTGTTATCTTCAAGTGGTGCTCACAAGTGAACTTTAATTCTTCAAGAGAAGATCAAATGTCCAAAATCAATTATTCTTACAAGTGGGTTCAATTATTCTTACAAGTAGTATCGATTGTCCTTCCAAATGGTACCAGTGGCCACTACAAGTGATATTTTGTCTCTACAAGTGGTATATATGTCAAATTAGGAGTTTCTTATAAGTGGTATCTTTTATTCATGACAACATATACATATAGACATTCAAGTGAGTTTTCATGGAAGAGAAAAAAAGAGGAAAATACCATAAAAAAGTCAAAAGCATCTATTATATAGAGAAAGGAAGAAGTTTTAGTGCTTGATGACAAAGAGGGTGGGAAAGTAGCTTGCATAAGCTTCAAGGGAGATAAATGCAATTGGAGCTTGCATAAGCCTTAAGGAGAGAGAGAACTACATTTGCAAGTTGTTTATTGGTTAAGTTGAAATTGCAAATGTCTCAAAGGAAGAGATGTTAAGAGAATAAATAATCTTTGTGTGTCAAAGGAAAAGAAAGAAGAACCTTTGTGTAAAGGGGAGTTTTTCATAGTGCAAATCTTATCAAATATTTTAGACTTAGTTAAAAAGGGGTAAACTATTAATATTGAAAAAAACTATTTTACCTATTTGTCTAAAATTATTTATGGATCTTGTGAATGCATGTTTTACATTCTTATATGCTTAATTGTCATTGTCGTAGGGGTGGCCCCCACCTAAACCCAGCAGGCCTGGTAGGAAGGTATAAGGCCCCAAATAGGCCATGTGTAATGACATAACTGCCCCCAGGGGGGATAACCAGATGTAAGGGTAAAACCGTAAAAGCACTCCTCATGTATATATATATGATGAGAAGCCATGGGGAGGACCCAGGCCATTACACTTATCTTCATCACTCTCCACTACCATCTCTCTCTCTGTTTGGTCTGTAGCCACAACAGTCATTAATTCAAATTGTTGCATTCTTTAAATTCAAAATATAGGTTGAACTCCACTTCAAGTCAAACTTAGATATGTACATGCGGTTCCATCTCACATATATGTATGTACATATATGAGGGGAGTTTACTTTATATTTTATGGTTTCATTCGTATTGATCCTTATCTTTTATCAATATATTGAGGATCTTTACTTTAAAATATATCCTTGAGTATATAAAGTTTGTGTAGTTTATATATACTCATGTTGCTTTTAATTCAATTATTTGTAATTGTTATGGTTGCCATCAATTACCAAAAAGGGAGAGATTGAAGAATCTAGACCTGTCATTTGAGTTAATAATGTGTTTTGGTAATTAATGGTAATCATATTGTGGGACTAACATGTTCCATGAGTTGAATGAATATGTGATGTTTCATGATGATGAAGACTTTGGATGATGTTATGAGTTAATTGTCATCAAGTCAAGGTTCGGGATGATAGATGACATCATGAGTTGATAGTTATCAAGTTAAGATCCCTAAGAGAAGATAATCAGGAGTTGATCATCAAGCCAAGCGAAGATCATCAAATGTTGATAGAGGGCAAGTGGAATATGTATCATGAGTTGATGTACATTAAGATGAGAAGATGAGGACCCGGATTTGAAGTGAAAATATACGTCATCAAGTTTCAATAGAATGCTCAAGGTAAAGGTATTACTAGCATAGGCTAAGAATGTGTTCCTAATTTTTTGCTAGTCTTGATGTTTGGTTGGAAGATCATATTGCTAGTATAGGTTGTCGTACTATTAAGAGAGGTCATATCTAGTAATTTGGAGCTCATCATGTGTTGATAACTCAATCTCACTTGCTCTAGCTCTTCATGGCATAATGCTAGTGTTTGTAAATGTGTTTTACAAATAGTTATAGCTCATGCATAATCCTTGTAGCATGTGACTAGAGTTTGTAAATGTATTTTGCAGATGGTTAAAATCCATGCACCTACCCCTTATGGCAAGATACTTAAGTTTGTGAATGTGTGTTACAAATAGTTGAAACTTGTGCATCATTTTTGGAAGATGTGACTTAAGTTTATGTATGTGTTTTGCAAATGGTTTGAGTCCATATAACTAAACCTTGTGTCATTATTCTAAAGTATGTAAATATATTTTGCAACTTGTTGTGAATTATATCTGAATCCTTATGTGTATGATGCTATAATTTATGAATGTGTTTTGCAAATGTGTTGAGGTACATGCATTCTGTCTTGGATGAAAAATCTCAAGGCGATATGACCAGCCATGTGTTAGTAGTCCTATTAACCTTGTGATAGCGGTACGACCGGTTCTATATAAGCGGTCAAATTGGTCGGCGTGGTCTAACTAGCGTTATGTGAGCGGTCCAACTGGTGCGGGCGGTATGACCGACCAGCGGTCCGACCGACGTTACGCCAGCAGTTGGATCAACTATGCGGTATGATCGGGCATTTGTTGCCAGTTATCTTTTTGTAGAGAGCACTTTTCTCTGTTTTGGTCAAGTGATCCGACTAACCTATGTGGCGGTCTGACCGAACGAGGCTGTAATGGCTAGTTTCTAGCGATTGTGAGGAGGGTAGTAATACCGGCTATTAGTTGGCTATAGTACCGGCTCATGCTGATATCGTTCCAATAGCTAGTTTTTGAGGTGAGTTTATAAATACCCCTTGGTCGGTGGGAGAATTGTTGTTGAACATTGTTGAGAGTTGCCGGTTCCCATTTCATCACTCTTGAGTTATTGTAAGACTCTTATCTTAATTGTGCATGTGTTGGACGTTGTGATTAGGTAGAGGAGACTCTAGTTACATGTGTTGTATCTAAAGGTGGATTCCATATTTACTTGAGCTTTGCATTCATTGCACTTAGTGAGAATTGAGCAGTTTGACCTGTTACTCTTGGAGGTTGTCTATTCCTAGACGATGTTGAAGGCATCGTAGCTGATGATCTTCTCAAAGAAACTTATGAGAAGGCTCGACGTATTGTGAAGGTTGAATCTCACCTATTAGGAGGGGAAAAAGCTACCACGAGTGGAAATTGAGATGTTTGGCTTAATTTATAAAATTAGTCTAATTCGTTTGGGTTTACATCAATGTAGAGTCATGATCTAAGGAAGACCGGTAAGTCTCCAAACACCACGATAAAAAAACCGTGTTAATTGTAGTTTGTTTTCTTGTACTAAATTTACATTCTTAGAATGAAATTAATTACTTATCATCCTAGAAGATCTTAATATAGATTTAAGATATTGGTACATTTAAATGAGCCTAGATAATTAAAGCCTTACTCGTGCAAAAACGAATTTGATTTACACTTCCGTATTATAAACTAGACTTTAGCTAAAAAGTAAATTTTAAAAATGTCTATTCACCCTCTCTAGTTGGTCTCCTCAACCATCCAGGTTGTTGACGTACTTGTGCTGAGCTTGCATCTCTGTTTTCTTCTGTGGTGACAATGTGCAATTACTTGAGAGAATTCTGTTACCCGGCAAGGGGCTCCAATGGCTCATTGGCTGATTTTGTTAATCCTAATATATGCCAGAGGTGTCACCCAGCCTGCTGCCAATTGATATCGGCCTTTAAGTGTCATTTACAGGAAGGATATGGAAAAAAAATATTGAAAGAGTATTACATACTAAACCATATTAGGAGACGAAGTCATCCAGATCGTATACCAAACAAATAAGAGTTATATAATGAATGAGCTAACATTCGGAACTGCTCCCGATCGCAAACAGATTCTCCACATACAAGGGAGACGTCAAAACTAGGATTCATTAGACGACGACCAATTTCTCTGTTATGATGTTCATTGCGAAAAATATGATTTAACTGGCAGCATTCCAAAATATTTCGTAACATTGACACTCCATGCCACACAATACAATCGAACTTTTAGAATAGGCGACACCCCCGAGTATCTCGGAGACATGACCAACATCACCATTCGAATGACACGGAATGGAAAATATACAGGGGAGAAGTGCAAATGCTGGCATCAGGTCGGCATTTGGTGACAGATGGTGAAATGCATCACACCAGTTGCAGCACTTGTTAACTCCCCCTATGCTCCTCTTTCAGAGCATTTCCTGAGATTTGCGAACAATGCGCCTAACCTTTTTCATGAAGTCGTCCCTCCGTTCTCTCCAGTCCTTCTGCATAACAAATTTCAATGCATAACTTCAGAAACCAAAGGGTACATTTACAACGATTCACAAAAATACTAGAAAATTTTCAGGCATGTCACATATCTAGAAAATTTTCAGGCATGTCACAAATCAGACCGAATGTTGATTAAGACCTCCATAAGCACACAAATGTTTCAAGGCTACCGCCAGGAGAAATAGTATGATAACTGCAACGAAAACAGCAGAAGTACTCTGTGCTATGACTTGGGTCAACAAGAAAAGGGATACCCATCCATGCTCAATATGCAATGTTGCAAACAATGGAGTTTTGAACGACAAACTACAATAAGAGATATTGTTCATCAATTAGCAAAACTGAAACTAGCTATTGCAAATAAGATAAGTGGCCATTTTCAATGTTGCATTGGAGGCACAGGAGAAAAAAAGTTACTTTTACCAATTTTTAGGCTTAGCACACATAGAAGAAAAAAAGTATAGCTAATAAAAATAAATGATGTGCACTTACAGCCGCTTCAATATTCGCTGGAGATTCATCATTTGGACTAGAAAGCATTGAAATAATGCTCAAAACGATACTCTCAACCTGCATGTTATGAACACGCAGATGTAAGTTTGTGTTCAAATTAATTGCAGAATAATTCACCCATATTCAATCTGTTTTGACCACAAAATCTTACAAACTAATGCTTGATACTGTAAGGACAATCTATAAGTGAATTTGAGGTTATTTTGGACGAGTTTTGAGAGGAATCACATGCTTGCAAAATAAAACAATCATATTTCACAATTAGTGAAACTAAAATAAACCAACTCCAATCTGGATGAACTCAGCTGTTAACCATCTGATATTGATTGGTTTCTGGTCAGCAACCAGCTGTTTCGGAAAGAGTTGGTTTCTTATTAGATCTAAACACCTCAGATGATTAGAAGTGAAAAAACATGGAAACAGGTTCCCACCAACAAATGGAAAATAGCCTGGAACAGTTTTTCAAATCAATGTCTCTAGGGTTATTATCTAATAAAAAGAACACTTTGGACTCATACTGGGGAACTTTCCGCACAGCGGCCAGTAACGGTAACCAGCCAGTTACCGGCAAAACCGGCTGAAATTCAAATACCAAAATTTGAATTCAGGCTTTTTTTTTCCCGGTAAAAAATGCTGAAAACTGGAAAAAATGATAAAAAAATTTGGGATTGAAGCATATTTAGTCATATAATAGGTAATCTAACACAAAAAAGGATTAAATCAACCTAGAAAGTGCATTATGCAGTCATAAATGTAAATTTACATTTGAAAATTCCAGCCGGTTTTTTTTACCGGTTTTTCTGGTTACCGGCTGGTAACCGCCGGTTTTTCTATCCCTGGACTCACCCACTAGTTGCTAGTGACAATCTTGATGTAAATAAAAGGTAATGGACATCCATTGACACAATTCAGAATCAGCATAAAAACAGAGTATTTTCCTCTAGATTCTCATCAGTACAGGTTTACCAGGATGGAGTGTTAACAGATTTCAGACTTCATAAAAAATGTCGGAAAAAACCAGCCCTGTAGAAGCACAAAAAGAAAACAAAACATTTATATGCACTGCATAAGAAGCCCTACTGTGTGCACTGGCGTCCATCGTTCACTTGCAAGCTCGTAACCATTGGGATCTTCACCAGGTGGATGAAGAATAGAAATGCACACACGTCCATCAGGATAAACTGAGAAATGAACATTATAAACATTATCAGAACACTGACATGATAAAACAAAATACTCCCTCCAGTCACAAATACATGTCGTTTTGGACATAGATGCAGTCAACTATCAATATCCTTTTAAATATTTAAATTGGATACATAAAAATCATATGTAGATTTATCTCAAAAAATACTTTCACAATATTATAATTTTATTGGGTTTTATAAATATATTACAATAGAAATTAGTAGTCAAAGTTGTGTTTTGGAGACCGTGTCGATGTTTAAAAAACATGTATTCGTGACCGGAGGGAGTAATAGACATGTGAATAACAGGTAGATAGCAGAGAGCTCACCATTAGGATGCCACATCTCAGAGGTAAATCTTACTGATGGGGGACTGTTGGGATAATTCTGGGGGAAAGTCATTATTGCATTGAAGTAGCCTCCATCACTGCAAAAACAAAAGTTCACATTTTAATTTCAAGAAACACCAGGGAAATAGAGAAAGATTACAAGTCTTTAACACATCCATTTCGTCAGCAGATATCTTACATATTACTTTTTTCCCAAGTTCACTATAACAAAGAAATGCAACTAAGCACAATGTACAATCACTTAACCAGAGATGCTACTGCAGAGTCATCAACAGATACAACAAAAGGTTAAACTTCATGGACACAATATACAACTTCAAAACTAGAATCTATTAACAGTGCTTCAAATCTTCATGGTTAATCTGTTTGGAGTACAAATTATAAATTGACTCAGTAATACTTCATTAGCAAACTAAGCAGATTCAAGCATTGGTTACTTGGAGTGTCACAAAGTAAATGAAACCTTTCAGTCTAGGTAATAAAACCAGGGGATATATCCTTAGATGATTTGATGTGATGTACATCAGCAGCCAAAATTTATTAAGAAATAACACCCCAACCCACAGACAAGACTCTTAGACTCTTGGTCTCATTCAAGGCAAAATCAGCATCACTGATGCAATCTGAATAGGTCAGATAACAAAATATACTTGCCGAATAGTTGTATACCCAGCTCAGTATTATTTTTTTGGTGGGGGAGGTACTAGGGAACCTGCCTCTTAAGTGACCACCACGACTGTCCCCGCGGTTGTCATGACCCATAGCTGGCAGTGAGGGCCCATTGTGCAGCCAATGGGCACTTTGGATTTTGGAATTAGGGTGGTCTGGTGAATCCTAGATGGGCTGGATCCACACAGATTTCTTTCTTTTTTTGAAAATACCAGGTACCTATGTTACCCCGATACATGATACGGATAAGGCAATACAGCAATACGAAAGTTCTCAAGAAAAGGATATATGTGTGCGTGCGTGCGTGTGTACACACACACACACAAAGAGAGAATTAATGAGAGAATGAGCCGCTCATGCAAATAAATTATGGTATGTCAGAGAGAAGCACACATGGGAGATCATTTATACACTCAATAAAAAACGAAAAGAAAAGGGACCGGACAAAGAAATGGGCTGGTTTGACCTGCGGCCCATCCGCCCCCCATCGTTGTCTTTGCCCTAGACCCTCCACACCTCTCCCATTGTGTCCGCAGCTTGGCAGCCGCGCCGCATTTCATCGGCCTCCTCCTCCGGTCCCTTCCCACGAGGTTGCACCGCTGCAACGTGGACCTCCTCCTCCTGCCTCCACTTCCTCCTCTCCACTCTTCTCCCCTCTGTCGTGGACGCAGCAACAAAGGGAGGGAGGCAACAGCTTTGTCACAGAGGAAGGAGGCAGTGGCTTCGGGAGAGGACTGCCATGGCAGCGGTGGTAGAGGAAGGATGGAGGCAGTGGCGGCGGCGCTGAGAAAGGATTTGGGGATGGAAGGTATCTAATCTTGGTCAATTTGGGGAAGGCACGATCTGGGGGGCGCATGCGATGCAATTTAATCACGGGTGTATTGGGAAGTATCGAGAATTTATTTATTTATTTTTAAAATGTAATTATGCCAATACTTCTTGATACCGTATCGAGTTGTATCAAGCAATATCACCATATTGAATACGTATCACGTACGGGAACGGCAATTGAGTGACATATCGGTGTAGCATAGCCAGGTAGAAGATTTTTCCGGAATTTCCATTTTCTTTTACAAAGAAATTACTTGCTTCCTAGTCCTTTTAAAAAAACAAATTTATCAAACCACACAATAATCCAAGATTTGATGCATTGTGATGGGAGGTTGCTAATTTTATAATTTATATTGTTTGCCAGTTGTCACCATCCTTATTCAATATTTCATGGCCAAATGATCTAGCAGATTCATAAGAATACACCGATTTATTAATCCGTTACTGACTTACTGTTTCATTAAATATACATTAGAAATAAGCATTATCAATCCAAAACTGCATCTGATCCATGGTATTTGCATCTTAAGTCCAAACTCTGGACAAACCAATGTTCCACTGCCCATTGGTACTACCTCCAAACCTATTTTATCGAAGCAAATTACATCTATGCATTTGCCAGGGCCTAGGGGTAGAAAATGAAATCTCCACCAAAAGAAGGGACCATTGAGACTTAGGTGTAGGTAAAAAATAGCTGCTCTCAGGAGAGGGATACAGAATTGCAGATGAATATGCACAAGCTTCCCCTCCGAGAAACTTTGGTGCATTTCCCGAACCAATTTTACAGGTGTTCCAGCAATGCCCTCCTATGTGTAAGGAGCTCTGCCAGCCAACACGGCCTCTTACTCGGTATCGACGACAGACGACAATGAAACAAAATACTTGTCTGCACTTTACTGCCAACTCATTTACTAATGTTGGTATAGCTTATGGGCACCCTCTATTTATCAATTGTAGCACCACAAATACATAAGGCCTTGTTCCTTCCCCCAAGGCCCACGACTGACCGCGTAATTCCACAGATCGACAGTGAGATACATGGGTAATGCAAATTCAGTGTGCTGCACAGCCCGAACATGCTCACCGCAACTAAATTCATCAGTAAGCGCTGCGGATCGACAGCAAAGCATCAAATTCCGCACAGTTTACACCGCGCAAACCAATCGGAACGGAACGCGACTATGCACACGCGCGAACCAATCGATCCATAACTACAAGGCAATCGTGCAGTAATTACTGGGTAAAAAATCCAACTCACTATAAGGTGTCGGGCGGACCGATGATGGTGACCTGCCACTCGAAGACATTACTGTCGTCCACCAGCCCCGCCGAGAACCCATCAACGGGATTCTTCGCGAGATCTGCAACAATCCCCCAGACACGGAAGCCGAGATCAGGAGCTGATCGCGTCGAATCGGGGCAAACGGAGAGGAGAGCGCAAGGCCGTTCGGATCCATACCTTTGAGCTGCTTCTGGAGCAGGAGGCTCGCCTGGCTTGTGGTGGCCGCCATGGGAAGCAGAGCTCGACCCGATCGGGGCTAGGGTTTTGGCGATGTGTCTGGTCCGCCGCCCTCGGGGCGAGCGTTGCTTGTTGAGGCTTGTGAGAGTTTGGAGGTGGGAGGGAGGGGGATGGAATCAGGGAGGGTTAGAAGAGAGGAGAACATACAGGCTGCATGATTTATAAGACTTGGAACTGGGAATCTCATAGTAAACGCAGAAGAAGAGTAAGCAACTTTTCCTACGGAATTCTCGGTAATTTTATGTTTATATAGTTAATGATAAGTCCTGAAGTTGTGAATTAATCCTGTAGAAAACATTTTTTTCTTCCAAATCTACCCAAGGCCTTGTTTGGAATATCTATTTCCAGCAAGATTCATATAGATAGATTGAAATTTTAATTTAAAATCTCGGTCCATCTAGGAGTGAGCCTCCCAAACAAACCTTAAGAGGTTGTTTCGCATATCATTGTTAGATAGAGCTTAAATTTTCGTATCTTCCTAATACCTTAGCTTCCTGATGCACAATTCCACGTGGAGAAGTTTGCCAAAAAAATAAAACCCGCTCGTTGTCAAGAAATCCATACAAGTTTGACGTGCTACTAACTTCACAAGAAGGTGTGGTGGTGCTCAATAACATCACATGAAGCGAGAACAATATCATGCGATCCATAGAACAAAACCATTTGTATAGTAAAAGCATTAAGGAAAATATGTTGCATTTGAACCATGACACAGAAAACTTATGACTTTAATCATGGACTGTTGAAAATTGCAGCACGTGAAATACGAAACTTGAACATCGTTCACAGCTTCTTCTTCTTCTTCTTCTTCTTCTTCTTCTTCTTCTTCTTCTTCTTCTTCTTTTTTGCTTCAAAATTTTAGTACATATAACATGATTACATGCAAAGGCCATCCTAGACTATAAGACTAAAGAAAGAAAAATAAGCATGTTTTTTTGCGGAATAAACAAATAGTATCACCATAAAAGTCCTACTTCTGCTCTTACCTACTAGTTTTTCTATACATTCTCAAATATTGGATCAACTACTCCATCCAATCATACCACCATAAAAGTCCTATTTCTGCTATTACCTCTAGTTTTCCTATACATTCTCGAATATTGAATGAACTACTCCATCCTATCAGAAATGTATGATATTTTAGAAAGCATGTAGTCAAACTTTTTATCTTTAACTATATATATATATATATATATATATATATATATATATATATATATATATATATATATATATATATATATATATATATATATATATATATATATATATATATATATATATATATATATATATAGACACACACACACTATTTAGCTTGGTTAAATAAAAAATAGTATGTTAGATTAGTTATGAAAAATATTTTTATGATATAATAATTTCATATTTCTAATAAATATATTTATAAAAAAAGGTAGTGGTCAAAATTATATATTGTTGACCGTGTTTATATCAAAGACGTGGTACGCGAATCCCTAGCGCCGATTTGTGGGTACAACCTGAACTGCCATAAGCAATTGCAGCGGATCTCGAGCGACCGTTTATGGAGGCATCCGAGTGTGGAACAAAATATCTTCGAGGCAATTACAGAGAACAACTGACCCCATGACGGTCACCTATACCAGGGGCGCTAACCTCATTCTTCGGCTTAATCCAACTGCAAGCATGTCTTTTGTTCAGATTCACATCCTCTGCCATTACATTGTAATGCCACCGTTAAAGATAGCAATAGGTACCCATAACCCGAAACCCGATGAGTAATTACCCCATTAGGGTACATATATGGATTAAAATGTCTACCCATGGGTCTACTAATGGAGAAAAATAGGACCCAATGGGTACGCGGGTGTGGGTATGGTTTGACACTACCCATACCCATTACCCAATGGATACCCGAGTATTTATGGGCCATCTATTTGTAGCCCAGCCCACACAACAAATAATTATATTTGGCCTAGCTCAATAGATGTAAACTAAAACCCTAACCCTATTCCCCAGACGGCCGCCAGACCCCAATTCCCCATTTCACAGCCTCCAAGCCGTTCGGGGCTTCGGGCGCCCTCCAAGCCGTTCGGCGCCGATGCCCCCCTCGCCGTTCGACGCGGCCGCCCTCCAAGCCATCCTCGCCACCCTCTGCCAAGCCGCCGCCGCCGCACTCTGCCAAGCCGCCGCCGACGCCCATGGCGGCACTCTCCGGCTCGACGAAAGACGACAGTCGGTGAAGCTTCCTCGCCTCCTTTAACCCTTATTTCCATTGCAGGAAGCTTAATACTAACCCTAGTCATCACTGCATCCAATCCACCCACCCCATCCCGAAAGGACGTCGACGTGCATGAACCTGATCGGCAGCTGCCAGATCCAATAGTTTCTTCTCCTACTGTCAAAGAACTCAACGCGGCCAGTGGTTGAACTCCTGATGGTTGTATTCTGGAATGGTTTATGCACTATTATGTTGGATTGGATTATGCGCTATTATGTTGGATTGGGTTATGCACTGTTATGTTGGATTGGGTTATGCATTGGTATGCTTATGCACTCTTTAATTTAAATGGTGATCTTGTTGTTTAGGTGATTTGATCCTTAATCTTGTATATCATGTCTCGGGTATGGATCACCCGCCGGGTTTATTTCACCCGCGCGGGTATGGGTTTGGGGGAAATGTTGTACCCACCTGTGTTATTGGGTCCTCTAACGAGGATGTTTTTGCTTAATGGAGGTGGGTTTGGGGTGGTGAAACCCAATGGGTATAGACCCATTGCCATCTTTAGCCACCGTGCCATTGCTAGGGGCTTATGACTTTTGGTTGAAATTTTTAAATTTTTGCTGTTTACGATAGAGATTACGGAAAGAAAGATACTCGCTTGCGATTTTAGCTGATACAGATGTTAGGCTTTCAACATGTATTACAATTAACTTGTATACCCCGTCTTGAGAAAATACTCCGTTTGAAAGTTATGTACTGTAGCAAAAGCCAAAAACTGCTTTTAGAAACCGTTAAGAACGGACCTACTAGGATGATTGATGATCAAGGAATGGCAGAATACCCTTGTTCTCTGCTATTACCATTGGAATGGCAGATAATCTGCTTCCCTTTTGTTCAGACCGATGGCCGTCGTATGGTTTCTTATATGAGCTGTCGACGTCCAAACGTCTTCAATCCGTACCATCAGTTTGACAGAAGCATATAAACTGCGTCAAAAACCGTGTGCAATTCAAGAAGAGTTTAATTTCCTGGTCCAACTATCCGGCTTACTGTGATTTTCTATTGTAAGATAGCAAACTCCGTCATATCAATCAGATCGATACCGACCCATGGTCAGTGCGGTTAGGGCCAAGCCCAGCATGGTACGTACCACCGCGCGCGACGCGAAGGCAACACCCGTGGCCGACTCGGATACACCTTACGTTGCTGTTGCCGATTCGGACGTGCACACGAGGTAGCGCCATAATAATCGCTCAAACTAAAGAATCCAAGCTTCCAAAGACACATAGATCGATCGATCGATCTCCGAGACTCCGAACGTCATGAAACCCTACGATACAATGTGCCAAATCCGCCACCAGCAAGTGTTCCACGCCGCTGCCAACGACGTTAACGCCGGGCAGCTGGTCGTCGGGGCCGGCGGCTCCGCGCTCGCCGTCCCCGACGACCCGCTCGGCAGCGTCCTGCAGCGCTTCCGCACGGAGAATGGCTTCGCCGTCGACACCGGCGGTTGCGGCTGCGCGTGGTTCCGCGATTTCCGCGACGGGGACGTGGACATGTCGACGTACAACGCGGTGGATTTCTTGGAAATGCTGCTGGACCTCCCGGACGCCGCCGTCTCGGGTGCCGAGGCCACGGAAGCGCCAGCGCCAGCGCGAGCCGAAGCCGTCGTTGTGCCGGATAGGCCAGTCGTGATGAGCCGCTCGCCGTTGTCGTCGTCGAGCGACTCCTCGTCCTCGTCCGAAGACGACGACGACGACCCCTGGCTCCCGGCCAAGTCCAACAAACGTGGCGGCACCAAACGCCGTCGGCAGCAGCAACAGAGGCCTCCTGCGAGGCAGATGAAGCAGCAACCGGTGTCCACCGCGCGGCAGGCGCCGAGCAGCGTTGCGGTCGCCGTGGAGGGAGGTGCGGGCAGTGGCAACGAGAGGTGGTGCCGCCACTGCGGCACCGCGGAGACCACCCTGTGGCGCGCCGGCCCGGAGGGCCCCAAGACGCTGTGCAACGCGTGCGGGCTGCGGCACAAGAACAAGTCGGCGGCGCCGACCACGAAGCGCAGGCCGGCGGCGAAGCCAAGCTGCGCCAAGAGCAAGAATTACTCCGTCATGCCATTGGTCGGGGATGAGAAGGTGGTGAGGAAGAAGCGCAGTATGGTCATTTGCATAGATTGATTAAAAGCAGGCGCACGTAAATTAGGGCGCAAACTTACGCATGTTTTGGGAAACTAATCACTTGGAGATCTATTGCCATGAATGTACATAGTTTAGACAGTCTTTGTAACAATAATATTGTAAAAATCTATCACGAATCTGCGATAATTCATAATATTTTAATACAATCGTGTAAAAAGGAAACAGAGAAAGAAACACCCTTAAACAATGAAAGACATTATTTTCCCCCAGAAAAATGAAAGCCAGCGTTGACAAATTATTTTGCGAATATGAAAAAGCTCTTGTAAACAGACAACGGCGAAGTAAAATTTGGAGGAAACTGTACCAGATTAAGGCCCCGTTCCAATCCGTGTCAGCTTTCGGCTTTGCGAAGTCGGTCACAGGTTGAAACAGGTCAGCTTTTGCCGTAGCTGTCATCGAAGCTAGCAGCCCCCGAGTGAACAGATAAGCTCGAGGGGAGCATCAACACCCTGAGCCTGCGGCCAGCTCCCTCGAGCATGGAGAATGGCGCCGCAGGCCCAGCAACGGATTCACAAGTGACCATCCCGTGTGGGGGCAACATAGCGGTGTCAACGTGCCAGAGGTCGTTGTCGTCATCAAGCTTGTACGGGGTGGCCGGACAAGCACCTTCACTAGAGCCGACTGGTGGTACGGCGTGGCCAGCCTGGTATTCTTGGGCCTTAGGATCATCGGGGTGGCCCGTGTAGCGGAGGTTGGTCGTGCTCATCGGTGTTGTCCTCTGCCTCCACTGTCGGCTGCATTGCGAAGCCGTCCACCCTTCATTGCCTGCGCCCGACCACCACTTCGCCACCACGATCTCTCTCTCCAATGAAGCTCTTGCAATCCTTTTCACGTCATCTTGTGTTCCCGAGCACCTTGAGTCTTCCTCTCAAATTAATTGGATTTTCTCGCAGCAAATCACAGAAAATCAAGCTTCTTCTCCATCGACGGCTAAACCGACTCTCGCCATCAATTCGTCGCCCTCAGTGAGCTATTTCTCAAGTCCTTGCATCAAAATACTCCCCACATCATCTCCAAGCTTATGCTCACGCTATTTCCTGAATATCGTCACTGGAGCACCGTCGTCGCCGTCCCTTCTGGCGCACCGTCGCTGTAGTTCCTTCCCCGCTCCGTCTGCCACTAATCATTGCCCACAACATTGCCTCACTATGGAGCCAACCCAATCTACCCACAACTGTGGATTGCTACCGAGGAGCTATTTTGCGATAATAAGGAGAGTCGGGCGATCTACCTTACCACCAAATTTGGATCCTTGGAGTAAGGTGATCTATGTGTCACAACCTAATGCAAGAAGCTCAAGTCACTTGTCGATGCCCTTCACGACATCAGCCAGCCCATCTAAGACAAAAGCTTGGTGCACAACACCCTTCGTGGTCTCAATCCACATCTCTCCATTGTAGCATCCATCATCGCGATACAAACTCCCTTAGTTTTGTCCTCGCATTTTCCATGCTTCTTCTTGAGGAGATGCACATCAACAACACTAAGAAGGTCACCACCATCACTACCCTCCTCATCATGGCTTCCTCCAGCCCCGGACAGGTGTCTTCCTCATGTGGCAATTCATCTTGCTGCAATAATCGTGGTGATGGTGGCTCCTTTGGCTAGTCCGGCCGCAATGACCGAAACAAAGTACATCGCAACAAGAACTCCGATGGTGGCAATTGCGGTTCCTCCTTCAACAACCATGACCCTCCATAGCTCATCGGCCCCTAGGTTTGCATGTCGCCATGGTCTGCCCAGGGACAGTAGTGGTTCGGCACTTGGCGCACTACTACCGGACCTAGCTTCCCTGGTTTGCGTTATAGGATTAAAGATAACTGACTAGAGGGGTAAATAGGAGGTTTTAAACTTCTTCTTGCTCTAACAATTTTAACAAGTATGAGCAAATCAAAGTTTCTGGCATAAGTCAAGAGCTAAATAACTTAAGTTTCACTAAGGCACCACAAGCCATATCTCTACTAAATACAATTCTATATACACAAATTAATTCAATTTCAAGAGATAGAAATGTAAATATGGAAAACTAAAGACAAGGAATAACCACAATGAGACATGTGAAGTTTTCTCGTGGTATCGAAGACTTGCCGGTCTTCACTAGTTCATATTGAGGTAAGCCCAAACAGATTGGACTAGCTCCACGAATTAAGCCTTAAGAACCTCAAATCCACTAGAGTTGCTATTCCTCCACTCTGAAGATGGTGAGCACAAAACCACTCACAACGATACCGAGCCTCTTCACAACCTTTTTGCAGAGATCATCACACAATTTTCCTCCAAACTATCTAGGTACCGGCAAACACCAAGAGTAATAAACGAAAGCTCTCGCTTGAAGAAAATCAAGTGCCAAATGATAAACTAATGAATGAATGTACTTGAATACTCTTAACTACATCAAAATATGAAAAATAAGCAAATGAGAAGTTGGGAGTGCACAAGAAGATCAAGAGACTCCTATATGGCCTCGGATGACGCTATCCTTTCTTCCTCCTACCCGTTTAATTCTCCCTCTCGTGTCACCGTTGAGGATGTTTCCTTCATTTGAAGAATCTAGACCCGTTATTATGAGTTAATGATATATTTTGATAATTAATAATTATCATATTATGGAACTAATATTTTTCATGAGTTTGACAAAACAGGTTAGTTCCTATGATAAGGATGACTTCATGAGTTGATCGTTGTCAAGTCAAGGTTTGGGATAAAGAATATCATCATGTGTTGAAGGTCATCAAGTCGAGATCCCAAAGTGATGAATAGCTTCGTGAGTTGAAGGACATCAAGTCAAGAGGATGCATCTTGTGTTGGTCGCTAAAGTCAAGGACTGGGACTTGAAGTGAAGGTATTCATTATCAAGCTTCAAAGAGGATACACAAAGGCAAAGACATAACTAGAATAGGCTAAGGATATATTCCTAGTCTTTTGCTAGTCTTGATATTTGAAGAAAGACTGGGTTGCTAGTGTAGGTTATCATACTATTAAGAGTGACTATGGCTAGTAGCTTGAGTGTGTCATGTGTTGATATCTCATTTGATTTACTTTAACTCTTCATGGCATGATGCTAGTAATTGCAAATATGTTTTACGAATAGCTGAGGCTCATGTATTTGACCCTTGTATCATGTCACTAGAGTTTGCAAATGAGTTTGCAAATGGTTGAAATTCATGTACCTACCACTTGTGGTATGATACTTAGATTTACAAATATATTTTGCAAATAGTTAAAACTCGTGCATGATCCTTGTAGCATACGACTTGCGTTTGTGAATGTGTTTTGCAAATGGTTTGAGTCAATGTATCTAATCCTTGTGGCATAAAATGTGTTTTGCAACTTATTGTGAACCATGTTTTGATTCTTATTTGCATGATACTATGATTTGTAAATGTATTTTACAAATTTACTGAAGTAGATGCATTTTTTGTCTCTGCTAGAAAAGTAAGTGCGATATTACCGCCCTTTGTGTGGCGGTATGACCAGGGCGGTACAACCAGCTCTGTGTAAGTAAGTGGACCAGCCCACAGTCTAACTGGCTTCAAGCGAGCGGTACGACCGGCCCTCTTCGAGAGGTCAGACCGACATGTGTTGGCAGTCTGACCGGACATTGCGGTACAATTGGGCATTTGTTACCAGTGGTATTTTTCAGAGAGTATTGTTTCATGTTCATGCAATACGATAGGCCTATGTGGTGGTACAACCGGTGAGTGTGGTAGTACTAGACCCTATGTGGGCAGTAGTACTGACAACGGCTGTAACAACTAGTTTTCTAGCCGTTGCGATGAGAACGATAGTATCGACCTCCTGTTGATTTCATCCGAATGTCTTGTTTTTGGGTGTGAGTTATAAATACCCACTTGCGATCGGTTAGGGAGAGATTGTTGTTGCCATATTCTTCATTCTTGGGCTAAAAGCAATCCCTCTCACCTCTTATATAAATGTGTTGCACTTAGTAAGCTTGGAGAGAAATATTATGTGCATATGTTGCACTTGGTGTTGGATGTCATATCATTGAGCTTTGACATTTTATTCATTCAAGTGAATGTCTCTGACTTATTACTTTTGGAGGTTGCCAACTACTAGACATCTTAGAGGCATGGTGGTCTGGTGATCTTCTCAAAGAAGTTTGTAAAAAGGCCTGATATATTGTGAAGGTTGGAACTCACGTACCCGAAGTGGAAAGAGCAACCACTAATTGAAATTGAGGTGTTTGGCTTAATTCGTGGAACCGATCTAATTCGTTTAGGCTTACCTTAACGTGGGCTAGGGGAGACTGACAACTCTCTGAACACCACAGTAAAAAGAAATCGTGTAAATTATGGTTTGCTCTCTTGTGCTCAATCTATATTCAAGCAATTTAAATTCCTAAAATTAAATTTATTTCTTATCACCCTAGGATTGCAAATCTTGACATAGACTTTGGGTAGTGGTGCACCTAGGTGAAACTAGCTATTTTAGGCCTTAATTGTTCAAAACTGATTTGAGTTACGCTTTTTGCATTATAAAGTCAGTTTTAGACAAAGATATTTTAAAAGCGCTTATTTACCCTCTCTAGTTGGCCTCCTGGGCTTTACACCATTTCCATCATTCATGCTTGTCACACATCTCTTTGCACTCCTCACACATCGTTTCTTTTTAATGATGTTCTTGTTGTTCCCTCGTCAAAAACCTAATTTTTGTATGCAAGTTTACTCTTGATAATTTGTGTTTTATCGAATTTGACTCCTTTGGTTTCACTGTCAAAGACCGTCTAACCAAGAGAGAGATTCTTCGCTGCAATAGTGATGGCGACCTCTACACCATCCACCACACTACTCCTATGATGCCTCCCCATGCTCTCTTGTCCACCATTGCCACCTCTAGAATCTGGCACCGTCATTTGGCACATCCCAGACTTAATCATGGTTTTTCTTCAAAATTCATCATTTATTTCATGTGCATGCAACTCCACTTGTCATTCTTGTCGTCTTGGCAAGATGTTTGTTTGCCATTTTCTGGTTCTGCTTCATCCATCGTTGTTCCTTTTCAATTAATTCCTTATGACTTTTGGACATCCCCTGTACTCAGTATTTTTGGTTTTCAATATTACCATGTTATTGTTGATGACTTCTCTCATTTTTATTGGGCTTTTCCTCTACAAAAAAAAACCGATGTCTTTTAGACCTTTCAAACCTTCCATGTGTACATTCACACTCAGTTTGGCCTCCCCATTTAGTCCATTCAGGTAGACTTTGTCAACTTCGCCTCGTTGCAATTTTTTCACCATCACGTCATTCATCTTCGACTTTCAAGCCCCTACACCTCTCCTCAAAATGGGAAAGTGGAGTGTGCCATATGAACCATCAATGATGTCATTCTCATCTCCTCTTTAGAGCACATATGCCTTGCCCCTATTGGACTAAAGCTCTTGCCACCGCCGACGACCTCTTCAACCATAGCCCATCCAAGTCCATAAAACTTTCCATTCCATATGAGCAGCTCCACAAAACAAACCCTCTTATGCACACCTTCGTGTGTTCGAGTGCCTCTGCTATCACAACCTCTTCGCCACCACCACTCATAAACTCTCTCCGCACTCTATGTCCTGTGTCTTTCTCCGTTACCACAGTTCGCATAAGGGATACCACTATCTTGACTTGGCCACACGGCGTGTCATCATCTCTCATCACGTCCTCTTTGATGAATGGGTCTTTGTTTGTGTCCAGCAGCCCTGCTGTCCAACTAGACTCCTTTAACTTTCTCCTTGACGTTGTCAACACCTAGCCACCTCCTGTTGTCATGACCCACCTCTCCCTGATCGCATCACAGCCAACCCCTGTAACCTTTTTCCTCTGGCACACCCATGGTTTGCTCTGTTACTCCTTTCTCCTACCACGGCACCCCTGTCACTTGCCACAATAGCACCCCACCATGCCATGCTGTCCCTATCAACTGCTATCACGACATCCCTACAACCTGCCACGGCCGCTTCTCTTTTTGCCATGTCCCTGGTCTCTATTGCACCAGTTGGCCTAGCTCCTTACTCCATGACCACTCATGCTAAGTCTATTCCTGTCTTCCTTGTGGATAGATTGAACCTCTTCTGCATTGTGCCATTGGTCTCTCCCATCCTAAAGACATACCATGTCGTGCTTTAGGATCCTCACTGGCATCAGGCTATGACTGAAGAGCATCTACCTCTCCTTGATAATCATACCTAGTTCCTTGTTCCTCGCCCTCTTGGCATAAATGTGGTCACCAGCAAATGAATTTTCAAGCACAAATTTCACCCTAATGGTTCCCTTGCTCACTACAAAGCCTGATGGGTCATTCGTGACTACTCCCCATAACTGGGTATTGATTACGCTGAAAAATTCAGTCCGATCATCAAATCCTCCACTATCTATGTTGTCCTTGGCCTTGTTGTCTCTTGCACTTGGCCCATCCACCACCTGGATGCCAAGAATGCTGTCCTTAATGGCACTCTTGATGAGGTTGTCTATTGCCAACAACTGCCTGCCCTCGGCATGTTTGTCATCTTCACAAATCCCTTTATGAACTAAAGCAGGCTCCCCATGCATGGTACCAATGTTTTTCCTTGTACCTTCACACCATTAGGTTTGCTGCCTCCTCCTTGGACAACTTCCTTTTTGTTCTCTAGGATGGTGCTGAGCTTGCTTACCTTCTTTTATACGTTGATGACATCATCTTGACTACCTCATCTACTCCTTCATTGATTGCCTTATTCGTTGTCTACATGATGAGTTTGCCATGATGACTTTGGTTATTTACATCATTTTCTTGGGATTGCTGTCACATGTTCTTCTTGTGGCCTCTTTCTCTCCTAGCATCAGTATGCCGTTGACTTTCTTCATCATGCTAGCATGTCAGAGTGTCATGCCACTACCACACCTGTGGATACACAGGCCAAGTTGTCTTCCACTAGCGGCTCACCTGTCGTGGATCTGATGGACTACAAGAGTCTTACCAGCACTCTTACCAGACCATATCTCACATATGCCATTTAGCAGGTCTGCTTGCATATGCGCGCGCCTCATGAGCCTCACCTAGCCCTTATCAAGCACATCCTTCGCTATGTTAAGGGCATCCTTGACAACGGTCTTCATCTTCATGCTTCATCGCCTTCCACATTGACGGCCTACTCCGATGACCACTAGGCTTGCTGCCCGAATTATCATGGCTCCACCTCTGGTTATTGCATCTACCTCAATGACAACTTGGTCTCCTGGTCTTCCAAGCGTCAAACTACCATATCTCGCTCCAATGCTGAGGCCGAGTATCGCACTGTTGCCCACGCCGTGGCAGAGTGATGTTGGATACGGTAGCTTCTGTAGGATTTGCATCATCCACTTTCCTCGACGACCGTGGTGTATTGTGACAACATTATCACTATTTATGTGTCTTCTAACTCGGTATAACATCGACACACTAAATACATCGAGATTGACATCCACTTCATTCGCGAGAAAGTGTCTGTTGATCAGGTTCGAGTTCTACACATGTCGTCTTCCCTCCAGCTTGCTGACATCATGACCAAAGGGCTTCCGACATAGTTGTTCCAGGAGTTCAAGTACAGTTTCTACATTTGGGAGCTGCACGATTCGACTGTGGGGGATGTTAGCGACAATTGTTTCTTGATGTACACGTCATTGTAGATTATGGCGGTTATCTTGTACATATCCTTGTGATATGATTTGACCCTGTAATCTCTTGTGATATTGTGTAATATTGTGTAGTTAATGTCGATTGAGGGCCCGTTCATATTGGTTTTGGTTTCTGGCTTTTGCTTAGAGAAGCCAAAGCCAATACGAACGCCCTAGTTTCTATAATCCGCTTCTATTCATCAATCACTACTTTGCACTTTCGCATGTTGTAACACACTTTGTATTTTTATTATGTCAAAAATCCGTAAGTCGCATGGTGGCTCAAATATTGTAATGACTTTTGTTGCACCGTCATTTGCTCTCTTTCTTTCTTGCATAAAGCCAAAAGGCATAAGTTAATACGAACGCTTAAATTTCTATAAACCATTTTTACCAGCCACCACTATTCATTAGTCATAACCAAAAGACATCAGTAAAGCCAATACGAATGGCGCTGATTCCATTGTAACTGCTGCCAATCCGGCAATCCATGGCTGGGTTCTTTTGGGCTTAAAGTTGGTGTATACTTGTACTCTCTATAGTAATTGGCTTTTAAACGGTGCGGTTTTTTAAGACGGGGTCAATAGGAAAATTATACTAAAAAGTATACTGAGTTTAGCTGTACCGGTCAAAATCGTATGCAACTATTTCTCTCTGCATACTATCTTTTGTAAACAGCTAGAATTTAAATATTTAAACTATAAAATATAAGTCATGAGTCTAAAAGAACCCATCTCCATATAATGAGAAGGCACGGCAGTTGCTATTGGCGTGCGGTGCATCTTCCAAACTTCCTCCTCTCGTTTTGTACAATATGGACTTCAGTGACCTTTGCCCCTTTAGGTTCCTCGGGACCTCGACCTATTGTTGCAGGTACGGTGGTGGGGCGTTGATGGCTCCATCGGGTGCAACTGCAGGGTTCAGGTTGCCGGTGAGGTCATGGGCGGACCCAGGGCCCGGCGACCCTGGGCCCCTGCCCGGGCTCATCTCCGGCACCTAAACAACACCTCAGTGTCTCCTTGGCCATGTATCTTTGAACACGAGAGGTAATGCTTATTTGATGTAATTGTTCTTACGGTTGATAATCACATAAGTTTGCTTTGGACATAAAATACAAGAAGGTTTTTCTATCATACTTGCTGTGTGTACATTTGAATTGTGAATGCTCTAAAATTATCGATTTTTTTTAACTAAGCACCTCATTAAGCCACTAAGCTAATGACTACTCCAGTCATGTTGAGCCAAAACCCAAGTAATTTTCTCAGGGAAACTTGGTTACTTTGACGCTTTTAATTGTACCATGTATCATTGATTTCTAAACCATAATAGAGTTTTATTGCCTTTATTGTTTATTTATATAATTTATTTCCAGTTTGTTAGCTTTTCCTGTTTCGACTTTGAGTCATGCTAGTATGCTACCATCCATACCGACTCCCACTTGCTTAGTTTACAGCTAACATTTCGAACTGTAGATTGCTTTTGTAGTATTCTAAACTTGTGTTTTATTGTTACTCTCGTGGTCTTTTAAATGACATTGAAACGAAGAGGTAGTATTCTCCAAGCTGCTGCCGTGAATTACAGGGGCACGGGGACATAACGTAGTAGCGCTAGTAAATGCGCGACGACTAGAGATGGCAACGGGCACAAACACGCTGGGTTTTGCTATCCCAAACCCGTGCCCATGAAAGTTGGACGTGCCCGCTAAAAAAACCCATACCCGTGACGGGTGCAAATTTTTGCCCAGACCCATGCCCACTGGGTTAACGGGTACCCACGGGTCGCCCGTGGGGTTAGTAATGCGAGGTGCAACAATGGTTAATAGAGAGGAGGAAGAAGTTCACCGGCCATCTTCGTTGGAGCCGGATGACAGCGCCATGGCCAAGGGCCTACTACTGCGATGCGCGTTAGCTGCGGCGTAGGGGCGGCGGGCTAAACTAGAAGGCGAGGCGACAGCGAGGGCGTGCAGGAGGACGAACGTGCGGCGAGAGTGGCGGGAGCAGGAGCGGGAGCTGCGGGACGAGAGGGCGAGCGTGGAGATTGCCGGAGACCGAGCGTGAAACGCCAGATGCGCCGCCACTGCGGCGGCTGTTGAATCGGGGTGTGGACTGGGGAGGAGTGAGTTGTGACCGTGACCGAGTGCTAGCTAGGGTTAGCCGTATGGGTAATGAGGCATTGCCGCATTGGATTTGGGGGCTTGGGGCTAATTAGCTAATGAGCTATGGGCTGGGTTGGTTTGCCTGGGAGGCTGGGAGCCTGGGTTTATAACTCCTATAGATCGGGTTTATATTACTCATGGGTTTACGGGTTTGGGTACTATAGGAACGTACCCGAACCCAGCAGACCCGATGGGTTGAGCTTTTTGCCCATTAAGAGACCCATGGGTTAGGAAACTGACTCAGATCCATACCCTAATAGAGTAAAAACCCACCGGGTATCGGGTTTCGGGTACCCATTGCCATCTCTAACGACGACGGAAGCGAGGCGTCGCTCGGCGGCGGCGGAGCTCCCAATCTCCAAAGGCCCAGACTCTGTTCTTCGCCCAGGCTTGTCAAATTCTCTGGGTCCGCCACTGGGTGAGGTTGGAGGCGTAGGCAACGGAGCTGCAGAGACGCGAGGCGTAAGCTACGCGCGTTGGAACGGAAAGCAAAAATACACAGTCGGCCTAGCCCAACAAGGCAGCAAGGCTCAACCCGAATTAGGCCCATCTTCCTTTTTGTGGGCCCAAGCTAGCAAAATTGCCAGTGCTTTTCTTCTCTAGGCCAATCCCGGCAATGCATTCAACCATGAATTTTGGTAAATTCAACCTTCACCTATTTGAGTAAGTGCGAAAAAAGGACGCAATAAAGCGAAGTGAAAAAAAAAGCGCGCGTTGCTGGGCCCCACGCCCTCCCACCCGCCGTGTCGCCTCCGGGTGGGCCTACTCCCCCCACCGCCACGACTCTTACCCTCCCGACCCTTCCAGAACCGCCGATCCAACGGCCAAGATGGCCCGCGCCGGAAGGTTCTAGACCCGCCACTTCCGCCATAAAACCTCTCCCGTCTCCCCAGCCATTCGTTCCAGAAGAAAATTTTCCCGCAGAGCAACGCGAAATCGCAGCAACCTGTAGAGTTCGAGTCCTCTCTGTCTCTTTGATTCGTGAGGTTTTCGAGCGTCTGAGAGAAGATGGCGAAGGGGGAGGGGCCGGCGATCGGGATCGACCTGGGGACGACCTACTCATGCGTCGGCGTGTGGCAGCACGACCGCGTCGAGATCATCGCCAACGACCAGGGGAACCGGACCACGCCGTCCTACGTCGCCTTCACCGAAACCGAGCGCCTCATCGGCGACGCCGCCAAGAACCAGGTCGCCATGAACCCCACCAACACCGTCTTCGGTACGTGCCTCCTCATCCAGTGTTACCTGATTCTTACTCACGCGTGCCGTGACGGTGGTTTGCTGATTTACACTAGTTGGTTGCTATGGAAAGCGACACCATCATAGTAGTGGTTCTATCTAGCTATACTCCTAGGAACTCCATGGGTTTTGATGCTAAGCTTTTTAGTTCTTAGAATCTGTTCTAGTTTGTACAATAGCTGCTCTGTTTCTATATTCGATATGACTAGGAGTAACTCTTATGAGGCCAGATCTAGAGGAATTTTTTTTGTTTCGAGATAAGATAGCGGCTGCTGTGCTATCTGATTTGTTTCCAATATTTACTCCTACTAGTTCTTTTGCTATTTGTTTATACAGTTAAAAAGAGGATAATCTGTTCAGAAATTCGGCAGTCGGCATGGTATAGATGGATTCTGACGTGCTTTAAGACTCTTTGAAAGGATTGCTAGAATTATATTGGGAAGCTACCTTTGAATGAAATTTTGCTAGAGAAATTAATTAGCTCTGCCAATCCTTTGTAGAGTAACGTAATAGTCCCCTGACTCGAGTAGCTTAACGAAATAGCTGAAGGAATAGAGACTTGGTTGGTTGTATGCTTAGATGTGCCTGATTTCAGTAAGCTTTCATCTTTGATTGTAATGGAACAATCTTACTCACTGATGTTGCTCTGTTTTTCAATGCAGATGCTAAGCGGTTGATCGGCAGGAGGTTCTCTGACCCTTCCGTGCAGAGCGACATGAAGCTCTGGCCCTTCAAGGTCGTGCCTGGCCCCGGCGACAAGCCGATGATTGTCGTCCAGTACAAGGGCGAGGAGAAGCAGTTTGCCGCGGAGGAGATCTCCTCCATGGTGCTGATCAAGATGAAGGAGATCGCCGAGGCCTACCTCGGCTCCACCATCAAGAACGCCGTGGTCACCGTGCCAGCCTACTTCAACGACTCCCAGAGGCAGGCCACCAAGGACGCTGGCGTCATTACCGGCCTCAACGTGATGCGTATCATCAACGAGCCTACAGCCGCTGCCATCGCCTACGGTCTTGACAAGAAGGCGGGCAGCACCGGCGAGAAGAACGTGCTCATCTTCGACCTTGGCGGCGGCACCTTCGATGTGTCCCTCCTCACCATTGAGGAGGGCATCTTTGAGGTGAAGGCCACTGCTGGTGACACCCACCTCGGTGGCGAGGACTTCGACAACCGCATGGTGAACCACTTCGTCCAGGAATTCAAGCGCAAGCATAAAAAGGACATCAGCGGCAACCCCCGCGCCCTGCGCCGGCTACGGACAGCCTGCGAGCGGGCCAAGCGCACCCTGTCGTCGACGGCCCAGACCACCATTGAGATCGACTCGCTGTACGAGGGCATCGACTTCTACACGACAATCACCAGGGCTCGTTTCGAGGAGCTCAACATGGATCTCTTCCGCAAGTGCATGGAGCCGGTGGAGAAGTGCCTCCGCGACGCCAAGATGGACAAGAGCAGCGTGCACGACGTCGTGCTCGTCGGTGGCTCAACCCGTATCCCCAAGGTGCAGCAGCTGCTCCAGGACTTCTTCAACGGCAAGGAGCTCTGCAAGAGCATCAACCCCGACGAGGCCGTGGCGTACGGCGCCGCTGTCCAGGCCGCCATCCTGAGCGGTGAGGGCAACGAGAAGGTGCAGGACCTGCTCCTGCTCGACGTCACGCCGCTGTCCCTGGGTCTCGAGACGGCCGGAGGTGTCATGACCGTGCTCATCCCGAGGAACACCACCATCCCCACCAAGAAGGAGCAGGTCTTCTCCACCTACTCCGACAACCAGCCGGGCGTCCTGATCCAGGTGTACGAGGGTGAGCGCACCAGAACCAAGGACAACAACCTCCTCGGCAAGTTCGAGCTCTCCGGCATCCCCCCAGCTCCCCGAGGCGTGCCCCAGATCAATGTCTGCTTCGACATCGACGCCAACGGCATCCTCAACGTCTCCGCGGAGGACAAGACGACGGGGCAGAAGAACAAGATCACCATCACCAACGACAAGGGCCGGCTGAGCAAGGAGGAGATCGAGAAGATGGTGCAGGAGGCGGAGAAGTACAAGGCGGAGGACGAGGAGCACAAGAAGAAGGTGGATGCCAAGAACTCGCTGGAGAACTACGCCTACAACATGAGGAACACCATCAAGGACGAGAAGATCGCCTCCAAGCTCGCTGCGGACGACAAGAAGAAGATCGAGGACGCCATCGACGGCGCCATCAGCTGGCTGGACAGCAACCAGCTCGCGGAGGCCGACGAGTTCGAGGACAAGATGAAGGAGCTGGAGGGCATCTGCAATCCGATCATCGCCAAGATGTACCAGGGCGCCGGCGCCGACATGGCCGGAGGCATGGACGAGGACGCGCCGGCGGGCGGCAGCGGCGCCGGCCCCAAGATCGAGGAGGTCGACTAAGCTGTTTGATGGGCATGCATGGATCTGCGCTACGTGATGTTTCAGCTGGTGTTTTGCAGCGGGCCTGCCTTTTGCGTGCTCCGTCGTATCGTGGTGCCATCTGGTAGTAGTAGAAGTATGATATGAAGCTGTGGAAGGGAAATAACCTTGTTCTCGCTTGTGGTTTGAACTTTTAAGCTAAGCAGCTTTTGAATGTATGTAATGCCTTCCTAATTCTTCGGTTCTGCTCTGCTTGATCCTCGCAATGTTTTATTCTCTGTTCACCTATTGAGGTCACATTTTTCTCCTTCGGTATGTTGATTGATATTGCTTAGAAGTTACTTCAATTTTTATGGGCATCTGAGGTATACGTTGGGTCTTGTACGTACACCCCAGTTCAGAGAGTTCAATCTCTGCGCGGGAGTTTTTTTTTTCTCTTTGGCTTTTCGTTTACGCAGGGGAAATATTCATATTCAATTTTAGTCCTTATAATTAAATTCAGTACAATGTGGCATATTTACTATAATCCCCGTAAATCTCCCCACGCTAAAATTGAATATGAACACTGTAGCAACACTGTTTATCTTTAATACTGTATCGACACTGTTTAGCTTTAAAGCTAAGCGTGGAGTTGAATTCGGTGTTGATACAGTGTTACACTGTAGCAACGCCAAAATTGAATTGAATTCGGTACAGTGTTGATACTATGTTATAATTCCTGTAGCATGAAGTGATAAAGCTAAGCCTTCGCTCGCCTGTAGAGAACAGATGCATGTTAGCCTCCTCTTTTCTGCGAGAAATGTTTTCTTATTCTCCTGGAATGTCTTCCAAGAGATACGTCTTAAGTAGATAAGGAAATTTGTTGGAATCTTCATGCTTCATATTGATAGTGAACTTGTTCGATGTGCCGAATTGGAAAAGGAAGAGATGAGAAGCCGGACTAATGAGGTGGTCCGTGGTCTGACGAGTGATGACCTCAACAGGATGCTGCAGGTAAGCCGTTCAAAATGGCTTACAACTGTGCCTTCCTGCACTCGGCCAAGCAAGTATGTGTAATAAAGCCAAAGCAAACGAGAATGTTTGGTGTTTTAAGGAAAAAAAATACAGATGGCCAGATTGCCCAAAAAACATTCACCTAAATTTCACCTCGTTTGATAGAAGTTGAGCAGATCGAAACCGTTAAGCCGCTGGGTTCCGCGCGCTATCTTTCTAGGCCGAGGAAAACGCTTACCAGGTAACACCATCCCCATTCCGCGTGCTTTCTAGGCCGAGCGTTTGCTATGCAATTGTTACAATCGTTCCATTGGTTCTCGATAGATGGTGCAAAGATCTACTAGTACAACGGAAGCACAGAGACCATTGACTTAAAAAGAGTTTAGCTAAAACCGAATCAAATCTCACGAATGACGAAACTAAGGCATTGGACCTAGTAAAATTGTGAGGTCGCAGTTTCGTTACTACCAAATGTAGCTTCGACTTATGGATATCACTGGTGTTCCCATTGGCACCCCAGTGTATCAACACCAGCGGTAAAAGTGCGCACACAAATCATCCAGAAACAAGGAGATATAAGGTGACAAATCATGCATTGGTAATTGGACACAAAAAAAAAACTCATAAAGCAGGTGGCTTAACACAACTAACGCCATGATGTTTAACCGGCAGATTAATGTTTAACTGGCAGATACAGTGCCAAGCCTAGTAGGTTCTACAGATAGGAAAAACTCAACAGTCAAAACACCAGAACAGGAGGTTGCCATAAACTTCGTGAACTCGAGATACTCTATTTCTTCTTGTCAGTGTGAACTCCAGCAGATCTGCATACCACAACAGACAGTTCAGTTAAAATTTATATAAGTATTGCAACAAAAAGGAGACGTTTGACATTATTGTTGGAAACTTAATTGTGCAATAACAAATAAGTACTCCTTTTCATAGTCACACACACACACACAACAAAATGCAGGAAACTATAAGTAGTTCTAAACATTTATGTATAAGATGAACATGCCAGGTTAAATGACCTTTCCAGTAACAGTTTACTAAATAGATGCTACCATGACCCATTCACAGAAAAGAAAACAGTCCATGCGGCTACTTGGTTGTTATAGAAATTTAAAGATTCAAAGTATTATCAGTACGTATGATACTCTGATCCCTCATTCATTGTTAATACATGATTCAGAAGATCAAACATTTTGTCTTACAGTTTTACCTTCAATGCCTTGAGGAAATGACAAATTAATCATTAAGCACAGCAATTATCACCTATCTACTGATTTAAAATCACACTTCAAATAACAGACTACTGAAACTGAATACAAGGTACCAATCGGTACAATATTGTAGTATAGGTCAGCAGAGAACCACAAGAAATGCATGCCAAGATAATTTTACCCATATTCCAAAGCACAACCTCCACTGCAACTGAATAGAGGATAGATACCAGGCGATATAGAAGAAATGCATGCCAAGATAATTTTACCCATATTCCAAAGCACAACCTCCACTGCAACTGAATAGAGGATAGATACCAGGCGATATAGATTTGTAACTTAGCATGGTTTGAAATTTACACACCTCATCTTCCTGAGGACATTGGCCATCTCCTCTCTCTTCTTCTTTGCTCTCTTGTGAGTACCTAGCTTTCTCTTTGCCACCTTCAGCGCCCGCTTGTCCTTGCCAACTTTGAGAAGCTCAGTGATACGCTTCTCATAGGGAGCAAACCCAGCAACCTCCCTGATCAAGTTCCTGACAAAATTCACCCTCTTGGTGCTTTTCTGCAAATTAACATGATAATTAGTAAAGGAAAAAAGACACTGACAACCATGACAAGTAAATTCTGGAACAGACATGAAAACATACAGAAGTAAAACGTGGAGCCAAATATAATCTACTGGAATGCCTAATTCAAAGCCGGGAAAAAACTTAGCTTTCTATACACAAACAACACAGGAATTTCCACATCTCAAAGAATGATTTAGGCTGTATACCCCAGAAAGCCAATTCAATACATCATAAAATACAACATGGCAGTGAAGATGAGTAGACGACTCAGAATCTTGGAAATTTTGATTTTATCTTCCTGACACTATTAAACAAGACCCCCTAAAACCAAACTTGGGAGCATATTTAACTTCACCTTCCCATCACAGAAGGTTCTAAACAGTACGTACACTATGAAGCATGAAAATTGTACTTATAATCTATACGCCCCACTCGCAAATAACAAGATTTCGATATCAACTACACAAAGACAACTATGACACAGAAAAAAGAACCTGGTGCCTGCATGCATGCCACTTATCTTGCATCTACAGCATTAGCAATTAACACGGATTTGTAAAATAGAATATACAGCTTGTGAACTACGCATCTTATGTCCGAAAAATTACATTTTGCATAAGGCAAGAGAAATACATGGAAAGATCAATGATACTACACTTCCATAGAAAATGGTTGAACGTTGTTAGATCCGTCAATACAAGCAACAATTCATGATGTAACGAATGAATCCTCCACACTCAACACAAAAGCAAACTTCCACTACATAATCTACTACCAAGCAACCGAACGTAACACACTAAATCCACAGAGATCACCCGCAAAGCACTCTACCACCCGCGTCACAAACAACAGTACGCTGCGGAAATAGCTCGGGCCACGGGATCAGACGCTTACCCCCTTGCGGTCGCTCGGGCGCGGCGGCAGCTCGCGCTTGGTGACGACGTGGCCCTTGTTGATGCCCACGAAGAGCCCCGACTTCGGCTGCGACGGCGCCATGGACGAAACCTTTTCCTGCGCAAACAAGCAGCGGAAATCCACGTGAGCCACGGGGAGATGCGAGGTGAGGTGCGTGGGGCTGAAGGTTTCAGATCGGCGGCGCACTGGTGCTTACCTTACCTGGGAGAAGTGAACCCGTCGGCGACCAAGGAGAAACCCTAGGGGAGGCGAGCGTTTATATAGGCGGCGCGGAGCGTCTTCCCGGGTGGCCTCAGATGGGCTTTACATGGGCTACTATCTTTTTAGTTTTTTTTTTGTCCTCGATGGCCTTTATTGTGGGTGTTCTGCGTTAGGCTTTTCTTTCCGTTTTGGGACATGTTGATTCTTGGTCTCGGGTCGTGTGGGACTTGGTTGGGCCAGGCCATACGACGTGAACGTCCGCGTGCACGAGTGCTCCATTCTTCCGCGTGCTCGGCACGCAAGGTTTCCCTCCCGCCGCCGTGACAAGATCCTGTTGGATCATGTGGGCCAAGCCCATATAATAAGAATAATTTCTATTAAATCTCAAAAGCCTACTCATGTAAAGGAGGCATGCATGTGACCTTTAGTACCATATTGCTAGTTCTAGGAGAGGAAGACCACCTTAAAAGGGATGGTGCACTCCTAGCCACTTGAGTCATGTGTGGGAGAAAACTAGAGGATAACACGCGCTCGCTCGCTCGCCTCACCGGGCAGGGCGGGGGGCGCGGGCGCACGGCACCTGCGTGAATGGTCCGCCAAAATCGGCTCCAGGTGCTTGCGCAGACGCGGCTTCCTTTTGTAGTTTTTTTTTGCTGTTTTGAGTGGCGGTGAATCCGGATCGGTTACGCGTGACTAATCCGGTTCGGTTACGAGTTATGGAGAACGTGCAGGCGTCTTGATCACGAGTCCTGGTTTTCTATAAATACGGAGTCGCCGCCTCCATACAGAAAATGCGAAAATCAATCTAGCGTTTTGCCTCCTCCATCCATTGTGCTGCGTCGTCCCACGTAGTCTACTCCGTCCCGTCCGCCGGCGTGCACTGTCGTTCGGGAGAGCAGGTCTCCGGAACTGTCGCCTTCGAAGTCCTGCACCGGGAGAGGGCGAATAAGGTTTTTGGGAAGCGCTCTGCGCGACTGCTCGCTGTAGCTCTGGCTCGTCTTCCTCGTCGTTCGGCTTCGGCGAATCATCATCGACTTCGTGTCATCCTCACCGTGCCTGCGGCGTCTACATCGGCAAACCGATCAGAACAGAACCATCGGTACGTAACAGTCATGTTCTCCGTATTAGATCTGTTCATGTACAATTTCCTGGTTTACATGTCTGGATCTTTTATGCCTGTGATGGTTCTGTTATTTTACGTGCATGATGTCATGATTTATTTATGGAATAAATTGAACCTACATGTGCTTGTATTTTTAACAGATCCGGCCGGCGCGGTGACTGCCCGCCGGTGTCGACGCCGACGGAGTCCACCCGGCGCCGGCAGCGCGTGCTGCTTGACATCACCGTACCACGCGCTAGACTGCTAGTACTGCCCACACATGATCCAAGTAAAGTTGGGCGTGGAAAAGCAGGATCTCCTTGGCATGGATCAGAAATTGTAGCGTGCGAATTAAACAGCACTGTCTCATTTGACAATATATCGACCATGTTCTTTTCTGGACCTGTGGTTGCAGCGCCATTGTTATAGCACGCGAATTTTTTAAGTAAATTTTGTAAAGCCACGTCTCTTTGACAAAACTATTACACAAAACACATTTTAAACATAAGTTTTACAAAACTACGGGTCTATTCTTTTTGACTGAGACTTATGACTTTTGGATGCGACTTGTAACTTTTGAGCTAGTCGTGCGAGAGATTACAGATTAACAGAAACTCACGTGCGATTTTTGCCGATATAAATAAAGTCGATACAGTCTGTACTACAATTAACTAGTAGACCCCATCTTAAAAAGAAACTCTATTTGAAAATTAGTTACTATAGAAAAGTTAAAAACAGAAACCAAAAACTAAAAAAAATAAACCTTATACTTGCTCATTATAGCATTTTATAAAACCACACCTTTTAAAGCAACTTCCACGTGTGCAGCGGCCCTGCCATCCCGAGCGCGCTCGTCATCAGGCTTCTGTTTGCTGATGTGGAGGTAGCTACAATGGATAACAGCTGATTTTGTCAGTACAAGTGCACAACTGCGTACCGTGATGGGGCTGACGGCTGACCGGTACTGACCAAAGGGCTTACGTTTGCAAATCCTTCACCACCTAAATGATTTCTTTTGAAAGAAAACTTATCTCCTGTCACTACACAATTTTATGCTTAACTACGAGTTTGCTGCGCATCACCGGTGATATGCTTTAGTATTCTACTTGGTATACTTGCTTACAGGCGTACAGTAGGCAGCTCGATTGGTATGTGACTGTCCAAGAATTACTATCATTGGTTCAACAGCTTAGCTTGGACGGAATATTTCTGCATTTGCCACTATACATATGTGTATTTTAAAATTTACCACTCCATATGAGGTATAAATATGGTAGCTTGAGTTGTGTGACTTTGTGGAGGAGTAGCCCAGAGGACAGTGACTCATGGGTTGTGATCAGAGGAGGACAGTGAGACACGACGCTACTCGTGGCTTGGGTGGTGCGGCTTCACGGTGAAGGAGGCGGTGAGGTGAGGGAGGCGGTCAGCGAGGGACTGCGGAGGTGTGGCTTGCGGCAGTGGGAGGATGCAGCATGGCTCGACCGGAGGAGGTTGATGTGCTCACCTGGAAGCGGAGGCGATGGACGGCCCAGAGGAATAAGGGAGAAAGTGTGCACAAGTAGCAAAAATCCAAAGACATAAGTTTTAGAGAGACAAATTTTCAATATCATGTTTTAGAGTGATATTTTTCAAAGTGGAATCTTTTGGAGTGGCATATATCTAATTTTGCGCCATACAAATATGTCACAAACTCGAATAGTGAAGTGGAAGGAACACAGCTCTAGAAATTCCTTTCCCTACTTGGTGACTGGGCAATGATTAAAAGGGGGTGTTTGAAATGGCTGGAGCTTCTGTCTTTTGACGGGAGCTTTTGGCTTTGGAACAGTTGTGGCTGGAAGTGGGATGTATTTGATTTGGCTGAAGCTTTTGACTAAGCTAATTTGGCAAATGATGGTCGGGGCTTTTGCAAATGCAAATAAAAAATGGTAGAAGTTTTTTGTTGCACTTTTTGTTTTTCATCTTCAAGAATGTGCAACAAGTTGCAAAAGGAAATTTAAAAAATCACAACAGACATCGCTACCACTACCACCTGGTGCATGGGATTAGTCCCACATTGCTTTTGTCTAAAGTGGGTCCCACATGTCATAGCCCCTTCTTCTTACTCCTACCTTCTTCCCTTATTCTCTTCATCCAACACCCAATCCCACATCCCCTCCCCCCTCTTCTCCCCCTCCCCCCTCCATCCCATTCCCTCTCGTTCATCCTACCAAGGCCGCCACCGATTAATCCAACTGTCCCGAGCCCGCCATTGCTGGATCCCCCTGACCCTATGCCACCACCATCCACTACCCCTTCTCTCTCGCGCGGCGATAGGGAGCACTGCGACACGTCTCTAGATTTGCCCGCCCCTTCAGATCTCAAAGCAACGATGGTCGACAGCTCCATTGTGGCCAGGCCCTCGCCATCCACCTCTCCATTTTCCTCTGGGGCTCCTCGCCGTCTTCTTCTGGAGCTCCGATGTCGCTCGTCATCCACCTCATAGTACTAGCGAAGATGGTGCATGTGGCGGCGCTGATGGGGCAGAAGCAGAGCTCATGGTGACAACGTTAGGGCTGTTATGAATAGCGCTTGTATTCAATATGAGGCCAATGGGCCGGTATATATACACAAAGTACAGGTGGTAAATATGCAAAGAACCCCTCATAACAATGGGGAATAACAAACTATACATATATCTCTAACACCCCCCCTCAAACTCATGGTGGATCAACAACACTGAGTTTGGAGAGGTAGAAGTTGTGCTGTGCGCGAGTCTGGGCCTTCGTGAAGAAATCCGCTATTTGAAGCTCCGAAGGCACATACTGAAGAATAATCACCTGATCATGCACACAAGACCTCATGAAAGAAGCATCAACACCAATATGCTTGGTGAGCTCATGCTTCACAGGATCACGAGCAATACTGATAGCACCTGTACTGTCTGACAAGAGAGGGGTCGGTGTAGTGACAGAAACACCAAAATCCTCAAGTAACCACTGTAGCCAAGTAATCTCTGCTGTCAAGAGAGCCATAGCTCGCAACTCAGCCTCTGCACTCGAACGGGACACTGCAGTCTGTTTCTTCGTCTTCCAGGCAATAAGAGAACCCCCAAGAAAAACACGGTAAGCAGAGATAGGCCGGCGATCAGAGGGATCGCTGGCCCAAGTAGCATCCGAATAGGCCTGAAGCTGTAACGAGCTGGAACGTGGAAAGAAGAGACGGCGAGAGATAGTCCCGCGAAGGTATCGCAGAACTCGAAGAAGGTGACTGTAGTGGACCTGAGTGGGAGCTAAAACAAACTGACTCAGAATATGAACTGGATAAGTGATATCCGGACGAGTAACAGCAAGGTAGACAAGACTCCCAACAAGATGACGATAGCGAGTCGGATCAGAAAGAGGCTCGCCATCAGAGAGTCGGAGATGAACATTGAGCTCCATGGGAGTCTCAACAGTACGCTGATCAGTGAGAGAGGCGCGATCAAGAAGATCCTGAATATATTTCTCTTGGGACATAAAGAAATCATCTGGAGTGGAAGTAACCTCAATCCCAAGGAAGTAACGAAGAGGACCAAGATCCGACATAAGGAACTGCTCACTAAGACGAGCCTTGACAAAGGCAATGTACTCAGAATCATCTCCCGTAATGATCATATCATCAACATACATAAGAAGAAGAGTCCGACCACGAGACGAAGTGTGGACAAAGAGCGCAGGATCATGATCACTAGCTGAAAAGCCAGTAGCAGTGACCACAGAGGAGAAGCGCTCAAACCAAGCACGAGGGGCTTGCTTAAGGCCATAGAGAGAGCGACGAAGGCGACAGACCATGCCCTCAGGAACAGAATACCCGGGTGGCGGATGCATGTAGACCTCCTCACGCAACTCGCCATTAAGAAAGGCATTCTTGACATCAAGCTGAGAAACAGACCAGTGGCGAACAGACGCCACCGAAAGAAGAGTGCGAACTGTGGTCATGTGGGCCACAGGAGCAAAAGTCTCGTCGTAGTCAACACCATGCTCCTGCTGGAAGCCACGAGCAACCAGACGCGCCTTATAGCGCTCGAGAGAGCCATCAGAGCGAGTCTTAATCTTATAGACCCACTTACACGTGATGGGATGAGAATGAGATGGAAAAGGAACAAGATCCTAAGTACCAGTACGCTCGAGGGCAGCAATCTCCTCGGCCATGGCAAGCTGCCACTCAGGATGAGTAACAGCATCCCGGTAGGAGACAGGCTCACGAGTAGCTGCGCCAGCAAAGGCAAAACGGGCAGGAAGCCGAATCGACTGGCGATCGCGGAGAGTGTAGCGAGGAGAAGATGACCCATCAGGGGAAGATGGAGCATCAGGAGAAGATGGAACATCAGGAGAAGATGGAAAAGGTACTGTAGTGGGAGGAGCCTGGGGAGTCGTAGGAGACGACACAGGTGGCGACAACGGCGGAGAGGCCACAGGGGGAATATGTGGAGGCTCAGTGGGACAGGTGGACGAGGGCAAAACAGATATAGGTGTATCTGGAAAGGTCAAGAAAGACAGAGACTCCACAGAGGAAGCCGAAGGAGAGGCAGGACGTGGGTAGAATGGATGAGACTCGTCGAAAGTCACATCTCGAGAAGCCCGTATCCGACGACCAACAGGATCCCAGCACCGATAGCCCTTGTGCTCGGCACTGTATCCCAGAAAGACACACTCAACAGACTGAGCGGTCAGTTTGGTGCGTTCTCGAGGGGCGAGGAGAACGTAGCAAACGCAGCCAGACAGATGAAGGGTAGAGTAGTCAGGAAGAAGACCACAGAGACGCTCAACAGGGATCGCTCCCTGAAGAGCAGAAGAGGGCTGGATGTTGACGAGATAGGTGGCAGTGGAAACAGCCTCGGCCCAAAAGTGAGGTGGAATAGAGGCAGCGATCATCAGAGCACGAGCCGTCTCAAGGAGGTGACGATGCTTGCGCTCAGCGACACCATTCTGAGCATGAGCACCAGGACAAGAGAACTGAGCGAGAGTGCCCTGCTCAGCAAGGAAGCTGCGCAGGTAACGAGAGAGGTACTCGCCAGCAGAATCAGCACGAAAGACACGAATAGGAGTGGAGAACTGTGTGTGAATCATAGTGGAAAATTGTTTATAGATAGACAAGGCCTCACTACGAGAAGACATGAAGTATATCCAAGTGTGGCGAGAGAAATCATCTATAAATATGATATAATATCGATGACCCCCTTTCGAAACGAAGGGAGCCGGACCCCAAACATCTGAATGAACAAGATCAAAAGGGCGCTGAGACACAGACTCACTATGAGGATAAGGAAGCTGAATCTGTTTACCTAACTTACAGCCCTGACAATCCAAAGACACGTCTCCTGAGACAGACCCCAGAAGACCACGACGAACTAAGGACGACAGACGAGATCCACACAGATGACCAAGACGGTGATGGCACTACTGGAAAGAGCCGGTAGACGAAGTGGCAGAAGCGGAGAAACTGGCGGCGATGGTGGCAGCGGAAGGAAGGTGAAGCCAGTCAAGCTCCCAGAGACGCTGTGAGTCACGGCGCCGAGGGCCAGAACCAACCAGAGCTCCCGTGTGGCGGTCCTGAACACAACAAGAGTCAGAGTCGAGAATGACCCGATAACCAAGGTCAGTAATCTGCCCAGCAGAAAGAAGCTGCATGGTAAGGCGAGGAACATGAGCAACAGAAGAAACATGAAAGGATGAGTTGCTAATAGATCCTCGACCAGAGACAGAAAGAGATGTACCATCAGCAGTAAGAACACTGACAGGAGAATCAAGAGGTGTAATAAAAGACAGAGTGGAAGGATCATGAGTCATGTGAAAAGATGCTCCAGAATCAAGAATCCACGGGGAGGTACCTGACTGTGTAGGGGGTGGTTTCTCAGTGCCCGAAGAGTCAGTAGCAGAACCTGCAGAACCCGTCGAGGGAGAACCGGAAGCGGCAAGCAGGCGTCGAAGTCTGGCTATCTCCTGCTCGGTGAGAGAAACTGCTGAAGAAGTCGATGTAGAAGCACTAGTGCCAGTAGAAGAACTGCGTGAAAGATGCCGCTTCTTCTTATAACACTGGGACTCAATGTGACCGACCTTGTCGCAGTAGGGACAGTGAGGACGGCCACCTCCAGATGGAGGGCGGCCACCACCACCTGTGGTAGCCGCTGGAGGAGGCAGTGTAGCAGGTAGACGAGCGGCGAGCATAGAGGGGCGTGGCATCAGACCAGCACCACTCAGGCGAGTCTCCTCCGCGCGTATCTCGGTAAGAGCCTCCAGGAGAGTGACACGAGGGTGGCGTGCAAGGAGCTGGGCACGCCGTTGCTCGAACTCAGGACGAAGGCGAGTAAGGAACTCGTAGACCCGCTGAAACTCCAGGTCAGCACGTATATCCAGGCAGCACGGACAGGAACGACAGCCAGCAGTGCGGAGAGAGTCCAACTGACGCCAGACAGCAGAGCTCTGGGCGTAAAAAGCGTCAACAGTAGCATCACCCTGCTGAAGAGAGTGCTCCTGGCGGACCACGGACAGGTACAGGGTATCACCAGAGGGCTTGTAGCGCTGACGAAGATGAGTCCACATCTGGAAAGCCGAAGGGAGTCCCACAACCTCAGAAGAGAACTGAGGCTGGACACTGGCGATGAAGACAGCAGCAGCCCGAGCGTCGTCATCGTACCACTGAGTGTAGGCGGTCAGACGATCCTTGTAGGAATCCAGAGCCTTCTGGTAGGCAGAGACAGCTTCATCATCAGCAAGGCGAGCGGCCTCAGTAGCAGCCTTATCGGCTGTCGGGGGCAATGCAACAGGCGTAGGCTCCGTCGGAGGAATAGGGCAAGGCGGGCAGGTGACATCGCCAGAGAGGACGCCCCAGAGACGAAGACCACGCATGTGGATGCGCATGTGAGACACGAAGTCGGTGTAATTAACACCGTCAAAGATCACCGGGCAGCGAGGGAGGGAAACGGTGCCCATTGGTAGGCGGCGCTGGACGGCGCGGCGACCAAGGCAACGAAGTCTAACAGGCGGCGCTGGACGGCGCGGCGGTTAGAACGACGTTTTTTTTACTCAACCGGCTAAAACGGGCCGAAGGCCCGCTACACGCACGCACGAGGCGGCGGCGGCGCGACGGCGGCACCGGAGTCGGCGCGGGAGGCGGAGGAGCCGAGGCCGGGCGGAAGGCGGAGGCGCCGAGGCCGGGCGGGCGGGCGCCGGGCGGGAGGCGAAGGCGGCGTGGCCGGGCGAAGCAGAGCGCCTCGGGCAGTCCGGCGGCGGGGAGCACCGGCGACGGGACGACGGCGCCGAGGCAACCCCGGGCGGCGCGGCGGCTTGACCAGATCGATTCAGATCTGGGCGGCGGCGATCCAATCCGGGGGAGTCGGCGGCGGCGACGACGCGGGGGAGTCGGCGGAGCCGACGGCGGCGGGCTCGAGCGGCCGGGCTCGAGCAGAGTCGGGCGGGGCCGACGGCAGCAGGGACGGCAGCGGCGACGGGGGAGTCGGCGGGGCCGACGGCGGCGGTGAGGCGACAAGCGAAGCGACGGGAAAACCCTAGGTACGCTCTGATACCATGTTATGAATAGCGCTTGTATTCAATATGAGGCCAATGGGCCGGTATATATACACAAAGTACAGGTGGTAAATATGCAAAGAACCCCTCATAACAATGGGGAATAACAAACTATACATATATCTCTAACAAGGACAAAGGCAGAGCTCATGGTGGCGACAAACCGCGTGGCAATAGCGTTGACTGGCAGCGAACCGCGCAACGGCGTGGCGCGGCATGACAATTATAGAGAAATCGCTTCTACAAGTCACTTCCAGAAGCTAGATTTTTGCTTGGCTTCTGGGTTCTAAAAGTTGTTTCAAAAGTCCATCAGGTTGTCTTCGTCATCAAAGCCGTTCTCTTCCCAATTCGACTTTTCTGGGCTACAGGGTCGTCCTCCATGGAGACGACGTAGGAAACTGAAACTGAAGCCCGGACCAGCAGAGGCCGGCTGCGAACGAGTTTGGTGGCCGCCGTGGCCGGAGTGGCCAGCGGCGCAGGTGAGTTTCGGTGGCCACCGTGGCGGAATGGCAGCGGCGCAGGCGGTTTGGGCGAATGACTCTACCCCTTTGTCCACTCTGAATTCTGATTTGAGTGCTTGTACTCTAGCTAGTGCAGCACGGTGCAGAGGGCAGCATTGCTGCCTTGCCTGTCTCTCAAAGCCACTGCAGAAAGCTACAGCACGTGACAAGTACTTACTAGTACTTACACACAAATCTACGTTCCAATGGTCTCTGGTTGAAGCTGTGTCAGAGTCGCATCCTGTACCTCATACACATGCCAGAGCGGTAGTACCAAACAGAACTGCCAACGTTGTATATTCCAACTGCATTAGTAAGCGGCAGTAACTAGTTTTTGTGTATGAGCCAAGAATAAAAAGCACAGATCAATGCTGAGAAACAAATTTTTGTGTTCTAAAAACGGAGTAGGGTACAGACATAAATCGTGCTCCATTATTGCCATGGAATTCCTGCATGTCAATCCCGAGCAGCGACTGCTCATCGCCGGATGCCCTGTGCAAAGCACATCTGAGCTGGCGCACGACGGGACAATGGCCCAGCATCCATGCGCGGCCACGAATCGAAACCCTAGCAAATCTGCAAAACTACAAACAAATTTCCTGGCACCAAGCAACGCATGGACCCGAAGCTAGGGCCAGTTATGAGTTTGATGAGTTATTATTAAGCTTCTTTTAAAGTTGATATAGTTCAATATAAATTTTTTATTTTTTATTCAAGTGATTATTTTAAGAAGTAAATCCATATAACACCCTAAACTTTACTTCAAAGTCTCTAGCATCCGAACCAAAAATCCAGACATTTGATCCCCGAACTTTGTAATCCGGTTCAAATAACACATGATCCAATTTCGCATGGTGATATTGTCCGTGTGGCACAATGAGTGAGCAGTTTTACCATGTAGAATGATATGATGGTCAAGTTGGGCCAATTATATGTGGAGCCCATAAGGGCTTCTTCCCCACCGAGCTTCCAGTCGTGCTTCTATGGCCACCACTTCTATTGTTCCCTCCTCTCTGTTTCGATTAGAGGGAGAAGGCTCTGTAGGCCAAACTTGTCATTCACCTAAACTAGATCAGCGTGTTGTCCTACGTGGTAAAATCGTTTACATATCGTATCACGCGGGTAATACTACTATCCAAAATCGAGTTAGGGTGTTATTTAAACTTGATTGCAAAATTCGAAGGGTCAAATATCCGGTTTCATAGTTTAGGGTGCTAGACGTACTTTTGAGCAAAATTCAGAATGTTATATGGGCTTTTCCTTTTAAATTTGGGCTAACAAGTCACTAGCTAGCCGTGCCTCATAGACACTTTTTCATTCGAAATGGACTCATTTTAATTTTAAACCTATTAACTACTATAATCAAAATAATTTTGATTCAAATCTTAACAGGTTTTTTTGCCGGCCCTAAAAAGACCACCAAACCAGCTCACTCTGAAGTCTGAACCAAGAAACACCTTGTTTTCACGGATGTCATTAGATAAGGCAAGCAATAATTCAGCCTGTAGTTCAGGCACAGCGGATACGTGCAGGCCACCATGCCTTCTCCACATTCTGACTAGCCCTTTCCGGACACAAGCAGGACGATTTGAGGTTCAGTTGGGTGTGGGTGTGTTTGCTACTCTTATCATGGACATCATCTTCTAGTTCCCCTTTTGCATCGACCTGCGTTGCTGCTTAGGTGCCATGCCCGAATGCCTCTTCTTCCTCAGTATGCTCCCATGTGTCCCTCACTTGCTGACTTGCCAATGTTACCAGAGACGGAGTTCATCAAACGTACAAACTCGTGTGTGTGGTGTGTGTGTGCGCGCGCAAGTGTGTGTCCCCAAAACGAGGATAGGATCAGGTGCAATAGAACAGATACAAGAGTGACAACAGCTGAGAGCTGTGATAGGCGCGCACCAACTGATCAAGCAGTCGACGGAGCAGACCATACACCGAAACAAAAATTCATTAGCGGTTGATGCTAGCCTTCTAATAACTCTGATTCCTGCGCTGAAAACGAATTGCTTCGTCCCGCGATAACTGTATTCAGAAGTCGAGCTTTGGTTCTCAACCTTCTTTCTGATCAGAAGCTCGGAACTGACAGAAAAATCTGTTTAGACGGCCAACGATGTAGCCTCAGGGCAGAACTGGTAGCCCCTCGCCATTCCTGGCTTCCTGCTGCACGATCCAGCAGGAAGCTAGCCAGAGCTGGAAGGGATTCCTGCCCGGCGGTGACGTGGCAGGACGACAAGAAGCAGGCGGACACGCAAGTGCCAGACGGGCGGGCGGGGCGACGCAAGCGAAAGGCGATCGAATCCGCGCCCCCACCTCGCCCCGCGTTCCAAGCAAATCCACACAGCAAAATGGAATGGAATTATGGAACCATGGAAGCGGCGTCGCTCTCTCTGCGCAGAGCGGCTAATCTAGGCTAACAATGTTGGTTGTGATTTGGAACAAAAGGAATGGATTGGATTTCGATCTTTACAGGATGGTACTGTCATTTCCCTTTCCCAACATGAAGCAACCAGTAAAACAAAAACTTAAAAGATGCTGCTTTGCAGCTCAATTTCACCTCTTCTCACCCTTCCCCGTGTACAGATTCTAACAAAAAAACGAAGGAAAAGAAAAAGAAAAACGAAGGCAAAGGCAAAAATTGAGCACGAGGAGGACAGTAATGGGCTAGCTAACGACCGGATCTCATACCGGCGGTAGCAGCAGTAGTAGATACACCAATGCTATACACCACCACCCAATTGTTGTGGCTTTCGTTGCCTTGGCCGACGACGCCGTGTAGTTCCCGTCCTCGCCGCGCAGCGCGGGCGGCGACGACAGCTTTGTCGGCGGCGACCGCACGGCGTCGGGCGCCTCCGGTGGCGTCGCGGCCGGCGGGGGAGCCGAGGCGGCGGCGACGATGGCGGAGTCGCTCCTGCTGAACATCTCCTTGGGGAGGAGCACCTTGGAGACGGCGAACACGGCGACGGGGTTCTGGTCGAACACCGTGCGGGTGATGGTCGCCTGCACGACGCCGGTGTCGATGGCGACGGAGCCGCTGGCGCGGGTGATGTTGAGGGTGAAGCGGCCGGCCTGGCTGAACTCGGTGGCGAGCGTGGGCTGGACGGGGTTCACGATGGACTCGAGGGAGCCGAGGGGGTAGTAGGAGTGGAGCACGTGGAAACGGAGCACGACGGCCTTGCGCTCGGCGGGGAGGGACTGGAGGCGGTCGCCGGCGGGGAGGCCGGCGAAGGCGTCGTCGGTCGGGGCGAACACCGTGATGCCGGCGCCGCGCTCGTCGGCCTCGAACTCGTCCGCCACGCCGGAGGCCTCCAGCATGGACGCGGCCACGTTGAAGGCGCGCGCGTCGGCGAGGATGCGGGTGATGTTGACGGCGGCGGGGGGCCGGGACTCGGACGCCGCGAGGTCGAAGCCGGACGGCACAATGAGGCCGTCCACGGCAAGCACGCTCAGGTTGTACGGCACGGCGGTGATGGCGCCGAGAACGGTGGCGTTCGACCCCGAGAACGGCGCCAGCGAGCGGACGACGGCCAGGGAGGACCCGGCGGCGGTGACGTTGACGGCGCCGAGGTCGGCGGGGGCGCGGCCGGTGGTCTGGAACAGCGTGGTGACCAGCTTCCCGGAGGCGGAGAGCCGGCGGAGGTCGGAGGGGGCGAGGTACTCAAGCAGGACATGGTAGCGGAGCACGTCGGCGAGGTCGACCCCAGACGCGGCCGCGAACGCCGACGGCGACTGCGGGAGGTTGCCATTCGGCACGGCGAGCAGCGTCAGCGACGACCGCCTGGCGAGCTCCCCGGCCACCGGGCTGGACGAGAGCAGCCGCGCGAAGCCGGCAAAGTCCGGGAACGCCGCGAGCACCGCCGCCACGTCCACGGCGACCGCCGGCGGCAGGAGCGCCGCGGCGAGCAGCGCGGCCGCCACCGCAAGGAGGACGAGGCGGGGGGCGGGAGGGATCTGTCCCCGCATCTGGCCGCCACCGGGAGGCGAGCACAGCACAGCACTCTACTGACTCGTGGAGTGGGGAGTGAGGCGGCGAGCTTGAGATGCGCGGGGGGTGGTGAGCCGAGCCCGAGCGGAAGGAATATTTTATTTTCGCCCCTTTTTTCCCTAAGAAAAAAATCGTGAATCTATACTATTATTTAATTCTTCTCCGATTGGGTTTGAGTGCAAAGTTTTTGTGCTGCTCTGCGCCAGCGCGTTGTGAATTGTGTTTTGGGGAAATTAATGGCGTGGGGGTGTGGGTTGGTGGCTTGGACTGTAGCAGCAGCAGCGAGCGAGGGAGGAGCAGAGCGACTAGGCTGGCCAAGCTCCGACGCTGTACTCCCCAAAAAAGTTGGCAATGATAGGTGGGTCCCGGGCAATGTGGGTCCCCTTGACAGGTTGGCGGGTTGGCTGGGTCGTTCTTCCACGCTCCTGTGCGAGAATAGTACGTGTACTGCTTGGGTTTTACTAAATCAGGGCAGTGCTTGTGCTCGATCGGAGCAGCTAGCTCGGGTTTCATGGGCCACCGGATGACGTGAAGCAGAGGAACTAGAGCTGGATATAATCTCTCTCTCTAGGCTATGTCATTTTTGTACTATAATCTTTTGTGGGGCTGGGTGGTGGTGATTACAGAATTGGGCATATAAATAACCTTTTAGCCATGTTTCTTTTTTAAAAATAGCCTCCTGTATATATTTAAACCTCACTCATTCCGACTTGATTCTAACTTTTGGCTTATTTTTTACTATTTCTAAATTTTATCTTTTTTCTAGCTTTTTATGCCGGTTCTCTTTTTCTCATATTCATTTGCGTTGTTCGTGATGGGCTAACCTGTTTTTTCTATTTTTAAATTAAGTTACACCAAATAAGCCACCATCAGCTATAGTGTAAGAATTTCAGCTAGTTACAATACAATTTCAGTCATAAACCAGCTTATTTTAGCTCAACCGAACGACACCCTAATGTGCTAATGTGCTCGACAGTCGCTCTCTCTCTCTAGGATGTGTCATTTTTGTACTATAATCTTTTGTGGGACTGAGTGGTGGTGTTACAGAATTGAGCACATAAATAGCCTCTTAACCATGTCTTTTTAAATAGCCTCTTACATGGATTTAATATGCTAATATGCTCGACAGCATCTACCAAGCCAGAAAGCTCGGCAGGCCTTGGCTTGGCAAGTAGCCTGCCGAGGTACAATAACAGTACCTCGACATGTGCTACTATAGCTAAAGTGAGGCCGAGCCATAGTAACGCAACTAGTAAGCTAAAGTACAGTAGTTCGGCAGGTGCTACTGTAGCTACAGTGCGGCCAAGCCATAGTAGCATGATAGCTCAGCTATGGTAGCACCTATCAAGTTATTATATCTCAGCGGGCGCTACTGAGCACAGTAAGCTCATGTAGAGGATTATTTTTGAAAAACAGACGTTCGAATGTAGGGGGTGTTTGGTTGCTAGCCATAGTTTACATGCCTAAGGTTAGGCAAGTTTGACCAACTTTGGGAGCTGTTTGGTTGCAGTCGCAGTTGTGGTAAGATTCCCTTCCAGCAAACTAGGTCCCACGCGTCAATGACTCAAAAAAATGTAACAAGATTCTCTTAAGCTTGATAAGGTGTGGTAAAGAATTTGAGCACCTCAACTTAGACAAGTGTGGCAATTTTTGTTGGTAAAGTGTGGCTAGCAACCAAACAGGCCCGTAAAAATTGAAAAAAAAACGCTGCTATAGGATTATTTTCAGACTGACTTCGGTGATTACATAACATGGAACTATGGAGTACAGACAAAATGATGGGAAAAGAGCAGCTTTACCGTAACTTGCTTTGCTCTCTTTGAAGGTGGCGAGGAAAGCAAAACAAGGAAAGATTCATGATCACCTCTAATCAGATTATGTCGTGTGCGTATAGGTAAGAATCAATTATGACGAAAGAAAATACTTCTCTTCAAGTCATATCCAAGGATGTCATGAGATTACATGTAAGTGAAAACTATAGTTTATAATACTATTTTGTTTAACCTTAAATACACATAAATATATCTTGGTCTATATTATAGTAAATTTCCTTTTTTTTATAGTAAACCTTTCCTCTTATCTTGTTTTTTTACTTTATAGCATTCTTTCGACGATAAAAAAAAACTAGCACTCTCAAATACATGTGTTCTCGCACATTAGAACATTGCTTGTACAGATTCCTGTGTTCGCACATTAGCACTTTGGTGGTGATCGGTTCGGCTGAAAAGCTCATGGCTTATGGCTGGAAATACTGTAGCTGGCTGAAAAAAGCACTGTAGCTGACAGAGACTTATTTAGCATAATTAAATTTAAAAAATTTTAAAAATATAAAAAATATGTTAGCCCATTACGTATAATACAAACAAATACAGGAAAAAAAGAACCGGCAAAAAAGCTCAACAAAAAGTCAAAAGTTCAGAAAAAGACGAAACTTATGAATAGTGAAAAATCAGTCAGAAATCAGAAACCGAAAGCCGAAGCCGAGTTGATAGGCCTTTGCTCATTGCTTGTACAGATTCCTGTGTTCGCACATTAGCACTTTGCTTGTACAGATTCCCTTTCTTGTTTTTCTGCGCTGCGCTGATCGAATGGCACTGATCAAATGACGAAGCATTTCTTTATAGCCGTCCAACAGTTGCCTCAGCCGGCATATCTGATAGACACATGCATCCGCGCTGCATGCAACGTGTTCAATGTCCGCTGCATGCAACTGCCAGCCACTCGTTTGCATGTGTGCAGCCAAAGCATACAACTGCATGCTCCTTTCAATTGCGCACAGGGATCAGATGGCCAGGAAAATCTATATCCGTTAGATTTTTTAGAATATTTAATGAAATAATCGCTAATGGTTTTTTTATCAAATTTCTTTTTATATAGATTATGTGTCCTTACTTCTGCTGGATATCTCCAACATAAAGATATCTTAAACTAGAATTCCTTCTTGTCCACAGTTCATAAAGAGTCTTAAAAACTAACTTGCTAGAAACCCTATTTAGAATATATGTACTTTTTTGCTTTGGCTAATCACGCATGTGCGTATTTGTGCATTTTAGCATGAGAATTGTGTGACTTGTGAATTTTGACGTCCGACCGCGTCGTGGCGTGGCGTGCTACTTGGCGTCGAATTCAAAGCTGTGGTCGAAGGGGTAAGTGGTCGACGTCGAATGGTCGTGGTCCAAGGGGATAGTGGTCGAAGGGGGCGATGGTCGAAGTCGAAGATCCATGGTCGAAGTCGAAGCCGTGGTTGAAGGGGACCGTGGTCAAAGGGGAAGTGGTCGACGTCGAAGGGCCATAGTCAAAGGGACAGTGGTTGAGGGGGGCAGTGGTCGAAATCAAAGTGGGCAGTTGTTGAAGTCGAAGAGGGGTAGTGGTTGAAGACGGGGCCGTGGTCGAAGTCAGGGCCGAAGTTGACGTCGAAGATCCATGGTCGAAGTCGACGCCATGATCAAAGGGGTCGTGGTCGATGTCAAAGGGTCGTGGTCTAAATCAGGGCCGAGCAGGTCGGGCGAGCCATGTAGCCTGGCACCGGCAGTCGGGTGATAGGTCACAGGTGCATCGGAGGCCTACTAACATACAATGACCAGCGATGGTTAACCACTCCCGACCTACGATCACGCGCGATAGTCGACGGCTTCTGATTTATGACCACAAGGTGTGATTGATAGCTTCCGATTTACGACCACGAGCGCTGGTTGATGTGTTACGACTTATGACTACGAGGTGTGGTCGATGTCTTCCGATTTATGATCATGAGCGTTGGTCGATGTGTTCCGACTTACGACCACCAGCAATAGTCGACCGCTCCCAACCTATGATCACACGCGATGGTCAACGGCTTTCGACTTATGACGATGAGGTGTGCTCGAGGGCTCCCGATCTACGACCACGAGGTGTGGTCGATGTCTTCCGACCACATGGTGTGATCGATGGCTTCCGACTTACTTGACGGATTTAAAAACTTTTAGAACATATTTATATGCATGTTCTAAAATTTTTTACCACCTGTGAGTTTCAAAATATGTAATATGATAAATTTTAAAAATCCATAGCAACGCATGGACATTCAACTAGTAAGGATTAATGTGGTGGTAAAATTATGAAATATATGAGAGAATATTTTGTGCAAGTGGTAATGTATAAATGCATATGGTTAAGAGAAAATAAATAGGGATATAACAGGAAACGCCTTATTAAATCTACGTGTAAGTCTTATATTTCTCAACAAGTTTATTCTGTTAGAAATTGGCCCATACAAGCATGGCTCATTTCATTAATTCCAAAGCATACATAGTTTAGTACCATATTGCTAAAGCAAGATAGAGGAGATCAATTTATAAGGTGGAGTCATCACCACTCCTTGAATATGGATAGAGATGTCATGAAGAGGGCTTTGGCAAATCACGCATGCGCGTATTCGTGCATTTTCGCATGAAAATTGCGTGACTTGTGACTTGTGATGTCCGACCGCGTCGTGGCGTGATGTGCCACTTGGCAGACGAAGTCCACCTTATTTTTGCTATACTGTTCATCATCTCTCGTATTTTTAACTAGTCATAATACTGCTTAAATAGCATAATGTGATTTGATGAGGCGGTTACTAGTGAGTTTACACTGCTTAATTTGTGATTTGATGAGGCAATTACCAGTAAATAATTCTGTTTAAACGCAGCAGTTTCTAGTGAATAATTGCAGCGTCCTTAAAAGGGCCTGAAGATGTCCTGAAAAAACAGAGAGTTTTTCATGTCCATTCTTCCTCTATTTTCTTCTCTGCGAGCTTGTGCTGTTGTGCTATGCCATCTGAACATCGCCGACCTTTCTTCCCGACGTGCACCTGGAAGGAGGGAGAGTGGCTATCTCCGAAATGTTGCCGTAGAGAGTACCTGCACGGGGTGACAATAAGGTTTCTGGGCAGCGCATCTGCGCGTCCACTCGCTTCACTATGTCATCTACGTTCTGCACTGCATCAAGCCTACGCTGCTTTCTGTTCTTCATCAAGCTCAAAAGTAAGGGGCTGTTTGGTTGCTAGCCACACTTTGCCAACAAAAATCGCCACACTTGCCTAAGTTGAGGTGCTCAAATTCTTTGCCACACCTTAGCAAGCCTAAGAGAATCTTGCCACACTTTTTTGAGTCATTGACGCGTGGAACCTAGTTTGCTGGAAGGGAGTCTTGCCACAACTGTGGCTGCAACCAAACAGCTCCCAAAGTTGATCAAACTTGCCTAACCTTGGTGTGGTAAACTGTGGCTGGCAACCAAACACCCCCTAAGTCATTCGCACATTCGTTCGACTTTGTTACTATATTCTCCTTACGATATTCTGAAGTATGATGAGTAACCTGCTGTTAGTGGTAAGTTTTGCATCACTAATTTATTGTATTTGTTTTCTAGTAAAATTTGGAATTAAAATATTGTCCACATTTTCAACATATTCAAATTTGAAACTGTGTATTATATTTTTCAACAGAGAGTATCAGCTAAAAGGTTATAAACTGATTAGAAAAGTAACTCACTTCCTTGCAGAATATTGCTTTGGCTAATGACCTTTTAAATTTGGCTCCAGTTTTTTGCCTGCCAAGTGTCAAGAGAGAGTCCTTTGAAGACGATCCGAGCATGTGAAAAACCCGTCCGGATTCTCTGACGTAAGTCAGGTGACGTTGGGTCACTGACGTGTGAGCCCCACAAGCCGTGGGCCTACACGTCAATGATCCAACGTCACCTTACGTCAGAGGATCTGCGCCCGTGAAAAGCAAGGAGCACGAGGGCCAACCTTTCCACCATGAGGCGCGCGTATGCTTCTGCATCATTCGGATAAGCTGAGTACGGCGAGCCGTGACGTCGTGCTGGGAGGTAATGAGGGGATCATTTCCACCAAACTATACATGCACCGTGCACAAAAAATAGAAAACTGAAGGAAAAAAATGAAGCAATTGATCAAATGGGCTGCTGCTCTAAGGCCCCACATCGGCTTCTATCAGTTGGTTTTTAGCTTCAGTTTCTATCAACTGGTATTATTTATTAAACCTATCATCTGCAGTAAAAATAATAATCGGTCACAGACTAAATGAACGGCAGCTAGATCTGCCAAATTTCAAGAGAGAGCTATTCAGCTGTTCTGGACTCACCCAGCTTCCTTTCAAAGGTCCCAGATGGACGATCCCTATCGACGGTCTTGCATGTGAGCCACCTTCAATGATCACATCCTGCTAGCTGCTAACACTGCTAAAGTTAATGCTTGGGCCTACAGCAGAACGAAGCACGCAGTATATACAGACAAGATACTGTTGCAGAGGAGAATCAACAGATGACACACCACGATCGTTGGGGCAAACATTTCCATAATAAGCAGCTTGGCAAGTACGTACCGCAAGAAGATATCTTGGTTGTATAATAACAAAGCAAGAATCTAGTAGAACCATGCAATCTCCATTGTTGAAATTGAAAATAGTAAGCGCAGAGGAAGCTACAACAAAGGGGAAGGCCAACATACTTCGACAAAGCCCGCACTTTAGATCAAGATGGAAAAAAAGAATTAATTTACAATGTTTGCCTTCCATCTGAATTTGTGAAAGTAATGATGACAACTTGCTAATTGGAGCCATGCCCAAAAGATGTAGGTGCAGCTCATTTAGGCTGAAAAATAGTAGCTTATGGCTGATATTATATAGTAGTTGGTTGAAATTACACTTTAGCTAGCTAAAATTGCACTCTAGCTGAAGGTGACTTATTTAGCATAATTAAATTTAAAAAATAAAAATAGAAAAAACAGGTTAGTTCATCACGGAATTTATAAATAGTGAAAAATAAACCAGAAGTTCAAACCGAAATAATTGAGGCCCTAGTAATACGATAAGTAGCTGCCAGCCATATGCTGGCACATGGCGGAAGGAGGGGCACCAAAAATCTAGTTTTTAGCAGTGTTATCAGTGTTCGTGTTATTTTCGGAACTGTTCAAATATATGATCATATAGCATTTTTTTTCAATTATGGCCCTCTAGCACTTTTTTTGTTGTAAAAATAGACACCACTCCGAAATCAGAAGACAATACGTGTCACCTGTCGCGCCGCCGTAACTCAATAGGAGAGCAAGCACATGGCACGGCACGCTGGCATGGGAGGTAGGGCGTAGGCGAGGCTAGCAGGTGTTGCCGAGCCACCATGGCTCGGCAGGTGTGGCTACGAGCTATGGGAGCCACGAAAGAAAGCAGACAAGCACATGAGAGGGGATCCGATTCCTCACGAGCAGCAGCAGCATGCGCGAAGGAATGGTGTTAATGACACAGCATGACATGACATTGGATTCATTGTATTCATGTGTTAATTACACTGCGTTCGTGCGCGCGTATAAAATGTGACCCACAATCGAATTGCTGCCGAGCGAGAGAGAGTGCATTGCCTTGGTGGCACGACGCAACATGACATGACGCGATACGCTCGACAGTAATTCCCATGGCTCTCGGCTGGACGCTGCTGTTGCCTCACACGCCCGCATGGGTCTATCAGTCAGCAATGCCAAAAGAGAGGATGGACATCCAACAGTGAGAAATTCGTCTGAAGTCAGAAAAAAGAGTTGAATAAGGGTGACTAGTTGGTGTTTGTATTGGCTACGGCTGATGATTTTTAGCTAAAAATAAATAGTAGTAGCTGAAAGAAGTAGTTTTTAGGAGGAGAGGACAAGTAGGGCAAAAATGATGGAGAGATGTGTGCGGTGGGAAAAGGGATGGAGACAGGATGTGAGTGGTAGATAGAAATGATATTTTTTCAATTGTCACATGACTATAGTTATTCTTCAAAAGTGCCAAGAACTCAGCTATGCATTATGGTCTTCGTTCGTATATTTGGATAGTGATGGCTCCACTGTAGGTGAAACCTTCGTCCATATAGGGCATGTTCTTTTCGACCGAAGCTAGCAGCTTTTGGCTTTTGCTACAGTACCTAACTTTTAAACGGGGTATTTTCTCAAGACAGGGTCTACAAGTTAATTGTAGTACATGTTAAAAGCCTAACATCTGTATCAACCAAAATCGCAAGCGAATATCTCTCTCTCCATAATCTCTATCGCGAACAGTTAAAATTCAAAAATTTCAATCAAAAGCTATAAGCCGCATCCGTGCCAAACAGGCCCATATAGTTGGATAGTGATGGCTCAACTTTAGGTGAAGCCTTAATGGCAATGGTGTGCTAAGGCGTTCAATATGGTTTTTGCTCATCACTTTCGGTTAAAAAAAACACTACAGTGATTATTAGTTTTTGGGTCCATCAATTAAAAAATAAAGAAAATAAGGGAAATGAAAAAGATATTATATCTCTACGGATGATGCAAATAAAAAAGAAAAGAAAAGGACAAAAAAAGCCGTGTTAAAAAACGAACGCTTTCAAAACGGCTTCTATCTTTTAGAAACCAGAAGTCAGAAATCAAAAACTGTTTTGAATGGGGCATAAGCCTAAGGATCCATACAGATTGAGTCAAAGTCGGCCAGATTTTGTGTAAATATAAGCTACATTCCAAATAGTTTCTAGCTTTGGAAGCAAAAGGCCGTTTGGAACGCGTTAGCTTCTTAACATGGTTCCTCTTTTTTTTTCTTTGCATTATCGAAAGCAGACATAACCGTTTTTTTCTTTTTATTTTTTGTTTAATTGAATAACTCAGAAAATTAATAACCGTTAGGTATCATTTCAGCAGAAAAACAAAAAACACATCATTTTTAACGGATGTATTCGGCGACACATAAGAAAAGGGACAACTAATGAAAATAGCGAGTGTGCGAAGTCCTGTGAATATGCAATTAATTATGCACGCGCACCTTGTGACTATGTAAACCCAACCCTCTTGCTGGTTTATTAGTTTCGGATCTAGATCTGTGGAAGTAGTTTATGCTAATTTCAGTCTCGTCCAACGGATGGTAGGCACTAGGATGAAGGAAAGGATTGGTGTTTTCATGCCCGAAGGCTGAAGCTGTCCCCGGTGTCGTTTGAAGGTGACGTCTCAAATCTCAATCTACCTAGTCGATCCTGCTAGATTGCAAAAGAGAATAGAACAACTCAGATAGAGGTGTATACTGTTTTTTTTTAAAAATGGTGGCTTCAAGCGGTCAAGCCAGTCTAGGTCAGTCGGTAGCACTTAGGCCATTTAAAACAGCTTTTGGGTTTTATTCTTTCGAAACCAAAAGCTGTTTTGGGTGTATTAGTTTTGTAATGTGATTTTTTCTTTGCATTGTAGGTAAAGATATAACGGTTTTTTATTTTTGTTAATTTTTGTTAATTGAATGTCTTAGTTTAAAACTAACAGTAACTATAGTATCTATTTTAATTAAAAGCCAATAACTATAATAAAAAACCATCAGCGCAAGCTGTTTTTAACGGGGCTCCTTGTGGACTGTGGTTGTGGGTTCGACCACCACGGTGGGCGCCTGCTCCTATATTTGCTTTTAGGTCCTTGTACAGAGGCTTAAACTTCATACGCGTTTGTCATTTAAGTTCAGCGCTATGAAAAACTGCCAAGTTTGTCTGCAATTCCAGTAAAATTTCTACAAATGAGTAAAATCGTTGCTCAAATTCATACAAAAATTTGCAAATCGCGAAACTCCAATACAGTCCATGCACTCAAGTCTCTCAAAGTATTGCTCAAGGTACCAAGAAGATATCCCTGAACTACTGATTTTTTGCTGCTCGTGTAAGGCAGACAGTGACCAGTGAACCATTCAATAGGAACAAAAAAGAGTAGCTCACATCAGTATGGCAAATTCCCAGAGAAACGTGTGCAACGAAGTAGCGTTAGCAACAGGCCGACAATTCACGGTACAACTACAAGCACCCAGTGAATCACAGATGGTGCACCATCTAGTGAAAGCTGCAACGAAAGATTGCTTGAAGTCGCCAAATTACAAGACGGAATTAACTTCATTCTGCGGCAGTGCTGGCTGGTGGCCACAACACAACCCACAATAATCCGGCTGTTAATATGAGCCATCGTCTCCAAGTTGGTACAGACGTACAGTACAGAAGTCCATTCTAGTGATCATTTGAAGATTCCAGTGGCTGTTTTACGTAGGATGTCTTGTATCTGTTTGATCCAATATAAGCAAAAAGGTCGAGGACGTTATTGATGTAATGCGTATATAATTTGGACAAGGAGGGATAGAAGAATATGCCTAAAGAAGGTGCAGAAGAATTACCTGTTTTGATGAAAGACCTATATTACCCAAATCTGAAAGCTGCCAAAACAAATTGTGTTAGAACGTGAGAAATGAAAGTGATCTTCACCATCAGGATTATTTCATAGTGTAGAAATCTTACAGATTTGAATGGTCTAGGCGAATCCTCCCGGAGCTCAAGAATGTACTCTGCTCTCCTTTCACCAATTCCCTAACAAAAAAATGGGAAAAATTAGTTCGAAAAGAATGGGCTGCTATACCAGCTATCAGATTACTATGAGACGAAAGACCATACTTTCAATTGCTGTAGCTCTTCCCTGCATCCACGGATAAACAAAGTGAATAGTTAGAAAGGGTGAAAGATACCGAATATGTTTGGGAATATATGTCAATCCAAGTACAGAGAAGAAGTCGAGAAAAAAACTTGTAGTAGAGTTCAAACTCACTTGTTTGCGACATTTAAGAAGTCAAGATATTGCTGAATTAGAGATTCCTGTGTAAGGCAATCATTTAGATATCAATGTTGAACTATAACAGATTGCTGCTACATGAAACGGGGTGGAAAACCATACAGACCTTCAGGTTAGATCCCAGTGCATTAAATTTATCAAGCGGTGTAGCACCTGGAATCTTCTCAACTATGTTACATGTTCCTCTTGGAGTTTTGAGCTCCAACGAAGGTTGGCAATTGGCATCATCAGCTGTCTGCTGCTTGACAGTCACCATGTTTGAAGAGATGGGGGAAAGAGCTTTCCTAAGAGAAGATTCAGACTTGTCCTCTTTGCAAGGAGTTAATGAAGGGAGCACCACTGCACAATATATTGTACACATCAGACTCGCATATGAAACCACACAGGTAAAGTTGCAAAGTTTGCTGTAAGTAAATTGCAAGTAGCTTGCGTATGATTACTGATTAGGTCTCTTTTGTATAGTTTTCGTTTCTGACTTTCTGTTTCTGGGTTTATAGACCATTGTACATTCTGAAACCTCTCTTCAGTACAGATATGCAACTCTTCTGCATGTTTCAAAAATATACCTTTCTTCGCTGTATTTAGTTCATCTTGAGTGCTCGTTCTTGGTGTGTTTTCAGCTGGAATGTGGACTGCTGAATCAAAAAGCACCCTGTGCAACAGAAGATAAAGAACTAAGAACTCCATATGATTCCGTGTGGTCTATGTAGAATGAATTATTAGAGACACTGACTTCTTTATTTTACCACCATCTTGATCTGTTGCTTTAGCTCTACCAGAGACCCTGGCAGATGCCGGTTGCTTCATATGGCTCATGGATGACGGAGTGTTGCTTGCAATTGGGGAGAAAAGCCCATTCATTCTTTGGATGCTTTTAGTTTTCCCCTTCGATTCTAACCAAGCTCGCAATTTGGCTTCCATGTCAACCTTTACTTTAGGAGTTCCCTGCTTGCTTGCTGAACACATGCTGTTAACAATGTGCCGTGAACGAGCAGCCAGGCTTACTGTGTGGACTGCCTCCTGGTATTCCACAGGATTCTGAAACAGAAAAAATAATCAGCAATGGTCTATACTCTGTGGGATGAGACGTCTAGAAAAAGTTGGGCGAAACTCACCAGGCAAGCTACCATCACAGTCTTGCTATTGCCTCCTAGTGAATCTTGTAGTATGCGGGTCAATTTACTCTCTCTATAGGGTATTCGTGGCTCATTCTTGTTGAGGGCCGAAATGACATTAGACAATGCAAATAGAGACTGATTGATCTTAGCGCTTTCTTGAAGGCGGATCCCCTCATTGCAAGTCCTTCTGTTGTCCTCATTACCTGTTATGAATAACCAACACATCATGGTCTTAACTTGGAAGGGTAAAGCTTAATTATATGCAACTCGTCCCAAAGAGTCCTACCAGCCAAGTCGATGAGGTTAAGCTTCCCTCTGACAACATCACTACTGACCCTGATAGAAAGAACAGCGTGGCTCCTACTTGAAACATCGTTCAGGCCTGTGTGGGCGACCTTCCTCCTTTGCACGCCTATAGAGTAGACCTCATGGAATTCCTCCATAGATCGCACAGGAACCTTCAACCACGAAAAGACAATGGTAAGCGCAATGCAGAAGCCACATTCCATCAAACACATTCAAGCATCATCAAACACCGGCACATTACCCAGGCCAAGCCCTTTAGCTGCAAGTTACCATCTTTGTCATCCATTGCCATGATCTCCCTCGCCTTGGGCTCAAGCAAGTCATAGCACCGCTCCATGTACACCTCATAGTACGAGATCTCCACGGAGCACCATGTGCCGGTGCAGAGCGCCAGGACGGTCGAAACCGCCAAGGGGATGAGCCCCGGCAGATCCTCCGTTCCCTGCGCAGAAATCAGGTTTCAGCGATAGGTCAAGGCCCCGCGACAGGACAGCGGCATTTCGTCAAACACAATGCGGTCAAGGAAAGAATGGCCACCTGCATCGTGTAGGTCTTGCCACTGCCGGTCGCCCCATAGGCGAAGACCGTCGCGTTGATCCCCTCGAATATGCCTGGGATCACGGCGCTGACCTCCTGATCAAATATCTCGGAGACGCGGTCCTCTTGGCCAAAGAAAGCGTCCAGCTTGTAGCACTCGTTCCGGCTGCAGGAATGGATCGGTGCACCAGAGCAAGATAATGAAACAAGCAAGAGGGCGCTCGACTGAATCATTACTAATGGAAGAACAAGTTGTAATCCATTCTCAAACAAACCGAGTTACATCGAATCTCAATTGAGGTCGCATTTTTCTGACAGTTATGCGAGAAGGAAGGAGCTGCGGAATTGGGGGAAATTACTGGAACTGCTACGATTAGCACAGAAGTCCACGGATTCCTGAGGTAGTAGTTACCTGGTGTACTGGTCCTTGAGCTGGACGGTGACCTCACTGCCGGGGTGGCTATCGAGGAGGGAGACGCAGGGCGCCGCCGCCGAGCCGGCCTCCGACGAGAGGAACGGGCGCACCCGCAGCACGACGCGCACCGGCTGCGAGGAGGAGGAGGCGGCGGCTGGTGTGGTGGTCGCCATCGGGGAGAGGCTGACGCAGCACGCGGGCGGTGGCAGCGGCTGCGAGGCGAGAGGAGTCTAGAGAGGCGGAGAGCAGAGCGGTAGGAGGCGAGGTGGTTGGACTTCAGGTGTTCGGTATCGTGGGACGAGGAGGGAGGAAGACGGTGACCGTTAGTTAGGAAGCGGCCGGCGAGGAGGCAGTTCGAATTTGAACACGGGAGGCGGGGTGGTGACCATTGAGGGCGCGTGGTGGACCAGCAGGGGAATTCGGACTTGTGCTGTCCTCGTGCGTTTGCTTGTGTTTCGTATGCATATAAACTCTAATAAAAAACAACTGCAATTTTAAATAAAAATAAAATTTACAACAAGAATAGCACAAATGGTATCAGAGGGGTCCATAAAATTTACAACAAGAATAGCACAAATGGTATCAGAGGGGTCCATAAAATTTACCCTGCTAGAAGACATTAATCCATAGGAAAGCGAAGAGCTAAGGTGGCAACTGCAGATCTGAGGACAATGTCATGCTGATCACCTTAGCCGCTTAACAAGTACAATATTGTACTGCTCGTGGGAGCCATTGAAAAGAAAGATCAAAGTGAAACCATTCGACAAGGACAATGTCGTTGAAGAGAAAAGCCAGAGTCCAAGAAGCTGTGAGTCACGACGACGAGTGATGAGCGTCGACGTTGTTGAAGAAGTTAGTGTGCAAAGAAGCTCAATGATGGGAAGCCATGTCAGAGAGGAGATGAAATTTTACATTAAAGACTAAATATGGACGATATGAAGCTATTGGGTAGCAAGGAGCATGCTATCATTGGTGAAGGATGCGGTGTCACCGGCGATGGCAAGAAATTTCTCTGTATCGTTAGACAATGACTAAAGTAAATATGCCAACATTAGTGAAAATGGGAGGTCACCATGGTTAGTGCGGAAGCCATAGCATTGAGTTGACCAATAACGAAGAAGAGGAACAACCACCGCGGAAGAAGAGGACATCGAGTACGTATAACATCATGTGTGCGTATGCATACATCCATATGAAGTACAGCTGTACAGGCGTATAGAAGTAGAGGAGCAAAGGGTTCGGGGTAGAGATAAAACAGTTGTAGGGAATAGACTTGGGGCCACTGGAAAGAGCCTGACGGGTGTCCCCAATGTGTATATGTGTTTGATGTGATAACAGTTAGCATTAAACAATAATTGGAGAAGTAGAAGATAACTATGTGATAAAGTATTGCATTAGAAGAGGTAGCAGCTGAGAGGGATCGATTAAGAATTAGCTTGTTGTTGGAGGTTGAAGCATAAAAGTTATGATGACGAGAAGACATATAAGGCACACAGTTTGGTGGGGTAGCTAACTACTATATGAGGGACAATAAGTTCAAGATAGGTTGCTCATGATGCATTGGTGTATACATGAGTAAGGTACTAATAAGATGGTTTATTGTACATATAATTAACATATTGCTTAAAATTAAACAATGATACATATGCCTGCATATATTTTGAAAAAAGAGTAGCTGATGGAGATAGAATATGAGCATACAACTACACAATCTAATTTATGATGGAGAGTTGTTATGTTTGTAAGAACCCTAACAATTTATTTTGCTTAATGCTTTTCTTCAATCAAAGCTCATGTTTCAATTACGTTTCTCAAATTGTATTTTTCTTTAAGCTTCTTTATTGTTATTTTTAATACTATAAACTTTAAAGCAAATCTTGCGCGAGGCACCTTGCTAGTTTGGTATGTAATCAAACCACTTTGTCAAACAAGCCTGAAAATTACATCCTGCACCTGTTAGCGGTCTATCTTTTTAAGTGCTTGTTTGAAACTAGAAATTTCATAAAAAATAGTTTCAGTGTCTACGAATAATCCAAGAAGATTAGCACGTTCAAATAAAAGACCTAATTGTTTTTAGGATCTCCGATAAAAAAAAGTTTTTTTTGTTTACGAGTTTTTTTTTTGAGAGAGCTGTTTACGCTGATGATCGCAAGATCGTATGATGTGCTTCATCCGCCCTGGACCTAGCCCATCAAAAGTCAAAGCTTTAGGGTCTGTTTGGTTGGTGCCTAAGCTTACTATGTCTAAGCTTAGGCAATGTGTGGCTGCCACAGAAAGTGTGGCTAACAAAATCGAAGCCACACTTGTGGTAAAGTTTGGCAAGAAACTGAGTCTATGACGTGTGGGGCCAGGTGCTAAGAAAATATGGTATGCCACAGTTGCGTCAATGAACCAAACAGCTATCTAAAAACTATGACACACTTAACTTATGGTTAGATAATTTCTAGTCATGAATCAAATAGCCCCTTAGCCTATCGTCAGGGCCGGCTGCGCCCAGTATGGCGTTATCTTTCGGCCTTAGCCTGGTGGGCAAGGTCTAATTACGACGCAATTGACGAGCTACACAGCGTTTCGAGGTAAAGCGATCCATAAAGCCTGAAAGGAAGTAATTGATGCCCGTACTAATAACCATCCGCTCTGAGCCTCATCCTGTGATTCATAGGCTCTTTGGCCTCTAGCCGACGCTGATAGTTTTTTATTATATTTTTTATGATGACGATGGATAACAGAGATATTGATATGGATAATATAAATGATTTTAAATTTAAAAAATTATTTGAAAAAAGTAATTTGGAGAAGCCGTTTGATAAGTTGTCTTGTTTATTTCAACTTTTCGAAAAGATGAAACAAAAAAACCACAAAAAAGAAAAAAAAACAGGGCCATAGATTCTCCTTTAACGAAAAGCCTAAAGCTAAATTTAAGCCCGCAATTATGTCCAGGAAAAATATGCTCAGCGTTCACTCTTCGCGGCGTCTTACGGAAGTAAACTCCGCAATCGCCTTAATTATCAACTCATTTGCTGACCACTTGATTAACTAACCAGATCATCATGTCAGACTCAGAGCCCGTTGCTTAACCCAGAATGTATGGTGAGAACAGGGAGGCAGAAAAGTCTAAAAACTGTGCGGCCAAACCAATCGCGCCCCGTGCACCGCCACATGAGCGCATAAATACGCCTCGGTCTGCTTTTTTCCCCTCTCCTCGCTTCCATAGGTTTCGGTCGGGTCGGACTGGGTCTGACGGTGACATTCGCATGTTTAGGTCCTGTTTGTTTTGACTGCGGTTTATGATTTTTGGCTGAAATTTTTGAATTTTAGCTATTTACGGTACAGATTACGGAGAGACCGATACTCACTTACAATTTTGGCTGGTACAGATGTTGGGCTTTTAACGTGTATAACGTTTAACTTGTAGACCCCGTTTTGAAAAAATACTCCGTTTGAAAGTTAGGTACTGTAGCAAAAGCCAAAAGCCGGCCGGCATGTTGCTTGCCAAACAGGCCCTATGGCTGGTGGCTGCAGCTCATAACTTTTAATTGTAGCCGGTAACTTTTAATTAAAAATAAATAATATTAGTTAAAAGAAATAGTTTTTAGAAATATGATGTGAGCGATGAGAAAAGTGAGGAATCGATACCTGTTGAGACGGAAGCAAGAGGAGTAGAATGCATGATGTGCATGTGACCCCTGTCTTATCTCTGGAGCGAGAGGAGAGGAAAACTGCTTCGAAAAACTGAATGTTAATATTGAATTCTGATTTCTCTAAACAGAAGTGACGATGATCTAATAATCCATAAATTATTATGTCATTATATTTTTTAAGTATACCCCTTATCAATATGGGAAAGGATTCACAGGGTAGTCATAAGTTTTTCTACGACTACTGCTCAATCGTAACCTTTTCTACGACCACATAGTCATAAGGTATCCTGCAACCACCTCATTGTCGTGGACCTTCCTGCGACCAGTCTATCTCCGACTAGCTTGTTTACGACAACCTACTACATCGTGGGTCCATCTGACAAGACGGTTAGAATGTGCGTTTATTCTTAATAACCACGCATGATCTCCCCCTGATAACAACTGCCGCATGATGAACGGGCCATCACATCTCTCTAACAATAACTCCCGTCAGATGGTTATCGACTGAAGCGTTAAGGCATCTTTTAGCGCGGGACAATGACCGCCGCTTCGCCAACTATATAAAGGTTGACGTCAGAGAGAAGAGGGATCAGATCGGATCCAGTCCAAGCTAGACATAGTGCAAGGTATTTCACATTACTCTCTCATCTGTAATCAATTATGAGTAATAGCCACACAGGAAGTAGAATTGTTATTATCCCAGGAGAAGACCCAAACCTATATAAAAATTTCCGTTTCTCTCCTCTGCATGATTGTAGTCTAGGTCTTCAAGAGTTTCCCCTGAATCCAAGAAATTATACGTAAGATGAGTATTAAAACACCGACAGTTGGTGTCGTCCGTGGGGAGATTTCTTCCAACACTCTGGTAATTTCCTTATCAGCAAGTTCTCTTCCTTCTGATGTCCTTATGGCAGGAGAATGGAATCAAGAGAGTTAGTTTGACCTGGCTGACTACACAGATCTCGACATAGATGTCTGCTGCAACTACGAGTAGACAATGCTTGTTTCTGACAGTGAGGCTATCTCTGAAGATCCATCCCGAGACCTCGGAGACCACATCGCAGGAAAGGTTGAGGAGGGATCCACATCCCCCACAGCAGTATGCCTAAAAGAGAAACCAGTTTCTCTAAATGGCAAGGGTTAATCTGACCATGAATAGGACTCACAACACGACAATGGGCCTTCTCCCAAGTGTTTGACTCCTCTAGCGACCGCTGGATCAGGCTTAGCGAGTCCTAGAATCCCACATTCCAGGACACCGTCATCACCTGGTGTTCGTAACTCTCCGGTGGAACGTATGAAAAAAGTTGGTGGGCTCCCTGCGAGTTTGCCGATACCTTCGCATAGTACAAATCCAACCAGAGAAAGTTATACTCCATGCCACGATGCACTCTCGTTGGAGGATTCTTTAAGCGAGGGGCCCTCCATCGAAAGTAGAGATTCTAGACAAGAGGTCATTGCCCTCTCCCATAGATTCTGATTACTCTCTTGGAGGAATGCCTAAGGATGCTCCCCGTCGATCACACACTACCACCCCTCGTGAGGATGGCGAGGAGATCTCTAGTGATAAACTAGGTTAGTTCTCTGATGAGCGTGGGAGAAATCCTAGAAATAATCGCTCTCCTTTAAGGGGTCCTCAACCAGCCTCAGACATTGAGGATCCAAAGACCATTCGAAGGAGATGACTAGTTGCCCAGAGGTCTTTGCCTGGGCGTGCCTAGTACTAGTCCAAAGAGGCTCGAGAGCTTCAACGCATCAACAACCTGCTCGATAACCTGACTCAAGAGCTTGCTCGAGCACCAGGCTATAACCACTTCGCCGAAGGGATCGCGCGAAGAATCTGCAGCATGATGGCCAGACCGAGCAGCCTCGTTGGCATAACTTTGGGAGTCAGATAGGTACGACCACGTCTAGTTGTTTGTAGAACTCACCTCATGGGGTTCAACATGATGACATGTCACGTTAGTCCCCTAACCACAACTCTAGCTGGTAGAGAGTTCCTTGAATGACTCTGGATCGACGAGTTTACCAAGGAGGTGAACGATCACCACTTCGAGTGAGGAATCTGTATCAGTAGATGGAGTACGAGGAATACTACCCTCGTATGGATAAGGCCTACTACAGGTTGGGTCCATCAACTGTTGGGCTTCATCGAGTACGATCGCCTCGTGATGTCAATCATCCTTTCCTGCAAAGTAGGCATCATGAACTCGTTATCAGATGTCAGGCGTTCACACCTGAACTCCGAGTAGTGCGCTGTCCACCGCAGTTTCAACCAGTAAACATGGAGAAATTTGATGTGTCCCAAAATACCATCAAGTTCCTTCATATTTACATGACCACGTTTTGAGCAGCAGGTAGCAGGAGGAGGTGAGCACGTCATGAAACAATACTCTGATCAGGGCAAGGGCAAAACACCCGCGTGGAAAGACAACCCTATTACATCGTGGGTCTGTTTGATAAGGCAGTTAGAACGTGCGTTTATTCTTAATAAATGCACATGATCTCTCTCTCTCTCTGACAACAACCGCCGCAACACGAATGGGTCATCACGTCTCTTTAACAATAACTCCCGTCGGACGGTTATCATCTGAAGTGTTAAGGCGTCTTTTGGCGTGGGACAACGGTCGTCGATGCGCCAACTATATAAAGGTTGATGTCGGAGAGAAGAGGGATCGGATTGGATCCAGTCTAAGCTAGACATATTGCATGACATTTTGAATTACTTTCTTAGTTGTAATTAATTCTTTGATCAATAGCCACACAGAAGGTATGGTTGTTATTCTCCTAGGAGAATGTCCGAACTTGTATAAAAATTCTCGTGTTTCTCCTCTGCGTGATTGTAGTCCAGATCTTTAAGAGTTTTTCCTCAAATCCAAAAAATCATATATAAGATCGGTATTAAAACACCGATAAAAAAGTAAAAACAGAAATCACTATAAACATATCCATAATTAGAGTAGCCACCGGCAGCACCACTTAAAAACAATGGCAAGCGGGCAGTTGTCCCCTTATTCCCCCCCCCCCCCCCCCCCCCCCAGCCTCAGTACGCCAAAAATTAGCTGGATATGCCGAGCCATGGCCAGCGTACCAATCTTTGCCCAAAGAGGGTCTATTAGGCGGTTGAACCTCTGAATGCAGCTCGTGAGCCGTCTAATCAACATAGCAGCAGATTGGCGCATGCTTCGTACGCTCTTTAATTGAAGAGAAAAATTTTGCATATGCAACTAGAAGTTGGCCATTTCTTCCACGTACCATCTTTATTTCTGTGTATGCCACTGTGTCGTCTGAAACAGTTGCTCCGTGCCATTTTCGACAACCGGATGAGATGGGTACTTGAAGCACCTGTGACCACGAGGTGTCGCCGTCACTGCCGCTGTAGCTCGCGAGGTTGCGGCGGCTGAAGGCGGCGGAGGGTCGGTCCCAATCCGTAGCACGTCGATGGCCACTTCCTCCCTCGCCCCACCTAACGGCGCCCCGATCATCTCTTGCGACGGACGTTGTTGCTCATCTGTTTCCAGCATGCGCAGATTCCATGAGCTCCAGCGGCACACACAAAATTTCCATGCCGAGGGCAACGACGTCATTTTAAATGTGCCCTTCACCGGTAAACCTGCTCAACCGGTGATAAATGGCACCGACAAGTAAGCCCTATGTTTCGATGGCGTATACAAAAATACGCGTTTTAAGGATGGACAACTTCCAGTGGCATGCACGGCTTAGATAAAAGTAAACAGTAAAGTATGGTTAAATAAATAGGATAGTTTTTTGAAGTGAATATTTCAAACGATTTTTTAGTCTAAAATCATGTACGATGTCTACGTCAGTGTCTTTATATTCGCTGTCATCTTAAAAAAACAGATAAAATTATAAGCTTTAGCCAAAAGACATCAGCCGTAGTTAAAAAGAACATAGCCACCAAAGATGCATAAATTGCTTATAAAGCACACATAGCATAGTAGTATCTCACTATCTAGTGATAGAGTGTGTTCTTTTCGACTACGGTTGTAGCTTATTTTTTTTATTCTAGTGTAAGTGTCGTACGAATGAATTAGAGTTGATAAATTGATAAACTATTTTTAAAAATCTATTCCGATAAACTGCTTTTAAATAGTATTTTAAAAACTATCCCATTTATTTATCTAAAGAAAGTTATAAAATATAAAATAAAAAAACATGCCGAATTTGCCTGCAAAATAGATCCGAGGACTTGACGGCCCTGATCAACTCGGTTTCGGCTTCTGGCTTATTTTTCACTATTCATAAGTTTCGTCTTTTTCTGAACTTTTGGCTTTTTGTTGAGCTTTTTTGCCGGTTCTTTTTTTCCCGTATTTGTTTGTATTATACGTAATGGGCTAACATATTTTTTTATTTTTAAATTTTTTAAATTTAATTATGCTAAATAAGCCTCTGTCAGCTACAGTGTTTTTTTTAGCCAGCTACAATATTTTCAGCCATAAACCACAAGCTTTTCAGCCGAACCGATCACCACCGAGATCTAGGGTGCAGGTTTCGGCAAGGGGTGCGCTGTCCTTTTGCAGCGCACTATGAGAGATGAGAAGGGGTTTGTTCTTAATGATTTAGGGCGTAGTAGGTGGCAATACCGCTCAACGACTTATATCATGTCCTGAATTGAGTGCCCTGCCCAACAACTTCAAGGTGAGTTATTTTGAACTGATAGTTTTAAATTTAAATATTTAAATTCTGTTTGTTTGTGAGAGATAATATATATAGAAAAATAGTATATGATTTTGACTGGTACAACTAGATTTAATTTATTTTTTACTATAAATTTTTCTCTGCTTGGCAGGTAAAAAGAGAACATATGTTCCTCTTTTCTACCGATTACATGGTGACTGGCTGCCACATAAACAGATAACAGCATCTACTTCCTCTCAGATTCTGTATTGTTCACTTTCCTCTCTGGATAGCTCCGATCTCTAATACCAGCATTTCAGACAGAAATACTTTGTAAGTTTGCTACCGGACGACCAAAAAAAATGTGCATGATTCTGTGAAATAATGAGTGCATGGTTGGAGGACTATGAGAGAACAGAATTTTCCAAAAACTTGTACAATACCAGAGCTATAGCAACAAGTGCTGTACAATGCGACCAGAAAATGTCACGGAACAGATGGCTTCATTGATGGATTATTTCAAGGACAAGAGTATACTGTATACCGAAGTGTAAAAATCGTTGGGGAAAAAATTGCCCTTTGGGAAAACCTATCCTTAACTCCTTGAAAGATTTTGCTCAATAGATCTATACAGCTCCCAGCAGAGGAGTGGAACACCGACGCTGAACAAACCAATTGAACCGAAAAGAATCAGACTGCAAATTGCAAGCCAAGAGTACCTGCACTGCTGAAATGAACAAGATTCACGTAGCCTCTCATCGGAGACGCAGTTGGATCAGTGAGCCACCGCGACGCGGGACTGCAAGGTGATGCTTTTCTGGCTGGGCATGGCGAGCATGGCTGTGTGATCCAAGAAATCCTTGAGCTCCACCACCGCCTGCAGTATCCTCCTGAGGTCGGCAGCGCACATGAACCCGGCTGCGCCCAACCTGCGCACGGCGTACACGTAGATGGTGAGGCAGCCCTTCCTGAACTTGAACCGCGCCATCTCGCTGCCCGTGAGCCCGCGGATGAGCTTCTTGTTGACGTCCCCGAGCGGGATCATGGCCGGCCAGAGCTGGTCGACGGCGGCCTTCATGCTCTCGGACTCGAACACGAAGAGCACCACCTTGGATTTCTTGGTGCCCAGGCCGAGCGTGAGCGTGTGCCACGCCTGGTGCGCCAGGATGGTGAAGCTGGTGGGCATGTAGGTGGTGGTGGACGGGAACGGCAGGTTCTGGCACTCGCTCAGGTACGACGGCGGGATGTCGAGCAGGCGCAGCAGCTCCAGCGGCGACGCGCGCCGAACCGTGAACGACTTGACGATGAACTGCCCGCCGAACCGGATGCCCTTCACGTCTGCGCACGGCTTGAAGTGTGCCTCCCCGTTGCACTCCTCCTCCTCCTTGTGCTTGCGCCTCTGCTTCTTCTCCTCTGCCATGGGGTGCCGCTGCTTCTGCTGCCGCTGGTCAGATGAGCTGTGCTGCTCGGGCGCCCAGGGAAAAAGGCTGTAACGAGGAGTCCCACCTAGGCCACCTCCCTGGCCTTCCCCTCTCTGTCCATACCAAAGTTGCAGTCCGAGCGAAGGACCATCCACTTCACCACTTGGGCATTAAGGAAGAGCTTAGTAACTTCATTTTTGTAATCGGTCTGGTTGGTCAGTGCGGAGGAGTTGTTAGCGATGCCCCCGTCCCTTTTAAAGGGATTTTGTATTTGCTTTTACTGATAATTTTTGACTATATCTTATGATTTTTGGCTGAAAATAAATGATAATAGCTAAAAGAAGTGATGTTTACAAAGAGTGACGAGCGATGAAAAAAGTAAGAGAGATATATATGCGCGTGACGGGAGCGAGAGGAGTGGGGTGCGTAATGCATCTATTGTCTCTTGCCTTATTCCCAGAATGAGACGGTAGCGGGAGAAGTGTAGAAGCCACTTCGAGAAGCCATGTGTTTGTATTGGTTTTTGGATTTTCTAAGCAGAAGTCAAAAGTAGAAGTCGATACCAACGTGGCCTAAAACGTGTTACGCCTGTTATTTTTTTGGAACTACTATATGTCATACGCATGATTTTTTTTCTTGGCACATCATTCGAATTTCTAACCATCATGATTCATGCACCCCACCCGCCTCCATCTCTGTCTTTGGTGGGTTTTGTCTTTTCCAGTGATGGCGACGGCGAGTTAGGACTTGGATTCGTCAGATTAAGTTTAGGGTTAATTGGGACCGGCTATAGAGGGAGGCCAGGACGGCAGATGGACCGGCGGTGGGCGACAGCGCTGTCGGCTGTGGATCGAAGGAGGGCGATGAGAATAGACTAGCAATTAAGAGGCAGCGGATGGTGGTCGTGGATTCGACGATGGTAGCCACTGGAGATGGAGAAAGAGGGCGACGACGGGAGGTGAAGATGTGGTAGAGAGAGGAGAAGCGGAGGGGTGATGGTGTGAGAGGCGGCAGTGGAGGGGCTCACCGGGGGCCTTGTCGGCGTCGGGGATGATGTCATCAAGGCGGCTGGGCTGCAGGGTGCGACGGTGGCAAGGATGAGGGAGGGAGGAGGCAAAGCTAGGGTTGTGGGCTTGGGTAGGTAGAGGTTATATATGGTACAGAGGGAATAGATCTAGACAGTTAGACGTAGATCTAACGGCCAGAAAATTCGCATGATTTGCACAAAAAATAATATTGATGATGGGTAGTCATTTTGGCATTTGTGTACACGTAGGCATGCATGCGTGTCTACTTTGGTCCTTGTGTATAGTTAGGGCCTTTAGCCAATATGAACACCTGATTTTTGAAGCGGGTTCTCCACTTTTTTTACTTGTGTCTCGTTTCAGGATAAGATAAGAGGTCACGGGCGTATGCCGCGTATCACACATTCCACTCCTCTCGCTCCTATCTCGTACATGCAGCTCTTCCTTACTTTCCTCACCATTTGCTCTCTTATTTTAAAAACCACTTTTTCTAGCTGTTATTATTTATTTATTACTAAAACCATCAGTCAAAAGATATCACTGATAACTAATATGAACGTGCGCTTAGTTCTCTTCCCAGTTCCTTTTTCGTGCAGCGAGCCCTGCAAAGCAACCAAGATGATGCTTCCTTGTGCCCGCTTAAAAGGTGGCATACGATTATATCTCTGCTAAAGAACTCTGATCAGTTTCAGACCAAACAATTAGGTCCAGCCAATGCAGATAATTCTAAAGGAGAGCTACGCAAAACATACTTATAAACAAACCGGTTAACAGCTGATCCTGAAAGAAACCAACGTCCCCTGCAGGGCGTCTTGTGAAGAACTGCAGCAACAATCCTCAGAAGATCAGGTGAGCCGTTACTTGAGATTTCCTTTGTGCTGTCCACAGTCACAGCAACCACGAAAGCGGATGGCCTTGAAGGCCTGTGGCCTGTCGGAGACTGATCAGGTTGAGGATCTTGACATATAAAAGGCTATCTACCACAGATATCTCTTCCTATGCTTAGAAGTATGGTAAGCTTAACGGAGAGTCCATTGAAAAATTACTACAACAACGACAGCGCAACAACTAATAGCTAGCCTGACACAATGAGCTTACTGAAAATTGGTACTGTACTACAAGCTCCCAAATCGCCAACCAATTCTTTCCGTTTGTATCCATGTCTCTTCTTGATATAGTATCATATATATATCTAAGATTTTTTTTTCATCAGTGGATTGGCATACAGTTTTGTCGTTTAAGGCAGAACTGTTGAACCTAAAATTCCTAAATGAGGCCAGTTTTTTTATCCAAAAAAGGGTATGAACAACTCAAATTAATTGACTTAAAACAAAGCATAAATCGCATTTACCCTTGCTTTATCTGGCGGAGTCACAGCCAGCAAAATGTTTTAACTTATTGCCTACTCCAACTTGAAGCTCACTGCTTTGGATGCCACCCCTTTTTGTTTTTCTGTCGGCCTGGATCACAGCGGAGTACTGGAGTGACAAGACCTAACTCCCATCTGGTGGTTGATATTAAGCTAAGTACATCTCAAATGTACAGCTGCATAATGATTTTCCCAGTGCAACAACCAATCGTAACATATAAATGCCCTAGTCTAAATCAATCTTCACTGATGTGTAGCTTATTGTCATCAATATACCTGGAAGCTAATGATTTGAAAGCCCAACAGCTATGCTCAGCTCAACTATGGACACCAGAGTAGATGTCAAAATCAGAGCCAACCTGTCTACTAGGAGAATAGAAGAAAGGTGTCGGAGTTAAGCCTGAGATAGCTCACCAACTTAAGTGTTGAGTCTTTAGGTTGACCTTCTGAATTAGGTACGGCTGGAGCATCACAGAAATGATAATAAGCACCCCCAGGGAGAGGTGCATAAAAGAAGGAACAAATCACGAACAACATGTAGAAAAATACAGAAAATTTAGATGCAAAACATCTCTTAAGGAAGTTTATTCTGTTCCTCATAAAAATTGCTTGCGCTCAAAATGTTTTAATGAAATCCAGTGTCGTGAATGGTAGAACTGAGAACCTTTTAAAGGAAATTGGTGAGCCCATAATGTACACAACAACTAAAGCAAAAATAAGTCCAAGAAGAAGGTCACTCAATACAGATCATATAGTAGTATAGTAGTAATAAAGACATGTAAGCAGATACAGAAGAAAATATAGATACGTGGACCTTTTTTCGAAGAGCGAAATACGTGATCATTGTTTTCAAAATCATGAGCTTTCACGAAGAATCAAGTTCTTGACTGTTTCACATGAGGTGCTAGTTACTACTTATGCAGAGACCTGCATAGTTTCTTGTAGAAATGGTACAGCGCAAGGCAACAAAATCAAGTTTTAGCTTAGAAGGCATAGGTGCAGTCTCTTTCTGAACAAATGCAAGTGCCTGGCTAAATTAAGGTGGACGTGCTGCATAATGCTAACATGTAAGCACAAATCAGAACCTACATCCATGCACTACATTGGATGAAATTCTGGTAGTAGAACTCCATCCACTGAATGAACCCAATGATAATTGTTCAGAATTGATCTCGAAATGCAGAGGGCAATCAAATTAGATTGAGAAGGGTGCAAGTCTGCAATACAGCTCATACCTCCAAGCCGCGTATCAAATGGAAGAGAGACCTCAAGGGGAATTCCCTCGAACACCCGGGCTGCAACCCAAAGCAAAAACCCGATTAACCATACACACATTCTACTTGCTGCTCTTCAGGGTTAGATCCTAAATTGTTCAAGAAGAGGAGAACAGTTCTCATCTTGGCACGACTCCGCCTCCGGTTGGCCTGACGCAGCCCACTGTGAGAGAAGCGTGGCGCCAGGGCACAAGCAGCAGCGAGCACCAGGTCAAAGTGAACAGAAAGGTCGAGAGACGGGGGAGAGCGGACTAGCGTAACGGAGGCGCGTATGGGAACCGCTCGCCACGGCGTGCTCTTTGTCACGTACATGTCCGAGAATTGCGGCATTCCACGGTCGAGTCGAAGCGGCCGGGTAAAACGCGCTCCGTGCCGTGCCAGGGTGTGTCTCTGCCGTTCAGCCCGGGCCCGCGGCCCGCGGGGTTGGGCTGGCCGGCCGCTCGGCGCCGGATCAGGCAACTGCATAGAGCAGCGGCCCGTTCGCCTCCCTGGCACGGGCACGTCCTTTCCGCCGAGAAGCTTGCCGCGACGGCCACCCAGGCCCTCGGGCCCTGAAGGACAAGGCCACAGGGCAATCATGGGCCTAGACACGTGTCCTGCCGGTTGCGTCCACCTCTGTTGATTCCCTTTTGTAGAGGAGCAGCAGAAGGAATAGGCTCAGGTGCAGCCCCTGCACTTAGCGCCGTGTAGAGGTGTCCAAGAGGTCGACATGTGTCCCTTAAAATTCAAAATAATTTCGAAAAATTCAAAAAAATACTTAAAAATCCGAAAAATTATAAAAAGTACTGATTTTAAAAATACTTTTATTAAAAAGTATTTTTAAGTACTTACAAATACTGTTTAATAAAAGTAAAAATAAAAAATCGTAAGTACTTAAAAAATACTTTTTATACTTAAAAAGTACTTTTTACAATTTTTCAGAATTTTTAAGTATTTTTTGAATTTTGGGGGACACATGTCGGCCTCCTGGGCACCCCTGCACGGCACTAAGTGCAGGGCCCCCTGCACCTGAGCCTGTTCCGCAACATAATGAGATGATGCCCCAGTATCTCCAATGTTGGTTTTCCTCTTGTAGTCCTGTACCAAGGGGAGAGAGGACTTTGGTAAGAGTACTATATATAACGGCAAAACTTGGTATCGGTACCAAGCGAGGTACCTCCAGCTCACTTCAGGGCCTCAGTCGATCGGTCGCGACAGTTTTGCCTCAGCCGAGCTTCACTTCGCCTCCCCTTGATTGCATCTCCCTGACTAGGGGCTACCTCCAGCTCGACAGATAACCAAATCATCTCCTTCGTTGAAGGATGTGCCCCAGTTTATTGAGCGCTCCTCACCCCACAGTCAATGCCTCGATGAGTCAACCACCTTACGTTTGGGTGCATATCTCCTCACCTCAAAGTCCATCCCTTTGTGAGTCGAGAACTCCTTGTGAGGTCACGTCTAAGGGAAGTTGAGTATCTAGCAATTTGGTGCACACTCACTCGCACAACGGGCGACCCCTCCGGGAGTTGCTTAATAGGCACTTTAGTGTGTGCCTCCCCCATCATAGGCAGCTCATCGGTCCCTAGTACTTTACGCCCCAGTCACCCTCATGCACCTTAAATCTCCATTGCATTCACATCCATCTCGATAAGTTTACACAATGACTTGTTTACCTAAGGGCTCCGCGTGTCTTGGACTAACGAGTTGGGCACTTACTTCTACATGTTTACATGGGTCAACCTTTCGCACCCCAGGGTTCTATCGCTCTTTGGTGGCCATGCCTAGGCGAGCTGAGCCTGGTGCTCCTATGCATACCTTGCCTCTTGAATGCCATAGGTCAAGAACTCACTTCACAAGACACTTCTTTGGGTTAGGTCCTAGATCTATGCCTCCATGTACCTTTGACATATAGGCGGTCGGCGCTTGACCCTATAGCTGTTCGCAACCCGTCGTCCTTTTGTATGATAGTGAGCTCCCTGATGCAACCTAAAATCAGCCAAGTGGAGCAATGACCCTTTGATGAACATCAAGGAAACCCAACTCTGAGGCATGGGAGCGACCTATCATCTAAAGTTCATGCGAGAACTAATATTTTTTAATGTGTTGTTAGAATGCACCGTAGGTTACCAGTGAAATTGTTGACCCGAGGACGAGTGCTGACCCCTTTTGCAAGTTGATGTGCTGGCCTAGGCGGGCGGTTGATGACTACTCGGATTGATGAGGTCTGGGGGCCAACCTTGGGCAGGGTCTGGAGCTAATCTCAGACGGGGTTCAGGAGCAACCCCAGGCAAGATCCATGGACTAGCCTTGGAGTCCCTCGGATGCGACGGGGCCCACTTGTCGTGAATGAGGAAAATACCCTTGGAAGTAAGCTAGCCTATAAGGGCAGATTTGTAACTTCACTCGTCTCCTCTTCTCACTCTATAAATAGGACTCCTTGTAAGTAGAGATGGGGAGGCCATTTGTAACCCTAGTCACTTATTTGTTCATTCATTCGTGTGTGATTCTCGTATTCTCAGCGATCTTTGAATCCGATTAAGGGTGCATATAAATGTATTATCCGATCTTGCATTAGAGCAGGTACAATAAGGCTTAGTCAGCAGGCTATAGCAAATATAATATCAACAAAGTCTTACGTGGCAGAGAGAGAAAGGAAGAGAGAGAAGGAAGCTGGCTACTAAATTACAGCTAGCTGTAGCACGTAAAAATATGCATTTCACTCTCTTACATATGGGGCCAAATAGTTATTGTAATAGCTACCTTATTGTATGAACTATTTTTTTGAAGGCTATAGATGAAATGGACAAATGTTATAGCCACTAGTTGGCTATACTATTGTACTTGCTCTTAGACGACAATGGGATAAATCATTTCATAATAAAGGAAAAGAAACCACGCCTTCGAGCTAGCAGCAGCAGTTGCATTGAATTTTAATTGGTTGCTGACATACAAAAGTACAACATGCAAAGGGAGCACTCACCGTTAATATTGATAGGTTGAATGCCATGCATAAACCACATGGGAACCAACCAATTAGTCTTTTTAGGTGTAAAGTAGGGTGTGAAAGCGCGATCTATAAATAAATATAAACCAACCGTTTTTATCTACTAAGACATGATGAACTGGGGCTATTACAAATTTCTTGCCATCACGACCATGAGGAGGATCATAACAGACTAAGATCATACTTATATACTAACATGTACTAATTCAAAGTAATTTGGAGAAGGGATTTGCTTACCTGAATCACTGAGCTAAGAAAACAGTGAAACACAGATTGTGTCGTCGGTGTCCTTGTTTCCTATTCAAGCTGCTAATCCACCGTATATGAATATGTCCAAAAGTATCTTATTGAGCTCTAATACCAACGTACCACCACCACTGAATGTCATGAGCAAGAGCTGTTTGAATGCCCCTGATCAGCATCCAGATGGAAGAGCGGGAGGCACCGAGCAAGAGGCAGGACGGAGGAGGCGTCACCGTGAAGGTAGGAAAGATCTGAAAGTCAAGCAACACCTTTGGTTTGCAAAAATAAGAGGAAATACAAACTGGTGAACAAATAAAGTAAAAGATATCACCCGAATGTAAGGATATGCCAACCAAACCCAATAATGGAGGCAACTGTAGGCCAGTTTGCTCATGACAGAGAAGTGAACCACAACGATTTCTACGGTTGGTTCCCCACAGATCAACTGGCTGATGGAACCCTACCCGCAGCGTCGGACGCCCAAATAGCACGCAGTTCGGCCGAATCAGTAGTATATGAACGTGAAAGTAGAGAGAAAGGAAGGGGATGATGGTGGTGCGATGGGTTGGGAGGGGAGGAAGAGGAGAAGGCTAGATGCGGCCGGCAGCAACGTCTAGGGCAAATGAGTGATGACCGAGAGTGGAGGATGGGCACGAATTGTTCGTGGTGGAGGATAGGATGGAAAGAAAGGAATGCTCTACATACCTGATGTGGATAGGCAAGATGCGAAATCTATCCTATGGCCTTGATTAAGGGGTGATGTTGCCGAGGGCGAGGAATGAACAGCAGCACACTTGGTGAAAACTGTAGATACTATACCATGACTGGAAGAATAAACAATCATGCTCCAACGGTTAGGTGAAGCTGATTAGTAATTATCCCTTGACGACTGGCTTAATTCTGCTCTCTTATTCAACTCCCACGCATGGCGCATGCAGAGCAAAGATGTATAGCGGTATAGGTAATGCATATAACCAAATTGCACGGCCCGGGTGTACTGGAGGCTAACCGCCGGCGGCGGAGGACGGGGGCCAGGTTCCTCGATCGCCCGGGCACCGTGACGGGAAAGGAGACAGGGAAGGAGATTACTAATTCTTGCCGATACTTTTGGATCCTTAGCTTGCTTTGCCCAGTGAAGCTAGGATAAACTAGCTCATCCGGGCTATAGCTAAGTGTGGCAAGGTTTTGGTTATTTCGCTTTGAAAATGTAAAATAAAAAATATTTGGATCGTGAATAAATCATCGTCCAAATATTTGAACCATTTTTGTTTTAAAGCAGCAAGATATGACGCATGTAACTTTTACAAATAAACTAGCTGTGAGGAGGTTAGTAGTTGGCTTGTTGCAATAGAAGACATTGCAAGGTACCAGATTCCACAAGTCCTCAAAATAAAAAATTTCTCGATTACATGCATATATACTGCATCTCCTTGTTAGTTAGCGATTGATTTAGACTTTGGAAATTAGCGATGGGCACACGCATGAAAGATGATGCTACTCGATGATGAAGGACGACTACACTGTGTGTGCTGGCATGCCGGTGAGGGTGAGCCGATTTGGCTCTCCGTGGGCGAGAATTTCGTAGCAGTTGTGGGCTACTTTACGCAGCAAAGCTAGCTTTTTTTACTTCTACCAAATGCCTCTCCATCCTAAACAAATCTAGAATTACTTTTGCTTGAGATCCAACAAACTAGTAGTGACTTCTATAAATGATTTATAAAAATTAACTTAGATTTTACTTATTTCAGCTTAAATTTCTGGTTTCTGATTTAATTTTCACTATTCCTAAAATTCATCTTTTTTGATTTTTTGGTTTTTTAGCTTTTTTGCTGGTCCTTTTTTCCCGTATTCGTTTGCATTGTCCGTGATGGGCTAACATATTTTTCTATTTTTAAATTTAATTACGTCAAATAAGCCATTATCAGGTATAGTGTAATTTCAATTAGCTACAATAAAATTTTAGCGATAAGCCATTTTTTAGTCCAAATAAATAGTACTTTAAGAAGACACTTCATTTAAAAGTTAATTTTTAAAAACTAGGCTAGAGCTGTGTAGAGCAGACCTTAAAAAACCTAGCCGGCAGTGAACCGGACGCGGCCGTTGGCCGAACTTGGATCATCCGACGGCGCGAAACGACCCGCGAAGGATCGGACGGGCCAGGCCGTCGCGCCCGCCCGGCCCCCGTGGCCTCCGCCGCACCCGAGGAGCCGTTCGGGGTTCAAAACCTCGTGCCCGCAACGGTAACTACAGGGCGTCCCGTGGTTAGCGCCACCTTTTCACCAACCGAACCCGCGGCGCGGGCTCGGACGGACGGACCCGACGGCGCCACGTAGTTCCCCCCGTCGCTTTCCTCGTCCGCTCGGTTCGCTTCCGTTCCCGGATCACGCTACGCCTTCCTCATCTTCGTTCCGCTCCCTTGCGGCTCGGTTAATTGCTAGCTAGCCCTTCCGCCGCCGCCCCCTCATGAACCGCCCAACAGAGATGGTCAGATGGAAGCTTGTTGGTGTTTGGTCCTCTGCGCTACTTGGTGATCAGAGGGTCTGGCAACGGTTGCGATTTATGGTTTTTAGCTAAATTTTTTGAATTTTACCTTTTACAGTACAGATTACGGAAAGATAGATTCTCACTTGCGATTTTAGATGGTACAGATGTTGGGCTTTTAACGTGTACATCGTTTACCTTGTAGACTCTGTCTTGAGAAAATACTCCATTTAAAAGTTAGGTACTGTAGTAAAAGCCAAAAACCGTCAACTTCGGAGGAAAAGAACAGGTCCAGAATGGACTGCTGTCATGATTATCTACCATGATTTCTTTTACAATAGCTAGCTTGCCACCAAATGAAAAACTAGATCATATTTTACAGCCTTAAGGAAAAACCTATTTAACATACTATACGTTTGGAACAGTTTCTTTCGAAAATGACATGAAATCTCATAAGGTAGATAAACTTCAGCTGTAAGTTCCACTGTAGTGTAGAACGCCGCGCTCATTTCAACCAGAACGGAGGTTGCTACTGATCACAGCCACTGTACGAGCAATTCACAGAAAAGTTGAGGCACATATCTGAAAAGATCCAAAACCGGAGTAAATTATTCCCGTCTCCGTCTCGGCGTCGTCTCCTCCTCGCCCCCTTTCGCTTCAACGGGCGAGGTTTTTTTGAAAGCCTGCTTCCTATCTTCCCCTTCGTCCCCCCAACCCCCAGCACACAACCGAAGCCGCGACGCGATAACCCACGACCGAGAGCGCAGAAAAGCTCGCTCTTTTACCCCGCCTAGGGTTTCGGGTCACCCCCTCCTAGCCTCGCTTCGCGCCGTCTACCCCGCGCTCCCGATTCGATCACCCAAATTCCCCCGATCCGGGGGTTATCCGGTTCGCGAGCGGCGGCGCCCCGTTTGATTCTGTTTCTTTCGAGGCGTTTCTGTGGGGTTTTTTTGATGTGAAGTTTTTTTAATTTCCTGTTTTTAGGCGGCGGCGGTGTTGATGAGGGGGTAGATGGGCGCGATGGCGGCGGTGAAGGTGGAGCAGCAGGACGGATGCGCGGAGAACGGGAAGCATCTGGCGGCGTCGAGCCCGTTGGTGTCGGAGGGAGGAAGCTACGGCGGGCATGCGGGGGTGTCGCCGGTGGTGTCTAGCCCGGCGGATGCCATCTCTGGTCGGAGGTAGTGCTCCCCGCCGCTGTTTAACTGTCAGGGAGTGTGTTGTTGGGTGCTAGCGGTTGCTTGCTTGGTTCGAATGCTCGCTTACTTCAGTTGCTCGGGTTGTGGTTCGGATGGGATGGTTATTTGCCTGAGAAAGGTGATTTTTTAATGGCTTGTTTAGTCACTAGTTAGCAGATGCGGTTGCGTTGGACTGTGAAACGGTGCGGCAGTTCATTGCTTCTCAAGGAATTTTCTACTTTTGGATGCCTTTCTGATAGGAAACATGGTTAGTGCAGTGTGATGGCTGTCTCGGCAGTAAAGGTGGACCTTTAGGCCCTGTTTGGAATGCGGGAATTTTTCCCGATTCCTGCGGGAATTGAACTGTTTCCTGCAAAATTCCTGCAAAATTCCTGTAAAATTCCTCTGTTCCAAACAGGCCCTTAACATGTATTTTGGTGTTGCGGGGGTTAACAGCTGTAGTTTGCATTGAATTGTGACAAGGTGTCTCGAATTTTTGTTTTTGTTTTTGAGAAACTCATGGTGTTGAGATCATCTTAGTTGAAATATGCTGTGGGTCTGGCATAGTGATTGATTTGGTAAGGGGAAAAATGCAATATTATTGAGTTCCATTACATTTCCAGAGTTTTCAGTAGCTGTCATTTGCTTGGTTTGGAATGTTATGAGGCATTACATTTATAATTCTTATTTATATGATATATTTGTTCTCTCGTGATACTTTGTTGATTCTATTAGGGTGTGTTTGGTTACTGGGATGGAGTGGAATGGGATGGGATGAGGATGAGATGAGATGGTTCCACAAAAAAAGTGGAACCACATGGTCCAGCATCTAAGGAGAATATTCTCTAAATTTGCATAGGCTCATCCCACTTTGGACCATTCCATCCCACCCCATCCCTCAAACCAAACACATGGATGGGCTTGGTCAAAGGAACCATCCCATTCCATCTCACCTCATCCCAGCAACCAAACACACCCTTAGAGCATTGTGTATTCTAGGTGTTGGGTGGTCATTGTTTGGAAAGGTAACAAGGACTTTTTTTTTGGTTCCATGGCATTTGTGAGTGTTAGCTGTACATTATTAGACTCCTGGTTGGTTACGCCTGGTTTGTTGCTATACACGGTATTGTACCTCCAGCCGTATATCTCTCCTAATCTCCCGATCCTACTTCTATAAATCGGTTGAGATATTAAGGATAGATACCGGCATATATATGTACTTCCCGTGATCAATAAACATTGCGTTGAGCCATATCTCAATCTCACATGGTATCAGATTGGTTCTTTCCCTAGCTTCCGCTCCTCTCTATCCTCTGTCGCCGGTGCGTTCTCCATGGCCGCGCCCGACAAATCATCAACTGCCATGGACGTCGCGGCTGCCGCGGCTGCTGCAGCCGCTCGCGCTGCCGTCCTCCCGTCGGATTCCGCCGACGCCTCTTCCATTGCCCTCGCGGACGCCGTCGCCACGGCGACTGCCGAAGCAGTACGTGCGGCGCTCACCTCTTTTGCCGCGTCTGCGTCTTCCTCTGCGCCCCTCTCCGAGTGCACCTCTTCGGTCGACCTCGACGACGTCGCCACGGCTTCTCTCCATGCACAAGCTGTCGCCGTCCTGAACGTCAGGACCTTGGTGCCGATCACTCTTGATCTCGCGGCCGCGAACTACACCAAGTGGCGCGGTCTCTTCCTCGTCATCCTCGGCAAATACGCTTTGGCGGACCACGTTCTCTCCGACGACTCCCATCCGGACCGCCCTGAGTGGATGCGCATGGACTGCGTCGTCCTTGCGTGGCTCTACGGCTCCATCTCCGCCGAGCTTCTCGAGATCGTCATGTCCTCTTCCGCGACTGCCCGCATCGTCTGGCGTGGCCTCGAACATCAGTTCCTTGGCAACCGCGAGCAGCGCGCCCTCCATCTCTCGGCGGAGTTTCATTGCTTCGTCCAGGGCGATCTCTCCGTCACCGACTTCTGCCGGCGCCTCAAGAGCATGGCGGATGGTCTTGCCGATCTTGGCGAGCCCGTCTCCGATCGCACCATCGTCCTCACCATGCTAAAAGGTTTGAATGACCAGTTTTGTCACCTGCAGACCATCCTCCCGATGCAAAGGCCCTTCCCCACGTTCGTCGAGGCCCGATCTCAGCTTTTGCTCGAGGAGATCACCAGAGGCGGACGGTCCACGGGCGTCTCCACCGCTTTCCTGGCTGCGGGCGGCGGTGCGGGCCGTGGCTCCCTGCCCGGAGGAACTCCTACCCCAAATCCCGCCCACACCTCCGGCTTCGGCGCAAACGGCGGCGGCAACACCGGCTCTAACACCGGTGGTTCCGGCGGCCGAAACTCCAAGAACAATCGCCGCCGAAGCGGCAATCGCGGCAGCGGCGGCGGCCAGAACAACTCTGCCGCCCCCTCTGGCCAACAGCAGCAACCGTGGCCCAGCCTCCACAATCCATGGGCCGGTACCATACAAATGTGGCCGGGTCCACTCGGCCGCGGCCTCCTTGGCACACGACCGCCCGGGCAGTTTGGCCAGCCTGGCCAGTCCGCTCCCTTTGCTGGTGCTGCTTTGGCGGGCTCTCTCGGCGCTATGGGCCACCCCAATCTCGCGCCAGCCCCGCAGGTCTTCCCTCCAGCAGTCCACGGCGTTGGACTTGCGCAGCCTCTGCAGCCCTCACCAAGCATTTGGAGTGGCTCCACCAGTACTTCACCGGCACCCACCTGGGATCAACAAGCGCTGGCAAACGCTTTCTCCACCGTCTCCCTGACGCAGCCGGCTTCACCCGCGCATGACTGGTATATGGACACAGGTGCTACATCCCACATGGCTTCGGATGCCGGTATCCTCACCCTTTCTCATTCACCATCTCCTCACTCACCTTCCAGTATTGTTGTAGGAAATGGATCTCTTCTTCCTGTTACCTCCGTTGGTTCCACTTGTCTACACAATAATCATAACTCTTTTGCTCTAAACGACATCCTGGTGTCTCCTAATATCATCAAAAACCTCGTTTCTGTGCGTCGTTTTGTTTCTGATAACAACTGCACTGTGGAATTTGACCCCCTTGGTTTCTCTGTGAAGGATCCTCATTCCCGGACAGTGATCGCCAGGTGCAATAGCTCCGGTGACCTCTACCCTTTTTGCTCCTCGGCACCAGCACTTGCCCTCTCCGCTACTACCAGCACCTTGTGGCACCGCCGCCTCGGTCATCTCGGTCATGACGCCCTCACCCGTCTCGCTCGCTCCACCGTCATTCCACCAGGAGCCCCCACCACCATTTGTCATGCGTGTCAACTTGGTCGTCACATTCGTCTTCCGTTTACTAGTTCTTTTACTAGGGCCAAAACACCTTTTGAATTAATTCACTGTGATTTATGGACCTCTCCTATTGCGAGCGTTTCTGGATACAAATATTACCTTGTCATTCTTGATGATTATTCTCATTATGTGTGGACTTTTCCCTTGCGTCTAAAATCCGACACCTTTGCGACTATCTCTCACTTCTTTGCCTATGTGCAGACGCAATTTTCCACCACTATCCGTAGTGTCCAGTGCGACAATGGTCGCGAGTTCGATAATTCTTCGGCTCGTAACTTCTTTCTCACCAAGGGGGCCACCATGCGCATGTCTTGTCCGCACACCTCTCCTCAGAACGGCAAAGCCGAGCGCATGCTCCGATCCATAAACAACATCGTGCGCTCGCTTCTCTTTCAGGCCGGCCTCCCCGGAACTTTCTGGGTAGAGGCTCTCCATACCGCCACCCACCTCATAAATCGACACCCCACTAAGACACTTAGCCATCATACACCCTACTTCGCTCTCTACGGAGTTCATCCTTCCTATGACCACCTTCGTGTCTTCGGTTGTGCTTGCTACCCTAACCTGTCCGCCACAGCCGCCCACAAGTTCTCCCCTCGCTCAGTTCGTTGTGTTTTTCTTGGTTATCCACTTGAGCACAAAGGATACCGATGCTTTGATCCTGTGTCCAACAGGGTTATCATCTCCCGCCATGTGGTTTTCGATGAGCATTCTTTTCCATTTACTGAGTTATCGCCTAGTGTGCCTAGTGCTGCTGACTTTGATTTTCTGGAGGATTTTTCAGCTTCGTCACAGGCGCCCATCGGTCACGGTATTGCTCCGCGTCGTGCCACGCGTGGCCCTGTTGCTGGTTCAGGCGCGTCGCTCCATCCACTGACGCCTGCATGCGAGCCGAACTCTTCTGGGCCGTCTCCCCCGGCGGTGGCCTCTGGTCCTCCCTCGGCAAATGACCATGGTCCACCTCCACCTGGCCCTCCTGACGACGGCCTTCCCACCGAACCCTTCCCAGCTGGGCCCCATGCGGCGTCTGCGTCTGCTCGTGTCATGCCCCTCGCGCTGCCCCCCGAGCTGCCTCAGGTTCCCACTCGGGCGCGAAGCGCGCGGGCTCCCGGTGGTTTGCGCCAACCGGCCATACTCGGTGCTTCACCAGTCGTCCCTCCCGTCAACTCACATCCGATGATTACACGGTGCAAAGATGGTATTCGGCAGCCCAAACACAAAACAAGCCTGCACGTCTCGGCTCTATCTCCTATACCTCGCACGTATCGAGCGGCCCTTGCGGACCCTCATTGGCGTGCTGCAATGGAGGATGAGTTCGATGCTCTACAGGCTAACCACACCTGGGATCTCGTGGCGCGGCCTCCCGGCGCCAATATTGTCACCGGGAAGTGGATTTTCCGCCACAAGTTCAAATCAGATGGCTCTCTGGACAGGTACAAGGCTCGCTGGGTGCTTCGTGGCTTCACTCAACGTCCCGGGGTTGACTTTGATGAGGTATTCAGTCCAGTTGTCAAACCTGCCACTGTTCGCACTGTTCTCAGTCTTGCTACTTCCCGGGACTGGCCAATCCATCAATTGGATGTCAAAAATGCTTTTCTTCATGGCACACTTGATGAGACCGTTTACTGCATCCAGCCGTCTGGCTTTGTTGATTCTTCACATCCTGAGATGGTTTGTCGCCTCAACAAGTCACTATATGGCCTCAAACAAGCTCCGCGCGCCTGGTACAGCAGATTTGCAGGGTTCCTGGTTTCACTTGGGTTTCATGAGGCTAAGTCCGACACCTCTCTGTTCATTCATCGCCGCGGGTCTGACTGTGTCTATCTCCTCCTGTATGTCGACGACATTGTCTTAACAGCCTCCTCGCCTGCCTTGCTTCAGTGGACGATCTCGGCCCTTCAGTCTGAGTTCTCTATGAAGGATATGGGTCCTCTCCATCATTTCTTGGGCATCACCGTCACTCGCCAGCCTTCGGGTCTCTTCCTTAGTCAGCGCCAGTATTGTCTCGAGGTTCTGGAGCGTGCCGGCATGAGTGATTGTAAACCATGCAGCACACCTGTAGACACCAGTGCCAAACTCTCCTCAGTTGATGGCACTCCTGTCTCCGATCCCACCGATTACCGCAGCTTGGCAGGCGCTCTACAGTATCTCACCTTCACTAGGCCAGACATTGCCTATGCAGTACAGCAGGTGTGCCTTCACATGCATGATCCTCGAGAGCCCCATCTTGCCGCACTAAAGCGGATCCTCCGCTATGTCCGCGGCTCTCTCGATCTTGGCTTGGTGATTCGACGGTCTTCCAGTCAAGAGCTGATTGCTTACTCTGATGCTGACTGGGCCGGATGTCCTGACACTCGGAAATCTACCTCTGGCTATGCTGTTTTCTTGGGCAACAACCTGATCTCCTGGTCTTCCAAACGCCAGGTGACTGTGTCCCGCTCCTCTGCCGAGGCCGAATACCGAGCTGTTGCTAATGCTGTGGCTGAGACATGCTGGCTGCGACAGCTTCTTCATGAGCTCCATGCGCCCCCCACACGTGCCACTTTGGTCTATTGTGACAATGTCAGCGCCGTCTACCTCTCCACCAACCCAGTACAGCACCAGCGCACCAAGCATATTGAGATTGACTTGCACTTCGTCCGAGAGAAGGTCGCTCTTGGCTCAGTCCGGGTACTTCATGTTCCCACAACATCCCAGTACGCCGATATCTTCACCAAGGGTCTTCCTTCTCCTATTTTTTGCGAGTTTCGCTCCAGTCTTAACGTACATCCCAATGACGCTAAGACTGCGGGGGGGTGTTAGCTGTACATTATTAGACTCCTGGTTGGTTACGCCTGGTTTGTTGCTATACACGGTATTGTACCTCCAGCCGTATATCTCTCCTAATCTCCCGATCCTACTTCTATAAATCGGTTGAGATATTAAGGATAGATACCGGCATATATATGTACTTCCCGTGATCAATAAACATTGCGTTGAGCCATATCTCAATCTCACAGTGAGGTTCCATTGGTGGAAGTGTGTTGCTTGGCTTGCGCTGTTGGTATGCTGGTTCATTTAATAATTTTGTTAAGTTCTGTTGTCTTGGAAATTGGAGTGCTTTCTTGGTTGAGGCATGGTGAAGGCGCTTTGCAGTCATTGTCAAAATGAGTGAAAATGGTTATTTCTATTGGTTTTAAAGGTCTGTGTTTTGGTCTTTTAAGTTGCAACTCACCGTTTTCTTCGGCTTACTGCTTTTAGCTTGCTCTGCGGTGAGCTAATGCATCATGGTCTCAGGCTGTCAGCCATTTTGTTTATCTGAAATGCCTTTTTAAATTGAGATTTGCTTTGGGAATGGTTATGGCATTCAGCATTTAGATAAGTTGTTCCTTCTATTTAGAAGCTGATGGTTTTGGATACAGAAAGCAGTTCTTTTATTGGTTGTCATGTTGTTTATGATGTTTTAGTAGTTCTAATTTGCAAACATGTGTGGATTTGGTTTCTTTGCACTTTAACTTGCTACCTGTTCTGCCATTTGACGGTAATCTCCATAAATTTTATGTCACGGAATTATGCATCTTTAGATAAATGGTTGTCGACCAATTTTATTAGTGGTGCATGTCGCTGGAAGTTATTCTATAGCTGAAACATTATAATTGTCGTAATTGTGCAAGCAATGCTATATTTTTGGGTTTCTTGTGCACTGGAATTTCTAAGTTTTGGTCCATCAAGATGGCTATTTAGGAAAGAAAGGTTTATCCAAGAGAAACTCCTTTCGAGTTAATTTACGAGTATTTAAATATGTGCTAATTTATGAAGGTAGAATAGGGGCTTTACAGGAAGATTTACTGGCGGATGTTTATAGCATTACTAAGTTCTTCCCATTATGACGGCCTTGCTTAGTTCACCCTTTACATCCCTAATTCTGGAAAACATATATTTTCTTTTCAAAGTTACCATGCTTATTATACTAATTCCCTAAAAGAATGTTCACCATACTAATAAGTATTAAGTAGTTATTAGGTTTTCTCATGGCTCTGATCACTGATGAGAGAAAAGAAACAGTCGATGTTGAGACTTGAGAGCATGAGTGAGAAATCCGAGTCATGAGAACATGTTTCTTTCAATCGGATAATCTGTACATTGTACAAACTTGTCCTTCAATGTATTATACTGGATCCTAGTTGGTTTCTCATTACATGAGCCTGCCAATCTTTTTTTAATGTTGCTGATCAAATCCTACATATATCAGGCGAACAAGTGGCCCTGTCAGGAGAGCTAAGGGTGGCTGGACATCAGAAGAGGTTAGTATTTATCTCTTTTTTTCTTAATACTTGCTTGTACTTCATTTCCAACATGTTCAGTGTATCTGTACTGTAACCTTCTAATGTTAACTGTTTGATATATGGCATCTACCATTACCCTGCTCTGCTATTGCGAATGGGCCTTTTGTTCCTCTTTTTATCTAGCGCTTCTCATTTGGCTGCAGGATGAAACATTGCGCAAGGCAGTTGATGCTTTCAAGGGTAAAAGTTGGAAGAAGATAGGTTTGCTTCTCCTTTGTGCTCTGCATCCTGTACCCAATATTCAACTAGCAATTTCAAAAAAATTAGTAGTCAATAATCATGCATATTTCTCTCCATTGTATGGTTTTATTTGTACTGTTCTCACGTCACAATATTTGTCTATTTATCAGGCAAATAAATATGTTTAATATTACGTACTTGTCATTGGTAGAAGCGAGTCCTCATGGTTTTGACTCCATATCTAACCTAGTTGCCTATTTACTGTTATGTGTTAGACAAATAGATTATGAGTTGAAACTGCAGTCTATGTTGTCATAACTTCCTAATAATCAAGGTGGCATCAGAGTTAATATGTAAAAGAAAAGGGAAGAAGAAAAGGAGGAATCCATCAATAAACATGAATCAGGAAATGCTGCCATTAAGTTCTCTCTTGGAAGATAGCTGAGGAATAGGGTCAGTGACATTGAGTCCAGCGAAACCTTAGCAGACATTGAGAATGTGTTGCATCACACTTCCCATAGAATACCTCAAAGGTGCTTTGTAGCCTTTCTATGTGGAAGCAAAACGGGCATGGGTTAAAATGACAAAGCAACCAGTTTCCAAAAGCCATTAAGGCATTAACATTAGTAATTGAGAGCATCACAATTGAGAAAAAAGTGAAGAGGGATTTTGATGTCGCACAAGAATCTTTGGTAAAACTGAATTCTTGCTGCATATAATGCTGAGTATAGCAGCATGGCACTTATCTTGTTGTGTTGTTTCATCAAAGGGGATAACGTTGTTTTTTACTTTTTGGATATACCTCTTGATAGTTAGGCTCCACATTTCTACTATATTTTATTTTAGCAGGTTTTATGAGGCATGTTTGAGTCATTTTCCTTTTTTTCCTATTCCTCCCTGTATTCTCTTTAAATATTATACGAGGCATGTTTGAATAGAATTCATGTTGCACCCCTATAGGATTTGAAGATCATTTTGAGAATGAGTAATTCATAACAGTGAAAGTTAGCTAGTCAGTGTGTAAATTACATGCTTATTTTTGGAAACTGTACTGTATTTGTTCAAGTATCAATGTATCATAATCTCATATAAGAATTTGCGTGTCTACATATGCAGCCGAATTTTTCCCTGATAGGACAGAAGTACAATGTCTGCATAGATGGCAAAAAGTTCTTAACCCTGAACTTATAAAAGGTCCTTGGACCCAAGAGGTTCGTCAAATATTTCTGATTTTGCTTCCATCAAATCAAAGTCTGCATGTTCTGTATTGTAACTTGTTTGTTCATTGAATCCTTTTACAGGAAGATGATATCATTATCAATATCGTAAAGAAGCAGGGGCCAAAAAAATGGTCCGTTATAGCAAAGTCACTACACGGTCGCATTGGTAAACAATGCCGAGAGAGGTATTCATTTAATGATGTACCATGGATGTTGCAATTAACAAACTATCTGCGAAATGCACATTCATATTCGTACCTCCTAGTTTGTCATTCCTGATTTTCTTTGTCTGAGATAAACTGTGGAAATTATTCAAAGAATGCTTCAGCATAGTTCTGGGTGATTGAAACTGGATGTCACTGAGGCTACCAGCTAATTTGAGCTGCATTTAAAATTCTTATAGATGAGACCTACATTTTTTATTTAGTCCCAAAAACAAGGGAAACTCTAGTTCTCAGTAATGAGGATTGTTGTTTTGATTATGAGCAAGATGCTATAATACAGAGTTTTCAAGTCATTTAGCAGTTCATGAGATCTTGACATCGTACCGTCAACTGTTTTGGACACAAAATATTCAGTGTCCTCCACAATGTCTAGAGATGCCCCACAGAAACATAAAGGCCAGCTCCTATTCACAATACAAGTGCTAACCTAAAAAGTTCCTGTCTTCATATCCCCAAAATCCGCTGGTGCAGCACTCACTGTGCAATTGCATCCCTGGAGCACAGCGAATCTCTTGGCTGGCACGCTCCTTTCTGCTCGTTTTAAAGTTTACCTTAACCTTTAGTGTTTATGTTTTTGCGAGTAGTAGTGTATGTGGGGTAGAGAGTCTTTGATACATAAGGCAAGAAGTGAAGGGATCTGTTGACTGTGATGTAGCCATTGTTTTCTGTTGTTGCATAGAGCTAACAAAGGATGCTCTGATTTGCCGATGGCCTCAAAATTGGACGCTGTCAACTTGTGGTGTCCTTGAAATATGAATGACGTGTCTTAGATCTGATTTTCTATATTTTGTAGGGTTAAATAAAAAGTCAGAATAAAAGTTTCTTCTACATGAATAGTTTTAATTAGAATATTGTTGCTTACCAAAAATAGGACAGATAAAATGGTCGCTTGCCTTTCTTTTGTGGTAGTAAAAGAATTCTTCCTTAGTCATCGGGCTAAATTTCAGCTATTACTTCAATATTAATTACATATATGATATATGATTGTAGTAAGGTTTCTTGCATTTTTTTATTTCTTATATTTATAAGTTTGCCAGAACAAAATACATAACATACATCTCATTTCACTTTTGATGCTGATATAATTTAGATGGCATAATCATTTGGATCCACAAATAAGGAAACAAGCCTGGACTGTTGAGGAGGAGCATGTGCTTGTTAACGCTCATCGTTTCTATGGTAACAAATGGGCAGAAATTGCAAAACTTCTTCCTGGAAGGTACTAATTCACAGCATCCTTCCTCTTGGAAAATTTGTATTTGTTCACTCATTTAGTTTATACTGAATCTCTTTGCTTCCCTGAAAGGAGCTTTAGACAACTAATGTTTTTTCTTTTAGTTTAAAGATTCACACCTTATCGTGCATAGTGTATATGCAAGTCTTTCATAAGAGAAATGCAGGAATGGAACTAGTCATGACAACTTTGTGTATTAGCTCTATACTCTGTTGAACTAAGGATCAACTTGCTGGAGCAATAAACATCGTCTATTTGCCTACTGTTGAGCTGTAGTTTGTCCCCCAGCGGGCCTATTGTTAGGATGCTTCTTATCTCCCCAACTAGAGTCTTAGAGCCTATTCATATTGGCTGCAGCCATGGTTGTTACGGTGTCGCCTCGTCGTCGTCAAGGCGACAACTAGGCATCCCGTCGCCTAGAGCCCGACACCAAGGTCTACCGCCCAACTTACTGAGTTAGGAGCTCGACACTGAGGTCTTGCATTGTAGCAGGCTAGCAGCCGCCACGCTCATGGCACTAAGTCCCATTGCTCCTCCATCCGAAGCTGCCGCCGGTCGGATCTGGAGCCGCACCACCTCTTCCCGAGCCGCATCGGCCGGATCTGGAGCTGTAGCCTCCTCCATCCTCGTCCCGAGCAACACCGCACCCCGAGCCGCACTGGTCGTCTCCGGATCTGGCTGATCTGGTGGCGGATAGAGGCTTAGAGGAGATGGGAGGAGGTGGCGCGCTGATTTGATGGTGACGACGTAGAGGAGCTGGTATGGAGGGAGAGCAGAGAGAGGAGAAGCAGTGGCCGGTGGTGATGAGGTGGCGCGTCGGCGAGCTGGCTCGGCCTTGCCGGCGGCCAGTGGTGGAGAGGTTTGGGGTTGGGGGGAGCGAAATGCTGGGCTCGGCCGGTTGCGGAGAGGTTTGAGCTTGCAATCGCCGGTGGACAGGTTAAATGGAGTGGCGATTTTTAGTCTTTTTGTGATTTAGTCCTCTTAGTTTCTGAAAATTACGAATAGACCCTTCCTTCAATTACTTTCTTTTGATTTAGACCTCTTAAGACATGGTTATTTAGATAATTTATGTCCAGGTGCCTCGATCTCGTTGCGACTTATCGGAGCGTCGTGACAACCTTGGCTGTAGTCGATGGCTCTTGGCTGAAAAAGAATAGTAGCGGCTGAAAGAAGTGGCTTTTCGAAGGAGAGCGCGAGCGGTGTGGAAAGTGAGGGAGAGATGCGTTCACAAGACGGGAGTGAGGTGTGGGGTACATGATGCGTCTGTGACTCTTTGCCTTATCTTCGGAGTGCGATGAGAGCGAAAGAAGTGGAAAAGCCGCTTCGGGAAGCCGGATGTTTATATCGGCTTTTGGCTTCTTTAAGCAAAAGTCAAAAGCAGAAACTAATATGAATAGGCCCTTAGTCAAAGTTTAGTTTGGAGTTTTAACAGTTGAATCCTTTTTTTGAAGGGTACAATGCAGATGCACACTCAACGCACACCTCACACATCACTCACGCGCACATACACGTGTGCGCTTACTACACACGCCTACGGATAACTGTTGATCGGAGGCCTCCGGAGCATGGGCACATGTTGTACCACTTGGTGTGCACGCACGTGTGTACCCCTTATATTTTGGTGAGCACACTCGCTGAACACGAGGTTTGAACGCGGGTGGGCAGGGTGCTCAACGACAGCCCTTACCAACTGAGCTATGCTCAGCCCTTTTGAAGTTTGGTGTATATCCTTTTAGGATTAGGTGTTGTTTAGGACAAGTCCTCTATATTAACCTTTTGTAATCTTTCCTTTTGTAATCGTTGTTATTTGATGTGTGCATTCCTCTTTATGGTTATTCTTGGCATAGTAGATGCAAGATCTCAACATGTGTTTAATAAGTCGATGTGTTGAACATTTTTTTTTGGGGGAAAATTGCTACACCCCCTACATCTGTGTTTTGAGCAGTTTGAATGCATTACGTCACTTTACTTTCTTGTCATTTCTGAAGTTCTGTTTCTGATGGTCCTATATATAAAGTTATGCCATTTGTTCATTAATATAAATTACCTCACTGAATCGAATAACTGTTACTGCACAACTGCTTATATTTTCACCTTGTGCTGATGTAAGTTTGTTATTGTCTCCAGGACAGATAACTCGATAAAGAACCATTGGAACAGTTCATTGAGAAAAAGGTTAGATGAGCACAACACGAGGCATGTTCTGCCAGTTCCAGCACATGTCATTCATAATGATTTGAAGCATGTAGCAAAGCGGCCACTTGCTGAGAACCATATTGACTTGAATAAAGAGCCCAATATCAGTTTGAAAGACCGCTCAGGAATACCTGAACATTCTGATCCTGCCCCTCTTCCACGGGTATGCAGTTTGAAAGATACTAAGGGTAGTTCAGATTTCCTCTCTCTTTCCATGCCAACTGCTCAGCCAGTAACTTCATGTGAGGCATCAGTAGCTGATGATTCTGCTGTTGCTTTAGCAATTCAGGGGTTGAAAATGGCTTCTGTTCATCTGAAGGGCGTGGAACTAAACTTTGTTTGTGAGAAGGGTCTGGAAATCAATTCGCTCAATGATAAGGGCATGGAAATTGATCACATAACAGATAAAATGGGGCGTTCAAGAGCAGCTAAGCCAGAAGGTGAAACAGCCAATAATGGATGTGAATCATCCTTGCAGAATGAGGCTCACTCCTTTGGTTCTCTTTGTTATCAGATACCTAAGCTAGTAGATATTGTCCCTGCTCATTCCCCAGTTTTTTCAACACATAATGTACTGGAACACTCTGGGGATGGAATTCACTCACCCATTGGCTATACTACCCCCTCCTCTCCCAAGGATCGAGAAAAATCAGATCAGCTAAGTGTTGAATCAATATTGAAGAGTGCTGCTGAAAACTTCCCAAGTACTCCTTCAATACTGAGAAGAAGAAAAAGGGAGAAACCAACTCCTGCTCAAGATAGTGATTTGAAGATTGATATATTAAAAAGTGACAGTTTTCACACTCCCATAGGAAAGTGTACTACAGATAGCCCACATTCATTCAAAACTGCAACATTTTTGTCCTTGGGTCCTCCAGATGACCAAGGGTTGCCTGCTGCTTTCAGGAGTTTTGATGTTTCCCCTCCATATCGACGAAGGTCGAAAAAAATGGCTGTCTTGAAAACCGTTGAGAAGCATCTAGACTTTTCATCTGATGGAATGGATATTTGTGATACCACCGGGATTGTGAAATATGCTTGCCGGAATTCTGAAAGCACCAATTCCTGCACCACCGGGATTGTGAAATCTGCCTGCCGGAATTCTGAAAGCACCAATTCCTGCACACGTGTTTCAAACATGCAAGATAAGAAAATGGATGGGCATATGATTGCATTGGAAATTTTAACCAAGGACTTTGCACACACAACAAAGTTAGATGCAACCTAATTCTGCAGTATTCTGGTATGATAGCATGCTTTTTAATAGGGTACTTCTGCATTTGCGGCATATACAATGATAAAGACGTATTTATCCAAGCTTAGCTGGCAATTATACGTTGACTTAACCCCACATTTTGTATGCACAGAGGTCCTTGAAATTATTTGATCATGGGATTAGTATGTAAGATTTATTTTCCCTACCTTGCAGAAACAACTGTCAATCTGCTGAAGTAGGCAAGAACTGATGCGTCTAAACTGGCTGTTATTCCTAAGCGCAAGTAGAAAGCATTGACTGGAGAAACAGGATCTCTTTGCAGTTTGGTTGAACTACCTGGTACAGAAGAGTCATTTTCCCTTCCATCTCTCCTTGGTGGGGTGTACAAAGTCATCTCTATATTCTAGTGATACCTTTTTTCGACAGAAAAAAAATACATTACTACTTACATTCTGTGAGCTCACAATTAGTAATTCAATTTTAGAAGGCTCACAACTGTGTACAAACGAAAACATAGCTTTATAAACTTACAGTTAATAAGATTCCAGATAGTTTTTTTTTCTTAATCAACATTTGGACTCTTATCAGCTATGCAATGAGACAACTGTACATCAGCCGGGTGTTCAACGTCTCATTGTAGTTTGTACCGTCTGTCTGCAGGCATTTGGCTGGTTCCTAGTTGGAAGGCAAATCCGGTTGCCTTCCATATATGGGAATCAGTACAAAACTGCCAGTGACATGCAGCCCGGCATATACAAGCAACCATAAGCTCTAGGTACACTGGGCAAGGAATTTAAAGACTTGTTACGATGGTTAATTGGATTGTCGTAAAAGAAAAGGATTATTGAAAAAGCCCATCTACGAGGGGGAGTTTATAATAAAACTATATATATATATATATATATATATATATATATATATATATATATATATATATATATATATATATATATATATATATATATATATATATATATATATATATATATATATATATATATATATATATATATATATATAGGACGAGTGTTTCATGCACCAAGGTGCCTAGGCACCAATATCAATACCCGTTGATTTGCTTCGAGATTCGCAACGTTTGATGTGGGCATCTTCATATACCCATAAAAAAGTATATTTGAGATATCAAGCTCCGAAAAAATTTAAATTCAACTTCAGTTTAATTAGTTTGAACTATTTTTATGGTATATACTCACTGTAGTTGCATTGAACTCAAAAGTAGTTCAAACTAGTTTGAACTGAGTTCAAAACTTACTTACCATAAATATATCAAGGGTATAAAACATTTTCATACCCAAACTCAAAAAAATTATCAATCATACACGTGTATCGGATGTTGGTGCCTAGGCACCATGGTGCCTTATGTAATTTTCCTTATATATATATGAAAAATACTTTTTACTCCCGGGTGTAATTACACCCACCTCTAATATACCATCTAAACAAACTTGAAATACTCCTTTATCACTTTAGGTATACTCGTATACTAATTATAATAGGGGCACCATGGTGTCTGGGCACCAAACTTCCCTGCCTTTGGATTACTTTTAGATGTGTGCTAGTGTAATTGAGACTTTCCATCCATGATTAAGACTTTTTATTTATGATTGATTTACCATGCATGATATATTATATACCATTGCACTAGCATGCATCTAAAAGCAATCCAAAGGCAGGGAGGCTTGGTGCCCGGGCACTCTGGTGTCCCATTTCAGCGTCCTATATATATATATATATATTATAGCTGGTTGCAAATTCACCTCTAAGGACCAAATTAGTTGTTGAAGCTGATACATGGCGTTTACTTGGCAATCCGAGTGGACTAGTCCTATGCACTATGAGCAGAGAAGATGTGTCAGCGTAGAATAGGGCGCATAGGGTGAGAGCAAGAGAATAAAGCGCAACACAAAAATAGGAGAATAGAGGGACAAGGAACAAGGAACAAGGATAATCATGAGCAGTCTCTAATGTTGCGGCGGCGTGGGTGGATTCTCGTGATCTCTATGGGTCTGTTTGGTTGCCTGCATGAGGGTGGCTCGCACCAGCGCATGCAGGGAGATGGTGTTTGGTTGCCTGCATGGAGGAGAGAGCCTGCACGAGTGGATGCAAAAAATCAACTGGAGCCAGGCTGAGGAGAAACGTGGCTGAGGAGCTTCCCTCCTCAGCTGCATGAGCACACGCAGGCAACCAAACAGCCCCTATAAGACTCAGGCGTGATCCCTCAGCTAGAGACAACCAAACTAGTAGTTCTTGACTTAGGAGTGGGGATTTGTAACCACATAAAATTTGTGAGTAAGTTTTTAACGAACTTTGAGATGCAGGTGTGTTTTTGACGAACTCCTCCACTTACAGGTGGGTGTTTACTATGCGTTCTAATGAAGAAGGGAAATGTACAAGGCAGGTACGGTTGACAATTTTGTTCTCACTAATTAAAATACTGGGTCCAATAATGGCAAGCAACTTTTTATTCACCAACAATTAATCACCAAAACATTCCTTCTGCCGATTACAAGGGAAAAAGGTATTATGGCCTATTTATATTGGCTGCAGCTAATGACTTTTGACTGTGGCTGATGGCTTGTCGCTGAAAATGAACATTAGTGGTTGAAATAAGTGACTTGTAGAATGGGAACGTGAGTGGTGGGGGAATGAGTGAGATATGTGTGTGTGAGATGGAAGTGAGAGGAGTGGGTGCGTGATGCACCCGTAACCCTTTGCTTTATCTCTAGAGCAAAACGGGAGTGAGAGAAGTGAAAAAGATCACTTTGGGAAGCGATGTGTTCATATAGGCTTCTGGTTTCTCTAAACAGAAGTCACAAGTAGAAGTCAATATGAACATGCTCTAACTGAAGGCATACAAAGTCAGCTAGGAAGAAGCTAACTGTCGATACAACATACTGATGTCTTCAGTTAGGAATTGAAAAGTGATAAACACATTGTAGGACCGAATACGACGACTAGAGATGGGTGAATCGAAGTCAACAAGAATACATGACCTTTTCAAATCTTTTCTTAAAGTAGAAGCACAACTCCAAGTTTTTCACTCCAATAACTATTAGAAATTATAAAGTTCAGAGGCCAATCATCCATACAAAAATACCTAAACAAAACTACGCAAAATCGGTAGTTCCGCTATAGTAAACCGGTAGTATCGCTTCTATGGTAAAATCAGCACAGGAAATAGTAAATCAACACGATTTCAAAATAAAAAAACTGATGGAACTTTTGATCTATTGATTCGAATAACATGAATCTTGGTAGCATATTTATTAGGATGTTAGGAACCTATTCTAATTAACGACTGAGAATCATTGCTAAAATTCTGATCTTTTTCATTTAAATGAAGGGAGCACTAAAACTGGACAAAAGAGAAAAATCTTGATCTACTCTTGCTCGTGAGTCTTAGAAGATCTAGATGACTCTGGATGGGTTCTTGAGAGACCATGTGGAGGTATCCCCATGTTTGTGATGAGTAATTGACGCTTGTGTTAGAGAGTTTGAGTTTGTTTTGGGTATTCTAGGGTTGAGTACCTTTTACTAATGCTACTGTTGATTATGCTGTTTCGTGCGGTGCTATGTGACGATTTGCTTGTCTGTGTGACTGTAGGACTTTGGAGCTAGGTCATAGTGAGGCGTGGGAGGACCGGGACTAGGCACAGGAGGTGTTGAGGTCCAGACGGTCGGAGATGCCGAAGATGATCGAGGCTGCTGAGGTGGTTGCGAGCCGGGAGACGAGGAACCAGAGCTGGAGCTACCGGTGGTGGACACGACGGGCAACGACGAGCGGACCGGGACTAGGCTTAGGGAGGAGTCGGAGGTCCAGACGGTTGGATGTCGGTTGCGGTCGTGTGCGATGGAACAGACCAGGACTAGACTCAGGTGGAGTCGGAGGTCCAGTCGATTGGAGTCGGGTGGACACGACGGGCAGCGACGAGGTGGATCGGGACTAGGCTCAGGGAGGAGCTGAGATCCAGACGGACAAGATGCCGGGTGCGGTCGTGTGCAGCGGAGCGGACCGGGACTAGACTCAGGGAGGAGTCGAGGTCTAGACGGTCAGAGTGCCGGTTGCGGGAAACTTCCGGGAAGGTGCTTGAGGGGCAATTTGGAGAATTGACTCAAGTGGCTGGTTTCCCTCCATTTTCCTGGAAAGGGTTTGACCCTTGCCTCATATGGTGTGTGAGGTTGGGAGTGGAAGGTGGCTGCCCTTTCTTGATTTTCTCCTTTGAGGGTGAGCCTGGTTGTTAAAAGGAGAAGAAGAGAGCTGGGGTAAGCAAGGGGTTCAGAGCTCAGTGCAGTGCTCTGTGTGTGTGCGTGGGTTCCTCTCAAGCATGTAGTGAGGAGTGACTTTTCTTCTCAATTGCGTATGGGGACGTAGTGAGATGGTTGTAATTCCTGTGTAATCATTCATCTCTTTGTATCAATTTGAGATATCTTTTGCTTGAGATGGATTGAGTTCTCCCTCTCTGGGTTTTGTCTTCTGCTCTGGCTGTTGTTCTGTGTTCCTCTGTCTTTTGATTTGATTTTTGTTTGTGAAGCTGCAAAATGGATTGCTCTGAACCGGGTATAGCCTAAAGGCGATTTGGCCAGACCAATCCTGAGAGCAAAAGGCAGAATTAAATGATTTTCACTTTTCTCAGGGATGTGCTTTAGTTCCTCTGTTCTCCCCTTTCTAGGGTTTGATGTCAGGGCAACATTGGTTTACTCTTGATGACCTGGGAAAAGTGGTTCAAGCTTCACATTTGCTTGTCTTAGAATGATTCTCAGGGTATTGCAGAGATTCATGAGCAAAGGATCAAAGGATAATGAGAAATATGATTTTTCATCCTTTCCTGCTGATACTTTCTGGCAAAGACAGTAATCTCTGCTTACATTTGGTTTGAGTCTGCATTTCCCCCTCCCTGAGGTCTCAAAGCTATTTAGATTAAGGTCTTGCTCTTGTGGCCTGAGAAGAATAGCAGTATTTCACAAATTTCCCTGAGTTCACCTCCCTTCAGTATTTTCTGTGCAAAATCTTGAGTCGGCAGCCTGCTGAGCGCTCTGTTTTCGGGCGCCCGGTCAGACCGCTAACCCTAGAGGTCAGACCGCTCGGATGCCGCCGGTTAGACCGGTCCAGCAATGCTGGTCAGACCGGCCATGTATCTCCGGTTAGACCGAGAGCCTTTAAGCAGTTGGGCCGGGCCAGCAGGGGCGGTCAGACCGGCTTCAAGCCGGCGGTCAGACCGGTCATGTACCGGCGGTCTGACCGGTCATGTACCGGCGGTCTGACCGGCCTAGCTTGTGCGGTCTGACCGGCCAGCCCTGTTTTCTCTTAACTTGTTTTTTGCTGCATGCTTTGCTTCAGTGTTTATGTGTTGCTTTCATCTCTGTTAGTTTAAGATTCCAGTGTGCATGAGCATGCCTTCTTCATAGCTTCCATAGCTATCGGAGAAGAGTTTTCGAGTGGATACTTTGGGGGCGATTTTTAAGAGGCACCATTCACCCCCCTCTGTTGCCATTTTCGATCCTACAGTTCTCATATATCATAGCAAGCTAAATCACAGCACAAAATCAAGCCAAAACCCCTACAAGATCAAATCACCAAATCAACTCTAGCAAAACTAGGCAAACTTAAAAGCTTTCCATAGAAAGTTCCTAGATGGATGGTATGTGATTTCTATGAGATATCTCCACCTCTTAAACGTCTTTGGCATGAAGAAAGATTAAGAAGAGAGAAATCCAAATAAGAAAACCAAACAAATAAAAAACACAAGAGCGAATCCATAGTACGACTCATTTGAGCAAACTTTGGACATTCATTTCACTTTGAGAGAAATATTTTATAGCCAATCCCTCAAGATAATAAAGCTCTAAGCATATAGCACGCACCCAAAAGGATCCAACACAATGAAGCCCTAACCCTAATCTCTCCCCCAATCTCTATATGACTAAACTTAACACAAGACTTATACAGTGAAGGCTTCCACCTCATATCAAATCAACCACTCCTTAGTGGATCACACCACTTATATATAAACCCAGTAACTCACACACAAATAGACTTTATACTCTCGCACACTTACATCTTTTTCAAAGCACGACTTCCCAAAGGGTCCATAAACTCAATAAGATACTCTAACCACAAAGATATGACCTAAACCACTTAGACTAGCATTGCAGTTTTGCAAACTGTCACTCCACTTGATATTAGACAATTTTCTGAATTGCCATCCATCGGTCTTCACGAACGATGCGATGCCCATGACTTGTCACCAAGATTGTACGCCTATGCCGAGGCCATCACCATTTGAAACAACCAAGTTCTATGGCACACTAACATCACACCACAATCCATGATGCCCAATGCCTTGCTGTTAAGTTCGCACGTCTGCTCCGAGAAATGTCACCACTTGAAACACACAAATCCAATTGGCACACTACATGCACGTATTGCCTCTTCACGACCCTTATCTTTCACACGTGCTTCTCAGTTTGAGATGTTGCTCCTCCCGGACTTACGTGACACACCATGCCCTTAGGACCACTTCTGTAGTGTCGGTCTTGCCATTGCTTGTAACAATTATCAAAGCACCTGCGCACCAAAGAACAAAGCAATCGATCTAAGCATAAATGACATTCACTTGACTCTTAATTAGCAAACATATGTATAGACATACCATGACACACATGCACGGACTCCCATCGTGACTAACACTACCGAAACTATCACTCAAAACTATCTCGGCACAGGGGCCAGTCTGACCGTAGCACCCATACTGGTCATACCGCCTACTCCACACCGGCCATACCGCCTTGCAAAGACTGGTCAGACTACTTCACTTCGGTCATACTGCGATTACAACATCGGTACTACCACACTAGGTCTCAGCCCAAAAACTCTAAAAAGACATTCTTGGAAAAATAGCTACAGACAACTACAGGCTAGTACTACCTTTTCGGCCGGTTAAACCATGACACAGGCCGGTATTACCGTTTTGGCCAGTCATACCGCAACACCCTTGTCAGTATGACCGTCAGCTCTAGACAGCAGTAAATCCAAATGCAATTTCTCAAAATCAAACTTAAATAACAAAAACAAGGCACAAGCAATGTTAAAAACTCATTACTCTCATGGAGCTGTCACCACATGATCTTACACACACCAATACAATCGAATTAAACCACAACAAAAGCACACATCATGATTCACTGCACGCAGAAGGACACACTAGCTTGATCGAACGGCCGGTGTTGTCTAGTGTTGGAATTAATCTTGTTATCGAGTCTAGTTGTGTCATGCATTAGAGCTTGCCGTGCATTAAGTAGCATTAGAGTTTCCGGTTCCATTTAAGCTTGACTCCTTTCATTGTTCTTTGCCTTTGGGAGTTCCAATACACATCTAATCTTCATGAAAACAAATAAAAACTAATGATATATGATTTTATAATGAGTTATGCAATAGTACGAGATTACGTGAAAGTGGCATATAAAGTGTGCATGGAAGAGCATAAATGAAGCATTATATATTAAAAACATGGTGTCGTAGGGATGGCCCCCACCTAAACCCAGCAGGCCTGGTAGGAGATTATAAGGCCCAGAATAGGCCATGTGTAATGACATACCTGCCCCCAGAGGGGATAACCAGATGTAAGGGTATAACTGTAAAAAGCACTCCTCATGTATATATATATGAGCACATGCCATGGGGAGAACCAGGCCATTACACTCATCTTCATCACTCTCCACTACCACCTCTCTCTTTGTTTGGCCCGTAGCCACAACAGTTGGCGCCGTCCGTGGTAGGGCTGTGCATTTTTCAACCGAACCGAAAAAACCGACCCGAAAAAACCGAACCGAACCGGTCAACTCGGTTTGACCGGTTTTTGGTATTCGGTACGGTTTTTAAATTTTGGGGTTTTTTGGCATTCGGTTTTTTCGGGAAAAACCGGCTAAAAACCGAAAATACCGAAAATACCGATCTTGCTGCTCTGCTGACTGCTGTTCTTCGGTAGCAGGTTGTGCAATTGTCCGGGCCCATGAGGCCATGAGTGCAAATGTTCTGCGGCCGTGCAGCAGGTTGTGAAAGAAATAAAGGCCCATGAGACATTGAGTGCAAACTGCCATCCGTTCTTTCTTTTTTTTGCCTCGCAGAAGTGATTAAGTGATGATGCAATCACCTGATGAGTGAAGCTAGCGTTAATTTCTTCTTTTCTAAGTGAAGTGAAACATTAATATTCTTTTTTTCTTAGCACAGACGCATTGCACAAGTAACCCTATGAGTGATGACGTTTCTTTCTTTCTTTTTTTGCTTTCTTTCTTTAGCAGTTGCGCTTCGGCTTTGATGCTTCGTCTCGCTAGTCATTATATCGTTTGCAATTCGCGTCAACTTTGGTAAATATGGTATTTACCGATACCGCACCGAAATAAATTGGGATTTACCGATACCGAACCGTACTTCTAAAAAACCGTATATTACCGAACTACAAACACCGTATTTACCGTATATACCGTATATACCGAACCGATTAAACCGAAAAAACCGATTGCACAGTCCTAGTCCGTGGGGAGGACAAGGACAAGCCTGAAGACCGAAGAAGAAGGATGGCACCGAAAAAAGCTTCGTCAGCGGTGGCGAAGGGAAAGAAGGCGGCCGGGCCGGAGCGTCGTATGAGTACCAGGGCTTCGGCATCGGCAGCGGCGAGTGCGGGTGGCGACGCAGGCGAGGTGGCCGAGGACGTCGACGTTCGCGCGGTGACGACCAACCCCGTCACCGGCACCGCGACGACCAACCTCGTCACCGGCACCGCGACGACCAACCTCGTCACCGGCACCGTGACGACCAACCCCGTCACCGGCACCGCGACGACCAACCCCGTCACCGGCACCGCGACGACCAACCCCGTCACCGGCACCACGGCGACCCACCCCGTCGCCGGCGTTGCGGTGGCAAACCCGGCGGTCGAAGACGTCGACGCTGGTGCGGTGACAACCGACCCCGCCGACGCAACGACAGCCGACCCCGCCGACGCAACGACAGCCGACCTCGACGCCCCCGCCGCGACCCTTGCCGGCAGCGCGGACCGGGCGGTTCGAGGTAGCCACGATGGAGCGACTGGCAGCTCGGGAGCTCGCGACGCGGTCGTGCCCGCGCCGATCCGCCCGTTGGGAGTACCGGCGACCCCGCCCGCACAGGCGGTGGAAAGCGCCCTACTGGCGGCCCTCAACGCGTTCCAGCGGGAGCTAGGGGACCTTCGCGGAGCCGTCCGATATATGCAAGAGGCTCGGAGCCAGCAGGCCGCACCAGTAATCGCGACCGAGCCCACGCCGGAGAGGGCGGACAGTCGCGAAGCCCCCACGTCTAGCCGCGTGCCGCTGCAGCGCGTAGACCCGGAGTCCCCGCTTTCGGCAGAGCTGCAGCAGGCGGCATGGCCCGAGGACTTCAAGTTCCCTAGCGCCGTCGACTCATACAAAGGCGACACGGACCCCGTGAGTTCGTGCGCGTATACGAAACCACGAAGGCGAAGGGACTTCCCCTCGTGCTGCAAGGAGTGGCGCTCTCTTGGTTCTTCACCATAGAGCCGGGCTCCATCTACGCGTGGGAGCAGCTTCGCGTCCGCCTTCACAACAACTTCCAAGGAAACTACGTCGACCGAGTCGACGCGGACCAACTCTTTGCGGTGAAGCAAAAACCCTCGGAGAAGCTCCGGGACTACTTCAAACGCTTCGCCAAGATTCGATGCCAAGTGAAAGACGTTAACGAAACCACCATCGTTAATGCAGTCATACAGGGCCTTCGTCCGGGCCCGATGGCCGAGTACAATGCGCGAAAGCCAATCAAGACGGTGGCGAAGCTCTTCGACAAAATGGAAGAATACGCCAGGGCGGAAGAAGACGCGCGGCGAAGGTAAGGTGACGACTCCGACACCAGCCAGGCCGGAGCCTCAGCAAAAGCCGAAGATCCGCCGAAGGGCAGTTCTTCGAAGGGAAAACGTAAGCAGGAGTCGTCCAGGGATGCGCCCGACCGCAGGGACGCCTCGCATAAGGAGTCGTCCGATCAGCCCAAGCGCGGCCAGCAGAGGTCGAGGCGAAACCGGTACGTCTTCGGCATTGAAGGCGGTTCCGACGAGGGTGCTCCCGCGGGCCGAGGCGGTCGGGGGCGCCGTGGCCGGGGGCGCGGCCGTGGCAGGGGCCGTGACGATAAGAGTCGTGGAGATTACGACGACCAGCACCAGGGACTGTGGTGTGTAGTCCACGACCGTGGCAACCATGATACCCGCACCTGCACCTCCATCGCGGCGCTCCGCGACAGCGTCGCCAGGGACAGGAACCCGGAGACGCGTCCGCCTGCGGTGGCCCACGTCCAATTCCCGTACGAGGCCCCCGTGCAGGTACAGGCGCAAGGGATGCAGCCCCAGGAAGGCACCTTACGGATCCAAGCTCACGTACAGCAGCCTTGGGAGGGCCTCCTGTCGCTGCAGGCCCCAGACGCAACCCACCGCAGGGTCATTAACGTCATATCCGGAGGCTCTGCGCTAGAATTCGCCTCGGCACGGCAGCAGAAGGCCTATGCGCGAAGACTACATCACGCGGCGGCATACCCAGCGCAAGCACCGCCGGATTGGGCGCAGCACGAAGTTACATTCACACCCGACGATGCCCAGGGTGTGGACTTCCCTCATCAGGACCCCCTGGTCATCCGGGTCACTATCGCGGGATGCGACGTGGGGCGCGCCTTGGTGGACGGCGGTAGCTCCGCGAACGTATTGTTTGCGGTGGCCTTCGACCAGATGGGGATCCCTCGAAGCCGCCTAGGGCCCTCGGGAATCCCACTGCAGGGCTTCGGGGGACAGCCCCTGCGGGCGCTGGGCCAAATAGGTCTTCAAGTCTCCTTCGGCCAAGATGACAATGTGCGGGCCGAAGATGCCACCTTCGACGTGGTCGACCTTCCGTACCCCTACAATGCCATATTAGGGCGCCCAATCCTCAACTCCTTCGGCGCGGTACCACATCACGGCTATCTATGCATGAAGATCCCGGGTCCCCGGACCATCATCACCGTCCGAGGCGACCAGGATATGGCTCGGCGCATCGAGCCAGGTACCAGGTGCCCGCGTCACGAAGCCCAACGGCGCTCCTAGAGCTGGCGTCACAGCGCGGAGGTCCGCGGGGCCATTCAGAGGCGCCTTGACCGGCCCTGCAGATGTCTAGCGACTAGAGGCTTCGGCCGCACCAAGGGCAAACGGTTAGTATATTCATCCCTTGTAGTTGCTCACCCGCGCAAACGGGGATGTAATGAAGATCGCCGTTTGTCGCTAATCTTTCTTCATCACGCGCAAGTACGCGGTGAAGGCGCGCGCAGGCTTAGCCAGCGCGCGCGTTCCCACAGTATAAATCGAAGTCGCACGTTCGCGTGTGCACTCGCCGTAGCCAAAGGTGACGGGCCTGAGTATAAACAAAGACGCACGTTCGCGTGTGCACTCGCCGTAGCCAGGGGTACGGGACTGAGTATAAATCGAAGTCGCACGTTCGCGTGTGCACTCGCCGTAGCCAAAGGTGACGGGCCTGAGTATAAACAAAGACGCACGTTCGCGTGTGCACTCGCTGTAGCCAGGGGTACGGGACTGAGTATAAATCGAAGTCGCACGTTCGCGTGTGCACTCGCCGTAGCCAAAGGTGACGGGCCTGAGTATAAACAAAGACGCACATTCGCGTGTGCACTCGCCGTAGCCAGGGATACGGGACCGAGTATAAATCGAAGTCACACGTTCGCGTGTGCACTCGCCGTAGCCAAAGGTGACGGGCCTGAGTATAAACAAAGACGCATGTTCGCATGTGCACTCGCCGTAGCCAAAGGTGACGGGCCTGAGTATAAAAAAAAAGACGCACCGGGGGGACGCCCTCGCGCGCACCAGTCTACGGACTTTAAATAAGACGTAGCGTCGAGGTCCGCCTCCGCACGCACCAGTCTACGGACTTTAAATAAGACGTAGCGTCGAGGTCCGCCTCCGCACGCACCAATCTACGGACTTTAAATAAGACGTAGCGTCGAGGTCCACCTCCGCACGCACCAGTCTACGGACTTTAAATAAGACGTAGCGTCGAGGTCCGCCTCCGCACGCACCAGTCTACGGACTTTAAATAAGACGTAGCGTCGAGGTCCGCCTCCGCACGCACCAGTCTACGGACTTTAAATAAGACGTAGCGTCGAGGTCCGCCTCCGCACGCGCGAGTCTCCGGACTATAAAGGAAGACGTAGCGTCGAGGTCCGCCTCCGCACGCACCAGTCTACGGACTTTAAATAAGACGTAGCGTCGAGGTCCGCCTCCGCACGCGCGAGTCTCCGGACTATAAAGGAAGTCGTAGCGTCGAGGTCCGCCTCCGCACGCACTAGTCCACGGACTCTAAATAAGACGTAGCGTCGAGGACCGCCTCCGCACGCGCGAGTCTCCGGACTATAAAAAAAAGGGGGGGCTAGGCGTCGAGGTCCACCTCCGCCCACGCCAGTCTACGGACTATAAAAAGGCGAGGTGCCGAGGTCCGCCTCCACATACGCCAGTCTACGGACTATAACAAGGCGAAGTGCCGAGGTCCGCATCCGCCCACGCCAGTCTACGGGCTGTAACAAGGGGAGATGCCAAGGACTACCCCCGCAGGCGCCGTTCTAAGGAACCCTTGCGCAGCTGCTTCGCCAACGGTGGCATCAACACACATCGCATATCCAGGAAAGCTGCATACCGGAAAAATCACATGTACAAAGGTCCGGCAACATCCTTGCCGCTCTAAGCCGCTATCCCGCGGGTTCGTCCTTAACACGTGCTAAAGCTGGGGCCTCGCTCGAAGAAGGCCGGCCCGCCCAAAAGTCCAGCGACTCTTCGGCCCTTCGCCAGCGTCGAAGGCACCGCCGGGTTGAAAGGTCGGCCGCAAGAAGCCGGCCCCAGCAAGGAAGCTGCCCGGGATATAGGCGAAAGTCAGAATGCATGTAGCAAGTGTATACTTCATTGGCAAAAAGAAGGAGCAGTACAACACACGCCTACACCTAGGCACCACGGCGTCAGACCTGCGGGTTCCCGGCGCCTTCGGAGGGCCCAGCGCCGCCCTCGTCGCGTCGAGGGACCCCGTCCAGAAATTGGCCGAGGCTCCCCGTCCCGTAGAGCGACTTCCGGAGCTCGACCCGTGCAGCATCCGCCCCGACGTAAGCCCAGATCCGGTCGAAGAAAGGGCCGAGGGCACGGCGAGCGGAGCGGACGGCGCTAGACATTACTCCGGCCCCGCCAGGCATCTCCAGCTGAGGGTCATCCAGCCCGGCGACGTGCGTACAACCGCGGTGCTGCAGGAGCGCGCACACCAGGCATGCCGACGTGTACGCGCAGTGGGTGCCAAAGGACATCGCCGCGCCGTGCGCGACGTTGGCGGCATCCCCGACCCAGCGGAGCGTCCGAGACAACTACTCCGGGCCGAAGGCGCGGTCCGGCACCTCAGTTACCAGCCCTTGAAGATGGCTCTCCAGCGCTTGCATGGCGTCCCACGCAACCACCGAGGCGTCGCCAAGCGTCTGGTTACGCTCCGCTAGAGTCAAGGCAAGCTCGCCTTTTTCCTTCTCTAGCGACGCGACCTGTTCCAGGAGCCCATCTCGCTCCGCCGCAAACCTCTGTTCAGCAGCTGCCGCGGCCGACTCCCGCGCTGACGCAACAAGTCCCTCGGCGTGTGCCCTCGCTCCGGTGCATTCTGCTTCCAGCTGGCGGAGGCGGGCGTCCTGGGCAGAGCGAGCTCCAGAGGCTTCGCGCAGCTCCTCCTCGGCGGCCCGCAGCCTATCCTCGAGCGCCGTTTGGCCACGAGCATAGGCCGTTTGCAGGGCCTGCCCCAGCACAAGTGTCTGCAGAAGGGAAAGACTTAGTAAGCTCAGCTAGCCCAGGCGTTGTCGCAGGAGTACTTACCCTCACACCAGACACCTCGAAGGCGTCCACGAGGCGCCCCGCCCCGTAGGCCTGCAGCACTTGCGGGTCGACACTGGTGGCCGCGTCATTCACAATCCCGCGCCACGCCCTCAGCGTCTCCGGAGGCGGCACAAAGTCCGCGGGGCTTATGCGCGCGGAGGCCCTGGGTTCCGTCAAGTGCTCCCCCTCCGGAATGAGCAATGCTGCAAACCGCGATACAGGTGAGCACCCCAAGGCATAAAAGCATACACCAGAATAAGCTAAGCCGCCGTACCCTCGGTAGCAGAAGGAATGGTCCCGCCGCGGGCAGAAGCCTCCGCGTTCGGGGAGGGTGACGTCTGTCCCTGCGCGGCGGGAGGCGTGGCCAGAGGGGCAGAAGGCGCGTAGGCCGCAGGGCCCCCGGCGCTTGCGCCGGAGTCCCACAAGCTTCTGATGCCCGTGGCCACGACGAATCCCCGCGGTGTCCGGTGGAGCTCCGGCCGCACACACGGCCGTTTGGCCGGGGCAGCCAGCAGCGACACCGCCCCCGCAGCCGTGGTTGGGGAAGACCCCGCGGCTGCCGCGCCCGGGGGCGAAGGTTCCGCGGTGGCAGTTGTCGCAGGGGGCACCTCGGTTTCGGCTGCTGTGGGTAAAGGCAGCACGGCTCCGTGCGCCCCCGCGGGGGGCGCCTCCGGCACCACAGCGGCCGCGGCCGAAAGCTCCACCTCGGCATTGCCGGTCCGCACGGGTTCCGCCTCGGTGACTTCGGCGGGCGGTGAGACCTCCCCCCCGGCTGCCCGCGGCGAACTCGCCGTCCGGGACGCTCGCCGAAGATACCTCGCCTTCGGCGTCTGCTCCACCCAAGCCTGAATCGGCATACCTCGCCGAGTTCGACTCCGCGTCCGCTGCGCCCTCGGAAGCACTAGCAGCAGCAGTAGCAGGCGCGGCAGGCGCCCCGCTGCGGCCCCTCTTCCGAGACGGTGCCTTCTTCTTCTTCGCCGCACCGTCGTCTGGAGCGACACGGTCCGGCACGGCAAGGCCTAGGACCTCGCACACGCGGTTTATTCGTCCCAGCCCCGCCTCGGCGATAGCAGACGCGCGCTGCTCGTGCTCCCTGGTGGTGTACGGCCCCAGGAATACGCGCGCGGCTTAATCCGCCTCCTCCAAGGAAATCCCTGATGCAAAGGAGAATAGCATCAGCATATAACGCATTTCGCGTGAATAAAGGAGGGACACGATCGAGGCTTACGAAGACCGGGGGGCGCCGGCAGCGAGCAGACCCATGGCGAAACATTGTCGTCTCGCCGCCTCTCGGCAGCAAGGTGCTAGTCGTGGGCAAGCGGTGCCACGCCGTACATCACGTACTCTTCAGCGAGGTCGCGCATGTTGAGGCGGGCGGCCACGCCTACGAGCCGCTGGACCCTCCGCTTGTCCTCATCATCGAGCGTTCGGCCGGGCGAGGGCTTGAACGCGATCGGTCGGCCTGTGCACTCAAGGCCGCTCCCGCTCTCCACACAGTGATAGAACCACCGCTTCATCCAGCAAGACTCCCACTTCCCGCGAGTCGAGTTCGCAGGGAAGAGCTTCTTGCACGACGGACGAAGAATAAAAGTGACGCTACCGAAGCTCGACAGCGTCCCGTCCTTCCGGCCCTTGGGCTGGCATCGTGCCTCGTGAAGATAGGCGAACAACGACGCGCTGGGCCAACACGCCCCCGAGCGCAAGGCCCAGCTGTACACCGCGAGCCGGGCCACGGCGTTCGGAGTCAGTTGCGCCAGCTCCAGCCCGAAGGTCCGCAGCACATCGCCCACCATAGCCGCTGCTGGGATGCGGAGCCCCGCGTCGAGAAAGGCAATGAACACGACCGCCTCCGACCTCTCGGGATGCGGTTCCGTCTTGTCGGCGGCGGGCAATCGTACCTCCTGGCGCCCGGACAACTTCCTCGCGCGCAGGAGCCCTTGGATCGTCTTCTCGGTCACGAGCGAGGGGCCCAGCTCGCCGGAGAACGTGCCTTCCTCCTCCGCCACCAGCCGCTCCTGGTCCGCCGCCGCCGGGTCGCGCTCTTGGAGCGCGTATTTCACCTTCAACAGCGAGGATCGCCGGCGAATGTCAGGGCCACCAACCGCCTGGCCGCGCTTGCTACTGGAGGCCATCGCTTCCCACGGAGAGACTGAAGCGGTGAAGATAGCGCGAAGGTGTAGAGGGCGGAGCAGACAGGAAAGAGGGCGTAAAGATGCGGGGACGCTGTTACGGGGGGGCTATTTCAAGCCACCTCGCCCATACCGCCGCTACCGAAGCGTCGCAACGGTCCGCGTGCCGGATGCAACCGCAGCGGTGTAAAGGCCTGCCCCGCGCGATTCCCCGTAACTGAAAGCGAAGCGTCGCGATGGCCCGTGTACGGGGCGCGACCGCAGTCGTACAAGCGCCCGTCCAGCGCAATGCCCCATACCCAAAGCTGGAAGGCCACGACAACAGGCGCCAAGGACCGTCACAGCACGGCGTTACCTAGCCACCGTTAAAGGCGCAATAATGGGCCAGGGGATCACAACAGCTCCGGCGCCGCGCCGTCCACTGCCCGCCCCGTGTCCCCCTTGCCTAGGGAAGAGGCGAGCGGCTGCGAGCACGCAACCGTCCACATCCCGCCGCCCACCAGTCATAGGCCGCCGCGTGCCCCGGGTGCGTCGGGTCGCACGGTACGGGAACCTAACTGTCGGATCCCGGAGTAACGACTCCGAAACCCTCTGTGTAAATCGCACTAGTCCAGGAACAGCTAGTGCACACAGCCAAACAAAGATACATATCGAACGCAAATGACCAGATATATTAAGCAAATGGGTACGGCCTTATGGCCAAGTCTTACATTGGTAAATTAAACAAAAGGGAAATAACAGCGGAAATTAATAAGATAACTGGCGAAGCCCAACTGCCTCCCCACAGGCAGACGACTGCAAGACACGTCCTACTCGTCCTGGTCCTCACCGTAGTCGTAGACATCCTCCTCTGTTAAGATGCAGCAAGATGAGTACAAATTTGTACTCCGCAAGTCACCCGGGAAAAATGCAACATAATGATAAAGGCTTGAAGGAAGGCTTATAGGGTTAATTTGCAAAAACAGCATTAAGAAATACAATAAATAGATTGGAATTGCTGAATTTAATACAGTAAGTAAAAACCATATTTGAATGAAATTCATAACGTTAGTGCAGGCTCCGACCATACACCAACCTAACCACGGGAATCCCTCCCGGACCAATTTTCCAAAAACAATCCATGTGAATTCCATCCATCCACACTTTAAACATACACTCATGGACTCCAACCATCCATAAGGTTTTTTTTAAAAAACATTTTTGTAAAACCAAGTCTAATCTATGAAAAACTTTTGCTTAGCATGCCCGTGACCGTGGGCACGGCTATCCAGGATAGATTTTACACTCTGCAGAGGTTGTACAGCTTTACCCACAAGATATGATGTCCTCATAATGTCGGCCAATACACGCTTCCTTAGGCGTGCGACTGAGTAATCATAACAAGGCCTTTACAATGCGAAGCCGTCAATTCGGCCAAGCCAACTCTAAGGTTTCACCCCAGTAAGGAATCCACCAGACCGGGACCCCCTCTTGAGCCTAGGTGAGACTTCTCATGGCTACAACCACGCTCACCCAAGTGGGACTTCGCATGGCACCAACCACGCCCACTTTCAACCTACGACTTGACTCGAGTTTGGACTCCGCAAATTATTTGGCCAGGGCTGTCCCATACCAGCCATGTGGTAGTACGTTAAGGCTTTAGCAACAGTAGCTCAAAGACCGGTCCTTAATTGACTTAGGCTCAACCACATACCCCCGTGCACGACAGTCAACCACTGCGGCTCCAACCAACAGGGCATGCCTGCACCCACCACTCTAACCATTAACCTAAGTCTAAACCAGATTTTATATTTTATTTAGAAATGGTCTTGCAAACTTCCTTGACTCTCCAAAGTCAAGAATACTATCCAAAAGCTTGTCATTTTATGTAAAAAGGGTCCCCAAACCTAAGTTTCATCTATGCATGGCTAAGCATATACTATAAAGTTTTCTCTAGCCATTCTATCGAACTAACCAGAGTTTTTAATCTAGGGATTACAAGGTATTGAGGAATTCAATTTCAAAAGGGGAATTAACAAGTAGGTGATAACTAAATTTAAAACTGAATTGAAATACGCTGAATAGAAATACGCATGCAATATAATTTAAATCAACATAATTTTATTTGCAATTCTGGGATCAACATGATCAAGGAGGGTGACTTGCCTTGCTCTTCGAATTGGTGAGATCCGTCGTCGAGGAAATCTTCAGAATCGTCGTAATCTACACGTGAAAATAACCCTCCAAACTCAAAATAAATTCAAATCAAATTCAAATAAACTCAAAAACCCAAATTGAGGCTAGGAATGGGTAGAGGGGAATTTTTGATGAATTTAGAAATTTGAACGGGTTAAATCGGAGTTAGAACGAAGGAGAACGGGCTCGGGGAAGTTTAAATTCAGGGAAAAAGAATAAAAGGAATTTCTGGAATTATTTTTGTATAGGAAATTGAGAATTATGACGTCAGCACCAAAATTAATTTCGGCCGAATTAATTTTCTACGGGAAAACCTGAGTTTTTGCGTCAGCATGACGTCATCTCGGGATTGGACCGACTGACATGTGGGCCTCGGTCTATGGACTGGGTCCACGGACGGGGCGGTGGCTGACGTGGCAGGGAGGTGCGGGTGGCGCTGACGGGGCGACTTGGTGCGCGGGTGGCGCCGACGTGGACGCCACGCGGGCCTGGGCTGGCAGATGTGGCTCGGCCACCGGCGGGGTGCACGGGTTCCGAGGGTCGCCGGCGGTAGCGGCCACGGCGGAGGACGGCGAGGGCGGGAACGGGGAGAGGGGCGCACGGGGAGCAGGTCTATACCTCCGGCGAAGCTCGGCGGCGGTCGGGGGTGGCCGGCGACGAGGTGGAGGCGGCGAAGTGCTCGGGTTCCGGCGGGCAGGGCCCTCCGGCGGTGCTCGGGCACGGAGAAAAGGCGGAGGAGGCTCGGCGTGAGGCGGCGGAGCTCGGGGCGGCCTCGGCGAAGCTCGGGCGGCTCTCCTTCGCCGGCGATTCCTCGCCGGAGGAGAAGGCGGCGCGGCGGAGCGAAGACGCTCGGAGGGGGAGCTCTCGGGCGCCGAAGAGAGCAAACGGGAGGTGGGACGAGGTGGAGTGGGGAAGGGAGGTGCTCGGGGGTGGCTTTTATAGGGCCGAGGGGGTGGAGGCGCTGCGGAATCTCTCGCCGGAGAAAACGGGGAGGTGGGCGGCGGTTGCAACGGAAGTGGCCTCGGCCGCGTGGGAGACGTGGGCGTCGTGCGCGAAAAACGGGGGAGACGGGGCGCGGGCTTGCGGCGCACGAAGGTGGGCGGCGTGGCCGAGGAGAAGGCGGGGGTGGCGACCGGGTCGGGCGGGGCCGGCGGTTGCGGAGGCAGGCGCGCGCGCGAGGAAGACGACCGGGGGGAAGAAGGGGCGGGGTGGCTGACACGCGGGGTCCACGGAGCAGAGAGAGAGGGGGAGGAAGGGAGCGGCTGCCGAGTGGGACCCGGTCGGCAGAGGGAGAAGGGAGGGGGCGTGCCGACAAGCGGGCCCGGCTGTCAGCGGGGATGAGAGAGGGGAGGAAACGGGTGGCCGCGATGGCGGCACATGGCGCTGGGCGAATCGGGCGGCCGAGGGAGGAGCGCGGAGCGAACGGCCAGGATGGGCCGAGACGTACACGTGGCGGCCAGAGGAGTGGGGGAGGCGGGATGGAGCGGTGGGCGACGTGGCCGGCAATCTGGCCGTCCACGTGGCGGCTGGAGGGGGATGGAGGGGATTTTAATTTTTGGAAATTGATTTTGGATTTTCAGAAAAGCATAGAAATTCCATTAAGCCTCAGAAAAATATGAAATAAATTCCAAAAATCTCAGAAAAATTCAGGGAATCTCCTGGAGACATTTTGGACTTAATAAAAATATTTCCAACTAATGTTGGTATTTAATTTGCATACTTTGAAATACTTTTTAGTTTCAAAAATACATTTTTAAACTCAGAAAAATCCAGGAAACCAAATAAAATCCAAACAACTCCAAATATTAATTTGAAATAGGATTTTTATAGAAAATCAAAATATCATTTTATTTAACAACTTTGGGTTTTTCTGAAAATGCTTTTCAAATCCAGCTTTTTCAAAAACAGAAATTCAGGGCAAATCCAAATTTAAAATTTAGGCACAACAATACTTATATTTAATTCAGATTTTATTTTAACCAATTTTTAATTTTAATAAAAACCTGGGCTGTTACAATCTACCCCCCTTAAACAGAATCTCGTCCCCGAGATTCGCACGGGCTAGCAGAGAAATAGGTTTGGATCTTACCCGGTGTGGCTTGAGCTGAGATTTGGTTTAAACATCCCTTCACGAAGGTCGTTGGCAGTTGGTGCTCTAGCTTGATGCTTCCAAAGACTAGGAAAGAGGAGACTCAAGGCAAAGGAAGGAATAGGGGATATTTTGCACAACCCAAAACTGAATTTTAACTTTATTAAGACCCTTATTAACCTCATAATAAGTAATGGTTATGGCTGCCGACAAAAGAGAAAACTTGACAGCTCATAACAACGTTTTATTAACTAGCCTATCAACTTATCCTAAAGGGCTAAGGGTCGCCTTGGTGTCGTCCTTCATGGCTCTCGTGGTACGAAGCTTGATCTTTCAAGGCGAAGACTGAAGTGGGACAGGATCGAAGAATTCCAGCTGTTGCCATCTATAATTGTTTTGGAACAAGGGAAGATGCAGAAATAGGTTTGTTTCAAAAATGACATATAGACGAGGAAGAATTGAGATAAGGATAAGCAAAGATGAAGGGGTAAGATAAGCAAAACTTTTGAAATTACTGTTTGGAAAAATAAGTCCTTAGGGTTTAACCTTTTTAATCTACCTACGGTCGCGTCTTAGTGTCGTCATGGCTCTGATACCACCTTTGTCGGATCCCGGAGTAACGACTCCGAAACCCTCTGTGTAAATCGCACTAGTCCAGGAACAGCTAGTGCACACAGCCAAACAAAGATACATATCGAACGCAAATGACCAGATATATTAAGCAAATGGGTACGGCCTTATGGCCAAGTCTTACATTGGTAAATTAAACAAAAGGGAAATAACAGCGGAAATTAATAAGATAACTGGCGAAGCCCAACTGCCTCCCCACAGGCAGACGACTGCAAGACACGTCCTACTCGTCCTGGTCCTCACCGTAGTCGTAGACATCCTCCTCTGTTAAGATGCAGCAAGATGAGTACAAATTTGTACTCCGCAAGTCACCCGGGAAAAATGCAACATAATGATAAAGGCTTGAAGGAAGGCTTATAGGGTTAATTTGCAAAAACAGCATTAAGAAATACAATAAATAGATTGGAATTGCTGAATTTAATACAGTAAGTAAAAACCATATTTGAATGAAATTCATAACGTTAGTGCAGGCTCCGACCATACACCAACCTAACCACGGGAATCCCTCCCGGACCAATTTTCCAAAAACAATCCATGTGAATTCCATCCATCCACACTTTAAACATACACTCATGGACTCCAACCATCCATAAGGTTTTTTTTTAAAAACATTTTTGTAAAACCAAGTCTAATCTATGAAAAACTTTTGCTTAGCATGCCCGTGACCGTGGGCACGGCTATCCAGGATAGATTTTACACTCTGCAGAGGTTGTACAGCTTTACCCACAAGATATGATGTCCTCATAATGTCGGCCAATACACGCTTCCTTAGGCGTGCGACTGAGTAATCATAACAAGGCCTTTACAATGCGAAGCCGTCAACTCGGCCAAGCCAACTCTAAGGTTTCACCCCAGTAAGGAATCCACCAGACCGGGACCCCCTCTTGAGCCTAGGTGAGACTTCTCATGGCTACAACCACGCTCACCCAAGTGGGACTTCGCATGGCACCAACCACGCCCACTTTCAACCTACGACTTGACTCGAGTTTGGACTCCGCAAATTATTTGGCCAGGGCTGTCCCATACCAGCCATGTGGTAGTACGTTAAGGCTTTAGCAACAGTAGCTCAAAGACCGGTCCTTAATTGACTTAGGCTCAACCACATACCCCCGTGCACGACAGTCAACCACTGCGGCTCCAACCAACAGGGCATGCCTGCACCCACCACTCTAACCATTAACCTAAGTCTAAACCAGATTTTATATTTTATTTAGAAATGGTCTTGCAAACTTCCTTGACTCTCCAAAGTCAAGAATACTATCCAAAAGCTTGTCATTTTATGTAAAAAGGGTCCCCAAACCTAAGTTTCATCTATGCATGGCTAAGCATATACTATAAAGTTTTCTCTAGCCATTCTATCGAACTAACCAGAGTTTTTAATCTAGGGATTACAAGGTATTGAGGAATTCAATTTCAAAAGGGGAATTAACAAGTAGGTGATAACTAAATTTAAAACTGAATTGAAATACGCTGAATAGAAATACGCATGCAATATAATTTAAATCAACATAATTTTATTTGCAATTCTGGGATCAACATGATCAAGGAGGGTGACTTGCCTTGCTCTTCGAATTGGTGAGATCCGTCGTCGAGGAAATCTTCAGAATCGTCGTAATCTACACGTGAAAATAACCCTCCAAACTCAAAATAAATTCAAATCAAATTCAAATAAACTCAAAAACCCAAATTGAGGCTAGGAATGGGTAGAGGGGAATTTTTGATGAATTTAGAAATTTGAACGGGTTAAATCGGAGTTAGAACGAAGGAGAACGGGCTCGGGGAAGTTTAAATTCAGGGAAAAAGAATAAAAGGAATTTCTGGAATTATTTTTGTATAGGAAATTGAGAATTATGACGTCAGCACCAAAATTAATTTCGGCCGAATTAATTTTCTACGGGAAAACCTGAGTTTTTGCGTCAGCATGACGTCATCTCGGGATTGGACCGACTGACATGTGGGCCTCGGTCTATGGACTGGGTCCACGGACGGGGCGGTGGCTGACGTGGCAGGGAGGTGCGGGTGGCGCTGACGGGGCGACTTGGTGCGCGGGTGGCGCCGACGTGGACGCCACGCGGGCCTGGGCTGGCAGATGTGGCTCGGCCACCGGCGGGGTGCACGGGTTCCGAGGGTCGCCGGCGGTAGCGGCCACGGCGGAGGACGGCGAGGGCGGGAACGGGGAGAGGGGCGCACGGGGAGCAGGTCTATACCTCCGGCGAAGCTCGGCGGCGGTCGGGGGTGGCCGGCGACGAGGTGGAGGCGGCGAAGTGCTCGGGTTCCGGCGGGCAGGGCCCTCCGGCGGTGCTCGGGCACGGAGAAAAGGCGGAGGAGGCTCGGCGTGAGGCGGCGGAGCTCGGGGCGGCCTCGGCGAAGCTCGGGCGGCTCTCCTTCGCCGGCGATTCCTCGCCGGAGGAGAAGGCGGCGCGGCGGAGCGAAGACGCTCGGAGGGGGAGCTCTCGGGCGCCGAAGAGAGCAAACGGGAGGTGGGACGAGGTGGAGTGGGGAAGGGAGGTGCTCGGGGGTGGCTTTTATAGGGCCGAGGGGGTGGAGGCGCTGCGGAATCTCTCGCCGGAGAAAACGGGGAGGTGGGCGGCGGTTGCAACGGAAGTGGCCTCGGCCGCGTGGGAGACGTGGGCGTCGTGCGCGAAAAACGGGGGAGACGGGGCGCGGGCTTGCGGCGCACGAAGGTGGGCGACGTGGCCGAGGAGAAGGCGGGGGTGGCGACCGGGTCGGGCGGGGCCGGCGGTTGCGGAGGCAGGCGCGCGCGCGAGGAAGACGACCGGGGGGAAGAAGGGGCGGGGTGGCTGACACGCGGGGTCCACGGAGCAGAGAGAGAGGGGGAGGAAGGGAGCGGCTGCCGAGTGGGACCCGGTCGGCAGAGGGAGAAGGGAGGGGGCGTGCCGACAGGCGGGCCCGGCTGTCAGCGGGGATGAGAGAGGGGAGGAAACGGGTGGCCGCGATGGCGGCACATGGCGCTGGGCGAATCGGGCGGCCGAGGGAGGAGCGCGGAGCGAACGGCCAGGATGGGCCGAGACGTACACGTGGCGGCCAGAGGAGTGGGGGAGGCGGGATGGAGCGGTGGGCGACGTGGCCGGCAATCTGGCCGTCCACGTGGCGGCTGGAGGGGGATGGAGGGGATTTTAATTTTTGGAAATTGATTTTGGATTTTCAGAAAAGCATAGAAATTCCATTAAGCCTCAGAAAAATATGAAATAAATTCCAAAAATCTCAGAAAAATTCAGGGAATCTCCTGGAGACATTTTGGACTTAATAAAAATATTTCCAACTAATGTTGGTATTTAATTTGCATACTTTGAAATACTTTTTAGTTTCAAAAATACATTTTTAAACTCAGAAAAATCCAGGAAACCAAATAAAATCCAAACAACTCCAAATATTAATTTGAAATAGGATTTTTATAGAAAATCAAAATATCATTTTATTTAACAACTTTGGGTTTTTCTGAAAATGCTTTTCAAATCCAGCTTTTTCAAAAACAGAAATTCAGGGCAAATCCAAATTTAAAATTTAGGCACAACAATACTTATATTTAATTCAGATTTTATTTTAACCAATTTTTAATTTTAATAAAAACCTGGGCTGTTACACTAACCCTGGCAGACCAGGGGCCGGCGCGATTCCAGGAACCTTTACAGCGCAAAACCGCATCGCAAGATCCCAAGTCACCGCCCGCGTGGCGGTGTTCGCGGCGCGAGGGCGCCAGCTCCGCTGCCACCCGTTCGAAGGGTAGGGGACGGAGCGCGCGCGTCTACTCCGGCTAGGCGCCAGCTCCGCTACCACCCGTTCGAAGGGTAGGGGACGGAGCGCGCGCGCCTCAGCTTCGAGCTAGGCGCCAGCCTTCGCTGCCACCCGTTCGAAGGGTAGGGGACGGAGCGCGCGCGTCTGCTTCGACTTAGGCGCCAGCCTCCGCTGCCACCCGTTCGAAGGGTAGGGGACGGAGCGCGCGCGTCTACTTCGACTCAGGCGCCAGCCTCCGCTGCCACCCGTTCGAAGGGTAGGGGACGGAGCGCGCGCGCCTCAGCTTCAAGCTAGGCGCCAGCCTCCGCTGCCACCCGTTCGAAGGGTAGGGGACGGAGCGCGCGCGTCTACTTCGACTCAGGCGCCAGCCTCCGCTGCCACCCGTTCGGAGGGTAGGGGACGGAGCGCGCGCGCCTCGGCTTCGAGCGAGGCGCCAGCCTCCGCTGCCACCCGTTCGAAGGGTAGGGGACGGAGCGCGCGCGCCTGCTTTGACTTAGGCGCCAGCCTCCGCTGCCACCCGTTCGAAGGGTAGGGGACGGAGCGCGCGCGTCTACTTCAACTCAGGCGCCAGCCTCCGCTGCCACCCGTTCGGAGGGTAGGGGACGGAGCGCGCACGCCTCGGCTTTGAGCGAGGCGCCAGCCTCCGCTGCCACCCGTTCGAGGGGCAGGGGACGGAGCGCGCGCGTCTACTTCGACTTAGGCGCCAGCCTCCGCTTCCACCCGTTCGAAGGGTAGGGGACGGAGCGCGCGCGTCTACTTCGACTCAGGCGCCAGCCTCCACTGCCACCCGTTCGGAGGGTAGGGGACGGAGCGCGCGCGCCTCGGCTTCGAGCGAGGCGCCAGCCTCCGCTGCCACCCGTTCGAGGGGCAGGGGACGGAGCGCGCGCGTCTACTCCGGCTAGGTGCCAGCTCCGCTACCACCCGTTCGAAGGGCAGGGCACGGAGCGCGCGCGTGTACTCCTACTGGGCGCCAGCTCCGCTGCCACCCGTTCGAAGGGTAGGGGACGGAGCGCGCGCGTCTACTCCTGCTAGGCGCCAGCTCCGCTACCACCCGTTCGAAGGGCAGGGGACGGAGCGCGCGCGTCTACTCCTACTGGGCGCCAGCTCCGCTGCCACCCGTTCGAAGGGTAGGGGACGGAGCGCGCACGTCTACTCCGGCTAGGCGCCAGCTCCGCTATCACCCGTTCGAAGGGTAGGGGACGGAGCGCGCACGTCTACTTCGGCTGGGCACCAGCTCCGCTGCCACCCGTTCGAAGGGTAGGGGACGGAGCGCGTGCGTCTACTTCGGCTAGGCGCCAGCTCCGCTGCCACCCGTTCGAAGGGTAGGGGACGGAGCGCGCGCGTCTACTTCGGCTGGGCGCCAGCTCCGCTGCCACCCGTTCGAAGGGTAGGGGACGGAGCGCGCGCGTCCACTTCGGCGGGGCGCAGCAAAGGCGGGGTTTTTGTCCTGCAAAATCTACCTCGTTTTCCTTAACAGGCCACCTACAGTGCATCTACATAAAAGGTAATGCCGGCGGGCTCCATCAGGAACACCGACTGTAGGTAGGCCTGTTAAGAAAAACAGGGCAGACCTTGCTGTCGCCTGCGGAAGCACGGTGCGGGGGCAGGAAGCGCGACTGGCTGTCGATAACCGGCGCTGATCAAGCTCCCAGGAAAAATTGACCTCCTTCTGTGCATCAACATTCCCCAAGCCGCTCAGCGTCACCCAGGAATGTTGATGCACGGCAGGGGCCCATTTTAGGGGAACAGCTTCTATCTCAATATACGCAGGAGCAACGCCGCACCAGCGCCATATATATACCCCAATCAGCAGGGCAGCCAACCGGCGGAAGGCCAATCGGCAGAAGTCCAACTGCCGGAAGTCCGCCGCCATATTAATGGTCACGACGCCTCAACGCCCGCACCGCGCCAAGCACGCTGCACCACGTGGACGGCCGGAAGTCCGAGCGTCGCAGCATGCCCCTTATCAGGGACGGAGCGCGCGCGTCTGCTTTGGCTACAGCGCAGCCTCGGAAGTTTGGAAAGGTTCACAGGCCGCGGGGACGGAGGGGGCCAAAGGACTCGGCAACATGGCTTCGGCCTTGTGAAGCCCTTTACCATGAGAGGCTCCTGTCGTAGGGATGGCCCCCACCTAAACCCAACAGGCCTGGTAGGAGATTATAAGGCCCAGAATAGGCCATGTGTAATGACATACCTGCCCCCAGAGGGGATAACCAGATGTAAGGGTATAACTGTAAAAAGCACTCCTCATGTATATATATATGAGCACAGGCCATGGGGAGAACCAGGCCATTACACTCATCTTCATCACTCTCCACTACCACCTCTCTCTCTGTTTAGCCCGTAGCCACAACACATGGTAATAAAAGAAAATACTTTTAAGTGTTATCAGGGTACTGTTGGGTTGATCTAGGCTAACCAACTCCGAGATTTCAGGGAGGCGTGCCTCTACCTCGCGCCTTGATCGGAGGCGATTACCAACAACTTTTGGTTACGGTCCCGGTCACCTAGCGCCATATAAACAAATACCTGGGTTACGACAGGGCTCGATACACGCACGTTGTTCAAGCCTAAGTGAACCCTAACAGACCCGATCCATCACGGGCGCTACGGTGAACGAAGACTGGACCTCTCCGTTCGTGCACTCGGTGACAACCTCTACAACCGCCGGCTACCTCTTCTTCCACACCTCAAGATGGCTTCTTCGAGTTCGGGTACGCTTCCGCTTAACTTGTATTAGGTGTTCTAGTTTTGGCCGACCATATCTTTGGGCTGTGCGCGGGATTTTCGGACTGGCTGCAGTACTTGGGCCGCGCAATTTTGTGGGCCGGCTGCATGTTTTTCGGCCTTTTCTTTTGGGGCTTGCTGAAAATAGTATTTTTTTTCTTTTTCTTCTTTCCGGTGTATTTTCTTATGTTTTAAGTCTAGTTTGTACACTGTTTTCTTTTTAATTACTTTCAGTGGCCCAAAACTTTATGTATCATTACCATATTATTATGTATAATCTCTGATTAAAATTGAACCAACGGGATATTTTAATTAGAGACTTTGTGCTTAATTTTGGCATTATGTATGCATATGTTTATTTTCTGACCAACGTTGTTTATAATCATATGTCGCCATATAAAGTTATTTTTCATTTTCTGCCCAACGGTGATATGAATTGGAACTGTAAATTTTGCATGTTATTAATCAGACCAACGTAGGGTTAATTACATGCAATATATATCTTTATGATATTTCTAATTTTTGTCCTATATTTTGAAATTCAGCACTTAATGCTTCAAACGTTGCCGCCACTATTGATAACATTGAGCAGCTCACGGGGAGCAATTTTCACACTTGGAAAGAAAAAATTCAAGTTGTCCTTGGGGTTTTGGACCTCGACTATGCCTTAAGGGTAGCCGTTCCCATTCCTCCCACCGAAGGTGAGGACAATTTTGATGAGAAAAAGAAAATTTATGAGGCTAATGCTGAAAAATGAGAGCGGTCTAACCGCTTATCACTAATGATCATGAAGACCTCTATTTCAGTCGGGATTAGGGGAGCAATCCCCGATTCCGAAAATGCTAAGCAGTACTTGGCTTCAATCAAGGAGAAATTTAAAGGCTCAACTAAAGTTTATGCCAATACTTTAATTCAGAGGCTCTTAACCACTAAATATGATGGGTCCGGCGGAATAAGAGAGCATATCATGATGATGACTGAAATGGCAGAAAAACTCAAGGGCATGGACATGGCAATATCTGATGGTTTCCTTGTCCATTTCATTATGACCTCTCTTCCTTCTAAGTATACAACTTTTAAGATTAATTACAATACTCAGAAAGAGAAATGGAGCATTAGCGATTAGATTGCCATGTGTGTCTAGGAGGAAGAGAGAATAAGAACAGAAAAGAAGGATTTTGCTTTTCATGTGGGTGGCTCTAACAAAAGGAAGTTCCAAGGGGACTTCAAATCCAAGAAAAAGCTGCAGTTCTCCCCTAACTCAGACAAGCCGGGGCCTAAAGTGCACAATGCACCTAAGCCTCCTGTTGCTCCCGCCGGAGCACCTAAAGGGGGGAATGTCATTTCTGCAAGCAACCAGGGCATTTTCAGAAGGATTGTGCTGGTTTCCTAAAGTGGCTCGCCAAAAGGGGTAATGATACAATAATGTTCATTGATGAAACTCTTTATGCTAATTTTTCCCTTAGTTCTTGGTGGAGACAAGCTCTATATGCTTTCCCGTAATGAATCTCCTGTATCCTTGAATGTTTGTGATGCTAAGCGTAAAAATAATGATGAGACTTCTTCGAAACTGTGGCACTGTCGTTTAGGCCACATTTCGACGGGGAGAATGGAGCGTCTCATTAAAGAAGAAATTCTCCACCCATTAGATTTCTCTGACTCAGACCACTGTATTGATTGCATTAAAGGAAAATATGTTAAGCAAATAAAGAAGGGAGCTACTCGTAGCATAGGACTCTTAGAATTAATTCATACTGATATTTGTGGTCCTTTTCCTGTGACATCAGTGGATGGTTTTGATACATTCATCATTCACTGATGATTTCTCCCGTTATGGTTATATCTTTCCCATTAAAGATTGATCTGAATCACTTGATAAATTTAAGATATTTAAGGCTGAAGTTGAAAATCAGCACAATCTAAGAATTAAAGTGGTAAGATCGGATCGTGGGGGAGAATATTATGGAAGACATGCATCTTATGGACAAATTTCTGGCCCTTTCGCTAAGTTCCTTCAGGAAAATGGCATCGTTGCCCAGTATTCTATGCCGGGCGAACCTCAGCAGAATGGTGTAGCTGAAAGACGCAACCGTACACTTATGGATATGGTACGGAGCATGCTTAGCCATTCTAGTTTACCAATTGGCTTGTGGATGGAAGCATTAAAGACAGCCGCACATATTCGTAATCGGGTTCCCAGTAAATCAGTACCTAAAACACCTTATGAATTATGGACTGGGAGAAAACCGAGTATGAAATATTTGCGAGTGTGGGGTTGTCGTGCTGAAGCTAAGTTATTTAATCCACACATTGGGAAACTAGACCCTAAGACAGTAAGTTGCCATTTTATTGGGTACCCTGACAGATCTAAAGGGTATCGGTTTTATTGTCCTGATAGGATAACTAAGTTTGTAGAAATAAGAAACGTTGTGTTCTTAGAAAATAACGAGGACCTGAAGCCCAGGAAAATAGATCTTGAGGAGAAGCGGGTTTATGTTCCTACACCGCTCATCCCAGAGACCTTTATTCCTGTGCCTCAGGCGGTGCACCTCCAGTAGAGAATACTGTTGTTGCACCCACTATTGAGGTCTTTGAAATTCCTGATGTTATACCTAATGAAGAGCCTCAGCAGTCTCCTGAAATAAATAATGAACCTCTTAGAAGATCACAGCAGGAGAGAAGATCTGCCATCCCAAATAATTATGTTGTTTATATGAATGAGGATATTAATGATATAGGGAAGGTAGATGATCCCACCTCTCATAAGGAGGCCATAATGAGTGAACATTCTTCTAAATGGCTTGAAGCCATGGAGGATGAACTAAAGTCTATGAGCACTAATGATGTATGGGGCTTGGTAGAGATTCCCGACGGAGTCAAAACAGTAGGCTGTAAATGGGTCTACAAAACCAAGCATGACTCTAAGGGAAATATCGAAAGGTTCAAAGCAAGGCTCGTAGCAAAAGACTTCTCACAAAGAGAGGGGATTGATTATAATGACACCTTTTCTCCTGTCTCAACTAAAGATTCATTCAGAATTGTTATGGCACTTGTAGTTCATTATGATTTAGAGCTGCATCAGATGAATGTTAAGACGGCATTTCTTAATAGCGATTTGCAAGAGAATGTTTACATGGCTCAACCGGAAGGTTTTGTCGTGGAAGGCAAGGAGCATATGGGATGCCGACTTAAGAAATCCATTTATGGCTTAAAACAAGCGTCGAGGCAATGATACCTCAAATTCGATAAGATCATAAGGAGTTTTGGTTTTAAGGAAAATAAAATTGATAACTGCATATATGTTAAGTTCAAGGGGAGTAAATTCACCATCTTAGTACTTTATGTGGATGATATCTTATTGGCCAGCAGCGATAAGAACATGCTGTTTGAGACCAAGATATTTCTTTCATCTAATTTTGATATGAAGGATCTCGGTGATGCCTCTTTTGTTCTTGGCATTGAAATTCACCGAGATAGGTCCAAAGGAATATTAGGTTTATCTTAGAAGGCATACATTGACAGAGTACTGAAGAGATACAATATGCATAAGTGCTCCGGCTTGCTTGCTCCTATTGTTAAGGGCGATAAGTTTGGGACATTTCAATGCCCGAGGAACCAATATGAAACTGATCAGATGAAATCGGTTCCTTATGCTTCAGCTGTCGGAAGTATTATGTATACTCAAGTATGTACACGCCCTGATTTAGCTTTTGTAACCGGGATGCTTGGCAGATATCAGTCAAATCCAGGACCGGACCACTGGAAGGCCGTTAAGAAAGCTTTGCGCTATATGCAAGCTACTAAGCATTTCATGCTCACATATAAGTTTTCTGATAACCTTGAAGTTATTGGTTATTCAGACTCAGATTTTGCGGGATGTGTTGATACTAAGAAATCCACGTCAGGTTATATCTTCACACTTGCCGGAGGAGTTATCTCGTGGAAAAGCTCCAAACAAACCCTTACGGCATCTTCAACGATGCAAGCTGAGTTTGTGGCATGTTATGAGGCTACCGGGCAGACTGTATGGCTTAAGAACTTTATCCCGAGACTTAGAGTGGTAGACAGCATATTTAAACCACTCACCTTATACTGCGATAACGAACCCGCAGTCTTTTATGCAAATAACAAGTCAAGTGGTGCTGCCAACACATTGATATTAAGTATCATGTTGTGAAAGATAGAATCCAGGATCAAACCATAAGTATCAAGCATATTAGTACTAAGTTAATGCTTGCGGATCCGCTTACTAAAGGCTTACCACCCAATATTTTTCGTGATCATGTTGCCGGCATGAGTTTAGTGGAAGCCTTTGATTCTGGATAAAAGGACCTTAAAGTAAACCAACTCCCATTAAGTATAATGAATATCCATTTCGAGATAAGATAGTACACTATAGGTACTGGGGTTGTATGGCACTTTATTGGCCATGCAACACATTGCCTTGGTATGCTATTTTATCGAGAAGGCTTATGATGTTAGCCTTACGATCAAAGGGGAGAATGTTGGGTTGATCTCGGCTAACCAACCCCGAGATTTCAGGGAGGTGTGCCTCCACCTCGTGCCTTGATCGGAGGCGGTTACCAACAGCTTTTGGTTATGGTCCCGGTCACCCAGCGCCATATAAAAAAATACCTGGGGTTACGGCAGGGCTCGATACACGCACGTTGTTCAAGCCTAAGTGAACCCTAACAGACCCGATCCATCACGGGCGCTACGGTGAACGAAGATTGGACCTCTCTGTTCGTGCACTCGGTGACAACCTCTACAACCGCCGGCTACCTCTTCTTCCACACCTCAAGATGGCTTCTTCGAGTTCAGGTACGCTTCCGCTTAACTTGTATTAGGTGTTCTAGTTTTGGCCTAGGGTTAATGTTAATGTTTCAAGATTAGGCTTAGATTAATCTTATAGGTACGAGTAGTATATCTTTTGATTGGATTTTGCTTAGTCGAGGAAGTTTTTTTCGATTGGAGTTATACTGTTTCTTTTTAGTTTCAAGAAGAAATATGGTGCGAAAACAAACGAGAAAATTTAGACACAAAATTATTTACCTGGAGTTGTAATCTGGATTTCATACGGCCAGATATGTTATTTAGGTTCTAATTGGTCGTGAATTTTTTAGAGTATCTTGACCAGATGAGGTCCAACTGGTTGATCCAAGGAGCCTGATGAAGACGAGGAAGAAATTGTTCCTTATGCTCCAAAGAGAGAGTTTCTAGTAAAGATTGCTGATTTTATAGCTATGAAAGTTGTCATTGATATTTTCCCAATCACTCGCTCAAAGCCAACAGAAAGTGGTGGTTGAGGAGAAAAAATAGAAGAAGAAACAGAAGAAGAAAGAATTAGTCGAGGAAAGGAAAATTTCTTCTCGACAAAAGGTATCTCTTCCAATTTGCGCATTTGATCTATCTCCTATTTTGGTAAGGAGATTAGAAGATAGAAATTAGGAATACACAAGTTTTCTGGGTGCTTCTACTACAAAGGGATTGAGGTGAAGATCTCAGAGGAAATTGTTTCTGGGGTTAGCTTAGTTCCCGAGGCTACTCCTCCGGTAACTAATGAGGATTCTAGTCGGAAAACACGACAAGTTTGCAAGCAGCTACTTCCGGTCAGAATTCCCGATCGGTGGAAAACTGGAAATAGTTGCTTATTTATCATCTTCTTTGACAGATGCTACTCTTTTAGCAGCCGGAGGCATATAAGACGTAGTCTTCTTGAAGATTATAAAAAGAGTTCGACAATGCTTAAACAATGCCACGAGGCTTATAAAGGTAATGACTTTCTTCATGTAGCTCTATCATTACCCGACCAATCGACTTCATGTAAACTCTTCTTTTCCTCGTAGCAAGATGGTATGAGTTAGATCAGATCCGATCAGAATTCAATTAGAAGAAACTGGCCTGGTTAAAGTCAACTTTTCATGTACCAGTGAGAAAGCTATACTAATTCCATCAAGGAGACCCAACCTGCAAAAAAGTTTTAACATCTTGTTAGGTGATGTAAAAAATCTGTCGCAATGTTTATTTCTTATTCCTGCAAAAAGCTTGTTCACAAGTAGTTAAACTTTTAAATGTAAAACAATTTTTGCATATGGATGGAACTTCGACTAGGGTAAATAATAATGATATAACTCCTAGCCTCCTCTTGCTCTCAGTTACTATCAGATAGATCTCTTAGTGATCAGGAAGTGTTGAAACCAATTGGATCTATTTTGACTACAATTGTATTTTTGTGTTCTCCGTAATGGCGGCAATAGTTAGTGACAAGATCCACGCTAGGAAGCTTCTTCGAGTGTGCAGGAGTAGATATACACAAAGTGTGAAAAGTAATCGAAATGTAAATGCCTTGTGGTTAAAAAAAGTAAAGACTATGGTCCTGTTTGGATCCCTTGACTAATTTTTAGTCACCTAAAGTTTAGGTCTAATCCATCCAAACAGGTGAACTAATACCTGGACTAATTTTTAGTTCATCCCCAACTAGCTATTAGTTCATTAGTTGGCAAATGTGGACTAATTGTGGACTAAAAGGTGGTATCAAACAGCAAAAGACGAAAATACCCCCGCTACCCTTTCTCCACTACTCCACATGCAACACACTAACAAATATAGGGGTATAAATGTCTTTGCCCATGAAAGTCACCACCTTTTAGTCCATGTATCCAAACAGCACTTGACTAATTTTTAGTCACCTAATTTTTAGTCCACCAACTAGTGAACTAATAATTAGTTCTAGGCGATCCAAACAGACCCTATATAAAGACTTTTGCGTTGGTTAATTGGATTGTCATAAAAGAAATGGTAATGGCCTTATAGGGGGTGTTTGGGACTGCTCCACTCCACGTTTTTCAGCTCCGCTCTATGTTTTTTAGCCAAACAGGTTTAGTTCCACGCACTCTGTTTGAGGAAAAAAAAGGTGGAGTTGTGAGAGCACCTAAAGGGGTGCTCCACAAACTCTAGGTTTTTTGTGGAGCTGCTCCACGGTAGAATTCGTGGAGCAGAGTTTGTGGAGCAGTCCCAAACACCCCCATAATTAGACACCCCGTCGTTATCACAACGGTGTCAACCGTCAACCCACCATTTCTGTAAGTAGTCTACTTAATTATGCGCATGCATGCATGCTTTGCTGCCGTACTTCATCTACTGCTACACCCATGACAATTGACAAGTATACCCTTTTTGCAATCGAAGTATGCATGCAAGGCTCCACATGCCCACCGAATCCCACTAGCTAAGATTCAGCTGCCGAAAAACACCGACCTATCACATCTCTAGGACGCCGCAAAATTGGTGGATTAACTCCATCAGTTCACGCATATATGCATTGACCAAAAAAAGACCCCATTGACACGTTGTCACAAACAGTTCCAATCGACGGTTTGCAAGGGTCGCCATAGCCGTCAATTAATTTGCTCCAATCATCCTTTGACAGCAAACGTAATTTAAGGGAACAAAAAGGCCATATATCGACTTATAGATAGTAAAGTGTCCATGTCGACCACATAAAGCCGGTCTTTTATTATGTCAAAATTGCTTGCGTTCCACTGTACATGCAATGCATGCACGCATCGGCTAGCTTCTCATGGATGCATGGGAGTAAGTAAAAAGGGTTGCGCTAGATAGCCACTAGCTAGCTATAGTAGTTTGTTACCTGTGTGCTAAGTCGTCGTGGTCACCCTTTTCCTCCTCCCAAGCATGATCCAACGACGACAAAGATGCTCGAACCGATCATGCCCAGCGTTGATTTTGCCAAGTAGTAATATCGTTTTGTCTGACGGATCGAACAGTTTTTAATTAACATACAGGTACTAGCTGTAGGGGTTGGTGGCTCTATATTTGAACAAATATATTGTCAACATCATTTGTGCCATCGATTTTGCTCGTCACCCAACCTAACTGACGGTGGCAACAAAATTACACAGTATTAATACTACCAGTTTTATCAAGATTTATGTGGTCCCATGCACGCATAAATTGAGACGTTCCATCGAGGATAAAGGTCACAAAGTAGGGTACAAATCAAAGTCCATTTTACAAGCGAACCCTTCTTAGCTTGATTAATAAGGAAAAATGCAAACTACTCGTGAATTAAACAAAGACGTTTGTAGAGGCAAAATATGTTGATTGCTGATTACGTGTGAATATCATGCAAAAACGCGTGCCATATCCCATGCATGTATATATGCAAATTAAATGTCTCATTTTAATTATTATTTTAGAATACGTGCAGTCAACACTTCAAAACTTTAACCAACAAAATATATAAAAGTATTTAGATTTATTACATGAAAATTATACTAGTAGATTTGTTAGCAAAAGTGGTTCCATGTCATTATAATTTTAATAAAATTTTCTAACATATACTCCCTCCTGTCACAAATGAGTGATGTCATATAACGCATTCAGTCAAACTCTAGAGAATTTGACCAAAGATATTTTTTTTTTAAATATATGGTTTGATCATATGAGAATGATAGCAGTGAAGTTGTCATAAAACATAGTTTCATAATGTCATACTTTTACAACATTTTTAAATATATGATAAGATAATTAGTGGTCAAAAGAGCATCTTGTTGACTTTGAAAAGTCAAGAATGTCACACTTTTGTGACTAGAGGGAGTAATTAGAAAAGGTAAGGGTAAAATGATTGCTTTGGATATTATGTCAATGTTCAAAACAACGGGTAAAACGTACATAGGTATTAGGTGCATAATGATAATTATTTTGAGTTGATAGGCTTTTCTGAAGGGAAAAAAGAACATATTTTATTTTAAAGCAGATCTTATTAGATGACACAATGAGATTGGAACAATATTTCTTTGTCTTTGTTGCTCTCATTTGATTGTAATTGATTGACTTAAATATTAATTAATAGAATGTACATTATATATTAAGCACAAAAGGCTGAGAAGTCCTGTTTATATCATAATTCATAAATGCTTCACATGCAAATTAACACACACTAAATGTGTAAAGAAAAATTGATCCAGACAATATTTTGCAGATAGAAATCAATCACACTGCACTTTATTACCGCAACAAGCGAGAGCATACATTGCGATACATACAAGATACAAAAGCAGGCAAGCTTTGAGTTACAAGCAGTCCTAAGAGTCGAGCCCTGCCAAAGAAAATTCCTCACAACCAGTTTAAGAACTCCATACAAACACAACTAGTAAGCTCACTGACAAACACGGTCAATCGCCTGAGAAATCAATTAATCAAAAAAGCACATCACTAGCAATTAATCACGACGACGTACACTGACGGCAAACCGGCCGAGCAAACGAAGCAGCAAAAGATCTGATCGATGGATAACAATGTGAAGCGAAGCAAGCAATCAATCTTGGCCACTGGTCTTGAGTCTTATGTCTAGCATTTCGGGAGATCCAACGGCGGAGGCGGCAGCTTCTGGTCAGGACGGCTGCCATCCAGCACCAGCCACGCCATTTTCAGGCCCCAGCTCATGTGCACCTCCAAGTGGCAATGCATGAACCATACACCTGCACATCGACGGCGTAGAAGGAGATTAATTAGTGAGTGCAAACTTGCAAGCTGGTGCAATGCGCCATGCATGACGCATGCATGGATGGATTTGCCGGGGAAGGAGAAATACAAACCTGGGTTGTCCGCGCGGAAGCGGATGGCGGCCCAGCCACCGGCAGGCACGCCAACGGTGTTGCGCTCGACGGGGTCGTAGAGATTGAAGGTGGCTGGGTCGCTCATCGGGTTGAAGTTCCCGAAGCCTTGTCCGACGACGTAGAAGTTGAAGCCGTGCAGGTGCAGCGGGTGGCTCTCGGCGCCAAGGATGCTCGTGTCCTGCATCACCAGCTCCACGGTGGTGCCGTACGGCAGCACCAGCACCTTGGTCCCGTTCATGACGTTCGTGTTGTTGGGTGGCGTGCCGGTGTAGTTGAACGGCTCCAATGGGAAGTACGGGAAGTTGGAGGCGTACACTCCCTTGGACTTGCCGGTGAAGTGCGACTGCAGAAGCGCCGTCGTGGGGAGCACGAAGGAGACGTTGTTGATGGACGCCGCGAACCGGGACCCGTTCGGGCCCTGGCACGTCCCGTTGACGGCGCACGGGTGCGTGCCGAGGCCGACGGTGAAGAGGAAGCGCCGGTCCACCTCCTGCGGTACGGCGGCCGGGTATTCGGCGCTCGCGAGGCTGCGGAGCTTCGCGGTGAAGTTGGACACGGCGTTCGTGTCGTTGATCTGCGGCAGGGTCGGCCTGTAGATGGGGAGGTTCTTGCCAGAAGAGGAGGAGGCGCCGGTGGGGCAGGGGTCCTCGTACTCGAGCACGCCGGCGACGGTGGTGTTGTCGAAGGTGCCCTGCGTCGTGGTGTACGGCCGCGCCAGCATGTAGTAGCTCGCGCCTGGGTACCTAGGCTTGGCGGTGAGGAGCACATTGCTGGTCTGCCCCGGAGCAATGAGGATGGTGTCGACAGTGAAGGGCTTGACGTAGAGTGCGTCGACGTCGACGACGGTGAGCGTGTGGTTGGCGATGGAGAAGAAGAGCTCGTCGTTGAGTGCAGCGTTGATGAGCCGGAGCATGTACGTCTTGCCGGGCTTCACCTTCAACTTAAACGTGTCTACATGCACCAGTGACATGGAGTCAGGCACGAACAAACAATTAATGCTCTAGTAGTAGTGCTACCAGTACTAACAAACCTTGAGCCGAGCAGTTGTAGAGAGGCCCAGGGAGGCTGTTAATGGTGTAGGCGTCGGAGATGTTCGGCCCCCCGCCGGTCTGGAGCGCCTGGCTGATGACCGCCTCCGTGTCGTTCTTCCACCACTCGGCGAAGACGACGGGCACCTCCTCGTAGGGGGCGGGGAACGGGTACGGCACGCCGACCGGCGGGAGGATGACGAGCGGGCCGTGCACGGTGGCGCGGATCCAGGAGATGTGCGCGTGCCACCACAGCGTGCCGCGCTGCCCGATGATCTGGAACCGGTAGACGTAGCTCTGCCCCGGCTGGATCGGGCACTGCGTGATGTACGCCGGCCCGTCCGCCCACCCGCTCAGCAGCTGCCGCACGCCGTGCCTGCACGCCGGCGCGTCCGCTCGTGAGGTTTTCGCGTGAAGGAAAAGGGAACGTTGTAGGGGGAGTGGTCAGCGAGGCGCGCGACACGTACCAGTGGATGCTCACGTTGTAGGGGGAGTGGTTGACCACCTTGACCTCGACGTGGTCGCCCTCCCTCGCGAACACCGTGGGGCCCGGGTACTGCCCGTTCACCGTCACGATGCTCTTGGTGCTGCACAGCCGCGTCACGCTCGTCATTTGCACCTGCCATTAATTACATCGTAGTACGTACTAACCTTAGTTATCCGCGACATCGATCGATATGAACATGATCACTAGCTACTCACGACGATCGAGAAATATATGTGCACTTACATCGAACTGGTACTGCCTCGTGACGGCTTCAGCTCCCAGTAGTGTGCACAGCATCAGTGTTGAGACGAGGAGAGAGCAAGGGAGAAGAGACGAGGGGACAGCCATTGTTGTCCTCTTCCTTTCTGACCTCTCTCTTTCTCCAATCTTCTTGAACTCTCGTTTGCTAGATGAAGCTCTGCTTGTGATGCTAGGGAAGCACTCGAGGTGTCTATATATACTGGAGATCGGTCGAGGAGCTAGGTAGCTTGCATGCATTGGCTGAGTGGGGCATAAGCATGCAAGTCATCAATTTGCAATTCATTTGACCTTTTTCTGGTGTTCCATGCTAGCTTCACGATGGTACTTAATTAGCTTGGCCCCGTATTGTTTAGTAACTTTCGTTTGGTGTTCGGTTGATGAACACGAGGGTCGCCTCAACGTCCCGGCTCGCTGCTGCTGCACCGGCAGAGATGCTGGCCCATCCATGCACTCTCTGTAGCTTTGGAGTGTGGCTAAAGTCAACCCGCAGGGCGCCTGCTGTTTATACTGACCTCTAGTTTAAGGTTCTTCGTGCCTTAATTATCACGCACAATCGTTTCCTTGCTGCAATTATGCTATAAATAAACACAAAATAAGTAGGAGGTATATAAAATCAATCATCTTTCTCAATTTCTGATGGACAGGAGCGATTCAGTTTGGAACTTTGGGTGTCTGTGATTAAGATGAGTACTTACTGCATACTAAAAACTGAGAAAATTAAATAAAATATGTGTTGAATAAACAGTAGTACTTCTTAATTGACTTCTTAAAAAACGGTGGTTTATTGGCCAATCGACAGAGAGGTTTTACCAGAATCTTTTTCTCGTACCTAACCAACAGAAATGTGTTAATCAACAGTGGTTGAATTCTCGCTTTGAGGGGGGAAAAAGGTCAAGACAAGTGACCGCGTGGGTAGTGTGCATCCACTCCAAGTCAGGTCACAACTTTTCTTCGGCTAGATCAGGCTTCCTGACCTCATTCTTACATGCCAAGGGACTGCACAAGCAAATAAAAAGACTTGCGAGATGGGGACGTGACCTGGAGGAAGGTGACCTGTTATAGATCCTGAACAGCCTAGCTTGCACTGGGCAGAAAACATTCTGCATCGGTATAATTAAAACATGGGACGATTCATATGCGTTATGGTTAGCAGGTACTCGTCCCCTGTGAAGTTTGGTCGTCTTTTCCCCTTCCAAGCCTCCTCCGAATGCAGAGAAGGATGCCTGAACCAACTCGGTCGCTTGGCTGAGCTGCTTGCTTTGCTTTCTCTTCCCTTTTGAAGCGTGTATGTGCATGGATGTAGAGCAGATGCATCTAATATTCCAGTCAGATAGTATTACTCATTACTCGTTGCATTCGTATATAGCTTCTCTTTTTTGTGTCTCTTCTCGTCTATTTTTTGTTTGGTACCAACGCATACATACGAGAAAATTTCTTTCTTGTGAAAAACATGCGAGTCTGGTTGTTGATTAGAACCCTATGGCGAACAGCGCATACTGTACATAGGTTCCCTGATCTAAAGGCTATCACTTTCCATTGATTTCCACATAGTTTGTATTACTGAAATTTATTAGTTGAGTACTGTCAATCAGTTCATGGCTAGCTCCCCAAAACATCAGTCAAGATGAAGAACGTGATTTTCCTACCGGCTAAAGATAGCTAACCTTCTAGAGTGAACTCATCCAACTCGTTTGACTCAAGGTAGCACGTCAGACGGGACGAGCTTTCTTGCGCCGTCTCGTCAGCGGACGAAATCTTAAAACATGAGAATACAAGATTCAACAATGAAACGTCAAAACGTTTTGTGATGCGACGACAAGCTCAAAGCATGAACCTCGACTAGCTCACTGTATTGATCAACAGGGTAACACACCGTGGAAAGCCAACTGCATTCCAACACCGGCGCGATTAGACGAGGCCGTTAATTTATACAGTTTCTTATGCTGCAACAACAAACAATAATCTATCGAATGAACGAGCAACGTATAGCTGTAAATTTGCGCAGAATTACGTGGGCAAAACCTCGCCCAGTGAGGGTGATCCATCATCGTCAGGCACTTCAGAATTCTTCGCGGGCTCTTGGCTCTTGTTCTCTTCATCCTGGAACCCCTGCTTGAAGAGGTCGTAGTTTGTTGGCTCCATTGCCTTGAACGGACGTTCTCCTAATACCCTAACCAGATCGTCCTGGTGGAGGACTTCCTTCTCAAGCAGCAATTCCGCGATTTGGGCTACTTGTTCCTTGTGCTCCTTTATCAGTTCAACTGTTTTTTTGTAGGCCTTGCCAACCCAGTCCCTCACCTCATCGTCGATGATAGATGCTGTCTGGTTGCTGTACGGTTTGGTCATTTCAAAGCCATCGTCCCTCTGAGGGAAGGATAGAAGCCCAACCTTTTCACTGAAACCATATACAGCAACTTGCGCGTAGGTCATTTTGGTAACTTTCTCCAGGTCATTCTGAGCACCAGTAGAGATTTTTCCTATCAAAACCTGAAACAAAGCACAGATATGGCATTTCTGTTAGTCTGCCTATAAAGATACTTTCACCGGTAATATTGTGAAAAAACGTTAGGATGACATCCAACATTAGAAGCATGGGCATTGGTCCAAGCCAACCAATCTGTATAAATTGGAATGGTGCCCCCGTCCAAGTTAAAGGATTATCAAATATAATATGACCGGACGATGGGGAAACAGACTGTCAAGGAAGTCATGATGATATTAGCTATAAAATGAATACACACAAACATTAAATTTGCCTTTCTGGATTCATTTTGGTTGCATTCAAATGCAAACCAAGAGATTATACAGTGAAGCATTTACCAAGTCAACCAGAGTTTGCCACCAATTTGTGATAACATTGTTTATATCCACCAATGCATCATAATTAAAGCAGTGAAAAATTAACCTAGCAAACCATAATTACTGTTCTCGAATGCAGCATTCAAATGACACTGTATTCATTCTAGTCAAACCCCACATTCACTTTAATTATTCGATTGTCATGAACCTTAGTTCATAGGGGGTAAACACCACCGAGAGAATGGTCGGGCGGCGTCGGTGCAGAGGGAGAGAGGGGAGTATAGATGAGAATGAATTTGTTATTTCTATGCTTAGTTTCAATAGCATGCGGCAGCTCCCTTATATAGATGGGTTCCCCTTAACAGATAGAATCTTAATCTCAATCATATGTCTAATAAATTTAGAAACTAATATCATATCTCTAACAAAAGGAATCTAATCTCTAACTCGCTACTTCCTAAAAATAAATTGGCTAAGCCCAGGCCCACGTCCATGACATTCACCCCTCCTGGACATGCCAAGTTGTCATAAACCTTAGTTCATAGGAGTAAACACCACCGAAAGGATAGCCCAAGTTGTCATAAGCCTTAGTTCATAGGGGGTAAACACCACCGAGATGATGGCTAGGTGGCATCGGCGCAGAGGGAGAGAGAAGACTATAGATGAGAATGATTTTATTATTTCTTTGCTTGCCTCCAATAGTATGCGGCAGCCCCCTTATATAGATGGGGTCTCTCTAACAGATAGAATCTAATTTCAATCATATTTCTAATAAATAAAAACTAATATCATATCTTTAATAGATATAAACTAATCTCTAACTTCCTAATAATAAACCGGTTGGGCCCATGGCTCACGCCCATGACATTACATCCCTCCCGGACATGCAGCTCGTCCCCGAGATGCTAGGCGGTGGCTATAGTTGCAGTTCCACATCAACGAGATGTAGGGCTTTCGGCTAAATGGTGCCTGCAAAAGAAGATTTTTTTCTTTCTTTTTTTCTTCTCTTTTTTTTTTAAAGTTGGGAGCTAATAAAGGTGGTCGGATTCGGCGCCCCGCTAACCAAGGTGGCGTAGAGAGCAAACAGACGATGACGAATGGGAGGCCGCTGGCTGTGACGACCGGATCAGGCGGCTGGCGCCGAATCAAGTGGGCAGCAATCGGATCAAGCAGGCGACGGCGGCCAAAGACCATCTGGCATCTCGATGTTGATAGCATCGACGACAATCTCACGGTCGCAGGCCTCGTCGAGCTTCCTCCGGAGGAGGTTGTAGAGAAGACTGGAGCCCGAGAAGGAGATGCCCTCGACGCAGGCAAAGGTGACGAGGCGCTCGGCGAAGCGCTCGCTGTCGTTGATCCAGCACATGGCCCACTCGGCCTTGCGGCACTCGGCCGAGACGATGCCAAGCGTGCACGGGAGCAGCAACTGGTGGCGGACCTCGCGACGGATGCAACGGAAGCCCCGGAGTTGAGTGAACACGTTGGCGGCCACGACACAGGAGACCTTGACGATACTGCCGTGTGAGAAACCGATGTGCGGGAAGAGGGAGCCATAGCAGATGGAAGTGTTCCTCGTCACGGCGCAACATGCGTGGAGGAAGGTTGTCGCCGCTGCAGGCGATAGCGCCGGTTTGTCTTTCGCGGCGACTGCTGCTGTCCTGCGTGTTGGTATGACGCCGGGGTGGAGGGAGATGACGCAGTGAGAACGGCGACGGTGCGCGCGAAGCTCATCCGACAGCGTGGTCATTGGGGTCTGGCAGTGGATGACGATACACTTGGCTCTATCTTCGTGGCAGCTACTGGAAACAGCGTCACTGTCGTCTCTTATTGCGCCTTCTGCTGATTCACGATCTTCTCCAAGATAGTATACATGTTGAGAAAGATGTACGCCATTTTTTGTCGATGTTGGCCATCTTGATGACGTTAGCATTTATCGTGGCCAAAGACTCGACAGCAGGAACCATGGTAGCAGAAGTCGTGGGAAGAGATCGACTACTCTGATATCAAGTTGTCATGAACTTTAATTCATAGGCGGTAAACACCACCGAGAGGATAGCCAGTCAGCATCAGCACAGAGGGGGAGAGGAGACTATAGATGAGAATGACTTCGTAGTTTTTTTTGCTTGGTTCCAATAGTATGCGACAGCCTCCTTATATAGATGGACACCCCTTAACAGATACAATCTAATCTCAATCATATCTCTAATAAATAGAAACTAATATCATATCTCTAATAGATAGAAACTAATCTCTAACTTCTTAATAATAAACCGGTTGGGACCAGGGCCTATGCCCATGACATCGATAGTCTAAATTGTACAAATTTGGAGATGGCCACAAATCCTAGATATTTAGCATAAAACTTCATCCAAAAGACGACGTAAAAAAAAGTTGTGTACCTCCTCGGCAGCTCGGCCACCTAATGTCATGCATGTCATATCAAAAAGCTGCTCCTTTGTCATCAAAAGATTTTCATTTGGAACATACTGTGCAAAGCCTAAAGCAGCTGTTCCACGGGGAACAATTGTAACTTTCAGAAGAGGCTCTGCATGCTCCAAAAACCATCCAGCAACAGCATGACCAGATTCATGGTAAGCAACAGTGCGGCGCTCAAGTTTGCTAATGACCTGACGTGGATTGACATGCCCAGAGGACAGAATCAATAAATGAGGAAACATATAACTAATACATGTACAAACAAATTACAACATATAAAAGATGACTCCCAAGTTAGTTAATTGCAATCCAAGGTGTATTACTGGAATTAGAGATTTGCTATGTAATTATTACGAGACAAAGCTTAAAAGCCCTATAAAAAGGAAGCGTTATGTTTGCTCACATGAAAGCATTATACGCACTGCCTATAAAAAGGAAGCATTATGTTTGCTCACATGAAAGCATTATACACACTGCCTGAGTAGTGCGTAAATCAGATAACATCAGCTTTAATAGGTTGCATGTATCATCTTGCATGAGTAGATTATTAACAAATTGGCACATGGTCACATTACCTTATTTTTCTTCTCCAAACCACCAATAATCCTATCAATCGCAGACTCAAAATGCTGCATTGTAATCTGAGTTTCGTCGCTTCTTGCAGCAATCAAAGCAGCTTCATTACAGACATTGGCAATGTCAGCTCCAGCAAACCCAGGTGTCAAAGCAGCTAGCCTTTGTGAATAAAATGATGGTTCATTGTCTAGTTTAAGCTTTTTAAGATATATACGGAATATCTGATCACGACCCTTTATATCTGGCTTGTCAATCGTTATCTGGCGATCAAATCTTCCAGGCCTTAGCAACGCCTTATCCAGGATGTCAGGTCTATTTGTACCAGCAAGAACAACAACACCAGAAGTTGTACCAAATCCATCCATCTCTACAAGCAACTGGTTCAAAGTACTTTCACGTTCATCATTTCCACCAGAAAAACCTCCACGGCCTCTCGCGCGACCAATTGCATCTATCTCATCAATAAATATAATACTGGGTGCACACTGCCGAGCTTCTTGGAATAAGTTCCGTACCCTGGATGGTCCAACACCAACAAACATTTCCATGAAATCTGAGCCAGAAATGGACAAGAAGGGAACACCAGACTCTCCTGCAGTAGCTTTAGCAAGCAGAGTCTTTCCTGTTCCAGGAGGACCTACAAGCAGAGCACCTTTGGGTATCTTAGCTCCCAACTCTTCATACTTCTTGGGATTTTTAAGGAAATGAACAAACTCCATTATTTCTTGTTTAGCTTCATCACAACCAGCTACATCCTTGAAAAACACCTGGATCAACAGAAAAGCAGGTGTCGTTAGAAAGATACAAGCAACAACTTTACACAGCTTCTGCTTTACGCCTTTACCTTAATGCAAACAGAACTAAAAATAAGGACATGTTTGGGATGCAGGAATTTCACAGGAAACAATTTAATTCCCACATGAAAATGTGGAAATTCCCACGTTCCAAACTGGCTTAAACAATTGGAACTATTAGAGCTTGAGAATAACTTTCCAATGGATGTAAATATTTTATTTGCCGCCGTTGAAGTAGTACCAAGTCCAAAAGGAATGGTATAAAGAGAGTGACACAATAAATGATGGAACTAACCTTATTTTTGGAATTTTTGTCCATCTTTGTGACCTGTGCTTTCCCAATGTTAAAGATACCACGGCTGCCCTTCCCAGGACCACCTCCAATATTAAATCCACTCTGCATCCTTTTCCCCATTAAATATATTAGTCCAACAAGGAAGGCTGTTGGGGCAAATCTCATCACTTCTTGGAACCAATTTACTTCAGCAACATAAGTTACTGGAACATAATCATGTGGATCTATACCCAAAGTTTCCTGGGCTTCCTCTAACTTTTCTTCAAAGGAATCAACACTCCCAATATTGAAGTAATACTTGTATCTGCTGGGAGCATGCTTGCCTGGAACATCACTGGTGATAATATTGGCATCATTATTTTGGCTTTGGCTGTTCGGCTGTGGTGAACTCCTGACGTATACCTTTGCCACTGATTTATTTGAAACAACAATGCGGTCAACTAATCCAGGTTCTAGTAACTTGTTCTTGAATTCTTGGAAGCTTATCTGCAGAAGTTAGAAGCTCAAGCTCTTTTAATAAACCATTAAACTAAAGAATATGCACCCTCCACACATTTAACGGGAACAGATATGCAAACCAGAAGGTGATGTCAAATTAATCAATTACTTGAAAACTAAGTAATTCCCAAGATTGCATTCACATTAGAAGGCACCAATAGAAAACTACAACGCACGTAGTAACAATTCTCCACACCGGATATTAAGTAAATATGCCAGCCCAAATTAATCAGTGATATAACTTCTCATTGGGCCAATAAATCACACAATGGCTATTCTGCAATAGCATATCATCTCAAGGGGGATCCTTTTTGCACTCATTTATAGACTTAAGCATTGCATATTGATCACGATCTGCTATCTGCAGTCTGGTGTAGGCGTAAGGTTAAATCATCTAAGCAGAAAGTGAAGGGATTTTCTCTACCATTTGTCAAGCCCATGGCAAGACCTCATGGCGACAGAAGTATGGTCATACTGCCTGGCACTGCTTGTATCGATTATCGAATGCTACCCAACTAATCTTAAGAATTTGATTGGAGGTGACAGGGTAAGTACTGTACATCTTGTATAGTCCTTATGATGGCGATACAGTTTTTTTCCTCCACTTTGTCTGACACTTTCAGGGCAGACCAATGATTCAGGTGTTGAACAGACCAAGCAAATATAATCTACCATTGTGTGTATATTAAAGAGCAACGAAAAATAGTAAAAATAACAATTTGCATAATTCTCTGCACCAGAGTAAACATAGTGAACAATTAAAACCACTCCCATTAATGGTCAATTTGCCAGAAGGGAGTGAAAATTACCTCCTTCTGATCTGATGCACTAGAAGGTAAGGATAAGAGCATCAGGCCAACAAACAATAGGGGAGCGAGGAAATTCTGCAGTTGCTTTACAGCATTCTCCTGGAAATTCCATTGATCGTCTGTATTGGAATCCTCTGCATATTGCAAAGTTGCAATTTCATTACACATGAAGTAGTCCGCACTGTCAAGTCACAACACTAACTTTTAACATAGTGAAGTCCATAATCCATTATCCAGTTTCAATGTACAAGCCATTATTCCATTGTTATATCTATTAACAAAGCACTTGCAGAGCAAGGAAAGCACATATCTAGTGTTCATCTTGTTTTGGTCAAACACGTTCACTAAGCCCATTTGGTACTAGTGTATCAAAAAATATCATTCCTACTAATTCACAATATAATCAGTAATGACCATCCTCTACAAAAACAATTGATGCACACCAGGAAGACGGTAACTTACGCTTTGAGTTTGACTTTTTACTCCCATCCCCTTTCGGCACCTCCTTCTTCCCCTTGGGGTAGTAATTCTCGTAATCTAAAACCAGAAAAAAAAAAAGAAAAAAGAGGGACAAACCTTTTAGTGCCAGGAGCCACCCGAACCGACCAACAAATGCGCACCAGACTTACTCTTCTTGGACCCGCCGGAGAAGAGACGCCGGAACTGCGGGCTCGCAAGGAGGAACCTCCAGTCCGCAGCCTTCCCCGCGGCGGGGCCCCCCAGCGCCGCCGTCAGGTACCCGCGGACGAACCCCATCCCGCCGCTGTCAACGCCGTGGACCGGCGGGGGTAGCGGCCGTATCCCGCCGAGCCCCCCGAGAGAGAAACCCTAAAAACAGCGAAAAGGTCAGACATTTGCCTTGCCCCACCCACCCAGACGCGGCGGGTTCGGGAAGAGAAGACTTACCTGCCGCGCGCGGGAGGAGCGCGCGGACCGGCCGAGGGCTCGGGCGAGGGAGGCGAGGCTCATGGCGGCAGCGCCGGGCGCTTGGGAGGGGGGATGCAGTGGGCCGTCGGGATCCGGGCGCCGCGCGCGACGGCGTCCAGATGCGTTTTGAAATTTTTTTTCCCCTTTCCCTTCGTCGCGTGCGCGACCGTTCCGAGGAGGTGGAGGCGGAGGCGGAGGAATCGCCGCGGCGGCGAGGGGTGGAAGGCTTTTTTTAACGAGATGCGACCGCGGTCTCGGGGTGCACGGCGCCCATGGGATTGAGAGCTTTTTTTCGGGAAGCCGCTGTGTTGGTTTGGAACTTTGGATCGAGTTTATTATCATGAGCCGCCGTCACCGACTTCTGGATAATTACCGTGACTGGGTGATCAGATGTTACCGTGATATGGTTTTCTTTGATTAATGTTCCTGTTTACTAAAGTGTGTCAGGCTGTCAGCTCAGGGTCAAATTGCCGTTTCTGAAAAACGGTAGCATGAGGCCATTACACTTGGAAAAGAAGAAGTTCATTACATGAGAAGATAAAGGAAAGCGTCTGAAAAGATGTTAAATTAATCACACTGTCCGCTACTCGTGACTCTCCAAAGGTTGATCTTGTTTCCCAAGAAAGGACTGCTCGCAGATAGCTGCTTCTGTCTTTGCTTTCTCTCTAGAGAAAAACAAAGTCAAACAAGGTTTGGTTGCCAGGAATAGAACGATCCGCGAGGAAGTGAAGATAGCGAAGCAGTGACGTCAAGACATGGCATCCATACATGCAGACTGTGACCTCTGATGCGAGCAACGACATGGCTTGCCGCAAAGTTGCTGTGTCTGCTTTTGTGCATACCCTTCCTAGTTGTAGAAGAACTTGGTTAGGAATCGTCTTTCCTTTTTAGCTTTGCAACTTTTTAGATCGTGGAGACGCCACACAGGCTAAGCAAAAAGTGCAAAACCATGTTCTAAAGAGACAATTAATCACTCCAGTTGAAGAGACAGAACTAAGAATAGCTATGGTCAATTTAAGTTCCCAGGTTGTAGTACTACTATACACTGTATTACATCTTCTGGAAGTCCCTTCTGAAGCTTCTTATTCTGCACTTCTTCATCAGGTTGGTTTTGCAACCCCATAATATCCTGAGAACTCTGTATTTGCTCCTGGGTTCAGAGCTACATTTTCGTTTTGTTTATCTTTGACAATTAATAATTTTGAGCTTCTTTCAGTTGTAAATGCCTGCAACACACTTGAAGTCCTGCACTGAATGGAGATGTGGACACACAGGTTTTGAGTAGTGCAACCCTTCGTAGGTGACAACTAGCATCTCCGGGTCATTCATGGATCTCTCAACTTGCTTTTTCGCACTGCAACGGGAGTGCGTACATCTATAGTGTGGCGGAGTAGTATATGGGCAATTGCCTGAAATTAATGCACAACAGTCATTGTATATTTGTATCCAACAGTGTTGTTTCTTACTCTGTAATTTTGGGTATACATCTAAAGCTACGAAATTAATACCGTACAGATGTATGGACACGTCGATACCCGATCGACGACCTCTCCTCCGTGCAAGTCAATTTGGTCGTTTTCTGGCCACCCCACACACAAAAAAAAATCCCTGAAAGAAAGACACGGGTATTTTTTTTTCTACGGCTAATGGCTTTTAAGCCTAGTGTAAACGTTTATGCGAATGAATTAAATGTTGATAAACTATTTTAAAAAGACTATCTTGATAAATTATTTCAAAATAACGGTGAAGAAATCATCGTATTTATTTATTTAGAAATAAATTGAAAAAAATAGAGTCATATTCTGCCTATCCAATGCGATCTTGAAACTAACGAGACTAATACTGTTACTAGTACCAGCGCTGCACTTCATATGTATATATGCGAATGAATTGAATGTTGATAAACTGTTTTAAAAAGACTATCTTGATAAATCGTTTCAAAATAACGGTGAAGAAATTATCGTATTTATTTATTTAGAAATAAATTGAAAAGAATAGAGTCATATTCTGCCTATCCAATGCGACCTTGAAACTAACGAGACTAATACTGTTACTAGTACCAGCGCTGCACTTCATATGTATATAATTAATTAAGCAACGTTTGGCGACAGTGCAGTGCAGCTAAGAACTCAGGGATTAAATAAGCAACCTTTTGGTGACAATCCACTGATAAACGACCAGAAGATGGACATGCTTGAGATCTTTGGTAAACGACCAGAAGCTCGTGTATGCATGATTTGATACACCCTCTTTTCTCTTTTACTCGTCGCTTTATTTTTTAATTATATATTAAAAATACAATAATAGTATAAAAGTATTTCTGATGACAAATCTACTAATATTATTTTCATGTAACAAATATAAATACGTAAGTGTATAAGTTTAATTAATTGCATGCATTTTGAAATGTCTTCTAAGAGAGAATGGATGGAGTATATAACCATAAATCAGAGGCAGAACAGGAAAAAAATATATGGCAGGGTCGGATCTAAGAGATGAGCTGTCGTGGAGCTAAGTGAAAATTTTCACTTGCATGACATGGTAAAAATACGTGTAAAAATAATATGTGCATGTAGATGACGAACACCAATTTGCGATTTGCAAAACGATGTCTTCAAATTTTGAATAATGTACACATACTCTTGGTGAAAGTTCGGGAAATCTTTTTGTCAGATGTGCTACAGTAAGTAAATATGTGTGCTCTTGTCTCGGTTGTAGGATAGTTGTCAATTCAGACAACTTCGTATATATGCTTGTAGTTGGGGCCCTGACAATATTAATTTGCTTGTGTAACTATCTATAAATTATCTTGTGAGTTGTGAAGCTATTTCTTTCTTTGGATGAAAACTTTCCCAATCTTAATGAAAATGACCCGCGGTTTTTTTTCTTGAAACCACTTTGGAGAAAATAAATTAGAAATTGATGAGCAAGAACAATTTTCGCACTTTGGTCCACACTAAGCTCCGCCCTTGCACATATATACGTTCGTGCACTGTAGTGCAAACCAAAGAATTAACGGAATTGCTAGACAGACGCAAGAATAAGACTTAATTCGATCATAGGAATGTAGGATGATGAATGAAGAAGGGGAAGACACAATTAATCGCTGTGTGTAAGAAGCTAGATTGCTCGATCACCTGGGGTGTAGGTTGTTCTTGATGAGCTTCTGCCCGTACTTCCTCCACCTATAACCATCGCTCGGCAGCTTCCCTCCGCTGCTCATCCTGACCCTCGCCGTATACTTGCTGTTGATCTCTGCAACACCGCCCCTACGACCCCACGATCCATCTGCAAGATTATCGCTGCAATTGTGAGCAAGTTAGGCACACCCCCGATCGATGCATGCATGCACCGAGGCACATACAGAGAGTCAGAGACGGCGGTGAGGTGTAGCGGCGGGTGGAGCTGCTCGGTGGGCACCGCGACGCCAGCGCCTTCTCGACGTCTTGGATCGTCGGGCCGGAGTAGACCGAAGGGAGAGCATTCCTCACCGCCTCCGGTGGTTCTTGACCGGCCGAGCTTACATCGTTTCGTGTAGAATGAGTAGGTGGAACCGCGCAGCTCTAATTAGCTGCCCATAGGACGGCAAGTGATTAAGTCGGCTAATTAGCTGGCTTAATCACAGCGTAAATTCGTAATTTTACATTATATTTGTTTGAATTTTTACATATAGCAAATGTGGTCAAAAAATTATGAAAGTTTATGTACAGACTCCTGACACAACGAACTTCATTGTGTAATTTTTTACAATTTTATCCCCTCTGAGTATTGCTTGAAAATTCATACTGTCGTAGGGGTGGCCCCCACCTAAACCCAGCAGGCCTGGTAGGAAGTTATAAGGCCCAGAATAGGCCATGTGTAATGACATAACTACCCCCAGAGGGGATAACCAGATGTAAGGGTATAACTGTAAAAGCACTCCTCATGTGTATACATATATGGGTACAAGCCATGGAGAGGACCCAGGCCATTACACTTATCTTCATCACTCTCCACTACCATCTCTCTCTCTGTTTGGTCTGTAGCCACAACAGTTGGCGCCGTCTGTGGGGAGGACGAAGACAAGCCTGAAGACCGAAGGAAAAAGATGGCACCGGAAAAAACTTCACCAGCCGCGGCGAAGGGAAGGAAGACGGCTGGGTCGCAGCAGCGCGTGAACGCCAGGGCTTCGGCGCCGACCATCGAAGGCGTTGGCGGCGGCGTACACGCCGTGGTCGCGGGCATCGACGCTCGCGCTGCACCGACCGACCCCGCCAGCGCCGCTACGACGGCATCCAACCCCGTCGCTGGCGCCACAACGACAACCCCCCTCACCCTCGCCGGCGGCGCGGATCAGACGACCGGGGGTAGCCGCAGCGAACCATCCGACGGATCTGGAGATCGTGAGGCGATGGTCCCGGCACCGACCCGTCCGCCGGGCGTTCCGGCGGCCTCAACGATACCAGCGGTCGAAAGCGTCCTACTAGCAGCTCTCAACGCGTTCCAGCGGGAACTAGGGGACCTTCGCGGAGCCGTCCGGGATATACAAGAGGCTCGGAGCCAGCAGGTTGCGATGGTGATCGCGCCCGAGCCCATGCCAGAGAAGGCGGACAGCCGCGAAGCCCCCAGGTCTAGCCGCGTCCCGTTAAGGGGCGTAGATCCGGAATCCCCGCTTTCGGCGGGGCTGCAGCAGGCGGAGTGGCCCGAAGACTTCAAGTTCCCTAGCATCACCGACCCGTACAAGGGCGACACGGACCCTCGCGAGTTCGTGCGCGTGTACGAAACCGCGATCGAGGCCGCGGGCGGAAACGACACCACGAAGGCGAAGGGACTCCCCCTCGCGCTGCACGGAGTGACGCTCTCTTGGTTCTTTACCATAGAGCCGGGCTCCATCTACGCGTGGGAGCAGCTTCGCGACCGCCTTCGCAACAACTTCAAAGGCCACTATGTCGAGCGACTCGAGGCGGATCAACTCTTCGCTGTGAAGCAAAGACCCTTGGAGACGCTCCGGGGCTACTTCAAGCGCTTCGCCAAGATTCGATGCCAGGTAAACGATATAAACGAAACCACAATCGTTAATGCAGCCATACAGGGCCTTCGCCCAGGCCCGATGGCCGAGTACCACGCGCGGAGGCCAATCAAGACAGTCGCCAAGCTCTTCGACAAAATGGACGAGTATGCGTGGGCGGAGGAGGATGCGCGAAGACGCAGCACCACCGCCCTCGGCCTCGCCCATGTGGAGCACCCCCCGCGCGAAGTCGGAGCGGGTGGTCCCTCCTCGAAGCCGGGCCGCAGCCGAGAGCCCCGAGGAGGCCCTCCCCGAGGCAGTGAGGCCGGGGTACAGGAACGCTCCCTAAAGAGCAGGCCTAAACCTCGGCGCCGCCAGCGCCGGTCGCAGGCGGCCCATCATGTCCTCGACACCGAGAGCGCCCGCCAAGGACCCGATCCCGCCTCACGGAGGGGAGACCGGGGATCGGAAGGCAGACTTGACTACGGCGGTCAACCTCGCGCCGAGCAAGAGCTCCTGCACTATGGCAAGTGGTGCGAGGTACACGGCTACGGCGATCATCGCACCAGGGCGTGCACTGCGGTGATGGAGCTGCGAAGGGTGACGGCCGGATCTCGGGCTTTGCCTCCTTGGCCCCCCGCCGGAGTCCACGTGGGGCACCCAAGGGATGGCCCCATACGGGCCACCGTAATGGAGGGCGCGCAGCATCGCACCGTCAGTGTCATCACCGGAGGCTCTTCTTCAAAAGCCCCCGGGGAGCGGCCGCAACTGTGGATGCCGCCCCGCAACATCACCTTCGACTTGAACGACGCCCAGGGCGTGGAGTACCCTCACCAGGACCCTCTGGTCATCCAGGCCCACATAGCACGCTGTGACGTCAGGCGCGTCCTTGTCGACGGGGGAAGCTCCGCGAATATCTTGTTCGCAGGGGCTCTCGACCGCATGGCGATCCCCCGAAGCCAGATAGAGCAGCCAGGAGCTCCACTTCAAGGCTTCGGGGGTCAACCGCTGCACGCCTTGGGGCACGTGTCCCTTCCGGTCACTTTCCGCCAGGAGGGCAACAAAGGTAACATTCGCACCGAGCATGTCACCTTCGATGTTGTAGATATCCCGCACCCCTACAACGCCATACTGGGGCGACCCGCCATCAACTCTTTCGAGGCAATCCCGCACCACGCGTTTTTGTGTGTCAAGCTCCCGGGCCCGGAGGGTGTTATCACCGTCTTCGGCGACCAGGATCTGGCCAGACGCGCCGAAGGCGGCAGCCGCGTGCCGCGTCGCCCGGTGCATGCCCTTTCCGGCGCGCTCGGTGACGGGCCCTCCGCCCCCGGGTGGACGCCCAAGCCTCGGCCCGAAGGCGGAGTCAAGAAGGTGCCGCTCCAGGCGGAGGGGCAATTCGTATCCATTGGCGAGGGACTCCCACCGGGGGTCGAACGGGATCTGCTCCGCGTACTTCAGAACAACGTTGACATCTTCGCATGGTCCCCGGAGGACATTAAGGGTGTGGACCGAGCAGTAATTGAGCATCGCTTGGCGGTCCGCCCCGACGCCAAGACGGTCAAGCAAAGGCTTCGGCGTATGTCGATGGATCGCCAGCAGGCGGCCAAAGCAGAGGTGGCAAAGCTTCTTCGCACCGGAGTCATCCGCGAGGTCCACCATCCCGAGTGGCTCGCTAACCCGGTACTGGTCAAAAAGTCCAGCGGGGCCTGGCGCATGTGCATCGACTTCACGGCACTCAACAAGGCGTGCCCGAAGGACAATTACCCCTTGCCGCGCATCGATCAACTGGTCGACGCCACTGCTGGATGCGAACTCATGAGTTTCCTGGACACCTACTCCGGCTACCACCAGGTATACATGGCCGAAGACGACGAGGAGAAGACCAGTTTCATCACACCACTAGGGACGTTCTGCTTCGTCCGAATGCCCTTTGGCTTGAAGAACGCAGGTGCTACCTTCACCCGCCTCGTCGCTATTGCCCTGGCTGCCCAGCTCGGGAGGAACGTCAAAGCTTACGTCGATGACGTGGTGGTCAAAACTCGCCAGCTTGCCCTGCATGGCCGGGACCTCCAGGAAACCTTCGACAACCTCCGGAAGGCGGGCATCAAACTCAACCCCGACAAATGTGTCTTCGGGGTGCAGGCGGGCAAGCTCCTGGGTTTCCTCGTCTCCGGACGGGCATCCAGGCGAACCCCGACAAAGTAGACGCCATCCTGGGCATGGAGCCGCCCAAGACCACGAGGGAGGTCCAGAGGCTGGCGGGCCGCATGGCAGCGCTAAGCCGCTTCCTATCCAGGGCGGCGGAACGTGGCTTGCCGTTTTTCAAGACGCTCCGCGGGTGCGATGGATTTAGTTGGGACGGAGATTGCGCGAAGGCCTTCAACGAGCTCAAACAGCACCTGGCAAGCCTCCCCACTCTGGTCGCCCCAGCACCTGGCAAGCCTCCTGCTCTATCTGGCCGCGTCAGCCGCCGCGGTCAGCGCCGTCCTCGTCTTAGAGGAAGGCGCCATGCAGCGGCCCGTCTACTTTGTCTCCGAAGCCCTCCAAGGCGCCAAGACAAGATACACGGAGCTTGAGAAGCTCGCCTACGCGCTGGTCATGGCTTCCAGAAAGCTTCGGCATTATTTTCTGGCCCACCCGATCACGGTGCCTTCCTCATTCCCCCTGGCAGAGATGCTACACAACAAGGAGTCCACAGGGCGTATCGGTAAATGGGCTGCCGAGCTCGCCCCCTTCTCCTTGACATATGCTTCGCGGACGGCAATCAAATCCCAAGTCCTGGCGGATTTTCTCGCCGAATGGACCCCGCCGGCTCAACCCGTCCAGACGCACGATGATCCCGTCTGGACGCTTACAATCGATGGAGCTTACAGCGTCGCCGGCGCGGGCGTAGGAGCGGTGATCGTCACGCCCGAAGGACAGCGTTTGCTGTACTCGGCGCGCCTTGCCTTCCCTGCCACCAACAACACGGCTGAATACGAGGCACTGCTCTTTGGCCTCGCGAAGCTCAAGGCAGTCGGCGCGCGACGGGTGTTGGTCCGCACCGACTCGCGCTTGGTGGCCGGCCATGTGGACAAGTCATATCAAGCCAAGGATCCTGAGCTGGCCAAGTACCTCGCAGCGGTGAGGGCGAGGGAAAGGCACTTTTTGGGTGTCACCGTCAAGGCCATCCCCCGTGCGGAGAATGAACAGGCCGACGCCCTCGCTAAGGCGGCCAGCCAGCAACTGCCCCCCTGAGGGGGCGTTTTACGAGCTGTTAGCAAAGGCGGCCATCGCGCGGGACAACCGGGACGCGGCACTCGTCCACCGCATTGATCGGCCAGGGGATTGGCGAGAGCCCATCTTCAATTTCTTGCAAGGCATCGCCGAGCCGGAGGACCCTGCCGAGCTGCGACGCTTGCAACATCGCGCACGGTCCTTCCAAGTGTTCGAAGGCATACTCTACAAGAGAGGGGTTTGCGCGCCGCTCCTGCGCCGCCTCTCGACTGAAGGGGGGAAGGAGCTCTTGGCGGAGATCCACGCGGGCGTATGCGGATCCCACCTGGCACCGAGGTCATTAGTCGGCAAAGCGTTCAGGCAAGGCTTCTACTGGCCAACGGCCGTCACCGACGCCCAGGACCTCGTCCGTCGGTGCCAAGGGTGCCAGTGGATGGCGCGCATCATCCGCAGGCCCCCGACGAGCCTCAACCCCATTCCCCCGGTGTGGCCACTGGCACGCTGGGGTCTCGATATAGTGGGACCACTTGCTCGAGCCCCAGGGGACCTCCGGTTCGTGGTAGTCGCGCTGGAGTATTTCTCCAGATGGCCGGAAGCGATCGCTCTGGCCAAAGTAACTTCGGCGGTCATACAACGCTTCCTATGGCAAAGCATCATATGTCGCTTCGGTGTGCACCGGGAGCTCACGGTCGACAATGGCCTGCAGTTCGACGCCACCCTCTTCAAAGATTATTGTGACAGCATGGGCATCACCCTCCGATTCGCCTCGGTAGGGCATCCCCAGTCCAACGGGGCGGTCGAACGGGCGAATGGCGCCATCTCCGCCGCCATCAAAAAACGCCTGGTTGGATTGCCGAAGGGCAAGTGGCCAAGCGAGCTCCACAGCGTTCTATGGTCACTTCGCACAACGGTAACGCGCCCGACGGGATTTACGCCGTTCAAGCTCCTTTTCGGGGACGAAGCGGTGACGCCCGAGGAAATCAAGGCCGGCTCACGGAGGGTTCTCGTCCAAGCACCCGAAAAGGAGCGCCGTGTGTCCCTGGACCTCCTCGACGGAATACGGGCAGACGCAGCCCACCATGTCGAGAAGTACGCGCGGCAGACAATGCGTACTCGGGACCGCTCTATATGCCCGCGGGGGTTCAAGCCTGAGGATCTCGTCCTCAGAGTGGCGCTCCAAGCGGAGACCGTTGGCAAGCTGGAGTCCAAGTGGGAAGGCCCATACATCGTGACGAAGGCACTGCCAAAGGGGGCGTACCGCCTCGCCACGCTCGAAGGACAAGCCTTCCGGCACACATGGAACGCGGACAGGTTGCGGCGGTACTACGCCTAGAAGCAAGACAGCAGGCGTAGAGCCACCAGCCCTCTGTCATGCGATGCTCATCCGCGCAAACGGGAGTTCAATAAAGATTGCTGTTCTCAGAGCATCCCCTGTCCGCGCTGAGCAGCACAAAGTCCACGGACTTTAAATAAGACGTAGCGTCGAGCCTAGCTCCGCACGCGAGAGTCTGCGGACTATAAATAAGACGTAGCGTCGAGCCTAGCTCCGCACGCAACAGTCCACGGACTTTAAATAAGACGTAGCGTCGAGCCTAGCTCCGCACGCACCAGTCCACGGACTTTAAATAAGACGTAGCGTCGAGCCTAGCTCCGCACGCGAGAGTCTGCGGACTATAAATAAGACGTAGCGTCGAGCCTAGCTCCGCACGCGAGAGTCTGCGGACTATAAATAAAACGTAGCGTCGAGCCTAGCTCCGCACGCACCAGTCCACGGACTTTAAATAAGACGTAGCGTCGAGCCTAGCTCCGCACGCGAGAGTCTGTGGACTATAAATAAGACGTAGCGTCGAGCCTAGCTCCGCACGCAACAGTCCACGGACTTTAAATAAGACGTAGCGTCGAGCCTAGCTCCGCACGCGAGAGTCTGCGGACTATAAATAAGACGTAGCGTCGAGCCTAGCTCCGCACGCACCAGTCCACGGACTTTAAATAAGACGTAGCGTCGAGCCTAGCTCCGCATGCGAGAGTCTGCGGACTATAAATAAGACGTAGCGTCGAGCCTAGCTCCGCACGCAACAGTCCACGGACTTTAAATAAGACGTAGCGTCGAGCCTAGCTCCGCACGCACTCTACGGAGTATAAAGAAGACGTAGCGTCGAGCCTAACTCCGCACGCACCAGTCCACGGACTTTAAATAAGACGTAGCGTCGAGCCTAGCTCCGCACGCGAGAGTCTGTGGACTATAAATAAGACGTAGCGTCGAGCCTAGCTCCGCACGCACCAGTCCACGGACTTTAAATAAGACGTAGCGTCGAGCCTAGCTCCGCACGCGCGAGTCTCCGGACAATAAAGAAGACGTAGCGTCGAAGCCTAGCTCCGCACGCACTAGTCCACAGACTTTAAATAAGACGTAGCGTCGAGCCTAGCTCCGCACGCGCGAGTCTCCGGACTTTAAATAAGACGTAGCGTCGAGGTCCGCCTCTGCACGCGCGAGTCTCCGGACTATAAAGGAACTCGTAGCGTCGAGGTTCGCCTCCGCACGCGCCACTCCACGAAGTATAAACGAGATGCGCAGACCTGCCCTCCGCGTTCGGCGGCAGGTAACACCAAGCATAAGGTATTACTTGGTTCCATTATAAAGGCAAAGGGGTTACATGGTTACAAGCGTAAGAACCCGTACATCATCCCCCTGCCCTACCCAACCAGCCACTTAGCATTGGCGCGGTGCGGACGAACCCGTGCCGTCGTCGCCACGGCGCTGAAGGACCCCTTCAAGCCACTGGAGGAGGTCCCCCTCCCCATGCAGCGTCTGCTGCACGGCGACCCTTGCAGCACCTTCCCCGAAGCGGCCCCAGATCCGTTGGTGAAAGTTCTGCAGGCTAGGCCCGATGGAACGGATGGCGTCCGACATAACCTCTGCTTCGCCGGGCGGATCCAGTTGTGGATTCGCTAGCTCCTGGGTATGCCTACACCCACGAGTATGAAGCAGGGTGAGGGCGAAGCACGCACCAACATAGCTGCAGTGCTCGCCAAAGGTTCTGGCGCCATGAAGAGCAACGCCGGCCCCCTCCTCGATCAGCCCGAGCGTCTCCGACAGGGCCTCCGGCCTGTGCGTAGTGTCCGGCACTCGGACGCACAGATCTCGGAGGGTCTGGTTCAGAGACTCCATGGCCCGCCACGCCGACAGGGACGCATTTTCCAAGGCAAGGCGGTTCTCGGCAACAGACTCCACCAGCTGGGCATTCTCCCCTTCTAGGGCGGCGATCTGCTGGATGAAGGCGGCGCGCTCCTCAGCCGCGGCGTGCCGAGCTTCCGTAGCTTCGTGTTGGGCGGCCGCCAGGGCACCCTCCAGCGCGTGACATTCCTCATCCTTCGCGGCGAAGGCAGTGTTTGCCTCACGAAGGTTGGCTTCCAGCGCCCTCCGCTCCCGAACGCGGGCCTCGTCAAAGGACCGGCTGAGGGCAAGCGTCTGGCAAACACAACAAAGTCAGCAGGCGCCCAGCAAGACATTGCAAAGCCGAAGCGCGCATGTTTATCCTCATCTCGGACGCCTGTAGCGCGAGCGCCAGGAGTTCCCCCTCGCATGACGACAACACCTCCCGGTTGAGGCCGTGGTCGGCACGCTCGGCGGATGCGGTAAGCTCGCAGAATATCTCCGGCCGGGGGAAGAAGTCCGCGCGAGCGAGCCCCGGCCCCAACGCGCCAGGATTTACCGAGGCCACAACCACGTCGACGCCGGCGGGCACCTGCGGGGCACCCTGCACAAGGCTTCCGACTTCGCGCGTACCTCCACTGCTCGATCCTTCGCCACGTTGGGGAGACTTTGTCTCGTCTGATGTTGGCAGAATGAGCGAGCAGATCGGGGAAAGTCTCGCGAAGTCAAGTGAAGAAAAGGACTCACGCCTACCTCCTGCGCCCCTCGTCGCGGTAGGAAGTGGCGCCGGTTCGACCACCCAGGCGGAGGCGGGCGCCTCGACAGTCGGGGCGAAGGTCTCCTCGGCCGCGCCGGACGCCGTAATCCCGCGGCAAGGCCCCGCAACAGCGTATCGACCCCTCGCTGGCGGCGGGGATTGAGTCCGAGCGTGTTTCGCCTGCGGTCGCACAGGCGATTCTTCCACGGCAGGACCAGCTCCGGTTGCCGTCGCCCCCACGGTTTCCTCTGTAGGGGGCATGTCCTCGTCGGCCGCTGCGGTTGATAGCGCACCTTCCACCGTGGTTTGCCCACTCGGAACGTCGCCATCCCCCGAGTTGACGAGTTCCAACTCAACGATGGCCGCGAGCCCGAACACGGGCTCGTGGGCGTCGGCAGCAGGTGCCGCGGGATCCGCGGCGGTGCGCCCCTCCGAAGTACTATGGCCCGGCCCACCGCCGGTCGCACGCCCCGTCTCAGTTGGGCTAGCCGCCGGGGGGCTGCCGGGTCGCATACGGCAGCCGGGGAACGGGCCCGGCGTCGCGAAGATAGCACACCTGCAGGACTATCACCATCCTGAGCATCCGGAGTCCCGGCGGGAAGCTCTGTCGGCACCACACGCTCGGGCACGGTAATGCCCACAGCTTCGCAGGTACGGTTTACCCGCCCCTGCTTAGCCGCCTTGACTGCGGCCTCGCGGGCCCGGTGCTCCTTAAACGTGTACGGGCCGAGGAGCGCCGCAACCGCGCGCTCCGCGTCTTCTAGCCGGGCCACTGCACAGGAGATCGCGTCAGATAGGCGGAAGCCAAACAGATGCAATGGCGCGCGTCAAGCGTGCTGGGCAACTTACAAGGGGCAGAGGGCGGAAGCAGGCGAGACACGGATGGGTCGAACCCGTCCTCGCGGGGGTCATTCTGTTGAACATACTTCCCCCGGGAGGAGAGTGGCGCCGCCCCATACATCATGAACTCCTCGGCTAGGTCGCGCACGCTCATTCGACGGCCGACACCGACAAGGCTCTGTAGCTTTTGCGTGTCATTGACCTCCGCCGTCAGACCTGGCGTGCTGTTAAATGAGATCGGCCCACCTCGACAATGCATCCTGCTCTTGTCGGTCACGGTGTAATAGAACCACCACCGCGTCCAGCCGGCCGCCCATTGACCTGACGAGGCTGGCACATGGAACAACGTCGCGCATGAAGCCCGAAGCACGAAGTCCACACTGCCGAAGTTCGACACCGCCCCGTCAACCTTTCTGGGTCAACAGTGTGCGTCGTGCAGGGTGGCGAATAAGCTCGCGCTGGGACGCCACCCCTCCGTCCGCATCGCCCATGTGAAGACGGCTAGGTGGAGTATCGCGTGGGGCGTCAGCTGGGCTAGCTCCAGCTTGTAGGCCCGCAAGACTTCGCCCACGAACAACGTGGAGGGCATCCGAAGGCCGGCATCGAAGAACGCGACGAAAACAATCGCCTCCAGGGCCCCGGGCTTCGGCTCCGTTTCGTCCCGACGGGGTAGGCGAGCCCCATTGCGGTCCGCGATCTTCCCCTCGTCCACGAGCCGCTGCAGCGTCCCTTCAGTCATGCGGCTCTTCCCCAGCACACGGGAGCAGGAGCCTCCCGAGTGCTCCACGGCGTTCCACCACTTGTTGGCGCGCGAGCTCCCCCGCGGCACCAGTTTGTACTCCTGGGAAGGATGGGTCGCCCCGCCCTGACTAGGCAAGGAACCGCTGCGGGGGTGGTAGGCGGCGTCGTCATGGCTAGCCATCGCTCTTGGCGACAAGGGAAGAAGAAGCAGGCAAAGCAGCAACTGGTGTGACAATTAGCACGGGCGGAAGCGAAGCCGCAGATCAAAAAGCAAAGCAAGAAAGGGTGCCTCCACCTCAACCTTAGCACCTTATAAAGGCCGCTCGCCTGCCTTGTGGCTCAATGCACAGACGGATCAAATTCCCAGCGGTTCGGCTATCCAAGATTTGGAAAGAAGAACCGCCGGGACATAGAGGGCCGTGCCGGGTAGGTGGCCAAGCAGCGAACAACGCCCCCACATCTTCCACACGCGTCCAGCTTCTCAGGGGGCGAGGCGAACGGCCGCGGTCACGCAACCGCTCACATCCCACGACGCACCAGTTGTGAGTCGCCACGTGCCCCACCTGCAGCATGGCAGACTGCACGACGCGACAGCCTGACTTCTGCCAGGCCAGGCGTCGGCATGATTCCAGTCGCCATTAAAAGCGCACTACCAGACTGCAAGGTCACAACAGCCCCGGAGCGCAACCATACCAGCGCCAAGGTATGATCTCAGCACTGGGATAGAGCGCGCGCGTCTACTTCGACTTGGGCGCCAGCTTCGCTGCCACCCGTTCGAAGGGTAGGGGACGGAGCGCGCGCGTCTACTTCGACTTGGGCGCCAGCTTCGCTGCCACCCGTTCGAAGGGTAGGGGACGGAGCGCGTGCGTCTACTTCGACTAGGCGCCAGCTTCGCTGCCACCCGTTCGAAGGGTAGGGGACGGAGCGCGCGCGCGTCTACTTCGACTTGGGCGCCAGCTTCGCTGCCACCCGTTCGAAGGGTAGGGGACGGAGCGCGCGCGTCTACTTCGACTAGGCGCCAGCTTCGCTGCCACCCGTTCGAAGGGTAGGGGACGGAGCGCGCGCGCGTCTACTTCGACTAGGCGCCAGCTTCGCTGCCACCCGTTCGAAGGGTAGGGGACGGAGCGCGCGCGTCTACTTCGACTAGGCGCCAGCTTCGCTGCCACCCGTTCGAAGGGTAGGGGACGGAGTGCGCGCGCGTCTACTTCGACTAGGCGCCAGCTTCGCTGCCACCCGTTCGAAGGGTAGGGGACGGAGCGCGCGTGCGTCTACTTCGACTAGGCGTCAGCTTCGCTGCCACCCGTTCGAAGGGTAGGGGACGGAGCGCGCGCGTCTACTTCGACTAGGCGCCAGCTTCGCTGCCACCCGTTCGAAGGGTAGGGGACGGAGCGCGCGCGACTACTTCGACTAGGCGCCAGCTTCGCTGCCACCCGTTCAAAGGGTAGGGGACGGAGCGCGCGCGTCTACTTCGACTAGGCGCCATCTTCGCTGCCACCCGTTCGAAGGGTAGGGGACGGAGCGCGCGCGTCCACTTCGACTTAGGCGCCAGTCTCCACTACCACCATCCCGGGTTTCTGGCTCCCCAGCCACAAGCCCGCAGACATTCACGGGCCGCAGGGGACGGAGGGGGCCAAAGGACTCGACGACATGGCTTCGGCCCTGTGAAGCCCTTCACCATGAGAGGCTCCTGTCGTAGGGGTGACCCCCACCTAAACCCAGCAGGCCTGGTAGGAAGTTATAAGGCCCAGAATAGGTCATGTGTAATGACATAACTACCCCAGAGGGGATAACCAGATGTAAGGGTATAACTATAAAAGCACTCCTCATGTGTATACATATATGGGTACAAGCCATGGGGAGGACCCAGGCCATTACACTTATCTTCATCACTCTCCACTACCATCTCTCTCTGTTTGGTCTGTAGCCACAACACATACGATTTTGATATTTGTAGGAATTGTTACATATAGCAAACGAGCTCCAAAAATTATAAAATTTTATGTGGAGCCTCCCGACACAGTCAACCTAATTGTGTATTTTTTAGAAATTTTATTTGCTCCGAATTTGCCATGTTAATTCGTGATAATTTAATCGTAATTAGCGATATGCGATGCTCAGGCATCTTTTGAACTCCGTGACATCTGTTTTTCACACATATGTTGGCCCGCTGCTACTATCTTTTCTTTTCCACTGCATCTTTCGCACAATTGTCACTCTGCCCGTGTCATCCCCCCTCGCGCGCTCCCTCGTCTGCATTGATGTCGTTACGTCTATACCATCCACCCTCACCCGCCATCCCATGGGCGGGTGGCAGGCACCTACCGTCTGGTCACGTGGCGACAGGTGCCACGTGTTGTCTCTCTCGCGCTGACGCTCGCCCACCGGATGACAGAAACGATATTTCTGTAAATAAGCTATGCATACGGTTAGTTTTATAAATACGACAGCAAACAGCGCCAAATCCGCTAAAGACTCCTCTCATGCATCATGTGACGGACGATTACCTGGTCTTCTTCTCCGTACGAGCCACTGTTGGATATCTGTATCATAACATCGAATTAATCCTCAATGAAACTAGGCGAGTATTTCTATATCCATTATAATACAGTTTATAATTTGGGTAAACATTTTTATTTTAGATACATTTTACGTGACAACAGATTATGTAGAGGCACATTGTTTGAGGGATATTAATTAATTGTTACTCGTTTTGGTCACATATTCTTCTTTCCGTTGGTAGAGAACAATATAATTCTTTTTATTCTTTACTAATATTTTCTTTAGTTTTGCTGTTAGCCCTGTGATAGATTGGTTATAACTAATACTTCCAAATCCTTATTTTTATAATTATATTGTGGTGAAACTAATTGTTAAGCTCGTGGCTTAGTTAATGGTGATGAACTATTGTTAATATTTGTGGAGTTAAAATTCAAATTTGTGAAAGATTTGAAATTTCAGTCTGGTTTCAGCCCCTAGCGGTTTGATCGGCTCGGCTGAGCAGTCAAATCGGTGAAACCGGTTAGACCGGCTAGTCATACCGGTCAGACTGGCTCAGTTGAGCGATCAAACCGACTTAGCTGAGCGGTCAGACCGGATATGCTCTGAATTTCAGCAGTGTGTTCTAAAATTTGAGTTTTTGGTTGAGGATGAGTAATTTGGTCATACGTCAGTGCATTCATATTGCATGAAACATGTCTTAGCTAATGTGGATCAAGTTATGAAGAACTTATATCCAAAAATGATTTTTTTGTCTTTGGATGTGCAAGGAAGGCTCGAGTCAATTATGATCAACAGCAAGGACCGTGACTACGCTCATGGAGAAGCCGAGATCCAGAATGGTCAAAAATACCAGGTGAGATGGTTAAGCTCAAGCGTGGCATAGGAAAGGCAATGAATGTTGAAGGGAGGTTCGAGTGGCGGGTTGCACCAAATGGCTTGGTCGGTCCAAGTGAGACGTGGTTCGGTGGAACCAAAGCAGGAGAGTTGCCGACGTGTGGTAAGCTATTTGTGTGCCTACATGTAGCAAGCATGGTGATTGCTTGTAAGGAAGGTGAAAACTGGGTCAAGGCGAGGATATTTTCGTAGTTTGCTATATACCAAAAACTTCGTTTGATCAAAACCACGATACTTAAGTAACATTTGGGAAAGTGGTTTCGGTCAAGGAGGTGCTAATAAGATCAAGTGAATCAAAGGCTAAAGACTTAGCGGCTACGGGTTCATATGCTTTGAAAAGCGTGCATGAGTTAAGTGTGTGTAAAACCTGTGTTGTATGGGTTAACGGATTTATCCTAATTGTGCTAGTTGATAGTATTCATTAGAGTTAAATGTGGGCTAGTAACTCCATCTATTTAGTGGTTAGGGATAGAGGCCTGTAACCAAGTAGTCCAACCATTCTAGGTTTAAGGTTAGGGTTTAAGATAGAAGAGTGAGTGTTGTGGTGTGCTCTCTTGTCCTCTTCATAAAGTGGCTGTAAAATCTTCATCCACAAGTAGCAATACAATCAATTTTGTTCATCTCTCATGAATACTTCTTGTTTTAGTTGATTTGCTCTTGTTCTTGTTGGTTCTCTCCCCTTCTTGACCTTACTAGTGCCAAGGGCATGTAAGTGATGGAGACGATTCATATTGATCAAATCATATTCATCTAGGCGTGAGCCACCCTACTAGTTACAATATAAATTAGTGGTCAAAGTTATATTTTGGGGAGTGTGCCAATGTCCGAAACAATATATATTTGTGACTGGAGGAAGTAAGAATAAAAACTAATTGTTTCATAAAGAAAGAGAGAGATTTATTGTTGACATGATCATCTCTGTTTTGTGCTCGTTTTGTTCCATATATCTAGTTGATTTAATTTATCCTTTCTTGTTGTATCCAGCTTATTATACATAGATAGCTGTTGAAAAGTTATATTCATGAAAATTCAGGAATGGTTGAAGAAACAATGAAGGCGAACGAGTGTGTGAAAAACTAGTGAATTAAAGTAAGTCCAATGGGGCCTTTTAGCCTTTCTGTTTAGCCATCAAAGTTCTACGAAATCACAACCATGCACGAAGATCTAGACATAAGGACTTGAAAGATTAATGATGGAAATCCAAATAGATACGGGTGATTGATGAAGTCGTTCATGTAAATGAATATTTAATAAATATAAACAACCGGTGTGATTTATGTTAGAAATTGACAAGGTAAATAATGAAGGCAATCAAACCACAAGAGACACATAATTTTAACGTGCAAAATCCTTATAGGACAAAACCATGGACGCACAACCAGAAATGATCACTATATAAGAAGAATTACAAAGCAGAGAATTTTACAACGAGTCATCAACTCAATCCCATAAGATAACAAGGGTATATAAAAAGATATAAAACAACTCATGGTCGATAAAAAAACAAATCTAAAAATATGGCTGATTTCCCATAGCCAATTTCATCGGCCGATTTTCATACCGCGCACAGTGGGCGGGGGACTCAGCCTGTACACCCCCCGAACCTACCAATGGGCGGTCTGAGTCGGATTGTTAAAATCCTTCCTCCACCATCAAGAAGTTAGTGTTGAGGAACCGTCGCTGGCAACCAGTCCGATCGATTCCTCTACTTAAAACAAATCGAATCAATCACAGAAGACAGAATAATAGATTGAACACAGAGAGAGGTAGAGAGAACTCCTGCATGCATGCTTTGCTGCCGTACTTCATCTAGTGCTACACTGACAATTGACAAGTATACCCATTTTGCAATCGAAGTATGCATGCAAGGCTCCACATGCCCACCGAATCCCACTAGCTTGTGGGCTCAAAGAGGTTTGCAATTGCATGCCGGTGTGTATCAGTATCACTGTAGCTAACATTCAGCTGCCGAAAAACACCGACCTATCACATCTCTAGGACGCCGCAAAATTGGTGGGTTAACTCCATCAGTTCACGCATGCATCGACCAAAAAAGACCCTATTGACACGTTGTCACAGGCAGTTCCAATCGACGGTTTGCAAGGGTCGCCATAGCCGTCAATTAATTTGCTCCAACCATCCTTGGACAGCAAGCGTAAGTTAAGGGAACAAAAAGGCCATATATCGACTTATAGATAGTAAAGTGTCCATGTCGACCACATAAAGCCGGTCTTTTGTTATGTCAAAATTGCTTGCGTTCCACTGTACATGCAATCCAATGCATGCATGCATTGCCTAGCTTCTTATGGATGCATGGGAGTAAGTAAAAAGGGTTGCGCTAGATAGCCGCTTGCTATAGTTGTGTGCTAAGTCGTCGTGGTTGTTGAGGAACCGTCGCTGGCGACCAATCCGATCGATTCCTCTGCTTAGAATAAATTAAATCAATCACAGAAGATAGAATAATAGATTGAACACACAGAGAGAGGTAGAGAGAACTCCTGATCTTTCTTTATTAATTTCTAATTGCATCTGTACAAAATAGCCGGTACGACTCCCAATTTATAGTCTTCGGTGAGGTGCCCACTATGGGCCAGGTCTGCCGGCCCAGGCTCAGCTTCCCTAACACTCCCCCTTGGGCACTCATCTGACACGCTCATGCCTCGTTTAAACTCCATAAAAACCCAGTGGAAAAATTTTGAAGAAAGAGTACATGATGCATGTTGTGCTGCGATGCACGAATTGCCTCATTAAAAACCTTGGTCGAGAAACTTCAGAAAAACTCATCAAGGGAAAAAGAGTACAATTCACCCAATTTCATTCAGTCTTCAGGATTTTATTCCTTTGGGTACTTAATCTTCATGATCAAGATTTACTAACGGGCTTGAGAGAATTCTCCTCCTAAATTCTGCACTTCTCTAAGTCTTATCATTCCAATTCCTCGCAAGCACCTTTCAAAGCTAGATGTAGGGAGTGATTTAGTGAACAAATCTGCCAGATTTTCACATGACTTAGTATGCAGTACTTTAATCTCGTCCATCTTTTGCAATTGATGAACATAGAAGAACTTGTGGTTGATATGCTTTGTGAGATGACTCTTCACATAGTCTGTTTGCACCTGTGCAACGCAAGTGGCTTTATCTTCATAGATAATTGTGGGGGTTTGCACAATGTTCATCCCACATGACTGCTAGATGTGGTGAATCATTCGGCGGAGCCAAGCGCACTCTCGTGCGGTTTCATACAGTGCTATAATTTCTAAGTGGTTCGTCGAAGTCGTTACGAGACTTTGCTTGGACGATTTCCAGGAAATTGCAATTCCACCACATAGGAATACATAGCCTGTTTGTGACCTTACAGTATGCGGGTCAGACAGATACTCGGCATCTGCATAGCCAATCAAGTTCAGATCTTGATTCTTTCTGTAAAACAATCTAAGGTACTTGCTTCTTTGGAGGTATCGGAAGATGTCCTTTATGCCCTGCCAATGCCTTTTGGTAGGTTCTGCACTGTACCTTGCTAACAGGATCACGGCAAATGCAATGTCCGGTCTAGTGCAGTTTGCTAAGTACATGAGTGCTCCCACTGCACTCAAGTATGAGAATTCCGGTCCCAGGACTTCCTCCCCCTCTTCCCTAGGTCGGAAAGGGTCTTTTCCTTGCTGTAAAGACCCCCGATCATCGGTACTTTCGATGGGTATGCCTTCTCAAAGACAAACATTTCTAATACCTTCTGGATGTAGGCCGACTGATGTACCAAGATTCCTTCAGGGACATGCTCAAGCTGCAGACCTAAGCTTCTTTTATGTCTTCAATTATCCCGATGATGTTTAGATCATCTACATATACTGAGATTATACAGAATCCATTCTGGGATCGTTGTATAAACACACAAGGACAGTCTTCATTGTTCGTGTAGCCTATCTTGCAGAGAAAGTCGCTTAAGCGATTATACCACATTCTTCCAGATTGCTTAAGTCCATACAGTGACTTTTTGAGTTTCACACTGTACATATTTCTATTTGTTATGTCTTGGTTCGGGAGAGGAATTCCTTCAGGGACTTTCATATAAATCTCTGAATGCAAATTTTCACAAAGGTAAGCAGTCACCACATCCATCAATTTCATTTCTAAATTTAAGTTCACTACCATTGAGATCAAATATCGAAAGGTAATTCCACTCATGACTGGGAGTAGGTTTCTTCATAATCAGGTCCAGGACGTTGAGTGAAACCTTGTGCTACCAGGCTTGCTTTGTATCTCACTACTTCGTTTCTTTCATTTCTCTTTCGAATAAATACACACTTGTGCCCTACAAGGTGCACATGGGGAGGTGTGCGGCATATGGACCCAAACACCTCTCTTTTGTTCAGAGATTGCAATTCAGTTTCTATTGCCTTCTTCCAATCTTCTCAATCTGATCTTTTCTTACATTCAGTGAGCGATGCAGGTTCGGGATCAAGATCGATGATTGTGGCAATTTTCTTTGCGAAGTAGATATCGATATTGGCTGTTGTCCTGTTCATGGACTCTCCCGTGTGCACATAATTTATAGCTATTTCTTCATGAGTTGCTACTTCTAGAGCGATTGCTTCTTCTGGAGCTTCTCCTTGCACATCGCTTCTTCCAATTGCGTGGCAAGTCCCTTTAATCTTTCGGCTCCGATGTGTGCGCACACATCCATGCCGACTTCTTTTTCCATGGGGATATTCAGATCCGATATACCCTTTTCTGAAGATGTCATACTTGTGCTAGGTCTCAACTGGCTCCCCTTCTCATTCTGGGGACTTTAGTGATCGGTTGTGATAAGTCATTCTTATCCTCTTTCGCCGGGCGTCCATGGTTACTTGGGATTCGAGGATCCGAAGTTCTCGTCCTTTGATTCTGAGGCCTCTCGACGGGATTAGTGATACCTTCTATTTTCTTTGGTATTTCAACCCTATCCGGTGCATTGCGTGCAGGCACATGCGACTTAGTCACGCTCTTCAAATCACTAAAGTGATCAGGCAGTTGGTTAACTATTGCTTGCAAGTCAATGATCTTCTGGATCTCTTTGTCTGTTTCACTAGTGCGTGGGTCATGTGCATTAATTCCCGTGGCTTCCCACGTAATTTTCCAGCATTTTTCATCAAGGGGTTGATTTCCTCCCCCTAATGTTGGGAAATTATCCTCATAAAAAATGCAATCAGCGAAGCGGGCGGTATGCAAATCTCCTGACATGGGTTCCAAATACCTGATTATGGATGCAGTCTCATAACCAACGTATATCCCAGTCTTACGGAGAGGGCCCATTGCAGTATGTCGCAGAGGGAGTATAGGTACATAAACTTTGCATCCAAACCTCCTGAGATGAGAAATTTTCGGTAGTGACCCTTGCGCTAGTTGCATAGGTGAATGGATGTTGTAGGCCGATGGTCTAAAGTTGATGAGATTCGCTGCATGTAGGACTGCGTGTCCCCAACATGTAGCTGGCAAATTACAATTTTGCAAAAGGGGTCGAGCAATAAATTTTATTCTCTTGATTAGAGCCTTTGCCAAACCATTCTGGGTATGGACATGCGATACCAAATGCTCAACTGCAATCCCCAATGGCATGCAATAATCATGAAATTCCTTTGAAGTAAATTCTCCGGCATTGTCCATTCTGATGGACTTGACTTGATGATCAGGGAACATATTTTTAATGCGAATGATCTGCGAGATAAGCTTTGCGAAAGCATGGTTTCTTGTGGACAACAGACCCATATATACCGCTTCGAGGAAGCGTCAATGAGCACCATGAAATACTTAAATGGCTCTGAGATGGGCTGAATGGGACCGCAAATGTCTCCCTGGATGCGCTCCAGGAATACAGGGATTTTATCCTTCACGTTCAGAGTGGAGGGTCTAGTAATTAATTTCCCGGTGGCACATGCAGGGCACACAAAATCTTTATGATTCGGGAAATTCTTTACATTAATATTGTGCCCTTGGGAATTATTGATTATATTTCACATCATCCTAAGACCTGGGTGACCTAATCTGTCATGCCAGAGACAGAATAGTTCAGAGCTTCTAAATACTGTCTTCAGGACAATGTAGGCTGTAGGTGTCTTGATGTTGGTATAATATAGCCCAGTTTCTAGTGAAGGAAGTTTCGCGCTTCGTAATGAGCAGGTATTCCTTACCGTACTCTTCTTCAGTCTCAACGTGCAAAACCATTGACGCAAATAGATTTTGGGTACAATTAGACTTCTTCAATGACCAAAGTTATGCCCATTGGGAGTATAATTGTGGCTCTTCCTGAACCGATTATACATGCATCGCTTTCGGCGATTGTCGTAAGGCTGCCAGTGCTCTTCCTTAAATCATTGCGGTGGCTGCCTCTAGGTCGTAAGGGGGTGCTGCTGCCGGGATGGCCTCAACCTCCATCAACTCAGGTAGCTGCTCAGGATGCTCCCCCTCAACCTCTACAAAGTGGGCTTCAGGTTGCCCTTTGCCATCCTTTTTCTTCTGGGCTTGGTGGGCATCAATGACATGCTACGGTTCTTTGCATATCCGCGACCAGTGCCCCCACTTGACACACTTGTAGCAACCTTGGTTCCACTGGTCATAGATCTTGCCACTCTTCTTAACATTTTTGTCACTTGGAGCATCTGACTTGCCTTTCTAGGCAGCGGCCTTACCCTTCTTCCCTCTTCTCTTCATCAAGGACTTTCGCACCTTGTAGCTCCTAGCGTCGGCCTAGCGACCAGCGGAGCTCCCCGGTGGCTGAGTGACGTAATTCTTATGGAGAAGTTCGTCCTGAGCCTCCGCAACCTACATCATATCAATCAATTCGGCGTACTCCTTGTAGCCGTCTTGACGATAGTTAAGAGCGGATTGAACAGCATGGGGTGAAAGGTGGATAGGGTCTTCTCAATCTTCTGCTCGTCTGTGATCTGCTTGCCACAGAGTTGAAGATTGGTACAAATCCTGTGCAAGGCAGAATTGTACTCCCCGACCATCTTAAAGTCGGCAAACCTCAGTCTGATCCACTATTGCTCTGCTTGAGGAAGAATGGTGTACTTTAGCCTCTCAAACCGCTTCTTGAGTGCGGTCCAGAGTGCTAGTGTGCTCTTCTCCGCCATGTACTCATTCTTGAGAGTGAGGCAAAAGTGGTGCTTGAGAAAATGAAGTGCCTGATCATTCTCCTCAAGCGTGGTTTCGGTGTCATGCAGTCCGCCAATCCCGATAGCCGCGCGGAGCTTCTTAGCTCCAGGCACTATCTCAACATTGGATGCCCACGTCAGATAGTTTTGGCCATACTAGGCCAGCTCCTCGAACTCCTGGTTCGTGATGCATTCATCTATATATGTGTGAACGGGATAAATAAGTTTACTGCTAGTAAACATGCATGGAATAATTTACTGCGGGTAAATAAATGGTACAAAAGGTTCTCGCAATGTTTCATAATTTTCTATGCATTTTCTACAAATTTTACTGCTAATTTCAGTGATTAAAAACAATTTAAACAATTATAATTAACCAAAAATAGTAAATAAATACAAAAAATACAGAAAATAATAATGGCATAAATAAATATGCTTCAAATGCTAAAAATAATTCAAAATTCGGATTCCCAAGGCCCTTTTATGCTAGAATATGAATTTTCAGCAAATTCTGTAATTTTCGAAGGTCTATACGCAAATTTTTAGTTCAAAGAAAATTTGGCGTAATTTCCTGATTTTCCGAGGGGTTTTCTGCAAAATTCGAGACCCGTTCGTAAATCTGGGAGCCTATTCGTAATTTTTGGAATTACGAGGCCCTTTCTGCAAAATTCAGGACCCAAATTCAAACTTCGAGGGCTTATCGGTGATTTTCGGAGTTTATGGGGTTTTCTGCAATTTTTCTGCCTCTCTTCCGGCTGGACCGATTCTGGCCCGTTTCCTCTTTCAGCCTCATGGCCCACTTAGCCCATTTGGCCCAGGAGGCCCGCCCCGCCGGCTGAAGTCGGGGGGGGGGGGTAGGGAAACCCTACCCCCCATCCCATCGGTGGCGGCGACGCTAACCCATGCGATCGTTCGGGCGATGCGCGACGGGCTGAGATGGTTCAGGCCGGGCGAGGCAGCGCTCGGCTGCAGGCGGCGGGCGGCGTCTCGTGCGGTGTGGCGGCGCCTCATGCGGGGAGGCGGCGACGGCGGCGGTCAGGCCAGCGGCGTCAGGCGCGGGTCCGAGCGAGTGGAGGCCGAGGCGGTGCGTCTCGGCTTCGGGCAGGCGGCGGCGACCGGTCGAACGGCGGCGAGGCGGTCGGCTTCGGGGCGAAGGGTGGCGTGCGGATGAGCGGAGGCCGAGGCTGTCGGCTTCGAGCTCGGGCTCAGGGCACGTGCTACGGCGGCGCCGGCTACAACTCAGGGCACGAGTTGCGACGGCCACGTGCGGGATGATGACGCCTTTCCCGGCTTCGAGCACGGGCTGCGGCGGTGGTGCATGGCTGCGGGCGGCGGCCGAGGCTACGCATGGCCGGAGCACGGCGGCGCACTGTTCGGGTCGGGTGACGGCCCCGTCGTCGTCTTTGGGCACGAGCGACCGGGCTTCGGGGTGGTGGCCGGCCGAGCTAGCAGCGGGCCGATCTCGGCTTCAGGCCAAGCGGCGGCCGGCCGAGCTAGCAAAGGCGAGCCGGCTACGGCTTTGAGCCGGGCAGCAGCTGGCCGGGCTGGCGGCGAGCGGAGCCAAGTCAGCCGTGTCGGACAACGTCGGCTGCAAGTCGACGGTCAGCGCGGTGCGTGCGGGGAGAAGGGCCAGTGGTCGGTGGCAGGCCGGCGACCAGCGCGTACGGGGCCGGCCGGCGCCATCTTTGCATGTGGCGGCCGTGCGTGGCTGCCTTGCCAAATTTTCTTCTTTTTTTCTTTTTTCTGATCTACAGTGCAATCAACATCTACCCCGTGATGCAATCTACCGATCGACATTGCGCCGGCGACTTCAGGTCTGCTCACGGTAGATTAAGGCGGATTTGCACCGTAAAAAATCAAGCTAGAACGCGAAAATTGTGAATTTACAACGATCTAGATAATTCAATCTATTAGGGCTTCGATGATTACCTTCGATTCATGGAAGCGATCTCATGCTGATAACGTGTTGAGGAACCGTCGCTGGCGATCAGTCCGATCAATTCCTCTGCTTAGAACAAATCGAATCAATCACAGAAGGCAGAATAATATATTGAACAAACAGAGAGAGGTAGAGAGAACTCCTGGTCTTTTTTTATTAATTTTTGATTGCATCTGTACAAAATATGCCGGTACGGCTCCCTATTTATAGTCTTCGGTGAGGTACCCACCGTGGACCAGATCTGCCGGTCCAGACCCAGATTTCCTAACAGTGGTCACCCTTTTCCTCCTCCCAAGCATGATCCAACGACGACAAAGATGCGCGAACCGATCATGCCCAGCGTTGATTTTGCCAAGTAGTAATATCGTTTTGTCTGACGGATCGAACAGTTTTTAATTGACATACATGTACTAGCTGTATGGGTTGGTGGCTCTATATTTGAACAAATATATTGTCAACATCAATAGTGTCATCGATTTTGCTCATCACCCAAGTTTTGCGCCCGCGCCCCCGGTTTTGCGCCGCCTACATCACCCTGACGTCGGCTGGTCTGAAACCATCGGCGTCTCCCCTCGCCACGCGTCGCCGCCTTCCTCCCTCTCCGCGCGAGCCCGCGCCCGCCGTGCAGTTCGGCCACCTGCTCCCGCCCCGCCATCCCTCACCTTTACTGCCGCTCAGCGCCCGGACACGGCCCCATTGCGCGGAGGCGACGCCCCAGCAGCTTCCCCGTCCTTCTGTTGACCACCAGCGCCGCGCCCATGCCCCTTCCCTCTTTTTCTCCCCTCCGCCCGAGCTCTCTTGCACGGCACTCTCGCTTTCCCGTGCTCCCCAAGCCTCCTCACCATTCTATATCACTCCCTGCCACTCCCAAGTCTCTCCTAGAGCAGCCAATTGAAACCCTGTTGCCTCAAGCTCCGCCGTCGTCATCCCTTGCGCCGACGACCCCCGAAAGGCAATCCTCTTCCCTCTTTCCCCATTTGTCGATTCCGTTGTCCCAGAGCACCTCCCCAATCTGCTAATCCCTTTGGTGAACTTCCTTGGCCAGGAGAACTTCTGTGGAGCCCTAACGCCGACGATCACCGCCGACCAAGCAGCTTCCCCATGGCCAGCTTTCCACGAAGCTCCCCAGTCGATCCTACCACCGCCATTGTGAGCATTGAGGCCCTTAAACTGTGAAATCACTACCCTTTGAGCTCAGGAACCTCCGGTGGACCCTTGCGCCGCCGTGAGACCAAACCCCTCCCTTTCACCGCCGGCCACCGCCAGTGACTCCCATGCCTCCCTGAAACCCAAAATGGGACCACCACACCTAGTTCTACCCCTGGTGCCCCTCATTTCCATCGGGGATCGCCGCTGCCGCCGGAGAACGGAGGCCCTGCGCCTCTGCCTCTCGGCTGGGTGCGCACGGCGGGAGGTAGAAGAAGACCCCTCCCCCGTGACGTGGCCACATCCCGGCCGTCCGCTCCAATCATTGCCGTCTCGCCTGAGCCATCCGATGGCAACGTCTCCCAACCGTCCGATCCCACTAAAGTCACCCCTCCACATCCGCCCGATCCAGTCCCTTCACAACCATCCGATCCGTTCCGCTCCATCCCAAACGCTCGTTCTCACCGCATCGCTGCCGCCCTCACAGCTACGCGGCAACCATCGGGCGCAGCAGAGCGTGCGCGCGCTGGCCTCCGGCCACGCGAGCACTGGGCTGAGGCCACGTGGCCCACTCGGTTGCGTGGACTGTCTTGCCGCTTGGGCCGCATTGTAGCGCCGGGTCGGCCCGTTACTGTTCCTCCGATTTTCCAAATATTTTTCTAATTTCCAAAAATTCAGAAAATCCAAATAAATCCTAGAAAATCACAGAAATTTCCAAAAATTTCCAAATTTCACCACTTTGCTCAATTTGATGCCCGGAATCCATTTTTGACCTCCATTTTCCCAAATTCATCCAAGAAAAATTCCAAAAAACCCCATTTGAATATTTTTGCGATTTACTCCTTTTTCATAGATTATTTTTCCTCACTTGATTAGGCTCAAGCCGGACTTATGTTATTTTTGTGTTTGCACTAGTTTCGGAGATTTCGGAAGCTTCGGTGCAAGTGCAGGATCCAGGAGTTACTACGTTCGAGATTGCTGAGATCGTCCAGATTCACGGCAAGCCGCAAAACCTTGATCATGTTGTATCACATATTGTTTAATTATGTTATTATGCTACTTGCATTATTGTTAGTTGTAAAATGCTAGTTTAAGTAAAATAAAATGTTTAGAATGACATGCTATGTAGATAAAACCTGCCACCGATAAATGTCATGTTAAACTTGTAGATCCGCCCTTGTAACCCTAGATTTACTCTAAGTATAATACAACTACCTCTAGGTTACTTATATCTCATGCAAAATCTTTACACTACTAAGGTTGTGGCCGTGGGTCGTTAGATTTCAAAACTCGGAGTTAGGGTAAGGTGGTATGGGACACCGTACCCTAGGGTGGCAGTGCATGCATGCACAAGTTTAGGGTAAGGGTGTTGTGGGAAACTGCGAGACGGTCTTCGCCCACCGCTTTACCCTAGGGTGGAGGTTGCGAACCTCATAAAAATATAAGGACTAGACCCTTATGCCGAGCAAATGACATAGTGGCCGCTCAACCACAGGTGTTGACTTGTCAACCCTAGTTTAGTACATGCTCAACTTGAGTGAAACCCTGCATTTGGGAGTCGGTCTGGATCGTGGATCCAAACTAAGACAACGATAGGCCCCCACAACTCGGGCCCAACGTTCCGTGGTGGCCAATGGATACCCGAGGGTGTGCGGATTCCGAACCTATCGGGTGGAGTGTATATCAAGGGTTGAGCAGCGAAAAGACCCAGTTCCTTAACTCAGTCATGAGGGTTAAGGGTGCGTGTGGGTAAAGTTGAGCAACTCTGCAGAGTCAATCAAATGGTATTCGAATACGCCGTGCTCCCGGTTAATGGAGCTGTGTCACTTGGGTGATTCCAGCTGCGAAGTTTAAGTAGTTTTCACAAATGCTTTAACTGGATTAGTGGGTTAATTATCTTTTTATGAAAACCCCTCAATCTTAAGGAGTAGCTTTCATCTTGTGAATTTCCAAAAATGTTTACAAATAAAAGAAATGACAGTTACCTGGCCCAGGATTACCCATATATAGGGAAGATTTCTACCTACCTGATAACGTACGGGGGGCCATATATTCTTGTTACACAGGATATTACACCCCGTCGATGGTTATACAGTCGAGGATAAGGATGTGCCTGACTATTCTCGTATAACTGGGTATGTGAGAAGTGATCGTTGACGCCTTTGCTATAACTTGCTAAATGACAATTATCTTGAATTACACAATTTCTGCGATCTCTGTCTCTGATCTATATCAGTGTTCCGGTAATCTAAGTTCATTGCCTTTTACCTGTGTCAATTACTTACTTACATTGCTTATCCTTATTTATCTTGGTTGCATTACCTGTTCTTTACTCACCGTGTTGCGGCCGTTGTTGGGTACTTGCTGAGATTTTCAAATCTCACGCTTGCTCTTTCCATTCTCAGGTAAAAGGCTAGTGGAGTGATAGCAACATGTATGGATGGGAACACTCGAGTTTTCAGCACTATAGCTTGCCACCATTTATGTCTTTTTATTTATTCTTCATTTGATTAGAAGTGGACCGGTCCCATGTTTCAAACATTTATTTCAGCTTCCGTTGATTCTTTAAATAAAGTACCTTTAAGGTTTTAGTTTTGTTGTGATTTCCATTGTTACTTTTATTATTTATTTTTTATTTTGGCGATGATGTTCCATAGTAGTATTCCAGTTTAACTATGTGTGGGGTGCTACAATACTAAAAACTGAGAAAATTAAATAAAATATGTGTTGAATAAACAGTAGTACTGCTTAATTGACTTCTTAAAAAAGAGTGGTTTATTGACCAATCGACAGAAAGGTTTTACCAGAATCTTTCTCTCGTACCTAACCAACAGAAATGTGTTAAATCAACAGTGGTTGAATTCTCGCTTTGAGGGGGAAAAAAGGTCAGACAAGTGACCGCGTGGGCAGTGTGCATCTACTCCAAGTCAGGTCACAACTTTTCTTCGGCTAGATCAGGCTTCCTGACCTCAATCTTACATGCCAAGGGACTGCACAAGCAAATAAAAAGACTTGCGAGATGGGGACGTGACCTGGAGGAAGGTGATCTGTTATAGATCCTGAACAGCCTTGCACTGGGCAGAAAACATTCTGCATTGGTATAATTAAAACATGCCAAGGGACTGAACCAACTCGGTCGCTTGGCTGAGCTGCTCGCTTTGCTCTCTTCCCTTTCCTTTTGAAGCGTGTATGTGCATGGATGTAGAGCAGATGCATCTAATATTCCAGTCAGAAAGTATTACTCATTACTCGTTGCATTCGTATATAGCTTCTCTTTTTCGTGTCTCCTTTCGTCTATTTTTTGTTTGGTACCAACACATACATACGAGAAAATTTCTTTCTTGTGAAAAACATGCGAGTCTGGTCATCTGGTGGTTGATTAGAACCCTATGGCGAACAACGCATACTATACATAGGTTCCCTGATCTAAAGGCTGTTACTTTCCATTGATTTCCACATAGTTTCGAGTACTGAAATTTATTAGTTGAGTACTGCCAATCAGTTCATGAAGGACGTGATTTTCCTACCGGCTAAAGATAGCAAACCTTCTAGAGTGAACTTATCCAACTCGTTTGACTCAAGGTAGCACGTCAGACGGGACGAGCTTCCTTGCGCCGTCTCGTCAGCGGACGAAATCCTAAAACATTAGAATATAAGATTCAACAATGAAACGTCAAAACGTTTTGTGATGCGACGACAAGCTCAAAGCATGAACCTCGACTAGCACAACCTCGCCCAGTGAAGAGGTTCATTGCCGTCTCATCAGGCACTTCAGAATTCTTCGCGGGCACTTGGCTCTTGTTCTCTTCATCCTGGAACCCCTGCTTGAAGAGGTCGTAGTTTGTTGGCTCCATTGCCTTGAACGGACGTTCTCCTAATACCCTAACCAGATCGTCCTGGTGGAGGACTTCCTTCTCAAGCAGCAATTCCGCGATTTGGGCTACTTGTTCCTTGTGCTCCTTTATCAGTTCAACTGTTTTTTTGTAGGCCTTGCCAACCCAGTCCCTCACCTCATCGTCGATGATGGATGCTGTCTGGTTGCTGTACGGTTTGGTCATTTCAAAGCCATCGTCCCTCTGAGGGAAGGATAGAAGCCCAACCTTTTCACTGAAACCATATACAGCAACTTGCGCGTAGGTCATTTTGGTAACTTTCTCCAGGTCATTCTGAGCACCAGTAGATATTTTTCCTATCAAAACCTGAAACAAAGCACAGATATGGCATTTCTGTTAGTCTGCCTATAAAGATACTTTCACTTGTAATATTGTGAAAAAACTTTAGGTTGACATCCATGTTTAGAAGAAGCATGGACATTGGTCCGAGCCAACCAATCTGAATAAACTGGAATGGTTCCCGTCCAAGTTAAAGGATTGTCAAATATAATATGACCAGATCATGGGAAAAAAGACTGTCAAGGAATTCATGATGATATTAGCTATAAAATGAATACACACAAACATCAATTTGCCTTTCTGGATTCATTTTGGTTGCATTCAAATGCAAACCAAGAGATTATACAGTGAAGTATTTACCAAGTCAACCAGAGTTTGCCACCAATTTGTGATAACATTGTTCATATCCACCAATCCATCTCCATCGTAATTAAAGCAGTGAAAAATTAACCTAGCAAACCATAATTACTGTTCTCAAATGCAGCATTCAAATGACACTGTATTCATTCTAGTCAAACCCCACATTCACTTTAATTATTCGATTGTCATGAACCTTAGTTCAAGACGGTAAACACCACCGAGAGGATGGCTGGACAGCATCGGCGCAAAGGAAGAGAGGAGACTATAGACGAGAATGACTTTGTTATCTCTTTGCTTGGTTCCAATAGCATGCGGCAGCCCCCTTATATAGATGAGTTCCCCTTAACAGATAAAGTCTAATCTCAATCATATCTCTAACAAATATAGAAACTAATATCATATCTCTAACAAAAGGAATCTAATCTCTAACTCATTACTTCGTAATAATGACCAACTGGGTCCAGGCTCACGCCCATGACATTACACCCCTCCCGGATATGCCAAGTTGTCATGAACCTTAGTTTATACGGGGTAAACACCATTGAGAGGATGACTCAAGTTGTCATGAACCTTAGTTCATAGGGGGTAAACACCACCGAGAGCATGGCCAGGCGGCGCCGGCGTAGAGGGGGAGAGGAGACTATAGATGAGAATGACTTTGTTATTTCTTTGCTTGCCTCCAATAATATACGGTAACCCCTTATATAGATGAGCTCTCTAACAGATAGAATCTAATCTGAATCATGTCTCTAATAAATATAAACTAATATCATATCTCTAATTATATCTCTAATAGATAGAAACTAATCTCTAACTTCCTAATAATAAACCGGTTGGGCCCAGGGCCCACGCCTATGACATGGATAGTCTAAATTGTACAAATTTGGAGATGGCCACAAATCCTATATATTTAGCATAAAACTTCATCCAAAAGAAGACGTAAAAAAAGTTGTGTACCTCCTCTGCAGCTCGGCCACCTAATGTCATGCACGTCATATCAAAAAGCTGCTCCTTTGTCATCAAAAGATTTTCATTTGGAACATACTGTGCAAAGCCTAAAGCAGCTGTTCCACGGGGAACAATTGTAACTTTCAGAAGAGGCTCTGCATGCTCTAAAAACCATCCAGCAACAGCATGACCAGATTCATGGTAAGCAACAGTGCGGCGCTCCAGTTTGCTAATGACCTGAAGTGAATTGACATGCCCAGAGGACAGAATCAATAAATGAGGAAACATATAACTAATACATGTACAAACAAATTACTGTTAAAGGTAATGATAGAGGTAAGAGCTAGAGATAGAAGTTCTGTTCAGGTTTGTACCTAACTGGAATCTGTCCGTTAGAGATAAGCTTCTGGTTGTAATCTGCCGCAGTAGATATGTTTGGAAAGTCTGGTTATAGATAGAATAGATTGATTCGGTTATATCTGTTAGAGATAGACTCCCAGATTTTCTTAATCAATCTCTGCGGCATATTGTATTATGTGGCGTTTCAGCCATCTATATAACACGCAGGGATCGGAGGTGATCCTTAACCCCAAATAATAGAACTTTACATGGTATCAGAGCCTCTCCTCAATGGCGAGCTCATCTACCCTCATGGCCGCCGCCTCTCTAAGCCATTCTGTTACCGAGAAACTCACCAAATCCAACTACACGTTGTGGAGAGCGCAGATTCTCCCAGCGATTCGAGGTGCAAGACTTGTCGGCTATCTAGATGGATCGGCAACAGCACCAGCAGAAGAAATCATCACCAAAGATGGCGAGAAGGAGACCAAAGTCTTCAATCCGGCGTATGATCTGTGGCTCGAAAAGGATCAACAGGTCCTGGGCTACCTACTCTCCTCCCTCTCCCGAGAGATCCTCACTCATGTTGCCTCCAAGAAGACCGCTGCAGAAGTCTGGAAGGCTATTGAGCAGATGTTTACTGCTCAAACTCGTGCCCAAGCTGTCAACACGCGTATTGCCCTAGCCACTACAAAGAAGGGTCATATGACGGTTGCGGAATACGTTGGGAAGATGAAGGCTCTTGGAGATGACATGGCAGCCGCCGGGAAGCCTCTTGATGATGAAGAACTAGTGTCCTACATCCTTGCTGGACTCGATCTGGAATACAATTCTGTTGTAACCAATGTCACTGGACGTCCTGATCCAGTTTCCGTTGGTGACCTCTATTCTCAACTCCTCAGTTTCGAACAAAGATTGAATCTTCTGCAGGGCACCCAATACCAGCCATCCATCAACTCTGCGATGCGTGGCCATACTGGCTTCCAGCGTGGTCGTGGAGGACGCAATGGAGGCCGAGGCCGCAGTAATGGGAACCGTGGCCGAGGCGCAGCATTCGGCAATACAAACCGAGGAACTGCAGACTCAAACACACGACCCATCTGCCAACTTTGCAAGAAAAAGGGGCATACTGTCTCGGTCTGCTGGCATCGCTTCGACGAGAATTATGTTCCTGAAGAGAAAAGTGTGTCTGCAGCAATGAATTCTTATGGCGTCGACACAAACTGGTACACCGACACCGGTGCGACAGACCATATCACGAGTGAACTTGATAAGCTGGCGATTCGTGAGAAGTATACTGCTGGGGATCAGATTCACACGGCAAACGGGGCAGGTATGGATATTCATCATATTGGTCATACTATTATTCGTGCCCCCTCTCATAATCTGTATCTCAACAACATTCTTCATGTCCCTAGTGCTAAGAAGAATTTAGTTTCAGTTCATCGTCTTGCTTCGGATAATCAAGTATTCCTTGAATTTCATCCTACCTTCTTCTTGATAAAGGACCAGATCACGAAGAGGGTTCTTCACAAAGGCAAATGTGAGGGAGGTCCTTATCCTCTCTCATCCACATCTTCGGCTGGTTCCAACAAGCAAATCTTTGGAGCAATAAAACCGCCATCTTCACGGTGGCACAGTCGCCTTGGTCACCCAGCTTCCACAATAGTGCAGCAGGTTGTTAGGCTAAATAATCTTCCTTGTTCCCTAGAATCCAATAAAGACACTGTGTGTAACGCTTGCCAACAAGCGAAAAGTCATCAATTACCTTATTCCAAGTCCTCTAGTGTCTCTAAATCATCTCTAGAGCTAATTTTTTCAGATGTTTGGGGTCCAGCATGTGAATCTGTTGGAAGAAACAAGTTCTATGTCACTTTCATTGATGATTATAGCAAATTTGTGTGGATTTATTTGCTTCGTCATAAATCTGAAGTTTTCCAAAAGTTTCGTGAGTTTCAGCAATTGGTTGAACGATTGTTTGATAAAAAGATCATCTCCATACAAACAGATTGGGGTGGTGAATATGAAAAACTTAATCCTTTCTTCAGACAAATAGGCATATCTCATAGAGTTTCTTGTCCCCATACCCATCAACAAAACGGTGCTGCTGAAAGAAAACATCACATTGTTGAAGTTGGTCTTTCCCTTTTAGCTCATGCATCCATGCCGCTTAAGTTCTAGGATGAAGCTTTTGCTACAGCTACATATCTAATTAATAGAACTCCTAGCAAACTTATGCAGTTTTCAACTCCTTTGGAACAGCTATTTCAGACCAAACCTGATTATGAAACCCTTCGTGTCTTTGGCTGTGCATGCTGGCCTAATTTGCGCCCATACAACACTCGCAAACTTCAATTCCGCTCCAAACAGTGTGTCTTTTTAGGCTATAGCAATATGCACAAGGGTTTCAAATGTCTTGACATTCAGACTGGTCGTATCTATATCTCTCGCGATGTAGTTTTTGATGAAGAGGTTTTTCCTTTTGCAAAACTCCATCCAAATGCTGGTGCACGCCTTCGATCTGAAGTGCTTCTGTTTCCTACCCTCTTCGGCACTATTGATCATGGGGGCGCACAATCAAATGATCAATGTGATGAATATCCTGATAATACTGCTCCTGATAATACTAATTTCCCCTGCTCCTGTTTTAGACCAACAGTTTGTGCAGCAGCAGATGGAGCAGCCAACTATGCAGGAGCAATCTGATACTCTGTGTCAACAGCAGCAGTCTGAAATTTTGAGACAGCAGCAGCAATCTGTGCAGCAAGAAGTATCAGTGCTCAAGCCACCCATCACTCAGGTGTATAGTCGACGTACAAAAGCTCCATCACACACACATGTATCATCTGACTCTCAGTATTCACTGGATAGTCTGCCGCAGCCTCCTGAGATGGTGTTTGCTCATGAACAAGCCACTGAAGATCTTCCTGACAGTTCGGAGTTGATGCAAGGTGTGGTCTCTTCATCCCAACATCGCCCTCTTACTCGTCTTCAGCAAGGTATTACGAAACCGGTGATATTCACAGATGGTCGAATAAAGTATACTGATGGGAGAATCAAATATGGTTTTCTGGCTGAGAATGGTGAACCACAAAGTTTGGAAGAAGCCATGCAGTCTGGAAACTGGAAGAAAGCAATGGATGAAGAATATACGGCATTGTTGAACAACAAGACATGGCATCTTGTGCCCCCTAAGAAAGGGATGAATCTAATTGATTGCAAATGGGTATACAAAGTGAAGAGGAAAGCTGATGGAACAATCGATAGATACAAAGCTCGTTTAGTGGCCAAGGGGTTTAAACAAAGGTATGGAATTGATTACGAGGATACTTTTAGTCCAGTAGTTAAACCTGCTTCAATCAGACTTGTTTTGTCAATTGCAATTTCTAGAGGATGGAATCTTCGCCAACTTGATGTAAAGAATGTGTTTCTTCAAGGCGTTCTTGAGGAGGATGTATTCATGAGGCAGCCGCCAGGGTATGAAGATAAGAAAATGAAAGATTGTGTGTGCAAATTAGACAAGTCATTATATGGATTGAAGCAAGCATCTAGAGCCTGGTATTCAAGACTAAGTGAAAAATTGCTTCAACTTGGTTTTCAGCCATCAAGAGCTGATACATCTCTCTTCTTTTATAGGAAAGGTGATGTGATTATGTTTATGCTTATCTATGTGGATGATATAATTGTGGCCAGCTCATCAGACAAAGCCACACAAGCTCTTCTCAAAGACCTTCAAGTTGAGTTTCCACTAAAAGATTTAGGAGATTTACATTACTTTCTTGGAATTGAAGTGAAGAAGATAGATAATGGAATTCTCCTAACACAAGCAAAATACACCGCTGATCTATTAAAAAGAGTTCAGATGCAAATGTGCAAGCCAATGAATACCCCTATGTCCACAATTGAGAAACTGTCATTAGAAGGAGAAAAATTAAGTCCTGAGGATAGCACAAGATACAGAAGTATAGTTGGAGCTTTGCAATACCTAACCTTGACAAGACCAGATATTTCTTTCTCAGTAAATAAAGTGTGTCAGTACCTACATTCCCCAACAACTGCACATTGGACAGAAGCTAAAAGAATACTCAGGTACTTGCAACATACTATGGGATATGGACTGAAAATTACTAGATCTCCTTCTATGTTAGTTTCAGGATTCTCTGATGCAGATTGGGCTGGATGTCTATATGACAGAAAATCCACAGGAGGTTTTACCATTTTTCTAGGAACCAATCTTGTATCCTGGAATGCAAAGAAACAACCTACAGTTTCCAGATCTAGCACAGAAGCTGAGTACAAAGCAATGGCTAATTGTACAGCAGAAATAATGTGGATCCAAACTTTTCTAAAAGAATTGGGAATTTCTAGTCCTCCTGCAGCTAGACTATGGTGTGATAATCTTGGAGCAACTTATCTATCTGCCAATCCAGTTTTCCATGCCCGAACTAAACATATTGAGGTTGATTACCATTTTGTTAGAGAAAGAGTAAATCAAAAATTGCTTGATATCAAGTTTATCTCAACAGGAGATCAGATTGCAGACGGTTTTACTAAAGCTCTACCTATTCAACGCCTCAAAGATTTTCGAAACAATCTCAACCTGATAAAGTTGTGATTGAGGGGGGATGTTAAAGGTAATGATAGAGGTAAGAGCTAGAGATAGAAGTTCTGTTCAGGTTTGTACCTAACTGGAATCTGTCCGTTAGAGATAAGCTTCTGATTGTAATCTGCCGCAGTAGATATGTTTGGAAAGTCTGGTTATAGATAGAATAGATTGATTCGGTTATATCTGTTAGAGATAGACTCCCAGATTTTCTTAATCAATCTCTGCGGCATATTGTATTATGTGGCGTTTCAGCCATCTATATAACACGCAGGGATCGGAGGTGATCCTTAACCCCGAATAATAGAACTTTACAATTACAACATATAAAAGATGACTCCCAAGTTAGTTAATTGCAATCCAAGGTGTATTACTGTAATTAGTGATTTGATATGTAACTATTACGAGACAAAGCTTAAAAGCCCTATAAAAAGGAAGCGTTATGTTTGCTCACATGAAAGCATTATACGCACTGCCTATAAAAAGGAAGCATTATGTTTGCTCACATTAAAGCATTATACACACTGCATGAGTAGTGCGTAATTCAGATATCAGCTTTAGTAGGTTGCATGTATCAGCTTGCATGAGTAGATTATTAACAAATTGGCACATGGTCACATTACCTTATTTTTCTTCTCCAAACCACCAATAATCCTATCAATCGCAGACTCAAAATGCTGCATTGTAATCTGAGTTTCCTCACTTCTTGCAGCAATCAAAGCAGCTTCATTACAAACATTGGCAATGTCAGCTCCAGCAAACCCAGGTGTCAAAGCAGCTAGCCTTTGCGAATAAAATGATGGTTCATTGTCTAGTTTAAGCTTTTTAAGATATATACGGAATATCTGATCACGACCCTTTATATCTGGCTTGTCAATCGTTATCTGGCGATCAAATCTTCCAGGCCTTAGCAACGCCTTATCCAGGATGTCAGGTCTATTTGTACCAGCAAGAACAACAACACCAGAAGTTGTACCAAATCCATCCATCTCTACAAGCAACTGGTTCAAAGTACTTTCACGTTCATCATTTGCACCAGAAAAACCTCCACGGCCTCTCGCGCGACCAATTGCATCTATCTCATCAATAAATATAATACTGGGTGCACACTGCCGAGCTTCTTGGAATAAGTTCCGTACCCTGGATGGTCCAACACCAACAAACATTTCCATGAAATCTGAGCCAGAAATGGACAAGAAGGGAACACCAGACTCTCCTGCAGTAGCTTTAGCAAGCAGAGTCTTTCCTGTTCCAGGAGGACCTACAAGCAGAGCGCCTTTGGGTATCTTAGCTCCCAACTCTTCATACTTCTTGGGATTTTTAAGGAAATGAACAAACTCCATTATTTCTTGTTTAGCTTCATCACAACCAGCTACATCCTTGAAAAACACCTGGATCAACAGAAAAGCAGGTGTTGTTAGAAAGATACAAGCAACGACTTTACACAGCTTTTGCTTTACCCTAATGCAAAGATACAGTCAACAACTTTACACAGCTTTTGCTTTACCTTAATGCAAACAGAACTAAAAATAAGGACCTGTTTGGAATGCAGGAATTTCACAGGCAACAATTTAATTCCCACATGAATATGGGAAAATTCCCACATTCCAAACTGGCTTAAACAATTGGAACTATTAGAGCTTGAGAATTACTTTCCAATGGATGTAAATATTTTATTTGCCGCCGTTGAAGTAGTACCAAGTCCAAAAGGAATGGCATAAAGAGAGTGACGCAAGAAAAGATGGAACTAACCTTATTTTTGGAATTTTTGTCCATCTTTGTGACCTGTGCTTTTCCAATGTTAAAGATACCACGGCTGCCCTTCCCAGGACCACCTCCAATATTAAATCCACTCTGCATCCTTTTCCCCATTAAATATATTAGTACGACAAGGAAGGCTTCAAACCTCATCACATGTTTGAACCAATTTACTTCAGCAACATAAGTTACTGGTACATAATCATGTGGATCTATACCCAAAGCTTCCTGGGATTCCTCTAACTTTTCTTCAAAGGAATCAACACTCCCAATATTGAAGTAATACTTGTATCTGCTGGGAGCATGCTTGCCTGGAACATCACTGGTGGTAATATTGGCATCACTATTTTGGCTTTGGCTGTTCGGCTGTGGCGAACTCCTCACGTATACCTTTGCCACTGATTTATTTGAAACAACAAAGCGGTCAACTAATCCAGGTTCTAGTAACTTGTTCTTGAATTCTTGGAAGCTTATCTGCAGAAGTTAGAAGCTCAAGCTCTTTTAATAAACCATTAAACTAAAGAATATACACCCTCCACACATTTAAAGGGAACAGATATGCAAACCAGAAAATGATGTCAAATTAATCAATTACTCGAAAACTAAGTAATTCCCAAGATTGCATTCACATTAAAAGGCACCAATAGAAGACTACAACGCACATGGTAACAATTCTCCACACCGGATATTAAGTAAATATGCCAGCACAAATTAATCAGTGATATAACTTCTCATTGGGCCAATAAATCACACAATGGCTATTCTGCAATAGCATATCATCTCAAGCGGGGTCCTTTTTGCACTCATTTATAGACTTAAGCATTGCATATTGATCACGATCTGCTATCTGCAGTCTGGTGTAGGCGTAAGATTAAATCATCTAAGCAGAAAGTGAAGGGATTTTCTCTACCATTTGTCAAGCCCATGGCAAGACCTCATGGCAAGAGAAGTATGGTCGTACTGCCTGGCACTGCTTGTATCAATTATCGAATGCTACCCAACTAATCTTAAGAATTTGATTGGAGGTGACATGGTAAGTACTGTACATCTTGTATAGTCCTTATGATAGCGATACAGTTTTTTTTTTCTCCACTTTGTCTGACACTTTCAGGGCAGACCAATGATTAAGGTGTTGAACAGACCAAGCAAATATAGTTTACCATTGTGTGTATATTAAAGAGCAACAAAAATAGTAAAAATAACAACTTGCATAATTCTCTGCACCAGAGTAAACATAGTGAACAATTAAAACCACTCCCATTAATGGTCAATTTGCCAGAAGGGAGTGAAAATTACCTCCTCCTGAAATGGACTAGAAAAGGATAAGAGCATCAGGCCAACAAACAATAGGGGAGCGAGGAAATTCTGCAGTTGCTTTGCAGCATTCTCCTGGAAACTCCATTGATTGTCTGTATTGGAATCCTCTGCGTATTGCAAAGTTGCAATTTCATTACACATGAAGTAGTCCGCACTGTCAAGTCACAACACTAACTTTTAACATAGTGAAGTCCATAATCCATTATCCAGTTCCAATGTACAAGCTATTATTCCATTGTTACATCAATTAACAAAGCACTTGCAGAGCAAGGAAATCACATATCTAGTTGTTCATCTTGTTTTGGTCAAACACGTTCACTAAGCCCATTTGGTACTAGTGTATCAAAAATTATCATTCCTACTAATTCACAATATAATCAGTAATGACCATCCTCTACAAAAACAATTGATGCACACCAGAAAGACGGTAACTTACGCTTTGAGTTTGACTTTTTACTCCCATCCCCTTTCGGCGCCTCCTCCTTCCCCTTGGGGTAGTAATTCTCGTAATCTAAAATCAGAAAAAGAAAAAGAAAAAGAAAAAAGAGGGACAAACCTTTTAGTGCCAGGAGGCACCCGAGCCGACCAACAAATGCTCACCAGACTTACTCTTCTTGGACCCGCCGGAGAAGAGACGCCGGAACTGCGGGCTCGCAAGGAGGAACCTCCATTCCGCAGCCTTCCCCGCGGCCGGGCCCCCCAGCGCCGCCGTCAGGTACCCGCGGACGAACCCCATCCCGCCGCCCTCAACGCCGTGGACCGGCGGGGGCGGCGGCCGGATCCCGCCGAGCGAGAAACCCTAAAAAACAGCGAAATGGTCAGACCTTTGCTTTGCCCCACCCACCCAGACGTAGCGGGTTCGGGAAGAGAAGACTTACCTGGCGCGCGCGGGAGAAGCGCGCGGACCGGCCGAGGGCTCGGGCGATGGAGGCGAGGCTCATGGCGGCAGCGCCGGGCGCATGGGAGGGGGGATGCAGTGGGGCGTCGGGATCCCGTCGTCGCGTGCGCGACCGTTCCGAGGAGGTGGAAGGCTTTTTAAACGAGATGCGACCGCGGTCTCGGGGTGCACGGCGCTCATGGGATTGAGAGCCTTTTTTTGGGGACGCCGTCGTGTTGGTTTGGAACTTTGGATCGAGTTTATTATCATGAGCCGCCGTCACCGACCTCTGGATAATTACTGTGACTGGGTGATCAGATGTTACCGTGATATGGTTTTCCTTGACTGTTCCTGTTTACCATGAAAAAAGGGAGCCGAGTGAAGCAGAAAAGAACTATCAGCTGATGTCTGATGGTGACCGTTGAAGAACCGTCGCTGGTAACCAGTTCAATTGATTTCTTTGCTTAGAATGAATCGAATCGATCACAGAAGACAGAATAATAGATTGAATACACAGAGAGAGGTAGAGAGAAATCTTGATCTTTCTTTATTAATTTCTGATTACATCTGTATAAAAATATATTGGTACATCTCTCTATTTATAGTTTTCGATGAGGTGTCTATCATGGGCCAGGTCTGTCGGTTCAGACCCAGGTTTCCTAACCGTGACTTCTCTTTGTTTGTGTGTTGAGAGAGAGAGAGGGGCCATGTAAGCTAAAGCGTGTCAAGCTGTCAGCTCAGGGTCCAATTGCCGTTTCTGAAAAACGGTAGCATTAGGCCATTACACTTGGAAAAGAAGAAGTTCATTACATGAGGAGATAAAGGACAGCGTCTGAAAAGATGTTAAATTAATCACACTGTCAGCTACTCGTGACTCTCCAAATGTCGATCTTGTTTCCCAAGAAAGGACTGCTAGCAGCTTGCTGCTTCTGTCTTTGCTTTCTCTTTAGAGAAAAACAAAGTTTGGTTGCCAGAAATAGAACGATTCGCGAGGAAGTGAATGTAATACCACTAGATTGTAAAAGAGAAGTAAAACAAATAATAAAAACGATCAAAGAGAGAATAAAGTAAAGAAAGAAGGGTTTTGCTATCAGACCTATCGGCTTTTAAAATGCTGAATAAATAACGTTCGCAGAGGTTCCCAGACCATCCAGGGACGATCGGCACCGTCTAGAGAGCAATACGAGTAGGATAGTATTAGCCTATATATTCAGGAGGTTTGTACTCAGTTCTGTAAGAAAGAAGAAGAGAAAACAAAAGAAAGAGGGGAGCAAATAAGAAATAAAGAAATTTAGACATTTCTTCCGTGTTCTTTCAGTTTATTTATGATGTGTGTGTTTTCTCCTGGATCAAAATTGCAACAGTTAATAAGCACTTTCACCTGAAAACGAAGCTGGTGTTCCAAGACATGCCTGCGTTTTGGTGCACCATCAGAGCACCCAAAGTGAGCACAAGCTAGCTGGTGCATAAAAATAGCATCCTCAAATACTCCACTTCAAGCATACTAGAGTTCATTTTGGAACCTGCTCCACACAAAAAGCAGAATCAGTTAATTTTGAGAAGCAGGTTGTTTGGCACAGCTCCATAAGATTCAACAGAGAAGCTGGGAGTAGGAGCTGTATAAAACAGGGCCTAGAGGTCTGAAATTAAAATCTTCCGTCAACTTACAAGCACCGATCGACGCAACCACTCATCTCCAGGGCCTACGATCGATCGATCGCAGAAGCGGAAAGCTAGAGCGAGCGAGCGAACAAGGAGTGGTCCGATCGGACATTTTCTATGTACGTCCACCAACCCCACCAACCACTATCGTTCTGTGACCTCACCATGCACGACACCACGAGCATGTGCTGCCGCTTAGCGACGGAGACATAATTTAATTATGTTCTAAGTTTAATGATAAAATAATTTAGATTATTTAAGCTAGCTCATAAAAATATTAATCATATTGAACTAAATTTACTCAGACTATATACTATATATGTTTTTTACACCGTTAGACTGAAATCTACCATATTCGAGATGTGGCTCAGCCCCTGCCGCCGCTTAAATAGCCACTTGATCACCCCTACTCATGCCGCTCACCACCTCGATTGATCTCTCTCTCTCTCTCTCTCTCTCTCTCTCTCTCTCTCTCTCTCTGGATTCCAGCAAAGATCAAACACCCGACCACAGCTAGCGATCGTGAGCATCTAGATGGAGACAGCTAGCCTGAGAAAAAAATGGGTGCTCATCGTCTCCAGTGTGCCTCCCCTACATGCCTTTTTTTTCGCCTTTGCCGTGCTCCTCGCCATGCCAGGCCCCGCCGTCGGCCGCACCCGCCGCTACACGTTCAATGTAAGCGCGAGCGCGCGGTGTTCAACACGATCCATCAGTCTTACTACAGTCTATCAGATATAGGAGTATATCGCACATGCATGCATGATGTACGTATATGCGTGTCTAGAAAACTCTGCCACGCACTAGCCATTGCTTATTTGTGATCTTCGCTTACTTTGCAGGTGACAATGGCGACTGTGACGCGGCTGTGCGTGACGAGGAGCATCCCCACGGTGAACGGGCGGTTCCCGGGGCCGAAGATCGCCGTGCGGGAGGGCAACCGGCTCATGGTGAAGGTCGACAACAACATCAACATCAACGTCGCGTTCCACTGGTACGATTCGCGGACGCGCGTTTAACGTTAATGCAACCCGCGCGCGCATTCGAGGCGAGCTAACGATCTTCGTGCGACGGCGCGCGCGTGTTCGTGCAGGCACGGCGTGCGGCAGCTGCGGAGCGGGTGGGCGGGGCCATGTCGACGGCCCAGGGAGTAAAAGTAGCGTTGATGATATCTGCGATTTTTCTTGCGTGTCGCAGGCACGTAGAAGCTCAAGGTGAAGCCCGGGAGGACATACCTGCTGCGGCTGATCAACGCGGCGTTGAACGACGAGCTCTTCTTCGCGGTGGCCAACCACACGCTGACGGTCGTGCAGGCGGACGCCAGCTACGTCAAGCCGTTCGCCGCCACCACGCTCGTCATCTCGCCAGGGCAGACCATGGACGTGCTCCTCACCGCGGCCGCCAACCCGTCCTCCCCGCCTTCGCCATCGCCATCGCGCCCTACACCAACACCGTGGGCACGTTCGACAACACCACCGCCAACGCCGTCCTCGCGTACTCCCCCCCCCCCCCCCCCCCCCCCGAGCCCCGCCGCGCTCCGGAGCCTCCCCGCTCCGTGCGGACCCATGCCAAAGGGACGTGCCAGGGCCCGAACGGCACAAGGTTCGCCTCGTCCATCAATAACGTGTCGTTCATCATGCCCAAGACCTCGCTCCTCCAGGCGCACTACCAGCGCCGGTACAACGGCGTGCTCATGGCCAACTTCCCCGCGGCGCCGCTGCGCAAGTTCAACTACACCGGCACGCCGCCGAACAACACGTCCTTGACCCACGGCACCCGGGTGGTGCCGCTCAAGTTCAACACCACCGTCGAGGTGGTGCTGCAGGATACGAGCATCCTAGGCGCCGAGAGCCACCCCCTCCACCTGCACGGCCACGACTTCTACGCCGTCGAGCAAGTGTTCGGGAACTACGACGCAAATAACGACACCGCGAAGTACAACCTCGCCGACCCGGTGCAGCGCAACACCATTAGCGTGCCCACCGCCGGCTGGGTCGCCATCCGGTTCGTCGCCGACAACCCAGGTAGGTCACTAGTTTCAACTTCTTTCCACGTACATTAATGTTGACCATCTGTGACTTTTGTTGACTACATCATAAAACTTGACTTTTGTGTGGGGCATGCAGGTGTATGGATCATGCATTGCCACTTCGACGTGCACTTGAGTAGTTGAGTTGGGTCCTGTCCATGGCGTGGCTCGTCAACGACGGGCCGCTGCCGAACCAGAAGCTGGCGCCTCCGCCGTCCGACATCCCCAGATGCTCATAGTCTACGGCAGTTTTCATCCGTGCAACGCATACAAATTCTTCGTGGTGATCCAGGAATCCACTCGATTGGTTTGGCCTTAATCGTGTGGCAATTTTGTTACGTCCGGTTTTGTTGCCGCTCTGTCGTCTCTGAGACAAAAACAATGGTTCAGATTAGCATGCAACATGCTAGTAACATCAAAAACATTCCCAGAATACTTACAACAGATGTTCTAGAAGAATCACCGCCTGACTGTTCATCTTTAGGAACACTGTGCATGACGCTCCCTATAATCAGAATCTGAGAGGAACTGAAACTGTTAAATGCTCTACCCCAGGAAACCATAGTTGCTAAGTAAATCAAAGAAACTAAACTACCATAGAATAGAAGCTTGCAATTACAGCATACAGTACAAAGACAGAATATCTTGTAGTTCTCGTGTCCAACCCAGTTATTAATCCAAATACAGTGATGATCCTGCATATAAGTTGATGAAAATGTGAAACTGGACAGGAAATAGAAGGACATCATAGAATTAGTACTAACCAGCACCATTTTTAGAACATCCCTTGCAAACACGGCACATGGTGTGCGCGTGGAGGTTTACAGCGACAACATTTCTGGCAATATCTCAAATCACCACCCTGCAAAAACAGTACATGTACAATATCTTGTGGTAAGTGATAACAAGCTAATGAGAAGTTAATTATGTCAGGTATCAGCACGAAAGTATACTCCAAAGTAAATTGGCAGACTGGCCGCTTACTGGAAAGATAATGCCACCTGCCCACCTCTACTTATTCCCATACTAATGACTAATCTCCCTTTCATTTCTCCCCATTTCGGTGACAAGCCAATAGCACACTGTAAGGCTAGTTTGGTAGGTTAGATTTGTATGGAGTTTAAATATATAGGCCCCATTCTTTTTAGCTTTTCATCCTACTTCTGGCTTCAGTTTCTTTCAGGAATCACTATTCATTAAACTAATAAGCCGCAACCGAAAGCCATAAGCCATTGCCTAAAAGAGGAGTCCCATATTAACCCGCCAATAGTGAATTTTTAGTTTTAAATCAATGAAGGCAAATGAGTAATCTTCTAACGGAAGCAAGACGTACGACCACTACAACGTAACTTGCTTAAGTCATTTTAGTGATTAATCTCTTCAAGGGGAAGCATAGTCCAAAAATCTTGTGTTGAGTACAAAACACCTTAATATTCTAGTTGATACTACCACGTAACTTGCTTAAGTCATTTTAGTGATTAATCTGTTCAAGAGTAACCATAGTCCAAAAATCTTGTGTTGAGTACAAAACACATTAATATTCTAGCTGATATGCTTAAATGGTCATCATCCCAACAACAGAAAACGCTAGCCATACAATAGCTCAAACCATGATAACACCACCTATGCACCTGCACAAATGAACAGCAAAATGAATGGAAAATGGAAACTTGGATATACCATGGGAACAGAGTGAATAGCCATCCTCTTGCAGAGTGTTATCTATCTCCATTCAGCATCACATCCACTTATAAAAATTGCAAGATAACAAAAGTAGGCTTTGCAGGGTATCTAATAGGCAGTATCCAACACTAGAGAAGATTAGCAGCGGCAGCTTCTGAATTCAGAGTCACTTTATAGCTTAAAGGATAACATTTTGAAACTTACAATATATTTGGGATGTGTTTGGTTGGAGTGATGAAAGTGGAATGGGATGGAATAGGATGGAATAGGATGAGATGATTTCACAAAAAAGGTGGAACCACATGGTCCAGTATCTAAGAAGAATATTCTTTAAATTTGCACAGGCTCATCCCACTTTGGACCATTCTATCCCACCTCATCCCTCAAACCAAACACATAGATAGGCTTGGTCAAAGAAACTATCCCATTTCATCCCACCTATCCCTCAAACCAAACACCACCCAAATTACTCACGATCTCAAACTCACAGAAAACTCAAAATGTTATCAACACAAGTCTTCAAACTCACACTAGATCCATTCATTCGGTGGAAGGTACCAGGGCCGACACTTAGATTTGGATCTCAATTATCTGTCAGTAACATAGTCTCTCCTCCAACGGTTCCAACTTTGAGCTGACATCGATAGAATAAAGGGAGTGATTATTGCATAGGCGACTGAAATTTTTTTATCTTTCAGTCACCTGAAGTTGCACTCTGAATCACTTAAAGTTGCAGCTGTTTTTTTGGAGGGAGGCTGCAATTTCAGTTGATTGAGAGTGCAATTTCAGATCACTTGAAGTTGCACTCTGAATCACCTAAAGTTGCAGCTGTTTTTTTTTGGAGGGGGCTGCAATTTCAATTGATTGATAGTGCAATTTCAGGTGACTGAAAGATAAAAAAATTTCAGTCGCCTATGCAATAGCAAAACTATAGAATAAAACAATTTACGCTCCAAATGATCCAAATCCTACAAAAAGAATTGCCTTGAAGCCGCATTTGTACTATAGAAATGCACGACATGTAAAGCAAGAGCTCCCCCAACTTTCAACTTTCCAAGCGAAGAATGGCATATTTTGCAAAAAAAACGCACCATTCAGCTCCACAGATCCAAAACTCCTCAACAGCAAGCAGCTAGCCGACGCCCGAGGGAAATCGTGGGGGCGCAGTGTGACGACCCGCATTATTACTATAGGGTAATAACATCAGTCAACGAATTATTATTCGTTTTAGCCGATAAAACATCGCTCTAACGATAATAAACCTATCAGAGTGTTGCAGCAGAACAATAATTAGAGACACAATATGATATTACAAGAATATCGCCACGCAGGGCTATAGTTTATTAAAAAGCCTCAAGGGCTTGAATATTACAATCTTTAGGAACAGAACTATTCTAACTTAACACAATCTTCGCACGAGATGCTCACCTTGTACCTATTGCAATCCGAGTCCACGGTATTTCATCCAGGTAGCTTCCTCCTGACTCTAGATATCCTCTGACTGACATGCTCCTAAGCAAAGGGGAGATTTATAGCAAGAGTGAGTACAGAAGTACTCAGCAAGCAATATTAGCAAAAATGCACAGAATGATTATCCTTTTCACTTTTAGGAATCTCAATTCCTATCCTCAATTTCTTGCTCATTTTTATCCTCTTTTCCTTTCTCAATTTCTTTCCCATGACATAGAAAATAAGGTTTGTTGGTTTTGAAACAATTACAATTTATTAATTTATAAAACTACTGAGCATACGCATGAACAGCAAAAACCCCCATAAGTTTCCGTAATTCTTCTTTCCTGGAGACAGGCATGAATTCATGATTTGGATAGCATTGCGCAAGCTTGTATCACTTTACCCATCACCACTCTGATCCTGTTGGCTTCCCGGAACTCCGCAATTCCTTAGATGCGGCGCCCAGATCAGAGTACAGTACGTTTGCATCTATCTCAGTAATTATATCTCCACCTAGTTATTCTCAGCCAGCGGCAGCCTGGAGCGGTGTCAAAACCCTCACGCAGACCCACCGAAAGCGAAATAACCGTTGGCTGGTAGGGTTTCCAACCCTCACCCAGCCCCCCTGCCAGCGTAATATAACGCCAACGCGTAACCCGCCTGTGGGTTCTTACGCTCCGGTCTTATACCGGTTCCTTTGGGCTTATCCCATAAATAAAATCAACCCTGTGGAGAATCTAATACCTTGATAGAGCTACTAGTCTATCCGCCCGCAAACGGGATGATGGTTGATACGGTGGGTACGGTCTGTTCACACAGATGAAGTTTGTAATTCCTTATATTCTATTCTTATGCAGAGGTCCCACACCTTCCCACTCATTACCTGCCCTGGCAACCTCCGCCCACCTTCTTACAAAATAGAAATGGCCAACTGCTCCATCAGTTGCCATCTATCTCATTTCTCTTATATCCATTGCTTGAGTTAAATGTTTTTATTTCTTTCATGCAGGGTGATACTAGATTAATACAAAAATACTTGCTTTGAGCAATATACGCTAAAGATTTGATCAAAGGAATGCTTGCCTGGATTTCAACCATAAATTCGAATTCAAGTAGGATCAGGTGAAATCACCCCCGTAGCTTGGATTGTCACCTGCAATTAAATACGTCGACTACGATTCAATTTACAAGAATATAATCACATACGAGGTGTCGATGTGCTTGTGCTCCTAGGATGAGGCTCCGCTTAACTTACCCGATCGTGGTTTAGCCCTAATTAACTCGTATTCTATACTCGTCACTTGGCGTTATTTTCCTAGCATAGACTGGGTTGTTTACTTACAAGTTAAACTCAATCTTTTGTTGCTTTTTGACCATCTACCATTGCGATACGATTAAATATATACACATACAATTATTGGTGAATATTAATCTTAGTCGACCTCGCGCATGCAATCATATCCGTTTAACGTCTTCTAGATGTGCATCTATTTACCTCTAATTCACTTATAAGTCTTATGGTTATTTAAATAAATTCCTTTTTTCCTTGGTATCGGTCCTTTCTCGTAACTAGTACGCGCGTGATTAATTATCTCCACCAATAAAATTAATTCTTAAGTGATTATTAATTGAATTATACTAAAGCGTCTTTGTACGGTCGCCAGGTTTTATTTTAGCTAGCTGCGGATTGTTACGGCTTATGCTATTTAAATTACTATGTACCAGTTTAATTGGCGGGCACAACTTTTGAGTCATGGCTTATTATTTTAATTTGGTACAGGTTATTCTAGTCGTCATGACCAGTTCTAAATCTTCTAATGGCTACTAATTTATTCTAACAATTTAGAATAGTTATTAGCGGATTTCCATAGTTTATATTCGACTAACAAAATTTAGCTGGGCATTTAAATACGCAATATAATGATTTAATTGATATAATGATATTATGATTATTTGCTCCGCATGCGTGCAATTTCCAGCTTATGGCATCATTTAGTTTATTTTTAGGATCCAATAATGTTTACTAGGAAAATTCTATGATTTAACACTATCCAGGCTAATTAAGTATTTAGTTATAACCTTGAATGATTTAATTAACAATGCATCAATTAAATTGGTATATACTACGACTTTATTTTACAAATGGCAATACATTTATTCTAATCGTTGTAAATACTAATTAGTGGGCTTCTACTATTTAGATGGACCTAATCAATTTATCTAGGTATTTAAATCTGCAACCGAAATGGTCTTAGACTATAGTACTTTAATTAAATTCGTACGCCTATAAGCTTAATCGACTCGCTTCTTTTAAATCATCGGACCCAATTAACTTGTTCCAATGACCTTAAATAACCAAAGATGGATTTCTATAATTGAAATGCTATTAATCAAATTGTCTGAATAGTTAAATGTACCTTAGAATGGTTTAAACGACGATACACAAATTTTAATACACCTGCGTACCAGTTTTAATTCATCGACAGTATTAAATTTATTATAAGAACTTAAGAATTATCCTAGACTTCTGACTTAATCTATGGCGTCGAAGAGATGCTATTGTTTAAGTAATTAAACGAATCTTGCTAGATATACTTGCGGCTTTCTAGGTGTTCATTTAAGTCCTAAAAGAATCTCTATCGAGTTTATACAATTAATAGTCGAATACAAAATTCCTAAATGTCTGCAGCTAATTTCCTTAATTTTTAACAAGTCTACTAGCGCAAAGTTGTTATACTGCATGTTTCTAAATATTCCTAAATGCACATTTTAATCTTTCACCTTTTTATTTTTCTCTCTTTTTCTTTTTCTTCCTCCTCTTCTTCTCCCTTTTCCTTTCTTTTCCTATTCTTTTCTTCTATCCGGCCCCCTTTTTCCCTGGCCTTAGGCCGACGCCTCGGCTCCTTCTTTCTTTTCCTCTTTTCTCGCCCCCTCCGCCGGCTCTCTCTCTCGGCCTCTCTCTCCACGCCGACGCCGACGCCAACGCCGCGCCGCCTCTCCTCCGCCTTCGGGTCTCAGCGCCGCCGCCCGGTCCGGCTCCCCCAACGTGCCGCCACCCTCTTGCGCCCGCGCCTCGGCGCCTCTGCCCCGGCGCTCGGCGCCTCCCCTCGGTGCCGCTCCCCCTCACGTCGGCTCCCCGTCGTGCCGCATAGCTCCACGGCCGAATCTGTGGCCCAGGCCCAGATCTGGCGCCTAGCTCCTCCATCCCGCTCAATCTAGGGTTGGCTTGATGTAGTTTGGTTGCTATTTGCTTTGATTTCTAAATTTGTGATTTGCTAACTTTTTGTGAGGTTTGCCTAGGGTTAGGTTTTGGGAGGCGGGTGACCGTGGCTGTCTTCGCCGGTGAACCGTCGCCGTACGCCGGGGGAGTACCGGTGGCGGTGAACCGGTGGCTCGGCCAGGAATCCCGCAGCCGCCGCCCTTACTGGTAACCCTCTTCTTCCCTTCTTTTATCTCCGGTGACATGCTTATGGTTTCTAGCCTATGTTGAATGAATTGGGTAATGGCATTACATGGAGGGCTAGAGTTGTGGGGATTTACCTGCACTGGTGAGCACAAGAGGGTTAGGGTTTGGGCCGGTTGTGGTTGCTGGATTGCGGTGGTGGATGGTGGTTGCTGGCTTGCGGTTCTCCTGTGGCCGTCACGTCCCCTTGCTCCCTTCGGCTTGTCGGTTCTTCACTCCCTGGACCTTCGGCTCCACTCGGTTGTGGACTCCTCTGCGGTCTGGGGATTGGCTGGAAGAGTTGGGGAAGGTTTACCTTACCTTGCTTTGTCCCTCTGTGCCCTTTCCTCTCGGTTTGGCTACTGGTATGCAGTGGTGGGATATTTTTGTTGGATGCTCTGACCTTGCCCGAGAAGTTTTGTTGGCTGGCGATGCTATTTGGGCGTGGCTGCTCTGGCCCGGTGCTATCTGTTTCACTGTGGTTGGCATTTGCATGGTGAGGGCTTTGACAGGTGTTTCTCTGCTGTGGGTTTGTGCTGGAATGGTTTGTGATATCCTGGTCTTTGCCTTGGTTGGATTCCTATATTCAGAACAGGTTTGTATATATATAATACCATGTGATGAGCCTATGGTTGTGAGAGGTGCCAACTGGCCCCCGGACGGTCAGGTATCTCCGTGAACGGATTACCCCGCCCGAAGTTAATCCTTAGGGCTCTGACGGCAACACTTACTTTATAATGCTTTATTTTCAATTAACTCTTTTGTTTGGTCTTTTTCGGTCTTATAATTACTAGTTCGCTCACAAATGAAATAACGGTGTGGTGGCCGTTCGACGATAGTCTCTAATGTATGAGATGATCTGAATGTAATCTGGCTCTCTCTTAATATTGTTGTATACAGAATATTGTAGGTTACTCGAATGTAGTTTCTAATGTTGCAATTGTGTCGCAATTATCTAAGTTTGCAAGGCGGCCATTTGATTAAGGCCGAGACTTGTAAACTTACAGTAATTTGTATTGTCGTTATTAATGTAAAAAGAATTGTAATATCTTTATTTAATGTAAGCCAGTTTTAGTTGTAGCTCAAGGGATGTGACTTGATTTGTTGTACAAGAATTGTAATAATTACACAATTGTAGTATGGACTGTTATATATATATTTTAATTGACTTGAAAGTTTTTATTTGTCGTGCAAGTATATTGTATCTAGCTCTAGTCGTTACAATTTGGTCTGCGTCCTCATTGACGGAATTACGGTAATAACGTATTCGTTTATCGTTCGTTGGTTTCAATTTATACGGCTACGTAGAAAAGTTTAAATTTCCTCGTATTTTTATATTATCATTTATGTAATTAATTCTACTTAACGTTCTAATTCGCTAATTAGGGTTAATTAACGACGTGGGTTGTTACACGCAGTCACGCACCTTGCTCTTGATCTCGTGGACGGGGCTCCCGGCGTCCTCGACGTCGGGCACAAACGCGGGCAGCACGCGCCCCGGGTCCCGGAAGACGGCGACGGCGTAGGTGGCGACGCAGGCGGCAGCGAGGGCCGTCAACGCGGCGAAGTTGGCCACCCCGGCAGCCGTGGCGAGCCCCAGCCACCCCGCGACGGCGACAAACACCGTGGTGTAGTAGACATACCCGATCGCCGCGAGCACCGAGAAGATGGGCAGCGTCAGGTACCCCGGCCGCCCCATCGCGGAGGCCTCGGAGGCAGCCGCTCGCCTACGCCTAGGGTTCCGGCCGGAGGCGGGGGAAGCGCATCCGCTTGCTGGGCAAGCGAGTCGGGCGAGGAGGCGGTCGGCCCGTTTAAGGGAGGTTACTTTATTCCGCGGGAGGAAGCCGCGGCGAGATGTGAAGAGGAGGGAGGAGGAAGATGCAGCAGCAGCGTGCAAAGAAGCAACTAGTTTGGTGGGAAATCCATTTTTTTCTTTTTGCAAGAAATCTCAAAGCTAGTTTGGCAGTCGTAGAGGCATTGGAATTAGTTTCTACTGGTTTTTTTTTTTACCGCAGCTGATTGTTCTTTTTTGCTAAAAATAAATAAATAATAATTGAAAGAATTAATTTTTAGAAGAAAAAAAACAAGTAGTGCAAATCAGTGAGAGATGCGTACGTGAAACGAGAGCGTAAGAAATGTGGTACGTGATGCATCTATGACTTATTTTACTTATCTTCGGAGTGAGACGAGAGTGAGATGAGTGAAGAAACCGTTTCTAAAAACCAGGTATTTTTATTGGATTTTGACTTTTTCAAAAAGAAGTCAGAAGTAAAATCTAATAAAACATAGTATTAATGATGCTATTAAAGAGTGATGTACTAACAATTGTTTAGAAACTAATTAAGGTTGCTTAAGTTAAAAAAAACCATGGATAACGTGCTGCAGGAGAGGAGAAATGGTGTCCAGTACTGTTTGCGTGAAGGGGATTTGGATAGTCGCCGGAGTTTCATGTGTGTTTTGGTGTTCCTCTGGGGAATTAATTATCGTGCGTTATGATTTGAGAGTATAAACAAATCGTGGAGAAGAACTTCCATGGAAGATATCGCTTGTGTCGAGTTTGCGTGAGGGCAAAACTAGCTAAAAATCATTTGCTATTATGCAGCTAGACAGCCAGATTTAATTAAAGAATACAGATGACCATTTGAGTGCTGTTGCTACTTGCTAATACGCATGGAATACAGATAATGAACATACAGGGAGCTTATTTGAGTTTGTATAATATAGTAATAATGTTGGTGTAAGTAGGGGATTCCTTTACTATTTTTCCAAAGAAAAAAAAAGATAATAGCGTCGGTTGAGCTATGCTTGGCAGAATAAGAGGTTCACATGCTCAAGGATTTTACACATTTGCACTCGTCTTGTACACGGTAGGATTTACTTACACGTCTTGTTTCATTATTATCCTTAATAATGATCCGGTAGGCATACAGGATCGTATTCGTATATGCACATGTATGACTGAAAATATCTAATATATAGAATGTTTATTTGAGCAGCCCAACAAGTTAAGACCCTGCTTGTAATAACATCTGTTTAGAAAAACCAAAAGCTAATATGAACATCCGACTTCTAGAAACGGCATCTCCATTTCTCTCGTTGTCATCTCGCTCTGAGGATAAGACAGATGTCACGGATACATCACGTGCTCCACTCTTTTCACTCCCGTTACGCATACGCATCTCTCTTTTTTCACCGCTCATCTCTTTCTCTTAAAAACCACTTTTTTCAAATATTACTATTTATTTTTAGCCAAAAACATAAGACACAACCAAAAATCATCAATAAAAACTAATACAAATGCCGCCAGAATGTCCTAGTTTGTCTAAGGCATTAGTTTCAGCCTTCAGGTACTGATACGAAAGTGCATGGATTCGAACTTCAAATCCCACTAGCTGAATGCCCGTGCGTTGCAACGGAAATAAAATATTATACTATGTGAAACTTACAAAAGAATTAAAACACTACATTATAATATCTTCTTCGTAAAAGCAAGATTGCAATGAATGATGCAAATGTTACAGCGAATAAAGTTGAAACTGCAAAGGAAAGAATTCCGTGGTTGACACTATATGGTATTTTTCTTGGATGCAAGTACAAATTTATACTTAAAAGAAAATTATTTCTATCAATACTGTGAGAGGTGAACAACTGAAAATCATGTATGCTTCACTTGCCCTACATGGCTACATGTGTTGGCACAGAGATATGGAAAAGGCATCTGAAATGTTGATTTTGGATATGAAGGCATTCCTGCATGGTTTGGTCATGCCTTAGTTCAGTTATATTGCATAAAGTTGCTTATTTATGGGTGTTTGGTCACCTTGACCATTTTGATCGCTTCTAATAGGAAGTAACAGTCATCTCAATATAATAATATATTAGCTTGCAAGGTTTACATGTAATCAGAAATGCACGGAAGTAAGATACTGAAAAATTGTCTAAACTCTTCAAAAGTATGAGCTATAGGAAACACTGGAGTGTGTTAAATGTTCATCTTAAAATTTGTCTACTGTAAACGTTCCTAAATATGCTAAATGGAATCATACAATTGTAGTATAGTATGACAAGATATGCAGTATTTTATCCACTTACAAAGCCAGATAATTGCCATCCATGCTAACAGAAAGTGTGGATAGGTTTTCCCAGAGGTCTTTTGTACCCAATTCTAGTCCAATCATTTATGTTCCAAACAACAGTTACAACTTTATTACCTGTTCCAATGATGAATACAGATCTAGTTAAAATGGGCTCATATGCATACATTTATCTCTTGACTTTAATAGAAAGCATACCTTTTGCAACTGTGCAAAACAGGAATGGTTTTATGCCATCCCTAGAAAGCAGCAACACTCAATCTTCTCATCCTGCATAGAAAAATAAAGGGACAAAAAGTTAAAGTTTCAGCCATCTCAACAAGGAAACATGAAATGCAGAAGTTTATCATAGCATACCGAAGATCGAATCAAATTGACAAATGGTAACCCCTCATCTATCTTCCATATTCTTGCAGAGCCATCAGTGGTCGTTGAAACTAAAAACTCTGAGTCTAAGCTACAAAAGAAAAGGCAGTAGCATTATATCAGTCGGTGTTGAATAAAGCACAGGGACAATAGCCAAGAACCATAACACCTGACATATAGGTTTGGGATTACTGCTACATTATTAATGTCCTTGGTTCCTTTTGTAAGACAATGCCTAAGCAGCTACATGATTGTGTCCATTTACATCAATACTTTAGTTCATCTAACTATGAAATATTATGTTATTCTTTTGCAAAACAAAGGTAAAAAATTGCGCTTTCACTTGCCCTAACTTGATATCCATGTCTCAGAAGGACTTATGAGCTTTGGGTTCATCTAGGAGCACATTCATGCTTGGCCAATGAAATATTCAAAGATGCCCACCCTATAGTAGTACAAAAAATTGTATGAATCATAAGCAGTAACAGCGTATCAGAAAGTTTTTCTAGAAGAATAGTGCTATCAGACAAGAAATACATTGGACATTAGCATTAGACCACAAACAGTGAACCAGTTGGAAGAAATAGTCTTAACAGAATGATATAACAGTAGATAAGGTTAAGAAACTCACACGGCTAACAAATGTCCTTACTAAAATGTATAATAGAAAAAACATAACCACACAATAGAAATGAGAGAAAAGAAACAGAAAAAAATGACCCTTAGAAGTAAATATCAACATAGTACAATCTGATACCTCACCACCAATGGCAAATTTAGCGCCATCTATGCTGAAAGCAAGACATTTTTGCGGTCCAGCAGATTCAAGTGGTGGAGCATCTCTTGGAATAAGGTGAACAGTAAACTCTTCAAAAACCAGTTTGAATAGCCCACAATTTTAGTATACGGTTTAATTATGAAGCCCTATACTTCATGAAAGCAAACAGAAAAGGAAAAACAAAGTGCAACAGTGCAGATAAGATTTAACTAAGAAAGTGAGGAAGAATATGTGTGCTACTCGAATGATCATTTAACCAGTGTAGTTAAGCATACTTTGAGTTAATCAGAAAAATATAACAACAGAAACACCTATGCTAAAAAAATATCACCAATTGGATGGCACATAAACACTGTATAGCTATAAAGTGTAAATCACATGGATAATGTTCTATTCTTTTAAGATTTTGTACCTCGTTATCTTATGAATCTATAAATAACATTTGTTATACTAAATCCTGAGAAATTCAAAGCGCAAACATTATCTTTTCTCCACAAGTCATGAAGCGTGTATTTGTTACTATAATCCCATTCCTAGGAGGGGAAAATAACTCTTATTGTTGGACACTAAAGAATTGCACTTTTAGAAGGCTTCGTAGATCTTTAGAATTTATAAACCTCAACCGAACTAACACAATCAACTGTACAAAACCCCTCACTCAATTGTATAGGGGTTGTATTTGAGCCTTTTGGGTGTCTGGGAGAATCGTACCACAATTATTTTTAAACAGAATTACCCAGCCCAGCCAGCATTCTGCATCACAATTAACCCTGGGCATGTAAGCTGAATTCAACAAATTTGGATCAGAGCATGAGCATCCAGCTCAGAATCTCCCAATCCATCGCCGAAGTGCCGAAGCAGCCTCAAAAGTTCATCACCAACAAGCAGTGAGTTAGTCAGAGAGGAGCAGGATCACGCACCTGCAGCCATTGTCCGTGGTGCAGATGAGCTCGTCGCCGCTGGGGTGCTCCACAATGCCACGCAGTGCATCGCCTGCCCCCTCCCCGACCACAATCCTCACCTGCAACACAAAGCCCCCAAGTCAACTTAGTGAACTAATCAACCTCAAAGCACCGCACAGCAAGCCGTGTGGATTGGAGGGCCATGGAATAGTGGGCAAGCTTGTAGTCCTTGTAGAGGAAGTAGCCGCCGGCGGCGGAGGCGGCTGCAGCGAAGGTGAAGAAGGAGGCCAGCCTCACCCGCAGCATGAACCCCATCGTTCTCCAGTTCTTGTGGAGTCTAACCTTTGCCGCCTCCTCCCCACCGCCGCTTCCTACCGGACCAAGCACCACAAGGAGAGGGGGATGATGAGGAAGCCCTAGCCCAGCCCGGACCCCATGCGCCGCCGCCTCCCGCCGCGGCTTCTCGATCCCCCACGCCTGGAAGAGCCTCCTCTGCACGAGCAAGCCGCTACCCTTTGCCTTCGTCCCAGAGGCCGCCACCGGTTGGTGCGGAGGAGGGGCGCGCAGGGAGGACCAGTCGGTGCCGCTACGGTAAAAGTCATCGGCGAGGCTGCTGGCGGCGGTGGCTGGGGAGAAAACGGGGAAGCCGTAGTCTTCGAGGTCATCCAGCACGGGTAGGCGGCGGCCCGGTGGGGTGGGGGGAGAGGAGGCGGCGGCGCGGGGTGGGGGGAGGAGGAGGCGGCCGCGGCGCGGGGTGGGAGGGAGGGGAGGAGGCGGCGGCGCGAGGTGGGGAGGAGGAGGCGGCGGCGGGGTGGGGGGAGGAGGAGGCGGCGGCGGAGCGGAGGGCGGGGGAGGAGGCGGCGGCGCGGAGAGCGGGGGAGGAGGAAGGGAGAAATCGGGGGAGGAGGCGCACTGGTTGGGGAGGGGGGCGGGGGGGCAGCTCACGGGCGGTGGAGGGGTGGGTGGGCCACACGTCAGACTATTTTTTTATCAGAAGGAATGGTGGTGGTGGAAGTGTAGAATTCACCATCACCTTGAACTCCTTCTTTTAAGGAGTAGAAATTCTTGACAAAAAAGAATATTTTTTCGTCTCTGTCCATTTTTGCCCCTTCACAGGTGTTTGCCTTATGTCCTAGTAACCAATCCTCACGCGCGTTTACAGCGTAAGCGGACACTAGACGCACCTCGGTCGGGGCCGAAGAGGCCATCGGGCACCGGCCAGTCATCCCACCTTCCCACGGCCCGTCCCTCCAGAAACGCAATGCCGTCGGCGCGGTCACGGCTCCAGAAAGGGCAACGTGGCATGGCGTGCAGGCGCGGTCGCGACTCCGGAAGTGCTACGGCGCAAGCCCAGGCATAGGCGGGAAATTTAACTTTTTGCCACCCTGCCAGCTATCCAAATGCCATCCTCTTCAATGCAATTAACATTTTGCCACTCTCGAGCCTACGTGGCGCCCATGTGAGCGCGAAAGCCGCCACGCTGGCCCGCGCCCGCGCCTCCCCGCTCGCCGGCGCCCGCGCCTCCGCCTCCGGCCCCGCGCCACCGCCCGTGGGGCATCTCCAGGGCACCCCGAGCACATCCCCCACCTCGCCAAACCCCGCCGCCCTCCCCAGCGAGCCGCCGCCGTCTTCATCCTCGCCGCCAAGCTCCCTCTCGCCGCCGGCCCGCCCTGCTCCATCTCGGCCTCGACCGACGCCCCAGGTGAGCTCCGAGATGCCCGTAGATGCTTCACCGTCGAGGAATCGGGCTCCCACCGCCCGAGCCGCCGGTGTCCTCGCTCCCCTGTCTCGGCCGCGGGGACGGAGGCGGAGGCGCAGGCGCAGGCGCGGCCGAGCGGGGAGTCGCGGGGCCGGAGGCGGAGGCGCGGGCGCGGGCGAGCGGGGAGGCGCGGGCGGCGGCGCGGGGCCGGAGGCGGAGGCGGAGGCGCCGGCGCCGGCGAGCGGGGAGGCGCGGGCGGCGGCGCGCCGCCAGAGGCGCGGGCGCGGGCCAGCGTGGTGGCTTTCGCGCTCGCGTGGGCGCCACGTAGGCTCGAGAGTGGCAAAATGTTAATTGCATTGAAGAGGATGACATTTGGATAGCTGGCAATCTTAAGGGTGGCAAAAAGTTAAATTTCCCGGCATAGGCAGGCAGCCCGCAGCGCCGCGCGCCTTGACGGCGCGGTTGGTATCCCGAGCCGGCGCACATACGTTTCACTGGCACACGCCGTAGCCCCGGGCGTCGCACGGCCGTGTGCCGTGCTGGTTGCTTGCCTGGCTTTCCTCCTTCCTTCCCCTGCCGGCGTCGTCGAGCGCCTTCGAGGCTTCGAGCGGGCAACAACTGTTGAGGCATCGGCACGTACGTGAGCAGGACAAACGGTTGCATACTTGCATTACGCAGGTGTGTCGGTGTAAAATAATTTTATTGTGTAACGGTTATAGGGATTGGTTTGTGTCACGAGCCAATAGGATGCTAACATGCTGTACGTGAGTAGTGTAGCAAATATTGTTGAATACTATAGCAAGCATTGTGGAGCACTATAGCAAAGAAAAAACACGTCGAAGTCTCTACCAAAAAAAATTGTGCTACCATATTTTCTACATTACTCACGTGCCATGTGTCATCACCCCCATTGGCTCATGACATAAACCAATCCCTACAATTGTTACACAATAAATTTTTTCGTCGGTGTGATGGTGATTCATAAGCACACACATTTATCATGGATTGTACTGGTGGGCCGATGGCCTAAATGATCAGTCTTAGGCCAATGGACGCTATCCCGTCTACTACCAAAGCAATATTCAACGAGGTCGCAAATCAAGACGCATGCCCGTGCCCCATGAGATTTCTGAGTCTCCGCTTGTCTTAAAACGTGTGCATTGGACGCACCCACGTGGATGTGTGAGTGTGTGTGGTATTATGTGCACGTGTGTGCGTGCATACGTCCTTATTGTACTAAAAATAGTATTCAGCAAGACCACGCATTCACTAGCTACTGCTCCTTTCGTCTTTTTTTACTTAACGTCTTTTTACTTTTTATAGTTTTTAAGATACAACTTTGACTACTATATTGGTATAACTTTATATTAAGACATATTAAAATTTATATTATTATAGAAGTATTTTTTTTAAAATAAATCTAATAATATTAACTTTATAGATAATCTAAGAAGTTTGAAATCAGTCGATGATGCGTGGGTTTTGAGTTGTACATGTCTCATGCAAATTCTACATGTCACGTCGCTTTTATGGTTTTGTGATACAAGAGTTAGCAACGCGAAAATCTAGAGGAGCGAGCCTCCTCAATAGGACATAGGGTCTTAATTGTATACAAGTACCAAAGTTTCGTACGTTTTGTGTTGCGCATTTTAGTTCTGAAATTGGCTGTCCTTAATGCTGCACATCGCGCTTTGTGGTTACTGCATGAGCAGTACAAGTAGGAGTAGGAGTATAGGAGTATTAGAGTAACTCCAGCAGGGTCTCTACTTGAGTCATTATCCTACTTTTGAAGGTCGAAAGGCAAAAAAACTCACTCCAATAGAGCCCCTACTTGAACCCTCAAAAGTAGGGGGCCCTCAAATCTCCCACTCGAGCCCTCATTCCTGGGGGTCTGGAGGGAGCCCCTACTTTTGAGGGTTCAAGTAGGGGCCTTGTTGGAGTGAGTTTTTTGCCCCTCGGCCCTCAAAAATAGGATGAGGATGAGGGTGGGTCCTATGTGTCATCCCCTCTAAGAATGAATTTGAGGGTTCTGTTTTGAGGGCTCCTGCTGGAGTGTAGCCCAAAAAACAGAGCGCTCAAAAGTAGGTAGAACCCTCAAATAAAAAGTAGGGACCCTGTTTTGAGAGCTACTGCTGGAGTTGCTCTTACAAATGCTAAGAGTTCTAAAATTGGAGTAATTGCATAGAACGAGTTCACAATGCAAGCATCTAGTAGAGATCGAGCTCACAATGCAAGCATCTGGTAGACATATTCAAAACACGCTAAGATCTTAAGGGAGTGTATAGGTATTATCCAGATGTTTTTCCTAATTATCATATAAATTTATGACCTTTGGATTAAAGATCAAGAGGCCCTCTTGTTTTTAAAAGAGGAGATTTTTTTCAAAGGGAAAGAGGTAGAATTCAAGGGGATGAGGAGAATTCATGATCATTGGATCTCTAATCCAATGGTCCTAAATCTAGATGATAGTTAGGAAGAAAACATCCGGATGACGTTTAACAAAACCCAGATCTTAATAGTCGGAGAGACAACGCGCGCGTATACTTGTGTTGAAGAACATGTTCGAAACACATGGCAACATACACCGATTTTGCCAAAAATCAGGCGTTGTTTGGTAAATTCTTGTTATTGTACAGGCGATTGAATTTTTTTTATCTCTTAGTCATTTCAAATTGTACTCTTAATCAATTAAAGTTGCAACCTCCAAAAAAATCTGTGGGCCTGTTTGGTTGCGGCTTATATCTTTTAGCTGAATTTTTTGAATTTTAGTTGTTTACGGTATATATTACGGAGAGAGATACTCACTTGCGATTTTGGCTAGTATAGATATTGGGCTTTTAACGTGTACATCGTTTAATTTGTAGACCCCGTCTTGAGAAAATATTCCATTTAACAGTTAGATACTATAACAAAAACCAAAAGCCGTTAACTTCAGAGAAAAAGAACACATGAAACTTGAGATGAACACACGTGCGTGCCGAGTAACCGACTGAGCAGTGAATACAGTTGTGTGCAAGGAACAAACAGTCGTCGATCCATCAAGAATTTGCTCACCTAATAACTACTGATCAATTGAAAATTCTAAGTTCATTGTACAAGGAGAAAAAAAAAAGAAATCGGAAAGTGTAGAGACTAGAGAGGAGTCAACTTCTGATCGTTAATTCCAATAATAACATTCGCCTAAAATAGTGCAGCAAAAAAATGGAATGAATTATGAACAAAGGCTTGCAAAAATTAAAGCAATTAAAAGGATTATCATATATGTCTCTCTCAAAAATACATATCTTATATGGAGTAAGGTAAATTGTACTGGCTGTCTTAATTTTACATTTCTTTGCGTACGTAAATACATTCATGCATGTATAACTCACCCATTTTTGTGAGCGAAGTATACTTGAGCTACGTGCCACTCCATCTAGTGATCAGTGAAGCAAGAACCCGAGGACCTCCTTGGCCCGGCGCTGCCATGCTGACTCCGTCGCCGTCGTCGGCTTGGCGTTGACGATGCCGTCGTTGCCGGCTAGCACGCGGTACTTGTCCTTGCGCGTGAGACTGGTGCACTCGAACCCAAGCGTGGCCGCGAGTATCCTCTGCACGTAGTTGGCGACGTCGACGGGGCTCTTGCCCGCCGCGCACGTCGCCTCGGCTGGGAGCTGGTTCAGGAACGTCACCTCGTAGACTGGCCTCGGGTTCATGAAGAAGAAGATGGGATCCATGGCCTTCCACCCCCTCGCCGTCGTCGGGTGGAAGAGCCCGACGCGGTAGTTCATCGCCACGGGCACGATCCGGTCGCTGAGCTCGGCGAACAGCGCGGAGAACCGGAGCAGGAAGGGCTCCCGGCACGTCGTGCCCTCGGGGCACACGGCCACGTCGCCCCGCGACAGCTCCGCGCGCATGCGCGCCGCGTCCACATCCCGGTCGCGCGTCAGCTGCACCGTCGGGATCGGCGAGAGGATCTCCGAGAGGCGGGAGATGGAGTACGTCACGGCGGCCACGCGGCGGCCGAGGACGGTCGCGAGGACCACCGGGTCCATGAGCGTCCGGTGCGTGCAGACGAAGAGGACGCCGGACGGCGAGCCGTCCGCGGAGCTGGAGCTGGCGGGGGGAGGGGCGCGGCCGTGCGTGATGACTGCGCCGCCGAAGTAGGGCGCGATGCGGGGGACGATGTGGATGGGGACGATGATGCCAACGGCGATGCGGACGAAGGCGACGAGCACGCCGAGGGGGAGCCAGAGGAGGATGACGAGGGACATGAACGGCGTGGGCCGGCACACGAGGCGGCCGTCGTGGAAGATGACCGGCCGGAACGGAGGGCCTTTGGGTTGCCCCGCCACGTCGTCCACGTAGAACGGCGGCTGGAGTTGCTCCTGCATGCACGTACATACATACATACGTGTTCAGACTGAAGCTTTTTTTATGTATTCAGACTGCTTAATATTAGTCTAATTCTGCGAAAATATCTAATTCTGCGAAAATAATGCTATAAAACCAGGTCTCAATGCACGCGAGGTTAAACGCAACTCAAAACTCGACACGTTGTTCTGTATATTTTTTAGGTGTGTATAGGTATCATCCGGATGTTTTATTCTTAACAATCATCCAAATTTCGGACCGTTGGATTAGAGATTCAACGACCTCTTTTTTCTGGAGGGGAGACATTTTTTTTAGAGGGGGGAGATTTTTTTGGGAGGGGGTGGGGATAATTCGTAACCGTTGGATCTCTAATCCAACGGTCACAAATCTGGATGATAGTTAGAAAGAAAATATCCGGATGATATTTATCAATACCCATATTTTTTTTAATTCCAAACGAGTATCGTACCAAACAGTTCAGCTAAATTGGTGTCATTTTCCCATAAAAACCATCTAAATTGGTGTCATTTTCCCATAAAAACCAGTATTTTTCAGTAACATAGTTTCAGTGTCATTTCTGTACTTTTTGCCCCTGTATTACAAGTTGCACGCCATGGATGTCATCACATAGAACTATCTGGAAATTAATGCGTTACGACTATTGCGCCTGTTGGCTCACAATGCATGAATGTTGCAAAATCAACGAGATATGGCTATGGTTCATCTTTGTCCTTATTCCATTTGAGATATTCCAAGGAACAGTACCGCGCATGGGCCAGCACCTCTACTATACATGCATGCATGAATGGTGCAGATTAATTCCGCTACTGTATTATAGTGTTCCACTTGCAATTTCGAAGAACTACGTATAAGAATTAAGTAATCTCATCTTATCCTAGAAATATACTATCTAAGGGCATCTCCAATGGTCTGAATCAGCTAGCTATATGCATGTACATATCAGCATATATCCTATGTGGAGGAAAGAGAGTATGCAAAAAAAACCGAGCCAGCTTTTCTTTAAGCACTAGTCTATAACGCAAAACGAGGCAGTCTCTATAAATGATAGTCCTTTTCTGTGTGTGCATGTAAGCATCAAATAGCTATCCTTATAGATAGTTTTTTAGAATGCTATCTTTATTGTGTATTATATAAATGATGTGGAAGTCTTATAGTTAGTTGCTAGCTATAACCATTGGAGATACCCTAATACTATGTAACGCACCTTGCAGCAGGGGAAGAAGGACCGCGCCATCTCTGACCGGCCCAGCCCGAGGTCCGGCCGGTCGCCGTCGGCGAACAGAGCGCGCACGCGGTCAGCGACTGCCTCCTCGCCGCGGCCCCAGAGGACGCCCGTGGACCGCTTGAGCCGGCTGTACTCGAGCTCGCTGCCGACCACCTCATGCGCGCCGAGGTGCTCCCTGGCGAACCATTCGACCATCACCCGAGGCATGCGGGTCACCACGACGCGCCTCCCGCCGCAGGCCCCGAACGCCGCCCACGCGGCCATGTCGACGTCGTCGGCCATGAACTTGGGCAGCACGGCGCGCGCCACTGCCTCGACCTCCGCCCGCGGCACCCCGACGGTGGCGACGAACGCCGCCGCGCGCAGCGCCAGGTCCCCGCGCCCCAGCAGCTCCAGCGACCGCAGCGCCGGCCACAGCGCCAGCAGCGCCGCGAACCGCGGCAGCCCCGACGCCTCGAACGCCACGAGCATGAAGTACGGGAACGTGCCCGCGTCCCGCAGCAGCCCGCCCTCCAGCTCCGCCACCACGGAGCACCGCGCCCGCGCCGCCGACATGGTCACAATCGATCGTCCTTACCGAGCTGCACCTCGCATAAGCACTCGAGACCACGTGAAATGACCGACGACGAACTCAAACAAGAAACCAAGCAAGGGATATAAGCGTGGCGGACGAGGTGGGCAGCGTTTGGCTTGACCGCTAGTGCACGGCGATGGTTCGGACGGTAAGCGGCCTGCAACCACCGCGGCGCGCGCCGGCGCGAGAGCTACCTGCTGGGAAGTAGGAGTAGCTAGGCGGATCGAGAGGTTGCCACGCTTGCGCTTGCATGCATACAGCGCGCGGTGTTGACCTAACTCGCAACAAACCGGATCTAACTAGCTAGTGGCCGGGGAGTGATCGATTATTTAACTAATCAAGCAGGGAGACCAATTCCTCCCCGTTTCCTTTTGATGCTTTGCGTCGTGCGCGTGAAGTGATGGGATAGCTACGTTTTAGTTGCGTGGGGGAACAGGAAATGGGACGACGGGGTAGAGTAGACGGCCGGGCGCCGGGCTTGAAATTAAGCGGGATGATGCTATGGACACGTACGAGAGCGTTCTTACCAAACGTTTACCAACACGCTCGCGCGCTCGCGCGGCCACCTTTGTGCCGCGCGCGGTGTGCGGCTGCGGCAGCGTTTTCCCAGTCGTTGCTCGTCAATGCTGATGCGGACAGATATACTAGTAATTGGTCAATATAGCTCTCCCTCTCACCCCCTCTCTCTCTCACTTATCTACTGTATTCCTGAAAGATCCTCTCGCTCGCTCTCATGCTGTAGACTACATGTTAGTTAGTACCAGTTTTGAGGAGTCACAGCAATTAGCATAAGCTATCATAAACATAACCAGTTTGCAGCATTCTTGGTGTTAACCTTGGTAATTAGCTAACCATGCACAATTAATTCCAGTGAGATATCCTCCTTTCCCGCCGAGTACTTGTAAAAAAACAGAGAACATATATGGTAGTACTAACTTTGCAATCTCACGTGAACAAGCAACTGGGCAAGAATTAGCACGCACAGAACTGCAGTTAAGTGTAACCATGACAGCATAACACACAGCAAGAAAAGGCTCTCGTAAGAAATGCTCTGCTTTCGGGTTGACCGCGTCATGGCCCGTGCAATGCAATGGGAACACTGTGGTATTTGTCTTAGAACAACAGCTGCAAATTGCAGTTGGTCAGCGCGACAACAACTGTATGAGAATGGGTCATAACTCATATGCGTTGTGCGCATCAGATCGCGAGCAATGTAACTGTTGAAATCCACGAAGATATGCAAAAGAAAATATGTATATTGGTCAAACTACTCGACAACAAATGTATAAGAGATGTAACAAAACGCTGTTTTGAAGTAATATATATTGAGTTCAGGTGGGTTTTTGCCTCCCGTTGCCGCCTCAAAAAAAAAAAAGAAAAGAAAAGAGAGAGGGTTGCATTTTGCATGTTTGATGTATGCAACATGTCAGATCAAGCAACTAACGGTTCAAATCATATGCGCTAAAAAAAGTGTGATGCCACTAGTATTTCGCAACATCCAGCTCTTCCTGTAAATTAAATGTACATAGAACGCTTGGCAAGGAATACACACTGCTAAAACGACTTTGTTTTGCCAACTAATCTGAAATCTGAATTCTGTTCTTTTCAGCATCTTTTACCGGCTACTCTCACTCTAGTTAGTTAACATGTCAGCACGCTATTCTGAAAAGAACTCGATAGTTATCTTGTCAGCATGTTAGTAGCACTTCATTATTCTGAAAAGCACTTGAATTAACTCTCCGTCGCAGTTTCCATCGACCTGGATTAACGAGAGATGACGCAGCCGCCCACGTGGCGCAGGACAGGGGCGGATCCACAGGGTATGCCGGGTGGGCCACGGCATACCCTGTGGTCCAGCCGGCTTAGTACTCCATACCCCCGACGGTGAGCCCTTCGTCGCCTGCAACGAGTGCGCCTTCCCCGTCTGCCGCGACTGCTACGAGTACGAGCGCCGCGACGGCAGTAGAGAGAGAGAAGCGGCCAAGGCAAGGGAAGAAGGAAGGGAGGAAGGCGACAATGGAGAGCAGGAACGTAGTGGTGTGCGACAACGACACCGGAGTAATTGCTCCTCCTCTCCCTGATTCATCCCCCCTCGAGGCTGTTCCATTTCCTAGATCTGCCTCCGTCCCAGTTCTTGTTCTTGGCCGATTTCTTGCAAACTCCCTGCGAAATCCCGCCGCCGATCAGGGTATCAGTTCGTGAGTCGATCGATGCGGACGGGTGCGCTGGTCGCTGACGAGGCTGTGGGGAATCAATTTGGCCAGACGCGCTGTTGGAATTTGCTGGGAGTGACAGAGATATTGGGGTTGTTGGTATTGAGAAATTGTTGTCAAGTGTAGAGCTGTTCCTCAGTTCAACATCTTAGGGATATAGGAGTGTTAGACAACTCCGTGCCGTTTTCTATAGGAGCGTGGAGCTGTTCGCCCGTATGATAAAGTTTGGGCATGGCAAAATGGCTTAAGTAAACAACTTAATGACATTATTGTCATTTAAAAGATGGACTTTGACATCTAATTGGGAAATGAAAAAAATAATAGGATGTTCAATTGTTACGAAATGTTCAGAAGGCACAGCCTTGGTTTAACCTGAGCTATTGGGCTTTTGATGAACCCGATTCTTGCAGATCGTAAAATGTGTTGGTGAACTCTCTATTTGCAAAGTACAAACTGAGATGCTGCTCTCAGTTTTTGTCAATATTTGTCATCATATCTGTGGCTTGTTGAATCTCTGATATGGTTAAACAACAATAAAACAGATTACAAAACGAATAATTTTGCTCTTCTAATTAGTTGACGGTTGGTATGTTGCAGTGCTACCAAGATCCTTGCCCCCACCAAGAATCTCGCTGCATACGGGTATGGGAGCGTCGCTTGGAAGGAGAGGATGGAGAGCTGGAAGCAGAAGCAGGAGAGGCTGCACCAGATGAGGAATGACGGTGGCGGTAAAGATTGGGACAGTGATGGCGAATATGCAGATCTATCACTGTATGGCCCTGGAAACTTACTTGACCTCTATTAGTTTGGTGACCCTTTGATAGGTTATTTAGTTTCCATGCATTTGTCAAACTTGAGATTCCATGCTCCACTTGAGCGTTACGACATGCTTCGTATGGGCATGACAATGACCTGGCTATCAATTTTGTTAGAATATTTTCCTTAAAACTGTTGCATTTCGTGATCTGGACGAATGGTGTAGTTGTATAATTAGCCATTTAGTATACGGTCTACAAAAATCATACTCTTCTTGTTTATTTGTACCTTTGAGTGCAAGGAAGAACTTTCCACCTGTTATTTGCTTAGGCAGATCTTTGTCCTTTTCTTTGCAAAATGTGCTACTAGACTTGAGTACCAACTCTGTTTTTTGAACCTTTTTTTTACCAGAATGGATGAAGTTTTAAAGGATATGAAATTTTTTGGTGCGACATACCTTTTGGTAAAATCCTGGGTCCGCCACTGGCGCAGGATGCGGCATGTGAAAACGGAGAACAAGCTGCTATATTCCACATTCTTCCAGGGGTAATAAACGCTGATTAGCTGATATGAACGAAACAAAGAAAGCAGAGGCCAGGCCACCAAATAACTTTCAGGTTGTTTTCACACTTTGTTTTCTGGGTTTGGAGAGATTAATTGCTGCCCTGTTCATAAACGGAAGCTTTTGATCAGATATGTTTTTCTGGAGAGGTTGAGTACCACATGTCTGGTTTTTGGATGGAGATAGAAGAACAGTTCTCATATGACCTGTGTGAAGGGGAATGAATACTCTGCGTGTACTGTATTTTACCATTGTCAATTCAGTATAGGCTGCTAGAAGCTAAAAAATACCGCATGGCCTATTCTCCACGCGAATTAAGCGGATGCTAGTGTAGGCGACATCCTCCTCCGTTTTGACAACTCTACATGCGTAAATAGGAACCTAAGTGTTTATGTGATCCTCCTTTAAATTCTTGTCAAACTCCATTACTATAATTGTCAATTCAGTAGAGGTTGCCAGAAGATGATTAACACTGAATGGATTCGCCACAGAGCTACAGAGCATCAAGATGATCAAGGCATTATTGCTTTCTTGTCAACGAAGGAAGCGGGTAGCTAGAAGCCACATTTCCAGGCATCAGTCACTGTTCCGAAGTTATTGCGCCTATTAATCCTTAGTTTGACTAGTGTAAAACCATTTGTAAGAAAATCAAACATAGCTTCTCGAAAGTCCTTATCCAAAGTTAAGATCGATAATGCTTCGACTCTTAGTCAAAATTAATGTCATCGTAGTAAGTATTGTCTGATTTACCGTCCAAAAAAGGGAAATAGAAAGATGATTTGAGCGAACCTGATGCTGAATGGGTTTAACCGGTCAAATTTATATGCTTTTAAAAAGTTTATTTTCTCTTGTAATTCTAAGTCTATATTTTTACTGCAAGCACTATATATAAGCTGAAGCCACAATGAGCCGGTTAAGTTGGACATGATCAATCTTATCAATACTTGGTATCTGCCCTAATCACATTCAATTACTCAAAAGTCAAAATAACTAAACACCTACTAACCAATCTATCCGCTCATAGTGTAATGCCGTTGGGAAGATTAGTTAAAAAACTAGACACATAAACATCCACAAGCTGGTCCACAAACCATTGAGGAGTAAACCTCGTGCCAAAACCCGCGATAGATGATTTTGTTCAGGGTTTATACCTCAATAGGGCCTTGTTTGGATGGGCTAAAATCCTGGCCTATCCAGGAAGAGAAAGTTGATCCTTAGGGTTTGTTCTTTTACAGTTTTTGACTTTTGCTTTTAACTTTTTTATAGTAACTAGTTTTTAAACGGAGTGTCTTTCAAAACAGTTTTGCTATTGCACAGGCGACTGAATTTTTTTTATGTTTTAGTCACCTGAAATTGCACTCTCAATGAAATAAAATCTGCAACTTTAGGTGATTCAGAGTGCAACTTCAGGTGACCTGAAATTGCACTCTCAATCAACTAAAATTGCAGCCCCCCTCCAAAAAAACATGTGCAACTTCATGTGATTCAAAGTGCAACTTTAGGTGACTGAAAGATAAAAAAATTTCAGTCGCTTGTGCAATAGTCTATCCCCTTTCAAAATGGGCTCTACTAGTTAATTGTAGTACGTACTGTACCGACTTCATTTATATCGGCAAAAACGGCACGTGAGTTTTTGTTACTCTGTAATCTCTCACACAAATAACTTAAAAGCCACAAGTCACAGACAAAAGTTAATCTCAGCCAAAAAGATCAGGCCTTAGTCCTTAGTAGCGCTATGCGCTAATTGTTGATGCTGCTGATTACATGAGTTCAGAAACATAAAATGTGACAATAATTCAGAAACACAGTTCCCTGTTCATACTAAACCACCAGCCGTCGCCGCCCTGCCCCATCACCGTGCTTTGCTACCCCGCTAGAGAGGTGTCGCCCACTCCGCCATGATGCCCCTAGAAGAGCAGCCAGCTCACCCCCTCGCCAATTGCTGCGCAGCCTAGCCGCCTCCCCACATTGGATTATAGCATCAACTAGACTATGCTGTTCACAGCATTGGATGTTTGCATCATGTGTCTGTAGAAAAAGAAAGGCATGCACGTATGTATTTGGGGAGTTTTTGGTGATGGTTTAGCCTTGCCATCGCTTGCATCAAGAGTGGCCTTTTCACTGGCGGTGCCGATATCACCGACCGCCACAGCCCCAACCACCACCTTCACCACCGCCATCCCCTTTGCCTCTATCACTGACTGTCCCAGCCCTTGCTCCTTGCTCGATTTCGTCGGAGTGAGCGTGAGGAGGCGTCAGCCAATGCGAGGGGATCGGGACAGGAGATAGGGCAAGGGCTGGAGTGCATGCGCAGACGACCGGATATACCCCTTGACGAGATCGGACGGCTAGAAGCTTGTAGGATCTCAACATAATTTTAAGAAACCGTGAGAGGTTTTTTGAAAAAAAGATATGTGGGTAAATCCACATCCCCTCATCACGGACAACGCAAACAAATACGGGAAAAAAGAACCGGTAAAAAAGCTCAAAAAGCCAAAAAATTTAAAAAAGATGAAATTTATAAATAGTAAAAAATAAGTTAGAAGCAAAAAAAAACTCAAATCGAAATTAGCGGGATTGTATGATAGGTAATACTAGGGCAATCCTCTCCTCAACCAGTCCTGGACACTATATTCCAATCGGACTGCTAGAAAAAAACGGTGACGTGGTCCGCCCCTTTTCTCCTCCAGCCTCGCCTTTTTAATTTTTATAGGTACTAACGATTAACACTAGTAGCAGTTTTTGTTAAAGCGACATGTGTTCTAAGAAACAGTAATTGGTCCTGGCTCGGTCACACCCAGTTCAATCTTGTGCTCGGCCATTTAAGCAGTTTTCCTATTTAAAATTTGGGTTTATGTATGTACGTTCATATAGCACCAAAACTAGCGCATCTTTTTTATGTATGTATATAGGCTTGAAAATTGAAAACTAAGCGACCACCAGCAATGGCTACTAACAGTATCAAAACATAAGTCACATAAACGAAATTCAGTCTAACATATATACAGATGATTGTTGTGTACTTGATCAATTGCATGCACAAACTTCGCACAAGTGATACAATCATGTAAATTAGCAAATATATAATACAACACAATGGCAAATAAATTGGCAATAAAAAGAGAGTAAAGCTCATGTATTGCTACTACCATTTTATCATATGGCGGCAAAAAGACACAGTAAAAAATCATAACACTTTAGAACAGAATCTATACAGATCGAAGCGGAGTACAGAGCGGACGTCGATAAAGAACGCCAACAAGAGAGGTAATGAAATTGGGAGGATAATTGGGTGGGTTCTAAGTCCCTTAAAGAACAATTTCCTAGCCTGTATAGTTTAGTCCATTACCCCCAGGTCACAGTGGCACATGTTATGAACCAGGTGCCATTGAATGTGTCTTTTCGAAGAGCTTTAGTGGGAGATAAATTGACCGCTTGGCTTAATCTAGTAGCTCAAATTGCTAATATTCAGCTTACCAATATGAAGGACTTTTTTCCTGGGATTTACATAGAAATGGTATTTTTTCAGTACGATCTATGTACAATTATCTTATGAACCAGGGCTACCCTTTTGTGAATACTATCATTTGGAAGCTGAAACTCCCCTTGAAGATAAAAATCTTCCTTTGGTATCTTCAAAGAGGGGTGATTTTAACAAAGGATAACTTAGCTAAGAGGAATTGGCATGGGAATCAAAAGTGTTGCTTCTGCAATTGCAATGAAACAATTAATCACCTTTTCTTTGATTGCCAACATGCTAAGACTATCTGGCGTATAATGCACATAGCTACTGGGTTAAACCCTCCTAGGTCTATACCTCATATGCTGGGGAATTGGTTAACTGGCGTTGGGAATAGTGCTCGCAAGCTGATCTTATTGGGTGTCGCCGCTCTTCTGTGGGCTATCAGGTGTACACGGAATGATGTTATTTTTGAAAAGAAACGATTTATTTCTTTTATGCAGGCTACCTTCAGGGGAACATACTGGCTGCGGTTCTGGGCATTGCTGCAGCGTGAGGATGCAAAGGAGACCATTCGACTGGCGAGCCGAGCACTGGAAGTTGTCACATTGGACTTTTTCGCCAAGAGCGGATGGAGGAGCAATAATAGACTTTGCTTTTAATCACTTTGATCAACTTGTATTCTCGTTTCCTTTTTTTAACAGCAATTAGCTGAACACTTTGTAAGAACTTGGCTGTGTGCGCTTGCAGAGGCCGGAAATTATTTTCCATTATCTAAAAAAAAGAGAGGTAATGAACGAATTACGTGCATAGCAATGGTGGCTTCATTTTATTCATCCACCACTATCATACTTGCGCCCCGATAGTCCCGGTCGGTCGGGATTTTGCGGGGCCCGCGATATTGCTAGATATTACAGAGAAGGCAAAATATCGTCATGACGGATGCATCTTTCTCAGAGAAAAAAGAAACAAAGGAACAACTAGGAAAAGATCACCGGCAGCCAGAACCGTCGTGGACGTTGCTAAGGTGCGCGATGGCCGGGTCGAGATAGATCACCGGCAGGTCGCTCAGGTCCACGAGGCGGCGAGGCTCGCCGGCCATGAGATCCGAGCCTAGGTACGAACCAGCAGATGCGAGCGCTGAATTGTAGCTGTGATCGTTTTGATTTGAGCTTCTGGCTTATTTTTCATTATTCATAAATTTCGTCTTTTTCTGAACTTTTGGTTTTTTGTTGAGTTTTTTTGCCGGTTCTTTTTTCCCGTATTTGTTTGTATTATATGTAATGGGCTAACATATTTTTTATATTTTTTAATTTTTTAAATTTAATTATGCTAAATAAGTCTCTGTCAGCTACAGTGTTTTTCAGTCAGCTACAGTGTTTTTTCAGTCAGCTACAGTGTTTTTCAGCCATAAGCCACCCAAAAAAAGCCCAAATGAGCACGACCTTATAAGCAGGCTCGATTTGGGATTTGGCGCCTTCTTCTCGGCTACTGTGGATGAGTTTTTAGTTGTATTTATGCTTTTCAACTTGTTATTTTAAGAATAGCAGTCATTATGTAAAAATTACAGAAATAACATTTTTACCATATGATTATCGTGTAAAATTTACCAACGAATAATATGTATCCGATACCACACGGCCGCCGTACAATGAAGAAGCTCCCACACGACAATCATGCAGCCCACCCACCCCTCCCACCACAAACCTCCCCTTCCGAACGGCCACTATACGGTGGCCCATCCTGCACGGGTACCGTGTGCGAGCACGCCGCCCGCACACGTGTACTGAGACACTGAGTTAACATATGCTACTATCGTTGGCACAAATAAGGTGGTGGTCATTTGGGTTTTTTATGGCTTATCGCTGAAAAGCACTGTAGCTGGTTGAAAAAATATTGTAGCTGACAGAGGCTTATTTAACATAATTAAATTTAAAAAATTAAAAAAATATGTTAGCCCATTACGTATAATACAAACAAATACGGGAAAAAAAGAACCGGCAAAAAAGCTCAACAAAAAGCCAAAAGTTCAGAAAAAGACGAAATTTATGAATAGTAAAAAATAAGTCAGAAGCTAAACGCTAAAGCCAAAATGATCACAGGACTTGGTGAAGCATGCTAGCTGCTACTAGTAGCTCTGACTAATGACCATATTATACTTCCCTACTTAAAATTTACTTAGCTAGCTAGTAGCAGTCGACGACTAGTAGGCTAGCTGGTGCATCGATCTGACTCCTTTCGCCTACTCGTTGAACACTTTTAGGGGTACTTAATTAAGCTTAAAGTTTAAATTTTTTGTTTATTTGGTTCTGATTGGAAATTTTTGGTACTGTATCTGCTATTAGCTTTTTTAGCATAATTAAATTAAAAATTTAAAAATTATGTCATCACACACAATGCAAATGAATAAGAGAAAAAAAGATAAAAAAAAACCTCGAAAAAAAGCCAAAAGGCCATAAAAATAGAACTAAGAAGTTAGAGCATAAAAGTTGAAGTCCAAATGAGCACAGCCTAACCGTGCAGACTTGAGCTTAATTGCTTGCAGAGAAAAACGTACTACAAGTCTATGTATAACTAGTTGGTTATGGCACACACAGAGTACTGCAAGCTATAAGCCATAAGTTAAAAACAGCGGAGCTGTTATATGTTGTTCGTTCAATTTTGGGCACCTACCACTCTTTGGTAATTAAGCTAAAAACGAACGCTGCAAAATCAATTTTGACTGATACTGTCAATCCTCGTATATATCAGTTGCGGCGGTCCAGCCGTAAGGCTATAAAAAAAGCAAGCCTCGCGAGCTACTCGAGCTCGGCTCGTTCTAAGCTCGATTCAAGTTTGGCTCGAACTTTAAACGAGCCGAACTCGGGTTTGATCACGAACTCGTGAGCTTCATGAACCGAGCTCGAATAATTCATGAGCCTTGATTCGAGCTTAAATAGTGATACCTATTAATTCTTATCGAGTTTACCCGAGCTGAGTTCAAACTCGAATTTTTTTATTGTTGAAAATTATTGCATAATAAATTATTTTAATTGTTATCGAGCTCCAACGAACCAAGTTTGTGCCCGAGTCTAGACTCGGATTCTAATTTGAGCTCGGCTCAAACTCGACTCAAGCTTCTACTGAGCATTTACAGCCCTATCCGGCCGGGTCATCTCTCTCTTCCCGTGTGTGTGCCGTAACCCACTAGTTATACAGCCTTGCAGTACGTCTTTCCCTGCAAGTAATCAAGCTCAGGTCTGCGTGGTTAAGGTGCCACTCAGTTGGGCTAAAATAAGCTGGTTTATGGCTGAAATGCACTGTAATTGGTTGAAATTACACTGTAGCTGATGGTGGCTTTTTTGGCGTAACTAAATTTAAAAAAATTAAAAATATAACAAACATATTGGTCTATCACAAACAATGCAAACGAATATGGGGAAAAAGAACTGACAAAAAGCTCCAAAAAGCCAAAAAAAGTCAGAAAAAATGAAATTTAGGAATAGCAAAAAAAATCAAAAGTTAGAAGCTCAAATCGAAATGAGCGGGACCTAAAAGTGTTCAATGAGTAGGCAAAAAGACTCAGATAGATGCACCAGCTATTAGCCTACTAGTCGTCGACTACTACTAGCTAGCTTAGTAAAAATTTTAGGTGGGGAGGTGTATACGTAGTCATTGGTACTACTAGCAGCTAGCATGCTTCACCAGGTCATATTTGTGCCAACGATAGTAGTATATATGCCAACGATAGTAAGGTGGCTATGCAACAAGCTACAGCATAGTACGTCTTGTCCATTAACCGTGTGTACTGAGTACACCAATCCAACCCAGGACATTACGCAGTGAAGTGCGTAGTGGAAGGATGCACCGGCGTGGGCATCATTTCGTGCGCGTGGCCGCAGAAGCAAGATTCCTGCTTAATGCAATGGGGGGCTTAATATGGTGGGGGCGTGCTGAATCTTTGCGTGAGGGTAGGGTCACCCACTTCGTGAGGTTGGGGAGCACAGATGATGGCAAGTTCACGCAAACAGGCACCGTGGGAAGTGGCCAGATACTTCCTGCACCCTGATAGTGTGAAAAGCCAGTTCTTGCGCCTTGGTAGAGTGGAAAGCCGCCACCCCCACGCCCAATCGTGGTTCCCACGCCCACCGTCCTCCCGTGCCCAACCTGCCCCTTCTGCGAAAAAGTAGATGTCCAGTGGTGAGCTAGTCTGAAGAATCGAAGGCTGCACAAAAAATTCTAGGAAAATTGCAAAATCAAGTCCATTGTGTGAGGATCTTTAAAAAAATTCATAATTTTGGGCCTCATTTCCTATATTAAAAAACCCTTACAAAAAGTACAGTTAAATGAATTTTTGAGTAAAATTTAGAATAGATAAAATTATAAAAAAAATTATACAATCAAGTACGTTGTGTCAGGACCTCCATAAAAAATTTTGTAAGTTTTTAAGTTTATTTGCTATATGTAAAAATTTATACAAGTAGTATACCGAAATGAATTCACTAATTAGTAATTAACAAATTTTAATTACTGGCTAATTGGCCACCACACGCTGGCCATGCGGGAGAGAGAGCGCCACACGGTGGCTGTACACTCCGCACAGCGGCCGTGCGGCTCCCTAATAGGGATGGCAATTGGGCGTGGTGGGTACGGGAAGTCCTCGTCCATACCCGTACCCGCGACCCCGATTTACGCCCACGAGTATACCCACGAAGGATGACGGGAGAAAAACCTCGCCCATACCCGTCGCTCGCTGGTACCCATCGCCCGTGGGCATACCCGTTTACCCGTGAACTGAAAGTCACCATCTGAGAGTTGAACTGATGACAGGTACATATAAGCAACAGCTATTGCTAGGAAATATAATAGCTATCAAAAAAGTTTATACCAATCAATAGCAATTAGAGATATGGAAAAGTTTATAACAATCAATAGTAATTAGAGATATTGCTATAACTGCACCACCTATCAATCTATATCGCGGGTAAACAGGCGGGGCGGGTACAGGTGGAGCTTACCCATACCTGTGCCCGTTTACCCGACGGGTAGAGTGTCCCCCCATTTCCATACCCGTGGGTAAAAAAATATCCCATACCCAGCTCCATTAGGGTATTTACTCACAGGTATACGGGTAAACGGGTACAATTGCCATCCCTACTCCCGAATGTGTAGGAGTGCAATCGGATCGGATTCGAACGGATATTGCTTAAACCACATCCTAACCCATTTCCCCCCCAGATTTGAAGTCGGATACGGTAAGACCGGATGCGAATACGAATTCGGAATATTCAGAGTTTCGAATATGATATCATCGTGGCGGATATATATCGGTTACGGATCGGAAGCGAATAATATAGGCGGATAACACAGACGTACAAAAAGGAACGTTTTCAATAGTGTCTTCTCATTAAAATTAAGGAAGCGCCTCGAACAGGATAGACAGCAAATTTATCTTTTCAAGGTCACAGATTGCCATAGAGCGGTCCAAACATAACAAAAATTACAGGTAGCTTGTGACTGATCACCCTGTTGAGGCCCTTAATATAACTACAAAAATTGCATGGAAGGCTCATAACTGCATACAGCATACCAGATGAGCACTATGTTCAAACATTGCTTGCAGTAAGTGAATAATCATGACAACATCCCATGCAGCTGTTCCTCTGCACAAAAACACCTGATCTTTCAACTCTTTATTCTCCATTGCAGCAAAATTGTCTTGAAGAAGAACTTACACGGAGATCAGTTACATATAGTCCATGGGATCTGTCATCTTCTAAAGACTGCAAAAGATGTGGATGGCATCCTGTAACATATAAAGTCTCTAATGCTACTCCTGTAACATATAAAATCAGTGATGGCAAACACATTATCGAGTCATCTCTTCAATAGATGTCAGTTTGGAATTGGAAGGTTGTTGTCATAACATACTTTTCAGCTTTGATTTTCGTGTTGTAGTTCTGCAAAATAAGATGTTGTAGTTCTGCCAAAATAAGCTGCCTTTCTGTCAAAATAAGCTGCAAGTAAGAAGTGCATAGGACAATTTATATGTTCACTGAGGATCTATTTTGCAATTTTGTAGGATATTGATAATATATATTATGAGACTACTATAGCTCCATTGATTTGTGAGGTAGGGGGTGCTGTTGCCACTGCTCTCAGGAGCCGAACTCCTGGCAGCATCATTCTCTAGAAAGCATACTTATAATCAATACTATGATATAAAATTTTCAAGTCTAATTAATTAAGCAATGGTACTAAACTAAATAATTCTTGAAAGAATTTTGCTTCACCAACTTTCAACCAAGCAAGTGTTCCATAATGGTAAAGGAACATAAGCAAAAGTGGAAAATTTGTCACATCCAGCCTTTTAACCTCTTCATATAGCATGTTGCACACCAGAAAAAGAAAACAGAAAAAGGAAAGTGAAGAAAAATGTAATGTAATAATGTTGGCATGCAAGTTTAAGCTACTTAAAAGTTATGGCGACGAAAGGCTAGCCGAAAGCTGAATGAACTATTGAAACACTTGAAAGCAAAAGAAATACAAAAGAACAGGCTCCAATACTTAAGATTTTTGTTGTAGTGCAAGTGGGAAACAAATGCCAGGCAAAAGATGGCCAATGCTGTTTAATATGCTTGCGGAGAATGCATGAAAACAATAATGAGCCATACTTTCTCGGCTCTACAATATAAGTATATAACTTCAAATGTTAAGCACACAAGTAGTAAATGGACAATATTATGGTAATTCCTTTTTCAAACTTCTTTTGTCCAGTCATTGATAGCAGCAAAATGATGAATATAGTCCACGGGGCATCTGCCATGTAAAGGTTTATCCCTTACAAGCCAAATACTATCAGTCTGCATATACGCAAAGGAACTTACCAGAAACTTAAGTACACAATATTAACTCATGTCTCAGAAACTTGCCAGAAACTTAAGTAGTAAACTTCAGCTTCACTTGCTCACAAGCACAACTAGAGCTCGCCATCACTAGCTACTTCTTCGTCCTACAAATCACCAATGATGGATGCAACTTTGATAAATAAGAGTACACATCACCAATACTAGACACTAGTCTAACACTTTTAGTGTTTAACTAAATAAGAGTGTAATACACCAAATCACAATACCTGAAGAATCCTCATATTAGCAACAATGGTCTCAACTACCTCCAAATCACCAATGATGGATGCAACTTTGCTATTAGAATCTGAAAAAAAAAGAGGAAACTTCATAGTTAAAAAAGAGACTAGCAATATTAATATTACACTAAAAAGCTAACAATTGATGTTATCACCATTTCTGGATACGGCTATCCAATCTTTCGTATATATCAATGCTTCTACCATTTCAGACTCTAGACGACTGCGAAATGGATCAATGACACGACCACTAGCACTAAAAGCAGATTCTGAAGCTACTGTTGACACTTGCATGGCCAAAACATCACGTGCAACTCGTGATAGAATAGGATATTCATCTTGTTGATCTTCCACCATAATAAAATATCAAGGTTTTGACTGGATCTACCAAATTTGAGGGGCTGCTCTGCCATGTATTTCTCCAGGTCATTTAGTTCATCTTCATCAGCCCCATATGTGTCATATAAGAAGTCATGAAGTTCATCATTCTCATTGTCCATAAAGAGATCTATAGCTGGTTTATGATTGAGTGTAGCAGTAGCATTAGCAACACTCTTATTTTTTGACACACTAGGTGCAACAGAGGCATATGATTTATACAATTGCTTGACAACATTGATGAATTCTTCAAATTCAACCTTATACAACAACTCACCATAAAATTTCTTCATGTAAAATTCTATTATTTTTGTCTTATACCTAGGATCAAGAAAGTTTGCCACAGCAAGAGCAATGTTGGACTTCTTCCAATACTTCTCAAATTTAGCACTCATAGAAAATGCCATGTCACGTATGGTGGTATCAGAGCTAGCACACCACTCAGAAAATCAAAAGTTTAATTTGACAAAAATTGTGGTAAAACAAATTTGCTGTAGGATATAAAGTACCAGAGAATAGCTCAGTAACATCATAGAATTTCTTTAAGTATTTGCAAAGTGTTAGTGCCTTATTCCATTCTGAATCTAAAAGAGCAATTTTCCCGTACCTACGGCGTTCCAAGCACAAAAGCCTTTCAAAAGCACTCCTATAATATATGGCATCCCTCAACATTAAATAGGTAGAATTCCACCTCGTAGCAACATCCAGTGAGAGACTCATCTTTGTATCCAACCCACACTCAGATGCACACTTTTGGAATTCCTCCCACTGCAATGAAGATCCCTATACAACTACAACAAATGCTCTAATATTCTGAACTGCAGAGTCAATTTCTTGCAAACCATCTCTAGCAACAAGATTCAATATATGATTGGCACATTACCATCACATATTAGTGGACTTTGCTTTTCAATTTCAGCAAGGACATCTTTTACACACACTTCATTTGTAGATGCATTGTCCAAAGATAAGGAAAATAACTTCTTTTCAATATTCCACCTCATGGCATAGGAAGTAAATGCATCAGATAGGTTAGCACCGGTGTGTTGTCCTTCTACATGCATGAATTTGATAATTCTTTTTTTGAATTTGCCAATTATCATCAATCCAATGTACAGTGACACACATATACCCTTTGTTTTGATTTGAAGTTGACATGTCCATAGTTGTGCTAAAGCGACACTGAATGGTTTTAAAATATTCATATAACTTTCCTTTTGTTGTAAAAAGAGGTCCATTACTTCTTTTTTAATTGTTGTACGGCTCTTGATTGGAAAGCTTGGACGCAAGGATTTGATGAAGTCAACAAGATATTCATGCTCAACAATATTGATAGGGTACACATGCATGATTATCGCTAAATAAACTTTCTCAAGCTAGCTTCTTGATCATACCTGTATGGTTCAACAATAGTTGTGTCAAATTCATTATTCTTTTCTACTTTGAGTACTACTGACCTGGGTTGAGTTGGTGCATTTTTTTCAAAATGGTTCCAAAAGCATGTTGTGCCATTGATGGTCTCACATCTGGCACTATATTTATAGTGGTTGCATTGCACCCAACGTTCAACAATTTTCTTTTCATTCACCTCAACTGTCTTTGTAGTACTAGTTTAGTGATCCCAAACCAGTGATGTGCTCTTCTTCTGCTTCTTTGTAACAGACTCATCTTCTATATTCTCTTGCATAGCTGAAAGACTACCTTCTATACCTTGCCCTTGTGTGCCAGTGCCACTGCCAATTGTTGGAGCACCTTCAGTTTGCATTGGTCCTCCTCTAGATGCAAGTGTAGGTGTTGCAAATGAAGATGAAGGTACACCCACACTTCCACTTTCAGATGCCACCAAAATTCATTGAGTATTTGTTCTTCAAGAAACAAAATGACTAAATGAGCAAAGATTCAAGAAACTACTCTCTATATTTGATTCAAGAAACTACTCTCTGTCATTCAGATAATTGTCATTCAAATATTCTAGTTGTCACCTAAGTTTGGATGCCAAACACAACATATATCTTCGGTGCCTGCCTGGTGGCGGCGTGGAGTTGGCGTGCCCGCAGTGGATGCGGCAGGTGGTGGGGTGACGTGCCGAAGTGGATGAGGCGGTCGACGGGGACTCGGCGTCAGGACACAGGAGGTGCAAGCGTGGAGTCAGCGTGCCCGAAGTGGATGTGGCAGGCGATGGGGCGACGTGCCGGAGTGGATGAGGCGGTTGACGGGGACTCGGCGTCAGGACCTAGGAGGTGGAGGCGTGGAGCCAACGTGCATGGGGTCGCTGAGGAGTGAAGACGAAGACGAGCAGTGGAATGAGGAATGGAGGGATGGGGAGGACCGGAGGATGGGGAGTGGCCGCCGGAGCCCAGATGGGATGGGGGAGGATGGGAAGTGGCCGCCGGAGCCCAGATGGGATGGGAGGATGGGGATCGGCAGATGGCTGAAGAGGGAAGACGAAGATGAGCAGTGGAGGGATGGGGAGGACTGGAGGATGGGGAGTGGCCGCCAGAGCCCAAATGGGATGGGGAGTGGCCGTCGGAGCCCAGATGGGATGGGGAGGATGGGGATCGGCTGATCGCTGAAGAGTGAAGACGAAGACGAAGACGAGCAGTGGAATGAGGAGTGGAGGGATGGGGAGGACCGGAGGATGGGGAGTGGCCGCCGGAGCCCAGATGGGATGGGGAGGAACCGGAGGATGGGGATCGGCGGATGAAGATGAAGACGAGCAGTGGAGTGGGGAGTGGCCGCCAGAGCCCAGATGGGATGGGGAGTGGCCGTCGGAGCCCAGATGGGATGGGGAGGATGGGGATCGGCGGATCGCTGAAGAGTGAAGATGAAGACGAGCAGTGGAATGAGGAGTGGAGGGATGGGGAGGACCGGAGGATGGGGAGTGGCCGCCGGAGCCCAGATGGGATGGGGAGGAACCGGAGGATGGGGATCGGTGGATGAAGATGAAGACGAGCAGTGGAGTGGAGGCCGCTGAGGCGCCGACTGCATCTGACTGGGTTAGCCGGTTACGGTTAGGGATTTAGGAATTAGGGTTACTGGAAGTTCCGGATGTCCGGGCGGTTATTATCCGAATATCCAGAAACCGAAGTAATTCGGTCGGATATTTGTTGTCCCGATTCCAGTACCGAATCCGACATGTAATATCCAGTACCGTTATCCGATTCGCCCGGATTTTTCATTTTTTTTCTCGGATTCGGTACAAATCGAATTCGATACCGGATCGATCGAGATTAACCCAACCCATTTGCACCCCTACTAATGTGTCGCCTTCATTTTGACTTCACGCAGTAGCTCTGCAGTGGAGTATGCTAATTCTGCTACTTTTGCATGAGGATGTCATTCTTATAATCTTACCCCCAGAAAAAGCGACCAAAGCATGTCAATACTACCAAAAACTCGCATATATGTGGTAGTGCAGACGTACAGTACAAGGTAGTGCGGACGTACAATACAAGTAGGCACTTTGCACCGTTTCATGCACGTGCAATATACGTGCTGTTTGTTACCGGTGGGGAGGCCGACCAGGCGACCAAAAACACGCAAACTTTGGAAGGGAAAAAAGTTTTTTTTGCCCTTTTGTTCTCGGAAAAATTGCTCCCATACCCTAAAGTTTAATGGCGTTTGCTCATTTGCTTCATGATATTTCACTAACATGCGAATCCAAAGCCTATATGTCAGTGAGATATCATGAGACAAATGAGCAAACGCCATTAAACTTTGGGGCGCAAATTCCCCTTTGTTCTCCCTCTTGGAGCGGCTTAAAACCGGAGCGACGCATCCTGCCGCCGTTCATCGTACCAGCAGACGCAGCTGAGGGCGACGAGCACCTCCACCACCGCCGCTTCCGCCTTCTCCGCGTCCGCCCACCGCAGCGTATGCAGCGCCCACGCCCGCGCGCCGTCCTCGAACCTCCTCTGCCTGTCCATGCTCCGCTCCGCGTGCCACCGCGCCGTGTCGCGCGCCATCGGCGCCAGCCATGCCAGGATGCGCGCCGCCGCGGACTTCCACCCCTCGGCCAGCCCCGGGTCCAGCGGCGCCGTCCCCGGGCCCCTCTCCCTCCACCACCCACGCAGCTTCGCCCGCACCGCGGCGCGCAGCCTGGACGGCAGCATCGCGTACATCTCCGCCCGCTCCGTGCGCGCCTCCTCCTGCCGCTCATCGGCCCCCGTCTCCAGCAGCAGCCGCTCCGCGGTGGTTATCAGGTTGGCGTACTGCAAGTCCAGCCCCGCGCCTCCCACCGTGCTTGGCGGCGGTTCCAGGAGTTTTCGCCACTCGGCGCTTGCCGTCTGGTGTGGTTGCTGCCAGGGCGAGCGAATGATCGGGCACGAGCTGCTGCTCATTTTGATACGCAACGGCATGTCTCGACGTTGCATGGGTCCTGACGACGACTTGCCCTGCGCCGCCGATCTCGGGTGGACCAGCAGCTTGGAGAGGCGGGTGTGGACGGCCTCGGCGGCAGGGAGCGGAGGGGGCAGGCCGGGGACGTAGGCGCCGAAGACCGCGCAGGCTCGGACGAACACCGCGCATGCGGCGCGGGCCATGAGGCCCACGGCCTTCTCGTAGCTCTGGCTCCAGAGGGACTCCTCCTTGAGCCGCCGCACCCTGGCGCGCTGCTCCCTGAGATCCTGCCGGAACGAATCGGAGCCGGGGGCGTCGGCGGCGGGCGCCGGGATCGGCCCACTGAGGCGGCCCCACCCTCGGAGGGCGAGCTTCTGCTCGGCGGCCTCCAGCTCGTCGAGCGCCTCCATCTCGACGCAGAGCTTGGCTGTGGCAGACACGAGCCGCTTCATCTTCTTAGCCTCCACCTTGAGCCCCTTGGCCACGAGCGGCTCCAGCCGCACGTCGGGCGCGCCGGCCTTGATGCTCGCATACAGCCCCGCGACGTCGAGTCCGCACCGCAGGCCGAGCCGCGCAACGGCCGCAGCCGCGGCGTCCAGCAGCGCGATCACCTCGGCGCACGCCAGCCGGAGGAGGAAGGCCTGATCGGTAGAGGTGAGGTACGCCACGCCGGCCGACCGCATGGCGTTGGACCGTAGCTTGGCCAACTCCTTCTCCGACAGCGACCGGTGCAGCGACAGGAGCTTCGACATGGAGGCCGCCGCCTCGAACGCCAGGATGCCGAGCGCCGCCTGCGGCCCGGCCGGCAGACGGAGGTCGTCGGCCACCCTCGGCATCTTAGGAACAACCATGCAGACACACACCACTACGCTAGCTGGCTTTGTCAAAGATTTACATAGGCATGGCGCGGCGCTACTTTAATGCTAGTACGGACGCGGCGAAAGAAGAGAGGCGGGTTTGGATGATGTAGTAGTAAGCAGGCAGTTCATGGAGTATGACAAAGAGGAGAGGAGGAGACGGCGGGAATGCTGAGCTGGGACTCTGGGAGGAGGGCGATAACCAGATTCTCGCAGCGTCTGGGTGTTGGATTCGATCGTTTTATAATGGCGTAGTGCCTACATGAAGGAGTATCTGGTTTTGCCCGAGGATAATCGATTAGGTGTGTCCTAACCACGCGAATGTTTTTTTAAATAATTATCTAAAACTTGGTACCGTTATATTAAGACCTAAAGATTCCTTATCTTTCCCCTTTACTATATAATCTATCAAACACTAATCCTATCCTCCGACCCTACTGCCTCCCAACCCGCGCCACTAACCCGATCGCCTCTCACCCCACACCGCCTCCCACCTCGTGCCACCCTCTCCCACGGCTTCCTCCTTTCTCGTCGGAGCAGCTCCGCGCACCTCCCACCGCGACCCCCCTACTTTATCCTCCACCAACCGCTCCCAACGGCGCCCCTGCCGTCTCGCCGCGCCGTTCCCTACCCCTTCCCGCCGTGCCACCCCCATCCAACTTAATAGTTAGTACCTTTTGTTGCTGATGTCCTTCGACACCACCCACCACCCTTCCACCCCCGCCCCAGCCTCCCTCTATGCCTAGGGGGAACGGTGAACCCTAGGCGTGGGGAATGAGGGCGGGATTCACCCCTCGAGTTTGCCAGCGAGGAGGAAGAAAGGGCCGCTGGAGAAGAAGGTGGAGGTGGCGGCGCACGAATCTTCGCGCACATCTAAAGATTAGAAATTTGGATGATTATTTGGAAGAAAACATCCGAGTGATGTTCCTCAAAACCTATTATCGATCCAAAATTAAATAATACTCACCTCCCAAGGGTAATCTAAAAAATAATCCAAGCGTCAAGAAAATCGACTTAGGGTTAATGAAAAATCAAGCAATTTACAAATGGCGACTCGTTGTCACTAGTGTCAATCAAAGCTACTAACCCTAGGATTGGCCGGTTGATTTGCGACGACTGGAGTTAGTAATTTGTGATCTTCAAATGCTACTAACTAAACAACATCATCTAGCTATCGGCCAACCGATGGCCTGGTGTGGCACACGATGTGTCTGTGTGGCATAAATGCCACAGCTCGAGTAGCCTAGTAGGAGTCGGTTTATTTGCTGATTTACTCAGGATTTGATCCTGTCCCCATCGGTAATTAGGCCTTTGTTAACAATTGCACCCATGATAAAAGAAATGACAACATCACCTATTCTTTTTTAAAAAAAACAATGACAGAAATTCTGCCATTTATCTCAAGAAACAACGTCACCTACCTTAAGTATGCTCATTTAGACGGATTGGCGTCGTACTAGCTCATGGCCAATTGGTCGTCGAGGTGGACACCTTGTCCATCCTAGAACTTCACTTCGTTCACAGTTTTCACGACTTCTCCTGCTTGCCCAAATGGTTTTACCCGTTCAATCGTTTACTCGGTTTCACACTTTGGAAAGTCGTCGCAAGTTGTGCAGATGCAACGCAAAATGTCAGACCAGCATTAAAAGCCTACATGAATCAGCGAGTTGAATCAGCTGGAGGATTCCAATTTCCAAGTCTACAGTCTACGCACTCTGCCACTTCACTTGTCTTCCGGCTTTTGCTACTGTCAATAGTCAATGATCGTTACTGCGGAATAAGACGCTCGCGAAATCACTAAGGGCATGTACAACGCGTCTATATACCTCGTCTCCATCGGCTGGATTTTGCGAACCCCCCGAGCTCCGCAATGAATGAGGAGCAAGGCTGTGCTCGTCGCTTCGCGAGGGGACGAGGGGCGCTCGTGGTCCAAGAAATTACCGCCGGCTTGAGCTCCGTTGTATGGCCTGTCGACGAGCTCGGATCCATCTGTGGGCGCGCGCGAGATGTTCCTTGCGCGCCAAAATCTTTCGCTCTCGCCCCATATATTGCTCTCCTCTCTGGGCTCCGCCGCCATTCGTCGCCGTCGAGATGGAGCCCAACAGCGACCCCCCGTCAAGGAAGACCAAGGATGTTGCTCTGGATCGGAAGAGCAAGGGTCCGGCGGCGTCTTCAGCGGCGGCGGCGGCAAGCAGCTTCGTCCGCGGCAATGGCCGCGGATCCGGCCTGGCGGCGGCCCTCTTCCGTGCTGCCGGCGGCCCATCCCCTTCGTCGTTGTCTGGATCTAGCGCTTCGAAGACGGCTTCCTCCATGCCTTCCTCCATGGGTGGATCTCCCCCATTTGACGCCTCTAGTTCTTCCCCTGGTGGCCGAGGTGGCTTCACCGGCGCCCCTTCATCCGCCGGTGCCTTTGCGTTCCCTCCCTCACCGTCTCCAGCCTGGTGGGATGCAGCCGCCAGTGGTGGTAGTCCAACAGCTTAGGATCCAACGCGGTATATTTCTCTTTCTGAATCTCTTCTATGTTTTTCTTGCCGTATGCAATTCACTTGTATTTTGCTTCATTGCACCTAGGTCTAGCTTCAATTGATTGATTGGGAATAAAGAAATTTGTGAAAAAGATATAAGGGGAATAACAGCAATGCATTACCAAGTTTGTCTGGAGCAATTGATCTTAGATTTGGGATTGATCTTAGCTCTGTTATGATATGGATGTGCCATTTGTGTTTGCAAGAAATTTGAGGTATGAAATCCTGGATCTTAAATTTGCCATATCTGTTATGATATGGATGTGCCATTAGCTCTGTTATGATCCCTTTGTCTGGAGCAATTGTGTCTGGAGCAATTGATCTTAGATTTGGGATTGATGATAGCTCTGTTATGAGGTATGGACTATGGTTTAGCAAGTCAACTATGAACCAGAAATTTCAAAGCATGTACAACCAGAACTATGAACCAGAAATTATGCATCTGTTTTATTTAGTTGGCAATTCAATAAGATAGCTTATTCAGTTGGCAATTTCTTTCATCTTTTTAAAGAATAGTTTTGCTGATTTGGCAATTTCTGTTTCAATGTGTTCTCAATGTGCATATTTTGTTTTTGCAGGGATAAAGACACATATCCACCTGGTGGTTTCATGACGTACTTCGGCAACCAGCCACATAATTTTCATTTGGTCGGTGCACCTTGTCACAATAGCCATGTCAATGTACCTCTTCCTGAAACCAATGGAGGAAGTTCGCCCCCAGATGTAGAAATCCTATCGGACAAGCAGCCTGTTGTAGTTGATAGCGACAACGAAAAGGTTAGGACTGAGAAGTGGATCATGTGGACACCAAAATAAGACGAAAGACTGATGAGTGCTTGGATTGAAAATTCGACGGACTCAGCCACCAGAGCCGATAGGAAGACTGACGCCTATTGGGGCGATGTTATTAAGTCATACAACAAGACCACCCCGTCAGAAAGGAAAAGGAATGCAAAGCAAGCCAAGGATCGATGGCACAAGATTAATAAGTGGTGTGACCTCTTTGAATGTGCATATGTGAAGGCTCGCAGGGTGTATACAAGTGGCTATTCCGATCAGATGTGGATGGATGCAGCCGACGAGTTCTATTTGGAAGACAACAAAAATGAAAAGCTAGGACCCTTTGTGCTTAAGAATGTTTGGACAATCTGCCGTGAAGTGCCAAAGTGGAAAACATACAACGAAGAGCTGAAGAATGCACGTAAAAGGAAGGGATATCACCTCGAAGAAGAAGGGCAGGAAAATGATGATCATGAAGAAGAAATGCCAAAGCGTCCAATGGGACAAAAGGCAGCTAAAAAGGCCGCTCTTGCTGCAAAAGGCAAGTCAAAGGCAATGGATGATGATGGAAAATCGAAGGAATCTGCAATTGATGTGGAAAAGCTTGATAAATTCAGCAAGATCCATGAAGCAGTCAATGCAAACCGCATCAAGGTGTTAGACATGCAGCAAAAGTTGTCTTCTGAGAAGCTTGAGACCACAAGACTTGCCCATCTAATAGCACAAGAGAACAAAGAGGGAAAGAAGCTTGAGATGGAGGCGAAGAAGCTTGAGATGGAGACGAAGAAGCTTGAGAAAGAATCAAAGATGATGGAAGCTTATAACAACCTCATCTCACAAGATACAAGTTCAATATCTGATGAGGAAAAGACTGAGTGTGTTGCTGCCATAAAGTGTTTGAGGAAGACGCTTTTTCCTGAAAGTATGTAATTAGGTATGTACTTTCACTAGAAAACAGTATCTGCTGAAATTTCAATGTCTGTGTGAAGTTCCTGAAAGTTGAATGTCTGCTATGTTCAGTTAGTGTGAATGTTAACCCATATCTGCTATGTTAGTGTGAACTGTGAATTTTCTGAAATTTCAGTTAGTGTGAATGTGTACATACTGCTGTTATATACTGGAATGTGTACATATATACTGCTGTTATATACTGGAATGTGTACATATATACTGCTGTTATATACTGGAATGTGTACATATATATTGCTGTTATATACTGGAATGTGTACATATATACTGTTGTTATATACTGGAATGTGTACATATATGTTCTTCATGTATATTAATTCAATTTTCAGGCTCTTTGGTTTCAATGGTGGGAGATTACGGATGGATGAGAGAATTGATTTGAGCATGAGTGATCCTGATTTAGTACCCCTGATTATCCAGGTTTGGAATACTGATGGTGCAACTTTGTTTTCGTCTAGTTCTATCTGTACAAATGTTAATAATTCTTATGTGGTCTGTGTCCTGGAATATTTTATGGAGTACTATCTGTGTTTCACAGATAGAATTGATAGCTCCCTGGTATTTCCTGTTTAGTTCAGTTTTGTAACTAAGGTTATTTATGTGATCTGTTTGGTGTAAGGAGGGTAAGAGTCTGTTTGCGTGCTCTGTTTGGTGTTTGGAGGGTAATTCTCTTGGTCCTGTTGTTTTTAATTTCATGGAATGCTTTTTTGTGCAGTTGTGCTAGTGCTTGTTGAGAATTCTTGGTACGGATAATCCATTTTTTATTCGAAATTACAGAAATATACCCGCGGAATTTTTTTTTACAAAAATAGGCTCAAGTCGCCCAATGGGAGGGCGACTGGAGCCTATCGCCCAACCAGAAGCCGATTCTGTTCCTGTCGCTCAACCATTGGGCGACTTTAATGCAGTCGCCCAATGGTTGAGCTATAGGTATCAAATGTTCGCCAAAATAGTGAAAATTGGTGGGGCTATTCTTCATACATCCAAAAGCCTTCAGAAAAAAATTTGAGCAATTTCGGCTACGGGATCAAAAGTTATAGCAGTTTCAATCGAGGCCGAAACGAATTTGAGTCCGTCTATAACTTTTGATCCCGTAGCCGAAATTGCTCAAATTTTTTTCTGAAGGCTTTTGGATGTATGAAGAATAGCCCCACCAATTTTCACTATTTTTGGCGAAGGTTTGATACCTATAGCTCAACCATTGGGCGACTGCATTAAAGTCGCCCAATGGGAGGGCGACTGGAACAGAATCGGCTTCTGGTTGGACGATAGGCTCCAGTCGCCCTCCCATTGGGCGACTTTAGCCTATTTTTGTAAAAAAATTTCCCGCGGGTATATTTCTGTAATTTCAAATAAAAAATGGATTATCCGTACAAAAAATTCTGCTTGTTGAGGCGTGAGCAGAAGCTTAGGCCCTGTTTGGAATGCGGGAATTTTTTCCGATTCCTGCGGGAATTGAACTGTTCCTGCAAAATTCCTGTGAAATTCCTCTGTTCCAAACATGCCCTTATTTTTCAGCTTAGGTTGCTCAATTTGATAAGAAGTTTACTTTTGTGAAGATTTGTCTATTGTCGATAAGACTGACCATCAATCTCCATGATTCCCTATACTACGAAATTATTTTGTGCTTTCATCGTATTAAATGGCTATTGCAATAAAAATCAGGAAGCTATTTCAGATATCTCCTGCTTTATCATAGCAAAAGAATGTTTGTAAGATGTAGACTGAGAAAACATGTTGTGGTTCTGTTAAAAAAGAGGGAAGGTTGAAACAAACCGAATGTGTCTACATGAGTTCTATACAAATGTGTTGCCTTATACTTTTGTTGGTCCGAATGGTTTTGTACGTCCATTACTGCGTGCTTACTTTCTATTACTTGTATACATGAGTTCTATACAAATGTGTTGCCTTTTTTGGTCCAGACAGTTCAAAATAATTAGCCATCTCTAAAAATAATTTTGTTCTTGCAGTGTCTACAAGTTCACATGGGCTGTTGAGAAGTTGATGCAGTGCAATCTTAGTGATGGTTTTAATAATGTGAACAATATTCCAGCTTTATGTGAACAAGTACTAGTATTTGAACTTTTGTGATGGTTTTATTAATGTGAACAAGATTCCAGCTTGTATCAACTTTGCTTGTAACTTTGTTGTTGCAAGGAGTTATATTACATTATATATAAATATATAAATATACTATTTATATTGATGGTTCCAAAAAATATTGTAACCATGATCATCTTATTTTTTGTTTGATCTGTTTTGTATCAATAAGCATCACAATGGTTTACATGAATAATATTCACACTTGATCTTAACTACATGCGCATTAAACAAACAATAGACAGCCAAACAGACAGCCCACTGTACACGCTGTCTGTTTAGTCGTCTGTTTGTCATGCGACATCACCAGACAGACAGCCCCCTGTCTGTGGGTTGTACATGCCCTAAGGACATCTTTAGTGTATCGGTGAAGCTTCAACTAGTTTTTATCTTAAATTTGTGACTATAATTTTTATTTTTTAAAAAATTACACTATAACAGTTGTTAATTTTTCTGAGAAAAATAAAAAATAGAAAAAAATTGAGAAAAATCATTATATTGTCACAGGCAATCTAAAAGAATAAGGGAAAAAAATTAAAAAGCTAAAATAAATCAAAATTAGAAGATGATGTTCCAAGTGACCTCTAGTTTAAATAAATCAAAAGCCAAAAAAGCTAAAAATTAAAGCCATTTAAAGCGGAGCCGAACCAGTTTAGTATTACGCCATGTAAGTGGTTAATAATTTGGTACATTTAATGTATTGAATTAACCGTACAATACGGGTGGGACCTAATAAAAATCATTATTATATGCAGTAAAGAAAGACCATGCAGATTCGCAAACGGCGAATTAATGCACCGGCTAACCTCCCAGTAAAAATCATCACTATATTCAGCTACACATCTGGATCCCTAGTTTCTTGCTTTGAATCGGCAGCTCACAACGTATTGAATCGGTCCCTTCTTGCCAAATTAGGGTGGTGATCAGTTGGGCTTAAAAGCTTATGATTTATGGCTGAAAACACTATAGCTGACTAAAAAAAATACTGTAGTTGACAAAGACTTATTTAGCATAATTAAATTTTAAAAAATTAAAAATATATTTACCTAATATGTATAATACAAATAAATACGGAAAAAAAAGAACCGGCAAAAAAGCTCAACAAAAGCACATCGAACCGGCTTGACCGATACAGGTTGCCAATTCAACCGCTGCAGCAGGACAGTGTCAATGCAATACATGAAAGCTGATCCACTAAAATAATAACCATCCGAGCTGAGCAAATCAGTTCAAGTCACATCACAATTAATCTATTAAAGACAAGCAAGTCAAAACAAATGCATGCACGCATCATACCAGCAGCTAAATTTTCGGCAAATTCACAATTCACATTTGCTAAAAATTTAGTTGCTGCTACAATACATACATACATTTACGACTATCACAAATTATAATAATTTATCATAACATTATTTAGGACCATCTCACATGGTCATTTAGTCTCTCCTTTAATAAACTATTGGCAATTTGTCAAAAATATGATTTGGATGTGGTTTTAGACAAAAAGAAAAAAAATTTGCAAATAGAGTTTAAAATGGTCAAAAGACTAATGCAATGAGCCCAAAAGGACAATTTGAGGCAGAGGTGATTTGAAGTTACTGAAAATGGTAGGAAAACCACAGAAAGCTTTAAATCCTTCTAATGAGTCGGAAAATCTCACTCTAGATTCATATAGAAGAACAATTATTCTATTTTACCTTAGTCATGGTGAAAAGAGATCAAAGAATCAAGAGAATCACAGCAAGCATTAAAACTCCAATTTAGCGAGATTTTGCATAAAAACTGCAAATCATACTTTATATATGTATTTTTACCAATCTTTCTCTCCCTTTGACAATAGAATCATCAAGATGTGTAGAAGAATATAGAGTATGAATGAAATGAACTGGTTGTATTTTATTCATTTTTCACATTAAGAGCTATGAAAATTATCCAAAGTAATTCTACAAATACTACACCAAGCCATATTATATGAAAAAGCTATCTAAATCATAACAAACTATATATATAGCAAAGCTAAAGACAAATGAGGAATAATCTGAAATTAAATGGATTTTTAGCATTTGAAGTTTTTCAAGATCATAGTTTAGCCAAAGGTATCAAAAAATGAGTCAAACCATGTCAATAAACTAAATATAACTAAGAAACTACAATTGACTTTATTTAGAGTGTTACAATTTCAATATTGAATCAATTTGTTCAGACACATGGAATTAAGCAAATTTAGTGTATTTACTGTTTACTGAAATTCATTTTTTTCGCAAAGCAAATTCTGAACTAAGAGCCATCTACAATTGCCTCCTAAGCTTCAACCATTTTATAATTTTTATTTTCTTAGCTATGTGCTACATTTCAAACCGTGCTACAACCATCCCAAACAATAAGCTTAAGAGAGTGGTCTAGGTCATCCAAAACTCCTCCTAAGTTTATGCTTAGTGCAATGGCAAATTGTGTCATGAGAAAGAATTGATGAGATCAGTTTGTTGCACAAAAATATCATTTTGCATTTTCTTGACTTGGTTCGAGAACAAAAAACTAATACTAACCTATGCTTCAATAAAAAAACTAGCATAGTTTAATCTAAATCTTAATTTAGGTTCAAGACTCAACTAAGTTTATTTGACATGGCATAACTCATAAAAGGATTACTACAACAAAACTAGTCACAAGATCCAACAAAACATGATTTAATTCAAGTTTCTCACATTTAATAGAGCTAGCATAGAAAAAGCTATGCTACACATAGAAGAACATGATAAGCTAAAAAACTAGCACAAGTTATAGCAAAATGTAAAGTAAGATATCATGTCACATAAGGATAATACTTAAAACTCTATGTATTTATATTATAATACAGTTGAATTGAAAGACAATTAGATACAATAGATGCAAAAGAGTCAAGCTACCCACCAAAACATGCCAAAAGGACTAATAACACCCAACTCTCCCCTCAAAGAAACAAAATGAGAAGAATTAAGAGTCTTAATGAAAATATCTGCAACTCACTGCTCGGACCCGACAAAGTGAAGCACAACATCACCCTTCTCTATATGGTCTCTAAGGAAATCATATATAATGTTAATGTGCTTGGTTCTAGAGTGTTATACTGGGTTTTGGCAATGTTTATGCTGCTAGTGTTGTCACAGAAAAGAGAAACACTATCTAATATCAACCCATAGTCCTGTAGAGTAGACAAGATCTAGAGAACCTGAGAGCAACTATTAGTAGTAGCTACATACTCCGTCTCAGCAGTGGACTGTGCAACAGAGGACTACTTCCTAGATGATCAGAAGTTAAGATATGTGCCTAAAAAAATGGCAAGTATTAGAAGTACTCTTCCTATCTACTCTACACCCGGCAAAACCAACATCAGAAAAAGCCTGAATGAAGGAAGCAGAATCAGAAGAATAACAGAGTCTAAAGTCAAGAGTGTTCTGACTTCAAAACTTCAAGCAAGTGAACAGTAATTTCGTCACGATTTCAAAACTTCAAACCCACGTAATTTTTGATCCGATGATCCAAAAGCTTTGTACACACTTTGCTTAAGGTCTCAAAAATATATTCCATCTATGGATTGCAAAAACCCATGTCAAAGTTCAAACCGTTTTGAGATTTAAGTAAGGTTGCACAAAAAACAAGCAAAACACAAAAACAGGGAATACAACTTGCTCGTGGGTAGGTAATGACCAAAACGGCTCTAGATACTTTCCCACAAATCCCAGCAAGCAAGAATCTTGAAGAAAACACTACAAAAAGTCTTAGATCAAGAAATTACTTGAAAGATCAAAAAGTGCAAAAATTGAATTTCTTAATGAACTTGCTACGAAAGTGTCTAGATTGGTGGAGATTGTTTTTCAAAGGTTATTTCCATCACTTATACGTTCTTGGAACAGAAAGATCAATGAAGGATGAGAGGAGAGGAAAAACCAATCAAATCAAGAGCAAATCAATTAAGATATGAGATAGTTATGGAGATGATCAAAGATTGATTCTATTTATGTTTGAGGAGAAAAGTTTTACAGCCAATTCATCTTAGAGGACAGAGAGCACACCAAGCACTCAACTCTTAAACCATAACCCTAAATAAGAGAGCACATGTGAGGAAGGTTGGATGGTCCATTTTAATCTCTTAAATAGATAGGCTAATCAGTCACATTTAACTCTTAATGGATACTATCCACTTAGTATAGGGAATCCGATAACCCTACACGCACGAGTCTTGTGCACGTTCTTCAAAGCGCATAAGCTGAATCCGCTATGTCTTAAGCTTTGGTCCATCTTAATCATACCAATGCCTCCATGACATAAATCGCCTTCCCAAGCGTCGCTTACACATCGCGATTTCCTTTCAAAGTCATTTCTGGTATTTTGGTCAAACTATCAAAATACCCTTCCTTGACATGTAGGTGCACTACTGGTTTACCATGCGTCGGTAAGTCTCTCCTATTCCAGTTTCACCAGACCACGCTTCATTTGGACCGATCAAACCACGTGGTACAACCCCGCCATTCGAACTTTCTTTTGACATTATCTGTATTTCTTGTGCCATACTTGCGCTCATCGTCTCACCCCAGCATTCTCGATCGTTTTTGGTCTTGGCTCCTCCATGAACGTAGCTTTGATTCTCGTTATTAACAATGGTTGACTCCAAATGACACTGTATATAAAAAATAAAGAAATTATTTTCAGGTATAAATTTTTCACAATTTAATTCATATTGATAGTACCATATCTTATACAACATATAAATCTTGACCTTAGTCACCTAAACCTATTCCATGACTCAAAACCGCAGGATAAAACTTCTGACCAAAAACACATTGGCAGGCTGGTCTGGACGGCTGCCCATACCGATGTACCACCACCCGGTTTGACCGATACATCTTGCCAGTTCAACTGTTGCAGCAGGACAGTGTCAATGCAAGCAGTCGAATGGCATTACGAATCCATGCGTATTGACAGTGACTGATCAAAAGGAATCGGAGTGCATGCAATACATGAGAGCTGTTGTACTAAAATAATAACCATGTGAGCTGAGCAAATCAGTTCAAGTCACGTCACAATTAATCTATTAAAATAATGACCAAACAAGCAGGAATAAACAAATGCATGTATGCATCATAGCGGTAGTCACATTTATGACAAATTCACAATTCATATTTTTAACTCTCATAAATTATAATAATTCATCGTAATATAATTTAGTGATCTTTCCCAACTCCCGAGCAAAATTGTACGGCATGCAATATTCTTTTCTCTTTATTTTCTTTCTTTCTGTCGTGGGACATGCAATATTTCTGGTTCTCACGTAGTATAGAATATAGATTACGCCTTTTATATGGTTATATTTCTGGAAATGTGAACAAAAAAGAATGCGACGAAAATTGCACATAAAATTAAGTAGTACCGTTCACAAAAAGTAACACTTTGGATAGTGTGAAAAAAAGCGGTGAGTTAAAAAATTGTCCTAAACCTTTTTTTGCTAATCAAACTTGTACCTAAACATAAATAGGACCTCCAGTGGATATTTGTGCCATCTACAAAACATGACTTCCACAACGAAGTTGTTTGTCATATATCTATAAACAACGAGCGGTTTATGTGCACGGTTAAGAATATTTTTATCACTTAGCATCTAATGTATGTGTTAAGGTGTGCCATCCATCACTCTCTCTAAAGTACGATTGTTAGTTATTTCTTGTTGTAACATTAGTATGGGTCTCTTTGATTCACAGAATTATAAAAAATGTAGAAATATAAAAAAACGCATGATTTTGCAATGACATGGCCTCTTGAATTTTATAGGATGGAAAACCACAGTAATTTACAATAAAGGGTGTTTGATTACACTATAAGAAAAACATAGTAATTTTTAAGAGATTTGAGCCAATGTTGAGATTTCTATGGAATTAAGTGCATAGGAAAAAATATTCAATAGGAATTATACTGTAGGACCGAAATGGCAACAGAGGGGGGGGTGAATGGTGCCTTCAAAAACTCTCCAAGTACCCACTCAACAGATCGGTCGAGAGAACTGGCTTCTCTGGTCGAACACACGTGGTCGTAAGCCAACTGATGGCCGAACACCACGTGGTCGAACACTTGCCCGAGCCGACAAAAGAAATCAAACAGAGAATACTGCGCGGTTGAAACAAGAACGGTGCTCTCGGGAAGAACTGGCCAAGATGGCCTTAAGGATGATTCCCAGTTCAAAGCAAGCCAACACAGCCCAAAGCAAAAGCAGTTCAAAACCAAATCAAGATTGAAACAGAAAGATCAGGAGACTGCACAGATAAAGGAATTGAAACAAGATACCCATAGCTCAAAGAACTTCGGAGAATTTATTTCTCGAGAGTACTACAGAGGAGTCCCGATACGCATGGACATTCGGACAAGAGGAATGATTACAAGTAGACTCAGCTCATCCTCTCCTTCACATCCTCAAGAACACCAAGAACTACATGATTCTTGGGAGGAACACACCACAGAGCTACGAGGGAGACAACAACACACCTCTGTCTCTCCTGCTCTCACCTACTCTCAACTGAAAAAGAGAAAGCAAAAGACCCCCCAATCCCTGGAGCTACATGCAGGAGACACCCCTCCTTTTATAGCCTCCACTACCGGGTTTGCTTTCCTCTTTACCCATTAGCGAGAGTTACTCCAGTGCTTTCTCAGAGATACAACTTCCTTTACAGCTTTCCGTATTTCTCCAAAATGCCATCCGGCTGCCTTCCTGGAAGCTTCCTCTGCCTTGCCTCTCAAGTCTTGCAACCACCTCGCAGACCTCGTCGTCTTCAGCACCTCCTGGCCGCTCTTGACCTCAGCACGGCCCGTGCCTAGTCTCGGCCCTCCATGCCTCGCCACGGCTAGTCTCGAAGTCCTGCAAACATCATCAGACAAGCAAACCATTTCATAGCACCGCTCACAATAGTATCCAACCACTTGAGCCAGAAATCAAAACTTAAATCATACTCTTACCAAGTCGTATACCACCCACGACAAGTCGAGAATAGAGAACAATGAAAGCACACGACATACGACCACAAAGTCAAGCAATACGACCAGATACAAGAGTCTACGACTATCGCTAACCACCGCTAGACTGGTCGCAACGACCACAAGGTCAAACTAGCTCCTATGACTATCAAGTCGTATGGCCGAACACCAAGTCATAACAAGCCTACGACCGCACACTAGACTGCTACGACCAACAAGATACAAGCTACGACCACAAACACAAGCTGCGACTCTATCGCTCCAGGTCTATACCCCATACGACCACATTTGCCCGTAGCGAGGTCGAAATCTGCTTTCATTCTCAGGAAGCGAAATCTGCGACAACGTGGTCGTACGCCCGAGCGCCGACTTCCAACCACAGCGATCGTCGCGCGACTCGTGACCACAGACCACAGCCAATGTGGTCGTACCAGGCTTCGACCACGACCAACGTGGTCGAATTGGCCTTCGACCATGGCCAACGTGGTCGTACCAGCTTTTGACCACGACCAACGTGGTCGTATACTGTCCTGATGGACTCCGATGAAGCCCAAAGTAGTCGTAAACTTCTTGGAGGCTTGAGATCACGGCCAAACGTGGTCGTAAACTTTGCTGCTGCCTTTCGACCACAGTCCAGGTGGTCGTAGACCACCCCAGTGACCTACGACTATGCCCAATGGTCGTAAAGAAGTCGGGAGACTTCCGACCTTCGACTGTGTGGTCGTAAGTGGCTTGCCTCGCTCCCGATTGGCGACAAGGTGGTCGTAACCTGTCCGGCAAGCTTCCGACCACGACCAAAGTGGTCGAACGAGCCTACGACCATGACCAGAAGCTACGACTTAGCAGGAAACGCTCAAATCAAACTCAAACTTTCCAAACCATGAGTCAATTACTCATCACCAACACGGGATTTAGACCACATGGTCTCTCATATACCATCCAATCCTACAAATCAAACAACCTATGTAGGCAGGGGCAGAACCAAGCAGTGGGTTCCGGTGTCACAGAATACTGGGTTCAAAAAAATTCTAGCAGGGATTAGTGCTTTCAATCCATGTATGAACCCTCTAGGCTAAACTTAGTACACCCGGTTCTTTCCTTGAAACCCAATAAAAGGAACACTAGCAGCTCAAATTCCTAGTAGCTAGCAGCAGTCTACGAGAAGTCTCTGTTTTCCTTAGTCTATGAGGCAACTACAGTAGGCCAAGTCAGCCCTTGAGCCAGCGTAAAAGGGAGAACTGCAACAGGCCACGACATCTATTTGATGATCCCGAAGCATGTGACCTCTTAGTAACCCTCAACACTTGTTTGTCTCGTATGGATGGCCAGGAGATGTGCACCACGTCCGCCGCACAACTGCATTCAGTTAGGCAACGACCGGTCGCCGGAGAATGGGAGAAATCGGCGCCACCGACTGCCCTCGCCTACCATCTCGTTGTGGCGTTGCCAGGTCTCTATTGCCTTATGCCCTTGCCAGCTGAAGGAAGTTAGGATACTTTGCTTTAAATTTTGTTTATTTACTTCAATTTGTGAGTTAGGATTTCAATGTGATGATTGTTGATTAATTTTTGTCGAATTGTACGGTTAAGATTTAGAGTTTCAATTTAAATTTTTGGAATACCAACCTAGCTCATTGCAAATCAGAGATAAAACTATAGTATTTGACTGCAATGTTAAGTAAGTAAATCACTGAACATATTTTTCCATTATATTGTTTTTGAACTATTGAACGTACAAATATCTAACTGACTTTTCAATTAACTGGTGGTAATTTCTTAAATGATATACTTATTTGCTATGTAAAGAAATAAGAATTGATGAAAATTATTAATAATATTATGGTTCATCGCTTCATGAACTTGAAAAAACATAAATATTAAAAGATAATACAATAACTTACATTTGATCATTCTACTATTTTTATACTTAAAAATTTAAGTAATTTTATTATCTTTTAACATGCCATTGAGATCGGATGATGTATTTTACCAATACCAATCAAATTTTGTCTATGATTTCGCCCTTAGTTTATTCAATTTACTACAACTAATAAATATTATTATCAGATTTTTTATTTTGGTAAGAATTTCGACCACTACTTCTTTATCATCATACGCTATCAACGGTTATATTGAAGTATTTATGTTAAAAATTATCGAACACATTACTATTTAGCATAATATTGTATGAAAACTATATACGTTGTTGTATATATGGTAGAGTGATGAATCCCGATCATTTTCGTTTTACTTTCGCTCCTATACGTAGGAAATTTTTTCGCGGATTTGATCCCTTAAAAATCCTTCAAATAACAGAGGCTCTAAGTATGACTTCAATACTTAGCATTGTTTCTAACTAGATTCTTTCAACTCTGACAACAATACTAGAGGTGGCAATGGGTACCCGAAACCTGAGTACCCGATGGGTTTTACCCGATAAGGAGGTGGGCATGGAAAGATATCTTCACCCGCGGGTATACTGATGGGCAAAAATCTCTACCCATCGGGTAGAGCGGGTGCGAGTACGGCTGTATATTACCCGTACCCGCATACCTGTGGGTAAAATATTCCTGCATACCTTATGTGCTTCATGGAATCATGGTGGCGAATTTACACATTATTAAGAGAATTTTGTACCATATTAATCATTTGGCATCAACATTAAGGAAAAGAACTCAACAAATAAGTAGCCGATACTCTTGAATAAGCTAAATAGAAAGAGGAAAATTTTAGTTCCAAATTGCACAAGATGATACTTCAGCAAACTAATCGGGTATGGGTTACCCGTCGGGTATAAATTGTTGGATTAATTGGGATTGACCCATTTTAATTTAGCAATTAATCAAATGAAATTCCTAGGCCCACAACTAATGCTAGGTAGAAAATTGTTTAGTCCCATATGGAGAATTGAATGGGAGTTACACCACTTTAAAAGGTGGAATGTGGTAACCCCCTTGTGGAATTGGAGAGAGCCATTACACGCGCGCGCTCGCTTGCTCGCCGCGCCGCGCCGTGCGGTGCGTGTGCGTGTGCGTGTGCGTGTGCGTGTGCGTGTGCGTGTGCGTGCGTACGTACGTACGCGCGCAGGCGTGTCGGGTGCGGGCGCGTTTTTCTTTATCTATTCGAAAAACGAAACGCACTGATGTATTTGTTTCTGTGCGCTATGAATATGTTAACAGATGTTTCTGTTGGCTTATTCGTTAGCGAATATAAATACGTCGATGATAGATCACTCATGCTTGTTTATGTCATGTTTTATATGCTGAATTTCTGGATTAAAATATGCCGAAAATTGACTAGATGTTCAACAATCCAAAAACTTGATAGGTCTTTTTCGGTAGTTGGCTTTGCTGCGTCACTTAAGCCACACCCTCCGTTTGATGGTTCAAATTTTAAGAGATGGCGTGCACGCGCGATCCTGTGGTTTACTGCTATGGAATGTTTTCATGTTGCACAAGGAAAGCCCGCTGAGCCTCTGTCTGATGAGGATGAACGCAAGTTCAATGTAGCGGATAACTTTTTCCGAGGTGCGCTTGTCAACATTCTGGCGGATAACATTGTGGATGTGTACATGCATTTGCCTACGGGAAAAGATATGTGGAATGCACTTGAGGCCAAGTTCGGAGTTTCTGATGCTGGCAGTGAGCCGTATGTCATGGAGCAGTTCTATGACTACAAGATGGTCGATGACCGTTCTGTAGTAGAGCAAGCTCATGAGATTCAGGCGCTGGCAAAGGAGCTTGAGAACAATAAGTGCGAGTTACCGGACAAGTTTGTGGCTGGCGGTATTATCGCTAAGTTACCACCCTCTTGGTCGGATTTTGCTACTTCTCTAAAGCACAAGAGGCAGGAGTTCAGTGTTACTGATCTCATTGGCACTCTTGGTGTTGAAGAGAAGGCGAGGGCAAAAGATACTCGTGGCAAGAAAGTTGCTGCTGAGGGAGGTTCTAGCGCCAATTTGGTGCAGAAGAAGAATCCTCAGGCTTTCCACAACAAAAAGAAAAATAAGCCTTTTGTCAAGCCCAAGGCTACCACTGAGTTTAAGAAGAAAGGCAAAGGAAAGGGCAGCTGCTTTGTGTGCAGTGATTCTGGCCATTGGGCTAAGGATTGTCCAGATCGCAAGGATAAGCAGAAGAAGTCTGCCAACATGGTTATTAGTGATGCTGGAGGAACATCGGGGTACGGTAATTATTTACCTACAGTTCTTTCTGTTTGTCAATCACCTGAGTGGTGGGTTGACACTGGTGCTAATATTCATGTTTGTGCTGATATTTCCTTGTTTTCATCTTATCAGGTCGGTCGAGGTTGCTCCTTGTTGATGGGGAACGGATCGCATGCAGCTGTTCATGGTGTTGGTACGGTCGATCTGAAGTTTACTTCGGGAAAGACTGTGCAGTTGAAGAACGTGCAGCATGTCCCCTCCATAAAGAAGAATCTCGTTAGCGGATCTCTACTATGTAGAGATGGTTTTAGGCTTGCTTTTGAGTCCAATAAATGTGTCGTGTCTAAGTATGGAACATTTGTTGGTAAAGGCTATGAGAGCGGAGGTTTGTTCCGTTTTTCTTTGATGGATTCCTGTAATAAAATTGTGAACCATGTGTGTAATGATGATGATGAGTCTAATGTTTGGCATTCACAACTTTGTCATGTTAATTTTGGGTGTATGACGCGCTTAGCTAATATGAGTTTAATCCCGAAATTCACTTTGGTCAAAGGTTCTAAGTGCCATGCGTGTGTTCAATCGAAACAACCTCGCAAGCCTCACAAGGCAGCAAAAGAGGCGAGGAATTTGGCACCGTTAGAACTCATTCATTCTGATTTATGCGAGATGAATGGCGTGTTGACTAAAGGTGGAAAGAAATATTTCATGACGCTTATAGATGATTGCACTAGATTTTGCTACGTGTACTTATTGAAAACAAAAGATGAAGCATTGAATTACTTTAAGATCTATAAAGCTGAGGTAGAAAACCAACTTGAAAGGAAAATCAAGCGGGTAAGGTCTGATCGTGGAGGAGAGTATTTTTCAAATGAGTTTACTATATTCTGCGAGGAACATGGAATTATTCATGAGAGGACGCCTCCCTATTCTCCTGAATCAAACGGGATTGCCGAAAGAAAGAACCGCACTCTAACTGATTTGGTTAACGCCATGTTAGACACTGCGGGAGTTTCTAAGGAATGGTGGGGTGAGGCTATATTGACCGCATGTCATGTCCTGAATAGAGTTCCTACAAAGAACAAAGAAGTAACACCATTCGAGGAATGGGAAAAGAAGAAGTTGACTCTCTCATACCTGCGCACCTGGGGATGTTTGGCCAAAGTTAACGTGCCAATTATCAAGAAGCGCAAACTTGGACAAAAAACCGTAGATTGTGTATTCCTTGGTTATGCTATACACAGCGTGGGTTATAGGTTCTTAATTATAAAATCTGGAGTGCCTGACGTGCGTATTGGTACAATCATAGAGTCCAGAGATGCTACATTTTTTGAGAATGAATTTCCTATGAATAATGGTGTACCTAGCTCATCTAGTCAAGAACCTATAATTTCCCTTGATTCCTTTGTGCCGATAGAACATGTTGAGGAAACGCCTATGGAAAATCCTGAAGAGGATAACAATGAAGTTACTCGAAAGAGTAAGAGACAGAGGATTGCAAAGTCTTTTGGTGATGATTTCATTGTATATCTCGTGGATGACACTCCAAGAACCATGGAAGAGGCATATTCTTCTCCTGACGCTGACTATTGGAAGGAAGCAGTACGGAGTGAGATGGACTCTATTATGTCTAATGGAACTTGGGAGGTCGTTGACCGTCCTTATGGGTGTAAACCTGTAAGATGTAAATGGATTTTCAAGAAAAAGCTTAGGCCTGATGGTACAATTGAAAAGTACAAGGCAAGGCTTGTGGCCAAGGGTTATACCCAGAAAGAAGGCGAGGACTTTTTTGATACTTATTCACCTGTTGCCCGACTGACCACAATTCGAGTACTACTTGCCCTGGCTGCCTCTCATGGTCTTCTCGTTCATCAAATGGACGTTAAGACAGCTTTCCTAAATGGAGAGTTGGAGGAGGAGATTTATATGGATCAGCCAGACGGGTTTGTGGTACAAGGTCAAGAAGGAAAGGTGTGCAAGTTGTTAAAGTCTTTGTATGGCCTAAAGCAAGCACCTAAGCAATGACATGAGAAGTTCGACAAAACTTTGACATCTGCTGGCTTTGTTGTGAATGAAGCTGACAAATGTGTGTACTATCGCTATGGTGGGGGAGAAGGAGTGATCTTGTGCTTGTATGTTGATGACATACTGATTTTTGGGACCAACCTCAATATGATTGAGGAGGTCAAGGACTTTCTGTCCAAGAATTTTGAGATGAAAGATTTGGGAGTGGCTGATGTGATTCTTAACATTAAGCTACTGAGAGAAGGTGATGGTGGGGTTACACTCGTGCAATCCCACTATGTGGATAAGGTCTTGAGTCGCTTTGGTTATAGTGACTGCAAACCTGCTTCTACTCCTTATGATCCTAGTGTGCTATTGAGGAAAAACCGAAGAATAACAAGGGATCAATTGAGATACTCCCAGATCATTGGCTCATTGATGTATTTAGCTAGTGCTACGAGGCCTGACATCTCGTTTGCTGTGAGCAAGCTAAGCCGGTTTGTTTCAAATCCGGGAGATGATCATTGGCGTGCTCTTGAGAGAGTGATGCGCTATCTAAAGGCAACTGTGAGCTATGGCATTCACTATGCTGGGTACCCAAAGGTACTGGAGGGATATAGTGATTCAAACTGGATCTCTGATGCTGATGAGATAAAAGCCACGAGTGGATATGTGTTCACACTTGGAGGTGGTGCTGTTTCCTGGAAGTCTTGCAAGCAGACCATCTTAACGAGGTCAACAATGGAAGCAGAACTCACAGCGTTAGATACCGCCACTGTTGAGGCTGAGTGGCTTCGTGAACTCCTTATGGATCTGCCGGTGGTTGAAAAACCGATACCGGCTATCCTGATGAACTGTGATAATCAGACTGTAATTATCAAGGTGAACAGTTCTAAGGACAACATGAAGTCATCTAGGCATGTTAAGAGGCGGTTGAAGTCTGTCAGAAAGCTGAAAAACTCCGGAGTTATAGCACTGGACTATGTCCAGACAGCTAAGAATCTGGCAGACCAATTTACAAAGGGTTTATCACGTAATGTGATAGATAGTGCATCGAGTGAGATGGGCCTGAGACCCACATGAGTCATACCACAGTGGTAACCTGTTCTATGTGATCGGAGATCCCGTGAAGTAGGATGGTGAAACAATCTGTTGGTTGACTGGGAGGAGAGACCTTTACAGGGCTCATTTCTTCAGTGATGCGCTTCTCTCCTATTCTGTATGGCAGGTTGGTTTTTACCTTAATGTGATTCAAGTGGTTTTTTAAAGCAGAGATGTCGGCCTACAGGACATCTTAGAAAGAACACACCTATATGAGTTCGACTGCTGGTCACAGTCTATGAGATTTGGGTGATCTCTAGATCGATACTCATGAATAGGCTTGGAGTATGACTTATAAGCTCCAACCAGAGGGGATGTTTTAGGCAGCCTAGTACTAGTAAAGGAATTGGGTAAAGCTTGTTCGCACAAAACTGTCAATTCAAGGCATAGTCCATTGTTCAGTTGTGGATGAGTGTAACTCCTTTCCTAGGTGGATGTTCAACTTAACAGTCTCCATCGAAACACTGGTATATCAAACAACAGCAGAACTGAGAGCATTTCTTGTGTGCCTTGAAATTTGGTGGGGATTGTTGGATTAATTGGGATTGACCCATTTTAATTTAGCAATTAATCAAATGAAATTCCTAGGCCCACAACTAATGCTAGGTAGAAAATTGTTTAGTCCCATATGGAGAATTAAATGGGAGTTACACCACTTTAAAAGGTGGAATGTGGTAACCCCCTTGTGGAATTGGAGAGAGCCATTACACGCGCGCGCTCGCTCGCTCGCCTCGCCACGCCGCGCCGCGCCGCGCCGTGCGGTGCGGTGCGGTGCGGTGCGGTGCGTGTGCGTGCGTACGTACGTACGCGCGCAGGCGTGTCGGGTGCGGGCGCGTTTTTCTTTATCTATTCGAAAAACGAAACGCACTGATGGCTGCCAGTAACGGTGCACGATTATAGCTGTGGTTACTTTCGAGTAATGGTTGCTGTTACTAGTGAATAATGGCTGCAGTTACCAGTCTCTTCGTTTTTGCTGTTACAAAAGAGGGCTCTCCTCTCCATTCCAATGGGATACGAAAGAACAGAACTCTCTCTCTGTTTTCGCTGCTCTCTGCAATCTCCGGTCCAGAACCTTGCGCGCACAAGTTTCTGGGCGAGTAGGCCTCCGGAACTTCGTCCGTTTGTGTACCTGCACGGGTAGGCGGGCGATCAAGTTTTTGGGGAGCGCATCAGCGCGACTACTCATTCTGCGACGTCTTCTTCCTGGTGGTGAATCGTTCGCGGGACTGCACTGCGAACATCTTCCTGCATCAAGCTTCTTCCTGCATCACGCCTTGATCGACTACATCGAATAGGCCATCATGACGACTGATGGTAACGGCGCCTCCGGTGTCTCCGGCACTGGCCCCGCCCGAGGGTATAATCCGAAACCTTTTCTGGTGTATTTGTTTCTGTGCGCTATGAATATGTTAATAGATGTTTCTGTTGGCTTATTCGTTAGCGAATATAAATACGTCGATGATAGATCACTCATGCTTGTTTATGTCATGTTTTATATGCTGAATTTCTGGATTAAAATATGCCGAAAATTGACTAGATGTTCAACATAAATACCCGCGCGGGTGCGGGTATGGGTAAGTTTCTATACCCGTGTGCGGGTACGGGTATCGTAGCGGGTAGAGTTATATCTATCAAGTACGAGTATGAGGTGGCTATACCCAGCGAGTATGTATTCGTTGCCACCTCTAAACAATACCTTAGCAGCTAGGACAGAGAAGCCGTGAGCTCAAAATGGAAGACATACCTCGGATGCAGACCAGAGACCAAACCGACCGACAAGGCGGACAAGCCATGCACCGCGGAGCACGGCTTGCATGCAGCTGCAGGCCCGAGCTCCTCTGGCTCGATGCCCGCGTGGGCCCCACCAGCCAGCCTGATGGGACGGCCTGTCCTCGGACGTCGGAACGAGACAAACCGCGGTCAGATCGATGGAGACGGCTCACGTTCTCCTCCTCCTCCCCGCATGATTCCTTGTTTCCTTGGCGCATTGGAGAAGACTGGCCGGAAGACTGCATGGCGGCATGCAGGGTGGCGCCGTCCGGAGCGACGGTCTCCGCGTGTTGGGATCCAATGCTGTCGTGGTGCGCGATCGTGCTGTGCCCTGTGCGTACGAATCGTTCGGCCTGATTGGTCGCCGGTTTCATCATGGGGCTACGGACTAGTGACGCGTGCACATCAGCACATGCGTGGATCCTGTGTTGATCGCCAGTGACGGACGCTGATTGGGAGGTTGTCACGCGATGATTGGGAGGTCAAACTTTCGCGCGAGCCGCAATAAGCAAACTGGTGGGATTTTTACGTGATTTTTAATATTTATTAGGGCATCTCCAATGGTCTGAGTCAGCTAGCTATATGCATGTACACATCAGCATATATCCTATGTGGAGGAAAAAGAGTATGCAAAAAAAATCGAGCCAGCTCTTCCTTAAGAGCATCTCCAATAGTGATTTATGAGCTAGCTCTAAGCATATTATTTCATATTTTAATAGAAGAGAGAGAAAAGCTATCTCTTGATCAAGAGCTAGTCTCATACACACATTCCAAGATTATGTGAGAGTGTCATCTGAGACTATTTATGTTATGAGCTATGTGCTAAAAGTTAGTACTATTAGAGAAGTTGTCTTAGAGCTAGTAACTAGCTCATACTGTTGGAGATGCTCTAAGGGCATCTCCAATGGTTATAGCTAGTAACTAACTATAAGACTTCCACATCATCTATATAATACACACTAAAGCTAGCATTCTAAAGAACTATCTATAAGGATAGCTATTTGATGCTTACATGCACACACAGAATTTATAGAGGCTGCCTCATTTGGCGTTATAGACTAGTGCTTAAGGAAGAGCTGGCTCGATTTTTTTGCATACTCTCTTTCCTCCACATAGGATATATGCTGAGAGCAAGTTTAATAGTATAGATAGCTGCTACCTCCAATACATTTCCATGTCATCAAAAAATAATGATGCAGCTAACTTATACAATAAGCTGGCTATAAGTTGTCTCCACAAGAGCTCTCAATCATTTAATACATACATGGGTATTGATAATTTAATACATGCATGGGTATAGCAGTTAGTTCTATTGGTACATGCATGGATAACGCATCTTTTCCTGTGCTATAGCCTGACTCTTGCATGTGAGCCGGCTTGGCTCTCTCTCTCCTTTTCTCTCCCCTCCACATAGGACTATACTGACATGGATTCCCTTGTAGCTAGCACAGTCAGCCTTATTAAACTTGCTCTGATGTGTACATGCATGTAGCTAGCTGACTCAGACCATTGGAGATGCCCTAAGCACTAGTCTATAACGCCAAACGAGGCAGCCTCTATAAATTATGTGTGTGCATTTAAGCATCAAATAGCTATCCTTATAGATAGTTCTTTAGAATGCTAACTTTAGTGTGTACTATATAAATGTTGTGGAAGTCTTATAGTTAGTTGCTAGCTATAACCATTGGAGATGCCCTTATAGTTATTGTCAGTTTTATTTAATATGAAATTATTCATATTATTGATGTAAGTGATAGAAAATATTTTGATCCAGAACTTAACTTAAGAAATTAATACTCGACGTGCCGAGGACGGCTGTACTGGAATATGGTAGACATATTTATTAAGATCGAGTCTATTAGAATCTAAAATGCATGCATTTGTTTAACCTAGGTACAGCACAAGGCGGAATAGCTAGGGTTGTTTTGCAAGATCGGCTTTGCAGGTTATTGACCCACATGATCATATTGGAATTGATCTCATAAACAATCTGATCATGGCGCATGACTCACACATGTGTGCTTGGGACTAATATATTTTAGACTCACAAAACTGGACTGTCCAATCGTGATTGGTGACATGGTTAGGACTCTCGGGATACCAGAAATAGGTGGGTCACTTTGTAACATCTGGAAGTGGAGTCTATAAATAGATCCCTATCCTCTAGTCTCATTATGCATTGTGAGCGATACCACAGATAAGGCAGAGGAATAGATGCTAGACAAAAAACCTCTATGAAATCAATCTTGGGTTTAAAGAAAATCAACACAAACAGCATGCATACAATTTGCCTATCTAATTAGGGTCAGTTCCACCCAATGTTTGAAATTACATCTACGTACAACCGTACAAGTGTAAACAACTCTTACCTTGCTAATGATTTGTGCTGAGGGTCGCTCTGTGGAGCAAATCTTCACTTGAACATCTTGATTCCAAACACGACCGTCATCTCATCCCCGACGCCATCCACCTCCGTCTCCTCAGTGTACACACACATATGTATATATGTATGTATACATGCATTCATACACACACACACACACACACATATATATATATATATATATATATATATATATATATATATATATATATATATATATATATATATATATATATATATATACATAAATGGGGCACTATGGTGTTTGAGCACTAAGACTTCCTGCCTTTGGACTGCTTTTAGATGTGTGTGTGTGTGTGTGAAGGTCTATTTTGCACTTCTTCCCTGATTTCAAGGTCTATTTTGCACTTCTTCTCTGATTTCAGCCCAAAAGCGTCTTTCTTGTGGATTTTGTATTTTAATTGTACTTTACAAAGTTTAAATGTGTTACATTTAAACTCTTATAATATGTACTTCGAATTTTTAAATTCACATTTTTGCACCCCCATTACTCAAATCCTACATTCACCACTGCGGCCAACCACCGCTCGATGCTCCGAGCCACCATCGCCCACGGCCAGTGTCGCTCTCATCGCCTCTTTCGCGCCTCCATTGCATGTCAATGGACAAGCTAGCTAGGGCCAGCCAATTGGCCAAGAAATAGTTATTTGATCCTACCCAGATAATTTTTTACACCAATTTAGTTCAAACAAAATTGTGCCAATGAACCAAACCATCGTTTCTTCTCATCTATTCCATTCATTTTAGGCCTTTAAATCGATCGAAAGTAATGCTCACCAGTGGCATGACACAAACATAGTTTTTTACACTTTGGTTGAGTTATGTTCTTATCGATTGGGAGAGTACTACTTAAATTATTTGTAAAATAGTAACGCAAAGTTTATTTCTCTATTATCACAAATCTATGAACAAAACAATTATACAAGTATTGAAGTATCAAGTATACAACTAAATTACCAAGAGTATATAGCTGTTATATGCTAAATAGTTAAAGGAAAAGAACGAAGGGAAATAAGAAATCAAGATTCAAGAATATATACCAGTATATGGTATACTAGTGCATGGTCAGCACCAAGCCACAACGCAGTTAGGCACCAGCCAAGTGGGCACACGACCACACCACGAAACTAGTCCACTGAAGCATTCCAGCAGCAGGCGCGCCGCACCCTCCTCGGCATCGGCCCTCATCATTTCTCTATTATTACAAATCTATCGACAAATTGTAAAATCCACTACACAAAATACAACCAAATAGTATACACAAAATACAACTAAAACGTAACATAAATAATTTGAAATATTGGGTTCAATATGATCAGTAGTGTAACTTGTCTTGCTCTGTATACTAGTGATGAGAAACATCGATGAAGTCGTACTCCTCGGAAGTATATTATAAATTTAGATGAATTTAGGAATTTGAATAATTTGATTTAGAGTTTGGATGGCAGAGAATGGGTCATTAGAAGGTTTGCCAGAGGAGAAAGTACAGAAAAGGATAAAAACAGGGTATTCCAAAGGGATATTCCTTTCAGGTGAAAAATGAAAAAACCGAACCTGGCAATGGGCCATCCGTATAAGTGACTGAGAGAAGGAATGAGAAGGAAGCAGAGGGGAACAGAGCAGAAGTGGCGACTCTGGGGTAGCGTCACCGGTGAGGGGTCCTGGGGAGGCGACGACACAGTTGACGGTGCACGGTGGTGGTTAGGGCGGTGGTAGGGCACGGGCGGGCGCGGGTGGACGGCGGTGGTGGTGCTCCTGTGACGGGTGGTGGAGGGTGGCGCGACCATGGGCATGGTGTGGTCACGTGGAGTGCTCCAGTGCAACTATAGGCTTAGGGGATGGCTAGAGAGATGGGGCAATGGTGTTCGGTGATAGAAATGGAGGTGGCGCTAATGGCGGCTCCCCACGACTAGGCATTGGTCGAATTGAGGCATTGAACAAGTAGAGGTGGTGGTGGAGATGGTGTGGTTGCAAGGAATTGGAAAATAGCTCACCAGAGACGAAGAGCAAATTCGGCTGGTTTTGGAGAAAGCTTCCTTCCTGGTGATTGACTGTACAAAAATCAAATTAACTTAGAGGATGGTTTATTTGGATGCTAGAACATGAGATGACGCGAACAATTTCATCAAAAACTCACTGGAGGGGGAGGTTGCAGTGGTGGAGCACGGCGGTGGCACAGGCGATAGCTTCGGTAGAGCAGTGCACAAAGGTAGGGGAAAAGTTGGGGATTGCAGAAGTAGACTGATGACGACGCAACTTGGCTCGGCGTTGTCATTGGCCAACTCTGAGGGGTTGGGGGTTCCTACCATCAGAGGGTAGGATAGAGCTTGATGAAGCCCCCTGGTGGCTTCGCCCCTGATGCTCGCCTAGTTAAAGATTTGTGCATCTTGTCGCTTAAACAAGGTAGCCAAAAGTCATTGCATACTAAAGAGAACCGACACCACTACTAAGTATTCCTACAAATGAACTGAACATGTTAGGTTAATTGTTTACTCCAAAGTCTCCAACTTGGGACGCTTACCTCGACAACAGTCGTAATCTAAGGGTGTGTTTAGTTGGTGGAACGAAGTTGAAGGGGATGGGATGGTGTAAGTTAAATGGGATGGTATAAGTTGTTTGGTTGGTTGGTCATATGGAATGGTACAGGATTTTGTTTGGTTGATTGTATGGGAAGATACAAGATAGTATGAGATGGTGTTTGATTGGTGGGATGGGATTGGCTATGGTAACTTTCTCTCTGGACGAGGTTAGTTTACCTCTTATTATTTTTTTCTTTTATTTTCTTCATTCCTTTATTGCTTTATTTTTCTCTTACCTCCTTTTTTTTCTTTCTCCTGCTTGCTCTTCTTCCACTGGCTTCAACTCGCCACCTATCCCCGTCGCTGCACCTCCTAACGGTGCTTCTTGTCACCCTTGCAACCCGCCCATCTCCCCAACGCCACCCCCAATCACCTGCCACAGCTGGTCGGAGTTTGCCTTCTTCGAATCCGTTGGAGTTCACCGCCTCGTGCTCGCCTTCTCCAGATCTACTGGAGTTCACCAGCAACATGGAGAGGGGAGCGGCATTACTGTTGTGTCTGCAAGGGAGTTGAGATCAGAGGTGTACAACAGCGCCATTCTGCACATGAGAGAGGCAGTCAACCGGCATCATTCTACATGCAAGGGAGACGGCTGGCCGACAGCTTGGAGAGGAGAGGCAATAGGCGTCGTTGTCGAGTGGAGAGATGGCAGGTGCGTGCGAGCAATAGGCGTCGTTGTCAAGTACGGGCATGGTCAAGGACGGGCATGAAAACTATTCAAATAGTCATGTACATGGTCAAGGACGGGCATGAAAACTTACTCGGGTTAGTTCTATTTCAAACACATTTGTGGGTGGGATGAAAATTTGTTGGGTGAATGTAACCCTGAATTTGACTTTCCCTGGGTGGATGTAACCCAGCGTTGATATTGGATAGATGTAACCCTAGTATTTAAAACTAGCATATGGTGAATGGAACCATGTAATAGGTGGGTGAAAAACCTGTATCGTTATAAATATTGCACACTTTCACTCTCTGTAATACAATGTGTTTTGGTTAAAGTGCCAAGTCATATGAATTTCTAAAGCAAGTAAAAGAACCCGAGCCTACCTTGTTGAATCTTGCATGTATAAATATTACATTCGATGTGTTGGCTTGCAGAACACTGTTACTTGTGCTCACCTTTGCCCACAAAATCACTCAAAATCTAGGAACCAAGATGGCTATGCTTACTACAAAGTCTCAGGAGCTAACGATGAAGAAAACAGCGGAGTTTATGATGTTTTCCCTAGTATTGGTTGACTTAGTGGTGATTGTGTGTACACATACTATCCAAGTTGGGTAATACCTATCGCACACAATTTTAACTCCAATCGCTTGTATGTGGCAAGATGTGTCCTAACTTTTTGCTTACTACTTCCGCTGTTGTAATAAAACTATTTGGCATGATCGGCCTTTATGTAAACTTGATCTAATACGGTCTATTTGAACCTGTTATATAATATTAATGAGTGATATGGTTTTTGTTATGTATGAAATAATTTTGTAATATATCTGTAAGTACTATCACTGACATAGAAAATAGTACGATGATTTTAATAAAGAATTTTGGTTTGATTAAATCCAAATTCAAGCTGTCGCAACTCGTAAAGCCGGCCAGCGTGACTAGACCACACTACCCTGGATCGGGCCAAAACGCTGAAGGGATCGAATTCTTTGGTCCGTGTGGCTACATGTCCTTTTTTTGTTTCGTTTTTGACCCGAGAACTCGGCCTAGTGAAGTAGTCCATTTAAAAATGGCCTTATTATATTAATCCAATGGTTAGGTTGACCCAATTGATCCATTTCTATGTGCTCACGTTTTGGAAGGCTGGATCGGTACGGCCTTCCTGCGTACGAATCCAAGACGAATAATAATCACTGGCAGGCTTATCTGGGCTGGCTGATGAGTTTTTCCTTTCTTTTGAGAGAGAGAGGACCCAGCACATTAGCCCAGTTCAGTTTTATTTTTCCCCTGAAGAACTCAGCACAAATTGGGCTGGTGCAAGCCGGATTTATTCCATCCGGCCCAATTTACCTGGCATTTCCTGCGGCTCGATTCATCCTGGCCCAATTGAAACCGTCCAATCAAGGCACGCAAGGTCCACGTGCCGCTTCCTCCCGCGTCCGAACCGAACACCCCGGTCTGCACGTGGTTTAGCCCCCTCGCAACCACCGGCATGTGGGACCGAAGAAATATTGCCCCCACACGACAGTGAGCCACTAAACCCACGGCCGTGAGGACGCGGGCGCCCAATAAAGCCGCACGATATTTTTAAGCGCCGCGTGGGGCAGAATTTTGGACGCTTTTGGCACTGTTGCTACTCGAAATTCCGAAAATAGCCTCTTCGGAAATGAAATTCCAACTCTAGCCCCCACCTGACCGCACCATTTAACCGCGTCGCGACACGTGTCCAATGGTGCGGCCGGGGAGCGCACCACACCTGAGTGGTGCGGTCCCCGACCGCACCACTCACTCTGATGTGACCATGTGGTGCGGTCGGGGAGCGCACCACTCCGGTGTGGTGCGGTCCCCGACCGCACCATTGACACGTGTCACACTCCCGTTAAGTGGTGCGGTCAACAGGGTGTTAGAATTGGAATTTTGTTCTCCTCAGCGCCATTTTTGGTATTTTCGGGTAGCAACAGTGTTAAAAACGTCCAAAATTCCGTGGGGCAGAGCACGTGGCGGGGCCCGCGAGAGCACGACTTAAATCCGCTGTCGCGCGCGCGCGGCAACGCCACGCCGCCACGCGTCCCGGCCGGCGATCACAATCGCACAGGCGCCCCAGGTCCCAGGACACGCCAGTGGCGCCGCGCCGCTCGTAGTCTCCGCTAATAATATCAGCCGACAGGTGGGGCCCTTTCACCGGACCGCGGGCGCGCCGGTCGCCTCCACGTGTCCGCGCGGCCGGAACGGACGGCGCGTTATGGCTCTGGCTCGTCCTCCCATTGCGCGCGCACGGCTGTCGCTTGCTGCGCGCCCTTTTCCGTTGCGATCTGCCTCGCTTCCCTTGGCGGTGGCTTTTTATTTGCTCGCGGCGCACGCGTCTCGTTTTGGCCTCCTTACGGTTGCGTTGCAGCGTTGCGTTGGTTCCCGAGGGCGACGGCGACGGCGATGCGGGTGGCTTGTTAAGCAGGGGAGGGGGCGAAAAAAATCTAGCTCGCGCGGCGGGGGCTCTGTTGGCGCTACGTCTCGGCCTTACGACGTACGCAGGGGAGGGCCGGGGAGCCAAGCTAGCTATTTGCGCGCGCTTGCGCGCCTGCCTGACGAGCATGGCCGAGATCTGCTGCGAGGAGGCCAAGTCGATGCCGGCAGCGGCGTCCGCGGCCGCCGCCAGGGCGCTCGCCAGAAGGCGCCGCAGGGTGGAGATGGCCGTGGCGGCGGGATTCCGCTTAGCCGGCGATCTCGAGCCGCCGCGGCCTGCTGCCGACGACGGTGTCGCCCGCGCCGGCAAGCGGCAGAGGCTGGCGTGCACGGCGTCAGGGTCGTGTCCGAGGCCAGCGGCAGGGTTTGGGTCCCGGTGGTGGCCGAGGTACGGCGTCACCTCCGTCTACGGCCGCCGGCGCGAGATGGAGGACGCCGTGTCCATCAGGCCGGACTTCCTGCCCGGCTCCTCCTCCGGCAAGCACCATTTCTTCGGCGTCTTTGACGGCCATGGTTGCTCCCATGTATGCATGAACACGTTGTTGTGTAGCTAGGACCAATCCCGCAAATGCGCGTGGACTTGTGCTAAGAGGATTTCTTGTACCAATAGGTGGCAAGGATGTGCCAGGACAGGCTACATGAGTTGGTGGTGGACGCGTACAAGAAGGCGACGTCGGCAGCGTGGAAGGAAGTGATGGAAAAAGGGTTCGCACGGATGGACGATGAGGCAGCTAGCTGGGCCGCCAGCCGCAGCGGCGATGACCCCGCCTGCCGCTGCGAGCTGCAGGCGCCGGCGCGGTGCGACCACGTGGGCTCAGCCGCTGTCGTTGCTGTTGTCGGCACCACCCACATCGTCGTCGCCAACGCCGGGGACTCCCGCGCTGTCCTCTCCCGCGCCGGCGTCCCCGTCCCTCTTTCCGTCGACCACAAGGTATATATGAGCTGATGAGTAAGTCCACACTCATCATCAGACCTCGCCGCCTTCTTCGTATACTTAGCTTAATACCTGTTCATCATGCCGACGGCAATGTTTGCGCTCGCTCTCATGCCTGGCTTTGCTTGTCGTAGTAGCGGTGCTTGCATGTGGGCTTGACTTTGCCAGGAAAAATTATATGGTGTAACCGTGAGTTTGTGTGACCCACAAATGAGGAAACGACATGTGGCATAAAGTACTTTAGCAGCACTGTAGTCCGTACGAAAAATTTAAAGTCAATCTGGTACTGTAGCAACACTTTTTAAAAATATTTTTCATACGGACTACAGTGCTATTACAGTATTTTATACCACGTGTTGCATCCTTGTTTGTTGGTTACACAAACAAAGCTGTATAACAGTTACACCATAGAATTTTTTTTTCTTTACCAGAGCTAGAGGAGGGGAGGCCGTATCCGTATGAATCTAAGAGTTAATCCAAAATTAAGAAATTCAACTGATTTTGCAAAAAAAAAAGTCACCAGACGTATATCAAATATGTAAAAAAAATCATATTGTAATATTTAAAACCATCTAACAACTTTTTTCAGTTTGCCAAACCACAGCTTGGATTCAGGCGTCTAACTCGGCAAATTGGAAAAAGTTGGATATGAGGATTCATCCGGTATACATTAATTTTATATCTAAAAACATTTCTATGGGCATGGCATAAGGAAGCCTGTTACCCATAGACCCAGTGAACATCTTGGACAGCCCATGCATCATCCTGGGCCAACAGTGGTCTAATATTATCTGGCTGCATTATTGCATTAGCTCAACAAAATTTTGCTAGGCCCAAACAAAGGGAACATGACATGACGTGAGCAATAGAACTGCAGAAGGCATGCTCCCAACGAGAAATTTGATCATTTGTCATTTTGAAGAGTGAACTTCGCAAAATTATCACTTTTAAAATTGGCTTCGTAAAAATACCATATAGTACATTTACCTCTTGATTACCATGCCATTTCCACCATTTAACTCATTTAATTTTTTTTTCTAATTTCAGAGGCTGGAAAAGACCTTTCTACCCTTACTAAGTTTTGCATACTCTCTCTCTTTCATCCCCCTCTCTCTTTTTGCCTTGTGTGCTTTCTCTTTCCTTTCTTAGGTGCGCACGTCTTCCCTTCTCTCTTTGTTTTTTTTATTTGCAGACTTCCCTCCTTTTTTGCTTGCGTGCATATTTTTTCTTTCTTTTATTTTGTTTTGCACGGTGTAGGGCTGACTATCATTGTATGCTTTTATCTGGTGTTTCTTTTGTGCACATGTTTTTCTTCTTTATTTTTTTTCACTATGTGGGCTGATGGACACAAGGATCATCTTCTCTCTTTTTTAAATTACTATATCTTGACTAATAACATGCGAGTTAGTAAGGGTAGAAAAGTCTTTTTCAGCCCCTGAAATTAGAAAAAAAATATGAAATGAGTTAAATGGCTCAAATGGCATGGTAATCAAGAGATAAATGTACTGCATGACATTTTTGCGAAGTCAATTTTGAAAATGGTAATTTTGCGAAGTCCACTCTTCAAAGTGGCAAATGATCAATTTTCTCAGCTCCCAACGCTATCGCTCCTTGTCCCCCGCTTGCACAATCGACCGCCGCCACCACTCACCAGTCGCCCTCCGGTTGTTCGTTGTTGCTCCAATGGAAGCCTAAGTTCCTAATCCCATTTTCTACTACGTCAGTTTGTCTTCACGCCTCCTTGGCTCCCTTACTCACCGGCCCTCAGCCTCTTCTTGCCCCACCGGCCGCCACCTTCCCTTCCCCTCACCGGCTGCCATCTTTAGCTCTCTCTGTCGCTGGGATCATGATGTGACTGCGCGAGGCCTAATATGTGTTGACCCTTTGCTTCAGAGCACTAAGATGCAAGGATTTGATCGGAGCGGCAGGAGCTAGGGAAATCGATATGTTTGTGTTGTTTTGTTGATTGAGAGCAATTTGCCTTGTGCTTTTCTAGATCTGTTTGGCCTTGTTCTTTGTAATCTCTTGTACGTATCCTTGATTCTTGGCGAGATATTTCCGTCTTCTTGTTTGGCTTGGTTTATTTATTCTTTGTGCTTATGGAATTGAGTAAGTATGGTAGTTTACATCATATTGATGTCATGTGTGAACTTGTTTTATGTGTGGAGAGGGTGGTGGAATGGCAGAACCATCACTACAAAGTGGTTCTTTTTAAGTAGTATATATAGAAGACTTACCCGTTTGTTTCAGCCGGACCGGCCCGATGAGCTAGAGCGCATCCAGGCGGCGGGCGGCCGCGTCATCTTCTGGGACGGCGCCAGGGTGCTCGGTGTCCTCGCCATGTCTCGAGCCATCGGTGAGCGCCGCGCGCTTTAGTTCAAACATTTTTTGTCCGTCGTCAAGAAAATCTGCGGTGCTTAGTGTCATCGTGTGGTGGTCGTGCAGGGGACGGCTACCTGAAGCCGTTCGTGACGGCGGAGCCGGAGGTGACGGTGACGGAGCGCACCAACGACGACGAGTGCCTGATCCTGGCGAGCGACGGGCTGTGGGATGTGGTGACCAACGAGATGGCGTGCGAGGTCGTCAGAGCGTGCTTCCGGAGCAACGGCCCGCCGTCCTCGGGGGGCGCGCGGGCGAACGGCGTGCTCCCGTCGGCCACTACGGGGCACCGCGACGACGCCGTGGTGAAGGGGGTCGACAAGGCCAAGTCCGACAAGGCGTGCTCCGACGCGGCCTTACTGCTCGCCAAGCTCGCGCTCGCGCGGCGGAGCTCCGACAATGTCAGTGTCGTCGTCGTCGATCTCCGCCGGGGGCCGTGATTCTTGGAGCAAAATTACATACTCCGTCATTGATTCTTGTTCTTTTTCCCTCTTCTTTTTCGCTTTTTACTACCACGATGTGCATAACTAAACTATTAAAGCTTCAATATTTTCTGTTCTCTGCTCACCAAATAAATTCAGGTTATCTATCAAGTGTGATTATGAATTGGTGAATCATCACAAGCAAACGAATCAGTGGCGGAGGACAGGAAAAAAAATGAGGTGGGGCGGATCGCCCGCCGCCCGCCTCCCGTCCGCCTCCGCCCGCCTCCCGAGTCCCGTCCGCCCGCCGTCGCGCTCGCCGCTCCCCCAGTTCTGTCGCCGCTGCGAAATTCAAGGTTTGGCTCATGCCACAGCTTGCCCTATCGGATCCTCCGCCACTGAAACGAATTGAACATGGTCTAGCACATGCATAACTTCAGTTCTTTCTTAAAAAAATCTTGCCTTCGGCGAGACTGAGAGCATTTCTGGGGCTGTGGACATGGAAGCTCATTCCGTGCCTCATGTAAAAGAGAGAACAAGAATGAAGAAAGCAAATTTCGACATGGAAGGAACGGTGCTGATTGATTCGTCGGACTGGACCGAGGTGACATGTCGATTGCAGATTCGATAACGCATCTCCATTCTAGACTGATGCGAGAAACGAACGAAGGATGGATCTAGGTGTCGAGCCTTCCGTCGTTGTATGCGTTTCTGACACAACCCTGTCATGTGGCCTGTCGAGAACAATAGATGAACCGGGCAAACATAACACGCATGATCATTCACTCACTCGGAAGCTTAAGCAGACAACTTTTATGTTGGAAACTTGGAACCGTACGTCTACATTACAGAAAGAAAGGTTGCACACACAAGGGCAGGAGAGTTACATGACTGACGATACACTCCAAATCACGCTCTTGATTACAGGCATGCAAGCATGCGTAACATCGCAAAGGCGTAGCTTATTTCTTCTTCCCGATGCCGTGGGACATGTTGTAGATCCCGCGACCCTGAGCGTGCGTACATGCACCAAACGGCCACCATCACATCAGCTGATCAGCCCAATGACATCGCAAGAAAAGAAGCCATTGAAACTAAGATTCAGGTCAGGAAGGAGTAGCAAGTACTTACAACGAGGAACATGCTCGAGGCAGCCAGGGCGAGAGGGATGGCGACGGAGAAAATCATGTCGTAGCGCCCCTTGAGGTACGTCGGCCTCTGGACGCTCTGGAAGTACCTCTGCTTCTCCACGATCTTCTCCCTCGGCCGGAACGGCGGCTCCGGCTCCGGCTCCGGCGACGACATGCTATCACAAGTTACAGCAAAAACTGCACCTGAGGATACTACTGCCTGGCTGTTCTCAGTCCCTGCTGTTACCAGATGTACAATAAAAGATCGAGGTGTTGGTATTTACATCGACATTACAGGATGATGATCATTTCTGCATTACAACGCAGAGGATTAATGATGTAGTAGCTGATGATTAATGGGAAGTAGATGGGACTGGGATGGACGAGAGTGGTCTTTTGAAAGCAGCCGCAGTTAGAGCAACCCCAACAGGGCCCTTACTTGAGCCCTCAAAACTCAAATTTGAGGGCTTGAGCCAAAAAACGAGCTCCAGCAGAGCCCCTACCAGAGCCCTCAAATTTGAGGAGGCCCTCAAATCACCCTCCACCCCTCATTCCTAGGGCCCCCTACTCCGGCTCTCATTTTTCAGCTTTCCTCGTTTTTTGTGGAACATTTGTGCTTCGTATTTGAATTCGTATTTGAATTCGGAATAAATTTGAATTTAAATTTGAATATTCGTATTTGAATTTGGAATAAATTTGAATTTAAATTTGAATGTTATGTGATGAACTTTGTGCTTTCAATTTAAATTCGGAACAAATTTGAATTTAAATTTGAATATTTCGTGTTTGAATTCGTATTTGAATATTCGTATTTGAATTCAGAACAAATTTGAATTTAAATTTGAATGTTATGTGATGAACTTTGTGCTTTCAATTTAAATTCGGAACAAATTTGAATTTAAATTTGAATATTCGTATTTGAATTCGGAACAAATTTGAATGTTATGTGATGAACTTTGTGCTTTCAATTTAAATTCGAAACAAATTTGAATATTCGTATTTGAATTCATATTTGTGCTTTCAATTTAAATTCAGAATAAATTTGAATTTAAATTTGAATATTCGTATTAGAATATTCGTATTTGAATTCATATTTGAATTCGGAACAAATTTTAATGTTATGTGATGAACTTTGTGCTTTCAATTTAAATTCGGAACAAATTTGAATTTAAATTTGAATATTTGTATTTGAATTCATATATTTAAATATTGTCTCTCATTGTGAAATCATAAATATTTTATTGTGTATTGTGCTTTTGTCCCATACATATACATATAGTGTGTGAGGAAATAGAGAGAATTGAGAAGTAGGGGCTCTGTTTTTAGGGCTCCTGCTGGAGTGCAGCCCAGAAAACAGGGCCCTCAAAAGTAGAGAGAGCCCTCAAATAAAAAGTAGAGGCCCTATTTTGAGAACTGAAGTTGCTCTTAGCAAGGCAAGCAAAGGATATGCCGAGTGGGAGCAACTTTAATAGGGGCTCAAAGTCTTCAGCTAGAAACCCCCAGAAAGCGCTGAAAAGCAAAACTCGAGTCACACGGATCTCCGTCCCAGAAGGTCGTCGACCCCACCACGACATTCTAGGCCGCTCCATTCGATTGGACTGTGGAAGTTCATAGCTCCCATTAGGCACAGACATAACTAAAATCTTGTGCTACGCAAGAGTAGCATGGAATGGAACCACGGGGTCTGAGACTTTTAAATTCGAATTCGATCACAAGATCTGGGACTTTTAAATTTGAATTGGAATGTGTCTCCTGTTTTGGTGGCGCAATATACGGGAGTAAAATTAGTATGCGTGGTTATTCGTCCCTCCAAAGCTGAAGGCCCATAGGCTTTGCCAAGCTTGGCCCAAAATTGAAGTTTGATGAGTAGCACAATATACGGGACTAAAATTACTATTTATTAAACTAATAAATCGGCAGTCTAAAACAACATATTCTAAGCACCAAATTAATCTTTGGACGGCGGACGACGTAACCAACGGCATGGTGCTTGGCCAATCTTGACCAATATAGAGCAGTTCAATATTCTATGTTAAGAATCAACCTTCCCAGCACCTATAGATATAGTTACGAATCGAGTAATTTTGAATTTAACATTCAACATAAACCTGCAAAAAATTTACATCGAAGGTTTGCAGGACCATACGAACGCGTATCTCCTCTACCCACATATTATGAATTTTTGATGCCCATCCTTCCACTTGGGAAGATTGGTACACCAGCACTCTCCCAAGTGCAATGGGGGCCGCTGATCTAGGCCATGAGTCTTTCTAATCACCCATCATCCCCGTCTAGGTATGTATGTTCTGCAGTAGTACAGGGTGGCTGATATATTGGGTATATATATTTTACTATGGTTTATGATTTTTAATTGTGTCTTATGGTTTTTAGCTGTTTAAGAGAGTACGGAAAGATATAGACTTGTATGCGATTTTAACTGATATAAATAAAATCGCTGCTGTATGTACTATAATTGACTTGTAGAACACGTCTTAAAAAAATACTTCCTTTCAAAATTAGTTACTATAAGAAGTATTTTATTATAAAAAAAATAGCTATTAGAAGATAAAAAGAAGCGGTACGGGACAAGGAAAATAACATTCACCTGGAACGTGTCGTTATTAATTCTTTTTCAGCTGAAGGCCCCCGCAGGCTTAGGCCCGCTTGGAAGTTGTGCTTCTCCGGCCAAATGTTAGTTGAGTTTTTTGGTTTTATTGGCGGCGGCATATGGGTTATAATTATAATTTATAGTTTTTAGTTTTAATATAAATATTTACATAAACAAATTTAATATCGATAAATAGTTTAAAATTGCTATTAGGTCTCCGTAGTAGAGCTAGAAGCGGGAACAACACGGGAAACTTGGACACTTCGAGATCATAAGCTGAACTCGAGTTTCTTCTTGCATTTCCTGAGAGAAGCATCTAGATCAAGGTGTCTAATTTCTTACAAGTTCCAATCATTTCCGTCAAAAGTGGCATCTAGTTTCATTTAGAACAATCTAACCTTTTATATTAGTAGCTGGGTGGGTTGTAAAGTTTACATAGAGCGCATGAAATCTAGTATCTGACTACTGTTTGGAACAATGCCACATATCACCGAACTATTCTTCTCAAAGTGTGGCAAGCTGTGTTTTTGTGTTTTTGTATCTGACTACTGTTTGAAAGCTGTGTTTTTGTGACGCCCAGGTTGGACTATCACGGCTTAAGGCAAAAGTTGGCAAGAGTTTTTCTATGACAAGTGGGCAAGGGGTTAGGAAAGTATGGTGCACCACAGCTACCACGACAAACCAAGAGTTTGGTCATATTATTGTTTTTTCGGTGCATTTTTGTAAGAATAGCATTCGTTGCGTGAAAATTACAGATCTAACGTCTCCACCGCACACCACTACTACAGAAAGCCTAATACTAGACGGACAATCACAGACGGTTTTGTCAAACCGTCTGTGATTGACACTAACACATACGGTTTTAATTTGGACACCGTCTGTGTTAGTGGCGTCGGATAAAACGAGTATCACAGACGGTGCTTACCAATGAACCGTCTGTGATACTAAAGTATCACAGACGGTTTTTATTAAAAACCGTCTGTGTTGTGTAGACTATCACAGACGGTTGTTGTTAAGAACCGTCTGTTAATGTTCACAGACGGTTTTTAACAAGAACCGGCTGTGATGTCTCTTTGTCTGTCATATTCTGTTCATGAGCAGAGGTTAATATATAAGTACACATTGCTTCTAATAACTTAACTACAGAATTACTGAGACAAGAGATCACAAATTAAAGGCAAATTTATTAGTTTCAATTAGAGGCAAATTTACTACAAAACTCGCACAAGTAAAGAGTTTCCCAGATTGTAATCTTTTGGGCTTCGTACGCTTCTTCTTCGACTTTGGGACTTGGAGGATCAGCCGCTGAATTCTCGAACGCCGTTAAGATTGCCCTTGTCCTTAGCACTTCCTCCTCCAGCCTGGGCAAATGATCAGCAGCATCCATAATGTCGTAGAGGATAGCATGAAAAGATTCCTCAGAATCTGCCGTTTTTGCTTGATCGGCAAGGTTATCCATCAGTCTCTCCAATGCGTGTAGAGCTTCTTCCGCTTTGCGCACATTGTAGAGAAGAACCAGGGTGAGGGATGTTTCCCTTTCTTGAGCGGCAGCGAGACGCCTCCGTCGACGGCGAATGATGAGGTCGAGCTGACGGATGCAAGAAAGTCGGGGAAGGAGAGTAGGGCGTGTGCGGAGAAGCTGCTCCAGATGCAAATTGCTGGCCGCCTGTGTAAGATTCCGGCCGAACAATTCGTGATGAACAGATGAGAGGAAGGAGATGATCACAAGAATAGTAGAATCCATATTGTACGTACGTAGAAGAGAACTGGATTAGGCGCGCATATTTAACCTTTAGCATCGTATACCCAAACATTAATGATATAGACGTTTCGTATAACGATCGAGAGACGTTAATTAGACGATCGAAACACGAAGCGTTCTGGCAATCGAAACACGAAGCGTTCTAGCAATGGAAACACGTGTGAAGCATTAATGATATAGATGCTTCGTATAACGATCGAGAGACGTTAATTAGACGATCGAAACACAAAGCGTTCTGGCAATGGAAACACGCGCGAAGCGTTCTGGTATGAAGCTTATGACAGACGATTTTTTTATTAAAAAATCGTCTGTGATAAGCTGGTTATCACAGACGGTTTTTAGTTAAAAACCGTCTGTGATAATGACTAAGGCATTTATTGCGCTGCTCAGACCGCATCTGTCTTCATTTCGATCCAGATCTAGCCACTGCTGCGCACTTTTTCACTCGGGAGGAAGCTAGGCGATTTCAGGCCAGTTAATTTGGTGGGAAGAGGCCAGTTATTTCGCTGCCGTTGGGTGCATCTCCCACAGGTGAAGGTTGACAAGTACGGTGTCACGACCGTGGACCTCCAACGTGTCGGGTACAAAGACGAACCATTCGTACTCGCCAATCAAGTTGTTCAAGTTTTCTATGTAACCGACCCGGCAAATAAGAAACGCCATGTAGTTCTTCATGGAAAAAGAAGAATTGTCGGAGTGGAGAATGTAGTGGACGAGGAGGAATACAATCAATTTGACGAGTTACCTCCTTTTGGAAATGGCATAAGGGTCGACGATGAACAACGTGACGAAACTAGTTACGTACGCATTGATCATGATGAAGGGCTAATTTTTAAAGGAAATAATTAAGCAAGTACAACAAGAATGTATATGTGAAAATATGTGACAATTTTGAGATGTATATGTGAAAATGTGTGATAATTTTGAGATATATATGTGAAAATGTGTGATGTAGTCAATTTTGAGATGTATATGTGAAAATGTGTGACAAAATGTATATGTAAAAATGTATATGTGTATTGGCATTTATGTATATGTGATGTACATGTGATGGTTGATATGAATGCAGCTGGTTGGTGTTGTATAGGGCTGGCAAAAAAGCTCAGGCTCGTGAGCCAGCTCGGGCTCGGCTCGGGCTCGTGAAGGCTTGGCTCGGCTCGTGAATGAAACGAGCCGAGCCGAGCCAGCAAAAAAGCTCGGGATCTAAACGAGCCGAGCCCGAGCCAGCTCGCGAGCTGGCTCGGTTGGCTCTCCAGACGGGCCGACTCCCTCCGTCCCCCGTTCCTTCCACTTTCTTTCCCCGGGCGGCCGGGCCCAACTCTTCCCCTTTTCTTCATTTCTTGCGCCTTCCGCCGCCAGCGCCTCTTCCTCTCCTGTCTCCTCCCCTTTTTCCCACCGACGCCTCAACGCCTCCCCCTCTGCTTCCTCTCCCTCGCGGCTCTCTCCCTCTCTCCTATGCCGTGTCGGCGTGCCGCCTCGGCTCCACCCTCTTCTTCCGGTTCCCCTCACATGGGCGCCGCCCCGGCCTCGCCGTTCGGGTTCGGCTCCGCCCCTGTGCCGCGTCTCCGGCCTCCGGGCGTCGCTCCACCGATGCGCCTGGCCGCCTGCCTCAAGGCCCTCAACCAGGCCTCTGCGCTACCCTACCGGCTCTCTCTCCTATGCGCCGCCTCCCCTCGCCGAGCTTTGCCGCCCGGACCGACCTCTCCTCGCCGCTCGGCTGCGCCTGGGATATGGCCGCCGGATCCCTGGCCTAGAGCTCGGATCTGGTGTTCTCTTCCTCAAGCCGGGGGAGTGCACCGTGGCTGCGCCGGTGGTAGCGCGCCGCCGCCGCCTCCATCTACGGTGAGCTTACTCCTTTCTCCTCTCTTACTCCCCTTCCTAGCTCTAACTAGCTGGCTCGGTGTGGATCCATACTCCATAGTGCTTGATGGTTTGATGTTCTAGTTGTATATGTTTGATGTCGATGAATGTATATGGCGATTGGCGAGTGTTCTGTGGGTGATTCTGGTGGAAGGCCGACTGGGGAGGAGTCGAAGACATTGTTGGCTCACGAGCCCTCGCGAGCTGGCTCGAGCCGCACCACGAGCCGAACCGAGCCCATAAAAAAGCTTGATATCCTAACCAAGCCGAGCCGAACCGAGCCTTCATTCCACCAAGCTTTCACGAGCCGAGCCGAGCTTGGCTCGGCTCTTTGCCACCCCTAGTGTTGTATATGAATGCATCTGTTTGGTGGTGGATATGAATGCAGCTGTGGTTATTGGTGTTGTCTTAATAACTACAGTCGCAAAGACTTATCACAGACGGTTCTGAACGTAGAACCATCTGTGATATCAATATCACAGACGGTTATAAGTTTAAAACCGTCTGTGATAGTATAACTATCACAGACGCTTATAAATGTAGAACCGTCTGTGATATTTATCACAGACGGTTCTAAGTTTAGAACCGTCTGTGATAACCTCCCTATATATACCCTCTGGCTAGGGTTTTCCCTGTGCGCTGCGCAGTTATTCGATCTAGATCTAATTAAATCCCGAGCCCGTCGTCGCCTCCGCCTCCCCGAACCCTCGTCGGCCGCCTCCCCGAGCCCTTCGTCGAGCCCGTCGCCGGTCGCCTCCCCCGAGCCCCTCGTCGGCCGCCTCCCCGAACCCTCGTCGGCCGCCTCCCCAAGCCCTTCGTCGAGCCCGTCGCCGGTCGCCTCCCCCGAGCCCCTCGTCGAGCCCCTCGCCGGCCGCCTCCCCCAAGCCCTTCGTCGAGCCCGTCGCCGGTCGCCTCCCCCGAGCCCCTCGTCGAGCCCGTCGCCAGCCGCCTCCCCCAAGCCCCTCGTCGAGCCCCTCGCCAGCCACCTCCCCTCGATTACCGTCTGCATTGTGAGCACTTTCTGTGATGGACTAGGGTTTTGAGTATTGTGAGCAGTTTCTATGATGGACTATGGTTTTGAGCATTGTGAGCATTGTTTACTGCAGTAGCTTAATTAGTTTGCTATTTGGTACATTGTTTACTGCAGTAGCTTAATTAGTTTGCTATTTGGTACATTGTTTACTGCAGTAGCTTAATTAGTTTGCTATTTGGTACATTGTTTACTGCAGTAGCTTAATTAGTTTGCTATTTGGTACATACTACATTGGTACATTGTTTACTGCAGTAGCTTAGTTTAATTTGTTATTTGGTACACACTACATTGGTACATTGTTTACTGCAGTTGCTTAATTAGTTTGATATTTGGTACATATTACATTGGTACATTGTTTACTCCAGTAGCTTAGTTTAATTTGCTATTTGGTACATACTACATTGGTACATTGTTTACTGAAGTTGCTTAGTTTACATTGGTACATATTACATTGCTTGTTGTGTTAGTATATAGTATAGGCACATAACCCCTCTCTCTGTCCACATCACCCCCTCCCTTCTCCCCCTTCCCTCTACTCCTCTCCTCTCTTCCTAACATTGAGCATCATGTTTCACTTTTCTTGCTTCCTCATCTTGTCATGTTTCACTTTTCTTGCTTCCTCATTTAGTAGCGGGACGGCCAAGATTAATCTTGTGCAACCCTACAATTTGAGAGCACAAATTAACCAATCAAGGACCACTCTAGTGTATATGCCACATAGACCTTCAAGGGGCATGAAGTAAGTGACACACTCGAGTGTTCCCATTCAATGAACCGGATACACTAGTTTGTGTCATTTGCTTCATAGAACTTTGTTTAGAGACCTTGTAGTAATAGTATATGCCGACTACTGCCGAGATGTGATGTCCACTCCCACAATCCTGCTTTTTCCTTCTTAAATTCAAGGCAATTTTATTACAAAAGTGCAAAAAAAAGATATTCCCAGATTCTTCGTGAGCAGCCGACATAGCCGACTTCTTCGATGAACGACTATTCATCTGCTTCTTCCCACTTCTTTTCTTCATCTCTGGTCTCTGGATCACGTACGCCAGTAGCGATGATTTCATACATGTCAAGTTTTATATGTGCGCGCGTTGATATTCCTATCGACAGGCTGCGCTCATCTCTACATCTGCATTGAAACAGCCGGATTTTGCAAAAATTCGAGGAGAGTTCATTTGATTTTTGTGGAGTAAAGTCGTAAGATCAGATGGAGAGTTCCACAACCCAGAATGATTTTTTATTGTAATTCTAAGTGCAAATGCAGTGTAGATCTTTTACAATTGTGTATTTGTTAATGGATATTTTATTTCAATTCAATGAATTGATTTGCGAAATGGATGCTTTATGTTTGTGAAATGAAGTGCGTTGTCAATTGGATGTTTTATGTCTGTGAAATGAATTGAGATGTGAAATGTATCTGAAATGAAATGAGATGTGTGAATTGTATATGTTTTATGTCTGTGATTATCTGCTTGTTTCAAAGGGCATGGCTAGCATTTCCTGAGGCTAGCCAATAAACAGAAATATATTTAGGGGTTGAAGGGATCATCACAGACGGTTTTTGAGTAAAAATCGTCTGTGATAGCTGATAATCACAGACGGTTTTTACTTAAAAACCGTCTGTGATGATCAGTATCACAGACGGTTTTTAACTCAAAACCGTCTGTGATTATCATCTATCACAGACGGGTTTTACTTGAAAGCCGTCTGTGATAGCTGATAATCACAGACGGCCCGAAAACCGTCTGTGATGAGCTTCGATTATCACTGACCCATGAATACAGATGGTTCACAAAACCGTCTGTGATGACGTTTTTGAACCGTCTGTGATGACCTTTTCTGTAGTAGTGCACCCACCACATGGCATCGATACAAGCGTGACATATTAGGGCTACCGCATGATCACCGTGCGGTGTTGCCAAGACTGCACAGCCACCGCACGGTGGCCACTATTCATTGTAATTAGTGTTAATTAATTCATAATTAACTAATTTATTTAGATGTAATGCTTATAGGAATTTTTAAATATAGCAAACGAGCTAAAAATTCATAAATATTTTTTGTGGAGCCTCCCGACACAGTGTACTTGCTTTTGTAAGTTTTCTATAATTCTATCTGTTATGAATTTGACTCTAAAATTCGACTGGTGCAGTAACCGTGTTCTAAAATAGCAGAGAAGTATTGGCATGTGCAGATATGCATTTATGGAACCTTGTCATTTTTGATAGCATTGTTTACCTGTTGGGCAAGTCAATTTTTTAGAATGCACTGCTGCCAAAAGAAATCCTCGCGTCCCCTTTTGATCAGCGTGGACAAGGGAACACTGATGATATTTGAAGTCCAACACTAGAAAAGGAAGCGCGCTTCGCGGCGCCCTACAACGTTGTTGAAGTGAGACCGGGGGAGGAGGGGGCGGCGGCGGAGCGGGGGAGGAGGGGGCGCGCGAGACTGCGAGAAGCGGGGGAGATCTGGAGGGGGGGAGAGAGACGGCGCGAGGAATAGAGGGCTCGGGGCGACGTGGATACCACAGGAAGCGCCCGCGCCGTCCAAAATGCTGTGGTGCGAGCAAAGTGGAGTAGCTTTTAAGGAACCTGATAGAGGAGCCCTGGAGCCTGCCAGTCCCCAGTCCCTCCGCCTCTCAGGAGCTAGCTGCCATCGTAGCGTCATCTCACGTCTCTTCTCGAGTCTCCTCCATGAGCTGTTCTCGAGTCTCCTCCATGAGATGATCCTACACGCACATACCTCCTTGTCGGTTTGAGGAATTCAGATGCCATGAACCCCAGCTCCATCGCTGGGACCGATTCTGCCTGTCTGTTTGGACCCCGCAAAAGGGCTAAACTCACCACTTGTATTTCAGAAGCTCTTCAATTGGTATAGCTTTGGTTACTGTTTAGTTAGCAAGAACACAGAGAATTGAACAACACCAGCACCTACTTTTCAGGCCTTCTTTTCTGAAAAGAAAATTTGTTATCTGAATTTAAAAGCTGGTAAATTTAATCATCACACTGCAGATAAGCTAAAGTCTGATATCTAGCTCTGAAAACTTATATGATCAGTAAGCTTAGGAAGCTGTAAGTGGTAAATTGTTGGAATTAAAAAAAATTGAATACAGATGTGAATATAAAACATCAACAGAATACAGAAGAGTATGGTTCAGTTTGCTAGTCAAAGCAGGATGCTTTATTTGCTCGGGAAAAGTGTTGATTTCTGAGGATTAGAATACAATCAAATCAGGTGGATAGGCAGCTGTCGAATGATTGTGATTTGTGAAAGAACGTGTAGGCCGCTAGCCCACAAGCTAGCCAGCAAGTTTAAGGTATCCAAAGAAGCAGATGATTCATTGATCAGTACAACCTTTTCACATGATCACATGAGACGAGATCATACATAAGCTGTGCAGTGCTCACCGTTCCAAGTGGCAACCTCAAAGGCGTTTCCTAATTGCAAGTTGCAACCTCAAAGGCGCTTCCTGATTTCAAGTTGCATCTCCTCGCTGGTTTGACGACAGTTCGTCAAGATTGGCCAGACGCCAAGATTCTCTCATCTCCATTTAATTGGAGCTCCATTGCAGTGCAGGATAAACTCGCAACTGCTAGCTTAATTAGCTGACTGGATCAGATCAATGGCTTGCAGAGATCATAAAACAATAGTACAAAGTGCATGTAGAGAAACTTATATAGATAATAGGTAGAAAATACCAATTGCATGGTTCGTGCAGCCCGGAGGGTTCTGTCCATCCATATAGATTACATGCCCCGACCAGAATTCATGACTACCAACTGTTTTGGTGGGTAGCTTAGAATGCTGGTCGAAATTTTCATGTAAAGCACTAAAACAAGTCATGATGCTAATAAGAAAGGAGGTAGTACACAGTTTGCAGCCATTGTCATAATCACAAAGATAGTCGACTAAAGTAGCAGCAGGTTCCTTCAATGCGAAACACCTAGTAATAGATGATTGCGAAGGCCTATTCACCGGAGGACGAGCTTGAGGCTATTATCCAATGGAAGCCTACGACACAGAAAACTATTAACTGATCAGTATAGTGCAGAAAGAAATATCAGGCTGATTTGTTTTAGTTAGCAGGGCTTCTACTTGGTTTTGTGTTTTACAAGTCATTTTCTTTAACTATATATCTGGCAAAATTAGCATGTCTTACCATGGTTCTGTTGTCTGGATTTTGTCTATAGGCACATGGATTACAGTTCAATCTTCAAACCAAAATATGTAGTCAACTAAAACAAAGCATTTTTTTCTTCAACACCAAAAGGTTAATGCCAAGTAGTAGGTGATGACACGGCTGGCTGCAACTGCGAAGACAAAAGGTGTATTCCCTCTCTTGTGACTAAGCATTTTTGTTTGCACTGCAAAGGGAAGAACATTAGAGACATGCATGTTGAAGAGGCATAGTGGCTACAATGATATTGCATGGTTGAAAGTTAATATCTGTCTCGTGCATGGAAACCCTAAACATATCATAGGTGTTACATAACATAAACAGATCATAGGTGTTATAAACCAGGATGGACTTGTGCTTGGCAACCAAATCATGAGCACACAGGTGCAACCTATAATCTTATCTTGAACACAATATACTCCCATGCAGCTATTTGAAAGGAGCAGCACTCAGATAAACAGACCAAGACTTAAGCTCTAGGTTGCTGGACAGAACAAAGTAACATACAAAACCAAGTCAGCTGTAAGTGATGTAAACTGAAAGTAGATCTATCAGATGAACCACTGCATCACCAAGGCAACCACACATATAAAGTAGAATGAGGAAAAAAAATGGACACCTATTACTCATAATAATCCATTAGTATGGGTAACAAGTATGAAGGAGACTGGCATACCTAGGCTTAGCAGTGTCATCTGCACAGCCTTCATCAGTGGTATCTCCAGCTTCATCAACGAATAGCTTCTTTGCAGTTTTTTAGTAGGTGATGCCCGCGTCCTAAAAGGTAGAACATCATGTTCTGTATAAATAAGGTTGATATGAAAGGGGAAAAAGGGGTGGAAATTCTGTTAGTGAAGACAACCTCTTCCTTGTACTGCTCTTTTGTGCTTTGGTTGTAGAGGAACCAGCAGGCATACTTGCATCAACTTTAAGATCCATAGAAATCTACAGTGAGGCACCCCAATAAGCGGTTGTAAGTATTCCATCACATTTTCATGACGAGTAACATGTGAACAAGCTCGAACAAACATGTTGTATGTAATAGACACTGGCTAATGAAGAGCCTACTGTAGATGATTGTTATATGAAACAGACAAAAACAGAATAAATTTGATAGCAAAGTTTACCCTATGCACATCAGTTGTATCATTGTCTTGTGGTGCTTCTGGTGGCTGGTCCACAGGTGTTGGTGGAGAAATGACAGGTTCTGAAGTTAACCCTGGTGAGAGCAAAGACAAGTTGGTGCTTTTCTGCGGAGTGATCTGCATATCATATAAACGACGCTATAGTAAGTCTCTTATATGAAAAAATGGATGTGAATTGTTGATGCATATGAGAAAAAATTTACCTTATCTTCTGTAGCACCCTTGCCACTTTGTGGTGTGAGTGGTGGTGAAGGTAAAGCCAAGGTGCCACCTTTCTGAGGAGTGTTCTGCATACTGCTGCTTGCATCTTGAGATAGAACAAGTGATGACTGTTGTGATCCTGCTGGTGACATTGGGAGAAGAGCATTTCCAGCATCTACCTCTGCAATAACTGCATTGACCTGAAAGCATACATTTCCAGACTCTATTGTGTTGTCTGAGAAGCTGACATTCCATATGAACACCTTTTCAAGAAGTTTTGTGATCTCATCTGGAATGAAACCAGTTGGATTTGTAGCAATGAGAGTATCAACAGACTTTTTGGTCAGGTGTTGTGCCATACGTCCAAAGAGAATAAATTCAGTGTCACCAGTTTCATCTCCAGCAATGACACATAGTTTGTACCTGTGGATAGGTTGAGCATGGATTAGCATTAGCAAGTTTAGTATAGTCCAAGGAAAAAATGGCTGGGAGACGAAGAAACACTATGTGAATATGTAGAGTAGTTTTGATGTGAGTAAATTTGATATATTAGTAGAATGAATTGTGAACCAACAGTTAAAAACCAGTATCAAACAAGGAATGAAGGTAGATGTCATTTGACCTTTGGACAGGCATGCCAATGGTAGAGCACTTGGGATTGATGCATTTGTAGGAGTCACCAAGAGGCTTGGCTCTATGAAGACATTTCTTGCATGAGTTGTACCACCATGAGTTATCAATTTTCCTTATTGTTACTGTAACCAAGAACTCTTTTTTCTGCATGAGAAGTAATAAGTAAGAAAAGAGGTTGGGCAGTGTGTGTCCAACTACTGATGTGAACTCTAGCAAAACACAACCTTGTTTTTGAAGGGATGAAGACACTTTATGTAAGAGATCTTCTTCTCCTCAGCAGCAACTGTAGGCTCACTGGAGGTCAGAGGCTGATTCCACTTAATCGGTTGTTGTACACTCCTTGTACTGATTAGTTAAGACAATGTATTGGCCTTTTGTTAGTATTAGACATAATATGTAGCACTTGCATCTAGCTAACATTTAGGTGAGCAGACTACCTGGCCATGAGGTTTTCTGCCTCAGGAACATTGGCATTGATATACCACTTGCATGACGAGCCCCCTGATAAACATAGTCCATCTGAAGCACAAGGCGGCAAGTTTAGGTGTCAACATTAACAATTAGTTTACAATACCAGGAATGGTTGACATACCTGCATAGTTCTTGACAAGAGTGCCAACAAATATTATAACTTGAGGAGAGGTCTGTCCATCTTTGCATAGTTGATCACCAGGGAATGATGTGGCCCGTTCACCCCAAAGCAAAACATTTACTGAAGCATTGCTGCTGTTTCAATGAAAATGAGTGTCAGCTTGCATTGAGTACGCGTGAGCAAGACTCAAATTATTATGTACTGATAAACGCGGGGACAATAATGGAGTGCAAAATGGCCTTTTTCAATTAACCTCGACCTGCCTTATTTCACTACCACACAACTCAAGAATAGCGATATATAACTAACCTCGCACTGCGTATAACAATAATCCTTTTTAAGCTGTCAGCCTGTCGACCTCTTGTTCGCTGGGATGCAACACTTGAAATTGAGGTGATTACTCCAACGGTATCTATTTTTAGTTGTAACAAATGTAGGCATCAGCATTATAAAATATTTGGGAGCATAAACTGTGTAAGTACACAAGCATACCTGTGTAGTGCTCCTTGTAGTCAATACGTGTATGCACTTGCTCTATGGGAGTAAGGGAGTAGGTGTACATAGGAAAAGCAGGTGGGATCTCAATAATCTCTTCCATTGAAGTCCACTTTGTAAAGTTGATCATGACATCATTTGAAACTGGATTGTAGAACAAGTTGGATTTCTTAACTCTGAAATATGTGATGTTGTAGACGCTGCCTTCTTTTATCAAAGGTCTGAAATCCGCTATCAGTTGCGGGTAGATCTGAGCATGTATGCTGTTTCCCTGTTAGAAACAGAAGGTTAAGAGTTAATAGTGCACAAAGCAATACAATGGTAGTTAGGAAGCAATACCATTTACTACCACTCACTAATTAGCTTAGAACTAACGTTTCTGTAAATTATATCCTGCAACTATTTGTTATTTTTATCCGATATGAATGAAGCCTACACCACAAATTCCAATGGTACGTTAGGATTAGTTTTGATTTAATAGTTTTGAGCTGACTTTAGTCTACATCGTATGTACCTGGTAATAAAAATGCATTTTCCTTCTTTTCTTTCTGTATGTGAATGGGAATCTGGAAAGGTAGGTTGCATCTTTATCGATACAAGACTGACTGTGTTCATACAGGCTGTTCTTAAGGCTCATAATGCCGTCATATCACACATGTGGCCTGGAGTAAAATGGATGGGTATGCACAAGTAAGAATGCATTGTTGTAACTTAAAGAACCACGCAATTTGAAAACATCCTCCAAAAAGTTCTCCTGGAGAGTCAATTGATTTGTACGAGTCAATTCTCGATGCATAGAATGTTACTCTATTCATAGTTAGTGCAGTAGTGCATGATTGAAAAAGATGCTTGCTGTTTATGTAAGTATGGTCAAATTGGGTTCCTAATATCAAATTTGAAGCATTATTCAGGACCTTTGGCTTAACGTATCATGCTGATTTACACAACTCACAAAGATAACTATTCCTTATTCCATGTTTGTTTATATGGCAGAGGGTATTCCATACCTCCTCGTCAATCAGCACCAAATCAGAATGCAGTAATATTGGCTCGTTCTGAGGATCACAGAAATCCCAAAACCTAGAGGCGCGAACGCATATGCGTTCACTGCAGTCTCCGATCATAAGGCTTGGAATCAAAACATCTGCCATCTGCAGGTATAGAAGAGTTAGAACAGATTTAACAATCATCCAGATCAGGGTAGCAAGTGGAAACAGGCAAGGATTAAAACTACCTTAGACCAAAAGATACAATGTGCATTAAGGTAGATGAATAGACAAAAACAAAAGCACAACAAACGTGATCAACCAACCACTGTCAAGTCATATTTACACAGCAATACTATGTACAGAGCAAAAAGCCATCGCACACAAAGAGTCCTAAGTCAATGCTGCCACGCTGGTGGCATTAAGGACCTCTTGGTAGACCACGTTCCGAGTCTACGAACCACATGAGCCATCCTCATTTTCAATTAAAATTCTAAGGCCGTTTTTAGACGTTGATCTTGAAACAGCAACATAGAGTTGTCCATGTGTAAAGACAGGTTTCTTGAGATAAAGGCCAACCCTGGATAGGGTTTGCCCTTGGCTTTTATTTATTGTCATTGCATAGCATAACCGCACTGGAAATTGCTTTCTTTGCAGTGTGAAAGGCCATTTTACATCTGTAGTGTTAAGTGTAATTCTTGGAATAAAAACATTTTCACCAACATTAGAACCTGTTAGTATCACACATTGCAGTAGACGTTGTCCAAGTTCAATAACAAGTAGCCTTGTACCATTACAAAGGCCCATACTGTGGTTCAAGTTTCGCAAGAGCATTACAATAACACCTTTTTTAGGACAAGCTTATGGCAAGGAAAATTGTTTGCATTTATGGAATTTAGGAATTCAGTAGGGTAGAGTACATCAAAATCTGGTATGTGCTCAGATGACTTTGATATTGTGTCACAACTTAGATAGTGTGTATTGTCTCCAGGGAGCATTGAGACAATATATTCATTTATTTCATCAACTGTGAGATTATTTGGGCAGACAATAGCACGCGAAGCCAAATATGCAGGATTTTGGTAATTTGCCAAGAAAGTTGGGTATACTTCAGATACAAGGGCAGCAATCTTGTCACCATCAGTACGGACCAATAAATCATCAGGTATTGTAATCCATGAAGCCTCACATTCCTCACCCCTTTTTACGGCAGGGATAGCACCGTCGCCAATAGCTAAGACCCACTCACTAAATTGTTCAAGCTCAGTACGTTCATTTCCTTGTAAGGATGGGTTAAGGAGTCGCATGTTTGTGCGCAATTTTAGGACAGCCACATGTTGCCACAGCTTAGAGTTTGTAATAGATGCACTAACTATGGAGGATCGCGAGCCTTTGCGCACAACTGGTAAAATTTGTCGGAAATCACCTCCTAGAACAACAGGTTTGCCACCAAATGGGAGGATAGCATTAGAAGGATCATGTTCAGAAAGGATATCTCGCATAGTTTTGTCTAAAGCCTCAAAACAACGTCGATGTGTCATTGGTGCTTCATCCCATATAATAAGCGCAGCTACCTGTATAAGCTCAGCAAGCATAGTACCTCTTTTCACGTTACATGTGCTAGCCTCCATTATGTCGAAAGGTATTTTAAATCTCGAGTGTGCGGTGCGTCCTCTAGGTAGTAGCAAAGATGCCACACCAGAAGATGCAACCGCAAGCACAATCTTCTTTTTGGATCTCAAGCTCGAAATTATAGCATTCCATAGAAACGTTTTACCCGTACCACCATGGCCACAAACAAAGAAAAACCCAGGAGATCCACTAAGAACACGCTCAGTTACCTTATCAAACACATTCCTTTGATCACTATTCAACTGCGAAACTAAAGACGTAGCATGCATCGATAACATCAAGGGCTCAGGGTCAAGTTCGTCATTAATTAGTCTATTTTCATTTATGCAAATAGATTGTGTTGTCAGCTTTGGTAGATCATAGTTATTTATGTTGCCACCACTATTAGCAAAGACGCCTGTGAGGTTCTGTATAAGCAAAGACATGAGTTGTTCTTGTGGAACAATAAAATTTGGGTTTGCAAGTGCATCTTTAAGCCTACGGTGTATATCGTCTGTAAAGTAAAGCCAATATTTATCAAACAAAGTACGAACATTACCGACAGAACAAAAAAGCACCACAGTGACAAATAGTTGCCTCAATTGATATGCAGATGCAGATACTATCGCCTCATCAAATAGAAGATTCCATTCATTATCGCTCTCAAGCAAACCACGTGCCTCACATGCATCTCGAAATGTATTATACACTTTGTTGTTAAAGGATCTTACATCAGCATAGTTCTTTGCACCCTTAACTATCATTAATAGCATGCGTAAGTAATATAGCTCTCCAACGGTTGGGTGCACATAGTACATACGACCAATTTTAGCGCAAGGTGTTCTCCTTCGCCATAATCGCTCCGAGGCATCCCAAGACCACTCTTTTGGGAATTCACAATACGTCAAGTGTCTAGCCTCTTCGTGTCTTGAATTTGCTTCGAACCACTCAGTTAACATCGTGCTTTTCGCTGCAGGGCTAGCTAGAAGTTGTCTCAAGTCAGTTCTAGGTTCATATCGCACATGATTCATACCAGGCAGATGCACAGCTAATCTCTCTACTGGAGGAACTCTGAAGTGAATGTCAAATTCAAAGGTACGCCATAGGGCTTCACACGAAGACAAAAATCTAGCATCAATATATTCTTGGATTTCATTTGGCGGTGCTAATTGCTGCCCAGGTGACATATTTGATGTCTTTGCAGTAACTTCAAAATAGACCTTTGCTCGATCACTTCCTTTTGTAACGTATTTAAAGAGATATTTGATCATGTTTGACTTGTTACACCACTCAACATTGATATGTGCATTGTATTTCTTTAGCAGATGCATATTATATGGAACAACATTTTTATTATCTAACTTGACCCCATTTTTAAGAACATAACTACCATCATTTCTCCGTCTATAAATTGTAAACCCGAAGTCGTCTATGATAGTTTCATCTTGAAAGGACTTAGGGAAATTTTTTGAACACTTATTATCTTTCATGCATGGACATTTTCTGTTATCATTGCCACATGGACCGTGCATCATGAACTCGTCAACTAAAGCATAGCCTAGCGGGTCAATATTGATATCGGGGATTTCAGCGCAAATTAATCTATCAATGGTAGAAGCATTGAACCCTTTGTTGGCATCAGCTAACCACACAAGGCAATGTATATGTGGCAGGCCACGTTTCTGGAACTCAACAGTGTACAGAACTGCATAAGGAAAACTAAACATAAGATTTATTGATAACAAAAACGTACTATATCAGATGTTTGCAGTAAGTACTACACCCTACCTGCAAGTACGTGACCAAATGTCTTGCCTTCTCTAATATCTGCAATGAACTCATCGACTTTCATATGGAATACTCGCACAATCAAATCAGAGCGATCACATGGCTGTTGCCCAGGCTGAAATCGCAAGGCATCTGCTATCTCTCTCCACTTGGTATTGCATGTGAAAGTAACAAATAGGTCAGGAGGGCCAAAAACTCTACAGATAGCCATCGCATCTTGGTAATTCATGACATGATATCTCCTTCCACCAGTAAAACTGGCTGGCACTATTACCCTACCACCAACCGAATCGGCACTAACGAGACCCTTATCAATGGCATCAGCTATCCCCTGCACTGATTCACATCGTAGATCTTTTTGGTGGTCTGCTATGAACTTTAGTCTAGACCCTTCAACCGTTGAATATGCATCGACAACTATTTGGTCACTCAGTCTGCCATAGCAAGTGAACGGGTTTGCCTCATTCAATCTGTAATGCATGTGACGCCTAACAAATTCAAGCATAGTGACATATTTACGACATGTACCATCGTTATCATCGGCATCCGAATATCTAATACCAAGGTGGAAACCATGTTCACCATAAGGAAATAACAACGGGTATTGCAAAGCCATGTAAGCTGGGTGCAAGCAAGAAACACGTTTTAGACCGTACTCCCTATCATGGACGAGGACATCATAGGTGTACTCATCAGCAGAGTAATCACCTACAATTATAGCAGCAATCTCACCACTTGTTGGTAAACTATACTGAACATCATGTCTTGTGTTGCAACCTAGTAATCGTAGTGTCACTTTTTGGTCACCATCTTGGTCTAGACGCTCTTTAGCATAGCGAAATGCTTTGACAAGTTCATTATGCTCATTTAACATACACAATAGAGACATGGCCACTTCTGGATCCGGTTGATCAGGGGATTTATCATCTGCTTCAAAAATATCTAATCGGTTTTGTTTTTCATGTTCAATGTCATATATATATAGCTGTGCAAATCTAGGTCATGTTCCATTGCGCGGTAGTAGGGTCCCAATACGATGATGCACCACCCCATTAATTTTAAAGACATAAGGTGCAGTACCGTTGTTTATAGTTCTATCAATAGCAGCACCTAAGGAGGTAAATGCGAATAGGGAATTGTAGGATCGAATCTGCTTTAAAAATCGCTTTGAGCGTGCATCACCGTCAAATCGTAGTAAGTTAGCTAGGACAGCTGGTGGTTTCTTGTAAGGTTTCAGATTAATTTTTCCTCCTTTACAGCAAAGGTTATACACAATTTTTCGTCTTGCGATAACAGAAGCACTTTTCACACGTTCCTGAAACCAAAAAACAGCGCCACAGTATGGACACTCATGTGTCGGGCCACCATAGTAGGAGCGGTCTGGGTAGGCATCTATAGAGACAAAATGGGGAAATAATGTAGTAGAGACCATAGCAAGTTCGGTTACTCTGCTACAACACAAAGAAAACAGATACACACCTTTCAAGGCCTCAATGTACGCCTTATCGAAAGGAAGTGCAGCAGCTACTGGCTCATAGCGAATGCGTGAGTAATGGCTGTAGGATCTCTTACAACGTATCCTATCACGTCGACGCTGCCTATTTGAAGCAGCAATCTTTGTATCAAAGTCCATCAAGGACCTACCCCCTGTTTAACGTAAAGTTGGGTGCATTAATTGTTAGTTGGGTATATCTCTCTCTACAAAGTAGTAATTGCGCAGATTAGACTCACTTGTTCTATCGTAATCATCCGGCAATTGATCTGACGGCCACGGCTGGCTAGACATGCTAGGTTCACCAGCTATGCACATGGGCTCATCACCAGTGGCAAAACCTAATCCAGTTATCTCCATTACTAATAATAGAACATGATAGCTAAGCAAAGTCTGTCGCTTTATACTAACAAAATCAGTTATGGCTGTACAACCGACCTTGTGCAATTGCAAGATGTCTTTTTTGTCTTTTCGCACGACAACGTGTAACTCTCTCACATAGAGGACTACCCATGAGAAATCAGACTGCACACCACTAAAGAGTCACACAACTAATACAAAAAATAGACAAGCAAGTAGGGCAGCACAATATGGAAGCATGCAGTGAAGATACTTAAACAAGAAAATCATGAATCCACAATCGATCACCCTTAAAGCATATAATCACTGTAAGAGTAAAAAAGCTGCAGCAAGCAGAGAAGGCAAACTTACCCTCACAACACCCTGTAGACGTACACAAGAGAGGAAGCAAGGCTACGGTAATGGGCAGCAACAATTGATCACTCCAAGATAACTGAAAATAGAAAGCAAAAAATCTTCTCTCATCAACGGTTCCCTATAAAATAGGTCCAATGCAATTGCAATCTTGTAGTCTTCTTAAAAAATCTAGCAATAGTCTGAAGACTTACCCAGAAGCACCAGACACCTCTTCTGAAATTCTGGACAGCAAGCTCAGATTCGTGGATAGCCTGAACGGATCTTTCCTTGTATGTCCTTCACTAACGCCCTAAGAAAGGAAGCCATTAAAATTCAAAGTTAATCGGTAGGTAGAGGTAAACCAAAACATGAAGGCATGAAAAGACACACCATCTACGAAAACCAGATAAGCAGGGAAGTGCTTAGGAAGAGGAAGGAAGTAAGAGGCTCTCTAGAGAGATCCTCTGTCTATAAGAACTACCAGAGAAAGTGAAATAAACATGTGTAGAGAAATGTCAGAGAATAGGCTACCACTATTCAATAACAAGATTAAGAAGAGAGGTGCCTAGGAAGAGAAAGGAAGTAAGAGGCTCTCTAGAGATATTCTCTGTCTATAAGAACCACCGGAACAAGTGAAAGAACCACATCTAGAGAAATGTTAGAGAACAGGCTACCATTATTTATGCTAACTACTTATGTCAGAGAAAGATAAGAAGAAGAAGAGGTAAAGGGAAGGCACACCTAGAAAGGTAAGAAGAAGATAAGGTAAGAAGGGAGCCTGTGGAATGAGAAGCGAGGGCAAGAACTAAGAGATTTTCTCATCGCAGAATAGATAAGTAAAGAAAGTACAATTAGAGAGAGGTAAGGAAAACCATGAATCCACAATTGATCATTCTTAAAGCATATAATCATTGTAGGAGTAAAAAAGCTGCAGCAAGCAGAGAAGACAAACTTACCCTCACAACACCCTGTAGACGTACACAGGAGAGGAAGCAAGGCTACGGTAATGGGCAGCAACAATTGATCACTCCAAGATAACTGAAAATAGAAAGCAAAAAATCTTCTCTCATCAACGGTTCCCTATAAAATAGGTCCAATGCAATTGCAATCTTGTAGTCTTCTTAAAAAATCTAGCAATAGTCTGAAGACTTACCTAGAAGCACCAGACACCTCTTCTGAAATCCTGGACAGCAAGGTCAGATTAGTGGATAGCCTGAACGGATCTTTCCTTGTATGTCATTCACTAACGACCTAAGAAAGGAAGCCATTAAAATTCAAAGTTAATCGGTAGGTAGAGGTAAGCCAAAACATGAAGGCATGAAAAGACACACCATCTACGAAAACCAGATAAACAAGGAAGTGCCTAGGAAGAGGAAGGAAGTAAGAGGCTCTCTAGAGAGATCCTCTGTCTATAAGAACTACCAGACAAAGTGAAATAAACATATGTAGAGAAATGTCAGAGAATAGGCTACCACTATTCAATAACCAGATTAAGAAGAGAGGTGCCTAGGAAGAGGAAGGAAGTAAGAGGCTCTCTAGAAATATTCTCTGTCTATAAGAACCACCAGAACAAGTGAAAGAACCACATCTAGAGAAATGTTAGAGAACAGGCTACCATTATTTATGCTAACTACTTATGTCAGAGAAAGATAAGAAGAAGAAGAGGTAAAGGGAAGGCACACCTAGAAAGGTAAGAAGAAGATAAGGTAAGAAGGGAGCCTGTGGACTGAGAAGCGAGGGCAAGAACTAAGAGATTTTCTCATCACAGAATAGATAAGTAAAGAAAGTACACTTAGAGAGAGGTAAGGAAAGCATATAATCATTGTAAGAGTAAAAAGATGCAATAAGCGTAGAAGGCACACATACCCTCACAGTATCCCGTTGATGCACAGAAGAGAACGAAGCAAGGCTGTAGTAATGGACAACAAAAACGTTTTAGGCTACTGGAAAAACAATCTCACAAATGTATGCACAGTCAATGTCACTATATCTCCCACTACATACCAGGTTCCTGGATGTGGTCTCAAAAATGTCAGTCTACGAACCCACCTCCATGATCAGTCCACGATCACTCCATGATCACCAGAAGAAAACTCAGGCTCTCTCAGAGGACCTGCAGTTTTAGCACAAACAGCACATCAGGGATACACGAGTAAGATTAGAACAACAAATATCCAAGACTGCAGAGTTACAAATCATAAGGACATCTGTAACAAAAAGTATATGTATAGCAAAACACTCTGCCAAAAATGTAGATCAGCTTGTCAGAATAATGTATATGGACTGGAAGCAAGTCCTGAGAAGGGGCCTTTGTTGGGGGGTTGGAATGGAGATGAAATTAAATCACATAACTGATAGATGGCTTTCAAGGAAATGAGAGATGAGAATTGTTAGCTGCAAAGAACCTATTGTATATATGATGAAGATAATTGATCCATGGACTAATTTATGTTGCCGTATCTACTGAGCAAGCAGCTTTACACAATACACAGTTGATCTTAAGCTTGATCAAGAAAGTTCTTGGCTCTCTTGGCTACTGATCAAATCAGGTTGACATAGTTCTTTGGATCCAGTGGTGTTCTTTTGATATGTAATTTGTAGCGATAATTAACTGGACCCAAGAGAAACTGGAAAGCTCAGATGAGGTAGGAGCAGTTTTTGCTAGCGAACAGCTGTGGTCTCTCTGTTGGATATCTAAAATTTTCCTTTTAGATATCCAACAGAGAGCCGTTGCATGTGCATTGAAAGAGGGAAGCATTTTTCACAAGGCTGACAATACTTGCTTTGCTTCCGCCTGTTGCATTGCAGTTTGGAAACCATCGTAACTATGTCACATTCTCTTTCTATAGGTTAGTTACTGTGGAAATGATGTGGACTGCAGACGTCTACTACAACTAATCCACTTTGGAGAGATGTTTGATCCTTCACGTTGTGCAAAAACATGTGACAATTGCTTGAAAGAATTACGATGGATTGAGAAAGATGTGACCAACATTGCTAGGCAATTGGTTAGTGGAATCAGTACAGGAACAAGATGTAGACGATCCCGAACTAACAGTAAGCACAAAATTAGTGGAGGCACAAGATCTAGATGATTCCGAACTAATACCAAGACAACATGGACCAGATCTATGCCTTTTTAACACAAACAGCAGGCAAAAAGTTCACATAAGGACCAGATCTGTTCGATTGAACACTCACTAAAATCAAGTAAAAATTGCTAGAGCATGAGACCTTAAATAGCTAATTTCCAACGGGGAGATGCAAGATGGGTAGAGGGAAAACCTACCCCGTAGCGCATCGGAACCCGCCGGGCTAGGGTTCAACAACAGCAACGGGAAATAAGCACGAATAGCAATGTTCATGTGCAACAGCCAGATATACCAACGTCCATTACAGATCAACTACATAATCTGGTAATCTCAGCAATTAGGGTTCCATACCTTCAAGTTTGGGGGGAGGAAGGCGCACCCAAGGTGAGGGATGCAGGAGCGGAGGCAGGGATCCCGTCCTTGTCGCCGTCGGCCGGCCTCCCGCAGGCCCCCGTCGCACGGTCGCCTGTCTCTCCGGCCCTCACAGCCAGATCCACCTCGACCCCGCCCGATCCGCAGCACCGGTGCCTGCGCAAGGGGGATTAGGGTGGGACGGGCGAAGGGAATGGCAGGCGAGACGAAGGGGAAGGGGATTCAATCTAGACAGGTAGATAAAGAAGGGGGAGTTTGGGGGGAGGAAGGCGCATCCAAGGTGAGGGAGAGGAACAAACTTGGGATGGAAGTGAGATGCAGGAGCGGAGGCAAGGATCCCGTCCTTGTCGCCGTCTCCTCGCGATCTCGCCCAAGGACCTGCAGTTTTAGCACAAACAGCACATCAGGGATACACGAGTAAGATTAGAACAACAAATATCCAAGACTGCAGAGTTACAAATCATAAGGACATCTGTAACAAAAAGTATATGTATAGCAAAACACTCTGCCAAAAATGTAGATCAGCTTGTCAGAATAATGTATATGGACTGGAAGCAAGTCCTGAGAAGGGGCCTTTGTTGGGGGGTTGGAATGGAGATGAAATTAAATCACATAACTGATAGATGGCTTTCAAGGAAATGAGAGATGAGAATTGTTAGCTGCAAAGAACCTATTGTATATATGATGAAGATAATTGATCCATGGACTAATTTATGTTGCCGTATCTACTGAGCAAGCAGCTTTACACAATACACAGTTGATCTTAAGCTTGATCAAGAAAGTTCTTGGCTCTCTTGGCTACTGATCAAATCAGGTTGACATAGTTCTTTGGATCCAGTGGTGTTCTTTTGATATGTAATTTGTAGCGATAATTAACTGGACCCAAGAGAAACTGGAAAGCTCAGATGAGGTAGGAGCAGTTTTTGCTAGCGAACAGCTGTGGTCTCTCTGTTGGATATCTAAAATTTTCCTTTTAGATATCCAACAGAGAGCCGTTGCATGTGCATTGAAAGAGGGAAGCATTTTTCACAAGGCTGACAATACTTGCTTTGCTTCCGCCTGTTGCGTTGCAGTTTGGAAACCATCATAACTATGTCACATTCTCTTTCTATAGGTTAGTTATTGTGGAAATGATGTGGACTGCAGACGTCTACTACAACTAATCCACTTTGGAGAGATGTTTGATCCTTCACGTTGTGCAAAAACATGTGACAATTGCTTGAAAGAATTACGATGGATTGAGAAAGATGTGACCAACATTGCTAGGCAATTGGTTAGTGGAATCAGTACAGGAACAAGATGTAGACGATCCCGAACTAACAGTAAGCACAAAATTAGTGGAGGCACAAGATCTAGATGATTCCGAACTAATACCAAGACAACATGGACCAGATCTATGCCTTTTTAACACAAACATCAGGCAAAAAGTTCACATAAGGACCAGATCTGTTCGATTGAACACTCACTAAAATCAAGTAAAAATTGCTAGAGCATGAGACCTTAAATAGCTAATTTCCAACGGGGAGATGCAAGATGGGTAGAGGGAAAACCTACCCCGTAGCGCATCGGAACCCGCCGGGCTAGGGTTCAACAACAGCAACGGGAAATAAGCACGAATAGCAATGTTCATGTGCAACAGCCAGATATACCAACGTCCATTACAGATCAACTACATAATCTGGTAATCTCAGCAATTAGGGTTCCATACCTTCAAGTTTGGGGGGAGGAAGGCGCACCCAAGGTGAGGGATGCAGGAGCGGAGGCAGGGATCCCGTCCTTGTCGCCGTCGGCCGGCCTCCCGCAGGCCCCCGTCGCACGGTCGCCTGTCTCTCCGGCCCTCACAGCCAGATCCACCTCGACCCCGCCCGATCCGCAGCACCGGTGCCTGCGCAAGGGGGATTAGGGTGGGACGGGCGAAGGGAATGGCAGGCGAGACGAAGGGGAAGGGGATTCAATCTAGACAGGTAGATAAAGAAGGGGGAGTTTGGGGGAGGAAGGCGCATCCAAGGTGAGGGAGAGGAACAAACTTGGGATGGAAGTGAGATGCAGGAGCGGAGGCAGGGATCCCGTCCTTGTCGTCGTCTCCTCGCGATCTCGCCCAGATGCGGTGCCCACAGCCAGATCCACCTCGACCCCGCCCGATCCGCAGCACCGGTGCCTGCGCGAGGGGGATTAGGGTGGGACGGGCGTAGGGAATGGCAGGCGAGACGAAGGGGAATGGGATTCAATCTAGAGAGGTAGATAAAGAAGGGGGAGAAATTTACCTCGAGCTCCACACCAGGCCGATAAGACAGCACGGCCATCGGCAGGAAGGGCTGGCCGGCCGGCCGCGCACGCTCGTACGGCGGGGGAGAGGCACCGACTGACACTATTCCGATGCGACGGAGGCCGCGCACGCTCGTACGACGGGGGAGAGGCGCCGACTGACACTGTTCCGATGCGACGGAGCGGACGCATCTGGGCCAGAGCGTATGACGAATCATTGGCTAAGACCTAGAAATTTTGCTGTTGGAGACAACACGCCGCATCGCACATCCACGCGCCGCGGGGTGTCAGCCCGCGCACCGCCCCAACTGCTCAACACGCCCCATCTTGCTGCTCGCCGTGGCTGCAGAGGGCCCCCGCATAAACATGTCCCACCAGTCATAATGCCCGCCGAGGTCGGACGCGCGCACGAAACACCCTCGCCACGCGTCAACAAACCAAGGCACGAGAGGCTCCGCGAAACGCTCCCGTGCAAGGAAAGGGGAGTAAGTTTTAAGGAACCTGATGTGTTTCATCTATTCTGGGATTGAAGATGCAAGGCGTAGCAGCTGGGCTATGGCATACCGTATGTACATCCGCAGATGGTGATGTATATTCCTTTGGACGTAACCAGTTTGGGCAGCTGGGAACTGGATCAGATCAAGCTGAGGTAGATGGGGTGCAAATGAAGCGGATACAAACGGATATTGCTCATTCCGTATCTTTTTTTCATATTTTTTTTGTCGAAGTCGGACACGGATAGTACCGAATATGAATGTGGATATTCTCGGTCACGAATACGAAGCGAATACATGCCGCTCCGAATACGGTTGGTTTTGGTCACGAATATTTAATTGGATAATGCGCCAAAACAAATTTCACATGGTGACAGGGACAAGTTAAGCAACTAGTAAAATCTAGCTAGCAAAGTAGCAAGTAAATGACAGACGCTAGTTAAACAAGTAGTAGCTAACAAACTACATGTCACATGGTTCAAAAGTACAAATTTTCATAACCAAGTAGTCAAGTACATCATTAGTTCATTTAACTTCATTACATTTAGCAAATGATTCCACAAGGGCAGGTATCCAACTCCGTTTCCGTATCAGGTACCTATCCGGTAACTATCCGGAAAAATACCCAGATAGTTCCGTATCCATCGGATAATGCATTTTCCGAATCCGTTTCCGTATCCAATAAAACGTTTGGATATTCAAAAATTTATTTCGAATTATATCCGAATTAAAACGGACGGACGGACAATCGGGAAATATCCGCTCCATTTGCACCCCTAGAGGTAGAGCTTCAATCTTTATGGCACTTCATACTAAGCTAGGACTTAGGCAGTGCAGTACCTTGAGTTAAAAGAGAATCAAACTGTTGATAATCTCTTATCCTTCCAATAGCGCATCACTACATTGACATTTATGCATCGTAGAATGATCAGTTGACATCAGGGACATCAATATGCAGTCTGTTCCAAAGTTAGTACAAGCCTCAGCCTTGGAAAATAAGAACGCGAGAGGTGTTTCGTGTGGAGGCCGTCACACCGCAGTTATTTTTTAGATAATGGAACTAAGTTCTAGCCTCTACCATTCAAGGATGATACACAGCTGAGAGTTATGTACAAACCAAAGCCATAAGGCTCCCACTCTTACATCCAAAAACAAGGAAATAAAAGCAACAAGGTTCAGCCCAACCAGGACGAACAACTACTAAAATGGAAAAGAAGTAGTACTAGGCTTCAATTCGATTCCAAAAGCTCCATCCAAACTTTTTGAAGACCGCCATAATCAATGTCAACAACTTTGTTGGATTGGTAGTGTCTTGACCTATTGAAATATCCTGCTTTATCGCAATAAGTATTTATGGTTACATTGTCACATTTTACCCCTTCTTCCAAGTTTCCCCATTGTCCATTTCCATAGAATCAAACGAGGGCTTCTTAAAACTTGCAATGCATTTCGAAGATAAAGGCGAGGTCTTCTGCTGGGGCTGGAACAAGTACGGTCAGGTTGGTCTGTTCTTTTCAGCTTTTAAAAATTATTTTTTTTAATTTTTTTTATAGTAACTAGATTTTAAACGAAGTATCTTTTCAAGATACGGTTTACTAGTTAATTGTAGTATATTTTACCGACTTCATTTATATCGGCAAAAATCATACGTGAGTTTCTGTTATTCTGTAATCCTCTCGCACAAACAGCCTAAAAACCATAAGCCGTAGCCACAAACTATAAATCACAGTTAAAAAGAACAGACCGGGATTTCCCTTTTCCTGTTCATATTTGTGACATGAACTCATCGAGCCATATCTGCCCTGATCAACTCGGTTTCGGCTTCTGGCTTATTTTTCACTATTCATAAGTTTCGTCTTTTTCTGAACTTTTGGCTTTTTGTTGAGTTTTTTTGCCGGTTCTTTTTTTCCCGTATTTATTTGTATTATACGTAATGGGCTAACATATTTTTTATATTTTTAAATTTTTTAAATTTAATTATGCTAAATAAGCCTCTGTCAGCTACAGTGCTTTTTTCAGCCAGCTACAGTGTTTTCAGTCATAAGCCATGAGCTTTTCAGCCGAACCAATCACCACCCTGAAACATTGAGTTGTGCCAACAGCTCGGCTTGGGCGACGCGACTGACAGGAATGTACCATGCCGTGTACCACCTAATAAACGTTTCATGTGGTTGGTGGCACCGGCGGATCCAGCATGGGGCATGGGTGTTCAGCTGAACACCCAAATTTTTTTATAAAATATCAGGTATATAATAGGTATATTAAATATATATATATTATTAGTTGTGTTAAAACTATATTTTATATCTGCAAATAAATTCTGCCCGCACTTCTCGTATCTCGCGCGCAGCCCATGTAATACATTAGACCCATTTTTCTTTCTACCTCAGCTCTCCTCACGTACAAAGAGGTAAAGATATAAACAAAATCCTAATATTTGTTCTATTTCTCATCTTGTGGCTGTCTGTGTGGGAGGCGGCTTCAGCCTTTGAGTGACGAGTGGGCGGAGGTGCAGGCTAGAGGCGAGTGACGACTTGCGGACGCGGACGTGGTGCCATGATGTGACGACAATCATGCGTGAGGCGGCGCGTGGACAAGGTGAGCGTGTGGCAGCGCGGACGAGCAGAGAGGTGTCACGGGCAAGCGGGCAGTGGCACAACGAATAAGAAGGTAGGGAGCAGCGTGGTAGCCGGGAGGGAGCGTGTCATTGGGAAGTGAGTAGCACTTCCAACTTATTGCCATCGTCCTCTCTTCAGATCTAGGTGTGCTCTATCCTACTCTACTTATTTTCTTTTTTGGTCTGTTTTGCTCCATGAAAGAAACATACAATTTCCTCTTAGATGGACAGTTCTTACTTATAGGAAAATAGCAAAAAAAAGGCAAGATCAACAAGATATACAACTCTCATTTATCTCTATAATTTGTTGTTTAATTCATATAATTATGCTCGTCTTATGTTGCCCATTTTCTCATAAGAAATCATTAATTTCTGTAATTTATGTATTTTTATTATATTTACATACATGTATCGTTGTATCGGTGTTTGGGGGGAGACGGTGCGCTGCGGTATCGACATATTCGAGCAACTTAACTTCAAAATCTGAACACCCATTCTAAAAATCCTGCGTCCGCCACTGGTTGGTGGCACACATTGGCGCTCGCGAAATCTCCTACTTGACAAAGATGTCTGCTTTCAGTTTTGCTAGGGAATTTGGTAGGTTTGCCCATGCTGCACCAATGTACATACGTGGCAGTGCTTACAAAATCATTCTTTCCATCGTCTTCTCAATATGAAATGTAAACAAGCTTGTGTTCCCGTCCGTAGACACCAGAGTAGTGAGACTAGTAAATTAGTAATAGCCTCTGTACACTTCAGTACTTTGCTGGAAACTACGGTGAGCTTTAGACTGATGTTATACACAGTTGTGATATAAGGAAACTAACATAGAAACTTCGCAGTGCTTCATGTCACGACCAGCGCTTATGTTTTCCGCTATAGCAAAAGTAACATTAATAATCTCAAAGTAAATGAAGATGTAAGTAACGTTTATCCACTATTCATCATATTTTAAAAATTATGCAAATTATTATTGATGAAAGCATAAAAGCATATATTATTTTCTTCCTTAGCCAGTCAGCCTTGCCCAACCCTAGCCTAAAAAGGTTCAGACGTCTCCAATTCAGATGCAGCTTCCTCCTCCCATTTCCGGTGCCAAGTCACCGTCAAAATTCGACTGCGCATACATGCATGCTGGCCGCGCCAACAGAAAACCTCCATGCTCCAACGAAACACCCACGGGATTCATTGTATGCTCCCAAAACTGTCGCTCTTTCTCGTCAAAAACTGTCGTTCTTAAGTTGGTAGATAGACATGTATGATGTATCCATGCGGCATTTGGATTATGGAGTCATATTGTTTCAGATATACTCAATTGAAGCTCAAAGAGAGCATCAAGACCATGATGTGAAATCTCGAGTCTGAATTCAGTAACAGTGCGAGCTTATCTGGTTTTCGTGGAACTCTGCTCTTCTTGATCCCAACCTAAATGCAGTTAGTTGGGACAGCCACATCAGTGCCAATACAATAACGTCATCCAACTTGTCAGATGCAGCTATCCAGGCAAAAGGCAAATCGGACCGCTGGCACAACACGAATTGCAGCAGATGATCTGGTACCATATGAACTTCCTTTCAAAACGCGCCCCGGGGGGGGGGGGGGGGGGGGGTTATCTGGTATGAACTGTTGTTTCTGACCAGCATCTTCGTTTTTCCAGATGATGATATAAACGAACCAACACTGTACTAGGTCAACCATACAGTCATGCTTCAACGCTTCTATTTCAGCCACACGAGCTGCAATTTTTCCTTTGTTTAATCATTGTTGTTATGCTAACAACTCAAAAGTTCGAGAAGTCACCACCTGAATTGACGGCTTATCTTGCCCTGGCAGAAGTCGGCTAGAGTGACGCAAGATCAAGCCGATATTTCCTGCTGCCACTCGGATTTCCAACGGATTACGCCACCGGAAACCTGAATTAAGAATTAACTCCACTGGATGCCCAGTCATTTCGAGGCCATGATCCGATGGGAGCTTTCTTTTCTTTTGTAGCAAGATAAGCTAGCCGTATGCTTTCAAGGGTTGAACTGAGAGAGAGAGAGAGAGAGAGCGAGAGAGAGATTCTCGCGCTCCGCGTCCTGTCCACTTGTAAAACTCGCCTTCTAAGGCTAAACATCCCTTGCGTTCAAGTCTCCCCCCTGCTGGAATTCCATTGCCCAAAATCCTGTCCAATTACTACCTTACATGCCCATCCTGCAAGATAAAACCTGGAAGGCATGTATGATTTATGAGTCTCTGACATGACACGTTTAATTCAGAGTTAAGCTCAAGCTGTCAGAGATAACAGCCTCTATCCACTTGGATCCTTGACAAGTACTCCATTTGGTCTCTATCCACTAGGAGGCTTCTTTAGCCTGCCTCCCTTTTTAAGATCCCTCCCCTCATTTGCCATCCTAGAAACTAGAATGATAGCTAAGAGATAACAGCCTCTCTAGTGTCCTAACTACTACTCTTTATCCTCTTCAGCTCTCTGAATCAAATTAAAGCTTCTGCAGATTCTGCTTCATGGAAGGCTTCATCCCGTTCATCTACAGGGCCATCGTGCGGTACAGGAAGGAAGGGCAGGTCTCCTTCAGCGACCTCCTCTTCGACGAGCCGTCGCCGTCTTCCTACTTCCGTCTACCGGGGGACTCCGGCCGGTACCAGCTGATGGCGAACCAGCTGTTCTCTCAGACGTCGGCCGACTCCGACGTGGTCGGAGCGGTGCGGCGGTCTCCGGCGCACCGTCGGCGCCCCCAGGACCATGAATCATGATGATGGAAGTGCAGAGGGTGCAGAGAGGCAAGAAAATAAATCAGAGGGAACTAAGCAAGTGAAGACTTGTTTTAGGTAGTAGCAATGGTGGAGCTAGCGAGTAAGTACATGCAGACTGGTATGTAGATGCTGAGCAACTGTGAATATTAGCCTAAGTTGCAGTTTAATTTTGTGTACAAATTTTTCTTTCTTTTCTTTCAGCTTGTTATGATCGGTGAAAGTGTCAAGTGTGAATATGTGATGCATGGGTGCAGGTCCTCCCAAGGCGGCTTGCACCTTAATTAGATTGAGAAACACTGTATACTGTATAATGCCATCAAGTAATATGGCAACAAAAAGTGTGTACATGTACAAAGGCTTGTATGCATACATACATGCATTGGTGCGTAAAAAATCGTGAGATATCAAGATTAAATGCGTCCTTGTTCTTCAGTCACTGTTGACTTCTCTTGTAAGAAGAGAGTCCGTCTTGTTCCCCCGTTACTCCTTTCGTGTTCGTGTCCTTTATTCAGGAGTCAGGACGAGCTTGTAACAGTTGTTCACTAAAGCACTAGCACTAGTAAGCTTGGTTTCCCTCTAATTTCTTCACGTTTTTTCCCTTGGTAATTGCAGTGCAGTTTGGAGGGTTTGCTTTGTTGTTTCGACTTTGCATCACCGTGGCCTTTTTTTAACGACAAACTACAGAGGAGGGCCCTACAGGCTACAGTACATAAATTTGGGGATAAAGGTATGCTCTAAATAGTTTCACCTTCTACTTCTTATTTTCGGGTCTTTTTTGCTTCGGTTTTTGACTGGGCCTATGATTTTTTGGTTGTTTGTGTGAGAGAGTACGGATTAACTGAAACTCATGTACAGTTTTGGCTGATATAAATAAAGTCTCTACAATGTGCACTACAATCAACTTATAAGCCTCGCCTTAAAAAGATATTCTATTTAAAAATTAATTATTGTAAATTGCCCCTATAAAAATCTCAAAAAAGAGCCAGCAGGTCATTTTTAATAATGTTCCAAAAAAACATGATAAAATTCAGCAGGAAAGCCATCTGGACCCGGAGCTTTATTATGCTCCATTTAAAAAATTGCATCTTTTACTTCCTTTTCAGTAAACTCAACAGTAAGTAAGTCATTTTCTAAGTCTGAAACTTCAGGTATATCCTTCGTGATACTCTCAACCATGGAAAAGTGATTGGTATCAGGAGGTCCAAAAAGACCTTTGTAATAAGTTGTGATGTACTGCTTTAAATGGACTTCACCCGAAATTAAACCCTCCTCTTGTTCCAACTGATAAATTTGTTCAAGATAATAGGTGTGTCCGTGTATGGTCAGAAAGAGCACGTTCCAAAGCATGTACAGTAGTCAAAGGGAACTTCTGATCCCAATCCGTACTCACAAGAATTCTATCAAGTTTTTCATAAGTAGGATTATCTAAATTATTAGCCCACATAAATTGCCTACCCGAAGCTCTCAATAACCTCATTAAAAAGAAAAGGACAATGCCCATCAAAATTATCATTATTTTTCTCCTCACTGCGCCTTATGATATTAAAACCCCCACCAATAAGAATAGGCAAAGTTTTCTTACTACACACATGAACTAATTCAGTTAAAAACTTATCTTTATAAGCTAGTTGTGCAGCACCATATATAGCCACAAGGATCCATGGAACCCATCTTCCTTATTACGTAAATGAAGCTCAATAAAAAAAAAGTCTCCCTAAAAAATGAGCCCACCTCTAAAACAGCCATGTTCACACCAAGTAAAGCCCTGTTCTTTTCAGCTCTAAAAACTGTTTTTTGACTTTTCTATAATAATTAGCTTTTAAACGGAGTATCTTTTCAAGATAGGATCTACTAGTTAATTATAATGCATACTGTACCGACTTCATTTATTTCGGTAAAAGCCGTATGTGAGTTTCTATTACTCTGTAATCTCTCGTACAAACAGCCCAAAAGCTATAAGCTTCAGCCAAAAAGAACAGGTCCAAAATACCCCCCTCCGGCGAATGGCCATGGGATAATAAGTAGCGCCAAAAAATCCATACCACCACTAAAATGCTTTAATTGTGAATTAGAAAAATCCTTCTTAACAGTTTCTAAAATAGCAACAAAATCCATATGTTGTTCCCGAACCAACTCCGCAATGAACCTATGCTTCGCTGGGTCACCAAGACCCCTACTATTCCCAAAAAAACTCCTTTCATTTTCTCATTTGTTTATCTTTAATACGATACTTAACAACTTTTGCAAGTGTTTTCTTAGCCCTTGTTCTTTTTGGGTGATACCAATTGCAAATCATGATCATCACCTGCAACTAGTTCCTCATGACACAAATCACTGTATAAGCTATTTAGAGAGGATAAATGAAGGCTGGCCGTTTCATGTCCAAATCCACTTTGAGAGCATATCCTTTACCAATTTTTCCCGAATAAGCCAATCTACAATCCAACCTACCAAGTTCTATTTTTTTAAATAGATTCTAAAGAAGAGGTTGTTTCCAAACTAGAAACTCCTAAAGAAATTCCTACGTGATTCAAATTAGAAATAGCAATCTCATCTGGAATAGCCAAAATTGAAACTGCATTATTTAAATTAGTACCTTTGTTCTCCTCCAAGTTTTTATACTTGGCCCTTCGTACAGCCTTCAACAAGGAATCCTCATCCGCTCCAACCTTGCTCGCGAGGCGGCGGCTCCACCCTGGCTCCTACGCATAATCCCGTCCAACCGTGCCCCCTTCGTTTGCCACCACACCCAGCAATTTTACTGCCACACTAGCCGAACCTCCTTCCTTAGGCCCCTTTAGGTTGTGTTTGGTTCAGGGGATATCCCGGGATGGGGTGGGTTGGACCCTTTTTTTGTAGTGTTTGGTTTGGAGACTTGGTGGGGTGGGTTGGACCCAAAAGAAAAGATTCTCCTGAAAAGTGGGTTGGAACGATCCGCCCAAAACGAGCGAACCGCGCCAACCCACTTCTCCTGCGCGCGCCTACGCCCGTCTTCCCCGCCGCCCGCGCCTCTCCCCCCGGCGCCCGTCTTCCCCGCCGCCCGCGCCTCTCCCCCCGGCGCCCGTCTTCCCCGCCACCCGCGCCCCTTCCCCATCTCCCCCGCCGCCCGCGCCCCTTCCCCATCTCCCCCGCCGCCCGCGCCTCTCCCCCCGGCGCCCGTCTCCCCCGCCGCCCGCGCCTCTCCCCCCGGCGCCCGTCTTCCCCGCCGCCCGCGCCTCTCCCCCCGGCGCCCGTCTTCCCCGCCGCCCGCGCCCCTTCCCCATCTCCTCCGCCGCCCGTCTTCCCCGCCGCCCGCGCCTCTCCCCCCGGCGCCCGTCTTCCCCGCCGCCCGCGCCCCCTTCCCCATCTCCCCCGCCGCCCGCGCATGGTGCTCCGGTCGCCGTGCTCCGGTCGTCGCCGTCGTCTCCACTGCCGGTATCCTCTGCACCAACCCATTCTATCCCTCCATCCAAACAAAAAACAGGGACTAACCCATCCTTACAACCAAACAAAAAGTGGAATTATCTCATCCCACATATCTGGGTTGGACCTATCCCATCCCACCAAGTCTCCAAACCAAACACACCCTTGGTGCCGTGCTTTGCTTGCTCTGCTCTTGGGACTGACTACCTCATACGTTCAATTCGACAGAGCAAGCGCAAGGGTAAGGCTGGACTCGTTTCGGCTTCAGCTTCTGATTTATTTTTCACTATTAATAAATTTCATTTTTTTCTGAACTTTTGACTTTTTGTTGAGCTTTTTTGCCGGTTCTTTTTTCCCATATTTCTTTGTATTATACGTAATGGGCTAACATATTTTTTATATTTTTTAAATTTAATTATGCTAAAAAATTCTCTGTCAGCTACAGTATTTTTTCAGCCAGCTATAGTGCTTTTCAACCATAAGCCACTCAAAAAAGCCCAAATGAGCACCACCTAATCGACTCATATTTTTAACGGAAATAGGTTGGAAAAGTCCAGGAGAGTTTTGGTACTTTTGACACATTTTAGACTTGTGTTTACAAGAATAATCGTAGTCACGTAGTAAATATAAAAATAGTACTTCTATTGCTAGGTGATCGGACGACAGCTCTGAGAGGGTGACAAGTGCCTAGGCCATACGGCCGCCGTGCAATGCGCGAAGGCCGCACGACCACCGTGTGGCCCTCTCCTCTATTGCCCAACAACCAGACGGTAGCTAATTAAGGCTTAATTAGCTATCTTAATTACTCATTTATATATAATGCTTGTTTGATTTTTAAATATAGTAAATGATCCCAAAATATTACAAAGTTTTATATGCAGCTTCCCAACATAACGTCTTGATTGTGTAATTTTTATAATTTTATCCACTCAAAATATTGCTAAAAAATTCATAAGATTATGCTATTTGTAGGAGTTGTTACATATAGCAAACGAGCTCCAAAAATTATGAAAATTTATGTGTAACCTGTAGACATAGTCGACCTAATTATCTAATTTTTTAGGAATTTATTCATTAAGAATTTTGCTCAAAAATTCTACAAATGAACTATTCGCACAATTTTTTAATGCAAAAAATAAGGTGCAAACATTACGAATCTTTTTTGAAGGCTCCGTACACCTACTACTATAGTACAGAGTGACATAAGCATTTAGACCATGTACTAATAGAAGCTTTTAGATGATACAAAAAAAAATATGGTGGGTAGGATTAGGGGCTACTATGGAATCGTATAATCTACTACGTGGACCGGGGCTATTTGCCCTTGTGCCAAGTTCAGCGTTATAGTCCTTGTCAGTCGTCCTGGCCTTAACCGTACTTTCACACTTTCTCTTGCACTACTCCTCGCGAGCCTCGCACTTTCTGCGCCTACACGTCTCCATATGAGCTTTTGTCTCCCGCCAGATACGCTCGGTATGATTTTCGTTGCGTCGTCGCTCCTCCCTCCTCTTGCGGGCTGTCTTGGCATCCCACTCCTCACAGCCGAGATTCCACTGGTCGTGTGAGTGGTTCTCTCGGTCGATCCATTTATAGAATGCGCATAGCGGATCCAAAGACTACGAGTAGATAGGAGAGGTAGTTAGTACATGCTTTCGATTTATCTGCAAGGGGAATGTACGATAACTAGTCTTTACTGGCTGGCAGTACCTCCCATGTCCCAACACTAGTCGGGTAGTCCCAGGCGTAGTTACGACAATCCCAGTAACGCATGCTCAAGCTTAGCTGCTGCGTTGACTTGAAAAACTTGCACGTGTTTCCGCACCAGCAGAGAGGCAGCATCTCCCCCTCGAGCGGGCCTTGCGGGGAATGCTCGGTGGAGACATTATTGTATGGGCTTGGTGCTACTGGGGGCACATTATGATTAAATTAATATGAATTAACATAGCAAATTCGGAGCACATAAAATTCCTAAAATAAGACAATTAGGTTGATTGTGTCGGGAGGCTGTACGTAAAATTTTATAATTTTTAGAGCTCGTTTGCTACATGTAATAGCTCCTACAAACAACATAATCATATGAATTTTCGAGTAACATTCAGAGTGGATAAAATTATGAAAACATTAGATAATTAAGAACGTTGTGTCAGGAGGTTGCACATAAAATTTTATAATTGTTTGGACCTATTTGCTATATTTAAAAAGTCAAACAAGCAATACGTATAAATAAGTAATTAAGGCAGCTATTTAAGCCGGCTTAATTAGTTGCTGTCTAGTGGCTAGGCACGTGTCGCTCTCTCAGGACTGTCGTCCGATTATCATATAGTAGAAATGTTATTTTTATATTTATTGTGCGACTTTAGTCATTCTTATAAATACGAGGACAAAACCGGCTAAACGTGCCATTAACACCGTCAGGAGAGATGTAAAGACTTGGAAATAGTGATTTCTAATCTCCATGAGCTCGAATTATCGCTGGACTGACTGCCTGACTGGTCAGTGGTCTTTGGATGCTTCAAAGATGCCACCTCCCCTGATCCACACGTGCGGTTCGCCCTTGAGTTAGTAATCAATCGTTTTAGTCATTTTCAGAGGTAGCATCCGTGTGTTTAAGGGCATAAATTCCATGATCAGTGCCTTGATCGCGCTAGAAACATCACGGCCCAGAAGTGGTCAATTTATTCCTGCAAAGAATGGTAAATAAACACACCAGCTTATACAACAACATGCGTGGCAAGAAAGAAGAAACCGCTATAACAGTACCAGAGTATGCCATGCCTATATATACTTCTTCCCTTCTCATATCTTCTTCACAAGTAAGCACTGCTTGGCTTCAACACACACAAACATAAAAGGAGGCAAGAAAGGGAGCAAGAAGAGAGGAGTCATGGAGTTACAGTACTACTACCAGCACAGCAACAGCGGCATCAACTACAGTACAAAGGAGAAGAAGCCTCCACTGAAGAGGGGGCAGCTCAAGAGGCAGATAGTGAGGACTTTGAGCAACCTTGTGGTGCCGAAGAACGCTGCTGACCCGAAAAAGAAAGCAGATCGCAGCAGCTTCAGAAGAGAACCGAGCTACAACTGAATCTCAAAGCAACATCATCAGATGCATATGGGTATGTGGTGCTTGGTACAAAGACATGATAGAAATACTTCTACTAGATGTTTCTTTCTCAGATTTTGTTATTGTTCTCTCCCCGCCCCCCTTTCCTTCGGACCTTCTTTAGGGTTTTAGGCTTTAGCTGAAAGGCTGCTATCATGTTCGCTCCATCGAAAAGTTCTTGCTTGTATGAGGGAACAGAGAGGTTCTGTAAATTTCCATATGTGACACATATCTCGAAATGAAAGTTTTATGTGATAAGCTCCCAATGTGATATCAGTGAGTGGGTAGCTGACAAATTCAGGCTTCACCACTTTGTTCATCTGCTGCCCTGTTCATATTGGCTCTTAAAACTGTTTTTTTTTATAATAAATAGTTTTTTTAACTACTTAGCTTTTAAACGGAGTGTTTTTTAAGACGGAATCTACTACTTATCTTTTAAACGAAGTGTTTTTTAAGACGGAATCTACTAGTCGATTGTAGTACACATTGAATCAACTTTATTTATATCGGCTAAAATCTTACGCAAGTTTCTCTTATTTAAACAACTCTAAAACTGAAAGCTACAAGTAAAATCCAATATAATGAATATCCCATTCTGCAAATTTACAAGTGCACCTTTCAAGGACAGAGTGCAACTGCTAGTATCTGGAATTCAAATTTTTTATAAGTAATCCATATTTTATTTGAAATAATAGAAATATACTCGTGTGATTTTTTTTTACAAAAATGGGCTCCAGTCGCCGAACCGTTAGGCAACCGGAACCTATTGCCCAACGGCCACGCGACACATAAGCTGTCCATGGGCCGTTGGGCAATAGGTTCCAGTCACCCAATGGTTCGGTAACTGCAACCTGCCGCCCAGCGGTTGGGCAACTACAATTGTAGTCGCTCAGCTGTGCAGCGATTGCAAACAAGCCATTCCTAGAGGCAATGCAGGTTAATTCATTTGTGATTTTCGTAAACTATGAACGGTAGATAATCTGCTGGATTTGTAATAAGAGTTTGCGATCGTTGTATGTTGTTGTAGTGCAATAAATTTTGTGAATTTTTTAAGAATGATTGAAATAACAACGATCGGTAAGTACGAAGGTAAGTGATATTGTGATGTAACCGGGAGTTCATACATAAAGGAGAACTTATTTGTTAATGTTGTTGAATGACTTGCTACATGAATAATTGAATGCAAAAAGACAAGGAAATATGCTTATCCGAATTAAAATAGACTTCATAGTACAGTTGGGAGTAACATAGCACGTAGGGTTTGATACATGCATAACAAAGAGCATCATGCATGATGCAACAAACCGAACTGCTTCTACGATATATATGCACCTTTTTGGAATGGAACTAAATTCGACCTTTGGGGGAGTAGTTAGTGCGGGATGGCCCCACCTACTGCGTGGACCAGGGTCATTAGCTTCATTTCCTTCCTTTGGACCATGTTTGACTTCTTTCTTGCATTTCAAACTCAACTTTGCGCTTTTTCTGGGTTTGTCAATATACTCATCAAGGGGGAGATTGAGAGACCATGTGGAGGTCATCCCGTGTGTATGATGAGTAATTGACATCGATTTAGGAAAGTCGAGTTTGGTTTAGGTGGTTCGGACCGTGACATTGCGGGGTGCAATCGGGCTCAGTCGGACTTGGTCAAACCTGGTCAAAGTGCTCAGGATGCATATTGTCTTGTTTCGACAGGTTTGGGCTCTATCATGGGTAAGTATGATTTGTTAATGCCATTATGCTTTCATGTATCGAGCGGTGCTATTTGATGTGTTTTTTGTCTGTGATGGTTGCAGGACGTCGAGGTGGAGTCGTGGCGAGACACGAGGGGACCAGACTAGACACGGACGGTGTCGAGGTCAGAACGGTCGAGATGTGTCGAAGACGGCGGAGACTCGAGGTGGTTGCGAGGCTTGGACGACAAGGAGCGCAGAAGCTTCCCGGAAGGTGCAGGAGGGGCAAATTGGTAATTTCGCGAGGCTGCACAGGCGGGAGACGGCTCCGTTCGGGTTTAGCGGGCGTAACGGGTAGGAGACCCGTTAGCCAAGGGCTATATAAAAGAGGGAGTGGCTGCATGCCCCCTCATGGCTTTGGGAGAGAGTTAGGGTTTGCTAGAGTCAAAAGAGGCTTTGTGAGTTTGCTTTGGCTTTAGGCTTTAGTTGGTGAGGCTTTAGTGGTTGAGAGCAGGAGGTGAACAGAGGGTGTTCTGTGTCTCCTTCGATGTGTTCTTGAGTCCCCTCTCTAGCAAGCATGTATGGGTCTGTGTTCTTGAGACTAGAGATGGAGAGGGAGAGGATGAGTTGAGAATCCATGTAATCATTCCTCTTGTTCTAATGTCCATGCGTATCGGGACTCCTCTTCGATCGTGTCTCCCTCCAATGGAAGGTTCGGTCCGTGTATCTGCCTTTGCCTGCACCACACCCTCTAGCCGACCAGCCCTCCGGCTCGAGGAGACTGACTAGAGGGGGTGAATATGCACTTTTAAAATTCTTTTTTGGCTAAAATCGAGTTTTATGCAGAATTGTAAATTAAAACGGTTTTACACAATTAAGGCTTAAATCAACTAGTCTCAACTAAATGCGCCAACACCCTACAACTAGATCAAGCTTTGCAATCCTAGGATAATAAACAAGTAATTTAATTCTAGGAATGTAAATTGTAAGAATGTAAATGAGCACAAAGAAAGCAAACCACAATTGAGACACAATGTTTTACTGTGGTGTTCGAAAACTTGCCAATTTTTCTTCATCCACATTGAGATAAGCCTAAACGAATTAGACTAGCTCCATAAATCAATCTACTAGAGTTGCTCTTTCTCCACTCCGAAAATGGTGAGCACCAAACCACTCACAAACAACCAAGCCTTCTCACAAGCTCCTTTGAGAAAATCACTGATTCAACTCCTTCAAGTCACCTAGGTGTCGGCAACCACCATGAGTAACAAATTGAAGATGTTCACTTGAATTAATCAAGTGCCGAAGCTCAATGGATACACAATCCATCATCAAATGCAACACATGCATAAGGATTTGCCTCTTCAAGCTCACTAGGTGCAACACATTCACACAAGAGGTGAGAGGGCTTGCTCTTAACTCAAGAAGATGAAGGAATACTTTGGCCCCATGGCCCAACCGACCACAAGAGGGTATTTATACTTCACACAAAGAAACTAGCATTGAAACAAGAGTTCAGCAAAAATAGTTAAAACCAGTCTGACCACCAACAGATGGCCGGTCGGACCAACCTCCTCCACAATGACTAGAAAAATAATCGTTACAACAGTTGCCGTTCAGACCACCCGCATAGGTGTTGGTCAAACCATCGATTGATCAGACCGCCCAAGAAGGTCATATAGACTACCAGACCAAAACCAAAGATGAGAAAAAATAACTCTCTAGGAAAAGGCAACTGGCTACAAAAGCCCAATCAAACTACATGGGCCAATCGGACTACTTGCACAGAGCTGGTTAGACCGCTCTAGCACGCCTCAGAGAAAGACCCCTATGGTTCAACCAGCAACACATGGTCGTTTGTCCAGCTTGCAATATTCAGCAAAGGCCACATTTGCATATACTTCAATCAATTTGCAAAATAAATTCGCAAATTGTAGTATCATGTGGACAAAACTAAAAATATGATTCACAATAAGTTGCAAAATACATTTGTACACTTTAGAATCATACCACAAGTGGCATGGACTTAAATCATTTGATGTTGTCACCTTATGTATCTCTTGCAACTTGCTTGACACATCTTTGCACTGCTTGCTTGCAGGGCATATTGGACATTATAAAGTTCAAGAAGGCACCACTGCAACATGAAGACGAGCTCGTAATCATGTTTGAAGGCATAGTCGTCATGAACGAACATGCATTCGTTACAAGTGCCCAGGTGGCTACCGACGTCAACGTCGAGGATGACGTAGATGTTCAAGTTGTGTCTGGTGATGGCAGCAGTGGCAGCTCCAAGGCAGCTAAAGGCAAGAGTGCTAAACGATATGTTACAGTCTCACTTGATGGAAAGAAACTAAAGAAAACCTATAGGGATGTCCAGTTGGAGCGATTGGTTGATATTTATGAGAGCACACACCAGCTGCGCTTCTGGCTTGTCGACGACTTCCCCGCATTTGATCCTATTAAGTAGGAAATGACATAAATGATGCAGTTAGTTAAGGATGTAGGGGGCTACATATGGGAGCGAGGAGAACTACTATGTCACAGTTGTTCATGAGGAAAGAGTACAGAAATATATTCGGCACCTTAGAGACACCTGAGGGATGACTTGCTTGGCTGAGGAGTTGGGAGGATAGGAGGAAGCCGAAGTGACATGTTGCGTTCAGCTCGAGTATTGACATGGCCACCTCGTCTCGTAGTTTTCATTTCATTTTGGACTTTGCATCATTTGTTGTTAGTTGATACGTTATATTAAGTTATTTGCTTTTATTTGTTTGCTACAAAAAAAATATTGTTGCATGGTACTTAATGAGCATTACTTTGGATCTGTTGTTTTCGTTGCATGTCGTGGTGTCCATAAGATGTTGTTGCTTACATGCCGCCATGTTCCATACTATCATGTTATGTACTATCTGTGGTGAGTTCTTATTTCATTCAGTCGTTGCCTTTTTAGTATGTGTTAAAAACATGTGTTTAACCTTCTCTTTTGAGATTCATACAACCTGCTTGATGTTCCATGTTGATATGTTGGCCTTGAAGTATCATGTCACTTACGTTTTTGTACCTTTTTTATGTACAGATGAGCTCGTCAAGTACATCAACCTCAACTGATGTGGAGTCAAGCGGAGATGATGCTGCGTCAACTTCGAGTGCATCATTCGCACTTGTGGTGTGTGCCGCTTTTGGTTGCAGTGATGAGTACGGTGAGTCATCAAGGAGAAGGCCGAGGAGAATACCTTAGTTGACTGGAATATAGTGGGTGAAGAAGCAACTCTGTAACTCAAATGATTGCTAAAATATTTTCAGAATGTGTAGGTCAATGTTCCTAAACCTCCATAACACTTTTGGAGAACTGTGGTTTGAGATCATCTAGGGAAATGTGTTCAAAAGAAGTGCTAGCCCTATTTTTGAGCGCCACAATCTAACAGATAAGCGAAAAAACTGGTTTTCTCATTCTAGCCAGAACATAAGTTGGAAGTTTGATCAAGTTTTGAAATACGTGTACCAACTGAGAGTTACAACATAAAACCTTTAGATCCAACCTTCAGTAATGTGCATCATAGATTTATAGGGTGTAGATTTCACCTGCATTTCATTCATTGCATTGGCGCTATAGACGGGATGCATGTACCTATCACCATGCCCATCGATCAGCAAGATATGCACTTCAACCAGTATGGGTACACAAGTTAGAATGTGCTCGTAGTTTACGATTTCAATATGAAGTTTGCATTTGTTTGCGTTGGGTGGCTGGCCTGGTGTTGCTCACGACACACGCATACTCCTCGATACGTTGGTGACGTAACGAGAGCAGTTCCCCTACCCTCCAGAAGGTACGTTGCTCGTTTATGTTTCGGTAAATTATGCTTCTCGTAAGCCGGTCAAGTATCTTTTAACTCATGTTTCGTTTGCACTACAGGCAAGTCTCGTGGACTTTGGATATCTAAACAATAAAAGGTTTCTAGCACTATACAAGAACAAAAGGTACCACGTACCTGAGTTTAGGAATGGTGGTTGCCCTATCGAAATGAATGAGACCTTCGACTATCACCACTCATCACTAAGGAATGTCATCGAAAACACTTTCGGTATTTGAAAGATGAATTTGCATACCATTTGCAATGTTCCAAGCTATGGCACAGATAAGCAAAAGAAAATTATCGTAGCTACGATGACTTTACACAATTTCATTAGAGATAGATAGTTGCCTGACTGGGATTTCACGAGGCACGAACGGGACAACGATTGCATTATTGGGGATGACGACCCTGCTGCACCAGATGCTGCTATTTCTAGGGACGATGCAAATATTGACGAGTTGTGTGACGCTATTGCAGCAGCTTTGGTATCATGATGTTGGTGACAACTTCCAATGTAACACGCCATGTAATGTTGTTTTGACAAATGGGTAATATATTTTGACGCTCCCGATGATTAAGTGTGCCTGTGAAGTTCTGTACTTAAGTTTGGCAAATTTAAAGTTGGTAAACCCCAAAGGAATAACAAAAAAAATTCTAACAAGATAAAAATATGCGAAGTTGCAAGACTATTTAGGTAGTATTTGAATCAACTGTATCAAATTAGCTCTGTCAAAAGCTAAAAGTTCTAGCCAAATCAAATAACTCTTAATTTTAATCTCTTCTACTCCCAGCCACTACTATTCCATTCCAGCTAAAAGTCAAAAATATTTAGCTAAAAGGCAGAAACTCCGATCGGTTCAAACACCTCATAACCAAGTTACCTGTGAGTTTCTGGCCGCTGCGACTAGTTCAGCACAAAATCCCTGGATCGATACGGGAGGCAAACAGAACTAGTTTGTGCTCATACTCTTGCTTCAGTTAATTAGAGCTAGCATGTCCCTACGTGGTTCTGTTCTTCAATTCTTGTCAAACTTCCGGTCGGCCAGTTGCACAGCTTGTGGTCTCCTCCACTAGACCCATTGCAAATCAAGAAAGAGATATGCCTGCTTAAAGTCATACTGTACGGTCAAGTCAAACGCCATGGGAGCTGTTTACTCAGGACTGGTCTACTTGGCTTGTATGGTCTTATTGCTTTCTTCCTTTCTTTTTTACTAATCCCTTAGCCCTACACATGTTTAATCTGTTGCCATCTCACCAAACTAAATGGACGCTCGTAGATGTTTCATATTGGTTTTCTACTTTGTTCGCCTTGTTTACCATTGTCTGCCTTGCAATTTACTAGCGGCCAGTTTGCAATTGCATTGTGGTTTCTATTGATTTTGATATGGAAGATAGGGGAGAACTTGCAGAATTTTCCAAGGTTAGTAATCTAGCAAACTGGAAACATATGCCAAGCTTGTGTTGCTATGAAGACAATAATTAACCTCCTCGCCCAGCCGGCTTCGATTCCTAGGACTAGCCCGGCTGCAAGGTGCTCACCTCTCTTTAACCTAACGAATTGGTAGATCGTCTCCCAGGTTTTTTCTTTTTTTAAAAAAAAGAAGACAATGGCATGTTTTCTTTTGGACAAACATAGAAACACCCATGATATGCTAGTGCAGCATGCACTTTGCATTGTCACAGTTTATTTCTTTCAGATACTAACACATAAGGATGCAGTTCAATACATGCACATCTTCTACATCATATCCTTCTTTAATCTTCCTTTGCCTCCAATCTTCGAAGCTAGCGCTGCGAATGAGGAGCAAATCGACCTAAAAATCTTAGCTTTTATCTGGCCTCTCTTCGGTAAGTTTCTCCTGCTTCTCTCCGTTGAATGCGCCTTCCCTTCTCCCATTGATGAAACCTAAAGGTGACAACATAATGCTTGGCCTCAGGTAAATACACTACAAAGAAACACCATGAATTGTAGCAAGAAGCTCTTGCATTACCTCAGAGAAGAATGCAATCACCTTAAGAATTTATTGTTTTCAGAGAGGAGATGCAGTAGTTGTAGCTTGTACTCCTACCTCAAAGTACTTCACCTTCTAGTCTGCACATGTATGTCTATGTATTATTATATACACCGGTTGGGTAGTGACTTTCCATAGTGACTTTTCTCAGATGTCTCTCTCTGGCAGATGAAGTGGTTGCTGCCTGTAACTAGATTGGCAAGCACAACAGACTTTTAACTGAATATAGTGCAAGGACTATACAGATGAATGCAACGCAGACACTACAAACATGGATATGATGCAAAGACCACACAGCAGTCGTTATAGGCTTTATAGCAAGTTAGCAACCTTACTCGGTAGTGGAGTGCAACATGTCCCCCTAATGCTAGGATTGTCGGGTTTAAGGTCACAACTGAGATAGACTGGAGAGAGCCCTGGCCCATAAAGATTACCTTGGTTGTCATGGTGCTGGCATGTTCATCGGCAGATCGCCATAGCATCTTCAAGGTTGGAATCGGGATGTCCATGACGGTGAAAAGGTTTCTTTGACTGAAATAACAAGGTGTTGGAGTAGCAATGCCTGAAAACATTAATTTACCTAGGTAATGTTAATGTCAGGAGCCATGGATTAGAAGTTCAGAAATAGCCAACCAGGTTTTAGCCCAACTGATGAGGCACTTGGATGTTTGGTCAGGAGACCAATGTTCAAATCCTAACACCTGCAGATTAGTGCTGCATTTGCGTGGGTATTTGTTGTTGGTAAAGATTTGTGGCGTGGGTCTCAAAATTGATGTTGGTAAAATTTTTGTGGCATGGGTCTCAAAATTGATGTGATAACCAATTGGGAGTTTGTATGGAAGCCTCTTTTATATTCCCGGGTGTAATTATACCTTATATCGTATCTCACAACGTACGGAGTATCTTGCGTAACAGAGGGTATGTACGTGCAGTACACGAGTATTTAAGGCTATCTAAATGGTATGAATAATTTTTTAGAAGTGGTATGTGTATTTTTTTTGACATACTCTTTTTTGTGCGTAAATGAAGATATTTATAAAATACGCTAAAAACTATACTCATTTGCAATTTTTCATGTGGTTCACATTGGAATATCTTATAATTAGTATACGAGTATACTAAAATGATAAAGAAATATTTAAAGTTTATTTAGATAATATATTATAAATAAAATAGGTATAGTTACACCTAAGAGGAAAAGATATTTATTCTTTCTGACCTCACCGAAGACCCTCCTTTTCTTTTTCTTGAAAAAAGATGACAAGAGTACAGCAAGTAAATGAGAGAATAGAAAAGGACAGGCATTCGAATACGCTGCGTCCAAGCCTTCCAACTCCTTGGAAAACACCAGCTTAATGCTCGAGTCAACAAATGACACGGGTTGATACGACCATCCTTGACAGAATAAGGTGATCAATTCTTTGCCTTCGCTAGCCCACTGCGCTGGAAAGACTTGACCGAAACGACGTCCAAGTCAAGGACAAGAATCCCGGCTATTGCCCAGAGCCCTACCTCAATAACGACAGCTGGGGGTTTTCTTAGGCCATTCTCAGTGGAGAGTTTTATGACGTTGTTTCCAAGACTGTCACATCATGTAAAATGAAATGAAACATAGATGAAACATCCATCCTCAATGCATAGTTTCATTCTATTACTTCATAGACATTTAATTTCATGACTCATATATAGTTGGTAATCGTGCCAAGAGGGTTTCATCTAGATGAAACTCACTTCTTCTCTCTCTTCTTAAAAATATTGCCATATCATCAAAAATACCTATGTGGCAACCTATTAAATACAGATGAAACTCCCATTGAGACTAGACTTATAGATATAGCACAGCTGCATTTAAATAATGTTTTCCAACGTACCTAGTTAGGGCCATTTGGAACTCACGAGGAACAGTTCAATTACCGTGTTTCAAACGAGCAGCAGCTGCGAAGCCGAGATTTTTTGGGAGCCTAGGCTCAACGTGAGGCTAAGTATATCTAATAAGCACGAATAAATCTATATATATGTGATCTTCATCTTGTGGTTGTGGAGCTTGTGATTGTGCTAAATTTGTGCTTCCATAAGTTCTATCATTTCTGAGGTTTTTTGTATTAACCAAAAACCTCCTCATTTTTTGAAATTGACAATTTCAGTTCATAATTTCAATCCACATAATTTTGTAGTTTATTAACTTTAGCACATATAAATTTGTTGGTCATTGCAAAAAACTTTTACCTGAAGTCCTGAACCTAGATTCGAATTCTTAAGCAGTTAAGCTTAATTCTTAAGCAAGCACAGACATCACAAAGGCACAGTCACACAAACACAACAGCTGAACAGCACAAACACAACTCATCTCTCATCTAATAGTTCAGAGGTAATTCTACACAGGCACAGACATCAGTACCTCACAAACATGAAACATCTGAATTCTTAAGCAGTTAAGTTAAACTTGTCAGGTACTCAAGTTTAACAAGCAAAGAAATGACCTGGCCTAAGTAGAACAGCCATAGCACACGGTGACCCTTGGCCCCTTGCCGCCCCTCACCGGCTCGCTGAAGTGCCGAACACTGGCCCCTTGCCACGACATCAAGACGATATTTGAGAGGGGGAGTGTCAGGCCGATCTGGCGATCTAACTAAGAGGGGGAGCCAGGAGCCTAGCTGTCGCATCAAGGGAAGCAGCAAGCAGGCAGCAGGGGGAATGACTGAGTCGCTGAGGCCTCTATCGCCCGCCAGATTAGGGAGGGTTAAGGGCTTAGGGGAGGGGAGTGATCGACTGGGTGGCTACTCTCAATGCTTTGCTTGAGTACTTGTCTTCTCAAGAGGTCGAGATGGAGATGGATCATGGACTAATCGTTGATGGAGTCATGCAGACGGCATCGGGTTGGGCCAAGCCTGCAAGCCATGATATATACTTGTATGGGCCGTCTCCCTGCCTGTTGGCCCAACGCCACAGCCTAGCTTGGCGCCTTGGTGCCCTGCCCGCTGCCGGCTACATTACCAGTGCTCAGGAAGTCACCTCTGCGGCTACACCGACACTGATTGGAAGACCAAACTCCCCCACTGCTCACCACTAATGAGCCCGAGCAGTCGCCCAAGCTTGTCGGTGCCAAGGTTCCAAAACCCGCTATAGGCCTAAATCCCAGCTGGGGGCCGATACTGGTTACCGGCCGGTAACCAAAAAAAGGGGGAAATTGGCCAAATTTCAACCGTCAAATTTTGAATTTGAAATCAGTAACTAGAAAAATCGGCCGGTTATCGTCCAAAAAACCAGAGAAAAACCGCTAACAACTGGTTTTCCAAATTTGAAATTGAAAATTCCTAATACATTCATGGCAAAAATCATGAAATCAAGCACAGGAGGTGCATGCATTTTCCTAATACATCCACTAGTGTTAAACAATATAAACATCATTAGGAAAACTAACTGTTACATTCAAAATTTTAAATTTGAATTAAATAAAAAACCGCCGGTCTAATATATTCATGGCAAAAAGTATAAAGTCAAACACGAGAGGTGCATGCATCTTCTTAATACATTCCATTAGTGTTAAACAATGTAAACATCGTTAGAAAAATTAACTATTATATTTAAAATTTTAAATTTGAATTAAATAAAAAACCGCCGATCTAATACATTCATGACAAAAAGCATTAAGTCAAACACGAGAGATGTATACATCTTCCTAATATATTTCATTAGTGTTAAATAATATAAATATCATTAGATAAACTAATTTTTATATTTAAAATTTTAAATTTAAATTAAATAAGAAATCACTGATTTTTATTCTACCGGTTACCACCGATACCGATAGTTACCGCCGAGATTTGGTACCCGGGCCGGCGCGGTGCCTTCTGCCCCTGCAAACGAGGCCTTAGATCATTATTACATTGAAGACCTCGGAGAGAACAATTGATGAGACGAACTGCATCGAATTACAGAGGAAGAATTTATGCTCTCTCTTTCCACAATTGTAGGTCGTATTTTTCTTTTCATGGTCTCCAACTGAAAAGCTTTGACTATAACTTTCTTGTATAATATATTACAAAAACAATAAAATTATATAATATGAAAGTATTTTGCAAGATACATTAAAAACATTATTTTTTATGTAGTCAATGTATATATTTAAGTATATATTAATGATCAAAGTTTCTAAATCTTGACCGCATGAATCTCATGAAGACCTGTATTTGTGTCCAGAAGGAGTACAAAAAAAACAATAATTGCTCCATGTAGAAGCCAAACTTTCCTGAGATTACCATAAACCAGTTCAAGTAAAGAAACTCTTCCTTCCGCGTTCACATGGGCTTTTGCCGATGAGATTGGTCTGAGTGTCACAGGTAGCGCATCAGCAAACTTGCCTAGGACCAGACCACATATTGATGACCATTCAGATACAAACTCGAAAGTGGACAGACTCCAGTGGAAACAGAAGTGGTTCCCAAAAGTAATGGCTACTAGACCTGGAGCATGTAGGGAGTTCAAACACGTCCTAAACAGGACTGGGCGCACAAATCTGTGGAGCCAGCCAGCCACAGCAAAACATTTTAACAAGGCTGCAGTCAAGGCCCAGCGCAGACGACTCCACAGCAGGCATGGAACGCCCTCCCTAGCAGAGTCGATAATCACCGCCTCAAAAAAAAAAAAGAGCAGAGTTGATAATTCACAACACGAAGCATGCCATAATTGCACAGAACGTTCGTTCATTTGGTACATTTCCTCTGATGCATTTACATCAGAAGGCGGCAACTAATGGACAACCATATAATTTGACCTTTTTAAGAAAGAACCTATAGACCTACAAAAGTGACAGTGAAAGGGGAAAAAAGAAACCATAAAGGGCAAGGAGGGAATAAGATAAGAGTGCAAAATAAGTACATCAATACGTGATTGTTCAAAACTTGAACAGTGTGCAAAATAAGTACATCAATACGTGATTGTTCAAAACTTGAAGCCATCCAATGTTAACTCGACTGCAACATATACCACAGTGAAGATAATATGGCGAAGGATGAGCTTGTGATTATCAATCCAATTGTATTTCTTGCAACTGTTCATGCTGCCCATTCGTATCATTCGTGACTATTTGGACCCTTGGCAGCTCGATGTCTTTCTTTGGCGTCTCTGCTGTCAGCCTGTCATCTCCTTTGGGTGATTCTACTGACTGTTCACCATCCACTTTTGGTGTTTCTCCCTGTTTCTCATCATCCTTGTTTGGTGTTTCTTCCCTTTGATCATGAGTGTCAGTAAGCTTGGCATTTGTGCAGTCATCAGCATTGTTCTGTTTTCCCTGTGTAGAACCCATCTGACAGCTCAGTGTGTAACCTAGTGTAAGTGTTGGTGTAATCAGGGTGGCAAGAAATGAAGGATTTGCTAGAAATTTTGAAGTCTAACCACAAATTCATATTTTTGCAATTCGCAAATATTATAGTGACGAAATTATAGAAATTTGTGCTTTTAATAGACAATATACATTAGATACAAGATATGGTTCTTTAAACGCAAGGATGGGAGAATCTCCATTGTTGTGTTGCAGACTAAAATAATCTACTGGATTGTCAAGCTAAGCCTTTCAAATAAACAAATCTGGTGCAGACATGTACAGGACGCTTTATGTGTTAATCTATTGGTCAGAAGAAATTACCTTGTTCTTATCACGCCAACTCAGTGAAAACGGTGAAAGCAAGTTTATTCTTCTGGGCTGGAACTCCTGTGATGAATCTTGGTTTGCCTGACTAGGGGATGCATCTAGCATAGATGTTCTACAGGGGGGGAACAGGGGGCAAGTAAATATCAACAATGGTACATTCTGCTAATATTCAGAAAATGATCACTGTTGTAACCAAGCTGCCATAATTGCACATTAGCAGCCTTAAACCTGTTCTAAATAGTCAGCACAAAAGGTGCTTCAAATTGTATCGGAAAGATGATCAGTAATTAGTACTGAGATGTTGCCAGGTTTAAGCAGCAGGCTGTCTGGTACTAATAACAATCGAAAATGCAAGATTGAGATACCTTGGAGAAGGCAGAGGGGACAGAAGTGCTTTCTGCTGGCTAGATTGGTACTGCAGTGTGGCCTCCAACATTGTTTCTGCCATTACTGCTCTGTTCTCCATTTGGGCAAGTGAAGCCATAGCTTCCTCGTACTTTTCCTGCACGTGTCATGATCCTGTGAGCGCATAAGCAAAAGAATATAAAGCAGGCGCAGAGCTGACTTCATTGCATGTCAATTTTGACAAATATTTATGGTGAGTGATAAAAAAATAATAAGAATAAGAATGACACAGAAACTGGAGCTCGGCTCTTCTATAAAACAAGCCTTGCTAGTTCATACAATAAAACAAAGAATAAAGCAGCATAAGGTTTTGAGCACGCAAGATATAGGTACGTTGTGATGTTTGATGCATGTAAATGTGTAATCAGTGTAATATTATTCCCATAGTTACAAGGAACGCATTACACCTGAGCCATAGTAAATTCGTATTTGGTATGCCGCTTTTCCTCAGATTCCATAGTGAACCTGTAGTGTATGCTGCATTGCTGCACAGCAAATCGACTCAGGGTATAGCAAATCATATCTGCTAACTATGGCGTCATTCCAAACAGTTTCAGCTTCCGGCTTCTAGGACAAAAGCCGAATTGAACAGGTTGGCTTCTAGAAGCAGCTGCTCGAATCCGGCCTACCGCCGCCTCACCCGACTCCTCCCACCACCTCTGCCCGGTCCGCCCCCGCCACCTCCGTGCTCGTCTCGCCCAAATCGTCGTCCCCGTCCTCTGCGACCCTGCTTTGTCTTTGTCAACTCCATCGCCGCTGCTGCCGATTGGCCATCGCCGTCGCTCCTCTGTGGTCAAATCCAGCTAGATTTGGTCGGGCCCATACAAATCCAACCAGATCTAGTAGCCACCGCTCGGTCGCACTCGTCGGTGTCGTCGTCCCCCTCCGCCGCCGCCCTTCCTCCCTTCGCCCCACCGGCACCGCTCCCGCCCGCCACAACCCCTCCTCCTTGGCCCCGCCCGCGTCGCCCGCCGCTGCCCGTCGATATTTTTCGTTTTCCTTTTTTTTTCTTTCATGTTCATTTATTCCTTTTCAATTTCCATCATACTTTTTTTTCTTTTTTTCCTTTTCCAAATCATCTTAGCCAAAAGCCGAATTAAACACCCCTAGTTTCAGCTGCGACTTCTTTCAGCCGCTAAAATGCCATTTTAACCAAAAACTATCAGCCGCATCCAAATTGAACAGTCCTACGATTCGTTCCCCAGCTATCAAAGGTATTTGATCAGTCACAAAAGAACACTTTTTAATTGCTTAGAGACCTTTTCTCTAAACACAGAGTAGATAGTGTACATAGTGATTCTGAAATCAGTTAGCACCACACGAAATCGGTAAATCAAATTGGTTGCTCAGCATAAATTAAGTGCTGCTAGCCAGATATATTTATTTGAAGCTGTTGGTTTACTAGAAAGGATCCTAGCCAAATTGGCTGTAGATTTTCAACCTTGTTTAGAGATTTTTTTAGCCTAATATTGCAAGTATTTTTTGGATGTCTAAGTTTATATGTTAGTAAATATGATAAAATTATCTGTTAAAATATCCTAATGTGTCAAAAACACAAAATTATTTACTAGACAATGGATACTACACTGAACATGACTGGGATTTCGGATAGTTCTGAAGGAAATAAGTGATGCGTAAGAAAAATAAAAATGATCTGGGCAGGCAATACATCAAGTTGGTTAATTAACCTGCAGCACATTAACAGCGTATATCTGAGCGGCAGCATCCTGCTCAGAAGAGATGCGTGCTTCCTCTGCAATTTTCAGTTCTTGTTCCACACGCATCAGTACCTTCAATATGATTTCTGGTTAGTGGATATGTCAGTGAAAGATATATTTCAAAAAATGAACAGACACCAACTGTACCTGAAACATTGCTTGCTCCTGTTCCTGCTTGTCCGATAGGGTCTGTCTTAGTTCAGTTAATTCTTGTTCCAACTGCTCAACCTAAAAGAGAAGAGTGGATATGCACACTTACATTGTTCCAAGAAAACCAGAGGTCTTTAGCTCATAGGATTAATTATGATAGATTGGCAGCGGTTCTAGTTTGGTGAATGTTATCACAAAACAAAGTGCCTGTACTATATAAATCTTGCAGAACTTCTAATTTGGTGAAATGGTTATTTAGAAGAAAAAAAATCGTACATATACTTTAGAAGTACAAGCTAAACATACAGAACTAGGAAAAAGTTATTTCTGTGGCATAGCTGCATAAGCAACAACACTGAGCTAAATATTTCTGTGCAATCTGGCTTGGCATAATGGAAGATTTTCTTATACAACAGCGTAGGTATCTGGCTATACCTTTGCACTTAATTGGCGCCTATTGTCTTGCTTAACCATTTCCATCAATGTTGTCTCTAGTTCATCAGCTCTGAATAGTAAAAACAAACCAAAAAAAATTTAAAAAAATACTTCAATTGAGCAGAGAAAATTCCGCTGCTATGAATGTATCCTGAAACAAGTTATGTACAGGCATCTCGAATTTTACTCCACCAGCAATAACAGCTAGAACTTGCAAGCACGAATACAGCAGTCAATAATTTGCTCTTATTACTTCTAAAATAAATACTTGTGAATATGGTTATTAAGGCGGTGCGGCAAGGCGTGGCGACTCACTACCTTCACGCAACAATATCGCTTATGGCGTGCGGTGTGGTGATGCCATATCACCTAATGTAGCATGGCCAACGAAAATTAGTTAGATTTTAGACCGTCCAATGGAGATCATCAAATCCTATAACCAATGTTCAAGAAAATTAGTCGGATTTTAGATCGTCCGATGAAGATCTAACGTCCCAGATCAAGTCATCAAATCCTATATAAATATAAACCTAAGCCTCTCCACTCCCTCTCTCCTCCTAGCTGCTGCCGCCACCCCAACCCCTCCACGCGCCACCCCTCCTCTTCGTCGGCATTGCCCCTAGTGCCGGCGAGGACTGCTGGCGACCACATCCCATCGTCATTTCTGCCTCCCACGCGGCCACCAGCGCCGCCCGCCCCCGCCTCCTCCGCCCTACCTCTCCGGCGGCTGTATGCCTCCCTTCTCAACTTCGGAAAGGAGTGTAACATCCCAAAATTATGCAATTTGAAAATGTGAAGCTTATGAGTCATTTTGCCATATATTCTCTTCAGAATTTGAATTTCCCTTGGATTTCTCTAAATTTTGGTTAAGGTTCCCAAAACATTGAAGGTACAAACAATAAGCCATAAAAAGAATATGAAGTCCAAAATAAACTCGCAAATTTTGAATTCATAGCTAAAAGTTAGCACATCACAAGGAGGGAGAAACTTAAATTAAAATATAACAATTTTTATATTGTCAATAGTATTGCAAAGGGGCAACAAAAATATATAAATAAATTATATACCAAAAAGGTATACAAAAGGCCTAGCAAAATGAGCAAAACATAAAAATGTATATGTACAAAAAATAGCCATAAAGGAAATATACATATGTAAATAAACAATTAAATAGGAACAAAAAATTATATAATGCTAATATATAGACATAAAAATTAAAAAAAAGGAGGTCAGGCCGGCCGAATGGCCCGGCCCAACCCCCCTTCCCCCGCTCTTTTTCCGATGGCGGCCCAACCCCCATCACCCGCTCCTTCCCACCAGCCGGCCCAGCTCCCACTTCTTCCTCTGCCGAGCGGCCCCGCTCCCCCACTGTTTATCTTCCTCCCTTGCTCACGCCCGCTTCCACCCAGGCCGCAGCCCGCCTCCTTTCCACGGCGCCCTTCGGACCAGCGGTCCCTGGCGCGACTCATCACCGACGCCAGCTTGGGTCGCGCCAGGGACCGCTGGTCCGAAGGGCGCCGTGGAAAGGAGGCGGGCTGCGGCCTGGGTGGAAGCGGGCGTGAGCAAGGGAGGAAGATAAACAGTGGGGGAGCGGGGCCGCTCGGCAGAGGAAGAAGTGGGAGCTGGGCCGGCTAGTGGGAAGGAGCGGGTGATGGGGGTTGGGCCGCCAGCGGAAAAAGAGCGGGGAAAGGGGGGTTGGGCCGGGCCATTCGGCCGGTCTGACCTCCTTTGTTTCCTTTTTTTAATTTTTATGTCTATATATTAGCATTGTATATTTTTTTTGTTCCTATTTAATTGTTTATTTACATATGTATATTTCCTTTATGGCTATTTTTGTACATATACATTTTTAAGTTTTGCTCATTTTGCTAGGCCTTTTGTATACCTTTTTGGTATATAATTTATTTATATATTTTTGTTGCCCCTTTGCAATACTATTGACAATATAAAAATTGTTATATTTTAATTTAAGTTTTTACCTCCTTGTGATGAGTTAACTTTTAGCTATGAATTCGAAATTTGCGAGTTTATTTTGGACTTCATATTCTTTTTATGGCTTATTGTTTGTACCTTCAATGTTTTGGGAACCTTAACCAAAATTTAGAAAAATCCAAGGGAAATTCAAATTCTCAAGAGAATATATGGCAAAATGACTCAAAAGCTTCACATTTTCAAATTGCATAATTTTGGGATGTTACAAGGAGGTCAGCGGCAGCGGGCCGAGCAGAGAGAGGAGGTTGCCACCGGTGTCCGGGCATACAAAGGCTGGCGGCGATGGGGATCGTTGGATCCCAGCCAATGAAGACAGATCTGGTCTCCCCCGAGCTCATCGTTCGCAGTGAGAGGCGGAAGTCGCGCACGGCGGCGGCGGCTTGCAAGGAGGCCGGTTAGCGTCTGGATCCGGGCGGAGAGCACTGGATACGGAGACGATGGTGGTGGAGAGGCCAGATGACGCCGCAGCTCCATGCCGTCCGGGTGGCATGGCCCTCCAGTCCACCACGGCGATATGGCAACGATATATCGCCGATATAGCGACGCCACAATAACCATGCTTGTGAAATAATCCGCTTATAATAGTTCATGGGAGGAATGTACAATGTAGACAACTAGGTCAGGACTTATGTGGGTAAAACAGCCAGGTTAACTCACCCAATTTAGGACTATTTTTGGAAGTTAGAGCAATTCTGGTTCAGTTTTTCTCCTAAAAAATCTGGTTCGGTTTTGAGTGGTTATAGCAGATTTGCGTGGATACAATCAAATACTATAACACTGTCTTGCAACAATAAGCAAACAAGAATAAAAGTGACTAAAAATAGTCAGATTTTGGCTAGTTTGTAGCTGAAACAAGTTTCTTCTTTAAAACTAATTACTGGTAAAGTTTCAACTGGATATGCCGTGAGATGCCTGGGATTTACCAGCTGCAGTCCATATTACTGCAGAAAACTGATTCCCCAGGCAGCATTAAATAAACTGGGTACAGTCACCTGAACCATTGCAACTATAGTGCAGTTCTCATATAAGACTGCAGAATATGATCATGAATATATGGAAATTGGAACAAACATACCTAAGAACATATGGTTCCACAAACTTATGACAAAATACAATCATGAATAGTGGAAAACATACCTGAGAACAGCTGATCTTCTCTCCTCTAGCAGTCGGCATAGCTCAAGCTTCAGCCAGGTGACCTGCAGTAATACAACTAATTCAAATTAGTAATTAGAGCAATCACTCGAGGTCTTGAGCTAGTACTCAAGGAAGGAAAAAACTGATCAAGGGGCCACAGATTACGGCTCTCTTCTTTTGGGCTTATGGATTGGTTTTGTACAGTAACTAGTTTTCAATCGGGGTGTTTTTTTAAGGTAAGGTCTACAAGTCAATTGTAGTATATACTGTCCCGACTTCATCTATATCGGCCAAAATTGCACGCGATTATCTCTCTTTCCGTACTCTCTCGCAAACAGTCAGAATTCAAAATTTTAAACCAAAAGCCATAAGCCATAGCCCAAAAGAACCAACCCTACAACCATTTGAGTACGGTAGTAAAGCTTAGACTCTATGATTAGATGGCTACCTGATCCTTTGGATCTGGCAAAGAATCAATCTCAGAATTTACTGTCAGGCCACCATACATATCATCCATATTTCCAGAATCACTTTCTTTGTTGACATCCCCATCAGCCACATCACTCATTTGGTCTGCCAAATTACTTATTGACACCAGTGGTTCAGGGTCACGTTTGAAATTATATAGTTTTGATGCAAGACCATTGGTGTCCGTGCAGACGCCTAGACCTTTAGCTCTTTCTTCCATTGAAGATATAACAGATGGCCGGTGTTTATTCCTCAGCTCTTGCAATCTTGTTTCATTTACAGATTGATATCCCATGCGAGCTGTCAAGACAAGCTGGCTGCTGTCAAAAGTGGAACCAGCTAAAGACTGCAAAAGGGTAACCGCATCGCCGGCATCTTTTGTAGTCACAAGTGCAGGGCCTGCAATTAATACAAGCATCAGTCTCCATGCAGTCCATGAGATGGGATTTTTGCATGTATGCTGACTATGCATATTATCCTTTTATTTTTGGAAACCATGACAAATCAAAAGTGTATCACAGTACCATAAAACTCCAGTAGCGCAAGAGCTGTCCGGAACAGCATCACACGATTCCCATCGAACAGAAGCACATCCCAGACACGGAGAACTGAATGTCCAAATAATATGTTAAAATAAAATATGATGTCATTTTTTTTTAAAAAAAAAGAAGCAAATGTTGAGACTGCTACACCAAACAAGGTTGGTGCTTACATAGAGGTAACCAATAATAATATATAACTGATCATAATAAAGAACATTTTTCATGGTTCATAGGTACCCCATAACCATCACATGATTGAGATGTAAGAAAAACGTGGTTATGGCCGTTTGCCCGCTTTCACACTTTATAGTGAGGGCCAATGGCTTGCTTGACAACTTCTTCCTCCATATAAAGATGAAAGATCACATGGATCTGCATCCTCTACTTCTGTTCTCTCACATAGAGGTTATATTCAACATGGTTGTCACTGCGTCGCCTAGGCGACGCCAAGTCGTCCTGGCGGTCGAAGGGGGACGCCAAGGGTCGTCACCTAGGGTTGAGGAGTTAGGTGGTCACCTCCAGGCCGGATCTAGCCGCCTTTGGCTCTCCCTGCGTGGATATGGCCGCCGCTAGGCCGTCGGCTCAAATTTGGAGCCGGCCACCTCTTCCCGTGCTACCGTTGCCTCATCTGGCGCTCTTCCTGAGCCGCACCGCGCCGGCCGCCGTGCTGGGCTCCATCTCCACGTCGGCCCTCTCCGTCACCGGCCTCTTTACCACCGGATCCGCCATCCTCGAGCCTTGCCACCACCGGATTTGGTCGCCGCCGGTGCCTTTTCCGCCTTCTTCGGTCGGCTTCCCCTCCTCTGGCCATGATAAGAGAGGGAGCTTCCCCTCCTCTGGTCATGATGAGAGAGGGAGAGGTGAGATACGGGAGTGAAGCAGAGCGAATGAGAGGGAGAGACTGGAGTGGATGAGAGGGAGAGACGGGAGTGGAGATGATGAGAGGTGGAGAGAGGGAGAAACATCACAACGGTGGCGATTGGGATTGTGGAGAGAGGTGGAGAGAGGGTTAAATGGGATTGGGGACTTTTGCCTTTTGTGATTTAGTCCTTGCAGTTTCTAAAAATTACGAATAGACCCCTTTCTTAATAGATTTCTTCCAATTTGAACCTCCTAAAACATGATTATTTAGATAATTTGTGCTATTATATCGTCTAACTATCACCATGGCGGACGCCTAGTCGTCTATCGACTAGACGTCTAGATGCCCTAGTCTCGCCGCGACTTACCGAAGCGCCGTGACAACCATGATATTCAATATATTCCCTCATGAGATTAGTGCCGTTCACATGTTCAGTAAAAGCAATGTCGGCTTTAGAATTAATGAGACATGAATATGCTTCAAGTCGGTAACCCTATAGACTTAGCTAAGGTAGACTGTTTGAGAATGATCTTCTAGAAGCAGCAATTGGTGAAAATCACATAAAGTAAAGCCTAACCACTCTCCCAGGGAAGCACATTGGTGAAAATGGATAGGAACCACGGTCCAGTAACCCATGCAACTTGAAGGCCGAGGAAATCCAGGTGATTTGCTGCACCAAAAAACATGTCAAGCCCTGAATTCTTGGATTTTTGCAGTTACTAGCTAAATGAGTTACATCGCACCAATGTTATATTCTATGTATAATAAGTTGCTAACCTAGTTTAGGGAATTTCTCTCGGACTAACTCCTCTAAAACAAGCTGATCCACCTGAAGGGCAACCAAATATTCATCTCACATAAGAATGAAGTAAACTTAGTTTCAAGCACCTGAACATGCAAACGTTAAAAGGAGAGAAAGTGAGAGCATCACGATACCTGCGACTCAATCATTTCTTCAGAAAAGTACCCATCAAAATAGTCATCAATAAATGCAACCAATGTCCTGTTACACCATCAACAGATTTAACAGATTATTTAATTCAACTATCATGACATCTTAGAGCAATGGAATCCAAAACCACTGTGCAACAAATTGTCTAGGGGCCTTACCAAAATGCATTCTCCTCTGGCATCAACAGAAGTAAGAGACCAGCAAAGAAGTTCATCGCCTACAGCATTCAAAAGACGAATCTTTGCTAAGAGAAGATTTGACAAATATCCAGTATAAACCATTAAAAGCTTGTCAACTATATTATTGTGACACCAGGATATTGGTTGAGAAAGACTAGTCACCTCCATATTTTACTGGAACCATTGAGTGCTAGTTTTTTGGGTTCAGTAGTGGGGTATGTGAATTGGAGTACAACAAGTCAACAACTTAATGCCAAATGTTATTAAGGAGCTCCAAAGAAGCAAATAACTTCCAGCAACATAAAGCAAGTAATGTTGATCAGAATATGGATACATTTACCTGGCAGTAACCAACTATTGGATTGTGTCTAGCATAAGCTAGAAGCAAGCGTCTCAAAGCATTTCTTCCATCCTCATCTAATGCAGGATGACCTGGAAAAGTTCTAGGCAAGTCCTATAAGGAACCCAGATGTGGCAGATTAGACTCTTTGTTAGGCTTCCCACTTTCCCAGATATAAATTGTTAACAAAAAAGAGACTTATTTCCCATAAAAACAGACACAAGTATCTACCTTCTCTATTTGTCCTTTCCACTTTTCAGAGGACAATGCTGAAGGTACTTTAGGTTTTTCATTGACACCATCCAAGGTCGAAGAATCTAAGTGTTTGCGATCTTCTAGTTCACCTTCTGCCGCAAGAAAACTACCATAATACCCTTTTACCCTACGAGTTCCAATACCAACAAATGCTTGCCACAGCTGTCATCAAAAAGCAAGGAGCTGCTGGATGAGCTGAACAAATCTAAAATTAGAAACAAGAAATCAAAAACAAATTGAAAAGCTTCAGGAGACAGGCCGTACCTCTCCTCTCAAAGCCATTGGCAGTCCACCATGGACCAGGCACTCCAATTCTTCCTTCGAAGGATAATTTTCTTCTTGACTCCTGCTTCCAATGTCAGCATTCGCACTATCACCTGAATGCATTTCTTGGCTAGGATCAACCTTATCTACATCATAGAACTCGTCATCTGAGTCCTCAGACAACTTGCCCTCTTCGACCCTAACGAGATGGGTTCCATCCTTTGTGTGCTGCCTGACAGAAGATAATTGCTGCTTCTTGACACGCAAGCTCATCATCTGCTCTATGCTGCCCAGGGATGGCCTAATTGGTTTCCATAACTCAATCTTGTGTGGGCCTTGCGCAGTCTTCTCATGCAGCAATTCAGAAGTGCCAGCCTCAGCATTCTCCTCAACATTCCCTGCAGCTTCACCTTCCTCCAGAGCAGGTGCAACCTCAGCACCCTGTCCAGGCAACTCGGCCTGCATCTCCAGAAAATTCTTCCATCTATCGGATCTCTCCTCCTCCTCCTCCTGCAAGTACAGCACCAGAAGGCGTGCAGCTCGTCAAGATCAGAGTGACAATGCAGATAAAAATTCAGGCGCGTGTCTTGTACATTGTAGATGCTTGCATACTCCTTGTAACGCTGCAAGTGTTGGGGCCGCACGGCGAAGCCATAGGCATCCCTACTTCAATAAGACGGAATCAGGAAGGAGTAATTCTTACGACTTGCTAAAAAGCAACTATCTAATGTTTAAAACTTTGAGGTTTCTACACTTTTATCCTCTCCCAGATTCAATTCAAAGCAGCGAGAAAATTTCGCTAGAACTAAAAATATCCACTACAGCTTTGATGTTTTTCACAATACAATTCCAGAACAGGCTGTACTACCGAAACAATCCTAAACTTGTTGCGACACTTACAGGAACCCAGATCTCTTACAGGAACCCAGATCTTATATACAAAAAAGCTCGTGATCCGGGCAATTCGCCAGACAAATTTATCCGAAGCTTAAAACCTAGCCTCCGATACGCGGAGGGGATCCAATACTCGCCGCTCCGCGAACCGCAGACAGGCTCACGCGATTCCGGGCCGCATTGCCCCAGAAATCTAGCATCAGAAACCCTTGCGACGCGGCGCCCCGGACAGAGATTCCCGGCGAACGAACGAAGCGGAAACCCCCGCAACGGAACAAAAGGGAAGAAACGGAAATTCCGAGAATTTTTTTTGAAACGGCGGGAGAGTGCCCCGCCGCCCGAACGCACGCGGCGCGGCCCGGCGGAGCGGAGCGGAGCCGGGAGTTAACGCACCGCTTGTGCTCGAAGGCGATGAACGGGAGGCTCTTGGGCTTCATCTCCTCCTCGCACCGCAGCAGAAGCAGCAGCAGGCGGCGTCGGCGGCGTGGAGGAGAGCGGAGTGGAGTGGGGCTAGCGTAGTGGCGGTGGCTTGTTGATCTGGTCTCTCCGACTTGGAGTGGGGAGAGATGCACGCGGCGCGAGTCAGTGTCCGTACTGGTGTGGTGTGCGGAGAAACGGGGGGACTCGCGGGCGACCACTCGTGGCTGGCGCCGCGCCTTCTTTCTTTCCTTCCCTGACACGGGGACGGAGGTTGGTCAGTCCTGTCCCCTCTGCTAAGGTCTCGTTTGGCACAGCTCCACCACCGGTTTCTGAAGCTATTTGGAGTCGTTTTGTGCCAAACGGGGTAAAACAAAATAGCTCCACCCAAGGAGTCCCTTAAAACGTGCTGAGACAAAAGATATGTACGAGATGGAGCTGAAAAAAGTAGCTCCACCCGGCTCCATCCGCAGGCCCGCATGCCACTGCCCTTGTACTTTCGTGAATTTACGCGATCTGCCACCGGTTTTAACGGATCATTCCTATGCAAATAGACAGGGGTATATTAGACAATTGACATCTCTCAACCATGCATGATAAAAACAGGTGGAGCTGTTTTGTAAAACAGTCTACCAAAACAGCTCCAGCTCCACCGGTGGAGCTGTTCGTGGAGCTGAAGCAAAAAAAAACAGCTCCACTTGTGAAGTGGAGCCGTGCCAAACGGGGCCTAAGTTACGAAACCTGTGTTCTCCGCTCCGCGAGACCGAGATGCCCCATCCTCCGTGCACGGGGAATTGGTGTGTCACCTAGTGTTGTCTGCCCCGGCGGTTCGGCTAGTGCCTTGATCGACACTGCCCGGGTTTTTTCCTACAACGATTGAGACCGCAGGCCTGGCACTAAAGTACTAAACAACAGTCAACAGATGAGTTAGTGTGTTTATGACATATACAATAATATATCTTCTGAAATTATTTTTAAAATTTTTACCTTATCTAAAGATAATATTAGAGACAACATTTCAAACAGTTCATATCTAAAATTAATTTCTCTAACTATTTTCTATTATTTTATCATATTTTCTCTCTCGTACTTTATTACCATTTGAGTAGCACATTTTCTTTTCCCACCTCCTCTCTCTCCGTAAGAATTTACTGACGTGATATAATTAAGAGACAACTAAAATAATACTATTAAAGATATCCTTATATATCGCCTCGTTCGTTAGATGGTTCTTATATATGGTACCGGTGAGCACACCTCAGCAACTTGGTTGCAACTTCTTTTCACTTAATAAAAATGTGTGCAAGCTTTTTGTGTGTCTTGAAAAAATATGAGTGGTTTGTTTTCTTATATATAAGAGGGGATAGCCAACTGGTTTGTTGCTTCTATTGCACCTCATGTTAATCGTTCTCTTTAAACAAGCATGTTAGTCTTTGAACGTGGCGGGTTCTTTTGCAAATTACTATCTTCGATAGTTTAAGCTATTTTTCCGACAAGCCGTCAAGATCAGACTACCGTGTCATATCATTTTCTAGATCAAAATATATAAATAATGACAAACTAGGCCATGCTAGGGCAAATGAAACCCATCTTGTGTCCTAGCCTTCTGGGTTGGGTTGTTATCCCGTATCAAATTTGTCTTTTATACATTGCTGTCGTCATGGATTAACATTAACAACGGACACAACTTCTACTAACATGGTAGCAGAGATTAGTCCATATAAGATCAAGGCTCGTAGAAGCCAGACCACGAGACATCTGTGCCGCAGGAAGCGAAGCCTGCGCCGCTGGTTTGGTGGAGAACATATTGCGCACACAAGTGCTAGTATTACCAAACTTGACGCGCATGCTGGTGAAATGGACGCTCTCATAATTGATCAGGTTTTGGAAAGGAAACAACGCTGTCAACGATTATACCAACATTTTTTTGCTCTTTTTTTGTGTGTCGGCGTGACTTATCCTTAATTAAGGGTCTGTTTGTTTCAGATTCTGGCAGCTGCAGTTACTTCTAGAATCTGCAGCTCTCTCAAACAGTCCAGATTTTCATCCAGATTCTAAGTAGTCAGAAGCTACAGAATCCAGAAAATGAACTAGTAGCCAGAAGCTGGGGTTATCCAGCTTCTCCAGATTCTGACTAGCTGGATACTCACCAGCTACTTCTCAGAATCTACAGCTGAAACAAACAGGCCCTAAGGGTACAGCTTCTGCTTACAGCTTTTTCTTCAGATCTCGTAGAGTTATATCAACACTCAGCTTCCTAAAATACTTCGTGTGAGAAGCAGAGTGAAAAATAAATTAGCAACAAGAAACATCTTTTGAGTGGATTCTCGTGAAGAACCATTGAAAGATCAAGCTCCATTTAAGTTGGTTTTGGTGTTAATGACAAATGCAATTATGACATTATGATATTAATGACATATACTTTATAATATTTTGGTGAAAATGATAAATGAATTTATGAGACTAATATGTTTATTTGAGTTTATCTTTGGTTAGTCTCATTTGGATGAAAAGGTGAAATCAAAGAGGTATGCATTCGAAATCGCTTTCTCATTTACAAATGCATTCCTTAGATCCAAAATATAGATTGAACTCCTCAATTAGTGTAAAATGAATATGTGCATATGTCTTCAATATATACACTTGTATGCACACATTTAGGGGGAGCTCTCTATATATTTTGGAGTTTCATAAGTATTGATCCATGCTTCTTTTAATATGCATATTTAGGATCTTTACTTTGAAATACATTCTTGAGTATATATATATAGCTTGTGCAGTATATATATACTCATGTGCAATCGGGTTGTCATCTAACTTCTCCATTATGTGTTAATGGTTGGATGACTAATGACAACCGGATAAGTAAGCTTTGTTTAAAGCTTATCTTGGAGTATACATTTGTTGTGTACATATTGTATACTCGCAAATCAATTTAATATCTCATTATTTGTTGAGATTGTCATGTATTACCAAAATGGTAAAGTTTGGTAATCGATGACAATTGATTTGTGGACTAACATTTTCCATGAGTTGGATGAATAGGTTAGGTTCCACAAATAAAGATGATTTGGGATGACTTCATGAGTTGAAGGTCATCAAGTCAAAGTTGATGAAGAAGAGGTAGCTTCATGCGTTGAAGGCTATCAAGACAAAGGCTTCATGTGTTGAAGGCCATCGAGAAGATGCTTCATGTGTTGAAGCATGTCAAAGATTGATCATGTGTTGATCAAGTGAAGACCATCATGAGTTGATGGTATTGATGAAAAGAAAGCATCATGAGTTGATGCCTATCAAGACAATGACCCAAGGCAAAGGTATGACTAGCTAGGGCTAAGGATGCGTTCCTAGTCTTTTACCGGTCTTGGTGTTTGGTTGGAAGACCGGATTGCTAGTGTAGGTTGCCGTACTATTAAGAGGGGTCATGTCTAGTAGTTTGAGTCTCATCATGTGTTGATAGCTCAAATCTCACTTGCTCTAGCTCATCTTGACATGATGCCATTATTTGCGAATGTGTTTTGCAAATAGTTGAGGCTCATGCATCTAATCCTTATAACATGGGACTATGCATTGCGAATGTGTTTTGCAAGTGCTTGAAGTCCATGTTTCCTTCTCTGTGATATGAGGCTTATATTTGCAAATGTGTTTTGCAAATGGTTGAAGCTCATATATAATCCTTGTGACATGTGACTTAGGTTTGCGAATATGTTTTGCAAATGTGAGAAGTCCATGTATCGATTCCTTGTGTCATGATTTCAAAAGTGTGCGAATGTGCTTTGCAACTTGTTGGAAATCATGTTTGAACCTTGTGTGCATAATATCGTGGTTTGCAAATGTGTTTTGCAAAATCTGTTGAGATATCTGCACTTCTCAGGAAAACCGGAAGTACCGCAAGTTCAACTGCGGAACTACCGCATGTGCGGAAGTTCCGGGGTCCCGTGCGGAACTTTATTTCCAGAGAGCGCCGAGAATAAAACTTAAACTCGCTGAGATCGGTAGTACCGGGCTGAACGGCGGTAGTACCGCAGGGAGCGGTAGTACCGGAGTTTGTGCGGCGGAAGTACCGCGCCGACGGTGTAACGGTTAGTTCAGAGCGTCTGACATAGCCGTTACTTCGCGTCAGTAAGGGGAGCGGTAGTTCCGGCCCTTGGCCGGCGGTAGTACCGCCCGTCCTGATTTTTCAGGGATTTGGCTCCAACGGCTAGTTTTCTTGTGTGGGGTATAAATACCCCCTTGTGGCTGGTTGGAGAGGTTGTTGCTTGACTCATTTCATTGTTCTTGAGCTAGAGTGAGGCTCTCCACTCAATTGTGCATGTGTTGCACTTTGTGAGAGAGGAGAGGTGATCTAGAGTGCATGTGTTGCATCTAGAGGAGGACTTAGTGTCCAATTGAGCTTGTGCATTCGTTGCACGTGGTGAGAGTCAAGTGAGGGACTTGGCTTGTTACTCTTGGAGTTTGCCGACTCCTAGACGGCGTTGGAGGCGTCGTGCGTGGTGATCTTCTCAAGAAGCTTGTGAGAAGACCCGACGAAGTTGTAAAGGTCGGAGCTCACCTACCCGGAGCGGGAAAGAGCTACCACTAGTGGATTGGAGGTGCTTCGGCTTAATTCGTGGAGCCGGTCCGATTTGTTCGGGCTAACCTCAACGTGGATTAGGGGAAACCGGCAAGTTTCCGAACACCACGGTAAAACATCGTTGTGTCAATTGTGGTTTGTTTCCTTGTACTTAATTTATATTCAAGCAATTTACATTCATAGAATTAAATTGATTGCTTGTATACCTAGGATTGCAAATCTTGACCTAGGATAGAATTGTTGGTGCACTTAGGCGAATTCATTTGATTTAGGTTCTATTTGTGCTAAACCAATTTGATTTTAGCTTCCGCATTATACACTTGGTTTAGGCAAATCGAATAGGTCTTGAATTGTTAGTATTAATTTGTAGAGAATTTTTAAACCGCCTATTCACCCCCCCTCTAGTCGGCCTCCTCGATCTTACAACCATCTAACCTAAAGCAAACCTGTCCATCGAAGTTCATCGAAATTATCCACAGATACCACTTGACTTCGCACCCTCTCGCTTGGTCAATGGTCACCCTCTAGCGCTCACCTCCATGGTACTTCCCTCCCCCAGTGTGCGGCACCACCTCCTCCTCCCGCTTAGCGTCGCTACCGTCTCCTCTCCCCGTGCGCCCCTCCCTCTCCTCCCCAAGCCCTCTGCATTCCATTAGGCTAGCGCAAGCCCTCTGCATTCCATTAGGCCAGAGATTAAGCAGCAAAATCCTTTCTTTTTCTTGATTTTTCATCGTATTTTTGGTTAATCTACCCTCTCTTGTTTGTAGGTGCCTGATGAGGTAGTGGTGTTGCCAAGGAAACAAAGTTTATTTCTTTCCACCTAGTGAACTTGCAATCTTGTTATGCTAGAGGCAAAGGATAAGAGTAGGCCCAATTGCTTCAGAGGTCTTGGGTTCTTCGTGTCAACTGTAGCATCAGTAGTAGGTCTAGGAGGGTTAGCGAAGGCGTTCATCAGATGTTATCCAGTGAGCACCCTTCAAGCCCCTCATGCTCCTCCAAGTCTGATGCCCCGGGTGTGAGCGCTAATTCGGCGATGACCCCCGCCAAGGCGCAGACGTGCCAGGATCCCACAGATCTGGTCCAACCGTGCCCCAAATTCTCCATAAGGCGAAAAAGATGAACCTTTGATCCGGTGGTAAAATGTAATTGTGTGTGATAGGGTGCTGAAAACCCTATGTGAACTCTGTAGAATCGTCAATTCTAAGAAATAATAGATTTACTTGATATGTTGTTTTATTGTCCTTACTACTGTAATAGTATTGTTATTGTTATGATCAAGCTCTAAAGGCCATCTGTTTTATATGTTGCCTTTGTTAACAACGCAAAAATTCTTATGATAAACATCATCTAATAATTTCTGATAATAGTATTTTATCTGCATGTTGAGTTCTATTGTTGTTTCTTTTAAGTAGAATTGGTTTAACCTTTAACGTGCACAGAAGATGCACAAGGCTGTTATGCATGTGCGCCTAGACAACATGTCTTAGATCTCGCTCATTTCGGTTTGAGTTTCTAGTTTCTGACTTATGTTTTACTATTCCTAAATTTCATCTTTTCTGGCTTTTTAGTTTTTTGAGCTTTTTTCTGGTTTTGTTCCCATATTCGTTTGTGTTGTACGTGATAGGTTAATCTGTTTTTTCTATTTTTAAATCTTTTAAATTTTAGTTACATCAAATAAGCCACCATCAACTACAGTATAATTTCAGCCATAAGCTAGCTTATTTAGCCCAATCGAACGGGGTATACTCAAGGAGCATACTCAAGGAGCATAATGACGTAACCATATCATTTATAGATAAATAATAATTTGAGAATTAATCATATCCTCATCAACTCTCTAAGATCCATGTCTTAGGGAATAATAAGCTATACTAGAGTTACGCAGTAGAACAAAAACTAAACACTTTGCATTATTACAGCAATTAGCCGTGCAGGGCTAAGGTGTTAACTATATATAAGAGATACAAAAGTAGATACAGATTATTTATATACCACATCTCTCGAAGACAAGTTTGTACAGGTCGCCTACTCATTCCAACTGCTGAATAGGGCGTCCAACTTGCCTTGGTCCTCGATACGATCATCCTTATCCCACACGGCATCCTCTGGGCCTGAAAACCCCACATCCCACTCGAGGTATTCCCCAACTGGACTAGAATCTAATAATGGAATTTAATAGCAAGGGTGAGTACACGGTACTTAGCAAGCGTTAATAGCAATTATGCAATGAAACGACTCATCTCTTCATGATTAATTCTCATATGCTATCTTTTCTTTATCCATAAAATAGTTTATTAAGTTAAAGGAAATATGCATATTTTAGTATTACAAATACTGTTATTCACCCCGGTAAAGAGAAAGAACCCTCAGTTGTTCTCTGTAGCCTCTAATTTAGGAGACAGATATGAATTCATGATTTTATTAGCACTGCATAAGCTTGTGGCACTTTACCCATAGCTACTCTCAACTCTTTGCAACAGTGTCATCCGTATTTCCTTAGATGCAGTGCCAAGTTAGAGTACAGAGCATTTTCTCTAGTTCTATTATTATATCTCCACCCAACTATTCATAGTCGGTGACTCGGGGTGGTCTTTTACCCTCACCTGACACCCACCGACTGTGAACTAGTTGTTGGCCGGGGTGGTCTAACCCTCACCCGATACTCCACTGTGTTAATATATATGCCTAAGCTCACCATTTTTGGGCTCTAAACTGATTCTGGCTTCGCCTGCTTTAAATCCACCACTTCTGGGCTTTATACCAGTTCTATTTCCTCCATCTAGTCATACTACTTATCCACGTGGATATGATAATAACTTGGTAGGGTATCACTTTTGGCTCGTCAAATGAGAATATAGTTGAAACTGGAAATACACCTCCATACCTGAGTAAAAGTTGTTTAGTGCCTGTATTATAACCATATATATAGAGGGCCCCAAAACATGCCCTTTCTCTTCCTGACCAGGGCACCCTCTACCCTCCTATTATACATAGCTTATAGTCCAACCGCTCATTCAGTTGGGCTGTCTTTCTCTAGTCTCTTTTCCTACTTTATTTATCCACCAATTCTTTGAAAAGGCATTTTAATGCAACAGGTGATAAATAGATATTGTACAGAAATTAGTTTTCTTAAGAGATATGACTAATCAGAGTGATCAAAGGTAACCTTGCCTTGGTACTCGTAGAATGCCTCAATCTCAACCATGGCTTGTTCAGTTCCCTCCTCTTGCCCCAGTTCATCCTCTACATTATAGAGCACATTTTATTATTTTAGGAAACTGATTAAAGAGACAGTTGTGTTGTATTATTGTGATGATTTCTTGGTTGAGATTTCATATTTGTTAGCATATATTTACCTTGGTGATTTACTTATCCTTCAGTTGATTTCTTACTGATGTAGCCCATTATTGCCCTCAGCCTTCTATCTAGTTGAACCAAACCTCTACGTGGACTAGTAAGGTGCCCGTGCGTTGCAACGGATTCCTAAAGAGAATGGTACATATCATCAAATTATGATACCAAGCGTATAACAAACATCAATTTTCTCTTACATGTATTAAGGGAATTACATAAAAGCAAGCTCATTAACAACTTCAAAAATTATCCAACCAATATCCTTAAAAACATGATCAACCAGAGGATAAACAAAAGAGAGTACAACAGACATGAGAAATCTAAGACATATTTTTGCAGAAACATATCTACATGTTGAGCCACCATTGGAGATCTCGGTTTCACCAAAGAACATACCTTGTATATCCTTGCGTCTACCTCGCTAACACAAAGGATTCAATTTCAGTCACCAACTTAACCTTGACCACATCCTAAATAGTAAATGCTGCTGCCACTGTAAGTAATATTTGCATACAATAAACATCAATTTTCTATTACACATATTATCTGCATATGGGTATTCTTGCAAGATGTAAGCGAATAACTGAAATTTATAATAACTGCTGACCACAATTGGTTATGAGAACACACTAACATTTTTGTCTGCAAAGCACGGTAACTTCTTAAGAGAACACTAACATTTTTGTCTGCGGAGCATGGTTGATTCAAAAAAGAAAACAATAAATTATGTTGCAAGCAAACATATAAAAGCATTGCTTTATTTCTAGAAAATCATGAAGACACACTATGTTAAATCTGACTAATCAATCAAGTATGCAAGCTTGTAGTCCCAGCTAAAACAAGTCTGAAATGCTTAGGCTATCATAAACAACACATCTTTTATCGTCTGTTTGATATCAGGAGACACTAATTTGCCAAGCCTACAAGAACATTAACACAAACAGGCAGAGTTACTTCCTTCTAAAACTACAACTGCTTACCTGCGTTTTGAAGTAATCATATTTGGAGGCAATGGTGTTCCACTGGCAGGTTGCAGTTATCTGAAATGAAAGGTCAATGAGCATGAATATAGTGTATTAAGCAAAAGTCTATTTCATCATATGTTTGAGACTTAAACAAGAACACTACCTCCTCATCAACTCTTAGTAATCAAAGTGACATTGTCGGAATGTCTGAATATGATTGTGAGTTCTTTCAGTGACATCTTGTTCTTATGCCAAAAGATGACAATCATGTATGTCTCTACAATAGATACGCATGTATATTATTGAGTGCAGCAGAGATTTGGGTTCAACAGATATGTTGCTCTTTAACTTCAGGGCGAGGCCTCTGTAAATCACTAACCAGATGAATGTCCAAGTCTTATTTCGCCTCAAGAATGCAGTCATCTATACTGTAAACTAAAATTCTCAGTTTAGAATTAATTTTCCAACATAGAAAAATAATTTGGTGTAGTTTTGACCATCCAGTAATATCAAAGAAGTGTAGCAGACCAGTACTTACTCATTAATTCACTGCTATTTACAAAAGCTGAACAAAACCCCACACCAAGTTGACCAATAAGTCCATTATGTGCACCATGATATTTGTTCACCTGAAAGAACAAAGTAGAGAAATTAACTTCATGTCAACAAAGAAACAAATCAGTTCAGTCTACAATGAATTGATCAAATGTTATTTTCCATTACGACAAAACCAAGAAATACTATGTAAGGAAATAAAACAGAGTTGCTTTACTGGCACCACAATGTTCACCAAAACAAAAGCTCCTTGAAGGAAATCGAAGATGCTTTGTGATTCTTATGTTTATATCCCCTTCTGGTATAAAAACAGGTAAGCAAAGCAGTGCAGAAAACAAAGCTACCCAAGGAGCTTCTATACTTTACATTCATATCGCTCAGGAGAGCTTCCAATCATAATCATATGCTATGCTCCAGTATACAGCAGCAAGAAAATTACTTTGAACTATTAACAAGAAATATCACCAAGATCTACAATTTTACATAGCCTTTGTTGGCATAAATTAACCATTAAGTTGTTCTTATAAATTAAAAGTGATCTTAAATGCAATGTTTAAGAAATAATTACACTTGAGATCATGCAAGTATAAATATGCAATTTACTTTTTTCACTATACATTTGCTGGATAAATCTGCAATTTGCTTTTTTTACTATACATTTGCTGGTCAGATTAGTAATGTTCCCCATCCCCCAAGCCACATCAAACAGGAGGATGCGAAGATCTTCATTAGAATGACATATATTGCATCCATTCATGTTCAAATAAAGCAGAAATTTGTTGAGCATGTAAGAAAAAACATATGTATTTCCATTTTTAAATTTGTGGGAGCATGACATATATATAAATAAGTGCCAAAGAAACCATCTAACCAACTATCAGCAATCATGAAATGATAAGAAGCAAGCAAACAAGCAACACCAAGCATGTATTTAGCACTCCATTGCATATCATTACAACAGAACTTTTGATTCTTTTGTATGATATATATAAGGAAATGCAATAATGTAACCTGGGTAATACTATCTACTCTCTTGTAATACTCTCTGTTTCCGTTATCTGTAATGGAAAATGGGAATGTTCCTGGATCGGGAAAAAAAAGAAGAAAAAAGAAATACAGTGGTGTAACCTAGGTAGTGCAATAACCGAAGAAATGCTGACGGGCAGTTGAATGCACCAATGCTACGAAAGAATTCAGCATCAAGATCCAAACTCAGAGCAATTAGAGAGAGTATCCTTTTGCCAATCGCCCTGGTAGGGAATAAGTGGCAATAGTACCATTGTCCACGCCGCCGCCGCCGCCCGCTCTGGCCTCCTCCGCGCGGATCCGGCGCCAAGCCGCAGTGCCCGCGCCGCCGACTCCCAGGTCACCGTGACCGCCTCTGCCCCGATGCCACTCCATCCCGACGCTGATCTAGCCGCCCCGCCAGATCCTACCACTGTCTCCCGCCCAGATCCGGCCACCGTCGCCTCGGTTCTGGTCGCTGCCGGTCTCGATGCGCCCAGATCTGGTCGCCGCCGACACCTTTTCGCCACCCATGGCGCTGCTGCCTCGTCGGATTCGAGCAGCCTGCGCCAGATCCCGCCATCACCGCGCCGCCCTAGCCCAGATCCGGCGTGGGGTGGGGGGAGAAGGAGGCGGCAGCGCGGGGTGGGGGGAGGAGGAGGTTAGGGCGGAGCGGTGGAGCGGGGGAGAAGGAGGCGAGCGCGGAGCTGAGGTGAGGGGGAGGAGGAGGCTTGGGTAGCGCGGGGTGGGGACGAGGAGGCGAGGGCGAAGTGGGGGAGGAGGCGGCGGCAGTTCTGCGGAGGAGGCGACAGGCGAGGACGGAGCGGTTTCGGGGGATGAGGGGTGGAATGAGCGGTGCGGAGGGATGGAGGGCAAAGTGAGGTCGCGGAGGAATCGAGACGGAGCGGCCCACATGTCGGCCCACCTGTGGAGAACAGACGGACTGTCACCAACTCCAATTTTTAAGTAGTAGAGATTCGACCTAGCCTACTAGCCGACGGCCCACAATACACCCACACCAACCCAACACAGCCGCACCAACCCACTCACACAGCCCACCTACTGCCGCATCAGCCCACGCACGCTGGGCCACACACATGCACCCACACACGCCACAACACATAATGGCACTGGCCCAAGCACACGGCCCAATCACTGCCTCACACACTCACGCACAAGCATCAGCACCAGCACCAACACGCTCACATGTATGCATCGGCACACACACTCGCTCACCCCCTCTTTCTCATGCTCGGTTCCCCATTTTTGGTCGCACCTCTCCAGCTTCGATTCGCCACTAGCCCACTTACTCCATTGGTCCCCGCGTTGCCTCCCCACCACTATGGTCCGACGGAGCCAGTGGTGGTAGATCTGAGTGCAACACCGATGGATTGGGTGCTTTCCTCCAATGGCGTCGTCGATCTCCCTAACTCTGGTTCCCGTGCCTCTTCTCCTCCTCCGGCTGGATCCGGTGCTGGTGGTGGTGGATCTATGTGTGGCCCCGCCGGATTGACAATTCTCCCTCTGATCCCTAACTAAACCCATTCTACTTTCATGTTCTTTGCATGACTGATTCATTTTTTATTTCTTATGCAGGGACAGATATAGTGGTGATGTTGTCCCATGGTTAAGCAACTATGATGGGGCTCAGAGGTTTGCATGCTACGGGAAGCATGCTAGGCCTACCAAGTGCCCGCCAGCGGCCATCCGTAGGTCAGTTGTCACTGTCGTGAGCTAGCAACACTACTCACGGCAGCTCTAGCCAGATGAGGTGAGAGCTAGCTCCCCCTTGTGGTACTACTCTACTCGGTTGATGATATACCCCATGATGTGTGGTGCTTTTTAGGGTGAGATGTGGGGGACAAGGAAAGGGACAAAGGTGTAGTGACCTATTTGATTTGGTTGGGTCAGGACAAAGGTGTGGTGACCTACTTGATTTGGTCGAGTCGGGAATGGATTAGTGATGGTGGTGGCAGTGGTCCTCCCTTACATGCTCCCCAGTGGTTGACTTCTCCTCTAGTCCCGGCCGGTTCTTCGCTCCTGAGATGCTAGTGATGTGGTTCACTCGTTCTGCAGTTCTCCCCGACTCCTTAAATGCCTCCCCCTCCCTCCTCCTCCTCCTCCTCCACCCCTCTGGTGGCGCCAACCCTTAGCTCTCTCTTTCGCTCTCGCTGCTAGTGGGATGAGATTTGGGAGGGGGAATGGATGTGAGTTGGGGGGACGAAGTGAGTTCGTCTCCTTTCTTCACTCTGGTGGCTCAGCGAGGCGAAATGCGGACGTGCTTTCCTCTCCCCTCACTCAATTCGGTCTTATCTACTTCCTCCTCTAATTCTCATGTGTGATGAGTGAGGGAAAAAAACCTCAACTGGTCCGATGGGTAATGGAGGTATCTGGTCGCTATGACTTGGTTCCTCTTTTAGTGAAGGTAAGGGCAGTGAAGTTCAAGTAGATGATGTCATGGTTTTTTGCCAGACGATGAAGCCCACTAAAGCGAGAGGTGCCGGTCAGCCCGGACAGTCCTGCTATCTCAATGAGCGCTACAATTTGGAAATCTAAACTGGACGGGTTTTGATGGCAATATTCTCTCCTTTCTCTTGTTCTCATTTTGGATCGCAATTCCCCGGGTTTTTAGTCTAACCAGTGCCTACGGCTTACTCTACTTATTACCGTTGTAATTAAATGATTGATGTATGTAGTTGAGAATACATGATGAATGATGATGCATGTAGTACTCCTATATTTTAATTATTACAATGATGTAACTGATGCCATTAAATTAGGGTGTATTCCTGTCACTTTGTGCTTTATGTATAGTTGAATGCTGTAATATCTTCCCTTCACTTGATCAATGCGTTAATTGAATTTGCTATAGTTGGGTTGTTGGTTTCTTAATTAATTCTGGGTTAAATCTTAATCATGGTATTTAAGCCTAATAAAAATGAGGGTTGTTTCAATAAATCTGTGTCTTTGGAATGCTATTTGGGGCAAATCGAGATTAAACTAGCAATGGGCAATGGGCATTGTTGCAGAAATCAGGCAAAATGGAGTTCTCGCACGAAAATATTCATGTGAATGAACGGAAAGAGCCTATATAGATTGTAAAAAAAAACTCACGTTTGCATTGTGGGAGGCCTCCAACTGAGCGGGTAAATAGCTGAGCATCGAGGCCAACCAATGCAAGTAGTCAGAGGGGCAACGAGGATGACAGGTGGGTCCGAAAGTCCTTATGCATACCATTTTCCTACATTTGGTATGCAGTAATGCAGGGATCCGCTATAATTGTTCACAAGTAGCATGTTATAGGTTGGAGGCATATAGCTGGATAGTAATTTATGTTAATTGCCAATCAAAATTTGCGTTGTTGCAACGTACCGAGATTAATTCTCATTCAAAAATCAGTCAAATTATGAATCGTTCAATTATAATTACGCAACCACCGGATTCTAACACATATTCACAACCTTAACACTCCCTACTTTTCCAACCCCACGCCACCACCGCGCGAGGCACCGCCTCCCCCTATCTACTCACCCCCCTCCCCTCCTCCGCTCACCCTATCACCCAATGTGCTACCTCCCCACCATCTTACCGGCATTGCCAAGGCCCTCCCGATTTTCCACCGCCTCCTGCCGCTTTCTAATCTCTCTCAATCTTGTTGCCCCTGTTGCCCTCTTTTGAGCCCACGGTTGAGGCGATGCCACCACCTCCTCGCCACACCGCCGCCTCCCACCATCAAGTTGTTGTCACCAGCCGTAATTCTAAATCGGGAGGGTCTAATGAATCCAAACTTTAACTCTACCGATACCGGTGAACACACCATCCCTGAAGGTGGAAAAAGGCAGCGTATAAATCTAGGAGCAAAATCAAACAGTAAAAAATTCCACTGGAAATCACAAAACTTTTACTCGAATGTTATCTAGCAAATTTGTAGGGAAAAAAATCATCCGAACAAACACAAATGTCCCATGTTGTAATGGTCATGAGGACATTGAATTCTACCAGAATGCATGGCCGCGTAACAACGGCTAAACGACATCACGTAGTCTAGACAATACCGAGACAAAAATAATAAAGCAATCAGATGTTCAGACAACAAGATGGTTCTTCAGTTTTCAGAACAAAAAATCAACTCCATCAGCTAGAACAAAACTAAAAAAGAAGTTCCGTTGCCGGGACCCGAACCCGGGTCTCTCGGGTGAGAGCCGAGTATCCTAACCAGCTAGACTACAACGGATGCTGCGCGTGGTAGGCTTACAATAATGTTTCTCCGTTGTACTCTGCATCAGCTTCTCATACAGTAACGGTAAATGGTAATCGATCTGCCACGCCACACCATCAATTCAATGAACTGAAGAGCTCCATGCGACACCCACCGGCCAACTCGTTCACATGCGCAGAGTCGCGTCTGCGCTGGGCAGGGTCACGCACACGCTGCCACGCGCGGGATGGGTCTCCGACCAAACCTGCCCAAGCTAAAGAAAAAAAAAAGAGCCTCGGCGTCCGTTAAATTCCCCCCCAGCTCCCTCAGTCTCGCGCCACTTGCCGGCACCGCACGCGGACGACCGCGCTACAGCTCGCTTCACGGTCACGGCCCATGCACGCCGAGCGGCCACGCCCCGCCGTGCCCAGCGCAAGCAACGGCTATAATTGGGACGTCCCCTCTCCGCAGCACGCGCCACATTTCCCTTCGCTTCTCCTCTCCTCCCCTCCCCTTTCCTTTCCAAATGTACGCACCCAGACTTGCGTTGGACATGGCGCCCGCGGCCACCCTGCGGTGAGCACCAGCTATCGGCGGTGGTGGCACGTACGTACGTACGTTCGGTGGACGGAATGGCGTCGTCGTTGGTGGCGGGGTACGTGGACGTGCCGCTGGGCGGCGGCGGGATGGGCCAGGGGGAGAATCATCCCCCGCTGCCGATGAGGAAGCAGCCGTCGCGGATCGCGTCGGGGGTGCGGCGGCTGGCGTCCAAGGTGTCGGTGCGGGTGCCGGAGACGATGCTGGGCCTGAAGCGGACGCACTCCAGCGCGCAGCCCGGGCTGCGGGGGCTGCGCTTCCTCGACAAGACGGCGGCGGGCAAGGACGGCTGGAAGTCCGTCGAGAAGCGGTTCGACGAGATGAGCACCGACGGCCGCCTGCAGAAGGAGAGCTTCGCGAAATGCATCGGTGAGTCTCGTCGTCGCGTGCTGTCCAACATCCCTGGCAACACCTCGATAGGAGAAACTTGTATGATCTGGTAGTCTGATGATAGTACAGCAACCCCTGCATGCCAATGCCCAATAGTGTTTTAAGTGATCATCATTCTGAAGTCTGAACATAAACGGCACCATGAATCAATCAGTGAGAAACATCGAATCCCTTCGAAACAAAACAAAACACTGTCAAGCTTTTGTGCGCGTGGTGCAGAACAATTAACAGATAATAAAATGGTTTAGTTCGCCATTTTAAACCATTTCAGATGTTTCACATTGGTCAGCACTATTCAGCCACTCATGCATGCTTGCAGCACGTTGTTGATATACCATGAATCATTCCAGTTCGCAACATATCTGGGAAATTTAAGAGCATAAAAATTGGTTGATTACTTTTCTACAAACTTCAGAATTTTGTCTCCAAATTACATACTCTTCAGATGCTACTTACAACGCAGCAAAAACAGCGAATTACAGTTCTTCAAATGCTTACAGCTGCAGTCAGAAAAACTGACATCAGAATAACGCAATAGATTCCTCGTCATAACTGGTTCTTAGACTGCAAGAATTGAAGCTCTAAGCCTAGAACGGCTCTGCTTCTTAAAGGTATGGCGGATTCCAAGGAGTTTGCAAGCGAGGTGTATGCGGCACTGGCGAGGAGAAGGAACATTGAGCCGGATGATGGGGTAACGAAAGAACAGCTGAAGGAATTCTGGGAGGAGATGACCGACCAGAACTTCGATTCACGGCTACGCATATTCTTTGACATGTAAAGGTCCATCTCCCTTGTCTTCAATGGCAAAACCTCTTTACTTGCCTCTTGATGAGATTTATTTGCAATCAGGTGTGACAAGAACGGTGATGGAAAGCTCACAGAAGACGAGGTCAAAGAGGTCAGTTGCCCAATGCCTCTGAATCTGCCCTTCTCCCCAAATATTGTGGTAATAATCTCTATAATTTGTACCTTTTCCTTCCATATACAGGTTATTGTGCTGAGCGCCTCAGCAAACAAGCTTGCCAAGTTGAAAAGGCATGCCGCAACCTACGCCTCGCTGATCATGGAAGAGCTGGACCCTGATGATCGTGGTTACATTGAGGTACCAAGAACAAGAAATGGTACCTTCTCTTCTTTCTGGTGAAGCAACAGCATACAGATATGTTTATGTTATGTCTCGATGCAGATTTGGCAGCTGGAGACGCTACTCCGGGGGATGGTGACGGCCCCAGGGCAACCAGACAAGTTGAAGCAGGCGTCAACAAGCCTTGCAAGGACAATGGTTCCTTCCAGTTACCGGAGCCCAATGCAGAGACGTTTCAACAAGACCGTTGACTTCATCCACGAGAACTGGAAGAGGATATGGGTCCTCACGTTGTGGGGAATCCTCAACGTTGGCCTGTTCATATTCAAGTTTGAGCAATATAGGAGGCGGGCAGCATTTGAGGTGATGGGCTACTGTGTCTGCATCGCAAAGGGTGCTGCTGAGACACTCAAGCTGAACATGGCCCTTATACTGCTCCCAGTGTGCCGAAACACGCTGACAAGACTCCGGTCAACCGCACTCAGCAGTGTCATACCATTCGACGACAACATAAACTTCCACAAGGTACATACGGGGCTCTCCTTGCTATTTCCGGGACAGCACAATCTGACCTCTTTGTTCCGATCGCAATGTCAGGTTATTGCACTGGCAATTGCAATTGGATCGGCTACTCATACGCTTGCTCACGTAACCTGCGACTTCCCAAGGTTGATCTCGTGCCCAAGGGACAAGTTTGAGGCCACGCTGGGGCCGTTCTTTAACTTTGTTCAACCAACATACCCATCCCTTGTTGCAAGCACTCCAGGGTGGACTGGAATCCTCATGACCATCATAATGTCGTTCTCGTTCACACTGGCGACACACTCCTTCAGGAGGAGCGTCGTGAAGCTGCCGTGGCCGCTGCACCACCTAGCTGGTTTCAATGCCTTCTGGTACGCCCACCACCTGCTGGTGATTGCATACATCCTCCTGGTGCTGCACTCCTACTTCATATTCCTTACCAGGCAGTGGTACAAGAGAACGGTATTGCTTTGACATCTATGTGGCACAAGTATTTCTTCTGTGAATACAATGTTTGTGCATAAAATTTGAAGTAGTTTCGATTGCTTTTCCAGACATGGATGTACTTGGCTGTTCCGGTCCTTTTCTATGCCTGTGAGAGAACTCTCAGAAAAGTTCGTGAGAACAGTTATCGTGTGAGCATCATCAAGGTAAGATATAGATTTTACATGAATACCATGGTATGAGATTTTTCAGTTTATTCTAACTTCTAAGTGCTACAAGAGAATTAAATCCAATGTGTCATGCAGGCAGCAATCTACCCAGGAAATGTTCTCTCAATTTACATGAAGAAGCCACCAAGTTTCAAGTACAAAAGTGGGATGTACCTGTTTGTAAAATGCCCAGATGTTTCGCCTTTTGAATGGTACCATCTCGTTATCCTCATTGTCCAAGTTATTTTTTCCAAGGCTTTGGCTTAAAAATTATTCAATGTTTACAGGCATCCCTTCTCCATCACTTCTGCACCCGGAGACGATTACTTGAGTGTTCATATCCGCACATTAGGTGACTGGACATCAGAACTCAGGAACCTATTTGGGAAGGTCAGTTGAGTCAGCAGAAAAAGAAGAGAGAGGAAGATTAATGTATTCAAGCATAACAGGAGCTTATACTGTATTTATATGCTAAATTAGCGAAATTGCTGAAGGAATATACTAATTCATGCAGGCTTGTGAAGCAGAGGTAAGTTCCAAGAAGGCTACACTTGCAAGACTTGAAACCACAGTCGTAGCAGATGGTCTGGCAGAGAACACTAGGTGATTATGCCTCATTTGTTTCGCATACTAAATCCATTTAGTTTTTGAAGGAATTGCTCCAGTATACGTATATTTCACTAACCTTGCTGACTTCGCTTTCTACATTTAGGTTTCCCAAGGTCTTTATAGATGGCCCTTATGGTGCACCAGCTCAAAATTACAGGAAATATGACATTCTTTTGCTTATCGGGCTTGGAATTGGTGCAACTCCTTTCATCAGTATACTGAAGGATCTCCTGAACAACATAAAGTCCAATGAAGTAAACTGCTTAATAACTGCAGATTATTTATCATACAGGGTTGAAAATGTACAATTTCTAAAATGATTTGGATTCAACAGGAGCTGCAAAGCATGCATGACACCGAGTTAGGCTGCAACTTTAAGAGCAATGGACCAGGACGAGCTTACTTCTACTGGGTTACCAGAGAACAAGGCTCCTTTGAATGGTTCAAAGGTGTCATGAATGATGTTGCTGAAAGCGATCGCGATGTACTACTCACCCTAACTGCTTCAGTAAAAGTTCTCACATTCTCTCCTTCAGTTCGATAAACAGAAAGTAATCTAATCTTTCGATATACAGAACGTAATAGAGATGCACAACTACCTGACCAGTGTGTACGAAGAGGGTGATGCAAGGTCAGCTCTGATTGCCATGGTCCAATCACTTCAACATGCCAAAAATGGTGTGGACATCGTCTCTGGCAGCAAGGTTTTTCCCTTCTCTCCTTCTATTATCTGCAAACAAATTCAGATACAACATGGACGGTTCCTTTTCTGACTGCTATTTTGCAGATCCGGACACATTTTGCAAGGCCAAACTGGAGAAAGGTGTTCTCTGATTTGGCCAATGCCCACAAGAACTCCCGTATAGGTGAGTAACTTTTGATAAAATTTAAGCGATGGCTCCTATTTTACAGCACAAAGATACTAAAGATGTTCCATAAACCCGCAGGTGTTTTCTACTGTGGATCTCCAACACTTACAAAAACACTCAGGGATCTTTCAGTAGAATTCAGCCACACAACAACAACTCGTTTCCATTTCCACAAGGAGAACTTCTAAGAGCAGTCCAGGAACACCAACATAATCGCAGATATACATGTACTATAGAACAAGAACTTGGGTAGCATCGGATAGCGATTCTAGCCCTGTAAGTTTCACAGGCACTGGGGCATTGGTGTACAAAGTATGTGGCACTGCTGCCGTACATAGGTGGTGGAGGAAAGACATGTACTTTTTATCAGTGAGATTGCTTCTTTAGAATAACTGAGACCTTGAACAGGCAATTCATCTATGCCTCGGAAAGCTTACATCTTTTACTGTCCATGCATGTAACAGAAATCGGTCAAGCACTGAAGAACCCGGTGTGATTTCTGCACCCCGGGAATCAGTTCCTAGCCCCGACAGGCGCGAGCCCTGCGCGGCATTTCGTCGAGCAGACGGCACGCGCGTCTTGCAACCGCGAGAGAGTGGAGAGGGTAGGGAGGTAAGAAAAGACGGAATTGTGGGGGGCGACGAAGGGACGAGGTCACGGGACGGGAGGCAGGAGGGTTCGGCGTTTCACCTTTGCTGATTGGCGGCGGCGGGGTAACGGGAAGCAGCTGGCCCCCGACGTGAACGCCGGGAAGCGCCGACCGCCGACGGGGGCTTTTCCCAGGGAATTCCCAAAAACTCGTTCCATTTTCACGGACAATTCAGCCTGTTAGGCCCCAAGAACAACGGGGTTCCGCAACCAAACCGACTGGAGAGGCGCCAGAGCCAAGCCCGGCTGCCCATGTAATGTACACAACCCGCGCCCTAAGCCCAAAACACCAGCCCGTCCGGCCGCCGCGAGTGTGTCCCGCCCGTGCTGCAGCAGCGGCAAATGCCCGCACCGCATCCCTCTCGCCGCCGCGCCGTCCGTCCGCTCCGCTCCAACCCAGGCGGCCGGTGGCACCTTGCTGCATCGTGACGACGCGCCGTGCTGCGGCCCCGCCCGGCACCTGTGCACCACACAGGTGAAGCTTCAAAACCGTTATAGTTGCGTTGGTACATTGTCTTTCAGAAGAAAAAAAAAGTTATCTACTGTTACGCTAACCTACGGGTGTTCACTGTCATAGTTTAGATGCGTGTTAAGCACCAGCTTACATCAGGCTAAGTAGGCACTCGAACTTTGGCATTTACAACCATGTTTTTCAATTTCGCTTTGGCTACTACCGTATATGGTGACGACTTTCACAAAAGAACACAGTAACTACACCTCACTTATCACATTGATCCTAGTACTACCATGTACTGTGAAAGTTATTTGACCGTCCCAACAAATATATGTTGGCAAGTTGGACCTCTCTGTGGAGTACTGGATATTTGGAAAGTGCCCACTCTTCATTTCTTCAATTTTAGTTTGGCCTGCAGAAAACTTCCTCCTGCACTAAACTAACTGGGGCTAGATCCTGAAATTGAGTATCATGAACAAATCTATCATTTGCTCGTTGCCCCCCCCCCCCCCCCCGTGGTCATCATGCACACATTACCAAATTTGCATTTTTGGTGAATATTCCATCTTTTACCTATGGTCTCCCCACTTTACATCGAATTTTCTCCAACGCTTTGTTGACCTTATTCACAAATACAATTTCGTTCACCCTGTTTCAGGCTTTAATTAGACCAATGAAACGATGAATTCCCCACGGAGATCCCTCGAGTGCGCAAAGATTGTGTTTTGCCTTATCATATCCTCAATCAAGAACTAATAATTGTAATTGGTGAAGGGCTAAGTGGGCAACTTCTCATTTTCTTATCAGGGTCAACATTAGCATCCGGGGGCACTTTTGTTCATGCCAAGTGTTCTCCTCTCCTGATCTCCTTATGATTGATTCGTCCGAAAGGACAGGCCCATCATTTTGGTTCTTGCTACTATAAGTAATAGGATGAAATGTGAATGAAACACCTCGCATGATTCCTTTCTTCTCTCTCCACTCGAGAAAGCAATTGGATCCTCTAATTTGAAATGCCTTGCTGATCATCTTGTATGCTGGAGTATAAAACATGGCATTACCCCTGCACTACTGCTTGCCTCATTTTGTTTTCCATATCGTATATGAAGCTATCTTGGAAGCTAAATTAACTAGGACACGAGCCAACAATTTTCTACTGCGTTCATTCATCAAAATTACATGCATGCAAACTTGGCCTACACAAAAGTTTGTACTAAATAGTACTACTAGTTAGAGTAGTAATCATAGTGAAATTAACAAAGATATCTGTGCTTGGTACTTGGCATTAGCGGCCGACAAAGAATCTAACAACAGCCACACTCCCCACCTCTAGGGGAATGGAGCGTTCACTCTCCCTCTACAATGCAACCCATTCATAACCTTTTGGCTAAAGGTAGAAATTCCAGAGAAGCAGAGAGATGCACGCTGTTTTATTTTTCTCACCACTGAGGCACTGACTTCACGCTGTTTTATTTTTCTCACCACTGAGGCACTGACTTTCCTAAAATAACAGAAGTACTGTAGTGCAAATCCTACTGTTAATCTACTTTGCTTATAGATTGGAATCCTGCAACAACTGAATTTGCTTGCCTTTCTTTTTCTGCCAGACATTAGTATTGAGGAATTTTTGACTAAACAGATTTAATGATCCCTTACTCCTGTCGGCAATTGCCATTTATGCATTTAAACGCTTCAAAAGGTTTAAGGCATTGTTCGTATTGGCTTTTAATTCTAGCTTTTGCTTAGAAAAACCAAAAGTCAATACAAACACCTGGTTCTCGAAATAGTTTCTCCACTCCTCTCACTACCGTATCGCTCTAGGGATAAGACAAGAATTAGGGGTGCATCACCCAAATCACTCCCATCACTCGTACGCATCTCTCCCTCTCTTTTTGCACCGTTCGCCCCCTTCTTCTAAAAGTCGCTTCTTTTGGCTATTCCTATTCATTTTTAGTCAAAAGACATAAGCTGCGCCAAAAGTTATCAACAAAAGCCAAAATAAACGCCCCATTAAGCAACATATGATGCATTCTTTTAATAGTTTTAAGTGGTTGATTTAACAATGTAAGCATTGCAAAGCAAAGGAATCACACGGCTAGTGACAATAGGGGCATCATCTTTTCAGCTTTTAAAAGTTGTTTTTTTACTTTATTTACAGTAATTAGCTTTCCAAAAAGTATCTTTTTAAGACAGAATCTATAAGTTAATGGTAGTATGTACTATACCAACTTTACTTATATCGGCTAAAATCGTATGTAAGTTTCTATTACTCCGTATTCTTTCTCATCAACAACCCAGAAATCATAAACCGAAGTTAAAAATAATATATCGGTAGTGCCATAGGCCCGTAGGAGGTAGCCCGCAGCCGCCTGCTAGCTGCAAGGGGCATTGCCTCCATTGTTGTAACGTTGGACCGAGTGCAAAAAGCCTACTCATTGCTCGTCTCATCATTGAGCTGCGACACTTGGGTTCTTATTCTCCTTTTGACAGATCTTCTGATATCCTGGCCGCCTCGGTGCTGCACTTTTGCCAGTTGCAAACAGTTTGGAGGGTAGTTTTTGTTGGGGAAATTGATTATATAGGACTGAGTTGAGAGGGTTTTAGCAAAATAGGATCAAGTTATTTGTACTCGTACATATAGGACTGAGTTGAGCTACTTCTTGCAAATATAGGACTTTTCCAATTTTAATTTCATTTTCATTTTCTAGCCCTTTTTCTCTACGCGAAATGACTCTTTTGCCCCTTCCTCCCTCGCCTCCGGCCGCTCCAGCGCCGCGCAGCCGCCGCCCAGCGCCGCCCCGCGCCGCGCCGCCGCTCCCCCGCCCAGCGCCGCGCCGCTGCTCCCCCGCGCCGCGCCGCCGCTCCCCCGCCCAGCGCCGCGCCGCTGCTCCCCCGCGCCGCGCCGCCGCTCCCCCGCCCAGCGCCGCGCCGCCGCTCCCCCGCGCCGCGCCGCGCCGCGCCGGAGCGAGGCGGGGCGGGGCGGGGGAGCGGCGGCGCGGCGCGGGGGAGCGGCGGCGCGGCGCTGGGCGGGGGAGCGGCGGCGCGGCGCGGGGGAGCAGCGGCGCGACGCTGGGCGGGGGAGCGGCGGCGCGGCGCGGGGGAGCAGCGGCGCGGCGCGGGGCGGCGCTGGGCGGCGGCGGCGCGGCGCTGGAGCGGCCGGAGGCGAGGGAGGAAGGGGCAAAAGAGTCATTTCGCGTAGAGAAAAAGGGCTAGAAAATGAAAATGAAATTAAAATTGGAAAAGTCCTATATTTGCAAGAAGTAGCTCAACTCAGTCCTATATGTACGAGTACAAATAACTTGATCCTATTTTGCTAAAACCCTCTCAACTCAGTCCTATATAATCAATTTCCCCGTTTTTGTTCGTCCTTTACTTCTCTGAAGATTCCAAAATCACACAATATATGTGTTGTACTTGAGAAAAGGAGAGCACTGCAGCTGAGGTATTGTTCATTGTGTCTTGCATGCACCTTTTTCGTCTCCTTGCCGTGCTACATTTCTAGGCCGACTGCTGCTTTATTCTTGATCATACTCATTTGCTGCATTTGAGCGGTTTTAGATGGTCAAAAAGGGAGGGAGTTAAAGATTAGCTGCAATGGGGCTCTAAGGAATCGATTTTGTGCCTGCCAAAAGTTCGGTCAATATGTTTACTCTCGGTTAGTGTTGAACGGAATTTTCATTTTTCAGATGATTTTTTTTTTGCGAAAACTTTCTTGATGACATTCTGGCGTTTACAGGCTACCAGTGTCAGGCTTCGGTATTGCCGTGTTCAAGAAAGCAATATGTTGATTCCATGACAGAAATAGTTTGCAAGACATGTACTGTATACAAGGGAATGTTACAACTTTTGCCAGTCACACCAAGGCAAAAAAAAGCTGTTCCAACAATATATTGACTCGGTGAAATAGCTTCATCTCTTCCCCTGTCCAGCGAAAATATTTTCGGCCAAAATTTCACGACATTCAGTTTTCTCGGCCTATTCCGAAAAAAAAACCCAATTTAGCAAAAACTAGGCCTGTTTTGAATTTTTCGGTCCATCCAACCCACACACCAGTACACCACGTTTTGGCACCGTCTCATTGATGGACTCAAATCTCCATCTCTCTCTCGTTCCTCATCCTCCAAAATGAAAATCGAGTGGTGCCGGCAGCAAGGTGAGGGTGGTGCATGGAAGATGAAGGCGCCCATGGCGCAGATGTGGCCACTAGAACGAGAACGGCCAAGGACGGCTTCTGCAGGGGAGTAGGAGGTGGAGTGGATGGCGTGTTTGATGCTAGCAAGGGTCTGGACGACGACACGACTACAGCCACAGGTAGCAATTTTTGCTCTTTTGTGCATGCAATCTCATTCTGACAAGACTTACGGTTTCCTTTGTCCCTACACGTTTGGTTTGTTTGACAAGACTTAGCAGCAAACTCTGAAGAAACCTGAATTTCTGAATATATTTGAATTTCTTGAATTCAAATTGCACTTTTGAATATTTCAACCAAAATTTTGAATTTTGGTTTTCTCGGCAGATTCCGATATTTTTTGTGCATTGAAATTGTTTCCCCTGCTCCTGTCTAAGCAGCATCTCGCCACGTTAAGGCCTAGCTCGGTTGGGCTGAAAAGTTGTGGCTTATGGCTGAAATACTGTAGCGACTGAAATTTTACTGTAACTGGAGGTAGCTTATTTAGTGTAATTAAATTTAAAAAAAATAATAATATGTTAGCTCATTAGCTAAAATGAGCAAGGTCTAAATCATGCTTTCTTGAGACAATGTAAGCATCAATCTTTCCAAAACCGAAACAACTGTCTAGTTGTGTTACTACGAAATATGCAGCCAACTGCTCGATTGAATAGACTAAGGGCATGTACAATGATACAGATATACAGACAGCTACTGTCTATAGTATCTTTTTATGTCATCTATAGACAATATTAAAGACATCTATAATAGGTTGTATGTAAATTGTTTATAATGGGTTGTCTGTAAAATATAGACAATATTGATACAATGGCACGAAAGCCGTCTATAACAGGCTATTTTCTCGCATTTCGACGGTCTATAAAATTATAGTCGATCTCTTTCTCTCTCTTCTTTTTCTTTCATCCATCTTAGCAAAAATCCTATATAGCATCTCTTGTAAATAATTTATATCACTCTATTGTATATGCCCTAATTAGGCAGGTAAGGCAGCTATGATTCATTTTATCATTTCACAACCCACGTATGACAAGATCAAATCCTGGAAAATCGTAGCGGAAAATCTGCTCATCAGCCAGAAAACCGAGGTAGATGACACACTGGTTGAGCTACGCAAAGATGGGCATGCCAAAGGACTGCTATTAGTTGGGTAGATTTTTTAGGCAGTAGTTTTTGGGTTATGATTTTGGTTTATGGTTTTTGAATTTTAATTACTTGTAAGAGATAATATATAGAGGAAAATAGTTGCATGTGATTTTAGTTAGTATAGCTGAACTGGTACAGTATCTACTATCATATATCTATAGATCATGCTTTTAAAAAATGTACCATTTAAAAGCTAGTTACTATAGCAACAAAAGTCAAAACTAAAATATAAGTACAAAAAAACCACCCATAGTCTTAGACAGTAGCTGCAATTTCAGGATTCTGGTCCCTCGCAAAACCAGACACGGAGGATTCTGGACATAGCACTTGCGGGGACGAAAGATGCACCTCCCTTGCCTGTGGAACTGTTCTTAGTGACAGTGACCGGCACCATTTGTTAGTACCAATGGGACCGTCGCCGTTTGCCAATTTGCCATCTGCAACAAGAACGGAACCTTCGGGTCGGTACGTGCTTTAGCTCAGCCTCAGTGGGCTCCTAGATCAGCTATTTGTCATGTCAGTGACCAAAAATGTTTAACCAACCATACCACTAACCACAGGCAAACAACATATGCATGCACCAGCACGAGCATTTGCAAAGTGCAAGCAAGGCAAACCAAAACACAAGACAGAAACTGGGCACGAAAGTTGCAGGCGTGCAGCCATAAGATTTTCAGGTATATGTAGAATAGAAACACCAGGGCCAGACTTGATGGAATAAGGTTGCAAAGTACTAAATCGGAACACACACATTACAAGCTGAGAAGTCATTTTCCTTCTCCTAAAGTTACACTAAGGTATAAGAAGGTCAGCAACGCCACTCTGACCACTACACGGCCCCGGCAGCCGGCACCCGGCGCTCCTGGCCTTCCTTGCACTAGACACTAGACAGCACCAATGAGCAGCGACGTACATGAGGCCAGGCCAGGTCAGGTCCCCGAGCACATGTCAGCGAGGCTGGCCCAAAGCTTGTCTTCGTCGTCGACGTCAAAACCAAGCTGCTGCTGCTGCTGCTGCCCATTGGCTGCACCGGCTGCCACCGGCGTTTCCCACCACCATTTGCCGTTGTCAAACGCCGCGCCATTGCCAGTTTCCCTGCACAGGCTCTGGCTGTCGTAGCTGTTGCTGCTGTTGGTGGTGAGGTCGTTGTACGGGCAGTACTCGTAGCTGTTGTCAGACGCCTCCCTCTCGAGGCCTGCAACTGCGTCGGCCTCCGTTTCGAGGTTCCTCACAAAGCGGCCCTGCACCCTTAACCTGCTATCTGCCAGCGTCTTCCTGCATGCATACTGGAAGATACAAAGATGGTGAGCGAGAGATGCATTAGTGGACATGAATTGGCAGGAGAATGGAATGCGTTTGCCGGTTGTGTTGGGAGTCAATACAGTGATCTTCTTGTGGAAATTCCTCTGGTGGCGCTTGATACGGTATTTCTCGATTCTCTCCTTCCGTTCTTCGGCAGTGTAACGCCCCACCTTCTGAGACAAAGGCCCGCCTACTTCCTGGCTGCAGTTGTCACCTGAAAATGGCGGCAGCGGCGGTGGTGACGGCGGTACATTCATCCCCTGTTTTGCATCAACACAGGTGAACAGTGGTTAACAGTTGTTTGTTTTCAACTACAATTCCAACTTGAGGTTTGTTGCATTACCAGCAGGTCACCAGTACTGAAGACGCGCCGCAGGGTTCCAGAGCTGAACTCCAACAAGTCGCCAGAGGATGAGGAAGGGGAGCAAGAAACAGGGGGGAGAGGCAACTGGCATGCCGAAGGAGGCGAGCAAGAGAAGGTGCCATTACTGTTGACGGGTTCAGGCAATTGGAGGTGAAGAGGGAAGGAGTGCGAGTTGGTGCTCCTGTGGATGTAGTAGGAAGGGAGGGAAGAGTAGGGAGGCGGCGCAGTGGCAGCAACGTTGGGAAGAGAAAAGAGGCCACCGTTGTCGTGGAGGTGACCGCCGCCGCGAGGAATCTCAGTTGGAGCTGTGGACAAAGCAGAAGAGAAGCTCACTGCATGGTGCAAGGAGAGGTCGCTGTAGGTGGGCGCCGACGAGGAAGAAGGATTGAACATGGCTTTTGGATGTGAATCCCTTCGATGTGTTTGGAGTTCACCGCAAGTGTAGGGGATTGGTATAAAAAGAGAACGTTGGCGTGCATAGTTGTATACTGTACACCAAATGTAGTTGGGCCACTCTTTTAACAATGCAGAAAATTCCTATCATACCACTCAGTATGCCAAGCTGCAAACTACAGCTTACAGTCAAACATGTCAAGGAAGTATATCAGCTGATGCATAGTGCACAATTCAAATGTCTTGTGTACTCCAAGCAAACTCTATCATGCCTATTTGGCAATCAAACTATCCAATGAGCATCACAGTCATGTTTGCTCATCGACTGTTGACCTCTGTGTGTGGCAAGGCAAATAGCTCCTAGAAAAGTTGCCCCCCTTTTTCTATCTAGCGAAGCCATTGGAAATGAGATTCTTTTCCTTGAAAGCAAAAGAAGTTCCAAATATGTCTCACCTTTGATAAAAGTCTAAAAGTATGCTGAATTTAACAGTTCAGAAGAATGAACAGGTGTCAGGCTCCCGGCTAAGGAATATGTTCCAACTATATATGCATTAATAAACACAAGGAAGTTGATGCCAGCGACCCTTCAGCGTAAGAGATGAATAAGGAACAAAAATGCTTCTTGAGACGATATTTACACATATACGGACCTTTTGCAAGTATGTATACATTAGACGATCTTACCAAGATCATATATCACTTGTTTTGAAAAATTTTAGCAACAACACAACCAAGCGTGAACCCTCTCTAAAAGACAGTAAGGAGATTCAAACATTTTTTGAGAAACCTACTACAATAAAGCCATAACACTTCTTCAAAAACATGAGAAAACATTAAACATAAGTGAGCTGCTGGACATGAAAACTATCTTTACCACTGCAGTTATGAATTTGCTTTTGCATTTGTCAATGAAGCTACTTACCATAAAATGAGACCAATAACTAGCAATGGAGTAGAAAAATAAATGTATAATTCACATGCACAATTGCAACGCGATCCACTTGCTCAGACAACAGGACTGAACTAGAATATGGAGAAGGAACAGAAAGGTGTAGAAGATAAACATATTGTAGTTGGATATTGATGCACAGAAATATATGCTATGTACTCACTTTTACGGTGCACTCATCGTGTACTTAAATAAAAAAAGTAGTGAAAAATTCCGAAAAATTTCTATATGTACTTCTAAATTTGATCTACCTATGTATAAAATTCCAAGTTTAAATTTATTCTATGTTAAAAGTAATTAAAAATAGAAAAAATTGATAAATATTAATAGTTCAAATTTGTCAGAATTTTCTCTTTTTGGTATTCTTAACATAGAATGAATTTAAACTTAAAATTTTATATATAGTTAGAGTAAACCATGAAGTATATCTAGAAAGTTTTTTGGAATTTTTTATGAATATTTTTTTTAAATGCATAATAAGTATACTGTAAGGATAGGTGTATACCATATGTTTCCTTGGTGCACTACTTTCTAGGACGAAACTCAAGCCCTTCTTTCTCGATTTTTGCAGCTCTAATCCTTAACTGGAGTCTAGAGATTGCCAAGTAGGCCTTATCTTCGATTCTGTACAATGAGATCCCAGTTCTGTAGCAAACATAAAAGTAACCCATAACAGGTAGTGCTGGTCTTAGATAACCTGTTAATTATTTCTGTTTCAAATAGTTTCAGTTTTTATTTTTATTTTAGTTTTTAGCTTATTTAAATCAGAAATTACTTAAAATATATTGGCTTATATTTTAGCTTTTTTACTTTTTTTTTGGCCTTTTCACTCTTCTTTTTTCGTATTCTTTTGCACTGTCCATGATGATATAATAGTTTTTAAAATTTTTCTTATTTTTTTCTTAAAAAAAACTAACAACTGCTATGGTGCAATTTCAAACAAAAGCCAGAAGCTGAAGCCCCCATCCGGGTCCTCTAGCTTGACTACAAAAAAAAGTAGGAAATGGAAACCCACCACTTTAGAAAACAGAAGCCATGTTCTTTTGCTCTACAACTAATGTTTTTTGGTTTCGGCTGATGGTTTTTTGTTGTGCTTTTCAAGACGATGGTAGACGATAGAGAAGTTGATGTAGATGGTGCACATGCCAGAAGGCTCACGAAAGCCATTTTGAGAAACGTCTTTAAGAATCCGCTTGAAAAATCAGTGTGTTTATTTTGATTTTTTTTAAAAAAGAAAATCAAAAGACAAAAGAAAAACTGAAAACAAAAGGCAAAAAGATAAGGGACCTAGACTGTTTCCTCAGAAAGCAAACTATGCATGGAACTGAAAACAGTGACATCGTGGATATAACAGGGCTGGTCATATACGATAATTGACGGCCCATTAGCCGTTTCCTAGAAAACACTAAAATGCTTATAAATAAAAGAACGGTCGAGGTAGCATTATTAACTTCATGCCATGTGTCAAAGCATTGATATGAAACACCCGATCAAGTCTATCTGAGCCAAGATTCTGCCATTTTGACACCTTCCACTTGTGAATCACGAAAAATTCTAATATATAACCTTGATACGACTCAGTTGGTATAACAAGCCAATAAAATGATGATATGTGACAGTAAACACTGTAGTGTCACTGTAGCAGCCATCGAAAATAATTTTTCGTACAGCTACAATACTGCTACAGTGTATTTATGCCCACGTACTCACACCGGATTGGCTAGTGACACAGAACCAGTTGTGCAATCATGACATGATAAAATCTCTTGTGAATCACCAACACCAGCAATCAATTATCCTTCCTGCTTTCTTTAAGGAAAGAGCAAATCCCTCAAACGTACACTAGATTGCTAAGGTAAGGTCTCGCCCATTTTATTTTGAGCTTCTGGCTTCTGACTTATTTTGCACTATTTATAAATTTCGTCTTTTCTGGCTTTTTGGCTTTTTTGAGCTTTTTGCCTGTTCTTTTTTCTCATATTCGTTTGCATTGTCCATGATAGACTAACCTATTTTGTTTTAATTTTTTAAAATTTAGTTACGCCAAATAAGTCACCATCAGCTACAGTACAATTTCAGCCAGCTACAGTGCAATTTTAACCATAATCCAGCTTATTTCAGCCCAACCGAGCGGCACCTTAATTTCTAGCTTTTTTTTATCTTTTTTGGTTTTTTGTATTTTCTTTTTTTTCTTCATTTGCTGATATAACCTTTTTAACTTTTAATTTTTAAAAATCAATTATGCTAAAAAGCTACTAGCAGCTGCAGTGAAAAAAAAACTCTACAGTACCAAAAAACTAAAAGTTTGAGCTTGAAAAACCCAAATAAATACCACCTAAATCATGTAATATAACAAACAATTGTGATAAACAGCACCACCACCATTCCATAAGAAAAGAAAAGAAACAGAAGAAAGAGTAGAATTTTAGTTTTACAAGAAACATCTTTTTATGTTAACAGATCATCATATGCAAATCAACTTTGAATGGGGACATGAACCAAACACAATGTAGTCAACACACATTTCTGTCTGGCAACTTTCAGTTCTATTGACACCATGCATATGGTTGAATTTGTAATCCAAATTCATTTTAATTTTGTTTTCTTTTCAAATATAAAGTTCTACTCCTATATAGTTTTCTTTGTACGTCTTATAAATATACCTTTATACTCCATAGGAAGAGCAAGAGCTTCATTATAAATATTTCTTCATATAGTGATATAGCCTTTGTGCGTTTGCGGTTTTTTTTAAAGAATTCTTTACATTAAATTCATATCTCCCGAATCTGCGACTCGCATGAATCTGAAGTGAAGCAAGGCTATCTCTGTGTCAAAAGCCGTACAAGAGAAATAAAGTTGGAAGCCCTAAACAACTACAGCAAAATCGAGGATGCTGGCATTGGAGAAAAAGAAGCCAAATGGCAGAGCAGCAAATTCTGTTCGCAAATTTTTCTTTTTGATGAATTTTGCTAGGTACACCAGAAAAGTCTACCAAGAGCTCGAAGGATTCCGTTGCTTCATGTACACCAAATGTACCAGGAGGTTGCCAATTATTGCTAGGTGCACATAGGTCCATACCAGTAATTTCTGGATTTATTCCACATGGTGACTTTGAAATATGACCTTTTGCTGTTGGATCAAGACATGAGGTGTTCTCTATAGCAAATCAAGATACGAGTTGTTCTTACATAGCCCAATTTGGATGACGTTATTTTGGGGATCGACGAGATGCCCACCTCATGGTCCCTTGAGAAGTAAAGAAAATTGTAAGACATCATCTCAGATTCATCTTCATTTATCAAATAATATTCTACAGGAGATCAGAGAACTTACCAGCAAGATGTATTTGAAATAGAAGCTTTATTCACACAAGATGATGGAAGGCAAGTCATTATTGAACCACCTGACAGGGTTCAAAGAAGTGGTCTCGGATCTCGAGTCTATGAAGGTAAAATATGATAATGAAGATTTGGGTCTTATTCTTTTATGCCCACTGCCTAGTTCGTACTCTACGTTCAAATATACTTTCTATATAGTCGAGATACTCTTGCACTTAATGAAGTCTATGAAGCACTGCATGTAAAGAAAAAGATGAAACTCATGGTTCCGAACAAAAGTTCAAGATATCATGCAGTAGGCTGGGTTGTCCACGGCAAACAACATGAGAGAAGTTCAAATGGTGATTCAAAAAGCAAAATCTCAAGTAGAAATTACAAAAGAAGATCAAAATCCAGAGGCAAATACAAGTCATACAAGAATTGCAAGAATGATGGACATGACATATCTGAGTGCTAGTGGGTAAATAAAAAGGAGAAAAGAAATAACAATTCCAAAATTGATCAACAAGAGGATGAAGCTAAAGCCACTATTGTTACTAATAAAGATTCTGATGGTGATGTTCTTGTTGCCTTTGCTGGTAATTCCAAAACCAGTGATAAGTGGATTCCTGATTCGGACTGCGCTTTCCACATGAGCCTGAACTGCGAGTGGTTCGTTACTTATGAAGCTACGCCAAGTGGATTTACGTTGATGGATAATAATTTAGCATGCAAGATTGCAGGCATTGGTTCTGTCCAGATGAAGATGTTTGATTGCACTGTCAGAACTTTGTCGAATGTTCGACACATTCCGAGTTTGAAGAGAAGTCATATCTCGCTAAGTACTATTGATGCTAAAGGATACAAGTATTCAGGTGGAGGTAGAGTTCTAAAAGTCTTCAAAGGTTTTCTTGTAATGATGAAGGGTGATATGCAGGATGCCAAACTTTATCACCTCCGAGGTATTACAATTTCAGGCAATGCTGCTATTGCCTCAAATAGATCATCCGATTCTGATGTTACTAGTATTTGACATATGTGTCTAAGGCATATTAGTGAAATTGGCATGATGGGGTTATGCAAAAGAGGACTCCTTTATGGTCAAAGTATCAACAAGTTAAAGTTTTGCAAACACTTTGTCTTCAACAAGCGAAAGAGGGTGAAATTCAGCACTGCAACTCACTCTTAAAAAGGCATATTAGATTATGTTCATTCTAATTTGTGAGGAGAGTTCGGCGTTTCATTACTTGGAGGTGTTAGCTATATGTTGGTCATCATTGATGATTCTCGAGAAGAGTTTGACCATATTTCGTGAAGTACAAATCGGATGTGTTCAAGACGCTTAAAGAGTAGAAGATTATAATTGAAAAGAAAACTGTGAAGCATGTCAAGAAGTTGCGTATCGACAATAGTTTAGAGTTCTGTTCTGGAGAATTTGAAGCTCTATATAGATCAGATGGTATTGTGAGACATTACACTGTCCCAGATACTCCTTACGTGTGACCGAGCGTATGAACAGAACCATCATGGAGAAGATACATTGCATGTTATCTAACTCCAGTTTGCCTAAGAGTTATTGGGCTGAAGCCGCTTCCATTGTTTGTTATTTGATTAATCGGTCACCCAACCTAGCTATTGATAAAAATAATTCAATTGAGATATGGTCTGGTTCTCCAGCAGATTATTCAAATTTGATAATATTTGGCTGTCCTACTTATATTCATGTCAATAATAGTAAATTGGAGCCTGGAGCCATTAAGTGCATTTTTCTTGGTTATAAGCTTGGTGCGAAAGGTTATAAATTTTAGAATCCTGAAACTAGAAAAGTGGTCATTAGCAGAATTGTTACTTTTGATGAGTTCACTATATTGCATGATAAAGCATCCATTGAGAACCTGCAAAAAGAAAGCATATAAGTGGAGCATGCTATTGATTCAAGATCTACACCAGAAGCTAAAAAAACATACAAGATGTCTTTGTTGTTGTGTAGGCGACACAACGTTCTATTACAGCTTGTAGACCTAAGGGGATTTTTCAACCTCCTAAGAGACTGATTGAAGAAGCTAGTGTTATGATTTTTTTTAATGTGGTAGAAGAAATTGAAGGTACTGCAGAGCCTTCAACTTATTTAGAAACTATCTCTTCTGATGATTCAGAAAGATAGATAACTGTTATACATGATGAGATGCAATCTCTTGAGAAGATGCTATTCGCTGTAAATGGATCTTCAAAAAGAAGGAAGGCGTTTCACCAACTGAAGAGGTTAGATACCAGCACCGTCCTTCACCTGTCTGTGTCCGTGCTTTGGATGCCACTGGTTCTTCTTGGAGCTAGATTGAGCATCGACTCCTCTCCCATCGCTGGAAGACTAAACTTGTTCCTTCGCCTTATGCTACGCTTGCCACTCCGCTTCGGTGAGAAGCAGACGGCCACCTTCCTCGGCCTCATCCTCGAAACCAAGTCGCTCCTCAATAGCCTTGAACCGATCAGTGAGTTCTTCAATGGACAGAGTGCTGAGATCAAGCAATTGCTCAATGGCAACAGCGGCTTGCTCATACCTACGTGGGACAATCCGAAGAAACTTCTTTAGCACCGTCTTTTCTTCCAGATTGTCACCCAACCCGCGTATGCTATTGACAATTGCTGTCAATCGCATCGCGAAGTCATCCACGGATTCTCCATCCGCCATCTTGATTGCTTCAAATTCCTTGCGCAAATTTTGGACCTTGGCCTCCCGAACACGCACAACAACCATGTGCATAGTCTTGATGTTGTCCCAGGCTTGCTTGGCCGAATCTTTGACGGCCAACATGGGCACATGTTGGAAGGGACGGCCTAGAGATTGGCCACCAATACCATTCTGTTCAGACGGTAATCAGCAGCTCTGGGTTTAATTGCCTCTCATACACAATGCGCTTGCAGATTAACCCGCATCAGGAGTGCTCGTTCGATGTAATTTGTGCACATGAGCACCGAGTACCGCAGCGTCACAAGAAGGGAGTACCTCATCCGAGTCGGAGTACAGCTCGCTGTCGCTGAGTTCGCCCTCGAGGGCCATGAAGCACATGCCGGAGAAGTCGTCGCCGCCATCCTTGGGCTCTTGGTCACCCGTCCCGTCGTCGTCGCTCCATCCCTCCACCTCGCTGAGGTCGAGGTCGTCGAAGGCGGTGAGGACGCGGTGGAAGAGCTTCTTGGCCTTCCCGAAGTTGCGGAACTTCTTCTTTCCTTGAGCAGGTGCTGAGGGCTTCGTGTTGCGGTTCTTGTCGGTGTAGTCGTTCTTGCCCGAACCGCCGTAGTCACCTTTGCCCTTTCCCAGCTTGGGGCAGTTTGCTCGGATGTGGTTGGGGCCACCACACTCGAAGCAAATCACGGGCCCTCCTCTCTTTCTGTCCCTCCTCCCCTTGTAAGCATGGGAGAATCTTCGAGCAAGGAGGGCTAGCTGCTCATCCGCAAGCTGCTCTAACTGATCATCAGTTATGTCACAGAGAGCAGCAAGGGAGAATCTGCAAGTAGACTCAGAAGAACCGGAAGCCAACGTGGGATCGGTGACTAGGGCCATCGACTGTGACTTCGACTTGCGAGAGACAATGTCAATCTCGTGAGTCTTGAGGCGCGAGTACAGCGCATCAAGAGTCAAAGTCGAGAGGTCCGTGGTGTCCTTGATGGTAGTCACCTTCATCTCCCAAACACGAAGGTCGAGTGCAGCGAGCATCTGTCGAGCGTTATCCGAGTCGGGGTACGTGAGACCGACCGCTCGGAGGTTGCTCAGAATCTTATGAAAACGCGCAAAACACTCATCCAAAGACTCACCAGCAAGCATCTCAAATTTGTTGTAGTCACGCTTGAACTGGTCCTGTCTCACCGTCTTAATCTGGGTGGTGCCCTCATGGTATGCATCGAGGGTCTCCCAGATATCGAAGGCGGACGAAAGATGAGATATGCGGTCAAACTCGCTACGACTCAGGCCCTGGATAATGATGTTCCTTGCCTTAGCGTTCGCCTCAACATCATGCATATTTCCAGCATTGATGTTCTCATCGGCAGGAACAACAAACCGGACCTTGACCTTGCGCCAGATGGCGTACCACTGAGCCTGGATATATGTCTCCATTCGGCTCTTTCAGAAGGGGTAATCCATGCCATCGAAAACGGGCGGCTTGGTCGAGTACTTGTCCGTCGCCATGGCTCTTGAGACCGGTTAAGATCTATTGATTAGAGCTAACCGGCTCTGATACCAATTGTAGGACCGAAATGGCGACAGAGGGGGGGTGAATGTCGCTCGCTTAAAATCGCCCCCGAGAAAACGAACACTGATTTTTCAAAAGATGCAAAACAACGCAACTCACAGAAAACTTAAAATTAATTCTGCTGAAATTTGGAACGCATGTGGCACCAAAAAATTCAGCAAAAATCAGAGATCATCCAGTAAAAATTTCAACTGAAAATATCGCTGTTTGATCTGCATGCAAAATGGAGGAAAATCAGCACAAAAAGAAAAAGAATGCAACTCTAAAGGGAAGTGAATCATTCGGCTCAACACATGCCATGAACAGTACTCATATTGCTCTCGGCACGAAAATGGCAGACTGAAGCTTTGAACTGAAGATTCAGGGAAAGCACAAATCCAAGAAAATTTGAGAGTAACTTCTTTTCTTTTCAGACAAACACACCAAGAGCATAAACTAAATATAATAGGGGCTCCAAACAACACAAGAAATCAACAAAAAAACACATGAATTTCAGATTCGAGGCAAGAACTGAAAAAGTACAGAAGCTTCACCAAAATTCAAATTACTCTCCAACCTTTAATCCTATGGCCATGAAACTTTGAGGATATGTTAGCAATAGCTATGGGATAATCCAGATCAAATTTCATGCCATTTCTCCAAAGGAAACAAGAATGGCATCAAAACCCTAGAAGGCCAAAAACATGAACAGAGGAACACAAAGTACTAAATCTGAAATTAAACTCAGTTTGCTCTTAGGATCAACTAGCCAAATGGCTTTTAAGCATCTCCCATGTCATAGCAACCCATTTTGGCACTCCCCAGCAAGCAAGAACTCAAAACCATGAAAATCAAGAAATCATGCAAATTAGGGTATCGTAGAACAGAGAGCACAATCTGAAAATAAACTTCAAACTTCCATTCCAAATCAAAAGAGATGAATACAGATACGTCCCGATACGCATGGACATTAGGACAAGGAAGTGATTACAAGTCTCTCAATCCCTCATCTCCCACTCAATCCTCAAAATCACCAAGAAACTCACATACTTCTTGGGAGGAATACACACTAAGGGGAGAGCTCTCTGGAACACATCGAAGGAGACACTCACAGAGGGGACACAGCCCTGCTGTATACACCAACCCTCCACCAACTAAAGCCCTAAAGCCAAAACAACCACTAAAGCCTATTTTGACTAAAGGAAACCCTAAAACTCTTGGAGTGCTCAAGTGGACATGCAGCCCCTCCACTCCTTTTATAGCCCATGGCTAACGGGTCTCCGCCCCGTTACGCCCGCTATTTCCAACGGAGCCCGCTCCCGCTTGTGCAGCCTTGCGAAATTCCCGTTTCGCCCCTCCTGCACCTTCCGGGAAGCTTCCGCGCTCCTTGTCTCGCACGCCTCGCAACCACCTCGAGTCCACGTCGTCTTCGACACCTCCTGGCTGTTCTGACCTCAACGCCACCTGCGCCTAGTCCAGTCCTCCGTGTCTCGCCACGACTCCGTCTCGACGTCCTGCAGTCACACAGACAAGAAACACGTCACATAGCACCGCTCGATACATGAAAGCATAAGTAACATCATACTTACCATGACGAAGTCCAAACCTGTCGAATCATCGGAATAAACAGCCTAATCCCATACGACCAAGTTTGACCAAAGTCCGACCGAGTCCAATTGCGCCACGCAATGACTCGACTCCGAACCACTCAAACCAAACTCGACTATCCTAAACCTTTGTCAATTACTCATCATTCACATGGAGTCACGACCACCTGGTCTCTCAATCTCCCCCTTGATGAGTATATTGACAAACTCAGAAAAAGCATGAAGTTGAGTTTGATTTTGAAGAATCCAACATGGTCCAAAGAAGAGAATGAAGCTAATGACCATGTCGACAGAAGGAACACTAGAGCAACAACTAAAAGAGCAAATTGATCTCCAAAGCTCTAAACTGTTCCCAACAGACTTTTTCTTCTCTATTCTCCCCCTTTTGGCAATAAACACATCAAGATGCAATAGAGAGAATATGACATGGCAATGGATGAATATGGCTGAAGATTGTTTATTTAAGCATTTAGAGCCATGAGAATTATCCATATTGACCATAATGTAATACACCAAGCCATAACTCAATAAAACGCTATCTAGATCATGACAACATATATATAAACCAGCTAGAGCACATAGATGACAATCTGAAATGTAATGCATTTAGTGAGCAAGTCAAGTCATCAATGAGCAAAGTCTAACTAGAGATATCCAAGGATGATGCAGGCCATGTCAATAAGCTAAGCAGAACAAGGAAGCTACTATTGCGACCAAATAGAGTGCTATGCTCAAGATTGAAACATTGGTTAAGTACTTGATTCTTTTTGTAGCTTAAGCAAATTGAGCATATAAGACATTGTCTTTTTAAAGCTCATGGTCGTTTCTAACCCAAATTTTGTTTATGTGCTAGATCTCAAGCCTCATGCGACTACTCCAAGCAATAAGCTTAAGAAGATAGTCTAGGTCATCCAAAACTCCCCTGAGTTCATGCCTAGTGCAATGGCAAGCCGTCTCATGAGAAAGAATTGGTGAAATCAGTTTTTTCGCACAAAAGAGATTTTTGTTTTTGTGCTATATCTCAAGCCTTATGCGACTACTCCAAGCAAGCAGCTTAAGAAGATAGTCTAGGTCATCCAAAACTTCCCCTAAGTTCATGCCAAGTGCAATGGCAAGCCGTCTCATAGGGAGGAATTGGTGAGATCCTAAACTCGACTATCCTAAACCTTTGTCAATTACTCATCATTCACATGGAGTCACGACCACCTGGTCTCTCACAAATACCATTGAAAACCTCGCTCGCTCTCTGTTTTTTTTGGCTCTGTTCTCAACGCAAAGTCTAAAATCTGAAGAGTGTACCAATTCAGAGAAAAACAAAAAGTCTGTTTTGCGCTGCTACCTGGCCACAGGTTTTTCGGTTTTCCTGCTCTTTTTATTCAGTGAATACCCAAAGTTAGTTACATGCAAATAATGCCTACTAAGGCGCCATGATTTCTCACATCTGGAGACATGATTTCACGGCGCGTCTAAAACACGCGCAACAGCAAAAACTTCAGAACAAAGACAGGCCACACTGGCTGTCCTACAACCTGAGTCTAACCAAGTTGAAAGACTGAACACAACTCACACCGAAGAACCATACTACTAGACAGAAACACACCATAGCAACAAGATTACTTAACAGTGCCCCCAGCCATGGGCAACTGCTGCCGCTCGCCGGCCACCGCGGCGAGGGAGGACGCCAAGTCGTCGCACTTCTCCGCCTCCGCCGGGGAGAAGAAGCCCCAACATGCGCGGAACGGCGGTGGCGCGGGCGGAGGCGGCGGCAGCGGCAGCGGCGGGGAGAAGAAGCGGATGTCGGTGCTCGGGGAGGAGGGGTGCGAGGTGAGCGGCGGGATCGAGGAGAAGTACGTGCTGCACCGGGAGCTGGGGCGCGGCGAGTTCGGGGTGACGTACCAATGCATGGATCGGGGCGCGCGGGAGCTGCTCGCTTGCAAGTCGATCTCGAAACGGAAGCTGAGGACGCGGGTGGACGTGGAGGACGTGCGGCGGGAGGTGGTCATCATGCGACACCTGCCCAAGAGCCCCAGCGTAGCGTCGCTGCGGGAGGCGTGCGAGGACGACGGCGCCGTGCACCTCGTCATGGAGCTCTGCGACGGCGGGGAGCTGTTCGACCGCATCGTGGCGCGGGGGCACTACACGGAGCGCGCGGTGCCCGCGGTCACGCGCACCATCGTTGAGGTCGTGCAACTCTGCCACCGCCACGGCGTGATCCACCGCGACCTCAAGCCCGAGAACTTCCTCTTCGCCAACAAGAAGGAAAACTCCCCGCTCAAGGCCATCGACTTCAGCCTCCCCATCTTCTTCAAGTCCGGTGAGCTCCCGGCGCCGAGATCTCTGCAGGGACTTCGTGCTCTGGCTTCTGCAGGGAGTCTTGGATCTCTTGAACACGACACGCCCAAAATTGTGTAAAGCACACACCGCGACCATGGCCCAAAATCTTCGTGCTGGCGCCTCAGGGTACGAAATTTCAGGTCCCTCCCGCCAATTCACCGATCCGGGCCTCCCGCCACGTCAGCGATCCACGGCGTCTCCCCACGATCGCGATCTCAACCGTCTATTCCCTCCGCATCCAACGGTAGGCACCACCCTCCCCCAACCTCTAGCCCACCTTTTAAACCCCCTCTCCCATTCCCCCAATCCCCACTCCAAGTACCGCAACTTTGACTCGAAATCCATTCGCTCCTCTCGTGCAGTGCAGTTCGAAGAAGGGATCGGCGGCCATGTCTGGGCGCGGCAAGGGCGGGAAGGGGCTCGGCAAGGGCGGCGCCAAGCGCCACCGGAAGGTCCTGCGCGACAACATCCAGGGCATCACCAAGCCGGCGATCCGGCGCCTGGCAAGGAGGGGCGGCGTGAAGCGCATCTCCGGGCTCATCTACGAGGAGACCCGTGGGGTGCTCAAGATCTTCCTCGAGAACGTCATCCGTGACGCCGTCACCTACACGGAGCACGCCCGCCGCAAGACCGTCACCGCCATGGACGTGGTCTACGCGCTCAAGCGCCAGGGCCGCACCCTCTACGGCTTCGGAGGTTAAGGCCGGATCCCCTACGTCCCCGCAGCTTCCGATGTTTATCTGGCTAGGGCTGAAAACGGTCGGAAACGATCGGTAGGAGGTCAAATCACTTTCAGTTTCACATTATTTTCTCGAAAATGAAATCGATACGATATTGTCGGAAACGAGAACGACATCGATATCTCGGTAAAATCGGAAACGAAACTATTCGATCAAAAGTGCATCGATAACGATCGAAAATCATGAAAGCGATATCTAAAATACAATAAACACATTACACACCAATGTTGAGGAACTTGATGGTATCGCACTTTCAGAGGTTTGAGTTTTGCTGAAAACATAAATTACCAGTACACGATAGCAAAGGGCAAGCTCAGTGTTGAATGTGAGAAGTGTGGTTGATGGTTCTAATTTGTCAATTAGTAGTAGTTGATGTTACTTGATGTGCTGTCAATTAAGATGCAATATTGCATATCCAAGTTGCCATCCAAGGTTAGCACAAGGTTGGGACTGTGGCAGTTCTAGTACTTGACAGCAAGTCATCAGATAACAAGTTTAATTTCGGCTGGCCTGTATATAACTCGGACCAAAAAAAACAGAACCAAATTTAATGACGAGTATGCTAAATAACCATGCCAATCTAACCAACTTAAAAGAGTTCATATCATGACCCTTAAAAGAAACAAGTCAGGGAAAGTAGGACCAAGACATACAGATTATTATTAGACTAAATAGATCACTAAAGTAGAGCTATCCTGAATCAAATGGTGGTGTGAGGCATTCCCATTTAGGTAAGAGTCAGCGTATTAATCTGGCTTGCATTTCGATCACAGTTGAAATAATCTGTATGTCCAACTGACAAACACAACATTTTGACCAAGAGAAGCGAGGACGAGGACTGTGTCACAATTGCATTAACTGCAAGCATGAGTATACATCTACAAGTGTTACAGACTTACAGGCTTACCAGATTAAAACAAATATTAAATGACAAAATACAGACAAACGGAGAATCAGATGGAACAAGATAAGCTTTATCGATCAAATGAATTTGTATGGCAAAGATATACCCCATGCCCCCCTCCTATGTTCTGAACTATTGGCAAATGCAAAGCTCAGTTCAGACCGCAAATGCTGAATTATTGGACAAGATCAGATCTGCAAAGAAGCTGCAAGACAACAGAACAGAACAAGAATAAAAATCGACTTGACATATACTGTTAATTTTCACTTGAGATTTGCATAGTGCTAAAAGAGATCTGTGCAAATCTAAGATAAAGACTAACCAATTGTACATCATATTAGATGGAGGTCACTAGTACTAGTTGACATCGGAAGATCTCGAGAGATGGCACTAACTGGCAGCAGCAGTAGTCGTACTGGTTTGGGACCGAAAATGTATCCTTGCACGATTGCAGCTACTAGGATTTGGGATCCATATCCATGCGATTTGAGGTAAAGAATAAGAATTTGGGATTCATAGCTTCGATTGCCGCATGACCTTCACCGACGTAGGGGCTCCGCCAGCCTTAACCTTCCCAGCGTCGAGTGCGGCAGCGGCTCAGATCCAGTGGCCACCCATGTCAGGGCTCCGCCGACCTCGCCCTTCCCTGCGTCGAGTGCAGCGTCAAATCCAGAGCGCGAGAGAGGAGGAAGACATGGAGGGAACAACCAAACAGGGGAGGAGAGGCAGAGGCGTCACTTTCTATCCAAGCCGGTGGCGTTCTGTGGGGGAGGAAAGGGGGAGTTGAGCGGTGCCGTTCTGTAGGGGAGGAGGGCTGGAGATGCGGATGGGTGGAGGAGGTGGGGTGTGGCCGTGTGGGAGACAGAGACGCCGAGACGGGATGGGGAGACCGCCAGACCGGAGACTAATGGGCCTGGGCCTGGGGTGCTCACTGCTCAGTCGACGGTAATGGGTCTGAGGGTGGGATCGGTAATTATCGACGGTAATTATCGGTTAAATACGGTATTTTTCGAAAACGATCGGAAGAGAGCTAAATCGTTTTCGTTTTTATTATCGGATGTTTTTACCGTTCTCGTTTCCGTTTTATCGGTTACCGTCACCGTTTCCGTTTTGGGGAAAAAATCGATAATTTCTCGAAAACGATTTCGGTAACCGAGAATTACCGTTTTCGTTTTCAGCCCTATATCTGGCCGTGCTCACAAGTATTGCGGTCAAGAAAGTTGGATGGGAGAAACCCACCTTTGTTTAGTTCGCCATCGGCTGTAGTAGGTTGAAGTGAATCATGAGACTGAAACAAAATGGTTTGCATCTGGAATTCGATTTCGAACTTGTTTTCTGTGCAAATACTGTGATTCTGTTGTTGGTGTGCTATTTGCGCTCTTGCTTTCTTGTTGTGTAGTATCGTTGTGCCTTGATCTTTGTGCTGTGGGATTCTGTTGACTTGTGCTGTTGTGCAAATGATTTTGATTTGGGATGTTGGTTCGAGTGCGATTAGAGTGATAGAGAAGAAACATCTTGTGGATTAGCAGGAAAATTCTGAACAATGGTGCGATGCTCATGCGGCAGCAGCTTCACCTTTTAATCAACTAGCCTATCAGCAGAATTGTTCATTTTACTAACATCATAAAGCTCTGGACTAGAAGAGATTATACTTTATAGTCACCCAATCTCGAACTACTGAACACACTGCTAACTGCATTGCTCGCAAGAATTAAACTTGGAATCCTGGCAGCATCAGTTACCTGATGTGCTTACAACAGTGGGTTAGACTTCAGAGCTAGAGCCTGGAAAGGCTGTACTAGAGCATCCACCCTGCTGGTTTGTTTGCGCTCTGAGAGGAAAGAGAAGCCTTGGAGGCAGTCTCTCAATACTGCATATAACAGCCTCTAAGCAGGTTTTGTTGGAGTTGCTTCTAAGGCTAGAGGCAACCTCCCAGCACTAAAAAAAATTGCATGTATTCACTTGCAGCGCGGATTCTCTGACTTACAGGAGGTAAGTCATGGGTAATTTTTCCCCTGCCCGATGCCATCCATTCAGCATCCAACGGCTGGGGTTGGTCGAGGGCGCGGCGGACGGAGACGTAGATCTTGCCGCGGACGAGGTGGGTGTCAAAGCGGTGGACCGTCGCCGGGAGTGTGGGGAACGCCGCCGCGAGCGCGCGTCTGAGCGCGGTGAGGCGGCGCGCCGGATTGGCCGAGGAGGCCACGAAGTGGAAAGCGATGGACTCCGGGCAGGCGGCGTGGCGGAGCACGGAGAGGACGCCGGCGAGGGAGCCCCGCAGGTAGGTGGCGTCGAGCGTCATCGCGATGTGGATCGTCGGCGCGCCCGCGCACCCCGCGCCGTTGCGGAACGCCGGCGCCTCCCTGAACTCCGGCAGCTCCCCGCCGGTCGCCGCCACCGCCGCCTCTGCAATTCTGCACCATCCCATCCCCCTCTCGTCTCTCATCTCCCCACCCGTGCCGCGTCCATAAAAATTCCATTCTTTTGATTCTTTTTTTCCTTGTTCTTCTCAGATAGGAGGAGATTAGGAAAATAATACCATCAATCCCACCCAGGCCGCTGCAATGCGCGTCCTCGCTGTGGTCCTGCTTGCTGCGGCGTGCGCGGCGGTGGCGGCGACCGGCGGGGAGCTGCCGGAGTTCAGGGAGGCGCCGGCGTTCCGCAACGGCGCGGGGTGCGCGGGCGCGCCGACGATCCACATCGCGATGACGCTCGACGCCACCTACCTGCGGGGCTCCCTCGCCGGCGTCCTCTCCGTGCTCCGCCACGCCGCCTGCCCGAAGTCCATTGCCTTCCACTTCGTGGCCTCCTCGGCCAATCCGGCGCGCCGCCTCACCGCGCTCAGACGCGCGCTCGCGGCGGCGTTCCCCACGCTCCCGGCGACGGTCCACCGCTTTGACACCCGCCTCATCCGCGGCAAGATCTCCGCCTCCGTCCGCCGCGCCTCGACCAACCCCAGCCGTTGGATGCTGAATGGATGGCATCGGGCAGGAGAAAAGTTACCCATGACTTACCTCCTGTAAGTCAGAGAATCCGCGCCGATTCACTTGACAGTTGCGATCGATGTTAGTTGGAGTAGGAATTGAGATGGATGGTAGTTGGAGACTTAGAGTAAGGATTTTTTTTCTTTTTTACATTTTCAATTGTAGTTGTGAGCTCTATTTTAAAGACAGCAGTAGTCTTTATGCTTCGTAAAAAATTATACTAGACTTAGAGCAAGTTTAATAGAAGAGGTTGCTGCCACCTCTAGGACTAACCAAATAAGCAAAGAGAGTACAAGTGGCTTATGATGAAGGTAGCTAATACAATAAGTTGAGTAGATGTTACCTCTACTAAAGCACTCAAATATTTAATACTTGCATAAATATATCAGAGGCGACCTAGTCAGCATTATTGTTCTTGCTCTAAGAACTAGCATCGCCTCCAAGCTGTCTGTAACTCCTCGTATAATGTGCTAGAGGTCACCTCTTACATGAGGGGCAGCTTGCCTCTCTCCTCTTTTCTCTCTCTTCCACTTAGGATTGTGTTGACGTGAATTTCGCTAGAGGTGGCCTAATCAGCATTATTGTAATTGCTCTTAGAGGCTATATCTAAGCCCGAGCTTAGATGCAGTTCAACCTCTAAACAGTGGGGGTGCCCTTGGTAGCTATCATATAGAGTACTTATGTGTACAAATTCTTTTCCATTTATGAGACGTCGATGAAAAGCTGTAGCAGCAATGACTTGCAAATCATCGAATCAAGTAAAAAACGAATGTACCCCACTAAGCAATGGAAAAAGGAGAGTAATAATGCATTGGATCAAGTTTGGTCATGTTCTTCTAAGCTCTTGGTTTCTCTAAAAGTCAAAATAAATATAGTGATTTTTCAAACTTTCTAAGTCTAAAACTATATGCCCTGTCCACGTCGACATCTCCGCCATTCGCTGCCATATCGAAAAACATAAGCAAAAATCACCAGTCGTAGCAAAAAGCCAACAGACGCAGCAAAAAAAAAGGCTTTTTCTCTATCATCTTCAATTCTGCAGAACAGATCAAATAAACGAATAACCCGTCATGAAACGACATGATACAAATTACTGAACATAGCTCATCAGAACAACAATGAAATAAGTATATCAAGTTAGATTGAAATGCATATCAAATTAGAAATACTGAAACAGATCTGCATACTGGCATGGCTTTGAAATATAAACTAAAAGTCTGCTCTTACAGAATAACTGAAGAGAACCTTTATCATTTCGATACACAAAATTCAATAGACAGATTACAGTATTTCAGTGCATTCTTCCTTCGATACCTACATATGTGGATACCCTCACACACGTCCATCCTCAGACATGCCGATATGTGAAACTAAACACTTGATACAAGGAGATTACTCAAAATCGTAAACATGGCGCAAACACTCTGAAGGCAAGATACACACAAGTACACACAACAAACCCTCTCATTTTATAATATTAACACAAGCAAAATTCAGTAATCCTGTAAAAAAATATACACTTACATCAGTGCAGAAAGGACATGAAAAACACTATAAAGTATGCGCAGAAGGATGACTCAAATAGCATAGAGATGGCAAATTCCTCTGAAAATCTCTCACTATATCAAGTTCTTCTTGGTGCTGCATTAACTCGATTCACAGTCCAGTACAGAGCAGAGCAACCAGGATTTAAAAGGTACACATTGCAGCAGTTCAGACTCCCATCACAGGGTGAAGGGAACAACGGAGTCGTCCGATGAGGGTTGTAGTGCATTAATCTTAATAACATATTTCTTTCGACTTGCCATGCTGCTGCCCTCAGAGCTCATGTGTGTGTCATCTGAGCCATCATACAAGATGGAAACCTCATCCTCATACGCATTACCGATATGACCACCACACTTGCGGCAGATCAATCGTGTCCTCTTTCTGAAGAAACCCCAGGAACGCCTTGAGTGGAAGTATGGCATGCAGCTCACTTCATCAGCTTGTGTGAACCGGCTCTCATCAATTGCAAAGAATGAGACAACACCTTTCCTGATCTGCTTGCCATACTTTGATCCAATGTTTGCTGTGTTCCGTGTCGAGGAGCTCAAGTTTAATGCATACCCGCAATACCCACAGCTGCCAGTAAGAAAAATAACATACATCATCAAATTGAACCGTAGACGCTTTCACATCTGAAACTACCATCTACCATTTCCACAGGAAATGTCATATTCACGAAAAAGACAATTCCGTGTTCTATACGCCTTCATAAGCTCAACTTATGTTCTATTGTACATCTGTTTGTCTCTAATCAGGTATCAGGATGTAAGTTTCAGTAGCCCACGTTAGCTTGCACTCTCAATGCCACATTCAATTTATTTTTCTTGAGTTCTAGTATTTCTCACAGATCATGATCTCTTGCAAGAAACAAAGGGCCAATGATTCACTCCAGTTGACTGGACTTGGTGCGCTCTCTGATCAATGTAGTTCGTCCTTAGCATCCAAAACTAAATAAAACCGAAAGATTCAGGATCCATCCATTAGCATCTGAGCCCAGCAACCAAATTCTCAAATTAAATCCCCCCAAGAACACCTCACACAAATCAATTTTGGTGGACAGTTACCAGACTTTAGGACAAAAAAAATCACGCAAAAACACAGCAAGGGGCCTCCAAGTACTACTAATCCAAGACAAAGATCAAACCGAATTCTCGCCTCCCCCCAGAGCTATTCCTAGGGTTTGGTTCTTGATCCCAGCGACCCAAAGAGGGGTAGCAGGAAGCGAACCTGTAGGCGACGTCTTTGGCGGAGGAGTAGCGGTCGAGGGACCTCACCATCCTTCCTCCAGCATCAAATCTTGATCGATTCGGGAGAGGAGGGAGATGGAGAGAAGGGGTTTGACTTGGTTCGGCTGGTTGGGTTGAGGCTCTGCAGGGAGGGGGCAGGCGAGCGTCCGCGCCGCGCTGGCTCGGCTTCTGCCCTTTTTTTTTTTCCTTCGCTTTTTGCCGTTTTGCGCAGGGAAAAGAAGAGGGGATGAGTTGTCTAATCAGACGGGTACGGCCCGCGTCTGGATTGGCCTGAGTGCTTGTACGATAGTCTGTGTCTTAAAAGACCATATTTTAAGTTTTTTATCCCATGTAAAATCAGTAGTAGAGAATAAATGGTGGTGATCAGAAGATCTTCAGCCTGTGGCTTTCGGTTTATTTTTTATTTTTTATAAATTTTGTTTTTTCTGATTTTTTTGGCTTTTTATTGAGTTTTTTTGTCGGTTCTTTTTTCCCGTATTTGTTTGTATTATACGTAATGGGCTAACATATTTTTTATATTTTTTAATTTTTTAAAATTTAATTATGCTAAATAAGTCTCTGTCATTTACAGTGTTTTTCAGCCAGCTACAGTTCTTTTCAGCCATAAACCACTAAAAAAAGCCCAAATGATCACCAATAGTTTACCTATAAAATTAATTTATTTAACTATTTTATATTGTTTTTATTATATTTCTCCCTCACATTTTATGATTATTTGTGTTGGTTTGTGTATTTAGATAGTCTTTTGTATAAAAGAGATAGTACATTTTATTTCCTCATTTCCTCTGTCTACTATATAGGAATTTGCAGACATATAGCTAAGAAATAGATAAAGTGATACTGTTTAAGATTTATTGCTTTGGCATTGACCATCATGTCATCGTGTCGTGATTCCTGCTGCGTTTGCGATGTAATGTGATGCAACGTGATTGATGACACCTCGTTCATTGTACATGTTGCAAGGTTGTGCTTGTCAATGCTGGAGTACATCGCAATTTGCAAATTAGCACATAGCACAGAAAGATCACCTTATTTAGGTGGTGATCATTTGAATTTTTTTATGACTTATGGCTGAAAAGCATTGTAGCTAGCTGAACAAACACTGTAGCTTACAGAGGCTTATTTAACATAATTAAATTTAAAAAAATTAAAAAATATATAAAAATATGTTAGCACATTCGTATAATACAAACAAATACGAGGAAAAAGAACCGGCAAAATAGTTCAACAAAAAGTCAAAAGTTCAGAAAAAGACAAAATTTAGGAATAGTGAAAAATAAGCCGGAAGCTAAAAGCTGAAGTCAAAACGATCACAGCCTCTCCGCCTCATTGTGTAGAATCTGTTTCAAACGTAGTAATCTCGTACAAAATAATTTAATTCTTATAAACAATTTTTTACAAAAATACATGTTCCAAAAAGGACAATACTTCAAATGGTAAAAAAAAAGATAGGCGAGGTATTGACAACAAAGTTAGAAAATAGCTATTTTAGACAGTAGCAAGTAGGGGTGCAAAGGAGCGAATAATTTCTGTCCGATCAATCGAAAGCTTGCAGAGCGAATACAGAAGTAACAAATGGTTATCCGACACTATTTTATGTCTGACTATACTTCGAAGAAACATATAGATTAGGATACGAGATAAATGATATCCATCCGTATGTGTTTGAATGTCATGTGGTGGTATGAGAAAGATTGTTGTGACTTCACTTAGGAGCATGATAAAAGATAGATGGATTGTTGCATTGAGCAGGCAGGGAATACATAGTGTTCTTCTTTTGATATCTTAGCGATTAATCTCTTCATGTTCGCTCCGACTACATTCTTACTGTTTAATGACCAGTGTAGAAGTGCAAAAAAAGCAAATAATTTCCATCTGACCGAAGGCTTGCAGAGTAAATACGAAATGGAGAAATGTATATCCGGTACTATCCGTGTCCAACTCCAAAAAAATACATAACATAATATAGAATGAACGATGTCCATCCATATTTACTCTAATTACACCTCTATTAGCAAGAAAGGAATAGTTACTTCGATGCTCCTTAAAAAGTAGCCACGCAAGATATATCTATTCAACAGCCACACACCAACCCCAAATCAGTAGTAATTAGGCAAGAATACATGCAAATTCAACCCAAACACATGTAGCAGTGTTCATTTTGGCTTAAATTTGTGACTTTTGATTTTTTTTCACTGTTTGAGGTTTTTTGCACTGTAACTGTTAGTAGTTTTTCAGCGTAATTAAATTTAAAAATAGAAAAATATTATCTTATCACAAACAAATATCGGAAAAAACAAAAGACAAAAAACCTAAAAAAACTAAAAATTTAGAAAAATAAAATAAAATTAAGAAACTAGAAACAATAAGCTATAAGCATAAACTATTTAAAAAAGAATCGGATACTTTTTTCCCAGTCACAGAGCTAGTCATGTTATCTGGACATGCCTGGGTTTTGTGGCTTTGTTCATCGTTTGTTGATAGTATAGGGAGTAATTCTGCAAATTAGTGTCTAAGGACAGGTGTCTCCATCACTAGAGCCCAGATATATGCGCTGTTTCTTCCCATGGGCCGGCTTGGTTGTGGTTCTTTCTCCATGCAATAATGTTCATGAAGCAATGGCCCACTTGATGTGATTGTCTTCCCATGATGTGATGATAGCGTTAGGAGCGTGATAAAGTTTTGGTCCCACTCATTTTAATTTGAAATTTAACTTCTAGTTTATTTTTACTATTTTAAATTTTATATTTTTCTGCATTTTTGGTTTTTTGAGCTTTTTGCTGATTCTTTTTTCCTGTATTCATTTACATTATCCGTAATGTGCTAACCTATTTTTTTTCTATTTTTAATTTTTTAAATTTAGTTACGCCAAATACGCCAACATCAGATACAATATAATTTCAGCTAGCTACAGTGTAATTTTAGCCATAAGTCAGCTTATTTCAGCTCAACCGAACGACACCTAGTGCGATGGTCATCGACTCTCCCTTTTATCTTCTAAAAATTATTTTTAATTTTTCTATAATAATTAACTTTTAGACAAAATATCTTTTAAAGATAAGGTCTACAAGTTGATTATAGTATATACTATAGTGACTTTATTTATAACGGTCAAAATCACATATGAGTTTCTGTTACTTCGTACTCTCTCACGAACAATCTAAATACCATAAGATACAACAAAAAAATCCAAAAGCTAAAATAAAAAAGAACAGGCACAACATCAAGGAAGACACGGAGAGACGAGATTAGGTGACTTTGGTATGTGTAGGTGGAATGGAGAATTGCATTTTGATTTTTGGGATTTGGTGACTTTGGTATGTGGAGGTGGAATGGAGGATTGCATTTTGATTTTTTGGAACAATAAAATTTGGGCTCACTAGACTAGAAGGCTCTTAACTAGAGCTTCCTAATTCCAATAAAAACATGGAATACATTGCCAATTTCACCTCACTTTACTTTTGAGAGTTGGAACTTACAAGTTGACACATGATTTTCTTCATAGATATAAAAATACCCTATTCTAAGAGATACATAAATTTTATTTCTGACAATTTTTGCACCTGATGGACGATTTTTGGTGCACAACTATGCATCCCATGAAGAAAGGTGCAGCTTGACTTTCCCTAAGAAAAGAGATAAATTAATATGCCAAGCCTTTCTCTAGTAAAATACTAAGTGATAGGTAGGCCTAGCTGTCATGTATTCCACGCCTCTGAGTACTGGTTCCAGTTAATTAGATTCAGGTTCGGTTTCTACTGCATGAACAAGGACCTGTTTAGAGCGAAGGATCTTAGTAATAATTTAAGAGAGATTATACTATTGTTTTATGTAAGACTCTATTTTCTATAAAACTCTTGTGAAATGTTTACGTTTTAAACATGACCTACACAACAAACCGCTGTATGGAGGTTATTTCGGGTTTAGGTCCTATTTAAAACGTAAGAATTTTTCTGTTTCAGATAAAAATTGAACTATTGCCTGTAAAATATTCATGTATAAAATCGTGTGAAATTCCAGCATTTCAGTTGGAGCCTTAAGAGCAGAGCAGTTTGGGCCTGTTCTTTTTAGCTGCGATTTATGACATTTAGCTGAAATTTTTGAATTTTGGCTGTTTACAGTACAGATTACGGAGAGACAGATACTCACTTGCGATTTTGGCTGGTGCAGATGTTGGACTGTTAACTTGTAGATCCGATCTTGAAAAAATATTCTATTTAAAAGTTAAATACTGTAGTAAAAGTCAAAAGTCGCCTTTCAACTTAAAAACAGGCGCCGATGAGTTACCCGGGTTGGGCTGTCACTGATTTCACCGTCCCGCGGAGGGAAGGATGAAAGGAAGACCGGCTGCCATCTCCCCTCCACATCTGCGATTGCTTCCCACCCGTTCCCTTCTCCCGGCTAGTCTCCACCTACGCCCCGTAGCCTCCGAGGAAGATGGGCGCGGCGGAGGTGGCGCCCGTGCAGCACCGGGGTCAGGCGGCGTGGCGGGTGGTGGTGGGGTGGCTCGGGTTCCTCCTCCAGATCATCCGCGGCGCGCCCTCGTCCTGGGCCCAGCTCCTCTCCTTCCTCGGCCTCCGCCACCCGCTCCTCTCCGCCGCCGCCCCGGCGCAGCCCTCGCCCGCGGTGGCCTTCGTGCAGCTCCCCTCCGAGGCCCCCGCCGACGCGTCGCCGCCCCCGTCTCCGCCTCTCGGACGGCTCACGGTACGGACAGGATTCGTTGTTGGTTTCTTCGTCCTGGAGTGACCGGTGTGTTGGCTGTTGGGCGCGAAAGGATGGTGCCTTTGCGTGTTTGGGGAGGTTATGAATCACTTGGGTTTATGAGCGTAGTAGTAATTAACTGCAGATTAATTAGGTGTGGTTCTAGAACAGGATTGGTGTGTGCAGGGCAGGTTCTTGTAGCGCTGGGGCGTACTCCAAAAAGCTTTGATCATAACACATAACTAGAGTAAGGTTAATTTTGAGATGAGCATAACACATAACTATGATTTATTAGGCACTAATAATCGATTAGTAGAATTTTCTATCATAAACAGCATTGCAGGTTATAATCTCTGTATTTGTTTGTTCTTTTAGTTACCAAGCCTTCTTGACTGAACTTCCTTCGTTACCTACATATAATCTACAAGTGTTTTGGTTTGTCTCTTCAGGTAGTGCTTGACTTGGATGAGACTTTAGTTTGCGCATATGAGTCGTCGAGCCTTCCTGCTACTTTGCGGACCCAGGCTGTTGCAGCAGGATTGCATTGCTTTGACATGGAGTGCATATCCGCTGATAAGGCAAGGAGGCAACCATCTTGTGTTTTGCTATTCTATTGCTGTTTTAGCTTACTTCTCACTTCTCAGGAAGGTACTTATGGGTGGTTGTATTATTTCTTGGTGTAAAGGATGCTGAAGGAAGACAGAGGGTGAATCATATAACTGTCTTTGAGCGTCCTGGTTTGCATGAGTTTTTGCAGCGAACTAGCGAATTTGCCAATCTTGTTCTCTTCACAGCTGGTTTGGAAGGTTTGTTCTCCTGAACTATTCAAATTACTTTACATCAAGGGTCCAGTTGATTTCACCTCCTCTCACTGATCGGTGTCCTCCCCCCTAGGATATGCAAGACCTTTAGTTGACAGGATAGATGCTAACAACAGATTCAGTCACCGTCTCTATCGGCCATCAACTGTTACTACGTAAGTTGTCATTAAAATTCTTTAAGCTGTAAATAATGGATTGTTTTGTTCCTGAGCTTTAGTTTTACTATACGGAACAATTGACTTGCTCACTGATAATGAAATGTCATCTCAAGATTTTAGTGGGAGAGTCTTTGCAAGTAGAAATTTAAATATCACAAATGCTTTTACACCATAACTTGATGGAATCCATCCATGCTCATGGAAGTTCTGCATTTCTTTTTATTTGGTGCGAACTTCACTACTTTCTGTTCATCTTTTTTTTGGTATGCACATTTGAGGTCAACACCAATATATGCACATCAACAATTGAGACCGTACCTGTGGGGCACATTTGCACTGGATTGTTTGTCAACATAAGCATGATATTAAACTTCATTTTCTAATTACATTTGCCTGCCGTTGTCTTATTTATACCCTGTTTATGTGAAGCTGGTTCCTGTACTGATGTTTTTATTAACTCTTATACCATGTTGATAGTGATTTGTTCATGTACTCCTGTTCTTTTACCAGCCTGATGGCACAAAGTAGTTGTTAATTGAGAAATTGAGCTGTATGCTGCATTAGCTGAGCTGTTTCAGTTTTCTGATGCTGTCATTTTCTCAATTTCAGGGAATATAGAGAGCATGTAAAAGATCTTTCTTGTTTGTGCAAAGATTTCCGCAGAATCGTCATTGTTGATAACAATCCATATAGTTTCCTACTGCAGCCATTGAATGGAATACCTTGTCTCACATTTTCAGCTGGACAACCTGTCGATGACCAGGTAAACTGACACTGTAGATAAATAATTCTTTGGTTCTGAACTTATAGTTTCTACTGTTATTGATTTGGTGATGTTCTCTAACATTTTAGCTTATGGGAGTGATATTTCCCCTTCTCAAGCACCTTTCTCTGCAAAAAGATGTTAGACCAGCATTATACGAAACATTTCATATGCTGGAGTGGTTCCAAAGGCATGGGATCCCACAAATTGATCAGACAGTGTAACTGTGTAAGTTTGCAGCCACCGTACTGGATTATTAGATGAAGGCTCTAAGGCCAGCTCCGCTCCTTTGGAGACTTGTACATTATGTATTCATTTAGGTCCTTGGATACAATGAAGCCATTGTTTATCGTGCTTTAAAAATTATGTAAATCACTATTGAAGAAAGCATAGAAATATCTCTCAAAAAAAGAATTGTAATTTAGTATGCAGATCAGTATTTGTGTTGTGAACCATAATTTATCATTTTATAGTACTTTTTGTCGTTCACAGTTCAGATAATCTAACTGACAGTTTTACGAGTCTATGAGGCCGTAAATGTCTGTAAAGTTTTATCAAGGTTCTACACCAATGATTTACTAGAATCTGTACGCACATTTGTGACCTTAAGACTGGCTTGTTGAAACTACGATGTGTTTTGTTCCTAGACAATTAGCCATCTTTTCTGGAGTAATTTTTGTAAATATGGTGAAGAAAAATGAAAATGTGAAATATTAGATATATTACAATAGCAGCCCATAGGGCTATATATAGTACATGAGACACAAGGACCTAAACCCTACACTATAGGAAAAGACCTAAATACCCTTAATACTTCCTTAAATGTAAGGCATATGCAATAGCAATGCATGTAAAAGGGTTGACACTAAAATAGGAAAAATCCAAGGTCCGATATCGTCATAGCATGTAGCTCTTAGAAAATTGTGTCGGAAAGATCGCCTCCCATCTGAAATCGTGCAACAGCCCATAAAACACAAAGTGCAGGGACTGAAAAGGTAGAGGTAAGCGGGAGCAAAGTCAACTGCAGTAACATGACGAATAAGATGTGGAAGGTGACACAGTTACAGAGCTGTCAAATCAAGCCGAAGAGGGAAATAGAAGCATAGTGGCACAGATTGAAGCCCGAGATGACGGCGGCACAATGCACAAAAAGCGCAACATAGGCACAATGCAGAACAAGCTCGACGGCCTTAGAAGCTCGAGGCTGCGGTACTATCGCTCTACGGTAGTTCCGCCATTGAAACTCCGGTACTTTCGTTTTTCCAGACAGAGCATAGATTGACTATCAATTTTAGTTTTAAATGAATGTATGATCCTAAATTAATCCAAATGGCACGAGAATATGCTATCAAGTTACTAACCGTGATCACTCTTGATGGTACGATACTTATCCTATAATCCGGTCTTCCATCCTTTCTTTTAAGACCGATAAAAGTGAAAAAGGATCTTAGTCTACATATACTTGTCTTGAGCCACTTTAATCTTTATGTTGACCCTTAGCATACGTTTCATCATCATTTTAGGGATTAAGCCTTTTAAACATTCAATAAGCATGTCAGTCTCATATTTACATAAATCCATTAATTACCAAAACCATTTTTAGAAGCCTAGATGCTTTTACCAGATCCGGTGGCCGACGTTGGTGGCTACCTCTGGAAGTGAAGATCGCTCCTCCCGAGGGCAGCAACATTAGAATGTGGATCGAGCTCTAGCGCTCTGATGCCATGTAAATATGGTAAAGAAGAATGAAAATATGAAATATTAGATATATTACAATAGCAGCCCATAGGATTATATATAGTACACGAGACATAAAGGCCCAAACTCTAGACTATAGAAAAAAACCTAAATACTCTTAACAATTTTCATGGCAGGCCTTGTATCTTTGTAGATCCTTTGTCCATGTGGATTTCAATATATCTTGGATCCTTCTTACCAGCCTTCCAGGAGCTTGGGAAAGAGACCTAGAGTCCCGGTCCCTTCACATGCTGGATTTCAATGTTGTTCTTGCCTTTCTGTTAATGGACTATTTGGTAGCAGCAGCGCAACAAAGACCCATTAACAGGACAAAAATAAAACCTTTACTGCTGATACTTGAACGCAACAATTCGGTTAAGTACTTGATGAACTAGGTGAAGTGAATCAGAGTAAATGTCAAAAGATAAAACCAGGATAGTTGAAACACAACTTGGTTTGCTATATGATGGATTAGATGAAGTACATCAGAGAAAACGCCAACCGTACAGATACAACAGTCAACAGGGAATTTCTCATATTTACATGCATGAACAAATATGTATTCACCTCGCAAAACAGGCCAAGGATTGCCATGGAAAAAACCCACAAAGCCAAATCCTGCTGCAAAAAAAAAGAAAAAAGAAAAGAAAAAAAAGAAAAGAAAAGAAAAGAAAAGAAGAAAAGAAGAGAGTATTGTTTCATGAGCTGAGGAACTTCGGAAAAATGCCCCCCTCCGTGTGAAAAACGATCTTGATTGGCAGCTCAACAATATGCGTATGAAAGCCATCGATGCTGCAATGCTTCGCTGGCTGTTGGTCTCTTTCTGGGGTTAATTTGCAGCAGGTAAGATAGAAAATCAACAAACTTGGAATCGGGAGATTGCAAGTGGCGCCGCAAGGAGGATTTCTCTGGGATCAAATACTCCAACTGATCCGTCTCCTAAAACGGGAAGAGAAATGGAAAAGGAAAAAATAAATGCCATGTCCAAAATGACAATTGTGAGGTGAGCTGTTGTAAACTTGTAATCATTATACTTGTGCTACTCAGTATCTTGTTGCTATTGGTAATGTTACTTAGGGATGTTGCATACGGCATAACAAAATTTAGAATAAAAGCTTCACTGTAAACAATCTTCTATCATCTATGACAATATTATTGTCAACAATACTGTTAGTGGCATTTAGCATGAGAAGCATGTGGCACATAAAGAGGTCCCTAAAACACAACCAAGACTAGTTTTTTTAGATGGTAATGCAAAAAAACAAAAAGCATCACATGATTTTGTTTCGAACTATAGTGCACGTGCAAACTAAATTATTGATATCACATCCTGCATATCATCCACTAATTATGATTGGAATAAAGATTGAATTAGAAAGTAACAGAATAATATTGGTTATCTTAATTTGATTTTCTAAATTTTGTTTAGATTGGTAAAACTTATGAGCTTTGACAGGTCCAGTACAAATTGAAAGAAGCAAACAAGAAATACTTCATTCTTGTGGAAAAGGTCATAGTCTTCCGTAAAATACTTCTGGGTCTCCTGCCCCACTGCAAGCATTTCCATGTCAATTGGACCAATTGTCCCAATCATCCGAGCAAGAATCATTGGTACTGATTGATTAGGAAAGAGCACCTGTGACATGTAAAAAAGGGGCCTCAATCACAAGGAGTTTACTTCTATCAGAAACAGGGGAACAAGGCATATTGGCTTATTTGATACAGACGGTTGTAATACTACTCAGTAACAAAAATCACATTGGCCCCCGAACTGTTATTCTGGAAGGTGTACTAGTGCTACTGATATTATGTTTCGAGTATTTTAAACAAATATTATGTTTCAAGTATTTTTCAACAAAGGTTCTAGTCACGTTAACATCATTTCAGAATTCAGACTAGATGAACAGAATGAAGATCAGATGATTAAAGTGTATGCAATGTTACTAGAAGGTCCTTTCTTGCTTAAAATTGCAAGTATTTTGCAGATATATAGTCATAAGCTTTTGAATTCACTCTTCTAGTTTCTTTTTACAGTTTCTCTAGAGCTAATAATAGCCTTGAGAACACAAGGAAGGTTCTACCCAAGATGTCCAGGTCATAGTGATTATACAAGATAAAACTTTAGCCACAATCAGAGCCTTGACTGCCAGCAACTGTGGGAAAGGCAGACAAAGCATTTAACCGTAGCTAAACCCTGGTCTGTCTTTGCTTTTGATCGGCTTTATCCTAGATAAGATGTCAATGTGTGTACGAGTGTATTGAGAATGTAATATGATACCAAACATAATGGAGATTAGTAAGTCAAGATGCAAGCTTACTTCACCGGTATACAGTTCAGCCAAGATGCAGCCAAGAGACCAAATGTCAATCTTCTGATCATATGGAAGACCCAGAATGACCTCAGGAGCTCTGTAAGAACGTGACTGGACATATAAGCTCAAGTTGTCTGTCAAGAAGCAACTGCTTCCAAGGTCAATAACCTTAATTTCACATCTGCTGTAGCTCTGCATAAGGATATTCTCTGGTTTCAGGTCACAGTGAACTATATTTAAATGATGCAAATACACCAAAGCTTCTAAGCACTGTCGAGCTATAGCCTGAAAACAACAGAAACAGTCTCACATTTCAGCAGGTCTTTTTATGATTCCACTTCATAAAATTTAATCATGCTTAATAAAAAAATTCACTCAAGGAAAAAATGGTCAAGAAGGACCAGAACATAAAGAAATCTTTATTTTACAACTACAGTGTATTACAAGGTCAGTTATAAATGCTTTTGTACGGTGCCATAGATTTTTTAGTGATGAGAGAACTTATAAAATCAACAGATATAAATGACAGTTACAAAGAGTGCTATGGTAACAAAACAGTCAGAGGTAGTCTCAGGAAAAAGTAGATCAGTCAGATATACCTGTATTCTGGGCAATGAAAAGTACGCCTCATCACCAGACTCCTGGTTATATTTCTGAAATTCATACAGATTCGCCCGTAATAATTCAGTGACAATGAAAAGATGTTCCTGTTGATTTTTTCAGCTGTCAGCAGTATGCAAGGTTAAAAATGAGAAGTTCCCTGGGATAAATATTAAAATGCCCAGGGCAATAATTGAAGTATACATCTTGAATAAACATTTTTTCTTTTGAAAGCAATATGACTGTTCATTGCATGGGACGGTGTAAAATCAAACCAAAAGACTTAGTTCATTGTATCTCTGTACCACACACCTGATAGTAGAAAAAATCATAGAGGCGCAATATATGATGCTCATCTGCTGGATCGTATTTGTTTACAAACTTAAGGAGCTTTATCTCATCCAAGCTCTGATCAAAGAAATCCTTGTCATTTTTTATTATTTTAAGGCAGACATCCATCCCCGTGCAAAGATCGTGTGCTTGTACAACCTTGCTGAATACAGCTGAGCCAAGATACTCAGTGACACGATATCTTCCAGCTATAACTGAATTCATGACAATAGGAAAATCTTTGTTTTCCTCAAAGCCAATCCTGCAATGGACACCCATCACATGAGCATACGAGTATGTTCGCAGAATTATTTGGCAGCAGAAGAAAATAAAATAAGCATCTGATGGTGAACCTGTTCTTCCGGTGGAAAATTCTCAGTTCAAATACCTCATATTCTTGATGAAAATTAGAGAGTGCAAGATCAATATTCTTTTTTGGATCTTCCTCGATTTTATCAGTAGAATTTTGAACATCTGTATCTCCTGGCCCAAAGTCATCCATCTCATAAACATCTTCAAGATCACCAATCTCAGGAAAAGGATGTATACTGTAACTATTTTTTAAAAATTCTTTGTTATTGGCAATTTTCTTATTCATTACGATGTTAATATCTAGTTCATCGTTGCCTCCAAAATCATGTTCAAGACCAGGGTCTGCAAGAGATAACTACAGTTAGAATAAAACCAACTAGTCCACAAGCAAAAAGACTGGATAAGTGAACAATGAAATTTGGGATTACAAAGGCATGCAAATCTGGATCAACCAGCAAAATTACATAATTCAAGTGGAACTAGGATGGATCTTGCTTTGTTCAAATTATGGCCGCCTATACATAAAGTTTGCTCTGAAGTATAGAATCAATTCGCCATCATCAACCGAAAGGTCAAAACTAGATGCGACATGGAGTACAGTGGGTATAAGGCTTTATTTTCTTAAAAGATTCTGACAAAAGGCACGAGTGCGAGGCCAAGTCCCATAGCTAGCCTATAACAGTAACATAAGCAAAGAGGAAAGAACTACTTACTCTCGAGAGCATCTGCGTCAGCCAAGCACGGACCGAGCATCTGAAGCTCCTTCTCCACCACACTCAGATCAAGCCCCTCGTCGTCTCCTCTCTTGGAATTCATTAATGGTTGGCTCTTGAACACGGCATCGCCATTCGCGTTCTGCCTGAACCGGAACGCATCTGCACCGCATTCATCCAGCACCTCCGTCTGGTCATCCATGATCTGATACCTCCCATACACAGCAGAGCAAGAATCCGTCACCAACTCCTCATCATTCTTCCTTTCCCCGTAGCAGCAACCGCAGGGCGGTGAAGAGCAGGTATACACCTCTGCGCACCCTTCAGAGTCCGCATTGCCCTTGCTACGCACGTGCCGGCGGCCGCCGCCATCTCCAGGCTCGCACATTTCACTCCGCCGCGAGCTGACGTCAGGGCCAACAATAAACTTGTCCTCCCCATCGCCGTCGTGATTCTTGTCACTCTCCGGCTTGCCGTGGAACAGATGATCGTCGTAGAGCCAATTCTCGCCGAAGAAGAGGTCGGTGGTGTCGTACTCGCGCGCTGTACCGAACTCCATATCCGAGGACGACGCCTCAGACGGCGCGCGCGGCGGCGACCACACACCATACGGGTTCAGCAGCCCTGATCTCCGCGCAAAACAACCGAACCAAACAGAACAGCCAGAATTTGGATCAGAAATCGAGCAAAACAACATAAACTTGAAGCACGCATCCCCCAATCACGCGCCTCCGCTCTCGGGGAGCCCCGCCACGCCGAGGATGCTTTTACACATTTGGGGGAAAAAATTCTCTCTCGCGCGAGCACGCGGTACCTGAGGGCGTGGAGCGCATGCTGACGAAGGCGTCGGAGGAGGAGTTGGAGCCAGGGCTCGCGAGCCCGCCGCCGAAGGCGCCGTAGGAGCCGGGCAGCCGCAGCGGCGGGAGCTGGGGATCGTCGTCGGAGCCGTCACCGTCCCCGGAGGCGGCGGAGCGCGCCCCGAGGACGTCGTCCCGGAGCGCGGAGGCGGCGCGCGCGAAGCCGTGCACGGCGGGGAAGCCCATGACGCCCCCCTCCGCACCGGGCGCCGACATGGCCGGCGAGCTCACGCGCGCGTGGCGGGCGTAACCCGCGGCCGCTCACCCTGCCCCGTCGCCATTCGAAGCAAAGCGAGCGGGGGAGAGACCGAAAGGGGAGCCGAGGCGGCAGCGAAGAGAAGTCAGAAGACGCGGAGCAGTAGAAGCGTAGGAGAAGCGGCCGCACCCGCACGGGATCCAACAGACGCCGCCGCGCCCGCACAACGACCTCCATTTTTTTCACGGCCTGTCCCTCTGACGGCTGGGGCCCAAAGCATCCCAGGGAGCGGGGCCCATCGGCAAGCGTCGGCGTCGGCCCGGACGATGCTGTTGCTGGGCGATGCGGTGGTTGGTCGGGGAGGCGGGGAAGCTGGCTGCGGAGAGCTGCCATTATCGTCAGTCGCTGTTGCGCTGGACCGCTCCCCACCTGGACATCGTCCTTCTCGCCCTGCCCCGCTGGTGGGGATCCTCTGTGCTCGTGACGACCGAACGAGACTTGCGCGTTGGCGTCGGATCCCAACGGCGACGCCAGATCTGCCGAGGCACTTGGCCTCGCACCTTTCTTACCCTTTCCATTTCAAATTTCCAACTACATCTTCTCCAACTTCGGGGAACATTTAAATTCAAAGTTTTTGAAGATAGCATATACACGATGCAATTGGGTTTATTCTTTTTTGCTTCGACTTTTAGTATGGTTCTTGGGTTGTTTGTGAGAAAAAGTACGGAATAACAGAAACTCACACGAGGATATAAATAAAGGCGTTAGAGCTGGTCATCTGTAGCTCTAGGAAATCCTGGATCTAGAGTTGCAGGCATGTTAAATGCATTTACATAACTCATTTCATTTATATTATATATTAAATAAAAATATTTAAATCACTTTAATTTAGTCAACAAACTACAGATCCAGCATGGATCTCGGAGCTAGAGCTGTGCCAAATAGGGCCTTACTGCGAGCTGATGGATCCTAATTGACGGTGGAAAGGCGATTAAGAAAAGATGACCGTACGTACTTACAATCAGTTGGCGTGCGTTCTTTTCAACTGTATCTAATGTCTTTTGGTTTTAATATAGATGTTTATATGAATGAGATAAATATCAATAAGTTGTTTCTAAAAATTTATCATCATAAATTATTTTGAAATGACGGTGAAAAACCTTGTTTATTTGGAAGAATCCATTGGCTGAAAAAAGGGGGCCAAAATCTTGGATCTCAGGTTTGGTGACGAGGTGACATGAGTAATACTAGCTCGTTCGTCCTTTCGTTTTTTAAAAAAAAAAAGGGAAGGGGAGAAAGTTTGATACGTTTATTTGATTATCTTTGCTCGACTTGAACACACTGATCTCCACGCTACTAGTACTTCAGAAATTAAGAAAAGTGGAACTTGAGAAAGGAGAGAACATTGATTCTAAGTGTGGTTGGCAATGATGTTACCGTGATCCAGTCTTCTGGTTAACTTATCATTCCTTTAAAGGGATATTACCCTTTGAATAAGAAAAAAAATGCCTTGATTAGCCTATTACTTCTAGAAAAAGAAGTGAAATGTGACAGGCAAACAAATTTAACTAGCAAACAAAGCAAGTTCTCGCAGTGTTCAAGGCAGGGTATAGACAGAATCGGCGAAGTTGGAGCTCCTAACTATGATTAGCTACTGATGAGAACATCTATACTCAAAACTCAAACTCTTAACTCTTTGATTTACTACTCAACTCTTAACTCTTTGATTTACAATTCAACTGTTTGATCGAACGATTGGAATTGCATGGCTTGGTCGCTCATGCGCACTCCAGCCTCCATCCAGTTGCAGTACCACCCTATAAATGTGAAAATAGTAACACCGAACCTAACACCTGTTACATCTCCAGCCCGTTCTTGATCTTCTCTTTTATCTTTCTTAATTTTAGACTAAAGATAAAAGTTTGCCCTAAAAAAGAATAAAGACAAAAAGAAAAGCTAACACTAAACGCTTTCTCTGTGATTTTGGTAGATGAGGGTTAGTTGTAATTACACATGATTAGAGCATCTCCAAGAGATGCCCAATAAATTCACACCCTAAATCTCTTTTTACAGATCCTAATCACGATATAAGGTCCCAAAATAATCATTCCCTCCAACAGATACCCTAAACCAGAAAAAACAGTATTGGGAGCCTAGATCATCCTCTATAAGTAGAGAGCGAGAGCCCATTTTTTGGGTATGTTCTATTTTTGGGAGTCTATTTGGGAATCTGTTGAAGCTACTTTTTACCCTTCAACTCTAAAATTTAAATATTAAGAGCCATATAGAGTATCTCTTGGAGATGCTCTTAGTCACAGAAATGGGGAAAAAAGGCACATAATAGCCCATGATTTCCAAACCCATGGCCCGAAGAGCAGTGAGGTTTAAACCCACGAACACTGGACTGCAAACAGGCAAATGAGTCCAGACAAACTCCTCTGAATTCCGCTGTGACAAACTGCAGGGAGTCCTGACCCAGTTTTGTCATGTGGTTGAATACCGGTAGCATCAGTATCAGACTACTGCAATACAACAGCTACCCGTCCGGCAATCTAGTGCAAGGCTGCACATAGAATGGCATCCATGCTGTACCACTGTGCACATTGTTGTAGCTACATGGTGCTCTCTGTTCTTTACTTCTGACAGTATGCTGTTTCAGTATAGTTGAAGGCTTGAAGCTGCACTACCAGTCACTGCGTGCTACTAGGCACATCTAGTTCTTTACCAATGAAGATGAATCCACCAAACCAACAAAGTGCATTTGAGGGAAACAACAAAAATATTGTACAACACTTAGCATCAGGTACATACATTGAAGGAGATATCAAACAGGGGGCAAGCAAGCAGGCGCACAGCGGTTGGTGCACCATTCACTGCGTGCTCCTCAGTGGTACCGGGAAAGCTACTTACACGAGTAAGCCAATCAGGAGGGGCTCCACCTATCTAAATTTCCGCCAAAATAATCATTAGAAAAAGGAACAGGGCCTCTGCTTAGTGTGCCGGAGGGACAGACTTACATGAGCCGAGTAAGAGCACCAGCTGCAAGTCTGCAACTTCACTCATTACCCAGTTTTAGAGATCCATCCTTCGTAAGCCTTATGCTAAGGCTATTGAAATGTCCTCTCGAATAATGCTGTGATGCCTTTCTCCATCCTGTGCCGATCTTCGGGCCTGTTCTTTAAGTCAAAAGCTGACGGCTTTTGGCTTTTGCTACAGTACCTAACTTTTAAAAAGAGTATTTTCTCAAGACAGTGTCTACAAGTTAAACGATCTATACGTTAAAAGCCCAACATCTGTATCAGCCAAAATCGCAAGTGAGTATCTGTCTCTTCATAATCTGTACTGTAAACAGCCAAAATTCAAAAATTTCTGCCAAAAGCTATAAGCCGCAGCCGAAAAGAACAGGTCCTTCATCATTGCTACGAATTCTTTGTAGCGAATTTTGCCATCCCGCAGATACAATCAAAGTAGATGCTTATTAAGGAAAGGAATAAGATCCGAAGGTTGTAGCTATCATCGTTATCAGCATAAGTGAACCGTAACCTTGTCGGTGCCAACTTCTTGCAATATGTCATTCACAACTTCCATGCTATCAGCTGCCCCATCCTCCACCAGTGCCTCCTTAAGCTCCTCGGGCTCAATATAACTATTTCCATCTTTGTCAAAACATAGGAAGGCCCGCCGAAGGTGCTCGTCATTTGCCATCCTTTGTAAATGAAGTGAGACGGCCGAAAATTCACCATAATCAAGTGCTCCCCTACCATTCGTGTCCACCTAATTCCCAACCACAAAGATCAGATATGCAAATCTTCAACTTCTTGTTCTCATTAATACTAGAGGACATTGCACTAATCAAGCCATTTGGACCAACCACATAATTCTCAAATTGACTCTCATATCACATACAATAGTCTTATTATGAACTTAACGACCCAAAAAAGGAAGGATGATGATAAATAATTCAGCGAGCTCACTGACATATGTATACTCAGCCTGTATAAATAAACAAGTTCAGAGAAATATTGACCACGAAGCCCTAGTTCTAATTTATCTCAAGCAACATACAAAGTGAGTAGAATAGACAGGTCATTGGTGGAAATGGAAGTAAAAGTTTGATCATGTCATTAATCCCTTATTGCTACTTTCCTAGGTCCCAAGGACCAAGTTAATGCAGAAAGGACCAAGTTATTGCTACTTTGTTCAGTCGAAGGACGGTCCAAGAAGCTCTGGCATAAAACGACAGACATTTTTACTAATTTGATGGTTCATGGAACACCAAAAGTACTATGCATCAGACATATAAGTTAGCAGACGTTATGTGATTCAACATGAACTGTGACCAAAGATGGTGACTCATTTAATCTGATTGAACACTCTTAGGCTTTGTTCATATTGGCTTCTACTTAGAAAAGCCAAAAGCCAATATGAATATCTGGCTTCTCAAAGCAGCTTCTCCACTTCTCTCGTTACCGTCTCGCACCGGGGATAAAGCAGGGGTCATAAATGTATCACGAACCCCACGCCTCTCGCTTCCGTCACGTGCACGCGTCTCTCTCTAATTTTTCCACTGCTCACCCCCTCCTTCTAAAAGCCAATTTTTTCAATCATTACTATTTATTTTCAGCTATAAGGCACAGCCAAAAGCCATCAGTAAAAACCAATACGAAGGCCCCCTAACAAGCAAGCAAATTGCTTCAGATTACTTACAACTTCAATTAGCATTTGACTTCAGATTCTGCAAGATGAGAACCAAATTTTGCAATCCCGCTCTTCAATTCTTCATAGGAGACTATACCATCATTATTAGAATCCATAACCTTGAACATGTCCTTTATGTCCTAAACCTCTTTGGCTGACAAGTGATCAGCAATTGTTAGACCATGTGGTTAGGTCTAGGATATTTTGGTGATGAATAATTGATAATAGTAAATTTGTGATGATGAATAATTGGTAATTTTGTTTAGCGTTGTTATACGAGTTGTGTCGCGTATGTGCAGATTGATGTTGGTCAAGTTGGAGAGAACTTGTGTCGGAAGAATGTTGTTTGGTCTTCGCATGTACAGGTTGGGCATGGAGATGGTCATGGTCGGTGACAAGGAAGACCGGGACTAGGAGGGGAAAATCTGAGGTCCAGGCGATCGAGGATGTCACGAGGTGGTCGGGCTCACGCTGGAGCACATGGAGATCAAAAGTGGATGATGCGTGAAGAAGATACAGAAGATGCAGTCCTGGAGGCTTCAACACATGATGAGTTGGAGAAGTTGTAGTTGGAATTTTGGAAAACCCGTGTTAGGAACACATGCCGCACAACACATGCCGGTAGTTCTGATTTTCGATAGCACGGCACAACACATGCCGGCAGTTTTGATTTTCCTGATATACAGATAATTTAACAAATTTTGCAAAACACATTTACAAATTATAATATCATGCACACAAGGATCAACCATGATTCCTAACTAGTGCTAGAGATATATTTGTAGAGACTAATGCTTGTGGTGCCTTAGGTATACTAGAATTATGTAGGTTTAAATTGTATTAAAATCTCGTCTAGTATTATTTGTGGTAATTAGTCTTAGTAGGCAATAATTTTTAGAACCTCCTATTCACCCCCTCTAGTCAGTTGTCCTTGATCCTACACCTTTGCCTTGAGCAACCTCTTAAAGCTTGATGACGCACATCTTCACTTCAAGCCCGTGTCGTTGTCTTGATATGCATCAATACATGATTCCTCATTTACTTGAACTCCACGAACACATGATATGCCTTCTCTTGACTTGATAATCAACTCATGATCATCTTCTCTTGGACATGCATCAACTCATGATGCATCCTCTTCTTGATGGTCTTCAACACATAAAGTTATCTTCTATCCTGTATTTTGACTTGATGATCTTCAATACATAAAGTCATCACAAGTCATTCTCATTTGTGGAACCTAACATATTCATCCAAGTCATAGAAATCGTTAGTCCATAAATCAATTGTCATCAATTACCAAAACTTCACTATTAACTCATAATGGAGGGACTAGATTTCACAATCTTCCCTTTTTAGTAATTCATAACAATCTCAACAAGTAATGAGATAAAAGATTAATTACGAGTATACAACATGTACACAACACTTGTATACTCTAGGATAAGTTTTCTAAGCAATTAACTCATTAGAATGGAAGTGTTTGAATTTGAGATTAATTTCTAGCAAAGCTTACACATCCGGCTGTCATTAATCATCCAACCAACATGGAGGGAGAGGGGATATGGGGATTGCGGGGTATTGAGGTGGAGGTTATCTGCACGTGAGGGAGACGGTGGGCACTAGAGTTATGGGGGAGTAGGGTAGCGGAGGAGCATGGGTGTGACTTGGTGCGGGGGTGCGGCGCCTGTGGGTTTTGGACCTCTAAATTGACGATGGATGGTGTGGATTCGATGGTTTTAGGAGGCAGATGAACTGCCATCAAGAGTGGTGATAAATCACTACCAACTCTTTCTTTTAAGTAGTAGAGAAAATAAAAAATCACAAAGGAAACTCGGTTGCTAAGGGTGTCCTCATTCTTTAGTTTGTTAGGCTGTTGCCGATACACCAGGCAGGTGTAAGGTTTGTTTTAAACGGTCCTTAACTTCTGATTTTTAGTTTCTAGAAATCGGAAATCATTTTCAACATGGTTTTACTTATTTATTTCTTTTTTTCATAAGATATAACGGTTTTTTATTTTTTTAATGGAATGCCTCAGCCATAAGATAACCCCGCTACACTACCCATTTTAATAAAAAGTTAACAATCATAGTTTATAAGATATCAGCAAAAGCATTTTACACGGGGCCTAGGCAAGCCTCTTCAGGCCAAAAATTTCCAAAGGTCGCTTTACTAAACTCACTTAACCAAACTTAAATTATTGACTTCCAGAAAGCTCAGTCAGCCTACCTGCAAAGCACACGTTATTAGGACTCACTTGATGTTCCTGCTTTGGACTGGTAGGCCATGGCCCAAAGGGATCCCCTCAAATTCCAGAACTGGCCCATCACAACACGTGCGTCTACAAAAATTAATGATGTGCCGTCTTGGGCTATTAAACCCAGAAGCCTAAGTGCAATTGGGGCGCGGCCCGTCCGTACGACACAAACAGATTCACGCCATCTGAGCGCGACCTGCCGCCGGCACCAAGGTTCAATCGTCGTATCGAGCCACCCTTTTACCTTATGGTGCCTTTTCAAAATTGACGTAGTTTAATTTAATATTATTATGGTGTTTTTTTAAAATTAACGTAGTTTAATTTAATATTATTTTATTGATAGTTTAGAAGTATTTTTAAAATCGAACTAACGGGCCAATTTAAAATAAAATTTAATTTTATTGAAAATCAGCTCATTTAATATTTAATTAATTAATACATACAATTAAAATAATTTTGAACCTAGTGACGCAACGTGACGCAGGAGGCTTCCTCTCCTCCCGCGGATGCGATTCCTCTGACTTCAAAGTTACGGTGTCTTTGTCACTGACAGATGGACCCCTCCGCTCGCAGGCCCACCTGTTAGTGACAAAGACACCGTGACTTTGAAGTCATACGATCTCAATCCTCCTCCCGTTGTGTGCGTGACTAGTCTGCGTGCCCCTCCGCTCCTCCCCTTCCCATCCGCGTCCCACGGAGCAGAGCGGTGACGCGAAGGCAGCAGTGGCTAGCCATGGACCGCGTGCAGCTCCTCCTCGTCGGCCTCCCTGCCCTCCTCTTCTTCTCCGATCTCTCCCACATCTTCGCGCCGCCGCCGCCGCCCCACCTCCGCCACCCCCACCACCACCACCACCACCACCCGCCGCGCCATCCTCACCCGCCGCATCATCCTCATCCGCCCCACGTCCACCCCCACCCCCCGCACCATCATCATCCCCACCCCGATACCGCCGCCACGGCCATACAGGTGGATCGTAAAACCTAGCCCGAACCTCTGTTGCCCCGATCTGAACGGCAAACTGATGTGTTATTTTGGTGCAATTGCAGGAACCGCATGTGGATGGAGCTGGATTCGGCACCACCGTCGAGCTGCAATTCTGTGCCTCCTGCTCGTACAGGTGAGCCTGTCAGCCCAGTGTGTTTTGTGTTTCTGCGGACTGGTGGCTGCTTGCTTGCTCAATTGGTTCGGTTATTCTTGTGTGTGGATCAAATGAACATATCCGTAGTGTAGCGTATACTGAGCGTTTGGAATAGTGCCTGCTCGCCGCAGTTGACCATACCCAGACCGATTTATCCTGCATAATGATTTTTTTCTCGAACGCGCAGGAGAACTACGCATCATTAGATTAAGAAGAACAAAGGAGTCTAAGAAGACTCGTACAAACCTCACCAATTAGGCGAGGCTAAAAAAACAAAAATGTTGTATACAATGCCCCAAAAACAAACACAACACCTATGGCCAAATGGAACAAAGGCCTTTGCCCCCAGCACCACAGCTTGGCCTCCTCTCTAATATCTTGCAAAACAATGTTGACATTGGGCGGGGCGCCGTCGAAAATGCAACCATTCCTATGCTTCCAAATCCGCCAAGCCACCAACACGACCAAAGAATTAAAGCCCTTGCGCCGCTGCTTAGGGGCTTGGTGCAAAGCTTGATGCCACCACGAGGTGAATACGAAATCATCAGGACCTGGAGTTAACCGCTGCAATCCCACTAGAGTAAACACCGAGAACCACGCAAGAAGTTAGTAAGTGCTGAATAGATTCATCAACTTGGTCACATAGTGGGCAACATTCAGGGTGAACAAGACCACGCCGGGCCAAACGATCAGCGGTCCAGCAGCGATTAAGCGAGGCTAACCACACAAAGTATTTGCAACGAGGAGGAGCCCAGGTTTGCCAAATCTCCTTCCAAGGTTCAAACTCTACCGCCCCCACAAAGAAACGGCGGTACGCTGATTTAGTTGAGAAACTGCCCGAGGGGGATGGCTTCCACACATGCTGATCCTCCACGCCAGGAGTGAGCCTCACTCGGGCGAGAGCATCCCAAAGACCAAGAAACTCCTCCATTACTGGAGAAGATAAACTGCCTCTAATATCATGAACCCAAGTATTATCAGTTAGAGCTTCTTGGACCGTCCTTCGACTGACAGTTCTCTTTGGCACATGTGCACGAAGTAAAGGGGCGATGTCCATTAAGGATTTGCCATGTAGCCATTTATCACACCAAAAGAGGGTCATGCGTCCATCTCCCACAATAGAAAGGATCGATATGGAGAACATAGCCGCTGAATTGGGGTGTACCTGAATATCCAAACCAGCCCATGGGCGATCCGGTTGGGTCTTTTGGAGCCACAACCACCTCATACGCAGCGCCCATCCGAGAATTTCCAAATCAAGAATTCCCAATCCGCCCAACTCAAATGGTCTCATGACCCGGCTCCAAGAGACAAGGCAATGCTCTCCATTTACACGCTTGCGTCCCTTCCAAAGGAAAGCTCTACGAATCTTGTCAATAGCTTTAATTGCCCATTTAGGGAAATCCAGTGCAAAGAGAGGGTAAATAGGAATTGTTGAGAGCACCGCTCGAATGAGAGTGGCCCAGCCAGCTGGGTGCATCATGGCGGCTTTCCATCCGGGCAACTTGTCAGCAATCTTGTCAATTAACATGTAAAAGGCAGATTTGGGGAGCTTCTTGATTGACAGTGGGAGCCCAAAATACTTGCAAGGGAAATCTTGAGCTTTGCAAGGAAAAGATCCTTGCACTATATCCATGTCCTGTTGGTGGCAGCGAATTGGTGTTACCGAGCACTTGCCTACATTGGTGATCAACCCCGACGCTTCTCCAAAAACCCGAAGAAGCTCTTTGATCAACTCGAATTCTTCCAAACAAGGCCGCAAGAAAAGGACCACATCATCAGCAAAAAGAGAAACCCGCTGACTAGATCCTCTAGAAAGAAGGGGTTGCAAAAGACCATTCTCACTTGCCTTATTAATTAGTGAGTTAAGCACATCCATCACCAAAATGAACAGCATCGGGGATAAGGGGTCGCCTTGCCGAAGCCCCCGCTGGTGCTGAATTAGATCCCCTGGCACACCATTTACCAACACCCGAGTTGTTGAGGGCCTCCGGAGCTTGGATAATAAGTTACACCAAATTGGACCAAACCCAAATGGTTCAAAACTTGCAGCAGGAAAGACCATGACACCGAATCAAAGGCTTTTGAAATATCTAGCTTGAGAAGAACTCTTGGTTCCCTTTGTCATTGCAGCACTTTAGCTGTTTGTTGGACCAATATGAAGTTGTCAAGGATGCATCTCCCTTGAACAAAAGCACTCTGATTTGGAGACACCATGTCCTTGAGCTTTGGAGCCAGCCTATTGGCCAGGATTTTGGTGACAAGCTTTGCAAAGCTATGAACCAAGCTTAATGATTTACGAGGTGGATTATTTGGTACTCCACCTCACTACTGCCGCTCGTGAAGTCTTGATTGATGAATATCATACTGTTGTGCCTTCATATGTGTACTTGCTAACACCGAATGCTCAATGGCAACTTTTCTCCAAGTCAATTCTTGAACTTACTTTAATGTTACAGTAGTAATGGGGAGCTAGGGAAGAGAGAGGGGTTGCGTTGGCGCAGTTATTAGCCATGGCAGTGTGAATGGTCTGTTAAACACCTTAAAAAGAACAAGAAAGAAGCTCATGTAAACAATAACAGTCACGGTCTCTTTTTTTTGGGGGGGGGGGGGGTGTTCTCCTTTAGTCCTTCTGAGTTTAAACTAATAGTTATGACAACATTGCATAAGTGCTGTCCCTTGCCTTCGGCTGATTTGCGCATATAGGCCCCTAGCTTGAGTTCAGTATTAAGATGCCAATGATGAGGGGATGTATAATTCATTCAGTATGATATGAAAGTAGTTTGTGCATTCACTGACTTAATATACTTCTAGCTTGAGGTCAGCTTATTTTTAATTTGCTTTCATTGTGGAGTAGTAAGTATGTGTCAGTTTACCAATGAGACTTGCTGATGCTTAACTTGCTGCATTGTTCTTACCCTTTGACCTTGGTGTAAAACACATTTTATGTAAACTACATGATACATCATAATGTTTCCCGTGGCAGCATGGGCTATCCACCTGAGGATACTTCCAGGTTCCAACTGTTAAGGAGATAGAGTTGTATTAGGAGATAGAGTTGTATTCTATTCCATATATGCCTTATCTCTATATGACATATCCTCTTGTACTCCTATATATATGGCCCTTTGGGTCTCATATCAATACATATAATATTCATAACATGGTATCAGAGCTTAGGTTGAAACCCTAACCTAGCCTCCGTACGTCTTCCGCTGCCGCTGCCCCCGGGAGAATCGATCTCTGCTCCTGGGGGCGGCCATCTCCTCGCCGACCGCGCCACGGCGTCGCCTCTTCTGGATTAGGCCGCCGCTGCAGTCGTTTCTTCCGGATCAGGCCACCGCTGGCCTCGCTGCCCGGATCCGGCCGGTCGCCGCTAGCACCTTCCCGCCTCCCATGGCGCCGTCGCCTCGTCGGATCAGGCCGTCTTCACCGCAGCCTGCGTCAGATCCAGCCTCCGCCCGCCAGATCCCGGCTTCCTGCTGGCCGGATCCGCTGGATCCAGGCTTCCTGCTGCCGGATCTGCTCTCCCCGACGCTAGATCCAGGCGGATCCGCCGGATCCCGCCGCCTCCTGGCCGCTCGGGGCCGCCGCACACCGCCGCCGCTCGAGGCCGCCGCACGCCGAGTGCACCTCCCGATCCGGCCTCCTCCACGCCGGATCCGGTCGGATCTGGCCGTCTCTCCGACGCCACGCTGGGCCGCCCGGCGGCCCACTCCTTCCGCCGTGTCTGCCGCCGTCTCTTCGGCCGCCACCCCGGATCTCGGTTTGCCCGGCCTCGAGGAGCCCGCCGCTGCCGCCACCTCTGCTCCACTCCGCCTGGCCGCGCCGGCCGCCTCTGGCCAGAACCGCCGCCTTCGGACGCTGCCGCGCCGGCCGCCTCTGGCCAGAACCGCCGCCTTCGGACGCAGCGCCCGCGCTGCCGCTCTCAGACGCCGTCTCCCGGCCGCTGCGCCCACGCCGGATCCAGCCGCCTCCGCCTTCGGACGCCGTCTTCCGGCTACGGTGCCCGCGCCGCCGTACCCGCGCCGCCGTGCCAGCGCCTCCGCGCCCGCACCACCGCCTTCGGACGCTGCCTCCAGGCCGCCGTGCCCGAGCCTCCGCGCCGCCATCCCGACCGCCTCTCTCTCCGCTGATTTCTTCTCGGCCGGCGCTCGCCTCAGGTCGCTTTGCTGGTGCGAAGAGAAGAGAAAGGGGAGGCGCGCGGACAGAGGGTGAGAGACGGGAGTGAGGTAGCGGGTTTTCATTTTCTAGAGGTGTAGGAGAGAGAGGATATGCTGCTAGTATCACTAGTATCTGTGTTCAGTAAGTCAGTCTTTAGTTATTTTTCGTAAGTCTTCCGTTGCGTCCATCCGAAAGACCACAAATTTTTTATTTGTTCGTCCAAGCCGTGCGAGTCCACAAATTTATTGTCAATCATAGAAGTGTAGGAATTTTTCTTTTGCCTGGCAGCAGCCGCCGCTCTACTCTCTGAGCCGTGTGCAGATCGTAGAAGTCGTTATGATGCCGCCGCTTCTCTAGCCGCCGCCCCGAGCTTTAAAGGCCACCGCGCGTCCTCTGTGCACTGCGCTGTCGCCTCTTGGGTTTCGATCTGCGCCGCCATGCTTTTATCTATTCCTCTTCGGCTTGATTTGATAGTTTATTCAAAAACTGCACGCAACGACGACATCATCAAGACTCGGACTTCGGATTTATCTTGTTTTAAGTATTCACCCTTTTTCAAATGCAATGCTATTGCATACGCCTTGCATTTGAGGGAGGGTGTTAAGGAGATAGAGTTGTATTAGGAGATAGAGTTGTATTTTATTCCATATATGCCTTATCTCTATATGACATATCCTCTTGTACTCTCCTATATATATGGCCCTTTGGGTCTCATATCAATACATACAATATTCATAACACCAACACCCTATTGATGTTATCTGCATCCACTTGTAATGTTTAGGTCAATACACAATTTGAAAGGTATGCAGATCACATTGAGTTGAAAGGAAAATTGGGTCCATGCTGCTGCAAAGTTTCATAATTAGACAAATACCACTCTCTAGGGTCATGCTGTGAGAAAGTAGTTAGGCGTTCTAAAAATGTCATTATAGGTGTGGGAAGTTAGGAAAGTGGTTGAACTGAACGTTGATTGATTCAGGAGCAAGCAATACAATGCATATATATAGGCAAGGATGTCTAGGGTTTGGCTAATAGAAGTATGGGCCAACCCTGAGGGATCCTTGTCTATACTGAGAATCTAATCAACCACAGTAGATACATATGGGCCTAAAACCAAACCAAGAGCCCACAGTATGTCTAACACCCCCCCCCCCCCCGCAGTCGAAGCGTCCGCACCCCGGACGTTGAGACTGGACCGAAACTCGTTGAAGACCGAAGACGGAAGACCCTTGGTGAAGATGTCGGCATATTGGGAAGAGGTGGGAACATGCAGGACACGAAAATCACCAAGGGCCACTTTCTCCCGAACGAATTGAAGGTCAATCTCAATGTGCTTGGTGCGCTGATGCTGGACGGGGTTGGAGGACATATAGACTGAGCTGATGTTGTCGCAATACACCAGGGTAGTCTGCTGAGGTGGGGTATGCAGCTCCAACAGAAGGTGACGTAACCAGGAGGCCTCGGCAACAGCATTGGCCACACCGCGGTACTCAGCCTCTGCGCTGGAACGGGACACTGTGTTCTGACGCTTGGAGGACCAGGAGACCAGGTTATCTCCAAGAAACACGGCATAACCCGAGGTGGACTTGCGCGTGTCCGGACAACCGGCCCAGTCAGCATCAGAGTACACCACGAGAGCAGACTGTGAGGAAGGCTGAAGAAAGAGCCCCAAGTGAAGAGTGCCACGAATGTACCGAAGAATCCGCTTGAGGGCAGCAAGGTGGGGCTCGCGGGGGTCATGCATATGGAGGCACACCTGTTGAACTGCGTAAGAGATGTCCGGCCTGGTGAAGGTGAGATACTGGAGGGCCCCGGCTAAGCTGCGGAAATCGCTGGGAGCACTGACAGGAATACCATCTGAGGCTGACACCTTCGGATTTGTGTCGACAGGGGTGGTGCATGGTTTGCAATCTGCCATGCCTGCGCGCTCCAGGATGTCCAGCATATACTGGCGCTGGGAGAGGAGAAGACCACCACGACACTTCTGCACATGAACCCCCAAAAAGTGATGAAGCTCACCGAGATCCTTCATAGAGAACTCATGCTGTAAGGCAGTGATGATGCGCCGGAGAAGACCAGGAGAGGAGGCGGTGAGGACGATGTCATCAACATAGAGGAGCAGGTAGACCGTCTCAGAGCCGCGGTGGTAGACAAACAGTGATGTGTCAGACTTGGCCTCAAGAAACCCAAGGGAGAGCAGATAGGAGGCAAACCGGCTGTACCACGCACGGGGAGCCTGCTTGAGACCATAGAGTGACTTGTTCAGCCGGCAGACAAACTCCGGATGAGTAGGATCCTCGAATCCGGATGGCTGTGAGCAATAGACTGTCTCAGACAGGGTCCCATGTAGAAAAGCGTTCTTCACATCAAGCTGATGAATCGGCCACTGCCTGGAAAGAGCAAGAGCCAGCACTGTCCGCACTGTTGCTGGCTTCACAACTGGACTAAAAGTCTCAGCGTAATCAACTCCCGGGCGTTGTGTGAAGCCACGCAATACCCAACGAGCTTTGTACCGCTTGAGAGAACCATCGGCGTGGAGTTTGTGCTTGAAGATCCATTTTCCAGAAACGACATTCGCCTTGGCAGGACGGGGAACCAGGTCCCAAGTATGGTTCTGCAAGAGAGCAGTGTACTCGTCCGCCATAGCTGCCCGCCAATTGGGGTCGGCGAGGGCGGTGCGGTACGTCCGAGGCACAGGCGACAGTGGCATGGCGTGGTAGAGAGCAGGAAACCGGAAGCCGGACTTGGCGCGCGTTGTCATCGGGTGCTGGTTCCGCACGGGAGACACTGGCACGGCACCCGGGGGAAGCAGCGTCGGGAAGGACGCTGGCGCGCCCGAGGGAGGAAGTGCCGGTGGAGAGCGCGGGGTGGAAACCGGTGGCGCGCGTCGGGTGTAGACGTGGCGAAACCGGCGGTCAGCGTGATCAGCTCGTGGCGAGGGAGGAGGGTCGGTGGCCGCACGGGGCTGTGCAGGCGCCGGAGTAGGAGGTGCCCCGCGCGACGCATTGACCTCCATTGTCATGCGTGGCAGGGCCGGTGGTGCAGTGTCCTCAACGGTGTCCAGGGCCGCGCGTGGCATAGGCGCGGGGACGTCAGCACGCACGAGACCCATGCGCGCGGGGAGACCTGCAGGCAAAGAGGTGGGCGACGGGCCTATAGGCACCGGCACCGGATTAGTGTAGTCATCTAGAAAAGCAAAATCAGCCGTGGAGGGGGTGGAAGGAAGAGTGGCAAAGGGAAACGAGGTTTCATCAAAGATGACATGGCGAGAGAGGTAGACCCGATTGGAGGCCATGTCAAGACATCGATATCCCTTATGATGGGTGGAGTATACGAGGAAGGTACACAAGGCGGAACGAGGAGCGAGTTTGTGGGCGGCTGTGGCAGTAAGATTTGGGTAGCATTTGCACCCAAAGACGCGAAGATGCTCATAAGATGGTGGAGAACCAAAGAGAGCTTGATGTGGGGTGGAGAGTTGAAGCGTCTTGGTGGGGAGGATGTTGAGGAGATAAGTGGCGGTGGCCAAGGCCTCAACCCAATAGGATGGCGGCATAGACGCCTGAAACAACAGCGAGCGAATGACATTGTTAATGGAACGAATGATGCGCTCAGCTTTACCATTCTGTTGGGAGGTGTAGGGACAGGACATGCGTAGGTGAGCACCATGAGTGAGGAAGAACGTGCGGGCGCTGGAGTTGTCAAACTCGCGGCCATTGTCGCACTGAACTGCCTTAATACTGGTGCCGAACTGAGTGGACACAAAAGAGAAGAAGTTAGCAAGTGTCATGAATGTGTCAGATTTGAGACGAAGGGGGAACGTCCAAAGATGATGCGAACAATTATCAAGAATGACCAAATAATACTTGTAACCCGAAACACTTTCAACAGGAGATGTCCAGAGGTCACAGTGTATTAGATCAAAGTTGCGAGAAGCACGAGATGCTGACATAGGGAAAGGGAGGCGAACATGGCGACCCAGTTGGCAAGCATGACAAATAGAAGGACCTATGCTTTTATTACATTGAGGAAGAACTGCAGAGCCTGCTAACTTAGACAAAACTTCATGACCGGGGTGACCAAGCCGGCGATGCCAAAGAGGAGCGGAGGACTCGGCGAGGAAGGACTTGGCGACTGGAAGGTGCAGAGGGTAGAGCGGTCCGGAGCTATCGCACCTGATGATCACGTTCCGAGACCGAAGATCCTTCACAGAACAACCAGTGGGGTCAAACTCAACAGAGCAGTCATTGTCAGATGTAAACTGACGAACAGAAATGAGATTCTTAATCAGTTTAGGGGAGACAAGAACATTATTGAGGCGAAGAGAGCCATGAAGGCCGGCTGTCCCAGTAGATGTGACGGGAAGGAGGGAGCCATTACCGACAACAATAGAGGAAGGGACGGATGCCATGTGAGAGGTAGCTCCGGAGTCGAAATACCACTCGGGCTGGTGAGGGGGAGTCAGTGTCATGGTGGAGAAGGCGCTGCCGAGGGTGTTCTGGTCCCACGCGGGCAGGCCACCAGGAGCAGCAAAGTGGCCGGGAGTCTGAGCGGCGGAAGAGCCATGGGATGCCATCAGTCCTGCAGGCGGGCCAGAGAAACCCGTAGGCTGACCATAGAGAGCCGCCGGCTGGCCGAGAAGACCCGCAGCCGGACCGTGGGGATGAGGAAGAATCCACGGGTCCTGGGTCTGAGCGGCAGCCAGCAAGGCGTGGGGTTGCGGCGGCGCCTGAGGAAGAGGTGAAGACCCGGCGAAGCGTCCGTTCGGCAGAGGAGCGAGGGGTGGCCGGGGACCGGGCCACATCTGGATGGTGCCGGTCCACGGATTGTAGAAGCTGGGCCAGCTGCCGCCTGCGCCGGAGGTCTAGGAGGAGGTGGTGGTCTGGCTGGCTCGGCCGGAGCGCTTGCCGCGCCGTCCGCGGGAGTGGGAGGAGCCACCGCTGCCTCCGCCTCCGACTTTGTGTCCACCGCTGGAGCCGCTGCCGAAGCCGCCGTGGGGCGAGGAAGATGGGGCGCGGTTGGTGGCCGGCGCAGTTTGTTGGCCGCCGGTTGTGAGCAGGGCAGTGGCCGGAGAGGATTTGCGATTAGCCATGTTGAGCTCCTCCAAGAGCAGGTCCGCGCGCGCCTCAAGAAAGGAAGGGAATGGCCGGCTCCGTTGAAGATGAAGACCAATGGCGGAGAACTTGTCGTTGAGGCCGCGGATGATGTTGAGGACGAGGGTACGGTCGGCGACAACCTCACCGAGATCAGCAAGGGCGTCAGCCATGGTCTTGGAGCGCCGGCAGTAGTCAGCGATGGAGAGATCCCCCTGGACGAAGCTCCGGAACTCAGCGTCGAGGTAGAGGGCGCGTGATTCCCTGTTGCCGAGAAACTGAGTTTCGAGGCAAGCCAGGTGATGCGGGCGGTGGCTCGGCGTTCCAGCACAATCTCGACGAGGTCGGAGGAGAGTGTGCCGAGGAGCCAGGATTTGACGACACAGTCCATCCGGAGCCAGTCGGGAAGAGTCGGATGATGGTCGTCGGCGAGTACGTGGTCTTCGAGGGAGAACTTCCCGAGGGCTAGGAGGAAGAGCTCGCGCCATCGGGAGTAGTTGCTGGAGTTGAGGTCGAGGACCAGGGGAACCAGAGACCGGATGTTTTGTACACCGACTGCCTGGGCATGGATATTGGCGATGGCGGCTGCTTCATGGAGAAGAAGAGCGTCGTGGAGAGGAAGGGGAGTTTCGTCCATGTGCTCGCCGTCGGCGATATCTTCAGTGGTGGCGGTGCGCTCGCGAGCGGCGCGCGCTAGGGCAGCGCGCTCGCGTTTTGCGACGAGCTCGGCATCGGCGACGTCTCCAGCGGCGGCGGCGCGCTCGCGAGCGGCGCGCGCTAGGGCTGCACGCTCGCGTTCAGCGGCCTCAGCGCGCGCGTGAGCAGCGGTGGCAGCCTCGCGCTCAGCCGCCTCGGCCCGCGCAAGAGCAGCGGCGCGAGATTGTCCGGCGGCGGCGAGGCGTGCGTCGGAGACGGCCGGAGCGGCGCGCGCGGCCACCTCTGTTCTGGCGGCGGCTTCCTCAGCTCTGGCGACGACTTCTGTGGGGAGGTAGTCGGCGACAGGGAAGGAGGGAGCCGGCGGCGGCGGCAGCTCGCTCATGGCGCCGGGAAACAGGGGAGAGAACAGAGGCGCTAGCGTTGCCAGCGGAAAAGAGAAAAGCAAAAGGAAAAGTGCTCTGATACCATGTGGGAAGTTAGGAAAGTGGTTGAACTGAATGTTGATTGATTCAGGAGCAAGCAATACAATGCATATATATAGGCAAGGATGTCTAGGGTTTGGCTAATAGAAGTATGGGCCAACCCTGAGGGATCCTTGTCTATACTGAGAATCTAATCAACCACAGTAGATACATATGGGCCTAAAACCAAACCAAGAGCCCACAGTATGTCTAACACACAGTATGTCTAACAATAGGTTATGGTTGTTTTCTAGGACACATATTGATATTCCCAATGTTAATGGAATGTGTAATAAAGTAGTAAGTATGAACGTTAAATAACTTATGAAGGATTTATCGTGTTTAACAAAACACTGTTATGACAAGTGCTCCGCCATTTTGTTTTATTTTGTTTCCCCCCATTGTTCCAACTTCCCTCTATTCGTTTCATTTCCATATTTCTTTTTTGCTTCCCTTCTTGCGAGTTCACAACAACCCTTCCCAAGTTCTAGCTATCACCACCTTTTTCCTCATCTTGTTACAATGGTTTTCCTTTACTCCCTTGGCCACCCACACCAGTGCCAGCTATACGAGCTTGTAGCAAGAACAACAATGAGACACATATTGGACCCTGTTGTAATTTGCAAGTTGCAACTGTGGTAAGTGGTCACTCACTTGTGAATGACGTGTGGGCGCTGGCCAGCAGATGAAGCCTGCCACACCTAGAGGTTTCATGGAGGATCTGAAATGACTCCCTTGGTGAATTCCCTGACCACACGAGCAAGCATGATATGCATGGCCTTTCATCAGAGAAAGTGCCTATTCGACTAGCAGTGACTACCTGGTATGGATGGGTGGACTGTAGGGTGAATTTGCTCACATTTGAAGAAAGGCGTCTACCACGACCAACTCTAACCTACGATGTGGATACTAGTGTCTCCTTTGACTTCTGGCACAATTGAGCAACCACTTCACCACCACGCCTGTTAGTCAGATTGTCAGACACTCAGACCATGCATTGTTGCTGCCTTCATTATATAACCTACTGTTATGAGCGCCTTTGTAGTTTGAGGAGTGTAAAAGAGAAATAAGTTTATTTTTCTTTCTTCTTTTAAGTAGGGTAAAAAAAATCCTGTAGGCAGTAAAGGGACTCTTACTATCCTGTATGCCTGTTATCAAAACAATAGCATTTATGCATACGTCGTTATATGGCAGGTTAAAGTGAAGTGCAGAAGATTTTAAGTTACAATCCTCTTATTACTAAATTGTGGTATGGACCTAGGACCCCTAAACCGAAAACATTTGTAATTAGTTATGTATTTATAGCATAGAACAGTAAGAAGCAGCAGCAACTAATTTTTTTAATCTTTTCTCAATCTGTGGACTTTGGTTGAGCTTATTTTCTTACCTTGAGTTACCATGGATATTACTATAAAAGGAACAATGAAAGAGATGGGGGGTAAGTAGCCCCTTTTTTCTAATGTCCTGATAACATATGTCATCCATCCAAAAGGGTATTCAATAAATTATATGATTTGCATCTGCAGGTTATCCTGAAATTTTTTAGTTTCATTTTGTAGGGGAAATGCAATGACCATGAAGCGCATGCTGGAGACATCATTTCCAGGCATTCATATTATCTTGCATAATTATCCTCCACCCTTCCCTAAACGTGTGCTCAGCAAAGTTGTGCCGATTCTTCAAGTTGGAGCCATTGCAACAACAATGGCTGGTGACCAGATTTTCCCCAGACTTGGAATGGCCCCACCTCCATGGTACTACTCGCTGCATGCCAATAGATTTGGAACCATGGCAACAATCTGGCTATTTGGCAATTTTGCTCAGTCTTTCCTACAAAGCTCCGGTGCCTTCGAAGTTTTCTGCAATGGAGATTTGGTACACCTTTCTTCTTTTTTTCCCTTTTGTTGACACATAAATTTTCTTTCTGCATGCTTGCATTATAAATTAGGACTCAGGACTCAGGAGTATCCTCTGTTTTGAATTATGAGTTAGTTATTCTTTTAGGATTACTTCCATCAAAAATCACCTTTTACCTTGTTGAGCAAGTACAGAGATGAGAATACATAAGTTCAAGCAAGTACACAGTCAGAGATGGCTTGATTTGCCAACGTGACTTGAGCAATAAACCTCTTTGTTTCTTCCTTAATAAAAATTACTTCCACTTTTTCAGGTATTCTCAAAATTAGCTGAGCAGAGGTTCCCAAGTGAGTTTGAGCTGCGGGATCTCGTTGGCAGCAGATTGCCAGTGTCTTCATTCGGGAAAAATCTTGGAAAAGCATTGTCTTAGATGATGATCTCAGAATACCACACTTTCATCTATCTATTGCTGTTAATGTGCTAAATGGTTTAAGTTTTTTTATATCGAGTTGTTTGGTAGGTACGCAGCTTGTCTGTAAACACAACTTTCCGGATGTATGGCTTGTAAAGGATAGCGTGGCACGAGACAGTGAAATCTGTATGAGCTGATTAGTGAATCGTGATTGCCTTATGTACCACTAGCCTAGCAGATTTCTAAAAGTTTGTAGTGCTCGAGCCTCACTGACATTGCGTGGGAAACAGCTCGGTGCGATTATCGCATGTTGCGTTGTTTGGACTAACTGTCATTGCGTGGGAAACAGCTGCATCTCACTTGCCAGGTCAGGATCAGTAGCGGAGCCTCCAGAAGAGGTCTTGTGGCCGTACCTCGGCTGCCCTGACCTGTGTCTGTATGCTCAGGGTCTGAGATCTCGCACAGGACGGCACAGCAGAGTACTCAAGGTGAGCAGTGAGTGTGGCCCATCGTCACTTCTGGGCTATGGCTCATAAGCGGGCCAAGCCCAAAATGTTTTTTCGGGAAACTAGACATAATGAAATAAAGAAACAACTTCGCTGAAGTGTTGGGGCGGTAAGAGATTAGGCATGCGTAAGAGATTTGGGCTTCTGGCTTCCACAGTGAAGAAACCTGAAGCCGGGCGAAGCTGGATCGGTGTGTGAAGATGCAGCTTCTACAGGAGCCTCAAAGTGTCATTTACAACTCTTCAACACACCACCCACCCTGCAGCAGCTTACCCACCTGCGGGCGTTTCCCACCCCCACCCCTCCTCCAGCGATTGCGCAATCTCCGCCCCCTACCGTCGGCTGTGGCACCCCACTCCGCGGCGGCCTCTCTATGGGGCAGTCTCAAATCAGGGGCCGTCGAGTCCTGCGATAGATCCACCATCTGGGGTTAAGGCCACGGCGCGAGCTCCGTCGTCCACGAGCTACGGTGTGTTCGGTCGCCTACACGCGTCCTGTCCATCGGTACCATTCACAGGGCTAGGCGAGCTCCCCCTCTGGTCAACCTAGCACCTTACACAGACGCCCTCCTGCCAACCACTCCACCCACTACAAGGTGCGCCCCTTTCCTTGTCCCGTAGTTTCCTATAGATCTGGCTTCCCCTGGTCAGCAGAGGTGAGTACGCTTAGCTTCAGTTTTTGCTCCGGCATGTGCACCACCCTTCCTTTGGCACTTGGTCGCCATGCCTGCAGATGCCCCAGCTGCCTAGAGCGATGAGAGTATGACTGCATTCCTGCAAATATGCACCAAAGAGGTGCAGGCATAGAACAAGCCGTATTCACGGTCGAACACGCAAGGCAAGCGTAACCTTCTCCGTAGATTCAACAAGCGAACCAGCTTCGCATGGGCAAGCGCAACCTTCTCCGTAGATTCAATGAGTGAACCAGCTTAGCGTACACTATGAAGCAAATGAAGAACAAGCAGGACACCCTGAAACGCAAGTACACCAAATAGAAGGGATTGAAGCTTCGTGCAACGGGCCTTGGACTCGATCCTGACACCAGTAGCATCGACGTGGACAACGACTGATGGGCTATAACGGTGGAGTAAGTTCGCACTCCAAAGCGCAGTGGTCTTTGAATTATTTCCACCTCGCGCAAAGCCGTGATGATGGTTTGATGTACCATCGTGGCATCGCAAGGAAAGTCGGGGATGCGCAAGTTCGAGGACATAGTTGCTCGACACGAGGACCTGCTAGAAGTCATCTTCAGCAACAGCGTCACCATGAGCGAGTGTGCATTCGTGCCGGGTGTCGACCCGATCGACTTGGACATCGAGGACTGCTAGGAAAGCCAGGAAGGAGATGCCAACAGTGTGCAAACCCTAATGTAGAGCACTGGCAGCGGCGCAACAGTGGGTTGTCGCAGGGCAAGAGGCCACATGCTGCACCGGCGTACCCAAGCATCAGTCGAGCATCGAAGCACGTGGACTATGACATCAAGCTGAAGTGACTGGTGGACCTCAGTGAGAGGAGTCTAATGCCATCCAGTTAGGTGTACGGCTTGAGTGTCACGTCTCCTGAGAAGCCTTCCACAAGGGGAAATACTTGCTGAGACTCATGAGGATGGTGAAAGAAGCGAGAGCTATCGAAGGAAGTAATGAGTACTACTATGTCTCCTAGCTTTTCATGAAGCCAGAGTGCCACAACAGCTTCCTCTCAATGGAAACAAACGAGGGTCTACTAAATTGGGTCAGGTGGACATGGGAGAGGAGACTTAATCTCTGTTTCGGCAATTCTTGCTTCGTCCAGTTCATTAGAAGTGAGATGAGTGCGTATTAACTTTCGTAATCTGTGTTGCTGTGTAGTGGTATTCAGTTCGTCATGTGGGGTACGCTTAATTTGAACATCTTGTGAATATCTTGTTTGTTTGCGCATTTGAATATGTGTGTGCTTATTTGTCATTTTACACTGGCATGTCCACTTCCAGTTTTGCATCTGCATCTTTGCTGCTAGTACTACATCTCTGCTTGGCATTTGAATATGTGTGTGCTTGCAGTTCCAGGTCCGATTGTTAATTTTGAATATGTCGACTGTGTAGTGATGGCTTCTGGCAGTGGGCAACAAGGAGAGGGTGGCAGTGCGCACTAGCCGTGGTTCTAGCCATGCGTTTGCCTTGTTGCATTTGGTAGAGACGAAGACGACGACATGAGCGTGGAGCCTTTCCCAATAGTCCCTCTAGTCACTGGATGGCAGTGGGTTTCCCAGCAACCTACCGATGACTAGCGTTGCCGCAACATGTTCAGGATGAGCTCCCGTGTTTTTGAAGGAAGCAGTGGCTCTCTTTTTGTGGACCCGTGGGAAATTTACATTCAAGCGATTTATATTCATATAATTAAATTGATTGCTTATCATCGTAGGATTGCAAATATTGACATAGTTGTAGGGCGTTGATGTACTTAGATGAACATAAGTGAATTAGGCTTTATTTGTGCTAAACCAATTTAATTTAAGCTTCTGTATTGCATACTTAGTTTAGACAAAAAGAAAAGGTCTTTAATTGATAACAATTAGAAGAAAATTTTTAAACCGCCTATTCACCTCCCTTTAGTCGGCCTTCTTGATCTTACAACGTTCGTAGTTTCTTGTCTCATTTCAATCGAACTCTGGGCCTATTCTTTTGAGCTTTTAAAAGCCATTTTTTAGTTTTTTTTTACAGTAACTAGATTTCAAACTGAGTATTTTTTTAAGACTGGGTTTACGGATTGATTGTAGTACACACTATAGTGACTTCATTTATATCGGCAAAAACTACATGTGAGTTTCTATTACTCCGTACTCTCTCATGAATAACTCAAAAGCCATAAGCCGCAACCAGAAGCTATAAACTGAAGCAAAAAAGAATAGACCGTCTACAAGTTTTGAAGTGAAGGTTGATGAAGACCATAGTACAAGGATAGTTAAATGTTAGTCCTATCTCTATTTTCCGTTTGTGATGGCTCACTTTTTTCAACTTATGATTTATGGTTTTTGATTTATTTATAGTAATTATTTTTCAAACGTTGTGTCTTTTCAATATGGTATTTATAAATTAATTGTAATAGACATTGCATGAACTTTATCTATATCGGTTAAAATCACACATGAGTCTCTCTCTATACTCACTCTCGCTAACACATAGAATTAAAAAAATTTAAGTCATAAGTTACAATTCAAAAAAAATCTATCAAAGATAACCTTGGAATTACGGGAAAGCTAAGCGCTAACTTTATATGTAGCTTTGGACTAATGCAATCGATCGATCTTCAAGGGAAAGACAAGGGAAAGATTGGCTTACAGCTCAAGGAGTCCTGCTAAGTCCAAAGCTGTCCGATGAGCCAAAAGAGCAGGACACATTGCTGATAAACTCAACAATTCTTATCATGTGCCCAATGCTTATACAATGATTGATTCACACACCTACGACGACCAAACCTAGGGCTGTTTCAGACCAAACTGTGCCTTTTTATCTGCACGCTTTCTTCTAATTTTTGTAAGTCTACGGTACACAGGAAACAAAATCGCTAATTTGCGGGCCGCCCCACCGTCAATTTCGAGCGGACGCACCTGCGATTCCACCACGTGGAAGATTATTCACCTGCCGCACATTGTGATGGCACCACGTGGAACTCCCTGCCTCGATGCGGCGGAGACCACAAGCCCGTGTGCCCGCACAGTCTATTCCGCTCGTCCCCATTCTCTAGCTCACTCTCCCATCCATTCTCTCCGTTCCCCATTTCTCACACGAGAGCCCAGCCGGAAGCCCCGCGCCGCAGCCGTGAGCCGCACGTGGCGCCGGAGCCCCGTGCGTCGCCGCCGAGGAGTCGTGCATCGCCTCATCCGCCGCCGCTGCCTCGCACTGTGGAAGCCGCTGGCGCGTCCTCCTATGCCACCGCCTTGCACCGCCGCCACCAAAGCTCAAGCCGCTGTCATCGGAGTGGAGGCTTTGCCCTAACCCTACTTTGAACCGAGTTGAGCTTTTCTTTTGAATCGAGTTGATTTCCTTTGAATCGAGTTGAAATTCCTCCAAATAGAGTAAAAATCCCTTGGAATCGAGTTGATTTTTTGGAAGTCTAGTTGAAAATTTTCAATCTGAAATTTTCTTATTTTAGAAAGTTTGAGAGGGAGGGTTGGAGTTGAGAGGAGGAAGAAGAGGGGGTTGGGGCCTGGGGGTGTCCGTCACCTGTCGTGTAGGGCGAGAGACATCAGGCGTCCACTTGTCAACCTCAGGGAGCGTCCGCAAGAAATGCTCACTGAGGTAACCGTAAATTAGGCGTACTAAATACAGGATTGTTAGATTCTAGAAAGAATTTACATGGTTGGTTAATAAATTCTCTCGAAAAATTAATAAATTCTACCCCTGTATCCTTTTTTATTTGGCGTCTTATAATAAATACAATCAATTTTTGAAAAATTTAATCATAAATACATTTAAACTAGCTATACAAAAATTATATCTTTAGATATATGTTAAGAATATTTTTATAATATTATAATATTATAAGTATATCGTAATATAAATTTATAAAAATAACGGCCATATCAAATAGGCTGTGAAAAGTAAAAAATAAAAGTAAATAAAAAAGAACGGAAGGGTAACTATTTTTCTTCTTTGTGCAGCTCGACATATGCAAAATATTTGGAAAACGGCCAGCCCAACTATGCGTCCAAAATCGAAACGCATAAATGTCACGTCCACCGAGCCCAGAAAACATCGAAATTAAGCCCACGGCCCCATCAAAAATAAGAAAAAGAGATCCCCACGCCCGACGCGGCGGACGCGCCAAGCGAAGAATCCCTTCTCGGATCGTCCGAGAGCATATCCCCCTCCGCTCTCGCTCTCACCATCCTCTTATCCCCTCCCCCTCTCGCTCTCGCTCTCGCCTCTGCCCACAACCACTCCCCGCTTTCTCCACTCCACTCATGGCCTCTCGCCCACCGCCTCCTCCCCACCTCTGCCTCGACCTCCCCCTCTTCTCCCCGCGACTCCCGCCTCTCGGTTCCTCCCGATGCCGCCGCGGCCGGAGCCGCCGCCTCTCCGCGCTCCCCTCCCCCTCCCCACCCTCGCGCTCGCAGCTCGTCTCCACCGCGTCCCTCGAGCATGGACCCGGCCCCGGCTCCACCCACCAGCAGCCGCGCCGTGACCGGGCGCTCGACGCGGAGGTCGCGCGCCTCTCCGCCGCCCGCGCGCGCCTCCACGCGGCGCGGTCCCTCGACGACAAGCTCCGCGCGCTCGACTCCGAGCCCCGCGTCGCGGACTTCTTCGGCGAGGCATCGGGCGGTGGGGTTTTGGGCGCACTCGAGCCCCGCGAGGTTTTCCTGCTGAAATGCCTCGTCGCGGCCGGCCAGGAGCACGTGCTCGGCGCGGAGTTCGACTGGGCCGGAGGAAGCCACGAGCACTACCGCGACGGGGGCGGTGGTGGGGGCGTGTTGCGGGAGGCGCTGTACAGCTTGGCCGGTTTGGTCGGGAAGTGGAGCTCGGAGGGACTGGTGGAGGGCGAGGCGGGGAGCGGGGAGATGGAGATGCTCCGGCGGTTGCTCAAGTTCCTCGGAGACATCGAAGAATTCTATGACTGCATTGGAGGCATCATCGGGTGAGCATTGCTTGTTTGTCTGCATTGCTAGAGTTGGAGATTTAGTAAACGAAAAAGCAGCAAAAGTTGCCAAATGGGGTCCTCGCTGAAATTGGAAGTTAGCAATTGGCAAGTAGTTGCAAACATTTATGACATCAGATCTGTATTCTATGGAACAGTCATACGAGGAAGTAATCTGATTGCTTGATTGCCATAACTTATTTGTACTACTCTGGTGTAGTATTCTTTAAAACTTCTGATCGAACCATTTCATTTAGCTTTAACCTTGAAATTTGAAACATTATTGATATTCCTTTACTTCAGCTATCAAATTATGGCATTGGAGCTGCTTTCAGACTCGAAGGACAGCAAGCACCGGCCTAGCAAAGACAAGTTTGTTGACTTCCATGTTCCCAGTGGACTTAATCTATTGGAGGATACAGAATATGCATCTCAAGCTGCTCTGTGGGGAATCGAGGTTATTTCATATGTCACATTAACTAAGATTAATAACAAAGAGATGAATAGCATTGTTCGTGTGGATGCGCTTTTAAATGCAATTGCTTTGCAAAACGGTGCCCATTTTGTCAAAGACTTTTATCTTCGCTTATAAGCGTACGAACTGAAATATGACCATATCTAGGGTTTGCCAGATCTGGGTGAAATTTATCCGATTGGTGGTGCTGGTGATCGTCTTGGTTTAGTGGACTCAGATACTGGTGAATGCCTTCCTGCTGCATTGCTTCCTTACTGTGGGAGATCTCTATTGGAAGGCCTGATACGGGATCTGCAGGTACTTCTGCTTTGTATATGAAACTTCGCTTTGTGTATTTTTTTTACTGAAGGGATTGCTTGAAACAAAATAATAAATTTATGGCACAAGGGCAACTGTATGCCTCTTATACTGTTTTGCGATTCATAAAAACCCGCTTCATGGATTTTTGGCACTGTCCTTTTGAATAAGAGAACTGTGCTGACCAGTTTTCAATTACTTTTTCTGTTCGTGAAAGTACCATGTTGATTTTGTACACAGTTAATATGTTGTACAACTTTCATTGCTCCAAGATGAAACATGCAAAACACTGTTATTCAGAATTGACTCACTTAGCTTAAGAAATGTAGAAACCACCTGGTCTGCTCTTTTTACAGCCTACCTGCGTACAATGTATATCTCCCTATGTGAAAGTACTTTGATATATAGCATACTAACATAGCCTATAAAACGATATTTTGTAGCATTCTGCTCACAAGGACTTAAAAAAGATACATAGTGTCTGTGGCCAGTAATATAATTATTTGAAGTGATTCTTTGTTTGACAGGCTAGAGAGTTTCTCCATTTCAAGATCTTTGGGAAACAATGTATAACCCCTGTTGCAATCATGACAAGCTCTGTGAAGAATAACCATGAGCATATAATTGCGATCTGTGAAAGACTTGAATGGTTTGGTAGAGGCCGTGAGAATTTCCGCTTGTTTGAACAGGTATATAACCGGAGACTTCTGCTAATATTGTTTCATTAGAGTGTGGCTTTCTAGTCTGTACAATCACCATTTACTCATTCTGCCCAGAATTTACATAGAGTTCTAACTAAATTTCATCATGGTTTTCTAGCCTTTGGTACCTGTAGTAAATGCTGAGGATGGTAAATGGTTAATCAGCAAATCACTTTTCCCTGTCAGTAAACCTGGTGGTCATGGTGCTATTTGGAAACTTGCATGTGATAGAGGTATATTCCAGTGGCTTTATTGTCATGGCAGAAAAGGTGCAACCGTACGTCAAGTCAGGTTATCTTAAGAATGGAATAGTTTCTCTATTGTCGAAACGAATTATTTGGGAAGGGACATAACTGTGGATCTGTTTTGTGTTATTTAGCAATGTTGTCGCTGCAACTGATCTGACACTGATGGCATTGGCAGGAATAGGCCTGCGTCGTAATAAGGTAAAAAATTCGATGGACAATGTAAAAGTATTTTTCCTTTTTGAGTGGTGGTGCACACTTCTTACTAATATAAATCATGATTATGTCTGTTTTGCACCTTCGGATTCTTGTATTATGGATTATTTAATCTTTACATACTCTGACATATCATACTTCAGAAATTAGGTTTTGCATCTTGTGAGCGAAGACCAGGTGCCACTGAAGGGGTGAATGTTCTTATTGAAAAAGAAAATTTGGATGGACTATGGGCATATGGTATCACTTGCATTGAGTACACTGAATTTGGAAAATATGGCATCCCAGAACCTACAGCAATTAATGGCAGGTAATGCACAGGATATTTCTTTCAATTGCCCCCCAACTGCACACCTTTTGTTCTCCTCTCGATGCTTTACCCCTCCCCTCCTGTTTTTGTTTATCAAGATGTTGATCATATTGACATGTTCATCTGATTCAAAAGGAACTTGATGGCAAATCTAAAACTTTTTAGAAGTGTATGCTATACTATTATTTTCTTATCACCAAAAGCTTGCCTGTTACCTGTATCTTATGAAGCTGTCTCTGAGAGTGACACTTTATGTTGGTAAAAAAAAAGGCGGAAAAAAGAGATCCAGAATAAAAGAAATAGGTTCTGTTACCTTGACTTTTGAAAGTATACATGCAAGTATTTGCTTACTATTAATCTATTATATGCATTTACATCTAGCTACAAAGGCTGGATGACAGTCATTTGTTGGTATTGTATAATGATAGTTTGGATTTTCCCCCCCAATGTTTGTTTTACTATTTTTGCCCCATTTTGGACAGGAGAAAGTTATCTGGATATTCTCTGCTTGTTTTTTTAGTGAAAGAATGTCTGCCCCTTTTCTATCAGTTTGGTTGGATGCAGATATGTCATATGTGTTTACCATTGAGATCTTTCATTTTGTGTTATCAATATTTTATCAGTTGTTTTATCATCTATGCCTTTTGTTAATTTAGTTTGCAGGCTAACTATCCGGCAAATACAAACATTCTATATGTTGATCTGCATGCGGCGGAGGAAGTTGGATCGCGCAAAAATGCTAGTTGCTTACCAGGAATGGTACTAAATTTGAAAAAGACAGTATCGTATGTGGATCATCTGGGCTTTGAGTGTAGGTATTTGCTTTCCAGTAATTCACTCTAAACGTCTGGCCTTTCTATATTCCTAGTGTTGAGTTTGCCGTACTTGTACACTTGTCACTTAGGCTTACGATTCTTTCTTAAGTATAATTTCCAAACATATGTTAATCACACAAAGATTTCAGTAGCCAGCATGGCTACTTCTTAATATGTTTTCTGTATCATTTATGTAATGAAGGCTTGTCTGGTTATGTTGGTGTAAACTCATTGCATATTGCTTGGTGGTTGACATAAAAGGGCAAGAAGATCTATAATAGTTTAATGACTGCAGCTAAGGTAGCTATGGTTAATTTCTGGCAAATTATGGAAAGGCCCCCTAAATATGCAATGAAGTTGAATTTGGCCTTGTACTTCTATGCTAAAAAAAACTGCACAGATCTTATCATCTTAAATCACCCTTGGTCAATAATTGTTTGGTGCAGGTCGACCACTAACTCCTCTTTTGCTTCGGAATATATGCACTTTACTATTTATTGGAGCTTATAAGCAATTAAGCATTTTCTTAAACTTTGAAATTATTGAATCATGCCTCAAAATTTATTTCTGTTCTGTTAGTGAGGGGATATGGTCTTCTTTTTTTAGAACGACACAGGAGAGCTGCGTGTCATTTCATTAAGGAGAAGAAAAAACGGGCTACAAGGGAAGGTCAGGAGACCAAAACCAAAAACCCCAACAACAGCTAATGGGCTACACAGGAGAGGTCAAGAGACCCAGCCATCAACCCCAGCCCACCGCACACACACACACCTAAACAAGAACAACAAGGCATAGTGACTCAAAAGATGTTATGTTTGCAAGTATATGTCCATGTTTTCTGTGTCATGACATGTAAAACTACTGTTAGTACGAACAAATGCAAAGACACATTTCTACAAGAGTCTTGATTCCATAACTCTGAAAATTCATGCCTCAACTTCTTAGATAAGTAGGGACTCTGAATTAATTTGCTTTGATTCTTTCACTGTAGATATGCAATGCAACAGTGAACTATTCCGAACATGCTTCTGATTTGATTGATGAGTTCGGTGGTCTAGACTTTATTTTTTATATCACTTTACTGAGTATTGAACTATTGATTGCTCCATTGCTAGTGTAAGGTGGGGACTGGGACAAATTGGAAGATATACCCATGTCCTGTTTAATTAAGTTTTTTTATTATGATTCTATTGCTTATTTCTGATACTTAACTTTTTCTCTGTGACAGTGCTGCTGGCGGCAGGCTAGAGTGCACAATGCAAAATATAGCAGATAATTTTATGAATATGTATAACTACAGGTGCAGTAAAGGAATAGAAAGTATGTGAGTGGTTACATATTTGCTACATATGTATCAATGTGTTTATCCAATTACTTTTTCCATTTGTGTGTCGGGTTTTAGCAATCTCATATTTACAGGTGAGCTTGACACGTTCATTGTATACAATGAACGGAAAAGAGTCACTTCATCAGCTAAAAGGAAGCTGAAATCAGAAGACAGATCATTGCACCAGGTTAACATACTATACTTCGCAATCCAATGAATGGATTCTCATGATCCCTGAGTTGGTATATATTCATACTTTGCTTGTACGTCTTGAACTAATCTCTTTGACAAACTGAAGATCCAAATTTGCTTTTTATACTGATTGTGAAAGTGAAGTTTGACAGTTGTCATGTTGGTGTTACTGAGCTTTGTGTAGTGCCAGCCAAGGACAAAAAATCGGCGGTAACCAGCCAGTTACGGCTGTACCGGCCCAGACCGGTAACAATATCAGTCCGAAAAAATTCTAAATTTAAAATTTGATTTTTGAATTTAAATTGATGAACAGTGATTCCGGCTTGTAATTGGCCAAATTTAAATTTTGAGTTTAAATTTTGTATGATGAAATTTGGCCGGTTTAAAACCGGTAACCTGTACCGAAGGGATCTGATATTTTTCCTGTTTCCGGTTTTTGAATCCTTGGTGCCAACTGCCAAGTAAGCAGTGTGGTAGATAACATGATTTGAGTTGGCTGGCCTCAACTCTTATGTCAGGCCTTGTTCTTATTGGAGTAATATCAACTATGTACCCTATTGTTGGTTGTGCCCATTTTCTTATTCACAAAAACATAAAACTGCTGGCTCATTCAATTTCTTCTGGATCCAAATTGTGTTCATAATAGCATGGCAACATTGGCACTTTACATTTCTTATGTTGTAGGTGGTTGAGGCCCTATTTTTTTAGGTTTAGAATTTTTGGCTTATAGCTTAAAGCTAGCTTTTTTAGCTTAAGTAGCTTAAAAGCAGTCTGCTTTTTAAGCCAAGCCAGGTTGTTTGGCATTATAGCTTTTTTGGCTTTTGAACGATGGCTTATGGTTGCAATGTCTAAAATACCCTTGCTCTAAAGTCAAAGATGAATTCCATTACGAACCAATAATTCCGAAATTCGTCATGGCCTCATGAGATTTGACCACAACGGCATGAATCATTCAAAGAAAAATAAGTTGAATCACAAAATAATTAGTAGAACATACAAAAATAGGGGTAATTCAATTTATGACATAATCATGGTAATCACAGTTCAATTTAGAAAAAGAAAGAAAAATGTAAAAATCTATGTCTTCACTAGTCACCACCGTGGTTTCTCCATTGTCGCCGAGCCACCATCGGCCTCACCGTTGGGATCTAGAGATGATCTGTTGCTGCCACCGCCGCCCAGCCTCCCCTATAGATCTAAATAGAGGAAGCATGCTCATAGGGGGCAGCGGACGAGGCCGGTGGAGGGAGGTCAGAGGAGGTTGGCGGTGGTGGAGTACGACGTTGGTCAGGTGCGAAGAAGGGGGAGTGGCTGGCCGGACAAAGGCGGAGGTCATGGAGGGGATCCAATGGCGATGGTGGAGATCTGGATGAGATGGACGGGGCCACGGAGAAGTGCTGGAGGAGCAGGGAGGGCGGGGCCACCGGCGTCGGGCTTAGGGAGGACGGTACCGTCGGTGTCGGCACTGGCCAAGATAGCAAGACCTAGAGGCGAGTCATGCGGTTTGGCGGAAGGGGAAAAAATAAGGAGAAAAAGAGAAGGATTGAGACTATATAAACAATCGCATTGGTGGGTAATTTCTACGAAGTTGAGTGGCAAGGTCTATTCCCAACCCGCAAAAGTCAAAATAAAAATCTCTTTCCTGGTTTTTGGCTTATAGTTGTAAAGTGACTTATGGCTTTTCAAAAGCTTATAGTGGGTTCTTTTGATTTGTGGCTTATGACTTTTCAAAAGCTTAGAGTGGGTTCTTTTGGGCTGTAGCTTGTGGATTTTGAATTCTGGCTGTTTGTGAGAGAGATTATGAAGAGAGAGACAGTTGCATGCTATTTTGGCTGGTACAGCTGAACTCGATACAATGTTTACTACAATCAACTTGTAGGCATCACTTTGAAAAGATGCACCATTTAAATGTGTTACTGTAGCGCTGTACAAAAACCAAAAAGCCTAAGCTGATTCAGACTCACCTTTAGTTAAAAAATCACCTATTTGTTTAGGCTTTGGCTTTTGTGCCTTTAAATCAAAGGAAAAGCCTAAACAGATAGGGGTTGAATTTGTCATACGTTCTGAAGCTTGTCGTAGTAACTTAAACAGCTGAAAAGTTTCCTGACTTCTATTTCACAAGTATACACTTTGCTTGTTCTACAGACTCCAGAGGGTTCACTCCTCGACATTATGCGTAATGCTCATGATCTCCTTTCTAGCTGCGGCATAGAGGTTCCCAAGGTAAATGTACTTTTGTGCTTTGTTTTTTTGATCTTTGAGAACAGATATGTATTACAGCTGTATATATTAATTATCCAAGAAAGATTACAGAGTACACTTTATAGAAGAGAACTAGGACTAGGAAGTAAAGGGGGTAGCAGCCAGGGGAGGAACCCAGGCGACGCCCAGGAGCCAAGGCAGCACGCTGGGAAGGTTCCCAGGCGTCAGGCCAGCTAACAGTAAAGCAAAGCATTAAATATCTAACACCCCCCCGCAGTCGAAACGTCGGCAGCGCAGACGTTGAGGCTGGACCGAAACTCCGTGAAGACCGAGGTTGGGAGCCCTTTGGTGAAGATGTCGGCGAACTGGGAGGTGGTTGGAACATGAAGAACACGAACAGCACCAATGGCGACCTTTTCACGAACAAAGTGGAGATCAATCTCAACATGCTTCGTACGTTGATGTTGAACCGGGTTGGTGGAGAGGTAAACAACACTGACATTGTCACAGTAGACAAGAGTACTGCGAGGTAGCGGGTGATGGAGTTCATGCAGAAGTTGACGCAACCAACAGGCTTCGGCAACACCATTTGCTACAGCCCGATATTCAGATTCAGCACTAGAACGGGAAACAGTGTGCTGTCGTTTTGAAGACCAGGAGACAAGATTGTCACCAAGGAAGACTGCATAGCCGGAGGTGGATTTGCGGGTGTCCGGACAACCAGCCCAATCGGCATCAGTGTAGACGACGAGCTCAGAGGCAGCTGTTGGCTGAAGAAGAAGCCCATGAGAGAGGGTGCCTTGGAGATAGCGTAGAATTCGCTTCACGGCTGAAAGATGTGGCTCATGGGGAGCATGCATATGTAAACAGACTTGTTGAACAGCATAGGCAATGTCGGGCCTAGTGAAAGTGAGGTACTGAAGGGCTCCAACAAGACTGCGATAATGCGTAGGATCAGCAACAGGGGCTCCATCTGCCGCAGACAATTTTGCATGAGTGTCAACAGGAGTGCTGCAAGGCTTGCAGTCAACCATGCCAGCACGCTGAATGATGTCCAGAGTGTACTGTCGCTGAGATAAGAACAATCCAGGAGGCTGCTGCTGAACAGATATGCCCAAGAAGTGGTGCAGAGGACCGAGGTCTTTCATGGAAAATTCTTGCTGCAAGGCAGTGATGGTGCGGCGGAGGAGAGAGTCACTCGACGCAGTGAGCACTATGTCATCCACATACAACAGCAGATAAACAGTCTCAGATCCTTGGTGGTAAATGAACAATGAAGTGTCAGACTTGGCCTCAACAAAACCAAGCTTTAGAAGGTGTGTAGCAAAGCGACTGTACCATGCTCGGGGGGCCTGTTTGAGTCCGTAGAGAGACTTGTTTAGACGGCAAACATGATCAGGCAGGCTGGGGTCAACAAAACCAGTGGGCTGACCACAGTAAACTGTCTCTGAGAGAGTCCCATGAAGAAATGCGTTCTTGACGTCCAGCTGATGAATAGACCATTTCTGAGAGAGAGCCAGAGTGAGAACTATACGGACAGTAGCAGGTTTGACCACAGGACTGAAAGTTTCGTCATAGTCCACGCCAGGACGCTGTGTGAAGCCACGGAGAACCCAGCGAGCTTTATAGCGATCCAAAGAACCATCAGCATGAAATTTTTGACGAAAAATCCACTTTCCGGTTACCACGTTAGCACTGGGAGGGCGTGGAACGAGATCCCATGTGTGATTGGCCTGTAGAGCATGGAATTCTTCCTCCATAGCAGCCCGCCAGTTGGGATCGACGAGGGCACTGCGATAAGTCTTCGGGAGGGGAGAAAGAGACTCAACATGATAGACAGTAGGCTGACGAAAACCGAGCTTTCCTCTGGTGGTCATTGAGTGATGATTGACCACCGGAGGAACAGGAACAGCACCCTGCGGCAGAGGTGATGGCCCTGCAGGACTAGAAGGCAGAGAGATCTGTGAAGACCCCGCCTCCGCGGGCGTAGTGCGGCGACGAGTATAAACCTGGGTAATGCGCCGTGCCGGAGGCACGTACATACCCGGGTTTGTTGAGGAGAAGGCAGGAGGTACGGCCTGGGGCAGCACAGGGCCTGACGGAGCAGGAGAGGACCCCGCGCCTCCAGGCGGAAGAGCACTCGAGCCCAAAGGCGCCACAAACCTGGCCACAATGGGTGTGGCAGGAGCCACAGTAGTAGTCGGCGGCGTGGAAGGGATCTCATCAGCAGCTGGTGGCACTATAGCAGCAGCCGGCTGTACAGCGGGGGCCACAACAGGGGCTGGCCGGGCAGCTGGAGTAGTGTCAGGAGTACCTGCAGAAGAGGAACCAGCAGGTGTGCCAAAAAAGGAAACCTGGGGTTCAAACTCAAGTAAAAAATCAAAATCATTAGTGGGAGGAGGGAATGGTGTCTTGGCAAAGGGAAAAGAGGTTTCATCAAAGGTGACATGGCGGGAGACAATGATTCTGTTGGAGGAGAGATCAAGGCACCGGAAACCTTTGTGATTCGAGGAGTAGCCAAGGAAAACACAAAGAGTGGAGCGAGGGGAAAGTTTATGTGGCGCGGTGGCGGATAAATTTGGGTAGCATGCACAGCCGAAGACACGCAGATGGTCGTAGGTAGGATGCAAACCAAAGAGAGTGTAGTAGGGAGTACCAGACGCTAGAGTTTTAGTGGGGAGACGATTTAAGAGGTAGGTGGCGGTATGGAGACCCTCAACCCAGTAGGAAGTAGGAAGGGAGGCCTGAAAGAGGAGAGAGCGCATAATGTTGTTGGTGGAACGAATTATGCGTTCGGCTTTGCCGTTTTGTGGTGAGGTATAGGGACATCCGGAGGAGAACGCCATGAGTGAGGAAGAAGGACCGAGAAGAAGAATTGTCGAACTCACGACCATTGTCGCACTGAACACTTTTGATAGTGCAACCAAATTGGGTGGTGACGTAAGTACAGAAATTTGTTAAGGTAGGAAAAGTTTCAGATTTGAGGCGTAAAGGAAACTTCCAGAGGAAGTGTGAGCAATCATCAAGAATGACAAGGTAATATTTGTAGCCAGAAACACTCGCAACAGGAGAGGTCCACAAATCGCAGTGAATTAAGTCAAAATTCTTGAGAGCTCGAGACGTAGATGAAGCAAAAGGCAGCCGAATATGGCGGCCTAGTTGGCAAGCATGACATAGAGGTTCACTATTGGAGGTATGATGAGTACAAGTAATAGCTGAACTACTAGAAAGTTGGGACAAAGCCTCATGTCCGGGATGTCCGAGACGTCGATGCCATAAGGTGGCAGGGGCTGCAGCAACAAAAGCGCAGGGGGATGATGAAGATGCCGGAGGATGTAGGGTGTAGAGCGGTCCGGAGCTATTGCACCTGATGATCACGTTCCTGGAACGAAGATCCTTTACAGAGAGGCCAAAAGGGTCAAATTCAATAGAACAGTGGTTGTCAGTAGTGAATTGACGAACGGAAATAAGATTCTTAATAATGTGAGGAGCAACAAGCACATTATTGAGGTAAAAGGGTCCAGGTAACACGGTGTTGCCAGTGGAAGTAACAGGCAGAATAGAACCATTGCCAACAATGATTGATGAAGGACAGGAGGATCGAGGGGGTTGAAACAAGGAAATATTACCAGTGTCAGGTGTCATGTGGTTGGAGGCGCCGGAATCCATGACCCAGTCAGTGACGGCCGGTGGAGTGAGGGTCATGGTGTTGAAGGAGTTTGCCAGTGACTGCTGGTCCCAGGCGCCGGTCCATGGTGAAGGTGGAGGCGCTTGGTGCAGAGGAGGGGCAGTCGTCGGGAATTGTTGCGCCCGGTCCTGCTGCTGCTGGGGCATAGGCGGCATAGGAGAGAACCCCGGAGGCATCAGAGGAGTGCCGTAAGGATGTGAAGCCGCCATGAACGCCTGCTGCGGGCCGGGACGCCCACCCTGCAGCACCTGTGCAGGCCCACGGTTCTGCTGCTGGTGCTGGCCCCCAGGCCACATGGTGATGGACCCCGACCAGGGGTTGTAGAAGGAGGGCCAGGGCGCGCCTCCTTTGCCACCAGTGCTCCGGCGGCGACGGCGATTGCCCCCGTTGTTGGGGAGGGGGGCAGGGCTGGTACCAGCGGCGCGGTTGGTGCTGCTACCACCTGCAGAGGCGGAGGAGAAGCCAACAGCCGACGGAGTTGGAGTAGAAGAAGCAGCAGGTTTCTTTTGCGTGACAAGGAGAGCAGTCGATGGTTGCGAAGACGGCCGACCCATGGTAAGTTCCTCCAATTGGAGGTCGTTACGGACCTCGCTGAACGTCGGGAACGGTTTGGACCGCTTGAGAAGTGCCTTCATGTGGTCGTACTTCCCGTTGAGGCCGCAAAGAATGTTGAGCACAAGGGTGCGGTCTTGAATAACCTCCCCAAGATCACCAAGGGCGTCAGCCATCCCTTTCATCTTGCGGCAGTAATCACCAACGGAGAGATCGCCCTGGACAAACATGCGAAACTCGGCATCAAGATGTAAAGCACGAGCTTCGCGATTGCCTAGGAACTGTTCTTCAATGCCGAGCCAAGTATCTCGCGCAGTGCGGCCGCGGATGCGGACAGACTCCTGAAGCTCGATGGTGACAGTACCAAACAGCCAGGAGAGCACCACACACTCCATCCGGCGCCAGGACGGGATGTCGGGGCGAGCCACGTCGGAGAGCACGTGATTGTCGAGGGCGTAGCGCTCAAGAGTCAGCAAGACAAGGTCGCGCCAACGATTGTAGTGGGAGGACAGAGGATCGAGGACGACCGGAACAAGGGAGCGGATGTTTTGAACAGCAGCGGCCTGTGCGTGGAGGTTGGCGATGGAGGCTGCTTCGAAGGAGGCAGCGGCATCAACGTCGCTGGCAGCATCGCTGTCAACAGAGCCGCCGCCATCGAGGGATGGAGCAGCGCGGGCGCGGGCCGCGGCAGCCTCCCGCTCGAGGGCTGTAGCGGCAGCGCGCTCCTGATCGAGGACGGCAAGGGCAGCACGGACACGCTCCTGGGCATCGGCAGCGGCGCGCGAGGCGGTGGCCACGGCCGCTTCTAGGGCAGCCTGCGTGGCAGCCTGCTCGCGCCCGCGGGCGGCAGCCTGCTCGCGCTCTCGGGCGGCGGCCTGCTCGAGCTCTCGGGCAGCGGCGGCCTCCTGCGCCTGGGCGGCGCCCTGCTCGCGCGCAACCTGTGCGGCGGCAGCATCATCAGAGAGAGGAGGCTGAGCCATGGATGGCTGAGGGGAAGAAGCGGAAGGGAGAGGTCACAGGGTCGTGAAGCCTCTTGATACCATGAGAACAGATATGTATTACAGCTGTATATATTAATTATCCAAGAAAGATTACAGAGTACACTTTATAGAAGAGAACTAGGACTAGGAAGTAAAGGGGGCAGCAGCCAGGGGAGGAACCCAGGCGACGCCCAGGAGCCAAGGCAGCACGCTGGGAAGGTTCCCAGGCGTCAGGCCAGCTAACAGTAAAGCAAAGCATTAAATATCTAACAATCTTATTTTCACGTGTAACATGAGTTGGCATTCCATGCTGTATTATGTCACTTTAGTAACAGAGGACCTATTAGCTGTGCTTGGTTAGCCCTGGCAATTGTATTTTTGTTGATATTTTGAAACTTCACTTCCTTGGTAAATCTGAAGATTTTGAATATCAACTTGAATGTGTCCAGTCATATCCACACTTGTGCTAGTCATATTAATTTTATGCAACTGAAACAATATTTCATTCACAGAAGAACAGTCCCAAATTTGTGTATTAGATATGGTTATCTAATTTACTTCTGTTGTAAGATGTACCAATGAAAGGATAAAGAATATACTCATGTAGTTTTAAATACCTGAATTCCTGGGCCATTTCCTCATCTCGAGGTGATGTTATTTTGATGGTTAGTTAATATACAACAGAGCAACTTAGTGACTTGTACTCTCTAGGAGTAAAAGGGCCTAATAGTTTGGATTTTTTGAGGAAATCAACATGGAATCTTAAGAGTTTGGACGTCACATTTTTTATACACACCATTTCAGATGTATTGTGTTAAATGTCTCTCTGTTACCAGAAAGAGAGAAAAAAAGAGAGAAGAGAATACTTTAGATCTCATGAGAGGTTTTGCTGGAACTTAAATGCAAGCAATATATGACCTGCTAATTGCCGTCTAACTTCCTGTGTACTTTTAGATGCTATAATTTATTTAATTCTTATTTTCAGTTGTCTGGTAAAAAATAACAGTGACTTAGTGACTACTTGCGTTCTGGAACCTTTTCTTATAACTTATTTAAATCCTTTTTGATTGTCAGGTCAAAGAGAATAGTGAGTACTTGCATTCTGGACCACCGTTTCTCATATTTCTTCATCCTGCTTTAGGTCCATTTTGGGATACCATAAAGCAAAAGGTATGCTACTGTGCAAGCAAATAGGTAAAACATGATATCCGTAGTTTTCTTCTCTTCAATAATAGACTAGTTACTCTACATGATACATGACTTGATGCAACTGGCAAAGCACAGTTGAGACGTCTGAAACTGTGCAAGCAAATTGGTAAAACATGATATCCGTAGTTTTCTTCTTTTTGTTAGATATGTATATAGTCTAAGGTTCTCTTTGCATATTGTACATGGTTATATATTGGCCTATTGGGCCCTTGGCCCTTTGGCAATATAAGGCCTCATTTTTATCAGAGCAAGGTTAGGGTTAGGGTTTGGCTAGCCTCAGCTGTCGGACCGCCCTCTCCCTCTCCTCCTCACTTCTGCGATATCTTTGTGGGACCATCACTCGCCGCCTTTTCTTTCCTTGCTCCAGTTCTTTGCAACTTCAGGCGCACTCTGATGCGAAGGCGTACTCTGATGCGACCTGGGCTAGTGATCCTTCTGATCGTCGGTCTCTTTCTGCCTATTGTGTTTTCTTTGGTTCCTTCTTGATTACCTGGAAGACCAAGAAGCAGATTGTTGTTTCCCGTTCGAGTACTGAGGCTGAGTTGAGAGTCATGGCGTCGTTGACAACTGAGATCACCTGGTTTCGGTGGCTACTTGAGGATTTTGGTGTTTCCACTACTACATCGACTCAGTGATCAGCATTGCTCGAGATCCCATGAAGCATGAGCTCACCAAGCACATTGGAGTGGATGCTTCATACATACGATCGTAGGTGCAAGATAAAGTTATTGATTTTCAGTATATGCCCTCAGAGTTACAGTTGTAGACTGAGATCTAAGACTAAATATTAACATAATCCCTAGGTCAAGAACATGAACACCTAGCTTAATCTTTAGAGCGGAAGCTTTAGTCAACGTACCTGAAGCCGGAGATGCCATGAGGGGTGGTTGTTTGATGCAGCGAAGGAGGTCGTCGGAGTTGTGGTGGTCGATGCCGACGGGGACGAAGAGGTTCCGGCCTTCGTTCACCACAGCGCGCTGATTAGATCGGGTCTATTAGGGTTTTGAAAGCCTAGAACAATTCGTGTGTGTAGGCCTGTCGAAAACCCTAGCTTTTTATATAGCGCTGGGTGACCGGGACTGAAACCAACTGGTTGGTTGCCGTCTCCGATCAAGACGCGTGAGTGGAGGTTGAGGCCTCCCTGAAATCTCGGGAGACGTTAGCCGAGAGATCAACCTAACAACAGTTAGCAGATTTCTTCACTAAGACACAAACTAGAGCTCAACGTCGGTTCTACCTCTTCAAACTCAGTGTTGTTGATCCACCATGAGTTTGAGGGGGATGTTAGATATGTATATAGTCTAGGGGTCTCTTTGTATATTGTACATGGATATATATTTGCCTGTTGGGCCTTTGGCAATACGAGGCCTCATTCTTACACTCTTCAATAATAGACTAGTTACTCTACATGATACATATCTTGATGCAACTGGCAAAGCACAGTTGAGAAGTCCTGTATATACTTTTCTCTAGTTATAGTTACTTTTGGTGGTCAGTTGGTCACCTAAATTCCACACGTGCAGTTTGTAGGTGGCTCTGTCTCTGAAGGTTCAGAATTGCAAATAGAGGTGGCAGAATTTCTATGGGAAGATGTTGAGGTAACCATCAAAACAGGTGATTTGCGTGTATTTTCCCCCTTATATGCCGAACTAAGTTTATTTGTTTATGCTTTAGCTGGATGGAAGCCTTATTATTTTAGCTGATAACATTATGGGTTCAACCAAGAGGAACACTGATGGTGAACAAATACTACACTATGGTGCCAGGTATCATCTACTCTAAGTAGATGTTCTCTGTAAACATTAACATTTATCCTATAGAGATGAAACTCTATTCCACGTTTCTTGAAAGGTGTGGGAGATGCAAACTGCAAAGTGTTAAAATTGTGAACGAAGGGATCAACTGGGGCTCTCCCAGTAATGTCTATTGGAAGCACGATGTTGAAAGATCAGAATCTTTAAAGATTATTCTTCATGGAAATGCAGAATTTGAGGCAAAAGACGTTGTCTTGAAGGTGCAACTAGCCAACTATTAAGAAACAGTGCGAGGCTTTCTTCCTGCCCTTTTTCCTTTGTCTTATAATCTGATTTCCTTATTCTATCAGGGCAACCATATGTTTGAAGTTCCCGATGGTCACATAATGTGCGTCACTCAGGATGGAGCAGGTTTGTTAGTTACCTGTGCCCTACTTTCGTGTGTGTGTTTGTGTGTGTGTGTGTGTGTGTGTGTGTGTGTAAAGCATCAGAATGTTTTCTTGAGGTTCATAATGCAATAAACTAGTTGAACTGAAAACCTAAATTTTTTCTTGTAGAATTATCTTTTGTTCTCATTATAACTTATGTCACGCATCTGATGTTTCTTGGTGAATTTCTCTGTCCGTCAGGTTTTGTTGTTAAGTTAGATCCTATAAGGAAGGAAGTGATGGACAGTGGAACCTGGTACTGGAAGTATACAGTAGATGGTGCCCATGTGAAGTTGAATATGGTAGAACTATAAGGATGACTATAGATTCTTGATTCATTGATTTCCGGCTAGCTAAATTATATCGAGGGCACGCTTGACTAGAAAATTTGGCTGACCAAAGTCCAGCTTGTAGGTGCTGTTGTAAAAGATAAGGGCCTAAATAGGTTGTTGTATAGTGCACTTGAATATTAAGGCCTGCTATTCTGCCTATTCTTCATTATTTAAGAAGTGATGTACAAACAAAAATATTGTCAATGTTGAGGAGAATACTCATTCTCCCAAAAAAATCTCAGAAGAACTTTGTATTTGGCTTTCATCATTGTTTTGAGTTTATGGATGTTACTCAGTTACAGGGCCTGTTCTTTTCAGCTTCTAAAAGCTGCTTTTCGGCTTTTCTACAGTAACTAGCTTTTAAACGAAGTATTTTTTTAAGATAGGGTCTACTAGTTAATTGTAGTACATACTTTACTGACTTCATTTATATCAGCAAAAACCACACGAAAGTTTCTGTTACTCTGTAATCTCTCCTACAAACAGCTCAAAAGTCACAAGCCGCAGTCAAAAGCCATAAGCCGCAGCCAAAAAGAACAGGCCCACAGTTTCGTCTAGTAGATTTCATTTTCAGGTATGTCTGGATCACCTTGTTTAGTATATTGCCTATTCTGTACATTTCCTTTTGGAATTATTTTACTGTTTGTGCATTGGGGTTTTCCAAGAAGTATTTTATTTTGGTACCAGCATTGTCAATGGTCAGGACTCAGGAGCATTGGTGATCAAAATCGGAACTGGCTTTTGTAAAGGGTATGGAAAACTATGGGTGGGTTCTTTTAGAGTTGTGGTTTATGACTTTTTGGCTTAAATTTTTGAATTCTGGTTATTCACGAGAGAGCACAAAAAGAAAGATATTCGCATGCGATTTTGGTCGATATAAATGTAGTTAGAACAATATTTAATATAATTGACTTATAGACCTCTCTTTGAAAAGATATTTTATTTAAAAGTTAGTTATTGTTGTAATAAAGGAACCTAGCTTATGTCTAAAAACCAAACGAAGGTATCTGAGGTACTGTTGCATATCTGTTGAATAAAATTAGAAAGTTCTACATGGTGTGGACTGTGGACACTGGACAGGTCAGATTGCATCGAAATTTTTTCTGTCTATAATGTTTTCTAATAATGGAGAAAGGGGATTACCCTTTGTTCAAAAAAAAAAGGTCAGATTGTATGGGCACGGTTTTGTGTATTGTCCAAGTGTCGTGTTCCTTGGAGCTGAATAAAACACTAGTTGCAGTTAATCAAAATTTATTTTCTTATTCCACTTTGGATCACTCTGCAAAGTGATGCTGACACAAATTTGACAAAAAAAAAAAGAAGTGCCAAAGCTAGTATGCTTTGAATGAACTCGAGTTATATGTCGCAAATGCTTATTAGCTGATAAGTAGTTTACATTTACCTTCAAAATAAAATAACTTAATTGTACTATGCTGTTTTGGGTTCAGTAAGATGATGTGCAAAACCTACAAAATAATAAGTATCCACTTGAGCGATTGGATCACTCTCTACCAGACTACCACGCCAATGATGTAACGACTAGAGATCCATTTGCATCTTGACCTACAACCTGCAAAATAAAGTACTCATCAAGACCTCTTACTTTATCTTCTTTCTGAGCTATCATTTGTATCTGATGAAATCTATCATGTCCATAATATTCATTTATCTACCAAATTTTCGGTTTTATTGATGAAAGCTGGAATATGGCATTAGGGTGGTTCCTCTTGCTGCAGTATTTGGAGGCCAACACCCTATCAACACGCAACTACGTGACAATTTGACTCTCTTCTGTTTAACCTCATTCCCAGTAATTGAAAGCCTGGTTTTCTGATGTTTATCTTAAAAGAGGTCTAAAGGAGAAACTCCTGATTTACCGTTTCATATGTTGACCATCTGTAAATGCAATCTCATGCTCACGCTCAGTTTTCGCTTTCCTTCAGACGGTGATTTGATGCATAATTTAATACTATGGGTCGCTGCCGTATTAAACTAGCACCTGTTCCCCAGATACCAAGGTAAAGCACTGATGTGGTCAGCTAGATTCACTTTGCCAGATCCAGGAGGCTAGCTTCTTGTCCTTCGACACCGGGACAGAAGGTTTTTCATTTATGTCTAATTGACCCAGGGCCGATTGAGATTGATTCCTTTGTTGTGGTATCAGCAGAAGTTTATCTCAACTTGGTGCGTTCATTATTCAGCAGTGCTGCAGGATGGTGGACACGTCTCCCAGCATTTCCGCTTGGCTCCGTAAGTGTTCTGCTGTACCTGGTCGTTTTCCTATGCCGCTTTGGTGTGAATCGTTATACTACTCTGAAACTGGTTGCTCTGGTCTTTGGCCCTTTGCCACAACATGCATTCATGTGCTTCGCCAGTTACAAGTATAGCGAGCTGGCGTTGTATAATTCAAGTTTGTGGCTAGAAAATTGCTAGGGGTGATAGACTAGTAAAGCAGTAACAGACCATACCTGTTGGGGGGTCGCCATCGTGATCTAATGGCGACCCCAGTTCTTCGTCAGTCCTCATGGTCACCCTTACACGATGTGCAAATTTTTTCAACAAAATAAGCAGGATGTAAGATGGCCTACATTTCATGGAGCTTTGGAATTTGGATTTTGGACTGAGAATATTTAGTACTAGCAGTGTGGTACGCTACTTGCGATTAGCAACTGCCCAGGATCCAAGATGTTAATGGCGTCATTGATGCCACATCCAGCAACTGGCCCATAAGAACACAGACAAGAAAACCATGTCAAACCTCATAGCTCGTCAAATGTTAAAGCGCAGCACGTCATTTTCGCCCTTTTGCCGTGCGCAATTGGGCCACCATGTAGAAACTGGTTGCCAGAAATTGATTTTTACCGCAACATACCGTACTCAACTACCCAAGTCAGTACGCCAAACTCGGGATACCAAAGCGTACCAACAATAATATTGTCAGTTGAACTTCGACATTTTGCTTCGCAGATTCTGATAAGATCGGTGTGCTGCTCCTCAATCACGGTCTGCAAATTCCAGTCATCAAAATGCGCTCCTCTTAAGTCAGCCGTACACATACATCCGCGGTTTACACATCAACGCTAAGTCGGTGAGCCACCGCCTCAAGTCTCAGCATCTTCCATTCAAGTTCACCCAAAAAAAATCAAGTTCACACACAAAAAAAAAATCTTCCCTTCTCAAGTTCCCTACCATTTTTCGGGCCTATTCTTTTTGGCTGTGGCTTATAGTTTTTGGCTGAAATTTTTGAATTTTGGCTGTTTACGATATAGATTACGGAGAGACAGATACTCACTTGCGATTTTGGCTGGTACAGATGTTGGGCTTTTAACGTGTAGATCATTTAACTTGTAGACCCTATTTTGAGAAAATACTCCGTTTGAAAGTTAGGTACTGTAGCAAAAGCCAAAAGCCGTGTGAGGTAAAGACAGGCCTACCTTTTCCTTCAATCTTAATTAATCGTACCTTATCACCATGCCCCGTTGGAGTGGAGGGGAAAACAGGATCATTCTGTTTTGTGCAAAGTTCTTATGAAATCACTTCTTTTAAGATGTTGTGAAATGCTCACATGTTTCCTTTCCACCACAGAACAAATCACACAGCTTTTGTTTTTATTTTAGAACTTTGGAGGGGGGGGGGGGCGTTCCCCACCTAGTTTTGCATCAAACAAACTGTACAGTCATAGGAATAGTCCGGCCTTTATGTTTCGAAGGAACCGGCAAAATCTGATACAAGTATGATGGTACTGCTGTATCTAAGTATATTCTCCCGAACAAGCTAATATAGGGTGGACTTGGGATCGAATCTCCTCAACTAACACCAATAGAAATGACAAAGTGGGCATAAAGAAACAAACTGGAGTCGTGAAGCCACTCCATTCTTTCGGTTCCTGCAACATACATGCATCCAATCTTACAAAAATTCTGTGTTTTTCAATCATCTGTTTTGTATATATATATATTTTAAACTAAATTATATTTTACACTAGATAAATTGTCACTTATTTCACTTTGCACCAGATTTTACACAAACTTTTATTTTGCATCAGGGTCCCGACTTCGACTATAGTCCCCTTCGACCACGGCCCCGACTTCGACCACAACCCTGACTTCGACTAAGGCTTTGACTTCGACCACGGCGTCGACTTCGAGCACAGCCCCCTTCGACCACAGCCTCTCGACCATTGCTTCGGTGTCGACTACGGCTTCGACTTCGACCACGACTATGGCTTCGACTTCCACTCTGGTGTAAAGTGAAACATTTACTATATTCTAGTGCAAAATAAAAGTATGTGTAAACTCTGGCACAAAGTGAAATAAGTAATAATTTATCTTATGTAAAGTGCAATTTACTCTATTTTTTTATCATATTCATATGTTTTTCCTGTAATTAGTGCTTCTATACATCACCCTCCTAATACAAGTTGTGCAAATTTGAAGCGAGGTAAAAGATAAGTAGTCATCTTTCACGCTTCATTTAGACTTTAATATTTATGTAACTTTCAAAAAATGATACATAGAATTACATCTTCCTATGTTTTATAATTATAAAAATCAAAGATACCGTAGCTGGCTAGGACTCCGAAATAAGTGGCAGCTGAAACAACTAGTAACATAAGCGTGGCGCCACGCCGCGCTAGCTACCATGTGTACTGAAGTAAAAGAGATAGCAATTCGTGAAGTTTTTTTTTAAAAAAATCGAGGATATGTGCGTAATTTTGAGAAAACCGAAGGCCTTATTCGTTAAAAACCGAGGACCTGTAAGGCCTTATACGTAACTAAAAGAGGATCCATATGTAATTTTAGAAAACCACGGGATACTATCTTGCAAAGAATACGCAATGCAAAATATCCAAAATCCATCCTGGAAACTATTGAGTAGTCAAATAAAGGAACAGCTAGAAGCGTCTTTCAGGCACAACAAAAGACATACTGGAGAGCGAGCGAAGCCGCGCGACGCCATCCGCTCTGTAGGAGCGTACGCGCACACGCGTCGACCGGAGCGACCGTACGGCGCGAAAAAACGGTGTCGTGGATACGCTCACGAGCCGCGAACTCCCCCGGTCATAATATACGAAGTATCTTGTTGCAAACCATAACTAGCAACATAAGCGCGGCGCCACGCCGCCCTAGCTACCATGTGTACTGAAGTAAAAGAGATAGCAATTCGTGAAGTTTTTTTTTAAAAAATCGAGGATATATGCGTAATTTTGAGAAAACCGAAGGCCTTTTTCGTTAAAAACCGAGGACCTGTAAGGTCTTATACGTAACTAATTGAGGATCCATATGTAATTTTAGAAAATCACAAGATACTATCCTGCAAAGAATACGCAATGCAAAATATCCAAAATCCATCCTGGAAACTATTGAGTAGTCAAATAAAGGAACAGCTAGAAGCGTCTTTCAGGCACAACAAAAGACATACTGGAGAGTGAGCGAAGCCACGCGACGCCATCCGCTCTGTAGGAGCGCACGCGCACACGCGTCGACCGGACGGCGCGGAAAAACGGTGACGTGGATACGCTCACGAGCCGCGAACTTCCCCGGTCATAATATACGAAGTATGTGTTTCGACTAGTCTGCAACAGTGAAAAGAAGTACTCGCGCTCCACGAAGACCCTGATCCAGACCGTCGTAATCCTTGGCGCGTGTAGTCGGATGCGTGCTCCCTTGTACCTAAAAAGCAATGACGTTGCTATAGGAAAACCGGAAGTTTTTTTACCAGAAACTTATTTTACCAGTTAGGCACTGACCAACGAACGATTTCATATATGTAGTAACTAGCCACATAAGAGCGGCGCACGCCGCGCTAGCTATCGTGTGGACCAAATTAAAAGAGGCGAAAATTCGCAGGGAGTTTCATTAAAAAAAATCGAGGACACATGCGTAATTTCGGAAAAATTAAAGGGTTTTTTTGAAAAAAACGAGGACCTGTAAGGACTTGTACGTAAGTAAATAAGGACCTATACGTAATTTCGGAAACTCGCGGGGCGCAATCCAAATTTTTTTTAAAAAAACAAAACTTGCAGGGACCTTTCCGCGAGAAAAAGGACCTATACGTAATTTTTGAAAAACCGGAGGAAATTGCCTCTCCCGGCCGTACGCGAAACCGCCCGCCACGCGCCGGCCGGGGGCACGCGCGGGGGCGACGTGGATCGCTGCGGGGGCCGGAACCCCCCCTGCTAACAATGCTGGGGAGTATTTGTTGGTTAATTTACATGCGCACGGCTAGTGCAGACCTGGGCGTAGGGCTGTAAAAAAAGCTCGAGGCTCGCGAGCTGCTCAAGCTTAGCTCGCTCTAGACTCGATTCGAGCTTGATTCGAATTCCAAACGAGCCGAATTCGAGCTTCTTCTTAAGCTCGCGAGCTTTAACGAGCCGAGCTCGAATAGCTCGCGAGCTTAAGATTTTTTACTTCCCCACTCCCCAGTCCCCACCCCTCCCGCAGTCCCGCCGCGTCCCGCCATCTCCTCTCAAATCCCGCCCCCACGGCCACCCTCGCCTGCCGCGGTGCCGCCAGTCTGCCTGCCCCCCGCTGCCGCCCCTCCTGGCCCCTCCTCCCGCCCCTCCTCGCCGCCCACTACCACCACCGCACCTCGTCGCCCCCGCTGCCGGCCACTCCCCCACCCCCGTCCCCCTCATCTCCCCCGCCGCCGCCCCTCCTCGCCCCTCCCGTCGCCGACCCCCTCTCCCCCCCGTCCGGCCGTCCCCTTCCTCTCCCCCGCCGCCGCCTCCCCGTCCCCCTCCTCGCCCCTGAGCCGGTGAGCCCCTCCCCCCGTCCCCCTCCCTCCTCTCCCCCGCCGCCGCCCCCCGGTCCCCTTCCTCGCCCCCCGCCGCCTCTCCTCGCCCCCCCCCCCGCCGCTTCTCCCCCCCGCCGCCCCTCCTCTCCCCCGCCACCGCCGCCCCTCCTCTCCCCCGCCGGCGCCACCCGTCCGGCCGTCCCTGCAGCTCGGCCACCGCATGGTGAAGGTGCAGTCCGGCCGTCCCCCGGCGCCACCGCCGCCACCTCCTGCAGGTACTCCCTCTACTCGACTACTCCCACTGTCACCGAGCCTACACATGCGAAGCTCGAGCTCGGCTCGAGTTTTGTCCGAGCCGAGCTCGAGCCTAGCTTAAAGCTCGATGTTAATCTCAGGCTCGCTCGAGCTCGGCTCGAGTTTCTACCGAGCTCGAGCTTGCTAGGTCAAGCTCGCTCGAGCTCGGCTCGTTTATAGCCCTACCTGGGCGGCCGTAATCATGGGCGTCTTCTCGGGCAGCGTCCCGTGGTTCACCACGATGATCCTGCACAAGTCTGCACTACTCGTGAAGGTCGACGACACACTCGCCGTCTTCCACACCCACACCGTCGCGGGCCTCCTCGGTAGGGCTGTGCACATCTCAATCAAACCGAAAAAATCGGATTAGAAAAACTGAACCGAGCGGTCAACTCGGTTTAACCGGTTTTCGATATTCGGTTCGGTTTTTATATTTTAGGTTTTTGGTGTTCGGTTTTTTGGGGAAAAACCGACTAAAAACCGAAAAAACTGAAACGGCCCGACTTCTCATGGGCTGAAATAGCATATCTAGCTCGACGCCGAGTTACTTTGTTGTGGGCTGTAGGGCCTAGTTGGTCATGGCATTTTTACGCGAGGGAGAGCCATGGATAGATTTGTGTCAGAACATAAACGCATGAACTTTAGAGCCATCAACCCATGCCATAGCCGATGGGCCTAGCAGAGCTATATAACTTTGGCAAAGTGCGCACCAAGTTGCCATTTTGGCGTGGTATCCGGCGCAGACGTGCAGTGTATGTGAATGCACTCGTAGTAGCCGGCGTTGTGACGGCTCGTAGTATATATACAGTCACCTACTCGTCTCGCTAGTCACTATATCGTTTGCAATTTACGTTAACTTTGGTAAATATGGTATTTACCGATATCGCACCGAAATAAATTGGGATTTACCAACACCGAACCGTATTTTTAAAAATACCGTATACTATCGAACTAACAATACCGTATATACCGTATAAACCGAACCGATTTTACCGAACTAACCGAATGCACAGTCCTACTCCTCGGTGGCATCCTCACGGAGCTCCTCGCCACCCCTCATCTCTTGGCGATCGAGTCCCCAGTGCCTGGCCTCCGCGGCACGTTCTACGACGACGGCATCAAGCAGATCAGCAAGCAGCTTGCCAGCGCCGCATTCGTGATCGTGTGGAACATCGTGGTCACCACGCTCGTCATGCTTGGCATCGGGCTGTTCCTGCCGCTGCGGATGTCTGACGAGCATGTTGGCCTTAACTACGTCACATCAACATTATGTGCTCGAGATGTTACAGTGATCATAGTCCTACTGCATTAGTGCGTGCATTAAATGAGTTAGTTAATACGTTAAGAGTATTAGTTCGTACGTAATGTAACCTCATGAATGTCATGAATAGCTCGAATGTGGGATGGCGTGTCATGAAAAGCTGGTCGTGGCGTGTATGTCAGGTCGGTTTCTTGTTTTTTCAGTATAAAAGATCAACGAAGAAAATGCCACGAACAAAATTTTCGGGCAGCACAAAAACACTGTTGTCTCATGAGTTCACTATTCTCTAGCGAGTCCAGCCATTTGCAAGTGTTCAGTCTTCATGATCATCACTCGCTTCGAGTATGTTTCCTTCATGGTCGTAGCTCGCTTCGAGTATCATTTCATTCATGACTGCATTGAAGATGGCAAAGTAGATGTGGAGTACGTCGGCACAAATGAGCAGCTGGCTGACATTCTTACGAAGACCCTCGGTCGCGTCAAGTTCATCGAACGGAGGTAGAAGATCGAGTGGTTGAGGTGAAGTTGGTGCGCCATAGTTAGGGGGTGATTTGTTGGACTTAACTATGTCGCATCAGCATTATGTGCTCGAGACATTGCAATGGTCATAGTCGCACTACATTAATGCGTGCGTTAAGTGAGTTAGTGTGTGAGTTAAGAGTATTAGTACGTGCGTAATGTAATCTCATGAATGTCATGAATAGCTTAGACATGGGATGGCGCGTCATGAAGAGTTGGTCATGGCGTGTATGCCGGGTCAGTTTCTTGTTTTTTTAGTATAAAAGATCAATGAAGAAAATATCGCAAACAAAATTTTTGGGTGGCACAAAAACATTATTGTCTTGTAAGTTCACTATTCTCCAACGAGTCTAGCCATCCACGAGTGTCAAGTCTTCGTGATCGTCACTCGTTTCGAGTATGTTTCCTTCGTGATCGTAGGTTCGAGTACGTTTCTTTCGTGGTCGTAACTCGTTTTGAGTATGTTCCTTCATGGTTATAACTCACTTTGAGTATGAGTTACTTCATAGTTGTAAGAGTACTGTTCACCAAGATTGTAGTAGAGTGTTGTTTAACAAGTACTGTAGCAGAGTATTGTTCTGCGAGTACTATAGCAAAGTATTATTCATCAGAGCAGTTCTTTTGAGTACTCACGGTCGAAACTTTTGAGTACTAACGGCCGAAGTCTTTCGACCACGTTGTGTGCTCTGACTTGCTGCAATAGAGCAACTCATGATCGGCGACAACGCGGCGCATGTAGGGTTGGCAATGGGGCTCATCCCCGACGGGACCCAATCCCCGTCCCCGATCACCGCAAAATTAAAATTCCCCGAACCCCGGCCCCGGCCCCGGGCTCGGGGCCAAGTTGGGCCCGTCCCCGTTCCCCGACGAGTTTCGGGGGACCCGACGGGGCAAAATTCCCCGCCAACAGATCTAAAGTATAGCTAATACAATCAGAAGGGTGATGTCCTTACATTGTAAACAGAAAACCTCAATTTGATCACATCCAAAAACAATATGCATGTGTTACTGAAGTTATACAAAAATGTATCACTTGTTCTCTCCTGATGAAGTAATTGGACTCAAAAAGCATCAACCTGAGACCACAACCATGCACTTCTCTACAGGTGGAGCCTCTTCAAGTATATCAACAAGAAAATGCAACACTAGTAGCACAAACATTACCATTATAGAATATGCATTTGATACTCATCTGAGTTGCATTCAACCAAAAGGAGACTAAACATGGACATAGTGTATGCATTCTGCCAGATAGCAACCATTTTATGCTGCAATGAAAAAGGTATCTCAGGATGCATATGACAGTTTATAGAAGGCTAGAAGCTCGGCTCGGTGGAGGGCGTCGTCGGTCGCAGATCTGTGGAGGAGGGCGTCGCCGGTCGCAGATCTGTGGAGGAGGGCGTCGCCGGTCGCCGGGGAAGGGGAAGAGGGCGACGGGGGAGGGGCGGAGGCGCCGGGGAAGGGGAAGGGGAAGGGGAAGGGGAAGAGGGCGGCGGTGGAGGGGGCGGAGGCGCCGGGGGAGGGGCGGAGGGGGAGGGGCAGAGGCGCAGGGGAAGGGGAAGGGGAAGAGGGTGGCGGTGGAGGGGGCGGCGGGGGAGCCGGGCGCGGTGGGGGCCGGCGGTGGAGGGAGCGGAGGGGGAGGGGGGTGTCGCCGGTCGCCGGGGAAGGGGAAGAGGGCGGCGGGGGAGGGGGCGGAGGCGCCGGGGAAAGGGAAGGGGAAGAGGGCGGCGGGGGGGAGCCGGGCGCGGTGGGGGCGGGGGGGGGGGGGGGAGGGAGCGGAGGCGCCGGGGGAGGGGCGGAGGGGGCAGAGGCGCCGGGGAAGGGGAAGGGGAAGAGGGCGGCGGGGGAGGGGCGGTGGGGAAGCCGGGCGCGATGGGGGCGGCGGGGGAGGGGGCGGAGGCGCTGGGGGAGGGGGACTGGGGGGCGGCGGGGTAGGGGGCGTCGGGCGCAAGGGGAGGTGTTGGCGGCGCTGGGGCGCTGGGCTGGGGAGAGGTCTGAGGGTAGGGTTTTTTTGGCTGACTTTTATATGAAGTGTAGAGGATCCACATGTCAGTGATCCCCGACAGTTAACGGGGACGGTGATCACTTCCCCGCCCCCGCCATCCCCGACGGGGACAGTATTTTGCCCACGAAAATCCCCGCGTGGAATAAAATCCGTCAGACCCATCCCCTAATAGGTGAATTCACCGTCGGGGATCGGGGATCGGGTCACCATTGCCAACCCTAGGCGCATGGGGAGGAGGCCTACGCACTATGGGGTGACTGTGAGAAGTTGATGTGACACAGCACGACGTGTCAAGGTCGAGCGCCGGGGAGAGGGAGGGCTCGACGGAGCAGCGGCTCACCAGCATGGGGGTCAGGGGCGTCACCATCCAGTTGTAGGCGATGACGTGGGAGGATCGAGGTGGTGGTTTTTGGCTGGTGTTCGCGCCTCCTGTTCTGTAGTGTTGTAAAGGTATTTTTAACTGCAGTGTAGGGCGAGAAGCCAATGTAAATTGCTGTTGTATAGTGGGTTCATTTTTTTTGCAATAATGGTATTGAGGGCCTGTTCTTTTTTGCTACGGCTTATGGCTTTTAGCTGCGGCTTGTGGCTTTTGGGCTGTTTGTACAAGAGATTACAGAGTAACAGAAACTCACATGCGGTTTTTGCTGATATAAATGAATTCAGTAAAGTATATACTATAATTAACCAGTAGACCCTATCTTGAAAAAAAAAACTCCGTTTAAAAGCTAGTTACTGTAGGAAAGCCGAAAAGCAGCTTTTAGAAGCTGAAAAGAACAGGGCCTAGTATGGCTATTTCCAACGGCCAATAAATTCATACAATTTCAACAAGTTAAGAGAACAGTGAGTTTCGCATATTTCTAGACATTCTAGAAGATTCCAAGCTCAAGTTTCAACAAGCTTCAGATTTTAAAACTCAAGTTTCATTAAATTTTAATTGATGGGTTTCAATAAATTTCAGCAAGTTTCAACCAATAGTTTCAGTAAGTTTCAACCAAAAGTTTTAAAAAATTTCAAACAAGTTTCAAGAAGTTTTGGCTAGTTTCAGTGAGCTCACTTGGCTACGAGGGTACTACCTCGCTGCCGAGGGCTACCCGACACCGCATGTTACCAACGCACCTTCTTCTCCAGCTCCAGCCCCGACTACCACCACTGCCATATAGCCGACCGACATCGCCTGTTTCCAAATCCGTGCTCGAGCTTCCATCTCTCTTTCTTTCCCAGCTCAGGCCTAAGCTCCATGTTGAGCCACCGTTGGACCCATGTCACATGAGCCGTGTCGCTGCCTCCAGTCACTAGATTCAGAGCTAGAGGTGAAGCACTACGTCATTGCCTATGCAAGATCTTCAGAGGTGAAGGAGGAGGGCCTGTCAGAGTCAAATGAGGAGATGGAGGGGCCCGTTGTGCTCGCGTGAACCCGTAGCCACCCTATCATGTGAGCCTACGGCTGCTCCGTCGCACTGCTCTCACTGAAGTTGAAGAAGGTGGTGGGGCCCATGCATCCTCTCGCTGACCACCACTAGCCTTGACGATTTCTAAAGAGGTATGTGGCCCACGTGCGCCTGCTGGCACCACTCATTGTCATGCCTGATGACTGTTGCTTGCGGGACACCTGAAAGCATCTAGGCCCCTAAAAAGTTGGTCTTAGGAGAAAGGTTGGAAGACCGGATTATAGGATAAATGCCACACTATTAAGAGGATTATGTCTAGTTGCTTAATTGCATTTCCTGTGCCTTATGGATCAATTTAGGATCATGTATGCACTTAAAAATAAAATTGAATAATAAAATTGCGCACTGTCAGAAAAATTGGAAGTACCGGCGTTAAAACTGCGGAACTTCCGAAAGTCCGGAAGTTCCGATCTCTGAGCGGTACGTTTTTCCAGAGAGCGACCACGAGAAGACTTAGCCTCGCAGACATCGGAAATATTGCAGTACGTTAGGACGGAACTTCTGATGATCAGAAATTTTGGTCGAAGTGAGCGGTACGTTTTTTTCAGAGAGCAACCTTTTCAAAACTTAGCCCCATGGAAATCGAAAGAACTACCGATAAATCGGAAGTACTGCATTTACAACGGCGGAAGTACCGCACTGACTTCCAACGGCTACCTCTAACGCTCTGATATAACCGTTACTGTGGCTACAGTAAAGGAGCGAAAGTTCCGGTTTTAACTCAGCGGAACTTCCAGTTTTCCTAAATTTACTAGATTGAGTTGTGTAACGGCTAGTTTTGGTTGGTGGGGGTATAAATTCAACCCCACCAGCACAAGAACATATTGTTAAAACCTTATTGAGCACTCTTAAGCATAGAGCACCCTCTCCACACCTCACTTCATCTCTTGTGCATTCATTTGAGATAGTTGGGAAAATTCAAGTGCATTCATTCGTAGATTGATCCTTGGCACTTGAAAGCGATCAAGCAACGTAGTGATTCATTACTCTTGGTGTTTGCTGACACCTAGACGGCTTGGTGGAGATTGCCCGGTGATCCTCTCAAGAAGTTTGTGAAAAGACCCGGCGTGTGTGAAGGTTGGAGCTCACCTACCCGGAGCGGGGAAGTGATACCATTAGTGGATTGAGGTGTTTCGACTTAATTCGTGGAGCCAGGCCAATTCGTTTGGGCTAATCTCAACGTGGACTAGGGGAAACCGGCAAGTTTCCGATCACCACGGTAAAACATCGCGTGTACTTGGTTTTCTCTTGTCTCCTTTAGCTCTTATTTGTTTAGTACATTGTGATCATTTGTTTGTGCTATTATTTTTGTTGAGTCACAACCTTGCTAGAATTGTGTAGGTTTCAAGAGCTTTAAATGTTTGTCATATTAAAATTGTAAATATTGATTAGAAGGTAAGAAAATTTTATAACCTCCTATTCACCCCTGTCTAGTCGGTTATCCCTCCTATTCACCCCTGTCTAGTCGGTTATCCTTGATCCTACAACGCCGCAGCTACACACCCATCTACGGCCACTCACCATGTAGCATGGTGGCCACTGCCCAACCAGCTGGTCACCGATGAGAGGGAGAGAGATAGAGAGGATGAAATACTAGGATGTGTATCCTCTGCCTTCGAAGTCACTGACTTTGGGTCACTGACGTGTTGGCCCCATGACTCGCGGGGCCCACGCGTCAGTGACCCAAAGCCAGTGACTTTGAAGGCAGATGATCTCAATCCGAAATACTAACCAGCTACTCACAGCTGTGTGTGTAAGAGAGATAGAGGAGATGATATGTGTCGTACAAGGATAAGACAGATGTAATAAGTGGATGAGAACGGTTTGTTTTGGATAAGAGCAGGGATTCCGTGAAAGGATCGAATGTTATGAGACTATAGTCATTTTAACTACACACGGTATACTGCCGGTTAGTTTTTCTCATTGTTTAATATATTACTAACGGTGAAACTTTTTGTACACAGTTATGGCAAGAACAATGCGAAAAATCGAGTTATTATGGGATTGCTGTTCAGCACAAAGGCATGCAGCGAGAAAATTGATCATTTGCCATTTTGAAGAGTGGGCTTCGCAAAATTGCCACTTTCAAAATTGGATTCGCAAAAATGCCATGCAGTACATTTACCTCTTGATTACCATGCCATTTGAGTCATTGAACTCATTTAATATTTTTTTTTCTAATTTCATAGGCTGGAAAAGACCTTTCTACCCTTGCTAAGTTTTGCACTGCATGGGCTTTGGATTGGAAGGTGAAACGTCGCCCGCCGAAGCAACGATCTGCACTGCCGCCGAAGCAACGATCTGCATCCTCGGCCGAAGCAACGATCTGCATCCCCGGCTGCAATGATAGCAGAACAGCAGCATCTCCACCATCATTCCTAAGCGCAAAAAGAGTTGCATAACGTTCATACATGCTTTCTTGCTTGTTGAGGAGAAGCTCCCTGAAAAATATCCACCATGCTGGTAACATCAAGACAATGTGTATGAAACACAATGAACACATATACGACTATCTTGATAGATATACCATAGCTGCTCTACCGAAAGTCCTTGCTTTGTAGGCAGTGCTGGTTCAACTGAGAGAAAAGGTGAAATGGTTGTGCTTTCAGCACCACTTGCATTCTTCTGCTCTTCTATCTGTCTCAGAGCCTACTCGCAAGTTTCTTGTACCTCCACGGCAGGATCAGCTGCTAAACTCTCCTACAACAGGGGAATGCTCTTCTCCAGGCCAATAGCTCTGAGGGCTTCAGCAGCCTGATCAATAAATATATACAACTTCTCAAATGGATAGCAAAGCACTAGAAGCCGCATACAACAGTAAATTCTACAATTGGATGCAGCGAAAGGTCTTTGAGAACTGCTTCTAGTGCAGGGATAGCCTCAGCATCCTGCATTTGTCCAAGTGCAAATGCAGCCTCAACGATCGGGCGGTGGGGAGGCCGGCCGGCGACGGGGAGACCGGTCGGGGATGTAGATCGTTGCTTCGGCCAGGGATGCAGATCGTTGCTTCGGCGGGCGACGTTTCACCTTTCAATCCAAAGTCCATGCAGTGCAAAACTTAGCAAGGGTAGAAAGGTCTTTTTCAGCCCCTGAAATTAGAAAAAAATATTAAATGAGTTAAATGGCTCAAATGGCATGGTAATCAAGAGGTAAATGTACTGCATGGCATTTTTGCGAAGCTAATTTTGAAAGTGGCAATTTTGCGAAGCCCGCTCTTCAAAGTGGCAAATGATCAATTTTCTCGGCATGCAGCAGGCGCCGCTCCCTCCTTCAAAACTTCCGAGACCTGTTAATTTGGATCGAGAGAATATTTTTTTCAATTCCCGCACGATTTAAACCATCTCCTTTAAAACTCGTATATTTTCTATTTTCTATGTGTAAAATTGATGCGTTCTAAATGGAACATAAATATCCTTTCCCGTTATTACGGGTTCCCGTTCCGTGTCTCACGAGTAGAGATGGCAATGGGTACCCGAAACCCGATACCCGGTGGGTTTTTACTCTATTAGGGCATGGGTCTGAGTCAATTTCCTAACCCATGGGTCTCTTAATGGGCAAAAAGCCCAACCCATCGGGTTTGCCGGGTTTGGGTACGTTCCTATAGTACCCAAACCCGTAAACCCATGGGTAATATAAACCCGATCCATATGAGTTATAAACTCAGGCTCCCAGCCTCCCAGGCAAACCAGCCTAGCCCATAGCCCATTAGCCATTTAGCCCCAAGCCCCCAAATCCAATGCGGCAATGCCCCATTACCCATACGGCTAACCCTAGCTAGCACTCGCCACGGTCACTACTCACTCCTCCCCAGTCCCCACCCCGATTCAACAGCCGCGGCGGCAGCGGCGCATCTGGCGCTCCGCGCTCGGTCTCCGGCAGTCTCCACGCTCGCCCTCCCGTCCCGCAGCTCCCGCTCCTGCTCCCGCCACTCTCGCTGCACACTCGTCCTCCCGCACGCCCTCGCCGTCGCCTTGCCTTCCAGTTCAGCCCGCCGCCCCCACGCCGCAGCCAACGCGCATCACAGTAGTAGGCCCTTGGGCATGGCGCTGCCCTCCGGCTCCAACGAAGATGGCCGGTGAACTTCTTCCTCCTCTCCATTAACCATTGTTGCAGCTTGCATTTCTGACCCGATGGGCGACCCATGGGTACCCGTTAACCCAGTGGGCATGGGTCTGGGCAAAAATCTGCACCCGTCACGGGTATGGGTTTTTTAGCGGGCACGGGTTTGGGATAGCAAAACCCAGCGGGTTTATGCCCGTTGCCATCTCTACTCACGAGCTCTCTGCTGCTCTCCTACCCGGTGGGTGGTCACACGGCCGCAGAGGGATATCCTCGTCGAGGGCTTGCCGACGTAACTCTTCCGTCTACCCTCAAACGCCTCGTGCGAGGGGGAGGAGGGGAACTTCGGTATCTAACGCACTTTTTTTAAAAAGAAAAAAACATCCGTATTAATAACTTGGATAAACTATATGAGTATCCTACTTTTTACATTAAAGATTTTAGTTGAACATATGTTTTCATCATTTCTTTCGGTCGATAAACGTATTGAACTTCTTTATCTTCCTCGTCGTGGACTTCAAATCTTGCAACGGTATCATAATTACCGACAATTACGATAGCAGAAAGCAGAATGATGATGATCTCCATTAATGTATAGGACCTACGGCTTGATAGCATTGTTCATCAAAGAAAATTGGAGATGATTTATTTATATCCAACTCGACTAATCTCCGCCGTAAACGTTGCTATCATCATTCAAGTGAGTTGGTCTGATAAAATCCATCATGTATAAATAAAAATCTAACCAAGAGCTCACTAGATAGGAACAAAAACTAAAATAGATAGATCTAGCAAATAAAACAGAAGAAACTAAAAAAATATATAATTACTTTTGAAATTCAACGGATCCCTCATTTATTTAACACCGACGAGAAAAAACTAAAAAATATATAAAAGGGTGTTGATAAACATCATCCGGATATTTTCTTCTTAACTATCATCCAGATTTGTGACCATTGGATTAGAGATCCAATGGCTATAAATTCTCCCCTACCCCCTCCAAAAAAATCTCCCCCTCCTCAAAAAAAAATCTCCCCCCTCCAAAAAAAGGGACGTTAGATCTCTAATTCAACGGTCTCAAAACTGGATGATAGCTAAAAAGAAAACAACCGGATGATACCTATACACACCCATATATAAAATTACTTTTGAATTTCAACCGTCCCCATTCATTTAACACCGACAAGAAAGCCGGAGGAGATGATGGGGGCCGACGGCGGACTGACGAGTTGTGGCACGCGGCTAGGTTACCTAGCGGCGGCGTCAACATTTACCTTCATTATTCCGGGCGGAGGGACAATCCACTTCGGTACGTCTTTCTGAGGTAACTTCTTGGCCTGATGCTTGGTGGATGTAAGCTTATCGGAGCTTTGTATCAACCTCTGAATCATGCAGCAATCTCTCGATGAAACCGAAGGTTGACGAGGGGAGGGCAGAATTTCATGGATAGCCTTGCGCCTAGCTCCCCGTATCGCCCAACAAGAAATAAGGAGCTTTACGAAATCTTCCTGTGACAAGGATTCGATCATAAAAAAAACACCCACTGCTTGGGTTTGTATGCTAGTCGAGGCGATGTGGTCGGTCAGAGCTGCATCCAGCAACCATATTACATTGCAGCAAAGCGGTGTACGGGTTGCACAGCTGAGGAGATGACGGGTGGGACATTGGCGTATCAGTAACTAGACGGGACATGTAGTGGGCATTTTCATGGGCCGTACCGCCGTGCCGGGCTGCTACTTGTAATGGGCCGTGCATGGTAAGAACTGCTTCACGGAAAGAACAGATTATGGGCCTGTTTGACAGAGTTCTATCATTGAAAAAATGAATCTGGAACAGCAGATCCATCAAAAATAGTTCCACCGTGAATCTGAGATCCCACCATAGAGCTAGACAAAACTGTTTAGCTTGCACAGCAACTCCAGATCTACGAAACTGATTTTTTGGTGGAAATGACTTGTTTTGCCCATGGGTTTTATGGTGGTATAGGATGAGGTGTGTAACCAGTGGCAAAAGGTGGGTAATTACCACCCAACTCCACGAGTAGGTACGAAACAAGGTTTCGTGGAGCACCCCTTGAGGTGCTCCATGGATTTCATGAATCTAGAGCTAGATTCAGTATTTTGGTGGATCCAGATTTCGTGGAGCTGGAGCGTTTGGGTAAAAATTTGTGGAATAAAGCTGTTTTTGGAGGATCTGAAGTTGGTGGAGCTCTGCCAAATAGACCCTATACATCTCAACTTTCCACATTGCGATGACATTATGGCCATGACAACTCAGTTCACAGTTGGCGATAGCTAGTGTCTTACAATCGCAGAGAAATGAGACACAAAAACCTAAGTTACTTACTTTATTAGATCAAGATTACAGGGTTGCCATATGCACACAAGGCACACAACGAAACAGGTCACAAGAGAGTAAAGTCAAAATCCATGTAACTCCTTAGAAGACAGCCACAAGCTCGGCTTCTCCTAGCACGTGCCCCTCGATGGCCTCCATGACCTTGTCCTTGGTCACCTGCAAATTAAGCACAAGAACCGCACGTCAAAACCTCCAATCATGTCATCTCCTTTTTTTTTTCTAAGAACACGTCGCGTCTCTTAGCTACAGGGAGCCATGAGAACATTCTACACTTGCCTTGTTGCCGAGGTGCAGCTCGTCGTCGAGGGCGTAGAGCTTGAACTGGATGCGGTGGCCGCGGGAGGGCGGGATGGGCCCGCGCCACCCGGGCTGCTTCCAGTCGTTGACGCCCTCCCGGAGGCCGCCGTACTCGCGGCCGGCGCCCCCCTCCCTCCCGGAGAAGCCCTCGGGGAGGCCCTTGGCGGAGGGCGGGATGTTGACGACGACCCAGTGCGTCCACGGCACGATGGGGCCCTCGGGGTCGGGCGCGTCGATGTCCTGCACGACGAGCGCCAGCGAGCGCGCGCCGTCGGGCACCCCGTACCACTCGAGCGGCGGCGAGATGTCCTTCTTGGCGCCCTGCCCCTCCAGCGTGTAGTGCCGCGGCAGCCGCCCGTCGTGCGCCGCGATCGGGTGCGACACCAGCCTCAGGCTCTCCTGCGCCATCGGCCGCGCACTGCCTCCGCCTCCGCTCGCGTCGTGCGTTGCCGCTGCTCTCTTCTCCACGAATACGCTTCAGCTTGTTCTAGCCGTCGTGAGCTTGACGTGCGACGAGGCCCGCGCGCGCGCGGGGGTTTAGTAACGGGGAGATCGGCATGGGCGCGGTGTGTTCGACGGACGCGTGGCGCCGCGGTGCAGGGGTACGTGGAGTCGGCGCTGGAGTCGTGTCGTGCTTTCCCGGAAGGGAAGGCACGGCCGGAACGTGACAGGAAGGTTTGAGAGACTGCAGGTTTAGCGCTAGTTAATCACATCTTTAACTCGTTTCTTAGGTTTGTCCAGATGTCTCGCGCGCTCGACTTTTCGCGCGGATGAATACGATGCAGGGTCGGCTTTCGCTTCCTAGCGTCGAACTTGTAAACCGGGCCCAATCCATTGGACCAGTCCTAGTTCGAGTTGAGCTCACCTCGCGAGCGTCGGTGCCAGGCCGGGCTGGGGCGCTCTGGGCTACCTGGATTGGAGGCATCCCGACCTATCCACATGTAAGTTGGGCAGCGGCCTATTTTCAGCCGGGCAGGTTGGAATGTCCCGACTAGGTCCGGTTAAGGCTGTGATCGTTTTGGCTTCAGTTTTTAGCTTCCGATTTATTTTTCACTATTTATAAATTTCGTCTTTTTTTGAACTTTTGGCTTTTTGTTGAGCTTTTTTGCCGATTCTTTTTTCCCATATTTGTTTGTATTATATGTAATGGGCTAACATATTTTTATATTTTTTAATTTTTTTTAAATTTAATTATGCTAAATAAGACTCTGTCAGCTACAGTGTTTTTTCAGCCATAAGTTACAAAAAAAAGCCCAAATGAGCACCACCTTAAGTCCCATTTTAAATTCGTTGGTAGCGAGGTTTTTCTCTTTTTTTCCCCCTTTGGATTGTAGAGATCTAACGTTTTTTATTTTTTCTCTTTTTCCTTTGATTAAATGTCTCAGCTAAAAGATAGCAGCGGCTATGATGTCTATTTAAGCTAAAAGCTAATAGTGTAAACAAAAGCCATAGCAAAAATCGTTTTGAATAGGGCCTGAACACTGCGTTGAGGGTGGAATACAAGTCCCGGGGCCCGTCCGACTAGTCCCTATGGAAAGGGAATCAAGTCAAACAACCTTGTTTTGCCTAACAAATATGGGCGTCTGCAAACAACGTTACGAAGTTACCGCCTATCTACTAGTTCCACTCTAGCACCTCATGGCTGTTTAGATTCTGTTCTTTTCAGTTTTTAAAAGCTGTTTTTCGGTTTTTTTTATAGTAACTAGCTTTTAAACAGAGTACTTTTTCAAGATAGGGTCTATAGTTAATTGTAGTACATACTTTACTGACTTCATTTATATTGGGAAAAACCGCACGTGAGTTTCTGTTGCTCTGTAATCTCTCGTATAAACAGCTCAAAATCTATAAGCCGCAGCCAAAAGTCGCAGCAAAAAAGAACCGGTTTCGGCTTCTCACTTCTGGTTAGAAACCAAAATGAGCGTGATGGTTTTTTAATTTTAGTTTATTTTGTTTTTTCTCTCATTTTTGTATTGTCTGTGGAAATATAATGGTTATTTTTTCTTATTTATTATTTTTAAATTAAATAATTTAGAAAAATAATAATCATTACAATATAATTTTAATAAAAACCAATAGCTGAAAAATCATAAACCCCTTAAATTAACAGGATTGGACCGGGGCTAAGTGCAAGTGGTAGGGCGCTCTCGAGTGGTTCGAGACCGACCAGTACGTGACAACAGTGTCGACACTTTTACATCAGAACACGCCTGCAAGATTCAAAATGCCTTCAATTATATTCGACAGGCCCTCGCCACTTTCGGCCTTTTGCATGAATATTTTATGCCCTAAACAACGATGGATCGATCGTTCCGTTCGTCCAGTACCAGCACATCCTCGAGGCGCACGCAAGTCGTCAGATCAACTGACTACTCAGCCATTCCATCCTGCAACAGTGGCCACACACGAACTTTAGCATCAAGACACAAGTACTCACCACCCCTACCTCTCACCTGCACATACATTAACCGCTCTTCCTCATCTGCTGTAGTGCTCCGTGTGGGCTACGTCGATCAGCTCGCCATCCGCTTCGAGGCAACCAACCGAGGATCCATCCAATGAATCGCATAACGATCTCTTGTACGGCGTGCATGCATTCATTAGCAAATGTCTGTGTGCGTCTTTGGCTAACTGGCCAGTGGAGGAAAACGAAGGTACTTGGCTAGCTGGCTACTGGCACGCACGAACAGTCGGCGCTATGAGTTCGTCTGATGCTTTTGATTCTTGATACTAGTGAGATAGAATATATGTTGATATCTGATTTGTTCAATCACTAGGATTGAGTGGCTTGATATGATTAAATTATGGGTATTTGATTGCTCAATGAGGATCCTTGGTCTTGAATAGAATTGGTGTGGCAATTTAGAACTTTCTGCTAAACATTTGAGCTGTCAGTGATTGTATATATTGCAGTCCTGTTCTTACCAAAGCATTATTTGCTTACTATTACTTCTATTATTGCATTTTGGCAATATTCTATAACTGTTGTCTTGATTATCTGATAAGTTGTAGAGCTTAAAAATCTAGTAAAACTTTTGGAAATTGTTACTCTAACTGTTGTTAAAAATTTAGACCACTTGTGGTGAGAAGGCCTTGTGTTAAACAAGAGCCACCAAACATCTAAGAGCAAAACATCTAAAAACAATTTGAGCAATTTGAGAATATGTTAATTGATTATTTTCTTATCATAGCCCTGTTTAGCATGATCTCAATTTTATATAACTTAAGAGAGAATTCCATCGTAGTAATTATTTTATTATTGCTCATATCATTAAATTGTTGCTAGAATTATGTTTTTATGCTCATAGTTAATTCTAAAATAATCTCTAGATATTTACTTAAATCGCATTGTTATCATCAGATTGTAGCCATGATGGGATCTGTACAAAAAGAATGAGGGATCAGGGCCTGATAGTGCGATGCTGATGAAGATATGGTACTTTCGCTTGGCTGGGTCGCTGCTTTTCTCCCACAGCATCGCACTTTGCCAGATGCAAGCTTGGGGCAGGCCCATATGCGCCTTTCCCACGCACGACCAGTCGGCCTAAGCTAGCTAAGACTCGATCGACACTAGCTCAACGTTTGATTGCACTGCACTAGACGTCCAATACAAGCCAGCAGATGAAAGCACGGAATGCAGATGTTCTTTTTGGCTTTGACTTATAATTATGATTTATTACTTTTGATTATTTATAAGAGAAAGTACAGAGATAAAAATAACTAGATATGATTTTGACCGATATAAATAAAATTATTGTAGTGTCTACTATAATTAATTTATAGATTTTATCTTAAAAATACTTAATTTAAAAGTTAGTTACCGTAAAAAACTGAAAAATAACTTTTAGAAACTGGAAAGTATAGAGCTGTGCGTCTGTCCGGTTCGATCTTCAATCTCTGCCTAGGATATTTTCAGAAATGATGATGGTGCCTCAAAGTGATTAGACGCACGGTCTTCGGCTTTTAATCCTGCCTTTTTCAGCTAGCTAGCTATTGCTGTGTGTACGAGTCATTGTTATGCATTAATAATTTATTAGCAGGGATTGATCAGATTGGGAAAAAGATGCTGATGTATCTTGTATGTAGCTAGTGATATGTATGATCGAGCACTCAAGTCAAGTCGGCCCGGGTCCATGCAGAAGCACCCCTTTTTGGTCTTCTGCCTTATCGCGAGCTCAACTACTGCGAGTATTGTTGCATCGATCGCAAGAGAGGGTGGATTTGCGCGTAACATCGCACAATACATGCATGTTTCCGTGTTTCGACGGCCAGGAGAAGCCAAACTGAACAGCCACTGATCAGGTAAGGTAATTTGCCATGTCCAGTAAGATCAATAGGGCCGGTGCGAGAGGAAGGATCGATCGCCGTGCAGTACCGGCGTGCACAGCTTTGGTCTGAGCAGTCCGCATCGTTCCATCGTGGAAAGTTTAAAGGAAATGTATATACATCAACCTATGTACAAGTTTACGTACGTACGTTAGTTCGCGATGGTCTTACAGTGTTTAATATAAATCAGTATGTGTGTGGCTCAACAACAATGCGTTACGACACAAAGGGGAAAAAACAGGAATTTTACCGGACCGAAATCCTATGGAAGAATTTCCTACATGTCCATTTAGAACACCTAGGGATAAAAGTGGATACAAATTATCTGTATTATTCGGTTACTGTATTTGATAGGATGCGAATATGATATAGATTTCTCCTCTGATCAATAATTTCTAACCTATTCGTATTCATATTCGAATTCTAATAAAAAATATAGATACGAATATGGTATGAACTTTTACCATCTGAAATGCTATTTTATCCGGACTATTCGTATCCGTATTTATATTTGATGAAGCAATATGCATATTTTATTACAATATGATTAATTAGCTAGATAAGTTTTTTTAATTTAACGTGAATTTGTGTTTCTTTAGGTGAAATAAATGAATTAAAATTATTAAGCGTGATTGTATAAGGATAAAATGGCATTAATGTCTTCATACTATATAAGTTATGAGGATATCTGAATCTGATCGAATTGGGTAGATATTTGATTTAAATTCGTATTCGATATTTGTCCGGTCCGTATTCGTATCCGACGTTTGTTCGCTTCGTTTTCGAATGCGAGAAAAAAATATAGATGCGAATATAGTTTAAACACTATCCAATCCGCTTTTACCCCTAAGAACACCTACGACTTCTATGAAATTCCTTAAAGAATGGTTCGATCCATACGAATTTTAGAGGAAATCAAACATGAGTTTGAACCGCATAGAAAATTTCCTTTGTATCTATCTCTCCAAAATTTTGTACCTTTTCCTGTGAGTTCGACATGTCTTATAGTTTAGTTTGCTACAGTAACTTGCTTTTAAATTTAGTGTCTTTTCAAAGCGAGGTCTACAAGTCAATTATAGTAGATACTGTCTTAACTTCATCTATATCGGCCGAAATCGCACGTGGGTATCTGTCTCTCTATACTCTCTCTCGCGAACAACCAGAATTCAAAATTTTAAACTAAAAAACATAAGACATAAGACATAGCAAAAAAAATCCATCCCTAAAGTTCCTAAGGGTTTAACTAGACATAAAACTGGAGTACATGTATTTTTCCTAGGAATTTACTAAATAGTACTCGAGCGTTTCTGGTGTTTGAGTACTCAATTTTTTATTTATTGGATGTTGATTTCTTATCCATGTTACGCTTTATGATTTTGACTTTATGATTTTCTCTATGTGAATAATATGATAAGGGAGTAATCAATTTGTTTAGTATCGTCGGGAGCCATATCATAAATTAACAAGTATGATTTTGTATAGTTTTTGTTGTATTCCTTATAGTGTGTTCTGTTCCTCTTTTTTATAAACAATCACATTATTTTTTACATAATTTAGTATATAATTGATATAAGAAGATCATGCAGAAAAGAATAATCTGTATTAGAGCATTCCTCAATATATCACATCACATGCTAGTAACTAAGCAAACTAGTGGAATGAGATGGATATGCATCCAACATCTAAATAAGCGTATACTCCTTTACAAAATATTACTTGAATGAGATGAGAGGAGGCAAAGTAATTTCATCTATTGAATCTATATATGAGGGATCAAAATTTAAGTACTATTTAACAACAAAGCACTATGGTACTATCTAGACCCACTACTACAGAAAAACTCATCACAGACAGTTCAGAAATATCACCACGACGGTTTCTGAACCGCCTGTGCTTATGGGTCAGTAATACTTTAAGGTCATTATAAACAGTTTTTGAACCTTCTGTGAACCCTTATGTAACAGCCCAGGTTTTTTATGAAAATAAAAATAAATAAATAATAAAAATTGATTAAAATAAAATTTAAATTAAATAAGTATCTTTGTTGCCTAAATTTTAAATTTGGATTTGCTCTGAATTTCTGTTTTTGAAAAACTAAATTTAAAAAGTATTTTGTGTAAAATCTAAAACAATTATTAAATAAAAAGATATTTTGATTTTCTATAAAAATCCTAATTCAAATTAATTATTTGGAATTACTTGGCCTTTATTTGGTTTCCTGGTTTTTCTGGAGTTTAAAAATGTATTTTGAAAATAAAAAAAGTATTTTTAAGTATAAAATTATAGTACCAACATTAGTCAAAAATATTTTTATTAAGTCCAAAATGTCACCAGGAGTTTCTGTGAATTTTCCTGGAATTTTTGGAATTTAGCTCGTATTTTTCTGAGCTCATTTGAATTTATTAGGCTTTTCTGAAAAATCTGAAATCAGAAAACAAAAACTAAAACCTCTCCTCTCCCCTCCAGCCGCCGCGTGGACGGCCCAGATGGAGCCACACCCTCTTCCCCCGGCCCATCCTCACCGCACACCCCATTCCGCCTACAGCTCCTCCCGGGCCGACAAGTGGCCGGCCCGGATTGCGCCATGTCGCCCATCCGCCCCTTCCCCCTCGGCCGTTCGATCCGCCCCAGCGCAATCTCCCCCGCCCATCCCACTTACCCCCGCAGCCGTCCGATCCCCATCCGCCGCCCGCACCGCCTTCCCCCTCCCTCTCCCTGCGCGTGGGCCCCGCATGTCAGCTCCATCTTCCCCGCGGTCTCCTCCTTCCTCCCGCGCCGCCGCAGCCCGCAACCGGCCACCCCGCCCTTCCCGACCTCTCCCCCACTTCCCGCGTGTGCCGCCCACTCCCTAACCGCCCCGCACAACGCGCGCCCACCCTCTCCTCTTTACGCGCCCCTATCGTCCCCACCTTCTCTCCGCAACCGCCGCCGCCCCACCAACCACCGGCGAGAAATTCACGCCGGCGCCACCCTTCCCGACCCCTATTTAAGCCACCCCCAGCTTCGCCTCCCCTCACTCCACCCTCCCCTCCGCTCCATTTCCTCCCTCCGAGCGCCTCCGCCCCGCATTGCGTTTGCGCCGTCGTCAACGCCGAAGACCCTACGACGAGCAATCGCCGGCCACCCGAGCTCCCTCGTGCCCGGCCGACGTCGCCCTTGGCATCACCGCGGCGCCCCCGACCCCATCCGCTCCTCGGCCGCCCGTCCTCGCCGCCGGAGAGTCCCTGCCGCCTTCAACCGAGCCGCATCGCCACACCTCCTCGCCGCCGGCCCTACTCCGGCCGCCTCCGATAAGGTCCGTACCACCACCGCACTCCCCTTTGCTTCCTCTCCCTGTTGCCGCCGGCCGCCGCCCGTCGGAGCACCGACGAGCTCACCGTGCCCGTGCGCCACCCCGGCCGACCTGGCCACGTCAGCAGCGGGCTGACGTGTAGGGTGAAGTGGCGCTGCGTCAGTGCCACGTCGGCGCCAACCAGCCCTCCTCTGCCCTGTCAGCGCCACCTGGCCTCCCTCTGCCACCTCAACGCCTCCCCCATCCGTGGACCTGGTCCATGGACATGGGCCCCTCCTGTCAGTGTTGTGCCCCAGTGCTGACACTAGCATGGCGCAATAATTCGATTTTTTCAGTAGAAAAACAATTCGGCCGAAATTAAATCCCCTGCTGATGTCATAATTCAGATTTTTCTTTAGAAAAATAAAATTCCCGGAGCCCGTTCTTCTTCGTCCTAACTCCGATTGAGCCCATTCAAATTTCTAAATTCATCAAAAATTCCCCTCTATCCATTTCTAGCCTCAATTCAAATATTTGAAGTCAATTTGAATTTATTTTTAATTTATTTGAATTTGGTGGGTTATTTTCACGTGTAGACTTCAACGATTCGGGAAAATTCTTCGACGAAGATTCAAACCAAGTTGAAGAGCAAGGCAAGTCACACTCCTTGATCATGTTGATCCCAGTTTTCAAAGTAAAGTTATGTTGATTTAAATTATATTGCATGCATATTTTTATTCAACTTATTTCAATTCTGTTTTAAATTTAGTTATCGCCTACTTGTTAATCCCTCCATTGAATTTGAATTCCTCGATACCTTGTCACCCTAGAATCAAACTCTAGTTAATACATTAGTGTTGGCTAGAGAGTTTAATCAAATGCTTAGCCATGCATAGTCATATAATTTTGTTTTAGGATATCTTTCACATAAAATGATGAACCCTTTCACATAAAATGATATGCTTTTGATATGTACTCTTGACTTTGGTGAGTCAAGGAGTGTTATGATATATTTTGAAAACAAAATATCAAACTTGATTTAGACTTAGGCAATTGATTAGATTGGTGGGTGCAGCCATGCCACTGTTGGTTGGAGCCGCAGTGGTTGATTGTCGTGCACGGGGGTCTATGCTTGGGCCTAAGTCAGATTAAGGACCGGTCTGTGAGCTACATTTGCAAAGCCCTATCGTACTACCACATGGCTGGTATGGGACAGCCCTGGCTGAATAATTTGTGAGGTCTCAATCTGAGTCAAGTCGTAGGTTGAAAGTGAGCGTGGTTGGTGCCATGTGAAGTCTCACTTGGGCGAGCGTGGTTAAGCCATGAGAAGTATCGTCTAGGCTCAAGAGGGGGTCCCGGTCTGGTGGATTCCTTACTGGGGTGAAATCTTAGAGTTGGCTTGGCCAGGTTGAAGGCTTTACGTTGTAAAGGCCTTGTCACGACTCCCCACCGCACACCTAAGAAAGTGTGTAATCTAGTGGTACAAAGGGATGATCGTGTCTTGTGGGTAAAGCTGTACAACCTCTGCAGAGTATATAATCTATCCTGGATAGCCGTGCCCACGGTCATGGGCATGCTGAGTAAAAGTTTTTCATGGATTAGATTTTGTTTTTTCAAAAATGATTTTTGAAAACCTTATGGATGGATGGAATTCATGAGAGAAGGAAAACCTTGTGGGTGGATAGAACCCATGAGAGAGTTTGGAAGCTTGTGAATGGATGGAATCCGCGAGTGTTTGGAAACGTGTGGATAGATGGAATCCATACGTGAGCTTTTGGAAAAGATGGTCCGGGTGGGATGCCCATGGATAGGTTGGTGTTTGGTCGAAGCCTGCACTGACAGTATTATTTTAAATTACAAGTAATATTTTTATTTACTGTATTAAATTCAGCAATTTCAATCTATCTACTGTATTTCTTAAATGCTTTTTATGCAAAATAACCCTATAAGCCTTTCATTGAAGCATTTATCATTATGTTGCATTTCTCCGTGTGATTTACAGAGTACAAGTTTGTACTCACCTTGCACCCTCCCTACAGAGAAGGATGAAGTCGACTACGGTGAAGATCTGGACGAGTAGGCCGCGTCTTACTATCGTTTGCCTGTGGGCAGGCTTGGGCTTCGCTATTTATCAGTTTGCTTCCGCAGTTATTTGTTTTATTTATCTTTGCCAATGGGCGTAGATGTAAGACCTGGCCATAAGGCCGTACCCTTTTATTTAATGAAGTTAGTCATTTGTGCTTGATATGTATCTTTGTTGTACTGTGTGCACTAGCTGATCCTGGACTAGTGCGATTTACACAGAGGATTCAGGAGTCGTTACTCCGGATTCCGACACCTTATCATATACGATTCTTAACTAGAACCATATGTGATAACAGTTATCACAGACGCTTCTTACTATGAACCGTCTGTAATTGCGTTCTCGCGATATCATAAATAGGCCTCATTCGTTTCATCAATATTTTCTAATTACCCTATAAAACAGCACAATCAGATAATGCAGATAAGCCAAAGGAGGCCTATTTTATGATTGGTGCCATGTTTTTGGTGGCTTGTTGTTTAGGTTGTAGGTGCTGTTGTTTTGTTGCTTTGGTATGCCGTGGTCGTAGGCGCACGGTCGTAAGCCATGGTCGTATGCCATGGTCGTAAGCTGTGGTCGTAGGCACGTGGTTGTAGGCGCGCAGTCGTAAGCCGTGGTTGTTTGCGCCTAGTCTTCATCCTACAATAAAATATGAATTTCAACGAGGGCCGAAACCTAGCCATCCATCAATCATCACAAGAACTAATTAAGGCATCAACAATTAATTTTTACATGCACGAACATCAAGATTTACCTGGCCAAAACCCTAGTCATCTAACAATTTTGTAATTTCATATCTAAGCATCAAAGGAGATTAAGCCACATACCAGACGGCAGGCGCCTGTCGGCCCCCACGGGACGGTAGGAGATTAAGCTGACTTAATCATTGTCTAAATTTGTAATTTTATATTATAGTTATTTAAATTTTTAAATAAAGCAAATGAGGCAAAAAAAATTTATGAAATTTTAAGCCTAGACTCTTGACATAACATACGTTATTCTGTAATTTTTTTATAACTTTATCCCCTCTGAATATTGATCAAAAATTCATATAATTTTGATATTTGTAGAAATTGTTACATATAGCAAACGAGCTCTAAAAATTATAAAATTTTATATGGAGTCTTCAAACACAGTTGACCTAATTGTGTATTTCTTTTGAAAATTTTGTTTGCTCCAAATTTATCATGTTAGTTTATGATAATTTAATAATAATTAACCTAAATAAATGTAATAAATTTAGGCCACATAAAATTCCCAAACAAATAGTACAATAACTACGACTATGTCGGGAGGCTTCATACAAAATTTTGTAATTTTTAGAGCTCCTTTGCCATGTATAAAAACTCATATAAATATCAAAATGGTATGAATTTTTGAGCGATATTCACATTGTATTAAATTACCTAAAAATTACAATGTCAAGCACATTTTGTCAGAAGATTGTACATCAATTTTTGTAATTTTTTGATCTCATTTGATATATTTACAAATTCAAACAATTACTGAGCGAAAAAATTATGGATATAATTAAGCCAGCTAATCAGCCGGCTTAATCACCTGTCATCTCCTCACCGGGTGGCAGGTGATTAAGCCGGCAATTAGCCGGCTTAATTACCTACCCTAATTTTTTACTTAGTAATTATTTGAATTTTCAAATATAATAAATGAGCTCACAAAATTACAAAAATTTATATACAGCGTTCTGACACAGCACACTTGACAATGTAATTTTTGAGTAATTTTATCCATTGTGAATATTGCTCAAAAATTTATATACTTTTGATAGTTTTATGAGTTTTTGCATATAGCAAACGAGCTCCAAAAATTACGAAATATTATGTGAAGCCTCCTGACATAGTTATATTTATTGTATAACGTTTTGAAAATTTTATGTTGTTCAAATTTGTCATGTTTATTCGGGTTAATTTAATCATAAATTTATAGGTAAATTAATCCAAATAAATTTGGCAAAATTCGGAATACATAAAACTTGAAAAGACACACTGTTTGAAAATCAGGTAATGTATAAAAGTCATTTGCTATAGAAAACATCTTTTAGAAAGCAATATGTATTTACTAAAATCGTACGTAAATTTCTCTTACTTTATATTTTTTTTTATAAATAGTCTAAAAGTTATATGGGGCAACTAAAAGCACCAAGCCGAAGCAGAAAAAGACATATCGTGAGCCTTGTGTGGTCTGTCCCACTGGCTGAAGGCCACAACGTATTGGCGCGGCGGGGGCCCGCCTTTACTAACCTCAAAAGGGTCGGCCCGGCACTTCGAATGTTTAGACCACACCCATTGCAGTTTCACCCTCCCGATCGCTCTCCGTGCTCGCCGCTCGCTAGGCCGAGCCAAACCACAACTCCACAAGCCACCGCGCCACTTGCGCGCCGAAGTTTCGTCGCTTGCCCGCTCGATCGGCGTGACGGCCCGCGCGCGCTGAAGCCGCCTAGACCACACGCCGGTCGCCCGGTCAATCTCCCATGCGTCTCCACTACCACACGTAGTGTGAGCGTAGGCTAAGCTCCTGCGGAAGCCTGCGTGCGTGTGCGGCACGGCCGGCGCGAGCGAATGGCCACGCAGGAGGGCGCCGCTGGGAACCAGGTGATGAGGTGGCGGTACGGCGACGTCGGCGACAGCAACTTCGCGGTGCATGGCAGCGCCGTCCCGCTTCTCGTCGGGCTGCTCTTCCTCGTCGTCGTCTTCATCGCCCTTTGCCTCTACCTCCACTGGGCGTGTCACCGCCACACGCCCGGCCCCGAGGCCTCGTCGTCCTCCTCGTCGGCCGCCTCGGCGGGGGCCACGGCTTCATCGATGCCCGGCCTCGACGCCGCAGCCATCGGCGGGCTGCCCGTGACGCTGTACCACCCACCTGCGTCTTCGGCGCCTCCCACCGGGAAGGGCGGCTGTGAGGACGCCCAGGCGGCTCAGTGCTCGATATGCATCATCGCGCTGGTGGCCGGGGAGAAGGTGAAGGCGCTCCCGCCCTGCGGCCACTGCTTCCACCCGGACTGCGTCGACGCGTGGCTCCGCTCCCACCCCAGCTGCCCGCTCTGCCGGAGCCTCCTCCTCTCCGCCGCTAAATCCGACGACGTCGACGGCAGCGACGCCGTGTGAATGCGAGTGGCCACAGGATCATGCCACGCCTCACAGTCACCGACCACAAGGCTCCACACGTAAGCCACTGGATCCCCCATTAAACTATAGCGCCACTTAATTATGGCTGCCTTGACCGCTTCAGATCTAGCTATCTGAGTGGCTCGTAAAGAAGCCTGGTTTAATAGGGCCTAATCACCAATGAGGCTCGGCGAGGTGTGCCGTGCAGCAATGGAGGAGGTCGCCGGAAATGCAACGCTAGCTTGCCCTCCCAGGCGTCCTTTGGGGGTCGGCGTGGGGTCACCTCACCGGCACTTTTCTGGCTTTCTCCTCAAGGCTCCAAGTGAAAGAGGTCTAGGCTGTACGTATCTTAATTTGAAGTGTTTATTATAACTGGAGAGAGTGCAACGTATGCGGTGGTAGTTCAGGTGGAATGGAATCTTTGCAGCTAACAACACTGACGCGTGCGCGCACCTTTAATCTCAAGATCTCTCTGTTTGTCACTTTGGTTGTGATCAAAATGGCTTGAGCTTTTGGCTTCAGCTTATTTTTGCACTATTCATAAATTTCGTCTTTTTCTGAACTTTTGGCTTTTTTTGAGTTTTTTTACCGGTTCTTTTTTTCCTCGTATTTGTTTGTATTATACGTAATGGGCTAACATGTTTTTTCTATTTTTAAATTTTTTTAAATTTAATTATGGTAAATAAGCCTCTGTCAGCTACAGTGCTTTTTTCAGCCAGCTACAGTGTTTTCAGCCATAAGCCACGGGCTTTTCAGCCATTTTGATCACAACCTTTGTCTTGATCGCATTTGCATGTAGTATTATAGTATCCATACTTTGTTGCAATTTTTTTCGAGGGTGTACGTCTAATATGAGCAGTGTTTCTATGTTTATTTTTCTTCAACAAGAGTAGTATTAATATTAAAGCACACGAAGAGATAAATAACATCTATCTATCATTTATCATGATTTAAAAATTATATTAAGAAAAACATAAAACACCTCTCGTCTAATATACTTTGCAAATAGGTTTTGTCTAAGCAACACTCGCTGGCTTCTTCAGAACGTCGGGAATGAAAAACACATAAATAGAAAAAAAAAATATATAGAAATTATATAGGAATGCTAGTGCAACCATACAGGAACACAAAACAAAAGAATAATTCAAAAGCGGTGATTGGATGCTTCACGAGAATTTTGCAGGATTTTAAGAAAAGACCATATATGTAAGATATAAAGAAATTTTTTATGAGGTCTAGCCTCACGTTAGAATTCTATCAAAATATCTATGGAGTTCGTGGGCTATATAGAAAAATTTTCTATAGGACTAATTCCTAAAAACTCCTACGATGCAAATGCCTGCATTGATGGGTTTGGTGGCATAAAAAACCTCCAGATGAATGATGAAACTGTTGTTTGCTCAATGGGTTTAGGGTTTATGCATCGTACACGAAGCCGGTAGTCACACTAATCACCACATAGTATACCGGAAGAGTAATTAGGAAGGAGAGTTTTTGTTTTTAATTATCATCTAAATTTGTAACCTTTGGATTAGAAATCAAGAGGCACCTTGTTTTTTAGGGAGAAATTTTTTTTCAAGGGAGAGAAGATAGAATTGAAAGGGAGAGAGGAGAATTCATGACCATTAGATCTTCAATCTAATGATCCTAAATCTGAATAATAGTTAGAAAGAAAATATGGATGATGTTTAACAAAACCCTTAGCAAACAGAGCAGGACGTCTTCGGCTGTTCAGCATGTACGATATGACCAGTATCCTATTTGGACTGGATTGTTACAGTTATCACGAACAGTGGCACCACAGCACTACGTAATATTTTAAGTGAGGCTTGATTAGTTTTCACGCATGCACTCCTGATGTCCATCCATGACGGCGTTTCCCTCATCTGGACATTCGTTCTGATCCAGAGCAGTAGCAATAGCAACTATCAAGTCGATCGAAGATATTCGCTTACCAAAAGGTGGAAGATAACAAAATTGGTGCTGTTCCCTTTTCTGCCTGGTCAGAGTGCAGCAGCCGGTATTTAATCTCAGTTTAGAGGAGGATTTGAAAGGGAGACAGGATGGGGTTATCGCTAATCAAATCATTAGTCAGTGGTTTCGCAGGTGCAAGATGAGTAGAACCAGCGTAGTAGTTACGCCTGTCCTTTCCGCAAGCAAGAAGTCGCTTAGGTTTGGAAGAGTTAAATTTTGCCCTGTTCTTTTTTTGGGTGTTGATGGCGTATGGTTATTGCCAATGATTTTTACTTCTAAAGCAAGCGCTTATCAAACAAACGGATGCTGATAAATTGCTTCGAAAAAAGTATTTATATAACGATAAACCGTTTTGAAAAGGATACCGATAAGCCGTTTCGAAAAAACGACGAAGAAGTTGTCTTGTTTATTTCTTTAGAGAAAACCATAAACCATAAACTAAAAAGAATAGAGATATTGACTATGCTTGGACTGTTCAAGAAATGGACCCAGAAGATCGGGCAGATAGCTCACCATGTTCCTCCATGCGCTTCTGTCTCCATGCCCACCATCTCGTCACTCACAAAAGCTGCACTATCACGTTCATTTTGGCTTCAGTTTCTGGTCGAAATGAACACATTGCCTCCTTAAATAATTGTTAGACCATGTGACTAAGTCTAGGATATTTTGGTGATGAATAATTGACAATGGTTATTTTGTTATGATGAATAATTGGTTATTTTGTTTAGCGTTGTTATGCGAGGTATGTTGCGTGTGTGCGAATTGATGTTGGTCAAGTTGGGACGACCTTATGCTGAAAAAATATTCTTTGGTTTTTGTATGTACAGGTTAAGCATGGAGGCGATCATAGTCGGTGATGAAGAGGACCGGGACTAGGATGGGGATATCCGAGGTTCAGACGGTTAAGGAGGTCACGACATGGTTGGGCTCATGCTTGGGGTGCATGGAGATCAGAGATGGATGAAACGTGTTGGAGCTACGGAGGTGCGGTCTGGAGGCTACGGCACGTGGTGGATGATGCGTGGAGAAGCTACGGGAGGTGCGGTCCTGGAGGCTTCGACACGTGATGAGTTGAAAAGTTTGAGTTGAAAAGTCGAAAGTATGAAAAACCCGTGTTAGGAAGGGTTTCAGATCCCTTAGTAATTAGTGGGCTAAAAGCCTAGTTGGGGTAAAAAGGTCTAAGCCTAGTTGAATGAGTTGTATTAGGGTTTTGAGTAGAGATTGAATAGGTGTGATAGAGGGTTGCATATATATATGTATATGTATGTATGTATGTATGTATGTATGTATGTATGGCCGTCGGCCGTGGTGATAGGTGGGACAGAAAAAAAATAGAAGAATAAAAGGCGGCATGAGATTGAGTAGGAAAAACAAGAAAAAAAATTGGATGCATACACAGTTTTCGAGATCTGATGGATACACATCTGTGCTGATGGGTTTATGTGTTGGCTTTGTTTGAAGTTACGTGCATGCATGAATATGAGTTTTCTGATGGATAATCAATCGTCTTGGCTAAAATCCACTGATTGAAGTGAGCGGCGGCCGAGTTCGTTGCTGGCGTGTTTTGGTGCGACGGCCGAGACTCTCTTGCTGTTGAGTTTTGGTCCGGCGGTCGTGTTGATCGAGCGAAAAAAAAAACTCGCGGCGTTGGAGTGAAAAGCATGCATTGCTGATGGATATGTAGGTGCTCGACCGTGAGTTTATGGTCAGGCGAGATATTGAGTTGCGGCAGTGAGGGAGAGCTTTTGAGGAAAGCAAAAAATTAATTGGCGCTTGCATACGTGATCTGGTCGGCAGAGACTTGAGGCGTACGTTTTGTTGACTCCTCGTCGTCGGTGACGGCGAGTCTTGGCTTTCTTCGTCTTCGGCCTAGGTTCCAGTAGCACTATGTCGGTCCCTTCGGTCAAGCACATCGTCACGGTTGCCTTGATTCTCGTCGCCCGTGACACTGTGAGCTTAATTATTTTTATTTGTTTTTGCAATCTTTTTGCTTTTGTGTTTTTACAGAATTAGCAGGTTAAAAAAAATCAGAAGACAACAGATTAGATAAAAAAAATTCTGCTGCAAATTACAATCATTCACCTCCTCTGATTGCCATCGACGATCCTACAATTTCGTTTTTTCTTTGTCTTTTTCTTCTTTCCTTTTTTTTGCATTGTCCTTAGATATATATAATAATGTTTTTATTTTTCTTTTTTTAATTGAATGATTTAGAAAAAGGTAATAAATGTTATAGTATAATTTTAGCAAAAAAATCAACAGTTGAAAGACAGAAGCCGCTAAGAAAATTCGGATTGAACACCATAATTAGTTTTTTCTGATCGAGGACATCGGGAACAATGCAAACTGTCGAAGTGCACAGAACAAACGGCACTATGAAATGATATCGATAGGTAGATTTTTTAGGTTGTGATTTATGGTTTAAAATATTGAATTCTAGTTGTTCGTGAAAGATAGTATGCAGAGGAAAATAGTTGTATATAATTTTGGCGGTACAGCTGAATTTAGTACACTTTTTACTATAATCTTCGTGTTAATCTCATCTTAAAAAACATACCGTTTAAAAACTAATTACTGTAGCATAAGTTATAAGCTATAAGTCATAAGTAGTAAAGAATTTAGCCATATTTTTTTATGTGAAACCCTATACTATCGCTGCTGACAAGTAAGTCGGTCTAATAATCCATTTATTCTCGATGGTCCAAAACGGTTCTTCCTGGTTAAAAATAGCTGGAGCATGAAACCTAGTCCACCGAGGCCGATCGATGTGGCTGTTGTGTGGGCCAGCTGCTTGTAATTCTAGCCCATTCTGGCCTGCTACGGCTTACTTTCTCATTATGCTGGATCACATTGTGGGTCGGGCTTTTCCCTAAAAAAAGAGAAAGAAAAGAAACGAACATGACTGAGAGCATCTCCAACAAATCTTCTATAATGCTCATATCCCTTATATTTTAGAAGAAGAGATAAAAAAAGCTCCAACAGCTCTTCTAAATAAAACTCAAAAATATAGAAGACTTCATCCCTGATTTTTCGTCCCCCAAATATGGAGGACGCATGCCATCCCCAAAAGCCTTCAACGGTTTTGTCCCGCGCTACATGGGAGATGCCCAACACTACTGTCGCCGCCCGATGCTATCCGCACCCCGCCGCCTCGGCTTCTCCGTCCGGCTCCCTCGCGCCCGCGCCGTCCGCCGCCCTCGCGCCCATGCAGTCCGCCGCCCGAGCGCCGGCTCCCCTGTTCACACCGCCGCCTCGATTCGCATATCCTCCACTGCTGCCGCCTTCCCGAGCATACGCCGCGATGCCACGACAGCCTCCACCGCCGCCGCCACCCCAAGCATCCTCTGCGGCGTCCCGGTCCCCATTGCCGCCGGTACCCCGAGCCACCACTCCCGTTGGCCGCGTCGGCCCTGCAAGAGTGGGTCTTCCACTGCCACGGGCTGTCCAAGCTCCTGCCTCCGGATGCGCACAAGGGTCGCCACACGCCATCGCCCCCAAGCCGCTGCCACACTCATAGCCGATGACCCGCGAAGACGCCCACACTCCAGCTCCTGGGCACTCTGGCGGCGAAGAATCGACCACGGAGTTAGCTGCAAGTCAGGAGGATTTCCTCCATCAGTACACCTTTGGTGAAGGTAAATTTCTTGATGAAAGATGTGGCAAGAATATTTAGTGGGTATTTTTATTTGAGCAAAAGATCATTATTAAGTCTAAACTACATATTAAAATGTCATGAACAGATTGTTACCCTAACTTTTGATACATTACCTGTTTCATATATTCCATACTACCAAGATTAGTATATACTTCTTTCTAAAGGAAAATTATTGAGAAATTGCAATATATATACTAGTTGATAAACAATATTATACTCATTTGGTTCATAAGCAGTATTATACTCCATGTAATTCTTTCTGTTGTGTTGGTTATTCCTTTCTGAAGAATAATGTTATATTATACATGAAGAATAATGTATACTCTTGAGTTGCCTTGGCAGTTGTATTTCAGCAGTAATTTAGAGGAATCAAAGAACATATGTTGCAGTAGTAATTTAGAACTCTTATCACAAAGTTTTAGGCTGAATGAGAAGTCTCACATACATGCACTTCAATAAAAGAAAATAACAGTATATATGGCAAACCAATTGCAAATATAGTCTTGAATTAACTAGCAACCATAATTGTGTTTAAGTATTCTCACACCATGTTGCTCAGAAAGCTTGAATAGTTGAACTAACCTTATATTATGCCCGGTTCCTCCTCCACCGCCACTCCCCGTGGCCGAGCCGCTGCCGCCGCCCGTCTTCCCGCGGCGCTTGAGCAGGTCTGTCCGTTTGCATGTGTACAGCCAACAAAATAAAGGCCAAGGTGACCGACTTTGATATGGTTTCCGGCCGCCATGCTTATTACGGACTCCGTAAAGAAAATGAAACGCCGCCATGCTTGTTACGGACTCCGTAAAGAAAACGAAACGTGATGACTAGAAAAAGGAAATCTCGTCCTCGCCGCTGCTCTCCGGGCAACTAGATAAATCTCAATCTTTGCAATGCTTGCCGCTACATGTCTCTGATGGCTAGACGTTCAACCTCGCCGCTGCTCTCCGGGAAAAGTCATTCTGTTTTTTCGTTTTTTTTCGGGAGGAAGGGACAAGGAGGAGATGAGAAGATTGGTTGGTAGTTTTTGTGGACTCAGATTTTAATTTAGGGGATCATATTTAGGGAACTTGTTGGAGGTTACATATTTTTAGTCTTCTATATTCTAGATTGTGTCATCTAAAAAGTGATTTAGGGGATGAGATTTAGAGGATATTGTTGGAGATACTCTGACCGTCACATTTTTCTTAACGAAAGTTGGCCGGAGGGCTGCCTGCTGATTCATCAAGTTGGCATGAAAGCTGTTTATCGTGTTGCCAAACTAGAGATCACACTTATTTTCCGGAAAATAAGATGGGGCCGGGAACAACGTTCGCATCAACACAGTAGTATTAGTAAATCAAGGACGGAGCGTTACCTCGATGTTTGGTAGACGTCTCGCTCGCCAGATTCGATCCGAGGAGATCGAGCCTCATGCGCCTGGTCGAAAAAGATTATACACATATGTATTCGGTGGGAAAACGTGTATTTACACTGTGTAAGGCTTTGGTGCCAAGCTTGGTGTATCAACTAAAATTTTCAGCTTGTATAGACGACGCTCGTATGTCCCTGTAAGTATGGACGGTGTGAGTTTGTGTGTGTGTGTTACATATGCGTCTAATCTTGTACTTGGAAAAGAAAAGTGATATTAGGAAATACTCCTTTTCGGCTAGTACGAGAGAATGATTCAGTGGCTACTAGTAATTGCCCTGTCCCTGCTTTCGGTGATCCATTCCTTCCAGTACCAAGTACCACAGTTACCACACGTTTCTGTGCGCAAGTACTCTTAATTTATCGACCCCTCTACCTTTCAGCGCGCGGCGCACACCGTCCTCGTGCAAAACGCAAACCGACGACGCCACGCCACCATTTTTGGCTGGCTGGATGGCACACACAAGTTTTGACGTACGCCGGCACGAGGCAGGTCAATATCAATTGGACCTGAACTCTCGAAGACTGCTACAGTTCCGTCATGTTGAGGCGCTGCGCGGAGCCTCGAAGATTCTTGGGCTGATGATACCGTGTTCCCTGGCGCTGAATCCACAGATGGCGGTTTCTCGCCGTTCGGTTTGATCATCCCGGCGCCCACAGAACTGCATCTGCATGCGCGGCGGCGCCGGCGGCCATTGACGCGGTTACTTCCTGCAGATCCCATGGCACCTACGCACTGTTCATACACATGGGGTTTTTTTTTTTTGATAGACATACACATGGGGTTTGGATACACACCCATGGGATACTGGATACAGGCACCCGTAGTAGTGCAGCCCTTCGCGCAGACTTGGCAATCTTTGGCTTGTACTGTACCTGGTAAGCGGCCTACTTGCAGTAGCCTAGTTCAAATTACGTACGGACTAGTTGTTTCGGATTCTTTTCGTGTGTAATCGGTGGGCCACAAGTTGGGCTCGGGCACCACTTTTCTTTGTATGGGCACCTGAAACGAACATCAACCAAGTCCTGTCTTTGGCATTTTGTCCTTTTGGTGCTACTTGTGAGTCGAAACATTCACGGTAAGAATCTTTTGTGTCCTGTAGGAATACCCAGTTAAGACCCGAGAACCCATATTTTGACGCTTATTTCTGTGTGGAACGACGACGGCGACACCCCTCGAGCATCCGCTCCTCACGTAATTAACGGTAAAAATGTACTCCAAGCGCGTACGTCATGCAAGGTGACGCCAAGCGCGTACGTCATGTAAGGTGGCGAAAATGCCGGCTGCTACGGTGTGTCCTTCCTGCCATCAACGTGCAGGAGGCAGCTAGCCGGCTGCTACGGTGTGTGTCCTGCCTGCCATCAACGTGCAGGAGGCGGCTAGCCGGCTGCTACGGTGTGTCGGAATCGTCGAGGTGTGGCCGGCGACAGAGGCGCCCGCAAGTGCATGCACGCGGTGCGCGGCGTGATGCGCGAGGTGGAAACCAGGGGCGGGGAGCCGAGCCAGAGGCGAACGTGTCGGCTCGTAGCGTGGGAAACGGACGTTTATGTAACGTCTCTATTTTTGGTAACGATGGTAATTCTCGTAACTGTTCACCGTTTAGTTACAAAGTACTATATATGAATGAGCATCATTTTAATATATACTTACAACCAAAAAAAATCAAACCTTATTATAAAAGTACAACTTCACAGCTAGGTTTGGACACAGCGGACGTATAAGCCCAAAGTTATCTTACAACACAAAAGAAATTCCGACAGACGTACTTGAGCGAGGTTAATATCTAAAACCATTGGTCGTCGACGAAGTACGGCTCTTTCAGATCTTCATCGTCCTATTGATCTTCTGTTTATTGTTTAGTAAATAATGATTACAACTATACCCAGCAAATCACAATGGTAAAATTCTACTTTATTTATTTACACGGATTGCAAATAGATGGGAATATACTTGTTTTATTAATGAGGGTATAAATGCAATTTTATTTGTAAACATTTTCAAAGAAGAAAATATAAAACAAAAACTTATCATGATTAGGGGGCTTCAATATTTGATTACTCAGTTTACTAGGATTAAAACATAAAGAAATCTACTAATGCCTTGCTAGTGGAATCACCCATTAAACCAGCTTCATTTACTGGAAGCACGACGTATTCGTATGTCATTTATTTCACTTTATAGAGTTGTACAGCTTTACCCACAAGATTTATCAAACTCCCAATGTCATGCAATAGACATGCTTCAGCTAGCGTGCGACTGAGTTGATAAAATAAGGCTTTTCACTGCTCAATTCTTTATGTAGCCTCTACCCGGTAGATTACCACCTAGACCCAGGTATCTACTCACCAGCTCACAACACTTCCGCCCGTTCTGAGTGGAACCTACTGTTGTTAGGTATGGTTTTACCATTCCCACACTAACGCCCCTTCATCTTCACTCCTACCTCCTGTAGAGATTCAATCGAGTTGATCAGTTACTAAACTAGGGTTGACAAGTCAACACCTGTGGTTGAGCGATCACTGTTCCTTTACTCAACATATGGTTCCAGTCCTTACTTTTCACCACGATGCTGCCATCCACACCCAGATCCTCAGTGCTCTACGGTACTGCCACCCGTCTACTCAAGCCTTCTCCCTAGGGTAAGGTCGTGGGCTTCAACCATCGGCTTTTCACGATGCCTCCTTACCCTAAAACAATTTAAATAAATCTAACGGCAAAATACCAAGTCACTTAGTAGTACAAAGTCTTGAGTGAACCACTCTACAATTATTAATACAATAATTAAATATTACTAAGATTGTCAAGGTGAACATGGCCTTAAATTAAAATGGTATTTTTCGGTGGTAGGACATAACTAATTTACATGTCACTCTAAACATTCATTTTAATTAAATAAAATTGTGTAAGTAACACTAATGCAAATACTGTAATTAAATAATTTAAATTTCATGGGATTCAATATGGTCAAAAACTTGTAACTTGCCTTGTTGCTCTATGAACTTAGATGTCTCGTACATTTCGATGCTTGGATCTGGTCCTTGCATAGTCACATCAGAATACTCGGGAGCTAACGCAATCACATAAAATAGCACGAGTCCACGCTTGAAACTAATCAAGTTAGGAAAATGAATAAAATAAAAAGGAGTAAAATGCAATAAAAATCAAATAAAGTGGGTTTGGATTTTATTGAAGCTTGGATTGGTGAAATGGGGGGGGGGGGTCAAAAATGGATTCATGGTGTCGAAATGAACAAAATGGTGGTATTTTTGGAAATTAGGGTTCGGATGAATAGTATCTGCTACAATAATGAATAGTACTGGGCCAGCCCGATTCAAACAGTGTGCATGCGGGATTTATTTTCAAACGGCCAGGTGGCCAGCCGATTCGGCCCAGTCGCGTGGCCAAGATGGCCCAGCTATGCGTCCGCATAGCCAGTTGATGGATGGCGCACGGACGACCAAGATGAAGCCATGTCGCCGTCTCCTTCTACCTCCGGTTTCCTCTCTCTCTCTCCAGCGAAAACAGAGGCATGGCCTCCATGGCGAATCACGCGCCGGTAGAGACTTTCGGTGAATTCCTCCAATATGAACGGGCTCTTGAGGCTTGGAGATTCCATTTTTGGGGTTTAGGAGGTGAGGAAAAAGGTGACGATGGCCGGTGGCAAGACAGAAGCTCTTGGCTTCTACTATGGTTCAAAGCTACTTAGGTGGGTTTTCGGTGAGAATAAGGGTGTTTTGACCATCCGCAGGGGATAAGAAACATCAGAGTGGTGACAGTTTAGGATGAGGGATTCTTAGATGGGCTATCCATGGCAAGGTGTCATGGCTGAAGGAAGCTCATGGTGCAAGGCTCTACGGAACTGCTCTCGTTCTAGTGAGTTCACCAGTGTGTTTGGGATGCAGAGGTGGTGTTGTGGGTGAATGCAATTGAGTTTTAGTCAAAGGAGGAAGAAGTTTGTGTCTATGGCTCATCGGGCTCAGGGGAGATCGGTGAGGGAGGTGTGGTGTGAGTTCAATTGGGTCGTTTTGTTGTGAGATTGAGAGTGGTGTGAGGTCCTCTGTGAAGGCGATTGGAATTTGAGACCATGGAGAGGCGGTGGGAGTAGTGGGGCGGTTTCAGGCGTCGCTTATGCGTGAAGGGGAGAGACGGTGTCTCTGCCAGGGAAGTGGGAGCGCTGGTGAGGTGGCATACGATTCCTGCAAGGGTTGGCAAGAGATGACGGCAACTGGTACGGGAGGGTGCGCGTCGGTCGGGGATGGTAGTGAGCTGTGGCGGAGCGAGTCAACCGGGCGCGTTGCGTGAGGGAGGGAGTGAGGTTAGTAGAGAGGGGTGAGCCACTGGAGGGTGGGTACAGCACGTCGTGTGTAGTGTACCAGTGTGTTGCGTTGGGTTAAGATGAATGCATCCAGACATGGAGAGTTCCATACTTGCTACCACTTGCATGCGCACCAGCTCACCGCGGGCGATGGAACTTGCAGGACGGCCCGAGGTTTTGGTTCACCGAAACACAAACCAATTAGGCACAGGGCCCGGCTTGCATGCTTCAACGGAAAGCTATATATACCCTCAAAACGCTCAGGGTTCGCAGGACATCACCACAACTCCACAACCTCGTACCATCACAGACACACGAGTCCAAAACAGGTCAAGTACTCGAGTGACATCAACTCCTCACTGCTTCCTCGGCTTTACGTGCCATGGAGACGGCGCTGGTCGGCAACCCCGCGAACGGCACGGTGAAGCCGGCGTGCAACTCCGTCGGGGCGCTGCCGTTGGCCAACTCCCACGCCGTCATCCAGCCGCCGACGGCGAGCGTGGCCCCGGCGGGCACCACGCTTGGCAGGCACCTCGCGCGCCGGCTCGTGCAGATCGGCGCCACCGACGTGTTCGCCGTCCCGGGGGACTTCAACCTCACGCTGCTCGACTACCTCATCGCCGAGCCGGGGCTCACCCTCGTCGGCTGCTGCAACGAGCTCAACGCCGGGTACGCGGCCGACGGCTACGCGCGCTCCCGCGCCGTCGGCGCGTGCGCCGTCACGTTCACCGTCGGCGGCCTCAGCGTGCTCAACGCCATCGCCGGCGCTTACAGCGAGAACCTTCCCGTGATCTGCATCGTCGGCGGGCCCAACTCCAACGACTACGGCACCAACCGCATCCTGCACCACACCATCGGCCTCGCGGACTTCTCCCAGGAGCTCCGGTGCTTCCAGGCCATCACTTGTTACCAGGTGCCCACACCGACCCTGTCTTTTCTGGGCTGGGTGCCTTCCGTCGAACACCTCTGTTTGAACTCTGGACCGCGTCTTAAACAGAGTATTTTACATGCACGCAGGCCGTCGTGAACAACCTCGATGACGCGCACGAGCAGATCGACACGGCCATCGCGACAGCGCTACGGGAGAGCAAGCCCGTGTACATCAGCGTTAGTTGCAACCTGGCTGGCCTCTCTCATCCGACGTTTAACCGCGAACCAGTGCCCTTGTTTATCTCTCCAAGGTACTGAATTAATCGCATGCATGTACTGTTCCTCGTTAATTCTTGCTCCGATGACTTCTTGGTTTCAGTTTGTTCACCTTTGTTATTCGGTCCATCAGATTGAGCAACCAGGCGAACTTGGAGTACGCCGTCGAGGCCGCGGCCGACTTCCTGAACAAGGCGGTCAAGCCGGTCATGGTCGGCGGTCCAAAGATCAGGGTGGCCAAGGCCAAGAAGTCCTTCGCTCGCATCGCGGACGCGAGCGGGTACCCCTTCGCCGTGATGCCGTCCGCCAAGGGCCTCGTGCCGGAGCACCACCCTCGGTTCATCGGCACGTACTGGGGCGCCGTGAGCACCTCTTTCTGCGCCGAGATCGTCGAGTCGGCTGACGCGTACGTCTTCGCCGGCCCCATCTTCAACGACTACAGTTCCGTCGGGTACTCCCTGCTGCTCAAGAGGGAGAAGGCCGTCATCGTGCAGCCCGACCGCGTCGTGGTCGGCAACGGGCCGGCGTTCGGGTGCATCCTCATGGACGAGTTCCTCCGCGCGCTCGCCAAGCGGCTCAAGTGCAACACGACGGCGTACGACAACTACCGCCGGATCTTCATCCCCGACCGGGAGCCGCTCAACGGCAAGCCCAACGAGCCCCTCAGGGTGAACATCCTCTTCAAGCACATCAAGGACATGCTGTCCGGTGAGACCGCGGTCATCGCCGAGACCGGCGACTCATGGTTCAACTGCCAGAAGCTCAAGCTCCCTGAGGGCTGTGGGTAAGCATCAAGCACCGATCATTTTCTCATCCAAGTTCCATTTTCGTGCAACCTACTTATTAAAATTCAGTAACAAGGGTGGTGACTTTGAACAGGTACGAGTTCCAAATGCAATACGGTTCGATCGGGTGGTCGGTCGGCGCGACGCTCGGGTACGCCCAGGCGGCGAAGGACAAGCGTGTGATCGCGTGCATCGGCGACGGAAGCTTTCAGGTCCATCCTTGGCCGCACAACCGCAGCCATCTGCGAGTGGTGCTGCTCTGTATCTTGTCAAAGTGTTGCGCTTGTGCTCATGGTACGATCGACGTGTGACAGATGACGGCGCAAGAAGTGTCGACGATGCTGCGGTGCGGGCAGAACAGCATCATCTTCCTCATCAACAACGGCGGGTACACCATCGAGGTGGAGATCCACGACGGCCCGTACAACGTCATCAAGAACTGGGACTACACGGGCCTGGTCGACGCCATCCACAACTCTGACGGCTGCTGCTGGACCAAGAAGGTAGGGTTCAAAGACTAGCTACTGAATTCAGCTACATGCCAACGGTCCATTGGGTTGCTCGACTGCGACAGCTCAAATCTTCGCCGTTGTTTTTCTGCAGGTCCGGACTCAGGAGGAGCTGAAAGAGGCGATCGCGACAGCGACGGGCCCCAAGAGAGACTGCCTCTGCTTCATCGAGGTGATCGTGCACAAGGACGACACGAGCAAGGAGCTTCTCGAGTGGGGCTCCAGGGTCTCGGCTGCGAACAGCAGGCCACCGAATCCCCAGTGATGTGGCCTCTCCTGTGATTCTGCAGTGGCGCCTTGAGCAGTTGGTTCTGCGAATGTCCGAGTTATTGTTATCATTGGTTACTACGTTTGCATCCGGTCAGGTTTAGGCAAGAGGAGTACGTTTGCATCCGAGTTATTGTTATCTGTTGGTTAAAACGTTTACAAGTCGATGGGGTTGCCTGTCCTATAATAATGTTTGTAATTCGGTTACTTGGAATTGAGCCGTGTCGTAAACTCGTAATGCATTGCCAAATCAATAACATGGAACAAAAAGACATCACCTGACCTGAGCACTGTACATGTTTCATGTGTGTTGTGGAATAATTTTTTTAGGGTATAAAGAAGACGTACATAATCCACACACACCACACTCATATCGTGCATATATACACACGTACGTATTTTAATCAGAGATCTTATAATCTCCGGAGCACGAAAAGGCCATCGGGTCTCTAAAGGTGCACGAGGAAAACCTCAAGGGACGTGAGACATGCATGGAAGAGCAGGTTTTCATGGCAAGAGAAGGTGGCTCGTCATGAGGACAAAGGTGTGGCCGCGGTCGAGGACGCAGAGAAGATGGATGTAGAGATAAAAGCAAGGTGCGTTGCTTCGATTGTGAAGAGTTTGGACATTACTCGTATGAGTGTCATGCGAAAGAGGAGAAGAAGAAAGCACTTCTGTGTGAAGTGCGAAGCGATGACGAACCAGCTCTTATATGAAGACTTGTGGAGTAGGACGTGTCAAGATTAGGGGGGAAATTGTTGGCTATAATCTTGACATGTAAGTAGTTCAGCGGTGTGTGTTCGAGTGCTCATGGTCGTAATCGAGTACTCGTGATCGTAAACGAGTATCCAGCACTCGTGGTTGTGTGTGTCGTCGTAGGTGCTAGTACTCGTAGTCGTGTGTGTGGTCGTAAGTGGCTGTGGTCAAAAGTCGTATGTCCGAGTACTCGTGTCTAGTACTCGTCTGTAGCTAGTCGGAGTCAAGTGGTCGTGTTTGAGTCTGTAGCGGTCGGAGTTGAGCGTATGATCGTAAGACTCTGTGTGGTCGTAAGGCTGTGTTTAGTGGTCGTAGTCAGAGAAGCAGTCGACCGAGTGACGGTTATAGTAGCGGTTGCAGCCTGAGTCAATAAGTAGTTAAGAGGACCGAGTCATGCAGATTGTGGAGGAACTTCAGGAGTTAAGCGCATGATCGTAGGTAGTGGGTGAGTGGTCTGTATGAGCAACCGGTTGTTTCTATTTAAAGCGTCTCAATCGAATATAATAACCAAGCCATTTGTAGTAGTCATTTGTCTCCTAAGAACTCGTATTTGTTTCTAGAGGAATAGAAAATACAAGAGAGAGCGAGTGAGATCTCCAGTAGTGCTCTGTGATTGGCTTGTGATTAGCAGAGGGAGACCACGCCTGGGCATCAGGCGCTCGATTTTGGTGGCCTGGGCCTGGGAGCTCTCCAGGTCAGCAACCAACCAGCTTACGGCTGGCTCCCGGTAGCATCCCAGCCAGGCAGCTCAGACCCAGGACGTGAATCAAACACGCCCTAAACCTACGGCAGCAACGAGCATGCACCGTTCTTTTCAGGCCTGAGGGAAGTAACGAATACCGATACACAACCCGGCCAAGAATGTCGAATTTTTGGTACGGATAATCCGTTTTTTATTCGTAAATACATAAATATACCCGCGAGAAATTTTTTTACAAAAATAGTCTCCAGTCGCCCCCCCATTGGGCGATTTCTGCCTTTCGCCCAACCGGGAGGCGACATTTAGGGAATATGTAAACCGTTGGGCGACTTATGAAGTCGCTGTATGGTTGAGCGACTGCAATTGCAGTCGCTGTACGGTTGAGCGACTGCAATTGCAGTCGCCCAACGGTAGGGCGACAGGGGTGGATATTCCACCGACCGCCCACTACCCCTACCACTTTTCCCTCATTCTGCCCAGAGAGCCAGAGAGAAGAAACGAGAGAAGAAGAAAAGAGGAGGAAGGGGAAGAAAAGAAGGGGAGAAGAGAGGGAGGAGGGGAAGAAAAGGAGGGGAGGGGAGAAGAGAAGGAGAGGAGAACAGGGTTGAAGGAGGAGGTGAGGGAGGAAGAAGGAGTCCAAGCTATTCCATCGATTTGGATCCAGGTATTTTTGTTAATTATGTTGTATTTACACTATTATTTAGATGAAATATTGGTGTTAGTAAAAATTGTAGATGTAGTATACATTTTGTAGTATGGAATATTTTGTAGTCTAGAAATTTTACTACCCTTTTTAGTATAGAAAGTTTAGTTTAGTGTTGTACGATGTTATTTAACATGTCGTAAATTTTAATCATGCATGTAGGGCTACATCATTAATGGCCACTACTACATTGAGAGTGTATTATGGTGCTGGAATTATTCGTGAAGGTCCGAATGGTGTGGATTTGAGCGATTTTTCGCAAGTCACTCTCGTACTTCCGGATGACGAGAATGCTGGAATGACAGATGTGCAGCATTGGCTGACCCAGAGTTTTTCATTGGACCCCGAGGTGTGCAGCGTCTTTGTGCAAGGGCTTTGGAGCCGGTCTCCCACTGACATCAGATGGGAGTTGAAGACATTGGTGCGCTCTGCTTCGTGGAAGGGCTTTGTGCAAGGGTGCCGGCGTCGTGGATACGAGTGTGTCCTGCTTGTGCAACCGTGCTCACTACAAGCAGCTGCGCAAGCTCGTGCGTCCGCCTATGCATCGGGAGGTGCTAGCAGCTCGGGCGGGCCGCACGTTGGTGGAGCTGATGAAGTTGCTCGTGATGAAGGCAATGCGGTACATGGAGGAGAGTTACGGCCGTCAAGCTATAGAGAGGGAACTGGGCAAGCCGATGCGGTACATGGAGGTGAGTTACAGCTGTCAAGCTATAGAGAGGGAACTGGGCAAGCTGATGAAGGAGAGCATAATGAGTATATCGTGCAGCAGATGGAATCTGATGACCAGAGGGCATGGGATGAAGAGCAAGCTGTAGAGGACGACGAGGAGGACCGTTCCGATGATGAAGAAGTTCCTATCCCCCAGGAATGGAACCGGTTTAATGCGGAGGGTGTTTCCGCACATGATGAGCATGAATCACCATGGGAGTATCATGAGACAGAGCTTCAGGTGCATGCTATGTTTGCTGACAAGGAAGCGCTGCAGGATGCCATCAAGCTTTGGGCCCTTTCAATGCAACGGACATTTCGTGTCGTCAAATCAAGCCAGGAGCAGTACACTGTGAAGTGCGATCAGGCTGGTTGTCCTTGGAGGGTGCACGTACGTAGACCCAAGTATGAGACTCACTGGATTGTGTCCAAGGTGGAGCCGCACTCCTGCATTCGAAACACTGTCCTAGCGAGGCATCGTAACCTCACGTCCGGATTTATAGCCAATTTGATGTATGGGGAGATAGTGGAGAAGAAAGATGTTGCAGCCACATATATTGTGGTAGCTATTGAGAATAAATTCAAGTATAAGATTAGCTACACGAAGGCGTGGCGTGCCAAGCAAAAGGCGTTGGAAAAACGTTTTGGCACTTTCGAGGCGACGTACGACAACCTTCCTCGTATGCTTAAGGTGTTGCAACAAAGGAACCCGGGCACGTACATCGCCGTGCACGAGAAGCCGTCCATAAGTCCACCGGGATTTGCAGTGTTGCAGAGAGCATTGTTTGCATTTGGTGCAAGCATTGAAGCATTCAAGAACGTGCTGCCAGTGATCTCTGTAGATGGGACCTTCTTGACAGGCAAATACAAAGGGCAGCTCCTGACGGCCATAGGCGTTGACGGTAACAATCAAATATTGCCGCTGGCTATTGCATTTGTGGAGAGTGAGAATTATGAGAGCTGGCTGTGGTTTCTCAGACATGTGAAGGCTGGAGTTGTAGGCACCCGTCCTGGTGTGTGCGTAATTCATGATCGCCACGCCGGTATTATAAAGGCGATACGAAAACTTCAAGAAGACCCTGAGGAGATCTTTTTTTGGCCGGACATGAGGAACCGGTGGTGCAGTCGTCACTTAGGGGCAAACTTTTTAAAGCAATTCCCGAAACAATCTTTGATGAAGCTATTCAAGAGGCTGGCTAGGCAGAACCAGCAGAGAAAATTTGATGCTTTATGGGGGTTGTTGGATGAGCACACCAGGAAGAACGTCGACGAGAGGAGCAAGGGGCCGGTCACTCCTGGGGCGGCCCAACCGCAATGCTCGCCAGCAATCGATGAGTCTAGCCCAAGTGGTCCAAGAAGGAGGAGCGCGCGAAACATCAAGTGCTTCTCGCAGTGGATCGAGGGGGAACCATTGGAGAAGTGGTCGCTGTTGCACGACACGGATGGCGCAAGGTACGGAATAATGACAACTAACCTTGCCGAGGTGTACAATTAGGTTCTCAGGGGTCTCCGTTCTCAGCCCCTTGTCGCCATCGTGGAAGATGTTTTTCACAGCACAATCCGCTACTTCAGGGAGAGGCACGCGAGTGCCGCACTTCATGCGGCCAATCTCGGAGCCCTGTATTCGTCAAGAATTACTGCGTACATGGAGACGAAGGCACAGAAGGGTCAATTGCACACAGTGCATGTCATGGGCAACAAGGAGCATCGTTTCGAGGTGATACTCCGCGACAGAGCCGAATTTGGGACATCTCATTTACTTATTACTCACGAGGTATGCCTTGGAGATCATGCAAACGAACCTAGCTGCACATGCAACAAGCTTAAGTTGTTACACAGGCCATGCTCTCATGTCCTCGCTGCATGCGGAACCGTGGGCATGGATCCTTCCAACTTCATGTCCGAATACTTTTTCAAGGAGAGAATACTGCATGCTTGGTGTGGGGAGCTCCGGGGGTTCAGGGCAGTGGGAAACTTCGCCACTTTGGACATTTCAGCGAGGACCTGGGTTCCGGATATTAACATGCTGAAGGGTGGGAAGGGTTGGCGACAGAGCCGACGTATTAGAAATGACATGGACGAATCACAAGCTGGAATATCTGGTGCACGTTGTGGGCGATGCGGTCAGGAGGGGCACACAGCTAGACGATGCAATGCATGTCCGGATCAGTAGTTGGTGTTGTAATGCATACTAAATTTCATGTACCATTTGTAAACCTTGTATGTTACATCCCTTTTCTGTAATGCACTTATTTCGTGGAACGTACTGTTTCCCTTTTCAGTATTGCATTTTGTGTGGCTTGTGATAACAACTCCACGTAGATAACAACCAATCCATCACATGCTTAACAACGTTGCACATTACATCGTTATGGAAAGAGGCCACAGAATATGAAGGTCACAGAAAGTAGTACACCCAACACATCAACACAACCGTCCTACCGCCACAGCATCAACACATCAACAAATACATGAACTAAAATACGACACAACCATAACCCTCGTGACCTACATGCCAAACGAGCCTCGTGGCACCCACATGGAGAATTGCTGAGGGGGCCGCCTCGGACGTGGCTGGCCGTCGTGGTAATGGCATGCACATATGCAGCTCGGGTTCGCGCAGCAACATGTGGGATCATAAGAGCTTCCTATATTCACGACCTCCTCGTTGCCCCTCTCGCGTTGCATCTGTTCGCGGAGGTCATTGTTCTCCTCAGTGAGACTCTCCATTCGGTACTCCAAGTCCCATATTCGAGCCCATAATGTATCCACATAACGATCAACATATCGTTCATGAGGAGGGTCGATCCAGCGGGAGAAGTCGCATTTTGCCATCTGCAAAAAAAGGACGGTAAACTTCGAAGGTCCAAAAGCAATAAAAAATGTAATATTACTAATTTGTACCCCGGAGCGTGAGCATCGGAAGAAACATCGCCCGCCATCGTTCGGGGAATCCAAGATCTGGAGGACCGCGTACTCATTGTGTCTGCATTTCGGCCACGCTGGTTGAGCACGCCGGCTTGGTATCAATCGGTACTGTGGACCGAACATCTCCCTCATTTCTAAGGGAATGTCTTCCTTCGGTGACCCAAATCCCACTGGCCCCTCGGCTTCCGACATAGTATGTTTCACCATGAAAGAGAGGGTACTTCTTTGTTCGATTTACAATGTCACGGGACCCCAACCGTGCTACTTATAGCAAAACGGGGCACCTTCATGCAGTGACCACAAAAAAAAGATGACAGTTCTGCGTACATACTTGACAAAAGGGGCTAGCTTTGCACTGAGATGTGACAATAGAGGCCAGCTTTGCACAGAGACGTGAAAAAAGGGCAGCTTTGCTCAGTGAGATGTCAATAGAGTGCAGCTTTGCTCAGGGACATGACAACACGGCCCAGCTTTGCTCAGTGACATGACAAAGAGGTCAGCTTTTGCTCAGTGAGATGACAAAACAGGGCAGCTTTGCTCAGTGACATGACAAAAGAGGTCAGCTTTTGCTCATTGACATGACAAAACGGGGCAGCTTTGCTCAGTGAGATGACAAAATATGCCAGCTTTGCGCAGTGAAAAGCCTTCATAGCAACTGTTTCCTGCAAACGACTGAAAAGGCTACGTTGTACCACATACATTAGATGGTCCAAGCTATGAATTTATTACGAGACTATAGGCTCTGAAAAGCCTTCATAGGGACATTTATTGCTACACTGGAATCCTAAAAAAACGAAAAGATTCCCATGTCGTCCTCTCCATGGACTATGCCCACTGCACCAGATAACCTGCCTACATAAAGGCCTCCCTCCTATGTCTCCCATACCACATCTCCTCCTCAAGGCATCACAATACTACTACACAACAATGTCTTCCTGGAGGTCCGACCCATTTGGAGTGCCGGAGTGGCATGAGCGCCCGAAGTGCCATTGCGGCTTTAGGACGATGTTGTGCGTCTGGACGGATCCAGTACAACGAGCCAACTACGGCCGCAGGTTCTTCAAGAGTCCAGACCTAGATGACGACTTCGTGGTAACGACGACAACTAAATCCTTTGTTTCGCGTTATCGTTTTTCAACTTGATCCATGACATCTACCACGCCACACATAGCCTTGCAAGTTCATCGAATGGGTGGATCGGGTGCCGCCGGCATGGCCAGGGAACCGGCCAAAGGAGGTGGAAAACAAAGGACAATACTTTGTCAAGATGACTCAAGCTCGCGAGGTGGAACGACAGATGCGGTTTGAGCAAGAGCGCCGCGTGAGGGTGGACCAAATCCGTCTGAAGGGCAAGGAGGTTGAGCTGCAAAGGCGGCGGGAGCAGCTAAGTCTGCGTGAAGCAGCCATGAAGCGTCAGGAGGAAGAGCTTGAAGCTCGTGAGGCAGCTCTCAAGTCCAAGAGTGACAGGAAGAAGGATGCAGCGGAGCCATCTTCAAGGCGCGAGAAAAAGGGGAAACAACCACGCTACACCCAGTAGACAAAATGTGGTGAGGAAGGCAAAGTGGCCCCCGTCCACACAGTAGGTGGTACGAGCAGTTGGGTGGGTTAGTCGCATATCATGCTATATATTATGCATGTAATAAAAATATACGCGGCATGTTACTCCCAACTGTATTATGAAGTTTATTTCTATTCACATAAGGTTATTATCTCGTGTGTTCGCGATCAATGATTCAGATAGCAAGTCATTTAACAATATTAACATACCAGTTCTCTTCGTACACTAATTCTTAGTAACATAAAAATATCACTTGCCAATGTATATATCAAACGTTCTACAGTCAATTGTTCTTAAAAAAAATTTCTCAAATTTTTTAATGCACCTACAACATACAATAAACATAAACTTTTATTACAACTATACCATATTTTTTTTCCAGTTTAAAACTACAAAATTGACAAAACTCTAAAAATCACAGGGATTGAGTAAAGTCGCCCCTCCATTGGGCGACTGCGCTTATCAGTCGCCCATCCATTGGGCGACTGCCATGCAGTCGCCTAATAGGAAAGCGACTACTTGCAGTCGCTCGAACAACCAGCGACAGATATTTTGTCGCCTCCCGATTGGGCGAAAGGCAGAAGTCGCCCAATGGGGGGGGGGCGACTGGAGACTATTTTTGTAAAAAAATTTCTCGCGGGTATATTTATGTATTTACGAATAAAAAACGGATTATCCGTACAAAAAATTCCAAGAATGCCACGTCCGTGGTCATCAACTCGTCACTCATCACCGACCCTTTTCATCAGTCTAACCTGGTGTGACACCCCGGTCCATGTTGGCCCATGTGTGTGTGCACAGGAATTTTTGGGTTAGTCCCATCTTGCTAGCTTACCTTAAGAATCACTTACATATAAGCCTAGGAGTTCCAATGGTAGCACCCCCGGTTAACCGTTTTGCGCGAAGCGAGGACGAAAGTGCAAGCGGGTTGCTACGTGTGCGTGGCCTATCCAGAATGTGGTTAGGTCTAAGCCGGTTTGGACCCTAGGGAGTTACAAATGGTATCAGAGCTGACTCTCGCGGTTACATGGGCGCGTGCGGGTCAGGAGCGTGGGCATTTGGTGCATGGCGCGTGTGGGCCCGGAGTGGACACACAGCATGACATATGTGCTGGCACTAAACGCACGGACATGTGCCAAGAGGGAAGATCCTTATCATTTGCTCCAGTGTGGGTATATATGTTGGTCCGACGAGGACGTCGGGTCCTTTGAGGGGGGTGTATGTGACACCCCGGTCCATGTTGGCCCATGTGTGTGTGCATATGAATTTCTGGGTTAGTCCCACCTTGCTAACTTACCTTGAGAAGCACTTACATATAAGCCTAGGAGTTTCAATGGTAGCACCACCGATTAACCGTTTTGCGCGAAGCGAGGATGAAAGTGCAAGCGGGGTTGCTACGTGTGCGTGGCCTATCCAGAATGTGGTTAGGTCTGAGCCGGATTGGACCCTAGGGCGTTACAAATGGTATCAGAGCCGACTCTCGCGGTTACATGGGCGCGTGCGGGTCAGGAGCGCGGGCATATGACGCATGGCGCGTGTGGGCCCGGAGTGGACACACGGCATGACATATGTGCTGGCACTGAACGTATGGGCATGTGCCAAGAGGGGAGATCCTTATCATTTACCCCGGTGTGGGTATGTTGGTCCGACGAGGACGTCGGGTCCTTTGAGGGGGGTATATCTAACACCCCGGCCCATGTTGGCCCATGTGTGTGTGCACATGAATTTCTGGGTTAGTCCCACCTTGCTAGCTTACCTTGAGAAGCACTTACATATAAGTCTAGGATTTCCAATGATAGCACCTCTGGTTAACCGTTTTGCGCGAAACGAGGATGAAAGTGCAAACGAGTTGCTACGTGTGCGTGACCTATCCAGAATGTAGTTAGATCTAAGCCGGTTTGGATCCTAGGATGTTACACTTGGTTTTCCGACAAGGACAAAACACTAGCAAAGCTAATAAAACCAAACGGTAAATTAACCATGTCATCAGTAAATAAACAAACGATCTATACACTTGGTATACCAACCGGGCATGTGTTACGTAGTTACACCCGTCCGGGCCTTGACAAGATCCTGACGTACAGCATGAGGTTCCAGACGTCGGGCACGCCGGGGAGGCACCAGTGGATGCAGTCGGCGTAGGTGGCCGGGTCGGCCTGCTCCTCCGGCGTCAGCACCTTGCCCTGCCGGATGGTGTGCACCGACGTGTGCGCGTCCTTGCGGAGCTCCGACATGGCGGTGACGTCCACGAACGTGACGGGCACCCGCGCCGCGCTGACGGCGCCGGAGGCGTTGGCCGCCGCGTGGAACATGTCCCAGGCCGTGCCGAGCCAGAGCGGGCCGTGCCAGTTCTGCAGCGGCGCCGTCTCCTTGGCGCACCTCACCCCGCTCGGGTTGCCCCACGCTTCCGGGCTGTTTCATCAGAGAAACCAGTGTGTACAACTAATGTAAGTCGATTACTCCAGTGCTACGGCAGTTGAGCCTGCACAGTTAGTCACATTTTATTTTATTTAATCACAAGATATTTTCAATTGAGATTTGGCCATGTCAAATTAAACATACTTCCGATGTAGGAAAATTTATGTTTTTGCCACCCTTATGAGATGAGGGGCAACAGATTTGCCACCCTGACCTGTTGTCAGTGATTCAGACGGTCCCACATATAAGTGACAGAGGTAATTGGCCAATCTTAAGAGTGGTAAAAATATGAATCTCCCGACGATGTACTAATTCGTAGCCTTTTTTTAAAGAAGAAGAAGATGTACTAATTCGTAGTGAATTGGTTGGTGGATGTAGTGCTATGCCAGATGTCAACGCTTTGGATCCGTTATGCATACTTTGAAGTATAAAAGTGGAACCCGGCCTTAAAAAAGGTATAAAAGTGCAGTGTATCACTCCATCCCAGTTTCCAAAACTAATGCAACATGGGCGGCACGCTAATGGGTGAAAGCTACCTCATTTGTTGATTTGTCACTTTGGTTGGCGCCAGGTCGCTTATGTGACGCACATCATGGACTGGCTGAAGTCCTTGGAGAAGCTAGTAGAAGAAACCTCGTTTCAGTTTTTGGCCCTGATCAACATGGCTTCAGTTTCTGGCTTCAGCTTATTTTTGCACTATTCATAAATTTCGTCTTTTTCTGAACTTTTGGTTTTTTTTTGAGTTTTTTTACCGGTTCTTTTTTTCCTCGTATTTGTTTACATTATACGTGATGGGCTAATATGTTTTTTCTATTTTTAAATTTTTTTTAAATTTAATTATGGTAAATAAGCCTCTGTCAGCTACAGTGCTTTTTTCAGCCAGCTACAGTGTTTTTAGCCATAAGCCATGAGGCTTTCAGCCGAACCGATCATTTATTTTTTCTACAGTAATTAACTTTTAAATAAAATATTTTTTCAAGATAAAATCTACTAGTTAATTATAGTATATACTGTGCCAATTTTATTTATATTGACAAAAATGCACGTGTGTTTCTGTTACTCTGTAATCTCTCGTATAAATAGCTTAAAAGCTATAAACTCCAGTAAAAAGAACAGTCCCAAAGTTTGATGCACCTTCAAGTAGATCTTAAAATTGTTTTTGTTCATTGCTGTTTGGTCACTAGGTATATGCACATATGCAACGCCAAAGTGGTCGCCCCTTGGAATATCGTGTCTTAAAGCCGTGACATTAGCCTTGTTCTGTTTATACCCCTCGAAAGGAAAGAACAAATGGATAGTACAGTACTATACAGCGTGTGTGTGCATTCAAGTATGTGACTTAACAGCTTAACACAAATTGTTCTTTGTGCGGACCTTGTGGTACGACCACAGAATAGCTATTCGGACAAATGCACACAGGCACGCCCCAGTCGACATGCAATATCTCAATGTCCAAAACCGACCGTGCAATGAGTTGCATCGCACCGGTTAATCGGTTAATCCCCAGTTCGTCTCGATGCAGGTCACCAAAGTGTGCTAGCTAATTTTGCCTTTTGTTCACCAACTAGATTTTTTTCAAAAAGAAACTAAATTTTGATTCATCAGCTGTACGTGGTACGTGCCGTAATAATCGAGTGTACTTCTCTTTCGCTTCAACCCTCAGTACCCAACGACCGTAGCTACTACGCAGTTAAGGCCTTGTTTTGATCAGAAAATGGAGTGAAAAGTAGGGTAAATGTAGTTACGTATGTACCTGATGTGAAGAGGGGAGATGCTCATGAAGAACACCGACGTGCGCGCGGGGTCGACGTTGCCGATCACCCAGGCCGCCCATGTGTCGAGCACTCTCCTGTACGCCTCAATCCTAACCACCTCGTCGTGCTCCTCCCACGTCTTCCCCGTTGGCCTCCTGGTTAACCACACGCACGTCAACGACAACAAATGCTCACCGTTAATCCCGCAACAAAGCATTAGCAGCATTGGTTGGATCGATCGTTCATGGCGCTCGCTTGCTTACATGACTCTCATGTTGCGCGTGTTCATCCACCAGATGTACGTGTTGAAGACGAGGTAGTCGACGCCGCGCCAGTTGTCGGCGTGCGCGGCGATCGCGTCGGTCTTGATGACCCGGTCCCGGATGCTGTGGATCTTGGGGTCGTCGGAGTTGGACTCCACCAGGAACGGCGCCCAGTAGAACTCCACCGTCGCGTTGTACTCCACGGCGTGGAGCACCACCCGCTGGTCCTCCCACGTCACGTACTTCTTCCCCGGCGACAGCGCCGGCTGCACCAGGCACACCATGGACTCCCACTGGTTCCGGTTCAGCGAGTCGCCCACGAACATGAACCGCTTCCCGCGGAGCCGCTGCATGAAGAGCTTGGCGTCGAACGTGGCGGGCAGGGCGCAGTCCCTGGGCTGCCACCGCCACTTCTGGTAGGCGTTGTCGCGCCGGCCGTTCCGCTTGCACGTCACCTGCGCCGTCAGGAACTCACACTCCTCCTCGCGGTACAGCGGGTAGGTCGCGTTGTCGAGCACCCACTCGCCCTTGGACAGGTCGCAAGTCTCCGGCACGCCAAGCACGGCCGGCGCCAGCTGCTTCTTGGTCGCCTTCGCCTTCTTCCTCGGCCTCTTGACGGGCTTCCGGTGCCTCTCCGTCACCCTGTGGTGCTTCTCCAGCTTGCCGTTGTGGTGCAAGGTGGGCTTCACCGAGAGGTCGTGGCCGGCCGATGATCCCGTTGTCGGAGACGTTGACCGTGTCGCCGTCAGGTACCGGATGTCCTCGCGGTACATGAAGAAGACGCAGACGACGAAGAACACTCCGGCAACGTAGACCGGGAGACGGCCGCTCTTACGGAGCGACGTCGGCACGGGGCGCCTGGCTCCCAGCGGGTCACTGCCGCCGGCTCCTGCGAGCAACGACTTCCGGCGGCCGGGAAAGTGCATGGCGCCGGCCGGCGCGTGCGTATGTATATCGTTCTAGTTCGTGAACTCGCTGTGGCTGCGCAAGGCTGGCGTCGGAGAGCGACGCGCGATCGAGGTGGTGGCAATACGCGCGGTTTGTGAGAGATCGAGGTGGGGATTTTATGGCGTCTAAGCTTCGTTAATCAGTAGGAGCCGTGGCTTAATGGTTTTTTTTGAGCGGGCTTGATGGGTTCGTTGAGAGGACGCTATCTTATAATTTCCCGGCCGTTGATATCTGCGTCTCTCCTAGTGGACGTTGTTGAACGACTGGATGCATTGACGTGGCATACTTCTGCAGGCTTGTCCAATAATCCAGTATGTGTCTTTAGCAAAAGCAAATGATATTGGTCTGGGGAAGAACTTTGCAAGTAGGGAATTAATAATGTCTAGGCAATTGTACTCAGCAAGGTCGAACCCATGGGGCTAGACCACTTCAAAATGTATTTTGGGTGCATATGTGTGTAATTTCATGATCAAATGACCTGGGCGAGAAAGAGACTGCTGAAGTACTGAACAATAATGTACCACGCAAACCGCCGTCTGAACCTCCAATGAAAAATCCAAGGGGAAAGCAAAGCCAAAGTCTAGAATCACACTCAAACATGGAGTTATGCAAAATTGTACGTCACTTAAAACAAACCCATTACATATTTTTCACCTTCTCTTTCACTCAACGAAAGCAGACCATCGATCAAGCTTGCTTAAACTAACTGCCGTGTCCATTTGTTGCTATCTCTTTTCACATTCCAGAAGCAGAATTGAGCTGTGCTAACTGTGTTCGTAGCTTATTGCCGAATGATGAAAGGCTTTTGCTTTGTCTTGACTTACTGTTGTGTAATTGGAAGATGGGATGCACATTTGGGAGCTCTGCAAAAAAAAAAAAAAAAAGAAGCCATTTCGTGTTGTATGTTGTACTCCTTTTAATTAATTGTCTGAGAACAACATGTAGAGAACTTGGAAGCGATTAATCTGTTTTTTAAGTGTAGTAGCTGACTAGCTGTCGCCTGTCCGTGTTGTGGGCTTGATCGAACAGAGATCAGCTACCGGCCATTGAAGTGTTAGTTGCAAAATGCCGACTTAAATATTGGGCATATTCTTTTCGGTTTTTAAAAGTTGCTTTTTGATTTTTCTATAATAATTAGCTTTTAAACGGAATATCTTTTCAAGATAAGGTTTACTAGTTAATTATAGTACATACTATACCGACTTCATTTATATCGGCAAAAACCGCACGTAAGTTTTTGTTACTCTCTAATCTCTCGTACGAACAACCTAAAAGCTACAAGTCACAGCCAAAGGCATAAGGTTCAGTCGAAAAAAACATGTCCATTAGCTTCTCTTCATGTGGCCTCCTTAATCATGTGGTACAAGGTAGGAGTATTTGTAGCGGGTTGGTTCCTATGTACCAAAAGGCGCATTCAAAACCTGTACTTTAAGATCTGTTTGATACAATTTTTGCTCTTAGATTCTCTTTGAAATCTCGTAGAATCGTACCAAACAGCCAGCTTTCTAAAAAGATCGGATTTAGCTTTTCGTGTGAAATAGTGTTGAAAATGAACTAGCAAATAGAAACAGATTTTGGTAGATTCTCGTAAGAAAACCAGTACACCTAAAACAAAAATAACCTTTAGAATTGAAAAAAATTGCCCGCGATTTGCCTGATGCATCACCCCGAATCGACGCTCCGCGCACCCCCCACACCCTCCCGCTCTGCCTCCCCGTCCGACTCCCCCTTCCCGCCTTCCCGTCTCACAATTCTCCTCTTTCCCTACCCCACCTCTCCTTCCTCCGCGCCGCCGCCGCCGCCGCCTCCCGTGCTCCTCTTAAAGCACTCCCCGTCCAAACCCTACCACGCAACCTTGCCCCAGCTACACTTCCCCCAATGTCGCTCGACATTCAAGAAGGTGATTGATTTGGTTACTGTCCAAACCCTACCACGCAATGCTTACTATCGTGCGGCTCACGGAACCGATTGATTTGGTTGGCTGTTTGTTTGGGCGCAGAGGGTGGAGGGTCCGGCACCGTCGTGGTGGTTGTGGAGCTGCTCCGGCACCTCGACGCGGATGGCGTCGCTGCGAAGAACAGGTCGGGGCACTCTGTGAGATGTCGTCCTTTAGAGCACTCTGTTGCAGTTTGTGTATCTCTCCGGTAAAATTTGGAGCTTTGAGCTTGGGACTGCAGGTTATGGTTGCTGAGAAAATTGGGTATATACCACCCTTTTTGGTCCCAGGATCTGGAAATATATGCAAAAATTTATAGATCACTAGATCAGCGAAGTTGGGAATTGCGAGATTTCTTATTAGTAATAAGTTTGGCATAGCTGTTAGTAATCCTTGAGCGTGTGTTAGTTATGCATGGTAGACTTGCATGTAGTTTCTATTCTTCAGCTGCTGCATGCGCACGAGCACCGTTCGTTGTGGTCGTCGTGCACGTAGAAGGTCGTGGCGAGAATAGCTCGCGCACGACCCCGGAACCTTCGGTCGTGGGCAACATCGTGGACGTGGGGATGCACGCGTCCGTAGCGCGATGTGCGGCTAACCACCGGGAGTTCCTGCACTTTGTATTCAGTATATAAGGAGCAATAGATGATCTGAAAAGCAGCCGTTCCATTGCTGCACAAAAAGCCCTTCGTGTTGTAGTTTCTTTTCCCTTGTACTCGCGGAGCCAAGTAGTCAGACGAAGCCGACTTACGACCACGATCACCGTGGTCGTAAGGTTGTGGTCGTAAGTTTCTACGACCACGTCTACGACTACGTCTGCGACCACGTCTACGACTACGTCCGCGACCACGTCTACGACTACAGCTACGACCACGTAGAAGCCTACGACCACGTTGAAGGCTACAACCACGTTAAAGGTGGTCGTAAAGAGTTCGACCACGACTGGAGAACTCTGACAATTGGTATCAGAGCCTTGAGTGTGCCTGGGAGGTCGTAAGCCTTCAAGCAGATCATGTCTTCGCGAGGCCGAACAAGCAAGGGTGACGACTCCGGCGACAGTGGGAGCAAGACTCCACCGCGACGTTCGCAATCTCAGCGTGCGACTCGATCGCCGCCACGCCGTGGCCGCACCCGTGGGCCGCGCGAGGTCGTTGTCGAGCGCGTCATCCGAGACTCGGGCGGCTCGAGTCATTGGCCGCAACTGACGAAGGCCAACTACAATGAGTGGTCATTGCTCATGAAGCTCAAGCTCCAAGCGCGTTACCTGTGGGACGTCGTCGAGCACGGCGACGCTGACTTCCACGACGACCGCATCGCGCTGGAGGCCATCTGCAGCGGCGTCCCCTCCGAGCTCGTCTCCACCTTGGCGACCAAGCCGTCGGCCAAGGAGGCATGGGAGGCCATCAAGACTATGCGCATCGGCGACGATCGAGTGCGGAAGGCGACCGCACAAAACCTCCGGGTTGAGTACGAGCAGATCGCCTTCCGCGACGGGGAGTCAGTCGAGGATTTCGCCCTGCGTTTGACGAACATCGTACAGCGGCTGGCGACGCTCGGCGACCCGGAGCCGGACCACAAGGTGGTGGCCAAGTACCTGCGCGTCGCCCGTCCGAGGTACAAGCAACTCGTCGTTTCTATTGAAACCCTTCTTGACATCTCCACGCTCTCGCTCGAGGAGGTGACGGGGAGGCTCAAGGCGGCGGACAACGATGGACCTGCGCCAGCACAGACCATCTGCGGCAAACTACTGCTCACGGAGGAGCAGTGGATCGAGCGCTACAAGAAGCGGGACCAAGAGTCCAGCCGCAGCGGGTCGGGCTCTAGTGGCCGCGTCAAGCGTCGCGGAAGAGGCCACGGTCGTGGCGCAGGTGGTAACGGCGACTCGCGGGCTGGCTCGAGTGCGGGCCGCGCCAGGCCTGACGATCTGTGCAGAAACTGCGGCAAGAAAGGCCACTGGGCCAAGGATTGCCGCGGGAAGAAGAAGAAGGAGCAGGCCCATGTGGCCCAGGATGACGAACCCACTCTTCTTCTCGCCCTCGGCAGCCCAACCCAGTCGACCACGGCTAATGTGGTCGTAAGGTCTTACGACCAGTCGACCACGTCGCCGATCCACGACGATGGGCAACTCCACCTCGTCGAGGACAAGGTCTTCGCCGCCTTCGACGCGTCGGGTGACCGGGACTCGAAGCGATGGGTCCTGGCCACCGGCGCGTCCAACCACATGTCGGGATCCCGCGTGGCGTTCTCCAACCTCGACGCCGGTGTCACCGGGACAGTGCGGTTTGGCGACGGCTCCGTTGCCCGCATCGAAGGGAGCGGCACCGTGCTGTTCTCGTGCAAGACCGGGGAGCACCGCGCCCTTGCTAACGTTTACTACCTGCCGCGCCTCACTGCCAACATCATCTCTGTTGGCCAACTCGACGAGATCGGGGTACCAGGTGCTGGTGGAGGACGGTGTGATGCGGATCCGCGACGAAGAGCGCCGCCTGCTCGCCAAGATACACCGCAATCCAGGCCGTCTGTACGTGCTCGACATCAACATCGCACGACCGGTCTGCCTGGCGGTGCGCGCCGGCGAGGATGCCTGGATCTGGCACGCCCGGTTCGGGCACCTCCATTTTGCCGCACTACGCAAGATGGGAAGAGAGGGGCTGGTCTGAGGGCTACCTCTGCTCACTCAGGTGGAGCAGGTGTGCGAAGCCTGCCTCACCGGGAAGCACCGGCGGACCCCATTTCCCCAGCAAGCACTGAGGCGATCGGCAGAAGCACTCCAACTGCTCCACGGGGACCTCTGCGGCCCCATTTCGCCACCAACACCGAGCGGGAACCGGTACTTTCTCCTACTCGTCGATGACTATTCTCGTTACATGTGGCTATCGCTGCTGCCCACCAAGGACACCGCCGCGACGGCGATCAAGCGCATTCAGGCGGCGGCAGAGCGCAAGAGCGGGAAGAAGCTGTTGGCCTTGCGGATGGATCCCGGAGGAGAGTTCGCCGTGACAAACTTCGTCAAGTACTGTGCCGAGCTTGGTGTTCGGCGAGAGCTCACGGCGCCATACTCGCCACAACAGAATGACGTGGTGGAGCGCCGCATCCAGTTTGTCGTGGGCACGGCGCGCAGCATGCTCAAGGCGAAGGGGCTCCCAGGCGTGTTCTGGGGGGAGGCCGTCACAACGGCGGTCTACCTCCTCAACCGCTCGTCGTCAAAGAGCACCGACGGCAAGACGCCGTATGAGCTCTGGACTGGGAGCCCACCGGGGGTACATCACCTCCGGACGTTCGGGTGTGTCGCTCACGTCAAGGTGACCACGCCGAACTTGAAGAAGCTCAACGATCGCAGCCGCCGGATGATCTTCGTCAGCTACGAGCCGGGATCCAAGGCATACCGGGTCTACGACCCGGCGACCCGGCGTGTCCACATCAGCCGCGATGTGGTGTTCGACGAGGCGGCGCAGTGGACCTGGACCGAGGGCCACGGCAGCGAGGCAGAGGACTTCGTCGTCGAGAATTCCATCATGGCGCCGCCCGGAGTGATCACCACCACTTCGACTTCCGCGCGTACATCGGCCGGGACTGCAGTCTCACCTTTGTCCTCGCCAGCTTCATCCCAAGTCTCACCAGTGCACGACACTGGGAGCACGACGCCGAGTCCGCAGGCCCACCAGGGTGACGCACCGATCGAGTTCGTCTCACCACCTGGAGTCGGTGCATATGAGATGCTGGACGCGGATCACGACGACGAAGCCCCGCTCCGATTCCGTGACATCAACAACGTGCTAGGGCCGGCTACACCGCCCGGGCTCGCCACACGGGAGCTGGAGGAGCAGCTGTTGCTGGCAAGTGACGTCGAACCGACGTCGTTTGCGGAGGCACAGGAGCATGAGAATTGGCGCCATGCGATGCTCGACGAGTTCACCTTGATCGAGGCCAACGGCACCTGGGAACTCGTCGAGCCACCGCCTCGACTACGCCCGATCGGCCTCAAGTGGGTCTACAAGACCAAGAGAGACGAGGCTGGGCTCGTCGCCAAGTACAAGGCTTGGCTCGTCGCGAAGGGGTACGTGCAACGCCAGGGGATCGACTACGACGAGGTCTTCGCTCCGGTGGCACGACTTGAGTCCGTGCGATTGATGCTGGCCTACGCCGCAAGCGAGGGCTGGGCGGTGCACCACATGGACGTCAAGTCCGCGTTTCTCAACGGCGAGCTGCGGGAGGACGTCTACGTCGAACAGCCCCCGGGTTCGTGCTCAAGGGGCATGAGCACAAGGTACTTCACCTGATCAAGGCTCTCTACGGACTTCGCCAAGCCCCACGCGCCTGGTACTCCAAGCTGGACGCCTCGCTACTCAAGCTTGGGTTCGTGCGGAGTGCCTCTGAACACGCCGTGTACCTGCGCGTCCAGGACGCACGACGCCTCGTTGTGGGGGTCTACGTCGACGACCTGGTGATCACCGGCGGCAACCACTCTGACATTAACAAGTTCAAGCAGGAGATGAAGTCGACGTTCCAGATGAGCGATTTGGGGTTGCTCAAGTACTACCTCGGGCTGGAGGTGGTGCAGTCAGAGGACGGGATCACCGTGAGCCAGAGAGCTTATGCGGCGAAGATCCTTGAGAGCGCCGGTCTGGTTGGTTGCAACACGAGCAACATTCCCATGGAGCCCCGATTGAAGCTAAGTAAGTTGAGCTCTGCCCCTGCTGTCGATGCCACTCAATATAGAAGCATAGTGGGTTCTCTTCGCTACTTGGTGAATTCAAGACCAGACTTGGCATTCTCGGTGGGATATATCAGCCGGTTCATGGAGAACCCGACCACCGAGCACATGGTAGCCGTGAAAAGAGTGCTCCGATACATTGCTGGGACTCTACACTATGGCTGCAGTATAAAAGGAAGAAGGAGGCTCAGCTTGTCGGCTACAGCGACAGTGACCTTGCAGGTGACATTGATACAAGGAAGAGCACCTCCGGTGTCCTCTTCTTCCTCGGCAGCAACATCATCACCTGGCAATCTCAGAAGCAGAAAGTTGTGGCTTTATCCTCGTGTGAAGCTGAGTACATCGCCGCAACGACAGCAGCTTGCCAGGGGGTTTGGTTGGCGCGGCTCCTTGCAGAGCTCAAAGGCAAGAAGCCGGGCGCCATCAACTTGAAGATCGATAACCAGTCAGCCATCCAGCTCAGTAAGAACCCCGTCTTCCATGATCGCAGCAAACACATTGATGTTAGATACCACTATATTCGTGAATGCATCGAGGAGGATAGGGTCAGGGTTGAGTCCGTTGGGACCGCTGAACAGTTGGCTGATATCTTGACAAAGGCCCTGGGACAAGAACGGTTCTGCGAACTTCGTTCAAAGATCGGGGTCGTTGATGTACAGCGCACACGCAAGGATTAGGAGGAGAATTTGTTAGTAATCCTTGAGCGTGTGTTAGTTATGCATGGTAGACTTGCATGTAGTTTCTATTCTTCAGCTGTTGCATGCGCACGAGCACCGTTCGTTGTGGTCGTCGTGCGCGTAGAAGGTCGTGGCGAGAATAGCTTGCGCACGACCCCGGAACCTTCGGTCGTGGGCAACATCGTGGACGTGGGGATGCACGCGTCCGTGGCGCGATGTGCGGCTAACCACCGGGAGTTCCTGCACTTTGTACCACGTAGAAGCCTACGACCACGTTGAAGGCTACGACCACGTTAAAGGTGGTCGTAAGGAGTTCGACCACGACTGGAGAACTCTGACAATAGCTTCTGCTGCAATTGGCGAACCGGTCGACAAAAACCTTTTTCCAGTTTGAACAAAATAGTTGACAGTGTGTGTTTTGTATTTGTTTAAGTTATTATTAGGATTATGCACATTGTTGGATTAATTGGGATAGGCCCATTTTAATTTAGCAATTAATCAAATGAAATTCCTAGGCCCACAACTAATGCTAGGTAGAAAATTGTTTAGTCCCATATGGAGAATTGAATGGGAGTTACACCACTTTAAAAGGTGGAACGTGGTAACCCCCTTGTGGAATTGGAGAGAGCCAATACACGCGCGCGCTCGCTCGCTCGCCTCGCCACGCCACGCCGCGCCGCGCCGTGCCGTGCCGTGCCGTGCGGTGCGTGTGCGTGTGCGTACGCGCGCAAGCGTGTCGGGTGCGGGCGCGTTTTTCTTTATCTATTCGAAAATCGAAACGACTCGCAGTAACTAGCATTAACGAGTGGCTGGCAGTAACGGTGCAGTTACCAGTGGATTATGACTGCGGTTACTTCCGAGGTAATGGCTGCAGTTACTCTGGCCTCTTCGTTTTTGCTGTTACAAAAGACTCTCTACTCCATACGGGAAAGAAAGGAGAGAACAGTTTTCTTGTGGTTCTGTTTTTGTTGCTGCTCTCTGTCATCTCCAGTCCAGAACCTTGCGCGCACAAGTTTCTGGACGAGTAGGCCTCCGAAGCTCCGTCCGTTTGTGTACCTGCACGGGTAGGCGGGCGATCAAGTTTTTGGGGAGCGCATCAGCGCGACTACTCAATCTGCGACGTCTTCTTCCTGGTGGTGAATCGTTCGCGGGACTGCACTGCGAACATCTTCCTGCATCAAGCTTCTTCCTGCATCACGCCTTGATCGACTACATCGAATCGGCCATCATGACGACTGATGGTAACGGCGCCTCCGGTGTCTCCGGCACTGGCCCCGCCCGAGGGTATAATCCGAAACCGTTTCTGGTGTATTTGTTTCTGTGCGCTATGAATATGTTAATAGATGTTTCTGTTAGCTTATTCGTTAGCGAATATAAATACGTCGATGATAGATCACTCATGCATGTTTATGTCATGTTTTATACGCTGAATTTCTGGATTAAAATATGCCGAAATTTGACTAGATGTTCAACAATCCAAAAACTTGATAGGTCTTTTTCGGTAGTTGGCTTTGCTGCGTCGCTTAAACCGCACCCTCCGTTTGATGGTTCCAATTTTAAGAGATGGCGTGCACGCGCAATCCTGTGGTTTACTGCCATGGAATGTTTTCATGTTGCACAAGGAATGCCCGCTGAGCCTCTGTCTGATGAGGATGAACGCAAGTTCAATGTAGCGGATAACTTTTTTCGAGGTGCACTTGTCAACATACTAGCGGATAACATTGTGGATGTGTACATGCATTTGCCTACGGGCAAAAATATGTGGAATGCACTTGAGGCCAAGTTCGGAGTTTCCGATGCTGGCAGTGAGCTGTATGTCATGGAGCAGTTCTATGACTACAAGATGGTCGATGACCGTTCTGTAGTAGAGCAAGCTCATGAGATTCAGGCGCTGGCAAAGGAGCTTGAGAACAATAAGTGCGAGTTACCGGACAAGTTTGTGGCTGGCGGTATTATCGCCAAGTTACCACCCTCTTGGTCGGATTTTGCTACTTCTCTAAAGCACAAGAGACAGGAGTTCAGTGTTACTGATCTCATTGGCACTCTTGGTGTTGAAGAGAAGGCGAGGGCAAAAGATACTCGTGGCAAGAAAGTTGCTGCTGAGGGAGGTTCTAGCGCCAATTTGGTGCAGAAGAAGAATCCTCAGGCTTTCCACAACAAAAAGAAAAATAAGCCTTTTGTCAAGCCCAAGGCTACCACTGAGTTTAAGAAGAAAGGCAAAGGAAAGGGCAGCTGCTTTGTGTGCGGTGATTCTGACCATTGGGCTAAGGATTGTCCAGATCGCAAGGATAAGCAGAAGAAGTCTGCCAACATGGTTATTAGTGATGCTGGAGGAACATCGGGGTACGGTAATTATTTACCTACAGTTCTTTCTGTTTGTCAATCACCTGAATGGTGGGTTGACACTGGTGCTAATATTCATGTTTGTGCTGATATTTCCTTGTTTTCATCTTATCAGGTCGGTCGAGGTTGCTCCTTGTTGATGGGGAACGGATCGCATGCAGCTGTTCATGGTGTTGGTACGGTCGATCTGAAGTTTACTTCGGGAAAGACTGTGCAGTTGAAGAACGTGCAGCATGTCCCCTCCATAAAGAAGAATCTCGTTAGCGGATCTCTACTATGTAGAGATGGTTTTAGGCTTGTTTTTGAGTCCAATAAATGTGTCGTGTCTAAGTATGGAACATTTGTTGGTAAAGGCTATGAGAGCGGAGGTTTGTTCCGTTTTTCTTTGATGGATTCCTGTAATAAAATTGTGAACCATGTGTGTAATGATGATGATGAGTCTAATGTTTGGCATTCACGACTTTGTCATGTTAATTTTGGGTGTATGACGCGCTTAGCTAATATGAGTTTAATCCCGAAATTCACTTTGGTCAAAGGTTCTAAGTGCCATGCGTGTGTTCAATCGAAACAACCTCGCAAGCCTCACAAGGCAGCAAAAGAGGCGAGGAATTTGGCACCGTTAGAACTCATTCATTCTAATTTATGCGAGATGAATGGCGTGTTGACTAAAGGGGGAAAGAAATATTTCATGACGCTTATAGATGATTGCACTAGATTTTGCTACGTGTACTTATTGAAAACAAAAGATGAAGCATTGAATTACTTTAAGATCTATAAAGCTGAGGTAGAAAACCAACTTGAAAGGAAAATCAAGCGGGTAAGGTCTGATCGTGGAGGAGAGTATTTTTCAAATGAGTTTACTGTATTCTGCGAGGAACATGGAATTATTCATGAGAGGACGCCTCCCTATTCTCCTTAATCAAACGGGATTGCCGAAAGAAAGAACCGCACTCTAACTGATTTGGTTAACGCCATGTTAGACACTGCGGGACTTTCTAAGGAATGGTGGGGTGAGGCTATATTGACCGCATGTCATGTCCTGAATAGAGTTCCTACAAAGAACAAAGAAGTAACACCATTCGAGGAATGGGAAAAGAAGAAGTTGACTCTCTCATACCTGCGCACCTGGGGATGTTTGGCCAAAGTTAACGTGCCAATTGTCAAGAAGCGCAAATTTGGACCAAAAACCGTAGATTGTGTATTCCTTGGTTATGCTATACACAGCGTGGGTTATAGGTTCTTAATTATAAAATCTGGAGTGCCTGACGTGCGTATTGGTACAATCATAGAGTCCAGAGATGCTACATTTTTTGAGAATGAATTTCCTATGAATAATGATGTACCTAGCTCATCTAGTCAAGAACCTATAATTTCCCTTGATTCCTTTGTGCCGATAGAACATGTTGAGGAAACGCCTATGGAAAATCCTGAAGAGGATAACAATGAAGTTACTCGAAAGAGTAAGAGACAGAGGATTGCAAAGTCTTTTGGTGATGATTTCATTGTATATCTCGTGGATGACACTCCAAGAACCATGGAAGAGGCATATTCTTCTCCTGACGCTGACTATTGGAAGGAAGCAGTACGGAGTGAGATGGACTCTATTATGTCTAATGGAACTTGGGAGGTCGTTGACCGTCCTTATGGGTGTAAACCTGTAGGATGTAAATGGATTTTCAAGAAAAAGCTTAGGCCTGATGGTACAATTGAAAAGTACAAGGCAAGGCTTGTGGCCAAGGGTTATACCCAGAAAGAAGGCGAGGACTTCTTTGATACTTATTCACCTGTTGCCCGACTGACCACAATTCGAGTACTACTTGCCCTGGCTGCTTCTCATGGTCTTCTCGTTCATCAAATGGACGTTAAGACAGCTTTCTTAAATGGAGAGTTGGAGGAGGAGATTTATATGGATCAGCCAGACGGGTTTGTGGTAGAAGGTCAAGAAGGAAAGGTGTGCAAGTTGTTAAAGTCTTTGTATGGCCTAAAGCAAGCACCTAAGCAATGGCATGAGAAGTTTGACAAAACTTTGACATCTGCTGGCTTTGTTGTGAATGAAGCTGACAAATGTGTGTACTATCGCTATGGTGGGGGAGAAGGAGTGATCTTGTGCTTGTATGTTGATGACATACTGATTTTTGGGACCAACCTCAATGTGATTGAGGAGGTCAAGGACTTTCTGTCCAAGAATTTTGAGATGAAAGATTTGGGAGTGGCTGATGTGATTCTTAACATTAAGCTACTGAGAGAAGGTGATGGTGGGGTTACACTCGTGCAATCCCACTATGTGGATAAGGTCTTGAGTCGCTTTGGTTATAGTGACTGCAAGCCTGCTTCTACTCCTTATGATCCTAGTGTGTTATTGAGGAAAAACCGAAGAATAACAAGGGATCAATTGAGATACTCCCAGATCATTGGCTCATTGATGTATTTAGCTAGTGCTACGAGGCCTGACATCTCGTTTGCTGTGAGCAAGCTAAGCCGGTTTGTTTCAAATCCGGGAGATGATCATTGGCGTGCTCTTGAGAGAGTGATGCGCTATCTAAAGGCAACTGTGAGCTATGGCATTCACTATGCTGGGTACCCAAAGGTACTGGAGGGATATAGTGATTCAAACTGGATCTCTGATGCTGATGAGATAAAAGCCACGAGTGGATATGTGTTCACACTTGGAGGTGGTGCTGTTTCCTGGAAGTCTTGCAAGCAGACCATCTTAACGAGGTCAACAATGGAAGCAGAACTCACAGCGTTAGATACCGCCACTGTTGAGGCTGAGTGGCTTCGTGAACTCCTTATGGATCTGCCGGTGGTTGAAAAACCGATACCGGCTATCCTGATGAACTGTGATAATCAGACTGTAATTATCAAGGTGAACAGTTCTAAGGACAACATGAAGTCATCTAGGCATGTTAAGAGGCGGTTGAAGTCTGTCAGAAAGCTGAAAAACTCCGGAGTTATAGCACTGGACTATGTCCAGACAGCTAAGAATCTGGCAGACCAATTTACAAAGGGTTTATCACGTAATGTGATAGATAGTGCATCGAGTGAGATGGGCCTGAGACCCACATGAGTTATACCATAGTGGTAACCTGTTCTATGTGATCGGAGATCCCGTGAAGTAGGATGGTGAAACAAGCTGTTGGTTGACTGGGAGGAGAGACCTTTACAGGGCTCATTTCTTCAGTGATGCGCTTCTCTCCTATTCTGTATGGCAGGTTGGTTTTTACCTTAATGTGATCCAAGTGGCTTTTTAAAGCAGAGATGTCGGCCTACAGGACATCTTAGAAAGAACACACCTATATGAGTTCGACTGCTGGTCACAGTCTATGAGATTTGGGTGATCTCTAGATACTCATGAATAGGCTTGGAGTATGACTTATACGCTCCAACCAGAGGGGATGCTTTAGGCAGCCTAGTACTAGTAAAGGAATTGGGTAAAGCTTGTTCGCACAAAACTGTCAATTCAAGGCATAGTCCATTGTTCAGTTGTGGATGAGTGTAACTCCTTTCCTAGGTGGATGTTCAACTTAACAGTCTCCATCGAAACACTGGTATATCAAACAACAGCAGAACTGAGAGCATTTCTCGTGTGCCTTGAAATTTGGTGGGGATTGTTGGATTAATTGGGATAGGCCCATTTTAATTTAGCAATTAATCAAATGAAATTCCTAGGCCCACAACTAATGCTAGGTAGAAAATTGTTTAGTCCCATATGGAGAATTGAATGGGAGTTACACCACTTTAAAAGGTGGAACGTGGTAACCCCCTTGTGGAATTGGAGAGAGCCAATACACGCGCGCGCTCGCTCGCTCGCTCGCCTCGCCACGCCACGCCGCGCCGCGCCGTGCCGTGCCGTGCCGTGCGTGTGCGTGTGCGTGTGCGTGTGCGTGTGCGTACGCGTACGCGTACGCGTACGCGCGCAGGCGTGTCGGGTGCGGGCGCGTTTTTCTTTATCTATTCGAAAATCGAAACGACTCGCAGTAACTAGCATTAACGAGTGGCTGGCAGTAACGGTGCAGTTACCAGTGGATTATGACTGCGGTTACTTCCGAGGTAATGGCTGCAGTTACTCTGGCCTCTTCGTTTTTGCTGTTACAAAAGACTCTCTACTCCATACGGGAAAGAAAGGAGAGAACAGTTTTCTTGTGGTTCTGTTTTTGTTGCTGCTCTCTGTCATCTCCAGTCCAGAACCTTGCGCGCACAAGTTTCTGGACGAGTAGGCCTCCGAAGCTCCGTCCGTTTGTGTACCTGCACGGGTAGGCGGGCGATCAAGTTTTTGGGGAGCGCATCAGCGCGACTACTCAATCTGCGACGTCTTCTTCCTGGTGGTGAATCGTTCGCGGGACTGCACTGCGAACATCTTCCTGCATCAAGCTTCTTCCTGCATCACGCCTTGATCGACTACATCGAATAGGCCATCATGACGACTGATGGTAACGGCGCCTCCGGTGTCTCCGGCACTGGCCCCGCCCGAGGGTATAATCCGAAACCGTTTCTGGTGTATTTGTTTCTGTGCGCTATGAATATGTTAATAGATGTTTCTGTTAGCTTATTCGTTAGCGAATATAAATACGTCGATGATAGATCACTCATGCATGTTTATGTCATGTTTTATACGCTGAATTTCTGGATTAAAATATGCCTATGAATATGTTAATAGATGTTTCTGTTAGCTTATTCGTTAGCGAATATAAATACGTCGATGATAGATCACTCATGCATGTTTATGTCATGTTTTATACGCTGAATTTCTGGATTAAAATATGCCGAAATTTGACTAGATGTTCAACACACATAACATAGCACTAACTTCTAGTAGGAATACAAAATGCAGAGCATATGCGATCACTGTTTTTTTACTCTACGCAGATTTTTACTGATTTCTTTTTTTACTTGTCCATGAATATTAGCTGTTAGAAACTAGCTTGTTCGCCCGTTTCTAAGCTCAGTGTATGTGTGTTTATGAGAGATGTAAACTGTTACACTTCAAATACTGGTAGTCTGGTTCTTCAAATTTTAGATAGCAACTGGTATTAACGCTGCCTAGTTGATAATCCTATGCTATTAATCACAGGTGCCTGATTACTTGTTCATGTGATGGATGGTCTGGATGTAGAATTGTAGATCATGTCTATAATCTCGACAAACACAATACGCTTACTGTAGTAGTGCGCTGACTGATAACAAAGAGAACTTGTGCTGGATGCTGGATTGTTACCTGATTTCCAGTTCTGTTCTTTTTTGATTTTACAGTCTTCAGTTCTTTATTCACAACTAAAATCAACTGTTGGAACTCTGGCATATATTGCTCCTGAAGTTTTGCTGAAGAAAGAATACGATGGCAAGGTATTATCCATACCCTTTGTGCTTTAAGTTGTTTCCTACATACTCTGCTACCATCTGCTGCCTAACTTCATGCCTTTTGCTCGACAATAGAAGCTGTGTTTGTGTTGTAAAGGTGTCATACATCTTTTGATGACATGAGCGGTGTATGGTCTTGATGTTATTATTAGATTATGGCAGAGAATCTCCAGAAATGGCTTGTTCATACATTTAACAGTCTTTAGTGTTTTGGTAGAATGCTCTTAAATGTATTTGTGGTGAAGTGCTTCTGCAATGGAAAAAGATTATGCTTATCCTCATCGTTTTCAAACGCTGGGGTCAGTTCATACTTATCCCTTTTGTTTACAACTTGTCACAGGTAGGATCCCGACCTCAACGAGTTGGCTGGACAATGTCAAGAACACGTTGAGTACTCTCCTGGTACTGCTAGCAAGGGGCATAAGAAGTATCAGCGACAACCACAAAATGTTGATCTCCCAGAAATACACCCAAAGAACAAAAAGAAGCCCTTTCCAATAATGTGACCTGATGCTCACTTGTAATTGTAACCCGCTCGTCGGCCTCGTTAGGAAACCCGTCTCCCCGCAGGCCACTTTGATCAATTTTCCTTCCCTTTTTGTGTGGCTTGTTTTGAGAGTTAGATGTGTGGATAAAAGATACAGACAAGGGGATTAAGTTTAGGAAATTTTTTGACACTGTAATTGCATATTCATATACAAAGAGATCAACACACAGGATAATTGAACAATCTTTCTTGCCATATATATTCTTGTGCAATTTTGCTGCTGTTTTGAAGTCATTTGGTTGTTTTATGATTTTGATCTGAACCAAACATGATAGGAAACGAGGAAAGCAATGCTAATGGAAGAGAACAATAAAACTTGGAAACCATTCAGCCAAATTTTTCATGCCATCTTATGTCTTTTGTTTCTGTTTTCCAATGTTCAGACTGTTAGTGTACTTTCCTTCAATTCATTTGATCGTGAGAGTTGTAAACTTGTATTCACATTCATGAATGAAAGCAACAAACATGAACAAATTGATCTCGACATCTTCAGTTCGACGTGCAATCTGCTCGTTTGCTGGTAAACAAATGAAAGAAACAAGTCCTCATTTCGATTCTGATTTCTGATCCTAGAGCACATGCTGTGCATGTATGGTCTTACAAAATTTGGACAAAAATTTCATAAATTGTGTACAAATACAAAGGAGTAAGACATAAATACAGATGAAGTGTTACAACCAGGGATATCATTGTCTTTTTGCCTCCAATCCCCCTAGTTAGGGTTTTTGGAGCTAACCTACTAGTCAAACACTTTTCTCAGATAGCTCCAGATTCTCAGAGAAATGGATTATCAAAGAATCAGAAACAAACTGAAAAATAAGAATCTAAAGCTCTTCCAAACATGCTCTTAGGTTTAGAATGATCTTATATTCTTATTGAAGGAGACAGACTAATCCTATAATTTAGCAAACAAAAACATCAGTTGCTTGGAAGCTTAGGGGGTTTTGATTTTTTTAGCAGAATTAGTAATGTATCATGTTAGAAATGTGTACAATATTTTAATTCTATATTTTACTACGAGGCAAATATTATAAGTAATCAATGATGCATAAAGAAGGGCTAATAACAGGCAAATTATTATACTTAAAAAACATATGTAAACAAAATTTAAACAAGTCGATCGGTCACATGAATGACTTAAAGTTGGGTGTGAGGAAAAACAGGAAGCAGCACAGAACATAGATGTCGCAGCGTACACAGCGGTTGTTCCGATTTTCCTAACAAGTGCAGATACTTCAACAGATTTTGCAATGAAGATATATGCACATATTCATTTTGGACTATTTGTAGAGTCCAACTATATTTTGGATCCAAGAAATGCACTAATATATAATAATGTGACTTTGAATACATACTTCTTTGATTTGACTTTTTCATCCAAATAAGACTAAGCAATAATATACTTAAATAAACATATTAGTCTCACATATAGATTTATCATTTAATCATATATTTAGATGTAAGGAATGCAACAAGATTGTAAGAAAGATATTGAATGCATACCTCAATGATGTCACCTTTTTGATCCATATGAGACTAAGTAATATCATAATCAATAAATATTGTTAGCCTTATAAATACATTTATGATTATCACCAAAACCTCATAATTGTATTTGTCATTATCACCAAAACTATTTTAATGGAGCTTGATCTTTCAATTAATGGAGCTTGATCTTTCAATCTCCCCCTTTTGGTGATTGATGATAAATCCATTTACAATAATAGCATTTGGGTGAAAATAAACATATGATAGGAAATTAAATTATTCATGCATGTCACAAAGCAAATGCATGAGAGAAGGTGAAAGCATTATTCATGTTTAACTCTCCTTTTTGGCAATATTCAATTTTTTTATTAGAAACTAAGCTATTATCACTCTAATTTCTCCCCCATTATCCAATATCTCTCCTATTATCCAAAACTATTATCACAAATTTCTCTCTATTTGGCATTAAGCACTAAAAAAAGGCATTAATCACTAAATAGTATCGATTACCATAAAAACAAGGGAAGAAGACAAGTTATGCAAAAAATAGAGACTTTTCATTATTTGGAGTTTGATACCAATTAATTTAACTAAAAATATTTGAAACACATTCAAATAATCTTACTTTTAAGAGCTCCTTGAAGGCTTTTGAAGTTTCATATTGAAGTTGTAGCTGAACTTCTCTCCCATTTGGCATTTGAACCACAATCTAATTAAAGTTTCAGAATTTCGGACTTTGACATTCCAATTGGCCTTCAAAAGCTACTTGAAAGACTAACTTACAGATATCCAATAAATTTGACAAAATTTATTAATGTAGATCAGTAATAGAGGATCAAAAGTCACAATTGTGCCCTCCTCAGATTATGAGCCCACTTAAAAATACAAAAATCACAAATCAGCTCAAAACCATTAAAAACTCTGAATTTTTAACATTTTGACAAAGTGATAAAAGTACACAGCTTTCTCAAAACAACTTAAAATGCTTTGAAAATTTGAAAAAAAAACTTTGGACTTCTAAGAAAAAACAACGAATTGGATTTCTGTGGAGTCTTTTACTTTCATAGCTTCATATGAGTTGTAAATACTATTTCAAGCTAAGATACGCAAAGAAATCTGGCTCAAATAGCCAAACTCGTCATATGCAGGAATGGGTCATCTGAGGTCAACACTGGTTTTGAATGAGTTTTAAATAAGTATGACTTTTCAACGGTAGATCTTTTGTAAAAGTTATAACCTAGAGAAATATTTGAAATGACCAACCCTTTGAGTTTTGTATTGACCACTTTTTCAAAAGCTCAATAGGTTTTGATTTATAGAAATATGACATTTAATCTAAAATCAAGATCATATAAGATCATTTTGGGGCCAAATTTTATTTTGATTTCTACAATAGAAATTTTTACTCAAAAGACTTTGAAAATATTTGAAATACATACTTGAGTATTTTCATGTTGTTTTTCACAACTTTTAGCTTTTAAAGAAGATATTTGGTTTTTGACCAAAAAGGCTCTTTTGAAAAGGCAATCTTGCATATCATTATATTTTCACTCCACGAATTCCAAAAGAAGCAAATAAGAATAAAACTGTAACACCCTGCCCATCCTCTACCTACAATATATCATTTAAAGCAACTATTCTAGCATACTAGAGGAGTTTAAACATGCTACCATAAGCTGATATGTGAAGTACTGGTAGTACGTGAAGTTATTCATATGCTACTTCTGCCCGTGCATGACGTTCTTAACGGTCACCTAAAAAACAATAAAGCAAGGGTGAGTCTAGAGACTCAACAAACACACGATAAAACAGTGGCATTAACACACCACTTTAATTATTCCTATTTTTGTGAAATATACATCACTATCTCTGTAACTGTTTTACTATTGTCACTTTTATGCAATGCAATGCATCTGTAACTGTAACACTATTCTGTTATGTTTTTATGCAATGCGATGTGATGCGTCTATAACTGTAGCTTATACCGGTATAGCAGAGTGTTCACCCATCGATGAGCCACTCAATCCCCGTCCTCTTTTATACAGGGATCCAAACTCCACTCCCGTGGAGTACCTACCGAAATAGGTCTTGTTGTCTGTGTATGAGTGCAATGCATGATGCAACATGCTTTCAATGTTGGCATTTAATCATAAGCAGCACTCATCAAAGTATGATTAACACGTAATCAAAAGTATTGTAGAACATGGCATGGAAGACACAAAATACCAATCATTCATCACAATCCACTATTCTACCATGCACTTGCTTGGTTAGCCTTGGGGATGATGTGTGGACGGCTTTGACCTGGGACCTCCACTCATACAAACGTCAACCCGACTCAATACATCATATCGAAACCAGTGCTTAAGTGAGCAACGATGACTCTACGTGCAAGACTTGACACTGGCATAAAAACACCCGAGTTAAAGACCTAACGCGTAGGTACCAAACCCGCTATTTATATTTTTTTCTTTCTCCTCTTTTCTTTTCTCTTCCTTTCTTTTCTTCTATCTCTTCTTTCTTTTTTCTCTATTTTTTTTCTTTTTTCCCCCACCTGAGCTCTCTCTTTTCTCTCTCTCCTTCCCATTTGGTTTGGCCAAATGGCCTGGCTCCAGGTGATGCGGCGACGCACGGCCGAGCTCAGGCATGTCGGCCCTGAGCTCATCGTCGGTTGGCCTCTGCACACCCCCGCCTACCCCCTTCCTCCCACTTTCTCTTCTTCTCTCTTACTCCCAGATCCAGCCGGCCATGGCTAGATTCGGTGCCGTCCCGCTGCCGGTCTTCCCTCAGGCTCACCGGCCACGGCACACCGCCGGTCGGGAGCCTGGTGCCGCTCCTACCTTTGGCCACTCCGCCTCACTTCTCTGTCTGGTGCGACCCGATCGGCACTACCGTCTTCGGGGACGTCGGCCGCACCACCCTCGGGCTTGCCTCCGGTGGTGCCCCTAACATCGGATCTGTCGGCACCGCCACCATTCCCCAGCATCGACCTTAGCCTGGTTGCCGATGCCATGGCTCGACCTCCCCGCCATTGGCCTACCCCCACGGTTGCCGCCGCCAGCCGTCGGTGCCTAGCACTGACCATAGGTCCAGCACCGCTCCCCTATAGGTTCAAGCTCATCGGCCATGGCTTGCCGCCGGTCGGCCACTCCTCCTACTACCAGGACAATCCTCATCCCTCCCCCTTTTACCACTCTAGTGTTCGAGCAGCGCCATTCGAGGTTCTGTATGGGTGGAAGTGTAGATCACCATTGTGTTGGGATGCCATGGGCGAGAAGGCTGTTCTGGGTCCAGCAAATAGTGGAACGAATGATGGAAATAAGACAAAATCTGCTAGCTGCCTAAAGTAGGCAGAAGAGCTATGTAGATGTTAGGAGGCGAGAACTAGAGTTCGAAGTGGGGGGGTCAGGTGCTCCCGAGAGTATCTCCCACTAAAGGCATAGTACGATTTGGCACAGAAGGAAAGCTTAGCCCAAGGTACATTGGGCCATTTCCAATTCTGGCACAGATTAGAAAATTGGCATATCGCTTGGATCTCCCTAAGTCCATGTGAGGAGTGTATAATGTGTTCCATATTTCTATGTTAAGAAAGTGTCTGCGAGATCCCGAGCATGAGATTGTATTAGAACCATTGTCCATTAAGCAAGACCTCACCTTCGAGTCTTGTTCAGTTCAGATTCTGGAGGAATCAGAGAAGAAGTTGAGGCGTAAAATGATAAAGGATGTAAAAGTGCTTTGGGCACATCAGTCTGAGCGAGAAGCAACTTGGGAGTTGGAGTCTCGCATGCGCGAGAAATACCTAGAGTTGTTCTCTATGGTTATGAGTTAATGTTATTTTATGCGTAGTTTACTTTATTTTGTTCTTCTGTGTGGTTTGTGGAGCACCAGAATTCAGGGTCAAATTCTGTTAGGGGGGGGGGGTAGAATGTAATACCACTAAAATGCAAAGGGAAGAAAAGTGAGAAATGAAACAATCCAAGGGAGAATAAAGGAAATGAAGTAGAGTTTTGCTGTTAGACCCATCGGCTTTAGAATACCGAATAAAAGTAGCACTCACAGAGGTTCCCAGACCGTCTGGGCCGGTCGGCGCCTCTCGCTATTGTGGGTTTCATCATCCGGCAGAAAATTTATCCAATATCCACTTTTACTATCTTACCTCAGTAGAAGAGCCATTAAACAGTGTAAGCCCACCTGTTGGACCCAAAGGTCCTTAAAGCCCACAGACCGATGAGAGAGGAGTAAGGGATAAGAGGGGGCACCCAAGGCATTGCACAAAGCCAGGAGGGAAGGCAACTGAATGCCCTCTTCTTTGTAAGCCAGCCAACCCTCCAGAGGAGGTCTCACTCCATTCATTTTGCTCAGACAACTAAGAACACAGCCAGAGCACAAGCCAGTAAGAGAGCTATGCCTCTCTATTGCTCGGCCAAACCAAGCCTCAGCCCACTTCTCCCGGTTCAACCTTTCCCACTGAGAGCCAACCCAACCTAAGAAACACAGAGAGGCGACGAGGGAGAGGGCCAGAGGCAAGGAGTTCAAGAAGCAAGGAAAGACAACAGAATGAGGAAGACAACGTAAGAACCGTCGACGACCGCCGAGAACCCCGACCCTCGGCATCACCTCGTCCCTTTCTAGCATAGCAAAAGCAAGTAGGTCCCCTCACAAAAGCAACCCCACAGCCGACTTAGCCATGACACACCATCTGTCATCAAACCTAATAAAGTCTCAAATTTAAACGTTTGAATCTCATTTAAACACACACACACACACATAGAGAGAGAGAGAGAGAGAGTAGTGCACGGTTCAACAAAAATAAAGATGGACTTGGTCTGCTAACTGGTGCACCACGTCATAGCACACTCTACCTCATCTTAGCAATATTGTACTAAGTCATACATACTTTAAAATTATAGAAAATGGACCTTACTAATACGGGTCAATTTCTAACATATCCATCGTTGGCCTGGTCAAAAGAGGACAGGGACCGCACATCTTCAGACTGCAGCAATTGCCAAGGCGTATCCGTGAGGAATATGAATTGCTAATCTTTCTCATTTATCTTGGTGATTTGGTGAATGCTTCTTTGACTTAAGAGAAAAGCAAAAACGTCAATCTGACGACCTATAGACTCGTGCAATTACATGTTTGGCAAGTTGGACCGAAATATCTCCTTTTGCTGGCCATCTTTTTTCCGCACGAGAAGAACTCCATAAGGGCTCACAAGTACACAAGAGTTGAATTTTTTTAAAATATCTATTTTTTATTTGAAATTACAGAAATATACCCACGCAATTTTTTTTTACAAAAACGGACTCTATTGAACGACTAGAACCTGTCGCCCAATGGTTGTGCGACACGAATACAGTCAGTGCTCCGTTGAGCGATAGGATCCAGTCGCTGAATGGTTAGACGACTGTGACCTATCACTGAACTGGTCACGCTGTACGACCCCGATCACGCTTCAACACGTCTATAGGCCATAAGGCCCACGAAAAATTGCAACATAGGCCGTAGGGACGGAGGGGGCGAAAGGGCTCGGCGGTATGGTTTCGGCCCGTGAGAAGTCCTTTACCATGAGAGATTCCTGTAGTAGGGATAACCTCCACCTGAACCCATTCCGCCTGTTTGGGGGTTCTAAGGCCCAGTGAGATATGTGTAATGACATGTATACCCCTCTAGGGGGTGCACGACCGCTGTAAGGGTATTATTGTAATCATACTTTATGGATGTATATATATGTGTGCCCTGAACATGGAGGGGGAGCATAGTTCATCTACCACAACCACTCCACTACTCTCCTAATTTACTGTTTGGTCAGTAGCCACAACAATACACATTTAACCAAATCGTACGTGCCATGTAATTCACACATTCATTACGAACTACTTTGTCGGTCTACACATGGTCCACTATGATAACTGTTTGCAACAACGTATCTTTACTACTTAATATAGAAAGCTTGTGATGGTGGTTCGTCTGCCCTTCCGAATTCCCTTTGCACCTTCCTAAAAAGTTCTACGCACATATAGACAAAACATAATAGGATTTCTTAATGCGAATTAAAGCACATGTTTTTAACTAGCTTTGCATAGGTATTTCACTTAAATACAAAAAAAACTAAATTTATCCCTGAGCCTGCCCCCGACTAAGGGTGGATATTGAGCCAAGTACTCGTCTTATCAAGCTTTTCCTGAAATTGGTATAGTTTTATTCCATATTATTTTACGTATACTTTGGTAGTATTTTTAGAAGCGAGCTAACGAGTCGAGCTAGAGCAACATTTAAATTAACGAGTACAATAGAATCAATTTTGAACCAAGCCAACGAGACCCACTAACTAGTTTTTTTTGCCATTCGTACCCTCGGACTCCTGCCCTGCTCGCCTGGTTCGCCTGCTGTCAAGCAGGGGCCGGCTCGGTAGCGTCATGGGCCTGGCTTCCTACCGCACTGTGAGTTCGACTGAGCGCTCGGGCGGCATGCTGCCCCAGCCATCTCATGCCGAGCTACCCTAGCGTGGTAGATGATATGTATCGCTTGATGCACCTTCAAGCTTAGGGAGATGGCTAATTTTTTTTATAAAAACTGTTATTGGAAGGTTAAAAAAAAAGTTACATCAGTCCAACATATGTGAATTTTTAGTTCCTGGTAGGGCGCGTGCGTGCTGAGTGCTGACGTTGAGCCTTGTTGTCCCGCAGCTTCCCCCGCAGCCAACAAAACCATGCGCGCCGCGTGCTTCCCGTTCCCCTCCCTATTCTACCATCTCGCCTCCTAATTTCCCCACCTCTCGCCGCCGCCGCCCCACCGCAACCACCTACCGGCCCTATCCGAGGAGAGCAACGACCGCGGCCGCCCGCGGAGAGCCGTGCTCCTCGCGACGCGCCTTGGGCTCGCGGTTGCCCCGCGCGGCGGCGCCGTGCCATGGTGGTGGTGAGGTGGGAAGGCGTGGGCTTTGCGGCGCACCGGGGGGGACGAAGGGGGAGGGGTGGAGGGGTGTAGCTTGGCGCGTCGCCACCGGATGGCTGCCGACGATGCCGCGCGGAGCAGCAGAAGGATGGATCTGAACCTCTACCTCGGCCTCCCCCGCGCCCCGCGCCCGCGCCGCCCCGATCTCGGCTCTGACCTCGCGCTCGGCACCCCGATGCTGTCTTCATCCCCCTCCTCCTCCGCCGCCTCCGCGGACGCGCCGCCGCCGGAGCCGGAGCCGCTCCACCCGTCGTACTCACCGTCGCGCGCCGACCTGGTGCGCCCGCCGACCCCTCAGCCCGAGCCCTACGACCCGTCCGCTCCCGAGGGGCTCCCGCCCTATGTGCCGGCCACAGAAGCAATACCTGAGCTTGCGGACGACCTTGAATTCGGTTTCTCCCACCCGCCACCGCCGCTGCGGCCCAGCGAGCTGCTCGGGTGGGTGGACCGGCCGTCGTCATCGACGGCCTCCTCTTCCTTCCGACCGGAGCGTGCGGAGCGCTACCGTCGCGTGATCTGCCTGAGTGGCCGCCAATCTCGCTGCCTCCGTCCAAGACGGTTCCGATCAGACCTTCCGCCTCTCAGCTCCGAGTCCCCTAGCCTGGAGAACGAGGCCGCAGCGCAACCACCGCAAGAGCCTATTCACGATACGGTGGAGGAGAATAAGGTGGTTGACGATGGTGCCATGGTGGGTGCCTCAGAGGAGGAGCCAACGGAACGTGGCAAAAGCGCTGCGATGTTTGAGTGCAACATCTGCTTCGAGATGGCTGTGGAGCCGGTGGTAACTTGCTGCGGTCATCTCTTCTGCTGGCCTTGTTTGTACCAGTGGCTGCATGTTCACTCAACCCACAAGGAGTGCCCTGTTTGCAAAGGTGAGGTGACTGAAGGGAACATCACTCCTATCTATGGGAGAGGGAATTCAGGTTCAGATGCGGAGAAGAAGGTTGCAGAGGATGGCAATGCATCCGGCCCTAAGATTCCGCCAAGGCCACAAGGGAATCGGCTCGAAAGTTTTCGGCAGCAGTTCCACCATTTGCGCCCAATATCTAGAAGGCTTGGCGAGGCACATGGCATATTATTGTCTTCATGGCGGCGCATTCTTGATCAGCAGATTATGAATAGTGTGAGTAGGTTTGAAGGGCCTCCTGAATCAACTGTCCAGGAAATGATAGATAATGCTCATAATACTAGCCGTTTTGGCCGAATTACTACTAGGATGAGGGCAAGGAGGTTGCAAAGAGAAGTAGAAAATGCAGCACTTGTTGCTTCTTCTGCTCCCGACAGTGGGCTGCCCGGAAACAACACGCCAGATCTGCCCAGGCGTAGTTCAAGTCCACTTTCCTCAGAAGGAATTGATTTATTGCAACGCCTTACCCTTGTTGGCCTTGCAAACACGGAAAGGTTGGCAACTGCTGTGAGTGACCTCAGAAGAATAGCTAGGCCAAGCCAATACGGTGCATCAACTTCATCGAACCTGCCAAATCCTGAGCCGTCAGTTGATGGAACTCATGTTGCTGCTGCAGCAGATCAAGCTTCTAACTCAAGCACCATGGCTGTGATTCAGGAGGATGCTGCTTTTACTGAAAGCGCAGGCGAACCTAGTAATGTGGGGTCTTCAAGATCCCTGAGGAGGGGAAGAGGCGATGCCTTAGGTTCTTTGGATGTGGATGGTGGCGGCCTACATCGAAACAAGCGAAGGCGGCTGAACTAAAGCTAAGGAGATTGAACTGAAGATTGCAGGTTGCAGCGTTGTTATAATTTGCCATGTGTGCTGTTCTCTATTAGCCTTTTTTTTTATCTCTTTGGGCAATATATGCTGGCTGTGATATAAAGTTCTTTCTCTCGAGTTGTTTACTAGGTATCGCTGAGTTGGTTGCCAGTTTAGTTCCTCCCGACCTGTTTAATTTATGCTACTACTCAAGGCATGTATACGAAGGAAACATGAGTGATTATCATCAGATGAATTTTCCTTGATCGTAAATCGAATGTGTGAATGTGTATTCAATGGAATTGACTCCCAAGGTCACAAATAATACATTGACACTTTGTAGTCTTATTTGTAGATAGCTTCTGATTCCAACAGGCCTCAATGAACATGTAAAACCTTGCTGATATTGAGTCGAATGGAATAAATGAATGTCAAGCTACGGACTTCGTTGTCTATTTGCTGTTCGCCGCTGCTCTGTGGCTGTCCTTACCGGGCAAAGAGGTACGTTACTATTTCCCTTTAAGCTAGTTTAATCTGGGGGTATACCACTACTATTTCCGTTCTCGGTTGATGGTTCAGACATAGTGTAAGAGCTAGATTCTGTTGTTCTCACGGGGTCATGATTAAAATTTGCTATGTTTCATTGTCTTCGCTGGTTACGCTCTGTCGACAGTCTTAGCTACCCACTGAATTTGATACCAGTTGCAGTTTGAAGAAAATACGGCACACGGCATGGCTGTTTTTATCTGTTTTGGAATGTCATTTCTGTTTTGGTGCAAGACTGAAACCTTCTACTGGACAAAATATGTAACTTGATATTCTTGTGCATATATATACATGTATTCAAATGCTGTTGGCCTGATGACGAAGTTGAACATTGAAGAGAAGATTTTGGTCATGCAATGAACTTTCAAGGGCCTTTGATAGACTTTTTTTATGCGCCCAATTTTGTCGAGACCGATCCCATTATTCCCATACTTATTTTTGGTGGTTTACTTGTCATTTTTCCAGGAATACGGCCATGAGGATATCTCATGTTCCGATCGCAGCCGGCTACAATTCATTCATAGGACGTGTGTATCTATCGCACACCCCCAATTCCGTGCAAAATCGTATTATCCTTATCTTGACGTATTCCTTCCTCTGGTCCTTTCGTTTTGCGACACACACCTGACATGACATGGCTACCAACCGTCCCACCTGTTGCCCAGACAGATCGTCCTCGACCTGTCACCTGTCGCCATTCCTGTTGCGTTGCATGCTTTTGCTCCCACTTTGGACCGGATATTCTTGCTTGGACAGTGGATCGTGGACGCCACCGGCGAAGGGCAGGCAGGCAGCACCACCAAACTGACTGCTGAGCTTGCAGCGCCAATTGCCATTTGGTGGGACGCAATTGCCGATCGCCGTGCAGAGTAGCGTTGGGGCAATAGGAGCTGCTGCTCTGTGCCGTCTGAGCTGTAACTGCTGTAGCGTGTCGTTTTCGCGGTTGTCTTTTTCCCCGTCGCCCGGTTTTGCACTCTGTTCTTGACAGGAAGCTTTGATTCCTCCGTTGAGCTGCTCATTTGAATTCGGAGATGACATGTTTTCGCTAGGCGAGTTCCCCTGTAGGCCGATATTTTTCCTTGATAAAGGCCAAATCCAGCTTCACCGTAGAAGCTGTGGGGTCATTTGAACCATAGCTTTTTGCATAACAGCTCAAAACCTTTAATTATTTACGCAGAAATCTAAAAAACATATAAAGATGCAAATACAATTCCTGGTCATGCAACTGAAACTTCACAACATCCTATTCTGCTGAACCTCCATACCGGTCCGTCCACTCGTCTGACCTTTCCAGATATTTTCCCCCATTGCACAGGTTTGATGGGAAGACCAAAGCGCTCGTGTTCCATTCTCAGGCACGCTGCCACGCATAGCAGAAACTGCCACCGAAACCAACACCACTCTGGCAGATGGACGGCTCTGGTGAGTGCTGATGACGCATTTGTAATACCCCAAATTTCACAAAGGGAAACATTAGAGGTAAATAAAGGGGAGAGGATAGTTTTGCCGTCAGACCCATCGATTTTTAGGGTATCGATTTAGTGTCGCTCGCAGAGGTTCCCAGACCACCCCAGGACAGTCGGCACCGTCTAGAGAGCCGAGTAGCGCCCTCAGAGGTTCCCAGACCGCCTAGGGGTAGTCGGCATCATCTCGCGACATGGGTTTTCTTCATCCGGCAAATTCCAACCTTACCGTTTACCGACTTACCATTGCAGTAAAGGAAATCCCAAAGCTAGCTCAGTATCAGACCAAAATGCCCCTGAGCAATCAATTGTATGGGAAAGGAAGGGAAGGGCATGCCAGTCATTTCAGTGCAAAGGGCAGCCCAACCCTGCCTTATAAAGCCAATGCACCGTATCAAGCCTCATCTCCTCAACTCTTTCTCAGTTAGGATAAGAACGAAGCCAGTAGAGCACACTCCACTCCTCACGGCCAAACCGAGAAAACCAAGTTCCTTCATCAACCAAGATTAAGCCAGCCAAATAAGAGCCTAAGGAGAGGAGCGTGAAGACGAAGGAGTCAAGCGACGGCCATCGACATGGAGCCCGAAGGAGAGGGAGCTCAGAAGGCTTGAACGTGAGGACGGCGCCTACGACGATCAAGGACGTCGGCGATCTCCGAGCGCGCGCCAAGCCATCACTGAGTAAGTCCATCCCCCAACCCCATGGCACCACACGATCACAGAGAGAAAAAGTCGGGGTGGCGCTCGGTGGCCATGGCTATGACCATGGTCGGCCGGAGCAGCCACCTTGGATGGCGAGCCAGAGGGATGAACGGGAGGCATGGCACCGGCCGGCTTTGAGCCGCGGCCGGTGAGCCCGAGGAGGCCCGTACCGAGGGGAGCCCGGGGTGGCCGGCGCCGCCGACTATCGGCGCTAGCCAGGGCCAGACCCGAGGCAAGGGGGCGCGGAGAGGAGCAGAGCCGCAGAGGGGCTGGAGGGGAAGCACCGCCGACGTCGTGGGGACGGCCGACCGGCCCGGTCGGCTTGGGAGGAGCCGCCGGTGGCGCTCCGGATCCACGGGCCGAGGCCCTTCGTGCCGCGAGCCACCGAGAGGGAGAGAGGGGAGGCGAGTGGAGGGGGGCCGGCGAGCTAAGCCGCTGGCGAGCCGCCTCGTCGCCGCGCCCGGCCGCGCGCCGCCGCGCCGCCGGGGAGGTCGCCCGCACGCGAGGGGAGGAGAAGGCAAGGGGGCTGGTGGAGGACCGCCGGCAGGAGCTGGGGGGGGGCCGGCGACGCCGAGCTGGCCCTGCGCCGTCGCGCCGCCCCTGGCGAGGCCGGCAGGAGGAGAGGCCTGTTCGGCTGGGTGGATTAGGGGAGAAAGAGAGATAGCCAGGTGAGGGATTAGATGGCAAGGCCATTCGGCCAAGACAGGGAAAAGGGGTAAAGGCCATTCGGCCAAACCAGTAGAGAAGGAAGGAAAGAAAAGAAAAAAAAAAGAGAGGGAAGAAAAGAAAAGAGGAGAAAAAGAAAAGAAAAAAAGAGGGTGGTTTGGCGCCTGCGTGTCGGGACCTTGACCCCGTACATTCTACGCTCCAGTCGAGTCAGCGCGTAGGATCGTTGATGTTCATTTAAGCTTTGGATTTTTGTTTTGCCGTTGAGTCGGGGTGACATGTACGCAGGTGGAGTTCCCGGGTCGGAGCCGTCCACGCGTCATCCCCGAGGCTAACCAGGCAAGTGCTTTGTAAAACAGTGAATTCGGGTAGTGATTTCTGATAAATGAATGTTGATGCATGGCTTACCATATTGGGGTAAGGTAAATATTTTGAAATGCATACTGTGAAGTGAGAAATGAGGATGATTGAGACATGCCATGTTGATATGCATAAAGGATCTTGCATTGCATGCATGTCATGAAAAGAGCATGAGTTGGTCCACGTTGAGTGGACGCTCCACATGAGTGGAGTTGAGGTCCCCGTATAAGAGTACGGGCTACTGAGGTCCCCGTATGAAACAGGACGGGCTTGAGGTCCCCGCATGAAACAGGGCGGGCTTGGGTGAGCATCGACGGGTGCTCACTCTGCTATACCGGTATAGACTAAAGAGTTGAGAAAGAAGTGCATGTGCATGTGCATGAGCATGATGAATGGTTCATCAGAACGTAGAGTGGTTAAATGTAAAAGTGGATAATGAAACGGGAATGATTATGGTCTAAGGGATGAACCTGTTATTTGATGTTTTGCTTTGTATTTGCTGAGTCGGTGGACTCAGCCTTGCTTTGTTGATGTTTTTTTAGGTGACCGATGAGGACGACAGGCGGGCGGGATTAGCACATGAATGATCAGCACGAACCAGTATCACTTTTGGATCACCTTTTGTTAATGTACTTTAGCTTTTACTAAGCTAGAGTATCCACTAGAAATGCTATGATGTAACTGAACGCAGCACAATAAATAAATTAGTGTTGGTTTTAAATTCTTCTCCTATGTTGTTATGGTAAGAGTTGCAGAGGTGGTAGCATCTTGGCCCAGGGAGTGGGCGGGGTGTTACAGTTGGTATCAGAGCGGGCGTTAGGTCCGTGGTAAAGAAATTTGATAACTTAGATTAATTATTCAACTAAAATTTGACTTAGGCCTAATAAAAATTAAAATTTGACACACTGGTGCACCATAGGATGGGAATGGGTCTTATGCTGTATTTACGCTTTCGCTAGCTTTGTCGATGATTTGTGTTGTTAAAGTGAATGTTTGTGGATTAGTTGTGTGACTGGCTGTCTGCCGTGGACAGATATGCCGAGAGGTAGAGGTCGTGGACGTGGCCGTGGAGGCCGGGGCCGTGGCCATGCCCAAGCAGAGCCACCGCTTGAGGTTCAGCAGGAGGCACCTGGTGCAGAGGTTGCTTCTGCTGAACATTCTGTAGCTAGAGATCCGGCAAGGTCTTCAGCCTTGCTGCAAGAGTTCATAGATGAAGTCCGTGCGCTTCGTCATCAAATGCCAGCAGCCGCTGCTGCGGCTGTACCCGCTTTTGCCCCTGTTGCCGTTCCGGTTGTACAGGAGGCAAGGATGGGCCTTCGTGAGTGGTTGGCCCTGCGACTAGACACCTTTGATGGTTCGGGCACACCAGTCCAGGCTGCGGATTGGTTGCGCTACATGGAGAGGCAGTTTGAAGCCCTTGAGATGAGCTCTCAGTTGAAAGCTCGCTTTGTGGCTTTCCAATTGAAGGGTCAGGCGGACATCTGGTGGGAAGGGGTTCTTTCAGCCAGGACTCCTGCCCAGGGTCCTGCTTCATGGGAAGTCTTCAAAGAACAGTTTAAGGCGAAGTATTACCCAGATTCTTTTGTGGAAAGTATGGAGGTCGCTCTGTCAACCTTCGTACAGGGAAAGATGACCGTGGCTGAGTACGAGGCAGCATTCAACAACCTGATCCGCTTCGTGCCATCGGTCGCGAATAACGACCTTGAGAAGGCCAAAAGGTTCCGCCGAGGGCTCAACTCTGAGTTTCGGCATGTCATGGGAGCTACTGCACCGCGCGACTTTAGGTCCGTGGTGGAGCAGGCCAGAGGGATGGAGCTGGAGATGCAGCTCACTAAAGGGCTGCAACCCTCTGGTGGTCCGAGCGCTTCTGGTGGTGACCAGAAGAGGAGCTACACTGAAGGGGGTGGGTCGTCGCAGCGGCCCGCTCCCAAGAAGTCCAAGTGGGGCCAGCGTCCCCCACAATCGTCCAAGTCCAAGACTTCGAGGCTGTCTTCTTCAGCGCCTCGTTCTTCATCGGTGACTCCAGCCTTGCGTCCTGTTCCAGGGCAAGGCATGATCTGTTTCAAGTGCGGTGAGGGGCACCGTGCTGCTGAGTGTTCCTGGACGGGAAACTGTCGGCATTGTGGCTTGGCGGGCCACAAGATGTCAGTTTGCCGTCAGAATCCTGCCAGCATCATCAAATGGGAGCCAGTATCTTCATCTTCGTCGAATTCTACACCGCGGGGTTCAGTCCAGATGATGGCGGCTGCCCCTGTGCTGCAGCCTCCTCTATCTTGGGCTCCACCTGCCGGGTATTATTGGCAACCTGCACCGACTCCTCCATTTCAGCATGCTACATCACCTCCAGTTCCGTTGCCGCCACAGCAGAGCGTTGGGGCTCTTGCCGCCCCGACACCACCCGGAGTCTACTCACTGCCTGCTGTCGAGTCCGCGAGTCGACCTGACGTGGTGACAGGTACCCTGCTAGTGGACTCATGTGAAGCCCTTGTTCTTTTCGACTCTGGTGCTACATATTCTTTTGTGTCTCGGGAGTTTGTTGGGAAGGCCAAGTTGAGTGTCCAACAAATTTCTCAATCAGTTGTGGTTAGTACCCCGAGAGGAATCCTAGCGAGCTCTACAGTATGCCCTGGCTGTGTGGTTGCAATAGATGGAGAGGAATTTGTTGCCAACCTCATGGTTATTCAGTTGGAGCCATTTGATGTTATCCTTGGCATGGATTGGTTGCATCGATACCAAGCCGTGATTTCCTGCTTCTGGAGGACAGTCTCTTTGCAAGCTCCTTCGGGGAAGGAGATAATCTTTCAGGGGAATGCACCCACGTGTTCCCTCTTTGTGTTGGCCAGCCTGTTCCCTGGCCGACGTACAATGAAGTCTGGGTTATTTCTAGCCCTTACGGAGAAGCCAAGTGCGCAGTTGCACATTGAGGATATTCCTGTGGTGTGTGAGTATCCCGATGTGTTTCCTGGAGAGCTTCCGGGTATGCCACCTAAGCGAGATGTGGAGTTCAGAATTGATCTTGTTCCTGGCACAAGACCTATTTCCATGTCTCCCTACCGTTTGGCACGACCATTGCAAGAGGAGTTGAAAAAGCAGTTGGACGAGTTGCTGTCCAAAGGCATGATTCGTCGCAGTGTGTCACCTTGGGGAGCCCCTGTCTTATTCACTGAGAAAAAGGATGGGAGTTGGCGCATGTGTATAGATTACCGTGCTCTTAATCAGGTGACCATCAAGAATAAATACCCATTGCCTCGCATCGAGGACCTGTTTGATCAATTGAAAGGAGCCAAGGTGTTCTCAAAAATTGATCTGCAGTCTGGGTATAATCAAATCCGAGTGCGCGAGCAAGATATTGAAAAAACAGCATTCTCCACAAGATATGGGCACTATGAGTTTACAGTTATGTCTTTTGGACTGACGAATGCCCCTGCTATCTTCATGGAGACGATGAACAGTATGCTACACAAGTATCTGGATGACTTTGTAGTGGTGTTCATCGATGATATCTTGATTTATTCCAAGACGGAGGAAGAGCATGAGCAGCATCTGAGACTCGTGCTTGAGACTTTGAGGAAGAATCAGTTCTTTGCCAAATTGAAAAAGTGTGAGTTTTGGATTTTTGAAGTGAGCTTCTTGGGTCATGTAATTAACCAGGAAGGCGTTTCAGTTGATCCAAGCAAGATTTCCACTGTCGTAGAGTGGAAGAGGCCATCTAGTGTTAAAGAAGTGAGGAGTTTTCTTGGCCTAGCTGGTTATTACCGGCGTTTCGTGAAAGACTTCTCTCTCATTGCCAAGCCAATGTCTCAACTCACGCGGAAAGGTGTGAAATTCCAGTGGACCGATGAATGTGAGCGCAGCTTTAAAACTCTGAAAGAGAAGTTGGTAACTGCTCCTGTTCTCACACTTCCTGAGCCGGGGAAGCGTTTCACGGTCTACTCGGATGCGTCTCGAGTGGGTCTGGGTTGTGTGCTTATGCAAGATAATAAAGTGATCGCATATGCCTCGCGACAGTTGAAGAAACATGAGCAGAATTACCCTACCCATGATTTAGAGCTTGCCGCAGTGGTTTTCGCTCTAAAAATTTGGAGGCATCATTTGTATGGAGAGTCTTGTGATATTTTCACTGACCACAAAAGCCTCAAATACATTTTCACTCAGAAGGAGCTGAATTTGAGGCAGCGGAGGTGGTTGGAGTTGATTAAAGATTACGATCTTACCCTTCAGTACCATCCGGGCAAAGCAAATGTGGTTGCTGATGCCCTTAGTCGCAAGATGACACCCTCCACTCTGGATTGTCTCGTTGCTGACTTTGAACGGATGGGAATTTCTTATTGTTTTGCTGGCACAGCACAGGCAGAGTTGCAGCTGTCGCTGGAATCAGCAGTCCCAGAGCGAGTAAAAGAGGCGCAACAGCATGATCGATTGCTACAGCAAGTGAGAAAGCGGCTTGATGAAGGAAAGACGGGGGATTTCAGCCTTGATGAGTCAGGCGCATTGCGGTTTAAAGGCCGCCTTTGCGTGCCGCAGAAGGCTCAAGTCAAGGATGATATTTTGAGAGAAGCTCATCGTACCCCGTACACGGTGCATCCTGGTGAGACCAAGATGTATCATGATCTGAAAAAGAACTTCTGGTGGAAAAGGATGAAAGTGGATATCGCCAAGTATGTGGCATCTTGCGGGGTTTGCCAGCAAGTGAAGGCTGAGCACAAGCGTCCCGCTGGGCTATTGCAGCCTTTGGAGGTTCCTCAGTGGCCATGGGATGATATCACCATGGATTTCGTAGTCGGCTTACCTCGTACCCAGCGAGGTAAAGATGCGATTTGGGTAGTGGTGGACCGGTTCAGTAAGTCCGCGCACTTCATCCCCATTCGCACCACGAACTCAGCGAGTGAGTTGGCACCCATATATGTGCGAGAAATAGTGAGGTTGCATGGTGTGCCAAAGACCATAGTTTCGGACAGAGACGCCAAGTTTGTCTCCAAGTTTTGGGAGAGCTTACAGGGCGCTCTGGGTACGAAACTCCAGTTCAGCACTGCTTTCCACCCACAGACGGATGGACAGTCTGAACGCACCATTCAGACACTAGAGGACATGTTGAGGTCCTGTGTTCTGTCCTGGAAGGGTAGCTGGGAGGATCATTTGGCACTCACGGAGTTTGCCTATAACAACAGCTACCACTCCAGTGTTCGAGCAGCGCCGTTTGAGGTTTTGTATGGGCGAAAATGTAGATCGCCACTGTGTTGGGATGCAGTGGGCGAGAAGGCTGTTTTGGGGCCAGATTGGGTCCAGCAAACAGTAGAGCGAGTGGCAGAGATTAGACAGAATCTGCTAGCTGCCCAGAGTAGGCAGAAGAGCTATGCAGATGTCAGAAGGCGAGAACTAGAGTTCAAAGTGGGGGATCGGGTGCTTTTGAGAGTATCTCCCACTAAAGGCATAGTACGATTTGGTACCAAAGGGAAGCTTAGCCCGAGGTACATTGGGCCATTTCTAATTCGGGAACGGATTGGAAAGTTGGCATATCGTTTGGATCTCCCTGACTCCATGCGAGGAGTGCATGATGTGTTTCATGTGTCGATGTTGAGAAAGTATTTGCGAGATCCAGAGCATGAGATTGTGTTAGAACCGGTGTCTATAAAGCAAGACCTCACCTTCGAGTCCCGTCCAGTTCGGATTCTGGAGGAATCAGAGAAGGTGTTGAGGCATAAAACGATAAAGTATGTTAAAGTGCTTTGGACACATCAGTCTGAGCGAGAAGCAACATGGGAGTTGGAATCTCGCATGCGCGAGAAGTACCCGGACTTGTTCTCCATGGGTACGAGTTAATGTTATGTTATGTGCAGTTTATTATATTTTGTTCATTCGTGTATATTGTTGAATGCCAGAATTCGGGGACGAATTCTGCTAAGGGGGGTAGAATGTAATACCCCAAATTTCACAAAGGGAAACATTAGAGGTAAATAAAGGGGAGAGGATAGTTTTGCCGTCAGACCCATCGATTTTTAGGGTATCGATTTAGTGTCGCTCGCAGAGGTTCCCAGACCACCCCAGGACAGTCGGCACCGTCTAGAGAGCCGAGTAGCGCCCTCAGAGGTTCCCAGACCGCCTAGGGGTAGTCGGCATCATCTCGCGACATGGGTTTTCTTCATCCGGCAAATTCCAACCTTACCGTTTACCGACTTACCATTGCAGTAAAGGAAATCCCAAAGCTAGCTCAGTATCAGACCAAAATGCCCCTGAGCAATCAATTGTATGGGAAAGGAAGGGAAGGGCATGCCAGTCATTTCAGTGCAAAGGGCAGCCCAACCCTGCCTTATAAAGCCAATGCACCGTATCAAGCCTCATCTCCTCAACTCTTTCTCAGTTAGGATAAGAACGAAGCCAGTAGAGCACACTCCACTCCTCACGGCCAAACCGAGAAAACCAAGTTCCTTCATCAACCAAGATTAAGCCAGCCAAATAAGAGCCTAAGGAGAGGAGCGTGAAGACGAAGGAGTCAAGCGACGGCCATCGACATGGAGCCCGAAGGAGAGGGAGCTCAGAAGGCTTGAACGTGAGGACGGCGCCTACGACGATCAAGGACGTCGGCGATCTCCGAGCGCGCGCCAAGCCATCACTGAGTAAGTCCATCCCCCAACCCCATGGCACCACACGATCACAGAGAGAAAAAGTCGGGGTGGCGCTCGGTGGCCATGGCTATGACCATGGTCGGCCGGAGCAGCCACCTTGGATGGCGAGCCAGAGGGATGAACGGGAGGCATGGCACCGGCCGGCTTTGAGCCGCGGCCGGTGAGCCCGAGGAGGCCCGTACCGAGGGGAGCCCGGGGTGGCCGGCGCCGCCGACTATCGGCGCTAGCCAGGGCCAGACCCGAGGCAAGGGGGCGCGGAGAGGAGCAGAGCCGCAGAGGGGCTGGAGGGGAAGCACCGCCGACGTCGTGGGGACGGCCGACCGGCCCGGTCGGCTTGGGAGGAGCCGCCGGTGGCGCTCCGGATCCACGGGCCGAGGCCCTTCGTGCCGCGAGCCACCGAGAGGGAGAGAGGGGAGGCGAGTGGAGGGGGGCCGGCGAGCTAAGCCGCTGGCGAGCCGCCTCGTCGCCGCGCCCGGCCGCGCGCCGCCGCGCCGCCGGGGAGGTCGCCCGCACGCGAGGGGAGGAGAAGGCAAGGGGGCTGGTGGAGGACCGCCGGCGGGAGCTGGGGGGGGGCCGGCGACGCCGAGCTGGCCCTGCGCCGTCGCGCCGCCCCTGGCGAGGCCGGCAGGAGGAGAGGCCTGTTCGGCTGGGTGGATTAGGGGAGAAAGAGAGATAGCCAGGTGAGGGATTAGATGGCAAGGCCATTCGGCCAAGACAGGGAAAAGGGGTAAAGGCCATTCGGCCAAACCAGTAGAGAAGGAAGGAAAGAAAAGAAAAAAAAAGAGAGGGAAGAAAAGAAAAGAGGAGAAAAAGAAAAGAAAAAAAGAGGGTGGTTTGGCGCCTGCGTGTCGGGACCTTGACCCCGTACATTCTACGCTCCAGTCGAGTCAGCGCGTAGGATCGTTGATGTTCATTTAAGCTTTGGATTTTTGTTTTGCCGTTGAGTCGGGGTGACATGTACGCAGGTGGAGTTCCCGGGTCGGAGCCGTCCACGCGTCATCCCCGAGGCTAACCAGGCAAGTGCTTTGTAAAACAGTGAATTCGGGTAGTGATTTCTGATAAATGAATGTTGATGCATGGCTTACCATATTGGGGTAAGGTAAATATTTTGAAATGCATACTGTGAAGTGAGAAATGAGGATGATTGAGACATGCCATGTTGATATGCATAAAGGATCTTGCATTGCATGCATGTCATGAAAAGAGCATGAGTTGGTCCACGTTGAGTGGACGCTCCACAGGAGTGGAGTTGAGGTCCCCGTATGAGAGTACGGGCTACTGAGGTCCCCGTATGAAACAGGACGGGCTTGAGGTCCCCGCATGAAACAGGGCGGGCTTGGGTGAGCATCGACGGGTGCTCACTCTGCTATACCGGTATAGACTAAAGAGTTGAGAAAGAAGTGCATGTGCATGTGCATGAGCATGATGAATGGTTCATCAGAACGTAGAGTGGTTAAATGTAAAAGTGGATAATGAAACGGGAATGATTATGGTCTAAGGGATGAACCTGTTATTTGATGTTTTGCTTTGTATTTGCTGAGTCGGTGGACTCAGCCTTGCTTTGTTGATGTTTTTTTAGGTGACCGATGAGGACGACAGGCGGGCGGGATTAGCACATGAATGATCAGCACGAACCAGTATCACTTTTGGATCACCTTTTGTTAATGTACTTTAGCTTTTACTAAGCTAGAGTATCCACTAGAAATGCTATGATGTAACTGAACGCAGCACAATAAATAAATTAGTGTTGGTTTTAAATTCTTCTCCTATGTTGTTATGGTAAGAGTTGCAGAGGTGGTAGCATCTTGGCCCAGGGAGTGGGCGGGGTGTTACAGCATTGCCATTCAGCACATCCCATTAGAACTTCTCCAACGACTGCCTGCCGCCGTCTAACGCACGCTGTCCATCGAGATCAAGTTCCGCACGTAAAGAACCTTCTCCCCTCGCCGGAACCGTCTCTCTCGTCCACGTGTGACGAAGCTTCGAATTATCACATTTGAGAGCTGGTACATGAACTGATACAGCGACAGATCCTAGATACATGCAACAAGTACATCCCGGTCTGAGGGATCCATGATGAATTCTGTTGTTTTGTAATCCCGTTTCACCGGTCGCACTTACTGTGTGCACCATGTATGTATTCCTCCGATATGAAGCTCCTGCTGCAGCTCAACTATGTCATGTTATAGCCGTACACACGAAATAAGTGCAAACTCACGTTTCGACTTGCTAGACTGGTTCACAATTCACGATATGAGTGGATAAAGTTCCAGCGGTGCAAACATTCTTGCTCCCCAAAATTTTATTCTATGCACTACTGCAGCATCGGTATTTGGGTTATGCAGGCATGTCCGTGAAACATAACTAGTGTGAAAAACAGAAGTTGTAAAATGCCAAAACAGTGTAAGATGCTGCAGGCTCCTCATGCCGAAAGAAGAGCGTCACAGCCTCACAGGTGAAGTCAATGAAATGCAAATATGCTTGTCGGATAGTTGCTTAAAGAGAAAAGAATAAAAGGGGAGCAAAGCAGTCGGCAAGGGAAAACGGATGCTACGTCGGCTGCAAAACGTTTCATAACAAGTCTCCACAAGGGCGAGGAGAAGCTGAACTGAATTCCCGTCTTTCCACAGACATGCTCAGATTGCTTTAGAATATAACAGTTCACCTGAGTAAATACAGTAAAAGAAGAGATTAGCCACAAAGCAGGCATGTATGATCTGTAATTTGGTTAAAAAAAAGTTGAAAAGTCAACTGAAAATATACCTCCACCCGGAAAAGTTTGGTTGGCAAAATAATGCCAACACCAGCAGAACTCCTAAATGTGCGTTGAAATTCAGAAAATGAGAACTTCTTATACTCGCTTTCTGACAATTTCGCAAGATCCCCAGCTGTGAGAAATGTATGACCATGTATTCCAGCATCTCTAAATAACTTCTGAGGCAGATCAAAAGAAAAGGTCAGCAAAGGCAGAAACAGCAAGATCACCACCTAGGTAATCCCTCCCTGGAAGAGCAGCAGAGCCATTATCGGATTCGCTAGGGACAAGCCTTCGTGGTTCTGTTGGGCCAACTCCTCTTGTTCTGAAACCCAACAAGGATGATATTCCACCCAAGCTGCAAACCGGGGAAGAATGACCTCCAAGGTAAAATCTATCAGGCACAGGTGAAGATGAATCCATAAATCCTCTTCCAAGTGGTAGAACGACACCCGCTCCTAGGTCAACATTGAGAGCAGCATTATAGAATCCCAAAGGCACAGCACCACGAACATCAAACTCCTGAAGCAAAGTCAGCAAAGACATATTTGTAAGAAAATAATAATGAGAACTGAGATGGCAAGTAACTTCTCTAACTGAGATGACAAGTAACTTCTCTATGATTGTGGGGAACAAGCAAAAAGAAAGGAAATCGATAAAAGGATCAAACAAATAGAAATAATGAAAAATGGGACAGAGGAAGCTGAATAAAAACCTGCCGGAAAATTCTCAATCCTTTGGTATCCCATAGACCACCAACTTGAGAGGTTGAGAGATGCATATCCTTTTGTTGGCCTGAGATGTGAATCCCTTTGATCAATCTTGTATGTATATTTCAGTGCAGATAGAAGATTATGTCCTAACTGCCTTCTTATGGACTTTGATGAGACATGTGATGGATCAGTTAAGGTACGCCATGTAAGGCTATAAGACAAGTCATGGCGCATGGTTGAAAGCAAACCAAATGAAAGACCAAGTAGGCGCTCCTTGTATGATGATAACTTCGGCCAATCTTGTGACAACAATGATGCCCGAGCCATCAAGGGTGTTGGTATTGATTTAAATCTTGGTAGGGAGACTCCAATGCCAACCTCTTATGTTTGGTCCCAACCATATGCACCTGAAGCATTCCAGATGTCACCATAGCCAAACAGGTTCTTCAACTTAAGCGACCCTTCCGGTGACCAAGATCTTGCCTACAAAAGTAATGAATATACACCATGCATCAGATGTGGAAACCTCTCAAATAGTTAGCAGAGCTGATTAGAATGTGCCATGCAGTAATCAAATATAATAATATATTTTCTGCTCTTATTCTTTAGCAATACAAGTTCAACAAGTGTCATGGCCTGCAAATTATAGTCATACTAAAGTATTTGTAGTTGTCTATTTGGTACAGGATAAAAGGTAAACTACCACCATCGTTGTCACGATGCTCCGGCAAATCGCGGCAAGACCAGGGCACCTAGATGCCTAGTTGACTAGGCGTCCACCATGACGACAGTTAGACAATAGTAATAATACAAGTAATACCTTATACGACTGAAAATTAAATAGCCATGCGACATAATAGTACAAATTATCCAAATAACTATGTCTTAGGAGGTTCAAATTAGAAGAAATCCATTGAGGGAGGGGTCTATTCGTGATTTTCAAGAACTCGAAAACTAAATCACAAAAAGACATCCACTCCTTTAACCCTAGGCGCCAGCAACTGCCCGCATTGCTTCTTGTTCTCCCGGCTCCCCACTCGCGTCACCACCTCCCCCCACGGCTCTCCTGAACCCCTCCCCCACCACCTCTCCCTCGCTCCATGATCGCTACCTCCCCCCGGCAGCCGCCGCCGCCCCCATCCCTCCCAGCGTGGCCTTCCTCTGCCTCGCCAACGCCGCCTGCCTCCTCCTCTCCGGGCGGCGTAGGCCAGATCCAGTGGTGGCAAGGCTCGAGGACGACGGATCCAGTGGTGAAGAGGCCGGCAACGGAGAGGGCCGACATGGAAATGGAGTCCAACACGGGGGTTGCCGTGGTGCGACTCGAGAAGAGTGATGTATGAGGCAATGGTAACGCGGGAAGAGCGCCGCAGAGCGTGCTGCTCCAAGCAGGGGCGGACCCAGCGGTAGGTCAGGTGGGGCGCCAGCCCCCCTACCGCCGACCAGCCATGTATGGGTGGATATCGAGCTAACTCCTCGTCTTATCGAGCTTTTCCTAAAATTGACATAGTTTAATTTAATATCATTTTACATATAATTTAAAAGTATTTTTAGAAACGAGCTAACGAGCCGAGCCGAGCCGAGCTAGAGCAAAATTCAAATTCATTTGAAATCAAGTCATTTTAATGTTTAACCAATTAACAAGTATAATTGAAATAATTTTGAACCGAGCCAACGAGCCCCACTAACGAGCTTTTTTTTCCACCCCTACATGTATACCTCTCTCATCCTCTACAGCTCCACGTTAACCATATAAATGATCTTATCAGATGTAAAAGGTCTTTGCATGATGAAGAAAATTGTATTTATAGTGGTGATTACAAGCCACAACGACATCTTGGCTCTTAGCGTGGAGCCTCTTTCCCTCTAGTGTCTACAAGTCTATCGTAGACCGACAACCCATAAATTTTGATCCTGGTCCGCCACCCGCGGCGAGAAGGGAGACGCACTCGCTGCGCCGCGCCCCCGCCCGCGAGCGGCTGAAGCACTCCCCACTCCATGCTCCTTCTCTCCAGCACGAGGAGCGGGCGACGCCGCCGCGACAGAGCAAGCACGCGGCCCAGGCGCAGCGCATTAACGCGGGTGAGCAGGGCGACCAGGTGTCCCCAAGGACGTGCGGGCTCATGGTGTTCTTCCCCTGGAGCGTCGAGCCGGTGCGATGCGGGTTCCCGCGGAGCCCGGCGCGTTGCTGGACGCCGCGGGCCGACGTGGGCACCACCATGCCGTCCCCTCCTCGCCGGAGCACCACGCTAGGCGACGTCCTGGTGAAGGAGAGAGAGCTACGCACCGGCGACCTGTCGCACTGGTACGAGTCCCGGGTGGGGCATGGCGATTCTTGGCACGAGCAAGCGGTAGTGTGCCAACGCCAAAAAGGCTCTGATTAGGCTGGCGCGTTCGGCAACGGACGGTGGCGGCAGCCCGAGGTTGAGCATGGAGAGGAGCCGCAAGCCGGCCGCCTCGCCGCTGCGCTCGACGTCGGACAAGATGCCGCAGCTGAAGCCGCCGTCCGAGTCGTGGCTCAGTCACGCGCGCGGGGGCAGCGCTGTGAATAACAAAAGATTATGAGATCTGTGATCGACATGAGAGCCGAAACTACACATATACACGGATGCTTTCGTTTATGTTCTTCAGTGTTTCGTGTCATCTATAATAAACCAGTGATTGCCATGTTTGTATCATCTCAGGGTATCTCAGTTATCTGAGTGACCTGAACTATTGAGGCCCCGTTTGGAATGCAGAAAACTATTCCCATTCCTACAGGAATCGAAATGATTCCTATCAAATTCCTGCGTTCCAAAACGAGGCCTAAAACAAATCTTTTCATAGGAATGCTGCGAATACACAATTATTCACTTTACAGTTCACTCACAATTGTTTGGCATATCCTGGCACTTTACAGGCTTTCTAAGAATAACTTACGTTTACTGAACCAAAGAATGAAAGAATAGTGTATGCAGTGCAGGCATATCTGTACAACTGTATACCTTGCCTAAAGACACTAAACTGTACAATTTTCTATATTTCTCCTATGAAATGGACAGTATGCCGAGTTACGGCAAGACAATCGCACAATGGACTGGCTTTATGACGTGATGATTTCAAGTTCAGCCCACCACAATGCGCCATTTCTTGGAATCGCGTGATCTGGACAAATCCCGGTGATCTCTTGCATCCTTTTGGTTACCCCTGCAACTGTCGGCCTCTCCCTGGGGTCATCACTTATGCACAATTTTACCAGCTCTGTAAGTGCCCTGACATGCTCCTCAGGGACTGATTTGAGTGTTGGGTCAACCATACCCATCAAGGGCTTATCACCGGTGAGATATCTGTGCGCCCACAAAATAAGGAGTCCGTTGTCATCAGAATATGGACGCCTTCCAGAGATCGTCTCAAGCAGTAGCAAAGCAAACTTATACACTGTGCTGTACTCATCAGAACCGTCGAATTCATCTTCATCTTTTTTCTTGTCACCCCAAGAACTGATGTCTGAAACCTTCGCAGCATTGTCTTCAGTCACGTATATGCATGAAGTGCTTAGATTTCTTAGCATTACAGGAGGGTCCTGCTGGTGCATGTAGTTCAGACAGTATATAACTCCCATTGCTATCCGTAGGCGTGACTGCCAATTCAATTCCTCTGCTTCTTTATCTGCAACATCAATGTTTTAATGGTAAATAACTGCTAATAGCATGAGCCATCTTGGCGTGAAGAATAACAAAATAAAATTGGAATTCTTACCATGCAAGTGTTCGAATAGTGATCCATTTGAGACATACTCAAACACCATCATCCGAGTGAATGGTTCTTCGTCTTCACAGTAACCCACAAGGTTCATGAAATTCTTATGGTTCACCTTCGACAAGACTTCAACCTAGAACACCACAACATCTATGTTAGAGACTCATCGTCTTACTGTAGATAAAGGGATGGAACAGAAAAAACTAGTTAGATACCTTATTCTTGAATTGTGCTTCAGCTATAGTGGACCACCCGAATGAGCAAGTTACCAACGTAGACACAACAGCTATTTCCGCTCCACATGGGAGAGTTCCTTTATACAATGTAAATCCAGGTAGTGTACCAATTATGTTGCTGAAACCTTCACAAGCTGTTTCAAGCTCTGACCGTCTAAATGAAGTTATACCTGCAGACAGGAGTTAGAAGCAGAGTCTAAGTTTTGTTGTGTGCGTCCAAAGAAACATGCACTATCCTACTCATAGAAATGCAATTCATATGGAATATTGAGTAATAATAAAACCAAGAAGCATGGAAATGCATGAGCATAGAAACCAACCTCCCAGGGTAGTGGTCTGTAATTGCCTACATGCAGTCGGGGACAAGGGTACAACAATGCTAGTCTTCCTATGACGATAGCAAAAGAAGATTGCAGCTGACAAGGCTACAACCACAAAACAAATCGCTGCCCCAATTGATGCATATATTGCTGAAGAACTGCTGCTCTTGCTCTTGTTCTCTTGGCTTGTAGTTTCGTTTGTGGCAGGAGATAAAGGAGGAGCAGGGGAGGGGACGGGTTCAGAAGGAGGTGGTGGAGGAGGACTCGATCTAGGTGGGGCCTCTCTGGGGGGCAAAGGTGGTGCTTTTGGATTTTGGCGAAGATCTGGTGGCAGTGGCACAAGAGGGATCATGTCTACTGGTGGTAATACAGACGTTTCAGAACCAAGAATCCTGTTCTTTTGGGAATGTTTTTGTTGGCTTGCTAGAAGTCTTCTGATTGTGGCATTCCTCTTGTTCCTACAAGGAGAATAAGTGACCGTTAGGGAAAACAGATAGTTGTGCAATTTATTTCTTACAGAAGAAGCAGTAAACTCTTCAAGTCATCCTCCTAGATTATCATAATTTCCATTGACCAAGAACCGTTTGTCGATGAAAACACTAGTATCCTTATTAACCAAGTAACGGACAAATGAAACGCCATTTCATGGATTAAAGTACATAAATAACTTCAGAGATGCGCTATAAATTAATCCCTTCCCATCACAAAATATTTAAACCAGTCTTTGATGGGATTGGCGTTCAAGTAAAAGGAGCATTCAGCAAGCTGCCCATCCATTTGATGCACTGAGGTAACAACCTTGGACTTTGCTAAAAGTCTTGGTACCGAAGTTATAATTGTTGTGGGGCAAGTTTTTACAGCAGTTTAGATTGATTTGACAGTTTTTCAGTTGTAACGCACAATTTGGCCTATTCCAGATATCCTAGAAAACAAAAGAAAAAGGCTAGGAAGATAAGACAGGAATTAAAATAACATTGACATCAATGCAATTACAGAACTAGGGCAGAAGTTCCAATCCCTGTTTGATTTATTTGCTAACTGAAACTTGCATTCAAGCCTTGCACAAATCACAAGTAATACATCAACAGAAGCAACTCAGACAAACCTTGCAGTGGATGCCCTATTTGATAAAGTCGGGTCTTTGTGAACCTGAGATTCACACAGCCTGGTGAGCTCATGTAATTCAACTGGTAAACCACTGGAAAGTCTGTTGCCTTTAAGAAAGCTGCAACCCAGGTAGTGATGTTACGGTCAAATAGTGTTGTTAAACTGAAAGTTTTTTTTAAAAAATATATCGAGGTTCTCACATACAGAAATTCCAGAGATACAATGTTTCTTAGCTCTGACGGAATTGGTCCGTTGAAATTATTGTAACCAAGATCCAACACCTTCAACTCCTGTAAATTTCCTATCTCTGTAGGGATGATACCATAGAAAGAGTTGTTGCGCAGAGTACTGTATTGAAGAAATTAAAATTAGAACAGCATTTAGATGGAGCACCATTTTGCGAGTAAGGCAAATAAATAACACACATACGGCATCTGTATGTATAAGACATTCTTCTTCTTTTTTGCGCTTGGATATACACGATTCCAACAGACAGATTTCTGATTCCACTACCAATAGAAGAATATATTTACCTAAGTTTCTTCAATTAGCAACTCAGAGAGCTATATGCAATGAAGAACGTGCATAGCCCAGGATTTTTTTTAAAAAAAAAGAGAAGTGAATCTTTGTTTAAATTATTTGCTATGTAACAATCGTATGTTTGAAATTAGATCCATGCAGATTTCTATGGCCACAGTCTCCTTTCATTTTTCTAAACTGAAATGCTCTTGTTGGTACATTAGAATAACAACCAAACATCTGATAAAACTTTAACCACTCAAGCCTTTATCATTTTCTTACTTCCATAAGCCCATTAGATCTAAGAAGAAACAACTGTCTTGTATATAACTAGATGCTCAGAAAGAATATCCGACATGCTAACTGCCACTGATGTGCCTGAATTTACAGCTGAAAAGAGTTCATATGACCTTGAAAAATTTAGCATCACCATCAAGAAAACATATACACTATAAATTTCCAGTTTTACTGCCCAACATAAAACAACTAGACACAAAACGGATTTTGATTCAGTGCTAGTTTCAAAATGTCAAATACTATCCTATTGAGTCAAAAGTGTGAAACATATAAGATCAACAAAACCAGAGTGTTTCGTTGAAGAAATTACAGAATATACTTACAGAGAATGCATATGAGTAAGTTTTCCAATCTCCGGAGGTAGCACACCCTTCAGACCAAGATTTGCTAAGTTCCTACAGCAATTGCAAACTCAAATTTAGGGGAAAACATCAACGCAGACATGATCAATCAGAACATAGGCATATAGTGCACATATCAAGAATGAAAAAAGACACTGCCAATTTATCCCAGATAAAACATGAATACATGGACTATACATACCGTGTGCAGTTGAAGCACACATAATAAGACAGCAAAACAACCAAGCATGTAGAACCCAAAATAATATCAACTCAATAAAACCCAATACTAAACCCCCTAACATGCCAGTGGATGATCAATAAAGTGTGACTAGAGACAGTTAAGATGATGCTCCACAGCTGAATTTATGACGGAAATTCCTTATCAGGATGATCAAAAAATTCTCCATCCAAAGATAGACGACCCATAAATACACAGAAAATGTCAATTATCATTCTCGCAATGCAAACATAACATGATATAATGCTACTAACGGACACTAATGCAACAAACTGGAACAGCAAGATTTCATCATTCAACCTAAACAACCAAATTTAAGGTTACTCCTTTTTTGCCACATGGCAGCTAGTTCAGGTAATTCATTTCTAAATGAATAGGAATGATCTTTCAAGTGAACAACTTACAGGGCCATCACTCGTCCATCATCCGAGCACTCCACACCGAGCCAAGAACAAGGGCTGGCGTTCCCATCATCCCAATCCAGCAGAGCAAAACATGGATCAGCATCTAACATCTCTTTAAACCTCAGAAGAGCAACACCTGCAATTCAGTAAAGAAACCCCTTAACAGAGTCAAAGCAAAAGTTGGACAAGAAACCCACCCAAAGAAGCGATCCAAATCACAATCTGGTACCTTCATGATTCAGACATGTACACAGCTCAAACGCCATCAAGAACCAGAACAAGAATAATACCGCCGGACCTCTCCTCCGACAAGTCTCCATGCCTCAGCAAACCGTACAAGAACACAACCCCAAAGAAGCACCAAAACTCGCTGCCCTCGTGCTGTTCCTCCAAGAAATTGCACTGAAGAATCTATCTTTCCGATCTTTGCTCTACTTTTGATCGATTCAACTAGACCGGGCCGCGTGGTTTGGATTCGGGAGCCAGAGATGTGAAGCGGATTAAGCAGAATGCCAAGGAGAGGTTAAAAAAATTCAGAATAGCCGCCAAGAACGAATCAAGAAGCCGGCAACTACCCAAATCGCGCATTCAAGGAGGAGCCTAATCTCGATGGATCGGAAGAAAAATACTACCAGTACAAACAAACAAGAAAAACAAGGGAGAGCCGAAGAGCTGGTGTGAAATCGTGGTGGGACGCGGAATCTGACGTGACTTGGAAGTGCACGCGAAAAGGAATGGAAACGTTCAAATCAATAGCAGGGAAAAGGCGGCGTAAATTCCTTTCGCTTCGAAGGACCAAAGTTGGATTGGCAGTGGGTTCTTTTCTAAAGTAACTTTACTTATGGTTTATATTTTTAGTTATTTATAGGAGAGAATATAAAAAAGAGATAGTTACATATAAGTTTAGCTGATATATCTGAAGTTAGTATAGTATCTACTATAATTTATTTATAAATCCTATCTTTAAAAATATATCATTTAAAAATTAATTATTATAGTAAAAATCGAAGCTATAAACAGTAAAAAAAAGCCAGCCATACAAAGTGTAATTTTCTGTTGGACGAGTCTGGAGAACAATTATGCATATCCAATTGACTTGGTCAGTGCTTGCTTTTTTTACTGGTACTCTGGTCAATGGTTGTTGGAACGGAGGGTACACCGTGGGAGTGCGTATCTCTGCTATTTTTACGCAGTGAGTAACATATTTTTATTATTTAAAAATATAAGTCAGTGTTAATGAATATGCTCTTGTTTTTTCACAGCCATTCGATCTAGCTCTGAGATAAGATCAAAGCCTCTCATATTCTTTTCCTTCCTCTCATTTTATAACTTAGTCTTCCTCTACTCCCTCACCGTCCCATCAGCGCTGCCCCATGAAATCCCCTCCCACTCCCATGCCCCGCATGCTTCATTGATGGATTTCCCTTCTTCTTCACCTGTCCTCCTTGAGTCGACTGCGGTGCACAAATTTTCAAGGCCGCAAGAGTCGAGGCCCGTCATACCACCGCCTCCTGGCCACCTCGCCGCCGCCACCCTCTTCTCCACCTCCGTCCGCACCACCTGCGCCCTCTACTTCCTCCTTGTCGCCCTATGCTCCTCCTCGTCGTTCCTTCGCATCGCATCCGCCTTCGCCTACCCCAACGTCGCCACCTTCCGCATCCTCACCTCTTGCTCTGTTGGCCTGCTAACACTCCGCCACCGCCACCGTCCTTTGCCGCATGCCCTCCCTCCTCGACCCTGACTCGGCGCACTGCCGTGCCATCCTCTTGTCCCTGTGCCAGTGCGGTGCTCGATACACGGTGGCGTTCTTGGATGACATGCGCCAGTGGGGCTTCTCGCCAAGCAGGACGGACCACCATGCTATCATTGATGCGCTCCTACGGGAGGGGATGGTGGCGGAGGCATACAGGGTTATTAAGAAGATGGACTCCGACGGGGTGGCCCCTGGACTAGCCGAGTTCGAACTGATACTGCAAGCGTTCAGCGACATGGGATAGTTCGGCTTCGTTGAGGAGGTGGGCCCCACCTGTCAGAAATTTAATAATTTCTGGATTTATTCAAACTGAAATCTTTAAATAAGCATAACTTATTCATTTTAACTCCAAATTGAGCCGTTCAAATTTCTAAATTCTTCTAAAATCATAATCTATCCAAATATGGCCTCTATTTGAATTTTTGATTTTGTTTGAATTTTTGTTTGTATTTGTTTGCTTTGTTTGCTTCGTCTTTTTCGCGCGTAGATTACACCGTTGTCGAAGATCTCTCCACTCCGCAGCAAGAAGACCCAGAGAGCGTGCAAGAAGGCAAGTCTCCTTTGATCATTTTGAAGCCATGTTTGTGAAATATTTTTAAATTATTTTAAATTTATATGCATCGCTATTTAATTAGAACTCTAATTTTTGGTGTTAAGGCATTAGTTAAATCCAACCTTGTTATGCCCTCAATTGAACTTGAATGCCATGTACCCTTGTAACCCTAGTATTACCTTTGTCTCAATAATGAGAATTACATAACTCTTTGGTAATATTAGAATGGTAGTATAATGCTTAGTCATGCTATTTAATTCTTTTGTAGTCTTGAAATGGGAAAATCATATGTCATTCAACTGGTATTTGTAAATAAGTGGTGACTTGTGTTGCCACTGTACTTTTGAAAATAAAATAAAATGTGAAAGTTGGTTTAGGCTGGGGTGGATGGTTGGTTGGGATTGGTGCGGGAAGCACAAGATCTTGTAAAGTGAATGTTCCACCCTAGTCAGTTAAGGATCGACGCTTGTGATTGTCCAGACTGAGCACTACCGTACAACCCCGAGTCTATATGCGTATGACCTAGCTGATTAAATCATGATAGTTTAGTTTAGGTGCCACCAGTGGAAAGTGGATGCCAGGGATTTACTGGTTATTCACAGTGAGGGACAGGGATTTACTGTACTCATATGGCGCAAGAGGGGGCTTCGGACTGGGTGGATGGAACCCTTCTGCGGTGAAACCTCAGCGGGTGGTGTCTAGCTAGACTAGAGTGAGGAAAAGACTTTGTGATATTTTATCTGGGTCTCATGCCAAAGGAAGCGTGGTGACTATTAACATAATTTATCTCTTGGGGGTAAAGTTGTGCAACCCCTGCAGAGTGTCAAACTATTCGAATAGCTGTGCCCACGGTCAAGGGCGGGCCAGGAATGCATTCACATGGTAGATTCTTGGTTTTGATTTTAAAATCAAAGTTTTGGTATTCTGAGAGTGGAGGGAACTCTCGGAAGGATATCCTGACGGTTGGAGCCAGAGAGGGTGGATGTAGCCCGCAGTTTTAAACTTTATTGGTTATGTAGTGTTGGTGGATGGAACCCTCACTATAAAAAGTTTATTAATTTCAGTTAAGCAATTTACCTTGTTAAATCAATGCCTTCGAAAATATTTAGTGGTAATTGAAATAAAAATATTGCTTTGTGCAAAAGAACCATATAACCTTCCTTTGTTAAGCCTTGCATCTATTGCATTTTTCCCAAGACTTGCGGAGTACTTTATGTACTCACATGCTGCACTCAAAAATAATACTCAGAGGAATACGACGCTCAAGAGGGAGACTACGACTACTTCGCGGGTGGATTCGACGAAGGGTTCCAGGAGTTCTAGGTCGCGCTTCCCCAGTCAATTGCCTGTGGTGTATTGATGGGTCTCCGCTGAATTTATTTTGCTTCCGCTGTGTTTCGTGTGTGCGAGGTCTTGAAACCTCATTTGTAATAATGAGACCTTTCGGTCAGTACTCTTTAATATTGTAATAAGACGTTGTTGGTTATGAATCATGTCTGTTTAACTGTGTGCACTAGTTTTGATCTGGGACTAATGCTGTATTACACAGAGGGTCCGGGTTTGAAAATCCGGGGTCCCGACAGAGATGGTATCAGAGCCAATTTGACTGTAGGACGAGACCTAAATTAGGATGGTAAAACCATAAGGACTTATATTTATAAAAAGAGTATATTAAAAATATATAAGCTTCTTTGCTTCTACTCTTTTCTTGCTTAGTATCTCATTTCTTGTCCTTAAAATTCACTGGTTAAAATTTTTACTAATCTTTTCTATTATTTCAACTTTGTAGATGGCCGGTTCATCCTCTGCTAGGTCGTGGGACTACTACTCCCATGGCGAGAGTGTTGGAGCATTTGCTAGCCTTCTCTGGCGGCTTATCCAATGTCTGGAGTATCGCCAACCACCTATCTTTAGGGGGCGGAAGACTCGGATCCTGGATCGGGATTCTTGGACGATGGAGGTATTCCTGTATGCACGGGATGAGGAATTCAGCTCCCACACATACCCCATCGAGCATCCCCGGACCCGCTATTACGATGCTATCCAGGATGCAGCTCGCCTCGCCATAGCTGACTTGTGCCATCTTCACAAGGAAGTTGTTTATCAGTCACCCTTTGTTTCTTCATCACTTCTCGAGCAGGACAGAGGTACCCTGAGCCCTTTGACATTCCAGCTGATGATCCTCGACTTTCGCACTAGGTTCAGCTCACTCAGGCGATGGCAGTCACCTACGCTAGAGCCTTGGAGGAGATTGGACAGCTGCAGATGCTTCTCACTTCCAGCTACCAGCACTCCGACACTCTTCGTGCCCAGCTTCGCCAGAGTCAGACAGCAGAGTTCGAGCTGGGACGTCTTCGAGCTGCAGCTGACTACACGCCATCTTCGCCCGTACCAGCCGTCATCCCCAACAACCAGGAGCCAACTCGACGTCCGGGACTCTGCACCAGGCTCACAGCACGCAAGAAGGTGCGACGTCCGAGTCCTCTACCCGACATCGACATCGGTGAACCCAGCAAAAGACGCAGACTTTCACGTTCTCGCTCTAGTTCCCGGTCGACTGCCTCCAGTCGTAACCATTCCCGTCCTCGCGCTTCCACCGCGTGTGATTGTTCGCAGCACCATGTGAAGGAGCGCAATGTGGTACAGCCATTCATAAAACTATCTTGATTTCAATGAAAGTTTCCTCTAAGTTGTTGCTTGCTTATTTCTTGTGTGTTGGGTTGGGATGTTGTTAGGTTCCCCTAATCTCTTACATATACTAGTTCCCTCTTACCTTTTTCTAACCCTGGAAACCACTTCAGATGGTGAACATAAGGAGCAACCCTGGCCGCAGCCGTGATGCCAATGCCCAGCCAGATAACAACATTCCACCACCCCCTGCTCAAGCGCCTAATTTGGAGCAGGTGATGGCTATTCAACTGCAACTGCTCCAAGCCCTTGCTTAGAACCAGGTGCAACAAGCCCCGCAGGCACCAAACCAAGCACCCCAGTCTAAGTTGGGAGAATTTATGAGGACAAGACCTCCTACTTTTGCTGGTTCAGTGGACCCATTGGAGGCCAATGACTGGATCAAGGATGTGGAGAAGAAGTTGATCTTAGCTCAGTGCAATGATCATGAAAAGGTGTTGTATGCCGCCCATCAACTTAAGGGAATTGCTGCTAATTGGTGGGAGAATTACTGCGCCGCCCATCAAAATGTGCAAGCCATCACCTGGGATGAATTTGTTGAGGCTTTCCACACTGCGCATATTCCTACGGGAATAATGGAAATGAAGAAAAGGGAAGTTTACCAACTGCAGCAAGGAAACCTCAGTGTTTCTGAATACCTGAACAAGTTCACCCAACTATCCAGGTATGCGTCAGAAGATGTCGCCTCAGAGGCAACGAAGATTTGGAGGTTCATGCAGGGACTTGATCCCAACCTCAAGGTGCAGCTGGTGTATAATGATTACCCAACCTTCCAGCATATGGTGTACAAGGCCTTCATACAAGAAGATGCTCAACGTCAACTGTATGAAACAAGGAAGAGGAAATTTCAAGCTCAGCAGGGAGCAAGCAGTTCTCGTTTCTGTCCTAATCCACCCCAGTTCAATAAGCCCTCAGAGTCAAGTGTGCCAAGGACTCCATTTGCAGGACCCCGCCCAAATCCGCAAGCACCTCGGGCAAGCAATGGTGGCCAACCACCGCAGAACAGGACCTCAGCGGCAGGAGTGCAATGTTTTAACTGTAAGAACATAGGACATTATGCCAGCAACTGTCCCCAGAAGCGCCCAGCTGTGACCCCTGTTCATTTCAACTTGGGGACCACACCAGCACGAGCTCCAACTGCAGGTCAAGGCCATGGGGCACCACAAACTCCAAGGACTCCGCAGGCAATGAGCAGAGGACATCTTAATCATGTGACCGCGGAAGCAGCCCAGGATGCACCCGACGTAGTTCTGGGTAAGTTTCTTGTCAACTCAGTCCCTGCATCAGCATTATTTGATTCTGGAGCTTCGCATTCTTTTGTGTCAAAAGATTTTGTTGAAAGATATAATTGGGATGTGCGTTTGCTTAAGAACCCTATGCTAGTCCAATCACCTGGAAAGGAAATGAGGACTAACACAGTTTGCCCTAGCGCAACTGTAGATATAAATAGAGTAAAGTTCTTAGCGAATCTTATTATAATAGATTCCAAGAGCCTAGATGTCATACTTGGTATGGATTGGTTAACCAAGTATAAAGGGCAGATATATTGTGCCGATCGTGCTGTTACTATTACCAACTCGGATGGAATCCAACTAAGGTATAAGTCAGACACATCTTCTCAGAATAGGTGTGGGTTGAACAGTTTGAAGGAAGTAACTTTGGAAAAGGTGCCTATAGTATGTGAATATCCAGATGTATTTCCTGAAGATTTACCCGGAATACCACCAGACAGAGAAATTGAGTTTGTTATCAACCTAGTACCTGGTACAGCTCCAATCTCCAAGAGACCTTATCGTATGTCTGCAAATGACTTGGCATAAGTTAAGAAGTAAGTTCAGGAACTGCAAGAGAAAGGTTTTGTAAGACCAAGTACTTCGCCCTGGGGAGCACCAGTACTTCTAGTGAAGAAGAAGGATGGTAGTCTTCGCATGTGTGTGGATTATCGATCCCTGAATGATGTGACAATTAAGAACAAGTACCCTTTGCCCCAAATAGATGATCTGTTTGATCAGTTGAAAGGTTCATGTGTCTTCTCCAAGATTGATCTTCGATCAGGTTATCATCAATTGAAGATAAGACCAAAAGACATACCAAAGACAGCATTTGCTGCTCGTTATTGATTGTATGAGTATACAGTGATGTCTTTTGGCCTAACAAATGCACCCGCATATTTTATGAATCTGATGAACAAAGTGTTTATGGAATATTTGGCTAAGTTTGTGGTAGTGTTCATTGATGACATTTTGATATACTCCCGGAATGAGGAAGAGCATGCAGAACATTTGAGAATAGTTTTGGAAAAGCTCAGAGAACACCAGTTGTGTGCCAAGTTTAGCAAGTGTGAGTTTTGGTTGAAGAAAGTGGATTTCTTGGGACATGTGATTTCTGCAGGAGGAGTGTCCGTAGACCCTGAGAAAGCAGAACATTTGAGAATAGTTTTGGAAAAGCTTAGAGAACACCAGTTGTGTGCCAAGTTTAGCAAGTGTGAGTTTTGGTTGAAGAAAGTGGATTTCTTGGGACATGTGATTTCTGCAGGAGGAGTGTCTGTAGACCCTAACAAACTAAATGATGTGCCCAATTGGACACAACCAAAGTCAGTATCCAAGATCAGAAGCTTTTTGGGATTGGCTGGTTATTATCGTCGCTTTATTGAAGGATTCTCCAAGCTTGCCAGACCTCTCACACAGTTGCTAAAGAAGGAAAAGAAGTTTCAATGGAGTAAATCGTGTGAGGATAGTTTTCAAGAGCTGAAGAAGAGGTTAACTTCTGCACCAGTGTTAACACTTCCGGATATTAGAAAGGATTTTGAAGTCTTCTGTGATGCATCAAGGCAAGGGTTAGGCTGTGTTCTGATGCAAGAAGGAAAGACAATTGCAACCCCATGAAGGGAATTATCCAACCCATGATTTAGAGCTTGCTGCCGTCGTGCATGCTCTAAAAATATGGAGGCATTATTTGATCGGTAACCGCTGTGAGATCTACACGGATCACAAAAGTTTGAAGTATATATTTACCCAACCTGACCTCAATATGAGGCAAAGGAGATGGCTTGAGTTAATAAAAGATTATGATGTTGGAATACATTATCATCCAGGAAAGGCCAATGTAGTAGCTGATGCCTTGAGCAGAAAGAGTTACTGTACTAAACTATTGATTAAAGACAGTATGCCTGCACTTCAAGAAGAACTTCAGCGGCTCAATTTAGAAGTAGTAGAGGAAGGATTTCTGGCTACATTGGAGGTTCAACCAACTCTAGAGGACCAGATCAAGATAGCTCAAAAAGAGGATAAGTATGTCAAGGAAATTAAGGAAAACATGAAGAAAGGAAAAGCACCAGGATTTTCAGAAGACGAAGAATGTGTCATTTGGTTTGGGAAGAGAATCATTGTACCTGAAAAGAGAGAAATAAAGGAGTTAATTCTAAAGGAAGCCCATGAATTTAGATATTCAATTCACCTTGGAAGTACAAAGATGTACCAAGATCTCAAAGAAAGGTATTGGTGGTCAAGTATGAAAAGAGAGATTGCCGAGTACGTAGCTCTGTGTGATGTGTGCCAACAGATTAAAGCTGAACATCAGAGACCTGCCGGACTTTTGCAACCCTTGCAGATACCTGAGTGGAAATGGGAAGAGATTGGTATGGATTTTATAACCGGATTGCCAAGAACAAAATCAGGGCACGATTCAATCTAGGTTATTGTGGATCGTCTGACAAAAGTCGCACATTTCATTCCAGTAAAGACAACATATTCGGGGGATAGGCTCGCAGAGTTGTATATGTCAAGAATAGTGTGTTTGCATGGAGTTCCAAAGAAGATTGTGTCAGATCGAGGATCTCAATTCACCTCGAGATTTTGGTAGAAACTACATGGACTTTTGGGTACAAATCTAAATTTCAGGACAGCATATCATCCACAGACAGATGGTCAAACAGAAAGAGTAAATCAAATTTCGGAAGACATGTTGAGAGCTTGTGTCCTAGCGGACAAGACTAATTGGGATCAAAGTTTGCCCTATGCAGAGTTTTCCTATAACAATAGTTATCAATCCAGCTTACAAATGTCTCCATTTGAAGCTTTGTATGGCAGAAAATGCAGGACACCGTTGTATTGGAAAGAAACAGGAGAAGGACAAGTGTTTGGACCAGATGTGTTGAAACAGGCAGAGGAACAAGTTCGCCTAATCCAGGACAGATTGAAAACAGCTCAAACTAGACAGAAGAGTTATGCGGACAATCGCCGAAGAGCGTTAGAGTGCGTACCTGGAGATCATGTTTATCTGAAAGTTTCGCCTCTCAAGGGAATGCGACGTCTTGGAGCCAGTGGAAAGCTTGCTCCTAGATTCATTGGACCATTTCCTGTTACAGCAAAAAGGGGAGAAGTAGCTTATCAGTTGAAGCTTCCACCTCAGTTGTCAAAGGTGCATGACGTCTTCCATGTGTCCCAATTAAGAAAGTGCCTCAGAGTGCCAGAAGAACAGATGCCTCTAGATGAAGTGAATTTGAAAGAGGACTTAACCTATCCAGAGTATCCAGTCAAGATATTGGATGAAGCAGAGCGTCGTACGCGAAACAAGGTCATTAAATTCTGTAAAGTGCAGTGGAGCAACCATTCCGAGTCAGAAGCGACTTGGGAGCGTGAAGACGATTTAAGAGCAGAGTTCCCTAATCTTTTTTCCAGTCCGTCCGAATCTCGGGGTCGAGATTCTTTCTAAGGGGGGTAGGCTTGTAACACCCCAAAATTTGCTTCCTGGAAAAATTTAATTTCAAATTAATTATTTTAAAGTATTTGGACTTTATTCGGCTTTTATTTGATTTTCTGAATTTTCTGGAGTTTAAAACCTATTTTTAAAATTTAAAAAGTATTTTAAAATATGAAAATTTAATACCAACATTAGTTGGAAATAATTTTATCAAGTCCAAAATATCTCCAGGCGCTTCTGTGAATTTTTCTGGAATTTGTGGAGGTATTTTCATATTTTTCTGTGGCCTAAATAATTTCCTAGCCTTTTTCTGAAAATAAAAATCAAATTATGAAATTAAACATCCCTCCCCTCCGCCTCCGGCCGACGCGTGGACGGCCCGGATCCCCGCCCACGTCGTCGCTCGGCCCAATCCGGCCGCTCTCCCCCTCTCTCTCCGCCTAGCGGGCCCGACCCGTCAGTCGGCTCCGCCTTCCCCTCCCCTCGGGCCGACGCATGTCCGGCCCGATGCGCGCCACGCCTCCCGCTCGCCCATCCGACCGTCCCCTCCCCCTTAACCACACCCGCTGCCCGATCCGCCTCTGGCCACGTGGCTGCGATCCACGCCGCTCGCTTCCTCCCTCCTCTCTCTCACTGCGCGCGGGTCCCGCCTGTCAGACCCGTCGTCTACCCCGCGCCACCTTCCTTCTTCTCCCCCTTCATTTCCTTTCTTGCGCCGGCGACCGAGTCCCCGCGGATCCCGCCTTCCCTTCCCCAGCTCTCTCCGGTTTGGAAACCCCGCGCGACTGCATCCCCCAAACCCCGCGCCCCCTTTCCTTCCGCGCCCCCTCTTTCCTTTCTTCCCCTCTCCCTTCCATCTTCTGGCCGCCATCTCCGGCGAGCAATTGCCGCTCCCGTCCTCCCCCTCTGCCCCTATAAAAGGCCCCCTAGGCTCCGCCTCCCTCCGCCCAACCTCCCTCCACTCTCCTCTGCCCATCACGAGCTCCGTAGCGCCCTGCTCCCGTGCCACCTCTCTCCCCAAGCTCCGCCGCTCTCCGGCGAGCAATCGCCGCCGCCTCGGTCCCCCTCAGAGCCCACCGCCGCCACTCCGAGCATCCCCGTGCCCGTGCGAATCTCCCCGACACCTCGGCCGCCTCTCCCCGTCGCCGGATCACCGCCGCACCGGAGCACCCGTGCTGCGCCGCCGCTCCTCCCGTCGCCGGCCGTGTCCACTCGTCACGGGACCCCATTGACCCCACCGTCGGAACCGCCTCCGCACCGAGATCGCGTTTTGGATCTCCCTCGAACCCCTCCGGCCACCCCTCGCCGCCGGCAACGTCGCCCCCGTCCGCTCTGCCCGGCCCCCTCCAGCAGGTACCTCAAAGGGTAAACCTACCCTGTAAGGGTAGGCAACGCCTCAGCGACCGACTGGCTAGCACCGTTACTCCTTTCCCCCCAGCTCCCTCGGCACGCGTTCGAGCCCCCGGCTCCGCACGCTGAGGTTGAGCCTTTCCTTTATTTTTCCACACTGACAGCCGAACCCCACGCGTCAGCGGCCGCCGTCCGCGCTGGCCACTGCCACCTGGGCCCCACCCGTCTGCGCTGGCCACTGACATATGGGCCCAGAGCCCAATGGGTCCCACGTGTCAGAGGCTGAGCCAGTGGCCTCACTGTCAAGTGGGTCCCACCTGTCATAGACTCAGAGTAAAGAAATAAAATAAAAGATTAAAAATTAAATACTGCCAGTGGGTCCCACCTGTCAGAAATTTAATAATTTCTGGATTTATTCAAACTGAAATCTTTAAATAAGCATAACTTATTCATTTTAACTCCAAATTGAGCCGTTCAAATTTCTAAATTCTTCTAAAATCATAATCTATCCAAATATGGCCTCTATTTGAATTTTTGATTTTGTTTGAATTTTGGTTTGTATTTATTTGCTTTGTTTGCTTCATCTTTTTCGCGCGTAGATTACACCGTTGTCAAAGATCTCTCCACTCCGCAGCAAGAAGACCCAGAGAGCGTGCAAGAAGGCAAGTCCCCTTTGATCATTTTGAAGCCATGTTTGTGAAATGTTTTTAAATTATTTTAAATTTATGTGAATCGCTATTTAATTAGAACTCTAATTTTTGGTGTTAAGGCATTAGTTAAATCCAACCTTGTTATGCCCTCAATTGAACTTGAATGCCATGTACCCTTGTAACCCTAGTATTACCTTTGTCTCAATAATGAGAATTACATAACTCTTTGGTAATATTAGAATGGTAGTATAATGCTTAGTCATGCTATTTAATTCTTTTGTAGTCTTGAAATGGGAAAATCATATGTCATTCAACTGGTATTTGTAAATAAGTGGTGACTTGTGTTGCCACTGTACTTTTGAAAATAAAATGTGAAAGTTGGTTTAGGCTGGGGTGGATGGTTGGTTGGGATTGGTGCGGGAAGCACGAGATCTTGTAAAGTGAATGTTCCACCCTAGTCAATTAAGGATCGACGCTTGTGATTGTTCAGACTGAGCACTACCGTACAACCCCGAGTCTATATGGGTACGACCTAGCTGATTAAATCATGATAGTTTAGTTTATGTGCCACCAGTGGAAAGTGGGTGCCAGGGATTTACTGGTTATTCACAGTGAGGGACAGGGATTTACTGTACTCATATGGCGTAAGAGGGGGTTTCGGACTGGGTGGATGGAACCCTTCTGCGGTGAAACCTCAGCGGGTGGTGTCTAGCTAGACTAGAGTGAGGAAAAAGCTTTGTGATATTTTATCTGCGTCTCATGCCAAAGGAAGCGTGGTGACTATTAACATAATTTATCTCTTGGGGGTAAAGTTGTGCAACCCCTGCAGAGTGTCAAATTATTCGAATAACCGTGCCCACGGTCAAGGGCGGGCAAGGAATGCATTCACATGGTAGATTCTTGGTTTTGATTTTAAAATCAAAGTTTTGGTATTCTGAGAGTGGAGGGAACTCTCGGAAGGATATCCTGACGGTTGGAGCCAGAGGGGTGGATGTAACCCGCAGTTTTAAACTTTATTGGTTATATAGTGTTGGTGGATGGAACCCTCACTATAAAAAATTTATTAATTTCAGTTAAGCAATTTACCTTGTTAAATCAATGCCTTCGAAAATATTTAGTGGTAATTGAAATAAAAATATTGATTTGTGCAAAAGAACCATATAACCTTCCTTTGTTAAACCTTGCATCTATTGCATTTTTCCCAAGACTTGCGGAGTACTTTATGTACTCACATGGTGCACTCAAAAATAATACTCAGAGGAATTCGACGCTCAAGAGGGAGACTACGACTACTTCGCGGGTGGATTCGACGAAAGGTTCCATGAGTTCTAGGTCGCGCTTCCCCAGTCAATTGTCTGTGGTGTATTGATAGGTCTCCGCTGAATTTATTATGCTTCCGCTGTATTTCGTGTGTGTGAGGTCTTGAAACCTTATTTGTAATAATGAGACCTTTCGGTCAGTACTCTTTAATATTGTAATAAGACGTTGTTGGTTATGAATCATGTCTGTTTAACTGTGTGCACTAGTTTTGATCTGGGACTAGTGTTGTATTACACAGAGGGTCCGGGTTTGAAAATCCGGGGTCCTGACATTCAGGAGGCGACAAGGCGGGGTTTGCGATGGGATTCTCTAGTGCTGTCAGAGCTGATAGGATTGCTCTGTGTGGGTGGACATGTAGTGCAGGCTCATCCGCTATTGTTGGAGATGTTCCTGGGCGATGGGTGCACTCGGCTGGATGCATCGGTATTCAGGTAGCTCATAGGAGCACTGTCTGAGCAAGGGTTGTCTGAGAAGGCTGCCCAAGCCGTTGTTGATGTTGTGATAATTGATCAGATCAGAGTGAGTGACTAACCAAGCAACCAAAGTTTTCAGGCAATCTATCTCCTTGCAGCTGGAGCTGTTCAACATGTAACCATAGTGTAATTGCCACAGTGCGTCCCCTGTTTGGATTTGCTAGCGGAGTGCCAGTGTTGAGCAGAGCACATGTACTGTCGTGTGTAGTACAGGTGCGTATTCCCTTCGTAGGCTTGCATTTGGGAGTTGGGACCCATGGCCATGGGTAGCAGTGATAAACATCGCCACCACCACGCTGGACAGGTAGAACCCGTCTGTGTGCCTGCCCCTTTCCTTCATCATATGCCATGCATCAGATTGAGGTCTGTGGGTGTTGGTGACTACTGACCACATCAGATTTTGGCAGGATGTATGGATTAGTGAAGGACCTCTAAGGATAGTTTCCCTGAATTGTCTGTGGTGTCTTGTAAAGGAGATGATTGAGGGGCATTCCAATTTTGCTACAAGGAGAGTTTTAGTTGGAATCCTGCAATCACAATATGACATGGGGATTTTATGTGATGGGATGAGTCTTAATGAAGATGCAGATGAAGAATGCTGGAAGTTGCAGAGCAATGTGAAACATTCAGTGATATCAGCTTACAGGAAATTGTCCTTGGTATAATCCTCCAGGAGAAGGAATCAATGTTTGTGGAAGGCCAAAATTGCCTCTGGAGATTAAAACTTTTATACGGTCGATTAGCTAAAATGCTATATTTACTAGAGATAATCTGCTAAGGAGAGGAGGTCATTGTGAGAAAACCTGTGAATCTTGTTTTGCAGAAGAGAGTGTTAATCGTCTTTGCTTTCAATGCCCTATTTGCCAAGTGTATGTGGGGGGCAGTGAGTCACAATGTGCCCAGGAATATAGGTCAGTTGATGAGTTAGGCTCGCCAAAATGTTTCTGGTGACAAGGAAATGCATATTGTATACTTAGCAGCAACTTGTTGGGCTATGTGGTGCACTAGAAATGACACCCATTTTGAGGGCAACAAGTTGCGAGATGCTATATATTGATGTCATTACTAAAACTGTTGTATTCCTGATATATTGGGTAGGATTACATAAGGATAGCAGACAGGAGTAGCAGCGACAACACGGTGATGCTACATGCACATGAAACCACCCAGATGTAGGGATGCAAACACATCGAATACAGACGGATAATGTTTTTATCATATTTGTTTTCATATATTTTTCTTGGATGTGGATACGAATACGGATATCTCGGATATGAATATAAATACGAATAATATCGAATACAGGTACGAAACAAATATAAATCGAAACGACTGGGGGGCACGCACGAGCGGATAGCGAGGGGGAGACCAAAACCGGCCGCCTAGACTCGTCAAAAATTCTGGCTCTGCTAGTGGGATAAGGAGAACTGTCAAGATGGGGAAGTCTGTGTTCGTCATCCATTTGAAATTCATTTCATGTTCAAGTTCAATTTGTGTTGGAAGAGAAATCAAGAGAAATCCTTGACATATTATAGGTTACTACAGCAAGTGGGCACGTGTTATGCATATCGTAACATTATATTTCATGATAAAACAATGCGCAACCATCCTTAAGTACATACTTAGCAGAATCCTACATTGTATTGTACTACCAATTTATTGTAGAAATGAATACGTACGATGTTGTGTCAGAATTTTTTTTGGGCAAGTCTAGTACTGTTATTCCTGTAAAGCTCGTCTAGATTTTTAATATTTACCATTAAAATTTTAAATATTCCATATATATTGCATTGAAAATTTAAACATTCCCATATATATTGCATGCCAAGGTTTTAAAATTTTGACAGCATTTTCCCCTAAGACGTCACTTATTTAGGGGCATTGAGCGTACAGTTCAGTTTAAAAACAATTCCCAATCTAAATTAGGTAATTTTTGTATTTTTAACTTCTAAGTTACGTAAAAATGAAATTTGCCTATTGAGCCTTGCCTATGCTTGTATAGCACCTCTGTCACTGTGTTCAGCCTATATCGTTCCCTCGGCTCCACTGCTAACTCTATTGCAGTGTGTGTCGCACTTACGTTGCGATGCCCAAATTATACTGCATCCACGGTGACAGCAGCACACATGTCCTCTATCATCATCCTTGCACCACTCCCCTCAAGGCCAAATCAGTCTCGCTAGATCCACATCTTTTGTGTTCAAACATCATAATACTATAGTTGGACATGGTAATCCTAAATTAGTTGTGTTTGACTTTACCTTGAAGTGGCTTATTGTCATGCAATGAACCAGAAACACTACTATAGAAAGGCTAATACTAGACATCTCATCACAGACGGTTGACCAAAATTGTCAGTATTAAATACAATCACAGACAGTTTTGGTTTAAAGACTGTCTGTATTGCTGCCAACAGTAAAATCCGTTTGTGAAGACAAAATATCATAGATGGTTCATGGTGAAGACTGTTTGTGAAGTAACACACAACTAGAATGAAAGTGACCGAGATTTACCATTTCACTGTATATATAATGCCATATATAATTTCAATGCAGCGTTATACTAAATAGTTGTGTTCGATAATTTTTAGTGTTAATAAGTTAACACAACCAATGATAATGTACAATAACAAAGAAGTAGTGATCAGAATGTTTTCCAAAATGAAGAAACCTACTAATATTATTGGTTAATTGTAGCAAAATGAAGATCACAAACCTGCAAAGCGACTAGGCTGCTAAAGAAAGGCCTAATGGTGTTGTTGCCAGAAATGTCGTCCTTGCAAAATGACATGAAGTTCTTTCAACACAATGACTAAAAACATCAGGCAACCAAACAGAAATTTTGCTTAATTATCCTTCAGTGTTACACATCAAGGAAAAATCCCCCATTACTCAAGCATTTCACCGTGGCAGCACCTCCGAGACGCTCCCTGAGGTTGTCGCAGTGGAAGAATGTAGCTAGGTAGGACTGTTCGTTCGATTTTTTCGGTTTGTACGATTTGGTAAATACGGTTTTATAGTTCGAGAAATATGGTACTTTACAAAATACGGTGTGGTATCGGTAAATACCATCTTATTTTGGTACAGTATTGATAAATACTAATTTTACCAAAGTTTACACAAACTGCTAAACATTAATCTCCATTCCAGACTGGCACACATCAAAATTCAAAAGCTCATCAAAAACTGACTACTATCGCACAAAACTAGCGCAGAAGTAGAACAAATGAAAAATCTAATGCCATAGCTAGTCAGCTACGAGTACACATGCAAAAAAAGCTAAAGACTGCCAGTCTGTCACTCACGAATATTCAAGCCCAAGGTTAGAAGAATTATGCAAAATAGCAATTAGCAAACCTAGAGTGCTAGGAAATCGCAATGCCCAAGCTATAACCACACTGAACCAGCTTTATTAACAAGAATACTTACCACATCTACCGGTAATGATAACTAACCAAAATCTACAAAACAGGGATGAATGTGATGAACTGATGATTGATGAATAAAACACAATAAGTCACTAAGTCCACAACCTCAATCACCGGCTCACCGCAGTCTGAGACTCAGTCTCCAGACTCCAGCAGGCAGCAGAGTGCAGACCAGTAGTCTTCAGACTCCAGCAGAGTGCAGACCAACAGTCTAGCACACCCACAGTGCACACTAAGTAAGTTAAGTCACTAACAACTTGTTCCACAATCCACACATAGTCCAAGTCCAACAATAACAAAATAGGCAGTCCAATTTTGAAATAATAACAAAAGCCCCAACATGGCAACATATCTTTAGTCTAAAGCATCAAACTCAATCTGATGATTACACACTTACTGTAGGAGTTGGATCTAGACCCGACATTTCAATGCCTTTATGACATGGAAAATAAGCTAATTAGTTGAAGAATCTGTCAATTGCTAATTTGCCATCACTTATAAATAGAAATATATTGCATATATTATAGTACCTTCTTCAAATTTAGACAAATTCTCTAAATCGGCTTCCACCTTTAATATGCCCATAAGTCGAGGTAATCGCGTACTTGAAGAAATCAGATTGCTTAGTCCTTGCACAAACATTAAAAAAACAAAGTGAGTGACAATTGGTTAAAAAAATATCCATGCATTGATACAGATAAAGAATTACTTGTACCTAGGATCAAGAATTGCAGCAATAAAAATTAAGTTATTTATCTTCTCAGGATCCCCCCCCCCCAATATTTATCACAATTTTCCTTCATCTTAATAGCCATGTGTTTGAAGGTAGTGTCATCACCATCATCACGTTGACTCCAATCAGACAACAAATAATTTACACCAGCAATATCTTTAAAAAAAGTGTGGAAGTAATATACTGAGTGCCAGAAACTTTTTTATGAGGTCAAAGAAATGTTTCAGGAAAATTTTGAAATCTTTCACATACACCCAATCATCATATGTTGGAACCCCATCCACACTCAACTCAGCTTTATAGAAAGGGTCCTGAAGTTCAAGCCGCTCAAATGCCTTCTCAAAACCCACAACAATCTCTAACATAATATAAGTCAAGTTCCATCTAGTACACACATCAAGAGACACGAAACCTTTTTCTTCAACCTTGCTTATTTGCACACACTTTTTAAAGGTATTTATTCTTGAAGTGGAGCTTCTAACATATTTGATAGCATTACAAATACGAAAAATAGCAAGAGCCATTGTCTTTAACCCATCTTGAACCACAAGATTAATAATGTGAGCTATGCATCTCATGTTAAGATGATTACCTTTCGCAAATGTACCACCACGATTTTTCAAAGCACTCCTCATGTAGCCTATAGCTCCATCATTTGAACTAGCATTATCTACCGTAATAGTGCACATATTCTCAATGCCCCACTCAAGCAAGCATTTATCTAGTGCTTTTCCAATATCTTCCCCTTTATGACTGTTTACCAAACAAAAGTTAAGGATTTTTTTGAGTCACCAATTGCTATCAATGTAATGTGCAGTGAGAACCATGTAGTTTGAAGGGTTGAAGAAGTCTATGTGTCGGTTGTAAGGCTAACTGTTTGACGAGCATCCTTCAAAAGAATTTTTAGCTTTCTTTTCTCATCTTCATAAAGGCGAAGAATGTCTCTATACATTGTTGTCCTATATGGTGGATTGAACTGAGGGCAAGCTTTCAACATAAAATCCCTAAAACTTTCATGTTCTGAGAAGATAAAAGGTAACTCATCAACTATTAAGATGCGAGTAAATGATGCCCTAACCTTTTCCGCATTGTATTGCCAAGGTACTATGCAACTACTTTGACCATCTACTCTTTGTTGGAAGCTTAGTTGAGTTTGACTGTTGTTCCTAGTAGGATGCTTCTTACCATTTTGCATGAGAGACTAGTGAGGAGGTACCATTTTTTTGCGAATTGCAGGCAAGGATCCGAGAACAATACTTTCATTTAGCCTTATTCTGGTCATCTGGTAGTCGTGTGTAATGGTTCCATATCTTTGATTTATGATTCATTTGTTTCTTTCCATCTTGAGCTTCATTGGGACCAACAGTTTCATCGCTGCTCACATTCATACCCGTACCCACTAACCCAGCAGCAACATGAATATTTGCATCATCTGACTCAAACATCTAATAATCCAAAAATACAAAGATAGATAACCATTAACCAATGCAAGTATGCAACAACATTACAACAGACTAGGCAACAAGCAATCTGGCATTCTAGAAATTATTATTTGCCAAATGAAACATAAAGAAATAAATTACTTCGCAAGATCCTATTGACTCCGTAACTCCGATGTTGTAGTAGGTATCACTATATCAGTCAATCACCATTCACCAATCTAGCTTCAAGGTTGCATTCATCAAACAAACAAATGAATCAAGATAATGTATAACAAATTTGGTAGATCTAGAGGTTTAGGAATTAAGAGTTAGGACGACTGAACTACTGGAGCATTTAGATCTAGAGGTGGACTTGACTACTGTCTACTACTCTACTGGAGCATTTAGAATTTTAGATCTAGTGGTGAATGGGGAAGACCTGGTAGTTGACGGCGCTGTTAGTGGCTTGACGCGGTGAGGGCTTGGCGCCGGCATCTTGGGAGAGGGAGCCCCGATGAGTCTTGGGAGTTGGGAGGAGGCTGGCGTCCGGGCCTGAGAGGCTGGGACTCGGACTAGAGTTTGGGAGCACCAACGGAGGCGGAGCAACGGAGCCCTGAGCGGCCGCCGGCCAAGCCTCGGACTGGGGGGAGCACCGGAGGCCGGAGCCGCCTACGCCTAGGGTTGAAGACGAGAGAACAGAGAAAGAAGTGTGCGCTGCAGACTTGCGGTATGCGGTGTGCGGCTGTGCGCTCTTCACCTCTATCTCTACTATTACTCGGTGAGACACTGAGATAGTGTCGGTGTCGGGACCCCGGGTTTCCGAACCCGGACCCTCTGTGTATTACTGCACTAGTCCCAGATCAAAGCTAGTGCACACAGTTAAACAGAAATGAATACATAACCAGCAACGCTTTATTACAATATTAAAGAGTACAGACCGAAAGGTCTCATTATTACAATTGAGGTTTCAAGACCTCGCACACACGAAACACAGCGGAAGCAAAAGATAAACTCGGTGAAGACCCCATCAATACGCCACAGGCAATTGACTGGGGAAGCGCGACCTAGAACTCCTGGAATCCTTCGTCGAATCCACCCGCGAAGAAGTCGTAGTCGCCTTCTTGAGCTTCGTACTCCTCTGGTTATTATTTTGGAGTGTAGCATGTGAGTACATAAAGTACTCCGCAAGTCTTGGGAAAAATGCAATAGATGCAAGGCTTTACAAAGGAAGGCTATATGGTTCTTTTGCACAAAGCAACATTTTCATTTAGTTACTTCTAACTATTTTCGAAAGCATAAATTTTAATAAAGTAGTTGTTTTAACAGAATTAACTTTCTAGTGAAGGTTCCAACTACCAACACTAGCTAACCAATTACAATTGGTCAAGTTTAAACTGCGGGTTCCATCCACCCTCTCTGGCTCCAACCGCCAGGATACCCTTCCGAGAGTTCCCTCCACTCTCGGAATACAAAAACTTTGATTTTAAAACCAAAACCAAAAATCTACCATGTGAATGCATTCCTTGCCCGCCCTTGACCGTAGGCACGGCTATTCGAATAGTTTTACACTCTGCAGAGGTTGTACAACTTTACCCACAAGCGATAAATTATCCTAGAAGTCAACACGCTTCCTTTGGCATGAGACCCAGATAAAATATCACAAAGCCTTTACCTTACTCTAATCTAGCTAGTTACCACCCGCTGAGGTTTCACCGCAGGTAGGCTAACTGCCCGAACCGAAGCCCCCTCTTGCACCATATGAGTACAGTAAATCTCTGTCCCTCACTGTGAATAACTAGTCCATCCCTGGCATCCACTTTCCACTGGTGGCACCTAAACTAGACTATCATAAGTTAGTTAGCTAGGTCGTACCCATATAGACTTGTGGTTGTACGGTTAATGCTCAGTCTGGACAAACACAAGCGTCGGTCCTTAATTGACTAGGGTGGAACATACACTTAACAAGATCTCGTGCTTCCTGCACCAATCCAAACCAACCATCCACCCTAATCTAAACCAACTTTCACATTTTAGTTTATTTTAAAAGAACAGTGGTAACTCCAATTACCACTAAATTTGTAAACACAAGGGGTATTACAGTAATTCATAATTTCCCATTTTCAAGATTTACGAGATATTCAATAGCATGACTAAGCATTATACTACCACTCTAATACCAACAATTGATTATAATACTCTCACTAAAGAGTCAAAGGAATTCCTAGGGAGACAAGGGTACATGGCATTCAATTTCAACTGAGGGCATAACAACATTTGGGGTAACTAATACATTAATATTTGAACTAAAGTTTTATGTAAATAGCAATGCACATAATTTAAAATAATTAAAATATTTCAAAATCATAGGTTCAAGATGAAAGGAGACTTGCCTTCTTGCAGGGTTTCTGGGTCTTCTTGCTGCTGTGAAGAGGGATCGTCGACAACGTTGGATTCTACGCGAGAAAAGACAGAGCCACAAAACAAATAAATACAAAAAAATTCAAATAAACTCAAAAATTCAAATAGAAGCCATAGTTGGATAGATCATGATTTTAGATGAATTTAGAAATTTGCATGGGTTCAAACGGAGTTAGGACGAAGAAGAACGGGCTCCGGGAAGTTTGAAAAGAGGGAAAATGGAAAAACTGAATTATTGGAATTATTTTTGTACAGGAAAATGAGGATTATGACGTCAGCACCAAAATCATTTTCGGCCGAATTAATTTTCTACGGGAAAACCTGAGTTTTTGCGTCAGCATGACGTCATCTAGGGTTGGGCCGGCTGACATGTGGGCCTCGGTCCATGGACCGGGTCCACGGGAGGGGTGGTGGCTGACGTGGCAGGGGAGTGCGGTGGCGCTGACGGGGCGGCCTGGCGTGCGGGTGGCGCCGATGTGGCTGACACGCCAGCACGGGCCGGCTGAGGTGGCTCGGTCACCGGCGGGGGCGCATGGGTCCCTAGGGTCGCCGGCGGCAGTGGCCACGGCGGAGGATGGCGAGGGCGGGAATGGAAAGTGGGGCGCGCAGGGAGCACGCCTGTACCTTCGGCGAAGCTCGGCGGCGGACGGAGGTGGCCAGCGACGAGGTGGAGGCGACGGAGGCGTTCGGGTACCGGCGGACGGGGCTCTCCGACGGCGCTTGGGCACGGGGAAGAGGCGGAGGGGACTCGGCGTGATGCGGCGGATCTCGAGGTGGCCTCGGCGGCGCTCGGGACGCGCTCCCTTGCCGGCAATTCCTCGCCGGAGGAGCAGGCGGCGCGGCGGGCGAAGGCGCATGGGGAAGAGCGCTCGGGGGCCGGAGAGTGTAATTGGGAGGTGGAGCGAGGTGGAGTGAGAGAGGGCGGTGCTCGGGGGTGGCTTTCATAGGGCCGAGGGGGTGGAGGCGCGGCGGGATTCCTCGCCGGAGAAAGCAGGGAGGTGGGCGGCGGTTAGCTACGGATAGAGTCCAGGCGGGTGGGGAAGTGGGCGTCGTGCGCGGAAAACGGGGAAGAGGTGGGCGCGGCTTGCGGCGCACGAAGGGAGGGGCGGCGTGCGGGCGAAGAAAGGGGAAGGGCCGGTTAGGGCGGAGCTGGCCAACGGCCATGGCGGCGGCGCGAGGTAGGGGACGGGCCTGACGAGTGGGGTCGGCCCGTCAGCGAGAGGGAGAGGGGGAAGAGTGAGGGGGCGCGGACGTCGGATGGCGATCGGAGGGCGAGGGGAAGAGCACGGGCGGACGGGCCAGATGGGCCGGGCGCGCGGGGGGAGGCCGATCTGGGCTGCCACGTGTCGACCGATGAGGAGGAGGAGGCGGATCCCAGGCGGGCGGCGTGGGCTGATCCCGGCCGTCCACGTGGCGGCCGGAGGGGAAGGAAGGGAATTTTTATTTTTTTGAATTTTGATTTTCATTTTCAGAAAAGGCTAGGAATTTATTTAGGCCTCAGAAAAATATGAAAATACCTCGAAAAATTCCAGAAAAATTCACAAAAGCTCCTGAACATATTTTAGACTAACCAAAATTATTTCCAACTAATGTTGGTATTTACTTTGCATATTTTAAAATACCTTTTAACTTTTAAAAATAGGTTTTAACCTCCAGAAAATCAAATAAAAGCCAAATAAAATCTAATTACTTTAAAATAATTAATTTGAATTAAACTTTTTCAGAAAGCAAATTTTTGGGATGTTACAGTCGGTGGCTTGGTGAGTTGGTGGGCTGAGTTGGCGTTGGCTTGGTGAGTTGGTTAGGTGGCCCATGGCCGGCTTGGGCTAAAGAACAAATGAGGATGCGAAGTGATAGTAGATTTGGCAGTTTTGGTTTTAAGTCAGTTTCTACCGGAAATACTGAACAGATGAGATACCAAACTTTTAGATCCTGAACCGAATACGGTCAAACCGAGTTGACTGGTACGATTTGGTTTTTCCGGTTTGGTGAAAAAACATGCACAGCCCTACTCAGTGCTTCGCTCTTCAGTCTCAGGCCCTGTTTGTTTTGACTTTTTCAGTGGCTTATAAGCCAAAAAGCCTAAGCCTAAACAAACGGATGGCTTTTGTACTAGGCTTTTAAAAAGCCAAAAGCCACTATATAACTAAAAGCCAAAAGCCAGTTGAAAGGAGTTTTTTTGGCTTTTGCGGAATGAAAATAACGCTTTGCCACTGAACTTCAAAAAATTTACGCGCAAATGCCATTGGTATATATAGTTGGAATCGATCGCATCTCCTCTCTCTATCTCTAGGGTTAGGACCTCTCGCCATGATGCAGTAGCCCCCGCCGTCGTAGCCACAGCCCGGCATGGCGCCGCCCCGTAGGGCTCAGCCGGGCAGCCGCCGCAGTGGGGTGCGATACCGCCGCCGATGCCGCAGCAGTACGCGCAACCGCGGCCACAGCAGTACGCACAACCGCTGCTGCAGCAGCCGCCAGTGATGTGGGGCCAGCCGCCACCACAGGCGCCCTACGGGCAGATGCTGCCTCCGCAGCCGTACTACGCCGGGCCGCCAGTGCTGTCCGCCCCCGTGCCGGCGAACGAGGTGAGGATGTTCTGGATCAGGACCTGCAGTACTGGATGGACGAATGATCCTGTGCTAGCAATGTTGCTGTTGTAATACATGATTACAATCTCTTCGATAGTTATTTGATGAAATAAACAATGCTTGTTCGATTGTGCTTCACTAAATTTCTATGTTGTACATTTTTCTTTTCGTTGCTCTCGTATTGAAATAAGGGTATTTCAGACTTTCTGGTAATAAGCCACACCATTTAACCTATCAAAAAGGCAGTATACCAAATAGCATAACTTGACTTAAAAGCTAACTGCTTTTAAGCTGTTTAAGTCAAAAAGCTGGCTTTAAACTATAAGCTAAAAAGCCTAAGCCTAAAAGGGCCTCAGTCCCCGCTCTCCTCTCTCGGGCGTCGGCTCCAGCCGCCTGATCCTCCCTCGCGCCGGCGTCTCCCGCAGCTCCTTCGTCGCGCCGGCGGCTCCCGCGGTTCCTCCATCGCTCCGCCGGCTCGCCGCTCCTCCCTCGCCGCTCCCGCCGCACGCCGGAGCTGGCTGGAGCTGCTCCCTGGCCGTCAACCCTGCAGCGCTCCGCCTTCCGGTGCTCGTCTACGCCGCCACCTTAGGCCTATGCCGCCCCCTCACCGTCTCCGCCCAGTCCGCCAGCCCCCACGCCGGCCTGAGGTCCATTCGATGTGTCCTTGTCAAATTTTCTTCTCCTTTTTGGTTCATGGGATGTGAGGAAGAACGTAAACTGTGGGTCGAATCTTCTGTTCGGTTCAAGGAATGAGAGGAGAGTTGAAATTGTGGCCGTGCGCCTCTTGTTCTAGCGCACCGTCCGTGGCGAATCTGATGCTGTAATTGGGAAGGGAATTAATCAATTTTGCTGATCTTCTGGTACAAACGCTTGCAAATTCATGCCCTGCTTAATTGATTTGTGCGGTGGTTGGCGAATCTGATGCTGTAATTGGGAAGGGAATTAATCAATTTTGCTGATCTTCTGGTACAAACGCTTGCAAATTCATGCCCTGCTTAATTGATTTGTGCGGTGCTACCATGTTCTGTGTCATCTTTAGCTAGAAATCTTGTCCGCAGTGCCTTCAGACATCAGTGATTGATGCACTGTATAGTTTGGGTATCTTCGGATGATATCCTGAAAACTATGCTTTATTCATTCAATCGGTATTGGGATGCACATGAATGTTTTTATGTTATTCTTGAACATTTTCTTGATTGAACCTAACATTTTTTTCTGACCTCTGTTCTTTTGTCTGGAAGCTTTAGCTAAATTGTATCATACTGGCCAGTGGCCATGTCTCCAGGTAACCAAGATACAACATACATCAGATTCTATCAATCTTGCTAGGGATGTTGATCCTTCAAGTGCAGTTCGAATTTTGTTCACTGCAGCATTTCAAATCTCAGGTGAGGGCATGATGCTGTTGTGGTGTATTTGTGTACTTTGCTCCAACAATTTGAATTGCATAAACTAATTTGTTGATGTACTTCCATTTTTTCATCCAGCATTTAGAGGCTGTGATCAGAGCCAAAATGCTAAGTATTGTCGTCATCATTAACAAAACAATAGATGAAATTGAAGCTGAGTATTCATTTGCAGTAATGATACCAATCTGCAAGAAAAATGAATAAGTGAGGGTTAGTCATCTTTGAGAGGTATATAGTATATATTCCAAGTTTATTTTACACTTTACATTATTCCAGTTTAACAAGCATGAAGAAACATGAAAAAAATAATAAATATATGTAATTTATTCTTATTATTTAAATATATATAGCCGTATCGTCGAATCGGTATTTTTAGAAAAATAACATGATCCTGTGTCGATGTCGTGTCGATATATTCGTGTGCGTTGTAGGAACAGTCCAAAATAACAGACAGAACAACAGTTACAGAGACTGTCACAATAGTGCTCAGGACTTTCACCGTGCCAAAGCCACGGCACGGCGCGATCCGTTTCGAGATGCAGCACGGTCGAGAAAAGTGAAAAAGGGTCTGACTGGACACGAGCCAGTGCTCCCTGCCTCTCACGTGACTACTCACTCCTTTCGGTGGTGAAACAGAAAGCCTCCTTCCTCCTCCCGCCCCCTGCGACCGCCTGCTTTGCCACAGCGCACGAGACCCACCACGTGGGCGCTGTTAAATTTCCGGAATCCAACCGCGCCGCTAGCCGATCCCCGCGACGCCGACCGCGCAACGCCATGGTTTTACCGCACTCTCGCTTTGACAATGCGCGCCCCGTCGCGCGTGCCGCGGCCAGCTCGGAGCGGCATGAACACCACACCTGTTCTTAGCTCTCTTTCTAAGCCCTGATCAACTCGGTTTCGACTTTTGACTGCTGGCTTATTTTTCACTAGAGTAAAGTCCATTACCGGTCCTTAAACTTTTTATGCTGTGTCATCCCGGTCCATAGACTTTTAAAGTATGCCATCCCGGTCCCTAAACTTTCAAAGTGTGTCATTACCACCTGTTACGGGTCCAGCTGTAATGGCACATTTTTGAAAGTCTATGGACCGGGATGACACAGCATAAAAAGTTTAAGGACCGGTAATGACATATTTTGAAGTTTATGGACCGGGATGGCATACTTTAAAAGTCTATGGACCGGGATGACACAACATAAAAAGTTTAAGGACCGGTAATGGACTTTACTCTTTTCACTATTTATAAGTTTCGTCTTTTTCTGAACTTTTGACTTTTTGTTGAGCTTTTTTGCCGGTTCTTTTTTTTCCCGTATTTGTTTGTATTATACGTAATGGGCTAACATATATTTTTTATTTTTAAATTTTTTTAAATTTAATTATGCTAAATAAGCCCCTGTCAGCTACAGTGTTTTTTTCAGCCAGCTACAGTGTTTTCAGCCATAAGCCACGAGCTTTTCAGCCGAACCGATCACCACCTAAGACGGATGGTTTTTATGTGTTTTTATATTGCGGCTGAAGATTTTTATCATTGTTTTTAGACAGTAATGGACGAAGAAGACATCACTGTAAATAACATATATAATTTTAAACTCAAAAAATCGTTTATATAATCTATTTCAAAAGCTATCCAATTTATTTCCACTATCAGATAATCCAAAAACCAAATCCCTAGACGGCCAACAGCTGCAGATCGCACAAGGTGATGTAACACCAATCGGCAAGTCATCTCATCTCCGTCCGCTTGGCATATACGGCGCCTTTCGACTTTCGAGCGTTACTCGTAAACGAAAAGACCAATCATAGGAGACGACTGGCCGGCCGGAGGCCGGATTCCTCCGGTCTTCACGCCACATCTATGCATGCACTGCATGCGTATCGTATCGTATCGTATTGTGCTCGCAACACACCCGGATATAAATGGACTCGCAACACACAGGAAGCTATGGCGACGAGATGACCGGCCAGAATGCAAGGGACAGGCAGGGAGCCCTTGCCTTAAGAATTGATAAGACTTGAAATGTACATACAGAGACAAGTAACTATGATCTGGGTCCAAGATACAGATTAATTAAGATGAGAAATAAAAGACAACTCTTAAAAAAAGTTCTAATCCAAGGTTGGAGGAAAGCTAAATCAAACTCCATGCCCCAGCTCCCAATCTGTGACGGACTTCAGACCACTTCACTAATCCCTAATATCTATTGTACTAGACAGGATACAGATGATCTCCTAAGTTTGATGAGAAGTACTAGTACTTGTAAAGAGCTGAGTAATTGGAGGGGAACCACAACCAGCTGGATCTTGGATCTGGATCAGGCGGCGGGGAAGCAGCAGTCGGGGCACCGGACGAGGCCGTTCTCGTTGCAGCAGGCGCAGGCGCGGAAGCCGCCGCCGCCCTTGTGGCTGTACCGCCTGTGGCTCCCGTCGCAGCTGCCGCACAGCACGTAGCGCTCGCCGGCACAGCGGCCGCAGGCGGCGGGGGCGGGGGCTGGGGCGGGCAAGGCCGCTACAATTCGATGGAGCTCGCCGGACTCGTGGAGGCCGCGGACCTCCTCGGCGCCGCCGAGGTGCCGGCCGCCGACGAAGACCTGGGGGAGGGTCACGCGGCGGCGGTGGGGCAGGAGCGCGGCGAGCTCCGGGAGGAAGCCGGGGTCCATGGACAGGTCGCGCTCGTCGACGGCCGCACGGAGCCCCCGCAGGATGGCGCGCACGGCGCGGCAGTCCTCGTAGGTGCCGCGGACGACGCGGAGGGAGGTGAAGTACAGCACCACCCGCACTCCGGCCTCCCGGCCGGCGGCGTCAGGAGGCTGCCCCGCCGGCTGGAGGGTGCGGAGGAGCCGGAGCGCGGAGGCGGCGACGCGGATGCGGTGGAAGACGCGCGGCGACGGGGAGGACGGGGCGGCCTGCGGCGGGTGGGTAGACTCCTGGAGGAGCAGGGATTGGATGTCTTTCAGGGAGGGGGAGGAGAAGGAGAGGCGCGGGGAGGCGGCGACGAGCTCGGTTGAGGTGGCCGCGGAGGCGGCGGCGGCGTTGGACGGGCGCGTCTTGACCCAGGACGGCCACATGGGGGATGTGTGTGGGGGCTTCGGCGAGCAAGCGAGGAGGGAGGAGAGTAGGAGACGGAGGTCTGGGGTTTGCTTTGCCTTGCTTAGTGCCCCTTGCTTAGCTGCTCTTGTGTTAGCCTCGCCGGCCTTGTGGGTTGGCGTGGGTTTTACGGGACGCTTTCTGAAATTCCAGCAGGAACAGTGGAACACTCTTCTCCAACCGAGTTGGTCAACGAACGAATGCAGCCCAAAATTCAGATAACCTGATTGGCTGTACATAAATAAAGAGCCAAGCTAATATAGCCGAAATCCATCGGCATATTTGGATGAGTTTGGATGAGGGATATATTTGGTATTTAAAGATATCGAATCTCAGCGAGGCTCATGTGTCCTTAGATTGTGTTTTTTATTTAAATGAATGGAACCCAAGAATCAGATATCATGTTTGGTTATACACAAAAGAAAGAGCCTGGTATTGTATCCAAACTAAGGGCATATTCTTTTCAGCTTCTAAAAGCTGCTTTTCGGTTTTTCTACTGTAACTAGCTTTTAAACGGAGTATCTTTTCAAGATAGGGTCTACTAGTTAATTGTAGTACATACTATACCGACTTCATTTATATCGGTAAAATCCGCACGTGAGTTTCTGTTAATCTGTAATCTCTCGCACAAACAGCCCAAAAGCCACAAACCAATGCCAAAAGCCATAAGTTTCAGCCAAAAAGAACAAGCCCTAATATAGTTGAAATTAATGGTATGCTTTGACGATGGAATTTTAGTTGCGATCTAGTTTAGGATTAAACTAAATCTTAGCAAGGTCTCCTCTACCCTTAGATTGTGTTTGTTATCCCAACGAATGGAACCCAAGATTGGCATATCCTGTTTGGCTACACAAAAGGAGCATCCAAACTAACATTGTTGAAATTTATGGCATGTTTGATGATAGTTTTAGTTGCGATTTAGCTCATGTTTAGACCAAATCTTTGCAAGGTCTCAATCTTCAGGTTGTGTTCATTATCAATATGAATGGTACCCAAAATTCGGGTAACCCATTTATACATAGAAAAGAAGCTCAATATTTATATCAGGCTGATATACTCGAAATTCACTGAGTAGTTTTTAGTGAGGGAGGTTTGGTTGTGATTTTTATTCATATTTAAAGCAAATCTCGTCGAGGTCTCCTAAGCCCTTATATTGTGTTCATTATCCAAATAAATAGAGCCCAAAATTCGGATATCTTGTTTGGTTGTGCATGAGAAAATGAGCTCATTATTGTATCCAAACTAATATAACTAAAATTCATGGTATGTTTTGATGATACAATTTTAGTTGTGATTTAATTCAAGTTTAAACCAAATCTTAGCGAGGTCTCCTCAGTCCTTGGATTGTGTTCATTATCCAACTGAATGCAGCCCAAATTCGGATAACCCATTGGTTGTGTGAAAAAAGAGGTCATAATTTATCAAGTTAATATAGCCAAAATTCACCGAGCTGTTTTTAATGAGGGAGATTTGGTTGCACTTTCATTCATATGTTAACAAAATCTCAGCGATACCTCCTAAACCCTTAAAGAGTGTGTTCATAACCAAATGAATGGAACCCAAAATATGGATATCATGTTTGGATGTACAAAAAAAAGGAGCTCATTATTATATCCAAACTATTATAACTAAAATTCACGATATGTATTGATGATGGATATTTAGGGCCTGTTTGGGACTGCTCTGCTCCAGTTTTTTCAGCTCTGCTCCACCAACTCCACCATGGAGCAGCTCCACTGTGGAGTTCCTAGAGCAGGTGGTCCTGTTTGGCACGCAGCTAGCTCCAGCTCCAGGAATGTGAGGTTTCCCTGAGAAAGGTCCAATGTGCCCCTGAATGATGTTTGGTGTATGTTTTGATGTCTGCGGAGCATATGTAACTGAATGTTTTTTGTTGCCAATTGAAATATGATGTAAAATATTATAATCGCAATTAATTTATTCGAGAAAACCAAAAAACAAATATTTTGGTCAAATAATTCCATCCTTTTGTCCCATAAATTGCAACGTGCATGAAAGATAATTAACAAAGTCCATCATTACATGGCCTGAAGTGTCCTCTGGATCTGAACCAAGTTCTTCAGCGAAAGCATGGAAATGAAGCAACAAGTAATTCAGCTACATTTTGATCACACATTGTTCTGTGCTGCACCAACCAGTTATCTGTTTCAGCGAAGCAAATTCTCGAGATAAATGCTTCCTTGCTCTAATCATGCAGCGCTGAAGCCCTGTTCTTACTTGGCACAACCAAACGTAGTGTTCTTCTAAAAGTGCTGGGAAGAATCACTCATTGCTCAAAGCGACAACACTTCAGGGGACCTCCTCAATCCTAATATATGTGATGCTAGCTCCTCATCACCATGTTGCTCCAGCAACTCCACCAAACGGTCAACGCAAGATGCCTCTATGCCCTCCATCTCCTCCACCAGCCCCACCGCCGCATCCACATCACCGAAACCGCACATCCCGTCGAGCATGGCGGTGTAAACCACCACATTGGGCACGCACTCTAGCTCCGGCATTTTGCCGATCAGCTGGCGGGCGCACTCAAAGTCGCCCGCGGACGCTAGCTTGTGCACCGCGGTCACGACCAGGGGGACGGTCGGGGCGACGCCGGACCCGGACATGATTCCGAGAACGGCGGAGACATCGCCGGGCGAGCCCGCCGTGCGGAGGGCGGAGTGGAAGCAGGCGGCGTCGGGGGTGAGGCCGAAGGATCGCATGTGGCGCAGAACGGCGAGGGAGGCGGGGAAGAGGCCGGCGTGGGCGGAGATGCTGAGTAGGAGAGCGTAGTGCGGGAGGGGGAGCGGCTGCGGGGAGGAGGAAGAGGCGGCGCGCGGGTGGGGTGGCGGAGAAGGGGCACGCGGGAGGGTGGGGAGGAGAGAAGTCGAAGAAGGGTGGAAAAGAAATCCAGTAGGTACGGAGGAGAGGAATTGTGTAATGGCAGTGGTGGGTAATTTTTCACCAACTTCACGAGGAGTTTGAAAACCTTTGTTTGTGGAGTACCCCTTGAGGAGCTCCATAAAAAACGTGGAGTTGGCCTCTAACTCCACCTTTTTCTTGGAGCGGAGTTTTTGGAGTTAGACCTGTTTGGTTAGCGAAGTTAGGAGCGGAGCTGAAAAACTTGGAGCGGAGCAGTCCCAAACAGGACCTTAGTTGCTATTTGCTTAACGAGGTCTCCTTAGTCCGTAGAATGTGTTCATTATGCAAACCAATGCAACCCACAATTCGGAATAACCCATTGGTTGTACATAAAAAAGGAGCTCATAGGGAGAAAGAAGATGGAATGGTTTATACAGCCGACGATTGAAAAGGTAGGTGGACATGCCTAAAGCTTCAGTCCAAAAGCGAGGAGGCATATGAGAGTGGAACATGAGAGCCTGAATGATATCATTAATCGTCCGAATGATGCGCTTAGCCTTTCCATTTTGTTGTGAAATATGTAGGTAGGAGAGACGAAGAGCGATGCCTTGTGTGGCTGTAATATTCTAAAAATTCGTTTTCTTTAAAAATTAATTTCAAATTAATTATTTAAATTTTTTAAGATTTTATTTGAATTTTTTAAATTAATTAAAGCCTAATATGAATTTTCAAAAAAGGAAAAGAAAATTCCATTGGGAACCATGCCACGGATGCCGCTTGGGTGGCTCACTTAACTTCATAAGCCGAACAGCTACAACCACCATATTTCTTTTTTCCTTTCTCATTTAACTTCTTTCTTTTTTTATATCTCCATCCTAACTAATCTAATCCTACCATACCCAGTTGCTACAGTACCAAGGATATTATTGTTTATGTGCATAAACAGTACACGCGAACAGTCATTCCAACCCGTGACATTAACATCTTGCATTTGTTCTATGCCATATTATCTTTCAATTAAATAAGTATTCCCTCCATTTCATGATGTAAATCCTATTCCGCTTCATATCAAGATTAAGAAATGCTGAAACCAAGGTGAGAGAAGAAGAAGTTGATTCGTCTACCCTTATTAAAGGTACAACATTCACCCAATTCTACCATTAATAGCGGTATAGATATGAAAATATGGACTAAATACGTCCTACTTTACGTACGTAGGGTACTTATAATTTTTTTGCCAAGGCAACTATTCATCTTCTTCAAGTGACTGAACTGCTACTCTCTCTCTCTTTTCTTTCTTCAACCGTGCAACAAAAGCCATAGCAAGCTAATAAAAACTAAAACCTTCCAACCAAAATAAATGGCATACAATAGATAACGTCCTCATTTACATCAATTAATCAAATACCACCAGTTTCATTGCCATTTATTAATCCGTTTTTATTTTCTTCTTCCGTTTCAAACTTTGAACGCCATTCACGAAGTCATTGATTCTGATCCGTTTCCTCTCCCTCCGAGCCTACAATACAACCTTTGTGATCATTCTTAACCCTTTACCACTTCTTCAAACTTCCAAAACACCGTCGTCGCCATGAGCCGTTTTCCTGAGTGTCATCAATCGTTTCACACATTGGGGTAAGTCTAAATGAATTGGATCGGCTTCATGAATTAAGCCAAACATCTCAAATCCAGTAGTGGTAGCTTTTTCCCATCTGGGTAGTGAGCTTCAACCTTTACAACTCGTTGGGTCTTTTCATAAACTTTTTGAGAAGATCATCGGACCACGACACCTCCATACCATATGGAGTCAACAACCTCAAAGAGTAATAAGCCAAACCCCTTACTTGACTCTCATCAAGTGCAACACATGCACAAGTGGATACCCAATCCACCTCTAGAAATAACACATGCAACTAGACACTTTTCTCCTTACTTACTCACAAGGTGCAACATATGCAAATTTAAGAGGAGAAGCCTACACTAGGTCAAGAGAATAAAATGGGATGCATGAATCTTTCTCCCAACTGGCAATGGCAGGTATTTATATCCCCACACACAAACTAGTAGTTGGATAGGATTCTAACAAAATCAGCCTGGATTGGTTTGACCGCCAACACATGGCCGGTCAGACCGACCCCCATAGCAACGGCTAGAAAACTAGCCATTACAGACCAGACCGATTAGATTGCCCACACAGGGTCCGATTGAACCGTGGGGTCCAATCAGACCACTCAAACACTACTGGTGCTATACAACCAAAGGTCAAATCATGATTCACAAGTTGTAAAATACATTCACGCACTTTAGAATGATGAAAAAGGTTTAGGGACATGACTCAAACCCTTTACAAAACACATTCATAAACTTAGGTCGCATGCTACAAGGATTATATGTGAGCTTCAGCTATTTGCAAAATACATTTGCAAAACTTAACATCATGCCACAAGGAGTAGGTGAATAGACTTCAACTATTTGCATAACACATTTGTAAACTCTAGTCACATGCTACAAACACTAAATATGCATGAGCCTTAACTATTTGCAAAATACATCTATAAATAATAGCATCATGCCCTAGAGAGCTAGAGCAAGTGAGATTAGGATATCAACATACGATGAGACTCAAGCTACTAAACAATATCGCTCTTAATAGTATGACAACCTACATTACCAATCTGCTCTCCCAACCAAACACCGATACCAGTAAAAAACTAGAAACATATCTTTAGTATATGCTAAGTATACTTTGTGCCTTGCACATTCATTTAAGAGCTTTATGACGAACATCTCCTCTCCATGTTAGGGTTCTTGCCTTGTCGTGCATCAACACATGACGTAAATCACCACTTAACCTTCATCAACATATGATGGTTTTCATTTGACTTGATGATCAACTCACGATCATTTTATCTTTGGGATCTTGACTTGATGCTCATTAACTCATAATGATCATCTCATCTTTTTTAACCTTGACTTAATGATGATCAACTCATGACGTTTTACCAAGTCATCCTCATCATCACAGGACATGACCTATTTCACCAACTTATGGAAAATACTAGTCTCATAAAATGATTGTCGTTGATTACTTGATGATTATATCATGCAAGTCTCTCCCCCTTCCTCGTGTCCGATTTGCAATTACCAATTTCTCCTCCTTTGTCATCAAGCATCTAAAATTTCTCCTCCCACTTGGAATAACTCACTTGAAATCACTTGTAAGAAGCACCACTTGAAGACATTGAAATTTGACTTGAATTACTTCATGTCACTTGAAAGTTGAGGGTGAGATGCGATTGACTTGAGAAATCTTCAAGAATCATCACTTAAAATCAAGCAACTTTGGGGGAGAGAAAGAGAGAGATGAGACGAGCTTGATCCAATAGACATGCTTGCCAAGGAATAAAGCAAGAGTAGCAAGTGCCGATGTCAAGAAGATCTAGGAGAGCTACCCTTAAAAGAATACCATCTGAATGATAAAAATATCACATCGAGCTCAAAATGGCATTTGGAGTCAATAAATCACTTGAAAGTAATTAGCAAGAAAAACAATGATCAAGTTGATTTGGGGAAGCAATAAGAATGGCTGAAAGACTTGGAAACCAACAAATAGGACAAAGTTAACCAAACTTCCCAGGTCTAGTAAGACCGGTTTCAAGGGGCAGTCAGACCACCGGGCTGGACCAATCAGACCCCTGAGGGGTCCGGTCAGACTTGGCGCAAACTAATTGCATTTGAAGAATAAATTTTGAGAAGAAGTTAGATAGTGTTGTAATTTTGTCAAATACTTGCACAAAGAAATGCATAGAATTTTTGGAGGATTTTCAAATATATATTCTCATCAAATTCATTTTCACATAGTTTTTTTAAATAAGCTCTTTTTAAAAATAAGCTCAATTTTCATGAAATTTCTTCAGATTAGCAAATTAAGCATGTGATGGTATTTTGAGCATCCTTTTGCATGTAGGAGTTATAAATACCCTTGTGAACTAATATATGTCAATATTTTTGGCTCAAGAGATAAAACTTACGTAATTGCTAGATTATTATCACTTAGATCAAGCGAAGATTTTGAATGAGTTTCAAAAACAAATAACATTTGTTGTTGGCTTTTTGGGAAACTTTTGAATACCAAAATTGTTTGAAATAGACAACTCTAGGTTTTTGCTATTGAAAACTTTTCCAAATTCCTTTTAGAATTGAATTTGGACAGTTTTGAGTTTAAAGCCAAAATAAGATATTTTATAGCTAGTTTTGGGCTAGAAACGCCTTTTTGCTTGAAAATAATTTTTCTAAAATCAAAACCTTTGGAAAATCTTTGAAATGAATTTGTATACATTTTGCAACTAATTTTTCAAAGATATACTTATAATTTTGTAAATTTTGACTTTTGGCTCAAAGGCTTAATTTTGGAAAATCAATACTAGCACTTAATTAATTTGGGCACAGATGCGATATACATGATTATGATTTATCACTCTCCCTTGATGTGCCACTGCCCATCTTGCTGAAGATTGCAATAATGAAGTCTTTGAATAAAAGTAAGAACACACTTTTGAAATTGATTTTCATGCAATGCAACACAAGGCTAGAAGCTAGAATCTCAATGTAAGCATTTGTTACCGAAATAGCTTTGGTGCTTGATGTGACAAGATAATTCTCATGCTTGGCTCCAAATTTGATACATGGTGGAATCCACCTTTTCATAAATGAGCTAAGCCTCCAATGTCTCTCTAAGCATCTGTTAAATATTTAAGCACTTCTTGGTACCCAAACTTGGTTGGATCAATGAATGTGAGTCACAAGTGATTTGAGCATCTAAATGGCCCTATCAATAGTCTTAGGTGAATTAACACATCTAAGAATTACCCTACCATCTCTAGTCCTCCTAAACAAATATTGAACATTATAAATAATAGGCTTAGGAGCTTTACCCATAAGACACTCTTTACCAATGTGCCCCTTTTCCTGGTAATTGTAGCATGTTGGCCTTTTGCCTCTCCTTCTTGTCTTCTTATCTTACTCATTGCTAGCTTGTGTCTTTCTTGATGATCTTGACTTGTCATCCACTTGGTTTGGGAACACTATGGCAAATTGACCTTTCTTATTGCATCCAAAGTACTTGATGTTCTTTATGTATCTTGCATTGTTCTTTGTCTTGCTCTTCTCCTTCTTGGAGATGAAGCCAATCCCTCTCTAATCATGCAAGCTCCTTTGCTTGCTCAAGATATCATCAAGAGAGGCTTCCCTTTTATAGCACTTCTCCAAGTTATAGCTCAACTTGGTGAGTTGATGCTTGAGCTCTTTGTTCTCCTCCATAAGGTTAGTTTCAAGAAGCATAGAGGAAGTGCAAACATCTACATTTGAGCTATAAGGAATATCAAGTAAATTATCACAAGATGTGGATATTGTAACCTTAAACAAAATGCATGGACTAGGAGCTATACATAGCATATCATCTAGTAAATCATATGTAATGCTTATATACTCCTTGGACTTGCTGAGATCCTTGAGAAGGAGAGTCTCATGAGCTTCTTTTAGCTCCTCACAAGAATCCTTGAGAGAAAGAAATTATTTCTTCAAGACCTTAAATTTTGACTTCTTTTTGCCAAGGTACTCATTCAATTCCTCTAGCATCTCTACCCCTCTATAATACACCAAAATTTTCTTTACTAAATTCACCCCCTGAACCACCCCCACAGTCATGCCTAATCTAAGTCCACCCAGATTTGTGTACCAAAGTAATCCAACTTCATACAAATGAATGGTCTGGATCTCTCCTCAAGCCTTCTTCTCTTACTCATTGAAGATCCTAAGGCCAACATCATCCGGATCATGCACATCATTGAATCCGGTGCTGGTGAGGCTCATCGGTTGGTTCACTTTGAATATTCCGCATCCCACAAACCACACGCGCCGCCCAGATCAAACGCGCTAGGGTTTGTTCTCCCCTCCTCTCAATCTCCTCGCCGCCAACGCCAATGGGGCAGGGCTGGCGCTCTAGGGCGCGACGCGACCTGGACCTGGATGACGACGCCTCTCCTCTACGGCGCCGGGCCCCCCTCAGCGACGAGGATGAGGAGGTGGGCAACGAGGACCTCAGCCTCGAGATCGTCGTGCGGGCGCGGCGGCGCGAGGTGGCGGGCGGCCGCCCCGGGTTGGCCGACCTGCTGTCGCAGTCCTCCAGCGAGGAGGTCGACGAGGACGCCGTGGTGGAGCTCGGCGAGGCGGACACCAGGAGGAAGCAGAAGAAGAATCGGCGCAAGGCGAAGAAGAAGCAGCGGAAGGAGGCGCCGGACGCGGCAGCCGCCGCCGAGAAGGAGGAGGTACGCGTGGGCCAAGAAGCGGCCGTCTCCCCAAACCAAGCCAGACCAATCCTCCGCGAGCCACCAGCAACATTCTCACATCGGAGAAGAAGAGGCGGCGGCGGATCGAAGAGAAGAGAGAAGATGGGTGGCGTCATGGAGGTGCACAAGAACCGGTGGATCGAGGAGTGGAACGCCAGCCGCGAGAACCTCGAGTTCAACTTCCGCTGGACCCGCCGCAGCCTCGCCGTTGTCGGCCTCTTCGGCCTCGCCGTCCCCATCCTGGTCTACAAGGGCATCGTCCGCGAATTCGTAAGCACGCGTTTCCTCGATTCCTCGAAGAACTTTTCGCTAATTACCCTCTTATCCAGATCCTAAGGCAATTTTGTGTGCGTTCATGTCTGTGTTTGTCTGGCTGCAGCATATGTAGGATGAGGACGCTGGCAGGCCGTACAGGAAGTTCCTGTGAGCGCCGCCTCCGGTGGATGTCGAGCTGTCGGCCTGGGTTCGATTGGGGAGATGGAATCTCCGTTCGGTTTGTGCTCATACTGTTTTAATCAGACTGAATATTTTGGAATGCTGAACTGTTGTGCGGGATCCAACGAATAAGGTGTAATGACTTGTTGACTTTTCAGTTGTTGAAACCTGAGATGCTTGATTTGGTTAATTTGGGGGTGAAAAGTAGTGCTGTGTGATTTTGTTTATGTTTCAGGTGCAATGGGGATTGATGTGAAGGGATTAGTGACGTAACAGTTTCAAACAAAGTAAAAGACACCCAAGAGAATGGTTTTTCAGATGAAGTTCGACCGGGGCAGTCATCTATGCACACATTAGCTGCAAATGGTGGAAGAAATGAACGAGCTGGTCTCCCTATGCATGACAAAGGCGTGAGTAATATCAGGCATGGTTATGGTGGAAAGCAACAGGGGAGGTATGGTCTATTTTTGATGCAGTGTCGAAGTTAAAGACACACCTTTCTAATTCTGATCTGCTGTAAATTTCTCCTATATTCCAGGTCAACTGGGACCACATACATTTCCAGAAGATGAGGCAGTGGCATGTCATTAGGTATGATTTCATACTCCGATGTAAAAAATAGTGTCTCAATGATAATCTAGACCCTTGTGAAATGGTTTACAGTCATTACTGTTGTGTCTAGCATACTGCTTTTGCTTTCTTGTTGTAACCTGTTACTTTTGGTCCAAAGGTTGAGCTTTTGTAGCTTTGCTATTGTTGTTCTGTTATTGAAGTGAAGGTCTTTAATCTTGGGGGGCTTCGGATTAGGCAGTTAGCTAATTATAGGTATTAGCTCTTGGAAGTTTTAGAATTAGTTAATTATAGTGCCATACAATATTAAATCAGATTACATGGTAGTTCCATATAAATGTTACATCAACCAAGAAGAGCAGACAGATAAACAGCGACATCAATAAGCTGCAAGTAGAACATTGACACTGAACCACTGTCCTACATTTTGGTATTCCACAACATCCCTTTTATTATAAGTATGTAAGCCAAATACATTGAAATTATCCACTTGAAATTTCAAGAAGGGATCATCATTTTTGGAAAGATATTAAATTGATCGTGCATTCATGTTTATTATGTAGAATCTTTCTGAGAACGGTTGTCCCACATGTAGATGGACGTTCATGTACTATTATCATCCTCAAATGTGCTTCGAGATAACTTCCAAATTCAAACCAACATCCCATCTTCTAATGATTTTAATGTCCTTGCACAAATCTTGGAACACTTTGGATGGATGAATAGGATATTACATGGACGTACATATACATGTGGACTTGCATCTCTTTTTTTATTGATGAATCTGCTGTGTTGAGCCATTGTTGAGTTAATAGTCGATACAATGTCATAATTACAGTACATATTGGATACATGTTGTAGATTGTTATTCTTCACACTTGCATAATCAGGAGCTGCTTTACCTGCCTTGCTACATCTTATCATGTTTGTCTTGTATCAGGCTTGCATGACTGCTAAAATACCGGCAAACATACTAATGCTATGTATTTGGAACTCAGCATCAGGCTGACATCATTGTTTTGATTGTAGGTCCAGTTGGTTTAAAGGGTGGTGAACTGGACGAAAATCATGTCAAGTGGCTGTGTTTTGGTTTAAAACGGCTGTTGCCGAAGATGACCTGAATTAGTTATTCTAAATTTAATTCTCGCACCATTGCTTTTTCAAAGTGCCTGTATTGGGCCTTGTTTTGGCAGGTTGTACTGGAATCCTAATCCACAATCAGCAAAATACTGAGAGAAGACAAAATTTTTATCTTGTTTTGTATTTTATGGTAGCGTTAGCACGGGCACACTACTAGTATCCATAAGTACATCATAAGCAGGCTCAACATCACTGTTTACCTTTTTATTACCACTGGCCATAAAGCAACGAGGTGATGTGGATGGGCTTGTGGACTCATCATTGTCGGAGCTAGAGATTGGTCATTATTCTCCCGATATTCACTCTTCCATGCAATCATTCTTGGTTGAGGTAGACCTTTCATAAGTTTCTTGAAGTTGCATCCACATCTCACGAGTGCTCTTGAGATCGCATACATCATTGAATACCTCTATCCTTAAAACACTAAATAAAGCGTTAATTGCTTGAGCGTAAAGATATAACTTTTTCTCTTCCTTATTTGTTAGAGCAAGAGGATCCATTGGGGGAGAAAACGTATGCATAAGTAGATATTCAATCCATCTCTATAAACAAAAGCAACTAGAGACTTGTCTGCTTGCTCACAAGGTGCAACATATGCACAATTGAGAAGAGAAGCTCATACTAGCTCGAGAGAATAAAATGGAATGCATTGATCTTGCTCCCAACCGGTCATGGTGGGTTTTTATAGCCCACACACATAGAACTAGTTGTTGGGGCAAGATTTCATCAAAATCAGCCCAACCGGTTTGACCGTCAACACATGGCCAGTCAGACCGGCCCCACTACAACTACTCAAAAACTAGCCGTTGTAGACCATACTGATGAAACCACCCACACATGGTCCGGTTGGACCACAGGGTCCAGTCATACCGTTCAAACACTATCGATTAGACTGCTTAGCTAAAACCTCATAGATACACCAAAAACATGCTCTATAGAAAAAAGTTATTGGCAAATAGGAATCACTCATACTGCTCCATCGGTCAGACTGCCAACACATGGTCAGTCATACCGCTGCAAGAGGGCCATCTGTTGCTGTGACGATCATGCTGATACGACCATGTTTTCGACCACATGGGGTGTCAAGCACGTTCTTCGACCACGTTGTGTCAATCATTTGCTTTGACCATAGCACCTCTATCCTAGTCTTCCAACCACGGTGTTGTAAGCTCACAGGTACTCGACATGCAACTATCGCCAACCATAAATTTACCTCCAAGTATACTTTACAGTTCGGTGCAAACGATTGTGGCGTCGTGCCTCACACGACCGCATGACTCGACCAATTGCAAGGCGTATGTCCAATCTATGGCAGCCTATGCACTAAGATGGAAGGCAAAGATTGATTCTAGGTGTATCATTGTCACGATGGAAAGACGATCACACTGTATCACCATCTGATGGAAGTAATTCTTGGCAAAACTTCTGATATGGAAAGCAGAGGCCTGAAAGGAAAGTAATCCGTAGTCGATCAAGAGTTTGATCTCAAAATTAATGGTATGGTTGGCACCGCGTGGGAGCCATGTATGATGCCTATGGCCCATGCTCCTGCCTATAAAAGGAGGAGACCGATACACCCAGGGGGAGGCCGATAGAGTGTGGCACTAGCGGGACGGATGCCAACCCCTGTGGTCACTACGAATGATGCCATCATGGAAGTGCTCAGGAGCTCGCCGTTGAGCGACCTTTGGCCACAACGATGGGCTGGCAAGATCGTCGTCATCTCATTAGGCTTGAAGCATGAAGCCCTCCCACTCTTTCATGCGTCGCACACCTCGGCCAAGCTGTGCGACTGTGATGATCCGTTGTATGCCAAGTTTGTCTTGCTTGTACCGTTGATCTGATGTTAGCTCTACAGGGTGAGGCGGATGGTGCTACTTGCAAGTCCATCTCGTCGCCCAAGATGTGACGTCACCGACCACCATTCCAATCTAATGAGGATGACCTACCCTCATGATCTGGGCATCCTGCTTGTTGTGTGCCCTCACTGCATTGAAATTGTCTCAGTCGACCAATGAACTCAGTCACTTACAATCGCCGGTGATACTCGGTCATCTACAACCACCTGATGTACTCAGACAGCGTCGATTATCCACTATACTCGGGCGTCTTCAATGACCAGCTGTTAACGGTCACCTGTGACCACCTACCAAACGTGGGCGTCTTCGATCATCCTTGATACTTGAATGTCTCCGACCACCCGCTGGGCCCGATCACCAACGACCACTTTCAACACTCAGAGGCCATCGACCACCCACAGTACACTGACGTCTACGACCACCCGCCATGCTTGGACGCTCTGATCGCACGTCGTACACGGGCACCTCCAATCGCTTATCGAAGATAGACACCTCTAATGACTTCTTGAACTTGGATGCCTCCGATTGCTTATCGTACATGAGCACCTTCACCCGCTTCTCGAAGACGGGTGTTTTTGACCGCCTTCAATACTCGGTCACTTATGACCACTCACCATACTCAAGCATCGTCAACCATCTTTCATACTCAGACATTCACGACCGCCCTCAGTACTCGTACGCCTCCAATGGCTCATCATACTCGAGTGTCCCCGAACGGCTTCGATACTCTATCATCCACGATCATTCACCGTACTCGAGCATCATCGACTGCCTTTGGTACTCGAACACCTTTGATTGCTAATCATACATAAGTGCCTTCGACCACTCCTCAAAGACAGACACTCCCATTTGCTTCGTGAAGATGAGCACCTCCGACTGCATGTCAAAGCCGTGTGCCTCTAATCGCTTCACGTAGGCAGGCCTCTCAACCGCTTATCGAAGTCATATGCCTCCGACCGCATGCTAAAGTTGAGTGCCTCCGACCGCATGCCGAAGTCGAGTGTCTCCGACCGCATATCGAAGTCGAGTACCACTTTGACTAGTTCGCATAGACGGATGCCTATGACCGCTTGCTAGAGACAGACGCCATCGACCGCTTCCCAAAGACGTGCCTCTCCGACTGCTACACACAGACAGATGCCTACGACTGCTCACTGGAGTCAGACACCTATGACCGCTTGTTTGAGTTGAGTCTCTCCGACCGCTTCGCGTAGATGGACGCCTGCAAGTCTCTTCAACCGCTTCGCGTAGACGGACGCCTACTACTGCTTGATGGAGACGGACACCTTTGACCGCTTGCTCGAGTTGAGTCTCTTCGACCACTTCGCATAGATGGATGTCTACGATTGCTTGTTGAAGTCGAGCACCTCCGACCACTTCTCAAAGATGGGCCTCTTCGATTGCTTCTTGAAGACGGACGTCTCCAACCGCTTGTCGAAGTCAAGCGCCTCCGACCACTTGTCAAAGTCGAGTGCCTGCGACCGCATGTTGAAGTCGAGTGCCTCCGATCGCATGTCGAAGTCGAGTGCCTCTCTGACCGCTTGTCAAAGTCGAGCGCCTCTGACTGCTTGTTGAAGTCGAGCATCTCTGACTACATGTCGAAGTCAAGTGCCTCTCCAACCGCTTGTCGAAGTCGAGCGCCTCTGACCGCTTGTCGAAGTCGCGCATCTCTGATCGCCTGTCGAAGTCGAGGGCCTCTGACCACTTCTCGAAAATGAGCGCCTCTTACCGCTTCTTGTACACGACCGCCCTCGACCACGACTACAAGATGGGTGCCTTCGACTGCTTGTCGAGGAGCAAACGCCTCCGATCATATTCAATACTCGATCGCTTACAACCGCTTGTCGTGCTCGAGTGTCATCAAACGTCTTTCACACTCGGACACGCTCGACCACCTTTGGCACTCATGTGCCTTCGATTGCTCATCGAACTCGAGTATCGTTGACTGCATTTGACACTCAGATGTTCTTGACTGGTCATTGCACTCGAGCGTCATTGTTCGCCTTTAATATTTGGTACTTCGGCTACCAACTACAAGCAAGGTCGTTGTCTGCCTCCGATCACTATTTATGACTAATGGTCGCTGGCTTCCGACCTATGACCACGAACAATGGTCGATAGCTTCAGTACTCCAACGAGTACCCTTCGACCATGGTGCTATAGTTCTCTTCACGTCTACGACTAGGGTGCTATAGTACTTTCACGAGTACTCCATATGACCACGGTGCTACAATGATCTTTGACTAGTGTGCTACAGTGTTCTGAGGACGAATTCAACTGCGGTGCCCCTCTCGACTATGGTGATATAGTTCTCTAGGAGTATGGCTACATCACCCCTTGACCGGCTTGCTACAGTGCTTCTACGACTATGACTTCGACCATGAGGGCTTCCGATTACCGGCTATTGCCGATGTCTGGTGTCTTCCGACTACCAGGTGTTTTGACCCCAAATGGCTTTCGACCATCGGGTATTCCCGATGGCCCGTAACTTCCAACTACCAGCCATTGCCAATGTCTGGTGGTTTCTGTCTACTGGGTGCTTCAACCCCAGATGACTCCTACTACCAGCTGCTTCAATGACCGATGGACTTCGACCACGGAGAACATCCGATGGGTTTCAACCATGGACTGCTCCCTATGAGCACGGTGCTGCAGTGCTCTACGAATACTCTCTACGACCATGGTGTTGTAGTGCTCTACGAGTACTCTCTACGACCATGGTGCTGTAGTGCTCTACGAGTACTCTCTACGACCATGGTGCTGTAGTGCTCTACGAGTACTCTCTACGACCATGGTGCTGTAGTGCTCTACGAGTACTCTCTACGACCATGGTGCTGTAGTGCTCTACGAGTACTCCCTATGACCATGGTGGTATAGTGCCTTTACCAGTACGTCGTTCGACCATAGACTTCTTCATATGGCTTTCGACCACGGATATTTTTCGATGGGTTTCGACCACAGGCATCTTCCGAGGGGGTTTCACCTTCCGATGGCTTTTGACCACGGATGCCTGCTGATGGTTTTCGACCATGACTGTTTCGACCTTTGACTACTTCCAATTGCCGATGGCTTTCGCCTTTCGACCGTTGACTATATTCAATCGCTGAGGGTTTCTAGCTTTTGACCTTCGACTACTTTCAATTGCCAATGGCTTCCGGCTTTCGATCTTTGACTACATCCGATTGCTGATGGTTTTCGGCTTTCGACTATCGATTGTGATGGTTTACAGCCTTTGACTACCAACTACATCCGATAGCTGCCGATGGTTCCTGGCTTTCAACTATCAGTGACTTCTGAATGTCGATGGCTTCCAGCATTCGAGGAGTCCTTCCCAGCGATCACTATCGACTACGTCATACTGGACCCTGGTGTTCTGCTCTGCTAAAAGTAAGGATAGTTTGCCCTTACAACACTTGAGTTTGGCTAAGTGCATCTGCACTGCAGAGAGGTCCTTCCTGTTGGTCACTTTAGACCACTTGACATCTAACCTAGGCATTCTGCTTTGTTAGCCTCACTGCCCGAATCAAGTACATCTACTACACTGATTCTACTACTGTATCACCAGAACAGTCATGCTCGGCGTGAATCATGCATACCTTTAATCACCTTAATTTTATGTGTCGTTTGATACGGACAATTTTGCTCACGTGGCCAATGCAAGGGCTACGTTATCAAAGGCCCCATAGATCGACGCTTCATCACATTTATGCAATGCAAGGGCGACGTTATCAAAGGCCAATGCCCACATTTATGTCAACCATTCATCACATGCATGGAGAACATGAAGCGAAGACTGAAGACGACAACTAATGCGCAGCTTAATCGGAGATATTCTGTGGGTTTACCCCGCGAATGTAATTAACCAGGAGCCTTCCGAGGCCCCGAGAAACAGGACAACATATCACCTATGTCAGATCTGCTATGATAGCAGGCTACGGAGCGCACATATATAAAGGTTACTTGTAATTTTGTTATTCTCAAATGAATCAATAAAATACATGTTTTTCCTACTTTTGTTATGTTTATCTATTTTTGTGTACTTTAGTACACTGGCACATTCGCACCTTATAACCCCGGGACAAGAAATCCGTGAGTGATTTCTCATGTCAAACACCTTCGACTATGAAAGACAACAAGAGCAGACTGCAAGGTCTACGACTATCGAGACGATTGCAAAAAATACGACTATAAGAGCAGTCAGCAAAGTCTATGACCATCAACTGCAAAGTCACCGACTATCGACCAGTAAATCCTACAACTACCGAGTACGACCAGCAAAGTCCAAGAATACCAAAAGCATTGAAGCTACGACCATGTAAAAGTATTGTAGCTATGATTACTTTCAATGATCAATCTGTCGTGGTCATAGTCAAGTTGCCATGGTCGAAGTCATGTTGTCGTCGTCAAAGGCGTATATTGTCAAAGTCAAATTGCCATGGTCAAAGCTGTGTTGCCGTGGTTGAAGTTGTGTTGCCATGGTCGAAGTCGTGCATGGTCGAAGCCAAACATAGTTGTATAGTAGTAGTCATAAAGCCGTGCGTGGTCGTAAACGACAGCCATGGTCGTAAAGCCATGCGTGGTCGTAAACGACAGCCATGGTTGTAAAGCCGTGCGTGGTCGTAAACGATAGCCGTGGTTGTAAACGACAGCCGAAACACTTGAAGAAGGCAAAAATGACTCGGAAATAATCAAAACCACTCATAAACGGCCAAAACCACTTGAACTCAAAATCTTCGACTGCGATCACCCGATACTTTCACAAACGCAAATTCCAAAGAACCCCATGCACCGACACCGCACTTTTCTCGCTACTCGAGCTAGCCCCTACTGCAAATAGGTCCTAACAGTTTTGATATTTTACATGGCATATCGATTTAAATGCCTATATACCAGTTACAATGGTACACACGTTTTTGCAACGTACGAACGACATTACATTCATTCATATTTAATCATAAATATTACATATTCTTGTTTTTTACAAAGCAAATTATAAAATTTTAACATAAATATTGACTGAATTTTGTAATACCTTCAAATTTCTACGGATGATTAATTTGTACGTAACGTTGACTAAATTTTATATAACTACAATTTTGTACGCATGCCAATTTACTAATGATGCTAATTTTGTAAAACTATGTTCGCTAAATTATACACAACTACACATACTACGCCTGCTAATTTCCTAAAACTACATTAAATAAATTTTCTATAACAAAAATTGAAATATTGATATCTACATCTACAATTTTCTACTAACACTAACAGTTAATAATACATGTACTGCATATACAACATTTCAAATACAAGAAAAAAGATTCCTAAAGTTGCTTCTTCCTATCCTCTACTCCTTCCTCTTCTCTCCTCCTCTCCCACTCCTTTTCTCTCCTCCATCTCCTCTTCTCCCCTCCCTCTCCTTTTCTCTTCTCTCTTTTCTTTCCTCTCCTCCTCTCCTCGGCCGTCTCCTTTTCTTCTCCTTCTCTTCTCTTCTGCTGCAGCTCTGGTGGTCTGTTGAGGGCGGCGATTGAGCGGGCTCGCCTTTTATCTCCGCTTCCAGTCGCCCAACCGTTGGGCGACTGGAAGCGCAGTCGGCTCCAGTCGCTCAACCGTTGGGCGACTGGAAGCGCAGTTGCCTGACCGTTCGGCGACTGCAATAATTCACCCAACGGCCGGCAGATTGGTTGCGTGTCGCCTGGCCGTTGAGCAATATGCTCTAGTCACCTGACAGTTAGGCGACTGGAGCCTATTTCTGGTAAAAAAAATATTCACGGATATATTTCTGTTATTTCGAATAAAAAATAGATTATTCATAAAAAAATTCCTCTTCCATGGACAATACATGTGTGATGCGTGACATGTCCCAAAAAGCCACAGTAGCTATATGATTAACTAGGACTGAAGAATGATGTATGGATGGATGGACGAAGCTGTACAAGCAAGTCCAGCGTTTGAATCTTCACAGTGGACTTGGATGAAGGGTTATCCAAGAAATCCTAGCCATTCTGCAACTCTCCCCTTCATTTTTTGTTTAACACCCAACTAGCTTTATAGATTCGTCAGCGCTTAATAACTCAGCTTCTAAATCCGCATTCAAACTTAGCTTCAACTAGACCTGACGGTGACGAAGCATAGGCCAATTGAAACAGCGTTGGCCCATAGAGGAGGAAGAAGCACAAAAACGTGACCTAAATTGAAACCTAGATGCATCAAGCCTACAAACACCAGCATCAAGTATGAAAACTAGAAATTGCTGCACAAAAGGATACTTAGAGGGTCTCCACTCAGGACTTGTTTGGAAACGTAGAAATTTTATGGAAAATCGTATAGTTCTCATAGAAATTTAGAAAATTTCACATGTTTCATATAGGGCCTCACCGGCAGCAGGGGGACCGTGATCAAGGCCTTAAATAAAGGGCTGCACTCGAGTTCGAAATAACTAGGGCCTGCCCTTTTTCTCTCTGGCCCTTTGCCCACAAATAGAGGCACACAATTCTGAGACGGGCCTGCCCAATTGATCTGTGCTTTTTTTTAAAAAAAAAAATCAAGATGAGCTAGTACTTGTATATTTGACATTTTTGTACCGCTGATATCAGAAAACTGTATTGTTTTTTTTTCTTTTGAGGGAGAAAACTTTATTTTTCATGTAAGGAAAAAGCGAAAATACCACCGCTATCAGCAGGGAATTATTGTTTTTTTTACTTTGTAGAGTAAAACGGGAACACGAGCACAAAATTGCATGGTTGATGTCTCACCGTCCGTAAAAAGAGAGATGACCGAAGAAGCGAGTCTCCATCACCATAACTCAGAACTGGATAAATATGAAGAGATGCGTTCGCCGGGTCTATTGCTTGGAAGGCAATTATCCTGACCGTTAGACTAGTGCTTAAGAACTTTAAGCTCCTTTGAAAACCGTAATCTTGTCATCAGGCTTCAAAGCCGTCTCTTGCAAGTAGCAACTTCATGCAGAGCAGGGACAACATCAAGTAACATCGCCATCTCGATCTCCGCTACAGTAAGAATGGGGCTACCCTTGCCTGCCACTGCCGATCCGACGAGGCATCTTGCCGTTAGGATCTCTCCTTTCCGCGGATGCCACAACCTAGCATGACGAAACAGAGCGAAAGAACGCAGCTTTGGAATATGTAGCCTTTCACTGTTCGAAAAAGAAACCTACCGGCTCCTAAAATTCCCTGGCCTACGCTTTGCGCTGTACTTTAACGATGTAGCTTTCTCGAACCCTAATGGAAAGCTGTTACTGCTCTCCACTGCTGCCGTCAATGTTACTGCAGTATGCCATTGCCATGTTTGGTTTGATGCTCAATCATTCATGGGGCCTGGTGATAAGCCTGATGCTGCTGTTGCGTGCCCCCTCTCTGGATCAGGAGGCAGGGCACTGTAATGTGATTCCAATTCCATAGTCCACTAGCATCACCTGACGACAGTGCGCTCCGGCCTCTGACAACAAGTTTGACAATGACAAGTCACCCAGAGGCTTCTGTCAAAACCATGGATGCATAACTCTGGATACCTCAATAGACCCATCAAGATCCGTTAAGATTTTGTTGTCCCCAATCGATTGGCTTATGCTGTAATGCACACGGAAATGGTATACCTAGTGCTATTGTAATTTGATTATTTCTTAGCTATACGAGGTTAAAGCGTTTTAACTAGAAGATGGACAAGCGAAACACACTTGCTTTTAGCAGATTGTGAGTGCCAAAGGATATCCCATCAATGGACTTTTTATATTTGTCATGTTGAGCGATGTGACCGGGAAGATGCTCACACGCTAAGCAAACGCCTATATACAATCTGGAGCTGATCTAACAAGGTAGTGGTGATTATTGCCCGTAATGTTTTTCTGCTTCAAAAAAAAAAAGTGTATGTAATGTTGTTGTAGAGCCAGGTGCAAGCTGCAACACATTCTATCCCGTCTGCAGTTTCAATCTTTGCGGAGCTACTTTCGAGCAACTCGGCGTCGTTTGGGTCAAAAATTGAAAGGAAGAATAAGAGAGGCGGTCAATATATACTTGAAGGATTTCTTCACGTCACATCAGCCCATAATCGGACGATGGGAGAATTACTTTCCTGTTACCACTCCATTAGACTACAGTTGTATGTAGATGATGTGTATAATCAGGGCAAAGGCAAGGGGTCTTGGTGGCAAGACCCCCCCCCCCCCCCCCCCCCCTTTGACATGGCACACCCCGTCGGGCGCCAGCCGATGAGCACAGCAAGGTAGGGAGACCGATGGCCCGGCTCCAAAGAAAGCAAAGATGAAAAAAGTCTAGTCAAGAGTCGCCAGCCCACTGTCCTTAAGAGGCCTAACAAATCCATCTCACTAGCCCATCAAGGCACCAACTCCAATTCACAAACCCTACCAAGTACCAAATTAACAATTGGAAGAAGCCACTGATTACCAGAGAGAGGGCTGACGGCGTAGACGACTGGGCGTCGGGCGAGCCGCAAGCAAAAAGGGGGACCGAGGCTGGGCCGCCGGGGGAGCTGGATCTGGCGGTGAGGGCTGAGCCACCGGCTGAGGGGAGACAGATCTGGGGCCGGGGGAAGCCGGACTGAGGTGTGAGGATGGCAAGGGGGAGCTTAGCCGAGCCGAGGCGGCCGATGGGAGCCTGACCGGGGGGGAGGTGACTGCGGCGGCGAGGGGGCCTAACTGGGGCGGCGAACCGAGCCACTGTCGGCGAGTGTGGGTGGCGCCGCTGGCAGGAGCCGTAGCCTGGAGAAGATGAAGACCCACTGTGGTGGAGCCAATCGCCATTCGCCCAATCCATTGACATCGAAAAGTGAGACGAGCTAACGAGAGACAGAGAGCGGAGAGAGGAGAGTGAGAGTGAAAATAGAGGAAGTGATTTGGGATTTGGGAACTTCGAAGTGAGGAGGAGATAATTAGGGACTTGAGTCTGGTCGGCTGGTTGCTTGGTCCTCCTCAGTTCAACACTTAAACTGAGACACTAACTGAGTAATATTCTTCCTGAGTTCTTTACTTCCTTCTTGATTTAGTATTTTAGAGTCTAGAGTTTAGACTTTTAGTGTATATAGATAGTTTAGTCCTTATAATTTATTCATAGATTTAGATAGTTTAGTCCTTATAATTTATTCATAGATTTATAGCTTTGCATTGATGATAATAAAATCATAAACCGCTTCCAAAATATGAAGTCGCGTAGAATGCATTTGCCCTATAATTCAAATTTATCTCGTGATTCAAATTAGCTTATTTGTGGTATGCTTCATATGCTCTAAATTTTCATTATTATTCATAATTTTCTATTATATCACTAATTTTCGTATATTTTATATACATGTGACTTATCGCTACGCTCTCTATTGTTGAGGTACCTAATTTGTATTTCTCTGTTTTTCGTTGTTTGTCTCCAATTATATAATTTCTATATGAATTTAAAATTATATAAAAATACAAGACTTAAGACTATATTTATGTCAACTTAGTTTAAACCTAATTCAGCCTGTCCTCAATTTAATACTGATTTCGGCCGGTGTGTATAATGTTAGATACAACCGCCAATTAACTTGTCATGCTGCCGAGAGTACAGACACCACCGCACAAGCTCCAACGTACAGTTAACCATAAGGGAAGAACCTGCACGACGTACGTACGCAAGCACCATGCATGCATGTCTGCAGCTAGCATGAGCAGTGGCGGATCTAGGAAATTTTTTTAGAGGGGCTGAAGTACCTTCAGCTCGACCTCAGCCCCTTCTACATTATACATCCATGGCTAAAATTTTAAGGGGGGCTCCAGGGGGGCTCCAAGGGTCCGGTAGCGGTAGGGGGGCTCGAGTCCCCCCGCCCCACCGCTAGATCCGCCCCTGAGCATGAGGACGCAGCGGCAGAGTACGTGATAAGAGTCATGCAGATCACCTGAAGGCGCTGTCGCGTCGACCTCGATCGCGCGTATTCGTTCGCTTTCGTTCTTACAGCCGGCCGGCCGTCCGGCTCCGTGCGAGCGCTTCGTCGACATGTGATTGGCGCGTCCTGCTCGCATGATGCACCGGAGAGCCACTAGTTGGGTAGCTAGGTACATCAGTACAAGGCTGTAATAATGGCGGCATGGCACACTAGCACGGCATGTACCGACTCATGAAAGCTTCAAGCATATGCATGGCCGGCAATGGCATCTAGCTGGAGTAGTAGCCGGTGCACTGTCTATTGATTATTTCTAATCATCCCATAAGAGGCGTGGTTGTGGGGATAGCATACCACTCGATCGATCTTAGTAGCTTACCATCATTTTTCAAGCAGTGTACTGCACCAGTCTATAAAGACCCGATCGAGTCGTTGCATGTGGGTGTGGCGATCAAGCTCGACTTAGGCTTAGGCCGGGCAAAGCTAGGTCATTTATGCTTAGGCCTATTATGCATAAGCCCCTCTTTGGATTGGAGGATTTTTAGAGGAAAAGTGAAGGAATTGGATTCCAATGGATTCATTTACTGTACAGCCCTTTGGAAGGTAGGAAACAGAAAAAAAAACTTAGGAATTTTTCATTTGATTGTAATTTCACGGGAAAAACATTCGAAAAGAACCATCCACTCGGAGTTATGCTTTTCTTTCCTTCGCGTGGGATCGAGGCAGAATGCACGAATGCTTGTCTCAGTCGTTGTCGCCTCCACTTGAGGTCACCTCATGCTGTGTAATAAGTATTTAACTTTGTGCTTTATTATTAATGTTTGAGTTTGATTTTATATCATTTGTATTTTCTGATTTTGTTGTCAGGTGATCAGCAATCTTACTAGCGTCGAGGGGTGGTTTGACCGACGGTTAGTTGCCGATAGTGTTTTCCCAGAGAGCAATTTGCAAGGAGTAGTCTGACCGGCCGTGAGCAGCGGCCTGACAGGAAATTAAAGCGGTTGTACCAGCCCGTAGTTGGTGATACGTTTATTCCAGAGAGGTCTTCGTTTTGTTGCGCGGATGATTTGAGAGTGGTGCAACTGGCCATATGATGATGTGTTAGACCATATGACTAGGTCTAGAATATTTATGATGATGAATAATTGATAATATTATTTATTGATATTATTTGAGACGTGTGGCGTGTGTGGACTCATGTTGGTCAAATTGAAAAGAACTTATACTAGGAAAATATTGCTTTGAACTTTGTATGTGCATAATAACTTGGAGGCGATCATGGTCTACGGTGAGTACCGGGAGATGGCTTGGTACAAAGTCATGTTCCAGTGGGTAAACCATATTGGAGGAGACTGTTATGCTCGAGTTGAGGCGCGTGGATATCAAAGATGGATGATATGTGTTGGAGGTACGGAGGTGTGGTCCGGATGCTACAAACATGACAAAAGTTGAAAAACCGTATTACGTAAGGATTTTGGATCTCTTATTTATTGGAATTGGATAAGAACTCATGGTTTGGGCCCTAGACTATAAATAGAGATAGGGTTAGATGTTAACCCTAAGGCTGGAGAGATACAATTTTTGTGCTTGGGTTTGAGCAGTGCTAGGAGAGTATTTTGTAGCCACAAATATGATATAACAATAAAATAGATCTATTCTGAGAAAAATTTTCGGTGTGTCTCAGTCTCCACATTTCGTACGAGCGCCATCGTGTTGTGTCTTCCCTGGGAAAAATCAGTCTATTCGGCTGTGTTCGCTTCGTTGTCTTTCATCATGTGGAGAGTACAGAGAGGAGGTGCTGCTCCTTTTTGTTCGTGTGTACCAGGAGGGAAGCATCCCATCACCACGGAGCGGAACATGCCCAGTAGGATGCTATTCTTTTGCGTGGGTGCAGGCTACATCATCAACAGGAGGCAAGTCACATTAGTGAGCAGATGACAGCGGGAACTCCTGGACAAAGCGAGGACAGAGATAAGAGCAACCGCAAGGTAAAAGAAGGCAAAGAATCCAGCCTTAGTTTTTCTTCGGTTGCTACAGTACAAACATTGTTTGCTACAATAACGTATTGTTTGCTGCAATAAAAGGTGCAGTTTGCTACAGTATTGGATAGAAAAAATTTCCTTTGTTGTATTTTATTTTTGTTTCTGCTTTTGATGTGTTGGCAGGTTGGACAATCAGGAGACAGTAGAGTTGAAGAAAAGTTTCTGCTGCGGATTACAATCATTCACTCCCTCTGATTGCCATCGACGATCCTACAAGTGGTATCAGAGCGGGTTGCAATGGCAACAGATCGAGATCGTTTTTAAGTAAGCCACCGTTTTTTGATGGATCAGATTATATCTATTAGAAAACACGTATGGAGGTTTTTCTATAAGCATGAGGTAATGCCATTTGGCAAAAAGTTAAAAATCCATATGAAATGCCTCCTGTTGTTACCACTGAAAATACGGCTAATGTTGAAGCTAATGCTAAGACTAAAAATATTTTGTTGCAAAGTCTAAGTAGAAACGAGTTTGTTAGAATTACTCATATTAAATCTGCTAAAAAATTTAGACTACTCTAGCTAATTATCATCAAGGTTCTAGGTCTATTAAATATGTTCATCAGAACATATTTAAAAAGGAATATTCTAAATTTGAGATGAAACCTAGAGAATCAGTAGATGCACTTTTTTATCGCTTTAATAAAATTATTAGTGATAAGTAATATGTTGATGTAATATATTCTAATTCTGACAATGCTCGTCAAATCTTAAATACTTTGGATATATCTGTTTGGAATATGTTAGTTTGTAGTACTAATCATTCTATTAATATGGAAATATTCACTTTGAATGATCTTTATTCTAAGATGAGAACACATAAGGTTGCTATTTTGGGTAGGATAAATAAATCTAATTCTTTGAGTTTAGTGACTAACCAAGTTGACAGTTCTTCTAGTTCCTCTATTGTTTCTTTGTCTGTACTGTGTTCTGTATCATATGAACAGTTAGAAGAGACTTCAGAAGAGCAGCTTGTACTTAGGGATGTGCATTCGGTATGTTTGGTGAAATCGGTTCGGTTCATTTGGTATGTACACTAAATACGGTATTAGTTGTTCGGTAGTATACGATACTTTTAGAGATATGGTTGGGTTTCGGTAAATTCCAATTAATTTTAGTGCAATATCAGTTAATACCATATTTATCAAAGTTGACACGAATTACGAATGATATAGCGAGGCGACAATATACTGGCAATAGAATTAGAACTTAGAAGCTAGAACTAGAAGCACTCCAATAGAATTAGAACTCAGCGTCTTAGCCACGACCATCCAGTCTCACTGTCTATCAGTAAGTATGGGCCGTTTAATGCTATGGCCTGGCCCCTATTGAGTCATTGAGAGTGACTGAGTCCTTCGGTTGGGTGGGTATAGCCCGCCAAATGCATTCTATCACTTAGACTGTGCTCTCCGGTCTACTACTGTGCGTGCGTGCAACCGCGCACAGTGTAGCTTCGGTTTGTTTGGGTTTTAGCCTGTTTTTTTCAGTTTTTTGGTTTTTAGCCAATTTTTACTGTAAAAACCGAATGCCAAAAAAACCTAAATTCTACTTACCGTACTGAATACCAAAAACCAGTCAAATAGAGTTGACTGGTTCAGTTCAGTGTTTTCGGTACGACTTGTTCAGTATGGTATAACTATGCACAACCCTACTTGTACTCTTCTCCAATAGGGTGACCAAGGCAATTAACAACATTAGATCAAGGTGGAGAGGAGGTCGAATTAGATATTATGAATGTGGTGAGCCAAACTACATCAAGATAAATTATCCCAAACTGAGCAGCAAAGAGGTCAAGGATAACAAGGCACCAACTCATCGCTCTTAATTCAAGATTGACCCAAGCATGAAGCACAATTATCGCATGGTAGTCGATAAAATACTTTCAGCATTGGATGAGATTGATTTGAGTGATATTTATTCTAGAAACGATGATGAGGACAATGGCAAGAAGGCAAAGGAGGTGGACTTCACAGAGATGTGTTTTGTGGCAAACAGTGAGGAGCTCAACAATGATAATCTCTACAGTGATCCTGATGAGATAAAATTTTCTTATACAGATTTATCTCATGTTGTGCATCGATTGACAGAGGAGCTCAAAAAGTATAAAAAGAAAATTAAAAATCATGACCTTGTTGTTGAGTGCTTAAATTCTGAAATTAGTAGACCTAGCGATTCTATTCTTAATGATGAATCTTGCAAATCTTGTCAAGTTTTACATTCTGAGTGAGAGTCTGTAGAACACTTAATTCTTGGTTCAGCTTAGTAATATAACTGCTAAACTTGATGAATTAAGATTGGCACATGACTATTGTGATGAAAAGTTAAAACGTGTAAATGATAAAATTGAAAATCTCAAGTTTAGTTTTTCTATGTGTTTAGAGTTAAGTATTTTAAATACTCAATATAAAACTTGCTCTAATTGTGAATTGCTAGAAGCTAGATGTAATTCATATTAGGAATCAATTTAATAAATACTTTATCGTAACATATCGGCCCTGTTCTTTTCAGCTTCTAAAACCTGTTTTTCAGCTTTTCTACAGTAATTAGCTTTTAAACGGAGTATCTTTTCAAGATAGGGTCTACTAGTTAATTGTAGTACATACTTTACCGACTTCATTTATATTAGCAAAAAATCGTATGTGAGTTTCTGTTATTCTGTAATCTCTCGTACAAACAGGCCAAAAGCCACAAGCCGCAGCCAAAAACCACAAGCCATAGCCAAAAAGAACAAGCCTATCTTCTTGCTCTAATTGTACTAAACTTAGCACAAAAATAGAAGTTTTGAAAAGACAACTTAATAATTATGTTGAAAAGAAAAATTGACTCAGTCTAGTGCTTCTAAGAATCTTGTGAATGAACCTATTAAATGCACAATTTATCCCACTTTAGCTAAAGAAAATGGGTATCTTAATGACACTTTAGAGAGATCTTTTTTTAGCAAGAAAATTTTAAATATAATTCTAGACAAGTCAAAACTGAATGTCAAAAACTCTGGTTTAGTGTTTAATGCTACTAATTATGCCAAGAAAAATCTATATAAGGTTGTTAAGGTCATTGGAAGTGGGCTAATTGAAACAAAAGGTAAGCCTCATAAAACTGTGTTCAAATATGCTGATTTTGTGCAAAGTTCATTGAATAATGTTGTAGGTGCTAACTCATCATCTCAAAAGAATTCTAATTGTGTTAAATTTCATTACACTTACTGTGGAAGAGATAGGCACTTGTATGAATTTTGCTTTAGGCGTGCTCAGAAATTTACAAAGGAAAGATCGAATGCTTTAAGACAAAAATGTGTAACCTCTTTTGTTCTTAGAACTAATACAAAAGCTAGTTTTTTAGAGAACTTTTACGATGATTTTAAATCTGCTTCACATGCTGGATTGGAATATAACTCAAATAATCAACATTCTTTTTGGCATTCTGATTGCCCATATACATGTGATTTTGGTTCTAGTTTTATTACTGTTCCTCCACGTCGTGTCTCTCAGTATTGGATTCACAAATCTTATTTCACTAACCTTTAGTACTGTGACACTAATATTTCCTGTGATATAGGTACAGCTGGTGAGAAAGGGGAACATATGGCTAGTGGATTTAAGTTGTTCCAAGCACATGACCAGTGATTCAAGATGGCTTTCCTCCCTCACTAAGGTATCCAGTGATGAGTTGATCAATTTTGGGGATGCTTCAACAAGTACTGTGATGTTTAAACGTACAGTGCACATTGATGATAAATTCATTCTTAAGAATATTGCTTTGATTGCTGATATTCTCACTAGGCTGTTTGATACTTCTCAGTTTGTTCGTTTGTGGAGTGAGTTGGGGTATGTCATCTAATAAGATTGCTTTGAGGGGAGTTCTTTTTATATATCATTGTAAAGGCTTTTTATTTTTGAGAACTTGAAATATTATCTACACCAATAATCATGAAACAAGTCATGATGTGTATTTCGAGCTTTCTTGATCATGATTTTACATGTGAAGCTTAGCAAGGCTAGAATTAGTTGTTTACTAAATTTTTTCAACTTGAATGAACAACATAGCAAAGCTGAATTCTTTGGCTAAGTTTGATTAGAGTGATTACTTCTTGAGATGTGTCACATTTAAATACCAAGTTAAATCCTGATTCTAAGTCAAGTCTAAGTTTGAGCCATTCTAGTTTCTTCTTGAATCACTTTTAACTTTTCTAGAAATACGTGTACAAAAATTATGATGAAATTGCTAATTTTGTATGCATCTCAACAATTTTTTCCCATGAGATGGCTTGTCTTATATTAAGTATGAACTTAGGAGGAGTTTTGTATTACCGAGATCATGAAACTTTACGCTTTTTGGCTTGGCATGATTGAAAAGTGAGGCTTGAGATGCTACAATTAATGAAATGTAATTCAAGTTGACTCAAAAAGGTCATTATAAATGTATTGAAATTAATTTAGGCTAAATCTTAGGAGGCTGTTGTAGATGGCCCCCCAGTCTAGGATGTGCTCTACTGAGATAAGCCATAATCAAGTGTCAATAAAGTGATATGTGTTGAGTTATATAAATCTATGTTAAGCTTTGTACTTCAGTTTGACACTTATGGCTCACTTAGTTCTTGATTCTAGTATCTATATTTAAATCTATATTTTTAGATGGCTTTCATCTTTTGTGAGATCTTGGCTTAATTGGTCACCTTTGTGAAGGTCTGTCATGTACATTAATTTGGTTAATCACATTAAAAGCTTCTCTTGACCTGCTTGGTTATATATGCACGCTTATGATTGAGCAAGCTTTATAAGAGCATGACTTTGCACACATCAATTCAATTGGTTTAAATAATCTTTTATGTTTTCATGGTGTGTTTTCTTAAAAAATTATTTTTTTGGATCAATGATACTTGGATGTGAGTTCTCTCTTTGCAGTCTATTCCTTTTGTGCCTTGATGCTTACATTACCAAAGGGGGAGATATTTGTGCGATTTGTGGCTCAAAATGCTAAATGCTTTTCGGTATACTTTGTGAGAGATTTGAAAGAGATTTGTGGCTTATGGCTTAAAATGCTTTTTCAGTTTCAGTTCTTCTCTTAGACCTATTTGAAATCATATTACCTTGAGGTGTTGTCAATGTATTCATCAAGGGGGATATTGTTAAACCATATGGGTAGGTCTGGAATATTTGTGATGATAAATAATCGATAATGTTATTTATTGATGTTATTTGAGACGTGTGGTGTGTGTGGACTCATGTCGGACAAGTTAAAAAGAACATGTGCCAGGAAAAGATATTGCTTTAGTCTGTGCATGTGCAAGGTAACTCAAAGGCGATTGTGGTCTACAGCGAGGACCGAGAGATGGCTTGGTGTAAAGTAATGGTCCAGAGGGTCAAGGATGCTAGAGAAGACGGTCGTACTCGAGTTGGGGTGCATGGAGATCAAAGATGGATGATGCGTATTGGAGTTAAAGAGGTGAGGTTTGGAAGCTATACGACATGACAAACATGTGTTATGTAAGGGTTTCAGGTCCCTTATTTGTTGGAATTGGATAAGAACTCATGGTTTAGGCTCTAAACTATAAATAGAGATGGGGTTAGGTGCCAACCCCAAGGCTGGAAAGATATAATTTTTGTGCTAGGGTTTGAGGAGTGTCAGGAGGGCACTTTGTAATAACAAACATGATCTAGCAATAAAATATATTTATCCCAAGAAAAAATTTCTGGCATGTCTCAGTCTCCTCGTCTCGTACAAGCGCCGACGCGTTACACATCCCCGAGAAAATCAATCTGTTCGGTTGTATTCGCTTCGTTGTTTTTTCATCGCATGGAGACTACAGAGCGGAGGTGCTACTCCTTTGTGTTTGTGTGTACTAGGAGGGAAGCATCCCATCACCAGGGAGTGGAATATGCCCAGCAGGACACTGTTCTTTTGTGTGGGTGCAGGCCGCATCATCAATAGGAGGCGAGTCGTGTTGGTGAGCAGATGACAGCGACAACTCCTGGATAAAGTGAGGATAAAGATAAGAGCAAGTGCAAGCTCAAAGAAGAAAAATTATCCAGCCTCTGTTTTTCTTTGGTTGCTACAGTACAAACACTGTTTGCTACAGTAGTGTGTTGTTTGCTATAGTAAAACGCATAGTTGCTACAGTACCAAATAGAAAAAATATTTTTTCTTTTGTTGATGTTTGTTTTTGTTTCTGGTTTTGCTGCGTTGGCTGGTTGGACAATCAGGGGACAACAAATTTGAAGAAAAGTTTCTGTTGCGGACTACAATCATTCACCCCCTCTGGTTGCCATCGATGATCCTACTTGATGGTCTGACCGGAGGTGTGTCGAGTGATTTGACTGACATGGCTGTCATGGTCAGACTAGCTCTCCTGATACCAGGAGAAGTTTGAATTGATTCTTAGCGGTTTGATAGGCCATTGGTTGGTGGTCAGATCGGTCTTTGCTAAAGTGTGTGAGCTGAGTTTTGTCTCAGGTGTGTTGTTGCTCTAGTAGCTTTTTGGGAGTTCATGCAAGGTGTTAGTCATAACAGAAGTCCATCCAACTGTTAGTCATGATAGAAGTCTATGCATTATGTTAATCATGATCGGGAGTGCCATGCGGTGTTTGCTAACGTGAGTCAAGTGTATATTATTTGTACTTGGGATGATTGCTGCTTCTTTAATGTGCAGGATGCTTAGTGATTGTTGATAGTTAATGGTAAGACTGAGGCTAGGGGCGGAGCCCAAGGCCATGGAAGGTCACGTAAGTTTAGGTGAGGCTATAGCTCAAGCAGAGTGGTATGAAAGAAAGATAAAGACAAATGATTGTATGTGGTGTGCCATTGGACTTGGACGTTTCAAGTGATAACGTTTCTCAGGAGGAGGCATACGATCTCGATAGCAAGTCAATAGTCACCACCGACTACGTTATGGAGTTGGCTTTGAGGAGAAGCATCATGATAGATCAGAATGTCTTATTAGACTATTAGAGACATGTGGAAGTCATGCTTTGAGAAGCTTGCATGTGTTTATGTGTAAAACCTATTTGTATGTGGGTTAACAGGTTTCCCCATTTGTAAGTGATTATATCAACTAAGTATGGGATGGTTGTTAGGGTTAGGTGTGAGATAAGGAGCCTCCACTATATAAGCCATTGTGTGTGTTGGGAGAAAATACCTCTTGTGCTTGGAGAGGCACTTTAGAGTTAGGGTTTTCTTGTGTTGGAAGCTTTGTGTGAGTGCTCTAGGATTAGAGATCTGTTCTCTATGATGGAGTGGCTGTAATCATTCATCTCTAAATATTAATAGATCCACCAAATGTGTCCAAATCTTTATACTCAAGTTGAAATTCTTAATTTCTTAATTTGACTTGGTTTTTGGTATTTTCGTCTTCCCTTTTGATCTTTCTTGGTGCCTATGACATGTAAATGGTAGAGATATCTTTTAGAGATCAAATCCCATCAATCTAGGCATTTTCTATGGAATATTCTTGAGTTTACCCGGTTTTGATTCGTTTTGGAGTCCTTGTGAAATATTATTCCAAGTGTTTTGGCTTCAAATCTTTGGATGTTCTTTCTTACTGTGATATGTGAGAACTCTTTAAGGTCATTTTAATTATCCTTAACCTACGAGCAAACTTTTGCCTTAAAGTTTGGTTTTGATCTAGCTTTGGGACAACCTTCCTTGTTTTGTATAAAAATCGAAACTTTGACATTGATCTTATTGATTTTTGGTTGGAATAGATTCCTACATCCATGTGAATGTTTGTACCAGGTTTCATAAGATTTGGAGTTGTGATTTTTTATTAGGTCTTTTGGAGGTTTGAATCCGAGTTGTTCTTGCCTCTGCCCTAGCTCCAGTCAAACCGGCCTAAGCCACTAGTCAGACCGGTATGCGGTCAGATGGCGAGAGGAGTGTTTTGGATCGGTTTTTGTATGGTTGATTTATAGGCTTCACGTGCTTGATCTTCTACTGCGTGTTTCGAAGCTATAGGTATATTGAAAAAGAATGAACACCTATTCATCCCCTCTAGTCACTGCATTTGGTCCTATATTTTCCTATTTCTATGTTTTTTATTTCTACGTTCTAAAGGACTCTCAGACAGCTACACATGTCATGTGAGTCTCGTACGAGAGCCAAAAATGGAGCGTGTGTGAATTACATCCAGCCGCGCGAGCGGTAGCTAGTGGGAATATTTTCAGGTAGTCCACGCCATAGATTCCATCTTCTCTGAGCTCATTTGTTGATCGTGGGATTTTTCTGCAACTTGGTCGGGCCAACGACGCTAAGGAATACAATGATGCCCCTTCCGAGAGGCCCCAGGCCATGATCCATCACAGCAGTGCCTGCGCTCCAACGGCAGAGCTGGTGAAATCGTCTTTCATGGGGTCTAATTAAAAGCCATCATGCACTTTGTTTTTTTCTGAAAGACAAATTAATTGGTACTGCAGGTCTTACTGTGTGCAACATTTCATGAGAAACTACCACAATCCAAAGATTTCACGACGGTCCATAACCGTCAGGAATAGGCCAAAACCGTCAAGAATATTTTCCTCACGGTCCCCCGTCAGGCAAAAGTCGTCTGGAGTAGATCGACGCGAAATAGACAAATGTCTGAAGGTTAACCAACAAGAAAAGAAATCCTAACGGATGACCCTGGCGATCAGGGAAATGTGCGAGCGTCGGGTTATTGGTATGCGTATCGCCGACGGGCAACCGTCAGGACAACTTTTTTCACTCGTCCTACCTGACATTAGAAATTCTTAACAGGATGATTGTAACAGGTTCTGAGTGTGTACGTGTAATGCATGTGTTGTTGCTATTGCGATTGACCTGGGCCTAGCGTGATCTGTTGTTAATTGATTGGCTGTCGCCGAGCGTAAGAGCAATAAGCCAGGGCCCCAGCACTATGCCCATGCCTGTACTGTAATGTGATAATGTCTTACCTTGGATTTAATGGATGTCTAGGACAAGACTGAATTTGCTGTGTTTACAGGAACACCGACAAACTCCGGCGGGCCTTAGGTCCGGGTCCGCTCATTTCGATTTCAATTTCTGATTGTTGGTTTCTAATTCATTATTTTTTAATTTTATTTTTAGTTTTGTTTTTTGCATTTTTCGTATTCGTTTGCATTATCCGTAATGTGCTAATCTGTTTTTTCTGTTTTTAAATTTTTTAAATTTAGTTACATCAAAAAACCACCAATAGATACAACACAAATAAGCTAGGTACAATATAAAATAAATCATAAGCCAAAAAAAGCTTAAATGAGCAGCCCCTTAACAAACAAAATCTGTGTATGCATGAGAAAACTAGAGACACTGAATTAACCGATCTGAGGTTAAATATAATAGAATAGCTTTCATTAGCTCTTGCATGTGAGCAATGTCTTAGGTACACGAGTCAATTAGGTTTCATTTACAGTGAGGAGCAATTCACTTGGGTACAAGCTATATGTACGAATAAGTACCAAAAGAGTAACATAGGAGGGGGTGGTGAGCTCTTACAAAGGTGCAATTCGGTACGGCTTGCATGTTCAACCATCATGTTGTAAGTTGCAACTAATACATAGCAAACTTCTTAGCAATCTAGTTAACTACTTTCACTTTTGAATCGAAAACAAATTGCTGTACAGCTAGGCTGGGTCAGGAAAGCTTTGGTAGGATTAGGCACGAGAAGATGCGCGATCAGATTCCACCGGTACACCCGTGGTGCAGCTCCTTTTTTTCTCTTGTCAACAAGCATCACCGCTGTACGATCGATATAAATATATAATCTCCGACAAGCACGCGAAAGCACGTACGATTACATCAACAACTTGGCACAATTATTGTTCCTGTGCAAGAATCTGAGGCTGCTCCCATCGGCTTCGGCTTTCGGTTTTTAAAAATTAGAAGCCGCTTAAAACATCGACTTTTTAATTTTGATTATTTTTTATTTCTTTTCATTGTTTATGAGGATATAACGGTTGGTATATAGACGATTCTATATACCAACCATCTATGATACTCACACATCACAGACGGTTCTAATCGTCTGTGATACTTGCTCATCACAGATGGTTTCTGATTCGAGCTGTCTGGATAATTCTTCACAGACAGTTTATACCACAAAAACATCTGTGATAGTTCATTCTACACCTAAATTTTTTCTATTTTTCGGTTAGCCTCAGGAAATGTTAACTATATTATCTGAAAACAAGCAAATACAGCAACAAACACAGCAACACATTCTATTTTCATTAAGATTAGAATTCACCATTACAATATCACAAGATATCGAGTAGGTTATCCGTAGCATTGCATACACAAGAGGACACTTACAATTTCACAAAGATAAGCTTCACGGTTACAAATTCAAAAAAAAATGCTTTAAGAAACTTCAGGCTAATGCAAACTAGACTTACACATCATTCATTAAACTACAATCTAAAACAAGTGGTGCAGAATTTTTTTGATGTAGCAAAAACAAAAGGCAACGAACACCATTTTCAGCTTCTATGCCAAAATCAACAGCTTCTATGCCCGTGACTTAGAATAGTGCAGATTTGCCATTGCTTTCTTCATTTCCTCTTGCTTCAACCAAAATTTTAGTCGCCCTTGCCGAACCCCTTCCCACCCTTGCCGCGCACAAAAGAATTGGAGTAGTACTGGCGGTATTGGTTTTTCAAGTAGGGAGAGGGGGTTAATAAGGGGCAAGAAATGGGGAGGAGAATGGTGTCTGCCATTCGATGCGGAAAGAATGTATGAGTGAGATCGGGATTCTGGGTGATATGCCGCAGATCAGTGATATAGCGGGACATCACAGATAGTTCGGATTACAAACCATCTATGGTAGAGACATCACAGATGGTTCATAACAAAAATTGTCTATGATAATAGGAGATATCACAGATAGTTCATAATAAAAAACAGTCGGTGATAATGGCTTCACAAAGACAATATATCGGTACAATATAAATAGCTAGTCTTAAAAGATAAAATAGCAAAATTTTATATGGCTTATATATGCTCATTTGAAAGGTTTCAATGAGATCTACAACTTTGCAGTTGAAGCAAAACCCAAATTCCAAAGGGAAGATAAAATTTTTTTAGCAAAAACAGAAACTGAAAGCTTAAACCACAAATTTGGGGCTAAAGATGACCAATTTTGAGGGTCTTAGAGGGCAACTAGTGCAAGCTAGTTGTTTTTTAATCGGGCTTGTTGTTAACTTTCCAACGAGTACAAGAATGTCGAAAACATACACCGTATGCAAAAGTGATACCCATTTTACTAAAGGTGTCTTAAAATTGAATCCTACTCGGACTCACGCGGGAGATTATGGGGATTACGAGGCAGAAAACATATTATAGACTGTTTTTAATACAAACCATCTGTGATAGGTTTTTAATACAAACCGTCTGTGAAGTATCACAAACAGTTATTATCAAGAACTGTCTGTGAATTATCACATATTAGTATTAGTAAGAACCATTTGTAATGTCTTGTATTATCATAGACGGCTCGTATAAATAATCGTCTGTGAAAATACCATAAGCGATTATTCATATGAACCGTCTGTGATGCTTACATCATAGACGAGAAATCGTCTATGATGTAAGCATCCAGTTTAAGCCTCTTTTGTAGTAGTGGGAGAGCTATTTGGGATTGCTGGAATGGGTGATCATTGGCAGTTTATCTAAGAGGGAAAAAGAATTATTCACACAAATAGCAGTGTAGCTACTTTTTTCAATTTTGGCCTTCGGACGTCCGTTTTTATAAATCTAGTCTCTTCCCTGAGCACAGTAGCCACGACAGACGACACGTGTTGTCTACCAAGCAACTATGATGCGGCAGTGTCTTGCTCAGCCCCACACATTGACAGGTGGCAAAATTAGTGCATGATTAGCACTAATACCGCATGATTAGCACTACTTAGCATAATTAACATTGATTAGTCACTCATTAGCACTAATTACTCGATATTTTAAGTGGTGTGTGACAACCAATGTCTTGCCAAGCCCTCTAGCTCGATAGGTGTCTACCGAGCTCAATGAGAGCCTAGATTAACAAAAAATAGATGTTCGAGGATCAAATTAAAAAAATAGTCTATTTGTGTGAACAGTTTAGGGGGAAAAAACGCGGACCTCACTGCTACATTGCAGTGGGAAACAGGAGGTGATCAGCTGCAGTCGTTTACAGATTCCATTCCACGCGCATCGAGCATGCGTAGGTGGAAATCAGAAGGTCCATTTGTCAACAAGTGTTCGGAAAATATTTCCCAATATTTGAATATGCTAAATGTGCTGACGTTTTTACGGGTGGATGGATTCGGTTATGCAAGGGTATAGAACCTGATTAAAAATTTTCATGTAAGACCTTTAATGGTAACAGAATTACAATGTATTTGAAAAAAAACATAAAGAAGTGCGTGCATTTTTGCACGATAGAAGGGACCCGTTACACAATTTTTTTCTTGACACGCCACTGCTGGGATGTGAAGCAAAATTCTTGACCAATCGGCTACAAGCAAAATTGGACTGCCTGTGCATTTTCTGGAATAAGATAATCTCATGTGCCCTATACAGAGAAGAAAAAACCTCCTATTTGCTGCAACTACGAGACCCGTATAGACCAGGGCGTCAAGGCTTGAGGTAGAGATGGCCTAGATTTGTCCACACCAAATAACAATCTCATGTGGCCTAGCTAGAATGTACTACTAGTTACCTTGCCACCTTGGTGCACCTTACAATTTTGAGGAGTAAGACTATTTGAGTTCTTTTTCACTTATACTTAGACTTTGAATCAGATTATTATAGTAATTAATTTTTAAATAACACATTTTTAAGATAAGATCTACAAAAAAAAGATTATAGTAGACACTATACCGAATTTAGCTATACCAGCTAAATCACATACAATTATTTTTATCTACATACTATATCTCATAAATAATTAAAATTCTAAAACCATAAACAAAAAATGAGAACCACAACACAAAAAATCTACCAGAAGGGGACTCGCTACTCGCGCTGGAGAGTAGATAGAAATCAGTCCTAGGGCCACCTGAGAGCGGAGATAAACACACGTGAGTCATGGTCCCGGTGAACACTAATACAGGAGATTCGCGCAATCATTAATTGGGTGTATACTACACTTTGCATTTGTTGGTACATATGCTGCTTGAAACATCCATTGCTCGTCTGAACACGTAGCAATTGTCTGAACACGTAGCAAAAGACTCCAAAGATCATCGCTTTGATGTTGAGCAACCAGACTGATCCATCCTAGCTGGAGTACAATCCAATCTTACCAATTAAGTTGCCCTAATTATCAGGGGCGGAACCATATAGTTGGCCTTGTACTGGATCTAAATTTTTTTTAACAAAGATTAGTACTTTTAGTCCATATATAAACCTCTACCTTAAATCCGATTCTTTCCTTGAAGCCTAACGAAAGAAGATCTAACAACCTAAATTTTTAGTAATTAGCAGCAGTCCATAAGAAGCCTCCGCTTCCCTCAGTCCATGAGGCAACTACAGCAGACCGAGCCAACCCTTGAGCTAGGCTAAGAGGAAGCACTGTAACAGCCCACGACGTCTATTTGATCAATCCCAAAGTTTGTCATCTTGCAGTAGCCCTTAACACCTATTCATCTTGCATGATCGGCCAGGAGATGTACAACGTCCGCCGCACAGCTGTACCCAACCAAGTAGCGACTGGTCGTCGAAAAATGGAAGAAATCGGCGCCACCAGCCGCCCTCACCTGCCATCTCGCCACGGTGTCACCTAGTCCCTATTACCTCGTGCCCTCGCCGGTCGAAGAAAGTTTAGATTCACCTGATCAATATGTACTTTGCTTTAAATTTCTTTCAATTCTTCTAATTTGTGAATTAGGGTTTCAATGTGTTGATTGTTAATTGATTTTTGTCGAATTATAAATTTAAGATTTTGGATTTTAATTTTGATTTTTGGAATATCGGCCTAGCTCATGGCAAATCAGAGGCAAAATTTTAGTATTTTACTATAATTTCAAATAAATAAGTTACTACACGTATTTTTTTTATTATTTCTTAACTGTTGAACATACAATATATAATTAACTTTTCAATTAATTTGTGATGATTTCAGTGGTAAACTCTGATCATTTTTGTCCTAGTTCCTGCCACTGTTGATTACAATACTACCTGAGGCGAGAGGGACGCTCCCTGGTTACACCGTTGGATCAAAATGTAAGGGTTCAGATTTATCCAATACATTTGGTTTTTATCTGGTGGCACTTGGCAACTAGGGTATGCCACATGATTCTGCTTCCCTCTTGACATCATGTTTCGGTATGCATAGAGTCGTTAGTCAGTCTGCAGAGCTCCCTTACGGTCAAACTCAAAACCCCTTCCGGAACCCCACGGCGGGGCGCGGCGCGCGCCCCCTCCGAACGGCACCTGAGAACAACGCGCGTTTGATCCGTGGTCGTATTCAGATGAGGGAGAATTTTGGCCGTCGTCGCGTTCGCGGTTCTTTCTTGCGGTCCAGAAGCGCTAAGAAGTTAACCAAAAGTTTCGATCCCTCATCTGAACACGTCCACGGATCAAACGCGCGTTGTTCTCAGGTGCCGTTCGGAGGGGGCGCCGCGCGCCGCCGTGGGGTTCTGGAAGGGCTTTTTTTTTCCTTGCGGTCCAGAAGGGCTAAGAAGTTAACCAATATACTCACTAAAATAATCGTCAATCAAGCTAGTGCTCAGCGAAAGTAAAGCTAGCAATCGCGACCCGGTCGATCGGTGACGTACCCGCAATCGATCGAGACTGCAATAGCTTGCTTTCCGTCGTCGCCGTCATCTGTCTGCTCGAGTCTTCAGGATAGAAAGGTGAGTTTAACCTAGGGGGAATAATCGTAGGTGTCTGACGGGCCAGGAGCTCGCACTGTTGCTTGGTCTTGGTCCATCGCGCGCAGGGTTCACGTTTGAAATGAAAAGAGAAAGGTGTTAATTCGATGCCGTAAAAGAATTGAAGCATGCATGTCTATCAAGGTTGCCACGACTGGGGATTCTAGGCAAGATCTATCAAGGTTGCCACGACTGGTATTCCAGGTAAAAGAATTGAAGCATGCTTCGATCATAGGAGGATGGTGGTAGAACAATTAAATTAATTAGTGCTTAGTCAAGACATGTACTGTTGTGATAGTCCCCACATTAATTACGGGAAGGGAAGAACAAAACTTACAAGTGCGAGGTGGTACTAAGAGCAAGTACAATAGAAGAGGTGGCTGCCACCTCTAGGACTAGCCACATAAGCAAAAAAAGTACATGTGGCTCATGTAGAGGTAGCTAATACAATGAGTTGAGTAGAGGTTACCTCTACTAAAGCACTCAAGCATTTAATATTTCGCTAGAGGCGACCATTGTACTTGCTCTAAGAACTAGCATCACCTCCAAGTCCTCGTATGATGTGTTAGAGGTCACCTCTTGCATGAGGGGCAGCTTGCCTCTCTCTCCTCTTGTCTCTCTCTTCCACATAGGATTGTGCTGATGTGGATTTCACTAGAGGCAACCTAGTCAGCACCATTGTACTTGCTCTAATCCATCAACTGTTGGCCTTTTGCAGGAGGCGGCCTAAGTATCATGCACTTTGTTGTAGGCTTATATATAGCCCTTATATCTTGGTGTGCTAGCTCGTCTAGCAGCCTAATTAAAAACCTAAGAGTCGGACGCTCGTTCAGTAGACTGAAGGCGCGTGAGATTCGCAACGCTGTGAGTTGATTGTGCAACACAAAGCAACGTACACACGAGGTGCTTAAACTAGCTTGAATGGTTATGGTATAATGCGTGTGCCCAGTGCCCTTGGACCACTATAGCATGACTCATCGACTTCATTTGTTTCACTGAAGAAGCGCGCGAAAGGAACGAGCTTGCTGGCCGCACGATTGTCAACTGCGTACGTGGGGAATTGATGCACATGTAGAAAATGTTAGGCTAGGCAGCTCTTAAGGTGAGTGAAACAGGTTTCGCGTGCTGTAGAGAATGTTTCAAACTGCAAACGGAGATGTGGACGTCTCGCCAAAATTTCAAGAATTTTGACTCCTCTCTGCAGGAAAGGACAACAGTTGGTGGTCTTTCACTAATAATCCAATGGTGCCAGATGTGTGCTGCAAATAAGTCCCGTTTTCCCTGTAGAAAACCGTGGCTTGTTGGCTGCCTTGGAGAAAAACCAACCGCGTTGCTGTAAACTATTGATCTGCTCGCAATCTTCCACGCATGCTACAACAAAAGTGCAGAATATCTGTGCAAGAATGCAACAATATTTAACTAAGAACCCCAATTTTATGTTCTTAAATAATGTGAGCGTAAAATGTACTGGATCTCCATAAACTTACAAGATCGTCTCACTTGGCTCCCTAAATTAAACTTGGTTTTTTACTTTGTCGGCTCTTGGATCTGTTTGCAACATTTGACCAGTGCTATAAACAGATACAAGTTTAAGGGGCCAACAAAGTAATTTGCAAGTTCATAAAGCCAAGTGAAATAATCATGCAAGTTTAGTGAGCTCCAATACAATTTATTCGTGATGAAAAAACATTAGTACGTAGTACGCAAAACCCTACTCACCAATCACCGGTTGTGCTTAAGAACTTCGGCAACAAAAATTGGCAGATATTGACCGCTTAATAGATAAAATCAAAGTGTGTGAAATGACGGGCCAGTGGCCTAGTGCTGATAACAAGTATATTCGTTTCCATTCACTCGGCTTCATCACAGTACAAGCATGCTTGTGTTCAATGGAAAGCGCAAAACCTGTGCTGATGCTCCATAGTGCCTTGACGCATTCACAAAATTACTAGCGTGTAGTAGACGGGCATGTATGTGTATAGTAAGAGTGGAGTGTGCATCCTCCTCGTACCATCTAAGAAATCAGAATATGTGCAACTAAGTAATATTAATGGGCTGTTTTTTCAGCTTCTAAAAATTGCTTTTTGATTTTTCTACAATAATTAACTTTTAAATAGAGTATTTTTTTTAAATAGGGTCTACTAGTTAATTATAGTACATATTATACCGACTTTATTTATATTAGCAAAAACCGCACGTGAGTTTCTGTTACTCTATAATCTCTCACATGAACAGCCCAAAACCACAAGCCGCAGCAACAGTCAGGCAACTGGGACTTGTCACCCAACCGTCGGGCAACTGCAGTTCCACACGACTGGAACTCGCCTGTTTTTGTGCAAATGGGCCCCCGACCATGCATGGGGTAAATGACAACTATTGCAGGTAGGTAAAATTTATCAAATTTTATCTATGAGTTGTATTTTTTCGAAAAAAAAGGGAGACAATATCGGTTGATTTATTTGTGATTTTCAAAGATTGTGAATGGTAGAAAATCTGTTAGATTCGCATTTGCGATCATCGTATGTTGTTGTAGTGCAAGAAATTTTGTGAAATTTTATTTGAGAACGATTGAGATAGCAACGATTGGTAAGTACGAAGATAAGTGATATCGTTATGCAACCGAAAATTCATACATGGAGGAGAACTTGTTTTTTCATATTGTTGGATGCCTTACTACGCGGAAAAATTGAATGCGAAAAAATGAGGACAAATGCTTTTGCGAATTAAAATAGACTTCGTAATAAACCTGGACGTAATATGACACATAGGGTTTTGTTACATGTATAAGAAAAAGCATCATGCACGATGCAACAAACCGAAGTACTCGTATGATACATATACGCCTTTTTGGAATGAAAATAAATTCGACCTTCGGGGGACTAATGCGGAACGACCCTACCTACTGCGTAAACCGGGGCCATTTTCCCTTCCTTGCGAGCTCGACGTTGAACTCCTTAGCGACCTCTTTGGTTTTGGCTGCCATTTTTCTCTTTTCTCACTCTCCCTCTCATGAGCCTGGCGCTGCCCATGCGTGCACGCCTTGAGATGAGTTTTCGTCTCCCGACGTATACATTCGGTTTGCTCGTTGATGCAGCGCTCCTCCTCCCAGATCTCGCAAGCCCTTTTGATATCCCACTCCTCGAAGTCAAGAGCCCACTGGTCATGTGGGTGGATCTCTAGGTCAATCCACCTGTAGTAGCCATATAGCAGTTCCGGGGATTACGGGTAGACGGGAGAGCTTATTAATGCGTAATAAAAAAGAGAAATAGTAGGGGGAACACACTGTGACTGGTCCTTACCAGCTGCAAATAGCTGCTCATGTCTCGACGGCAGTCGAGATAGTCACAAGAATAGTTTGTGCAATCCCAATAACGCATGTTCAAGCTGAGCCGCTGCTTAGACTTGAAAATTTTGCATGGGACCCTGCACCAACAGAGGGGCAGCGTCTCTCCCTTGGGCAGGTGTTGCAGCGAACACTTGGTTGGAACGTTCGGGATGGGGTTGCTGCTATAGGGAGATCATTGCAGGGAGCTGACCTCCTAGCACGCTCTGTTTGTTCAGCCCAGGTCGCCGTAGCCCATGCTTGTTTGTTGTAGGTCACAGTAGACCTTGCTAGTTAACGAGTCTCCTCCCATTGCTTAATCATCTTGTCCCATTACTTCTTCTGCCTCTTGTCCATCCCGACGTCGTAAAGTAAGCTCTGGTTGTGTAGTGTTCTCTCCCATATTTCTTTCACCTCCTTTTATAAGGCAAAGAATTGACATGGTATGGTTATTTTCGTATGAGTAGCCTGCGAGGCAGAGTGATACCATGTCTTTCCGAAAAGTTCCTAGCGAAAAGCTACCCCGTCTAGGCTTCTCATTGTGCAAAGCTATACCCTTTGGTCTCATCACTGCGCAAAGCTGCCCATCTGGTCTTGCCACTGTGCAAAGCTAATCATATGGTTTTATCACTGTGCAAAGCTGCCCCATTTAGGGCAAAGCTGCACAAAGGTAGTACATGACTCGGTTTGTCATAAAGCACACTGCCTCCCTCACAGGCTAGAAAATGCACACCTTGCCCCCTTGATACTAGGAAGAACTACCTTCTCCGTCCTAAAGTAACATATCATGGCAAACGCCGAGGGGGCAGTCGAATATGGGTTGCCAAAGGAAGACCTTCCGCTGAAAAGGAGGGAGGACTTCAGCCCTAACAACTACTTGATGCCAAATAGGCGTGGTCAACTAGTGTGGCCGAAATGTAGACACAGGGAGGAGGCGGTCGTGCAGGACGCGAAAGGCCATTTCGATAGTGGGTGACATTTTTTCCGATGCCCACACTCTAGGGTATAATTAAACAAGCGTCTATTTTGTATTACTGCAGATTGGAAGTCTCAATGAGGAGAACGATGACCTCCGTTAGTAGATGCAGCTCGAGAGGGGCAATAAGAAGGTCATCAACATAGGAAGTTCATACGATCCGACATGCTACTGTACGAACCCTGTCTGCATATGTGCATGCCACTACAATGATGGCCAGCCACGTCCGAGGCACTCTCTCTGCAACACTCCATGTGGATAGCGCGAGGCACATTTTATCAGTAGGCACACACGGAGAAGATTGTACCATAGTACTCTCCTCTGTTGTCCATGGTATTGTTCAATGTCCTAAATCATGTAATCGAATGCGGTTGCTATTTATTGAGTGCATTGTTTTAGTGGTGCATCGTGTGCATTGAACTTGAGGCGTCGATATGGATCGAACAAACAGACAGTACTGAAAAAGGGGGACGTTAGGTTACGATGACTTGGCAAAATACTGCTGAGAATGCAGGAGTGCGGCTTCACCTTCGAGACCATCCAATGAATCTCATATTTCGATCTACGTGCGTGCACCCTCCAAGAACAACCGGCATGCTCGCACTTCACGGTGTACTGCTCTTGACTAGATTTCATAACCCGAAAAATCCGCTCATGTATAGGGCCTACATCTTGATGGAATCCTACAATAATGCCTTGTCAGCAAATATTGAATGCAACCGAACCTTTGCGCCATTGGAACTATCCTCGTCCTCATTGGAACTATCCTCGTCGTCATTGGAACTATCCTCGTCGTCCTCCTGTACAAGTTCCTCTTCAGCCTAGGCAATCTGGTCATCGCTTTCCATTTGATGCACTATGTACTCCACATGCTCTCCTTCACCAGCCTATTCTATAGGCTTATCACGTCATGACCCTTCTTCCTTTCGTCCATGTACTGCATCGGCCTGGTCGCGAGCAACTTCCTCCACAACCACTATGACACCAGCCTTTGGGTCCTCCTTGTGACCAACATGTTGGGCGCCTGAGCTACTCGCACCACCCGGATGATGGCTGTCGGCACGACCTTATACAACTTCTTTTAGGCATAGTTACACAAGCAGCACACACTCGTATCCATGATGCCAGCAGTCTTACATAAACCCCTTTCATGTAATAGTGCGCTTCAATGTTCTCAACTCCCATCTAATGTCCATGGGAGATCGGCTCCAAAGATCTTGTATGATGACACTGTACACCTTAAGGTCTAATGAGAAGCTGCGGGTGAGCTAGAGCATCACATCTGTGATTCGAGCATTCTCGTCATTCGGGTGTACCAGAATGGCTTGTGCAAAACTACTCAAGTCAACACCGTTCGGACCGTCACGAATGGTGCCCACACCGTAATGCACTTTTAATGTTGTGGGTATCAACATTACTGATGTCTACCTATAAATATTTTTAATTTCTAACAAGTCAATTCGCATCGCAAATTATAAAAGTACTGTTGTACTGTAATTTACATTCCTACGATCGTTCACCTATCATGACCAACTACTATATATCTTCATAGTGTAACCCATCATCGTTCGCACCGACACCACTCCCCTTTCCTCTAACCCAATAAGTGTCAACTCCCTATCGGCTCCCACGTGCATCCACACCGCTCTTCTCTTGCTGATCGAGCTCTCTCCTACTATAAATAATTCCTGATAAGCTTCGACAATTTACATGACATACTGATTTAAATACCAATGTACCAGTTCTAACGGTACGCGTGAATTTTCAATGTACGAATGACATTACATTTATTTGTAATTAATCATAAATGCCTACTTTGTATATAATATTGACTAATTTTCTACAATTAAAATTTTTCTACCGATTCTAATTTGCTACATATGATAATTTTCTACAACTATAATTCTCTACATATGCTAATTTTTTATAACTATATTCACTAAATTCTCTACAACTATAAGTTTCTACGGTTGCTAATTTTCTAAAACTATATTGACTAAATTTTCTATGACTATTTATTTCATACAAAAGTTGTACTATTCTTTTCTACAACTATAATTTTCTACAGATCCTAATTACACACAAAACAAACTATTTATTTCATACAAAAAATATTGACTATAACATACAAAATTTTTTACCTCGCACAGGTAGCAAAACCTCCTTTTCTTTTTCTCCCTTTCCTCTACTCTCTTTTTCTTCCCTCTCTTTTTTCTCTTCTTTCTTTCCCTTGTCCTTTCTCTCTGCGTCGGCGATGGACATGGCCGAGGGCTCGGCTGGAGGCTAATTTATATGCACGTCTAGTCAACGAATAGTTGGACAACTAGAACCGCAGTCGTCTAACGGTTGGGTGGCAGGTCCCAATCGCCTAACTATTGGGCGATTGCAATTATGTCGCCCAACGCCCCACGGATAGCCTCCGTGTCACACGGTCGTTGGGCGACAGGTTCCAATCGCCCAACGGTTCAGCTACTGCAAGTCATTCCTATAAAAATTTTTGTGTGGATATATTTCTGTAATTTCGTTTAAAAATTGAATTATTTACAAAAATATTCCAGGTATATAACTATAGTTCTGTAACTGTCGTGTCTACTTAACAGCAAGATCCTAGTCGAACACCAAATTAGAAAACTTAATCCATCGGGAATACAAACAAAATATTGAAAACTTAATGGGAAAGTGACATTCCAAGTCCTGATGAAGATGTTTGATAAACAGAGACACGCAAAAGATTGAGATCAAGGGTGAAATAGAAAAAAAAAACAAAAGAATGGCGCGTAACCACCGCAGCCCTTTTTTTTCCTGTAGCGGATGTCTGTTGCATGCATCGACAAGCCAACATACGCAGAACGCCCAATATTTAATACTATATGTAGTACACAGCTATATATATATGTGATATAAAATATATAGTGGGATGCTGTTTGATTTCTTATCAAAATTGTTGATTACCAAGAGAACATTCTATTGTTGCTTTTTTTAGCGAAACATTCTTTTGTTAGATGTAGGAAAAAAGGTTTCAGTGGTGGACTTTGAGATCGATATGATTGTAAGTTGGACAGTAAGGTAGCGGAGGAAAAATTGGAATGAAATCTTCACAAAAAAAATGAAATGAAAAGTTTCAGAAGAATTTACAAGCCAATCCGGAAAAGCAATTTTGCCCGCTGGGGCAGAAGCACCGCATCAGCTCAGTTTCGCTTTCAGAGTTGTGCGTCTTCATAACCCTAGTTGTATTTCTTATGTATTCCTCTATTTTCTAAAATCTCTCCCTCCTTCTCCCTCCTCCCCTCACTCTCTCTAAGCTTCGGCTCGCCGGGATCCCTCACCGACCCACCATCTCGTCCCCTCTCTCTTATCTCTCTAGCACTCTAGAAGCCCCTGCCACCTCCAACGTGACGTCTCCTCGTTGTTCATTCTCCGCCATCTCATGCCACCTCTGGATCACTACGGCCCCGCGCGGCTTAGGGGTAGCCAGATCCGACGGCAGTGCAGCTTAAGGTGGCAATGGCTTGGTGAGATTTCTGACTGTGAGTGTGTTGGTTTTTCGAAGACAGGCGGGGTTTTAGGCAAGTTCCCAGGAGCGGTGGGGTTTCTGGTGAGCAACATCATTCTACTGAGTTATTATTCTCGTCCCATAACCGGTTGATATACACCATAACCTAAACACTGCCACATCCGATGCACACGAATGATACCACATCGGCCGGTGCCCATGCAACAATCTACTATACATACGACAGTGCCACGCTGCACCAGCAGTGCGAACATGCCACTGTTTATTCATCTCTAACTTCTTTCGTAACCAGGCAAGCTAGCCATACACTCTGTTTTTTGGCTTGATTTTTTAAAATCTATATCGTCAAACTTTATAAAATTTGATCATCAATAAATTTAAAATTATCTAAATTTACTATATAAAATTTATATTATTAAATTTATCTTTAAAATATTTTTATAAATATTATATTGTTATTAGTATATTTTAATATGAAATTATAAAAAGTAACTATTAAAATCGCCTCTGGATGTAAAAATGTAGGTAAAAAAACAAAAGAAGAGTACTACGTGGAGGAGACGGAATTGTTCGGGTCACGGGGGCCACTACGTGTCCCCACACGCGCCTCCCTCCACCATGGCCCCTGCTATCACCTTCACACACCTCCGTCCCCTTCGCTTCACTAGCATTCACCTCCCTTTCTCGGTTTCTCCCCTCCCCGTCGCTCTCTCCCGCATCCCATCGCGATCCACCAGCGCCCGTCCGGCCGGTGCGCGTCTCCACCCCTTCTGCCCGATCGCTCGAGGCGCCGGCCGCGCGAGCCCCGCGCTGCCGGCTAAGCGAGCTCTAGCTGCATGGATTCCTCGGGCGCAGCCGGTCCGTCCTCCTCGGCTGGCGGCGACGCGCAGCAGCCAGCCCAGACGGTGGCTCAGGCGCCGCAGCCTCCCCCACCTCCGCAGCAGCTGAGCAGGTACGAGTCGCAGAAGCGGCGGGACTGGAACACGTTCCTGCAGTACCTGCGGAACCACCGACCGCCGTTGACGCTGGCGCGGTGCAGCGGCGCGCACGTCATCGAGTTCCTCAAGTACCTCGACCAATTCGGCAAGACCAAGGTGCACGCGGCGGGATGCGCGTACTACGGCCAGCCTAGTCCGCCGGCGCCGTGCCCGTGCCCGCTCCGCCAGGCGTGGGGGTCACTCGACGCGCTCATCGGCCGCCTGCGCGCCGCCTACGAGGAGAGCGGCCACGCGCCGGAGTCCAACCCCTTCGCCCCGCGCGCCGTGCGGATCTACCTCCGCGAGGTCCGCGACGCGCAGGCCAAGGCCCGCGGCATACCCTACGAGAAGAAGAAGCGCAAGCGCACGCAGCCGGCGCCGGCGCCCCCGGCGGGCGCTGGGGAGGCGACGGGCTCGTCGTCAGCCGCAGCAGAAGCGCCTGCCGCTGCCGCAGGCGGCGGGGGAGGAGGAGGAGACTCCAGTGGCAGCGCGGCGGCTGCACCACCCACCGGCCAGGCGGGAGGGAGCAGCAGTGCTACTGCACCGAGCACCTCCCGAGTATAGTAGAATCACTTTGCAAACCTCCTTGTCTATTTGCTTCTGTACGTGTCTCGCTATACCTCGCGCTTAATTTGCAAGATTTGAGCTATTTCTTTTGCCATTTGGTTTCGATATCCTTCTCGCGCTTTAGCTATCGGCTCTCCTTATGTTCTTGCTTGATTTCTTCCGGTTCTTTTCGAGTCTTTTTCCTTGTGCTTAATTAGCTACCTAGGTCAGTGAGTATAGAGCAATCGGCAAAGGGGGTAATCAGGAGTAGTAGGAGCTTTGGGAAGTGAATGAATCGATGCTACTGTTTGCTCATGTCCCATACATACGGACCCATGATGAGATGAAAGCAAGTTTTAAGGCTAACTGCGTATATATTTAAGATCTTTCCATTTCAGATCGGGATCTCTCCATCTTCTTTGGCTACTGACTGTTTCTCTATAGTTCTTGGTAAATAAATTTGTGCTTATACTGTGCAAATGCAGGAGGCAAATTAAAAGCTTGCATCAGTCGTGCATGTACTCCTCCATTGCTTCAGCCGGTGCAAACACAGAGTCCTGAATCACACATTCACACTACCATTGATTCCCTTTCAGAACTCTAATCCTCCATTTCAGCCTGCATCCATTTCTTAGCTGTGACTTTAAGATAATCTTCAGTTCATAATAAACTAGTGTAAGGTGGTTTAATTGCCATGACGAGAAGTACGGAGCTAGCCATGCACGCAGGCTTACGATGGCCTGGCTTTGTCCTGACTCCTGCGTCTTAAATAAATAAGAGCTAGCTAGCTCGGGATGGAGGAACTGAATGAGATCTTCGCTGGTCCCGGGCCGGATGGGACTGTAGGCAGCCGAGTAAGACCCATGGTGGTGACCACACGTGCGCGCGCGTACACCACTGTTTCTCTCTCCAAAGATCTCACTCCCACTGATCACCAAATCATGAACACGCATACACAGCGCGCACACACTCTCAGCTGCATGTTTCTCTAGATCTTCCAGCTCCGACGTGCGCGCGCACTCGTCTGCATGCAGCATGGCCAGTGAGTAACCTGGGAAAAATCTTTCGGACTGATAAAATTTTCATCGTGCAGCGAAACGGACGAAATGAATAAAATTTTAGACAAAATTTTCAAATATCACTTAAATTTTAACAAAATTTAACTAAATTTAGACAAACCTCGATCAAGGAGAGGAGCTGTGTGGGTGGCGCTGTGGAGCCTCGGTGACATGCACGTCAACTCGCCACTTGCAGCAGATGGCAGGTGTTGTCGCGTTGAATGCTCGAAGCAACCCGCGAGCGCCGCAGCCAAGATAGTGGAGTCAGGAGAGGATAAGGAGAAGGATCTCGAGCAGGAGGCCTTCCCACAACGATGGAGTGACGGCCACCGACAGTGCAATTGGGGGAGAGTTGGGCAGCGGCGGTAGCTAAGTTTAGGCCAATAGGAATTTCAGATCGGGGAAATGCTCTGCTCGAACTGCTCGAGAGCATATATTACGCCGCTCTTCCCCGCCTTGGCTATCGCTCGCTGCTCGTCCATGCCTTCGCCGTCGCTCGGTGGAGGATCGGGATGGGGATCGGCCACCCGCCGCTCGATGAAGGATTGGAATGGGGATGGCCGCCGCCCACCGCTTGGTGGAGAATGGGGATGGGGATTGGCCGCCTACCGCTCGGTGGAGGATTGGGATGGGGACGACCACCAACCGCCGCTCTTCCCCACCGCTCGATGCTTAGTGGAAGATGGGGAGGAATGGGGTTAGGGATGAGCTTCGTCTTGCGATCTTGCCTTGCGGAGCGAAGCTGGGCCTAGTGGGTTGGGGGGTCTCCTGGGCTCTTGGCTTGTATGCATCGCAGCATCGGTTGCTCTCCAAAATTCAAATGCACATGAAATTTTTTATCGAAATGTATTTTTTTGGTAGGTGATGAAAGAGATGAAATTTTGGCATTTCGGCAAAATTTCGGACGAAATTGTTAACCCTGAGTGCAACCCCTTAGTTTTGTTTCCTATACGCTACGCATGCCTTCTCTCCCTTCTAATTTCCTGTCTCTCTCGCCTTCTTTCTTCTCTTTTGTACCTTCGTTCAGAAAGGATCAACATCAGTATGCCAGATTGGAATGGTGAACAAAATTAATTTACAGATCCATTAATCCAACTGCATGTTGTGTTCTTGATTTCTCCTTCGCTCTCTCCCCCTTTTCTCACATTCCCTGATTTGATCTCAATCGATCTCATTTCTCCGCGCCTTTTTCTTTTGCCATGATCATTTATTCTCTCTCCCATATGGGCGCAGCCATGTTTCTTTTTTGAGGAGAGAGAGATGGTGGGAGGGAGAGAGGAAGAAGAACAGTAGCTAGCCTTTTCTCCCTCACTTTCTCGCAAAGGGATGCACAGTGGACCAGAGCAGCCGCTAGGCCTGATGCGACAAAAGGGCAGCTAATGAATCGCTCGCCTTGTCTTTTGCATGGGCCCTCATCGTAGACTCGCAGGTTATATTATATTTATGATGGATGTTTAATTTTTCTTGTACTTTGCTATTATTATTTGATTTTGATTTCAAATGCTTGTATATTTACATGCTGTTTTCTATTGCTAGCGATCTGATTATTCTTGTAATGATGGGCTGACCGATGTGCAGTAGTACCGGTTTGTAGTTAGCGGTAACTATCTTTTAGAGGTCTTTTGAAGATTTTAGCTTATGACTTGGTGCAGTAGTACTGACATTGGAATTGCAGTGGTCTGACTAGCGATGTAATGGTGGTATGATTGGTGGGTGTAGAGCGGCCAGACCGGCTGAGTCATGGCAGTCTGACCAGGTGGGTGTTGAGTGGTCTGGCCTATATGGTTGCTATGGTTAGACCGGCCCCTGGCGTTGAGTGTACTTAGTTGAGTTGGTTTTGGTTGTGTTAGTCATGGCGGAGTCCATGTAAGTGTCAGTCATGGATGTCCATGCAAGTGTGAGTCATGGCGTAGTTATTTGCACTCGGATCGATGGCTTGTTCTTTGATGTGTAGGTGCTTGATGATTGTTATGGTCAGCGGCAAGACCAAGGCTACAGAAGGGTCCTGAGGCTATGGCGTGTTGCATAAATCCGGGTGGAGCATTATGTTAAGCGGAGAAGTACGAGAGAAAAACAAGGATCGTGAGAAAGCAAGTGTGTGTACATGGTGTGCCAATTGGATTTGCGCATTTCAAGTGACGACGATTCTCGGAGCAAATGTACGATCTTAGTGATCAGTAATTGGGCATCATAGACTATGATGTGATATGATGTGCCATAGGACTCAGCGTTTTAAGTAGTGAAGGCCTCGAAGTAGACGTACGATCTTGGTAATGAGCCATTGGGCATTGCATCTTATTGAAAACCGGTGGATGGCAATTGAGAAAATTATCCAATGCCGAGTGGATTGACAGTTTGCAAAACTGCGACGTTGGCCTAATTGGTTTAAATCACATCTTTGAGGATAGAGCATCTTATCGGGCTATTGGAGCCATAGAAGTCATGTTTTGAAAAGCGTGCAAGTGTATAAAATATATAATCCCCTTGTGTGTGGGTTATCAGGTTTCTTCATTTGTAAGTTGTTGTGATCTACTAAGACTAGCTGGTTATTTAGGGTTTGGTGTGAGGTGAAGCCTCAGCTATATATACCCTTGTGTGTGAAGAGAGATAGCACTCTAGGAGAGAGATAGCCTTTTGTATGTGTGCTCTAGTGAAGAATTTAGTCCCTCCATTATGAATTAATGACAAGTTTTGATAATTAATGATAATTAATTTATAAGACTAATATTTTCTATGAGTCGATGAAATCCCATGATGAAAATGACTTGTGAAGGTGCCATGGGTTGATCATCATTAAGTCAAGGTTCAGGATAAAGGATCGTGTCATGTGTTAATGGTCATTAAGTCGTGATCCCAAAATGGTGAAGGGCTTCATGTGTTAAAGGCCATCACTTCAAGAAGATGCATTATATATGTTGATGCATGTCAAGATAACGACCTGGAATTGAAATAAAAATATTTGTCATCAAATTTCAAGAGGATACAACATGACAAAGGTGTAACTAGCGTAGGCTAAGAATATATTTCTAGTATTTTATCAGTCGTAGTATTTGGTTGGAAAATTGGATTACTAGTGTAGGTTATCATGCTATTAAGAAAGGTCCTGTCTAGTAACTTGAGTCTCACCAAGTGTTGATAACTCAATTCCGCTTACTCTAGCTCATTGTGTGACGCATCTAGAACCCTAAAAATTGGTTTTGGTAATTAATGATGATGATAATACTTAAGGGACTAACATTTTTGTTAAGATGATTGAAATGTTTAGTCCCAGATTTTGATGATATCATGGAAAAAGCATGCAAGGACGACTAAGGATTGACACAGCATAATACATGGCTCAAGGCAAAGGTATAAATTAGCCCAATGACCTTCTTTTAGATTTTGCCGGTTGGCGTGTGGTGGATTAAGATTGGATTTGTAGGATAGATGTTGTACTATTAAGAGGGGTCATGGCTAATAGCTTGAAGATAATCTTATACCACATTGATCAATTCTAGTGCATGCATTTGGAAATTCATTTGTTAACTCTCTCTCTGAATTTTCTTTGAAAACCGATACGACCGCAGTTGTAACCGCGGTAGTACCGCTGCATCGATACTACTGGGTTTTATATGCCAATACATTATTTCTGGAGAGGTGTTGTTTTGGACTTCAACTATATTGGTATGACCACTGTTCTTGACCGGTAATATCGCACTTTAATTGATGGTATGTACTTTCCAGAGGTACATTTTTGGAAGATTTTCTCCCATCTGGAAAATGATACTACCATAGCTTAAGTGCGATACTACCGCAGTATCGGTATTACCGGGCTTTGTGAGAGCGATACTACCGATTTTTTGATTATTTGGTAGTTTGTGTGCATTTAGTGATCTCTAAGTAGCTGTTGGACAATGGATGTGGTATTACCAGCCACTCCACGATGGTAGTACCGCTTCACCGATTTTTGTGGATTTCATCCTGAACAGTCATCCTAGTCAGTGGAGACTATAAATACCTTCCGCCAATAGCAAGGAGTCTCTCTTGAATCCCCATTGAATACTCTTGAGCTATTGCATCCATCTCATTATCTTTAGTGCATTAGTTTCACGTTTTAAGGTTGTTGAAAGCATTCAAGTGTATTGCATCATTTGGTTGATCTTTGTGGTACTTAAAGACCTTCAAGCAAGCGTCATTGGCTTACTACTGTTGATAGTTGCTATTACCTAGACGGCTTAGAGGAGTTGGTACGGTGATCTCTTCAAGCATGTTGTAAAGAAAGCTAACAAAATTGTGAAGGTTGTAGTTTACCTCTTAGAGCGGGAAAGAGTTACCAAGTGTATTGAGGGGAAGGCTCAAGTTGCAAGGAGCTAGCTTGATTCGTTTGGGCTCCCTCAACGTGGATTAGGAAAGACCGGCAAATCTTCAAGACCACAGGAAAAATCCTTGTGTGTATCGTGTGGTTTAATCCTCTTGCTCTTTACTTTTCGAAATTACATTTCTAGTAATTAATTGCTTGAATTACTTAGTTAGAACTATATCTTGCCTAGAAACCTTGTGGCGACATAGTAAGCCTTAGTGTTTTTAGGCTTTGAATAGTGCAAACGAATTTTATAGTTCGTACTTGCTTTAAAATTGGGATTTAGCCAAAAAAAAATGTAAATGCCTCCTATTCACCCCCTCTAATCGGTTATACTTGATCCTATACCATGGCATGATACTATCATTTGTGAATGTGTTTTATAAATAGTTGTGGCTCATGCATCTCTCTTTGTAGTATGTGACTGTACTTTGCAAATATATTTTGCAAATAATTGAAGTCCATATACCTACTTCTTGTGGCATGATCTAAGTTTACAAATTTGTTTTGCAAATTATTGGGGTTCATGCATTTTCCCTTGGCACGGTCTAGGATTGCTTGTTGTTATTTTCTTGAACTTAGATCATGTGTTAGCTCTTTGAAGTTATGCTTATTGCCTTGGTCTAATGTTTTTGAGATCAATAAAATAGCTGGTCGAGTAGCCCTTTGAATAAGCTTTTCATAGAGTCCAAAATCACTCAATTCCGACATTGAAGTCAAAAGTTATAACCATTTTTTGAAGTATGGCAATGCTAAAATTCAAGGCTGGCACTATCGCCCTTTTACCTGTAGTATGACCACTAGGCCGGTACTACCCTCTATTAGTTGGTGGTACTACCGCCCGATATGACTAGCCAGTCTAACCGGGTATCCGGTATGACCAGGCTTTGTATAATGGTTGTTATTTTTCTCTAGAGAGCATGCTTTTGAGCCCTTCTCATTACTTTAGGGCGGTATGACTACGCTTTGTGTGGCGGTACTACCGCACCTTTTGTAATAGCTAACTTTGAGCATTTAATGCTAAAGTTTGTAGTCATTGGCACTGTAGCATGGTACTACTGCCATGCAAACTACGGTAATACCACTCTTGCTGATTTCATCTCCAATAGCTAGTTTTTATAGTGAAGGTTATAAATACCCCTTGACCGGTTGTGAGACATCCTTTTTGCACTCCATTTCATTCTCTTGAATTAGTGTGAGTTTCTCTTCTAAAATATGCTTGTGTTGTATCTTGTAAGCAAGGAGAGATATCTAGCTGCATATGTTGCATCTAGAGGTGGATTGATTATCCAGTTGAGCTTGTGTATGTGCTACACTTGGTGAGAGTTAAGCAGGGGGCTTGGCTTGTTACTCTTAGAGTTTTATGACTCCTAGATAGCGTAAAGGTATCGTGATCCAGTGATCTTCTCTAGAAGCTTGTGAGAAGGCGTGATATGTTGTGAAGGTTGGCGCTCATCTACCTAGAGTGGAAAAGAGCTACCACTAGTAGAATTGAGATCTTTGGTTTAATTCATGGAGCCAATCCAATTTGTTTGGGCTTACCTCAATGTAGACTAGAGAAGAACAACAAGTCTCCAAACACCACAGTCAAAAGTGACCATGTCAATTGTGGTTTGCTTTCTTGTGTTCAATTTATATTCTTGTAATTTACATATCTAGAATTGAATTGCTCGTTTGTCACCCTAAGATTGTAAACTTTGATATAGATTTAGGTTGTTGGTTCACTTAGTGAGACTAGTTGATTTAGGTCTTAATTGTACAAACCACCTTGATTTACTCTTCCTCATATAAACTCAATTTTAGACAAAGAGAATTTTAAAAGTGTCTATTCGCCCCCTCTAGTTGGCCTCCTCAACCTTACAAGTGGTATTAGAGTTTGGTCTCTCATTTTATTAGGCTTCACCGCTTAGAGAGTAAAGGATGACCACTAGTGATACAGTGCAGCTTGGTGAGACACCTCTATTTGATAGCACAAATTACGCTCATTGGAAGATCCACATGCCATGTTACTTTATGGCCATGAGCCTAAAATATGGCAAATTGTATATGTGGATTTTTCTGCTCCAATGAATCCTCTTGCTCCAACAAATAAGGAAGAGAAAAACTTACATCTTGACGCTCACGCAATTAATGTTTTATTTAGTACTTTAAGTGTAGAGGTGTTCAATGATATATGCGATCTCAAGAACACTCATAAGATGTGGACACAACTTCAAGATGATTATGAAAAGTCCACCTCAACCAAGGTGGATTGCATAGAAGAATGGGTATTGACAGAAGAATGCTCAATCTCTAGATCCGACAATGGATGAGTGCACAAGCCCATACACATCACCTTATTGCTTTATGGCTAATGGTAATGAAAAGGTAAATGATGACGCTAAACCTACTTATGATTATCTTATGGATGTGGCTAAAAGACTTGAATGAGTACCTTGGCAAGAAGAAGTCAAAATTCAAGATCTTGAAAAGAATTTATTTCTCTCAAGAATTCTTATAAGAAGTTAAAGGAAACTCATGAGACTCCTCAAGGAACTCACTAAGTCTAAGGTGGATATAGACATTACATGTGATTTACTAGATGATATGTCATACATGGCTCCTAGATTTTACATTTCATCTAAGGTTAGCATATACACCTCTTGTGATGATTTAATTGATATTTCTTATTACTTTAATTTAGATGCTTCTATTTCCTCTATGTCTTGTGATACTAGCCTTGTATAGGAAAATAAAGAGTTCAAGGACCAAGTCACGAAATTGAACAATGACCTAGAAAGGTGCATTAAAAACAAGGCCTCTCTACACAATATCTTAAGTAATCAAAGGAAATCAAATGATAAGATAGGAACTGGTTTCATCTCCAAGAAGAAGGAGAAGAGCAAGACAAAGCACAATACAAGACACATGAAGAACATCAAGTATTTTGGATGTAATGAGAAGAGACACATTGCCTCGGTGTGCCTTAACCAAGTGGATAACAAGTCAAGATCTTCAAAAAAAGTAGCAAACCGAAAATGAGTAAGATAAGAAGAAAAAAAGGGAAAGCAAAAGCCCAACTTGCTACAATTACCAAAAAAATGGACACATTGGTAAAAAATGTCCAATGGGTAAAACTCCTATGCCTATTATCTAAAAGTGCCCAAATCTATTGTGACTAATATTCATGGACCCAACTGAGTTCGGGTACCACAAAGTACTTAAATGATAAATAGGTACTTGAAGAGGCGTGAGAGGTTTGGCTCACTCATAAAGAGGTGGATTCCACCGTATGGAAAATTAGAGCGAATCTTAAGGATAATTATTTCATATCTAGAACTAATGCTATCTTGGTAACAACATTTACATTGAAGTATCCAGCCACTAGTCTTGTGTAGGTTGCGTTGTCTTCATGAAAATCCTTCCAAAAAATGTGTTCTTGCTTTCGTTCAAAACTTCATTATTGCAATCTTGAGTAAGATAACAAGTGGAATATTAAGGGGGAGTGATAAATCATAACCATGTATATCATATTGCTAAGTGTGCCCAAATTGATTAAGTTTTAGTATTGATTTTCAAAATTGAGCCTTTCAGCCAAAATTTAAATTTTTCTAACTATTACTAATCCTGTGAAAAACTAGCTGTAAAATGTTTATAAAAGCTTACAAATGTGTTCCAAATATTTTCATTTAGGAAAAGCTAATTCTAAAGAAAAATAAGTTTTCTAGCCCAAAACTAGCTAAAAAACGTATCTTGTTTTAACTTTAAGCTATGTTTTGCATAGAATTAACTGTAAAAAGATTTTGCAAATGGTTCCAAACAAAAAACCTAGAGTTGATCATTATTAACATTTCTCATATTCAAAATATTTTTTAACAAACCAACCTACCAAAAGTTAATTAATTTTGAAACTCACCCAATAACTCCTTTAACCTATATTGGTTATATTCTAACACTTCGTAAGTTTTGCCTCTTGGACTGGATTCTTTGTGATATCTTGGTTCAAAGTGGTGTTTCAAAGTCATATATGCCATTTCAAATCAAATATTTTCTCATTTGCTACATTCGGTATGTTTTGGAGTGAAATTATCAATGATATGCAAGTTTAGTCTTTTCAAAGAGTCTCTTTAGTCAAAAGTTAAATATCTTGTTTAAAAGGCCCAAATTATGTAAAAGTAGATTAAAAGTACTTTAATATGTGTTTCAAATATTTTAAAATGCTTTTAGAGTAGAAATTACTATTTTAGAAACAAAATGGCAAATTTGGCTTCAAAGGGATATTATGTGATATTCTTTCTAAATAAAAAGATATATTTCCATAAATCATAATTTGTTTTCAATACCAAAATCGTAGGGTTGGTAATTTAAAACATTTCTTTAGGTAAAAGATTTTATAAATGATGAACCTTTGAAAAGTTATATCCATTTGAAGTTCACCGAAAAACTTGCTTTGACTTAAAATGACTCATTCTTGCATATAGTGGGTTTTGCTATTCAAGTTGGATTTCTTTGTGTATCTTGGATTAAAATAGTATTTCTGACCCGTAAAAAACCATGAATGTGAAAAAATTCATGAATTTATTTTTGGGAGGCGTTTTGAAGGTTCAAGGAAAACCATTCACTTTAAGGGCCTACAGAGCGCATTTTGCCATAACGTTTGATCAAAGACTCCTTTTGCAAAAATTCTTCTTAGAAAACTTTCTTAGTAGTCCAAAGTTTGTTTCTTATAAATTTTAAAGTATTTTAATGTGGTTTGAGAAAGTTATGACTTTTTCTCACTTTGGTCAACATGCTGAAAATTCAGCTTTGTGCATGGTTTTGTGTTAAATTGTGATTTTTGTATCTCCAAATGGGTTCATAATTTGAGAAAAACATAATTATTATATTTTACCCTCTATAGTTCATATTTTATTCCAAAATTTATAAGATTTTTGGACTTCAGTTGATCAGCTTTTTAACCCTCTTTTGAAGCTCAAATGGAATGACAAAAATATGAAAACCCGAAACTTTCAGTTTTTTTGAAATTTTATGATTTCATATCTTATAAACAGTTGATATTTTTGGTGAGTCTCCCAAAACAAAACTTGTGTGTATTTATGAGAACTAGCTCCACAATTTATCTCAAATTTTTTCGAAGTATGTTTACATATTTCCATTGCATTAAGGAGCTTTATCTATGTATTTATGAGCTCAACATGATTTCAAATGAACATATCTCTTTGGTCTTTGATAAAATGAGCATGGTAACTTCATAAAAAATATTTTTAGTGTGATTTATATCTAATTTGAAATTTTCATAAAGTTTCGAGCACTTTTGGATGTGTTTCTTATTAGATTTATTTAGGCTCTCAAGTACTCCTTATATGAACTCTTTTGCAAATTAAAAAACTATTCGAGGTGATTTCAAGAGTAAGCTTCTTTCAATGTGTTTAAAATATCATTTTCTTTGGTTAAATCAAAATATGGCCTCGTTTCAAGTTTTTTTTTGCTTTTTAGGCCATAAAAGGGAAGTTTGTAACTTTTTATAGTTTCCTTAAAAAAATTTGAAACCAAATCCCAAATAGGTTATATGTATCTATTTTATACTATTTATGATCGAATTAAGATGAATTCATTATCAAGCTTCTTATTTTGGAAAGACTCCATTTTAGCTTATCTTTCTTTTGCATTTTTAGTGATTAATGTCAAAAGGGGGAGAATTTTTGTATGCTATGTCAAAATTGCCACATTTGGATAATTCAATTTGTTCTATTGTTATTTCATTTCTTTTTGGTGCACATCTTGAGAAGGAGCATATCATTCATACCAAGAACCTCACATATGCATCATGTGCATAAGCTTGTTATTCTCGTATGCGTAATGCTTGAAGCTTTAATTGCTTAGTGACATGCATGGATATAGTTCAATAACTTAAATTCCTATCATATATTAATTTATATCTCAATGTTGTTACTAACAATGAATTTATCATCAATCACCAAAAAGGGGGAGATTGTACGTTCAAGCTCTATTAATTTAGTTTCAATGATTAATGACAAATCTAAATAAGAGACTAACTCATTTGTTGAGTATAATATTGTTTAGTCTCATTTGGACAAAAAAAAATGAAAATCATGAAGGTATATATTTGACGTCATATTCTTATATCTTGTTACATTTCTCAAAGCCAAAATGTAGGTTGAACTCCACCAAAAGTGTAAATTGAATATGTGCATATATTTTTATTGCACATTCTTGCATGCACATATTTAGGAGGAATTTACTCTATACTTTGAGGTTTTATTATTATTGATCCTTATTCTTCATCCACACATATTAAGGATATTTACTTTTAAACGTTTCTCTTAAGTATATAAAGCTTGTGTAGTTCATACATACACATGTGGATTTAAATTTGATCATTTGCAATCGGATTGTCATGAATCATCAAAAAGGTGGAGATTGAAGAATTTAATTCCTCCATTATGTGTTAATGGAATGTTTTGGATGATTAATGACAACCAAATGTATAGCTTTGCTAGCAATTAATTTAATGCCAAACATTCTAATTCAAACAAGTTAATTGCTTCCAAAGCTTATCCTAGAGTATACAATTGTTTTATAAATGACTTATACTTACAAATCAATGTATTATCTCATTATTTGTTAGGGGGAGGTTTATGTTCTTGCTTCCTTTTGCATCATGTAGACATGTCATTGCATTGTAAGATATGTAATATGAATTTTGACTATCACTCAATTATGATATAATTCTAATTTGATAGTGTTCATTGCCATGTTATGCCTATTTAGTTAGCTTTGTTATGATTTTGTATGTATAATTAAATCTTTATCATGCTATCTTAACATGCCAACTTGAACTAAATCTCACAATTGATGTCAAATTCTACAATTTGTATCTTTTAAGTTTGTAAGGATGGATCTTTTGCTATTTGCTCTCTAGTGATCATTCTATGATATATATATATATATATATATATATATATATATATATATATATATATATATATATATATATATATATGACGCTGAAATGGGGCACCATGGTGTCTGGGTACCAAGCCTCCCTGCCTTTGGATTGCTTTTAGATGTGTGCTAGTGCAATGGTATATAATATATCATGCATGGTAAATCAATCATAGATGGAATGTTTTAATCATGGATGGAAAGTCTCAATCACACTAGCACACATCTAAAAACAATCCAAAGGTAGGGAGACTTGATGTCCAGACACCATGGTGCCCCTATTATTTATACTATATATATATATATATATATATATATATATATATATATATATATATATATATATATATATATATATATATATATATATATATATATATATATATATATATATATATATATATATATATATATATATATATATATATATATATATATATATATATATATATATATGTATGTATGTATATATATGTATGTATGTATATATATATATGTATGTATATATATATATGTATGTATATATATATATGTATGTATATATATATGTATATATATATATATATATATGTGTATATATATATATATATATATGTATATATATATATAAGGCTCTATTGAATCTTGAGTCTTATATTAAGATTTATTTAGTATTTTGCTAGTTTTTTGGTAAATCATGTATTGCTTATTGAACTAGTGCCTAACTTGATAAAATAATATTTTTGTATGCTAAATCATCAATTTCTAATGTATCCCATTGAAACTAGTGTATCTCAGCAATTCTTTTTCATGAGATTGCTTGCCATGCACTTGGCATGAACTTATGGGGGTTTTGTATGACCAAGACCATTCTTTTAAGTGTAATGCTTGAGAGGGTTGACAATAGCTTGAGATCAATGAAAATGAAATTAATCAATTGATTGAAGCTCAAGAGGCAGTGGCTCCTAGTCTAGGACTTGTTTTACTAAGATAGGTTATAAATTGTGATCAATGGTTGAAACTTAGAAGACAGTTGGGGATGGCTCTTAGTCCAGACTTACTTTGCTAAGATAAGGCCTAAGATGATCTTTAAAATTTCAAGATTGGCTTTTATCTTGCACTTGAGCATAATTGGATAAAATTGAACTTCTAGTACTTTAGTTGATTCAATTTGAGCTTCTTGGTTCTATTTAACCTTCTTGGCATGGCTTAGCTCATATTTGGATACCTTTAGATAAATTTATTATTTTTGAAACCTTGTTTAACTTGAAATTAAATTAAATCCTCTAAATTGTGCTATCTTCCTTAGATTGGTTACATATACCTTATCATGATCTAGATAGTTTTATATACATTCTATGGTTTCAAGTGGTATCCTTGTACTTTGAATCTCACTTTGGATAATTTTAAAAGCTATTTTAGGTTATGCATTTTCATTCACGCATATATTTTTCTTTCTTTGCTCCCTTGATGTTTATAAGTAGTTTCATGCATCATTTTAGGGGAAGAATGAGTATTTATGAGTTTGTATAGCCCCTTGACCCTTTATGATTATTTTGCCAAAAGGGGGAGAATGATTAAGGCAAATTTTGGCATTAGTCTAAAAAGTGAGAAAATATTGAGAATGATTTTCTAAGGGGACCAATGCACTAAAATTGCCAAAATGAGCTTTGTAAGTTTAAAATAGAGCAAAGTATGCTTTTAAGTGAGAAAATGCATTTTGGGTCATAAATGATCTTTAGCATCACATTTGTTCTCTTTTGCTCTTTTGGTGCTTTATTTCGCTATGATAATGGTCATAGTGAACAATTATTCTTTTCTTTTGATCATGAGCAATATTGTACTATTTGAGGAGTTTTAGGTGTGAATTGGAGCTTTTCTTAAAAACTTGCTCTTTCATAGTCTTTGTATCATTCCGCATCTTGCCATTATGGTCATGTTCCTTCTTTCTCTTGAAAATTGACTACTTGTGGCTCTTACCAATTTATTTGCTTTAATTGTCCAAAATTCAAACTCAAATTCTTGCCTTTTGAGATGTTTGTCAAATTCTTATCAAGGGAGAGATTGTGAGACCATGTGAAGGTCATTCCATATTTGTAATGGGTATTTAAGTTTGCTTGTGCCTTGCTATCGATGTTTAAGTTTGATTTTGGGTATTTGCATCTTTACCTATTGCTAGCGGTCTGACTGGCCTTGTAATGGTGGTCTGACTGGCCTGTGGAGTCATGGCAAAATCCATGCAAGTGTTTGTCATGGGGTATCCATGTGTGTGAGTCATGGTGTGTGTCCATTCATGTATTTTGCTAATGAGAGTCAAGTGAATGTCATTTGTACTCAGATCGATTATTTGTTCTTTGATATGTAGGTGCTTGATAATTGTTGTGGTCAGTAGCAAGACTGGCAAGACCGAGGCTACGGAAGGTCCTAAGGCTATGGTGTGTCGTGTAAGTTCGGGTGGAGAATTATGTCAAGCGGAGAAGCACGAGAGAAAAACAAGTATTGTGAGGAGGCAAGTGTGTGCATATGGTGTGCCAATTGGACTTGTGCGTTTTAAGTAGTGACTGTTCTCTGAGAAAATGTACGATCTTGGCGGCAAGTAATTGAGCATCACAGACTATGATGTGATGTGGTGTGCATAGGACTCGGGCATTTTAAGTGGTAATGGCTTCACAACAGTTATACGATCTTGGCGATAGGGAATTGGGCATCGCATCTTATTGAAGACCGATAGGTGGCAATTGAGAAAATTGTCTAATACCGGGTGGTTGGTAGTTTGCAAAACCGCAGCATTGGTCTAAGTGGTTTAGGTCACTTCTTTAAGGATGGAGCATCTTATCGGGCTATTGAAGCCATAGAAGTTGCATTTTGAAGAACGTGCAAGTGTGTGAAATATAAAACCCATTTATATGTGGGTTACTGGGTTTCTCCATTTATAAGTGGTTATGATCTATTAAGTGTGGCTAGTTGTTTAGAGTTTGGTGTGGATGAAGCCTTCAATATATAAGCCCTCGTGTGTGAAGAGAGATATTAGGGTTTCATTTGTGTGGAGCCTTTTGTGTATGTGATCCAGGATTAGAGCTCTATCATTATAAGAGAGTGGCTGTAAAATATTTCTCTCCAAGTGAAATAAACGTCCAAAATTTATCCAAGTTAGTTGTGCCAAGAATCCTTCTTTGTGCTTTTGATCTGATTGGCTTTCTTATTTGGATTTACCTCTTCTTGATCTTTTCTGGCACCAAGGACATTTAAGAGGTAGGGATATCTCTTGAAGATTAGATCCCATCCATCTATGCACCTTCTATGGAGAGTCCTTAAGTTTGCACGGATTTCCTCAAGAGAGAGTATTTTTTGGGTTTTACTCTTATGATTGATTTGGCTTGAGTTCGTACTGTGATGAAGGACTCACGAGCAAGAGCAGATAAATATTTCTCTCTTTTGTCCGATTTTGGTGCCATATTCTTTTTTATAAAGGTCGGAACTTTGGTATCGATCATCATGATCCATGATTGAAATATTTTTCTAGAGAGGGCATATACCAAGTTTCACTATATTTAGATCAATGATTTAAGAGTTTACTCTTTTCTTAGATCGTGTGCAGTGCTGCTCTACATTTTCCATCGGCGAGTGGTCAACCCGCTTGGATCCAAGTGGTCCAACTGGTGAGCAGTCAGACCAGTGTCGGAGTAGTCCAACCACTAAGCTGTCCAATCGGCAAAGCAAGCAGTCTGACCGAGATCTGGCGGTCATGCCGCATCTAAGCCGGTGATCGGACCAGTTGGGGCAAGAACTTCGTTGTGGGTTATGTTCTTTGACTCTTGGTTTTGATGAGTTTAAGAGTTTAAGTTCCGTTGTGTGTTGTTGATAATCCTTAGAAAAAGATTTTGAATAAACCATTCACCTCTCCGACTGGTGTGCCAATCATACACACTGTATCCACCAATCTCTGATCAGCTCGGCACTGTGACTAAGCACTGTGCATGCACTTTGCCCATTTTTACATGAAACCTGTCTTGCTAGCTCGTTAACTTGCTCCTCACCGTGACCCCACCGTGCAACCTCTAGCTAGAAACCAGCTTCCCGTGTTCTTGCTTTTAATTCTCGCATGTCGGGTCTTGTCCCAAATTAATGTGGTAGACCATAGCAGAGCTAGCTTGATCGATCGGCAGCCGGTCTGAGTTCCAACAAGCATTTTGTTTTCTGAGTTTCTTTGATCCGTACCCTAGTTTCATCTAACAAAAGCAAGTTTCATCTAACAAAATCAAGCTAGGTACGTAGCTAAGGAGTGCGGCAGGCTCTAGCTAGGTTGCTTGCATGTGCTTATTCGATCGATCAGGGCCGCGCGGTTGCAACGCTCGACTGATCATGTTTTTGTTACTACTAAGACATTGGCCAGTGGGGCGTACGGACTGGAGGTAGGGGGAGCGACAAGCTTCATTGGATTCTTGATCTGTGATGATCGGGGCCGTGACATTGAAATTTGCCCCCGTACATTCGCTGCATAGGCTCACGTACAAGCCACCAGCTTTGTTCTTTGCTGTCGTCCTTGATCGCTAGCTGAATATGCAGATGCCCAGAAAACTGACCTCACACACTGCTGTGATCGATTGATCATCGGCTGCTTAACTATGCAGATGTTAGACGTCTTGTACGTATGGTGTGGTGCATATAATTGTATGGTGGTCATATTTGTAATGTTGCTAATGTTGCATATATGCATCTTTTCAGTGATCCTCGGTAACTAGCTAGCTAGCTAGCTAGCTTGTGGTGATTAATTGCGTAGATATGTGTAGAAATGTAGGTACATGTCTGCATGCTGCTTGTACGACGCTACTTCCATTATTTGGTATGTCACTGTGTGCGCGCGCGCGAGAGAGAGCATGCATAGGATAGACGTTGCTGCAGGTAGAAGACACGAGCATGGAGCTTTTGCCCAAGAATAATATATACCATTGGGTCCAATCCAGTACTACGAAATTACACTATTCTTTTCCTCCGAAAAGTCGAGGCAATCAGTCTGTTGACCCACACCTATCATGATGATGCTGCTTCAACCCGTGAGTTTAGTAAAATGGTTATTGTCTTAGGCCCTGCAATTTGAATGATTAGACTACCTCGAAACCACTTGTTTTTTGAGCTGATTGGGTGGTGTTGTTAGATTTCTTTTGGTAGTTTAATCTGCGGTGGCTTGGAGATGCAGGTGACTGCGTAGCTATCTTACTAATAGAGTGATAGAGGAGATCATATCTGCTTATTTTATTTTTAAGGATGGATACGACTAATCATAGTACCTAATAATATATTGTTAGTTACCATATTCTTTGTTGTTCTGATCAGCATCAGCTTAACATTAAGCTTGACGCTTCATGCGAAAACATAAAAAAAATAATAGGTCTACTGTATAATGAAATCTCTAGTTAGTCACTTCATCTATATATGTTTTAACAAAGTATATAACAAAAGTATGCACGCAATAGCTAGCATAGATCAGTACTCTAGCTAGTACTTTAATTGGTTTATTTGGGGGAAAAATATATGCTTGGTTCCCTTACAAAATAATGGAGTACTGCTAGCCTCAACTGGTTAATTATGTCAGCTAACTTTTTTCGAGGTCAGTAGTATCTGTTTGAACTCTGAACCAACGTGTAATGATCATTTTTTTACATTTGACAACTACACAGTTCCATTATTTTCCTTTTGAACCAAACAATTCATTAATTAGTTGAATATATGCGTACAAATCCAACTGACAATGTTCACGTACGCTTTTCATTATGTTTTATGTACTAGCTTTCGATGAGAACAGCACTTCTGATTTCTGCTTCAAGCTAGTGGCTCATTTGCCCTTTTGTTTTCCTCTTAAGATTTGATAGAGATGTGCAATCCAATAAATGATTAGCGAATAGAAACTTATTGGTGGTACGTACTATACTGCTGCATATCATATTGGCCTCCAAAAACTTAGATGTCTGTTGTGGTTACAGACTAAACTACAGACTAAACAGCGAATAATAGGATCATAGAGAAGCTACAAAAGGATTACCTAGAGCTTTAGAAACCGTGAAGATGGTGTATAGAAGGTGTATGCATTATATATGATTGTCTTTTAAAAAATAAGTCTCCCCCCTCCTCATGATGTCTTGAGACATATATTAGCCATGAGGAGGTTGCTTACATAAATGTTTTTATCTGGATCTACAATTGTATAGACACTCATGCTCTTTTCCTTGTGATAACCCTCTTGAGCTAGCCAAGTGGTCACATGATTATTAGATCTCTTGATGCAATGGATCGACTGGGACAAGGTGAGACACTCCCCCCCCCCAATATCATTTTATAGTATTGTTTACTGTATGCGCGTATACTTAATCCCTTAATTGGGAAACAGAACAGTTAGGTGCCCGATCTACATGAAATACATGTTCTTTGTACTGTTTTGTGTTATTTTATTTTCCTTTATTTAATTTTGAGATGATCGTACTATGTACATATATAGCTAGATATAGAATAACTATAGGCTCAAAGGTAAGCAAGGTATAAGGTCGAATGATTCTTTCTCAGGTGCAGCGAGCACTCAATATTTTCAGGAATGAATTAGTGTACACTTTATGAGGGCACAGGAACTAGAAGAATATATCAATGTTAGCACAGTAGCTCGCAAGGTATAACATGTACAGCCATTCATGGCGGTCACAGCGAAAACAGCAACAATAAAAGGAAAGGGAAAAAAAAGAGAGAATGTATTCATCACACAAAGGACGTCAGCTAGCATGCATGCATGAACAATTGAACGTTATAGTTTTTTTTGGGGAAATTAAACAGCACTAGCTATATAGATCGTACACATGCATGCATGGCTAGCTAGCTGATCCCCACCTAAATTCATCGTCACATCCTGGATTTCGTGCCATCATATCTCGGAGGAATGTTTTTACAATATTATAATTTTATCAATACATGTATCTTAGAGAAATGTTTTTATAATATTATAATTTTATCAATATATTTTAATATAAAATTATAAAAGTAACTCCTAAAATCATATATCATAGACAATAAAAACAAAAAATGTCGAGTAAAAAAGAAAAGAATCGGAGGGAGTAGTTGGTAGCTGCAGCTAGCTTTGGGTACATGCAGTATATATATCAGCTTAGTCTGGTCGGGTTTGCATAATTTGCCGGCTGATGGGTCTCGCACTGCTGCCGCACACGCATGACCAGGATTGTAAATGAGCTTCCGCGGGCGTTTGAGTAATCTCGGTAGCAGTTAATAATTTAATATAGATTTTTTTAACTATTATTCAGATTTAAGACTATTAGATTAGAGATCCAATAGTCATGGATTCTTCCACCTCCCCCTTGAATTCTGTACCATCCCTCTTGAAAAAAATCGCCTCCCTTCATAAACAAGATGTCCCTTGATATCTAATCCAAAGGTCATAAATTTGAATGATAGTTAGGAAGAAAATATCCGGATGATGCCTAGACACTCCCAGTTATTTTTAACAATAAAAAAATTTAAGCTTAGACTCGTCTCAAGTAAACTTGGTAGAAATTAACATGCATTAATATTCAAGTTCAAATTAAGTCCTTACGAGTTATTCGAGCTCGACTTGTTGAAGCTCATGATCAACTTAAGCTCGGCTTGCTTAGCGATCAAGTTGAGCTCAAATCAAATCTAGAGTGAGTCAAGTTGAAGCAGCTTATAAGCCTCAAGTTTTTTTAAAGGCCTACTGGCCGTGCCATCTTGCGACCTCTGAAGGGAGAATAGGGCTAAGCTCACAATATTCTTTGGCCCAGCAATTAACACCCACACGTACTAACAAGTGTGAAGTTTCTGAGGACTGTTTTGATCACCCCCTTAAGCTTACCACTCCTGCTATTTGTTTGATGCCGTTTTAGAAGTAAACTTTTTAAACTTTCACCACTATTATACACAAAAGTGTTTGAATTTATCCTGTGAAAACGGTAGAGATGGCAACGGGTAAATACCCATCGGGTATTGTCATTCCATACCCGTACCCGCTAGGTGTAAATTTACCTGTCGGGTTACCCGTATCCGCACGCGGGTAGGAAAATTTACCCATACCCGTACCCGCGCGGGTATTACTACCCAATGGGTAACCTGTACCCGCAAGCATACCCGGTTCAACACATAAGAATATCATCAATTTAGACATTCATTAATCATACATGCCAAGCACAAAAGCGTCTAATGATCAAAATTAGTACATCACATAAACATACTTGACATGACCATATCAACATATGACAAACAAATAAACAATCAACAACAAGTAGATAATAAAATTAACATTTGAATGAGATGTCTAGTTGTCTAATGCGGGTAATCATTACCCGCGGGTAGGCGGGTATGGGTAGTATATACCCACACCCGCACCCGCCTACCCGGCGGGTAGAGGATTTCGCCCAATAACGTACCCATGGGTACATAAAATTTTCTATACCCGTCTCTTTATCGGGTAAAACCCGTCGGGTATTCGGGTATCGGGTACCCATTGTCATCTCCGGAAAACGGTATTACCTGATTTATTATGAAAAATACTTTCATATTATTATGTTTTCAATAATCTTTATATCGTTTGTTGTCCAAAACCTACGTGAAAAAGAACAGAGACAATAAGAAGAGCTCCATTTCCACCAGCTTGTTTGTGAAAATTGACTTCCACGTATATGGAAGCTAGGTACGTACGTCCAGTTCTGCTTGCCCAAATTAACATGCATGGGCTATGAGCTCACGCTCTGTGCTAAAGGTCCAACTGGCTCCAGAGCATGTACAATGCTACTACGTTAGTTGTATGGAAGTTTTGTTAGTAGAACACGTGATGATGTGCAGAAAAGATAATGAGCATAGAGAATTATGTTGTCTCATGTTTAGTAGTCAACTGTATTATACAAAGCAAGATACACTATATATGAAAAGCTATTTATAGAGATATGTAAAAAGATAACTCATTGTAGTAACTATCTATAAAGCTATATAAAAAAACAATCAATTATAGTAGTTGTTTTTAATATTGTCTATAAATAACATGATGATATTATAGATAGCTAGAGATGCAAGGGGTTAGGTTTAGCCTCCCACATGACCTGCTCCAAATTCTTAGCACCAAAGGGTAATAGTCCAGTCCCAAAATTAAGAGGTCTAACAGGGGTGTGGACCCCATTGACCCTAGGGTTGACCTAACACCTCCCTCTACACGTGAGATGCACAGAGCGCCTCCGACGTCGCGAGCTTCTCTTCGTTCTAGCTCCTCTAGATCCCCACTAGCTCCTTCTCTAGATCCCTACTACTACAAGCTTCTCTCCCTTCTAACTCCTTCCCCGGATCCCTGCCGCCTCCACCGCCACGAGTTTCTCTCCCTTCTAGCTCCTTCTCCGGATCCCTGCTAGCTCCTTCTCTGGATCCCTGCCACTAGCTCCAACGCCGCGAGCTCCTCTGGATCTCCGTTGCCACCTCCTCCGTTGCTGCCACCCATCCAACCCACCACCACCAGTCGCGCCCCACCTAGTGACATGAAGGTAGGGCTGTAAAAAAAGCTCGAAGCTCGCGAGCTACTCGAGTTCAGCTCGTTCTAGGCTCGATTCGAGCTCGGTTCGAACTTTAAACGAGCCGAACTCGAGCTTGATCTCGAACTCGCGAGCTTCACCGAGCCGAGCTCGAATAGTTCGCGAGCCCCGATTCAAGCTTAAATAATAATACATATTAATTCTTACCGAGCTTTCTCGAACCGAACTCGAGCTCGAGCTTTTCTTATTATTAAAAATTAGTGTGTATTTAAATTATTTTGACTGTTAACGAGCTTACTAGAGCCGAGTTCGAACTTAAAAAATTTTATTATTGAAAAATATTGCACAATAAATTATTTTAATTGTTACCGAGCTTAGGCCGAGCCGAGCTCGAGCCCAGGTCTAGGCTCGGACCCCAACTCGAGCTCGGCTCGAGCTTCTACCGAGCTCGGGCTTGACAGGCCAAGCTCGCTCGAACTCGGCTCGTTTACAGCCCTACATGAAGGTATGCTGCTCTTGTCTCACGGTTCTAGGATTCATACATGAAATTAAGAAAATAGGATCTTTGGATCTCTTATGATGTTCTTGGGATAGATTTGGAGTAGTGGTGTATTGAATCATCTACCAGTGAATGATCATGACTTGGTTACTCGGGAACAGTCAGTCAGTAATGATGTTATTCAGATGCGTAGTCAGTCATTAATATTTAACCAATGTGTATTTGGGGTTTTCTGTTCTTGCAGAAGTATTTCACGCTGCTTTTACTTCATTTATTTGTACAACTTTCAATTTTGTGGTCATTCCTAGGTTGTTTTGGTGATTTTAATTTGGTGCTACACTGTTCTATCCTTCTCACGGTTCTTGGATGTTAATTTCCTTTTTTATTTTTGGGGTGAGGGGTGCGTTTTTAGGTGAAAATTTCAGTTTTTCTTTGGTTTTTTCCTACTGAAATACGTTGTCGTTGTGGTTGATTACCGAAAAGTTTCGGTTCTTGTGGGGGATGGATGATAGCAGGTTAGTAATTGTTGAAGTGGAATAGATCCATTCTGTGCTTCGCTATCAATTTGTTCAGTAAATATTTTGATTTTGGATCTTCGATCTACCGTGGGAGATTTTTTTTTTTAAGATAAGAGTGTTCCTAGCATGGATATATTGCTTTGTTCACTGGTTAAGTGCTATGACTGGAGGATTGTACTTGCTCTTGTAGCTACTAATCTTAGCTCATTTCCAAAGTGGTTAGGAGTTTTAGGCCTACTCGCTTCCTTTTTTTCTGTTGGTTTTTGGTGCGTTGTGTACTATTTTCTTGTTATGACGTTTGGTGTACAACATGCATCTTTGTACCGTCGGATTTCTTGCATTTATGGTCCAGGGATGAGTAATTTATGTTGAACCTTCCTTGGATTTGGCATTGTAATAGCTTGTTTTGAGAAAAGATTGTTAAATGATATGATATATGGTGCTCTAGTTCTGAAAAGATCATTTCTTAATCCAAAAGTCAGTCTTGGGAGGACTAATTTTGCAACTGTTATCGCATTTCTTTTAGAAAGATGAGAAAAAGGGCTTTTTATGTGTGATCTTTGGTTGCGTTGCACATGATGATATGTGGGAGGAACACTTCATCAGTGTACTTATGCAGAGTTTATCTGAAACAAATCAATCATGAACCGCACTTTCTAGATTGCAGACCACTTTTCACTTCATTTTTAGTGAAATTGCAGAAAGGTATATAAAGGGAATTATGTTTGAATGCTTGTACTTTCTTAACCATTTCATGAAATGGTTTATTAATGGAAAATTAGCAGTGTATGATGGGTAGCATAACAATGTAAATGAACAGAAAGCAGCTGGTTTTATTGGAAAGTAGTGAACATTGGTCCACATACTTGCTGCTTGGTTCAGCTGCCTGCATTTTTTATTGCTTCAGATATTAAGAAAAACATTTTTCGTTTGAATCTTATTCAATAACACTCTTCTAGCTATATCGTTAAAACAAAAGGGATTTGCTTGGACTTAGTACGTTTCTGATCCAGGTTGCATCTTTTATGCATAAGGATATTGCTTGTTCACCTTAATAGACTTCCCTGGCAGGGCTGCAGGGCAAGGAGCTCATTTTTAATAGATTTTGGACACATAAGAAAAGAGCTCATGCAGTTCCTTAGTTTACTCTCTAGTAGCAATGAATGGGAATCTTATTACATGTGCTTTGTTTTTAAAACTAGGGATGCTCCACAGAGCTTATGTTTATGTATTAACTGTACCTATTGTAATCCTAGGACATGAGCTTTGTTTTTCCTCGTTTGTACTAAGCAATGCACTAATGACGCCTTTTATACCTTGGTTAGCAGGTAAAAGGCTAGCGTTAAGGAGGGAGAGTCATGCTTATTTCTTGCTAGTCATGGGCTAGAAGTATCATTTTGCAATGAATCTATATGATGTTGTCAGCTTGGACTGTTGATGTATGGAGAACCTATGAAAGTTTTGTATAGATTTATTGTCAAATGAATGAACCACTTAATATTGTTATATGTCAACACTAATATTCAACCATGACAAATGGTCCGACCCATAATACATCAACCTATGTCGTACATACATGCAGTAATCAACCATGACAAATGGGCTGACCCATATGATCCACTGGGTCATAGGGGTTAGACCAGCTTTCGTAAATAGGCTGATTCAGAATTTGCCATAGAGCAGATCTAAACTACATTTTACATATTTACAAATAACAGTTGTCTATGTCATTACACGTTCAGCGGATCTATGAGTTTATCGCTTGCAGCTAGCGGACACAGTCACAGACATATATACGTACGGACGTAGAGGGATGGGTATCAGGCATGGTCCGTGCATACGGAGGCACGCACAAAAAGTTCGTCTCGTGAAGCGTGGCTAGTGCCGCGTAGACAAAGGAGTACAGTATTCTGTGTGCCACGTACATTACTGTACGTGCTGGTACGGGGCATTACAATTTGTACGCGTACCGTACGCGCGCGTGCGTGTGGGCGTACGTGGTGGACCGCAGGACTGGTACCTGGCGAGCGTCAGCGACCGACCACGCGAGCCGGCCCAGCCACTTAGCAACCGAACCGACACCCCCGCGCCTACGCGTGCGCGGTCCAGAGCACAGACGCTTCCGAATTTATGCTGCGCACTGCACTGGCACACTGAGAAAGTTGCGAGTTGTGTGAACTTGTGATCCGTAAAGTTCTTGTAGCGGTTAACTTAACTGGCTTTAACACGAAGATGTTGATGGAAATTAAGTGGTTTTAGTAATATTTTTACTTTAATTCTAATTATAATTAAGCACAAGAGCATACACACATATATATGGTAATATAAAAATGACATAACAGCACATGTATTATCTCTAGAACCAGATAAACAAATTTGAACATTGACATATTGCAATATATTCAACAGAACAAGCATGTGAGCATATAAATCTAGCATAATGCACAGATTAATGATTGTCTTTTGCTCTTAGTTTGAGGAGTTGCACAAGTTTTTAAAGAAACTTGTTATTTTACCACTCGTGTCAGTTTTCAGTTATCACAGTGACTAATCCTCAAAATTATGCTAGTTTGTCTATGTATATATTACCTCATTGTTAAGTAAATGTCAAGAGCATGCAAATAATATATTTCAACAGAAATCAATCACAAGTAATAGATCAAAGCTACTGCAGACATCAACAGGTATATACGTTTGGCAACGACAAAATTAACACATATATCTATTCTGCAAAGCCAAAGTCTAACACTAAGCAATATGAGCAAAGAACTTTTGCATAAGCAATTGACAGATCTACAAACTATACTTCAAATAAGTATACTGCTGACACTAGAGAAACCAAAGTAGCCGAATTAATCTAGATAGTCACTATGATTTCAGAATTGACATAGATCTTCATTGAGCAATTCACAAGCCCACAACCCAACATGCAAATGTCCTCCCTGTACTAGATCTTACCACAAATTTCATAAAATATTAACTAGCATAACTGACAAATGCGCAATAGACAGTAAAAGAATTAGAGAGCAATCTCACAAAGCGGCAGCACTCCAAGCCGTCGTGACGGCAAAAGGGGTAGTCTCGTCGGAGACGATGTTCCAGAAAACCAATCACCAGCGAATACCAAATAATCACCGGAGAGGCAATTGAAGATACAAAGCCCTCCTCCACAGATTTGTACTCACCATATTTGTGGAGCTAAGGTACTAGTCCGTGCTACACAAAGCCACAGAAGGATCAAAAACCCGTTGCACTGCTCTTGGCCACGGCCAAGCCGAGAAGACCAAGAACCACCGCACACAAGCACGCAGTCCAGAGAGGGGACCCGAGCGCACAGGAAAGCCACAACCCAGAGGCCATGCAAGCGCAGCGTCTCCGAGCACTCTCCAAAACCAACCAGATCGACTATAGAAATTTTGAATCTGGTGGCTCACCTCTATTCCTATGCCCCTGAGCTTTCTTCCCCATCTCTGTTTTATGACCGAAGACGTCGAACAACTCGGTCAGGATTCGACGGCGCACTCAAGTGAGTGATCCGAAGAAATCACCCAAAAGATAGGAGGCGTTGCCCATGAACCGGCGGATTCGAAGATACCGCCGAAAATGGTTTTATTGATCATATACCCTCCCCTTAGATGGAAATTCAGGATTTACCCTCCTGGCCCACACGTCAGTGACTTATGATGACCCCACATGTCATTGAGGTGGGAGGGTAAATCCTGAATTCCCCAACTAAGGGGAGGGTATATGATCCAATCCCCCGCCGAAGAAAGAGAAGAGGAAATAGCAAGAGCGTCGGCCTGATATGAGGAAAATGAGCCGAACGGGCTACCTCCCCTCATCTCCCTGCCTTACAAGTAGGCCCCACGGCCATTTTTTCTTTCGTTTCCCTAAAATGAGGGAAATTACAAAAAAAAAAGGCCCCAACAGATGTAGTATTATATAATGTACTATAGCTAATCTTAACCATCAACCCGTGCTTGATTAATTGGAGCAGAACAGAAAATCAGATCGGGAAGGCAGAAGTTACCGCATGGGATGGTTTATGTGATATGGTGTTAGATATACCTTCGTAGAGCTTACTTGCAATTTGCAGCCTAACTATGGAAAAAAAAAGGAGGGGCCTCACGTTTCTACCAGCTTCACAATATTTATTGTTATGTACAAAAGTAACTGATTAACAGGTATACAAAAGATTATCCCAGCCGCTTTGTGTATGCATCGGTTAGCACTAGCTAGCCTACAACTACAGCATCCTTATTATTTTTGCTTTGATGAAAAAAAGGTTTTCAGCTCAACAAACCACAAGTACGTAACAAACCTAGAAAAAGAAGACTAAGGTTATCTGAAACTGACCAAACTATGGTGGTGATCGGTTCGGCTGAAAAGCTCATAGCTTATGGCTAAAAACACTGTAGCTGGCTGAAAAAAACACTGTAACTGACAGAGGCTTATTTAGCATAATTAAATTTAAAAAAAATTAAAAATATAAAAAATATGTTAGCTCATTACGTATAATACAAACAAATACGAGAAAAAAAGAACCGGCAAAAAAGCTCAATAAAAAGCCAAAAGTTCAAAAAAAGACGAAACTTATGAATAGTGAAAAATAAACCAGAAGCTAGAAGCTGAAGCCGAGTTGATCAGTGCCATATCTGCTGTATGATGAATCAATTCAATCAGAATTTTGAAGATTCAATAGAATCTTTGTTGATGACTTCCTTCTAAGTATGACCTATGTTATACAGTCACTCAAAAAAATGTATGACCTATGTCATCCTAATCTGGGAGCTGACTTGTCAGGACGCCAAAAATTCTATGTAGCAACAAGAAATTGCTGTTTCACAATGACAGATTCGTAGTGCAGGGACTTCAGAACTGGGCGCGTCTTTTTAATCATTTCCACGGTGTCTTTCAACACAGACCATCTGCCAGGTATCACATCCTGTCGATCTCCAGCTGCTGCTTCAATGATGTCACACCTGGAGGAAAGACACAAAGATCACCCTTGATTCTGACAAAAAGGGCTCACAGCCGACCCCACCTTGACTCGCCACCATGGCTACACTCTTTTCATCAAAGCAACTTTTCTTAAGAAGACCCCTTGGCCCCCACAAGGAAGTTCCTCCATAACCCAACTGCACAGCGCCATCGCAAAGGTTTCTTCGTACAAGAGAACTCATCTACACCGAAGGTCTAGGCCCTCTCAAAAGCATTTATTTTGAGTGACTTATGACTAAAAAAATACTATAGCTAACAGTGATTTATTTGATGTAATTAAATTAAAAAATTTAAAAATAGAAAAAACATGTTAACTCGTCACGGACAGTACAAACAAATACGGGAAAAAAAAGAACCGATAAAAAGCTAAAAAAACAGAAAAAAATGAAATTGTTGAATAGTGAAAATAAATCAGAAGTCAGAAGTTCAAATCGAAATGAGCGGAGCCTAAGTGCCAGTTGCACCGAAGTACTAAATCTTTTCAAGGCGTAACTGTTTACCCATGTGTAAAGACTTCCAAGGAGATGACTCATGTGAAGATCATAGGTGCTTGGGTATGTGTTGAAAGATTCACACCAATCATGATATACCCCAGCCAAGCCTCTGATGAAAATAACTGGCAAGGTATCTAGCTGACCAGTAGGTACAACATTCATAGCCCATAAAGGTTGATCAATAAGTGCTGCCGCAAATCTGGTTGAACAAAACAAGCCTGATTAACATCCAAATCATGAAATAGAGTATTTAATTAGTTTGATAACAACTGTACGCTATGCAGATCAACATCCAATTTAAAAATTCATATCTTCAGTAGCAATAAGGAGGTTTCTGATTTGCCTGATCCCCATAAGAAAAGGGATATATGATTTGCAGTCCAAATCAGTACGTATTAGCATCCCATAAAAAGCAACCTTTACTCCACTGCTGAACTAATGGATGAGTCGGTTCAAGCTATCGTTAATCGTAAGTTCCTCTATTGTACTAACAAAAACTACGCATTCAGAATGAATGCAAAAGGTTAGGTCAAACCAGCATCTATTTCATCTCTAATTATCAATGTATCAAAAAAACATCCTTGAAGTAGAAGCACTAAAACCATTATTGATATTGCAATGTCATACGGAATGAATTTCACAAAATAATCAGCAGAAAATTGTCTTCTCTTACTCTCCAGAACCAGCATTCATGTCCATTACATTACGGATCCTTGACCAATTAACTGGAAATTCATTAAAATATACTTCTGAAATGACTTGTATCCAATAAGTTGTATTAGCATCAAACATCTCTTGTCTTCTTGTGTTGTGGCAAGACAAGTTTGGTTCCATTTGTTCAATCCGTTGGGCCTAGCAGCTCTAGTCCCACGGCAATACGAACGGAGCTTTGCAGATTGGTGGCGCAAGACGATGAGAAGAGTTAAAAAGGAGCACAAAAAAGGAGTGAACACTCTGATTATACTTGGCGCCTGGATTCTATGGAAGCATAGGAATGCTTGTGTGTTTGAGGGGGCTTCTCCTTCGGTCAACTTGATTTTGAGTGAGTTGAAGGACGAGCACAGCCTTTGGTGCTTGGCTGGTGCGAAGAAGCTGCAAGGGTTAGGGCTTACCCTTGCAACCTAGGTCAGCTAGGCTTTGTGTTTGATTTTTGAGTCTGTGTTCTAGCCTCATTCATATTTGGCCCCCGTATGAGTGAGGTTCCTGTTGGGGGCCTCCCTATTTTTCTTCCCCCTAATGCAATGAATCGCAGCTCTCCTGCGTTTTCGAAAAAAAAAAAGCATCAAACATCTCTTAGTGGTAGCAGAATCATCAGGTACATTTGTGTATCCAACATTAAGTCTTTCGGGCCATGGAACAGGCCAGTTGTTTCTTTCATCTGAACTGGAAACAGCAGCTGACAAAAGGCAACTATCAAGAGGAGCATACCTGCAAAAGCAAAGATAAGAATAATGCTATACATGACACAAATCGAAACTACAGTACAAATCATTTATGATGTCTACAACATATGTAACCAGGACAAGTTGCAGATGGTATATCATGTCACTACTGTCCGCTATGAGCCAGTAAGTCACAATCAGAAGTAGGTCACCACTAGTCAGCAGTCACTACTCAGTAGTGGCTACAACACCAGTTGCAGCCTGAACTGTGTGTGAAGCAACCACCAAAAAAAGGATTGAAGTATGACTGTATGAGCTATATAACGTACCAAGGAAGACGTGATCCATCGTTCTGGGAGCACATAGGGGGTTCATTGGTCTTCTTCTCAAGGTAGCAAGACTTTGAGGTCGGTTTTTGGTATATAACAATACCAATTCCATTAATATCTTGAGATTTTACCACTGTTCTCCAGCAGATCGATTTGGTCAGTAACCATTGCTGTCACATGTGGAAATGTGGAATGCACATTCCAATCAGCATGAAAAAATCCACCACACAAACGACAATATTAACTTGCAAAGTGAACAATATTGTGGGAAGAAGCAAAACAACACGTAGAATTAACTAGGCAATGCTGTAGAGGTCTTTCAAAGTTTAAGTGAAAAATGTTGTCCTTCTTTGCTTAGAACCTAGAAGTGACAAGTTGTGTACTATAGCATTTACACATTCTACCGCCCAATCGTATTTTCTATATAATTTATACTAAAGACAGCTACTACACATAAATATAATCTCCAACTTAGTTTCAGTCAGTCTTAAGCTAGAGCTGTGTTTTCAGCAATCCTTATAAATATGGGTTCTTGCTCTTTTTCCCTCTAAAACCAGTCACCATATTCTTCTTTTTAGTGGGGGAAACATGTGCTTATCTCTAGATAATCCATAGATAATATTACTAGGCTGATAAGTTATGACAGATAATAAAATATGACATGCTCACAAACCATTCCAGTAATCTTGGTCTTTTTTTTCTTGATGATAAACAGGTCTTGCAGACCAGATGTAAAATCCTCCAGGCCTTAGCACTCTGTTAAGCTCCAATAATGGTTTTCCCCCTGCACATCCCCAGTAGCAAATAAATATCAAACAAGAAATTTACAACAAAATAATAAATACATTTTTCTAAAAGAGTAGTATAGATACTACAGTAGTTCCTTATAAGTGCTGTGAAGATATAGAATACTTGCCATTCACATACCAACGGACCCTGCACCTTGCACAGTGAACGGCATCAAATGCATTATCAGGGAAGGGAAGCTTTTGTGTTCCGATCACTGATAGAAATGCTGGAATTCCACACTCTAACACAAACTATATATGAGCTTCATGCTCATCTGAAGGACCATATAAGAAGATCCAAGATAGTGTTGTGATGAACCATTGGAAATTTGATGGGGTGGTTATTTGATTTTGCAAACATTGCATTTTGTTTGGATCAGTTTTAGAATTTTTCAGGCAAACCGGTAGTACCGCAGTGGTCAAACTGCAGAGCGATAGTACCACGGTTTACTTGTCAGTAGCTTATTTCTAGAGAGGTATAGTTGTGCAGCGCGTCAACCGGCATGACCGGCCTGTGGTTGGCGGTCATACCGGCCCAGAAGAATTTTGGGTTTTGCGGTCATGGGTTGATGTGATTTGACCTAGGTCGGTGCATAAATGTTGCATGAAGCACGTTTTGACTAACGTGGGTCAAGCTGTAAAGAATTTGTGTTCGGAAACGATTTCTTGGTCTTTGGATGTGCAAGGACACTTGGAATCAATTCTGGTCAACGGCAAGGATCGAGGCTACGCTCATGGAGGAGCCGAGGCCCAGAACGATCAAGAATACCGTGTGAGATGGCTGAGCTTAAGCATGGCAAAAGGTGGGAAATGTTGATGGGAAATTCGAGTAAGGGGTTGCACCATGTGTTTAGTCGGTCCAAGTGAGGCATGGTCTGGTGGAATCGGAATGGGAGACTTGCCGATACATGGCAAACCAATGGTGTACCTATACGAGGCAAGCATGGTGATTGCTTGCAAGGTAAGATGAATACCAGGTCAAAAATGGGTATTTTGGTAAGTTGACCAAAATACCAAAAACTAGCTTAGATCAAAACCGTGACGCTTGGGAAAGCGGTTTAGGTCAAAGAAAAACTGAGAAGATCAAGTTGAATAAAAGGCTAAGGACTTAGCTGATTCAGGCTTATATGCTTTGAAAAATGTGCATAATTGTAGTATATGAGTAAAACTCGTATTGTGTATGGTTAACAGATTTCTCCCATATGTGCTACGTGGATAGTATCCATTATGGTTAAGATAATGTTGGTTGTCTATTTAACGGGTTAGAATAGAGAGTTGCTAGTTAACCATCCTAACTTTACTCATTGAAGTCAAGTGTTTAAGGGTTAGGATTTGAGAAGTGTGAGTGCTATGGTGTGCTCTCTTGTCCTCTAGGTGGAGTGTCTGTAAATTATTCATCCTCAAGTAACAATATATTAACTTTGTTTATTTCTCATGGATCTCTCTTGTTGTGGTTGATTTGCCTTTGATTTAGTTGGTTTTGATCTTCTCTCTCCCCTTCTTAATCTTGCTAAATGCCAATGACGTATAAGTGATAGAGATGTCCTATAGAAATCAATTGTCATCTATCTAGGCATCAGGTTTAGTAAGTTCTTGAACTTGCCCGATTTTTGCTTGATTTAGCCTCTCCGAGTGATTCCTTGATTCAGTTGTTTTTGTCTCGATTCCCTAAGTGTTCTAACTTACTGTGATATGCGATAATACATCTAGAGCCATCTTGGCCATCATTCACCCACGAGTAAGTCGTATTCACCATTTTTAGTTTTTTTCCCGGTTTTGGTACACCCTTCTTTCAAATGAAAAAAAATATCAGAATTTTGACAATGATTCTCTTGATCGTTGATTAGAATATGTTCTTGACATTCTAGAGAAGGTGCATACCAAATTTCAAGTCATTTAGATCTATGGATAAAAGTCACATGGATTCTCGGTTTTGAAACAGTACTGAGTTTACTGTCAGCACGCTGAATTGACCTGCGGTACTGCTGGTTATTGTAGCGGTACTGCCGGTTTTACTGTTTATCCTTTGGAATTCTAGATTCTTGATTTGCTGACTTTTGTATTGGCTTTCCATCCTAAATCTTTATAACCATGTAGATATTAGAGTGCCGGATTGACAAATATTTAGGAAAATTTTTGAAGGCACCCTTCACCAATTCTATTGGCATACCAGTCCTACATCATATTTTGGGCCAAATGACATTCTTGCCAAGCGGGTATCCACCAAAATTGGCAACACCACATCCAACATCCAGAACAGTTCTTGTATGTGTTCCCCATTGAATGCCCGGCATTATCTATAAACAAAATTTATCACAGGCAAATTATGATATGACCTCAGGAAAAAAAAAGAAGCTACGACAAATAAACTGATGGCAGCATTCATGGGAAATGTTTAAATGACTAAACCCCAACAGGAGTAATCATTGTAGCAATGCGAGCGCACTGCACAACCTTTGTTTTCACCCAAGTCTCAAAATTACAAATGAAAATAGTGCACATTGGCAGTGAAGTTGACCAACAGAAATCCCTATGGGGGGGTTCTTTTTGCTGTGATTTTGCCTTTTAGCTTATGACTTTTGGCTATTCGTGAGAGACAGTATGCGATTTTAGTTGGTACAACTGAATTGATACATTATGTATTACAATCACATGTAGACCTCACATTAAAAAGGCACACCGTTTAAAAACTAGTTATTATAGCAATGAAAACCAAAACAAAAGTGGAAAAGAACCCACCCATAAGCATTGTAATTCACAATTATGCACAACCCACTTGGCCATCAAACTACTTAAGGAACTATCCTGCAAACTTAACCTGTTCAAACATAGATAAAGGTGATACAGTAATATCTACCTGTTCAATAAACCGAATGTATCTCGTAACACCAGCTTTGAATTGAGTTCCACCTCCGGGGAAAACAAGATAATCGCCAGACCTTGTAATCTAGTTCTGGTCCATCCTATACTCCACCAGTTTTGGTTGAGTAACATTGTTGTATCAAATCTGGAATTTGGAAAGGAAATAAACTACATCAGCAATCTAATGAAATTTCTTAACCACAGAAGGCATTCATGTAATCAAGGTAAAAATATACAAGATTCACTAGCTGCCTTGAAAGTTGAATCCTTCTAAATACAAAGAGTCAAGAGTCCGTGTACAAAAAGAGAGACTTGGGCATATTGAGGTTCCTAGTGTTATTATACATCCAAGATTATATAGCTCCTAAATTTTATTTCCCTGTTCTGCTTCGCTATAGTAGCTTCAGCTTCCAAAAACAGAGAATGTTCTTAATTCGCAGTGTGTATTGATTATTCTAATCCGATGATATTAGAATGGTGATTTGGGTCCCAACCTTTGGCATGTAGTCACGAGCACCCAATCACATAAACAAAAGATACACAAGAAAGCAGAGAGCATCAACAAGCAGAGCCACTTCCCTCCCTTACCGACGAAGGCAAGCGCGCAAGGTCCTCACCATGTCAAGGCTGCGCGGCCACGGCACCAGCGGCCGGCACCCCGCGGGCATCGGCACCAGGCACCTGGGCCGCGGCGCCACAGGGCAGTGGCGCTCCCGGTGCTCCATGTGTCGCCTCGAGCGCAGCGCCTTGATTGCCTTGACGTTGTCGAGGCACGGGATGTAGTCCGCCGCCGACACCCCTCTTCCCACCCTGCACGTCTCCCACCTCACCTCCGCCACCCCCATCCCCTCCCGCCGCGTCGACGGTGCGTCCTCGAAGCGTCCTTGTGAGCGTGAAAGCCACAGGATGATCGGTTCAGAAGAGTTGATATGAAGGCTGAGTTCTTTTTTATTTTTAGATGGCTTATGTTTATACTGTTTATAGTAACTAGTTTTTAAATAGTATGTTTTTAAAGCGGTGTCAATAAAAAGATTATAATAAAAAATATACTGAGTTCAACTATATCGGTCAAAATCACATGCGACTATTTTCCTGTATGTACTACCTCTCGCGAACAACCAGAATTCAAATATTTAAACCCTAAGGCATAAACCATCAGCACAAAAGAACCCACCCGATATGTTATCCGATAACATGCACGATTGATTCTGTTCAGATTGAGTTTGGATTTTTTCCCTGGTAAGGGCGTACGCCCCTATCGCATCCACTGTCTGCCCCGCGGCGAGATTTGTGTTGGTCAAACACATCTCTTCCCCTACTCTCTCTGCCTCACCTCTAGCTAGGGGTGCAAACGGGTCGAGTTATTCCTGATCAATCCGGTACCGAATTCGGTAAGCCAGTTTAGTATTTGGCCGGATTCAGTACGATAGTCGGATATTTGTAGACAAGTTCGGTAGCAAATTCGGTATTGCCAAAACCTGACCGAATTACTTCGGTAGAGGATAAATTCGACAATATTCGCTCAGGTATTCGAAAGTAGCCCAATAGGCTGGTGTGCAGCAATTAGCACACCGCCACACTTCAACACTTGCACTAGCCGGCCCATGCCGCCCACCAGCCCATACCTCCACACTCCACGCCTCCACCATGGGATGACCTAACCAGATGTCGCCATCGCTCCAAACTCCAGACTCTAGAGGCTACTAGAGAGACTACCGCCAGGCGCCGCACCGCTAATCTCTCCACTGGACTCTAAAGGCTAAGGCCTGACTGGCAGAGACCACCACCGGGCGCCATACTGTGTGAGCTCGCGTCGGTTCCATCGCGTCGCTGGGAGCTGCCTGGATCCACTGCTGTCGCCTCCCTCTTCTTCTCCGCCAGCCGCCGCTCCTGATTCCTGAAGCATTCCCCAATGTAAGTCTTTTCTTTGATAAGAATAATCCAACCCAACCAGATCTTTCTTCTTCTTCAAGATCCATCTTTGTTGATCCCATCCCATTCCTATCGATAGGACTATCCAAGGTGCCCTGAACAAATACTACTAATAGTAGCAAGTTAGTTTTCCAAAAAAACAAAAATTGGGGGTTCAACTTAATGGTATAATGCGGTGTTTTGGGAACTTAAGCTTGCACAAAGGAATGCAGTTTTAATAAGACCATAACATGTGTTGGGTGTACTTAGGTAGGTGGGATCACAAGCTTGTTGTTGTGATTTTCCTCCGTGTTGCTGTCAAAAACACTAGGTGCTTCCATGTGGTTTTCAGTTTGCAAATTTATTAGGGGTTAGTTTTTGATAAAGATGAGCTTCTCAAAGTCCATGACACCAGGTCCTTATGCATCTTAGTTTTTTTTGAAATGAGGAGTGAGAAATGAATGAGCATGCCATTTGTTGTTCTTGGGTGCTCGTATGAAGCAAAAAAAAAATGCTATGTTTTACAGCTCCCAAAACACACTGAAGTGTGCAACTACTAGCTAGTGATATTATGGTCTTGACTCTTGACTAGCGTATGTAACTTGAATTGCTACTATATAAGATCATCTGATGAAACTAGTGATATTGTGGTCTTGACTCTTGACTAGTGTATATAACTTGAAATAGACAAGGTATTTTGATTTCACTGTGATGTTAAGTGTTTAGGTTAACTTTACTATTTTTATTATCTTTGTTCAAACTTTCTATGAGCTAATGTTAATGTTGTCTCACCAGGTTAACAAGCTAGCTAATGTTTGTATTATCTATTTATCTTGAAATGCTTGCTTCTATCTATAAGATGAATACTTGAATCTAACTTGTTTTTAATTTTCTATTGTGATTTGCAGCACATCTACAGTTCGTTGTGAATTGTGATGGCATCTAGAAGTGCAAATGTAAGTGATAGTATAGGTGTGGTTGTATCTCATGCAGCACCTGCACTTTCCATTGAAGAGGGAGCAGTGCCAACTGAAGGTCAAGGGGCACTGTCCATTGGAAGTGGCACGCAAGAGAATACATTACAGCATGAGGATGTTGAGCCTAGTGCAAAGAGATGGAAGAAGAGTACATCAGCTATTTGGAATGAGTACACTAGGAGTACAAAGACGGTTGAAGAGCATGGGAAGATGGTTGTTCAACATTAGACGCAATGCAACCACTGCAAGTACGGTGTCAAATGTGAGACTGCCAATGGCACAACATGCTTTTGGAATCATTTGAAAAAAAAACATAATCTCCATCCAGGCCAGCAGTAGCTCAAAGTAAAAAAAAATCGTGAAGACAATATCACTGTCATTGAATCGTATAGGTATGATCAAGAAGCTAGATTGAGAAATTTTATTTGGCGATAGTCATGCATGAGTACCCTATCAATATTGTTGAGCACAAATATGTGTTGGCTTCATCAAATCCTTACACCCTAACTTTCCAATCAAGAGCCGCACCACTATTTGGAAAGAGCTAATGGACCTATTTTTAGAATAAAAGAAAAAATTGTATGAGTATTTTAAAACCGTTGAGTGTCTCTTTACCACAATTATGAACATGTGGACATCAAATCAGAATAAAGGATATATATGTGTCACTGTGCATTAGATCAATGCTGATTGGCAAATTCAGAAGAAAAAAAATCATCAAATTCATGCATGTAGAAGAACGACATACCAGTGCTAAATTGCCTGAAAAATTTACTAATTGTGTTAGTATATTGAAAAGAAAATATTTTCTTTATCTTTGGACAATGCATCTGCAAATAAAGTTTTGTTAAAGATGTCATTGCTGAGCTCAGAAAGCAAAGCCTACTAGTGTGTGATGGTTTATTTTTCATGTGAGATGTGCGGGGCGGAGCCAGGAATTGGATATAGGGGGGCAACATGGACAACGAGTAGAACCAATGAACCATACCGGATTTACCGATCCAATAGTCACATATCAGAGTAATATGTTTCGTAAATTACAATGCAAAGAAAATTACATCTCTATTAACTTAAACTTAGCTCTACAACTACCAGTAAGATCATAGGCCTTAATAATATCATCATTACTAATATTTGCGGCCAATTCCTTTTCAATATAAATTACCAAACAATCTCGTAGAAATCCATCTCCCATTGTACTTCGAAGTCGCGTCTTCGCAAGTTTCATCTAAAATTGTAAAGGGAAACTATGAACCAGCTCTGAGATCCACTCCCAGACCCTCTCTGCAGATGACGCGCTCCCATCCAAGCACACTGCAAATCACATTCACAGCAGAAACACACTCGAATCCTGAGAATTCCAATTTCGCACGAATTGTACTCCTGTACTAATTGATTCAGATAGTATTAAGTAGTGACCGAATCCCACAGTATTGGGAACGGAAGGGGATCGAAGTGAGGACTCACACGCGCCCTTCTGGCCTTCTCGGTGCGCCGGAAGAGGGTCAGGCCGACCTTCAAGAAGACGAACAGACAGAGCGTGCTTGAGCCAAAGGCTCAAATATGAAGCGTCAGTCCTCAACTACTAGGCCTAATTGGGCTGCATATGACTGGGCTTTAAACATACTTTACATTTGGGCTAAATTGGGAGGGGCCAAATCACTAATTAAACACATGTAATTAACTACATAATAGAGGATTAGTAGAAAGTTGGGGGTGCCAGGCCCCCCTCTCTCCGCCACTGGATGTGCCAATCATATTTTGAATCTTGTTGCTAGAGATGGCTTGCAAGAAATTGCATCTACAGTTCAGAACATTAGATCATTTGTAATAGCTGTCAAGGGCTCTCCATTGTAGTGGGAGGAATTCAGAAATGTGCAGTAGAATGTGGGTTAAAAACAATGATAGGTCTCTCGTTGGATGTTGCTACAAGGTCGAATTACACCTAATCATGTTGAGGGATGCCCTATATTATAGGAGTGCTTTTGAGAGACTTTTATGCTTGGAACGTTGTAGGTATGAGAAAATTGCTCCTTCCAGTTATGAATGGGATAAAGCTCTAACACTTTACAAATGTTTGAAGAAATTATATGATATTACCGAGCTATGTCTGGTTCTTTATATCCAACTGCAAATTTATTTTACTAAAGTTTTTGTGATATTATGATGTTGATATGTGAGTGGTGTGCTAACATTGATACCACTATTAAAGATATGGTAGAACCTATCAGTCGTAAGTTTGAAAAGTACTGGAAGAAGTCCAACATTGCTCTAATTGTGGCAAGCTTTCTTGATCCTAGGTTCAAGAAAAAATGGTTGAATATTACATGAAGAAGTTTTGGGCCTGTTCTTTTTGGCTGCGGCTTATGGCTTTTGGCTTTTGGCTGCGGCTTGTGACTTTTGGACTGTTTGTACGAGAGATTACAGAGTAACAGAAACTTACATGCGGTTTTTGTCAATATAAATGAAGTTAATAAAGTATGTACTACAATTAACTATTAGACCCTATCTTGAAAAAATACTTCGTTTAAAAGTTAGTTACTGTAGAAAAGCCGAAAAGCAGCTTTTAAAAGCTGAAAAGAACAGGGCCTTTATGGTGTGCTATTGTATAAAGTTGAACTTGAAGAATTCATGAATATTGTGAAGCAAATATATGAAGCATATGTTTCTATTGCATCTATTGTCCCAAAGAGTACTACTACACCTGCTCCTAGTGAAGAACTAGAAGTAGATCTCTTTATGGACAATGAAAATGAGGAACTTCATAAGTTTTTATATGACAATCAAGATGGGACAGGTCAAGATGAGCCAAATGGCTTGAAAAAATACGTGGTAGAACAACCACTAAAGTTGCTCGTGATGTGTTGGCCATTCAAGTGTCAACAGTTGCATTAGAATCTACTTTCAGTGCTGGTGGCCGGGTCATTGATCCATTTCGCAGTTGCCTCGAGCCCGAGATGGTTGAAGCATTGATCTGTACCAAAAATTGGATATCTGTGTCCAGAAAATGTGATAATTTTAATAGTTTGTTATCTTCTAGATCGAAAGAAGTTTGTGTTTTTTTTACTAATATAGCTTTCATTACATTTTTTTAGATTCTAAGAATAAGGTTGCATCTATCATTGCTAATCTAGAGGTTGTTAAGACACTTGTTGGTAATATGATGATTCAGGTATTGCAATCTTTTTTTGTAAGGTTTTTCATCTTTTTTCGTTACAAATTTGCCGCTAACTAAGTTTTACATATTAATTGGCAAATTGTAGAAAAAAGAAATGGCTAGTGATGACAAGCTAGAGAGTGTGAAGTGAAGGCCCTTTGAGGGTTTATTGGTTGTCTGATTGAGGCTATAAGCCTATACTTATGTTATTTTGTGTTTCTATTATGGCAAGATGGACTTATGTTATGTATTCATATGTGTTCCTATGTGGTACTCATAATCTCGTATTGTGTTTCTATTGTGGCTTGTATGAATTTATCACTTATGTATAAATTATATTCAACTTATGTATAGCCCGGTGGTATGTATCTATTCCCTTTTGTTTTTGGGATCTTGGTAGCTGTATGTGTTGATTCCGTAGGCTTTCTGATTGGTAAGTTACCATACAAAATTGATGCTGCACTATGGCCTCTTGAAATTTTGGAAACCTAGTAAGTCGCTATACATATGAAGCTTGCTGTGATGTTCCTTGGGTCACAGACATAGATGCCTAATTGCATTTATTCTGGCATGTGCAGAGGGAAGGGAAAGAATAGAGTTACTGGGTGAATCACGTGAGAAGAGGATGAGAGTGGCTGAGTCATCTGGAAAGACAGAACAAGAGGTTCAGTTCTATACTTATGATTTGAATGTTTTTGTCATTTCAGATCAGCCATGTTTTGAGGGTAGGTATCTTACCTTTCTATTGCCTTTTGATCTTGTTCAAATTTATCTCACGTCAGCCAGCTTTTGGTCCGTCGTATGAATGCTTTTCACATATTACATACCTCTATTCTCAGTGCTAGAACCTACAGGCACCACATATAGTTTCTCATGAAAATATTTCTATTGTGCAATTACCTGATTGAATCTCTTGAAAGATACCAAGTGACATTAATTGATTCTACTTTTACTTCTTTTTTTTTTGGTTTTGGTTAGTGTTGCATAAAACTATTTCATACATTAGCATGGCATTGGTTGGTCATAATGGAAAGAGTGACAATACCACTGCTTGGGCAATTCATCACTAATCTTTGGATTGTCAAAATGCCAATTGTTAGTTGACATTTTTATTAGAGCAATTTCCTCTTGTTTGTCTAATATGTGAACATTTAGATTGAGATATCCATGCATTTGATTGACCTTTCTATTTTTATTAAAAAAAATTTTCAAAGAGTCTAAGAACCAGCATTTTTAGTAGTGTTTATTACATCAGCCCTCCGAAAACCTCTTCATTCAAAACTCTATATTTGTTCTCTAAGCATGGACAAGAGTCAGCTGTTACTAGGGAACCTTTTAGGGCCTGTTTGGAACAGAGGAATTTCACAGGAATTTTGCAGGAAACAGTTCAATTCCTGCAGGAATCGGGAAAAATTCCCGCATTCCAAACAGGGCCTTAAACTACATTTTGCATTGGTTTGATACTCTCCAAACATCTAGCTGGCAGCTGAAACTTCCAATCCCTGTCACTCATATTAGCTTCTTTGTCATGTAGGAATTTAACCAACTCAAACCAACTTTGCTGCTGAACTTCCTGGTATGAAATTATTCTTAGAACCTCACTTTGCTGTAGCACTTCTGTTTGGAAGCAAGTTGATCATGACTCAATATGATCTCTTCATTCTGGTAGCAAAATTGACGTGGCACCGCTGTACTCCGCCTCCTACGTCGTGCTGTTGCCGTCCTCCGTACTGAGCCTTAGGACCACGGGGCACAGCTTGTAGGAGGCGAGGCCGAGAGACGGTTGCGCAACGCAGGAGGCGGAGGACGGCAGCAGCCGTCTCGAGCCACACGGGTGCAGCAGCTGGCACGAGTTCACGGCAGAGAGGGGCGGCAGCGGCTCCCGACCTACACGGCGGCAGATGGACTGAAGAGAGAGGGGGGTTTTTTGACTAGCACGAACCTCGGCGCGGGACGGACAGTGGATGCAGCAGAGGCATATGCCAGCGCCTGCGCGGGCAAAATTGCCTGTCCAGGAAAGTCGTCAGAGTACTCATCTACCTCCTCATCTTGGCCAAGGCCAGTCACAAAAAATCCGAGGACCGATCGCAATCGTAGTTAAAATTTCACCAGCCTAATCAGTCACAGCCTTGGTCATCCACCAGGAATCAAACGAAGCGTCGTCCCCCGTGAGATACACGCGTAAGTAACAACCATTCCGGCGTTACTCTCCTCCGCAGTAACTCTTTTCAAGAAGGGTCCGAAAAGCTCTCGCGAGTCGCGACTAAACACCGCCCCCACGCTCCCCCGAATCGTCCTGTGTGCTTACGACTCCATTAACCGGCGGACGTTCCATTCACTAGTGATGCTAGTCACTTGGCAAATCGCATTTTTCATTTGACAATAACTACACACCATTAAGGATGAAGTCGGAGCCTAGGCACTAACAGGGCCAAGAAGCTACAGGAGCTCACAATATTTTCTATAACGACATTTTAGTCTCTCTTCTAGGCCAGCTTCTGGCCGCATCCCCCTACTCCTTGTTTTTCTCAGACCGTTTATTGTTTTCGTTCTCCCTTTGAATTGAATACAAGGCAATCCTCCTGCCCAGCTCCAAAAAAAAAAACCATTCCGGCAATACTTGTGTCGATGATACTACTGTCCGACCATGCCACAGCCGGAGCAAGTAGTCCCAAGTAGTAAAGAACCTCCCAGCGTTGGGTATATGCCACAAGTCACATGTTACAAGTTAGAGCAGTAGGAATTGCTAAAGCAAGAAGGGAGATAGATTGACATTGAGCTTCAGTGACAAGAGCTACTAAACAATAGAAAACTGTACACGTTCCCGCGGGGCAAAATTTTCTGGAACAACAGTCTAACAGAGCATTGGAAGAAACTCTTAATCTGATCAGTGACTGCGCACGCTGCTGACGTTGGTCCTCCTTCGACATCTCCTTGGGTGAGAGCTTGTCGCCGATCAGTGTAACCTTCCAACAATCTGCTCGGAGGATGAAAACCGACCCAGCTTTTGGTACAACTGCAGGTTTCAAAGTAAGCTACTTATACAGTGATCCAATCAAGTAGGGAGTCACTGATAGAAATCCAATGTATTTATAAAAGAGATTTCGATAAGAGCCAGACTCTGAAGCTACCAGATGGCCAGACTCTGAAGCTACCAGATGGATGAACTGACAATGAAATTTGAGGTATTCTGAGTAAGGAACTGGACAATCTGGCTGCTTGAACTTCTTATCGTGAAATTTCAGTGTAGACCACAGGATAATACAAGTACGGTTCCACCAGATAACCATTCTATTGTATATTTATATTATTTCTTTGACAACTCAATGAGCTTTTATGGAGGAAGAGCTACAGAACAATGATTTAGCGGTATTTACAGGAAATGGAAGTATTGAATTAGCACTAGAAAACAAAAGCTGATCTAAGATTGCAACAGCCACTTTCGTAAGCAGAATAAAATTCACATTATACGTCTGTTCGCAATATTGCATCAGGAAGTGGGATGGTAAGTACCTCGGAAGCAATTGTCCTCTGATATAATTCCAAAGTCTCTGCAGTGTCCCGAAACATGATGCCACTTACACGGTTACACCTTGATATGAGGCTGCTTTGCATTCTGCAACTGTGAATAACACAAAACCATAAAACATGACGAAATTCTTAGAAACTGTAAACAATATAATATGCAACTGCATCAAGTATTTGAAACACCTATTAGAAGGGCCCCATGAAGTTCTGCTGAAAGGAGGTTTTCAGACAACTGCTTTTTCCTATGGAGAAGACAGGGCACATAAATAGCTCATACATGGTATAGAAAAGGCATAATAACAGGGTTAGTCCCCAAACCCATGTCTTGGAAAAAGTTGAATTGATCACTTACCTCTAATTTTGCTTATTTTGGCCCTTGAGCTTATTATTGCATTTCTTGACTTTACTTGTTCAACTCATCAAATTTGTTAATCTTTCAGAATTAGCATATTTGTTAATTCTCTTTCAGAATTAGCATAGTCGTAGTCACTAATATGTGTATACCATCCTTTTGCAGGTTGAGTTTTGATACTTACATAGTTAAGTGCGTGGTTAGCTCTTGCTCGGGCAAAGTCCGTGCGTAGAGATTCCCCGGCGCAAGAACAGACTTCTGCATCACAGTTGTGAGGGACCACACATGTGAGCTTGAGGAGCCGTTGCAACGCCATTGGAATGTGACCTCGGGCTTCATCGCAATCATCATTAGTCATTTAGTTGTATCAGATGTAACCATTTCCCCAAAGGTTTTGATGGCTGATGTAGAAAATACAGCAGGCAAAGCATAACGTGCTCAAAGGGATGTATGGTACATATGAGGAGGCGTATGACCTAGTCCCCAAAATGTTGCACCAAATAGCTGAAGTTAATCCGAGCACACGCCTCAACAAGATGGACCGACCTTACTCCTCTAACACCCCAAATTCCCTAATCCTAGATCGTGTATTCTAGGCATTTGGCCCGGTAGTAGAGGGATTCAAGCACTGTTGGCCCGTCCTCAGTATGGATGGGACCTTCCTATGCAGGCTTGGCGCTTTGTGCGCCTGCACGCCTTGTGATGGGCTTGCGTCTTGTGCTGGATACAATCATCACACTGCTCATTACGGTGTCGCTCCTCCATCCTCTCGCGGTCCCTATTGGCATCTCACTCCTCTCAATCAAGATGCCACTAGTTGTACAGGTGAGTCTCTTGGTCGATCTACTTCCGGTAGCCACACAGCGGATCTTGGAGCTACTGGTAGACAGGAGAGGTTGTCAATGTGAACTTCTGTACAGAAATCGAGGGGGGGAATGTACTGCATGTGCTTCTTACCGTTGTCGGTATCTGCTCATGTCCCAATGGTGATCGGGATAGTCATAGACGTAGTTACCACAACCCCAGTAACGCATGCCCAGACTTAGGGACTCTTTAGACTTGAAAAACTTGCATCTGTCCCTGCACCAGCAGAGGGGCAGTGTATCCCCCTCGGGGTCTTGCTAGGAATGCTCCATTGGAATGTTCAGGTAGGGGTTGTTGCTCGGGGGAGTGTCGTTGCGGGGAGGTGCCCTCCTAGCACGTCGCCTTTCTTTGTCCTGGGCTGTAGTAGCCCTTGCGAGGTTGCGGATCTCGTCCCACTGGTTGTCCATATGAGGGAGGATAGTGTAGCACTCTCGCTATAGGATAACTTGCGATGGAAGGGGTGATACTTATTTGGTGAGCCGGCGTGGCGTACACGGGTGAAGTGCAATTCGGTTGACATTTTTTGCATGGGTGAGGTAGCGGGCCCGTTGCTGCAGAAAGTTGACTCGTTTGGTCACGTCGCTATAGGTGACGAGACGTGACGCGATATAAAGTTGAAATTATCAAGAAAAGATGGAGCCCCGCCCGGCCTAACGTGCCCCCGATAGCGCCAGGCACCTGGCACACTCGCCGGCCACGCTAAGTGCCTTGCGCAGTCTCTGGCCGTGCAAGGGGGCTATTTCCGCAAAACAATGTCTACCAGGTCATTTTCGCAAAAAAAAAAAGACTACTCCCAAGGGACCAAAAAAATTCCTTTGGTTGCCACTCCTTTGTGAAAAGTTTCCTCTCCATGCCATTGTTAACCATTTTCCAGCAATTAAGCTGTGACAGAGGTGTGCAATATGATCCTAATTATTTGGTACAAAACAAATTGTACACTCAGATTGTACAATTCAACATATCAGCCACATGATTATATTAAAGAAACCACCAATTACCAAAGGTCTAAAACCAATGAAGTTAAGACTAAGAGACCGATAGCAGCAGAACATCTTCCTTTGATTGCCCTCCGTGCCATTGTTAACCGTTTTCCAGCAGTTAACCTGTGACAGAGGTGTGCAAAGTCAATTTTGCCCTTGAGGGTCCACATGTCATCTTCCCCGCCTCTTCCTCTATCTTTCTTCCTCACGCCCCCTACCTCTTCGACGTTTGGACACATGTGGCCCCCTAGACACCCGAAATTCCAAATGTGACCTCCGAACGAAAAAAATTCCGTTTTTGGCCCCCTGCCCAACCGCACGTTCGCCCGGTGCTGCCACGTGTCCGGTCGTGCGGTCCGGTACCGCACGACCACACTGTAGCTGGGTCATGCGGTACCAGACCGCACGACTCTACTGTTGCTCCGGACGGTCCGAACGGCGAGTCGTGCAGTCGGGAGAACAAAACGCGCGGTCTGAACGGCGAGTCGTGCGGTCGGGGAGCAAAACGTGCGGTCGGAGCAATGCACAGTGCGGTCGTGCGGTACCAAACCGCACGACCGGACACGTGTCGCCGCTGGGTGGTCGCGCGGTCGGGCAGGGGGTCAAATTTGGAATTTTTTTGCTTTAGAGACTATTTTTGGAATTTTGGGTGTTTTTGGGCCACATGTGTCCAAAATTCTACCTCTTCCTCCTTTCTTTTTTCCCTCACGTCCGGCGTCGGTGAACATCGGCACGGCCCGCGTTAGTTTATGCCCGACGGTGGCGCTGCAATGCGCATCAATCGCCATCCTTCTTACCGTCGGGCCCGGATTCGGGCTCTTCCATCTTCCTCTGCACGATGGCGGCCATGCCCTCAAACGGATCTAGCCATGGAGCTCCTGGGTCTCGCCGTCGGCCTCCTCCACCACCTGCGCAACGAGCTCGATCCTAGGCCTCGCCGTCAGTCTTGTCCAGCACGAGCGTAGATCATGCGAGCGGTGCGTCCTCTTTCGTCCTCCTCTGCACGGCTGCGGGTGGACCATTAAGCTCCAGCCGTGCGCTTCGCGGTTTCGACCGGGCTTTAGGCTTACGAGATTTTTTCACGTTTGGTGCACTTCTAATGAAGCAACGGGTAATCAGCAATCACCTAGACCTAGCTAGTGCAAGAACGAAGTGAATCATCCATTGCCTGCAGTGCCTTGGATCGACGGTGATGAAATGTTAATGCCCGTGACCAAATCTCACCGCTTGTTGGCTTGATGAAGTACGAGTATTCAGTTAGCATGGCGTCTGGCATATGATCAGATGGCTATGCGTGCACTCAGCCCACCAGTGTTTAAGTTGTAGACTAGAACATTAGGCGCCCTTTGGGCGCCCTGCCATGATCATTTGGCAAAACCTATAACTATTAAACTAAGCCCTGATTAACTCGGCTTCGGCTTCTGGCTTCTGGCTTATTTTTCACTATTCATAAGTTTCGTCTTTTTCTGAACTTTTGGCTTTTTATTGAGCTTTTTTGCCGGTTCTTTTTTTCCCGTATTTGTTTGTATTATACGTAATGGGCTAACATATTTTTTATATTTTTAATTTTTTTAAATTTAATTATGCTAAATAAGCCTCTGTCAGCTACAGTGCTTTTTCAGCCAGCTACAGTGTTTTCAGCCATAAGCCATGAGCTTTTCAGCCGAACCGATCACCACCATAGATTTTCTTGTTTGATAGAATGATGAAACTATTTTTTTATTTCTAAGTGTATATAAGCACTAAGATTCTTGCACAATCTATAACAGGTTAAAGCCAGATAATACAAACTTCATATAGTTGAAGATAGAAGACAGAAAACCGAAAAAAAAGAAGCTATATATGAAGATAGTACAATATAGGGGGCCAGCAGCAACATGCCAAGCAGCCATTCTGTGGCTGTTTTCAGCTGCAGTTGCACCAGTGCACCACCACAAAAACTGTCGGGAACAAACCGTTGACATAGTAAATGGCAGGAATAAATTGTCAATAGCATTATGGTCTTTGAATTTGCAAAATACAAAATCTGTATAATAATCTGGTTCCATTACTGTTTAGGTTCACAGAAAAATGATCCATTAGCAACAACATACAAGAATCAGATGGCACATCCCATTAATACTGCTTGCTACGATGGTTCAAAACATTAAACATCCATAGGATTACAGGAAGACATGCTCTTAGGAGAAGGGACACATCTATTGGGTTACAGAATGTTGTTAGTCCAGGAGAGCAATGGATAAGCCGTTGATGTCAACATTATCTTCAGCTGCCTGCAAATGCAGTATGGGGAGTTATTATTCTGCCTGCAAGTAATGGAGAGATTATCTAGTTGGGAACTCTTCATTTTATATCATAGATTCATCTTTTTGGCATAGTAGTGATGTATTATACCTAATTAGTAAACGAAACCCAAAAGGTTAGTATGTCAGATGGAATACTGTTTTGTGCTTCAACCAACAAATTATAAAAAGATCAATGGCTGAACAATACCAGATTGCAAAACCTATAAAAAAAGCATCAGTTCAGTACATAGATCCACAAGAGCAACAACATACTTGAACCCATGATGTTACATGCCTTCAAGCAAAAACAATGTACTGAACAAGTAGCTCAATTACTTTCAGATAGGCAGATACCTACAGTTCATAGTTGTGTTTCAATCTGACATTATATTAATTAGAATATATGTAAGTTCTGCACAAAAAAATATCATATACTATGAAAGGGAGTTTCACATACTTGACACCCCATGATGCCTCCATTACTTCAGCTCTGCCTTCAATACTAACCACATCCCATATCCTGTTTTGCCCAGTTGGTGTTCTCTGGATCCTTATTTCAAAGCTGCAAAACTACCACTATGCATAGTACACAATCGAAAATATGTATCAACCAATGTAGTAGTTATTTAGCAATGCAAATAGAAAAACATGCAATGTAATTTAGACGGGGCTAGACAACAAGGAGTGAGCGGAGGTGCGGTGTCACCGCCTCGCCTCCGCTCGATGTCAGGGAAGCGGCCGCCACAGATTACAAAGATGACGGCGTCGCAAGAGGCCCATGCTATATTTGCATCAATTGTGACCAGATAGAGCAAAAGTGAAAGAAACTAATCTAAAAGGAAAATTTTAGATATCCAACGGAGAGACCACAGCTGTTCGCTAGCCAAGTATGCTCCTACCTAAACTGATTTATGTTCCTATCTGTATGATAAATATAGTTAGAACAGGATCAGGTGTCATTAGAACACAAAACAGAGCGTATCTGGTGTGTTCAACATCTGAAAGAGGCTTATAAATGACCAAATGAACATAGATGCATGGGCCTACATGAAGCGTCGACATAAAACTGGCTACGCAGAGAGTAGACAGTAACCCCAACTACTATAGGTAAATGATGAAACCTGAGTGCAAATTGGTACATAACATAAACATATCATAGGTGTTACATAACATAAACAGATCATAGGTGTTATAAACCAGGATGGACTTGTGCTTGGCAACCAAATCATGAGCACACAGGTGCAACCTATAATCTTATCTTGAACACAATATACTCCCATGCAGCTATTTGAAAGGAGCAGCACTCAAATAAACAGACCAAGACTTAAGCTCTAGGTTCCTGGGCAGGAAAAGAGCACACTGTTAGTAAGTTGCACAAACACAGCTTTATGCAGTGTTCTGATTAATAAAACGACATTCAATACTATTTATATACACCTTCTTATTTCTCAAGATTGTACAGCCAGAGCTGCAGTCTCGACACATGCCTTTTTGCCGGCAGCAGTTACCCATGTGTCCACTTGAACCACATCACCATTGAAATTATGGCAAGTTTTTAAGAAAAATATTATATCAATTTTTCAGCACATAAAAAAAATGTCTATGATTATATCTGAACCCTAAAAACAAGTTATTCTTTCTTTTCTCCAACAAGGGAAACTTGGACAACTGGTTACACGGACAAACAAATTTCATAGCAGCTACTGATTTTATGAGCACTCAAGTTATTTGCTCATAGAGACTACTGTTGCATACACGTGACAATACAAGACACAAGCGTAGACAATTTGGGAGGGATTTCAACAGAGGCATCACAATTTCATCCACAGTATCATACTGAATATGCTCCACAGCCTGTTATACATCTTCATTTAGAATGGCCATACATTAATGCAGACAGATAAATAATGATAGCAAGATGACCACACAAGATGACAAGAAATTCAAAGAGGATATGTCTACCAAACCAAGAGTACACTAAGACATTTTTAGAACTAAAGCAAATGACATCAGTTCAAAGACAATGCTGAATGAATGCAACCTTATATACAAACATGCATGCCTCATCGCATAATGGCAACTGCATGCATACGAACATATAGTCAAACAAATTTAGAGAAAGTTCAAACCTATTAAGAACAATAAAATGACATTTTGAGCAGTAGAAGAAATTCTTCCTCCCTCCAATTCTGTAAACACAGTTAAAACTGAAGTATTATTTTTCCATATTTCAGAATTTAACTGCATCCATACCATGTCCACTTGGAGAATTATCATATAAATATCTACATATTCGGTATTCCACATCCATTGCAGTGATATTGATGTTTGGAGACCTTAAATCACAAACAGAAGCTTTAGCGAGCATACTCAAAAGTCTATATAAAGCAAACAGAAGAGAGTCAGTCAAATACACTAACATGATTTCTCTCATACTAACATCATTGTCAAAGAGGTTGCCCAATCCACAGAATGGTTTCCCACCTCTAACTGGAGTACGAGCAGCACAATTTGTCTCAGACCAAAAGCAAGAAACTATAGGAAAAACACAATACACTCTAGATCTTACCATCAATGCTACAGAAGCCTGTGAGGTTGTATCTGTGCCACTCGCTGTTGGATCTTGAGCTTGCGCCGCTATGCTGGACCTCACACTTGCGAGATACGCTAGCGTTGCCGCAAGATTGCGCAGGCCGCCGCAGTTCCCCAAACTCGCAGGCGCGCACTTTGACCTGCCAGCGAGCAGATCCAGCCACGTCCGCACAAATCCGATCCTCAGGTGAGCGGATCTGGCAGCGCCAGCATGGGTCCTCCGATCTCCCGGCGGTGCCAGGCGGGAGCAGAACGTCCCAGTGGCGCGGTGAGCCCTGACTTCGTCGTAGAGCCACGAGCGGGAGCAGAGGCGACCGCAGCGCAACACCAGCGGGAAGAGGCAAGGCCGCACGCCGTTTCTCCCTAGATTCGGGGTGCGCTCGTGCGACACGACGAGGCAGAGATCGGAGGAGGGAGGAGGCTACGGCGGCTAGGGTAGGGGAGGAGGCGACGGCGGCTAGGGTTTCGATTGCCACCCAAGCCGCTCATTCGGGAGCGACCGAGCGAGGCTATCGGTGCTGGAGGAGCGAGACTGTTGGAATGTCTCTGGACCGCGGGTTAGTTTTTGGAAAAACAGAGGGGTTTTTTGCAAAACATGTAGAGACACATGTCAACATGCCAATGAGCCACCAATGCTCCAAATTCTGTGGTGGTAGCAGACCCAAGTGGGTTTTAATAAACCTGATTTGACATTGGTATCCACTAAATTTAGAAATATACATATACGTGCTTATTTAATAGAAAAACGTGTGCCTACGTTTCGTGAAGTCTTAGATGCACGCACGTATATGAGGGTGGTATGTGTAAAGTCTTAGATACATCGATTAGCACAAAGTAGCAAAAGAATAGACGATACTATTTTTTGTAAACTCAAGTTAGACATTTATTTAAGTGCTACTGTACGAATTAATTAAGTACCACTCCCTCCATTTACAAATATATGTTGTTTGGACATTGCGAGACCCCGGATTTACCAGGATTCTCGTAATTCACGCAACTATCTAGGATTTCAGTTGTGCACATATTGATAGATAGCATGTTTACGATTATAATACCATAATAGAGTTCTTATATAAAGTACGACATAACAGTTCGTTATAAAGTTTAAGACTTGTAAGCCAAACTTACTTATATTACAGACAGAAGACGACAAAAGATGGCCACATCATAGGTAATGTTTGAGTGTAAGGTTGACCTAAAATGTATAATCTTCATCATTGTAGTATTCATCATTTGCTGGTATGTTTTCTTCGTAATAATCATTGTCTAAACCAAAATATGTAAGAATAAGTATATTCATACTTAAGCCACAGTGGTAAAGTTTTATAATGCATTTGAGGATTTCAACAGAAATATCTATCAAAGAGGGTTTATTTTGGACCTATCATCACTAGTATTCATACAATTTTATTTATAAACATTTTGACTTAAATCAAAACAAGTTCATAAAGAGGTCTTGTAAGGGGTTGTAATCAACAGGCTATCTCACTTTCAAGTTACCACAAGTTTAACTAATAATATTACTTATGCCTTGATTTAGAAATCAACCCTTTTGACCAAGCTCCATTAACCAGAAGTATAGCATATTTCAATGATTTAGTTTAATCTCTGTAGAGAATGCTTAACTTTACTCACACGATATCCACACCTTGTATGGAGCCAGGATAACAGAATTCATTACTGATCATAACACTAGTACTACCCAATACAAAGAAGTTCCCTCTTAGCAACAGATCCTTTACCAAGCCTAAGTAACTGAAAACAAATAGCATTGATGATTAACTAATGCAAAAATTAACCCATACGTAATATAACTCAACTAATAGGAATTCAACATGATCAAGAAATGTGGCTTGTGTCGAGACCCGAATATGCAAATCCAAACTTTCTGTGTATTCTGCACTAGTTCAGGATCACATTAATGCATACAGTAAAAATATAGATGAAATATCAACCATATTCACGATTAACTAAGAAAAATTCAGATATTATTAATTTTTAGAGTTGTAACCTTATGGCCAAGTTTACACTTTAACAACCGAAAGGGCTTAACAGAACTAGCAGCAGAAATAATGATAAGCATAGTAGCCATTTCATATACCTACAGGTAATTGACTAGAAAGCGAAGTCCTAATCTGAGAAATCGTCGAAAAATCCTTCTTCAAGTACCTCTGATTGGTATGGCTCTTCTTCCTCTTCAACTGAGTAAGTATGGATATAGCCGTGAGTACATAGAGTACTCAGCAAGCCATTTATAACAAGATGCAATATAACCATGTAAGGCTTACCAATTAATAGCTGAGTGGTTACTTTTGTAGAAAGTAACAGTTTAAAGTAAATACAATAATTAAATTGAAAGCACATATTTAAAATAAGTAATATATAAATATTTAAAAAGGAATTGACATATGCCACCAGTGAACTAACCATTCGCCTTCACAATCTAACCTATCCAATTTTCATGAAATCTCTAACCCTCGCGTGAGCATTGTCTATAACCGAGGATGACTATTCGAATAGTTTTACACTCTGCAGAGGCCGCACAACTTTACCTACATGTATGATCATCTTATAGTGGCATTAGAGCAACACGCTTCCTTGGGCATGTTTCTCAAGAAGATCACAACAAAGCTTTTACAATACTCAATCTCAAACTGATCTTGCCCTCTAAGATTTCACTACCAAGTAAGCTAACCACCTAGTTGAAAAAGCCTGCTCTTGCGCCAACATAACATCTCAATGACAGAATCAAGGTTAAAACTTTATAAATTAATCAGCTAAGTCCATCCCATTCTGGACATGTGGTTATATGATAAGGCTCAAATTAATGGTGCACAAAGTTAAGTCCTTAGACATTACTCAGACGAAACATCCACATCCTAAAAGTGCTGACCACACTTCTCCCTTTACTGGACGATCACTCGCCCAAATGAAAACCATTTTGTATAACTAACACTAATGACACTACCCATGTTATGGCACTCAAATTTCATAACTATGGTTGGCTACCATGATTTAATATCTCATTAAGTCAAAATTAACTAATTAATCAATATGTGGTGATGAGCCCAACATACTACAAACTTGGCTAAGCATACTAAAGGTACAACCCATGTGGATACTAGTATTGCATCACTAGATAAATACCCATCCTATGGTGACAATGGAATCATGGTATTCAAATTATCAAGCTAAAATTAATCAGGTTGGATAATAACTGCCAATACAAAGATTTGTATTAAATTAGCAATGCATCATAATTTAAAAAATAACAAATAAATGGATTTGAAAACTACGTTCAACATGATAAAAAAAACTTGATTTGCCTTGGTCTTGCTCAGCTACTAACTCTTGGTCTTCAGTTGCTGCTTCTGTTCCTTCGAAGACGGTATCAAACGAGACAGAAAACAAATGAAACATAAATAAATAGAAATAAAATCCAAATAAACTACAAAACCCAAGGCATGGTTTTACTCATGTGGTGGTGACATGTGGCTCCTACGTGGCGGATGAGGTGGATAGACACATTGGACTAGGGTTGATGTGGCACTATTGACTTGGCACAGTCCATGGCTTAGTGGTACTGACATGTGGTTCCCCCACGTTAGTGACTCAGTGCACGAAGACTAGGTTCACAGAGAAGATGAAGGGGCTACTGGTACGGGGTGGTGTCAGCTCTGATGTCATCTCAGTGTGTTCTCAGGGCGATACTTCGGCAACTGAAGGGATGCGCGTGACGACCAAGGGGTGGGGGGCGAACCGAGGCGACGAAGGGCAGATGAGGCAGAGAGGTCGACGGCTCGGCAAGAAGACGGCGAAGACTCACCGATGGGAAGGATGGACTGACAAACATGACATCACATAGGTGAACTCAGAATGATGACGATGCTTCAACAATGACAACTCAACAGTGAGGTGACGAGCGGCTTTGGGATGCAGAATAACAAGGGGGCATGACCTTTTATGGCGCGGACGGTGAGGTGACCAAGATACGCATGACACGGAGTCCAAAATAAGCACGAGTCAGTGGTGAGACAAACATGGACACTAAGGTGAGACCGATGCGAACACAGCGGCGAAAAGCAAACAAAGAAGATGCACATTGCACACACATCCCAATGAACAACACGTGGTGCAACGGCGAATCCAATAGCAAGGCGCACAAGGTGATTCGGATGGCTAACGCATGAACGGGCAGGCTGGGTCGACTGGGCTGGAGGGAAGATGGGCTGGCTCTATGGTTTTGGCCCAAAAGCCTTTAAGGAATTCTAGGGGCTTCTCTAATTTCAAAAATTGACACAAATTTAATTGAGCCTTAAAAAATAACAGATAAATTCGAAAAAATTTAAGAAAATATAGAAAAATTCCTTACAGCACAAGGAATCCAAATAAAATAATTTTGAGATTAATTAAAGTTTAAATTAGTCAAATTAAATATTTTTAATTTGCAAAAATTCAAATTAAGCTTTAATTAATTCAAGAAAAATCTAAACGGTAAATTTTATTTAAAAAGTTTCAAAAAGGCTCTGAAAAATAGGAAGTTACAAATCTCCCCTTAAATAGAATCTTGAACCCAAGATTCAGGCTCACTAAGGAAATAGGTTTGAAAACTCCACTTTGAGATCCTCCTCATGCTTCTCGGTTGCTTCCTCTTCTGAATGATTGCTCCACTGAACTTTGCAAAAATGATTGACCTTACTCCTGGCCACATGTTCTGGCACTTCTAAAATTCTGACAGGGTGCTTCATGTAAGTTAGATCCTCCTGAATATCAATGACTTCCACTAGCACTGTCTTTTCTGACACTCACAAACATTTCTTTAATTGTGGCACATGGAAGACATCATGTATCCCACTAAAAGACGCAAGTAACTCTAACTGATATGCAACCTCTCCATTACACTTCAAAACCTTGAATGACCCCACATATATTATCACAAGCTTCCCTTTCATCTGAAATCTCTTGACTCCTTTGAATGGCGTAATCCTGAGATACACATAATCATCTAACACAACACTCAATTCTCGATGACGGGTATCTACGTAACTTTTCTGTCTAGCCTGAGCAGTTCTTAATCTTTCCTAGATTAATCAAACTTTTTCTTGGCTTCTCTTAAACATTCCAAACCAAAAACTTGACCTTCCCAAGTCTCCTTCCAGTTGAGAGGGGTTCTGCATTTTCTGCCATACAAAGCTTCAAACGATGACATTTGCATACTAGTCTGATAATTGTTATTGTAAGAAAACTCTGTGAAAGGCAAACATCTGTCCCACTTAGTTCCACGATCTAACACACAAGCTCTTAGTATATCCTCAAGAATCTAGTTCATGCGCTTAGTTTGTCCATCGGTCTGAGGATGATACGCTGTACTGAAATTCAGATGAGTACCCATGGCTTTATGAAAACTTCCCCAAAATTGTGACATAAACTATGATCCACGATTTGACACTATCTTCTTAGGTACACCATGGAGGCTTACGATTCTTGACACATATAGATCTGCCAACTTATCACCTGCATAGTTTGCCTTGGCTAGTATGAAATGAGCAACTTTCTGACTACGTCAAAGGCTCATTTCACTCGAATTTAAAGGTTAGCTTAGCAATGCTCAAAAGGCTCTGGTTGGTTAAACGATCCACAATTACCCAGGTTGAATCAAATCCTTCCTTTGTCCTAGGCAATCTTGTAATAAAGTCCATACCGACTTCTTTCCACTTCCACTCAGAAATTTTGAATAATTATGACATCAGCATGGATTATATTTTTCGGTCGAATTGTTTTTCTAAAGAAAATTGAGTGAGAGGCTGACAAGTGGGCACACGGTCTATAGACCATGCCCATGGGCTAGGCTGGTCTACGGTGAACTCAATTCATGGATCAGTGTCCATGTTGTGTGGCTTGCTGACTAAGCACTAGGGTTAACCTAGCAGCGACGTGGCATGACATGTGGCATACCCAAGGCATGGTTTTGCTAACGTGGGGGTGACATGTGGTGAAAGACATGGACTAACACGTTGGACTAGGGTTGATGTGGCACTACTGACTTGGCTCAGTCCATGGCTCAGTGGTGCTGACATGTGGGTCCCACACATCGGTGACTTAGTGCACGAAGACTAGGTTCACAGAGAAGATGAAGGGCTGGCCAGTGCTAACGTCAGCTTGCCGTGCGGCTCAGGGCGACGGTTCGACGACCGAAGGGACACACGCGATGACCGAGGGATGGGGCGGTGAACGGCGAATGGGGCAAAGCGGTGAACGGCTCAGTGGGGAGACGGTGGAGACTCACCAATGGAAAAGACAGACCGATAAGAAAGATGAAGACGGAGGCACACAGGCAAACTTAGAATGGTGACGACTCAACGACAAGGCAACGAGCGGCTTCGGGATGCAGAACAACAAGGCGAGTGGAATAGCGATGACGATGTGCGCATGAGATGTTTCTGGACATCACGAACCCATTTTGGGTGATGGCCGTGAAAAGAGAGAAACTCACTGATTGTGAACTCCAGCAGTTTTCGGTGCAAGTGGCAGGTGCACAAGCATGACATGGTCATAGGAAGTCTTTCTATGAGGATGGTGTGGCTTGGGCTCTAGCAGAAAGGCTGGCTATGGTAACGGCCATGGTGTCTGGGTGAAGCTCGGTGGTGGCCGTGCACAGTTGGTGCGGTGGTTGGTGGAGGTGAGGGAGAGCATTAGCGTGGAGACGCACACCTCGTGATGTGGATGGCAAGGTAATGGAAAGATGGAGGCAGCAGATCGGTGGTGGTAGTGACAAGGCCAGTGGTGCGGTTAGCAACGACAGTGGCTCCGGTGATGCCTTGGCACGGGCAAGGTACCAAAAAAAGTAAGGCAACGAGGAAGGTAATGGCAAAATCAATTTGGGCGAGAGGTGAAGACATGGCTAATTTTGGGAAATTACCGAGGCGGTCGAAAGGAGAGGTGGCATTTTTGCTGGGCTTGTGGGCGACGATGAGGTTCCAAGGTGATGTGGCTGGCTCTGGGGAGTAAAGGGAAATGAAAGAAATCAGTTGGCAAGGTTGCTTTAGTTTTCTAGAGGCTTGTAGGCGATGGTGCACAGGAGATGTGTGAGTGATAGAGGCGATGTGTGGGGAATGGCGTGGGCGAGCGTGCATATTTTGCGAGTGAGCTGGCGAGCGATGGGGCGGAAGTCATCAAGAGAACTTAATGAGGTGATGGTGTGGGCGCGGTGTGGCTGGCGAGGTGGCAAAGGTGAGGCAAGGCTTCGGTGAGGCTTTGGTTGGCGAGCTGGATGGCGCAGAAATGACCAAGGAGCACGGTAGCGCAGGAGTCGAGCCGGGAGAGAAAGTGGGCCGCAAGACAGGCTAGCAAGCGACGCTAGGCTGGGGAAGGAAAAACAGGCCACGCGAAGACATAAAAGGGAAAAGGAGTTATGGGCCAAACCAGATTTGGCCCAAGAGGGAAAAGAAAAGAATTAAGGAAACGGGTGATTTTCAATATTTCTAAAAAAATAAGATGGCATTTTTGGCACATGAAAAACTCAGAAAAACACAACAAACAATATGAAAGGTTTTGTGAAAAAAAATTATGCAATTTTTTTTGGAATTTTTTGGGCTGTCATAGACATAGGTGTAGTCAAAATTTAGAAACTTTGACTATTAGTATCTTTTTAAATATATAAATTGAATACATAAAAATTATATGTGCATATTTGTCTAGAAAAGTATTTTCATAATATTATAATTTTTTGGTTTTTATAAATATATTTACAATAAAAATTAGTTGTCAAAGTTGTGTTTGGAGACCATATCAATATCAAAAATGACATGTATTTGTGAGCAAAAGGAGTATTATCTAAGAGAACCATATCTTGGTGTGGTGGTAGAGTTGTGGGTGTAGTGACATACTAAAGTTCAAAATCCTGATATCTACCTTTACGTACATACATGTTCGCTTCATCAAGAATTTTATGAGATCATAAATTTATCTACGACCTGAAAAACCCCTGAAAAATTCAAAAAGAATTTTCTTAATTTTTGTGGAATTTTCGAGTGAATTTCGAAACTTTCCCTTTCGGGAAAGTTTTCCCTCAGCCGCTTTCCTCTTTGGGGCAGTGCGCCTCCCCTCCTCTCCGGCGCCTTTCCCTTTTCCGCCTTCCCCCTCTCCCTGGCGCCCGCGTCCGACCCCTCCTCCCTCGCTCCGCAGGCGTCCCCGCCCCTCTCCGCCTCCTCCCTCGCACGCGTGTGCGCGCTGCGCCCGTTGGCGCCCCGCCTCCTTCCGCCTTCTCTGCTCCTTCTCCCCGCTGGAGCCTCCCTCTGCTCCCCGGCTACTCCCTTGCGTGCGCCCGAGCCCGAGCTGCGCCTGCGCCACCCAGCACCGCCTCTCCGCGCCGCCCCGACAGCCTCTGCCCGAAGTGCGTGGACGCCCTCGCGCCACGTCACCCCACCTCTGCTCCGGCCCGCCTGTCAGCCGCCGTTCGTCCCCTCCGCCGCGCGGGAGCGCGCCCTCACCCATGCCGCAACTTCACCTGCTCCCATCCCTTGTCGCATCGCCATCACTTCCCCTGCAGAGCTGACGTCATCCCCAGAGCGTGGAGGAGACGCCTCACCCACTCCTGTTGACTCCCGCGCCGTGCCAGTGCCTTCTCCTCCACGGCTCCTCTCCTTTCCGCTCGGAGTATAAAACTCCCTCTCCCTCTTCCGCCCGCTCTCTTGGCTCCCCGACTCCTCCCCACTCCCATTCGCCTCCCACCGCTCCCGAGCCTCCCCCTGAGCCGCTGATTGGAGCCCCATCGCCCGAGACTCCGCCATTGCCGTCCCCTGCGCCGGCAAGCCCCGCAAAGCGGATCTCCCTCCTCCTCCCCCCATTTCTCGATTACTTCCGCCCAGAGCTCCTCCGCTATCCCCTAAACACCGTGCTACTTTTGTTTGGCCAGGAGAATCACCGAGGTATTCCCGCGTCGAAGCTCACCGCCGGCGGAAACCACCTCCCCGTGGCCAGACCTCTCCGAAGCTCCCCAGCTCCCTCCGCCGCCGCCATTGTGAGCCCCCTCCTCCGTAGATGGTGTAGCCGCCCCCGATCGACTCCTCTCGGCCCCGGTGACCCTCCTCGCCGCCGGGAGGCCGTTTTCCCCCTTCTGCCTCCCGTCCCCTCCGTTGTTTCCCTCGCGCCCAAAACCCCAAAAATGGGTTCCCCTCTCGGAGATCTACCCGCCCGTGCCCTCGGTTGCCGCCGCCGACCCTCCGTGCGCTCAGATTTCCGTCGCCGCCGTGGCCCTGTCTCGACGGCACTGTGGTGGACGGAGGAAGAAGACGACCGACGTGGCCTCTCCTCCACCGCCCGATCCCCCTCCGTCGCCTTAAGTCGTCGACCGCCCGATGGCATCAAGTTTCAGCCGTCCGATCTTCATTAGGCCATCTCCCCTCGTCCGTCGGATTCCCCGTAACGATTCGCCGCCTCCTTTGCTTCGCTTCCGTCCGATCTCCTCGCGCCGCATCCGAGCCGCCCGTTTCAGCCCCATCCCCTCCGTCCGCTGTCGCCGCGTGTCGGCCATCCACCGAGGCGAGGCGTGCGCGAGTGGGCCGCGCTGGCCTTCGGCCGCGCGGGCCGCACAGTGCCGGGCCGCACTGTTTCTGCGGGCCGGCCTGGCACTGTTCATCCAGATTTTCCCGGATTTATTAATTTCCAAAATCCAGAAAACTCCAAATAAATCCTAGAAAATCACAGAAAATCCCAAAAATTCCCAAATTTCACCACTTTGCTCCAAATAATATCCTTGACCCATTTGTGACCTCCATTCCTCCAGAATCATCCCAGTTAAATTCCTAAAATTTGTCACATCCCAAAATTTGGCTTTTTGAAAAATCTAAATTCAAATTAATTATTTCAAGGTAATTGGATTTTACTTGGCTTTTATTTTGCCTTTCTGGATTTTCTGGAATTTAAAAACTATTTTTAGAGCTTAAAAAGTAATTCAAAATATGAAAATTAAATATCAACAGTAGTTGGAAATAATTTTATTTAGTCCAAAATATGTCCAGGAGCTTCTGTGAATTTTTCTGGAATTTTTGGAGGTATTTTCATATTTTTCTGAGGCCTAAATAATTTTCTAGCCTTTTCTGAAATTAGAAATCAAATTCTGAAAAATAAAAATCTCCCCTCTCCCTCCAGCCGACGCGTGGACGGCCCAGGACCGCCCACGTCGCCGCTCGGCCTGATCCAGGCCGCACCTCCCTCTCCCTCGCTGCCAGCGGGCCCGGCCCAGCCAGCCCCGCCTTCCCCATCTCTTCGCCCGACGCGTGGCCGGCCCGGATGCGCGCCACGCCACCGCACTCGCCCATCCAGCCGCCCACTCCCACCTTTCTCTCGCCTCGCTGACCCGCGGACCCCGCCTGTCAGCCGCACGCGTCCCGCTCTCGCTGCCACCCCGGCCCCGCCTGTCGGATCCGTCTCCCCCGCGGAATCGCCCCCTTTCTTTTCTTCTCTCCCCGCTTTCCTTCTTTGCGCCGGCGACCACATCCGAGCCGGATCCGGCCCTTCCTTCCCTGCCTCTCCCCGATTTTGGAATCCCCGAGCTCCCCGCACGACCGGATCCCTAACGCCCGCGCCTCCCTTCCCTTCCCGGTCCCCTATTTCCTTTTTCCCCCAAACTTTCCCCGTCGGCCACCAAGATCTCCGGCGAGCAATCCCGCGCCCGTGTCCCCTCCTCCGCCCTATAAAAACCCCCCTTCGGCTTCGCCTCCTCCAGCACCACCTCCCTCGGCCCTCCGCTCTCGCTTCCGAGCCCCGTAGCGCCCCAGCACCGTGCCACTCCTCCCCTCGAGCTCCGCCCAACTCCGGCGAGCTTTCCTCGCCGCCTCGGTCATCACCAGAGCCCGCCGCCGCCACCCCGAGCTTCCTCACGCCCAGGCGAACCTCCCCGTCACCTCGGCTGCCTCTCCCCGCCGCCGGAGCGCCGTCGCGCCGGAGGACCCGAGCCAGCTCCGCCACCTCCTCGTCGCCGGCCGTCTCCGTTCATCCCCGGACCTCACCAACTCCTCCAACCGAACCCCCTTCGCACGCCGACTACAATCTACGCACCGCCTGAACCTCTCCGGCCCATCCTCGCCGCCGGCGCCGTCGCCTCCGACCATCTTCCCCGACCTCCCTCCGGCAGGTAACTCAAAAGAGTTTATTGCCGTATATGGGTAGGCAAAGCCTCCCCCTCCCCTCTGGTTAGCCGCGCTCTCTCTCAACTCCCCGGTGCGCGTTCGAGCCCTCGGCTCCGCGCGCTGGGTTGAGTTTTTCGTTTAATTTTCGCGACTGACAAGCGGGCCCCACCCGTCAGCGGCCGCCGGTCTGCGCTGCCACTGCCGCCTGGGCCCCACCCGTCTGCGTCAGCCTCTGACAAGTGGGTCCAGACCCCAGTGGGTCCCACCTGTCAGTGACCAAGCAGATAGGGTCACTGACAGAGGGGTCCCACATGTCAGTGACCGCCAGTGGTTACTGTTCAGTGGGCCCCACCTGTCAATCTCTCAGATTAAAATAAAGATTTAAAAATTAAAAATTCCAGTGGGCCCCACCTGTCAGAAATTTCCGAATTTCTCGATTTATTCAAATCTGAGATTTTCAAATGAGCATAACTTTCTCATTTTAACTCCAATTCCAGCCATTCAAATTTCTAAATTCATCTAAAATCATAATCTACCCAATTATGGCCTCTGTTGAATTTTTGGATTTTATTTGAATTTCGTGGGTATTTATTTGTTTTGTTGCTTCGTCTTTCCTCGCGTAGATTCCAACGTTGTCGACGATCCCTCTTCACAGCAGCAAGAAGACCCAGAAACCCTGCAAGAAGGCAAGTCTCCTTTGATCATCTTGAGCCTATGCTTTCGAAATGTTTTAAAGTATTTTAAATGTTATGCATTGCTATTTACATAAAATGATAATTCAAATCTTAAGGTAGTAGTTAATCCAACCTTGTTATGCCCTCCATTGGAATTGATTGTCATGTACCCTTGTCACCATAGAATTTCCTTTGTCTCATTAATGAGAATATTATAATTACTTGTTGATGTTAGTATGGTAGGATAATGCTTAGTCATGCTATCTAATAACTTTGGAAAATCTTGAAAATGGGAAATTATGATTTATTATTAAATCCTTGTGTTTGAAAGTGAAGTGGCAATTGGAGTTGTCACTGTGATTTTAAAATAAAATAAAAATGTGAAAGTTGGTTTAGATTAGGGTGGATGGCTGTTTGGGTTGGTGCAGTAAGCACGAGAACTTGATAAGTGTATGTTCCACCCTAGTCAATTAAGGACCGACGCTTGTGTTTGTCCAAACTGAGCATTAACCGTACAACCACAAGTCTATATGGGTACGACCTAGCTAACTAACCTATAAAGGTGTAGTTTAGATATCACCAGTGGTGTATTGAGTGCCAGGGCGTACTGGTTACTCATAGTGAGGGACAGGGTTACTGTACTCATATGGCGCAAGAGGGGGCTTCAGATTGGGCGGATTTAACCCTTCTGCGGTGAAACCTCAGCGGGTGGTATCTGGCTATACTGGAGTAGGTGAAAGGCTTTGTGATATTTTATCTGGGTCTCATGCCAAAGGAAGCGTGTTGACTTTTAGGATAATTTATCTCTTGTGGGTAAAGTTGTACAACCTCTGCAGAGTGTAAAACTATTCGAATAGCCGTGCCCACGGTCAAGGGCGGGCAAGGAATGCATTCACATGGTAGATTTCTGGTTTTGGTTTTAAAATCAAAAGTTTTGTATTCCGAGGGTGGAGGGAACTCTCGGAAGGGAATCCTGGCGGATGGAGCCAGAGAGGGTGGATGGAACCCGCAGTTTAAAATTTGACCAATGGTAATTGGTTAGCTAGTGTTGGTGGTTGGAACCTTCGCTAGAAAGTTAATTCTGTTAAAACATTTACTTCATTAAAATAATGCCTTCGAAAATAATTAGTAGTAATTGAATTTTCAAATATTGCTTTGTGCAAAAGAACCATATGGCCTTCCTTTGTTAAGCCTTGCATCTATGCATTTTTCCCAAGACTTGCGGAGTACTTTATGTACTCACATGCTACACTTAAAAATAACATCTCAGAGGAAGTTGAAGCTCAAGAATGTGACTACGACTACTGCTTCGCTTGTGGCTGTGATGGATTCTTCCCGGAGGACTAGGTCGCGTTTCCCCAGTCAATTGCCTGTGGCGAATTGATGGGTCGTCCTCGAGTTTTATTTGCTTCCGCTGTGTTTGATTGTGCGAGGTCTTAAACCTCCCTTGTAATAATGAGACCAGGTGGTCAGTACTCTTATTTATTGTAATAAATCGTCGATGGTGATGTTTTCCATTCTGTTTGACTGTGTGCACTAGCTTTGATCTGGGACTAGTGCTGTAATACACAGAGGGTCCGGGTTCGAAAATCCGGGGTCCCGACAGAGATGGTATCAGAGCCAATTTGACTGTAGGACGTGACCTAGGTTAGGAATGGCAAACCATAAGGACTTATATTTATAAAAAGAGTATATTAAAAATGTATAAGCCTCTTTGCTTCTATTCTCTTCCTACTTAGAATCTCGTTCTTGTCTCCAACTCCATTTGTTAAAACTTTTGCTAATCTTTTCTTTTACTCAACTTTGTAGATGGCTGGTTCATCCTCCGCTGCCCCGTGGGACTACTACTCACATGGAGAGGATGCTGGAGCATTCGCTAGCCTTCTCCGGCAGCTAATGCAGTGTCTGGAGTACCGTCAGCCGCCCATCTTCAGGGGTCGGAAGACGCGGATCCTGGATCGAGACTCTTGGACGATGGAGGTATTCCTGTATGCACGGGAAGAGGAATTCAAGTCCCACACCTACCCCATCAAGTACCCTCGGTCCCGCTGTTTCGACGCTGTCCAGGACGCAGCACGCCTCGCCATTGACGAGTTGTGCCACGTGCACAAAGATGCTGTACATCAGTCCCCCTTTTGCTTCTTCATCAACCCTCGCCCAGGACAGAGGTATCCAGATCCCTTTGATATTCCAGCTGACGATCCTCGACTGTCACATCAGGTGCAGCTCACCCAGGCGATGGCAGTCACTTATGCTAGAGCTCAGGAGGAGATTGGACAACTGCGGATGCTTCTCACCTCCAGCTACCAGCATTCGGACACACTTCGCGCACAGCTTCTCCAGAGCCAGGCAGCTGAGTTTGAGCTGGGACGTCTCAGGGCCGCAGCCGACTACACGCCGTCTTCACCCGTCGCGGACTACACGCCGTCTTCCCCAGTACCAGTTGCCGCCCCCAACAACCAAGCGCCAGCTCGACTCTCGGGACTCCGCGTCAGGATGACAGCACGCAAGAAGGTACGACGCCCCAGTCCGCCACCTGTCATTACTCTCAAGAAGCGCAAGCCTTCTCCTTCCCGTTCTCGGTCGACTGCCTCCAGTCGTAACCGTGTCTCGGCCGAGTGTGACTGTTCACGTCACCACGTGAGAGAGCGCCAGGAAGACCCGGAGGAGGATCCAGAAGAGGACCCGGAAGAAGACCCTGAGGAGCGCGTCTTTGGAGAGGATTAGTAGTCTTATGAGTCTGTAGTACCCAAATAAAATGTCCGCGTCCTTAGAACGTTTAATATGTTTTGGTGTGCTAGATGGACTGTACCAGGCCTATGTGCACTTGTGGTACAGCCATCCTTGGAGTTATCTTGATTCTAATAAAAAGTTTCCCCTAAGTGGTTGCTAGTTCTTTCTTGTGTGTTGGCTTGGGATGTGGTTTAGTTCCCCCTAATCTCTTATCTTTGCTATTTCCCTCTTACCTTCTGCTAACCTAACCGCTTCAGATGGTGAACACGAGGAGCAACCCTGGCAGCAGCCGTGACGCCAACAACCAGCCGGAGGACAACATTCCACCACCTCCCGCTCAGGCCCCCAACTTGGAGCAAATGATGGCTATGCAGCTGCAGTTACTTCAAGCTCTTGCCCAGAACCAAGTGCAGCCAGCCCAGCAGGCACCCAACCAGGCACCCCAGTCTAGATTGGGGGAATTCATGAGGACAAGGCCTCCCACTTTTGCTGGATCCGTGGATCCCTTGGAGGCGGATGATTGGATCAAGGATGTGGAAAGAAAATTGGTCCTAGCTCAGTGCAACGATAATGAAAAGGTGCTGTATGCTGCTCACCAGCTCAAGGGAATGGCTGCCAACTGGTGGGAAAACTACCGCGCCGCCCATCAAAATGCACAAGCCATCACTTGGGAGGAGTTTGTCGAAGCTTTCCGCACTGCCCATATTCCTACGGGAATAATGGAAATGAAGAAGAGAGAATTCTACCAACTACAACAGGGAAACCTCAGTGTTTCCGAATACCTGAACAAGTTCACCCAACTGTCCAGGTATGCATCTGAAGAGGTTACCTCAGAGGCGACCAAGATTTGGAGGTTCACGCAGGGACTTGACCCCAATCTCAAGGTGCAGCTGGTATCCAATGACTTCCCAACCTTCCAGCACCTAGTGAACAAGGCCTTTGTCCAAGAAGATGCTCAGCGCCAGCTGTACGAAAATCGGAAGAGGAAGTTTCAAGCCCAGCAAGGAGCAAGCAGCTCTCGATTCCGCCCCAACGCACCTCACTATCACAAGCTCTCAGAGTCAAGCGTGCCGAGGACTCCCTTTTCAGGACCCCGCCCAAATCCACAAACTCCCCGGGCAAACAATGGTGGCCAACCCCCGCAGAACAAGACTTCAGCAGCAGGAGTGCAGTGCTTTAACTGCAAGAACATGGGGCACTATGCCAGCAACTGCCCCCAGAAACGCCCAGCAATGACTCCAGTTCGTTTCAATCTGGGGACTACGCCAGCCAGAGCTCCGACTGCAGGTCAAGGCCGTGGAGCACCACAAACCCCAAGGACTTCACAAGTGGTGAGCAGAGGGCATCTCAACCATGTGACCGCGGAAGCAGCCCAGGATGCACCCGACGTAGTTCTGGGTAAGTTTCTTGTCAACTCAGTAATTGCATCAGCATTATTTGATTCTGGAGCTTCGCATTCTTTTGTGTCAAAAGATGTGGTTGAAAGGTATAATTGGGATGTGAGTAAACTACAGAACCCCATGCTAGTCCAGTCCCCTGGAAAGGAAATGAGGACTAACACAGTTTGCCTTGACGCAACTGTGGATATAAATGGAGTTAAGTTCTTAGCAAATCTTATTATAATAGACTCCAAGGGTTTAGATGTAATACTTGGAATGGATTGGTTAACCAAGTATAAAGGGCAGATAGATTGTGCTGATCGAGCTGTTACAATCACTAACTCTGATGGGATTCAAGTAAGGTATAAGTCGAACTTCCCTACCCAGAGCAGGTGTAGTTTGAACAGTGTAAAGGGAGTGACTCTGGAAAAAGTACCTATAGTGAGTGAGTACCCAGATGTATTCCCTGAAGATTTGCCCGGAATGCCGCCAGACAGGGAAATAGAGTTTGTCATCAACCTAGTACCTGGAACCGCTCCAATTTCCAAGAGACCTTATCGGATGTCTGCAAATGATTTGGCGGAAGTTAAGAAACAAATTGAAGAGCTGCAGGATAAAAGATTTGTAAGGCCAAGCTCGTCGCCTTGGGGAGCACCAGTACTGCTAGTAAAGAAGAAAGATGGTAGTCTTCGCATGTGTGTGGACTATCGATCTCTGAACGATGTGACGATCAAAAACAAATATCCTCTACCCCGGATAGATGACCTGTTTGATCAATTGAAAGGTTCATGTGTCTTCTCCAAGATTGACCTTCGGTCGGGTTATCACCAACTGAAGATAAGACCAGAAGATATACCGAAGACAGCCTTTGCCACTCGGTATGGATTGTATGAGTATACAGTGATGTCTTTTGGCTTAACCAATGCCCCCGCATATTTCATGAACCTGATGAATAAGGTGTTCATGGAATATTTGGATAAATTTGTGGTGGTATTCATTGATGACATTTTGATATATTCCAAGAATGAGGAGGAGCATGCAGAACATCTAAGGATAGTTTTGGAAAAACTCAGAGAGCACCGGTTGTATGCCAAATTTAGCAAGTGTGAGTTTTGGTTGAAGAAAGTAGCCTTCCTGGGTCATGTGATTTCCGCAGGAGGAGTGTCTGTAGATCCTGAAAAGGTAAATGATGTGCTTAACTGGGCGCAACCCAAGTCAGTAACAGAGATCAGAAGTTTTCTGGGATTGGCTGGCTACTATCGTCGCTTTATTGAAGGCTTCTCCAAGCTCGCAAGACCTCTCACTCAGTTGCTGAAGAAGGAAAAGAAGTTTGAATGGAGTAAATCATGTGAGGATAGTTTTCAAGAGCTAAAGAAAAGGTTAACTTCCGCACCAGTGTTGACGCTTCCGGATATCAGGAAAGATTTTGAAGTCTTCTGTGATGCGTCCAGGCAAGGATTAGGCTGTGTTCTGATGCAAGAAAGAAAGGTAGTAGCTTATGCCTCAAGGCAATTGCGGCCCCATGAAGAGAACTACCCAACCCATGATTTAGAGCTTGCGGCAGTAGTGCATGCTCTAAAAATATGGAGGCATTATCTGATCGGCAACCGCTGTGAGATCTACACGGATCACAAAAGTTTGAAGTACATATTTACTCAACCCGATCTCAATATGAGGCAAAGGAGATGGCTTGAGTTAATAAAGGATTATGATATTGGAATACATTATCATCCCGGAAAGGCTAATGTGGTAGCTGATGCCTTGAGCCGAAAGAGTTATTGCACCAAGTTGTGGATTAAGGACAGTATGCCTGCACTTCAAGAAGAATTTCGGCAGCTTAATCTAGAAGTAGTGGGAAAAGGATTTCTCGCTACTCTGGAGATTCAACCAACCTTAGAGGATCAAATCAGAGCAGCTCAAAAGGAGGACAAGTATGCCCAAGAGATCAAGGATAATATGAAGAAAGGGAAAGCATTAGAATTTTCCGAGGATGAACAAGGTACCATTTGGTATGGAAAAAGAATTGTGGTGCCTGAAAAGAAGGAGATAAAAGAGTTGATCATGAAGGAAGCTCATGAAACCAGGTACTCAATTCATCCTGGAAGTACCAAGATGTACCAAGATCTTAGAGAAAGATATTGGTGGGCAGGCATGAAAAGAGAGATTGCTGAGTATGTAGCTTTATGTGATGTATGCCAACGGATTAAAGCTGAACACCAGAGACCTGCTGGACTTTTGCAACCATTGCAGATCCCTGAGTGGAAGTGGGAAGAAATTGGTATGGATTTTATAACTGGGTTACCGAGAACCAAATCTGGACATGATTCAATCTGGGTTATCGTGGATCGTCTGACAAAAGTCGCCCATTTCATCCCAGTAAAGACCACATACTCGGGGGATAAACTCGCAGAATTGTATATGTCAAGGATTGTGAGTTTACATGGAGTCCCAAAGAAGATTGTGTCAGATCGAGGAACCCAATTCACCTCAAGGTTTTGGCAAAAGCTACATGAACTGTTGGGCACAAACTTAAACTTCAGTACAGCTTATCATCCACAGACAGATGGTCAAACAGAAAGAGTAAATCAAATCCTGGAAGACATGTTGAGAGCTTGTGTACTGGCAAACAAGAGTAATTGGGATCAGAGTTTGCCCTATGCAGAGTTCTCCTACAACAATAGTTATCAATCCAGTTTGCAAATGTCTCCCTTCGAAGCCCTATACGGCAGAAAGTGTAGGACTCCATTGTATTGGAAGGAAACAGGAGAAGGACAAGTGTTTGGACCAGATGTGCTGAAGCAAGCAGAAGAACAGGTTCGTCTAATCCAAGACAGATTAAAAACAGCACAAACCAGACAGAAGAGCTATGCGGACAATCGTCGTAGAAGCTTAGAATTCGTACCTGGGGATCATGTTTATTTGAAGGTGTCACCTCTCAAAGGGATGAGACGTTTTGGAGTCAGTGGAAAACTTGCTCCTAGATTCATCGGACCCTTCCCTGTTGTAGCAAAACGAGGAGTAGTGGCTTACCAGTTGGAGCTTCCCCCTCAACTGTCAAAGGTGCATGACGTCTTCCATGTGTCTCAGCTAAGAAAGTGTCTCCGAGTTCCAGAAGAGCAGATGCCTCTAGATGAAATAAACGTGAAGGAGGACCTCACCTATCCAGAGTATCCAATCAAGGTATTGGAGGAAGCAGAGCGCCGTACGCGCAGCAAGGTTATCAAGTTCTGTAAAGTGCAGTGGAGCAACCATTCAGAATCGGAAGCAACTTGGGAGCGTGAAGAGGATCTAAAAGAAGAGTTCCCCGACCTTTTTCCCAGTCCATCCGAATCTCGGGGTCGAGATTCTTTCTAAGGGGGGTAGGTTTGTCACATCCCAAAATTTGGCTTTTTGAAAAATCTAAATTCAAATTAATTATTTCAAGGTAATTGGATTTTACTTGGCTTTTATTTTGCCTTTCTGGATTTTCTGGAATTTAAAAACTATTTTTAGAGCTTAAAAAGTAATTCAAAATATGAAAATTAAATATCAACAGTAGTTGGAAATAATTTTATTTAGTCCAAAATATGTCCAGGAGCTTCTGTGAATTTTTCTGGAATTTTTGGAGGTATTTTCATATTTTTCTGAGGCCTAAATAATTTTCTAGCCTTTTCTGAAATTAGAAATCAAATTCTGAAAAATAAAAATCTCCCCTCTCCCTCCAGCCGACGCGTGGACGGCCCAGGACCGCCCACGTCGCCGCTCGGCCTGATCCAGGCCGCACCTCCCTCTCCCTCGCTGCCAGCGGGCCCGGCCCAGCCAGCCCCGCCTTCCCCATCTCTTCGCCCGACGCGTGGCCGGCCCGGATGCGCGCCACGCCACCGCACTCGCCCATCCAGCCGCCCACTCCCACCTTTCTCTCGCCTCGCTGACCCGCGGACCCCGCCTGTCAGCCGCACGCGTCCCGCTCTCGCTGCCACCCCGGCCCCGCCTGTCGGATCCGTCTCCCCCGCGGAATCGCCCCCTTTCTTTTCTTCTCTCCCCGCTTTCCTTCTTTGCGCCGGCGACCACATCCGAGCCGGATCCGGCCCTTCCTTCCCTGCCTCTCCCCGATTTTGGAATCCCCGAGCTCCCCGCACGACCGGATCCCTAACGCCCGCGCCTCCCTTCCCTTCCCGGTCCCCTATTTCCTTTTTCCCCCAAACTTTCCCCGTCGGCCACCAAGATCTCCGGCGAGCAATCCCGCGCCCGTGTCCCCTCCTCCGCCCTATAAAAACCCCCCTTCGGCTTCGCCTCCTCCAGCACCACCTCCCTCGGCCCTCCGCTCTCGCTTCCGAGCCCCGTAGCGCCCCAGCACCGTGCCACTCCTCCCCTCGAGCTCCGCCCAACTCCGGCGAGCTTTCCTCGCCGCCTCGGTCATCACCAGAGCCCGCCGCCGCCACCCCGAGCTTCCTCACGCCCAGGCGAACCTCCCCGTCACCTCGGCTGCCTCTCCCCGCCGCCGGAGCGCCGTCGCGCCGGAGGACCCGAGCCAGCTCCGCCACCTCCTCGTCGCCGGCCGTCTCCGTTCATCCCCGGACCTCACCAACTCCTCCAACCGAACCCCCTTCGCACGCCGACTACAATCTACGCACCGCCTGAACCTCTCCGGCCCATCCTCGCCGCCGGCGCCGTCGCCTCCGACCATCTTCCCCGACCTCCCTCCGGCAGGTAACTCAAAAGAGTTTATTGCCGTATATGGGTAGGCAAAGCCTCCCCCTCCCCTCTGGTTAGCCGCGCTCTCTCTCAACTCCCCGGTGCGCGTTCGAGCCCTCGGCTCCGCGCGCTGGGTTGAGTTTTTCGTTTAATTTTCGCGACTGACAAGCGGGCCCCACCCGTCAGCGGCCGCCGGTCTGCGCTGCCACTGCCGCCTGGGCCCCACCCGTCTGCGTCAGCCTCTGACAAGTGGGTCCAGACCCCAGTGGGTCCCACCTGTCAGTGACCAAGCAGATAGGGTCACTGACAGAGGGGTCCCACATGTCAGTGACCGCCAGTGGTTACTGTTCAGTGGGCCCCACCTGTCAATCTCTCAGATTAAAATAAAGATTTAAAAATTAAAAATTCCAGTGGGCCCCACCTGTCAGAAATTTCCGAATTTCTCGATTTATTCAAATCTGAGATTTTCAAATGAGCATAACTTTCTCATTTTAACTCCAATTCCAGCCATTCAAATTTCTAAATTCATCTAAAATCATAATCTACCCAATTATGGCCTCTGTTGAATTTTTGGATTTTATTTGAATTTCGTGGGTATTTATTTGTTTTGTTGCTTCGTCTTTCCTCGCGTAGATTCCAACGTTGTCGACGATCCCTCTTCACAGCAGCAAGAAGACCCAGAAACCCTGCAAGAAGGCAAGTCTCCTTTGATCATCTTGAGCCTATGCTTTCGAAATGTTTTAAAGTATTTTAAATGTTATGCATTGCTATTTACATAAAATGATAATTCAAATCTTAAGGTAGTAGTTAATCCAACCTTGTTATGCCCTCCATTGGAATTGATTGTCATGTACCCTTGTCACCATAGAATTTCCTTTGTCTCATTAATGAGAATATTATAATTACTTGTTGATGTTAGTATGGTAGGATAATGCTTAGTCATGCTATCTAATAACTTTGGAAAATCTTGAAAATGGGAAATTATGATTTATTATTAAATCCTTGTGTTTGAAAGTGAAGTGGCAATTGGAGTTGTCACTGTGATTTTAAAATAAAATAAAAATGTGAAAGTTGGTTTAGATTAGGGTGGATGGCTGTTTGGGTTGGTGCAGTAAGCACGAGAACTTGATAAGTGTATGTTCCACCCTAGTCAATTAAGGACCGACGCTTGTGTTTGTCCAAACTGAGCATTAACCGTACAACCACAAGTCTATATGGGTACGACCTAGCTAACTAACCTATAAAGGTGTAGTTTAGATATCACCAGTGGTGTATTGAGTGCCAGGGCGTACTGGTTACTCATAGTGAGGGACAGGGTTACTGTACTCATATGGCGCAAGAGGGGGCTTCAGATTGGGCGGATTTAACCCTTCTGCGGTGAAACCTCAGCGGGTGGTATCTGGCTATACTGGAGTAGGTGAAAGGCTTTGTGATATTTTATCTGGGTCTCATGCCAAAGGAAGCGTGTTGACTTTTAGGATAATTTATCTCTTGTGGGTAAAGTTGTACAACCTCTGCAGAGTGTAAAACTATTCGAATAGCCGTGCCCACGGTCAAGGGCGGGCAAGGAATGCATTCACATGGTAGATTTCTGGTTTTGGTTTTAAAATCAAAAGTTTTGTATTCCGAGGGTGGAGGGAACTCTCGGAAGGGAATCCTGGCGGATGGAGCCAGAGAGGGTGGATGGAACCCGCAGTTTAAAATTTGACCAATGGTAATTGGTTAGCTAGTGTTGGTGGTTGGAACCTTCGCTAGAAAGTTAATTCTGTTAAAACATTTACTTCATTAAAATAATGCCTTCGAAAATAATTAGTAGTAATTGAATTTTCAAATATTGCTTTGTGCAAAAGAACCATATGGCCTTCCTTTGTTAAGCCTTGCATCTATGCATTTTTCCCAAGACTTGCGGAGTACTTTATGTACTCACATGCTACACTTAAAAATAACATCTCAGAGGAAGTTGAAGCTCAAGAATGTGACTACGACTACTGCTTCGCTTGTGGCTGTGATGGATTCTTCCCGGAGGACTAGGTCGCGTTTCCCCAGTCAATTGCCTGTGGCGAATTGATGGGTCGTCCTCGAGTTTTATTTGCTTCCGCTGTGTTTGATTGTGCGAGGTCTTAAACCTCCCTTGTAATAATGAGACCAGGTGGTCAGTACTCTTATTTATTGTAATAAATCGTCGATGGTGATGTTTTCCATTCTGTTTGACTGTGTGCACTAGCTTTGATCTGGGACTAGTGCTGTAATACACAGAGGGTCCGGGTTCGAAAATCCGGGGTCCCGACAAAATTCTATTTGAAGGGTTTATGCATTTTACTCCTTTTTAAATAGTTTATTTTCCCTCGCTTGATTAGGCTCAAGCTGGATTTAATTATTTTTGTGTGTTTACGCTAGTGTCAGAGAATCCAGAAGTTCAGGTGCAGCCCCAGGAGCCAGGAGGTTCTTCGTTCGAGCTAGCTAAGATCCTCCGGATTGACGGCAAGTCCCAAATCCTTTGATCATGTTGCAACCCATGTTGTTTAATTACGTTATTATGCTATTTACATTATGCTAATTGTGAAATGTTAATTTCAAAGTAAAATAAAATGTTAGAATGACATGTTATGTAGTTAAACCTACCACCGATAAATGCCATGTTAAACTTGTAGCCATGCCTTGTAACCCTAGAAATAATTATCTGTTAATCTAAATAACCGTAAGATATTATTATTATCACTCAAAGTCTTTACACTAATAAGGTCGTGGCAGCGAGCCATCAGAATTTATAAAACCCGACTCTAAGGTAGGGTGGTATGGGACACCGTATCTTAGAGCGGAGAGTGCCGGCGTGCATAAGGAAGGGTAAGGGGGCTGTGGTGCATCGCAAGATAATTATGATTTTTCACCCGTCTCTTACCCTAGGATTGAAGGAAGGGGGGTTGTGGTGCATCGCCAGATGATTATTCACCCAACTCTTAACCTAGGTTGGGTCGCGGGCCTGGTAAGGTTGCGGGCCATGTGAAAATATAAGGACTGAAACCCTTACGCTGAGCAAATGTCATAGCAACCGCTCAACCACAGGTGTTGACTTGTCAACCCTGGTTTAGTACCTGCTCAACTTAAGTGAAACCCCGCATTGGGAGTCAGTGCAAGACAACGATAGGTCCTCACAACTCGGGACCGGCGTTCCGCGAGGGCCAACGAACGCCCGAGGATGTGCGGGATTATTATCTATCGGGTGGAGTGTATACCAAGGGTTGAGCAGCGAAAAGACCCGGTTCCTTAACTCAGTCATGAGGGTTAAGGGTGCGTGTGGGTAAAGCTGAGCAAACTCTGCAGAGTCAAATAAATGGTATTCGAATACGCCGTGCTCCCGGTTATTGGAGCTGTGTCACTTGGGTGATTCCAGCTGCAAAGCTTAAGTAGTTTTGTACATATTTGAACTTGACTAGTTGGTTAAAGAATTCTTTGTGAAAACCCCTGAGATCTTAAGAAGTAGTTTTGAGTCCATTTTATAAAATGCTTGCAAATAAAACTGCATCCACTCAAAGTTAATAAACCAAATATATTCCCCCTCCTTTGATGTTCCGTGCATGTAATAAGTTAGGATCCCTTTGGGATTTGCTGAGCCGGTTGATTGGCTCACGGCTTGCTTTTGCCCTTCTTTAGAGGATCAAGATGAAGGTGAAGGTCTCCCCGTCGAGGACGTCCCTGAGGGTCTCTCCTTCGACGAGGACCCGTGGCTTTAGGTCTTGGCCGCGCTCAAGCGGATCTTGGAGTTTTTGTAATGTAAGTATATTTTGGGCTTGCACGCCCCGCTGTCGAAAATGGATGTTAATCCTTATGTAAAATATATGCTGGACTTTTGTTGTAAGCATGCAAAGGTATACTCTTGCGCGACGCTTCATAACTGTTCATGCGTGAATAGTTGCGAGGTGCCGTGTCCGTACGCGCCCCTGGAAACGGGGGCGTTACAAGAAGTGGTATCAGAGCAGGCTCTTTGACCGTAGGTTGAGACCTAAGGCAGCCTAGGAAGCGATTTTATCGCAAAACTTAATTTAAGCCATAAAAAGGGTTTACGAAAAACATAAGTATTATTGCTGTCTTCTCCTCTCTTGTTGCTACCTTATCTATCTTAGTTTCCTTCTGCTTAAGTTTTACTGTTGCAAAATATTTTCTGCTCCTCTTGTCTAGCTTCAAAATTTCGCTCCTCAGCAGCTGGAGGAGTAGCCGTCGTTCGCTAAGACTAGACTGACCCTGAGTTGCAGTAGTGCTTTTGTAATGTAAAGCAGGTGTAATCATGAACCCTAAGTGGTTTGTGTACCACTTGCATATTGTAAATCTATATTTATTATCCTTGTATGTTGTTTGCTTAATTATCAGTAATCCCCCTGTGTTCAAAGTTTTCTCCTGTCCCTTTCGCTCTCGTTCTTACCTTTTTCGCCCTATACTTACCTTGAAAATTCGATGTCTTACTTATCCCCTCTTGATTGCCAAAGCCGCTGCAAAGCTGACTTCAAGCTCCCAATCAACAGATGGATCCGGCAGAGCAGAGTGGTCAGACCAGCAGGCAGGGTGCACCTGCCACAGATCAAGCGACACTCGCCAGTGTGATAGCAATGTTGGAACAGAACCGATACCAGGGAGAACAGAACATCTTACAAATGTTAGACCAGCATGCCAGACTTCTTGAACAGATAGCAGCCAGATCTCCGGAAGTTCAAGGTGGAAGCAATGTTCCTCGGGATGGCGCACCAATTTCCACCCGATGGGCAGACTTTATGAAAACGCGTCCACCAGTCTTTTTCACCTCAGCTGACCCCATAGTAGCTGAGGATTGGCTCGTGGACGTGGAAAGGAAACTTGACACTGTTCGATGTGATGATAAAGAAAAGGTGTTGTATGCATCCCATCAGTTGCAGGGCGCTGCAGCAACATGGTGGATCAACTATCAACACACACTGCAGAACAGAGAGATTAGTTGGGAAGAGTTTTCCAATGCCTTTCGCAAGGCTCATATACCGGGTGGCATCATGGAGGCTAAGCGCCGGGAATTCCTAGCGCTTAAACAAGGTGGACGCACAGTCATAGAATACTTACATCAATTTAACCACCTATCCAGATTTGCTCCGGAGGATGTTGACAGCGAGGATAAGAAAATGAGCAAGTTTCGAGCAGGACTGCAACAGTCATTGAAGTTCCATATCTCATCCATGAAGTTCAAAGACCTGCACGATATGGTGAACAGCCTGATTACTTCAGAAGAGACTAGAGGCGAAATGGAAGATTACAGGAAGCGCAAGGCAGTGCACAAATCTCAGTCTTCTTCGCATAGTGCCCAGCGAAGCAAAACCTCGGGATCATTCTCATTCCGATCCCAACCCTCACGTCAGTTTGTGAAGCTACCGAAGAACCAGTCTGGACAATCTCAACAGTACAGTTCTCCCTTACCACCCGCCATCAAGTGCCCCACCTGCGGTGGCAAGCATCCTGCTAGCAGTTGTCCACGAAGGACAGATGCATGCTTTCATTGTGGAGAGACTGGACACTATAAGCATCAGTGTCCCAGGAGGAGTTTGAAATCAGATGCAGCTAAACTCCAATTCCAGAACCAGCAGCAACAGGAAACAAAGTCACAGTCAGGCTCTAGCACCCCCAAAGGAGGCTCTCTGCAGATCAAAGCAGATGGACCTCAATCACCCGCAGGCATAGCCAATTTCCCATCTGCAGGCAGAAGCAAAGGCCGTACCAGATCCACATTCTATACAAGAGTAAATCTTGTGTCCGCAGAAGATGCAGCTGAGACTAGTGACATCATCGCCGGTATGTTCCCAAATCAACACCATACCTGCATTGATTCTATTTGACCCTGGTGCAATGCATTCGTTTATTTCGAAGAGTTTTGCTTCAAGAAATCAGTTGCCTTCTGTTTCATTGCCAAAACTTGGTGTGGTTGAAACCCCTGGGGTTAGAATGAAGTCCCACAGTGGTTGTGCGGGACTTAATATAAATCCAAGGGGTAGATTTTAGAACAGATTTACTGCAGTTAGACATGTCAGGGCTAGATGCCATTTTGGGCATGAACTGGCTATCTAAAAACAAAGGCAAGGTAGACTGTGAGATCAAGACAGTATCCTTGGTAAACCCGGAGGGTCAGAGAGTGATAGTGAAAACAGATCGAGAAGTACTGAAAGGTGCCAGAAAGCATATGATCAACATGCTAACAGTTACATCTGATCAAGTACCAGTAGTACAAGAATACCCTGATGTGTTTCCAGAGGAATTGCCAGGCAGACCCCCTGATAGACAAGTAGAACTTGCCGTAGAGTTGGTTCCAGGTACCAAGCCAATTGCCAAGCACCGGTACGGAATGTCAGCCAGTGAGTTGAAAGAGCTAAAGAAGCAATTAGATGAATTACAAGAAAAAGAATTCATACGACCGAGTGTTTCACCTTGGTCGGCCCCAGTTTTATTTGTGAAGAAGAGCACAAAGAGCATTTGCGCATGGCATTAACTAGATTGAGAGAACATCAGCTGTATGCCAAGTTCGATAAATGCAACTTTTGGCTAAAAGAAGTTGCTTTCTTGGGTCATATTATATCGGAAGATGGAGTCAAGGTTGATCCAGAAAAGATCGCAGCAGTTATGGAATGGAAACAACCCAAGGCAGTGACAGACATGAGAAGCTTTCTTGGATTGACGGGTTATTATCGTCGATTCATAGAAGGGTTCTCGAAAATTTCTCGTCCACTCACTCAGCTACTGAAGAAGGACAAGCCCTTCACATGGACAGATGCTTGTGAAGAGAGTTTTCAGCTGTTGAAGACCAAATTGACAACAACACCAGTTTTGATTTTGCCCAATCCAGAGAAGGAATTTCAAGTTTACTGCGATGCCTCGAAGCAAGGTTTGGGATGTGTGCTTATGCAAGACGGAAAAGTTGTTGCCTATGCGTCCAGACAGTTGAAGCCGCATGAAGAAAACTACCCCACACACAACTTAGAACTAGCAGCCGTGGTGCATGCTCTCAAAAATTTGGCGGCACTACCTGCTAGGGAATCGTTGTGAGATATACTCAGATCACAAGAGTTTGAAGTATCTGTTCACTCAGCCAGAATTGAACATGAGACAACGCAGATGGCTAGAGTTGATTAAGGATTATGACATTGAGCTCCAATACCACCCAGGCAAAGCAAATGCAGTTGCTGATGCCCTTAGCCGCGAGGCTCGTCCAAGCAAAGGCAGTCGGTCAGAGTACCCGCCAGAGTTGCAAAGAGGTATCCTATGGCTGAATTTGGTGATCACAGAACAAGGTGAAGAAGCAGCATTAGAGATTCAACCATTACTGACAGATCGGATTAAGGCAGCGTAAGATGAAGATGAAGAGATTCAAAAACTGAAAAAGGATATTGAAGGAGAAGAATCAACAGAGTATGCAGTAGATGAGCATGGAATCTTCACTTTCCATGGTCGCTATTGTATACCCGACAAGAAAGGGTTGAGAGAGAGTTGATCCTGTCCGAAGCACACTCTCCTCAATTCTCAATTCACCTAGGAAGTACCAAAATATACCAAGATTTGAAGAAGAAATATTGGTGGAACCCAATGAAGAAAGAAGTGGTATGTAGCTAAATGTGGTGTCTACCAGCAGATCAAGATAGACCACCAAAAACCGTCGGGATTGTTACAGCCTTTGCCAATACCCGAATGAAAGTGGGATAGTATCGGCATGGATTTCATTACTGGACTTCCCAAGACTCGAGAAGGATATGATGCTATTTGGGTCATTGTTGATAGATTGACTAAATTAGCTCATTTCCTCCCGATCAAGCAAACCTACGGGAAGGACAAGCTTGCTAAGTTATACTTGACCAGAATAGTGACACTACATGGAGTCCCAAAGAAAATTTTCTCAGATAGAGGAGCACAGTTTACGACCAAGTTCTGGGAGAAATTACATGAAGCCATGGGCACTGGTTTAAACTTTAGCTCAGCGTATCACCCTCAAACAGATGGACAGACAGAGAGAACAAACCAGATCTTGGAAGACGTGCTAAGGGCTTGTGCTATTGTGTATGGAGCAGCGTGGAATACTTACTTATCATTTGCCCAGTTCCCATATAATAATAGCTACCAAGCCAGCATCCAAATGGCCCCGTTTGAAGCACTTTATGGCAGAAAATACAGGACCCCTCTAAATTGGTCAAAAACAGGAGAACGACAACTGATTGGCCCTCAAATTGCTCAAGGTGCAGAATCATATGGTAGAATTATCAGAGAAAGATTTAGAATTGCCCAAGACCGACAAAAGAGCTATGCAGATAACTGCAGAAAGGATTTGAGCTTTGAAGTTGGAGACTTCGTATACATTAAAGTCGCCCCAGTCAAGATAGTCAAGAGATTTCAAGTTAAAGGCAAATTAGCACCAAGATATGTGGGACCATTTCAAATAGCCGGAAAAATTGGAGAAGTAGCTTATCAAGTGCAGCTGCCGCCCAGCTTGTCAAGAATACACAATGTGTTCCATGTATCTCAGCTTCGAAAGTGTCTACGACAGCCAACAGATGAAGTACCCTTGTCAGATATGGAATTGCAGGACGACTACACATATGCTGAAGAACCACTACAAATATTTGAAACCTCAGAAAGGCAACTCAGGAACAAGAACGTCAAGTTTTGCAGAGTGCAATGGAAGAATCATATACCTGAAGAGTCAACTTGGGAACGAGAGTCAGACTTGCAGCGAGATTTTACCAACTTACTCCCTGGACCAAGTTAATCTCGGGGTCGAGATTCTTTTAAGGGGGGTAGGTTGAAAAACCCCTGAAAAATTCAAAAAGAATTTTCTTAATTTTTGTGGAATTTTCGAGTGAATTTCGAAACTTTCCCTTTCGGGAAAGTTTTCCCTCAGCCGCTTTCCTCTTTGGGGCAGTGCGCCTCCCCTCCTCTCCGGCGCCTTTCCCTTTTCCGCCTTCCCCCTCTCCCTGGCGCCCGCGTCCGACCCCTCCTCCCTCGCTCCGCAGGCGTCCCCGCCCCTCTCCGCCTCCTCCCTCGCACGCGTGTGCGCGCTGCGCCCGTTGGCGCCCCGCCTCCTTCCGCCTTCTCTGCTCCTTCTCCCCGCTGGAGCCTCCCTCTGCTCCCCGGCTACTCCCTTGCGTGCGCCCGAGCCCGAGCTGCGCCTGCGCCACCCAGCACCGCCTCTCCGCGCCGCCCCGACAGCCTCTGCCCGAAGTGCGTGGACGCCCTCGCGCCACGTCACCCCACCTCTGCTCCGGCCCGCCTGTCAGCCGCCGTTCGTCCCCTCCGCCGCGCGGGAGCGCGCCCTCACCCATGCCGCAACTTCACCTGCTCCCATCCCTTGTCGCATCGCCATCACTTCCCCTGCAGAGCTGACGTCATCCCCAGAGCGTGGAGGAGACGCCTCACCCACTCCTGTTGACTCCCGCGCCGTGCCAGTGCCTTCTCCTCCACGGCTCCTCTCCTTTCCGCTCGGAGTATAAAACTCCCTCTCCCTCTTCCGCCCGCTCTCTTGGCTCCCCGACTCCTCCCCACTCCCATTCGCCTCCCACCGCTCCCGAGCCTCCCCCTGAGCCGCTGATTGGAGCCCCATCGCCCGAGACTCCGCCATTGCCGTCCCCTGCGCCGGCAAGCCCCGCAAAGCGGATCTCCCTCCTCCTCCCCCCATTTCTCGATTACTTCCGCCCAGAGCTCCTCCGCTATCCCCTAAACACCGTGCTACTTTTGTTTGGCCAGGAGAATCACCGAGGTATTCCCGCGTCGAAGCTCACCGCCGGCGGAAACCACCTCCCCGTGGCCAGACCTCTCCGAAGCTCCCCAGCTCCCTCCGCCGCCGCCATTGTGAGCCCCCTCCTCCGTAGATGGTGTAGCCGCCCCCGATCGACTCCTCTCGGCCCCGGTGACCCTCCTCGCCGCCGGGAGGCCGTTTTCCCCCTTCTGCCTCCCGTCCCCTCCGTTGTTTCCCTCGCGCCCAAAACCCCAAAAATGGGTTCCCCTCTCGGAGATCTACCCGCCCGTGCCCTCGGTTGCCGCCGCCGACCCTCCGTGCGCTCAGATTTCCGTCGCCGCCGTGGCCCTGTCTCGACGGCACTGTGGTGGACGGAGGAAGAAGACGACCGACGTGGCCTCTCCTCCACCGCCCGATCCCCCTCCGTCGCCTTAAGTCGTCGACCGCCCGATGGCATCAAGTTTCAGCCGTCCGATCTTCATTAGGCCATCTCCCCTCGTCCGTCGGATTCCCCGTAACGATTCGCCGCCTCCTTTGCTTCGCTTCCGTCCGATCTCCTCGCGCCGCATCCGAGCCGCCCGTTTCAGCCCCATCCCCTCCGTCCGCTGTCGCCGCGTGTCGGCCATCCACCGAGGCGAGGCGTGCGCGAGTGGGCCGCACTGGCCTTCGGCCGCGCGGGCCGCACAGTGCCGGGCCGCACTGTTTCTGCGGGCCGGCCTGGCACTGTTCATCCAGATTTTCCCGGATTTATTAATTTCCAAAATCCAGAAAACTCCAAATAAATCCTAGAAAATCACAGAAAATCCCAAAAATTCCCAAATTTCACCACTTTGCTCCAAATAATATCCTTGACCCATTTGTGACCTCCATTCCTCCAGAATCATCCCAGTTAAATTCCTAAAATTCTATTTGAAGGGTTTATGCATTTTACTCCTTTTTAAATAGTTTATTTTCCCTCGCTTGATTAGGCTCAAGCTGGATTTAATTATTTTTGTGTGTTTACGCTAGTGTCAGAGAATCCAGAAGTTCAGGTGCAGCCCCAGGAGCCAGGAGGTTCTTCGTTCGAGCTAGCTAAGATCCTCCGGATTGACGGCAAGTCCCAAATCCTTTGATCATGTTGCAACCCATGTTGTTTAATTACGTTATTATGCTATTTACATTATGCTAATTGTGAAATGTTAATTTCAAAGTAAAATAAAATGTTAGAATGACATGTTATGTAGTTAAACCTACCACCGATAAATGCCATGTTAAACTTGTAGCCATGCCTTGTAACCCTAGAAATAATTATCTGTTAATCTAAATAACCGTAAGATATTATTATTATCACTCAAAGTCTTTACACTAATAAGGTCGTGGCAGCGAGCCATCAGAATTTATAAAACCCGACTCTAAGGTAGGGTGGTATGGGACACCGTATCTTAGAGCGGAGAGTGCCGGCGTGCATAAGGAAGGGTAAGGGGGCTGTGGTGCATCGCAAGATAATTATGATTTTTCACCCGTCTCTTACCCTAGGATTGAAGGAAGGGGGGTTGTGGTGCATCGCCAGATGATTATTCACCCAACTCTTAACCTAGGTTGGGTCGCGGGCCTGGTAAGGTTGCGGGCCATGTGAAAATATAAGGACTGAAACCCTTACGCTGAGCAAATGTCATAGCAACCGCTCAACCACAGGTGTTGACTTGTCAACCCTGGTTTAGTACCTGCTCAACTTAAGTGAAACCCCGCATTGGGAGTCAGTGCAAGACAACGATAGGTCCTCACAACTCGGGACCGGCGTTCCGCGAGGGCCAACGAACGCCCGAGGATGTGCGGGATTATTATCTATCGGGTGGAGTGTATACCAAGGGTTGAGCAGCGAAAAGACCCGGTTCCTTAACTCAGTCATGAGGGTTAAGGGTGCGTGTGGGTAAAGCTGAGCAAACTCTGCAGAGTCAAATAAATGGTATTCGAATACGCCGTGCTCCCGGTTATTGGAGCTGTGTCACTTGGGTGATTCCAGCTGCAAAGCTTAAGTAGTTTTGTACATATTTGAACTTGACTAGTTGGTTAAAGAATTTTTTGTGAAAACCCCTGAGATCTTAAGAAGTAGTTTTGAGTCCATTTTATAAAATGCTTGCAAATAAAACTGCATCCACTCAAAGTTAATAAACCAAATATATTCCCCCTCCTTTGATGTTCCGTGCATGTAATAAGTTAGGATCCCTTTGGGATTTGCTGAGCCGGTTGATTGGCTCACGGCTTGCTTTTGCCCTTCTTTAGAGGATCAAGATGAAGGTGAAGGTCTCCCCGTCGAGGACGTCCCTGAGGGTCTCTCCTTCGACGAGGACCCGTGGCTTTAGGTCTTGGCCGCGCTCAAGCGGATCTTGGAGTTTTTGTAATGTAAGTATATTTTGGGCTTGCACGCCCCGCTGTCGAAAATGGATGTTAATCCTTATGTAAAATATATGCTGGACTTTTGTTGTAAGCATGCAAAGGTATACTCTTGCGCGACGCTTCATAACTGTTCATGCGTGAATAGTTGCGAGGTGCCGTGTCCGTACGCGCCCCTGGAAACGGGGGCGTTACACGACCTTTGTTACTAAAGGGGTCACAGTCATGTGTTTGTGTGGTGTGTGCGTGCATAGCGGTGCTTACGTGTGCTTCTTCTAATCGAAAGAAAATACTATTATTTATAGGTGAGCCGGTGATCATTCTATATATTGTTGTGCTGTTGCTATATATTTGTTATGTCTGCTTACACAAATGACGACATTTTTGCTCATGTGAAGACATAGTGTCGTTGAAGAGATGACTTCCCGAATATACAATTCTCCTTTGAGCTTCGAGGTACTCATGATTCATGACATTGCCAGCAACTGGCATGGACAGATTAGAAATCCGAGGTGAGATTAGCTGGTGAAGCGCGCTGTATCGTGTCATGCTCTGCCCTCACGGTGTCGACATCCTAACATTTCAAACAGCATTTTCTACTCTATACCGTGTTTGACCCTGAAATTAAATGTCTCAGGAAGGCATGTTGAACGAGCATTAGTCTGACATTGGCACTATTAAAAAAAACGATTGACTAAAACCATTATATTGAATACAATCACAAACGATTTAGGTTTTAAAACCGTCTATATTGCTATCAGTACTAAAAACTACCTGTGAAGAGATAATATCACAGACGGTTCTTGGTAGAACCGTATGTGACAAGAACCATCTGTATCACAGACAATTTTTATTTAAATCATTTGTGATATTTTACATACGGTTTTTTATTACAAATCGTCTACAATAAAAACCGTCTGTGATATGTTTCTCGCCTCGTAATCCCTTAAAATTTCATAATCTCCCGCCTGAGTCCGAGTAGGATTCCGTTCCAAGATACATTTAGTAAAATGGGTATACTTTTTTGCATACGGTATCCGTTTTTGACGTTTTTGTACTCGTTGGAAAGCTAACGATGAGCCCAATCCAAAAAAAATGACCCGCTTGCGCTAGTCACCCTCTAAGACTCCCCAAATCGGCCATGTTTATCTCCAAATTTGTGTTGCAAGTTTTCGGTTTTTACCAAAATTTTCAATCTTCCCTATGGAATTTGGATTTGCCTCAACTGCAAAGTTGTAGACCTCATTGAAACCTTTCAAATGAGCATATATAAGCCATATAAAATTTTGCTATTTTATCTTTGGAGACTACCTGTTTACATTGCACCATATATATATACACACACACATATATACACACACATATATATATATACACATATATATACATATATATATATATATAGAGGAAAAATATCTTTTACTCCTGGGTGTAATTACACCCACCTCTAATATACCGCCTAAACAAACTTGAAATACTGCTTTATCATTTTAGGTATACTCGTATACCTATACTAGTCATAAGATACTTTAATATGAACTACACGAAAAAATTACAAGGAAATCCATAATTTTTATCGTATTTTGTAAATACCTTCATATACACATATAAATAGAAGTATATCAAAAAATGTACATACCACCTCTGAAAAATTGTCCATACCAATATATGTATGTATGTATGTATAATCCAATTCATAGACGATTGGTATATAAACAGTCTGTGAAGGATTATCACAGACGGGTCGAACCAAAAACCGTCTGTAATACTCGTCTATCATAAATAGTTAGTAGCTCGAATCGTCTATGATACTCACCGTCTATGATGTGTGAGTATCACATACGATTTTTGGTTCGAGCCGTTTATGACAGTGTTTCTTCACAAACGGTTCTAGTTACAAACTGTCTGTGTTGTGATTATCACAGACGGCTCACAAATCATCTGTGATACCTCTGATTATCACTGACTCCATAAATTTAGACGATTCAGAAAATTATTTGTGATGGTAGTTTCAAACTATTTATGATAATTCTTTTTGTAGTAGTACAGGGTGTTAACCGGATGGAGCTAAGTGCATGCATGTGGCAGGTAGAGAGGGCATAAGTACTTGAGAGATGCTCTAATTAATTGAAGTGATCGTACGTGCTAGAAGGATTATTATTCCAGTTAATTGCCATTTTCTACAGGAGAAAAGAATGAGATGTGAGTACGGTGACTAGCGACTCAGGGTGAAGTGGCGGAAGAGACAGAAGGTGCATGGTGATTGGGACAATTGAGGGGATCGTGGAGACAAAACTGAGAGATCGATCAGAGAACTGCATTGATAAGGATAATGTGATATGTATCAAACAGAAACGGTGGATTGATAACTGCAACTCTATGCACCATGCATGCAGCTCCATGCTGTGAATGGCCAATCCGCCAATGTATATATGTTTGGAGTTAACCACACCACCAATTTTTTTGCTAAATTTTGCTCCCGTTGACTACAATTGGTGAATTAATATTGATCTGTTGCCAGTTCTTACGAAAGTTTCTACAAGATTATGTTTTCGCCGTCATCTCAGTTTATATTTTTTTTTTGTCCATGTCCTTGATCAAATTCAGAGTTACTGTGCCCTTTTGGCAGCGCTAGCTGTATATATGCGTGCGTACGCCGTCTACTGTTGATCACCATTCTTTTGCCTCCGACTAAAAAAGATGGCTGGCAATCTCAAGCTCGCTACCTTCTGCCTCCTTGCCGTCTCCTCCCTCCCTTTGCTCGCCCTCGCCGACTGCGACTGCGGGGCCACCGAGGAAGGCCACGACAAGGCGAAGGCCCTGACGCTCAAGATCATCGCCATCTTCTGCATCCTCGTGGCCAGCACCGCTGGCTGCTTCATCCCCTCGCTCGGCCGGAAGTTCCCGGCGCTCCGCCCGGACACGGACTTCTTCTTTGCCGTCAAGGCCTTCGCCGCCGGCGTCATCCTCGCCACGGCCTTCGTGCACATCCTCCCGGACGCCTTCAACAAGCTCGGCTCGCCGTGCCTCATCGACGGGCCATGGCAGAAGTTCCCCTTCGCCGGCCTCGTCGCCATGCTGGCCGCCATAGCCACCCTCGTCGTCGACACCATCGCCACGGGCTACTTCCAGCGCGCGCACGCCAAGAGCGCCGCGGCCGTGGGAGACGTAGAGGCCTCTGATCATGCACACGGCGGGCATGGCCACGGCCACGCGCACGGTGTGTCGTCCGTGATCGCGTCATCTTCGACATGCAACGCCGACTGCGCAGACGACGGGGCGCAGCTCATCCGCCACCGCGTCATCTCTCAGGTTTTGATCGGTGCATGCATGCATACATGCTTATGCATCAAGCTCAGTGGCAGATCCAAGAATTTGAGATAATGGGATCAAATAAGTCACACAATATAACATATTTGATAAGAGGGCCAAATAGTACCGATACTATCAATTTTGTTGGAATATAAAGAACTAAAATTTAAGCTTATACTTGGTCATCGTTCCTGCACTCATGCACGTACATTGCTCATACGTTCTTGCCTTGTTTGCATGCATGTTTGAATCGTAGGTGCTGGAGCTTGGGATCATAGTGCACTCGGTGATCATCGGAATGTCTTTAGGGTCATCTGAGAGTCCCAGCACGATCAGACCGCTCGTGGCCGCGCTAATTTTTCATCAGTTCTTTGAAGGAATAGGGCTCGGAGGATGCATCGTTCAGGTATGTGTTCTTGGACAAGAGTACGGTTCATGTATATTCTGTTGCAACGAGTGTTTAGTGAGAGTCCAGAAAGATAACAGATCACTGATCAGATCCAGTACGTAGTACACGCTTTATCAGCTTATGTAGCTTCAGAATTTTCTCTCTCCGACTCTTCGGAGCCCCTTGGACATTTTACTAAGCTTGTCCAGAGATACTTCACTGCCACGAAGAATCTGGCGTACACTATCTACGTACCTAATATAAGGACAGTGGTTAAAGCATCAGGAGGATTTGAAACTTCAGATGAACGCCACAAAGGCCCGAACCTCTAAACCCTGTTGAATTAGGTTCCCAGTACAACCATAAAAATCTTGTTAAAATTAATATTGACTTAGAGTCCTAGTCGCAGTTGAATTCGTCTACGTGTGTAATTCGAGTTGAAGTGGTGTCCAAATCGAAATCCTAATACGTGTGTTAGTAGAAGTTATTAGCATATATATTAAGAGGCTTGTAACCAGTTTGTGTGTGCAATATATGTGAGAAATAAAGTAAAGAAATCAATGGCTAAATTTTGTTACAAGTGGTATCAGAGCCAACCTTTGATTTCTTCTGCTGCTGCCCCCGAGAGGTTCTCCACTCCCGGGGGCGGCCACCGCTGCTCGCGCCGCCACCGGCCTCGGGCGGCCACCGTTGCTCTCAACCGTCGCCGCCCAAGGGCCTCTCCCCTGCTGGCCCCTTCGGCAAGAAGACGTCCATGGCCGACCCGTCGCCCCTGGACGTAAGGCAGTCGGAGCAAAACCCCGCTACCGAGAAGCCCCCTGCGGCGCAGCTGACACTGGAGCACGAGAAGGCGGTGGAGATGGGGGATGAGGGGTCCGAGGAGGGGAGGCGCCAGCCTGGGGCACGGATCGGATCTGACCCCCGCCGTCACCGGATCGGCGCCAAGCTCAACACCAGCAGGCCCGACCGAGCTTCCGCCGCCGCCACTGCAGAGAAGAAGGAGGAGACGCAGTCGCCGTCGCCACTGAGAAGCCGACCGTGGCCGCAGAAGTTGCCATCGCGTAGATCCACCCAGATCCGGCCGCCTTCGCCGTCATTGAGCTCGGATCCGCCGAGTCCACCACCGCCACGAGCCGCCCTCGGAGAAGCATGCCACCACCGTCCGCGCCGAGGGGGAGCGACCGAGGCGCAGAGGCGACAGAAGGCGCAGCGTGGAACGGAGAAGCGCAAGCGGAGAAGAAAAGGAGACCGAGGCCGAGCACGGGGAGGCGCAGACGACGACGACTGCGGAGGTGCGAGGCGAAGAGGAGGAGGCCGTCGCCGCGCCGCGTGCGGGGGAAGCCAAGCTGGCTCCATCGCGCAGGCAAAGAGGAGTAGCAGGAGGCCGATGAGGAGCGGGAGGAGGCGGCACCCGTGGAGACGCCGCCGCAGGAGTTGCACGCGCGGAGTGGAGTTACTCCATGCGTTCAAGGACTCGGCCGCAACGTGGGTTTGGGCTTTGCGGGGAGCGGACTGGAGAAGGACACGGCAGGGTCGATGGGCCCGAAGAGGAAGAGGAGTCCAAGACGGATACCGAAGAAGGATTACGAGCCGAATTCGTCTCCGGGTAAAAGAAGACCGAGCGTGAGTCAGAGCTGATAGCAGCCCAAATAAAAGAACAACGCAACATCAGAGACAGGCACCCAAAACGTAGAGCAGCAAAAGCAAGAGAGCAAAAGTTCAAGAAAAAAAGAGAAAAAAAAGAAAAACAGCAGTTTTCTCCATTTCTCTCTGTTCAAGAGACTTCAAAGTAGCCCGAGTTCTTGATCCGTGCTCAAGATCATGTCGCGTACTCCGGGAAGCGGTGTCACGGGTGATCAGGCATCATCCGGTATGATGGCGAAGGAGAGTTCCGCTGTCTCGCTGCATTATCTGATACTCACGATGAGCAATTACGCAGCATGGGCAATCAAGATGAAGGTGTACATGAAGGCTCAAGGAGTATGGGATGCGATCGAGAACGGCAACGTCGATATGTGTAAAGATCAGATGACATTGGCGGCCATCTACCAGGGCATTCCAAAGGAGATGCTCTTCCTACTGGCCAAAAAAGAAATGGCCAAAGCCACGTGGGAGGCATTGAAGGTGATGCATCTTGGTGCAGATCGTGTGAAGGAAACAAAGGTACAAACTCTCAAGACCGAGTTCGAGGTGCTACGTATGAAGGAAACGGAGTCGATCAATGACTTCGCCATCCGGTTGACGGTCATCATCAACAAGATTCAGGCCCTTGGCGAGAAGATGGAAGAGTTGTACGTGGTGAATAAATTCCTTCGTGCTATTCCCTCGTAGTTTCTCCTGATTGCTTCAGTCATAGAGCAATTTGGAGACCTAAAGACAATGACCATGGAGGAGGTCATCGATCGTCTTAAGATGTATGAGGAACGCATCCACAACAATAGTAACAAAGATGAAGGACAGCTCTTGTTGACTCGCGCTAAGTGTGAGATCCGATCATCGAAGCGTGAAGGCAAGAACACTTCTAGGGGTGATAGCCAAGGCCGTAAAAATCGGAGGTTTGATAAGGCAAAAGTAAGGTGTTATAACTGTAATAATTATAGACACTTTGCTTCAGAATGCCAAAAGTCGAAGATGAAGAAAGCGTTTGTTGCTGAAGCACTTAGCAATGATGAAATGCTCTGATAATGAATTGAATCAGGGACGTCGAGAAGATGTGTCGGCGTCCAAACTCAAGTAAGGTGTTAAGCATTAAGTTTAGTAAGTCGTAGTTGAGTCCGACTATCTCAATGTTTAGAGTCAAGTCAAGATTACGGGGGAGATTGTTAAAATTAATCTTGACTTAGAGTCTTAGTCGCAGTTGAGTTCGTCTACATGTGTAATTCGAGTTGAAGTGGTGTCCAATTTGAAGTCCTAATACGTGTATTAGTAGGAGTTATTAACATATATATTGAGTGGCTTGTAACCAGTTTATGTGTGCAATATATGCGAGAAATAAAGTAAAGAAATCAAGGGCTAAATTTTGTTACAAATCTGTATTGAGCTTTTAAATCTCGAGATTGTTGGATTAACTAAACATAACAATTAGTTGTATAGCATAGGAATTGTGAACTATATAGCAGATACTAATTGAAAAAAGTTACATATAAATAACTTGATTTGTATCCTTGTGCCGGATATATCAAATCTAGACTATGATAACTTGATTTGTATCCTTGTGCCTGATATACCAAATGTAGACTCTGAAATGTAATTCAGTCCTAAAGATATTAAGCTTTTTTTTTAAAAAAAATGTCTAGAGCACAAGCATGAAAGTGTTTCACAGGGCTGGCACAAGAGGGCCTGCCGAGAGTTATGGTAATATGGCTAGTTACAGGATTGAGCACATTTCACAAAACTATAACTTTACTCGATAACCTATCAGCTTGGTACAACTTTAAGTGAGGATTTCGAGTAGTTGCACCTTTAACAGACCAATCTTTCAAAAAAAGTAAATTACGCTAAAACTTTTCTATATAAACTATCACTAAATTATAACTTTTGTGCCGCTGATGTGTGAGCTACATTATCGCTTGCAGTGGTGTCCCAGTTAATGCTTGCGTGGTATCCCGTAACGGCCTCAGCAATGCTTGACTGTATGACACGTGGGCCCGGCTTGTCAGCACAAGCCGTTCGTGACTGAGTTGCAGTTTTTTTTTGAAACATTAGTCTCTTGAAGGTGCAGCTACCAAAAATCCTAACTTAAAGTTGTAGTAAATGATAGTTTTGCCAGTATGGGTTACAATTTTGCGAAATTTACTACACAAAATTAGATGAAACGGTAGCTGGGGAAGGTGCCTTCCACATGCTGTTGAGGCCCATTCTCCTTTGCTCTATGTCCGCCTTGGTTCTGCATGCAATCTGATGTGTCGTCACAAATTTGTTTTGGAAGATCCTCAAATTTCGTTCTTTCTAGTCGTTCCACATAATATAAATTGCAATGCTCGCAAGGTCTCTCCAATCGAAAACCCAATTAAGTCATGTCATGGTCACATTGTACCAGTGGCGGAGCAGGATTTAGTTACGTCCTGGACTCAGTGGTGGAATGATCTAGGCTATTTGAGTTGGACTATAAAAATATTATTCAGACTGGACTGAATTTACCTGAGCTATACACTAGATATTTTTTTACACCAGGGTGTGACTACGCCCCTGCATTGTACCACCATTTCGTGTTGGATTTCCTTCGACTTTAACAAAGGCAATAAGAGGGGAAGTAGCAATTTATAAACCAGAAAATGTACACTGGCCGGGTGATTGATGAAATTCTTGGCTCGTACAGGCCAAGTTCCGTCTCAGGTCAGTGGTGACAATGGCGCTCTTCTTCTCACTCACCACACCAGTTGGTATCATGATCGGCATTGGGATCTCCTCTGCTTACAACGAAAATAGCCCCAAGGCGCTGATCGTCGAAGGGATCCTCAACTCCGCGGCTGCCGGAATTCTGAACTACATGGCCCTCGTTGACCTTCTAGCTGAAGATTTCATGAACCCTAGGGTGCAGAAGAATGCAAGGTTGCAGCTCATCATAAACTTCTCCTTGCTGGTTGGGACGGCTCTGATGTCCATGCTTGCTATATGGGCATGAAACAAACTCAAATAAGTAATTTCTTTTCAACTTTTCTATCTTGTTCTTGTGGGGCATTACATGAGGATTCTCATTTGTTTATTGCTTTGATTGTTTAATAGGTATATATATCAAACTTCATGTGATTAAGGTGACGATGTCTTGCTAAAATGTTGTTCATTTGTTCAGTATTACAACAACAAAAACACTAGCGTCAAAGCCATTTCGCTGCCTAGCTCTCGGCATCGTTAAAGTTGGAGAGCTTTTCTTTGCCCCAACCAGTGAAAGCGAAACTTTTCTCCTTTTTGTAAGTTTAGGTCAAGCGTGGTGCAATTTGAACAGAAACTCTGCTAAATCGCCAAGTTGACTGGTAAGCTATGACCATTGATATCTGTGCATCTGCCCTTCCTTTTGCTACACGTTAGTACGTTACTGAACCGTCCGGAACTAGCCAACTAGGGGACTACTCTAGGAGAAGACCTTTGTATTACTTCAGGGTGTCGACACTCTTAACAACATGACATTTTCTCTCAGTGCCACGACCCCAAGGCTTCATCATGGAGTTGTCATCATGGAGTTGTTATAGTAGTTTGGTTGTTGTACTATTGCATCTCCTAGTTAATTAATTAGATCGAAGACCTTGTATCCTTCTAGGTACGGCTAGCATTAACTAGTGCACGTTGTTTGCAAACCAAAAGGACCTTGTAGTACTAGCCCTGGATTGTCAAGTAGAACCGTACCAACTCAGATTATCTTAGCCGTCCGAACTACGATTAGCATAAAATGGATCATCATCTCCAATAAAAGAGACGCTATCTGACGAGTGTAGCTCACTCCTAACACTTATCCCCTCCTTTGAAGTTTCTACCAACTAGTGCATCATGGACTAACATGTTACGGCGTGTGGTCAGCGTGAGACGACGCAGCCTTGGTAAGCTGTCGAAGGCAAGCCGTAGAAGCACACTGGACAAACAAATAGAAACGCATTAGCACTAACTAGACTGTCAGTTCAACACCGGCGACCATATGGAAACCACGTAGCAGTAATGGCATTAGCACTGTTTAATTGCTCAGCCTCGCAGGCTAGCAAACGTCCAAACGATCAATGCTTTCGCGTGCATCGAAACATGTTGACATGGTGAGCTCATCCGGGAACCGCCATTTCCGATTTGTAACCCCCACCCAAGGAACTGAAATGGTGAGCCCGCGGCAGTGGCACAAAACCTAGCAAAGCTCACGGGAACGCATGTGCCAGCCTCTGTCGTACAGCACCGCACCATTTCGACGAGCTGCAGGTAGCGGATGGCCTCTGCCAAGCTCGCCGTCGTCTGCCTCCTGGCCGTGTGCTTCCTGCCTGTTCTTGCCGACGCTGACTGCGACTGCGCGGCCGACGCCGCTGGCCGCGACAAGGCGCAGGCGCTGCGCCTCAAGATCATCGCCATCTTCTGCATCCTCGCGGGGAGCGCGATCGGAGCGGCCATCCCCTCCCTGGGCCGCAGGTTCCCGGCGCTCCGGGCGGACACCGACCTCTTCCTCGCCGTCAAGGCCTTCGCCGGAGGCGTCATACTCGCCACGGGGATGGTGCACGTCCTGCCCGCGGCGTTCGAGGCGCTGGGCTCCCCGTGCCTCGTGGGCGGCCCGTGGAGGCGTTTCCCGTTCGCCGGGCTGGTCGCCATGCTCGCCGCGATCGCCACGCTCATCGTGGACACCGTCGCCACGGGGTACTTCCACAGGACGAACGCCAAGAAGGCCGTGGCCGTCGTCGACGAGCCGACGACACCCGATCACTGCGCCGGAGACTTGGAGGCCCCTGACGGGCACCACGGGCACGCCCACGGGGTGTCCATGCTGGCCGCCCCACCCACCGGCGACGAGCTCGTGCGCCACCGCGTCATCTCTCAGGTACGTACGATCGTCACCTTTGCGCCATTCAAGAAACGGAGCGTTGCGAATTTACAAGTCCGGTGAAGTATTTGGTCGACTTGTTTGTGAAGGTTTTGGAGCTGGGGGTGGTGGTGCACTCGCTCATCATCGGGATGTCGCTGGGCGCCGCCGATTTCCCCAGCACGGTGCGGCCGCTCGTCCCGGCGTTGACGTTTCATCAGCTCTTCGAGGGCATCGGGCTCGGCGGGTGCATTGTTCAGGTGAGCACACCGTTGTTCTGCCTGGGGCCGACGACGGTTTCGCGAACTACAAATTTTCTCTTCTGAAATTCACCAACTACAAAATGTTTGTCTTCATAGTCTACCAATCCTAAAGATATGAAGAAAACGTCGCACGTCTCCCTTGGTATACTTGCGACTGATTTTTGGGTCTTCCATAGCTCACATCATCAGATTTTGCCTTATGACGTGCTGGATGTACAGAAAATACTGTGTGCTATCCCCTGTTCTTTTTTCTTCTGATCTGTTCGTTTCACGCACCAAATCCAACAACTAGAACTGGGCCAGCAGTACTTGATAGGGCATATTTGAGCCTCCTGGGCCCAATTCTGAATCAAGATCCACGACTGAATCTCCTAGGCCTGGGCCAATTGCTCAGTTGGCCCGTTTCAAAAAGGTCGTTTGCTACTGATACGGATGTACTAACCAAGCTCTTCGTTCTTATTACCACAGGCTAAGTTTCGCCTCAAGTCCGTGGTGACAATGGCGCTCTTCTTCTCCCTCACGACCCCGGTCGGCATCGCCGTCGGCATCGCGATATCCTCCGTCTACGACGAGACCAGCCCGACGGCGCTGGTCGTCCAGGGGCTCCTCGAGTCCGCCGCGGCGGGGATACTGGTCTACATGGCGCTCGTCGACATCCTCGCCGAGGAATTCATGAACGCCAGGGTGCAGAGCAGAGGGCGCCTGCAGCTCGCCCTGCACGCCTCGCTGCTGCTCGGGGCTGGCCTCATGTCCATGCTCGCCATTTGGGCTTGACCATACCGTACCGTGAGTTCATGGGGGGCGTAAATGGCATTGAAAGGATCAGAGATTACCATCCTTTGTACGAGGCGTCAGATTCTTGTTGGGGTCTGACTTGCTGAGGAATTACCAGCCGTTTTGTTAGACTTGCAAGGATGACAAAAAAAAACAAAGAGGAACCTGGTTAAAGCAATAGAGCTAGGATGCATGGAAACGTAGAACGAAACAATTGGATTTTTGGTACTCTAAACAATGGGCTTCGCATATTTGGTACTCTAAATATTGGCTTCGTAAAATTAGTACTTATATCCTTGATATCTTGATTAGTATGCCATTATACCTCATTTTTTCTTTCTTAATCTTTTTTCTAATCTTTTAGCTCATGAAAGGACCATGCTGCTCCTGCCCTTAATCACGTAACTTATCCTGAAGAATCGAATCGAATCGTCGCCGCATCCGTGGATTTTTTTTCTGCTATATAGATGGATTTTTTCTGCTAACGGCGAGCCGCATCCGTGGACGTGCAGCGGCGGCGACCGTGGATGGACGGCGACAGGCAGCTGCAAGAAGCCCGCCGAACAGGTTAAGAGCGATTCGATTCTCCAGGATAAGTTACGTGATTAAGGGTAGGGGCAGCATGGTCCTTTCATGAGCTAAAAGACTAGAAAAAGATTAAGAAAGAAAAATGAGGTATAATGGCATACTAATCAAAGTGTCAAGGATATAAATACTAATTTTACGAAGCCAATATTTGAAGTACCAAATATGCAAAGTCCAATGTTTAGAGTACCAAAAATCCAATTGTCTCACGTAGAACAGAGGAACACAATTTCACAGCGTTCGTTGTTGCTTTCCTAATCGGCACTCGTTAGGAAGTGGGACGCTCGGCAAAATACGAAGCGCACAAAGAATGCAGTCTAGTCCGTCGGATCCAATCTATTTGTCTTTAGGGACTTATAGGCTCTTTTTTAAAGTACCGTGGCTTTTGACCGAAATAGCATTGTAGTAACTATTATCTTTTTCTAAAGTATTTAGTTAAAAAATAAAAAACACCGTTATATCTTCACTAATAATGCAAAAAAGGGGGAAAAAGGACATGTTAATAAGTCAACGCGTTTTAAACTGCTTTTGTCTTTTGAAAAGTAGAAGTCATCGCTATTTGGAATGACACCATGGTATAGGCAAGGAACAAGTCAATTTTTAGCTCTTGAATTCTGGTCAGAGTCTAATTTCACCAAAAACTCTTGGTTTTTTTCACACCCAACTTCAAAATCCTGACAAATAACCCTTTGATCCAATTCCTCCTCGCTTGGGGTGAAAAACAATTGGTGTTCTGAGTTCAGGGCGAAAATTAGACTCCAATCAAAGTTCAATAAATTAATTAAAGAATTAATTTGCTAACATATAGTATCAATTTTCATCCATGTACCTTTTGAATCGATGATGTACTCTAAAATTTTTGCATTGTTCGTTTCAATGCTTCACCCTGGAGCAACCCTATATTATTTTCAAGATGACAGCGATTGATGGCTATACAGTAAGGATGCAATGTTGGTGTCAACTAGGGAGTGGTGGTGGTGGGTTTTATGATTGTGACAAAGGTGTCAATGGAATGGTAAAGGAAGTTTTGATTTCGAAAGGTACAAATTTAGAGGTGATCGAGACTAATCTTAGCACTACGACTAATCGATAATATAAGCAATTCTAGTTGGCTTTACATTTATATTATTTAAATATAAATAATTAAGCATGGGCGAAGCCTTGAAATGAAGAATGCAAAATATTCGGAGTAGATCAACAATACAAAAGATCCATTGGTAAAAACTGGTACCTGTTACCAAATTAATTTTTAATTAGTTTATTGAAAAAAGTCCATTTTTAGCCATTGAACTCTGCTCGGAGTCTAATTTTCACCCTAAACTCGAACAACAGTTGTTTTTCACCCCCATCCAAGGTGGAATTGGGTCAAAGAGTTATTTGTCTAGATCTAAAAGTTGATGATGAAAAACAACCGATTTTTGAGTTTAATGAAAAATGGACTCCCACTAAAGTTTAAGGCCCAAAAACTGACTCGTTCCTATAGGTAAAGTACAGGTAGTATCTGTCGTAATTCTCACTTTCTATGAATGTGATGGCCAGGGGCAAATTTTGATTATTGCCATCAACGCCGATGTCCGTAAGGATCTGGCCCTTGTATTTGTCGGTCAAAAGGGTCCCGTCAACTGAGATTATAGGCAGCATATGTCTGAATACCTCGATGCACGCACCGAAGGTTAAGAATGCCCTCTGCAACATACCAAAAGCTGACAGCCTTGTAGATGGCTTGTGCTTCACGGCAGTGTATGTGCCCAGGTTCCTATCCTGCGGCACCTGTAGCATACAAGGAAAGTTGTTGTACACCGCCTTGAAAGACTCAAACCATTTTTCTGAAGCAGTCTGCTTCGCATGCCACGCCTTCGCGTAACTAATCTTGTACTTTAATTTTTCTACATCTAGAATTTTCCACGGTTGCTAAACCCTATAACTACAATTTTCTATGGATGATAAATTTCTATAACTATATTGACTAAATTTTTAATAGCTATAATATATACTAAATTTTTTACAACTATAATTTTCTACGGATGCTAATTTTTCATCACTATAACAACTAAATTTTGTACAATTGTTTACTTCATAGCAAAGTTCTACAACAATAATTTTCTCTGAATTGTAATTTTACACTAAATAAACTATTTACTTCATACAAAAAAATTAACTAAAACATAAAAAATATTTACCTCACAAAAGTAGCAGAACCTCTTCCTCTCCTCTCCTCTCCTCTCTTCTCTTCTCGTCTTTCTTTCTCTTCTCTCCTCGCGTGTGCATACACTAAAATCGGTCGCTCGGCTGGGGTTCGGCCGAGCGGTTGAATATATATCACATCTAGTCGTCAAATGGTTGGGCGACTAGACTCCGTAGTCGCTCAATGATTAGGTGACAACATCTAGTTGCACTACCGTTCGACGACTACAATTATGTCGCCCAACGGTCCACCGGCTGTTTTCGTGTCACGTGGCCATTGGGCGACAAGTTTCAGTCGCCCAATGGTTGGGCAACTAGATCTCATTCCTGTAAAATTCTTTGAATAAAAAATAGATTGTTTAAAAAAAATTGGATCATGAGATCTCTGCTATCCTCCTAATATTCTCTTTGTAGATGCCGGCCCATGGAACCTAGTGGAACCATATGTTCCTATGTTAAGCAAATATTACGTATTATTATTTTATACAAAGCAAATTATAAAATTCTTACAAACATATTGACTAAATTTTTAATAACTACAAATTTCTACTGACGATTAATTTCTACATAACATTGACTGAATTTTCTACAACTACAATTTTGTACACATCAATTTGCTAACGATGCTAATTTTCTACAACTATGTTCACTAAATTTTACACAATTACAAGTTACTACGGCTGTTAATTTTTTAAAACTACATTGACTAAATTTTCTATATCAAAGTTGAACTATTTTTGTCTACATCTACAATTTTCTACTCATACTAACACTAAATAAATTACCTACTTTATATACAAAATTTAAAATACAACAAAAAATTACCTCACAAGAGTCGCTTCTTCCTCTCCTCCCTCTCTTCCTTCCTCTCCTCTCCTCCCCTCCCCCTCTCCTCTTCTCCTCCCTCTCCTCTCCTCTCCTCTCTTTTCTTTCCTCTCCTTTTTCATCTCCTCCTTTGTCTCCTTTTCTCTCCACTCCTCTCCTTCTGTCACTTCTGTTCACCACACAGTCGAGCGACCTCGGCCGCTCGACCGTGTGGTCCTTTTATCTGCGCTTCCAGTCGCTCAATCCTTCGGCGACTAGAAACGCAGTCACCTAACTACTGGACGACTGCAAGCAGTCACCCCAACCGTTCGGCGACTACAACAATTCACCCAACGGCCAGTGGATTGCTTGCTTGTCGCGTGGCCGTTGGGCGATAGGCTCCAGTCGCTCCAGTGGACTAAAAAAATTCACTAGCTTCCTGTCCTGCCAATGGTTGGATAATCCAATTTAGTTGGTCTGTTAAGACCATATTCAAATGTGATATGACTTTTGGTTGGAGATTGAGGGAGCAAGGAATATTTGTATTGAGAAATCATTTTGTTCAAAGCAGCTCCTACAGTGATTCCTACTAATAATTTATAGAAACTAACTTAAGAAGTCATTCCGTTCAAAGCCAGCTTCTAAAAAACATAAACTATTTGAAACAGTGCCTTAATACCAAAGCTTGATCCCAATAACTACATGATAGGTGAATTATTTGTTCGAGGGAGCTGAAGCCTGAATGTGTTACAGTGGATGAGCCTTTATGGGTGAGCCACTGCCGAGCTGGGTTCCCTCCTGGGGGAAATTTAACTTTTTGCTACTCTTAACATTGCCACCTATTCAAATGCCATCCTCTACATTGCAATTAATATTTTGCCACTCTCCAGCCTACGTGGCGCGTAGTCACCGCCATGTCACGCCCGCGCCGCCGCCCGGCCTCCCCGTGCCTCCCCGCGCCGCCGCCCGGCCTCCCCGCGCCGCCGCCCGGCCTCCCCGCGCCCGCGCCTGCGCCTCCGTCCCCTGCGCAGGCGCGGGCGCGGGGAGGCCGGGCGGCGGCGCGGGGAGGCGCGGGGAGGCCGGGCGGCTGCGCGAGGAGGCACGGGGAGGCCGGGCGGCGGCGTGGGGAGGCGCGGGGATGCCGGGCGGCGGCGCGGGGAGGCGCGGGCGTGACATGGCGGTGACTAGGCGCCACGTAGGCTGGAGAGTGGCAAAATATTAATTGTAATGTAGAGGATGACATTTGAGTAGGTGGCAATGTTAAGAGTGGCAAAAAGTTAAATTTCCCCAATCCTGGGCGGCACAGGAGAACTCCTTGATTGAAAAGGAGAAAAGAAGGAATTTTGTGGCCCTGATATTTTTAGAGAGTAAAAGGTTGACACACATTTAATACACATCATACTTGTACTATTTACATATACACATTTAAAATTTATCGGTGGCACCTAATACCTCATAAAGTGTATGGCGTTTTCCACTGAATATGAGTGTACGTATTTTTAAAATCGATAGACATTGGAATTAAATCTTGAATTTTGAGCTGTGTCGGACTGGATGCAGACCCTACGCGCCAATCCATGGTTTAGCCAAAGTGTCCCCACTCTAGTCTAGAGGATCCTTGCCCTGTTGCTTGAGCTGACTGTATCGACGCATGCGACGCAGTACACTAGTACGTACCGCTTAACTGCCCTAGACAGCTGCAGCGTGCCGGTCATGGCGTCACTCATTGATACCCTTGTTACACTGCCGGTGCAAGCTCACACGTCCTTGCCTGTTGCTCCGTTTGTACCGAGAACCAATGGCTCTCCGAGAGCCACGCTCGCGCGGTTGCCAGGTTTGAGCCGCCGGTCGTCGATCCCCGTGACGCATACCCCCATCTTCTACGCAACAGCACAGACCTCACCCTGGCAGATCCTCGATTCTTCACTCGACGCTGCCCAAAACAAAATTCACTCTTTACACACGCGACGGCATTGCACGGCGACGTGCTTAGAGTCCCAGCCTAAAATAAACAGCGTAGCAGCCCCCACAAGTCAAACAACCGGCTGGCTCTTCGTTTTTTTAGTTTTTTTGTTGATTCTTTTTCTCGTATTTGTTTGCGTTGTCCGTAATGAGCTAACATATTTTTTCTATTTTTAAATTTTTTAAATTTAATTATACTAAATAAATCACCTTCAGTTACAGTATAATTTTAAACAGCTGTAATATAATTTCAGCTATAAATCACTATTTTTCAGTCTAACCAAGCAGATCCTTAACAGGCAGCTACGGGACAACACACCGCCAAGAGCTAAACAAAAAAGAAAAAAACGGGCCACTTGCGCCGGCGCGGGCGCACGCATCCTCAGGCAGCTTGACCACAAGATTAGTCCGATAAAACCGCCGCGAAGATACGACCCACCCCACCTGCATCGCCGCGCCCGTCCAGGGCATTCCACGATTCTTGTTCGAGTCTTTTTCGTATACATCTTTCTATCTTTCTTCTCGACTGATGCTGTATTTTGCTTTACAAGAACTTGCTCTCCCATGTTGTTCTACTTGTAAAGCTCTGTTCTTTTTTTAATTGCTCGGCAGGGCTCCAACCTTAGCTTAAAAAAAGGGAAAGCGCACTGGGCGCTCGCCGTACGTGCGCGCACGCTGCGGGCGGGGGCCAATGGCCACGGCACGGCTCGATCTGCGCCCAGATCTGCAGCCGCTGGCGTCGCGGTTGCGGCAGGTCCGGCCGGGCAAGTGGGTTCGGGAGATTCTCTCGGATTCGGGGCCATGCAACTCCAGACCTGTCACGTTTCACGACAAAAACGCAGCAGGTGATGTACGTGTCAGGGCCGGATCAGTGAGTATCTCGTATGCACCGTATAGGTTTCAAATGGTGCCGAAACTGAGCCCGTCGATGATACGAGGGTCGTATTTGGCATGGGTGTGCTTTAAGATCCGCAAACCTGTGGTCTATGGTGTATGATCAATGTGTCCCCTGGATCCATCATATCTAGAGGCATTAGCCATGCTAGGCAGGCGGTATTGGCCCTGTTCTTTTCAGCTTCTAAAAACTGTTTTTAGCTTTTCTACAATAACTAGTTTTTAAACAGAGTTTTTTTAAGATAGGGTCTACTAGTTAATTGCAGTACATATTTTTACTGACTTCATTTATATCGATAAAAGCCACACGTGAGTTCCTGTTACTCTGTAATCTCTCATACAAATAGCCCAAAAGCCAAAAACCGCAGCCAAAAACTACAAGCCGCAGCATAAAAAACATCCCATTGTTATATCGAACGGACCGTAATCCTTCATACGGATCCATCTAGAGGCGTTAGCCATGCTAGGTACTGTTATATCGAGCGGACGGTAATCCTTCCTACGTTGGGTTCCTAAGTTGTCCATGTGCAAATCGACAGTTGATTTTTTTAGAGAAGGTGCCCTTGTCAAACTCTCCGGAAAGACGATGGAATTGGATGTGCAGACCGAGCCGAAAGGGCGAGGAATGAGCAGTTGGGAGATCGGAATAGGATCGGATTGGCACGCAAAGCTTCTCGCCTCTGTGCAAAGCACGGCCCCAACTTGCATGGCAACTTGCATGCGATGCCGCAAGCTAATTTGACCTACGAAAGGAAAAGAACAAAGCAGCAGAGAAGCAAATCAAATCGAGCGAGCTGCTCTCCTTGACCGTGCGAAGGAACAAACAAAGGAGGCGGGAAAAATGCTAGTTGAACAAGTTGGCCAGGTGCTTCGTATATTTCTTCGTCATACGTCCCAATCTTTCGGTTTGTTAACGCCAAGTGCATTTTAAAACTTTAAAAAAAGCTGAACTAGGCAGGCCATCCTGCCAGTTGCAGATTAATTAGATCCTTTTTTCTCCCTGAAAAATAGAGGGTTAACGAAAAGACTACTAGTGGAGGGTATGCTGCTACTCGCTACTAGAACCATTAACTTGCGCAGTAAAATCGCTAGAGACAGTACTAGGCAAGGACAAGAATCAATCAAGTAGAAGTGTTAATGTAGTTTCTCCAACCATACCATCAATGGCTCTAATGGCCAACAAGGGGAGGCGCAAACGAATCGTACGTACGTACGTGCGTGTGGATTCCCCTACCGGCCGTGGCCAGGGTGTAAACTTTAATTGCGCCATGTACGCGGCTCGGCTCCATATATGCCTTCCATGGCTGGCACCAGAGCGAGCTCCACCTACGCTGTACATGTAGAGCTTTGGGGCGCGCTCGCCTTGTGTCAGGTCAGGCCGTCGCAGGTAAAGCCTCGAGTAAAAAGAATCCTAAGCGCACGCACGGTTTCCCTGTTCCTATTGCGTCGCGCCTAGTTCTGATTGAAATTCCATAGCACGGGGCCTTAAATCATACCTAAAGAGGCTCTCTCTAGGACCATAACACCTATCAAAGTACCAATCTTGAAACAAGCACAGTCTTCCCCACCACTTCAAGCACCCGACGAACGGTGAAGATGACGGGGACAGGATTCCGACGGATACCATTGCCCTCGCCTACGCCATGGTCGGATCCGACCGTCCCAGCCACGACGTTGATAGATTCAACTGCTCTGCGTGCTTCTTCCTTGACGAAGGCTGTTGGCCCAGGAACAGAACCTGACGCGCACATAGTGACATAGGGTGATTGAAGACACAAACGAACACCTCTGCTCCAACTCAAGACACACGAGTTTGCGCTGCGTCCATCCGCCAACGCTTTTTCATTTTCTTATCTATTTATAGACTTTGACTACAAGTATATAGGCTAAAATTATCTGACTCTTTCGGCCACGATCTCCATGACTCGCACACTCCCCACTACCCGTACGACTTGCTCCACTAACTATCACACTCGGTTTAGTTGACATGACCAGTCACATGCAGACTAACTGCTATCTAGTCCGGTCTATGATCGCACACAATCATTCAGGTTCTCTTCGGGTTCTGCTTCGAGTACTTCGATCATATCTTGTCGACCACGAAACCTAGACCATGCCTCACGACCACGGCTGCTCGATGCCTTCGATTAATTCACCGACCACGGCTTGTCGACCAGCATCTCCGACTACACAGGTCTTCCGAGCACCGACCTGTTCACTGTAGCTTACGAGTACCGACTATCGATAACTGTAGCCAGGACCAACTGTAGCTACGACTACGACCATTTGCTATAGTACTCCTTCCGAGTACTGACTGCTATAGTACTTCTACAAGTACCGATTACATCGACTCACGACTATGGCCATTGCGTAGTTCTACTTATGACTACGACCACGGAGTACTCGAACATACCAAGCACTCGATACGATAATGTAGTACTCAACAGACGAGTACTCGACTATAACCACGCAGTACTCAACACACGAGTACTCGATTACGACTACAATACTCGAACACACTGAGTACACACAACAACAAGATTAGTTCCAACAATCAACCCTTATCCTTGATATGTCGACTCACGACGTTGATGACCCACATCGTCTTTGCCGCATGCAACATCCTCTTCTTCTTACGGCACGCAGCAACATCTTCTTGCCGCACGCAGCAGCCTCCTTTTTCTTGCCACACTTAGCGGCTTCACCTTGCTACATACAGTAGCAACTTCATCTTGTGGACGATACCTTCCCAACGCTGATATCCACCTTGTAGCGGCCTCACACCACTACTCATGGCCTCCAACGCGAGTGAGACAACATTGTCTGGGGCTTCTCTCCGCCAATCGATATATCCTCTATTGGTGCCTCGCACAACTCATCGTGCCATTGTTGGTCTCATGTCAACTCAATTCTAGGCGGCTCCGCACCGCCTCACCTTGCCACCACCGGCCTCCACATGCCTCCAGTGGAGAATGCCGTTGTCAGTCGCGGCCTCCACCTCACATGGAGTCTACCACTGCACCACCTTGGGCCTCCACTCATAGAGTTTGCTGTTGGTGCACTCGTCATCGAAGCCGTCGTTCGCAGCGGCACCACTTGATGACCCACCACCATGCGACATCACATCGTTGTCGCCGGTGTGCACATCACATGTAATTCTGGCACACCGCGCTGATCACGCCATAGCCGCGCGGACCTTCGCTGCCATGCTCCTAAACGCCCGGTGCTGTAGCCGACTCGTGGCCAGCACCTACGCACCTCCACCCAATGCGCGCCGCTGCGCACGCCATCACGCTCATTAGCAAGTCATCACCAGACAGCTTCTCCTCGCACCTTGCTCTGATACCAATTGTTGGCCTAGGGACAAAACCTGACGCACACACAGGGTGGTCGAAAACTCACACAAACACCTCTGCTCCAACTCAAGACACACGAGTTTGTGCTACGCCAATCTACCATCGCTTTTCCATTTTCTCATCTATTTATAGACTCTGATTACAAGTATATAGGCTAAAACTACCCGACTCTTCCGGCCACGATCTCCATGACTCGCACACTCCCCACTACCCGTACGACTTGCTCCACTAACCATTACACTTGGTTTAGTGGACACAACCAGTCATATGCAGACTAACTGCTATCTAGTCCGGTCTACGACTACACACAATCCTTCGGGTCCTCTTCGGGTTCTACTTCGAGTACTTCGACCATGTCCTATCGACCATGATGCCTTGACCATTCCTCATGGCCACGGCTGCTTGATGCCTATGACCACGGTGCTTTCGACTATTTCACCGACCATGGCTTATCGACCAGCATCTCCAACCACACAGGTCTTCGGAGCACCGACTTGTTCATTGTAGCTTACGAGTACTGACCATCGACAACTGTAGCCATGACCAACTGTAGCTACGACTACAACCATTTGCTATAGTACTCCTCCCGAGTACCGACTGTTGCAGTACTTCTACTAGTATCGACTGCATCGACTCATGACTACGGCCACTGTGTAGTTCTACTTACGACTACGACCACGAAGTACTTGTTCACCCTCTTGCCCAGTTTGCTGTCTGTTCTAGATTCAAGAGGCAAGAATATAGAACAGTTGTGACATTGCCATGGCTTGGTAGGTAAGAACGTTGTGGGAAAGACAGGGCTTGTTTCAAGATTGGTGCTTTGACAAGCGTTATGATCCTAGAGATGATATCTAGAGGTAGGATTTATGGCCTCTCCCATAAAATTTCTCCCCGCTAGTTCCTGCCAACTTGGCTGCTCTTTCTGTCTTTGCCTAGCTAGTCGATCGATGAAGCATCCATTTTACTTGCATTGTTAACTCGTGCTCATGCACACCATGACAGTGTTTACATATTAACATCTTGCATTGTTTGGCCGTGCCTCTCTTGAATTAGTCGTTCCGTAGTACCAGCAACATTATATTAAGATCGAATGGAGCATTTCTTAGAGATGGGTAAGGTTGGGGCATCGAGATCTACGAGTGCTAGTACCGTAGACCAGCACTGCACATTTGCACAGATGCTTTTTTAAAGCTTGTTTGCTGTGCACACGCAAGGCACCTGATATCTCAACAAATCGACTAGAATTCGAAGTCTTCGGGAAAGGAATATACAAAAATCAGATGATTAAGATAATACCGCGAGACAGGGAAGCATACGGTTGAGCTGTTCTATGTTTCAGAAATAAAAGAACAGTTGAGCCTCAAAACCTTCAAGTCTGATTAATATTGGAGACTATACTAGCAGATCATATATACAACAACAAAGATTAGATACTTTGATTAGCAGCCAGTTCATGATTAGCTATCATGCTCCCTTGCACATCAAGCTTAAAACAGAGACTAGAATGTTTGGTCACTACCCCCTCAATTACTCCACAACTCCATGTGCATTCGTTTTGTACAACTGTTCCTAATTAATCCCACTAAATTAACCACCTACTCTGCCTTCAGATTTTAGCAAATTTGGCCGCCGAAAATTTGACATTGCAAGAACACACAAGCACTAACATTCATCAAGTAATTGAACTAAGCCAAGAGGTAACGTATGAACAAGAGTTAATATCCGGTAGCACCCGCACAATTGTCTGTACTTTGTGTTGTCAAAAAAGAGAAGGGAGAACACAAGGAGAAGCTAGAACCACACGCTGATCGACCTCCGAAAAAGAAGCAAACACAAGGAGAACTCAAGAAACGAGAAGCAACGACCTCCCCCGAAAAAAGCCGGCACGAGAGCCAGTGCCCGCCGGTCAGGCCGGCAGGAGGAAAGCTAGGCGGCGCGCGGCGCCGCGAGGGCGATCTGCTCGGCGGTGCGCGCCAGCGACTGGAGGTTGCACCGCACGATGGTGTCCACGAACATGCGCGTTTCGTCGGCGGTGTTCCCGGGGGGCACGTCCACCACGTACGACTCCACCACGACGGTTCCGGCGGCCGACGCCGTCTCGTGCACGGTGGTCACCGACCGGTAGTTGGAGAGGCGGTGCTCGCCGCCGACGACGCGGAAGCTGAGCACGCGGCGCTCGTCATCGAGGATCTCCAGCCGCTCGCGGCTGCTGGTGGCGGGGAGCCCGGACACGACCCGCACCTCGCGCACCGACCCCACCGCGCCGCCGTCGCCGTCCACGAGGCGGCAGCTCCGGATGAAATGCTTGTACGCCTGCGGCCGGTCGAAGCGCCGCACCACCGACCACACCGCGTCCACCGGCGCCGCGATCGCCTGCACCACCGCCGAGCAGCAGTGCCCCGCCCCCGCCGAGTGCTCATGGTGCTGCGCCACCTCCCCCGGCACCGCAGCGCACGACGCCGCGTGCGCCGCCGCCTTCCCGCCGCCGCCCGCGATCCGGCTGTGCAGCGGCGGCGACGGCCGTGGAGCTGTGTACGGCATTATACGCTCCTACTATACCACACTCCCCTCCTCAAGCTAGGTCTTCTTGGTTTTTTTTTCGCACAAGAGATAGCTAGAGCTTGCAGAGGCTGCGGTTAGAAGAAAAAAAAGGCAGACTAGATAGGCTTGGAGAGAGGTGGCCACTTTATATGACTGGGACAAAGAAGAAAATGTTCTTTTTAACTTTTGGTTTTTGCTTTTGATTTTATTGAAAATTAAAAAACCAAATATTGAAATAGAATGGTTTTTTAAAGCAGATTTTTCTAAACGGTGTTGAAATGGAGCGATTTCTTAAAGTAGATTTCCTAAATGGCTTTCCGAGTCTAAAACTATGTGTCATCCACGTCGACATCTTCACCATCTGCTGTCGTATTGAAAAGCGTAGATAAAAACAGTCAGTCATAGCCAAAAAAAACACTCTAAGATTATGTTTATCACAACTGGACAAGTTACACTTGCCATATGTTACTGTGGTTGAGCAAATTGCAGGGAGTGGTTTATGGTCACTTGGGAGAGTTGGGATAGCTTTCTCAGGAGAAAGGAGAAAAAAGGGTGGTGGTTTGGACTCTCAGGGTCTTGTTTCCAATGGGTGGCATGGAGGAAAGGGAGGGTGGTTGGTTGGGGTGGGGGCAGGGGGGGCATTACGAGGGTCAAGGTAGAATTGAGGGAAAGTGATGTGCCCATTGGGGAATAAAGTAGGGACTGGGTTGTTGTTAAGCTTGCTAGCTCTTGTTCATATGGCAACTTTGTGTGGGGGTAGATGCAACAAGCGAGTTGTTAATGTGGTGCCAAAAGGGTTTGTGTGAAGATCCATGCCAAAAGGAATGGGGGTAAGGGCATGTTCTTTTGGGCTTTTGAAATCGGCTTTTGGCTTTTGCTATAGTACCTAACTTTCAAACGGAGTATTTTTTCAAGATGGGGTCTACAAGTTAAACGATCTATACGTTAAAAGCTCAACATCTGTACCAGCCAAAATCGTAAGTGAGTATCTGTCTCTCCATAATCTGTACCATAAACAGCCAAAATTCAAAAATTTCAACCCAAAAGTCATAAGCCGCAGCCGAAAAGAATAAGCCCTAAAGGTGGAGGTGTATGTCTAATGACAAACTAGTCCGGTAGATCAATTCGGCCACTTGTTATTCGTTAGGAGGAAATGGATGTAATGGTTGTCTTCGTTTTGTGTTGGTGCCCTTGGTGGCTTGGTGGTGTTTTTCATGATGCGCCACTGAGAGTGATCTCTGCTATCGTATTCGTCGAATGTCCATATTAGCAGTGCTGCTTTGCTGAGCAAACACCTTCCTTCACTTGGCATTTGTTTTGAGGAATTGGCAATGTCCTTGTTCAAACGATATGCTCAATCAGATATAAGCTCTGCTTGGTTGGACTGAAAAGCTGTGGTTTATAGCTGAAAATGCACTGTAGCTGGCTGAAATTCCACTGTAGCTGAAGGTGGCTTATTTGACATAATTAAATTTAAAAAAATTAAAAATAGAAAAAATATGTTAGCTCATCTCGGACAACGCAAACGAATATAGGAAAAAAAGAACCGGTAAAAAAGCTCAAAAAAGCGAAAAAAATCAGAAAAAGACGAAATTTATGAATAGTGAAAAATAAGTCAGAAGCCAAAAGCTGAAGCTGGAACGAGCCGGGCATACTCAAATGTATTCCTCCGCAAATCAACAATAGTTCAGTGTTTCTTTGTACAATTTTCCCAAGTAGAAAGAAAAGTATTTGATTTAGTCGTATCTTTAAAAAGACCAGGCTTGCCAGGTCTCCACGAATGCATAGCTGCTAGCATGTTTGAAACACAGATTTTTTTTTACGGGAAACAATTTTATATCCAAATGTAGCCCAAGAGGGGAGGGAATCTGGTATCCTAAGCTGGGCAACCACCTTTTTTTTTGTCAGGAAGCTTAGGCAACAACTAACCACCCTTTTGTGTTGCCGCAGCTTCGTGGGAAGCTGAACGCGAAGGATAGCCACGGCCACCCCCGAAAAAGCCAAAAACACTCCATCCGAATAGGGCCAGGCATGTATATCTGAATATCTGATGAACAAAGCCATATAATGCGATTTGTCCGTTCCACAAAAGTCCCCGCGCACTCGGTGCCCGGGGTTCCACTAGTGATGGAGTCAGAATTTAATTACACTCCAGACTCTGTGGTGGAATGATTTAGGCTATTTAAACTGGATCATGAAAATATTACCTAGACTGGATTGAATTTATTCGGACTGTACACTAGATATTTTTTCACACCCCGAACTGAAATCTACCCTGTCCGGGGTGTGGCTCCGCCCTTGGGTTCCATCTTCTGCCCGGGGCTGGGGCTTCCCTTCAGCGCTTCGCACGCATGAGGATCCCACTCTGCATAGTTGCATCCATGCATTCTGAATTCTGCATTATTTGAGAAGTGGCTGAACTTACATATGTCCATGAACTTTAATCTCTTCTCTGGCATATAACGAAGAGATTCTTGTGTGATGACAGTCAGAGTCTACCTGAACGAGATTACTTTCCATTACAATCCAAGGGAAACTAAAACGACAAGGAACCATATATCTATAAAAGGGAAATTGGAAAACCACAAGGCAGAAAAATAGGATAAAGAAGTAAAGCTGCATACCGGAAGCAAAATATTGAGATGAGCTATAAGGACGTGGCAAAACCAACTAATGAATCAGCTGACGCTTTTCTCCCCTTTTCTTTTCTGTTAAAAGAAGTACAGGAGTCAGATCAAAACATTTCACGCAGATTCAATGCATGCACGGCGTTTTGTTTTGGCTGTTTTGACTCATGCATGCGTGATGCATTTTGGCTAATTGTTATGTGAGTTTCGGCCGTGAGTTGGGGGCGAGGTGATACATTGCCGTGAGACGTCGGTCTTTTGGGTTCAACTCATGACTGCCGTGCGCCATTGAGTTGCAACTGCATGCTTCTGTGAAGGGGCGAGATACTGCGTTGTTGTGGGGGTGTCAGCCAGCCCCGCCCCCTAGATTTACATACTGACCTTGAAACAACCCTAATAGTATATTACTATGTACAGAAAGAAATATATTGATTTACTCCTACCTTTTGTAATTATTAAGGGGTAAGATGGAATCTTATCCTACCTCATTCATGTATATAAACCCCACGATGGGTACGAAATGACTAGACCACTCATTATGGACTATCCACAAACTCTCCATCTCTCTAAGGGAAAAGGGGTACCCTATACCCACTGTTGTGATCATACCACAACAGTTGGCGCCGTTCATGTGGACCACGCAAGAAGCTGCGCGAGGAGGAGCCATCACCACGAGAGAGACCTGCTGGATTTTAACCGGCTGGAAGGAAAGCGCTACAAAGGTAAAAAGGTAGAGAAACTTCAAACTGGTCATGCAGTATGCATGCATAATATTTGGCACTTGTTAGCTTTAGCATTCATGTTAGACCGCTATTCGATCTAATTTGTACTCAAATCGCACGGTGGCCTCATGCCATTGTGTACTATACGGAGTATAAACAAATTGCACTGTGGTCTCGCGCCATGGCGTACTCTGTGGAGTATAAAGCGCCGGGAACCTCGTGTGTCCCAGGCCACTCTACAGAGTATAAATAAATCGCACGGTGGCCTTGCGTCTCGGCATATTATGCAGAGTATAAAGCGCCGAGAACCTTGTGTGTCCTGGGCTACTCTACGGAGTATAAATAAATCGCATGGTGGCCTCGTGCCCCGGCGTACTCTGCGAAGTATAAAGCACTGTATCCTAGACCACTCTACAGAGTATAAATAGATCACACGATAGCCTCGCGCCCTGGTGTACTCTGTGGAGTATAAAGCATCGGGAACCTTATGTATCTTGGGCCACTCTACGGAGTATAAATAGATCGCATGGTGGCCTCACGTCCTGATGTACTCTGCGGAGTATAAATCACTGGGAACCTCGTGTGTCCCAGGCCATTCTATGGAGTATAAATAAATCGTACGGTGGCCTCGCACTCCGGCGTACTCTGCGGAGTATAAAGCATCGGGAACCTTGTTTGTCCCATGCCGCTTTACGGAGTATAAATAAATCGTACGATGGCCTCGCGTCCCGACGTACTCTGGGGAGTATTGAGCACTCCGTACGTCCAGCCAGGGAGTCCCCCACTCCAGTGGCATCCTCGGTATATACCACGTAGTCCACATGTCGCACCAGGGAGTCGCCCGTGCTAGTAATATCCTCAGTACACATCATATACTCATGCATGGCCCACCAGGGAGTCCGCGGTTTTTATCGATGGCCCCATTTTGTAGCGCACCCGCCTTCCATAGGCGCTGCTTTTGAAGGCAGGGGAACAAAGGCATGTCCTCAGCACAACAAAGGCACGACCTCGATGGGATGGCCACAACTTTAGCATGGGACTTCGTTGCCCACCTCATAGGTATCGTCTCGATGGCTGGCCTGACCTACGCCTTCACCTCTACGTGCCGCCCGTGTTGAAGCACCTCGGCGAGATGGCCATGGCTCCGACGTAGGACTTTGTCGCTAGGGCTGGAAACGAGCCGAGCCGAGCCGGCTCGAGCTAGGCTCGGCCAAGCTCGCCTAGAGCTGTGGCTTGGCTCGTTTAGGAAGCGAGCTAGAAGCCCGGCTCGGCTCGACTCGTTTCCTAGCTCGAGCCGGCTTGAACGGCTCGCAAGCCATAACAAGCCATACAACTTTTGTTTCTAACTGTGAGCATATTTCAACAGCCATTATCATCTAACCGTGACTAGCATCAAAACGGATCTGTTGTGGTTACAGACCAAACAGAGAGAGTGTGTGGTAGTGGAGAGTTGAGTAAAATGAATGGCTTCGGGGTCCTCCCCGTGGCCTATGCCACACATATATATCCAAATGGTGAGTGCTTGTACAGTTATACCCTTACACATGAGTATTCCCCTCGGGGGCACTTATGTCATTACATATGTCCTATTTCGGACCTTACATCCTCCTAACAGGCCTACTGGGCTTAGGTGGGGGCCACCCCTACAACAGGAGCCTCTCATGGTGAAGGGCTTCACGGGCCGAAGCCATGCCGCTGAGTCCTTTGGCCCCCTCCGTCCCATCGGCCTGTGGTCCTTGATGACTTGGATAGTTCGCACGTCCGCTCGTGCTTGCGCGAGGGCTGTCTTCGGGTCCCGAAGCTGGCGCGGCCTCGAGGCCGAAGGCACCGGTCAGGCCAAAGGCTTCGACGGGGCCGAAGTCCGGGCATGCCCTACTTCGCGCTCCGGATATTTGTGGGCGCGAGGCGAACTTGGCCGGCTGCCCTGGGCAACCGAGTCTCGGGGAATGCTCCGCATGGTGCAGCGCCAGCGCGGGGAGACGGTTACATGGCCTGGGAGTGCGCTTTAATGACGCTTGGAATCGCGCCGGCCCCTGTCAGGGGCAGGCTGTCGCGGCCGCTCCGTCTGCCCTGCACTGGGTGAGGGCACGCGTCCGGCTGTAATTGGAGCGTCGTGGGATGTCAGCGTTCCCACGACCACGGCCGTTTGCCTCTTCCCCAAGGAAAGTGGCCACGCGGCGGGAATGCATCGGCGCATTACGCGCTGATCGCCCGCCTACCGCCGCCTGCCGTGGTTGCCAGCGGTTGCACTGCCCGATCGTGGGTAGCCGAACCGCTGTAATTCTGCCGCTCGATCTTCTGCCTGCGGGGGAGATGGGGGGCTTTATAAGTCGCCACTCTGGGCATGCAGTCGTTCCCCTTGGCCGCTTGCTTGCTTGTGCGTTCCTTCCTGTTTTCCTTGCGCATCGTGCTGCTACTCTCGCATCCGTGCTTGCCCGTTGCCGCAGTAGGAATGGCTGCGCGCGACGACCTCCTAGCTAACAAGGGTGCCGCCCTTGACGATCCTGCGCGTCGCCTAAACGAGAGCGCCTCGTCGAGCCAGCGCTGCCTGATGCCCCCACCGGCGGAGTACCGCCTGGTTCCGTGCGACAAGAAGCAAACCCACCATCGCTGGGATGCCGTGAAGAGGTCCAAGGGTCGCTGCTCCCGTGTGCTGGGGCAGAGCCGCGTCATGGAGGAGACCCTCCAAACCCTTCTTTGGGAGAAGAAGCTGGAGGAACGTGCCGGGGCTCGCTTGCCCGGGCGTGACGAAACAAAGCCGACCCCGGGAGAGTCGGAGGTGATCGTCTTCGTGGCGTTCTTCGATGCCGGGCTCCGAATCCCGGCGACATACTTTGTTCGCGAAGTGCTGCGAACGTATGGGTTGGAGCTGGCGTAGCTGACTCCAGCCGCGATCGTTCGGTTAGCCATATTTGCTTGGGCGATGCGGACGGAGGGTACCCGTCCCAGCGCCGAGCTGTTCGCCACCCTGCATGACGCCCGGTGCCAGCCAAAGAAAGTGGAAGGGGGGGCTTACTCGAACTTCGGCAACGTGGACTTCGTGTTGAGGCCGGAGTGCTCGCACTTGTTTCCTGCGTTGGCCTCGTGGGAAAAGTGGGAGTCCGATTGGACACGACGGTGGTTCTACTACCTCGTGACGAGCACGAGCAGCCTCCGAAGTCAGGGAGAGCCGATATCATACGACCGCTGTCCGGACGTGACGCTTCTGCCCAGCGATGAGCAACAGGCGCGAAGACTTGCTGGGGTCGCACTCCGGTTCAACATGCGTGACCTCGCCGAGGAGTTCACCATGTACGGGATTTCCCCGCTTTCTTGTAACTGGAAGTATGAGCGGCGGGGGCCCGACCGGAAGGACGGCATCCACCCGGGGGTGTCTTCGCTCCATAGACCCTCCGCACCCTGTAAGTATCCTTGCCATAGGCCGAATACCCCTTGGTTGGTTGCAAACCCTGACGTATGATATTCCGCTTGCGTGTGCAGTACGCCGGTTGGAAGATGCTGAACGCGCCGTGGTTGCGGTTCTTGGACCGTACACAGTGAAGGAGCACAAGGCCCGTGAATCCACAACTTCCTTGGCAAAGCAAGGGCGGATTAATCGGGTATGCGAGGTTTTGGAGATCCCCGTTCCAGAGCGCCCGATGCCTGCGAAATCGCCGAGCGGCGCGACGGCGGTGGCGCCATCCCCTCGATGCGAGGTCCAATCGGAGACCATCGCCTTCAGCTCGCCGGTCGTGCCGCCGATTGAGAGCGGGAGGATGGAGGCCGAGGCCTCGGGTGCAGTCGTTGCCATCTTCAAGGGGCCGGTTCAGCGTGGCAGGCCCAGTGACTGAGGTCCTGGCATCTAGCGGGGATGCTCCTGAGGCCAGGGGGGTTGTCGCTCCTCCGGCCAGCGAGGTGATCATGACCCAGGTGGAGGCCACGGTAGAGGGTACTGGAGGTAGGTGTAGCTCGTTTTCCTCCCGCGACTTCGCAGAACTCTCCCCGATTTGCTCACTTATTCCGTCGACATCAGGCGAGACAAGGTCTCCCAGACGAGGACAAGAATCGAGCAATGGGGGTGCCCGCGATGTCACCGGCCTGGTTGAGCAGGGGACTATGCGCGCCCCAACTAGTGCCGAAGGCGCTGAGACGGAGGCTATAGGGCTTGGCGTCTCCGAATTCGTCCCTCGGTGGGAGACGCTTCGCACCTGGAGTGAGGTGGCTGAGTATGCTGGCAGCCACCTGGATCGACAGGCGCTGCAGTCCTGCGGGGGCGACCTTTTGGCGCTGCAGTCCTGCGAGGGCGACCTTTTGGCGCTTGCGCTGGGTGCCTCGGAAATGAGGGTAACGGTCTCTGTCCTTGCTGCATATCCTTTGCTTATGTGATGGATAACCTTTGTTGTCACGCTCGTGTAGATGCTTGCAATTAGCAAAGCCCTCGAGGAGACCCCCGCGCGCGAGCGGAGGGCATTGGAGGACCAGCTGCGCGTCGCGGACGACGCCATCGCCGCCAAGGACGAGCACATTCGGGTGCTGATGGCGGAGCGGGACGAGGCTATCGACGACGTGCAGTTGGTGGGCACGAACGCGAAGAACGCGGCACTGGCCGCACATCGCGCGATGGAGGAGGCTCAGCGCGTTGCGACGGAGGAGCAGACCGCCCTCCTTCAGCGAATCTCCGCGCTAGAGGCGGAGAAGGAACAACTCACTGCCTCCGTTGCTGAGAAGGCGTTATCCTGGGACAACGCGTGTGCCTCCACGTGGAGTGCAATAGAGTCTTTGAAGCGAGCCCTGCGGGGGCTTTCCGTGCACGTGGAGGACGCCACTCATAGCCGCCAAGACCTGATGGAGACGCTTGGGCGAATCGAGGAGGGCTCGAGCGTCGCCCTCTCCGGCGCCAAGACTTTCGGCACCCATTGCGGCTACATGAGTGCTGGCCTTGCCCTCACCCTGCTGCACGCCGGTGGGTGTGAGCATGTCAATGAGCTGGCGAACCCTTAGCTTGACTTGCCTACCCAGCCGGGGGTGATATCTGATGCCGTTCGCGCTGCCCAGCCCGCCACCCGAAACTTCCATGACCGGATTTGGAATTACATCGAGGAGGGCGCTGCCACGGTTGCTTTACGGCGGACGCTGCGGAACGAGGGGGATGTGCTCCGCTGGCTCGAAGAGGTCCCTCGGCGCAGCGAAGGCGATGCGGGCACTCGCCACGGCGAAGATGGCGCGGACTCATAGGAATAGTTTCAGGTTTTGGCGCATTCCGCGCCGTGCGTATGTCTACTTCTGTAATGCAACAGTCTTACTCGGGCAAAGCGACAACTCTCCCGTGCTCTTTTTGTTATGTAATATGCTGTGAGCTTGTCCAAGCTTGATGTCGCCCCTCGCTCGGATAGTAGCAAACAGGCTTGCGGACGCTTTGCGCCTCAGACACCGGGCTTCGGAGCGGTGGCAGCGGAGCTGGCGCCTAGTCGAGGTAGACGCGCGAACGCTCCGTCCCCTACCCTTCGAAGTGGTGGCAGCGGAGTTGGCGCCTAGTCAAAGTAGATGCGCGAGCGCTCCGTCCCCTACCCTTCGAAGTGGTGGCAGCGGAGCTGGCGTCTAGTCCAGGTAGACGTGCGAGCGCTCCGTCCCCTACCCTTTGAAGTGGTGGCAGCAGAGCTGGCGCCTAGTCGAGGTAGACGCGCGAGCGCTCCGTCCCCTACCCTGCGAAGTGGTGGCAGCGGAGCTGGCGCCTAGTCGACGTAAACGCGTGAGCGCTCCGTCCCCTACCCATCGAGGTGGAGGCAGCGGAGCTGGTGCCTAGTCGAAGTAGACGCGCGAGCGCTCCGTCCCCTACCCTTCGAGGTGGTGGGTTGCCTGCGTGGGGAACTCGACCACGTCTTATTTATACTTCGGGGAGTATGCTCAGGGATAGCATCCGCGTCTTTTTTTATTCTCCGGAGAGTGCGTGGGATCGACCTCCACGTCTTTTTTATACTCCGGAGAGTACGCACGGGCAACGCCCATGCGTGCGCGTGGTTCGCGCCTAGTTTATACTCCGTAGAGTGCGCAGGGATAGCATCTGCGTCTTTTTTATACTCCGGAGAGTGCGTGGGATCGACCTCCACGTCTTTTTTATACTCCGGAGAGTACGCACGGGCAACGCCCATGCGTGCGCGGGGTTCGCGTCTTGTTTATACTCCGTAGAGTGCGCAGGGATAGCATCCGCGTCTTTTTTATAGTCCATAGACTGCGCGCGGAGGCGAGCCTCCACGCGTTGCGGGCAGTGAAATTGCGTGCGGAGGCGAACCTCGTTGCTACGTCTTATTTATACTCCGTAGAGTGCGTGCGGAGGCGGACCTCGACGCAACGTCTTATTTAGAGTCCGTAGACTTCGCGTTGCGGGCGGTGAAATTGCGTGCGGAGGCGAACCTCTTCGCTACGCGTCTTATTTATACTCCGTAGAGTGCATGCGGAGGCGGACCTCGATGCTACGTCTTATTTAGAATCCGTAGACTGCGCGCGGAGGCGAGCCTCCGCGCGTTGCGGGCGGTGAAATTGCGTGCGGAGGCGAACCTCAACGCTACGTCTTATTTATACTCCGTAGAGTGCGTGCGGAGGCGGACCTCGACGCTATGTCTTATTTAGAGTTCGTAGACTGCGCGCGGAGGTGAGCCTCCGCGCGTTGCGGGCGGTGAAATTACGTGCGGAGGCGAACCTCAACGCTACGTCTTATTTATACTCCGTAGAGTGCGTGCGGAGGCGGACCTCAACGCTACGTCTTATTTAGAGTCCGTAGACTGCGCGCGGAGGCGTCCCCCCACGCGTCTTTATTCATGCTCATGCACAGTGCGCACGAAGGTGATCCTTCGCGCGCTTTTGATATGAAAACGAGAGAATTTGCATGAACGATGCACTTTATTAAATTCCCGTTTGCGCGGCTGAGCGGTTACAAGGGTTAAGGTACTAACCACTAGGCGCTCGCGTCCGCCAAAGCCGTGGAAGGCCCTTACCCTCATGTGCTCGACTTAGGCGTAATACCGCCGCAGCCTGTCCGCATTCCACGTGTGGCGGAGCGTGTGTCCCTCCAAGGTGGCTAAGCGATACGCTCCCTTCTGTAGGGCCTCCGCGACGATGTACGAGCCCTCCCATTTGGACTCGAGCTTGCCTACCGTCTCCGCGTGAGTGCCATCTTAAGGACGAGGTCCCCTGGTCTGAATTCGTGCGGGTACAGCGAACGATTGCGACCGCGCACCATCTGTCGCGCGTATTTTATGACGTGCTGTGTTGCGCTTGCCCGGTCTCCGTCAAGGAGATCCACGGACAATTGGCGTTCCTCGTCTGGTGCTTGGACGAGGACCCGTCGTGAGCCAACCTTTATTTCTTCAGGTGTGACCGCCTCGTCACCGAAGAGGAGCTTGAATGGCGTGAACCCCGTGGGGCGTGTGACCGTTGTGCGAAGAGACCAGAGGACGTTGTGGAGCTCGCCCGGCCACTTCCCCTTTGGTAGCCCGACGAGGCGCTTCTTGATGGCGGCGGAGATGGCGCCTTTTGCCCGCTCCACCGCCCCGTCGGACTGTGGGTGTCCGACCGAGGCGAACTGGAGGGTGATGCCCATGTTGCCGCAGAATTCTTTGAATGGGGCTGCATCGAATTGCAGGTCGTTGTCGACGGTGATCTCCCTAGGCACGCCGAACCGACATATGATGTTCTGCCAGAGGAAGCGCTGCAGAGCTGCCGAGATAATCTTGGCCAGAGCTACCGCCTCCGGCCACCTGGAGAAGTACTTCAGAGCGACCGCGACGAATCGCAGGTCTCCTGGGGCCCTGGGAAGTGGTCCCACGACGTCGATGCCCCACCGCGCCAACGGCCATACCGGGGGTATGGGATGGAGGCTTGTCGGGGGCCTGTGGATAGCCCTGCCCATCCACTGGCACCCTTGACAATGGCGCACGAGATCTTGGGCATCCGCGACGGCTGTTGGCCAATAAAAACCCTGCCTGAATGCCTTGCCCACCAGAGACCTTGGTTGGAGGTGCGAGCCGCAGAGACCCGCATGAATTTCTACGAGAAGGCGCTTTCCCTCTTCGCGCGGGAGGCATCACAGGAGCGGTGCGCAGATCCCCTTCTTATAGAGCGCCCCGTCGAGCACCTGGAAGGACCTAGCGCGGTGTTGCAAACGCCGGAGCTCGGAGGGGTCGTCTGGTTCCGCGATGCCCTGCAGAAAAGCGAAAAGAGGTTCCCGCCAGTCACCCTGCTGGGTGATCCGGTGGACGAGGGCCGCATCCCGGTTATCCTGCGCTATGGCCGCCGCTGGCAGGATTTCGTAAAATTCCCCTTCGGGAGTTGGGAGCTGCTGGCTGGCAACATTGGCCAGGACGTCAGCTTGCTCGTTGTCTGCTCGAGGGATGGCCTTCACCGTGACACATGGCCTGGTATGACTTGTCCACATGGCCCGCCACCAACCGGGAATCTGTGCGGACGAGGACTCGCCTTGCTCCCATCGCTTTGAGCTTCCCTAGGCCGAAGAGTAACACCTCGTATTCGGCCGTATTGTTCGTAGCTGGAAACGCTAGGCGCGCCGAGTACGACAGGCGCTGCCCCTCTGGGGTGGTGATAACGGCGCCCACCCCTGCGCCCGCAACACCGTACGCTCCGTCGGTGTTAAGTGTCCACACCGGGTCTTCGACCTGGAGGGCGGGCTGAGCTGGAGGGGTCCATTCCGCGAGGAAGTCCGCCAGAACTTGAGACTTGATCGCCGTTCGAGAGGCGTATGTTAGGGAGAATGGGGCCAGCTCTGCCGCCCATTTACCAATTAGCCCCGTGGACTCCTTGTTGTGCAGCATCTCTGCCAGAGGGAACGATGATGGCACCGTTATCGGGTGCGCCAGGAAGTAATGCCGGAGTTTTCTTGAGGCCATGATCAGCGCGTAAGCAAGCTTCTCGAGCTCGGTATATCGCGTCTTGGCGCCCTGGAGGGCTTCGGAGACAAAATACACTGGCCGCTGGAATGCGCCCTCTTCAAGGACGAGGACGGCGCTGACCGCCGTTGCCGAGGCGGCAAGGTAGAGTAGGAGGGGAGCCTCTGGTGCTGGGGCCACCAGAGTGGGAAGGGTTGCGAGGTGTTTCTTGAGGTCGTCGAAGGCCCTTGCGTAGTCGTCATCCCAATGAAACCCATCGCAACCGCGGATAGTCTTGAAAAATGGTAAGCCCCGCTCTGCCGCTCTGGAGAGGAAACGGCTCAAGGCCGCCATGTGGCCTGCCAGCCTTTGTACCTACTGAAGGAACGCGCGTAGGCTACGATAGCAGAAAATAAAAAATTTCTACCGCGCACACCAGGACATCATGCTAAGAAGGGATCATAGATCGTTACCACTAGACGCGCAGCGCAGCGGAAGAAGAGTTGGAGAAGCCGATCCAACCACGCGCGTCGAGGTAGTAGTGGAAGTAGCCGATCGTCCCGAACAGATCGTCTCCTCCACGCGGTCAACCACACCACGAGCAGATCCAATCTGTAGTTTGTTGATGCCGATCAACGCCGCAACGAGCAGCGCCTCCACCGGTATCCACACGTCCGGGGCTGGAACTCCGATCGCGAGTGTACCAGCACTCGCGAGCGGCTAGGGTTTGGCTCGGGAGGTGGCGGCTAGGGTTTTGTTCGGGAGGAACATATGCGTGCATCCCTCAGCCCCCCCGCCTCCAAATATATAGACCTCCTCACTTGGGCCTCGTGGACCGAGGCCCAATAGGAGTCTATCCGGATCTCTATCCGAATTGAGCCCACATCCGAATCACATTCGAATTAGTGTTCCAACCCGTTAAGTGTGCGACCCTGTAGGTTCACGTATACTTGGTCGCGACCCGGAAACACCTTTCCGGTCACCCTGTTAATAGCGGCCTCTAGCAAGACATATTAACCCCAAAGTATACGTAAAGATCATATCGGCTGAACCTGTAATGTTCTCATGTACGAATCCTTTTGCCTCACGATATAGATTAAGCTCAAGGCGAGACCTGTGTCATCCTCTTAATGGCTCAATCACTCTCTCGATTCCGTGATGGATTATAAACTTGTGATTGACTCCTCAATCACATTGGCATGGCCATGCACTTTCATAATCCATTACATCGAGGGGCCCAGAGATATCTCTCCCATAAGGAGGGGCAAATTCTATCTTGATCATTCACATCCCACTACATGTTTCATAGCAAACCCGAAGACTACTTTTATGACTACCCAGTTACGGAGTAGTGGTTAGTAGTCCCAAAATAGGCTACTACGCATGTTGGGAACCATGATGATCTCAAGTCTAACGATTCTACATAAACACTACTTGAGACCAACTAATGACACATGGAATCTCTGCAGTGTCTCATGGCGGGTCTATCCAACATATGTTCACTAACACATGTCCATATTATTGATTTGGTATCTCCATACCATGATCCATGAGACATGATCATCAATCAATACATATGCTGATCTTTGAATCATATATGTTCCTCATATGATATATGATCAGGGATCATTTAGAAATAGCAACATTTTGGCATTAAGAGTCTCATGAATAAGTCACATACTCATTGATCAATAATGATAATGTCTATTTCAAGGAACAAAGCAATGTATCATAAACATAGTATGTGATATATTCAACATCTCCATGTTGCCTCTAGGGCATATCACCAACAGTCTCCCACTTGCACTAGAGTCAACCATGTAGGTATCTAATACCCATTGCCCTAGTGTGAGCCTCATGCTTTGGCTGGGGAAGCGGCTTTGTCAACGGATCTGCAATGTTCAAATCCGTTTGTACTTTGCATATCTTCACATCGCCTCTCTCCACAATCTCGCGGATGAGATGAAATCGCCGTAGAATGTGTTTGGACTTCTGGTGCGATCTAGGCTCCTTGGCTTGCGCAATGGCCCCACTATTGTCACAGTAGAGGTCCATTGGGCTGGAGGCACTAGCCACCACACCAAGCTCAGAAACAAATTTCTTGATCCAAACAGCCTCTTTAGCAGCTTCAGAAGCTGCTATGTACTCGGCCTCTGTTGTAGAATCAGCAACCGTCTCCTGCTTGGAACTCTTCCAGCTCACCGCACCGCCATTCAGGCAGAACACAAATCCAGATTGCGATCTAAAATCATCTTTGTCAGTTTGGAAGCTAGCATCGGTGTAACCATTTACAACGAGCTCTTCCTCACCCCCATAGACGAGGAACACATCTTTAGTTCTTCTCAAGTACTTCAAGATGTTCTTTACGGCAATCCAGTGACTTTCACCTGGATCTGACTGGTATCTACTTGTAGCACTTAAAGCATACGAGACATCTGGACGTGTACAAAGCATGGCATACATAATGGATCCCATAGCCGAAGCATATGGAATCGCATTCATTTTATCCCGCTCATCAGGTGTACTAGGACACTGACTCTTGCTAAGATGTATACCATGTGACATAGGTAGGAAGCCTTTCTTGGAATCCTGCATGTTGAACCTTTTCAACACCTTGTCAATGTACGTATCTTGGCTTAATCCAATTAGCCTTCTTGATCTATCCCTATAGATCTTGATGCCCAGAATATATGCCGCCTCTCCTAAGTCTTTCATAGAGAAACTATTTTTCAATGAAGACTTAACAGATTCGAGCATAGGAATGTCATTTCCGATCAGTAATATGTCATCCACATATAAGACCAGAAACACGAGTGCGCTCCCACTAGCCTTTTTGTAAACACAAGGCTCTTCTTCGTTCTTGATGAAACCAAACCCTTTGATTACTTCATCAAAACGAATGTTCCAACTCCGAGATGCCTGCTTTAATCCATAAATGGATCTTTGCAGCTTGCATATCTTTCCAGCTGATTGCGGATCGACAAAACCCGTGGGCTGTGTCATGTACACATCCTCACTCAGATTTCCATTAAGGAAAGCTGTTTTGACATCCATTTGCCATATTTCATAGTCGAAATATGCAGCAATCGCTAGAATGATCCGAATAGACTTTATCATTGCGACGGGCGAAAAAGTTTCATCATAATCAACACCTTGAATTTGTTTGAAACCTTTGGCCACCAATCGCGCTTTATAGATGTGAACATTTCCATCTATGTCTATCTTTTTCTTGAAAATCCATTTGCACTCAATGGTTTTAACACCATCAGGTGGATCAACCAAGTTCCAAACATGATTACTGTGCATGGATTCAATTTCGGATCTCATGGCTTCAAGCCATTTCTCAGAGTCTGGTCCCACCATCGCTTCTTCATAGGTCTTAGGCTCATCGTTGTCTAACAACAATATGTCCCGTTGTTGAGTAGTCAAGAACATGTACCTTTCAGGTGCACGACGTGACCTCTCTGACCTACGTGGTGCCGGTGTGTCCACAACAGGTTCTTCAACAGTTTGTTCATCCTGTTGTGGTTCTGTAGGAGCTGAAACGTTTTCAGGTGTTTCCCGAATTTCTTCAAGTTGCACCATGCTCCCACTATCCCTTCTTGAGAGAAACTCTTTCTCTAAGAAGACACCATGCCGGGCGACAAACACTTTGCCTTCTCCTTGATTATAGAAGTAATATCCTTTTGTTTCCTTAGGATACCCGATAAAGAAGCATTTATCAGATTTAGGACTGAGCTTATCAGATTGTAAACGTTTTACATAAGCCTCACATCCCCAAATCTTAAGAAAAGACAAGCTAGGACGTTGTCCTGTCCACATCTCATATGGTGTCTTTTCTACTGATTTTGATGGAACCCTGTTTAGTGTGAAAGCGGCTGTTTCAAGAGCGTACCCCCAAAAAGACAACGGAAGATCACTTTGGCTCATCATGGAGCGCACCATATCTAATAAGGTGCGATTTCTCCGTTCAGATACCCCATTCCATTGAGGTGTTCCTGGCGGAGTCAATTGTGGAACAATTCCACAATCCTTCAGATGATTGCCAAACTCATGGCTCAAATACTCGCCTCCACGATCAGATCGTAGAAACTTGATTGTCTTGCCTAAATGATTTTGCACTTCATTTTGGAATTCTTTGAACTTTTCAAAGGATTCGGACTTATGCTTCATCAGGTAGATATACCCATATCTACTAAAATCATCAGTAAAAGTTATGAAGTACTGAAAACCACCTCTGGCTGTTGAGCTCATTGGTCCACATACATCAGAATGTACGAGTGCCAATAAGTCACTTGCCCGTTCACCTTGACCGGTGAAAGGTGCCTTTGTCATCTTGCCAAGTAAACAAGATTCGCATGTCTCAAATGATTCAAAATCAAATGAGTGCAGAATACCATCTCTATGGAGCTTCTCCATGCGTTTCTCATTTATGTGACCTAAGCGACAGTGCCAAATAAACGTGGGATTCAAATCATTCGAACGTTGCCTCTTTGCATTAATGTTATAGACCGGTGACTCTTCAAGAGTAAGAACATATAACCCATTCACCAATGGAGTATGACAATAGAACATATCTTTGAAATAAAGAGAACAACCATTGTTCACAGATCTAAAGTCATAACCTTCTGCTTGCAAACATGAAGCAGAAATAATGTTCTTGGAAAGAGATGGAACACAATAACAATTATTCAATTCCAAAACTAATCCTGAAGGTAAAGACAATGGCATGGTGCCAACAGCGACCGCAGCAACTTTTGCTCCATTGCCAACGCGAAGATCCACTTCGCTCCTCCTCAAACTTCTACTTCTTCTTAGCCCCTGCAACGATTTGCAAAGGTGAGCAACCGATCCGGTATCAAATACCCAAGAATCAGTGGATGAAGTAGCAAGATTGATCTCTATAACATTTATACCTGGAGAGGAAGTCGTACTTCCCTTCTTCTTCTCAAGATCCTCCAAGTACCTTGGGCAGTTCCTTTTCCAATGACCTGATTGCTTACAGTAGTAACAATCTGCATTAGGAGCAGCGCCCTTCTTGACTTGCTTGGCCTTAGAACTGCTCGCGATCTCATCGGGAGCTAACTTTCTTTTGACCGCGCCTTTCTTGACATTGGGCTTGCCCTTGCCTTTCTGCATCATCATCACATGATTGCTGCTTTTCTTAATGCTTTCCTCGGCAGCTTTTAGCATCCCATGCAACTCTGCCAAGGTCTTATCCATGTTGTTCATGTGATAGTTCAGTATGAATGGCTCAAAGCTCGGGGGGAGCGACTGGAGAATCACATCAGTAGCCAACTCTTGGCTAAGGGGAAAACCAAGCTTTTCCAGACTCTCAATGTAGCCAATCATCTTAATCACATGAGGGCTGACGGGATTCCCTTCTGCAAGCCTGCACGCAAACAAGGACTTTGAAGTGTTGAACCTCTCAGCCCTTGCTTGGTTCTCAAACATACCACGCAACCCCACAATGATATTGTAGGCATCTGTGTTCTCATATTGCTTCTGAAGCTCAGAGGACATTGTGGCAAGCATGAGACAGCTCACATCAAGGTAATCATTCGTTTGCTTTTCATAAGCTCTCCGTGCAGCCGCAGTAGCATTATCAGGCAAGTCATCAGGATAATGAGACTCAAGGACATACTCCTTGCGCTCTTGCTTGAGAACAATTCTCAAGTTGCGATACCAATCCATAAAGTTCGTTCCATTGAGTTTTTCTTTCTCAAGAATAGATCGCAAATTAAAAGAACTGGATGCGGCATTAGTTGACATGATCTTCAACAAAGAATATGCAAAGTTTAGCACTATGTTTATGTTCATCTTTTATTAAACAATTTAACAAAAGACTCCCACTATGTGTTTTGCAACAAAACTCCCTCTAAGTTACATAGTGGGTCAAGAACCTCATTTCACTAATTCCTAGTGAGCTTTGGCATCACGGCTAGAAAACTAGTGACATGGGTAAGCAACACCTTGCTAATCACATCCCTATGTGACTCTTGCTTGTTGGGTGACATCAACATGCCCCGGCCCCAATCTATGCCCCAAGGTCCAAAACTGTTTTGATAACCTTGTTAAGTAAACCAAATGCTTCCGCATGTAGATGTCCGACATCTACCCCAAATAATGATGATAACCGACGGCACTCTACTTTGGTAGACCTACCATGCGGTGATCATTATCTTTTGGTGCAACATATGGAAGGGCATGAACACCTAATTTTATGAGGGATTCTATCCTACCAAAGCAACATATGACAAAAACATTGCATAAGAATAAGATAGATAATATCACAGATAAACACATTTAACTGTGAAGTAGTATGGCCCAAACAAATGGTGATCTCCATCTCCATGTAGGTGTAGACGATCTCCATCCTCCACATCACTCCTTTAGGCCACCATGCTTGAAAGCTTGTAACCTCAAAATTAGGCTACTACCTATAATAGCTAGAAATTGAAGATTACAAAGATAGATTCAAGCATTAAGGTCGACACGCAGGTCGTTAAATACAATATAGACAGCTAACAATAGCTGAAATAATCATGACACGCAGGCCATGAACGAATGTTACATGCATCACATACATCTCATACATTCCAATAAGATATAGGGCCATACTATTCACGTCATTCTCTGCAAAAACAAGTTAGACGTAGAATCGTATTCTACCTAACGATGTGAACCCAAGACGCTATACAAGGCGGGTACGCACGGCGGTCCCGCTGGCCGGTCAGCGGGCGGGGGGTCGAGGGGGGGCGGTCCAGCGGGCCGGTCAGGGAGAGGACCCTACGAAATTTACAGATCCAATCTATGAAATCGCAATGGAAAAACTATTCGGCACAACCACCTTATGCCGATCCGAGACATTCTCTAGGATGCTAGTTTTTCCACTGGGCCGAGGCCATCAGATCCGTAACCTACTAGTATTCGGCATAACCACCTTATGCCGATCCGAGACAATCTCTAGGGCACTAGTAGTGATACAATCTGCGCCTCATCCAACCCCTATTCACCGATTGATCTCATCAACCCGTGCTACCATCGATTCATCACATGAACCGACTGATCTAGACTGTAATAGATCCAATCTACTACAACCGCATATCATCATATGCGCTGATCCAGATCGCAAACTAAGCAACCCGGCTCTGATACCACTGAAGGAACGCGCGTAGGCTACGATAGCAGAAAATAAAAAATTTCTACCGCGCACACCAGGACATCATGCTAAGAAGGGATCATAGATCGTTACCACTAGACGCGCAGCGCAGCGGAAGAAGAGTTGGAGAAGCCGATCCAACCACGCGCGTCGAGGTAGTAGTGGAAGTAGCCGATCGTCCCGAACAGATCGTCTCCTCCACGCGGTCAACCACACCACGAGCAGATCCAATCTGTAGTTTGTTGATGCCGATCAACGCCGCAACGAGCAGCGCCTCCACCGGTATCCACACGTCCGGGGCTGGAACTCCGATCGCGAGTGTACCAGCACTCGCGAGCGGCTAGGGTTTGGCTCGGGAGGTGGCGGCTAGGGTTTTGTTCGGGAGGAACATATGCGTGCATCCCTCAGCCCCCCCGCCTCCAAATATATAGACCTCCTCACTTGGGCCTCGTGGACCGAGGCCCAATAGGAGTCTATCCGGATCTCTATCCGAATTGAGCCCACATCCGAATCACATTCGAATTAGTGTTCCAACCCGTTAAGTGTGCGACCCTGTAGGTTCACGTATACTTGGTCGCGACCCGGAAACACCTTTCCGGTCACCCTGTTAATAGCGGCCTCTAGCAAGACATATTAACCCCAAAGTATACGTAAAGATCATATCGGCTGAACCTGTAATGTTCTCATGTACGAATCCTTTTGCCTCACGATATAGATTAAGCTCAAGGCGAGACCTGTGTCATCCTCTTAATGGCTCAATCACTCTCTCGATTCCGTGATGGATTATAAACTTGTGATTGACTCCTCAATCACATTGGCATGGCCATGCACTTTCATAATCCATTACATCGAGGGGCCCAGAGATATCTCTCCCATAAGGAGGGGCAAATTCTATCTTGATCATTCACATCCCACTACATGTTTCATAGCAAACCCGAAGACTACTTTTATGACTACCCAGTTACGGAGTAGTGGTTAGTAGTCCCAAAATAGGCTACTACGCATGTTGGGAACCATGATGATCTCAAGTCTAACGATTCTACATAAACACTACTTGAGACCAACTAATGACACATGGAATCTCTGCAGTGTCTCATGGCGGGTCTATCCAACATATGTTCACTAACACATGTCCATATTATTGATTTGGTATCTCCATACCATGATCCATGAGACATGATCATCAATCAATACATATGCTGATCTTTGAATCATATATGTTCCTCATATGATATATGATCAGGGATCATTTAGAAATAGCAACATTTTGGCATTAAGAGTCTCATGAATAAGTCACATACTCATTGATCAATAATGATAATGTCTATTTCAAGGAACAAAGCAATGTATCATAAACATAGTATGTGATATATTCAACATCTCCATGTTGCCTCTAGGGCATATCACCAACACCTACCGTGTCGTCTTGGGAGGTTCCATGCCCAGGATAGCGTCACCCTTGTCGGGGTTCGCTTGAATGCCTCGCCCGGATATGAGGAAGCCCAAGAGCTTGCCCGCCTGTACACCAAAGACACATTTGTCCGGATTGAGCTTAATGCCCACCTTCCGGAGGTTGTCAAAAGTCTCCTAAAGATCCCGGCCGTGGGAGGCGAGCTGCCTAGTTTTTACTACCACGTCGTCCACATAGGCCTCCACATTCCTTCCTAGCTGGGCGGCCAGGGCCAGCGCGACGAGGCGGGTGAAGGTTGCGCCCGCGTTCTTCAAGCCGAAGGGCATCCTTACGAAGCAAAAGGTCCCCACCGGCGTAATGAAGCTGGTTTTATCCTCGTCCTCTTGGCCATGTAGACCTGATGGTAGCCGGAGTAGGCGTCCAAGAAGTCGTGAGCTCGCATCCGGCGGTAGCATCGACCAGTTGATCTATGCACGGTAGAGGGTAATCGTCCTTCGGGCATGCCTTGTTGAGGGCGGTGAAGTCGATGCACATGCGCCAGGCGCCGCTGGCCTTTTTGACGAACACCGGATTGGCGAGCCAGTCCGGATGTTGAGATAACCCCTGCTCGAAGGAGCTTCGCCACCTCCACCATGGCCGCTTGCTGCCGGTCCATGGACATACATCGAAGTTTCTGCTTGACGGGCTTGGCGTCAGGGCGGATCGCGAGGTTATGTTCGATGAGGGCGCGGTCCACTCCCTTGATATCTTCCGGGGACCATGCGAAGACGTCTATGTTGGCCTGGAGGACTCGGAGCAAGTCTTGCTCGACTTCCGGAGGGAGGCCCTCGCCTATGGATACGAACTGCCCCTCCGCTTGGAGCGGCACCCTCTTCACCCCGCCCTCCGGGTGGGGCTTAGGTGTCCATCCTGGAGTGGAAGGCGTGTCCGCCTGGTATTTGTCGGTGAGGGCGTGCACCTTGCGGTGCAAGTGTCCAGCTTCGGTTTCGATGCTCCGAGCCATATCCTGATCGCCGAAGATGGTGATAACGCCCCGCCGTCCTGGGAGCTTCATGCATAGGAATGCGTAGTGTGGGACGGCTTCGAACGAGTTGATGGCAGGCCGGCCCAGTATGGCATTGTACGGATACGAGACGTCCACGACGTCGAAGACGACATCTTCAGTCCTGACGTTGTCGGCCTGGCACAAGGAGACTTGGAGGCGAACCTGACCCAGAGCCTTCAGAGGCTGCCCTCCGAGGCCCTGAAGGGGGGCTTCCGAAGCTTTTAATAGACTCCGAGGTATTCCCATACGATCAAGGGCCTCCGCGAACAAAATGTTTGCGGAGCTCCCTCCGTCAATGAGGATGCGCCTGACGTCGCAACCTGCAATGTCGGCCTGGATGACCAAGGGATCTTGATGGGGAATTCTATGCCCTGGGCATTGGCTGACGTGAAGGTGATGCTGCAATGGGATGCCCGTCGAGGTAGTTGTGCCGGGGAAGTGCTCGACGAAGAGCCTCCATCGATGACATTAATGCCACGGCATTGGGTCTCTCCGGGGGACCCAGCACGGGAGGGACCGCCTTGCCTATGCTGTACGCGGGCTGTTACGGGGGTCAATGTCTTCGAGGCCCGTACATGGGCCACCGCCTGTCGTAATGCCGCAACTTTGGTGCATGTCCGCGTGAAATGGCCCCCGTAGCCGTGTACCTCGCACCATCTACCGTATTCTAGGATTTCCTGCTCCGTGCGCGGCTTCGCATCACCGCCTCCTTCGCGTCCCCCTGCAACGCGCGAGGTTGACGCGGCCTCCCGGGGAATGCCCTGCGTAGCAAGGATATGGCGGGCCTTTTGGGGTCTCCGCCGGTTACGCCAGGGCTTACGCCTGTCGCCTGGTGAGATTTGGTGCACCCCATCGTCGACGGGCTCACGAGTGTCGCCTGCGGACACTTGCTTGCGTTCCGTCCTCGGGTTGTCTCTTGCGCTGCTTCTCTGCGACAAGCCCTCCGCTTGCCCGGCGTCAGAGCCGTTGCCGCTGCGCCTCCGTACGTCCTCTTCGGCTCGGGTGTACACTTCCACTTTGTCGAAGAGCTCTGCCTCTGACTTGAGTGGCTTCCGCGCGTTATACTCAGCGAGTGGTCCCAGGCGGAGACCAGGCGAAGCGCTTGAAGTAATCCCGGAGCCTTTCGTCAGGTTTTTGCTTGACTGCGAAGAGTTGGTCCGCATCGACACGCTCGACGTAGTTGCCCTGTAAGTTGTTGTAGAGTTGGTCGCGGATCTGTTCCCACGCGTAGACGGACAGTGGTTCAATGGAAAAGAACCAGGACAGCGCCACGCCTTGTAACGCGAGGGGGAGTCCTCTTGCCTTCGTGGTGTCGTCTCCGCCAGTGGCTTCGATAGCGGTCTCGTACACGCGCACGAAGCCTCGCGGGTCAGAGTTGCCCTTGTAGGCCTCGATGACGCTCGGGAACTTGAAGCCTTCGAGCCAAGCCGCCTGCTGTAGGCTCGCGGAGAGCGGGGACTCCGGATCTATTCGCCGCGATGGGACGCGGCTAGACGTAGGGGGTTCGGATGCCACCGCCGGGGGGTGTTGGCTCCGAGCCTCTTGCATGTCCCGCACAGCTCCGCCGAGGTCTGTTAGCTCCCGCTGAAACGCACTAAGGGCCGCCAGCAGGGCGGCCTCCACCGCGGGCGTGGCTGGGGCCATCGGTGTGCTTGGCGGCGCTACCGGTACGGCGGTGATCACGGCCTACGCGCCCAGGCTGCCCGCCGCGTTGTCGCGGAGGACCCTGGAGCCGGTGACGAGGTTCGCATCGCCGCTGGAGCCGTTCACCGGTTCTGCGCCGGGTGGAAAAACAGATGCGCCTGCATTGCCATCACCGGGGTTGGTCGTCGGGGCGGTGCTGGTGGGGTCGGTCGTCGCGTCGATGGCGGGGTCGGTCGTCGCGTCGGTGGCGGGGTCGGGCGTTGCGTCGGTGGTGGGGTCCGCGATCGCACCTGCACCACCGCTCGTACCTGCGGCTGCTAAGGCCGAAGCCCTAGTGCTAACGCGAGACCTCGCCGCTTCCGCCTTCTTCTTCGCCGCCGACGGTGAAGCTTTCCTTGGTGCCATCCTCCTTCAGACCTAGAGGCTTGTTCTTGTCCTCCCCACGGACGGCGCCAACTGTTGTGGTTACAGACCAAACAGAGAGAGAGTGTGGTAGTGGAGAGTTGAGTAAAATGAATGGCTTCGGGGTCCTCCCCGTGGCCTATGCCACACATATATATCCAAATGGTGAGTGCTTGTACAGTTATACCCTTACACATGAGTATTCCCCTCGGGGGCACTTATGTCATTACATATGTCCTATTTCGGACCTTACATCCTCCTAACAGGCCTACTGGGCTTAGGTGGGGGCCACCCCTACAACAGGATCTTATATCTTTCGTTCTCAAATAGGTAATAGTGTGATGTTAGTAACTGCTCTACACGCTGCACAACTTAAAGATTTTATCCACTTTACGCTTATCATATCGCACAAATTTACTGCTACAATTCACATTCTCGCATCCCCCTAGTTGAGCATTTGCCATAGTAACTGCTCTACTCACTACGGCACAATAGGAAATTCCAGCGTCACTACATAGCAAAGAACAAAATTTTTTTTGTAAGGACCACACATATCGCACTGGAGAGCAGAGATCAAAATCCAAACTGAAGAATTAAAGGCGATAAAAAGGGCGTTGAGAAAGATGAATCTTTACCTAGAGAAGAGGTGGGTGCTGACAGCGTAGCCGCGGTCAATGAGGCAGTTCTCGAACTGCCTGAGCGCGACGTTCACCGAGTGCTCCACCGTCCACCCCGTCCCGTCTGACACCATGTAGATCAACTTCCCCGCTGCCTCCCTCCCGACCCCAACCACCTCGCCATCCTCAACGTCCTCCTCCACGGCCACCGCCTTCGCCGCGACCTCCTCCTCTGACGACGACGGCGACTTGGTCGACGAGCTGGTGATGAAGAGTGTTACAGAGCTCTAGGGTGAGGGTGAGGAGACAGATCGGCGCGAGGGAAAGCACCGGTGGTAGGGGGAAGACAGATCGGCGGTGGGGGAGAGCACTGGTGGCAGGGGGAACAGATCGACGGCGGAGGAGAGCACCGTGGCAAGGGGAAGACAGATCGGCAGCGGAGGAGAGCACCGGTGGCAGGGGAAGACAGATTGGCGGTAGGGACGGGGGAGAGTGCAGACGGCACGGGGGTGGGGGCAGCGGTAGCACACGACGGCGGCGGGGGTGTGGGGAGCAGCACACGCCGGGAGGAGCACGGTGGGCGGCGGGATTCATAGGACACAATGCCGACACTGACGGGAGACGAAAGAGTCGAGTGGGGATTCACGAGAGATGCGACTCGCGAGTAGGGAGATTCTAAGGATTCAGGAGATGCGAATGCGAGTGGGGGAAGACAGGAGATGTGAGTAGGCTGTGCGCCAAACGAGCCAAAATAGCTCGCGACCCATCTCGTGAGTAGCTCGAGCTTGGCTCGAATTTTTTGCGAGCTGTAAAGAAGGCTCGGCTCGGCTCAAAATTTCACGAGCTTGAGCCGAGCCACGAGCTTCGTGTTATTTTTCCACCCCTATTTGTTGCCCACCTTGTAGGTATTGCCTCGGCGGGGCGGTATGACTCCTACCTTTGTCAGCTATGGCTTCGGCACGGGATTTTGCCGCCCGTCTTGTAGGCATCGCCTCGATGGTCAGCCTAACCCACGCCTCTGCCTTTATGTGCCACCCACGTCAGAGGCACGACCTTGATGGGACGGACACAGCTTCAGCGTGGGACTCTACCACGCGCCTTGTAGGCATTGCCTCGGCTGGGTGGCCAAGTCATAAGGCATTCTACGACCACCCTATGGTCGCAAGCCTTTCCACGACCACGTCATGATTGACAGAGTCATAAGGCATTCTACAACCACCCTATGATCGTAAGCCTTTTCATGACCGTGTCATGATCAACGTCGTCGTAAGGCATTCTATGACCACCCTCGTGGTTGTAACTTTGTCGATGCCCGTTTTGTCGATGCCCGTCTGAGTGGTAGGGTCCATGCACTTCAAGACTTAGTCCTGCTGCCGACTTCGTCAATGCCAGTCCAGAGGGTGGGGGACAGAGCACGCCTTTCAAGACTTCATCCCGTCGTTGACTTCGTCGATGCCCATCCAAACAATGGGTGACGGGACACGTGCTTCAAGACTTCATCCCATGGGTGACTTCGTCTATGCTTGTCTGAGGTAGGACCTCGATGGGACGGCCATGACTCCGGCGTAAGACTTCATCAGTCGCCTTGTAGGCATTGCCTTGGTAGGGTGGTATGAATCATGCCTTCGTCGGCTATGGCTTTGATGTGGGACTCCGCCGCCCACCTTGTAGGCATCTCCTCGACGGCTGGCCTAACCCATGCCTCCTCCTTTATGTGCCGCCCGCGTCAGAGGTGCTACCTCAATGGGATGGCCACGGCTTCGGCGTGGGACTCTGCTGCCCGCCTTGTAGGCATTACCTCAGCAGTGTGGCCGAGTCGTAAGGCATTCTACGACCACCCTTTGGTCATAAACCTTTCCACAACCACGTCATGGTCAACAGAGTTGTAAGACATTTTACGACCACCCTATGGTCATAAGCCTTTTCACAACCACATCACGATCGACAAAGTCGTAAGGCATGCTATGACCACCCTATGGTCATAAGCATTTCCATGACCATGTCATGATCGATGGATTTGTAAGGCATTCTACGACCACCCAATGGTCATAAGCCTTTCCACGACCACATTATGATCAACGTCGTCGTAAGGCATTCTACGACCACCCTCATGGTTGTAACTTTGTCGACGCCTGTCTGAGCAGTAGGGGATGCACGCTTCAAGATTTTGTCCCACCATCAACTTCGTTGACACCAACCGAAGGGTGGGGGATGGAGCACATTTTTTAAGACTTCATCCCACTATCAACTTCATCGATTCCCATCCAAGGGTGGGAGACGGAGTGCGCATTTCAAGATTTTGTCCTGCCGCTTACTTCGTCGATGCCTGTCTAAGCGGTGTGGGATGGAGTGCGCACTTCAAAACTTCATCAACGCTCATCCAAGGCAAGACCTCGACAGGACGTCCACAGCTCCGGCATAGGACTTCATCGCCCGCCTTGTAGGCATTGCCTTAGACGGGCGGCACGACACCTCATGGTCGTGACTTCGTCGACTCCCATCTGAGCGGTAGGGGATGGAGTGTGTGCTTTAAAACTTCATCCCACCACCGACTTCGCTGATGATCGCCTGAGCGGTGGTGGATGGAGCGTGTACTTCAAGACTTCATCCCGCCATCGACCTCATCGCTCATGGCCATGTCATGATTGTAAGGCTTCCTACGAGCATGACATAGTCATAAAGCATTCTATGACCACCTCGTGGTCGTGACTTTGTTGACACTCGTCTAAGCGATAGGGGACGGAGCATGCGCTTTAAGACTTCGTCCCGCCGTTGACCTCGTCATCGCTCATGACCACGTCATGATCATAAGGCTTCCTACGACCCTGATGTAGTCATAAATCATTCTACGACTATCTCACGGTTGTGACTTCATTGATGCCAGTCCGAAGGGGGGACAGAGTGCGCGTTTCGAGCCTTCGTCCCACCACCGACTTCAAGTCTATGACCATGTTGTCAGCTCTCGACTACGTTGTTGAATTTACGACTACATTGTCAACTTTCGATCGCATTGTCGAATTTTGACCACGTTGCCAGCTTCCAACCACAGTCTGTTTTCCTGCTATATTCTCTCTGTTGCTACGGTTTTCAAGTGGGTTTTCAACTCTAATCTTCATAGCTCTATAGCTATTGGAGAAAAGGGTTAAGTGAATACTTGGAGAGAATTTCAAGGTACCATTCACCCCGTTCTGTTGCCTGTCCGATCCTACGTAAGTATACTATGGCATGGTGTTTTGCCGCGGCACAAGTATAATACGACATGGTCTTTTGCCTCAATACAAGTATATTGTGGCATGGTTTTCACCTCAATACAGCTATCTAGCGTGATTTCTCACCTTAACACATATATTCTAACCTTCTGTGCTTCTTTCTTTTCCCTCTTTGTGTTTATACTAACCCCCGTAGATAAGATGACCAGTGGATACGACCGCTACAATACCTGCTATAACTGTTATTCGACTCTGCATGGTGGACACTTTGACCGCTTCAGTAATTAGATGCTGCAATTACAGTTTTGACTACATGAAACTTGAACTTCGACTACACAGTATTTGGCGCTACAGCACTCATCGACCAAATAGATTTGGTCACGGTTCAACCATGGCTTTTTGACTGCTCTTTGACTGTGACACGTAGTTAGATAGCTAAGGCTACCATAAAATTAGCACCTGTTTGATTGCCATGTTGATGTCACCAGGTTAAGTTCACTTCGCTTCGTGCAGCAAACTCAACTCGGTGGGGGGCATTTGTTTAATGAGTTTTTGTACAACTGTACTAAGTCGAAGAAAATACAGAGACACATGTTTGGGAAGAAAACTATGGTATGTGTACGTGCTATGCAAGACTTAATTTCTTTAAGACCATGTAATGAAATGGCATGTGAGCTGGTCCTCAAGCTGTTGGTGCATGGTCGGTGCGTTGCGCCTCATATGGCTACAAGTCCTAGCTAACCATGAAATATATGTGCCAAGATCATCCTCTGAGTTCGTGGGTCCTCGACCACATTGAGACGACCACGTGTTGTCGACCATGTTGAGATGACCATGTTGTCTCGACCACGCCTGCTCAAGCACGGTCACTTCGACCATGTTATAACGTTGTGTTGACCATGCTCTCTGACCACGCCATGTCAACCATGATGTTACGGCCACTTTATTACAACTATGGCTGGTCGACCACATTGGGTCAGCCACAGATGCTTGGCCACGGTTGCACGGCCACAGTTGCACGACCACGGATGCTCGACCATGGTTGCATGACCATGGCTCATCGACCACATTGATTTTTACTGTAACTCTAGTCATACCACTTAACACAGAGCCAAAACTTTCGATCTTTGACCACTTGTTGTTTCAACCACGTGGGTCTGACCACTTTGTTCTCTTCAACCATCACTTGGACGCCTCAACCACGACTCCTCGATCACATAGGTCTTCGAAGCACCGATCGGATACTTAAGCGTGGTCTACCGAACGGTTCGCTGTGGCTTATGACCAGCTCAGTATAGTCCAAAGGATCTCTAACTCCATGGGTGCTCTGGTCTCTGACTCCTACATGAACTCGGGCACACTTATACTCGACTACCATTAACAACAAGATCAGTGCCAACATGATCTATGGTTCAGTTCAACTGATTGTTATGCCATGCCTTACACGGTCGTATGTTCTCGGTTGATTGCAAGGCGCGTGATCAATTTATGGTAGCCTATGCACCAAGATAGAAGGAAGAGATTGGTTTTGGGTGTATCATCTTCACAATGGAAAGGTGATTACACCTTATCTCCATCTGATGGAAGTAATTCTCAACAAATCTTGTTGATATACAAAACAGAGGTCTAGAAGGTAAGAATCGTTAATCAATAAGGGATTTGATCTGAAAATTAATGGCATGATCGGCACATGTGGAAGTCGTGTACGTTGCCTACGGCCTTTGCTCGTGCCTATAAAAGTAGAGACCCCACAGACGAAAGGGGGGAGAGAGACTAACGAAGATACAAATGAACAGAGACGGCGAGATGAACACAGATCAACGGGGGAAGGGACAGAGATCACCTGATCACACCCGTACACCTCGGGCAGAGGGAAGAATGGAGCTAGCTAGCATGCCGATAGAGGGCGGCAGTAGTGGGATGGCTGCCAATGCCTGCGATCACTACTGGTGATGCCATCGAGGAAGTGCTTTGGAGTTTGCCGTTGGGCAGCCTATGGCCACAATGACGGGCTGGCAAGATCATTATCATCTTATTAGGCTTAAAGAACGAAGTCTCCCAATCTTGTATATGGCGCGCGCCCCGGCCAAGATGTGTGACCGCGATGATCTGCCATGTGCCAGGTTAGTCACGTCTGTATCTTTAAGTTGATGATAGCTCCACAAGGCGAGGTAGTTGGTGCTGTCTCATCACCCAGGACATGTGACGTCACCAACCGCCACTCCAATCCAATGAGGATGGCTTCACCGATGGCTTTGATACTTGATCGCTTATGTCCTCCTCCTGTGCTTGGTCACTTACGACCACCTTCTGTGATCGGTTGCTTACGACCGTTTGACATACTCAGACATCACTGACCGTTGTTGATTCTTGGTCACATATGATCACTTTCAGTACTTGGGCACTGTTGGTCACCCACAGTACTCAGACGTCATCAGCACTTGGACATCATCGACCACTCGCTGGGCCTGGATGTCTACGACTGCTTTCAACACTTGAAGCCATCGACCGCCCACTGTACTTAGGTGTCATCAACAGCCTTTGACGCCATCAACCGCCCACCATACTCGGTAACTTACAACTGCCTCCTGTGCTTGGTTACTTATGACCATCGATTATACCTGGATGATTATATTTTCCCTATCTTTTTGTGTTTATATACTTTTTGTGTACTTTAGTACACTGGCATGCCCGCATCTTATACCCCGAGACAAGAAATCCCAAGAGCGATTTCTCACGTCAAACATCCACGTATGACTAAAAGATCAAGATTTCGTCGTCGCTTCCGCTCAGAAAATTTCCCCTATCGCTGACCTCCAAGGGATCAAAACCTTATGGAGGATTATTCCTGCTTCTTCCATGGCCTTTAATTTCTTTGATCCTATTTCAGATACTGGCCAATCGGTGATCAAATTAGACATTTCGATTGTGGTGGCTAAAGATCTATGTGTGGATTGAGAGGATTCAAAGCTACAATTGGAGGGCGCTACAGGTGGAGAGATGGAGGAAACCGAAGAAGATGAATGATTTTCTCTGGAAAGTGTGAAGCCAACGGTACCATGCCGATTTTTTTATAATTTTTTTCCAACTGCAAATACATCAGTTGCTAGATTTGAAGCCCAACAGACAAAACATCTTTCAGTTTTTTTCCAGTTGGTTTTCTCAATATTAAGTGAATAAAAACTTTTTCTTTACTCTTATATTCTTCGACTTGAATTCCAACCGGAGAAAATTCAAGTTATAAATTCACTTAAAGTTCAGAAGTTAGCTTATCAGGGTTAAATAATTCCTAAAATATAGAATTAATACATAATTAAAGCCATAAGACCCTTGTGGTCGTAAGCTTCATGAAGTAATTGCTCGAGTACCTCTAGTTAGAGACCCACTATATAGTTTACCCGACTACCAGACTACTGAAGGATTCCATGAACTGATATAAAGGCCCGCTTCTAGGGAATTCCTCTGGTGCGATGAAACTGAAGATCAGTTATTATCAGATATCTCTCTTTGACAACAGCCACCCTTTGATTAGACTGGACGATTCAATAAGACGTCTCTTTATGTAGATAACTGACATCCATTCAACGGTATTTAAGGCTTGACAAGAAAGGGCACAAACAAATTAAGTCCAACTGGCGTGGAATCAAAACCAGAATCTGGAGAACAACAATCAAGATCTTCCAAGCAGTGGGAAGATTGTAGAGATTAGGATTAGTTACATCCCATTGTAATCCTTTTGGGATCAATTCACAGCAATAAAGATCATCTTCATTTTTTGACTGAATCATTATAAGGAATCCAGCCTTCTTTTTTACATTTTCATAAGATTGGCAACTTATCGTCAAGAAAGACCATCACATTCTATCGAATTATATAACAAATTTGTATCTATTTTCGACCCCTACTCTGGTCCGAGACAAAAGGCAAGGACCAAGGTGAGTACAAACATTCTACAGCTTTAATTTTTGCCAAACAATAGCCTTTTCAAGTTGGGTTCTCAAATCTTACGCCATGATTTTTCGATGGAATAGCCATAAAGAAGAAAGGGGCGCCATGAATTTTCAATAAGAAAAGCTTCTGCTCTTTTAGACTGTGGCTTATAGATTTTGAGCTGTCGTGAGAGAGTATAAAATAAGAGAAACTCAAGTATGGTTTTGACTGATATAAATGAAGTTGCTATAGCATGTACTACAATCAATTTATAAATCACTCTTATAAAGACACTATGTTTAAAAGTTAATTATTATAGAAAAACTGAAAATGAACTTTTAAAAGCCGATAGAAATTCACAAAGTCAATTTCGCGAGTCGTCCAAAAAAAAATCGAAAGAAGCAGCTGGAGCGAAAAAAAAAGTGTGTAAAGAGAAGGTTCTCCTCTCCAAGAAAGGTCTCCATACGACCATGCTGGAAGCCGCGATTCCGAGACGTCTCCTCGTCGTCAGTCGTTACCCAAAACCACAAGGAATGGAAAACCAAACGGCCGCAGGTCAAACCCCGCGTCAAACCGAAGAGGGGCTTCTTTCTTGGTGCCGAAGAAAACGATGCCCCCGCGCCAGCGCCCCTCGTCCAATAAAGGCTCGCGCTCCGGCCCACGGCCCACCTGCCATGTCACACACGCACACCGCGGCACCCAACCCGTGCCGTGCACCCGAGCCGGAGGCGGGGGAGAGACAGAGACGCGCCGCCATCGCCCGGACGGAGCTTCGCTTCGCTGGGAGGGCGCACGCTCTTGCCTTGCGCACCAAGTACATCCATCTCATCGGTCCAGGTCGTCAAGAGCCCGGAACGGAGGGGAAGGGGATCGGGCGAAGCTTGTCCCGCGATCGCGGTTGCTCGCGGGAGAGGACTCCGTGGGGGCTCAAGGGCCAAGGAATGGAGCAGGCGACGGCACCACCGTCGAGGTAAGGCAAGAGATGGGGCATTGCTGGTTTCTTCGTCGCTGGATTTTCTTTGGTTTTTGATCTCCGTTCTCCGGTACGCTGGATTTTTGTTGCGCTTCGATTTAGTTCTCTCTCTGTGCGATGTAGTTTTGGCGCTGAATGTTGCTTCGGATGTTTGGGTATTGGAAATGAAGAAGAAATAGGCATCCATATCCGTAACTAGAGGACTCGAACGAGTGGTCTTTTTTAACGTGACCCGAGGGCTTGAGGAGAATATACAAATATTTTTGCACGTGTTTGTTGAGAAAAGGGATCAAATTTGGGCTGATGAACATAAATGTGTCCTGTTCTGATCAAATTTTGTGCTTTTTTTCGGATCTAGCTGTATTTGTAGTTTTCAAATATAGATTCGTACAATGAGGGGGGAAACTATATTCAGGTCGAAAGTTCTTGGAAATTTGACAGGAGAACATAGACTGGTAGATTTCTGAAAATTGTGTGCATCGTCTACTTAATTTTGAATAGTTGAAGCAAATTAAAAGGAATCGTGTGCACTCTTATAACATAACAGTGCCACATAACAGATGCGGAGAAAATCCTACGTTGTGTCTCTACCATGATACATCTGCTGCTAAAATCCAACGACTGGACGCAGCAAAAATCCAGGGAGTGTGCTTCAGTGCTTGCAAACATGTTCCTAATCAGTAACTACAACTTCTACGAAATTTGGGAAATCACCAGCTCAAAACCACAATCGTGTGCATTCCAAGCAGTGACCACAACCACTGTAGAACTAGCTTGAAAGCATAGTGGAGCCCATTTGTGTGTATCTTCTTACTTGTACATGTCATCCCTGCTGCTGGTAAGTGTCAACGAACCGTTCCTGAAACGTTGGCATTGCCTCGTTGTTGAGATTTTTATATGTGCATTGCGTTGTTTACGTGCAGTGTAACGAGGACGAAGCAAGCTCGCGCCAAGAACCGTGCTACGCCGGGCGCCGTCAGGGCACGGGCGGCTCATCGAGGGAAGGGGGGCCCCGATAACAAGCACCACAGCTACCGCGGCGTCCGGCAGCGCCTTTGGGGCAAGTGGGTCTCCGAGATCCGCGAGCCCAACCACGGCAGGCGGCACTGGCTGGGCACCTTCGACACCGCCGTCGAAGCCGCCCTCGCTTACGACAGGGCCGCCAGGGCCATCCACGGCCCCAGCGCGCCCGTCAACTTCCCTGCTGTCTCCACCACCTCTGCCGACGCTGCGCCGACGCAATGCGAGCCCGCGTCTTGTTCTGCTGCTGCTGCTGCTGCCGCCATCCAGTTCCCGGAGTGTGAAGTGAAGCCGATGGCTGCGCATGGTGGCGACACGGGGATCGCTCAGCGTTGTGATGTTCCTTGGGCTGCACATGAGGAGATGCTTGCTGACAACTTGGATGACATCGCCATGTACATTGACGCCGACGCTGTCGCTGAGATGGTGGCCTGTTACCCTGACACCAAGAGCGAGGATTGGCAGGTTGACGGGCTCGATACCGACGTCGTTGACTCGCCGCTGTGGGGCGCTGGGTGACTGAAAATTGTTTGCTGAAAGAGAAGGCTTCGATTGATGAGATGGCCAGATGGGGATTTTGCTGACTGCAGTAACTTCGTTTTGCTGGTAGCCATTTAGATCGTTGAGCTGGACATATTACATACTTATGTAGGGAAGTAGGAACCTTAATTTTTCCGCATTATCTTTTGTCAGGTTGTAGAACTGTAGTAGTGGTCTGTAGATGATCATGCTGTAAGTCGGATCACCTCATCTATTTCACTATTTCTGGCATTACAGGTGCCAACATCTTAAAGTAGCAAAACTCCATTGTTCATGCTGAGAATAGGGTGACCTGTATCCTATTCCTTTCGAACATAGGAGAGATATCCGATAAGACGTTCTAGATAAATCCTAATAAAATTATATGATTCCTGCTACTACTTTTTAGAGTTAGATTCTTATCTCTCTTTGGAAGAGAACTAGGAAGGCTATATAAATCTATGAGGGCGGCCAAGAAACCCAAGCAAAGAAGCAAGCCAAGCAAATTGAACTCATCCAAAGTAGAGGTGCACGAGAAGATTAGAGGTTAGATTATTTTTTAGCACTAGATTCTCATATAAAAGGTTCGAGAAGATTACGAGAGAGCAACAAACTCTTGTACTCTTTTGATGTTATGCTTAAAGAATTTGTGGCTAGTTTCGTCAAATCTTTTCTCTCTTGTTGTGGTTGATTTGACACCATTATTTTGGTTCTATATGAAATTCATCTACTTCGTATTTAAGACTATGCAGATTTGTACCGTATCTCATAAACTCTGATTCGATTTAGAGGTTGTTACGTATAAGAAAGAAAGTGTATTAGAGTGTAACAGCTCACAATTTGAATTGGCAGTAGACATTGGTATAAAGATGTCCATTTGCACATAATAACTCAGTGTTACTCATTCGAAGCAATTCTGAGTTATTATCTAGTTACGCGTAGAAGATATTTTTGTACTTTGTCTGGTAGTAAAATGGTAGCTGCGCAGCTGGCAATATGAAGTGGGCGATTCTATCTGTCAGAACAATCCGGAAAAAATATAATCTTTGTGGGTTGAGAAAGCAGAACAGATGAAGATTAAGCAAGATTTATTATTAGATATCTAAGGAACTAAGGAGAGGAGAGAAGCTAGTAAACATTGTATCCATGTGAGTTCTACACACTGATGTCCCATACCGAACTGTCTATGGAATCCAGTCATTACCCTGAGATATTCTGTAACATCCTAGTTTTCAGTGCATTTTTAAAGTTTTCAAAATAAAAATAACAATATAGATTTTTCTTAAATTAATTAAAGCTTAATTTGAATTTTTAAAAATTAAAAGATTTAATGTAAATAAAATAAACTTTAATTAAACTAAAACCTATTTTATTTGAGTTATTTGTATTGCAAGGAATTTTTCTGTATTTTTTTTAAAAAAATTGGAGTTTATTTGCTATTTATTTGAGGTTAATTTGAATTATCCTATTTTCTGAAATTCAAAAATTCTGGAAAATCCGAAGTTTAGCTTTTAGGCCGAATCCTTTCTTTTGGCCCAATCTCTCTCTCTCTTTCCGCTCGGCCTAGCCCAACTCTAGCTTGCTCGCCTACACCTTTGCCCGCTTGAAGTCGCTGCCAGGTGGGACCCGCCTGTCAGATAAATAGTGTTGTGGACTGTTCATCTTCTCCACGCGTCCATCACCGTCGTCGATCTGGTCTTCGAGTTCGTCTCGCCACCACCTCACGTTTTCGATCTTGACTCTTGTGTCATGCCCGTCTCGGACGCCGTCTTCTCTGGGTATAAAAGCCACGCCCGAGCCTTGTTTTTCGCATCCTCCGAGCCGCTTTGACTTCCTCGTGCTTACGTCAGAACCCGTGTCACTTCGTTTTTGCCTCGCTGCCTAACCATCGTCATCGACTGCGCCGTCGTGATGCTTCGTCTCCCTCGTCAACGACAAACTTGCCCAGTCTTCGTGCCTATTCATCTTCCTTTGTCGCCGATCAACCACACCACCGTTGTCTTCATCATCGATGAGTGTTCTCCACCATGCGCCCTTCTTCTACTGCTTCATCTTTGTCACCACCCGATCACTCACCTCGCACAGCTCGCCAGCACCGCGTGTTCCCATGTGGCATGACACTTAGAATCGTCCGCCGCCACCGTTAGCGTGTGCGTCAATGCTGACATCAACATTGCCACATTGTCACCTAAATTCCTCCCTGGACTTGGTCCATCGTGAGCTGTCTGAATGACATGCGGGGCCCACATGTCATACACTGAGGTTATGCACCGAATCTACTGTAGACCTGTGAACCCTAGCCATGGACTTGGCCCACCGACCAAAGGCCCATTTGTCAACCAGATAACCCTTTTTAGAATAATTTTTATTTTGGAAAATCCAGAAAATTCATAGGACCCACTTGTCAACCTCTAGCTTTTATTAAAATTAATTGTAGAGAAAATATTCTAGAGAATATTCACCCTTCTCTCTCATTTTCAGGAATTTATTTTTGTGACAAATTTTCCGAGAGTCCGTTCTCCTGCGTCCAAACTCTGATTGACCCGATTCTTCTTCCTAAATTTATATAAAATTAAGCTCTATTTTTTGTTCTAGTTTTTTTGTTTTTGGATTTATTTTAAGTTTATTTGTGTTTCATTTGCCTTTTCTTATTAGATAATGTCCCAACTCAACTGGGTCAGCTCAGGAAGCTCACTGTTCTCACCTTCAGTCCACCCAGCTCATTGAGGTGATACCGACTTCCCTTGGGGACTTGACGAAGTTGATATGGCTGGACTTGAGCTCCAATCACCTCTTCGGCTCGATCCCTTCTAAGCTTGCCATGATACCACAACTTGCTACATTAGACCTCTAGAACAATACACTTTCAGGAAGTGTTGCCTTCAGGTAAATAGTCCTAAAAATGGTGCTCTTTTTATTATGTCATAGTTTTTTTTATGTCATCTTAATTGTCTCCATTGATTGTTGTATATCTAAAGAAATTACGTGAGGGATTTGTATATGGTAACAATTCAGAGCTCTGTGGAGCTTAGTTTGATTCTCTGAAAACTCGTCCTAATGACAACAATGACAACGGTCAACTTGCTCTCTTAAAATTTTGGGCATTTACATCCCTTCATGCTTATTGGCTTCTCTCTATGCCATATATGTGGACTAGTTCTTGAGGTGCAGGCTGGAAAGAGGTTTAGATTGGTAAACAAGCTATGCAATACGATAACACTAAAAGAAAATAGGAGAATTGTATCTTGGCTCATCTCTTCAGTGGGCTTTTTCTTAACTATCATGTAAGTATCTCCATTTCATGTATTACATACCTTCTATACTGGAGGATATGGCTAAATCAGTCTATCTTACCAAATAAAAATAATAGCAAATATATCTTTAGCTAAATTATATATTGTAATGTTTTCCTCCTTCTATTGCAGACACTGTTGTGAGTTGTGACATTGACAACACCACCTTATCTTTATGTGAATTCCAATCTACAATGGCCATTGAATTATGTTGCATCAAGTATATGTATGGGCTCTCATATTGCTACTAATTAAAAATACAAGTTGGTGACAGTGCATTCTCCCCTTGTTCACCATCCCTCGCTCTGATCTCTTTGCACATGCCTTCTTCTGTCTAGCAATTTCTCCCCTGTCCGTGACACCTCAACATTGACACAGCTAAGCACTTGCAATATTATTTTATTTTAAATATGTTACAACACCTGAGGTACATACTTCAATGTATAGATCAAAATTATGAACTTAAGTGTAGATAAACCGACTATCTTCACCGTTTAGTAGCCCTACCGAGATCCGTGCTATTTTTTTTCATTTTCAGAAATGCCCAGATGGAGAGAGAAAAGTTGCAATAAGTACATGTAGGGTCCACATCCTATATTTATCCTCACCCACCCTCTGATTTCTCTCTCATCCCCTCATTCTCTCACAAACGTCTCCCCTCACCCACTCATTTTGATGACCACATGACATTTTATGGAAGAATGTATTTTAGCTTAAATGCTAGAGATGGTCTCTTTTTCAGAATTTTACAAAAGAATGCATTTAGACTTGCATTTAAAAAGGTTGTTACGGATTAGAATTAAGCCAGTTGTCTATCAAGAGCTTTCTTCACATGTTCCCATACTGCCTTCCACCTTTTTAATATTCATTATATGATTTGGATCACATTTGATGATATATATCAGCTTCATTTGGAACGCCTTTGCAGCGCTTGGGCATGTTACTAGTTAAGAGTTGTATTAGAGACAAAGTTCAACATATGTATCAGATTACTTGATGATTGGCAAAAATATTCGAAGACAGCGGATTAAATTTTAGAAGATGTTACCGCAACAAATCAATAACCCTAATACAACAAAAGAAGAAGATCTGTTGTAATAACTCGACAAAACTACCAGAATAAATATCCCAAACAAATATTTGGTTCAAAGATCCCAAAATTACAACAAAAAACACAACAAAATGATACAATAAACAAACAACATCGTTGTAACAAAATAGGTATTCTTGTACAACAAATCCACAGAGCTACTGCAATAAATAACCCTCACACTATAACATTTGAAAAAAAGACTGGTTGAAAAAACGTATTGCAATAACTGAGAGGAGTGATTGCAACAAAATCGAGTAAGGACTACAACACACATTGAAGGAGGAGGTCGCAACGGCACTGGTGAGAACCCATGGCCGCGGAGCTCAACTACCCCAACGATGCTCGCGGAGGCTGAGATTGGTGGCGGTAGATCTCGGGTAGCCATGGTAGGGCTCACCGAGGACGTGAGCGGCATCGGCAGATCTCGGCTAGCCATGGCGAAGCTCACGAAGGATGCGCGATAGATCATAGCCAGCCATGGCTCTCCCACTGCCCCCTCCTCGTCCCACACGCTGCCAGTAGCAGCAAAGACAACGGGGAAACCATGGTCGTAAAACTGTAGGGATGGGGAAGGTGGTGCCCAACTTGGTGTTGCGAGAAAGCAATGGTGGTGAGTGGCGGTTGCCAGCACGGGCTCACCGGCGCCAAATTGGTGTGGAGGGAGAGATTTGGGGGAGAAATTGAGGGGTTTGAGCAGAGGAAGAGTAGATAGGGAAAAGGGTTGGCTCTAGTCAAAAGTCAAAGGAGTTAGTAGAGTAAAGCGTCCGATTTATTGCTGACGCATTGGATATAGGATATCTATCATTATCCAAATTACTATTTTTCAAACTCAAATATGATCTATAATTCTATATGTGCCGTGCTAAGGAGTTGTTTGCACAATAAAAATAAATTGCTAGCTAGCAGTTGTGTTTGTCGGCGTTGTTCACATGTAGTAATGAGAATTGCTATGCATACAACCTTTAACATACGATGCAGTTATCGGAAGCACGTGAGTTCTGAGCTTTGATCCTGGACAGAAGGACGTTGGACTACGGTTGTGTTCTTTTAAGATGTGGTTAATAACTTTTTGGTTGTCTGTGTATATTTTTGAGACGATAATAGATGATGGAGATACCGACACAGATAACACACATAGTTTTTAGTTTAGAAAACTGTTCGGATAATTCACTTTAAGAAATTATTCTGTTTTATTTTAACTTCAAAGAAACTATAAGCCGAAAACTGAAAACTCAAAACAACTAGACACATAGCAAGTTAAAAAGGAGAGATAATCACCTTAGTCGTATGCCCATCGTACGAGATACTCATATTAGAGAATGGCTAATCATATGACAATAGCACTCCCTCCATCTGGCAATATGATCCTCGTTCTTCAAAAGCATCATCCCACAATATAAAACTATTATAAAGAATAAATATATAGTTATTACAATATTTGTACTATATATCTATATTTTAATACTAAAAAATAGATAAGCAATTATAGTATACCACTTAATAGAAATATACAACTATGTATGGTTCAATAACATTAGTGTTTTTTCTTAAATCTAATGTCTCCATGGTTTATGTATATGTTGGACTTTGGACTTACACTGCTGAGCAGATTTATTTATGGGAGTGTTCGTATTGGCTACTACTGATGACTTTTTGCTAAAAATAAATAGTAGTGACTGAAAGAAATAACTTTTAGAAGAAATGGACGAGTGGTGACGAAAGTAAAAGAGAGATGCGTGTGTGAGCTGGAAGCGAGAGGAGTGGAGAAACCGCTTCAAAAATAGGTATTCATATTAATTTTTAGCTTCTCCAAATAGAAGTCAGAAGTAGAAACCAATAGGAACACCCGCTATGTTTGGGCTCCACTAGCTTCGAATGACTTATGTTTTTTGATTTTTGTACTTTGCTACAGTAACTTGTTTTCAAACGATACATTTTTTTAAGATGAGATTTATTAGTTGATTATAATAGATATGATAATGACTTTAGCTATACTAAATAAAATTATATATAACTACCTCTTCCTTTGTAATATCTGAAATCCTTGAAATTCAAAGAGTTGTAGAGCAACTCCATCCCATTAGTCATTTCTCCCTCTCTATTTCCTAGGATGAAGAGGCTAGCTATTATTTTCAGCTCTCTATTTGAGTTAGCATTCTAATGGCCTAGCTATTTGAGAAGCGAGTGAGGAGGTGCTCGCCAAATCTAGCTAGCGGCCGGGAGAAAATAGCGACTCGATAAAAATGAAGAGGAGGATAAAGAATCGGTTGGAGTTCATTTCTTGAGTCATATTAGGTAAATATATAATAAAAAGTAGGATAAAGAACCGGTTGGAGTTGCTCTAAAAGTCAAAAGCACAGACTGAAAAACGAGACACCTAGTGCCCTGCCCCCTGCTCTCACGCATCCCCGCGGCGGAAACACGCGATACCACCTACCTCGGCCACCACCTCCCTCCGCCCCTCGACTACCGAAGTACCGATCGATTCTTCGGGGGCCTCGCTCTTAGATCTCCCGAGTTTGACATCCAACCCTCCCACTAAATTCCCCAACCCCCAAACCCTACCGCAATCCCCAGGGCCCTAATCAGCGCCATGATGGCCGCCGAGCCCTCTCCGGCGACTGTGTCCGCCTCCACCGCCGCTGACGACCTCGAAACTCTCGCGCTCGATTCCTCCTCATCATCCGCCGCCGCCGTCTCCACTGACCCCCTCCTCCGCCCGCCTTCCTCCCCCTCCTCCCCCGCCGACGCGGACCACGACCCCTTCGTCATCGACGACGATGACATCCCCCCGGCCCCCAGCATTCGCCCGCCCGCCGCCCCGGCCGAGGCGCCGGCCGAGTTCGCCCGGATCACTGTGTCCGACCCGAAGAAGCACGCGGACCCCACCGCCGGGGCCGCCGGCGTTATCCCCGGCTCCGGGAGCTACTTCTCCTACCTCATCACCACCCGTCTCGCGGGCGGCGGCGGCGAGTTCCGCGTGCGCCGGCGCTTTCGCGACGTGGTGGCCCTTGCGGACCGCCTTGCTGCGGCCCACCGCGGCCTGTTCGTCCCGGCCCGGCCAGACAAGAGCGTCGTCGAGGGGCAGGTCATGCAGCGCCACGACTTCGTGAGCCAGCGGTGTACTGCGCTCCAGCGCTACCTCCGACGTCTCGCGGTTCACCCCGTCGTTGGCCGCAGCCCTGACCTTCGCACGTTCCTCACTCAGCCTGGCGCCTTACCGGCGTTCGAGGGTGAGTCGCCTCGGTACTGGACTACCACGGTGAATGCTGCCAGTCCGCCGGTGCCGGCGAAAACTGGGAGAGACTTGTTTGGAATGTTTAAGGATTTGAAACAGACGGTGGTGAATGGGTTGGTGGCAACGAAGCCACCACCTGTGGAGGAGGAGACTGACACAGAATTCCTGGCGCACAAGTCCAGGCTCCAGGACTTACAGCAGCAGCTCACCACAACATCTCAGCAGGTATGTGTCCTGTGACGTGTGCGTGCCATTTTCCCCCTGACGGAGCACCACAATTGCGTATAGTCATCTTGCACGATATGTAAGGTGGTATAGCAAAGCTCTAAAAGTAGATTAACCAGCGAACTGACTCCCATGTTTCTCAAATAATATCTTAAGTAAGTAACAGCAACCACATGGAAAACCGTTGCTTGCTTGATACTATGTCATCTCTGTGTTGTACATGGGTTGTTTGTGCACAGGGAATGCAGATTGGTTTGAATCTGTTATTAATTGCTTATGAAGTTGTTTATAAATGGCAACATAATTAGCACTCTATACTAAGTGGTCTCTTTTAAACGTTTGGTTCGTCTGAATATTTTTAGGGAGGAGCGGAGGAGTTTAGCCTTTTCATGTTTGCAAGATGGTTGCTTTGAATTACTATTTATGTTTTTATAACAGGGCTGTGAAAGAAACAGATTAAACCCAAGCTAATTTTCCATACCCCCAAAAGTTATGCTAGCAGTTTGGTTCAAGTTCCAGAAGTCGTAGGAAGGGCTATGTTTTCAGCTTCCACAGGCCTCAGGGGTGTTACTATGCTAGTATGCCTAGCTATTGTTAATATTATCATATTGGCATCTGATAGTTTTAAAAGTTTTTGCCTACATATGTAGTCGTAGAAGAATTTAGCACTGAGTCGTGTGAGATCATGTGATCTGTTGTTGTTAAGTTCGGAGTTCAATCGAGAAAGAATTTGATATTTTTCTTATTGCCAGATCTGTTTACAAGGAAGTTTGGCTTATATCTTTATATCAGTCCTGTCCATCTTAGAATTTCTACTGTGCTTTTTTATGCTCAGAGAGAGATGTTCATGCAAAGAGGGTTAGGCTTTTTTGATTGCTCTTGTTTTGAGTCATCTAAGTTCGCGGACACCTTTACTAAAATTGAAGGGAGCCAACTGCAGGCTAAAGAACATGAACACACTTTCGGCTAACAAATGAAGTTTATATCTTGTTATGCGGGTCTTAACTTCATAGTTCCAATGAGTGGCTAGGTTTTTGAGTTTTGACTCTAGCTGGCATTTACCTGATTGATCTTGAGGTATGTTGGTTCACAAAAGAATGAAAGTTGAGTTCTGTTTTCTGTGGAGTTATTGAATTGGCCTATGAGAAGATTAATAACATACGGTGTTGAGTCATCTTATGTTTGTGGCAATTATGACGTCTAGTACATAGCATAAGATATTACATTGTTGCATTTTAAGTTTTGCATTTTATGTAGGCAGAAGCACTTGTTAAAGCTCAGGATGATCTACGAACAACTACAGCTCACTTGGGAATGACATTGATTAAGTTGGCAAAATTTGAGAGGGAGCAAGCAACATGTAGTTCCCAGAGAAGACGAGCTGGTGATATCAATAATTTTGCAAATTCTGTTGTCAAGTTCAGCAGATCGCAGGCAAAACTAAATTCTGAAATTGTAAAGCATCTGGTATGTGAACATGTCACAAACTTAAATAGAATAAAAAATCGCTTGTCATTTCTTGGAATTGTTTTTCTTTCATAATAATAAGATATTATTTATGCCTTTGCAGGGTAGTATCCATGAATACTTGGAGATGATGATATCTGTTCATCATGCATTTACTGATCGTTCTAATGCTTTAAATCATGTGCAAAGTCTGTCGGCAGATCTATTTTCGTTGCACACCAGGGCAGGAAGACTTGAATCTGTATCATCAAGAGGTGTTGGGCAGGAGTGGTCGAGGTATCAGAAGATAGAGGGATTAAAAGAAACAATAAGTGCAACAGAAGCAGCCAAAAGCCATGCACTTAGAGAATATGAAAGTATTAAGGTAAATCACCTAAAAAGCGATGTGAAGGTGTTCCGTTGATAAAACTTAGGGAGCATGAAAATATCAAGGAAAATCACCTAAAAGCACAAAGCACAAGCTCTGCGTATAGAAAAACCAAGCATGTGCCTCTTATGGTTTATTACTGAAAGTTTGTTTATGTTGTACTCATTACATTTATCGTTTCTAATTGCTTTAACTGCATATGCTCAACTAAGTCTTTTGATCAAGTTAGTACTTCTAGCAAAATTTAGTATGGTAAAATTTATATTCTTATCATGGTTGCACACGCATAGTCGGATAGTCCTTTATTAGTTGAGAGCGTCATACAGTTGAAACTTAATATAACTACTGCTGTTGTAGGGGTGGCCCAACCCCTGTGACTGGGTCTTACAACTGGTCTAATATGTAATAGGTCCAATAGTATAGAAGAATATACCAATGTCCCTCATATTTTGTAATTATTAAGGGGTACAATGGGAATTTCTCATCCTACCCCTCATGTATATAAACCCCCAAGAGGGGTATGAAGAGGTCAAACCCTTTCATTCTTACCAACTCTATCTTTAGCTCTCTTAGTGCTATGCCTCCTATGGAGAAGGGTACCATGTACCCATATAGTTACAACAGTTGGCGTCGTCCGTGGGGGATGTGCAAGAAGCTGTGCAAGAGAAGGCGCTAGAGAAGGCTATAACCAGAGTGCTCGTGCCGTGAGCACCCAGATGCTGCCATATTCGGGGCTACTTCTGGCGTCTACCCCATCGCACCTGCAGAGGTGGAGCGGCGTTTCTCGTCAGCGGACATCAGGGAGTCGGCCTTCGTGTGTGACGTAGACCGGCTCCGAGCTGTAGATGTGGAGTGGCATTTCTCATCGCCGGACACCAGGGAGTCGGTCTCCGCGAACGGCAAAGACAGGCTCTGGCCGGCAGCTATAGCTTGTCGAGCCTCTGCGACTCTATCCAACCACTTCGTGGTCGTAGACGCCTGTCTGACCACTCCGTAGTTGTAGATGCTTAAGGCTTCATCTACGATTGCGTCGTGGTCAACCCTTCGCCGGCAGCTACGACCTTCTTGTAGTCGAGACTTCGTCGATGTCAGTCCGAAGCGTGGGGCTGGGGATGAAGTGCCCGCTTCGAAGCCTTCGTCCCATCGTCGACTTCGTCGACACCTATCGCACTGTCGGCGATGTCGTTCGACCCCTTGGGGTCGAAGCTTCGTCAATGCTTGTCTAACTACCTCGTGGCGTGACTTCGTCGATGCTCATCCGAGTCATGACTTCGTTGGCCCTCGATCGACTCTTCGTGGTCGTGTCCTCATCAGCCCCGGCTTTGCTGGACTTCGCGTGGCCTCCGCTGGTCTTTGTTGGACCTCGCATGGCCTCCGCTAGCCTTCGTCGGCCTTCGCGCCCTCCGGTCTCCATCGGCCTAGGCTCTGCGTGCCAGAGTTTTGTGTTGCCGCTATCTTCGTCGACCCCGACTTCGAAGGGTGCGGGATGGGCCGCGCGTGTTAGAGCTTTGTCTCGTTGCCGCCTTTGCCGACTGCGAGTCCAAAAGGTGGGGGATGAGCGCGCGCGTTTGAGTTTTGTCCCGACGCCGACTTCATCGACTTCGTCCGACCACCTTGTGGTCGTAGCGCTTCGTCTGACCGTACCACGATCGGGGCTTTGTCCGATGCCTTGCGGTCACGACTTCGTCCGACCACTTCGTGGCCGAGACTCTGACGCCTCCGCATTGAAAGCCATACCTCCACGGGGTGACTTCGGCTGGATCGCAAGACTTCGCCGCCCTCTTTGTAGACATCGCCTCAGAGGGGCGGCCCGACCCACGACTCCGCCTGTATGTGCCACCCACATCGGAATAAGAACTCAACGACATGGCCACAGCCTGGGCGTCGGAGGGGCTGGAGCTACCAATTGCGTCAACTCACTCATCGGGACCTTCGTGCTTGTTGATGGGGGACGAGGGGCTGGGATAGTTGGTCACATCAACTTGCCCATCGGAACTTCCGCACTTGCTGTCGAGGGAGTATTGTTATAGTAGGGGTGGCCCAACCCCCGTGACTGGGTCTTGCAACTAGCATAATATGTAATAGGCTTAATAGTATAGAGGAATGTACCAATGTACTATCATATTTTGTAATTATTAAGGGGTACGATGGGAATTTTCTATCCTATCTCACTCATGTATATAAACCCTCAAGAGGGGTATGAAGAGGCCAGACCCTTTCATTCTTACTCACCAGCTTTCTCTAGCTCTCTTCGTGCTATATCTCCAATGGAGAAGGGTACTCTGTCAACTACAATTCTTGCATTTATGATTGTCTGGTCTCCTTGTCTTTTATATCTGACATCACTTTATGCTAGTTTACTGGTACATAAAACTTCATTATGATGCGTCAGCATTTATGTAGCATAGGCATTGCTACTTGCCGCTATGCTTTGCTTACAAGTACTATCTATAAATGAAGTATTAAGTCAATTCAGCACCCTTCCAAAATTACTTCTGTTATAATCAGAATGAATGCGAAAGGGCCTCTAGCCTAGCGGTTAAAGCGCCTCAGTAGCACCCCTCAGGTCCTGGGTTCGACTCCCAGTGGGAGCGAATTTCAGGCTGGGGGAAAAAAAATCCCCTCGCTTGCCCCATAAGCCAAAGCACAGGTCTAAGGCTGGCCCAGGTTGTTGGTAGCGCCAGGTTGTTGGTCTAGGGATCACCCTGGATTGGTCGTTCTCACATGGGCTGATGCCGCTGTGTCAGGGTGGGGCAAGGGTTCGGGGATTTTCTCGGTCTGCGTGAGAAGACCTTCTTCTTAAGCAAATGCCCGGGGGTCCCCCCCCGCGCAGGTCGAGTTTTTTTTATAAGCAGAATGAATATTAGGATTGCAGTAAAGTTATGCCCTTGAGAATCAGAGTGAAATTTAGGATTGCTGTTATCATGATGTTGGTTGGTAGCTAACAAGTAGTTAAACCACCAAGAAGACAAGAATCATTTATTTGTTCATAAGGACTAAAGGACATTTTGGTCTTTTTGCTGGATGACACACTTCCCTATCTTCATTGAAGAAAACATAGCTGCTGCTGCAAATATATAAAGGAGGGACGTGATTAAGTTAGCAGAACTTTTCGTGCTAATTCAACATAGAATGTTTTTAGTTGAGTTCCTAGATGCAAAGTTGTCTTCAAATTTTCAAGAGCTTTCTAAAATTTAAACAGCTATTCAGGTAGGCATTACATATGCATACTAGGTTTTGTACTGACAATGTATTACTTTAAAAGAGCCTAGAGGGTGGCCTTTAACTTCGTGGGATGCTAAGATCCTGATAGTGGAGCAGTACGTAAGCTTCTTTTTGGAGTTTCAACGTGTATTTTCAGGGTTTGCATGTAATGGTACGAACTGTAAGATCTTTTTTCGAGTCAGACGAAGGTTGCAGATCGAATTCTTGTGTGGAGTTGGTATAGCAATTTGTAGAACTCTGGGAATGCCAGGAGTGTAGCTATTACTGAAATTTGAAACCATATTGCATCTGGAAGAAATCAATCATCTTTCCTATTTACCTTTTTTCTGATAATTTAGGAAAACAACATGATTGAAATTAGAAGGTTTGACAAGGATAGGCGTCGGGATTTTGTGGAGATGCTGAAAGGATTTGTAGTTAATCAGGTATGAATGAATCACACTATTTGACAAAGAAAGATGTCACCGATATTACACGGTATATTTGTTGGCAGAGAAAAGGTATGCAGCAGCATTGTTTAACTGAATGCTCTTTTTTTTGTGTAATTATACGCAGGTTTCATATTCAGACCATTATGCTAATATGTGGGCAAAGGTAGCAGAGGAAACAAAGCTATACGCAAACAGGAGCAACTGATGCAGCTTTGTGTATAGTGAGTAGGGGATTTTGATATATTTAATTTGCCCGAGTTCAACACAGCCACAACCATTCTTGATTCTCCCCAGTTTTGCCACCCTGGCTTTCGGTGTAATGCTACCTGGGTTCTGTACAATTGTGTGAGCCATTTACAGAATGACAAGTCACACGGTTTTTCTCTGTCCCCGGTTCGGGTGTGCTTCCATTGTGAAACACAAATATGTGGTTTGGATTGCGGCGTGGACGGTACCCGTGGTTGATACAACAAGGCGCTGGCGCTGCTGACTGGCATGCCTGCGGAGCTAGTGGCTGGTGTCTCTGCTTATCCACACACGTAAGCGTCGTTCTCTAGCAGACCTGCGACTCTCTGTAGTTTCGCACCGATGCCTTGCACTACTAGTACTTTTTCGTCTTGCCACTCGGCCGTAATTAGCAGTGCGTGTTGCCTTGTGATCCTCATCCTACTGTCGTCTTCTTGTGCACTTGTCCGGTACAAATCTTATCGACGTAGATGGCTGGATGCTAGCTACGTGATGTGGTCGAATTAAACCTTCAAACTTTGCTTCCTGCAGTGTTGTGTTCAAACTTGAAATTCTACCACCGTCACAAATTATGAAGTGAGTTTATCCAAAGAGAGGAAAAGCGTTCAAAGGTCGTTGCGACTGCTGCAAGTGCAAGCACGAAGCAGAGCTCGAACCCGGCCGCGAAAATGTCCCACCCGCCGTCCCAAAATGCCGCCTCCTTCAAACCGCTCCTCCCCTCTCCCCCCTCCCGCCTCCGCACCAAATCCCTCGCCGCCGCCGCCTCCTCCCCTCGCCGCAACGTATCCGCCGCAGCCTCCTCCCGCCGCGGCTTCCTCGTCCTCATCCCCTCGCTCGCCGCCGCCTCCACCATCCTCCGCCCGCTCCCCTCCGCCGCCGCCGATGAAGACGCGGCCCCGCTGCCGCCCACCGACTCGTCGACCCCCTCCCCTCCGCCACCGGCGGAGGAGGTGGAGCTCGACGAGTCGGCCATGTCGAGGGTGTACGACGCGACGGTCATCGGGGAGCCGGAGGCGGTTGGGAGGGACGCGAGGGGGCGGGTGTGGGAGAAGCTGACGGCCGCGAGGGTGGTGTACCTCGGCGAGGCCGAGCTCGTGCCCGACCCCGACGACCGCGTGCTCGAGCTCGAGATCGTGAAGGGCCTCGCGGGCCGGTGCGCCGAGGCCGAGAGGGGCCTGGCGCTCGCGCTCGAGGCGTTCCCCTGCGACCTCCAGCAGCAGCTCGACCAGTTCATGGATGGAAGGTTCTGCTGCTCTCAAGTCTCCTTTTCGCTTTAAGTTATCCAAACAATTGTTCCGAGAAGAACAGGTTTTAATTGGTCGCATGTTGTGAAGCTGTGAGAACTTCAGCTCTGTAGTTATTGATGATGTGTTCATATTATGATACGTTGATATGGCAGTAGTCTCAACAAAAATATTATAGTATGTAAGTAGATTAGTGTTTCGAAAGAATGGTTTTTCGGTAGATTAGAATCCAAAGCCAACATGTAAAGAAGGGGATACTGTTTGGGCCTGTTTGGAACGTAAAAATTTTCGTGGGAATTTCACAGGAAATGGTACAACTGTTGCAAGAAATCCTACAAAATTGCCACATCCAAACGGGGCCTTAAGAGTTTACAATAAGTGCCTATCACACTGTGTGGTGAATAACCGTAACTTTTCCTTGAGCAGAGCCTAAGAATAGCATTGACGTTGTGGGCTTGTATATTCAGGTTGAGGCTAAGTTTCATATACCTTTTCTATTTGTTCTGGGACACAGTGCATTATAGACGTATGATCACACCATTCAACCAGGTTATTCTATTTACTTCACAATGTTTATTTTATTAGATGAAGTGAACTTGGTATATGTTTTGTTATGAATATTATGTATGTATTCAAGAGTCCCAATGAGCAATATATATAGTATACAAAGGAGACACAAGATTAAACTATAGTATAATAGGAAATACTTCACCTTTCAAAAGCAAGGCGTATGCAATAGCATTGCGTATGAAAAGGGTTGACACTAAAATAGGAAAAATCCGAAGTACGAATCTTGATAATGTCATCATAGCGTATAGCTCTTGGAAAAATAGTCAAATCAAGCCGAAGAGAAATAGATAGAAGCATGGCGATGCAGATCGGAGCCCAAGATGGTGGCTGCGCAGTGCACAAGAAGCGCAATAGAAACACGACGGCCTTAGAAACTTGGGGGGGCGGCTTAGAAAGACGCGGTGGCATCATATCAACTTCTACGATCTGCACGCGACTCAGAGAGAAGAGCGGCGACTGCTATCATGCAAAAAGGAAATTTCTATATTTCTATGATTGACAATAAATTTGTGGACTTGCACGGCTTGGACGAACTAAAAGATAGAGATTATGGACTTGAATGGACACAACAGAAGACTAAACAATTAGCGAATGATTAAAGATTGACTTAAAAGACAGCAGAACTATCATCCTCAGCATCAATGCGGCCTCCCCCTTCTCTCTCTCCTCTCCCCTTTTCTTCCTCCAAACGCACTTCCCCCCACTCCCCCTCCTTTTCTCGAGTGCTGGTGAGGAGAGCGAGGAGGAGCAAGAGGGTGGAGCCGAAGCCGAGGGGGGAGCAGCAACCAGTAGTCAACGGCGGTGTGGTGGGAGTGGGAGATGGGCTTCTTGGCCGGAGGGAGCAGGGTGCCGTATCCGGGCGAAGAGGCGGCGGCAGCCTGGCGTGTCAAGGGAGCCGGCGCCATTGAGGGGTGGCTGGGGAGTCCGGATTCGACTAGGAGGCAGCGCAGGACGGCGCGATCCGGCGGTTTATCTTGCTGAAAAAGCCTGTTTTCTATAAATGAAAATTCATTTTTTAGTAAGACCTCGAACACTTCCCTTTAGTAAATTTTGACAAGCTTATGCTTTATGTAGGATTGATGGCAGCATCTTAAAGTTGTACACGTTGCACTGGCCACCAGAGCGCTGGCAGGAGTATGAACCTCTTTTGAATTACTGTCGTGATACTGGAATTAAGCTTGTTGCTTGTGGAACTCCACTGGAGGTGATTTTATAGCTTCTAGTTTCTATCCACTGTCTGTAAAATAGATTACAAAGAATTTGAACCCTTTTATCCACACGATGCTGCACCCGTAATTCAAGTCTCCTAATGCTTAACACCTGGCAAAGTTTTTCCTCAATACATATGTCTTGAAACTAGATTTCATGCTTTATATTGCAGTTGTAATGCCACATCACATGATCCAGTCTCTCTGCAGCTTGCTACATACAACGGCATGATTATCTAGACAAGTTAGCACAAATTAATGAAAGAACATCATTATGCAAAATCAAGATACAGTTTGCTTTTATGATGTTATGATTTATGACATACATTCTGTTGAATGTATGAATTTGTTTTCTATAATTTATTTTATGAATTTGTATGCTTCTATGTTCCGTTACAGTCCACTTTGTAGAATATAATGTTCCTTTCTTGAGCAGGTGAAAAGAACTGTCCAAGCAGAGGGGATTAGAGGTCTTTCCAAAGCAGAAAGAGAAGCGTATGCCCCTCCAGCAGGCTCAGGCTTCATTTCTGGCTTTTCATCTATCTCAGGCCGGTCATTGATAGACAAGATTTCATCACCTCGCAATTCTCCTTTTGGTCCTAGTTCATATTTATCGGCGCAGGCAAGAGTAGTTGATGATTATACCATGTCCCAGATAATAATGAAAGAACTTAATGATGGAGATCCTTCAGGGATGCTAATAGTTGTAACGGGTGCAAGCCATGTTATATATGGGTCACGAGGAATTGGTGTTCCTGCCAGAATATCTAAAAAGATGCCAAAGAAAGACCAAGTTGTAGTACTACTTGATCCTGAGAGACAAGGTATAAGGAGGGAAGGTGAAATCCCAGTTGCTGATTTCTTATGGTATTCAGCGGCTAAACCTTGCAATAGAAACTGCTTTGACCGTGCCGAAATTGCTCGAGTTATGAATGCTGCTGGTAGGAGACCTGAAGCTTTACCTCAGGTTTGCTGCTTGTTCTTTCTTCTGGCCTAGTGGTTGTTAACTTCCTGTTGTCACAAAGCTTTTGAGTACAGCTAACGAATTGTGTATTTAATGGAAATAGCCATGACCAGTGATCTACTAGTTATTGTTGGTTGCTAGGGATCCTAGTGTACTATTTTCAGGAGAAAAAAAGGTGAAATCCTGAGTCCTGACAATGATTTGGCAAGAAAGCCTGCTGATTTCCTGCAATATTTCGATTCGGGGTTATATTAGGGTTTCTTCTGGATCATTTACCTCCAGGAATTGGTCATAAAACAGTACCATATTTTGATACAGGGTAGCTAATAAAAAGTTTTCATTACTCAGTACGGTAAAATAATTGTTGTGTAGCCAAAATGTCTCTCTATTCTGGCAGTGCCATGTTTTAATATGATGTGGCTAATGAAACTTGCACTGAAATGTTGCAGGATCTTCAGCAAGGAATAGATCTTGGTGTAGTTTCTCCGGAGATATTGCAGAACTTTTTTGACCTTGAGAAATACCCTGTTATGTCTGAACTGATTCATCGATTCCAAGTAAGAAACTATTCTATTATTTTTGTTATTCTCCTTAGTCCTTTCCCTTGATCTTATCACTTTATCTAATTGATGTTTCTGAATACTGCTCTTTGAAGAATGTGGATTCCTTAATATAGAAACAGAATAACTATTCGCCTAAAAAAAGAAACAGAATAACTATTGGAAGCTGTTCAGGTTTAAATATGCCTTCCTTGTACTGAGTCTCATTTAAATCAACTAACTTCCACAGGGTTTCCGAGAAAGATTGCTGGCAGACCCCAAATTCCTTCAGAGATTAGCTATTGAAGAGACTATATCAATAACCACCACTCTACTAGCGCAGTACGAAAGACGGAAAGGACGGTTTTTTGAAGAAATTGACTATGTCCTCACCGATACAATTAGAGGCTCTGTTGTTGATTTCTTTACAGTGTGGCTTCCTGCTCCTACTATTTCTGTCCTTTCTTATGCTGATGACGGTTCTGGTCAGAGTTTGGAGTCTGTCAAAGGCCTTTTAGGATCTTTGCCAGACAACGCATTCCAAAAGAATATCATGGGTCAGAATTGGAATATGAACCAGAGAGTTGCAGCAGTGTTAATTGGTGGTTTGAAACTTGCTAGTGTTGGGTTTATTTCTAGCATTGGAGCTGGAGTTTCCTCAGATGTCCTGTATGCTGCTCGAAGAGTGCTGAAACCTTCAGACAACGTGGAAGCAGGACGGAAGAGAACTCCTATCTGGAAATCAGCAGCTGTCTATAGTTCCTTTCTTGGAACATCAGCAAATTTGCGGTATCAGGTAGCTTATCAAAATAACCTACTTTCTTTCAGTTGAAGGACCTCCATATATTATTGTTACGGAACCTCTAACCCAAATTTCTTCTTTCTGCCTGAGTGCACCCTAAGTCCCTAACTATCATCTTCCCCCATTAGTTATGTTTAACTTTTGAGTTGCATTAATTAGCGATTGTTGAGATGTACTGTATGTAATTAACCTTCTCTGAATTGAGGTTCCAGCTAAATGACAAATTGAAGCATTCTCTTGCTTATTTGCAACCAGTGCTCCAGAATTGGTAGTGGACTAATGGGTTTTGTTATATTGGCATGTTCATCTATACATAAAAATGATCTACACCGAGTTCTACTGGTTTTTGAACGTTCCCCAATTATTTTGGTACATTGTACAATTAATTTTGCACTAGGACATTATTTAGAAGTAGGAAATGTTCAAAAATTTCAAAAGAGAACCGGTTTTGGTCAGTTCCAGGAAAACCTGGCTACTTTTTGGTCCATCCATAACTAATATCTAGAAACTGGTTGAGGACCACCTCATGGAAATTTGTTCCGCCAGCTTGTGGAAATGAATTTGCAATCAATAACTTGGCCAATGCGCACGTTATTGTAGGAAACTACTTACGAAATTCACGGCTTTTTCTACTAATTTTGGTTAAGCACAGTTTATCTAATTTCATTAATAAATGTGTGGAAGGTCATTGCTGGCTTAGTGGAGCATCGTCTAGGAGAGAGTTTGGCGACTTACTACAATCAGCCACTTCTTGCTGGCTTGTTGTCTTTTGTAGCAAGGACGGTCAACTCATACTGGGGAACACAGGTAGGACACTTTCTCCATCTCTCTAGTACTCTGGGTATGTTTGGTACTGGCGGTATATGCACTAAACCTGTTTAGACTAAACAAACATAACTTTTCATAATGAGATAAACTAGAAATTGGATAAGAGAAAGGTCACTGATTTTTTTCAAGGACACATTAGGCTTGCACACATTTCATTCAGTGGAGGAGAAAAAGGATAGTACATTGACGCCTGGCAAGCCAGTAGGCTCGTCCGGCTAAACAGGGAGGTGATAGGACTACTACAGAATGAATTACAACCTAGCAATGCAAGGACCTTTCAGCCTAAGTACCGCTCCAACATGCGCTCTGGGAAACCTTCATTGTCTTCCCTCTCTGATGGTTTGAATTTTCCATTTCATTGTTTTCAACAAGTTCATATAGTGCTGCTAGTTCGACTGTCATCTGAAGCTTAACATTTTCTGGTATTCAGTGAGGTGATCGCCATTAGTTCATTTTGTAACTGAGTTTACCTTCTTGAAGCTGTTTCTCTGTTAATTTCTGAAGTTCAAACTTTCTTAATTACAGAATAGTGCTTCTATGCTCTCTTACGAATGTATCTGCATAAGTTTTGAAGCAGTTAAAGCTGATATGCTACACAAGTAACACATATTAGTAGTTTAGTACTTCTGCCCCATGTCTCCTCACTGACATTTCTGTTTGCTGCAGCAATGGGTTGATCTTGCCCGATACACTGGAATACAGAAGAGTAAGGAACAGCTTCCCTCTGCTGAGGCCACCACACCACCCGAAATGTCACAGTTAGAGGGCGGTAGAACGGAAGTACAGCAGAATTTGGATGACAGCAGCAGCAGCAGCGACCAATCGAGTGGTCCGACCTAGTGATTTTACTTCACGGTTGCTTCAAAGTACATGAACGTATAGGCTTATATACGGTGAAGTCTTCTTGCTACAAGATTGAGCCCTACTCCTGGATTTGCAAGGAGTGGAAATTTTTACCGGGGGAAACATTACTTACAGCATCCGTTACTTCATTTCTTTTTTTCTTTGACCCCCACCAGAGTACAATACTGTTTCTCTTTTTTTTTCTAAGTAAATATACTGCTGTATTTCGTACTTTGTACGTCTGTAAGGGGATATGCAGCAACAAGGGCTGTCGCTTGTAACTTCAACTAGCCTCATAGGCGCGGCGCCACGCCGCGCCAGCCACCGTGTGTACCGAAGTAAAAGATACGATAATTCGTGAGGAGTTTTTTTAAAAAAATCGAGGGCATATGTGTATTTTCAAAAAATCGAGGGCATATGTGTATTTTCAAAAAAGCAAAGGTCTTTTTTGTAAAAAATTGAGGACCTGTACGTAACTAAACGAGGACCCGTACGTAATTTAGAGAACCGCGGGGCGCTATCCTGCAAAGTATACAAAATTTCGGTGAAGTGGAGGGGTGTTCTAAAAAAACTGGCAGGGACCTTTCCGCGAGGACCAAGGATCTTTACGTAATTTCGGGAAAACGCATGACTTTTTCGCAAAAAAGGTCTCCCGACCGTACCGAAATTTGGCGGCCACGCGCAGGGGCGACGTGGCCGCCCTCTCCTCGCGCGAAAGCCTCCGGTCGTAATAGCTTTAGATATGTTGGGACTCTTCTTTTCAACTTCTGAAAGATGTTTTTTTTTTCAATTTTTCTATAGTAATAAACTTTTAAACAGAATGTCTTTTCAAGACGGGGTTTACAGTTAATTGTAGTATACATTATAGTGACTTTATTTATATCAACCAAAATCGCATATGAGTTTCTTTTATTCCATATTCTCTCTCACGAACAGCCTAAAAGTCATAAGTTACAGTGAAAAACGTTGTAGTCCAAAAGAGTAGGCTCGTAATTCAGATTTAGCTTGAAATAACATTGGGTATACTGTAAAAAGTTTGGCAGGTCTGGCTGTTGCAACCAATCTTTCTGTCTGCTGTAAAGCCAGATGTGTCGGTGTAAGCAAAAGTTTTTAGGCCTATTTTTTTTTACTGTGGTTTATGTTTGCAGCTAATAACTTTTGGATCTAATACGAGCGCTGATGCGAACAAACCAAAAGTCAGTTTTAGAAAGGCGAGATTGTGGCGAGTGCAAAGGCGATGGGGCAGGGAGAGCAAGATCACTTTGTTCTGAAGAGCGGGCATGACATCCCAGCCGTTGGGTTAGGCACTTGGAGGGGCGGTTCAGATACTCAGTCTGCTCACTCCGTTCAGATAAGCCTTCACCGAGGTATATCAGCAATTCAGCATGCCCTTCTCGTCAAGTTGCTTGCAGTTTCAGGTATAGATATATTCTTCACCGTTTCCATAATTAGGGAAAGTATAGTGCGGTGATTCTGCGCGCTGGAAACATTGGTCAGCATACTGGACATAGTCAGTACTCAGTACAAGCATGATATTGTGCTACTAGTGGACCAAGGTGCTGCAGTATTTTAGGAAATTCTGTTTGTAGTGTGGTACAGTCGTAATATCATGGGCAGGAAATTGTGCATCTTCTGTCTGATGATTTCTTGTATTTGTGCATAGAACTAAAGCTTTTTGCTGTAGAACTGAGACTCTAGTAGAGAAAGATTTAACCTATCCATCCCGTCCCAATTCCTGCTAGATAGCTAATAGTGATTCATGGAGAGTATCACCCCCAGGCGGCCAGGCGTGCCTGAATTCAGTCTTGCACAGTGGGTGGAACTTCGGATTTGTCTGGAAATCCATAAGGCCCTGTTCGGAACGCGGGAATTTCAACCATGATCAGTTGATTCCCTTCCTTTTCTGGAACTCTGAGTTGGCTAAAAATCGTAAGCTGGTTATATCTTGCAATAATTTATGTCAGAGTTTAACAACCGGAAGACTTGAACTTCTGAAGGCATTTGTCTAACGGGCCCTTCACTGTTATTACACTACCTTGTATGTTGCAGAATTTGCCATGTTCGTTTGATGTATAACCTAAGCTGCTACAGAGCCTGCTTATAATCTAAGAATGCAATCTGAAATTAATATTTGGTTACTGCAGGCTGGATACAAGCATGTGGACACAGCTGCTCAATACGGAATAGAAAAGGAGCTATACATCAAAGCGATATTCTGTTTCTGTACTATCATAGTAGGTGATATGTCGTTAAACATCCTCTGCTAATTTCAGGTCGGGAAAGAGCTTAAAGCTGCTATGGAAGCAGGTACCAACAGGAAAGATTTGTTTGTAACGTCAAAAATATGGTGCTTATATGCACAATCATATATTATCCATTGATGCACAAATAAATGTCAGCAACTTGTAGCGTGTTTCTAATATGTGAATTTTGATCATTATTTGGCTACTGCAGGTGCACAGACTTGGTTCCTGAGAGGGTTCGGCCAGAATTAAAGAACACGCTCGAGGATTTGCAGTTGGATTATATCGATCTTTACCTTGTAAGAAACCAAAAACCAATGCCTTTTGTTTGCAACTCCTTACTCTAGTTGATTTGTATGCTAAAGAGCAATGTAGTGCTCATAGCTTAACTGATATCTTGTGGTACTTTAGTTCGTTCCAGGGTTCGGTTTCCCGGCGGTAACCGCTGGTAACTGGAAAATCCGGTGAGGTCCGGTACAAAAAAAATCGGCCGAAATTTGTAATTCAAAATTTTGAATTTGTAGGCTTTTGAATTTGTTTCTGTGCTGCAAATGAAGCATTGGATGCTTCATATTGCTGATTGGGAGCATGCAGAGCCCATGGGGCATGGTACAAAGTGGAAAGTGCTTGTTTTTTGTTGGTGCATGTGAAGAGAGCAAAGTGCTGCACGTGGGGGACAAAAATAGAGATGCTGAAGCAGGGAGTGGAGAGAAAAGTACTAGCAGCAGCAGCAGGGAGTAGAGGGAGAGCAGAAATTGTAGCAGAGCACAAGAAGGAGAGGAGGAGCAGCAACACGAGAGGGGAGAGGAACAGCAGCAGGCCAACATCTAGTTAAGTGAGTTCACATAATTGTTGTTCTTCAATTAGTTTACTTACAATAATATGAAATATACATGTTTTTGTTACAATAATAGAAAATATACATGAAGTGAGTCCATGTCGATACTCCTTTACTCTTGTTGTTCTTGTATAGAATGGTATCATAATAGGAAATATACATATTTTTGTTTCTATACTGGAGAAGTTAGACAGAAGACATGGGTAAATCTTACTTCTGAGTTGTTGTATAATGTAAGACATGGCTAATGCCGCTGCATGATATTGTAGGTGATGGCTGGTAAAAGTATCAATATTTAGGACCATGGAGAGAGACTAGGAGGTGCGGGGTGAAAGTGCAGATATTGTAAGCTCGTATATGTCCATTACAATCTAAGGCTGCGATTGCAAGAGCATGAGATTAGAAATGAAGATAGGGATGTAGATCTTTTTGGATATCTCATTCCATGAGTGGCTTGACAGCTCCATGAGTCACTTAGAGCCTCTGCTAGATGAGGAAGTTGAGCCCCCCATGCAACTTACAATTGTAGTTAATGCTATATCTGAGAATGAACTCGACAAAGCACTAGATGACTAACCGTTGAAGCAATGGACTAAGAAAACTATTGACAAGACATATTACAAAAAGAAAACTTGTAGCCAACCAACTGAAAAATTAGCTCAAGACTTTGCCTCACTTACGCAAACAAGGAAACAAGTGCTTGCTAAGAAGAAGAAAAAAGACATTGATGAGAATATTGTGGGAAGCGATGAAGAGACAGAAACTCCAACATCTGATGCAGTGGAGTACTAAGAGTCTGACGATAGTACCTCTTCACCGTCTGATGATGGTGCTGATGGTGGGTCATCTCACGATGGAGTACAAGACCAACAAGACACATGTCAACTATTGGAATTCACTTGTGAGAAAACTTTTACGCATGCTACCCAGGATGAAGACTATGATTGTCACGCATCAAGAATAATCAAAAAGACCTACACAAAGGGTAAGGACCGCCAACAAGATCATCTTCAGCCACAAGACTCTTCTTCTTACGCATCCTGACTGGAATCTGAATCTCCTTTCCTAAAAAAACTGCCATACTAAATACGGTAATGCAAAACAAAAAACATTTCTGTTGTAATGAACTATAGCATTCAGATGCAGTTAGTCGATCTGTCACTTATTGGATATGTTTAGGGCGTCTCCAACAGCTGGCTATTTAGTTAGCTAGATCTGATGTGGCAAGGAAAAAGTAGGAGAGAGAGTAGTCACTAGCGACGAGCAAATAGCTGATCTATTTCACGTAGTCCAAGAACATGAGAGAGGAGCATGTGGGTCCAACAGTATAAAATAGTCTTTGCTTTTGTCTCTCACCTCCACGTCAGCTGACTATATAGCTAGTACTAGCTATTACCATTGCGGACGCCCTTAGTCGTTCTTTCAGGGTATCTTGCAGGCTAGTGAGATATAGCCAGTTTACGCACAAAAAGAAATGTAGTGTGCATCATTTGGCCTGTTTACTGTGGCAGCTTGTTCTTAAATACCTGGCAATATTGCAATAATTAATTGTTTTTATCATCTGATCTAATGTGAATGGACCTAGGTATTGCAGAAGCGAGTCCTGACTGGAGAGGAGCTCTTCGTGAACAAGACCCACGGGCCGTACAAGACTGCGTCTAAGCTCTGGGATCATGAAGTGTGAAGGCTAAGCTGCCATGTAATCTCAACGCCGTCGACGTTTCTTCCCTCGAAAAGGTGAGTCAAATAATGGATGCCGACGATGATGCGCAAATCAGTATCGCAGAATGCTCTTTCCATGCTTTGTGAGACATGTTTCGTACATGGTGTATCTGTAAAACCCGTTCTGTACAGTACAATAAATAAAAACGGCACTGCGTTTTGCCGTTGCCCTTCCTACGTGCTTCGTCTGCTTCACTGCTTGCATTATTGCCCTCGCAAGTTACTAGTGGTATTAGGCCAGTCTCAATGGGGTTTCAAAAGAGTTTCATTCTCATTTAATGCAGTGACACATCAGCAAATTTGCTGAGTTGGCAAGAAATTTATGAGGAGAGAGAGCAACAGAGTTTCATCAGGATGAAACCCATCCGTCCCGGTTACCAACACGATGAAACCCAGTGAAACCCCCACTGAGACCGGGTCGTTTCGTTCTCAGGCGCTCCCGAGGATCTGCTGTGCATTCATATATATGCGAATGTACTCATGAATATTGGATTAATTAATATATTTTATTTGACCATGATTATTTGTCGGCATGAGATATATTGTAGTTACCAAAGTGACTATGTTTAGTTTAGATATATTTTCAAACGGCTACATAGTTTACATGGCACATAGGATCACAACATCATGCATACATTAATTGCTGCAGCTTGTCTATGAAACAGTGAAATAAAACCCCCCACTGAGATATCCAGTTTCATTTCTCAATCCAAGTCTGCAAAGCTGACATGCCAGTCTTGGAAACTGGAAAATGAAACCCACCACTGAGACTGGCGCATGCTGCTGTTGTTGCGACCTGAATCCACATCCCAACCATGCAAACCACCCCGGATTTAATTCTGCGTTTATAGAACCGAAATGTGCTATCTCGCTCACCAATCATTGCATGGACCACTGAAAAAAGTTTATAAATCATATCTTAATTAATTAAACTGGTAATCATCTGCAGAAATTGCAGGACAGGACTGGATTAATGGAGATCTGGATTAATGGAGATCCGGGAAATGAAGTGTACGGTACGGAGGAACGGAGGACGAAAGGAGAGACAAAGTCACTTTTAACACTATTTCGTACCGTATTTACAAAAATAGCAGTATACCGAGCGTATTGACAAAAATATCATTTCTGCCGTTCGGGGGCCGGGCGACAGCGCCCGCAACGTGACACCCGACTTGCGGGCGCTGCTGCTTGCGACAGGCGCCTGCCGTCCCCTCACCGGACAACAGGCAGCCTGCCGCCCGGGGGCCAAATGGCAGGATTGCCTGCCGTCCAGCCATGGGGCGTAGCCGGTCTAATTACCTGATCTAATTTTTTGTTTAATATTTATTTGAATTTTTAAACATATCAAATGAACTCAAAATATTACAAAAATTTATATGCAGTCCCCTGAGACAACGTACTTTATAGTGTAATTTGTTGGTAATTTTATCACTTTTTAATGTTGCTCGAAAAATCATACAATTTTAATATTTTTATGAGTTTTTATATATAGCAAACGAGCTCTAAAAATTATGAAATTTTATGTGAATCCTCTTAATATAGTAATAGTTATTGTACAATTTTTTGAGAATTTTATATGATCCGAATTTGCCACGTTTATTCAGGTTAATTTTATCATAATTATCAGCCCATTGCTACTATCGTTTCATGTTAATTCAGGCCTCTTTTAAAGTGAGTGACCTCTGTCCTTCCCACATATGTCGACCCGTTGCTGCTATCTTTTCTTTTGCACTGCATGCTTTGCACAATTGTCACTCTGCTCGTGTCGTCCCGCCTCGCGCGCTCCCTCGTCTCCACATTTGTCAGTGTTGCCATGCCGTCCCCCTAGCCGAAAGTGCTGCGTATCGATGAGGAGTCCTTAATTTGCAGGTTGAGTGCATCGGGTTTGCTTTGCGCTCAGCTATAAATATGAACCTCTCATAGTTGGTCATCGGTCATCTCAGTCGCTCATCGTTCGCCGAAAGACTGGTAATTTTTTTGGATTGGTAGTCAAATTGTCGGTAATTAATGAACTATTCGTATGTAGTTACACGCATGTAATTATTTTTGTTGTAACGCTTGCTGCGGATCTGGTTGTTGTGGCTTTAGGTAGTCGCAGACATGGAACACTTGATAATGTTCTACAGCGATGGTCTTGTACGGGTTGGACTGTCAGACCCAGATTTTTCAATCCGGAATCTACTGTGTCTCACTGCACTAATCCCTGGATCAGTAGTTAGTGCACACAGGTACATTGCTGAATCATGACATACATCGCATAATAATATTACAGAGTCTAAAATACACCACATCGGGTGAATGTTTACAAAAGGGCCGCTTTGGCCAAATGTCTTCATTACATAAATGCAACGGAAATTATAGCAAAGTAAACCCAAATCCACAGGCAAGCGGCCAGTAGGGTAATGTGTACAATATATGCCACCAGGGTCCCGGTAACATAAATGTACACAACGCCTAGAGTCTTCTTGCCTATGCCTAACCACCTTCGACGTTGGCGGGGGGTCTCCTCATAGGCGTAGTGTTCTTGAACTCCTGTTTCTGAATTTTATCGCAAAAGCGAGATTGAGCACTCCGACCCCGTGCTCAGCAAGCCAACACACAGAATGCAATAATTACACATGTATGGCTAATCAAAGGATGGCTTGGGCTCATTTTATTTTGCGGAGAGTGCTTTTGAATACAATTATAGGAAAATCCCTGAGACCTAGCAATTTTAAACATCAAAACTTTTGTTTATAAAGTAAGTTGATCTTATAATTGACACAGATTCCATCCACCATTACATGGCATCTGCACCATATAGCAATTTCTTCAGCGTTATAGCCGCTTAACTTACCACTGGGACGACACCCAGGACAATTCCAAACCAGGGCAGTCCTTCGCCCTTCAAGTTTCCATTCCCAGTTTCCAATGTTTTTAAAACAGAACTATATCTAGTTAAGTTTCCATGTCTGCCTTTGACCGTGGACACGGCTATTCGAATAGTTTTAACTCTGCAGAGTTTGTACACTTTCACCACAAGAGACAATCAACTCACTGCCCCACACAATTCCTTAGAAGTGTGGTTAAGTAGATTATCACAGTGACTTTTCAAAATATCTAGTCCTTTCTCCCATCTCACATTATGGGTGACCGCCCATTTGCGATGGGTCCCATCTGTGCGCGGGATGTTTTCCCCAGACTCTAACGCAGCTCGGGCTCCTACTTCCCGCAACGTTAGGAAAGCGGGAAAATTTCACCCTCCACTGGTGTCCCTTCAGACCCCCTTGCCATAGCATAACCCCATCAATCCACTACCAGTGAGATGAGTCCGGGATTTTGATAAGTCTACTTAGCCAAGTTGTATTTTACAGACTTGTGGTTGTACTGTTTTACACGGGCTGACATGACAAGATTCAGTCCTTAAGGTTACCCGGATGGTTCTACCACAGTTCACATTCTGTGCATCCACTGCACCACATACCAGCCCCCAAACCATCCATCCAGGTATTTAAGCAAAATTTTAGGATTTTCCAAAGGTAGAAAATAGTGGGTCCACTTACTACAGTCATTCCATTCATGACTGTCCCCAAAACATATCATACTTTGCAAGTGTTGTTTTTGGGGCAGCTATGTACCCCCGTTTTATCTAGCAATACTAGGCATCGCAATATTTATTTGGACTTACTGATAAAAAGCTATGATAGTATAAATTTTGTTAAGGCGACAAGGTTCATATGTCCAAGCATTTCAACGGATCATTATAAGCAAGCATTAAAGTAGGTGGATAGCTATCATTTCAGGAAATGAACATATTTTACCACATGAAATAACAGCATGCATGTTGATATTTAAAAGAAATTACTTTGCAAAATCATAGGTTCAGAATGATCAAGGTGTTAACTCGCCTTGCTCGCGGAGGTCTTGGTCTGGGTCTTCGGAAGCTTCCAAGCTGGCTGCCTCAACTTCCTCTTCCTGAGCCTCGTATGCTATTTAATCGTGTGAAATACCCAAATAAAAGAAAAGAAACCAATCAACAAAATATCACCAGAAATTCAAATTAACTCCCAAAATTATGGTTCTGGTTCCATTAGATAGATCTTGAATTTAAACAAATTTAGAAATTTGTTTCATTCAATTTGGAGCTAAAATGAAAAAGTTATGATTGGTCAAAGTCCTCTGTTTCGGTCAAATCCAAAAATTATTAAATCCTGACCTGTGGGGTCCACTGTCATTCTCAGATTTATTTTAATTTCCATTTTTATTTACTTTCTGTGCTACTGACATGTGGGTCCTGGTTACTGTTCATTGGGGTCCACATGTCAGTACGGGTCCTACGCACATGTTCCACTGACCAGTGGGGCCCAGTGGTCAGTGAGCTGCTCTGGTTGCAGTGGCTGACAGGTGGGGCCCACCTGTTAGCCCGAAAGAAAATGAAGAAAACTCAACCCGGCGCTGCGGAGCCGGGGCTCGAACGCGCGCGGCCGGGGAGTTGGGAGGGAGAAGAGAGCGGTGATAGCCAAGTGAGCGGGGAGGCGTTGCCTACCTGTATAGGGCAATCAATTCTCTTGAGGTGGGTCGGCAGCCGGGTCGGGCAGAGGAGTCGAGGTCGACGGTGGCCGGCGGCGAGGGAATGTCGGGGAGGTCCGGTGGAGAGGCGAGACGCGATCCTCGAGCTACGGTGAAGACGATGACGTGGTCGCCCGGGGCCGAGGAGGCACGGTGGCGGCCGGTGTCGAGCGGTGGCGGCGGCTCGGGGAGATCCTCGGTGACAGCGTACAACCGGCGACGGGGAGCTTGGATGAGGGTCGGGGAAGCTCCGCGAAGCTTCGGAGGTGGTTTGGGCGAAGGGAATCCGACGCTAGAGCTATGAAACGGCGGGGCGGTGTACTCGCCGGAGTTGGGGGAAGATTGGGCTCCCAGTGGCTATCGTGCACAAATGCTCAATTACCTTCGGCGGGGCGGCGAGTGATGTGTGGCGATGCATCTGGAGATGGCTGTGGGTTTTATAGGCGACGGGGTGAGGCCGGCAACGGTTGCCTGCCCGATCGGTCCTGTCCGTGCGCGGCGATGGCAGGCGGCGGGCGCAGGCGGCGCTGCGGGATTCCTGGCGCCTGGTTCACGCGTGCGACCGTTCGGACAGCTTTCGCGCCGCGCACGCGAGCGGACAGCTGAGCCGGGCAAGTGTGCCACGGGGCGGGAAAGCGCTGCGCGCTACAGAGGGAGGAGTGAGCCGGGGAAGGAAGCACTGCGGGCGATGGCTCAATCCAGGGGCGGAGGCGGCGAAGCCAGAGGCGGTGTCGGCTTTGCAGGTGCTCCCACCGGGTGACGAGATGGCTCGGCGGAGGCATGCGCGCCACGGGGACGCTCGGCGCAGGAGCTGCGCAGACGCATGATGGCACGAGCGCACGCGGGCGAAGGGGGAAGAAAGGTCTGACGCGGAAGGGGCCACCGGCCAGAGGGAGAAAGCGGGAGAGGAGGCGTGGCCCGCCTGGCAGAGAGCGCGGGCGCGCTGCACACGCTGGGCTGGGCCGCGCTGATGGGAGTGGGGTTGGGCTGGCTTCGGCCGGCCTAACTCCACTCATATATATATATTTTTTTCTTCTTTTTGTTTGCTTTATTTTTCTTGCCATGTCTTTGGTTAAATTTTGATACAAATTTAGGTGTAAATTTCCAGATTTCATTTTAGGTTTTCCCTTCCAAATTTTCTGGATCATCTTTTCAGATTCTAAATTAAAATTTGAATTTTCCTTTTAATGGTATATTTTCTTTTTATTTCAAATTTTGGGAACCTTAACCAAAACCTCGAGAAAACACCATAAAATCCAAATAAAAAATTAGAATATATTGCAAAATAATTCATAAACTTTATATCTTCAAATTTCAAATTTTTGGGATGTTACAAACCTACCCCCCTTAAAAAGAATCTCGACCCCGAGATTCAGCCTAGCTAGCGAACAGGTTGGGGTAGTCTTTCCTTAGTTGGTCTTCACGCTCCCACGTGGCTTCCTTCTTGGAGTGATGGCTCCATTGTACTCGGCACATGCGAATGATTTGAGTTCGCGTCTTCTTTTCTACGGTATCTAAGATCTTGATCGGGCGCTCCTTGTAGGTTAGGTCTTCCTCAATCTCGATTGCCTCCAATGGAGCTTGATCCTCAGGTACTCGTAGACACTTCTTCAGTTGGGACACATGGAAGACGTCGTGTATGTCTGATAGATTCGGAGGTAGTGCAAGCTGGTAGGCAACTTCCCCCTTTTTAGACACAATTGGGAATGGTCCAACATATCGTGGGGTAAGCTTGCCTTTGACCTTGAATCGTCTAACTCCTCGCAAGGGTGATACCTTCAGATAAACATGATCTCCCACTTCAAAACTTAGTGGCCTTCTTCTCTTGTCTGCATAACTTTTCTGCCTGGACTGGGCTGCTTGCAATCTGTCTCTGATTATGCGAACCTTTTCTTCAGCATGTTTTAGTGTATCTGGGCCAAAGATATAGCCTTCTCCTACTTCCGACCAGTGAAGTGGGGTTCGGCACTTTCTTCCATACAATGCTTCAAATGGGGACATTTGCAGGCTGGCTTGGTGGCTATTGTTGTAGGAAAACTCAGCATATGGCAGGCATTTATCCCATTCTTTTGAGAAATCCAGGGCACAAGCTCGGAGCATGTCTTCCAATATCTGATTTACTCTTTCAGTCTGTCCATCTGTTTGAGGGTGGTATGCGGTGCTGAAATCCAGATGGGTGCCGAGGGCTTCATGCAAGCTAGACCAGAAATGCGAGGTAAATTGGGAACCTCGATCCGAGACTATCCGCTTTGGTACACCGTGTAGGCACACTATGCGGGACATGTACAGCTCTGCCAGTTTATCTCCTTTGTATGTAGTCCTGACAGGAATGAAGTGGGCAACCTTGGTCAACCTGTCAATTATAACCCATACGGAGTCATAACCGGACCTGGTGCGTGGAAGTCCTGTGACAAAGTCCATCCCTACTTCTTCCCACTTCCACTGAGGTATTTGCAATGGTTGCAGTAAACCTGCTGGTCTTTGGTGTTCAGCCTTGACCCTCTAACATACGTCACAGCAGGCTACATGTTCTGCGATGTCTCTTTTCATACGGGGCCACCAGCAGAACTGCTTCATATCGTGGTACATCTTGGTACTTCCAGGATGGAGAGAGTACGGAGAACTGTGAGCTTCTCTCAAAATCAGGTTTTTAAGATCCTTCTGATGGGGCACAACAATACGTGTCCCGTACCGTAGAGTACCTTCATGATCAATGATCATCTTGGGGTCCTTTCCTGCTTCCATTAATTTTTTTATTCTCGTAACGGTTGGATCCCCTTGTTGAGCAGCCATAATTCACTCTTCTATACTTGATTGAACTTCCATGGTTGCCAGGGTGCCTTGATCCACGATCTCCAAGTTGAGTGCCTTTATCTCCTTGTACAGCTCTGGCTGCTGTTCTAAAACCATGAGGTTATTGCAATATGCTTTATGACTTAAAGCGTCTGCTACCACATTTGCCTTTCCTGGATGGTAGTGGACACTTAAGTCATAATCCTTAATTAACTCAAGCCATCTTCTCTGCCTCAGGTTAAGGTGTGACAGAGTGCTCCAAGCCGAGAGACTCAGCGTCATGAATATTCATGAGCTACGAAGCTGCATCCAAATTGAGTTCGCCACAGAGGCAATGGCGATGAAACTTGCCATCGAGGGGATCACCTGCACCAATGGCGTGTGGGAGCTCGTGAAAGTGAATGGCACTACAGCATGGAGGCAGTACATGCAAATTGTCTCCCAGCCCATGGCGGCCATTTACGGGAGGCCGATGATGTACCTAAGTTTCACGCGCGCGAGAGTCTACAAATGTTGATGAGCCCGGCCCCTCGACACCCGGGGAACCACAAGTGGAGCTTCAAGATGATATCACTGAATGTGTTGTATCGGAGGGTAGACTCGCCCCTGATTTTGTGAGGAATGAGGGGTGGGACATATGGTGGTCAGCTCGAATTGACTGCCACGAGTATCTACCGAACCGGCCACTTGGGTTGGAGTCCGAGGAGGACATTGACCCAGGCTCTGATGATAGCGAGGACGACGGACAGCAGACGGCTGCTCCACCCAGGGGAATTGTGTCATCGGAGGTGCCCTATGTGTCCTCCAGGCACGATGATGTTGCGGTACATTCCCTCGTACTGCCACATGAAGAAGGGTCCCAGTGGGGGTTTGAAACTGACACACTCCTAGTTTGGCAACGCTTCCCTAGCAAGGCAACTATGCAACAAGCTATTGTACGGTACACCTTGTCTATCAACCGACAGGATAGCGAAATCGATTCGGCGACGATGTGCCATGGAGGCAGCACTCGTGCTCAGTTTGGGCCATTGGCGGCGATTGGAGAAGGTGCATAGAGGCGAACCCGAAACCGATTTAGGGTGAAGCTCGGTGGCAGAAGGACTTGCCCAATCTGCCCGATTAACCAACGATGTGTCGCGGAGGCGGCACACGATCGGCAGTGGCGAGGTGCTCCGACAGAGGTGTACAACCGAAACCCGACGGGATGGCAGTAATGGACAGTAGAATAAAAGCTAAACTACTAAATTGAAACGTTACCGCTAGAATTGAAAGCTTATATCAAAGCAACGTACCAGGAAGCCATAGCTTTAGAGTGTTATTGTGCTGATAACGAATTGTATATTCATGGTCGTGTTACCGACGAACGAAGCTCTCAACTCGTAAACAAGAATTAAAAATAGACAAAAACACAAAGATGTAGCATCAACCTTCTCTCTTTATTGATCTTTCGGTCTTTAAACTTATTATGTGCAATGAGAATCCTCTGGCACCTTTTATATGGACAGAGGAGGTCCTCCTTTATAGTTTGATAATCAATATGAGATTAACTAGCTAATCGGCCCTATAGGCTGGCAGCTCCTTTAGCTTTTAGCTTCTAGCTTTTTGTCTTTTTAGTTTTTTAGGTTTTTTTTGCCTTTTCTTATTTTTTCTGTATTTCTTTGCATTGTCTGTAATGACGTAATCTTTTTATTTTTTTAATTTAATTACTCCGAAAAAACTTCTAACGGCTGCAAAACCTCAAAAAGTAAAAAAAAACCCCCTAACTAGTGAAAAGCCCAATCAGTATAAAAGCTCTAAAACACTGTAAACAGTAAAAAATTTCAAACAGTATTTTTTAAGCCAAAAACTGAAATGAGCTGAGCATGAGATTTTTTAAGGTTTAGGCGGTGATCACGCGTGATCGGACCTCGGAACGGGCGGAAATTATACGGCATGCAGGACCATTCCCAACGGCTGCTTTTTTGCTTAAAGAAATGGCGTTCAAGTACGGGAGAGAATTCTGTAAGGGCGGTGCGCACATGGCATCGAGAGGTGGGTCCCGAAGTCAGTGGCACGGGACTGACATGCCAGGTTTTGTGGCCTGGCCCAGGTAACCAGGTTGGCCGAGCCGTGCGGGCCCAGGCGGGGCTTACGGGGATGCGTAAAGTTGGGCACAGGTCCAAATGATAGTAGATTGGATTAGCTGGCTAATTTTGATCTTGACGTTATGTGTATTTATATGGATTTGCTCCTAAACTTTTACTAATATACTCCCGATTTGCTCGCTAATTTTGATCTTGACGTTATGTGTATTTATATGGATTTTTTCCTAAATTTGTATTAATCTACTCCTCAAATTAACGTAATTTTTCTCCCAAATTGCTCTCTAATTTTACAATGAATTTACACATGTCTGTATAGATTTGCTCCATAAATGCACCATCTCGCTCCCCAAATTTGCACCAACATGCTCTCAAATTGGCTTTAGATTTGCTTTAGAAATTGTAAAGATTTGTCTCCGACTGTATTGTTGAACGCACGGTACGCATAACTGTTAGATAGACGAGGTCAGTCTTTTGTGTTGCGTAGGGGCAGTAAGACGTGGACCCCCACCTCCCCTTCCTCTTCGAGAAAATTGATACTTTGCCATTCTATTCGGTGGGTTTCGATAAAATGTCACTCTCTAGAATGACCACTATAAAATGCCACTCTTAACATTGACACTTTGATTATTTGCCATTTTGAGGAGTTTTTAGGATTCTTAATTATTGGTTAATCATTTTCAGATTATTTACCATGTGAAATGACATATTTGCCCATTGGGCCATTTGCTTACCCTTCCATTTGCTTCTCCTGGACGTCTCCTCCTGGACACGAGACTCCCTGGACACAGACAGAGGACACGAGAGAGAGAGAGGGAGGAGGCTCCCCGGCGACGGCACCGCCCCTCCCCGCCTTCCCCGGCGACGGCGCCGCCCCTCCCCGCCAGCCCGGCCACGGCGCCGCCCCTCCCCGCCCTCCCCGGCCACGGCACCGCCCCTCCCCGGCCTCCCTCGTGCGGCCACGGCGCCGCCCCTCCCCGGCCTCCCTCGTGCGGTCAGAAACTGAAACAAAACCCTAGGGTTGAGTGCTTACGGCGACCTGACAATATGAACTCCATTCCATATGACACTCCCTCAGGGTAAAAGCTGTTACTAATTTGTTCTCTTTTACTATTTTGTTTGCATCGAGTTAGATGGAGCTAACTCGATTTATTTGTTCTTTTCGTGTACAAATCGGTTAGGTTGGATCCAGAGTGTGCGTCTAGAATACGCGAAACAGTCCATACAAGCGAATGTCTCTCAAACCAGTCTAAATCAGATATGCTTGGTACTTGTACAAATGAACCTCTACTTCTTGAGTATGGGACAAGTTCAGAAGTAGCAAGTTTAAATGTAGGTATTGGTGAACAATCGGTTGGGGTGATTGATTGGGATAACTTGGAAATTCAGGAAACACAAGATGAGGAAGGTAGAATTCAGATTATGAGCGAGGATCAGTTATATGGCCTTCTAGGTTTGAGGGATGAAGATGAGAGGGCAAAGAGTAGTAAACATGTTGCTGGTCCGAGCAATGTAGCTGAAACAAGTGGTCCTAGGGTCATGTCAGTTTGTGTTTTTGGCTGGTTTCAGTGTGCACTTTCGAATAAGTTGGGTATTTGGATCCTGACCATTAGTAATGCACTTCCCAGATCTATATGGCCAATTCTCAAAACTAGATGGAATATACTACACTTCCTCTGATTTGATGCAAGTGCACTAGTTTAATCATTGAAAACTTACTCTCTCCTCTTGAGAGTATTGTTTCATTTTCTAGAATGTTATACATCAAATTTCAGTTGAAGTGATTATCAGTGAAAATGAAAAAAAAAGTATAACTGAAGGGTTCATTTATCATTGGATTGTGACTTGCATTATACTAGTATAATATGTTTTGTTATGCAGCATAGCTGATGCACTTCATGTCACATTTTAATCCTTGATAACTTGATTTGTGTGCATATTTGCAGGAAAAGAAAGGCAAGAAAAAACAACACAAAGTACCCACCTGAATCTTCTACACCAACAAGGCCAATCAACAAGGATACTATGCTTCAAGAAAGCCCAGGGATGGTAACAAGAAGGTAATCAAACCTTTAGTTTGTTCTCACATAGAAAGTACCCACCTAAATTTTTCTATGTATGCAGGCGTCTTGCAGTGTTGCTGGGAGAAGCAGGCACTTCTAGAGGTGGGGAACCTTCTCATGCAGCCACACCTCAGAAGAGAGCTCCAATTAAAAACAAGAAAAAGATTACTCCCAAGAAAAAGAAGACCTAATTTTCTTTGTTGAAAAATTATGTAACGAGCAGTACTCTGATGTGAACTTTGTTCCTCATTTTAGATGGTTGGTTGCACGAATTGTATTGATTTTGGATGGTTGGTTGCATCAACTATACTAAGTGTTGAATGATGTCTATCTTGCAGTTATGGTTGTTCTATTAGTTTGTGAATTTTATGCTGCAATTATGGATGAAGCTTCAGACATCTATGTTTTGCTGGGAAGCTTCAGAAAGTTGCTAAAATTTTAGTCTATAACTTGAAGAAGCATTGCCTCAGATTGCCTATAATTTTAGTCAGCGCGTTGCATCAGATTGCCTCCAACCATTCATGCTCCTCTGTAAAGACAACCAAACCTTCAATTGTATGTCATCAAATTCATGCTCCCAGATGGCCGTCTACCGTCTAGCAATCAAATTCCACACAGGCGGTCGCTCATTCGGGATCCATGAATTGAGCTCAATCATACCACCATCTCAGTCATGAGCATTGCATTTGTTTGCAAACCAACATCTCAGTCATGTCTCACAATCACAAGCATTCAAGAAAGATGTCATCAACAATCTTTCACTGTACAAATTTTCTCACAATCACAAGCATTCAAGAAAGAATTTTGTCACTTGCAAAGCAATTTGTGAATGCTAGAGACATCATCACAAGCATTCAGGGAAATCAACAATCTTTCACTGTACAAATTTTCTCACAATCACAAGCATTCAAGAAAGAATTTTGTCACTTGCAAAGCAATTTGTGAATGCTAGAGACATCATCACAAGCATTCAGGGAAGGGAGGCCGGGGAGGGGCGGCGCCGTGGCCGGGCTGGCGGGGAGGGGCGACGCCGCACGAGGGAGGCCGGGGAGGGGCGGCGCCGTGGCCGGGGAGGGCGGGGAGGGGCGGCGCCGTCGCCGGGGAAGGCGGGGAGGGGCGGCGCCGTCGCCGGGGAGCCTCCTCCCTCTCTCTCTCGTGTCTTCTGTCTGTGTCCAGGGAGTAGGCAAATGGAAGGTTAAGCAAATGGCCCAATGGGCAAATATGTCATTTCACATGGTAAATAATCTGAAAATGATTAACAAATAATTAAGAATCCTAAAAACTCCTCAAAATGGCAAATAATCAAAGTGTCAATGTTAAGAGTGGCATTTTATAGTGGTCATTCTAGAGAGTGGCATTTTATCGAAACCCACCGAATAGGATGGCAAAGTATCAATTTTCTCTTCCTCTTCACACACGAGACGTGCGGAGTGATGAACTGGTGGCTATATTTGGGCGTGCGTGTGGAACATGTAGAGGACACACGGCGTCCTTTTTTAATTGAATGATTGAAAAAGAGTTAACAGTCGTTACAGTATAATTTTAGTTAAATACCAATAATTAGAAGCCGTAATACGGCTGAAGCGCCGGATTGAATGGCCTAGATACTCCTACATCCGAGCCCATGAGGCCAAGTGGGAGCGGCGGTCGGCGGATGAGGCGACAAGCGATGACGCCGACGAAGAGGCGAAGAGCTATTCCCCATTCGCCATTTTGCCGAATGCCGTTTGGTGAACTGGTGACTTGTATTTTGATTTCTGGAGACACTAGTACTCATGAGCTGTGTGCTGGCACTGAACGTCTGCACCCGTCGTCTGCCTGAGTGCGTCTGCGCCCGTCGTCTGCCTGAGTGCCCAACTGCGGACTGCCCGTGATTCTCCGTCAATCCGTGTCTCCGTGAGGCGTGCTGGCGTGAGTGCGTGACCGAGGGCATTGTCTTGATTGTCGCACTGAGTAAGTGAGTAACGAGTGATTATTCAACTGATGTAAATTATTGTTTAATCGATACTTGACAGTAGCCATTAGGTATTAGCTAATTAGCCAATTTGTTTAATCAGTTGTTAACTAGTTGTTGTTTAATTATTCTTAGATTTACAAAAATGAAGAAGCAAACTTTGCACAAATATTTCTCAAACAATGCAACTAGCAGTAACCCTCCAACCATAGAAAGCAAAACAGAAGCAAAAAAGGTTCGGCATGGATTTAATCCAGATCATATTATTGCCGATCCAGCATGTCGCAAACCAATTGAAGATTATCCTAATGAGATTAGAGATCAAGTTAGGAGAGCATATTTGTTGAAGGGTCCAACTCAATCAATTGGTCATGATTTTCCAAAGAAAAATGTAAGGTTCAATTTCAAGATCCTTTCAAGAATCATGGTATAAGAAGTTCGACTGGTTGGAATATAGTGTGGAAAAGGATGTTGCATTTTGTTTCTATTACTTTCTTTTTAAGAAGCCGTCACACCCCACTCATTTTGGGAGGGATGTCTTCACAAAAGTTGGGTATGTGAATTGGAGAAGTGCTATAGAATCTTTCAATCAACATGTTGGTGGACCTACTAGTGTCCACAACATTACAAAGCTAGATTGTGAAGATTTCCAAAATCAAAGAGCAAGTGTAGATCATAAATTAAATACTTATGATGGAGCTGTAAATATGATAGGGTTATTTAATGGCTTGTAGAGATTAATACGAGATGATAATCCGTATGCTTTCTATGTTCATTATTCCGCCCACCAATTGCAATCAGTGGTTGTCACTGTCGTAAGTTGTAGTGGTGCTATTGTTGATTTCTTCAACTATGTTCCCTTGATAGTGACCACTGTGAGTGCATCTTGCAAAAGAAAGGATGCTTTGATGGAAAAGCATCAGGAGGCCTTATTGGAGAAATTGGAGAATGGTGTGCTTTCAACAGAAACAGGCTTGAATCAAGCAACTGGCCTAGCTAGACCTGGAGATACTAGATGGGGCTCACATCTTAAAACATTACTTCGTATATACCAAATGTGGGAATTAGTGCTTGCGGTGTTAGAGATGATATGTAAAGATGCAGCATATCCTTCAGGTCATGGTGGAGCAGCAGGTTTGATACAAAAGATGGAGAGTTTTGAATTTGTGTTCATCATACATTTCTTAATAGACTTGTTGAGCATTACACATGAGTTATCACTTTCTTTGCAAAGAAGGGATCAAGATATTATTGAAGCTATGAGTTTGATTGTGGATGTGAAAACGCGCTGAAAGAAAAAGGGCAAGAACTACCAGTCCAATAATGTTGTTGTACACGGCAGCCAAGGAGGTGGCTAGCCTAGTCACGACACCTCCTACGGTGCCCCTGCTCCCCTTGGATCGTCCTACCCTCACATGCGTTGTTTCACTTTTTCGCACCACACAATTCTGGCAGTGGTTTTTAAAGCTCTTGTAATAATTGCATCGAACCCCATTGGTGCAAAAACAAGAGTAAAAATAGACACCTGGCTGTCACCGCTTCTCATGCTTGATGAGGTTGTAGACCTCTAGGTCGGCCTCCTTGAGGGAGGTCGGTCCCCACTGGGCCACGGCATCCATCATAACGGTGGAGATGGCAAAGCCAATGTCGATGGAGACCGTGGCCTCAGATGAGAGGTGGACGGGGTGGGTGATAGAGGCGGTGATATGGAGGAGTAGTTCTTAATGTTATTCAACGAAAAATTTTTCGCTCAGCCTACACCCCCTCGCCCTCCTCTGACCGCAACACTGACCACCGCCATAGATCTAGGGCTTCCTCACTTGACCCTAACCACAACTGCCGCCGCGACTCCAAGCCTTCCAATGGACTGGGATGCGTGGGGCTTGCGGTAGTTACGGCGGCATGGGGAGTCCTCATGGTTGCAGTGACGGTGGCGACGAGGCAGGGCAGTAGTGGGGATACAGAGGCAACGGCGGCCATGGGGGGTGTGTGGGTTCTGAGAAATTTGGAGGCAGAGGACAAGAATCGTGTAGGAGATCGTGGGTGGGAGTAGTGTGTGGTGGTTTCTGTACTTGAGGTTTCAGTGATGAGGAAGAAATCGCTAGAGGAAGTCACAATTGGCAGCGGGAGTAGTATCATGTAGCGAAGGTCACAGGTTCGTGTGGGCTATTGATTCAGAATTTCAGAACGAGCAGGATAGGCGAGGGTCTAGGGGAAGCCAGACGCGTCAAGTGCGGAAGAGACGGGACCGTGCATAGACATCGGGGCATGCAAATTTGTTAGGTGAGATGGGAGGGGAGAGCGAATGCGCAACTACTAACTCATATTTTTAAATAATAAAGATGTAAATATAACAAATTTTCATTAGAAAAAGTCAAACTGCCTAAAATCTTTGGACACTGTCTTATTTCGTATGCCAATCTCCTACTTCCTTTCTTGCGCAAAATGTTAAAAGAAGGCCACCTTTATGCAGCCATCTGCATGGCTGGGGCCTCCAAAAAAAAATGAACAAACGTGACCGGACCTATCCACACAGTCTCCAAGACTAAACAAGGACCCTAAATTTACCCATTAATTTCTTGCCACTTGTGTTCGCATCAGAGAAGAAACGACTGCTCGAAGAAGATGTCGTCTCTGGGCTCGTCCTTGGTTCTCGAGGCGTAGTACATGGCGTCGTTCTGCTGCTGCTGCTGCTGGCTCGTGTAAGAGTACGACGTCCCCATCGGGTTCTCGAAACCGGACAGGGCGAAGTCGCCATCCGTGCCCTGCTGGACTGCGCCGAACCCGTTGGGCTGCAATCCGCCGGAATAGCCGCCGCCGCCGCTGCCATGCAGGTAGCTCGCGGCCGGTGCCGTGGGCCTCATGTAGGCATTGCCCGCCGGCGGCGTGGCACGGTAGAGCGCCGCGCTCCCGCGCGCGGCTGGCACGTCGTGGTTGTGCTTGCCCTCGTAGGTCGTGATCACCGCGCGCAGGTCGTGGGACGCGCGCTCCACGTGCTTCCGCACCGGGCAACCGGCCGTCGTGCACTTGTAGTAGCTCCTGCCAATACGAGAAGACGACCATGCGTGTAAGCTCACACGTGTCGAACACTGTCATGCATGCCATGGTATTTACACTGGAGAAAGACACGAAACGTACCTTGGGTTCGGGTTGCCCTTGACCACCTTCTGACCGTACTTGCGCCACCGGTAGCCGTCGTCGAGGATGTCGATGTCGCTCATCGTCTGGACGACGACCCTTGGCTCCCGCACCGTCCGGTTGCCAGCCAGCGTGACCCCCTCACCGTCACCGTCTTTCCTCCATTTCTTGGAATCGGGTTCATCGTCGTCGAACTCTTCTCCGCCGCCGACGTTACCGACCAGCGGCGAGCTCACGCCATTGATCTCGTCGTCCCCGAAGGACGCCGACGAGTGCTCGGGGGTCACGACGGGCGTGCCGGAGAGCACGTCGGCCGCCGCGTCGTTGGCGCCCTGCAGCGCGTACGACGCCGAGCCGGAGCCCCGGCGCGCGTTCTGAGGCTTGGGGTGGTTGTGCGTGCCCTTGTACACGATCTCCGTGACCTGGCCGTCCGGCGACTGCTCCACCTTCTTCTTGGTGGGGCAGCCGGCGAAGCTGCACTTGTAGTAGCTGCGCGGGTTCTCGCTCCCCTTCATCTGCTTCTGCCCGTACTTGCGCCAGTTGTAGCCGTCGTCCGACGGCCGCCGGCCCTGCTGCTCACGTAAGGCGCTGGCCCCGGACATCGCCTTGTAGCCGCTGTTTCCGAGCATGTCATGCGCCGTCGTCACCGCCGTGCACGTGATGCCCGAGGAGGTCGCCTCGAATGGCGTCGCGAAGTCTGCTGGCCTCGTGGTCGCGTCCATGCTTGGCTCTCGGTAGCTCCACGGCTGCTGCACGCCGTTGTACGAGTCTCCACCCTACAATAGTGCAATACCAGTATTAGGCATCTATCACATACGTGTGCAATGGTTTCGAGAGACTTCTGACTACTTGAGTTTAAGAGTTGGAGCATTGACTATCGCGCTTAATTTGCAAGAGAGAACGTGACAGCACAGGTTTTTTTTTTCTTGTTTGCCCTTTAAGGTCAGCATCCATCGTCATGAGAAATCTTCAAATAGAGTGAAAAAAAACATGTTAAGAGATCTAGAGTTTTTTCTTAGTCTTAGGACAAGTCACCTAGTATTAGGGGGTGTTTGAGACTGCTCTACAAACTCTGCTCCACAAACTCCACCGTGGAGCAGCTCCACAAAAAACTGGAGTTTGTGAAGTACCTCTTTAGGTGCTCTCACAACTCCACCTTTTTTTCCTCGAACAGGGTGCGTGGAGCTGAAACCGTTTGGCTAAAAAACGTGGAGCGGAGCTGAAAAATGTGGAGCGGAGCAGTCCCAAACACCCCCTTAATAGTAGCTTTTAATTGTGGAGTAGTCCGCACTCAACAGAGAACCTCACAAAGAATGCTCGGACGCTGTCGATCTAGAAAGAAAATCCAATAGAGAAGGGCTGATCCACTGGATCGAAGGTGGATGGGGAGAGCCTCTAGAAAAGCTTTTCGTCGATATGGATAGCCTTTGTCTGAATATTTTTGGGTGTAAAAATATTTTCGGGCCCCTCTGTCAGTCAGTTTGTAAAGGTTTTTTCTGTGCTTTGCATGCATTTGAAGCAGCGCTCGTGTTCATTTTACCAATGGAGCCAGTAGCATGGGCGGCTGCAGGGAGGAGGACGACGCCGTCGTCGTCGCCGGCACCACCGACGCCATCGTCTGGAACGTGAAGTCGGAGTACTGCCGCTGCTCGTCCTTGACGCTTCCCTGCAGGTTCTCCGGCGTCCCCATCCAGTTGAACGGCTGCGAGGGGAATGCGCCCGTCGTTGGCGATGGGAATAACTGAAATAGACACAAAGCCAAACACATCAGCGTCAGCCACAAATATCAGTACATATGTCAGCTTCTAGTTTTCTCTTTGAGCGTGACATAACGAATATACATGAAGCTACCCCGTGCTTACACTGGGGGTGAGGAGGATCGGCGAGTCGAGGAAGCCGGAGGGCATGTTGAAGCACGCCGACGGCGATGCCGGCGGGAGCGAAGACGGCGTCATGGTCTTGAACTTCGACACCCTAGTTCCCCCGCTTGCTACTCCACTGGAAGGTGCAGAACCGCCCAGCAGGTTCGCGAAGGAGTTGGTCGCGAAAGAGAGCGCGACGGGTCCCGAGTTGGCCAGAGCACCGAGGCTACCAGGCGCGGAGGTCATCGGAGACCGACGGAGAGAAAGGAGGCGGCGGTCGAGTGCAGGATCGATGCTGGTCTCAGAGACGACGCACTGGTTGGAGCCCTATATAGAGGTTAGAATGTTTGACCGTTGACCGGTCAAAGCCGGGGGCGTTTGACCGCGGCTGCGACCGGATGCTAACGGAAGAGATACCCACCATTGGGAGTGCGCCCAGCCGCTTACGTGGCGGCGCGGTGGGGCTCGTGATAGGCCGGTGCCGGAGCGGGTACGGTTTCGGGTGGGCGGAGGGAGTGGCGGCCGCGAATCGTTTCTCTGACCTGTTCCGATCGACTGGCGAACCGCAATGTGCTCATTTGATTAGTTAATTTAAGCGTATCAGTGTAGTGGTTTTGCCACGAATAGGAGACCTACCTTGCGAAGTAATTAAGCCATGGTGATGGCTGGGTGACTTAATTAGCTAAGTAAGCTTGGGATTGCTATCTGTCACTTTTTAGATGCTTAAACTTATACACTGTGTTTCAAAATGGCCAATAATTTTGGAATAAACTGACTGGTTCTACAGCTGGAGTTTGCAGTCAGGTTATCTGCTCGGATTGTATTTCAATGACAGTGGAAGTCACAAAAAAGAGAATATTCTAGATCGACTGCTTGTTTGTAAGTGGAGCTATGCTGATGATCGAGTTGCTTGACCTCTTCTTTGATTATTTAGTTACTGCAGATTAAATTCATCCTAGCTCGTCTGACCTAGTTTAAATTTAGACATATGTGACTTCATGAATTTGCCCAAACTTCATAAACTTGAATCACTTCAAACTTGATTAATTTCAAACATAAGTTAAAGTAAAATCTAGGCTTGCAGATCAGTTCATAAGGCTATATATAAATATATATGGCTTAGGCAACTTAATTATAATCTGAATTTGCCCAAACGTATTTCAGGCTCATGTCACAACTTACATACAGCCGAGTTTTTGCCCGACTTCATACCCTGTAATTAATAAGCCCCGACAGGTCGATCTACTTAACGCCAAATCTATCGAAGTAGTAGAAGAAGACACAAGTGAAGTCGAGACGCGCGCGCGTGAGACTTGGTAACAAGAAACGTGATTGGCGTGCATGCGTGTGTTGTGTGTAAACTTACGAGACGTACGTGAAAACAGCAACGCATATAGTACTAGGCATGTATCGAGTCGATCATGACCAGAAACCGATTCATTTGGACGTACAAGTGTAGACTTAACGACGCGTCTCCTCCTTCAAAGCGAACCATGCATACACCTAGGCTAGCTCTCCTTCAAAGCGATCACACAACGAAGGAATTAAGCATCAAGCATGCGTGTGGTTCTTGCAAAGACGACAAGACGGAGGAGATGCAAGTAGCAGAGGCGTCCCTTAATGCAGAATAGCTGGAGCTTTGCAACTTGCAAGTGATGAATTATATTATCCTTTTAATTGCTTGCGTCAGTAGCAGTGATGGTGTGGTTAATTTTCCATGAGATGATGCTACTCGGCAGCTTCACCAAGCGCTGGAAGAGTGCAAGACGAGGACGACTATTCGGCGCGAACAAGTCATAGCGCCAACGTTGCGGCGGTGTTTTTTTTTTGTGTTCCATGTATTTTACACCTACGATTGATCCTGATTTTTTTTCTCTCTGTAATTTCATATGGCTCTCTCCTTGCAAGACAAATTTTTTTTTGCAATTTCCTGATTTGTTGAGGAGAAATTAACGGCTGGCTTTGATGTGTACCGGCAATGGGTGTGATCCTCACCGTCAATGCATGCCAGCTAAGGAGCAGGCAGGACTAAAACTTTCTGGGAAATTGCCTCCCAAGGGGAAACAGAAACGTGCAACCAGTTGTGCGTGTTCTTGCTTCACAAAAAATAAAGGGGGAAAAAAAGAGAAGTAAATGCTGTTTTCATGTCAAAATGGTTGAACCAAGAACCACAAAATGGTTGAACCGAGAACCAGTCCTCATGGACACATCTTCTGCTAGTGCTACTGCTAGTGATGATACATGCTGGAAATAAAGCTGTGCCTTTCATTTGACTTGGCAGGCTATGGAGACGCGTTATTTTTCTCAACGCATCACGTGAAATTATGAAACGCATTTGACGGTGCTGAAGCTGTCAAATATACCGGTGAGTGTCCCAGATGAAGAGCTTGCTGTTGAATCAGGAAGTGCAATTGCCGTATTCTCAGTTTTGTCATTGATGAATAAGACCACACACGTTATTACCATAGGATAATAATGTTAGTCAACGGATTATTATTCGTTTTACCTGATAAAACGTTGCTTTAACAGATAATAAGCCCATCAGAGTGTTGCAGCAGAACAATCATCAGAGATAGAAGATTACATACATTCACATCGCCACACAGGGCTATAGTTCATACAACTTATTCAGTTAAGATTAATACCAGAAAAGAGCTTAGTTCAGAACTCTAATTATACAAGAGAAAGTGTATAACTATAATACATTAATAACACAAATACACTAGTGGTAGAGTCTGAGTTGCTCCTAGGTCTCTAGTCATCCCAGTCCTTATATACGGTGTGACCCTCATACGGCTTGATCTTAGTACAAACTCCCTCCCACTATGAATAAGACTCCTCTGTGTAGGCCTTATCCCCGCCAGTTTCTAGCTAACTATCCTTTAAACAAAGAAAATAATAGCAAGCGTGAGTACAAAATACTCAGCAAGCTTATATATATAAGAAATATGCATTGTATGCACCTGTTCTATCTCTATTGCCATCTCCTATTTTATACTCAATCTCATTCCCTGATTCATAGAAAACAATGGTTTTATGTTGTAAAAGATTTTGGATTCATTATTTTGGGAAACTACTAAATATTCGTACGAGCAGTTAAAATCTCCATAAGTTTTCGTAATTCTCCTTTCCCGGAGACAGGAATGAATTCATGATTTGTACAGCATTGCGCAAGCTTGTACCATTTTACCCATCATCACTCTAATCCTGGTGGCTTTTGGGTCCTCGCATTTCCTTTGATGCGGCGCCCAGGTCAGAGTACAGAACTTTTATATCTATCTTAGCATATTATATCTCCACCTAGTGAATTCGTAGCCTAGGGCGGTGTACTAGACTCACTAATAGCAACTATTGGCTGGGGTGATTTCTGACCCTCACCCAACACCCAACTGTGTAATATATCGCCTTCACTTACCCCGCTTTTGGTGTTCTGACTAGTCCTGGGTTCTTGCGATCCGCATCCCCACTTTTGGCCTACTTACCAGTTCTGGGTTCTTGCGATTGTAGAATCCCCCATTCTAGTTCTGGTCCCGCTGATCTTGTCGGTTTCTCCCCTAATTGATACTTACCTGTGTGGAGAATATAATAACCTTGATAGAATTACTAATTTTGTTCATCCTCAGATGAAATGTTGGTTGATATGTCTTAGTACGGTCTGTTCAGACAGATGAAGTTTGTAACTCCTTATATTATATTCTTATGCAGAGGTCCTAACCTGCCTCTTTGTTACCTGCCAGGGCAACCTCTGCCCACCTTCTTAATTAATCTAAGTGGCTAACTACTCTGTCAGTTGCCATCTATCTCTTTTATCTTCTTTCTTATAGCCTTTCCTTGGTTTAAATACTTTTCACAGCTTCGATGCAGGGTGATATTGAATTAATATAGAAATACTTGTTTTACGGAATATACGCTGAATAGTTGCTCAAAGGAATGCTTGCTTGAGTCTAAAATAAAGCTCTAAGCCTCCACGCTATCTTTATATAATTCCCTCTGAAGACTCGGTATTTTGCCTGTAGATTATGCGAATACTGGAGTTTAATCTATGGCGTCAGAGAGATAATATGGTATAGCCTAATTGGTCGGTGAATTATCTTAAAATATTCTTACAAAGTTTCTAATCGTTTGCCTTACTTATCTACGGATTTTTAGGGTTCCTGGTTTATTATAATTGTAGCCATGTAGCGGCATGTTAAAACGACGGTTGATTAACTACTTAGGAACCTTAGGATTTCTAAGTCAATAGTGAAAGTTTATATCACGATCTAGGGTAATCCTCATAAGACTTTCTATTAACCTCATGCGATTAATAATTTAACAATTTAATTATGTATCCCTTAAAGCATTTATTTAATTTAACTGTGAATAAATTTAAGTGTGCATGATGTCTATAACTGTCTCTATTAACATGCACTTCTAAATTTAGCCAGCTTTAGTTCGCACATTTTATTTTTGTCTTACCTGGCCCCTGGCGCCTCCACCTTCATCTCCTGCTCGACACCTCCTCTCATCGTTCCGCTCCGGCATGGCTCCGTCGTCCTGCGTCGCCTCCCGACCTCGCCACCACCGACGTTTTTCCCTAGCCACCCTCTCTGCTCGTGTTGCCGGCTCCCCTCAACCTCGACCCCTCTGGCCACCGGACCCGTGGCCTAAGGCCCAGATCTAGCTCCTCCTTTTCGCCCAAATGCATGTTCTCATGCCCCCCTTTTCGCTACCCCTTTCTTTTCTATGGTTGAGCTTGTGTTACTATTTTGATTTAATTCCATTTTTGGCTCAAGATGTGATGGGCATGAAGGTGCGCTGCCTTGGCTAGCCATGGCAGAGCTCGAAGCCACCCACACACCAGGGGAGTGTGGGGTGGATGTCGGGTGCGAGTACTAAGCCAATGATAGTTCGCCGCCATCGATCCTCGCCTACGGTAACCTTCTTTCCCTCTACTCCTTTCCTTCATGCACTGGTACTCTGTGGTGCCTAGGTGATGCCCTAGTGATGCTATGTCATTCGGTTGATTGCTGGTTGGATACGATTTTGCATGATTTAATCTTAAGAACTTGATGCTATTACTGAGAATGGATGGTAGACTATCTTTGTCGGTTGATTGTCGGGTTGCTTTGGGAAGGAATTGGAAATTGCTCGTGGCGGTCGCTTTCTTGGTCACTTGTGTGTTGATTGGTGGTGACCTACTCCTAGAGTTGATGGTCTTGTGGCCTGCGGTCTAGCTGCTTACTGGCTTCTTGCTTCTGGTCGGTCTACCCTACTATCTTACGGTGGTTGACGCTCCGTAGCTGTGTGTTTTTGAGGGTTTGGAGGATGAGAAGGAAGGAGAGTGGAAAAGGGCTGGCTGGTGCCGTGGCTTTCTTCTCCCTTCTCTTCTACTCGGCTGGCTGTGTGTGCTCTGTCATACTATGTGTTCTCAAAAGGTTGCGCTATCCTCTCTGTGACTATGGCGCCCAGAAGGGCTTTGCTGGCTTTCTTGGTGTTGTGGAGATACAGGGGTATTTTGGTATTTTTGGATAGTTGGATGGTTTCTATGTCTTTGAAAAATAACTCAGGTTTGTTTACACCGAGTGATGACCATATGATTGTGAGAAGTGCCTACTGACCCCCGGACGGTCAGATATCTCTACGAACAGACTGCCCTGCCCGAATTTAACCTCTAGGGCTCTAACGGCAATCTCTTTCCCCTTTCTTTAATTGATTTAGTTTTATTCGTCCTTTTGCTGGTCTTTTTCGGCATCTTAAATACTAATGTACTCACAAGGAAATAGCTGTATGGGGTTAGTCGGACGGTGAATTCTAATGTATGAGATGTTGTGTGCTACCCTCGCCTTTTCTTAATGTTGATGTATAGAGGAGAACGTGTATCAATCCGAATGTAATTTCTATTCTCTGTTGATCCGGATGTAAATGAATATGTATGAGATGAATTCACATTTATAATTAACTCTCTATACTGCACTTGTGAATTATGGATAATAAATTCTTACATTTTGGATTTGCAATATGACTCGGGATTTGCTTTAATTTGCGATGATTGACTTGAAATTCCACGACAACAACCGAGTGAGAGTTTTAGATCTTAATGTTAACGTGGCCGCTTAATCGTTATGATTACGCTAATTACGATGATTAGATTAGTTCGAAAAAATTGCGGGGCGTTACAATGAAGAAGTAATAGGTTGTTAATCAGCGGAGATAAGAGATGCATGCACCATTACGAAAAAAAATAAAGAGGGAGATGACCATGATGAAGAATGAAGAGGGCACTGGGGAATGAATGCTAGTGAACAAACTAGCAGCAGGATCATATTTAATTGTTAGCCATAAACTCTTCAACCAATTACTGAACAGAGAAAAACAAGACTATAGCCAACCCTTCCATTTCGTCTCAAAAGCAAGTGTGTTGCATGAAATACAGAAAAGAACCGAACTGAATAATATATACATCTCTTAAGGAGTAATTGCACATAAAATTTTTGCCACAGATGAAAATGTGTATGGTAGTTTTCCTTTACAGCAAATATACAAGTTCATCTCATTGGACTGAGTAGACTCATGATAATTACCTTGTTGGGTCGCCCCATGCTATGATCCATGTTCACCTTCTCTGTGTAAAACAGATGGAGTAGGCGCCTTCATCACCCTGTCTCCAGTTGTGGGTGAGCCACCCAGAGGGGTTGCACCAGATGACCTCCGAGGAGCTGATGGACTCTCCAGAATGAAAATTGACTGACTAGCAGTGCTACTCCTGTATGGTGAACCTGGAGTTGACTTAAAAAGAGGCAAACCATCTTCACGTGGCAATGGGGACATTATACGCTGACCTTCCTCGGTTACTTGCGCTGTGTATGACTTGTCCTCTGCAATATCATAATAATCAGCAGTTCTCACCTCCTGAGCAAGAGAACATGAACAGCAGCACAACCACTGGAAACAATCTGTGGCATTGGGATTGTGGCAGCAGAAGTTTTTTCCAGGGAGGTTAAATCTCTTCCTCATTTGTATTCTCCAAAAACCACCATACAGTAAACCGAAAAAGCAAAGTGCGAGACCGGTGAGCCCCAGTGCTGCTCGCAGGTTTTCGTTGTTGATATTGACGGCTGCCAGGTTGAAGATAAAGAATGGAGCTAGGCAAAAGAGCAGAAATGTTGCAATATGGACATACATGTTACCGAATCCAAGCCTCTGCATATTCCACCCAAAAACACAGCAACTGCAGAAAATTGACAAGTAAGCAAGTGATATATTGTCCCAGAAATCCAGTAGTCCACCAACCCACTCAGGCCTACTCTCCACGAAACGGCGCTCTTCACTCTGAATGAATGAGTATCTCTTCTCAAGCGACTTAAACCGTGAAGTTGCTGGCTTGCTGCCCTCAGTTGAGGTTACTTCAATTTGCGCTTCCCGATCAACTTCTGTTAGTTCTGTGTCATAATCCTTCCCAAGAGGACTGATAATATTATACAAACCAGCAAATGCTGCGGCCCCAATTGCAACAGAAATAGTCAGGCCAACACCAATAGGAGGCCGTTCAGATCTGTGGTATCCTAGGTTGAGACCGCACAAGGCATACTGAGCAAAGCAGTTCAAATTAAGAAGGATCACAACCACCATCATGTGCATCCACTCGTTAGGCTTATATGTTCCATTTTTGCAATATGTTTTCCTAAGCCTTAAAATGTCCTTTGGCTCCCATCGACACAAAAGCACAAAGTTATAGATCCGTTGTGGGTGTTGATAAAGGCACATGAGTGTAAATAATGCATTCAGAATTTGGTTGTTCACTTCAAACCAGGTGTCTCTTTGTGATTTGCTAGGCAAAGCATGATTCAGCATTCCAGTCATAACAAGGAAGAGTATTGCACCAGATACAGCAACACAAGCAATCCAAACAAAAAGGGCTATGTTAAGAGGCTCCTTTATCCAATCCTTGCACATTACCCAGAGATGACCCCAATTAACTTTCCTGATAAATTGGAAATGCTCATGATTACCATGGTTGTCAGAATGGATAGAACGAGAGAACTCATCTCGTTGAAGTGCGAGCTGTCGGAACTTGAATGAAGGGGAAGGACCCAACTTCCTTAACCTGGCACCACTAGAAAAGCGACCCACAAAGTTCAGAAACCCACTCCACTGCTTTCCCTGTTGTGAAACACCCTGAGTGGAAAGAGTATTGACACCTGTGTCTCCAGGATCATTGTCCAATGTTGTTGACTCCAGTTGTTGAATATCAGCTTTGATATTTTCACTACCGTTGGAGACCATTACGTTCAGCTGGAGTCTTAGATGGTAGATGCAATTGTGACCTCTTTCCAACCTTCTTCACAGGGTAAGGGGGAAAGGGCAGCCTATTTAATTTTCAGACTTGCATACTATTGGCCACCAAGTTCTGCACAAACAGAAACAGGTCCAAAATAAAGGAAACAATCGGTACTCAAATTTAGATCAGAAAAATGAGTCTGAACTCATAACTTGCTGATACAGGAACAATAAGAAAATCAGCATTAATTTTGGCAAAATATTAGGGATTAAAAAATATTAGGGACTAAAAAAGAAGGGGCGATGAAGTTTCCGAGGTGATAATAGCAAAAATGTCATATAATATTGTATATAAACTTGTGGGAAAAATAAAAAATATAAAAAACTTAACATTAACATAAATAATTAAAGCACATCTCTAACTGAAATAACAAAAAATTGATTCCCATGTTGCACCATTTCTTTGATAGTTGTTATCCAAGAAAATGTGGAAGCATTAGTTTCATGATATGCCACTCTTATCCCATTTCAATCTTGCTAGCTATTCCGACAATAATGCTTTTGATAACTTCTGCACAAGCGTCTTAACTAAACAATCTTTTGGTCACATACAGTGAATCAAAGGGGATAAAACTGAAAACGTGTACACATGTTCCTCTAAAAAAGGAGTGCTGAATGATCAACTGTATTCTTATTTGATGCGGGCACAGCCATGGTCTACCATTTATGATGTTTAGCTAGGTTGATTGCCGTGAAATCAACACCGAAGGCCTCCAAGAATCCAAGCTGCTTTCCCAACAGATTTTTGTACTACTTCTAGAGTAAAATATCGGATGCAAAGAGCAAAAAGGTATTGCAAGTAGCCGAATACAGTTAGTAAATTGGCTGCAAATAGAGTTTACCCAGCACGAAAAGCAAAACATGCAAGAATTAACTAATGTGCACATTCTTTCATATATAAACCGTGCACATGATACTACTGTGAATCATGATAGTGCACTTACGAGTGCATCAGCAACTACAAATACAATTCATAATGAGCAATGAGTTGGATTTGGTACATCTGGCAGCTGGGTAGGGGAAATTCGCACCTGCAATCTGAACTACTGGCATCCGGTTTGTGCGTTCGCAAATGCTTTTATTTGACATGAAAGCCAATCAACCCCATCTACCCCCATCAACACGGAACCAAGATTTCGCGTTCACCGCTACAGAGTGGAAAGGAAATTTTTTTGAGGCAGCCAGCACAGGGAGTCATTCACATCCAGTCATCCAGAGAAGCAAAGAGGGGGGGGGGGGGGGGGGGGGAGTAGAATAGATCCACACATCATCCATTAGAGCAGCGTAGAAGAGCAAGGGAAGCGCTCACCTGCAGGCTGCAACAGCCCGGCGGGACGCGGAAGCAAAGGCGAAGATTCCTGATGGAGGGGAGGGGGGAGGTTAGGGGAAGAGTAGACAGCGTGGAGGATTTCGTCCGCGGAGGCACTTGCTGGGGACTGTTTGGGGGATCGGGGAGGTAGGGGAGGAGTCAACACGGCCGTGGAGAAAGTCAGATTCCTCAGCTCTCCCCGTTACGGCCACGCCTTTCCACCCGTCGGCCATGTCGCTCGCTGCTTCTGACCCCACCGCCGCCGGGCCACGGCGACATCGAGTGTAACGGCGGAAGAGTTGGCGCGTTTCCGTCCGTGCGAAATGGAAGGAGCGCGAGGAACTGAGACGGAACGTTCGTGTGGGTTTCCGCCGGAAAAGGCAGCCGCCGTAATTGTGTTACCTGAAAATCAAAAAGCTTAGCCATTAAGACATGGAACGTGTACCCTCTCGTTCAGGTTCAGCAGTAAGTAAACCAAAATTGGGCAGTGAATGTGCATCAGGTTATTTTGGTTTCTCCAAAAATCTAAATAAATAGAGTGGTTTCTAAGTGAATTTACTAAACAGATTTTCAAGTGTAAAATTATATGCAACGTTTATGTCGATATCTTCGCTATCCGCTACCGTATAAAAAAAACACAACCAAAAGCCATCGGCCACAGTCCAAAAGAACTGGACACCATATCTCCACCACCTCATGAGCAGCTAAAGGTCCACATCAATACGATACAATTCATTTTTTTTAGGGATACAATATTCCTAGACACAGAACAAGATGGCATTGGTTATGTAGATGTTTACTACAGTGTTACTACTATCATTATAGCAATAGACTCGGAGAGTTGTACTGGTGTTCGTATTGGTTTCTGCTTAAAAACAATTAGAAATTAATATGAATATGTAGCTTCTCGAAGCGGTTTCTCCACTCATCTCGCTTTCGTCCCACTTCGAGAATAAGATAGAGGGTTGCAGGCGCATCAGGCACCTCGCTCCCATCTCCTGCACGTATCTCTCCTTTACTTTTATCACCACTTGTTTCTCCTAAAAACCAATTCTTTCGGCCAATACTATTTATTTTTAATAAAAAACCATCAGCCGTAGACAATACAAACACTTTTATCAACCATGCTCTATAGACAATTGTGCAAATGTTGTAGAAGTCTAGCAAAGTAGGGTTGGTCAAAAACATCTACATGTATGCAGGACCTACTCGTATTGGCTTATGCTTCAAGCTTCTGCTTGGTGAAGCCAGAAAACAATATGAACAACCGGTTTCTCGAAACAGTTTCTCCACTCCTCTCGCTCCCGTATCGCTCTGGTGATAATGCAGGGGTTATGGGTGCATCACGCATCATATTCCTCTCACTCCTATATCGCACATGTATTTCTCCCTCAGTTTTCCTACTGCTCATGTCCTTTTTCTTAAAGTCACTTATTTCGACCACTACTATTTATTTCTAGTCAAAACTATTAGCTGCAACCAAAAGCTATCAACCGCAGCCAATATGAACGCCCCCCATAATATATTTGTATCGAAGTTACATATTTTTTTGGGTAGACTTTTTTAAAACATTTTCTTAATTTATACTTCCTCTGTCCACAAATATAGATCCTTGTGATTTCCATGCGGTCAAGTTTCCGAAGGTTTGACCATTAATACATGTTAAAGTATATATATTAACTACATGAAAATAATACTATTGGATTGGTCTTGCAAAATTCTTTTATAATATATATACACACACACTAGTATATTATGATAATAAATTATAGTTAAAATTTTGCATTGAGGATCATAAAAAATTAAAAGTGATCTATATTTGTGGACGAATGAGTACATAAACATGTATGATATTTCCCTTAAGATGGCTAGGAATGTCATTCGATTGTTTCAAATTTTGTGCTCTGCATGTTGCGTCTTAGAAAAGGATCGATTATGCATTGGCATGGAGCGGGAAAAAAGAGCTGTACTTCTCCTGTAAAGGAAGACGGATTCCAAAGGTTCGTGCGGGTTTAATTGGTGGGCGATAAATGGCCTATGTTTTTCTTTAATTTGTGGCTTTTGAGCTGATCATGACAAAGATTATAGAGTAATATAAATTCCCGTGTAGTTTTTATCGATATAAATGAAGTCATCATAGTGTGTATTATAATCAAGTTATAGTTCCACCTTAGAAAGACACTCCGTTTAAAAGTTAGTTACTATAAAAAAATTAAATTATAATTTTTAAAAACTGAAAATAACAGGTCTAAAATGGTCCAGCAATTTGTTGATGGTGTCGTCGGAATGGCAAGTACACCAATCAATCATCGGTAGGGGTGCAAACGGGTCGGGTTAATCCCGACCGATCCGGCGCCGAATCCGATTGGTATCAAATCCGGAGAAAAAATATGGGTTAGGATATGGTAACAGCAATATCCGTCCGAATCCGATACATCTTCAAGTTTAATTTCAGGTTAGTGCTACTATTTGACGTTTCATTTTCTTTTGCAATGATAAAATAAAATCTTCCACATCAGCTATTAAGTAGTAACATCAAGTTCTTGACAGTACGTCCTCCTACTCCATTTGTTGTACTGCATGCATTCCTTACAAACGGGTTAATCCCGACCGATCCAGCACCGAATCCGATTGGTACCGAATCCGATTGATACCGAATCCGGAGAAAAAAATATGAGTTAAGATATGATAACAATAATATCCGTTCGAATCTAACCCGTTTGCACCTCTAATCATCGGGGCCGACGAGCCATCCATGTGCCAAAAATTCCACTCGTGGAGGGGAAACGGCACAGGAGAAAGCCCGACTGATTGGGCCTCGCGGACGGCCGGACCACCCCCGGATGCCAAATAATGGGCCAGTTCTGCACTGCAGACTGGAACTGCCTGGACCCACTTGCCCTTTCTATTCTTTCGTTTTTACGGTGTAGCCCGACTTGCATCCACACAACAGTCCTACCAATTCAGTTCAAAAAAAAAACAGTCCTACCAATAAGTGGTCTCCGTTGTCTTACTCGCACAAAGTTGAGGGCTTTTTTCCAAGTGTCCGATTGTGGTGACGGGACGTGGCCGTGAGAGTGAGATTACATGCTCAAATTCTAAGCAGTGCCATTTGTGCCCCCCCCCCCCCCAATCTTCAGGTAGGACATTACATCAGAGTTGTTGTTGGTTACGAGTTCTGGGTGGTGGAGAGCAAAATGCGGAAATGCCTAATCTTGGGTCAGATATCCCTATGTTGTCAGACAATTAGAGGTGAATAATATTCTTTACTAAAAAAAATCTCTACTAATATAAAAGAGAGAATTTATCTATCATTCTCCTCTCTACATAGCACACATTAAAAAATGTGTCTTACAAAAAACTGACGAACTAGACCATAAAAAATTTTGCTCAGCCAACTAAAGGAAGGGAAGAATAACAATCTTGACCATTAGGCACCTAAGCCGATACACATTCTCTTGCTCGACCGCCCACTTAACACCTCCGTCATCGCCACGCACCATGCCTCCACCATCGCAAACGAGTCCGACGGCGACAACCCTTCCACATCCCTATCCAATGGTGCCCTTCCCAACCTTTCCCCTTCCCCAAGCCTCATGCCACTATCGCACTCGAGGCCAACAGCGAGTGCACCGTTCTCCACCTTTATCCTTCCAAAAGCCTCACGACACCGCCGCACTCGAGGCCATTGCCACCGTCGCCACGCCTCATGCTAGCACCACCGCAACAAGTATGGGGTTGCTAAGATCCGGAATGTTGGGGCACGATTATGGGGTCAGAGGTGGAGCTCAAGGAACCAATTTCACCGGAGGGGGAAATACTTGGGGTAGCTCAAATCCTCTGCTCTATGCTCCTCAAATCACGTCTGAGCTGCCACAAGATCTGGGAGTTGAGTTTGAAGGAGTGGACAAGCTCCATCGGGCAGTTGGCGAACTAACAACATAGCTTCGACCACAGTGGTTGGAAGAAAATAACGAGTCATGTGTACACTTACTACTACCACATTATAAGGAGCAAGACTTCTTCTATTTGTTCTTCAACTTCTTATTCTACTTCTCCAACTCAACCATGAAAAAGGAATATGTAAATACTTTGCTCCCTACTCTAATTTTCTGGTTGCGTTTTGGTTTTTATCACCATGCTTGAGTTCTACCTATTGTGCACTATTGTTTATTGTGTTGGCAGATATTACTTATGCTTGTTGGTTTTCTCAACATCACATTACTTGTTGCATATTTGTTTGAGCCACAAGCATTATGGCCCTTTGTACAAAAAACTATGTCAAAACCAGATTGATCTAGAAGGAATTTCTGTGTGCAAATTCATTGTGATTATGATAGTAGATAGCAACACTCTAAAATCATATTGCCATTAGAAAGACAAATCAAGTGAATTATGGTATACGGTGAATAGCTTTGGGGTGAGGAACTCAGTCATGAGATTGACACGAGGAAAACCCACTACAAAAGCAGGATTGAAATACTTAGAGAAGAAGTTAGGTTGTTGTTATTGTTGTTGTTCTTCAGTTGTACCTCCTTGGAGACAAGGAAGAGCCTCCTCGGTGGTTCCCTCCTCAGCATGTCAGTCGGAGGGATTTCCCACTTCTCGACATGTACTTCTACCCTATCTTCGGCTGCTCTTACTTCTATTGCTTTGACCACTTTGGTGGTCATAGTACCTTCGGCTTCAATAGCAGTTTCTACAACCAAGAGGATGGTTGTTTCTTCGACCATTTTCTCCCTTACCACTTCGGTTGTAGAAAAAATGGCAAGAGGCTTCTCGATAGAAGTATCCTCAGTCGATAGGGGAGCAAAGCTAAAGTCGCGAGAAGAGAGGTAAATTAGCATTTAAGAAAACAAAAAGGTAAAATGTTATTCTTATGCTCTTATTTGCATACCTCACTTTCTTAGCTTTGATTTTAAATTTAGAAGGAACCTTCCCGAAAAAAAAGGTTTCTTTGGCTTCTTTCCCACGACCACATCTGGTTGTTGAGGAGCGGGGTCACCTCAGACCACGTCTGGTCATAGACCCTAAGTAGGTACTGCAACTCCTTGTTCCTCTTGCCTCTCTTGATGGTTAAGACTGATTTCGACCACCTGAAGAGCAGTCTCCTTCTCGCTCATAGGTTCTGCTGCTACAATAATCTCTTCCATAAAAGATACAAAACTCTGTCAGTCCTCCTTTTTGAGTTGCTTAATAGAGCCTTGAGATGCGCCAACCAAGAAAGTTTTGTCATCGTAATAGAATGGTATCTTGATCTTGGGAACTGGTTGTGCTAGTACAATTGCCCCTATCTCCTCCGTAGCAACCATGTCTGCAAAAAAACTGCTCAATGGGGGCAGACGGAGGAGGAGAGGGAGAAGCAGCACTTGAACTCTCACCCTACTTGTCGTCAGCTTTCGACAGTCGATGCCTCTTGGTCAAAGCAGTTTTAATCTCCTCTTTTTCTTTTTCGATTGCCATCAATTCGACCTCTTGATCATCTTGATGGTTTTCCATGCCAACTTTCTACAACAGGGAAGAATGCTAAGTACTCGTTGCTTACAACTACGAAATCCTAAAGTTGAGATCGAACTTTGATTACCTTTAGGCATTCTTCTCTTTCCTCGGTGGATACATCCACCAAGATGAGAGGAGCCTTCTCATCTAGTGTTGGCGCCTTCTCACAGATTGCTTTGACTCGGGAGTCAATCTCTCTCAAAGCAAGATCTGCATGGACAGATAAAGTGGTCGGCAAACAGAACTCAAAATTTAGAATCTAACTATGAGAATGAGTTTGTCTGTTACTTATCATCCTCATAGTCTCTGGTTGTATCCTTGTCCCCTGAGTACATTCACATTAGATGTGCTCGTTTCTTCAGAGGGCTAATCCGACGAATAATGAAGTCCTTCAACATATGCCAACCAGTGAGCCCCTTTTTCCTTAGTTCCTTGATGGCTTGGATGTAGGGGGTTATCTGAGTAAGGTCTTTAGGGACCGAATTCTAGAAAGAATTTCTCTCTGCAGTCTTCCTTACAAAGGAAAGACTGTCTTTGTTGGTTCTCTCCCAGTAAAACCACTTTTTCTTCCAAATCGGCCATGAGGACTGAGTAAACATCTGGATGTATTCTTCTGTCTTGACGTCATGGAGCTTCTGACCACAGCTTCTGACAAGCCCGACTTGTCTGCTCATTTCGTACTAATACCGAAAGAGCTCTAGATCTGTAGGAATCCCTAGATAGGCTTCGTACAGGTACATTAATGTAACATCCTGAAATTTAAATCAGAAATATGTAAAGCTTTTGAATTAATTTTGCAATGTATTTCCATTTGCAATTGGAGTTGGAATGCTTTTCTAAATATTTGGCAAAAGGATTTAAGAGTTAAAAGGGTCTAAAAAGAAACCTATATGTTTGAATAATAGAGATTTAAAAATCTAAATTAAGAATCTGAAAAGATGATCCTTAAAGTATACGGAGAGAATTGTAATTAAGCACAAAATGTCATCTACAAAGAAAAGGGTATGAGAGGTAAAGTGGCAAGTAAATAAAAATGGGTCTACATATGAATACATATATATACATATACACATAATGTTGGTCAAATAAAAAAAAGGCACACTAGGCAAATAAATCAGTAAATAAAGAGCATAAATACCTGTATATATAAAACTATAAGTGTATGTGTATATTTTCATATACATGTGATGAAGATAGCAAAAGAAAAAGATAAAAAAAAATAAAATGTGAGAGGGAGAGTCAGGCCAGACCAGCAGCCCAGCCCAACTCCCCGCTCTCCCCGTTTCTTCAGCGCGGCCGCCTCCCACTCCTTCTGCCCGAGCGCCCCCCCCCCCAGCGCTGGCTCCCTCCTCCTTCTTTTTCCTTCACTGCGCGGACGAGCTGCTTCCACGTCGTCCCCTTCCTCTGCGCCTCCTTTCCTCCGCCTCACCTCGGAAACGATGGACAACGTCGCCTCCCCCATTGGTTCGCCGTGCCCTGCCGCTCTCTTTTTCTTCACCGCGCTGCCGCCAGTGCTCTCTTTTTCCTCCCCGCGCTGCTGAGCCGTCCCTCCCGGCGGAGGATTCGAGTCCCCTTCCCTCCCTCGAGTGGCACAGCGGCATCATGCCCTGCTCTGCAATTCCGCTGCTCCGCTGCTTGCCGATGGGATCGTGCAGGCGCGTCTCCCGGTGCCCAGCCCCAAGCGCGCGGACAAGCTCCCGAGGGCAGCCTTCCTCCCGCGCCTATAAGAGCCACCGAGGGCCTCTACGGACTCCCCTTCTCGCCTGCTCCGTCCCGAAGAAAGGAATCGGGATTTCGCCGCCCAAATCGCCGCCGCAACCCCCTTCTTCCCAAACTCCGGCGATCGGGCGCGCCGCTTCATCCAGCCACCTCCGTCCAATTCCTCCCTTCCACACCTTCCTAGGCCCCTACCGAAGCTGATCCCGCCCTCGGCCGAGCCTCTCCGGCCCTGTAGTTCGCCGGCGACGACCTTCCCCCTGGACCGCCGCCGCCGCACGCCGCCGACCCTACTCCGGTGACTCCCGACCGTCGCCGCCAACTCCATCATCTTCACGAGGACGCGAGGATTCCATTTCGGCCGTCACCCGCAACCCTCCGGTCGCCTGCCGCCGACTGCACCGCCGCCCATCCTCGGTCCCAAACTCCTCTGCCCCGGCCGCAGCTACTGCATACCTTAAGAGGTAATAGTCGCCTGTACAAGTAATCAACGATTGAGAGGTTCTCCTGGCTAGCAGCGTCGGCGTTAGAGCACACCCAGACCGCGCACGTTCGATTCCTCTCCGCCGCGCCGGGGTGGAATATTTTTGGGGTTTTTGTTTTTGCCATTTTACTGTACATCAATGCCCCAGCCGACTGTGAGGTGGATGATAGTTCAGTGGCAGAGATGGATAGAAAACATGAGACATAAAATGTCATGGATAATTATAGATATACACCCATTCATGTGTGCACATATGAGTATATATATATATATATAATAAATGTCTCTGTTCAAATCTTTAGCAAATAAATAGAATGGATGATTACACATAATCTAAGATGGCACATGAAATGGCAAAAATCTTGTAATTAGACCCTGTGTATTAATTTTTATAGATTGCAACTAAGGGTATTTAGGGACTCTTGAGTATGGATATATATATCATGTGTTAGAAGGTAGCACTTGGATATAGATGTGGCATGAATAGTTGTTCTAGCTTCTTGTCAAAAGAGAGGATTTAGTAATAGTGTGACTAAAAGAGAATGTCACCTGAAATAATGACCCCTCAATTGAAGGGTATAGAAATCAATCACTAGCAAGATAGGCTACAAGATATTATCAATAACATAGGTCATGACATCCAAATCTAATTAAAAATGCAGCATATTAAAATGAGTATGATTAAACGTAGCTATTTAAAATGGGATTACCATAGCACCAAAACAAATAAAACTAGAAAATTTGTATTGAATTTATTTGGGTCTTTTGGTGAATGTTTATTGGTTTATTGATTGCCTTTTTCCGTTTTATCCAAATTTTCGCGCGCGTTAAAAATAGCTTACGAGGCACAAGAGGAGGAGGCAGAGGCAGCAACGCTAGAAGCTTCCGGCAACCCAGAAGACGCCCACTGTGACCAAGGCGAGTCAACACTTTTGATCATTTTGAACCCATGTTTTTGCAAAGTTAATTTCTTTTAAATTATCAACATGCATGCTGATATTTTAGGTGGTAAAATATGTTCATTTCCAGAAATGATAGTTATACACCTAATATAATGCTTGCTAATAATGATCCGTTGAAATGTTTGGGCATGTGAACCTTGTCGCCCTAGCAAAACTATAATCGTAACATTTCGAAATTAAGTCCGTAATTGTATGCCATGCTTAGCATTGATTAGGAACCTGGGGCGAGAAATTGCCCCAAACATCACTTTTTATTCATGAGAAATTAATTCGGGCAGTCGTGACGGGAATGACTGGTATATGCTGGTATGATTTCTTTATGTTCCCAAAAACCCCAACATGCTTGAATATCTGGGCGGATTGGTTCGAGGGTGTGAATATGTGGTGCAGTGGAAGCACAAGTGGGTTAGTGGTAGACCGCCCGGATACCAATAAGGACTGAATCTTGTCATGTCGACCCGTGTACAATAGTACAACCACAAGTCTGTAAAGTATAGCTTGGCTTAGTAGATGTACCAAACCCCGAAAGTCATCCTCACAGGAGAGGGTGTTGGAGTAGTGCAAGCGGCGGTCTGTGAGACGGCTTGAATGGGACACTCGTAGAGAGTGAAGTTCTGATGTGGCGGGCTAGCAGGGGAGTAGCCAGCTGCTAGACGTTCAGAAGGAGAACATCCCGCACAACGTATGGGACCCACCGCAAGTGGGAGCGCCCCATAGGGTGAAATGATGGAAGGGGCGAGGTACTTTGAACAGTCACTGTGATGATCTGCTCAACCACATGACTAAGGAATCTTGTGGGGCAACGAGTTGATTATCTCTTGTGGTGAAAGTGTACAAACTCTGCAGAGTCAAAACTATTCGAATAGCCGTGCCCACGGTCAAGGGCGGACATGAGAACTTAACCAGATATAGTTCTATTTCAAAATGTTTTGTGGGTGGGATGGAAAAGTGGAGGGCAGTGGAAAGGCCCTGGTTTGGAATTGTCCTGGGTGTCGTCCCAGTGGTAAGTTAAGCGGCTATAACGCTGAAAGAAAATATATGGTGCGGAAGCCATGTAATGGTGGATGGATTCTGTAACACTGATATACATGAGTATTTCTTTAAAAACTCAATCATTTCTAAAAATGCTAAGTCTTAGGAAATTTTTATATAATTGTATTCAAAAGCACTCCTGCAAATAAAAGAACCCGAGCCATTCCTTTATTTAGCCATACATGTTAGATATTGCATTAGGTGTGTTGGCTCGCGGAGCACGGGGTCGGAGTGCTCACGCTCGCCTTTGCGACAAAAATTCAGGTACAGGGACACAGGACCATTATGCCTATGAAGATGCTCCTGCTACGGAGGAGAAGGACAACGAAAGGAACTAAGGCGTAGGCTACGATATTTTAGCATAGACAAGTGGACTTTAGGCTTTGTGTGCACGTATGTTGCTGGTCATCTAGCGACATATAATGCGCACATTACCCCTCCAGTCGCTTGCCTGTGGATTGTGGGTCTTACTTTTGCTTTCGTTTCCGCTGTGTGTTTGTAATAATGTCATTTGGCCAAGGCGGCCCCTTTTGTAAACATTCACCCGACGTGGTGTATTTCAGACTCTATAATATTATTATGCGATGTATGAAATGATTCAGCAATGTTCCTGTGTGCATTATCTACTGATCCAGGGAATAATGCAATTAACACAGTAGATTCCGGATTAACAAATCTGGGTCTGACAATTAACACACTTAACATGGTGATCAAATTTGGAACTAAGTTCACCAATTTTACCCTAAAGTGCTCAAGTACGACTGTAAGAAAGGGGTGAGCAGGAAGTCAAAGTCCACACTCACAGTATGCTTGGAAAACCAGGATTTTTCTAATCTCCTCCGATAGCCAATGTTGTCCGACGGCTTCAATCTACTTCACATATTTCCTTGAAGGGATCTTCTTAGCTTTGACCATGGCTTTCATCTTCGTGACATCTATCTCTGACATTGGCCAATTGGAAGAATACTTCATCATTTTTCTTAAGCTATCGGTTTTGATTTGGAAGAAATTGAGAGAAGAAGAAAGCTTGGTCAGCAGCAGAAAACTCAAAGAAGATTGGAGCAGAAGGGAAAGTAAGAAGCCCAAATGATTACCCTACGGTAAGTTTTTATAACTGTACGAGTCACGTACCAATCTCGAGAGCCAAATGGTTACTACCTCTTTGGGAATTACACTGAATGGACAGATCGACGAGAGTCGATTGGGATTCTAAAATTCCTCTGTTCGAAACCAGCATGTCTTTACAACTCAAGCGAAATTAGTTTTTTGACCAAGTTCACTTCTGGTCAAATTAGATCGAAAAGACTCTCTTTTGATCTTCATTCGTCTACGACCACTCTTTCTCAAGTAAGTTATTTTCATTTGAAGTTGGGGTGCTAGATGACGAAGATATAACAATCCTTAAATTGTTATTTATCTGCAAATAATATTGTTATGTTATTATACTCCTTGAGTATACCCCTTATTTATAAGGGAGAGATTTCATAAGATAGTCATAAGCTCTTTTATGACAACTCCTTTGTCGTAAGCTCTTTCATGACAACTCATTAGTCATAAGCTCTTTTACGACCACTGCTTGGTCATAAGACTTTTCTATGATCACCTCATAGTCGCAAGTTATCCAGATCCTCATACGACTAAGCCAAACTTTGATTGACCTGTCTATGCCAACCCATTGCATCATGGGCCCGTCTGATGAGGCAATTAGCACGTGTATTTATTCTCTGGAATAAATGTGCATACCTTCTCTCTGACAAAAACCATCACACAATGAGTGAGATAGCACATCTCTAATAACTTCCATCGGATGGTTATCATTCGAAACATTAAGACGTCTCTTGGCAAGGAAAGACAACCGCCACTTTGCAAGCTATATAAAGGTGGACATCAAGAAGGAGAGGATGGACTCGGGGGAGAGACCCGAAGATGAATAGAAGTAAAGCAGGAAATTCCGCATTACTTTCCCTATTGCAATTAGTTTGTTGAGCAATAGCCACATAGGAGTAGGGTTGTTATTCTCCCAGAGAAGACCCAAACCTGTATAAAAAAACCCCATGTCTTTTCTCTGTGTGATCATTGTTTGGTCTTCAAGAGTTCTACTAAACCCAAATAAATCATACGTAAGATTGATAATAAAACGTTGACATCCCCTGATGGCCAATTTTGTCCGACAGCTTCAATCCACTTCACATATTTTCTTGAAGGGATCTTCTCAGATTTGACCAAGGCTTTCATCTTTACGACATCCATCTTCGACACTGATCAATTGGAAGAAGACTTTGTCATTTTTCTTAAGCGATTGGTTTGGATTTGAAAGAAATTGAGGAAAGAAAAAGACTTGGTCGATGGCAGAAAACTCAAAGAAGATGCCCAAAAGATTACCTCATAGTAAATTTTTATAACCGTATGAGCCAATTTTCAATCTCGGGAACCCAACGGTTACTACCTCTTCGGGAATCGCACCAAATGGACAAATCGATGAGAGTCGATTGGGATTCTAAAATTCATTTGTTCGAAACTGACATGTCTTTACAACTCAAGCAAAATTACATTTTCGACTAAGTTTACTTCTGGTCGAATTAGATCGAAAAGGCTTTCCTTTTGATCTTCATTTGTCTATGACTTCTCTCTCTCAAATAAGTTATTTTCACTTGAAGTTAAGGGGCTAGATGACGAGGATATAATAATTTTTAAATTATTATTTATCTGTAAATGATATTATTATACCATTATACACATTGAGTATACCCCTTATCTATAAGGGAGAGATTTTACGAGGTAGTCATAAACTCTTTTACGATCGCTACTTAGTTGCAAGCTCTTCTACGACCACTTCTTAGTTGCAAGCTTTTCTACGACCACTTCATGATGGTAAGTTCTCCTATGGCTATGACATTATCATAAGTTATCTTGCGACCACTTTGTAGAATTAATAGTAACAACCATTCCCAGTTAATAGTAGCAACCATTCCACGTCAATTACCCACGATTTAGACTGTGGAATTGCAAAAGGAACGACGCAAATGAGTGCATGTTTCATTTACCGAAACCATTACGTGAGCCATCCATCATACAGACGAACGGACCAAAAACGTGCAGTCCAATGCAATCTGACCCTTGCGCCCCCTCCCACGACTCGAAAACAAGCCCATCAGCCCCTTCATCCTTGTCATGATGATCCGTTGAGAAAAGGAAGTAAGAGGACATGAAGGCAAGTAGCCATGAAGGCCGTCTACTGCTAGCTAATCCATATCCCACTAAGCATGATTTGCAGTGAAGGTCACTCCTCAGTCCTCACTAACGGAGGTCCAGAGCACAGCAGGTAGGGCGGGTAGGTGCGTCCTGCATCGTGCAATGCAATTGCAAAACTCATGGAAGCCTCGAGCCCTATTCTTTATGGCTTCTAAAAATGGTTTTTTGTTTTTGTTATAATATTTAATTTTTAAACGGAGTATTTTTTTTAAGATGAAGTCTATAAGTTAATTGTAATACACGTTAAAAGCCCAATATCTGTATCAACTAAAATCGTAAGCGAGTACCTCTCTTTCCATAATCTCAATCGCAAACAGTTAAAATTTAAAATTTTTAACCAAAAATCATAAACCGCAATCATATCAAACATACCAGAATCCCGAGTGGTCCTCGGCCGCCCGCTCGTCGCCATAAAAACGGAGCAAAAATGGAGGCGCACATAAATGGTTAGGGGTGTGTTTGTTGCGTTGTTCTGGTGAAGTAGAGATCTGCGTCGGCGTCCTGTTTCTTCTCTCGGGGGTCAGTGGTCACATGCATAAGGGTACAGTCGAAGCCAAATTAGTTCCCCTTTCCCTGTCCACCTTTTATCACTAGGATTTTGTGTTACCAAAATATTTGTGATGCTCTCTTTGGCTAGTCATGGATACTAAAGTTTCTTCTTTGATCTTGCAACAGTTAGCTAGCTTCTGATTCATTCAGCCACCAAGTGAGTAGGTCGGATCGTTCATGTTCAAGTTTGTCAAAATCTCGATTCTGTTATACAATTCTATAATTTTACGATCCAAGATTAACTAGACCGATTCGATTCTATGACCGAAACTTTCGTAGGACCGTGATCAAAATTTCCATACGATCTTACTCGATTCTATTGCTTTATTATAAATAATTACTTGTATATCTTCTTTTAATTGAAAATTTTAACTTTTATCTATTCATGTTCACTATAATTATCATCAAATAACACGTCTTACCTTTACTCTACAATTTGTAAACAAAAGCTCAAAAGGTATAATTTTAAAAATACAGTAGTGTTGTAATACACTGTAGATTTTTTAAAATTTTTTGTAGAATCAAATAAGATCTTAGATTCTACATCGATTCTACGATTTGCCATCCTATCAAAGAACTTCCGATCTGATTTAGAATCATTATTCTGACAACTTTATTCGTGTTGGTTGCAACTTTTCCGCAATAAGTAGAGAATAATTTCATGATGAAAAGGAGCCAAGAGAGCTTTTTTTGCTTCAAGATCATCACACTCCTTTGAAGGGTAAACTATGCCCAGGTTGTAATAATCAATGTACTGAAATTGTCGACCCATCCAGCTCTTTTTATCCTGTACGACCGTGTCACCATCCATCCTTGTTCTTGAACAGTAGTCCACTGAGGAAAAGGTGTGTACTATGTAGCAAGTATAGTTTGTATGGACACTGCTGCAAGTTGACGTCGGGTAAACATAGGGTTGTCCGAACGTGGGTTGCGTGGTACATCAGGAAGTTGAGCAACAAGGCTGTCCCTTTCGGAACTTGGGAGTAGGGAAATTAACGCGCGCATCCTATGGATCACCGGCCATCTGTCGGCCGGCCAATCAACCGCCCAGATCGACCATTTGTTGCTAGCTAGAGGGCAGAAATCAATGGACGTGCTCTGCTTGTACGCTCCACCTTGGTGGATCGCTCACCAAAATCACAATTATTAAGGCCACGACCACGTGTGCTTATTTGAGCTTAAATTTATAACTTTTTTCGCTGGTTGAGATTTTTTTTATTGTATCTGTCAGTAACTTTTTTAGTGTAATTAAATTTAAAAAATTATAAAATAGAAAAAAACATGGTATCTCATCACAGACAATCCAAAGAAATACGGGAAAGAGAAAAAAAAACAAAAAAGCTCCAAAAAAGCAAAAATCCAGAAAAGACGAAATTAAGAAACTAAAAGCTAGAAACCAAAAACCAAAAGTTGAATCTCAAATGAGCCGGATCAAGGTTTTACATGTAGGATTGGTCTTACAATATATACTGCAACAGACGAGGAATGAATGGTGCCAACAAATTTTCTCAAATTTTTGTCAATCCTTCACTTCGATAGATACAGTAAGGCCAAATCAAGCCAAACAACCAGGTGAACAGTAAAACCAGCTTAGTGAATAGTAAAAATATCACTATTTTAAATCCAAAAAACTATGTAACTTTAATCCATAAAGCCAAAAAGATCTAAAACTTGAACCAATGTTAGATCATAACCTTATGAAACTATTTCAACCAAATATCTTGAAAGAACTAAAGAGAATTATGATCTTTTAGTTCTTCAAGTTCTACTACATCAAAACCGGATCAAAACCATAAATTGAGCAAACTCTTAAACCAAGATTCCAAATCACTTGAAATTTGATATACATCTTTTCTAAGATATCAAGAACCTATTCTAATCAATGATCAAGAAATGTTTTTGCCAAAGTTCGGATATTTTTTCATTTGAAGAAATGTTACACTAAAATCTACTAGACTATGTGGTGATCCTGCATTTAGTGATGATGAATAATTGACGGTTGGGTTTCATTGCAATTTATGTTTGTGCGTTATTGTTACTGGAGTTTTCAGGCTAGCAGGTCTGGTCGGTAGGTCGATGCGGTCCTAGAGGCTTTGACATGAAAGTTGATGAGGCGTGATGAAGTTACAGGAGGTGCGGTCCTGGAGGCTTCGTCACGTGTTAAGTTAGGAATTGTGGAGGGAGTCTATAACTAGGAAGATTTAGAGATATAGTCCCGTGTTTGGAAGGGTTTTGGGTCCCTTGATTTTCAGAATGGATAGAGATTGGTTTAGAGATATGGTAAAACCTATGTTTGTAAGGATTTTGGGTCCCTTGATTTTTGAAAGAAATAGGATTTTGTATCCGTATTTGATGAGGACACATTTGAGGTGTTAGCCTACAAAAGCAGGGAGATCAAAGGTGGTGATGCGTGGACAAGCTACAGAGGTGTGGTCCTAGAGGCTTTGACACGGAAGTTGATGAGGTGTGATGAAGTTACAGAAGGTGCGGTCCTAGAGGCTTCGTCACGTGATGAGTTAGGAATTGTGGAGGGAGTCCATAACTGGGAAGATTTAGATATATAGTAAAACTCGTGTTTGGAAGGGTTTTGGGACCCTTGATTTTCAGAACGGATAGAGATTGGTTTAGATATATGGTAAAACCTGTGTTTAGAAGGATTTCGGGTCCCTTGATTTTCGAAACGAAATAGGATTTTGTGTCCGTGTTTGATGAGGACATGTTTGGGGCATTAGCCTACAAAAGCTAGGAGAGGCTAAGTGTTAATGCAAGGGCTTTGGAAGGTTTTTGGTGGAGAGACTTAAGGAGAGGGCTTTCGTCAAGAAGGCTTTTAAGGGTGCTTGTGAGGGTACTTTGTAAATCCACGAAGATCCTACAATAAAGATAGTCTTGAATCAATCTGGTTCTTGATTTGCTTGAAGAGTGCTGGTGATTGCAAGTGATTTGGATCTTACGATACGAGCAAAGCGTTCGAGTGTAGCAATCAAACAGAGCGGTTGAGTAGAGCGGTTGATGAAGCAGTTATATGCTGAGCAATTGATCACCGAGTAGTCGAAACCATCACCGACTGTCAGGAGACTCCAAAAAGTGGTGACAATCATTCACCCCCTCTCTGATTGCAGTATTTGATCCTACAAAACTAGGCAAAAACAAAACAATATGGATATGACTTGTTCGTGGTTGAATGATAGACAAGATGACTCTAGATATATTTTCATATGTCACAGCAAGCTTTAACACCCAAGAAAACGATGCAAAAATAATTAGATTAAGAAATCGCTCGAGACGGTTAAATCAAGTAAAAACTGGACAACTTCAAGAATTTACCAAACCTAATTACTGAATGGATGGAAATTGATTTTCAAGGTGTATCTTCATCATTTACTCATTCTTAGCATCTAGCAATATCAAAGCGAGAAATTTCGATATTTGACACTGAATACGTGCGCCTCTCAACTTTTAACCCCCAATTCGCACGCCTTTAGAAATTTAACCCTGTCACTGCGAATTCTTTTGATTCAAGGGATTCTCTTCATTTTCAGAGTGACAAGTGTCAAAATAGAAAAGGAGAGAAAATGAGAAGAATCCCTTGAATCAAAAGAATTCGCAGTGACAGGGTTAAATTTCCAAAGGCAGGCGAATTGGGGGTTAAAAGTTGAGAGGCGCACGTATTCAGTGTCAAATATCGAAATTTCTCTATCAAAGCAGGTAGCGGAAAAATCAAAATCAATCAAAATAAATATAAATCAACTAAAACAAGAGAGATCGGCGAAAGATGCAAGATGTTGGTAAATTCCTTTCATCCAGGTTGGTTGCCAGCCTATCAGCCTGGGATCTAGCTGCATGTTGACACACCATACAGCTCCTGCGCAACCACGCTGCATGCAGCAGCAGTAGTGTACGTATCGGTGGCCATTATATAAATGGATTCTCTGGATCATCCTCTTAGAAATTTACACCCCGCTTATTTCAGCTTGAGTTTCTAGCTTCTGGTTTATTTTTTACTATTCATAAATTTCATCTTTTTCTGAACTTTTGGTTTTTTTAGCTTTTTTGCAGTTTTTTCCATATTTGTTTGCATTGTCCATAATGAGCTAACATATTTTTTCTATTTTTAAATTGTTTAAATTTAATTACGCCAAATAAGCCACCTTCAGCTACAGTGTAATTTCAGCCATCTACAGTGCAATTTCAGCCATAAGGCACTATTTTTCAGCCGAGCAGGGCCTTAGATGGTCGATCGCGCCTAGCTTGAAAATGTAGTTGCCCTGTAGCAAATTGCAAACGACCAGTACAGTAATCCTTTTGTTCATTTTACTTGTATGAGCTCTGCACGCAGCATTCAATTGCTATTGTACAGGTTTGACAGTAGATCTAGCCTAATGAGCAGCCCGACACTGCCTGGCATGGGCTGGTTAAGCACGATCCATTTAGACACGACTCAGTTAGCTCGGCATTCAATTGCTATTGTACAGATTTGACAATAGATCTAGCCTAATGAGCGGCCCGACACTGCCTGGCACGGGCTGGTTAAGCACGATCCATTTAGGCACGACTCAGTTAGCTCGGCTAACTAAACAGTCGTGTCGTGCCAGCCTACGGGCTTAGCCTCAGACCCAGGCACGACTTGAGGAGGCCACAGGCCGTGCCGTACTGGTCCAAGCACGTTAAGCCAGATGGGTTATGGTTGCCCTATTTTGCCTATGTGGACCTCAGCAGTGGACAGCAACGACGCTGATGAGGATGGCCAGTGGTGTCGACGAGGATTGGAGATGGACAATAGGGAAGCAGACGATGCCCAACATGCTCGCTGAGAGATGCCGCCATCACTACGGGCTTCTCCTTGCTTGCCGGTCGTCGACCGCCTCGAAGGCATTGCCCTATCGCCAGAGGGGAGCGAGAAGTCAGAGAGAGAGAGAGGAGGCAATAGGGAGGGTGGAATTGAGGAGGAGAGGAGGAAGCGGTCCGTGAGGATAGCAAGGGTGGCCACGCATGGCGAAGGGGGACAAGCTGACAAGGGAGGGGGAGCGACGGCCAAGTGAAGGAGGAGAGGGGGTGACGACCGACAAGGGCAGCTGGGCACGAGGGAAGGGGGATGGACCGATGGGGAGGGGAGCGGTAGCTGAGGGAGGGGAGGGGCCGGCTAGGCTGTGCCATGCCTTGGACCATGTTTGGCCAGGCATTGTACTGTTTGTGCCTTGCTAGACTGGTCCATCGTGCCGAGGTGCCGACCCAAGCACGACACAGCTGGTTGGGTCGGACCAACATGACCCGTTTAGTTGTGAGCCGTATCGTGCCATGCCCAGCACATTTGGACCAGTCCATTTGTCAGCAGCATAGTTTAATTACCTAACGTGGGCTAGAAAAGGAAGAGTATATGCTGAATTTTGACCAAACCTTAACCACTCGCCAAGTTAGTGACCAGAATCCTAACGTTTAACATAAAAGAACGTGCGCAAATGTTTTTGACCGAAGTGGTGGTTGAATCGAAGTTACAATATGCGTTGGACCTTGCACTGGAGCATTACAACCACCACTTTGTGGATACCGTCGTCACCCTCTCACAGAAGCATATCAAAGCAGTTCGTGCACCGATGGACCTGTGGGACATTGTTTTCTGAAGAAGAGATCGATCGAGCGCGTTCGCTTGCTTTCGACAGCGCCAAAAATGATCCTTGATTCCTTTCGCGAAGCACGTCGCCCTATGGTTCCACGACACATGGCGCTGCTTCATTAAGCGTGGGCCACTGTGCAATGATGCCATGCGCAACTTTTTCTGAGGTCACAGTTAGGGTCGATATGAGCTAGTACTTGTCTTATCGTGTTTTTTAAATTAATATAGTTTAATTTAATATAATTTTATTTTATTAATAGTTAAAAAGTATTTTTAAAATCTAACTAACGAGCCGAGTCAAAATAAAATTTAATTTTATCCGAAATTAACTCATCCAATATTTAACTAATTAACAAGTGTAATTATAACAATTTTAAATCAAGCCAACGAGCCCCACTAACGATTTATATATATATCATTACTATTATAAAAGAATAAGTTGGTGGTTGTACGTTCATTCTCCTTCAACCGCTCTATTTCTTTAACTTTTACTATTCTCTACTTTCCAACTGATCAGAGCAACCCTCTTTTATAGCTCCTGTCTTGCTCGGATGATAAGTACACAGTCACGAACGTATCACGTATCTTATTCTTCTCACTCTTGTCTTACGTATGTATCTCTCTATTATTTTTTTTACCACTCGTTACTTCTTATAAAACTAATCCTTTCAGCCACTACTATTTATATTTTTTTTTAGAAATTAGCAAAGGCAAAGAGCAGAAAAAGGGAGAAACTAACCACCAAATGCCTATCACTCAGCTGAAAAGGGAGAAACTAACCACCAAATGCCTATCACTCAGCTGTCAATTCCTGCCCCCCCCCCCCCCCCCCCCCCCCAGAGAATTCAGCCATTTCCCCGTGTTGGACTAACCTCTCCCTCAACATAATCTTGAGGAGAGCTCGCACCGTTGAAACTAGCGTATTTCTGCCAAGTAGGCAAGTAGCTAGTAGCGGTACACAACCTAGAAATATAGCAGCACAGTAGTCTTTAATTAGTCTTCAAAGCCTTGTATAACAGGTGGGAGGAGTTCGCTAGGAGAGCTGTACATGCCGTCTTCTCGGCCATGGCAGCGCTAAGCCTTGTATAACAGGTGGGAGGAGTTAGCTAGGAGAGTTGTACATGCCGTCTTCTCGGCCATGGCAGCCGCCTGCCCTGGCGAGGTGCGCGAGGTGGAGAAGCAGGGCACGTGCATTCTTCCCTCGCCGATTTGACGTCCCCGGCCGGCTCGCGCCGCCGCCGCCTGGGTGCCGCTGGTCCGCCGGCTGCAGCGCCGATGCATGCATGTGCCCTTCTTCTCCACCGTGCGCGCCTCGCCTGCGCGCGTATGTGGTGTTACCGTGTTAGTGTGCATGGAAGCTTGTCACTTCGTGGTCAGGGCCGTCTCAACAATTTCAAGGGCCCTTGGGCAAGCAAGACGGTAAGGACCCAACAATCTAATTTTTTAATAAAGTATATAGTACTACTAATAAGAGTTAACTTACAGCATATGTTTAGTTTATAAAAGATAACGATAGTACAATAAATAAACTAAAAGAACGGTAAAATAACTATTATGATTACCTCAAATAAAAAAATAATGCTTCAGTGCTTTTTAAGAAACCTGATCGGTGATGGGTGATCCTGTCCAGCCGTCCGCCGTCCGCTCGTGGGGGCGTGGGGCCCATCCCTCGTCGCATGCGGACGAGCGGCATCGGCGTGTCGTGGCTTCACGGTGTCGCGCCTCACGGAGCGGCGTCGCCGCGTCGGGCGATTGGGCTGGGCGATAGGGAGGCGAAACGATCATCGGTCGGCAATCGAGAATAGCCGAATATCAGAATAGGAAGCGACGGCAAGCTAATTCCTGATTGATTGCTGGACTTGTGCTAAGTGTATGGGCCTTTAAATTTTCATTTCAATATGCCAAATACATATACTAAGTACTATATACATACATATACTCATGGGCCCCTCTATGGCATGGGCCCCCGGCCGTCGCACTTGCTGCCCTCCCCTCTAAGACGGCCCTGTTCGTGGTGCACGCGCGCGCCACAGTGATTTTGGTCTTTGGAAGCAGACAGGCAGGTATGTGACTATAGTGGCTTGATCATATCATTCTCCTTTGCCCTTCATGTTTTTGTTCCTTTTCTTTCTGAAATATTGATGATTTTATGCCTTAAGGTATATATGTAGCTTGGTAGAGTTACAGTTTACTGCTACTTTCTATCGGTTGGATCTAGATATGCAATTAGGATCTGATTTAACAATTTATAGCAGGCCCAGGCGTCTAACATTTTTTTGGACCTCATGGTTACAGAAGTGTACAACCAATGTGTGAGAGAGATAATGTTGGGAATAGTCTCACATTGATTGTAGAAAAACAAAATGCACAACTTATAAGTGTGAGAAAATCCTTATTCATTGGACTAATTTTTTAGGAGGGAGAAGGTCTAATACCACTTATAAATCTGTTACTCCGTGGGTTTAGTTGTGTTTAACCCGTTTAGATCTGTGGCCCGAAAAGTAAATGTAACACCCCGGCTCCTTCCTGAGCCCAAGTGCTACCACCTACACTATAATGCTACCAACTTCAACTCTTGCCGCTGGTCTTGCGGAGCAATTATTTTATTTAAATAGCAACCAGACGACAAAAGTCGGTACACTTGACACTAAGCGTAGCAGAGATATAACTTTGATAATTACTAGAAAGGCACTCCAATCATTCATATAATCAAAATTCCCCCGAATACCAGACTTGCCTGGAGCACTCCCCGCTATCGGGTATTTCCATACAACTCAACGAGTTGCTAACCAAAGGGAACCAATTTCCCAAAACTGAAACAAAGCAACACTACTTTACTGTCACAAATGGCAACATGACCAGGCCTCTCCCGTGGCCACGGTCCCGGTCTCTATTGCATCGGTACGCGACACAATCACAGCAAGGTCCCGTCGGACACACAAGCAACAAATTCAAATGCTTGGCAGCAACTCGCAAGCATCAGCCTCAAAGCATTGCAAATCAACATGACTAACGAAAACAAAAATGCAATGCTTAACCCAATCCCGTCCTACTGTGCACCCATGTGTGTCAAGTTTTAATTTAACCATTAGGCCTAAGGTTTTTTTTCCACTACGGACCTAACGCCCGCTCTGATACCAACTGTAAATTGTAAATTAATTCTGTACTGTAAACTGTAAATCAACCCTGTAACTGAAATCTGTACATAACTCTATATCTGTAACCTGTATCACTTTCTCTGTCACTTTCGTGCAATGCATCCGTAATGCAATGCTATGCAATGCATTTATAAGTCGGTAACCACCAAATCACATTTATGCGTTGTAACCCAGAACCTCCGGGTTTCCTGTCGCCTGTTCATTTCCTGTAAATGCAATGCAATGCATCTGTAATGCACCTATAACTGTAGCTGATACCGGTATAGCGGAGCGTCCACCCGTCGATGGACCACTCAATTGCCTACCTCTGTAGGTAGGGGTACAAACGGGTCGGATTCGGACGGATATTGTTGTTACCATATCCTAACCCATATTTTTTCTCCGGATTCGGTACCAATCGGATTCGGTGCCGGATCGGTCGGGATTAACCCGTTTGTAAGGAATGCATGCAGTACAGCAAATGGAGTAGGAGGACGTACTGTCAAGAACTTGATGTTACTACTTAATAGCTGATGTGGAAGATTTTATTTTACCATTGCAAAAGAAAATGAAACGTATCGGATTCGGACGGATATTGTTGTTACCATATCCTAACCCATATTTTTTCTCCGGATTCGGTACCAATCGGATTCGGTGCCGGATCGGTCGGGATTAACCCGACCCATTTGCACCCCTATCTGTAGGTCTTACTCCAGAGCACTCCGGAATAGTCACTTGACTTTCTCACCGACCTTGCTCTTATTCAAGAGCACTCCGGACTAGTCATGACTTTCTCACTGGCCTGGCTCTTATGCATTTGCATGATACAATATGCTTTAAATATGGATGTCTAATCATAAGCGGTACTCATACAGGTATGATTAGCACAATTCATGTACGTCTCATAAATACTGTAACTCATAGCATGAAAATTCAAATGACAAACATTCACCACAATTTACTGTTCTACCCTGCACTTGCCTGTTAACCTGGCGAACGGTGCGTGGACGGCACCAGACTCGAACCGCCACCTGAACAAGCATTAACCATCTCAATCATCACTTATGCAATACATTCATGTACGAGCAAATGATATCGCTCTAACGTCCAACCCGACATAATCAAATCATGTACCACTGGGCAACTTCTCGTTGTCCTGGTGCTTAACCAATCTGTAAAATTAGCAATTTCACTATTTATACTCGTCAATCGAATTCTATACGCTTAATCTCACTTTAATCGACTACATTATTTATCTTCAATTTATTCTCTCCTCCCTCTTCAGCCATGGACCAATCCGAACTACAGTGGTCGTACCAACTACCCCGATCAGGCATTCATATTAATAAACAATATCTAACTGATCACGTGCATCAGTTCTAATCATCAATATATTAATTTATGCCCGACTCGGTAAAATACGCAGAGAAAGGATTTTCGAGGCGTTACCCTGGTCCCGAGCGATCGGATCGAGACAGCCTTCCTTTTTCTTGGTCGGATCGGGCAGATCTGGCAGCGGGTCGAATTTCCCCCTTTTTTCTCCTCTTTCCTTTCTCTTTCTCTTTTTTTTCTTTCTCTTCTTCCTTCTCTCTCCTTTTCTTTTCTTTTCTTTTTTTTCAGCCGACCGGCTCTCTCTTTCCTGGTCTTCTCTTCTTTCTTTTTTTCTTCACTATCGGCGGCACAACTCCTCCTCCTTTCTTCCTTTTCACGCTGGCAGCTCCCTCCTATTCCCCTCACGGCCGGCGCCCCTCTCCGTTCAGCCTCACTCCCACTCCCCCTATTCTTCCAGTCGGCCGGCGTGGCCCCCCTCCTCCTCTCCCCCGCCGAAGCCCAGCCCTCCCCCTTGCTCCCGTGCGCGGCGCGCAGCCGGCGGAGCAGGGGAGCGGCAACGGCGGCGGCCAGAGGGCGGCGCTTGGCGGCGGCTAGTTGAGGTCGGCGACGGCTGTTAGTGATATGCCCCAGAGGCAACATGGACATGTTATATATATCACATACTATGTTTATGATGCATTACTTTATTCCTTGAAATAGACGTTATCATTATTGATCAATGAGTATGTGACTTATTCATGAGACTCTTAATGCTAAAATGTTGCTATTTCTAAATGATCCCTGATCATATATCATATGAGGAACAAATATGATTCAAAGATCAGCATATGTATTGATTGATGATCATGTCTCATGGATCATGGTATGGTGATACCAAATCAATAATATGGACATGTGTTAGTGAACATATGTTGGATAGACCCGCCATGAGACACTGCAGAGATTCCATGTGTCATCATTGGTCTCAAGTAGTGTTTTTGTAGAATCCTTAGACTTGAGATTATCATGGTTCCCAACATGCGTAGTAGCTTATTTTGGGACTACTAAACACTACTCCGTAACTGGGTAGTCATAAAAGTAGTCTTCGGGTTTGCCATGAAACATGTAGTGGGATGTGAATAATCAAGATAGAATTTGTCCCTCCTTATGGGAGAGATATCTCTGGACCCCTCGATGTAATGGATTATGAAAGTGCATGGCCATGCCAAGGTGATTGAGGAGTCAATCACAAGTTTATAATCCATCACGGAATCGAGAGAGTGATTGAGCTATTAAGAGGATGACACAGGTATCGCCTTGAGCTCAATCTATATCGTGAGGCAAAGGGATTCGTACATGAGAACATTATAGGTTCAGCCGATATGATCTTTACGTATACTTTGGGGTTAATATGTCTTACTAGAGGCCGCTATTAACAGGGTGACCGGAAAGGCGTTTCCGGGTCGCGACCAAATATACGTGAACCTACAGGGTCGCACACTTAACGGGTTGGAACACTAATTCGAATGTGATTCGGATGTGGGCTCAATTCGGATAGAGATCCGGATAGACTCCTATTGGGCCTCGGTCCACGAGGCCCAAGTGAGGAGGTCTATATATATGGAGGCGAGGGGTTGAGGGGTGCATGCTTCTGTTAATCTCGAGCCAAACCCTAGCCGCCACCTCCCGAGCCAAACCCTAGCCGCTCGCGAGTGCTGGTACACTCGCGATCGGCGTTCCAGCCCCGGACGTGTGGATACCGGTGGAGGCGCTGCTCGTTGCGGCGTTGATCGGCATCAACAATCTACAGATTGGATCTTGCACGTGGTGTGGTTGATCACGTGGAGGAGACGATCTGTTCGGGACGATCGACTAATTCCACTACTACCTCGACGCGCGTGGTTGGATCGGCTTCTCCAACTCTTCTTCCGCTGCGCTGCGCGTCTAGTGGTAACGATCCATGATCCCTCCTTAGCATGATGTCCTGGTGTGCGCGGTAGAAAAGTTTTGTTTTCTGCTCTCGTAGCCTACGCGCATTCCTTTAACGGCTTCCTCTCTTCTTCCCCTCCCTCACCGGCTGGCGCGCTTCCCCCTTCCTCCACCCCGTGGAGCAGCGGCGGTGGCACGAGCAAGGAGGTGAGGCGCGAGCGAGGGCGGCGCCCCGAGCGGCAGCAGCACGGGGGGAATCGGCGGCGGCTATGACGGCGGTGGGGACGACGCCAGGGCTGGTGAGCGACGGCAGCGGGCGCAAGGGCAACGGCGACGGCGGCAGCAAGAAGAGCACGAGAGAGGTGGCAGCAACTCGAAAGCACGGGAAGGAGAAAAATCGGGTTTTGCTTCTCCCTTTGCCTCTCTCTCATATAGTTGTGGAATGGGCTGGGCTGGGCTAAGCGGCTCAGGTATTACAGTAAACTCGGTTGGACCTAGCCATGCGGCCACGTCAGATCTAACACCTTCAACTGTGCTATTTTGCCTTCAGTATTAGCCTTTAATCTGTGTATCTAATTAATTCTCAGAGTTTCATTCAATACCTTTCAAGACTAATTTAGTATGATGGAATTCGATTCTTTGCCTTCGTGGTTGCGCAAAGAAGCTTGCCCAGGATAACAAACTGTTTTTCATCCGTTGTCCTGAACTATTTTGTGCCAATATGGAGTAGTACAAGACAAACAACAATAAAGTATATGGAGTAGGATAAGAGCTAATATAAACGTCAGTGGTGTTGCACTTGTTGCAAATTGCATAGGCATGCAGCTGAATGATATCCCGGAAATTATAGATACACATACGATCTTTGAAATGGGAAACAGGCACGTACGAACTGTTTGAAGTTATGGATGTAGAGCCGTCGACGATCCGCACTTTAAAACTTGATTACTTTGTGTTCATATTTTCTAAAAAAAAAAGCCATGCCTATGCCAAAACTGGCTTCCCATACGGCAGGAGGAAAAATATATAAATTGTTAAATTGAAATTATTGGGATTCTCTTTTGGCTTCTCTTGATCATCAGATTCCGCTGTAATATCATAGCTAAATTGCTTATGGCGATCGAGCTAGAATTTCCACACAGGATGAGGATGGAACAGTTTCCAGCCAATGCACCACTTTATCCGTACGCATGCAATAACCCGTTAACTACAAATAATAAATCGTCTTAATTATAAGGTGCTTTGTCATTTCTGGTGAAATTAAGAACATGCCGGACGCACTGAAGTGGTCGCAGAAGCAAGAGAGCACCCATGAGTCATCAGCACAAGAAATCAACAGTGGTAATTATATAATTTTGTGCGCCTCCAATTTGCGTTCCAATATGGAGGCTCTTAGGTTTAATTTTGGTGATTTGTTGTACTCTCTCTTCTAATGCACCTTCTTAAGCATGCTAACCGCTAAGTATGAAGCTCCGGACCAGAACACACCAAGGCCATTTGATCATCTATTAAATGCTAGCTCCATGATCAGGAGTGCAATTGTGCAACACTTCTCAATAATCAGGTTTAACAAACTTTATAATTTGATTAGTTCATATTGAAGGTAGCGGAACCCTCACAGAAACATATATAGCGAAAGCCGAATGCTGAAGATATGAAGAGCGATGATATGCTTGCATGCAGCATGCATGATACAATTTTATTTACCCCTCAAACTCAAAGCAAGTAGAGATATGCATGATGGAAAGACTCAATGCTACATAGATTACGGGGATATACATAGATTGTTTTTCTAGTTTTACTCTGCTACAGGGATATATATATACACACACAGAGAGAGATAGAGATTGTTTTTCTAATTTGATACTAATTTGTTATATGTGTATCGTAGATGGACCAAAACTGAATGTACGTTGAGAACCGTGTGAGTGAAAAGTACATTAATGGCGTATCTACTTTTAGAAAATTGGCTGAGCAGGATATGTTGAAGAAGGGGATGGGATATATGTACTGTCTATACATTGATTGTGATAATCTAAAGATGTTTAACAACTCAGCGTAGATTGAAGCTCACTTGATTCGAAGGGGTTTCAAAAGGGGTACACATGTTGGATCAATCACGGTGAAGAAAAGATTATACAGGAAGGTAGTTATAACATTGTCGAGGGAGACAATGTTATGTCAGTTGTGGACTGTGCTTTCGATGAGGATAGGTCATGGGATGTCAATCTGGATCAGATGCTACGCGATGCAGAAGAGAGCTATAGTGAGAGAGAGTTTGGTAAATTCAAGGGCTTGATGGAGGACTCGGAGAAACCTTTTTTCCTAGGCTGCAAGCTGCAATACACATGGTTGTCATCCGTTCTTGAACTGCTGAAGTTAAAGGCAATAAATGGTTGGTCCGACAAGAGTTTCACTGCATTGTTAGGTCTTCTAGCGAACATCCTTCAAGAGGGAAATGTGTTGCCAAGAACCACCTACCAAGCAAAGAAAGTTTTTTGTCCATTGGAAATGGAAGTAGAAAGAATATATGCATGTCCGAATGATTGTATCATCTACCGTAAAGAGTATGCAAGCTTACATATTTGTTTGGTGTGCAAAGCATCCCGATATAGGCATAAAAATGATTTTGATGACGGGGAGGGCATCGAGGTGAAGTAAGGACCTTCTACTAAGATGTTGTGGTATCTGACTGTAATTCCTCGTTTGAAGCATTTATTTACAAACCAAAATGATGCAAGATTGCTACGTTGGCACTCAGAGCAGCGTAAGAAAGATGAAAATGATAAGACACACTGCTGATTCTACCTAGTGGAGGAACATCGATAGGATGTTTGTAGACTTCAATGCAGAACCGAGGAATATAAGGTTTGGGTTGAGTACAGATGGAATGAATCCTTTCGGTAACATAAGTAGCCGACATAGCACCTGTCTCGTGACTGTACGCATGTACAACCTTCCTCCTTGGCTGTGTATGAAGTGAAAGTACATTTTGATGCCACTACTTATTCAAGGGCCGAAGCAACCTAATTAAGAACGATATTGATGTATGCCTAGCACCATTGATGGAAGATCTTGTGATACTCTGGAATGAAGGGGCATAGGTATGGGATGTGGATAAACAAGAGAATTTCACTCTACACGCCATGTTATTCTGCATTATCAATAATTTTCCTATCCTTAGTAACCTGTCAGGGTTAAGTACAAAGGAGCCAAAGTATATTCGCATTGCTTAAATTATACCGAGAGTGTGTGGTTGAACAACTCATGTAAAACTATGTATATGTGTTACAGTAGATTCCTTCCAAGGTATCACTCATACCGCAAAATGAAGAAACAATTTGATGAAAAAAAGGATGACTCAACACCAAGTATTTTAGTTGGAAAGAGGCCTATGATATGGTCAATGATATCGATGTTGTACATGGAAAGGGACGTGAGGACCCGTCAGAGGAACATGTGGAAGAAAATGTTAATATTTTAGGACCTGCCTTATTGGGTGTACTTAGAAGTTTGTAATTGCATCGATGTCATGCACGTAGAGAAGAATGTATGTGATAGCTTGATTGGTCTCTTACTGAACATTCATGATAAAACAAAGAATTGTGTCAATGCACGGCGTGACTTGGTCACTATGAACATCATGACCGAGTTAGCACCGATAGAGACCGATATAGGCCGGACGTGTCTTCCCCAGCTTGCTACACTATCTAAATCCGAGAGAACTGAACTGTGCTAGTGCTTGCATGGTGTGAAAGTTTCATCCGGTCATTCCGTCAGCATGAAGAAATTTGTTTCTATAGAAGATTTAAAATTAATTGACATAAAGTCTCATGACTATCATGTCCTAATGACATAATTGCTTTCTATTGCATTTAGAAGTATTTTGCCAAACAAGGTTCGAGTGACAATCATGAGGCTGTGTTATTTCTTTAACACCAAATGACCATCACGGTGGTCTCTCCGGATGGGGGTCCCTCCGCAATCGAAGAAAGCAGCGGCAACATTCTGGACTACCTGTGGGATAATTGGAAGGCAACGAGTCCTCATCACCGTATCAAGATGAAAAGATTTGACAAAGGTTCAGAAAAATTAGCTGTGAGCGGAAATAACAGAGTCGTTCGAGATCCCAGCAGAAGTCCGGGACTTATGCAACAGCAGGCGCTCCTCGCGATGGGAAAAGTGTAGAAGAACTTCAAGAGCATATTTGTCACATAGTATGTGGCCAAGGATCACATGCCCTCCACGAGATATCCTTTCATGTCATCGAAAATTTGGGTGGCCTTTGTGTAGATGAAGAACACGACCGAATTTCAACAACAAAGTGCGGTGCACAAGGCTCTCCAGACACAAAACACTCACCCTCACAGACTTGGCACCACTGGGTACACAGGTAAAATCCCACAACGGATGATGCAGGATGAGGTTGCAATATGATCGGAGGCCTCACCGCCATTTGCTGGGATAACAAACGAGCGCTCCTGAAACTGGTTAAGAGTGAGGTCTTCAACCACGTCTACAGATGTCTCCTCTTTTAAAAACTCCGCAGATGAGGAAGTGTCCCAATGCCTGGTACGTTATGTTAAACTACCTAGTTGTTAATAGCACTTGAACTTCATGGGGTTTAAAATAACATGATTGCCTCTTGCAACAAGCATTGACTACCAAATCTTCCCAAGGCTCCTTTGAAGAAGACATGGAGAGTGATTATCACACGCGAGGCCTAGGGATTTACATACCTTGAAGACACAGATTCTCAAACGACTTTGAGATATATAGGAGTAGGAAGAGATCCAAGGCCTATCGCGAGGAACATATGAAACAGGAGCTTCATGCACAACTTGAGGAACATTTATCTGCCTCACTTTGAGAGAAGTAAGTGCCTCACTTCAAGGAGAGATAGATTCATTGAGAGAAGAACTAAGACAAGTCCACAACCAATTGCAACCCAACCCTATTAATGCGGTACCCAGTCCCCTTCAGCGTTGGAGTAGCTACGCGTCCACGCTAATTTCTGAATATAGCGACGCCCACTTACCTATTGACGATATTCAAATAATGAACCTCTCTAGAATGCTACATAGATAAACCTGGTGGACACCTTAACTCATCATGTATTGTTATGTAGGAGCCCACACCGTGCATCCTCAGAGTCAAGCTTATTGGGTCCATTCCCATTGATGCTAGGCGTGGGATGGCATATCAATGCCTGTCAGGGACGTTGGTGCACGGTGCCCAACTAAAGACTGGTTTTGTGAAGGTCCAGATGACATGATTAATGATGTTTTCAAGACCGTCCCTCTTAAGAAACCCCAAAATGAAGAGATTATGAAATTAGCAGATACCATCCACACATTCATCCAGTGGTCTAAGAGGGACATCGCCCCGCGATCTCCACATCTAGTGGCCCAAGAGAGATATCACCCTAGACCCATCACATCGGCTTCCGTAGCTCCACCTCAAGCTCCGCTTCAGAAGCCGGCACATCGGATCCTGTGGACATGACACCAAAAATGTATCGCAAGTGAGACGCTAAGGCCCAACCAAAGAAGATTAAAGTGCCTCCTGCAATGGAAGTTTATTCTTAGAGTGTCGTTAGTCCCCGAGTCACAATTACCAGCCTTGGACTAGTTTCGAGGACTTTGCATACCTAATACATGTAGAGGTCCAACATGAAGCCAAACCGGCAAAGTAGATTCATCGTGCGATACACGGAGGCGTATTTCCTCCATAACTCGGGCTACTTCGTTGTGACCTTCGAAGACTTATTCTTACTATTCAAGCTCGATGAACTCGATGTCTCATTTCTACGATGCTAGACATTGTAAGTGTATTATACAATCATGTTCTACATTCATGTAATACCAATAAATGTCATAATTCATTGTTTATGTATAGATCTATGATCCAAGTTCGGCGACGGCGAGAACTGGTGGGTTTCCTTGATCCACACTTGGTCTCTGAGTAATGATCAATGATAATGCATCATTCATTCAAGATTATATAACGAGTGGATTGCTTGCTCACAGTAATAAGGAGTCAATCATGGTACCCTTCAACCAAGGATAAGTGATTCACTAGTTGCCATACAAGTTTTATTTGTACTTTATACGAAACATCTTAGAATTAATCACTATGGTGACATACATGACTAGGTCTCAATGGATTCTAATTGTAATTGTACCAAAGTAGAGCAAGGTAATATACCTTAATTCCCTACTTAGAAGCAACCACGACTTCACCCGTGTGCAACAAGCAATTGACATGTAAACTTATTTCCTCCATACATAACTATTGTAGTCTTTCCTTCGTTTGCAATGGTTGAGGCTAACTTTTTAGAATCACGTAGGTTGTTCAGCACTTACGTTGCCCAGAGAGGGAGACACAAGGAATCCAGCACCACAATGCGACACAAGACGCGATTTTCGGTACCCGCTACAACACAACAATCCTATATCACACTTTGTTATAATTCCTCTAGAACTGACAATACCTATGTATGTAATTCTATTTTTGCAGTGTCACCAGCAGTTACAGGGCAATGTATGTGGATGAATTTAACACTCCTAGCGACATTGCATGGAATTCGACGAAAGTGCATTCAATCTTGACAAACTCGTCGTAATTCAAGGAAAGTTCTCCTAATTCTTGATAGTGGAGGTCATAAATAAGACTGAAGAGTTTCACCCCGGTGATGATGATTAAATATTGAAACATTGGATATAATTGTAATCACTCAATTGTGCTTAATCAAACAATTTGTTCAATTGTACTTCATTCAGTTGTTTAATTTATTTGTGATATCTGTGTAATGATTGTCGTGTGTTATATATGTGATCTATTTGCTTGTTTTTAGAGAGCATGGCTAGCATTTTCTAAGGCTAGCCAGAAAATAGTAAATAATATGGGCATTCAAGTAGCTATCACAGTCGGTTTGTAACAACAAACCGTCTGTGATATATGAATATCACAGCCAGTTTTTAGTATTACTCGTCTATGATATAGAAGATATCACAGACAACTTTGTTTGAGAACTGTTCATGATATATGACATATCATAGATGGTTTTTAGTATTATCTGTCTGTGATATTCAAATATCAGAGACGACTATGTTTAAGAACCGTCTATGATACCTGATATATCACAGATGGTTATTTTGAAAAATTGTCTGTTGTGTAATTTTCACAGACTGTTTGAGAGATGTCTGTGATAAGCATCTATTATCACAGACACATAAATTCACACGGTTCTGAAATCGTCTGTGATGACTATTTTGAACCATCTGTGATAACCCTTTTTGTAGTAATATGTGCTATTGCTGGCTCATTGGCTTTGTGAGAGTTCAGACTTCAAAGCAATGTGCCATCTTCATGCTTCTACTGATCAGCTCTCTAAGTGTCAGATTCTTGCTGTTTCCATCTGCGTGTATGTGTTCTCCAAAGTTTGGACAATTTGTTCATGTATTGTTTTCTGAAATGTGAAAGTTTTGCTATGTGCCATCTGCATGATTGTGTGGATCTACTCTCTGAATCTGTATTTCTATATGGATGTGCCTACAAATACTGACTGTTTTTTTCCAGTTTTTAGGCAATTTTTGACCGATTTGCGATGAAAATCGGCCAAAAAGCATTCAAAATTTAAATTTCATTTGAATTTTTCAGCCAAAATTTTTTCAAAAAAACAAAAATTGGTTGTTTCGGGCTTACCGGACCCCTCCAGTAAAATTTGCATACCAATTAAGTGAATCCTGGTCCTATGTTGAATAATGCAGCTGAATACAATTGTTTCTTTCCTTCAATTTCCTTTTGGCGCTAGGGTGTCGACACCCGAATATACAAATTCGGACTCTCCTGTGTATTCTGCACCAGTCCAGGATCACGCTAGTGCACACAGTGTAAACAAAGAAAAATATCATCCACATCACGATATTCTAAGGAAAAACCAAATTATATTAATAATTATCAGAGTACGACCTTATGGCCAAACTTACAATTATTAGCCTGAAGGGCTTAATAAAAACTAGCAGCGGAAATCCCGCAGCAGCCAATCGACACGCCCACAGGCTATCGAGTGGAGAACGAAGCCTAATCCGCGAAGACGTCGAAGTACTCACCTTCTGGAACCTCCTGCTGGTGATACTCCTCCTCCTCAACTGAGCAACAGGGGCATAAAGCCGTGAGTACATTGGTACTCAGCAAGTCGTTTGTAACAAAGATGCAATATAGTATGCAAGGCTTACCAATGGATGGCTGAAAGGTTAATTTTGCATGAAGCAACAATTTAAAGTAAATACAATAAATAGATTGAAAAGCAAGCTTTAACAAATGATAATAAATAATTAACCAAAGGAATTGAATACAACCACGAGCGAACTAACCATTCACCCAATGGATTCACCAGTGAACTACCCATTCACTTAACCCAACCAACATTTTAGGCAAACTCTACCCCTCGTGTGAAATCACCGAGCATTGTCCATAACCGAGGACACGGCTATTCGAATAGTTTTACACTCTGCAGAGGTTGCACAACTGTACCCACACGATGTGATAATCCTCACGTTAAAGATAATCACAACAAGGCTTTTACAATGATCCATCTCAACCCGATCCCACTCGCTAAGGTTTCGCCGTCGAGTAAGGTAACCCCCTAGTCGGTAATTGCCCCCTCTTGCGCCACAACAACATCGGTAGTGAAACCAAAGTTGAGACTTCACAAATTATTATGCCAGGTCTATCCCATACTAGACATGTGGTTTGCACGGTATAGCTCAGATCAATGGCGCACAAAGTTAAGTCCTTAAATATTACCTGGCGAAGCATCCACATCCCAATGTGCAACCTGCACCCCCTTTACTGTACGATCATTCGCCCGAATGGAAACCAAATTTGTATAACCAACACCAATGACACTACCCATGTCATGGCACACAAATTTTATAGCTGTGGTTGACCACCACGTTCAAGTATATCATTAAGTCAAGATTAATTAACCACATGTGATGATAGACCCAACGTGCTAGTAATAAGCATGGCTAAGCAAAATAAGCGTACAACCCATGTGACAACTAGTACTGTATCACTAAATAATTTCCCATCCTATAGTGACAATGGGATCATGGCTAACAAATTATCAAGGAGGGATTAATCAACTTGGACAATAACTACCAATACAAGGGTTTTATAATAAAGTAGCAATGCATGATAATTTAAAACAAAGTAGTACGTAATAGATTTGAAAACTAGGTTCAACATGATCAAAGGACACGACTTGCCTTGGTCTTGCTCAGCTGAGGGCTCTTGATCTTCGAATCCAACTTCCGCTCCCTCGAACATGTGATCTAACGAGAGAGAAAGCAAATCGAAAAGACAAAATAAAATCAAATAAAATTCAAATGAACTCCAAAATCTTTCAAACCTGAACCAAAAGGTAGAGCTCAATTTTAGATGAATTTAGGAAAAAGAATCGGGTCAATCGGAGCTAGGACGAGGGAGAACGGGCTCTTGGAAAATTAAATCTACAGAAAATCGGGAAAATTGGAAAAGTGCACTGTGCTGTGGACCCGGCTCATGGAATAACTGGTCTACGGTGAACTCGGCGCACGGCACAGTGGAGCTGACCGACTGCTGGCGCAAACGACTAGGGCTGGCGTGGCAGACACGTGGCGACACGTGTGCACCCGAGGCTGACGTGGCATGCTGACTGGGCAGGGTGACATGGCATGCTGACGTGGCACCAGGGTGGGATCGGATGCTGACGTGGACGACAGGTGGCACCGACGTGGCACGACACGTGGGCCTAGGGCTGACTCGGCCGGCTGACTCGGCATGGTCCACCGGGGTACGGCTGACATGCGGGTCCCACCGGGCAGAGGCACGGTGCACGGTGGACCGGGCGCACGGGAAGGCGAAGCGGCGGTGCGGCTGGTGTCAGCGCTGACGCACGCAGGGTGCGGGGCGCGAGGCGTCGCGGCGCGGGCGCGGGCCGATGCGGCGGGCAGCGGTTCTGGCCAGCGGCGACGGACGACGGAGGGGACGGTGGACGGCGGCGGGGCTCACCGGCGGCGGCAGACGACGGTGAACGGCGGTAGCGAACGGCGGCGGCGGCGGCGGAGGCGGCGGCTGCGGGACGAGGGGAACCTCGGGGGTCGGCCCCCTTTTATACCCGGGAGACGAAGAGTCCCGGGCGAGCACGGACGTCGAGTCCGGGGCGGAGACGGCGGCGGAAAAGGAAAGCGTCGACGGCGGGTTCGAGCCGGACTCGTAGACGAGTCCCTCCCGGAAACGACGCCTGACAGGTGGGCCCCACCTGTCAGTGGCCCCGGGCGAGCGAGCGGCAGCGATGGTGCGTGGGCAAGGCGGCAGCGGGGATGGGCGACGCGTGGCGCACATCGAGCGGAGGGGCGCGGGCGCGGGCCGAGCACGGATGCGTGCCGCGTGGCACGGGGGCGGGGCAGGCTGGGCGGGCGGCTGGCTGGCCGGCTGGGTGGGCTCCGGCCCACCTGGCTTTTAGGATTTTCTTTTTCTTTTGCCAGAAATTCATTTAAAGGCTTTTGAGCTCTAGAAAATAGCAAATAAATCCAGAAAAAATTCCCAGAAAAATTCCAGAAAAGCCCTTGAGACTCAGGGAACTCAAATAAAATAATTTTGGCAAATGTTAATGTTTAACTTAATCATATTAAATCTTTTTATTTGATAAAAAATTCCAATTAAGCTTTAATTAATTCCAGAAAAATTCAAATGGTGAATTTTATTTTAAAAGCTTCAAAAAGGCTCTGAAAATCAGGATGTTACATAGGGTTTGGCGAATTGAAAATTATATCTTTGCCATTGCAATCGAGCTAATTGTTTTGGAGCCATTGCAATGGTGAAAATATGGTTTATTTACCGCTTTGGCAAGGTCAACGGGTTTGACCAAGATGAAATGACCAATATGACCTTCCGAGGAAAAAATAATAGATTTTTCATTATTGGGGCATTGCATTGAGAAGTTGGTGGGCGGTGGTTCAATGCAGCCATGGCACGAGTAAAGGCATGTGGGTAGTAGGTCAGGATGGCCGTGGCATGCGCAGTAGCCATCGGTGGCATCGCTGTAGTGAATGCAGCGTGTGCGAACTTCTGTGGCTTGAGTGTGGCAGGTCATGAACACGAGCTGCTCCCTGGCGGCAACTCTGCAGGTCGTGGGTGGAGCATGCTCTACGACATGGGCCACAGCCGTTGCCGCATGCGAGCGGCCAAGCAGAGTGGGATACGCGCTCGTGCACGACTAGACGAGCTGCGGCTCAGTAGTGGCAAGGACGTTGGAGGCAGCTCGACGGCGCATGCGCTGCAGCGTGGACCGCAGTCGTCGCTGTGTGTGAGCAGCCATGGCTTGAGTAGTGGCTCAACGGTGGCAAGAAGGGCATGACCAGAAGCTCAGTAGTGGCAAGAAGGGCACGACCAGAAGCTCAGTGGTGGCAAGAAGGGCGCTACCAGAAGCTCCTTGTTCTCTCTCCTTCCATAGTGAGCTCACCGCTAGCCGGCCCTCCACTGTCCCTGTCGGCCATCACCATCCTCTCTCTCCGTTTACGGTCACAAGCCAAATGTAGATTTGGGTCAAGCTATGAGAGAGGAGGGGGAGAGAAGGGAGATGAAGAGGAGGAAAGGAAGAGATATATATAGCAGATGGAGGGGTGAGGCTATAGAGAGGTAGTGGCCACACGGACTAGCCTGGCTCGGACGCCTCTTGATTCGCCTTGTATGGACCACCGATGCTTGGTGCTTTTGTTGTGTCTCCATGCTATGCTTTGCTTTTTTATTTGGTTCTGCTATGGTTGTGCCCATAGGAAGAGGAGGGAGAGAGTGGTAGGAGGGGAAGCAAGAATTAAGGCAAAAGGGTCTTTTGTGTGTCATTTACCAGAAGAGTTATGTCAAGGTAACGGAAGTGGTATGGGTAATAAAGAAACTTAGTGGCGTTCAGGTAATTATACTTTTTATTGGTAAATCAGGATCAAAATAACTTTCGGTGGCAGGTAAGAGTTTTTTTTTAAAAAAAACAAATAGTCGTTGTCCAGGATTGACCTAAAAAGCGGGCGATTTGAGGCAGAGCCATGAACGAATGAAGTGAAACATCGAAGCCTCATAAATTCGCGATAGATATATCATTCAGCTTTGGCGGCCGGAGAGCACAGGTGGAATATTCTTCGGACGGCACGGACCGGAAGCAATTCACCCCCATCCCCCAACCCCCCACCCCCACCCCCACCCCATTATTGCGCCGTGTCTCTTTGTCCTCGCGAGACGAAGCCAACGGTCTCCTCTCCTCTCACTGCTCCTGCCCCTATGCAAGCAACGACGCATACCGCCAGTTTGATTAGTCAATCATTCGCTCCTAGTTTATTAACTTGACTAGTTAATTAAGATAAGTGTGGTGATGGATGGCTAACCGGCAACGCACAGTTTCTATATCGCGTTATCCAGATTAAGCTTTCGTTCGATCGGTTAGCAGCAGGTGTTGGGGAATCCTTTTGCCTTGCCCTTGCTGGATGAAAGCTTGAAAAGGATGGTTACATGCCCCGCTGATAAGACATATAGTGTAGAGAACCTTAAGGCCGTATATTAAGGTGATGCTCATTTGGGGTGCGATCAACATGGCTTCCATAAGCTGGCTGCAGCTTTTTTGTCACTATTCATAAGTTTCGTCTTTTTCTGAATTTTTTGTTTTTTGTTGAGCTTTTTTGTCGGTTCTTTTTTCCCGTATTTGTTTGTATTATACGTAATAGGCTAACATATTTTTTTATTTTTAAATTTTTTAAAATTTAATTATGCTAAATAAGCCTCTGTCAGCTACAGTGTTTTTTTCAGCCAGCTACAGTGTTTTCAGCCATAAGCCACGAGCTTTTCAGCCGAACCGATCACCCCCTTGGACTGATAAATCTAGATTTTTTGTGTTTTTTGTATTATAATGACTGAAAATATATAGCAACTACTAGATTTTTAGACGTAATTAAATTAAAAAATAAAAAGTTATATCATCACAGACAATATAAAAGAAAAAAATAAAAAAATAAAATTAAGTCAAAAGCTAGAAACAGAAACTTGTTAGAGTAAGGTCTTAGGCTCTTAGCGCGACACATTGTGTTCTCGTTGACCGTCTATGGACACTTGGATGTAAGACTGCACCTACCAATAAATATTTATATAAACTTTTTAAGGAAAAGAAAAGAGAGCCTTATTGATTACGTAGTAATAGAATTACAATCCTGTAAGTGTAGCTGTCTAATACATGTTGGTGCTTGTGCCCTCCAAACCGCACAATGCATATTCCTCTTAGCTAACTGTGCTAATTCATGAGCTACAATATCACACTCTCTTTATCTTGCACACCTGGACTTTCGGGATGATGTTCAGCATGGTTGTGAACGTCTCCTGTTCTTCGGTGGAAAAGCATGCGCCTTTGCTCTGCAAGGTTGTGGATAATTGACTATATATTATTGTAATAATCTCAGCTCTAAAAAATACCACAGCAATTGCATTCCTTTGAAAAATGCCACTCTAATTGTGAAATACTCCTAGAAATACCATTATACTCAATACTAGCTAATTTTTATTGATATAAAATGGGGTTTTTATTGATTATAATGGTATTTATATGAGTATGAGATAATTAGAGTGGTATTTATCTACACAAAAATGCAAATCGAAATACGAAAGGTATATGGATGTAAAATCGGCTTGTATTGATCATAATGGCATCAATAAAAGCCCATTTTACATGAATATACCTCTTTTATGTCGATATGTATTTTATCCATACAAAAATAATCGAGATACGGAAGGTGTATTCATTAAAATTAGCTAGTATTGAGTATAATGGTATTTCTAGGAGTATTTCATGATTGGAGTGACATTTTTCAAAGGAACACATTTTCAGTGGTATTTTTCAGAGCTGAGACGATTGCATTGGCATTTTTTAGAGCTGAGACGGTTACAGTGGCATATAGTGTGTGGAGTGTGCGCCCTTATTTGGGGGCACTCCAAATGGCTTGCAGCTTCGACTTCCGGTTTCAGTTTTTAGTTTTTGACTAAAATTACATTATAGCAGCCGTTAGCTTTTTAAAAATGAGGAAAAATAGAGAAAAATGAGAAGAAAAAATAAACCGTTGTATCGTCATGGACAAATGCAAAGGAATACGGGAAAAAAGAAAAGTAAAAAATACCCAAAAATAGGCCAAAATTAGAAGTCAATACGTTCCAAGTGACTTTTGATTTAAATAAGCTAAAAGCTAAAAAACTAAAAGTTGAAACCATTTGAAGCGGTGATGTATTATTATAATATAAATAGCGTGTGGCGCATTAATGCCTCCTGAAACAAACAACTTGCAAGTGAGTTTAGATTCGGGGTTCTTTTACTGTACCTAAAAACAATATGAGCTATCTATTCTTTTTATCCAATAGACCAGATTAGTTAGGATTTAATCATATTATCACCAGTAGTACTAGCAGTAAAATCTCGAGAGGGGTATAATTGTAAATGGAACATATGGCATAAGAGTAATTCTACATTCGCCATGGCAGTGCACATACGAGAGATGGTGGTGGCAGTGCAACAAAATGGGTGAGAGGTGGGGGTGGCAGCGACTGAAAGCATTAATAATAGATTTGGAGGAAAAATCTATAATACCCTTATATAAAAATTAGATTTATAAAGAAAGGTATATTATACCCTTACAAATCAGTAATCAGATTTAATTTTTACTATCATACTATCAATAGAATGTGCTATAGAAAATCCCTAGTTTCCATGTCAATTTCTAAGTGAAATTTAGCATATGACCCATAGCTCGCTTTTACACCCCGCTTGACTAGCCCATCAGGATCAGGGCTTAGGCCAGCCACTCAGAATGTTGGCCAACGTACAACTATGCATTTAGAAGTCTTCACGTGGAAGCACTAGAGATGATACGTTAGTAATACCTACTAACCTACATGTCGTAACTCAGTGAGACTTTCTATAAACTTTCGTGTGTTTTTTTCAACGGTTGATAGTTTTTTATTTTAACGTGAGCGTTTATGTAAACGAACTATAAACTTTACGTGTCTTTTTTTCAACAGTTGATAGTTTTTTATTTTAGCGTTAGCGTTTATGCAAACGAATCAAATACTGATAAACCATTTTAAAAATATCTTTTACAGCTTTTGGCTTCTGCTTTTAGCTTTTCTATAGTGTCTTTTTAAGATGGGGTCTATTAGTTAATTGTAATACGTAATATACCGACTTCATTTATATCGGCAAAAACCGCACGTGAATTTCTGTTACTCTGAATCTCTCACACGAACAACTCAAAAAACATAAGCCGTAACTAAAAGCCATAAGACTCAGCCAAAAAGAATAGACCCATTATTCAGATATCGCTTTGAAATGGTGATAGAGAAGCTGACCGATTCATTAGCTCGAGAGAAACATAAATTATAAGCTTAAAAGAATATGCTGATAGGAAAGTTTTTTCAATAGATGACAAGAAACAGGCAGGACAAACCATGAGAGAGGGGGAGACGCAACTATGCAAGTACTAACGGCCGTCAATGGATAAACCCTGGACCAAAACCGCTTAAACCAAAATAGGTGATCCCCCTACTCGGTCGTCCGATTCCTTCCAACCAACCAAGGAACCCGCCTCACCGGCACGTTGTCCCGGGACCCACCCGTCATACACGTACTTTAGAGATGCCAGAAGTAGATGAACACACCCTGGCCAAGCGCCTCTGCGCGCTCGCTTTCTCTTGCTTCTTCCAACCTCCCAAGTCCACCTGCCTCCTCCCCCGTCCTTCTCCTCATAAAAGGAGGCAAAAAAAAATCGAAGAATTTTTAGAGCTCCGTACCGTGGACGACTCCTCTCTCGCGGAAAGGCGGCTGGGCGAGACCGTCGTCGTGACCCCAGGTCGGTGGTGCCCGCCTCCGCTCCGGCGATGTACCCGGTGGCGACGGGCCCGCCGCCGGCGCGGCTGCCGGCGGCGTCGCGGGTGGACAAGGCGACGAGCCACCTGCTGCAGGGGCCCGACTGGGCCGTCAACCTCGAAATCTGCGACACCCTCAACGCCGACCGCTGGTGATCGATCGCCCCCCCCCCCCCCCCCCCCCCGCTCTCTCCTCCTTCCCTGGCTTTATTTGCCCCTTCTAGTTCTCGCTTGCAGAATCCGCGTCGCCCTGGTCGCTTCGATGCTTGCGCGGAGAAGAATTATGGTGGGAGGTTGGGACTCGTGTGGGGAATTTTGCTGCTTTGTGCTTTCTGTTGCGGCTCTGCTGTTTTGGGTTTTGGGTTGTGTGGGGGCGTTGACCCGATTGGCTGAGCGGGTTTTGGTCGAAATTTCTATCGATTTGGACATTGTTAATACCTAATTGAAGTGGGATCGAGATGATTATTGGGAAGTACCTTCAGTAAGTTCGGATTGTTTCCTGGTGGTTACTACTATGCTACGAGAAGGGCTGTAATCACTAAGCATACGACCTTGCAGGTTACTTTAGCTTAGGGTGGCATGTTTCGGGGGAAAAAATAACTTTAGCTTAGGGTGAGTTGAGGAGCTGCAGCTCGAGCTAAGGTGTAGTCCGTCTCGAGCTTCCCCTGAGTTCTCAATCGATATGACGGGATTTGCGTAGATGGTCATTGTAATGGCTACAGTCTACCTTGCAAAGGACAGAGCTACATAGGGCTCCATAATGTTGTGGAGTAGTTCTAGTTTATGTTGCCCGGATACCCCAATACGGATACAATACGATGATACATTTATATATATGTAATAAAGAAAAAAAATCAGAAGTTAATGAATTCTTACAAGGAATTGAGAAATCGAGAATACCATAATATTGATGTAGCAAATTGCTTTGTTCTCTAGTGTAATACTCTTCATATTTCCTTGAAAGAAGGCGTAAATTGTGGTGTGCAAATACAAGATCCTCAGCATGTCCAGGGTTCAGCCTACAATAATGCAATTGCAATCAAATTCCAAGCAGGTGTAAGAAATGGTAAATTAAGAAAAGAAAGTAAGTATAGAGCCTATTCTTCTTCTTTATTCTTTTGCTGTGTTCAAACAGATAGATACAGTGAGGGGCTATCCTCTGTGAACACAGACCTAAAACAATGATGACAAGTTCTATATCACTAACTCAAGTAGCCCAATGAACTTCTTGCTCAGGTCAGGAAGGTTCCTCATGTTCAGATCCCTTATCAGACTTCCATCTTCTATATGTTTATCCATGTTAGACTTGACAGTGGAGAGACTGGTTTTGCGAAGGTTTTTGCAGTGTATCTTACTGCACCCCCTTGATTCAATATAAAGGCTAAAAAGCCGAGAGAATCATAACAACCAAACAGAAAGAAGGAGAAGATCTCAACAACTAAAGCAAAAAGGAAAAACCAGCAACAAACTAAAGCAAGGATGCTAACTAAACCTAATTCAAACTCCAGATTCTAGAAGCACACAGACCTAATTCAAGCTCGAAGGATGGAGTTCCGGAGCGCCGGGATGTAGTAGACGCCATGGAGCAGCTTGTGCTCTCCGGTCTTGGCCACGAAGATGACGGATCCGACACCGCGGATGTCTACCGCAGATGCATCGCCGAACTTGACGGTGCCTCGGATGCTTCGATCCAGATCGGCGAAGTACTCCACGCGCCCGGTCATGTGGTGCGTGGCGCCGCTGTCGAGGTACCATCCTTCGAGCTTGTCGTCGCTGGAGTCGTTGCCGAGGAAGGCGCGTGCGTGCGGCTGATCGATGTGGAAGAGGGCGGACGCCGGTGGAGGAGGAAAGGGGAGCGGCGATGTGGATTCTGGGCGAACCGGTACATCGCTTTCCCCTTTATCTCCTGAGCACTGTAGCCCTAGCGTTGCGTGGGCCAAGAAGAGAGCGGGCTCCTCCTCCTCCGCGTGGGCCATGTGGGCTGCGCCACCGCGCTTGGGCTGCCTGCAGTCCCTGGCCCAGTGGCCACGGCGACCGCAGTTGAGGCAGATATCATCCCGTGCTGCCTTCCTTTCTCCGCCGCCACCCCCTTCTTTTCCACCGCCGCCGCCTCCAGCCTTTTCCTTCTTGCGCGGTCACCGACGGCGATCCTTGGCCGAGGACAAGCCTTCTCCCTTCTTCCTCTCCTTCTGGCGGGCGAGCCACTGCTCCTCGGTGAAGAGCAGCTTCCCCCCCAAGACGACTGGCTCAGTCGACTCCTCCGCCTCGCGGTCGTCGACGGCCTTGAGCCTGCCCGTCACTTCCTCGATGGACAAAGTGGAGAGATCAAGAAGGGTCTCAATTGAGAGGGCGATCTGGGTGTACTTCTTGGGGACGATGCGCAAGAACTTCTCCACCGCCTTCTGCTCGTCGATGTCGCCGTCGCCGTGCCGGATCAGCTGCTGCACCAGGCCGGCGAGACGGAGAGCAAAGTCATCCACGTCTTCGCCAGGCCTGAAAGCAAGCCGATCCCAGTCCTGCCGCAGCTTCTGCAGCGTGGACTTGCGGACACGGTCGGCTCCGATTCGCGCCGCCGCGATGGAGTCCCAGGCTTCCTTCACGGTCGGCTTGTCTGCGAGCGACGGCAGCATCTCCGGCGGGACGGAGGCAAGAAGCGCGTCGAGCGCCAGGCGGTCATCCTGGAACTCGGCGTCACCGTACTCAACGGCATCCCAGAGCCGTCGAGCCTGCAGCTTCACTTTCATCAGCAAACTCCACTCGTTGTAGTTTGTTTTGGTCAGCATCGGCCATGGGGTACCTCCGCCGGTCTCCTTGATCACGCGTTGGATGACGGGGGAAACCGGTCTCCTGGAGCGACCTCGACGACGGTGCGGAGACGGCGAGGCTCGACGGTCGTGGTCCCTGTGAGGGGTCCGCGACATGGGGCGACGCTCTCGGTCTTCCTTGTCGATGCGGAGAGCAGCAGCAGCAGCTTCGGCTGCCGCCATGGCAGCCCTGGCCGCCTCTGCTGCCTGCGCCGCTGTTGCTTCGGCGGCGGTGATGCGCGCCTGGCGTGCCTCCTCTCTGGCAGCAACCACCGCCTGAGCGGCGGCAGCACCCCTTCGACTCGAGGAAGACATTTCCAACAAAAGGTAACAGAAGCTTTGATACCAACTGTTAGACTTGACAGTGGAGAGACTGGTTTTGCGAAGGTTTTTGCAGTGTATCTTACTGCTCCCCCTTGATTCAATATAAAGGCTAAAAAGCCGAGAGAATCATAACAACCAAACAGAAAGAAGGAGAAGATCTCAACAACTAAAGCAAAAAGGAAAAACTAGCAACAAACTAAAGCAAGGATGCTAACTAAACCTAATTCAAACTCCAGATTCTAGAAGCACACAGACTTACTCTTTCAATCCACAACTTCAAAATTCTCTTGTGTAACACTGAAATAGGCATCACAGGTTTATTCAGAAGTTCAAGACACCAAAATAGAATGTCAATCAAGGATTAGAAGCAAATAAAACCATGATAAGATAAACATACTTTTTCTCACGTCGACCACACACTAATGTACTGATGATGTTTTTGAACAAAGCATAGAATTCTCTGATAGCATAGGAAAAATATGGATCCGATCCCATTCTCTTCTTCAGATCACGATCTTTTCCACCACTGTCTTTTGCCATATCCAACGCTATTGGAATATAAAACCAGTAAATAAACAATAAATACCTGGATCCAGCAACATAGTAAGTACAGGAATTACAAAGTGATCAGGAGGAAACACCTTGCCAGCAAATAGGAAAGGTGGCCATTGGATTATATCCAATTCACGATCTTCACAGTATGGAACAAGTAGCAAGTCCATCTCCCTGTTATCTATGAGCTCTTCACGCAAACTTGTGATAATTAGGTTCCACATTTGAGTAAATCCTGTAGCCATTTTCTCTTTCTCTTGTTCATCACCAGAAGTCTAAAAACTCAAGTATGTCAGATCAAAGAAATGATGAATATTACATCTTCAATACTGATCTGCCAATAATCTACTCATGACACCGAGCTTAAGACACGAAATCCATACCTTAGAAGGTTTGCTGGAAAAAGCAGCACAAAAACCTTTACTCTTGTGTGCATCAGAAGGAATCAAGTGTTCATTGAAGGCCTCAGGCAAAGCTTCAAAGCGAGATCTCAACATTCCTAACATCCGTATCTGATTTCATGGACCAACAAAAGGTTCAACACAGATCTAGGACTCACCGAGGGGGGCCGGACTGTGGAGGTTGCGGCTCAGGGGTGCGGTGGCGTGGAAGCTGCAGGCGGCGGCGTCTTGGAATGGAGGGAAGGGAAGCGGGCGTGGAGGCTGCAGGCGGCGGTGTCTTGCAGGGAGGGAAGGGGATCGTCGAGGCTATAGGCGGCGGCACGGGGCCGGGAGGGAAGGGGAGCCAGCCGGGAAGGGAAGGGGATAGGGAGGGGGAGGGAAGGGGAGCGGCCATCTAGGGAGCGGCGGTGGCAGCGTGGAGCCGGTGGCGCCGTCTTGGCGTTGGCAAGGGCAGGGAGAGGAGTCGGGCACGTCGGGCTTGTGGAAAGATTTGAAATGGATGGACCGAATGGGGTGGAGCCAGGTTATTAGGTCAAGAGGTATCAAAGAAGTATCAGAGAAGTTTCAGAAATTATTTTCTTTTTTGAAAAATCAATAATTCGGGGATATATGCAGGATACGTATCGGAGCGTATCGATGGAGTATCCATATCCATATTGGATACAGTATTTGATACGGATACGTCGATTTTGGGAAGTATCCACGTAACGTAGGTTCTAGTTGTTAGTGAGGTGCTTGCTTGTTGTTCCCATTAATGAAAACGAAGAATTCTGATGGAAGGGCCCAGGGACTCGCGGGGACTCCGGAGGGAGTAGTGGTGGCGAACAGGCGGCCGGGGCTTGAACCCCGTGCGGCGGCGAGAAGGAGCCGTGAGGGCAGAGAGAGAGAAGTCGCAGGTGAAGCCTGGCAACGGAAGTTGCTCTGCTTACTTTATTCAATCCCCAGGTGAGGCTATTTATCCTCCCTAACAAATCAATCTAGATTGCTACTCAATCTGAATCCTAACAAATCAATCTGGATTGCTAATCAATCTGAATCCTATTGCTTATGGATAGAAAGGTATTAAACCTAATGAAGGAAGGAAATAACGTAATGAAGGAAAGTCTTATGGGCCCAAAGCCTTGTGATTGCTGGTTGATGCTCCTCCCTGCGTGCGTGTCCGGCGCCCATACGTGATCCCGGTCATAACATCTCTCCCTGCCTCCGAAAACAGCTCGTCCGCGAGCTGAACATCGGGATAGATTTCCTGGAAGTGCGGCAGTTGTTCCCAGGTGGCGTCATTGCTGGACATCCCGCGCCACTGCACCAAGACATGCCAGATGCCACGGCGAAGCTGGGCGCGGAGGACACGTTCCGGGGCGGGTAACAGCCGGCCGTCGTGCGTAGGCGGTATTGGAGGCATCACCGACGGAGGGTCACCGTGGAACGGCTTTAGCAGCCCCACATGGAAGACGTCATGGAGTCGGGAACCCTCTGGAAGCTGGAGACGGTAGGCCACCTGTCCGATCCTCTCCAGGACCTGGAAGGGTCCCGCGTAGCGTGGACCGAGCTTCCCCTTGGGCCGGGGTTCCAATGTCTGTGCCGGTCGGTGGAGGAGACACAACCACACCCAGTCGCCCACCGCAAACTGCAAATCGCGGTGGTGGTCATCGTAGTAGCGCTTGGCGTATTGTTGTGCCTGGAGAAGACGATCGCGGACCATAGCGAGAAAGTCATCACGGTTGCGCAGGAGAGCGTCCACTGCATCCGTCCTGGCAGCACCCCCCGTATACGGCACAAGTGGCGGAGGAGGCCAGCCGTAGACCACCTGGAAAGGAGTGGTGCGCAGCGCGGTGTGTAACGAAGTGTTGTAGCAATACTCTGCCCATGGCAGCCAGTCGACCCAAGCGCGAGGCCGATCACCCGTGATGCAGCGTAGGTACATGGCGATGACCTTGTTGACAACCTCGGACTGGCCATCCGTCTGGGGGTGAAAAGCCGTGCTCATGCGGAGTTTGACACCGGCCATTTTGAAGAGGTCTCGCCACATGTGGCCGGTGAAGACCGGGTCGCGATCGCTGACGATGGAGGCGGGGAACCCGTGGAGGCGGACGATGTCCTCGAAGAAGGCCCGGGCGACGGATGCGGCGGAGTATGGGTGGCCTAGCGCGATGAAGTGTGCGTACTTGGAGAAGCGGTCGACGACGGTGAGGATCACTGACTTCCCATGTACCTTCGGCAAGCCTTCGATGAAGTCCATCGAAATGTCGGCCCACACCTGGGACGGCACGTCGAGGGCCTGTAATAGGCCCGCCGGCTGCAGAGTCTCCGTCTTGTTGCGCTGGCAGGTGAGACAGGCGCGCACAAAGTCCCGCACAAGCGCCCTGTCGCCAGGAATGTAGAAGTCCTGGCGCAGGCGTTGGAGTGTCTTCTGGATGCCCTCGTGACCCGCCGCATGGGCCAGGGAGAGCACCTGATTACGCAAGTCTTGCTGCGCCGGCACGAATATGCGCGAGCCATGGATCAGGAGGCCGTCGGCTGTGCGCCAGGGCGTCTCACTTGTGTCGTTCTGGAGCTGCTGGTGGAGGCGGCCCGCCTCCTCGTCGGTGGCCGTTGCGGCGCGGATCTCGTCAAAGAGGTGGAACGAAGGTCCCGAGAGAGCGTGGATCGCGGCGGAGTCCGAGTCGCGGCGCGAAAGTGCGTCCGCCACTGTGTTGAGGCGCCCGGGACGATATTCCACGGTGAAGTCAAAGCCGAACAGTTTGCTGATCCACTGGTGCTGCGGAATCGTCGAAAGTCGCTGGTCCAACAGAAACTTGAGACTGAAGTGGTCGGTGCGGATGAGGAAGCGGCGTCCCCACAGGTACGGACGCCAGTGTCGGACGGCCTGCACAAGGCCGATAAGCTCCCGCTCATAGGCCGCCAGCTTGAGATGGCGGGCAGCGAACGGCCTGCTGAAGAAAGCCAGGGCCCCGGCGCCCTGGTGGAGGACGGCGCCGAAGCCAACGCCTGAGGCGTCGCAGTCCACGATAAACAACTGGTCGAAAGCGGGCATTTGCAGGACTGGTCCTGTTGTCAGAGCCTGCTTTAGCGCTTGGAATGCTGCCGCTGCATCGTCCGTCCAGGCGAAAGCGTCTTTGCGCAGGAGCTTCGTCAATGGCGCCGCGATCGTGCCGAAATCGCGGATGAACTTCCGGTAGTAGCCAGCGAGGCCCAAGAACCCCCACAATCCCTGGGCCGAGCGGGGCACGGGCCAGGAGGCGACGGCGGTCACCTTGTCGCTGTCCATGGCGACGCCGTTGACGGAGATGACGTGGCCGAGGTAGGCGACCGAAGCTGCCCCAAAAGAGCACTTAGAGCGCTTGAGGTGTAAGGCGTGGGCGCGGAGAGCGTCGAAGACGAGGCGGACATGCTGCAAATGTTCGGACCACGACGAGCTGTAGATGAGTATGTCGTCGAAGAACACAAGCACGAACCTGCGGAGGAATGGACGGAGGACGTCGTTCATGAGGGCCTGGAACGTTGCTGGCGCGTTGGACAGGCCGAAGGGCATGACGAGGAACTCGAAGTGGCCGTGGTGGGTGCGGAAGGCCGTCTTCTCGATGTCTGCCGGATGCATGCGCACCTGGTGGTAACCGGAGCGGAGGTCCAGCTTAGTGAAAAACTGGGCGCCATGGAGCTCGTCGAGGAGCTCATCCACTACCGGTACCGGAAACTTGTCCTTGGAAGTCTTGTCATTGAGTGCACGGTAGTCAATGCAGAACCGCCATGAGTCGTCTGCCTTCTTGACCAAGAGTACCGGCGCAGAGAACGGTGAGGTGCTTGGTCGGATGATGCCCTGCTCTATCATGGCGGCGCACTGGCGTTCCAGCTCATCCTTCTGCAGCTATGGGTAGCGGTATGGGCGGACGGCTACTGGCGCAGTACCTGGCAAGAGGTGGATGCGGTGGTCATAGGGTCGGGCTGGTGGAAGACCCTGTGGTTCCGCAAAGATCGAGCTGTACTGGTGCAGGAGCCGGTCCAAGAGAGGCTGTTGAGGTGCCCCGGTGATGGCGCGGAGGGCCGGTTGTATGGCGTCCTTGCGGGAGGAGCCCAGGCCTTTCCAGAAGACCCGCCTGGTTCCTCGCCAGAAAGCCATGCAGAGGTCCTCGAAGTCCCAAAGGATGGGTCCCAAGGTGCGGAGGAAATCGACACCGAGAACGAGGTCGAACCCGCCCAGGTCGATGCCATAGCAATTGATGGAGAAATCCTCGGGCCCGATGCTCATGGCGACGTTGCGGGCCATGCCCTTGCAGGGGACCCGGTCGCCATTGGCGACTGCTACGCGCATATTGGCGCTGTCCGCCGTTGTCAACTGGAGTCGGTGCAGGGCCCTGGTATTGATGAAGTTATGGGTAGAGCCGGAGTCGAGGAGCGCCAAAAGTCGGAAGCCCTGGATGTGGACATGGAGGTGCATGGTATCATCCGTGTGAATGCCGGCGATCGCATGAAGGGAGACTACCGGCACGTCGGACGCGGCCGTGTCCCCTGCCTCACCGCTGGAGGCCTCGGCGGTGTCGTCGTCGTCCAGGTAGTCTGTCACCTCAATGAAGAACAGCCGCTGGCACTTGTGGCCGCGGACGTACTGCTCGTCGCAATTGTAGCAAAGCCCCAGCCGGCGACGGTCGGCCAACTCAGCCGGTGAGAGGCGGCGGAACGGCCGGGAGGGGGCCGGCACTGCTGCTGCCGTAGGTGGTGCTGGCGGCAGCAGGATTGGCGCCTGTGCCGGCGTGACCGTGGGTGGAGCGGCCGCCCGCTGTGGCGTGGGTAGGGCCAGCGGTGGCCGCTGGAGAAAGCGGGACGGCCGCTGCGGCAGTGGCGCTGGTGGAGTCGCCTCGGCGCGACGCTCATACGCCCGCGCGAGATGCATGGCTGTCTGTAGATCACGGGGTTCCCGAAGCTCGACGTCAATCTTGATGTGTTCTGGTAGACCGCCGGTGAACAACTCCACCTTCTGGGTTGGCGTCAAATGCTGCGCCGTGTGACAGAGAAGGGCGTTGAAGCGCTCTTGGTAGTCCTGGACTGTTGAGAGGAACGGCAGCCGTGCGAGTTCCGCCAGGCGATTGGCGCGGATTGGCGGCCCGAAGCGGAGGTGGCACAGCTCCTTGAAACGCTCCCAGGAGGGCACGCCTTCGTCTTGCTCCAAGGCGTAGTACCACGTCTGAGCGGCGCCCGTGAGATGGTACGAGGCGAGCCATACGCGATCTGAAGCCATGGTGCGTTGGCCCCGGAAGAATTGCTCGCACCTGTTCAGCCAATTGAGAGGGTCCTCCGCGCCGTCGTAGGTCGGGAAGTCGAGTTTGTGGAAGCGAGGGGCACCCAGGCCGGTGCCAGCACCGCCGGAGCCTACCTCCGGTCCCGACGGAAAGACTGGTCGCATGGGAAGCTGTGGTCCCGTGGGAAGTGGCGACGGCGAACAGGGAAATTGGATTTGGTGGAGGGGAATCGGCAGCGAGGCGGCGGCGGAAGGGTAGGTGGCGGCGGCAAGAGAGGAGACGGCGGTGGTAGCTGCTGCCGGCCGGGACTCCAGGGCCTCCATGCGTGCGAAGAGGGTCGCCATCTGCTGGCTGAGGTCGTGCAGCGCCTTGGCGACGGAATCGGCCGGAGGTGGTGGCGGCGGCGGTCCCTTCGGCTGCTTGCCGCCCTCCTCGCCTGGCATCTCTGATACCAAATTGGAAGGGCCCAGGGACTCGCGGGGACTCCGGAGGGAGTAGTGGTGGCGAACAGGCGGCCGGGGCTTGAACCCCGTGCGGCGGCGAGAAGGAGCCGTGAGGGCAGAGAGAGAGAAGTCGCAGGTGAAGCCTGGCAACGGAAGTTGCTCTGCTTACTTTATTCAATCCCCAGGTGAGGCTATTTATCCTCCCTAACAAATCAATCTAGATTGCTACTCAATCTGAATCCTGACAAATCAATCTGGATTGCTAATCAATCTGAATCCTATTGCTTATGGATAGAAAGGTATTAAACCTAATGAAGGAAGGAAATAACGTAATGAAGGAAAGTCTTATGGGCCCAAAGCCTTGTGATTGCTGGTTGATGCTCCTCCCTGCGTGCGTGTCCGGCGCCCATACGTGATCCCGGTCATAACATCTGAAGGTAGCTTTGATTCATGGTCAAGAAATATTATGGTTTGATTCCATGATGCCAATCTGAGAGACTTCCTGTCTAATTCCGATGCCTAGGCAGTTGGCAACTGTGCTCTTTTGGAACTTTTAGTCTAAATTGCATTATAGTAGTTGTTCATGATAAAAACACATTTGATGTTCAGTTCTGTTGAGGTATGGGTTAACCTTGTTGAAGTCAGGCATTCATTGTATGTGCATGAGGTTGCATTGTTGTACAGCATATGATTTATCTTTGTTTCACTAGAAGACTCCAAAATTTGAACTTTTAAGCTATATTTTGTTTTTTTTTACTTGTAGATGGGAGGACATCCGTATTAACTTATATAATTGTCGGTAAGTTTTTCCTTACTGAGTACTAATATATTTGTCACTTTGAATCAGGCAAACAAAGGATGTGGTAAAAGCAGTGAAGAAGCGGTTGCAGAATAAGGATCCAAAAGTTCAATTTTTCACTTTGACGGTGCGCCCTATAATATATGTCATGATTACTATTATTTCTGTAATGTGTTTCTGGGAAAATATTCTTTTTTTTTTGTGACAACCTTCACTTATTAAAACAAATTCAGGTACTGTAATACGTATCTGTCACAGTCAGACTGTCATCTTGAGGAAGCAGTATATCAAGTTATTCTTCCTTTAAGACAACTTTATGGTTGCTATTTTTCTTGTTCACATTCATTGCAAAATCTTTGCAGCTGTTGGAGACAATGATGAAGAACTGTGGTGAATATGTTCATTTTGAAGTTGTTGAGCAGCATATTTTGCAAGAAATGGTTAAAATTGTCCAGAAGAAGGTATCTCCCTTCTTTGGTCCTTTACACTCCTCTCACTACTATTCTCATGTTGCTTAAAAATGCCAAGAGAAGTAAAAACAGGTAAGATCTTTTGTTTAATACTAACAAGTACTATATCTTTAAGGAGGGTGTTGCTCAGTGTTAAGAATTTTTGGCAACATTAATTTCTGTCTACGTGTTTAAACTACACAAAAAGATTGAAGTATAGATAATTTTGTCAGGACATTTAGAACTTAATGAATGTCACTAATTCTCTAGTGCTACATGCTTCATACTGTCTTGAGTAAAATGGGTATGAATATTTTTTTAGAAAAAGCTCTTACTAGATAAGAACCCTAGATAACATTGTTTTTGCTTGGTTTTTGATTCGATCATCCCTATTGTTTTGTGGCTTCTGCAAATTTTGTTTGTATAGCATGGAAGCACACCAGTGCACTTTGGTTTTGCACCATTAATAATCAGCTATTGTCAAAATTAGATTTATCTCAAGTTCATATTGTTATCCACTGGTTGACTGTGTGCTACCAGAGTTCATCATCCAACTGTAGTTATAACTTTTGTTGTTTAATCTTTACAGTTGCAAAATCAGTTGATGCTTTTCAAGTCACATTTCTTTAATTACTATTCAGTATGGGCATTTCCCAGCCACTAACAGCTCAGCAGTTTCACTTGTTTAATTTGGTGTTTGAGTCAAACCATCATTCTTAATTAGAGCAACTTCCTTGCTGTTATTGTGTGAACAGCTATTATTTGCAATCCATTCATATGGATCGTATAGTTGGCACTGGCATTTTGTCGTTCTGTTGTCAAGTGTGATTTCTGATTAATTCACTCATTTTATTCTATTCTTTTTTATGGAAAAATGATGCTAAGTTCCTGGGTATATTGACTTTCAATTATCCATGCAGCATGATATGCAAGTGAGGGATAAGGTATTGATACTTCTGGACTCATGGCAAGAAGCATTTGTTGGACCTGGAGGCAAATATCCACAGTATTACTGGGCATATATTGAACTAAAGGTTTATCGCTATTTTCCCCCAATGTAAAACCTCACTGCAACAAAATCAATGTAGTGCTCGTAAATTGATGTGTAGCCAAAAGCTTCCCTGAAAGAAATATTCAAAGCACAAGTGGATCGGTCATCGGTTGCAGATAATTATTTATGTTTTACTATTTATGGAATAAGACTACTGAAATTTGACCATATTAGCTAATGGCAAAATCTGTTACAGAGGTCAGGAGTAATGTTCCCGCCGCGTCCTATAGATGCTCCTCCAATATTTACTCCTCCTGCAACACATCATTCTCAGTCCTACGGTTCACCTACGTATCCTGCTGGAAGTTTAAATGAGAGAATGGCATCCGATGTTGAAACATTGAGGTTCCGTTCTTCTCAAGTACTTAACTTGTTTAACTTTTCTCATTCCAGCTATCTCCTTTATTACTCCATTTTATGGTTATAACCTTTTATCCCATTTTTGCTTCAGTTTAGGGGACTTGAATAATATTAGAGATGCAACAGAACTACTATATGATATGGTGAACGCTTTGAATCCTGCTGATCGCATGGTAGTACGGAATTCTCAAAAAGAAAATTATGCAACTAGTTTTGTTGTAGTTCAGGCAGATGACCTATTCAAATTTTGGTGATTCCAGGCTGTTAAAGATGAAATTATTACAGAACTTGTTAGCCAATGTCGTTCAAATCAACAAAAGCTCATGCAGTTTGTCAGTTCGACAGGGTAAGCTCATCTCTCTCAGGTTGTACTAATTTTCTCTTTCTTAATGTAGTGTTTCCCTGGAGTGACTTCGAAGTTTACTGTTTAGTGTAGCACATGAATAAGCATGGTTCACATTTTGCAATTTTATGCCATCTAAATGGCAATGTAGTGCAGACCACGCCACAGAATGTAATTAGCGTGTTTTTGTGGTTCCTTTTGTTTAGGAATGAGGAGCTGCTGAAGCAAGGCCTAGAAATAAATGATCGCTTACAGTGTGTACTTGCAAAACACGATGCTATTGCTTCTGGTGCTCCTTTGCCAGTTGAAACACCCAGGAGAGACGAGTTACCCAGAGAGGATCCAACACCACAGCCATCTGCACCTCCTATTGCATATAATGAGGCTCCTGTTGAAGAGGATGAAGATGATGAGTTCGCTCAGATAGCAAAAAGGTACTTAAAAGTAGGCTTTAACAACCAATCTATGCATTCCTGATCAGCAATTAATTCTTTATGTTTTTATATGTCTACAGAAAAAACAAATCTGCGATAAGTAGCGATGAGACATCATCCAGTGCTGGTGATCATGCCCTTTTACCTGTTGATCCAGCAATTTCTGAAGCCTCATCTTCTGTTGGGAGCAATGCACTGGTTCCTGTTAGTGGTACACGGACAAAAGAGCAGGATATGATCGACCTTCTAAGCCTCACCTTGTACAGTCCTGAAGCATCTTCAGATTCAGCAGAGAGCCAAAATGAGGCTCAGCAGAATGCCATGTCAAATGGGCCACAATTACCATCGAACTATCAGCCTGCTGCATCGAATGGATCACATTACCCCTCCAACCACCAGGCGTATCCAACAAATGAGGGGTACACTCCATACAACAATTATGTTGCACCTTGGGCCCAAACCGGACAGAGCGCACAGCATGGAGCATATGCAAGTACAACTCAGTCTCCACAATATGCACCTAGCCATCCGGCACCACCATGGGCCATGCCTGCAAGTGTCGACTCTACTAATCCTTTCCAGCCTGCCGCATACCAAATGCCCAATCCTCCTGTTGCTTCTGTTGCCCCAAAAGCTACCTATCCAGCTCCTTCAACTCCATATGCTGCTCCGCCAATGCAACATGTGCCTTCTCCAGCCCCCAAGCCAATGCAACAGTACAGCTCGTTTACTTCGCAAGCAAACAATGGTCCGACCATGGCTCCAGGTGCTCGAGTGAATGGGAATCAACGGCCAAAAGAAGCTCCAGCAGCCGCAACGAAACCGTACTACATGCCAGACAATTTATTTGGTGATTTGATTGATGTGAAGAGTTTTGGTGCTGGAGGTAAGATGAGCAGAACGAGCAGCATGCCTAGTCCAAAGGGCGGTGGTCAACCAATGATTGGTGGAAAGAAATAGGTTTCGCGAGTTAAATCCAGTCGCTACTGTCGTTTGGTTTGGTGTACATTTGCTGTATATTTCTATCTGTTCAGGTCACGTCCCCGTGTTGGTTGCATTGGTTAATTTCGTGGCTGCCTCATGTATTTATTAAAAGGGATTGTAGAGCGTCATTGCTGTAAATGATCAATGACATTCTTCTGAGGGTTGCGTCTTGATAGAACACTTCAGCCATTGTTTGCTTCGGTTCTTCCTCGTTGATTCTGTTGCATCGTTTGCATGGGTAAAGCATATGTACATAAATTCAGTTGATGTGCAAACATTTTGTGGTGCATAGCGCGTTTGTACTGCCCGCCCTGATCGTTTCGGCTTCGGCTTCTGGTTTCTGGCTTATTTTTCATTATTTCTAAATTTCGTCTTTTTCTGATTTTTTGGATTTTTTGAATTTTTTTACCGGTTCTTTTTTTCCTGTATTCTTTTGCATTACACGTGATGGGCTAATTCATTTTTTCTATTTTTAAAATTTTTTAAATTTAATTATACCAAATAAGCTACCTTCAGCTACAGTGCAATTTCAACCAGCTACAGTGAAATAAGCTATAAGCCACAGCTCAACCGATCATAACCAAGCTTGTATCAATTTTTGCATCCCGTGAGTTCTGAGCAGTGATAGACTGACGGTGTTTTTTTTTTTCTGGAGAGCAGGAAGGTGTAGGGATCTAAAAGCTGGCTACGTACAACAATAAACCTGATTAAAAAGAACTCATTGGTCACAAACAGTTGTTATTAAGAACGGCAAGCTAAATTGGTAGCTAGGAAACACCGATTGGATGACGACCGGAGCTGGTACGCATCATGGGTTTGCAAGACGGTATCACGAGACAACGAGGTGCTGTCTCACATATCGTCTCTTATTTATGGATACGGATCCCATGCGAACCACGTCTGAATGTACGTGGTGGTCAGCTTCGCTCTGCCTCACAGCTTCGACAGTGCAATGTCCATCACCTCGATGAAGAAGTCTGCAATTCGAAGTTGTTGATCATATCGTGTTGTAATTATGAAGCAGAAGTTTTACTGAAACATGTGTTAGCAGAGGAGCAGATCCTACCGGAGTCCTCTTTAGAGAAGCACAAGGGAGGTGTTATCCTGAACACGTTCCCGTAGAAACCACCCTTTCCGACCAGCACGCCCATATCTGTTAAAAGAATAAAACACTCGGATCAGAGATTGCTTGTTCTGCATCTAGTTGTAATTAACCTGGAAGAGGCATTGAAGCTCAAGGAACCGCACCTTTCATGTGGTTCATGACATGCGCAATCTCAGCTTTGGCCGGAGTTTTCGTTTGGCGATCGGTTACCAGCTCAACTCCAAGAAGAAAGCCTCTCCCCCTAACATCACCGATAACTGCAAAGCCACAGAGCACAAATGTAAGTAACAAAGCTACCCTGAATGTATGTGCTTGCAGTGTGATTTTATCTAGCTGCTACTTACTTTCATGTTTCTCTTTCAGAATGTTAAGTCGTTCCTTCATATAAGAGCCAACAACGAATGCATTCTCCTGGAGCTTCTCCTTCTCCAGTACCTTGAGAACAGCGTGCCCGCCTGCAGTGCTGACAGGGTTACCACCGAAGGTGTTGAAATAATTTCTGCGGGTTAGCACCTGGGCAATCTCAGGCGTTGTAACAACTGCTCCTATCGGTATGCCATTTCCTATACCCTGAAGACGAGTAACAGGTACATGTGAGCCAAGGGGTTGAACAAATTGATGAGTGGTCCATAATGAGACAGCATGAAATGCATGAAACCTGAACATTATGGAGAGATTATCATACTTCACCTTTGCCATTGTAACCATATCTGGGATGACACCATGCCCTTCAAATCCCCAGAAGTGGCTTCCAGTTCGTGCAACTCCCGCCTGAACTTCGTCAGCGATGCAGAGGCCACCAGCTTTCCTTACCATACTGTACACCGCAGGCAAGTATCCTGGTGCCAATTCAACTATTCCACCAACTCCCTGCAGAAAAGAACATCTCACTTAAAATCACTTTGTATTGAAATGACTAGAGGGGTATGATAGTGCACTGATATTGACATACCTGTATGGCTTCTGAAATGAAACCCCCGACTCTACCCGTAGTCCCAAAATCAATGATTTCCTGAACATCTTTGGCATACTTTTCTCCATCTGAACCGAAAGCGCCCCTATACGGGTCTGGATTAAGCGCATGGTGCACTCCACTCTGGATACATTAGAAATGAGCCAATCATTATCGTCTTATGTCACAAAAACAAAAGCTACTAAGATGTTGATGTTAAAATACAATTGTAAAAAAAACAAGAAACCAAGTGACCAGAGAGCTCTGGTAACTTGCATGTAATGACCAAGTTAAAATTCAATGTCTTTACCTAATGGCATAGAACCAAAAGCAAAGCAGACATTTACCTGAACAACGTTAAATTTCCAGTTGCATTGAGCAGTAGCACCCATTGTTCCAGCTGCATTCCCGTGGTATCCATTCCTAAGCGAAATAATGTCGTGGCAACCAGTGTAAAGTCGTGCAATCATCAATGCAAGTTCGTTGGCCTCTGTACCAGAATTTGTGAAGAAAACAACCTGCAAAGAACAACAACAGGTTCAAATGAGTACATGAAGTTCGATCTCCCAAAATAATCATTGCATTTCCAAAATATACAGAAATGTATAAGGTTTTTTATAGGCTGAGAATACCTTCAGATCACCGGGCATTTTGGATGCCAATGCCTCAGCAAAATCTGCGATGGCATGATTCAGATAAAGAACCGTGGAGTGTTGTATCCTCTTTGCCTGGTTGACTATGGCTTCAATCACATCAGGATGGCAGTGCCCACAACAAACGGTTGCAATGCCACCGAAAGCATCCAGGTAGCGGCGGCCATCCTCGTCGAATAGGTACTGCATCTTCCCATCGACTATGTTCAACTGCAATCAATGTTGTATGATAAAATGATCAATTTTCAAGGTTGGAAATTTTCAAAGATCAATTTGTCTCGAATAATATTAGCTTTCTTACTTAATATGTTTATCACCATACTTGATACTATGCCCCATTGGATTATTACATTGAATACTGATACAGTCTCAAGTCTCAAAATAACAACAGCATGACAGGTAATGGTTCATTTTGTTATCCCCCCTTTTCAGAATTTTTTTGAACTAGCCCTCTTTTCAAGAATACAAGGGGATCTCAAAGGGCTAGCTGGTAGAGTTTTTTTTTCTCTTCCTTTCTCCTTCCAGTTTATCAAATCACATACATGGCCACATCGAAAAGTATTTCACACATGATACACGCGTTGCTTTGAGTATGGCACTTGAGCTCCAGTGTGAGTGGAGCAAGCAAGTTAGGTACAGAGTTTAGTACCGTCCGCAGGAATCCAATCTTCACCTTTCTTTATGTACTTTGGCAATGCATGTGCAGTTTTAAAATGGTAAATTGTCGGTAAACAGTAATTATGAATCTTTAGAAAGATAACTATGTTGGTGGTGCAGCCACAGATGTATGAGATCCAACAGACTAACACAAGACATAGTTGTTCAAATTTTGGTCTGTAAAGATAGTGAAGCCTGATTTCTTATTAACTAAACATATTTGCAGGCAAAACAGAGCAGCCTGCTATTTTCACAAACCAGCACAACCTCTAGGTCTAACTTTGCAACAACCCAAGAAAGCCCTTTTGCAAAGATCACCTATCACCTGCACTTGCCGGACTAGAAAAATGCTATAGACAAATAATTATGGTCCTAGAGATAGAGAGAATTGACTTCAATTTCTGTACTTGATTATCTAAGTTCCAATACAGCATTACTACACTATGCAGTCCAGAAATTGGTGACTGCTAGCATCTTTGGAGATTCTGAGGCTATGCTTATGTCGGTTTCTGTTTCTAGCTTCTGCTTAAAAAGCCAATACAAATACCTGGTTTCTTGAAATGACTTCTCAACTCTTTTCGCTACATCTCGTGCTCTAAGGGTAAGGTAGAGAGTCACTGGTGTATCACCCACCTTACTTCTCTTGCTGCTGTCATATACAGGCATCTCTCCCTCACTTTTTGCACCGTTCACCCTCTTCTATCCAAAAGTCACTTCTTTCGGCTACTATTATTTATTTTAAACCAAAAGTTATAAGTCATAACTAAAATGCATCAGCAAAATTCAATACAAATACCCCGATCCGAAGGGCATATTCAAACAGACCTTAGATCTATGGTTCCCAATCCCAGATCTCACCTTACCTCGGATTAGGTCAGAACACATGGCAAAATGGCATCCCTGCCAAACCTATCAAAAATCGACAAAAAAAACCTAGTTTGCAAAAAGTCACCTTTTTCTCATAAGAGAAAAAACACTAAAAGCGATCGGCAAATTCAAGATTTGCCACTTCATTCATCGCCACTTTAAAATTTGCCAGTCCATATCTCACTTATGTGTGGGATTGTGAGTCCAGCAGCCACAAATCTGTGGCAAATCCACACATGTGAGTCTAGAGCCACAAATCTGTGGTAAATGCTGAAATATGGAGCGATAAATCCTAAATTTTTCAAAGAATAAACAGAAAATCTACAAAAACAAGAGCGGTTTGTAAGATTTGAATGCCTGATCATTGGAAATGGAAATCGCAGTTTTTTTCCCTATTGTTTTAATCTATTTTGCATTTTTGCTTCCTCTCAAGAAAGTGGAGTGGTGGTAAGGGCGTGGCGGGTACGTACAGGGCGGTCGTAGAAGTGGAAGAGGGAGGGGCTGAGGAACTCGGCCCGCTTCCGGAAGATCTCCGCCGCCCGCGGGCCGTAGTACGGCGGCGGCGTGTACTCGAACGGCGGCATCTTCGGCGCGCCGCCGCCATTCTCCGCCGAGGGGGCGGCGGCGGCGGATAGGCTGGAGTGGGCCCGGCCGGGGGCGAGCGCGGCCTGGAGGAGCCTCCGGGAGGAGGCGGCGAGGCGCTGCATGTCCGTCTCTCTCTGCGGGTGGGACCTCCTCCGGAAGCGGTGCGAGTGCGCCTGAGCTGATTTATGCCTTGGCGGACGCCATGGCTATGCGCCTACGCCTATAAATAGACGGGCTGGAGGAAGACGAGGTGTAAATGACGGGTCTGCCCTTCCCTCCGTTGGGCGCGGCCGCGCGGGTATCATCGTTTGGTGGCGTGCGAGCTGCGAGGCTTGAGTAGAGCTGCAGTGTATCGTTGTTAGATACTAGTTATCTGTTCATGTGAGTAATAAAATTTACTGAATATATAGATAATTATGCTATAGAAGAGGATTATTCTGATCAGTTGAAAAGTAAAGAGTGATGAGAAGTTAAGAATGAGACGGTTGGAGAAGAAGAAATATACAACCACCAACTCGTTCTTTTATAATAGTAATAAACACAGATTGATTACGGATAGATAATAGTTCTATTATATTTATTTTTTATATTTTTTATATGTAGATATAAATACGAATATCTCGGATAAGACTATAAATACGAATAATGTCGAATGCAAATATGGAGCGAATACAAATCGAATCAAATACGATCATGAATATTCTAGGAACATAAAAACCCTTTAAATTATACGCACAGAATAAATAAATATAGTTAGTTTATTTGATCTAAACATTCGTGAATAATATTTATGAATTCTTCGTATAGTCTAAGGTTTTGTATATGCTAAGGCATAATAGGTTACTAACGTATCTTGTAAATGAGTTGGGCTGAAATAGAAGATGTAGGCTACGGATATCCGGTCCCTGAATATCCAGATAATCCGAATCTGTATTTGTATTCGACGGATAGTGAGCTACCGAATCCGTATTTGTATTCGCCAGAGAAAATCCATATTTGTTTCCGATCTGATATTATCCAATAAATATCCAAGCCGACATAATCCGTATTTAAAAATTGATCGAATTGGTCGGAAACTATCTAATCCGTTTTCATTCCTAGTCATTGTGTTTCCATCAGCATAGTTTTAAAAACCGGACTAACCATCGAACCGGAGAGGCCACCAATTCACTGGTTTAAGAGCAACTCCAGCAGTAGCCCTCAAAACAGGACCCCTACTTTTTATTTGAGGGCTCTCCCTACTTTTGAGGGCTCAGTTTTTTGGGCTACACTCCAGCAGGAGCCCTCAAAACAGGACCCTCAAATTCATTCTTAGAGGGGATGACACATAGGACCCACCCTCATCCTACTTTTGAGGGCCGAGGGGCAAAAAACTCACTCCAGCAGGGCCCCTACTTGAGCCCTCAAAAGTAGGGGCTCCCTCCAGACCCCCCACCCCCCCCCCCCGGAATGAGGGCTCGAGGGGGAGATTTGAGGGCCCCCTACTTTTGAGGGCTCAAGTAGGGGCCCTGCTGGAGTGAGTTTTTTGCCCCTCGGCCCTCAAAAGTAGGATGAGGGTTCAAGTAGAGGCCCTGCTGGAGTTGCTCTAACTGGCAGTTAATCTGATTGCTATCTTACGAAGTTTATTTTGAAGCAAATAATGAAGTTGTTAATTCATAGTTATCATCATAAGATAGCACCGCCCTTTCTTTTGCTTTCAGTGTGGTTCATAGCCACCGTGGCCCCTATTTCAATGAGTATCTGCTTCTAGTTTCCGGCTTCTAGCTTTTTAATTTTGTTTGGATTTTAGCTTTTTAGGAGTTTTTTATCTTTTCTTTTTTCACTTTATTTCTTTGCATTATCCATAATGATGTAACTTTTTATTTTTTAAATTTAATTACGCGGAAAAAGTTAACAGCATGTACAGTATATTTTCAACCGCTACAGTAAAAAAGCTTGAAGCTTGGACTTATAGCCCTGTTCAAGTCAGCTTCTGTTGTGAGCTTTTTCATTATTCCACACTATTCTGGGCTTATTTGCACTGTTTTAGGTTTATTTTAGTACTATAACTGATGTGAGATTTTTCAACGTAAATAAATTTTTTAAAAAAAGTTACTATAAAGTAATAAAAGAAAAAAGACAAAAAATATAAAAAGATAAAAAATTAAAATTAAAATTAAAAATCTAAAACCGAAGCTCAATGGAGTGGGCCTAAGGCAGGGCTCAAATTGGGCGATAATTAAAGCATTCATCATATCAGATGATTATTGACGTGCATACTTTACACCTTTCTGCAGAGGGTAGCGCCAACAACCATGAACACATGGCAGCACGTAGTGAGCGAGACATTCACCCATCCCGTACGTCCTAGTCAGGTTTTATGCCCACAAGGCCACAATAGGATAAGCAGCCAATAGATGTTTCTGGAAAGGACGATAAGCTACAGGGCCCAAAGGCCTCTTGCTGATTGGTTAATGTGTTGCTTTGCCCGTTGATTTCTCCAAGGGCGTCCAGGTGCTGACGTGATCGTTAACAAACTAAACTCCAATTCGGTCTCTTCTACATTTGCTCTAGGACCCGATGCTTCTAAATTTTTTTAAGAGATATTTAAAAACTTTACTGAAGTAATTATGGTAATCGTCAAGTTCAGATCATACTAACTAAGTTAAGCAAAACACGACTAAAGACTTCAGACAACAAAATCAACCACCAACAGTATAAAACTGGTCGGATTGGTCGGTTTGATCGCTGAGCCCAGTCTAACCGCAAGTTCAAGGGCTGTCTGATCATTGAGAGAGGTCTGACCGTATGTCCAAGGACAATCTAATCAGTACTCTATTTCTAGACCTGAAAGCCTCTCGCGACAAAACTCAAATATAACTTGCTCGATTATCATCAAAACACTTCTAAATTTTGCATGAAACTTGTTGAAGGTATTAGGAATCTCAACCAATTAAGAATCAGAATGTTTTTAGGCTCAAATTCGCTGAATTTGAGATAATCAAATCTAGGGCACAGGAGCATCAAAAATAATAAAACTCAAATTACTTCTTGCTCGTGAGGATCTAAGACATAAGGTCTTTTAAATCTATTCTCACATGTTCTAACAAAATAATTTAAGTAAGAGCTCAGACTAGAACACCCACAAATACAAAATCATAAATCTAGCTCAAGAATAAACAAAAACAAGTAAGAACGCAAACAAGAATATAATTGAAACAAATCTTTGATCTGTTCCCAGTGGAGTATGAAGTTTACATACTCATCGATAATTACTAGGGGTGCCAACGGATCGAATATGTATCGAATAGCGGTCTTTCCATATCCGTATTTGTATTTGAAATGAATACAAATTTCAATTCGAATATGCTCGAATTCATATATATATATATATATATATATATATATATATATATATATATATATATATATATATATATATATATATATATATATATATATATATATATATATATATATATATATATATATATATATATATATATATATATATATATATACTAGGTAAGCGCCCGTGCGTTGCTACGGAATAACAAAGATCCAGCAAAAGTAGATACATGGAAAAACCAATACACATCAATTTCAATTCATATGAGACTCAAAACATATCAATAAAGAAGCATATCACTTTTTCATATGGGCTAAAGGTTCACATCAATATACATGACTGCAAATTCGCAGTGCTAATGATCAAATTATACAACGTCTAACTGATAAGGAACAACAACGTAGTAGTTGAAAAGTAACATGACCACAGAAAATACTATATAATCAGGCAAGTTACAAATTTGGCCACTACATCTCAATGACCTTAAAAATGACTGTTTCTACTGGAATATTGACTAACTAATAAATGATTAAAAAACAAATGAAGGATTTTTTGACCATTGTGAAGAAAGGCACAAAGAAAAATATAGATGTATTATCCTTTGATGCAAATCGAGCTAAGGGGGAGATCTGCGCTACTTGTTTGTATATACAAATACTGAATGGTTATAATCAGAATCACTGGAGTCATCGTTAGTGATACTGCATGCATCTAAATATTCAGCTTTTTCACTAATTTCCTTTTCAATCATGTGGGGATAAGTTTGAGTAATTGAATATCCAAAAAGCAAATCATTGGATTTTGGAGTCGATGAAGAATGAGCAAATAAGCTAAATCACTGTCATATAGTTCTGTAGACTACAAAACTGCCTAAGCAATCCTTTCAATGATGTGCAGAGAGAGAGAGGATGGGACGGACAGATGACCAGCGCCTGAATTAGTATTTCCTCCATCTGAAGTACATTTTGGAAGTGTAACTTTCAGATGGACACACAATACAGAACATGAACAACTGAACTGGTCACCTGAAGTCATCCAGCGGATGCCCTGATTTCCCAAGGTAGGTGGCCACGATCACACGAACCAAGCATGAATTCCTGTAGTTCTATTTTATCCTGGTGATATAAAAGCAAAGTATTAGTAGTACTGAAATCAGAATAGCAACATGAAGAAAAACAAATTAGAGAGAACTTACTATCAGTTTTGGTTGTTGATTCTTTAAACGTCTCTACAAAATCACATAGAACTGGTCAGCTACTTATAAACAATTTTAGTATAGAAGTTAGCAAGCGACATAACTTGCGATACATATTGACTACTTCAAATTAATGGAAGCAAAGGAATTCGCTAATGAATTTGATTCTGAGACCATCAACTTCCACAAATCTACAACATAACCTATTCGAATGCTTTTTTACCCTCTAATGGTAACAAGTCATTAGTTTCTCTGGATGTGAAGTGCTAAAACTTTTAGAACTGTCGACTGCTAGATTACATATAAGCACAAAATTATTAAGTATAATAGAACTCTTCCATAAATCACAGTACATTGGTTTCCTAGAACTCTGGTGCTCAAGAGCTATAGAGAACAAATATCCAGAAAGGATGCAGAAGCTGACCTCAAAAGTAGATTGAAACCTCTTTGCTAGTTTCGGTTCCATGTAATTGGACCAAACTTCTATCAGAAGTTTGTTCAGTATAAGATGCTTCCACCTTTTGTTCAAATCTTCTACAGCTATCCTCCTTTTAAACCTTGCATACTACAAAAATAATACGACTTGGTAAGAACTAAGTAGACAAAACAAACTATAGTGACAGGGATAAAATGTTGCTAGCTGTTAGTCTTCCCTTCAAAATTATGAGCAATTCACAAACCAAAAAATATATCAGCGCTTCCTAATCAAGAAACAAACAGTAGTTCACACCAGGTTACAAAGTATCATCCGAAGGCCCAGCCAAGAGACCATGCTCCAAACAATTCAATATGACATCAAAGAAACTGATCCAAATTAATCACACCTATAAATTAATTCATCTAAACACCATGGCAGAAACAACTATCTGAATTGTCGCCCAAACGGCAGCGGCGAGGGCAACCCAATTAGAGAATGGCACAACCCACCGTTCGACGAACCATGCAAAAATGCAAACAACAGGTTAGCACCTTAAAGATCCAGGCTAATTCGAACATAGATTTTTTTATGGATGTTCCTATAATTGTTGTGAAAATCAAAAACAACATTTTTTTGGCAACTTCATAACTTCTAGCACCGATTGAGGTGCATCAGCCAACTAAATGGCAATGTTTGGATATATAAATAAATTGCTTGTAGTCTATCTCTAAACTACACTTGTTAGCTACAAAATATGCAATCAAACGTTAGACAGGCAATCATTTCCCTACCTGCATCTTTCCTTGCTCAGAGATGCGAATGAATGCGCGCACAGGAGAGGAGAAGGCGCAGGGCTCCATGTGCACGAACGAAGCGGGAAATGTGGAGCATGAGGAGGCGAGCCAAACAGCGGCTGGGTGACACACCGGGGATGGTGGTGCTGGGGATGGGAGGCCGGCGGTGCAGGGAGACGGTGACGGCGCACGAGGAGGTCGTGGGCCCTCGGGGAGGATCTGCAGGCAGCGGTCAGAGGATGGGGACGACGTCGGAGGAGAGCCCCGGGTGATAACGGATGGCGTACGGTTCCAGGCAACCAAATATGGTGGCGTCAAATCTGGCAAGCGGTGGAAGAGGTAGGGATTCGGAGCTCAGCGGCTGCGGCGGTCCGGCTGCCGGATTTGCAGTGCTGGCGGGGCCTTGTGCCGCTGTGGCTAAGGAGGAGGTGGTGACGGATCCGCACCGCTGAAGTCTAGATCTTCAACCACCTCCTCATCCTCTCACCGCTCCCCTTCTCCTTTTTCTCCGGTCACCGCTTCAGATCCCGTGCGCCGTCATCGCCATCTCCTCCGCGCCTCCTCTTGCCCACCTCGGCGCCGCCTCCTCCCCATCTGCGCCGCCAAGATCCACCGCAGCTTCCCGTGCGCCGCCGCTTCTCCATCTCTTCCACCTTCGGCGACGCCTTGCTCTCCCTTCTCCACCTTCTACCGCCGCTCCTCCGTCTCTAGCCGCCTTCCACTTTCGCACCGCGCCACCCTTTCCTCAGCGCCGCCGCTCCTCTCCTCCGGCGTGCCACCACATCTCGCCGTCCGCATCCCCATTAGCGCCACCTCTTCCCATCTTACTACCGCCGCTCCACCGCGCCACCCTACTCCGCCGCCTCTCCCTACTCTCTCGGCCGCCCTTCTCCGACTTCTCCACCCGCGCCTCCTACTCCCGTGCGCCCCCACCGCTCTTCATCTGCTCCCACACCGCAGCTCCTCCGTCGCGCCCGTGCGCCGCCATCGCCATCTCCTCCGCGCCACTTCTCTCCGGCTCCTTCTTCAGCCGCCCCGTTGCCTTCTCCACCGCGTCTACTTCCGCCACCGCGCCACCGCTCTCCGCCACCTCGGCGCCGCCTACCTCTTCACCGCCGGTGGTCTCGACTTCACCAACCACGCCGGCGCCGCGTCTCAGGGCGGAAGAAACGAGGTGTGCGGGGGAGGTAGCCGCACGGGAATGGGGGATGGGGGGGCGGGGGCAGCGAACGGGTTTCGCCGTTTCGGGGTGGGATGGGCCACATGTCACCCTGGGCACAAAAAACCGAATACCGAATACCGAACCGAATTTACCGAGAACCGAACCGAAAGTACCGAAACCGAAAATTTCGGTTCCAGGTTCGGTTCCAGGTTCTCAGGAACCGAATTTACCGAGGAAATTCGGTTCGGTACCTCGGTTTACCGAAATACCGAACTACAAGGAATAACATGTTGTATTTGAGTAGTGAGTACTAAGTAATATGTAATATTATTGATGGGTCTATTGTGGACAGCTATATTATGTATTTGTGGCTTTTTCTCTGTATGATTTGGCACTTATTTTATATGAAATCATGTTACATTTATGTCAAAATTGGCTATTGAACTTGATGTTACATGCTGCTGTACCCTGTTCGGTAATTTCGGTAAATACCGGAACCGAACCGAACCGAACCGAATTTTTTCAAGAACCGAACGGTACCGAGATTCGTAGGAACCGAATTTGTATGGGTACCGAAGAACCGAACCGATCGGTTCGGTAGTACCGAACGCCCACCCTGAGCCACATGTGAGGTCCACATGTGTAGAATTGACCATCACCTTAAACTCATTCTTTTAGGAGTATATATATATATATATATATAGGAAAAATACTTTTTACTCCCGGGTGTAATTACACCCACCTCTAATATACCACCTAAATAAATTTGAAATACTCCTTTATCACTTTAGGTATACTCATATACTAATTATAAGATATTCTAATGTGAAACACATGAAAAAATTGCAAGGGAGTCTATAGTTTTTAGCGTATTTTGTAAATACCTTTATATACGTACATAAAAAGGAGTATGTTGAAAAAATATACATATGCATGTATGTATGTATGTATGTATATATATATATATATATATATATATATATATATATATATATGTATATGTATATGTATATGTATATGTATATGTATATGTATATGTATATATATATATATGTGTGTGTGTGTGTTGTAGGGGTGGCCCCCACCTAAGCCCAGTAGGCCTGTTAGGTCCGAAATAGGACATGTGTAATGACATAAGAGCCCCCGAGGGGAATACTCATGTGTAAGGGTACAACTGTACAGGCACTCCCCATGTGAATATATATATGTGGCATAGGCCACGGGGAGAAGGCAGAAGCCATTCATTTACTCAACTCTCTACTACCACACACTCTCTCTGTTTGGTCTGTAACCAAAACAGTTGGCGCCATCCGTGGGGAGGACAGGAACAAGCCTTCAGATCCGAAGGAGGATGGCACCAAGGAAAGCTACGCCGTCGGCGGCGAAGAAGAAGGCGGAAGCGGCGAGGTCTCGCGTCAGCACTGGGGCTTCGGCTTTAGCAACCGCAGGTACGAGCGGCGGTGCAGGCACGATAACGAACCCCGCCACCGACACGACGACCGACCCCACCAGCACCACCCCGACGACCGACCCCACCAGCACCACCCCGACGACCAACCCCGGCGATGGCAACGCAGGCGCACCTGTTTCTCCACCCAGCGCAGAGGCGGTGAGCGGCCCCAGCGGCGACGCGAACCTCGTCGCCGACTCCAGGGCCCTCCGCGACAACGTGGCGGGCAACCTGGGCGCGCAAGCCGTGGCCACCGCCGTACCGGTAGCGCCGCCAAGCGCACCGATGGCCCCAGCCACGCCCGCGGTGGAGGCCGCCCTGCTGGCAGCCTTTAGCGCGTTTCAGCGGGAGTTAACAGACCTCCGTGGAGCTGTGCGGGACATGCAGGAGGCTCGGAGCCAACCCCCCTCCCCGGCGGTGGCGTTCAAACCCGCTACGTCTAGTCGCGTCCCATCACGGCGCGTAGACCCGGAGCCCCCTCTTTCGGCGGGCCTACAGCAGGCGCCATGGCCTGAAGATTTCAAGTTCCCGAGCGTCGTCGAGGCCTACAAGGGCGACTCCGACCCGCGAGAGTTCGTGCGCGTGTACGAGATCGCTATCGAAGCCGCAGGCGGAGACGACACCACGAAGGTAAGAGGGCTCCCCCTCGCGTTACAAGGCGTGGCGCTGTCCTGGTTCTTCTCCATCGCACCACAGTCCATCTACGCGTGGGAACAGATCCGCGGTCAACTCTGCAGCAACTTCCAGGGAAACTACGTCGAGCGTGTCGATGCGGACCAGCTCTTCGCAGTCAAGCAAAAACCCGACGAAGGGCTCCGGGATTACTTCAAGCGCTTCGCGAAAGTGCGCTGCCAGGTCAAGGACGTCAACGAAACAACTATCATCAACGCAGCAACACAAGGTCTCCGCCCGGGACCACTCGCTGAATATAACGCGTGGAAGCCACTTAAGTCGGAGGCAGAGCTCTTCGACAAGGTGGAAGCGTACGCCCGAGCCGAAGAGGACGTACGGAGGTGCAGGGGCAACAGCTCCGACGCCGGGCAAGCGGAGGGTTTGTCACAGGGGAGCAGCGCAAGAAACAACCTGAGGACGGACAAGCAAGTGTCCGCAGGTGACACTCGTGAGCCCGTCGACAAGGGGGTGCACCAAACCTCACCAGGCGACAGGCGTAAGCCCCGGCGTAACCAGCGGAGACCCCAGAAGACCCGCCATATCCTGGCTGCGCCGAGCATTCCCTAGGGGGCCGTGTCAACCTCGCGCGTTGCAGGGGGACGTGAAGGAGGCGACGACGCCAAGCTACGCGCGGAGCAGGAAATCCTAGAGTACGGCAGATGGTGCGAGGTACACGGCTACGGGGGCCATTTCACGCGGGCATGCACCGAAGTTGCGGCATTACGACAGGCGGTGGTCCATGTACGGGCTTCGGAGATATCGACCACCGTAACAGCCCACGTACAGAAGGGGCAAGGCGGTCCCTCCCGTGCTGGGTCCCCCGGAGAGACCCAAGGCCGTGGCATTTATGTCATCGAGGGAGGCTCTTCGTCGAGCACTTCCTCAGCATGACTACCTCGGCGGGCGTCCCCTTGCAGCATCACCTTCACATTAGATGTCCAAGGTGTAGAATTCCCCCATCAAGATCACTTGGTCATCCAGGCCGACATTGCCGGTTGCGACGTTAGGCGCATCCTCATTGACGGAGGGAGCTCCGCCAACATTTTGTTCGCGGAGGCCCTCGATCGTATGGGAATACCTCGGAGCCTATTAAAAGCTTAGGGAGCCCCCCTTCAGGGCCTCGGAGGGCAGCCTCTGAAGGCTCTGGGTCAGGTTCGCCTCCAAGTCTCCCTGCGCCGGGCCGACAATGCCAAGACCGAAGATGTCGTCTTCGACGTTGTGGACGTCGCATATCCCTACAATGCCATACTGGGCCGGCCCGCCATCAACTCCTTCGAGGCCGTCCCACACTACGCATTCCTATGCATGAAGCTGCCAGGACGGCGGGGTGTTATCATTATCTTCGGCAATCAAGATATGGCTTGGAGCATCGAAACCGAAGCTGGACGCTTGCACCGCAAGGTGCACGCCCTCGTCGACAAATACCAGGCGGATACACCATCCGCTCCGGGTTGGACACCTAAGCCCCACCCGGAGGGCGGGGTGAAGAGGGTGCCGCTCCAAGTGGAGGGGCAGTTCGTATCCATAGGCGAAAGCCTCCCTCCGGAGGTAGAGCAAGACTTGCTCCGAGTCCTTCAGGCCAACGTAGACGTCTTCGCATGGTCCCCGGAAGATATCAAAGGAGTGGATCGTGCCCTCATCGAACATAACCTCGCGATCCGCCCTGACGCCAAGCCCGTCAAGCAGAAACTTCGTCGTATGTCCATGGACCGGCAGCAGGCGGCCAAGGTCGAGGTGGCGAAGCTCCTTCGAGCAGGGGTTATCCGCGAAGTTCAACATCCAGATTGGCTCGCCAACCCGGTGTTGGTTAAAAAGGCCAGCGGCGCCTGACGCATGTGCATCGACTTCACAGCACAAACAAACATATATTAGACCTTAAACATGATCTCTCATTTCCTCTCTTTATTTTCCCCTCCAGTCCTTATCCACACTGTGAGTCTCTCCTCTAAAGATCTACTAACAATTTTGCGACGACGCAAAAAGCAGAGGCTAGTGGTGCAATCTCGACTCTGATGTACTCTGTGGCGAGGAGCTCAGCTCGAACTGGGATACTTACTAGCTCATAGTAAACTCTGCCTTCGCGAGATTTTGATGTGGTTTCTGCATTTGTACTAGGTCGCTCCATCTCTTCAATTATCAGCTAAACATTCAGGAACTTTTGGCTCAGCTTGGCCAAGTGGTGCCGAGTCAGCCTGCTGATCCAATCGAGCTGATGTGCTTGCTTGTCCTGGTTGTCAATGAACCAAGTTGTGCGTGAAGCGTAAGTGGTGACGTGTAGGCGTGATTATTTATGTAGGACCCGCGAATCAGGAAACGTATTCCGTGCCGTGTACTCATCGTGCTTTATAGGATGGTGGAACTATTTCTGGAGTTTTTTTTTAACCGAATTGGCCGTTTTTAGGGTTATATTTATAGAAATGATGTTGGTCACGCTGAAATAGTTAAAATAGCATTTCCATTGTACGGTGGCCGTGCGGCGGAGCCCTAGAGGTCGACACGTCAAGGCGCCGCACGGCCATCGTGCAGCCAGGGCCTGCCGCACGGCCGAGATGGGTGTCGCACGGCTACCGTGTGGCAGGCCATTAGCACCTTCATTAATTAGTTTGATTAGCACAAATAGGGAATTTATTTTGACGTACTGCTTGTACAAATTTTTACATATAGCAAATGAGCTTCAAAAGTTACAAATTTTTTTTGTAAAGCCTCCCGACATAGCTTACTTCATTGTATAATTTATTCGTAATTTTATCCTTTCTGAATATTCTTGAAAAATCATTTAAGTAAACTATATTTTAGGATTTTTTATGGGAGCATATCTAGTGCTAATGGTGTATTCAGTACTAACATGTAAACGCCAACGTGGGCCATTGGATCCTCGTCAAGAGGCTAGGATCAAGGCGGGCGGAATCCCTCAGCTCACTTATGTGATTTTCTGGAAACCCCCACGTGTGGCGATGCTTTCTTGAGAGCAATACACCTAAGGCATCCCTCGGCACCGCCCTCCCCGTCCTCCCCGAGCGCTACCCTCCTCGTCCTCCCCCGGCATCGCCCTCCCCATCCTCCCCGGGCGTTGCCCCACCGCCGCCCTCAGCCTCCCTCCACCACTGGCGCTGCCCACCCGCCTCCCTCCACCCCCTCCGGCCTCCCTCGACGCCACCCCCTAGCCTCCCCTAGCGCCCCCCCTCCTCCATCCGCGCCTCCCCCTCCTCGACCACGCACTGCTTCGACCACGGCGGCTTCGACCATGGCAATTTCAACCATGACGGCTTCAACCATGGTGATTTCGACTATGTAGGCTTCGACCACGACAATTTTGACCACGTCGGCTTCGACCACGAAGATTTCGACCACGGCGACTTCAACCACAGCGCTTGGTCGAAGCCACCGTGGTCAGGGAGGTGCCAGCTACCAGAGGGGAGGAGGAGGTATTGGGGAAGGCTAGAGGGGTCAGCGCCGAGGGAGACCGGGGGTGGCACTGGGGGAGGCCAGGGGGCAGCTGGCGGCGCAAGGGAGGCCGGAGGGGGCGGTGCTAGGGGAAGCCGGGGAGGCCGGGGGCAGCGCTGGGGGAGGTCGGAGGGGGCAACGCCGAGGAAGGCCAGAGGGGCGGCGCCAGGGTTTCATGTGCGACGAGGGGACAAACCACCGAAAGATAGGTTGTGTCGCATCTGTCCCAGCACGCACAATTCCCTCCTGTCATTACCGATGCATTGTTAGCGTGTGCTTCACTATCGCTCTCGCTATAAATTCTGAGCACATGCACTCGCACTCTCGTAGTCTCTCCGCTTGCACTCTTCGCTCACACTCCTCGCCTGCGCTTTTTGTCTGCTAACATCATGTCGTTATCCCATCACATGTCTGTCGGGATGCATCACTTCTACTATCTGCACCCCGTACGCCGACTAGCACTCCCCCTCGGTCATTTGCACTGCACATCAAGGGGGTACAAGATTCATAGTTTTGACTAACATCATTCACTCTTGCAGCCTTCAATTCACTATGGGGGTGACGGCCAATGACCGACGAGGATACGGGCCTCCCGACTGCTTCCAGGGAGCAGCACATGGCATCAGGGTTCGAAGCGTACGCAAGCAGAGCTTAGGGTTTGGACTGTACATAGTGTTTAGAGCATACGAAGGGCAGAGCTCCTCTAGGTTTGTTGGCACATCGTACAATGAAGGCCAGAGCTCCACCTCATGACCAGAGTTTCACACATCGTACCTTGGGGACGCTGGATTTCTATAGTCCCTCATTCAGGAATCAGGACTTCATCGCAGGCAGCCCTCAGTTCGACAAGTCTTAGCAGGATGACATCGACGCTTACTAGACTCAGCCTGCTTTGACTCAGCCTATTAGTGCACCTCCGGCCACTCAACAGACTGAACAGTCTCTGTACCTCCTCCGATCCGACACATGCATTTCGGACCGACTGTCGTATCCCACAGGACATGCTTGACTCAAGACAAGGTCACGCCCGCAGACGTAGACGCAGCGAGGAGAGAGTAGTGGCTCAAATGAGTGAGTCATATCGTATCCCGTGTCATGCAACTTTGTACTGCTATATCTGCACAATTTTACAAAATACAAAATTCTGTAAAAATTGTACAATGATGTCCACTATGTAAGGGTCCTTCAAAAAATACAATTTTTTGTGCTCATATGCTATATTAAAAAATTCCTACAATAGTTTATTGAATAATTTTTCAAGTAAAATTAAGAATGGATAAAATTACGAATAAATTACACAATAAATTATGCTGTGTCGAGTGGCTCCAAAAAAAATTTATAATTTTTAGAGCTCATTTGTTATATGTAAAAATTCATATAGGCAGTACATGAAAATAAATTCCCTAATTGCACTAATCAACCTAATTAATGGAGGTGCTAATGGCTTGCCGTACGGTTTCCGTGTGGCACCCATCTTAACTGCACAGTGACTGTGCAGCAGGCCCTGGCCGCATGGCGGCCGTGCGGCGGTCGCCGTGCGGTGGAAGCGCCATTTTTACTAGTTTAGTGTGATCGGTGCTATTTCTATAAATTTTTTTAATGGCCAATTCAGCCAAAAATTCCTATTTCTGCATATATATTTGGTATCTCAGTAGAAATACTAAAAATTCATCTTCAGTAGCGGTGGGAACTTAGCAGAGCTTGAGCGGTTAACATTCAATATCATGGAACTAATTCTGAATGGAAGCGAAATGTTATGTGATTGTATGGCCAAAAGTACATAAATCACTGAATAAAATACAGGTGCGGGCCCTCTTTTTTGTTCCGAGGGAAAAGGGATGATCATCCTTTGGGCCTGTTCGGTTGGTCTCCAGCCGGCTGGCTTTTCGCAGCCGCTACAGTACCTAACTTTTAAATGAAGTATTTTTTTAAGACGGAATCTACAAGTTAAACGTAGTACACGTTAAAAGCCCAACATCTGTACCAACCAAAATTGCAAGTGAGTATCAATCTCTCCGTAATCTGTACCGTAAACAACCAAAATTCAAAATTTTCAGCCAAAAGCCATAAGCTGCAGCAAAAAAAACAGGCCCTTTGGACGCAACCCGTGCAGACTGCTAGCCGGAGGAGAGTAGGACGGATGGCACAAGGGCTAGATTAGCTGAGGTCATGCATGACTACTTGCCTGATGTGACTGATACATTGGAGCAATGAAACCGAACTAGCTACTCGTGCAAAAAAAAAAATCCGCGCATGTTGACTGGGGTTGGGCCGTTGGCGGAAACCGGACCGGGTAAAGCCTCGTTGGACTCTTGTTGGGCCTGGCAGGCTACCAGCATGTTGGGGGCAGTTGGGCTGCGGCCGCACCTCACCTTGATTAAAATCTTTTGCTCTTTTGGCCCTTATGGCCTGTTTTTTTTTTTTTTTGCAGCTTTGGCCTCGATCAGCCCAATTTTATGGTTCTGGCCCTACCTAGAGATGACAACGGGTAAATACCCATCGGGTATTGCCATTTCATACCCGTACCCGCTAGGTGTAAATTTACCCGTCGGGTTACCTGTATCCGCACGCGGGTAGGAAAATTTACCCATACCCGTACCCGCGCGGGTATTACTACTCGACGGGTAACCCGTACCCGCAAGCATACCCGGTTCAACACATAAGAATATCATCAATTTAGACATTCATTAATCATACATGTCAAGCACAAAAGCGTCTAATGATCAAAATTAGTACATCACATAAACATACTTGACATGACCATATCAACATATGACAAATAAATAAACAATCAACAACAAGTAGATAATAAAATTAACATTTGAGTGGGATGTCTAGTTGTCTAATGCGGGTATTCATTACCCGCGGGTAGGCGGGTATGGGTAGTATATACCCACACCCGCACCCGCCTACCCGGCGGGTAGAGGATTTCGCCCAATAACGTACCCATGGGTACATAAAATTTTTCATACCCGTCTCTTTATCGGGTAAAACCCGTCGGGTATTCGGGTATCGGGTACCCATTGCCATCTCTGCCCCTACCTGAGCATGGAATGGCTGGAGGCTAGCGCGTGGCAAGCCCGCGTTGGGGGAGCACAGATCAGTGCCTGGGGAACAGGGCTTTCGGCCTCATAGAGCGCAAGCGCGCGGAAGTGAGTGGGCCTACCAGAATCAGCGGTACCTAATCACGGAAAAGGTTCGTGCGAGACCCGCACTTGGTGAGCACGGAGAAGTGTTAATATTGTTAGACTGTATGGTTGTGAACGGGTCAACGATTTTGTTTATATCTCCCTTGAGAGGTGCCGCTGCAGCCTGGCTGATTTAATCAACACTTAAATCCATCATTTTCAAATGTTGAGGGAATAGATGTGGACCAGTGAGGCAGGATAGGCCTCCTCATCACTTGTGCAAAACTTGAGAAATTTTGAATAAGGAAAAAAGAAAAGGCAAAAAAAACCCCAAAAGGCCAAAAAGTCAGAAAAAGACGAAATCTAGAAGCTATAGGTTGAAAAATTATAATTTTTCATAGGAATCATAACATAGTTTACTTGGTTGTGTAAATTATCTGCAATTTTACGTGTTCAGATTTTTCATCCATAATTTATTTATGTGTATTGCCTATGTGAATGTTATAATATAGAAAACAAGGTCAACATATTTTGAAATTTATTTTAAAAGCTCCTTATGTAGTGTACTTGGTTATGTTTTTTTGGAATTTTATATGTTATGAAATTATCTAGAAAAATGAGGGTTTACATCTCAGAAAGTAGGACCTCACATTTTGGAAATTAATGTTTCATGATCTTTTGCGACTTGGAATATGAGAGCTCCATTTGAGTAATTTCCTCTGGTAGCTATTTAGCAAGTTTTGTTGTGTGTCTTTGGTACTCAATTATATGTTCATGTAAATAAATTTATTTATCTTTAAAATTAAGTACAAGTATTTTATTCAAGCAATACAGATTATGAACACCATTACAGAACTTTAAGAACAAAATTATCATAATTACTGCATTAAAATAATTTGATGTCATGCTTTTTTCACTACACTAGTTCCCTGTATGCGTCCATGCAAATCCCATGTTCTGGTGGGTAGGCACTCCCCTGACATGTTGCCAATTCTTTTAGAGATAATAGATTCTATGCCACTAGGGAGTAGCCGATTCGACAAACTGCCATCGGCGAAGGGCCTAACTACTGTATGCCACTTGGTTCAATCAAAATTTTGTTATATACCATTGCCATCAGTTAGAGAACGTTTACACCAAGAAAATGACAATTTTGCCCTCAACACAAATCTGTCCCTATTAGAAAAAAAATTGAATATAGGGTAAATTGGCTTTAGCCAAAAATATTAACTTTTTTGGGATATCATTGGGTGTAACATCCCGAAAAATATAAATAGTAATTTGATAGACTTTTGGATTATTTTATTTACTTTGCATTTGAATTTGGAGTTTATTGGCTTTTTGTAAATATAAAGGAATTTCAAAAATAAAAAGAGGGAAGAAATCAACACATAAAATGATAAAACATACACATCAAATAAAGAATCTGAAAAGATGATCCATAAAATAGCAAAGGAGAAATGTAAATAAGCATGAAATGTCATCTCTAAAAATTTTGGCAAACAAATAAGAGGTTAGCATTTATACATATAAGCAAAAACATGTGAATAACAATGTACATAAAGACATATATATATATATATATATATATATATATATATATATATATATATATATATATATATATACACACATGTATAATATGTGAAAGAGTAAATAAATAAATATATGTGTATATACACCAAAAACCAGAGAGAAATGAAAATGTATATACATGCAATTTTTTAAAATAAAAATAGAAATGAAAGGAATGAGAAAAGAAAAAGGAAAAAGGAAAACCGGGCCGGCCATCACCCCGGCCCAGCCTCTCTCCCCGCACGGGCCAGCGCTTCGCAGCCCACCTCCACCGCGTCTCGCGCCTCTGTCACGCGGGCCCGCGCCCGACAGCGCGCTCGCTCTCGCTGCCGTCTGGACCCGCTCCCCGCGCCCCGTGTCTCGCTGCCTCGCGGCCCCCGCGCGCCAGACGCCTCTTTCTCTGACCGGTGGTCCCGCCCGCGTCTCCTTCTTCCTCCCCTTCTTCCTCCACGCGCCCGCGACGCAGTTCTTCCTCGCGCTCGCTCCTCTGCGCAGCCGATCCCCGCTGCCTCTCTCCTCTCGCGGACAAATTAAAAAGGACAGTTACAGGAGGGGGAACGCACCTCTCCCGCCACCGCCCTCGTGCGCAATCTCGGGGAAGATTGGGTTCGTCGCCCCTGCCTCGCGTGAACAGCGGAGTTCGCCGCTGCCTCGCCGCGTGTCTCCCCTCTCCGGCTATAAAAAATCCCTCCTGGGAGCCGCAATCACGCCGCATTGCCTCTTTCTCCCTTCCCTTGCAACCAATTGAGCCATAGCGTCCCGAATAGCCGCCGGTCCTCTCCTTCTTCCCCAACTCCGGCGCCACCCTCCCCGCCAATCTTAAGCAAAAAGAACTAGGTCATTCTATCAGGCAGTGCGCCTCACCTCACCTAAGGCTATAAATGAGCCGAGCTTGAGCGAGCTTGACCTAGCAAGCTCGAGCTCGGTGGAAACTCGAGCTGAGCTCGAGCGAGCTTGAGATTGTTGTCGAGTTTTAAGCTGGGATCAAGCTCGGCTCAGAAAAAGCTCGAGCTTGATCAAACTTGGCTTGTGTAGGTTCAGTAGCGCCTGAATCAGCAAAAACCGTGCCAGCTCGAGCTCAGCTCATGTAGTCTCGGTAAAGTATGAATCACAGAATTAGTATAAACCAGCATTCTATTTGTAATCAGGGCAATGAGGTAATGAGAGAGCAATATAGTAGCATTTTGCAATATATAACTAGAGGTAGGTTTAGCAATATGTAGTAGTACTGGTACAAAATAGATTAGACATTCATGATAATAGAACAGGTTAACAACCATAACATATGAAAGTTTTGAATGGGAGGCCAGCAGGCAGCAACATGATAACAAAGTAAACCATCAATCCATCACTTCATCACAACCATGAGCCATCACATGATGCCAGCAGCTTCTTGGAGTTGGAGATGCAGCAGCAACAACAGGAACCATCACAACTGTGAGCCATCAGATGATAAACTGCATGCTCTTGCAACGAAATAGCATTGATCAACATATGGTATATGTAACATTGATGAACTAGCTCTTTTCTCATTGGGATTTCAGAATCTCAAGTGTCAAAGAAACATGGAATGGGGGCTATGGTGCTTATGTATTTGTATTGTGCAAAACTGTGTAGTATGGAACACTAGTAGCCATTTTTCCATTAGTTAATATCAGCCTCATACATAGTAGATAAAATGATGAATCACCTCAGTCCAAGATTCGCCATTTTCATATACATAACATGACTATTCTCCACTAAAATGTAAACTTAAGGGATTCATTTACATAACATCAATGTTGTAAGTTAAATGAATAATGTTTTCTCATAATTAGTATCGCGAGTTGTGAGTAATAATGTTCTAATGTTACACCATACAGGCATACAGTACAAGTTTCCTTTCACGAGTTAATGTATCAGTTGTAATAATACACCATACAGGTATATTGCATAAGCTTCCTTTCCTGAGTTATGTATGAGCACTGCGAAGACACTTATTATGAAATGACTATAGTGAGTATTAAGCTTCTCAAGCTTTTCCTTATATCAGTTTATTGATCCATTCAGTCATAAAGTGATAAGTAGGAGTGCAATGGGCCAGCATACCTGTCACCTGATAAGGAAGACATAATACCTAATTGCTACCCACAATTGAAATTGTTGTTGTAGTGTCGATTGATGACAAAGGAATGGAATTAGCGTCATCCTCCTATGCAAGAATAGAAAGTAAATAAGTCTTAGTTCAATACTTCATCCATTTGGTTAAAAAATAGCAACATCCATAAACTTACCAAGTCTGTTGGTTTGTGGTGGCCTCCTCTGATCCAACTAGATGTACACACCAACCCTTGCACTATTGATAAAGAGCTACGGTAATCATCGATTACTCAACCTCCAGTGCTAAAAGCTGACTCTGATTAGAACGAGGTAATGGGAATAGTGAGAACATCTTTGGCCATCCTAGCTACAACTAGATACTTCAATTCATTCATCCTCCACCACTGAAGTATGTCAAAACTTTTCACAAGAATAACTTCAACCAGATCATCCAAATACTTCTTTAAATCTGATTTTGAAGGATGAATAGCATGTTGGGCTTTCATGAACTCTTGGAATTGGCTAGCAGTTGAGAAAGCACTAGAAGTACCGATAGATGAACTGGTGCATCCAAAAGAAGAATCATTGCTTTTCAATGTTGACATGCTTGTGTTGTAATCACTATCATAAGAACCGTATAACTCATCTAGTGTAGATTGAATAGATGCAAATTTTTTAGGGAGATCAATTTCTGAGTACAAGAAGGAAATATGAACTGAATCATCCCCATCTTAAATCTTGGGTCTAGAATTGTAACAATTGCAAACAAAGTATTGCATTCTGGGCCCCAATACTTATCAAACTTGTCTACCATTGCATCAGCCATTTTTGTAAGAGATACATCACTAGACAGTAACAATTGACCTAGTGCCTTCTTGATATCAACAACATGGGGATAAAATAAATTGGAGGTAGGGTAGGTTGAACCTGAGAACTCTTTTGTAGCAAAGTGAAAAACAGACACATATCTTTAACTTGTTCATACAACTTCCAATCCACCTCTGTTGGCTGCCACCTATAGTTAGCATCTCCAGCAGCATGCACATCAATGGCAGCTCTATAATGAAAAGCAAAATCTAGCATTTTGTATGTGGAACCCCACCTAGTGCACTGAAGGTTAAGAGAATCAATGTCAGCGTTGAACTTATATACTCGACTATTAGATTTCTTGATGTATTTGATAGTCTCCCAAACTTTGTCAATTAAAGGCTGAATAACCTTCAGACCATCTTGGATAACCAAGTTTAGAATGTGAGCACAACAGCCAATGTGAAGAAACTTTCATTTAAACAAAAAGTGCACCTTGGTTTGTAAACTTGGCAAGCAGCAATTTAATAACAAGATCATTACTCGAGGTATTATCAAATGTCATGCTAGCTATCTTATCTTCAATTTCCATGCAGCCAAACAAATTGAAAAGGGCATTACATATGACTACACCAGTGTGGGGAGGCTCCAACTCTAAGAAATTAATGATACAATAATGCATCGACTAATCTGCATCTATGTAGTGAGCAACTAAACTCATATAACATAGTATTTGGTTAGATGTCCAAAGATCGCATGTGAGGCTATTCGTAATATCCTTAAAATCCTTCTTCCGTAGTTCCTTTTTAGATTCATATATCTTTATGCAATCATTTCTAATAGTGACTCTAGACACCTTTTTGTACGCATGATTTAGTGACTTTAGCAAAATATCAAACCATGTGTACTACACAATACTGAATGGTAACTCATGAACAATGATCATCTTGCAAAGAAGTTCACAAATTCTTGCAGGATCATAATAACCAGGGGTAGCAACATAAGGAGTTTCAGTATCAACATCACCTTCATCGGTGCTACCGAAGAAGACCAATGATGATATCCCCTACTTGCTGTTAGCCCAAAAATTCATGCTAGGGGGCTGTTGGTCATCTCGATAGAGCACCCTAGGACTAGTTTGCTAGAGATTACATACATGGTATATGGAACAGGCCAATAAGCCGGAGGGACAACGGCGCTCAGGTGTCACCGTCAAGTTCATATCGCATCATCTTTAGCACGATATTCATGACTGTGTCTTCACGATGACCTTCAAGTACTTATTCTTTCTCTTCACACTCGACGCCTCACTCATTCGATGCTGAACACTGTAAGTGTGTATAATCATAGTCTACGTTCATGTAATACTGATAAATGTCATATATAACTAATTGCTTTTGTGTGTGTAGATATATGGTAACTAAAGCCAGATTAACGAAATCACCGGTTGGTTTCCTCGGCCCACGGTTGGCCTACATGGATATCATCAAGGAGGATGCATCTCTCATCGAAAATTACATGACGATGGTATTGGTGTCTTACCACAATAAGGAATTCATACTTATGCCCTACAACCAGGGGTAAGTGCGGCACTAGTGGCTATACTTATTGATTTGTAATTTATAAGCAACACGAACTTAGGTTTAATGACCACGACGATATACCTGTGTAGGTTCCACTAAATTCTAATTGTAATTATACCAAAATGGACCAAGGTAATATACTTTGATTCTCTAAAGAAGAACAAAAGAAACTACACGGTTGTCCAACAATTAATCAACAAGTAAACATATTTTCTCCATATATAACTCTATTGTAGTCTTTTCTTCCTTCCCAATGGAATCATGTAAGTTGTTCGTCATGTACATTGTGGAGATACGAAAATTCAAGGGAGGGATCAACGCCCTGTGACATAATCTAGATTACCCGGTATTCACTAGTACACATTAATCCTATATAACACTTCGTATTAATGCCTCTCGAACTAACGAATTCTATTTTTGCAGTGCCACCAGCAACCGCCAGGCAACACCTGTGGATTCTATGTTTGTCATAACAAGCAACTACTCCTCGATTCCGCGAAGACTAATGATCCTCAGGTTTGTCAATCTTACAATAATTATTTCATACTTATCAATTTATATATGTATGCATGACATTGATATTTCTACCGACCGGTTACGTCAATCGCTACAACTCTGTTGGAACAGGCCGACCTCAAATAAATTCGAGGACAGCGTGCATACTTCTTAATATCTAAAGTCGTAAAGAAGATGGGGGGTTCCACAATGTAGAATGAATTTGATTAGGATAAGATTGAGCTTAATTGTATATGTGTATATTTGTTCATGGATGGATAATTTATTTCATTTCAGTTAATTGATTTGTAAAATGGATGTTCTTGTTTCTAAAATGAATGAATGTGAATTGGATGTATACTGTGTTGATCTGCTTGTTTCAAAGGGCATGGCTAGCATTTTTTTAGGCTAGCCAACAAACAAGAATGGATTAGGAATAGAAAAGAATATCATACATGATTTTTAACTTGTAACCATCTGTGATGTTCAACTATCATAGAAAATTTATTATTAAAATCGTCTGTGATAGTTTGCATCACAGACGGTTCGAAAGCCGTCTGTGATGATCTCATGTAATTATTGACCCATAAACTCAGACGGCTTATGAAACCGTGTGTGATGATGTTTTTGAATTGCCTGTGATGACTTTTTCTGCAGTAGTATAGTTAACCATCCGACCATCCTAGTTTTACTAGTTTACGCCAAGTGTTCTAAGGTGAGGTTTTGAGAAGTGTGAATATAGTGATGTGCTCTCTTGTCCTCCAAGTAGAGTGACTATAAAATATTTATTTTCAAGTAGCAATATATCAATTTTGTTCATCTCTCATGGATACCCCTTGTTTTGGCTAATTTGCTCTTGATTTGATTGCTTTTGATCTTCTCTCTCCCTTCTTAATCTTGCTGGATACTAACAATGAGTAAGTGATGGAGATCTCTCGTGAGAATCAATCCACATCCATCTGGGCATCAGATTTGACAAGTTCTTGAAATTGCCTATTTTGCTTGGATTTGACCTCTCTGAGTAATTTCTTGATCCGAGTGTTTTTCCGTCAAATCTTTGAGAGTTCTTGCTTGTTGTGACATATGAGAATAAATCTAGTGCCATCTTGGCCATCCTCCACCCATGAGCAAGTTATATTCCTCGTTTTCCTCTTTTGCTTAGTTTTAGTACAACATTCCTTTAAATGGATAAAGGTCACAACTTTGACAACTTTTCTCTCGATCGTTAATTGGAATAAGTTCGTGACATCCTATAGAATGTGCATGTTAAGTTTCAAGTTATTTGGATTTACGGATCAAAACTTATATACATTCTTAGTTTTGAAATTGTGTTTATTTTACTGTTCATCGCCTAGAGGTCTGACCGCTAGCTCACAAAGGTCAAACCAATGGAACTTTGAATTTCCCATAATTTTAGTTTCTTAATTTTCTGTCTTTTGTGTTGACTTTTCATCCTAATCTTCATAACTCTATAGCTATCGGAGTGAAAGATCGACGAATACTTGGGGGAAAATTGAAAGCATCATTCCTCTCCCCTCCGTTACCATACCGATCCTACACACCAGGTGATGATATCCGATTAGTGAGAGATGTCGACTGGCTCCGAATGGTCTTGGTATCTCAATGAACGAATCCTATGAGAGATATGGACTCAGGTTCTGACAGTAACCTTTCTTCTTTGTTTTCTTGTTTTTTTTTTTGACATATTGGTGTATTTCCTACAGAAAAGTGGATTGGAAGTGCAGCTCTAGAAAATATTGATGTAATTTTAATTGCGATGTAAATACGAATTGATGTAATTGGACTGTAAATGGATTAACTGATATAATATGGACTGTTTTATTTTTATTTGATTTGAAGAAAACTTTTAATTATAATTTAAATAATGTATTTATTTGCTAAATTAATTATGTTTATTCTGAATCCAGTTATTACCGCTAACTAAGAATTGCGGGTCGTCACATCTTGTACTCCAGTACTACGCATTATTGATCGAACTGCGATGTGCAGGAACAAAACGATCGATCATCTCTAACAGTACAGCCTTTAATTAAGGCGGCATGGACAGGACGGTGCACGTATGCTTCACTTGACAGCGACCGGCCGGCGCCCTATGGTCAGCGGTGAACCCAGCCGGCCTCCCTCCGGCAGCCGCAGAACTGCACCATCCACGGGCTCGTCCGGCCCCCGAGGCAGAGGACCCCATTCGTCGCAGCAGGCTCGTAGTAGTGCTGGTCACCGCTTTCTTCCACGCTGCTTGAGCCGGAGAAGAGCCACCGGGTGGACGAGGAGGACTGCAACGACGCCGCCGACGAGGAGGAGGAGGAGGAGGATGCCGCCCGGGACTTGCCGACGGCGAGACGGCGGAAAACGGTGGCGATGAATCCGATCTTGATCCACTTGAGCTTGTAGCCGCAGTACTTCCTCCCGCCGCCGCCGCAGTTCTTGGCTCCAGGTTTGCTCCTGCCGCCGCCGCCGCCAGCCAGCCTGCCGCTGTGGCCGTGCGGCGCGGCCTGCAGGTGGTAGGACGGAGGCGGGGTGATGACCGGTACGGCGGCGGCGGCGGCTAGCATCCTGCAGGAGGCGTCCTTGGGCGTGCCCGGCTGGGACTCCCAGCCGAAGGGGACGGCGCCGGGGCCGGCGCCGTAGTAGCGGAAGGAAGGGTTGGCGAGGGAGCTCTCCTTGGTGAGCAGCCGCGCGTAGAACTCGCCGTCGTGCGTGATGCGGAGCGGGCTCTGCGGCTTGCTGGGCGTCTCCGCGCCATTGGGAGGCATCTGGATCTCTCTCTGGGAGAGAGAGGGGGGGGGGGCACGATCCAAGGACTCGAGAGATCCAATGGCGCGTTTTATACGCAGGATCTTGCTCGGTGGTCACTTGCGATAAGCTACGCACGCTTTTCTTACCCCAGTTGCAGGGAATGACACGCTGGCACGTGCCGGGGGAGAAGTGGACCAATCCGTGCGCGAGTACGCGCGAGCCGTTTAGATCAGGGCTAGGCAATGCGCGCAGGAACCTTTAATCATCAGCTTTGTACTGCAAGGCACTGTCTATACAAGTATGATTAAGTAGCCATTTGGTAATTTAAAAAAAAAGAAAAGAAAATTCCTCATTTGGTGGCTTTCTTCTGAACTTGTTTGCGATCCATGTCAATACATCGACTTGACTAGGGAATTGTCGTGGCCAACATGCCCGATCAATACTGTTTAGTTATCAGTAGAGGCGGTGCCATGTGCATGCATGAAGAAACCTGCCTGCCAGTCCAGTGACATGCTCGGACATGCACGCATGCTCCCACACACTTACGCACGAAGCCCTCAACATCACCAAGCAACGCTCCATCTCGTCCTGGCCTGCACCATTGGAGGCACCACAGCGATCGAAAGCCTGGTACAACGCCCCGGCCGCCTCGTCCTGCACGCTCTCATAAATTCATAATCAAAAGAAAGCAGGACAAGCAAAAAATACAAAAAAAAAGAAGCAGCTCCGTGCAGTAAATAACCGTCGGCGCGTGGCTGCGAGAATCTTATTATTGACCCGTTTATTGCGAGGCTGCCGCTGTATTTTCCCCCTAAAATAATCACGCATGGGTCACACTTAATATACTTGGCACTGAGCGGCATTGTGGTAATACTGCGCTCGCAATCCACATATAAAGCTTTTTTTTTGCGATTTATGATTTTTTTTTTGCTACGTTTTATCAGTCTGATAGATAGGGATGACAGAAAGAAACCAAAACTAAAAGACAGTTAAAAAGCCAAAAAAAAAGAACGGGATCGTAGTGACTTAGGGCATCTGTAGTGCATATAACCCAAGGGGCCTTAAGGTGGGTCTCATCTAAACCTTAAGGTCGACTTCATAGTGTATATAACCCAATGGGCTTTAAGACGGTCCCACTTGGCAGATAAAAAAAATGTATTTTAATGCTTGTGGCCAGGTCTTTAGCTTGAGGACCAGCCTTAAGCCTTTTTTGCTTATCGCCTGCTTAAGGTCACTCCTGTAATGTATAAGGTTGACCTTAAGGTGGCTTAAGACCCCCTGTTTTCATACACTATAGATGCCCTTACAAAGAAGCGTCTCAGTGGTCTGATCGACTCTGATCCAGTACCCGATTAGGTTACTAATCTTTCTACTCGAAAACAGAATCTTTTGCGTTAAAAAAATAAAGAAACGGAATTTTTGGCTCACGACGGTCTGGAGCCTTGACCACCAGATCTCAGATCTCGCATGTGCGCAGCAGCGAAGAGTCACGCAGGATCATCGACAAAACACATGCTTAATAACGGCATAAGTGGTTTTATTGCTAAGAGTATTTGGGCGCAAATGGGCCGGCCCGACCCATGTCGAATGCTAAATATTCCCCTGGGTTGGGTGGGTAGTCTCTGCATTTGGCGCACGCTCGCCACATGGCTGAAGAATGTAAGAATGTAGTACAGTACTCATCCACACGCCCGAGTGGTACTTAACTAGCTTCCCTATCCCCTCTCCCTATTCCCCTTCCTATTCCCTCAATCTAAACCACTCACATTTCATCCAATCGTTAGTTTTTTTATATTTTCACCATTTGCCCATCCATCATAAATAATAAAAAATACAGAAAAAATAAAATTTATTTTTTATTATAATTTTTTTAAAAATAAAATTATAATTTCTGTAAGAAAATTATAATAAAAAATAAATTTTATTTTTCTGTATTTTTTATTATTTATGATGGATGGGAAAATGGTGAAAATATATAAAAAAACTAGCCATTGGATGAGATTTGAGTGGTTTAGATTGAGGGAATAGGGAGGGGAATAGGGAGAGGGGGATAGGGAAAATATATAAAAAAAACTAGTCATTGGATGAGATTTGAGTGGTTTAGATTGAGGGAATAGGGAGAGGGGGATAGGGAAGCCCCATTCATTTAACTAAGGTCCGACTCATTTCCAGCTGACGAGCCACTTTAGGCCAAGCTCAATTCTAGTAATTATTAAATAGTAAATTATTATTAAAAGCTAACTATTTTTAGAATTATTTAAAAGCTCAAGCCACTTTAATAAATAGTAATTGTTAAAAATTTTAAACTGAAAAGCTAACTATTTTTAGAATAGGCTGCATTCGACAGGTCCCATGCTTCCATTCTAACGGGCCCATTCATGGCACAGGGCCAGACCCACGGCACACGTGATACGTGAGTGCACCCTGCTACCCTTGTGACAGAATCCCGGCCGTTTTTTTCCAGATGACTTTTTGTTTTGATTTTTTAGTAATTATTATTTACTAGCTGAATGTCTGTGCGTTGCTACGGATTTTTAAAAGAAACTCACAGGTGGTAAAAAATTTCAGAATATGCATACAAACATGTTCTAAAAGTTTTTAAATCCATAATAACATATAGGCATTCAACTAATGCAGGTCAATTGTCAAAATGCAAGAGGAATCAGGGGCATAATTTAAATGATGGTGAATTAATTTTAATCAGTTTCTAACTATATAAGTTTCACAGATTTGCATCACCAAGAAAGATATGGCATATAAAAAATTATACAGTCCAAGCAGGAGAGGAGGGAGGCGAGAGAGGCCGGGTAGAAGAGGAGGTGGGAGATGGTAATTGTTGGTGGAAGTGGAGAGGATGGGTAGTTAGATATGAGAGAGAGAGAGAGAGAGAGAGGGAGAGGGATGTTAGATAGATGGTGAAGATTTCAGTATTCAAATCGGACGGTTGAGAAGGAAGGAAGGAGAATACATCAACCACCAACTCAAATTTATTAAATAGTAAAAATTAGACTAATCAGTCTAATTGATCATGCGATTGCATGGATAGTTATGCATTTTGGCAACATATTTGCTAAGGCATATCCATTTAATTTTGTCACGATGAAAATAAAAAATCACAAACCGAAGCAGAAGGTTTTTGAAAACTGTGAGATATTTCGTGCCTCCAATAAATTTCAAGCGTGTGTAGGAGATGTACACGCATATATGTGGATGATGTGGGTGGTGTGAGCACGGCATGTGTTGTACTCTCTCAAAAAATCGCATTATTCAATTTGTATGGCTACACTTAAGAGTTTGCTTTGTAGGCTTTGATACGTTAATACCCTAGGATACCATGTGCGTGCACATACACACACATATATATCAAAGAGTATATATGGAAAAGCATTCTTGAAGGCTAACATGAAACCTTAAAGAGTGGCAAATAGTCATTTTCCATAGTATTTATATTTTTTTGTTCTCTTGTTTCTTATTTGTGCTAGATTTATACAAATACCAATTTTCCTCAACTAGTCAGAAATTCTGCGTACATGTACATCAGGGTTCAGAAAGCTAGTACCCTACAAACTAGAACTGGTCGCCCTACAAATTTGAAAATGAATCAGCACAACATCCATAGAAACATGTATCTTAGTGTCTAATTCTCAGCATTTATTTCTATAAGACACAATTTGACTTGATGTGGTCTCCCAAATTTAAGTTTGACCATTAATTTCTTTTACAATGTATTGTTTGTAGATGCAAAATCATGTATGATCATGAGAAAGTATGTTAAAATATGAATCCAATGATATCACTTTTGTGTTACACAAACAATATATTACTGGTAAAAAATTTACATAGTTCAAATCTCGAAATGTGTGGGCCACTTATAAAAATCAAATCAATGGAGGGAGTATATTAGAATTTGAAATACTTAAGAGTTCAAAATTAAGTCCATCTCACACCTGTAGATTGCACTTCTTCCTGTGTTCTACCTTACATGGACTGATCGAACATGCATGTGCATCGATAGTGGAAGATGCACATAAGAATACCATGGGTTGTGAAAGATGAAGCATGGCGAAGGGACCTAATGAGATACCAATGACGTTTATTTCTTATACAAGCAAATAGATCGGATTGACTTGGTGAAGCATATTGAGAGGGAGAGATGAGACAAAGGGGTTAGATGCCATCGTACTTTCTTTTAATCGAAACATATATTCCGCTTGTTGTTTCATCAAAGCGCACATTAATAGGTTAAGTTTTTTTAAACTTTCCTTCATACCTAGAGTTTGTTTCATATACTATATACTTTCTTTCACATAATATGTTATAGATTAGATCAAACCAATCTAATTAATTTATCTGCTATGTACATAATAGATGGTTAGATGTTGTTATTTAATATTAGGGTCCACTAGATCAAAGGATAAATATTTTTCTGTTTTTAGAGAATTTCTAGCTATTTTTAATAACTCTAAAATATTTGTCATCTACTTTTAATATCTCTACTATTATATAAAGAAGGGTTGATGGTGGTCGGTGCGTTCTCCTCTCCCCTCTTTACAGCCATCCGATTTGATCTGGACCATTCGTCTCTCCCCCCCCCCTCTCTCAGGATACAACCGCCCATCCCTCTACTTTTCTCATCTCCTCGCGTATTCTGGCCACTATTCTTTCTGTCACTTGCTCGTATTGTTTGACGTGTGAAGTTTGCCAAACAGTAAGTTCCGTCTTATCATATTTATAACTCCATTGCAACGTATAGACTTTTAACTAGTATAATAGATAAGTCGCAGTTAAAATTTAAAAACCATGTATACAGTAACCAAAGAGAGCGAGCGCACGCAGCTCCTCACCGGAACAGCATGGCCTTCCTCTCCAGAAAAGAACAACAGAACAGCGAGAGCGTGACCCGTAAAAAAACACGGAACATCACGAGAGCACTGTGTACTATTTATTGCCCCGTCCGTACGTCGAACAGTGAGTTGTTCCGGCTTCTCGTTCGCCAAGGTACCTGCAGGCACGAGGACTCTGCCCTGCAAAACGTAATTTCTATACCAGACGTACATTGCACATCGGCACCGGCGCTAGAATACAAAGGCAGAGACGGGCTGTATCATCGCGGTCACGGCCTCGCGCGTAGGCAGGTGGGGCATCGCCCCGATACGCCACCATCATTCGTCAGGAGGCCATGCTCCCTTCCGTCCAGTACTCCTGTCACTCCGAGATGGCCTCGAAGCCCGGAGGGTTCCCGATGCGCGGCAGTGAAAGTTACCCGACTTTTCTTAACTCCGGAAGAGTGCAATGGTACAGCACTACAGCAGGGAGAAATAGTAGGCATTTCACTTCTAAGGCGCGGGTACACTGGTCAAGTCGCCTATAACTTCTTCAACTTATTCGCGTGTCCAACTGAAGACAACCTCTGTAAATATGATATAGCATATTCTTAACGTTACTTTTATATTTTTCTTTGTACTGTGTCCTACACGTTCTTCTTCTCTCTCCCTCTCTACCGACAACCTCTACAACCCATAAACACCTCCTACAGTCCTCTTCCCCTCCCCACCGACACTTCCATCCTCTCACCCTTTTCACTGTCGCCGCCAGCTTCTCAAGCTCAAATTGGCGCTAGCATCCCCTCGAGCTTGCACTGCCCTGCTAACCCCTCGAGCATAAACCGTATGGGCAGTAGACAATATCCATACGGTGGCATCAAAAAGTTTGTTCGTGCCTTGGTTCGCGCACTGAAGCCGGCTATTGTATTGTCGACAACTTCCCCTCTGCCCTCTAGTATAGGGTATGTTATTTACCTTACAAGCCAACGGCTTTTGGTTTTTGCTACAGTATCTAACTTTCAAACGGGGTATTTTTTTTCAAGATGAGGTCTACAAGTTAAGCGATCTACATGTTAAAGGCCCAACATCTGTACCAGCCAAAATCGCAAGTGACTATTTGTCTCTCCGTAATCTGTACCGTAAACAGCCAAAATTCAAAAATTTCAGCTAAAAATCATAAGCCGCAGCCGAAAAGAACAGGCCCATACATAAATCATAACTAGCATAGGCTACGGACGATCGACCTACGTAGAACCATTGTACATACTCTCGGTTTGGATTCTGAAGCTCCCACAAGTGTTAATTAATTTATACAACAAAGGAACAAGATTCCTCAGGCCTTACTCCAAACGGTTTCAGCTTCTAGTTTCTTAATGTCTTTTTTGGCCTTTTAGCTTTTTCTGGGATTTTTTTACTTTTTTCTCTTATTCCTTTGCATTATTCGTGATGATGTAGATATTTTAAAAAAATAATAATCTAGAAAAAAATTAATAGTAGCTATAATATATTTTTAGTCGCTATAATGAAAAAATATAGAACTATAAGCTGATAGGTATAAATGTAAAAGCAGCAGAAAAGATGAGTGCGTCACGTAGGAATGATAGTGGAACCATGGAGCCACCGACTGACCGACATGCATGCATTTTGCTAAACTCCAAGAACGCACCTTTGACCCCTCCTCTCATGTGATGCTGTCTATCGGGTGGGCCCTTGGACTTTTGGGGGCACCTTGGGCCCCTTGTCAGGGTCTGGTCCCTGCAGCAGTGCAGCTTTTGGATTAGATTAGTGTAAGCGCGCACATAGGACACGTCGCTCTCACGCGAGCGCGCGTGCAGGGGAGAATTAAAATGGCGGATTTCGCCACTAATATACGGTGGGTTCGGGGCTTCGGTCTCATTTATGGTTTTTTTGCTTTTTACTTATTATTACAGCAATTAATTTTTAAATAGTAGTTTTTTAAAATAGGATCTATAAATTAATTATAAGTAGATACTATACTGAGTTCAACTATACCGATCACTATTTTTTTATTGTCTTTCTCGAACAGTCAAAATTCAAAAGACAAAAGCTAAAAGTCAAAGACACAAGCCAAAAGAACCCACACAACAATCTTATTGCAGTAGTACTCTACCCTGTAGGTACATTGAATCATGGGACCTAAAAAAAACATCAGACCAGTTTAAAAAAAAATTGTTTTAGCTCATCAAAAAATCATACACTTTTCAACATTAGATTGGCATTTCAATGTAATACTGTTATACCGATAATTCACAAAAGAAATAATACTGAGATAATTGACTATATGCCACTACAATTGTGTTCGATGTGAAAAATGCCACACCAAATATGTTTCTTTGAAAAATGCCACTTCAATCATGTTCCTTTGAAAAATGCCACTTCAATCATGAAATACTCCGAGAAATGCCCTTATGCTCAATACTAGCCGATTTTATTGATATAAAATGGGTTTTTATTGATTATAATGGTATTTTTGTGAGTATGCAATGATTGGAGTGGTATTTATCTACACAAAAATACAAATTAGAATACAGAAGGTGTATTAATGTAAAATCGGCTTGTATTGGTCATAATAGCATCAATAAAAGCCCATTTTATATGAATACACCTATCTTATGTCGATATGTATTTCGTCCATACAAAAATAATTGAAAAACGGTGTCTCACCACGTATGCATTAATACATCTTCCATATTCCAATATGTATTTTTGTGTAGATAAATACCACTCCAATCATCTCATACTCGTATAAATACCATTATAATCAATAAAAACCCATTTTATATCAATAAAAACTGGCTAGTATTGAGCATAATGGCATTTCTATAAGTATTTCACGATCGAAGTGGCATTTTTCAAAGGAAGACAATTGCATTGGTATTTTTCAAATAGAACACAATTGCAGTGGCATATAGTCAATTATCCCTAATGCTAACGTGACTTGTAATTTATAAGCGACTATATTGCACCACTCTAAGTTTTTCCTAGTTTGCAGCAGCAGACCAACATGCCAAGAAAAGGAAGAGAGCTAAAGTGATGGATATACAACACGTCAGCTACTATTTCGACAACTTAGAGATTCCTAAATGCAAATGGTTCATAAATGTTGAACTGTTGTAATATTTTTTTCAATTTTAGTTCTCTAGCACTTATTTTTACAAAAATGACCTTCTCCCCATGCTCAAAAGACATGGCAGGTGACACATGCCGTCATAGCTCGATAGGAAAGGAGTTGCGCAGCAAGGCAGGCACTGCTGAGCCAGCGCAACTTGGCAAGTGCCTGGTGAGCCACTCTTGCTCAGCAGGAGCTTGCCGAGCGCCCCCGACTCGGCAGGCAGGCGCACAGGAATCGGTCATTCCATCTAGAGGCCCCCATCATCACCACTCCTAGAGGAATCGGTCATTCCAACTAGATCTAGAGGCCACCATGTCGTTCCATAGCACGGTTGGGAGAAAAAGGATTGTCTTTATTTAAGCTTCTTCGAAAACATGGAAGTTTTGAATGAACTAAAGAAACAAACGACACCTTTGAAGAAGTTAAAAAGTACCTTATGAGTGCCCCCGTCTTAGTCTCTCCAAGACCAGTAGAAACCTCGCTCTTATATCTAGCAGCGACACCACAAGCAATCAGTGCGTACTGGTCGTTGAACATGACAATATCCAATGACTACTAGTTTATTACGTAAGTGAAGTCTTACATGGACCAAAAGAGCGATATTCAAAGATACAAAAGTTGTATGCTCTACTTATAACTTTAAGGAAGCTAAGGCATTACTTCCAGGCCCACAAAAGTGGTCGCACTGACTGGATACCATATAGGTCAAATTCTCCAAAATAAGGAATTATCAAGACGTATAATAAAATAGACGGTTGAACTTGGGGAGTTCGATCTCTATTTCATTTCATAAACAACAATCAAGTTCTAGACTTTAGCAGAATTCATCGCCTAGTGGACAAACCCTGAACCCACCCGAGAGCCTGAGTACGAACTTCACCAAGAGTGGACTATGTACTTCGATGGTTCCTTGATGATAAAAGACTCGGAGGCTGGGGTAGTCATGGTTTCTCTATCGGGGAAACATAAAATATGCCATCCAGTTAATCTTTTTTGCTACAAATAATGTAGCAGAATACAAAGGTTTACTGGCAGGGCTTCGAGCAGCCAAAGTGCTCGGGATTAGTAGATTACTAGTGAAAGACGGTTCTCAACTAGTAGCAAATAAAGTCGGGAAAGAGTATCAATACTCAAGTACCGTGATGTCATCTTATCTATTGGAAATAAGGAAACTCGAACGGCATTTCTTTGGTTTTGAGGTCTAACACATTCCTAGAAATGAAACTTTTTGGCAAACCAGTTGGTATGGATGGATTTCTCAAGATCACCTGTCCTACTTGGAGTTTTTCTCGAGCAACTTGACAAACCCTTGGTAGTGGAGTATTTTGAAGACACTCCACTAGAGGTCGCTTAGATCATCCCCAACAAGAATTGAATGATACGAATCTACGAATATCTTCAGCATGGCACACTTCTTGAAGATGATGTGAGGGTGATCGTACAGCTCGAAAAACCAAGTTATACACTCTGATCGAATGCACCCTCAACAAACGAGAAACTCACAGAGTGTTAATAAAATGAATATCTCAATAGGATGGTTTGAAATTACTGCCTAACATACATGGAGGAGTCTGTGGATGGCATCATTCATACAGAACTCCAGTCGGTAAAGTCTTCTAACAAGGGTACTACTAGCCAACTGCCCTCCATGATGCGAAAGAACTTGTAACAAAGGGTGTATAATGTCAGTTTCATAGCCAACAAGTACATTAACCTGCACAAGCTTTGTAGACAATACCACTTTTGTGGCCTTTCGCAACCTGATGTCTAGACATTCTGTGACCTTTCCCAAGAGTACCCGAGGGCTTTAAATTTCTTTTTGTAATGGTTCATACATTCAAAAAATGGATAGAAACTAAGTTAGCAATTAAAATACCAGTTGAAGCACCAAGAAGTTCATCACAAAAATGTGATTACATGATTTGGAGTTCCAAGTTTTCGAGCAGAGATTTCCAGGAATTCTACAAGAATCTAGGTATCAAGGTATGTTATGACTTAGTGGCTCATCTATAGAGTAACGGGGTAGTAGAAAGAGCCAACGGTATACTAATATAAGGGATCAAACGCCGAGTATTCAACCAATTAATACAACAGTCAGAAGCTTAGGTTTAAGAACTTTTCTCTGTATTATGAGCTGTTCGGACCACGATTAGTCGTGCGACTAGTGAAACAACATTCTTTCTAGTTTATGGTGTAGAAGCTATGCTTCCTATAGAACTAAAGATTGGAGTTACTTAGATTGGTCGTTATAATAATAATGATCAAGCAGAACGATGGATTGATGACATCAATTTCCTTAAAGAACGATGGAACACAGCCTTAATACGATCGATGGTCTATCAATAAGCTATATTTTCGTCGGTGTGTTTTCTCTGTCCTTATAAGAGAAGTTGTAGGCTTATAAGAAAACTCTTGGGATCATAATATAAGTCTACCTTTGAGGGGGTTTATTTATTATTATTTATAAGAAAACTCTTGGCACAATTTTATTTATTTATTATTTTACGTATAATTTAGAAGTGAGCTACTTAGGTGAGCTAGAGCAAAATCCAAATTAACGAATATAATTGAAGTAATTTAGAATTGAGTCAACGAGTTTTTTTGCACTTTTGCCCTACCTGCTACCCAAGCCACCTGCTGAGTTGACGCAGCTTGGCAGCACCTGCCGAGCAGAGGTGGCTCAACAGGCTGCTGTCGAGCTACGCCATGGCACTATCACCTGACCTATTGCACCTGGCCTTTGCCCTCCCGCGCCAGTTTGACTTGCCATACAACTCCACTGTTGCTAAGATACGACGGTGCAACAGGTGACAAGTATCGTCTACCGTATTTTTCGGGCTTGAAAAAAAAGGCTATTTTTATAAAAATAGGTGTTAGGAGACCTAAAATTTAAAAAACCAGTTGCGACAATACCACGTGCTTGACTAAAAAAATACTATTTAACTATGATCCTACTGCAGTAGTAACTTGGACACATCTCACAGTTAACATCCTTGGCTCTCTAACCATGTAGACACGGCGTGATGCACGGATCAACCTGTCATCAACCCCCAAACGGTGGTAGCGCCACGGCGCGCCGCGCCGCGCCACCGGAACCAGCATGGATGGGTTACGGACTGAAACGGCTATTATATCTGGGTTTTTTCCCAGCCGCGGCCCGCGCAACCACCTTTTCATCCCCCGGCTCACCACCGCAATTACTAGTTTACGGGTCCCCACGCCGCGCTAAAGCTGCTACAGCACGCACGCACGATACGGACAAAGCGAGCCAAAAACCGCAGGGCGCCCACTCCCTCCGGTGCCCGATGCTAGTCTGCTGCTACTAGCACTACACTACTACTGCCGTCACGGCCGCCTCCTCTGCCACGCTTCTCACACGCCTCGTGCGCCATGGCGGAAGTGGTGGCGCAGCACGCCGTCGCCGCCGCGGGGGTCGGCGACGCACAGGCGAAGGCCGCGGCAACGCGGGGGCGCGGGGAGGTGGACACGTCGTCCCCGTTCGAGTCCGTGCGGCAGGCCGTCGACCTGTTCGGCGGCGGTGCCGTCTCCCCGTGGCGGCAGCCGCAGGCGCCGCCGCTCCAGCTCCGGCCGGAGGTCAGTCAACCGGAGCCTCTACCTACCCACCCACATCTCTTCTCTTCTAGTTTATGCAAAGCAATGGCCTTTGCTTTTGCTCACGCCATGGTGGCAGCGCTGCCCACCGCATTTTCTTTCTCAACTTTTCTCTCTCAAAGCGCTTTCGCATTTTCCTGAACGATTTCTTTCGAGATCTTCTCGCTGGCCCTGCCTGCACGGATTATTAGGGATGAATTCCTAGTGTGGGGTATTCTGTGATTCCATCCAATTTGCAGTCTCCGATGTTTCTTTCCTTCAGCTGGCGTTCGCCATCGCAAAGATACTTGCTTCCTTTTGGGTGGAGTGGTTCGAGCAGTGGTTGCTGTGGGCGACTGTGACATGACATTGTGGGTACTTGGGAGATCCATCACGAGCGGAAAGGAACCGAATACATCATGGCATTTCGTACCAGTAGATAGCCTACTCGGCCCGACATTGAAAGGAATAAAGCTCCACTATTAGATCTTGATGTTGATAGTTTACGAGCATTTGGTACAAGAGCCTCTCAACTTCCCTGTCCAGAACCTGTTACAAAATTATTACTCGTATCCTGAAAAATTGAGGAGAGAAAGCTCATCATTGAGCAGCATTTCAATGCATGTTCCGAATCGATACTATTAGCATGTTATTGAATATTGATACCAGTGTGGAAGTACTTGAGAATTAAGTGCAGGATGTGCTGTGGGCAACAATTCAACATTAACTGAACAAGAGAAGTCTCAAAGGATAGCATTAGCAGCAAGGTGGGGGCACTGCTGCATTACTGAGTAGTACTGTGCTACTGTCCTTGGCAGTCCTTTGCTGTACGTATAGGCATTGATCTTCTCCCAAGGATACAACTATGTTCTAATGGATTGTATAGCGAGGACAATTTGGTATATGAAATTTTAGGCGACATGGTTGTATTTTGCACTAACATAGTTTTCACTGCTAGCAAATTTCTTGCTACATTAACCAGAAGCACGAATATCGTTGCAAAGGCTCATCTTGCCGTCGTGCTGTTTGGTTGGTTGTTGACTTCCATATCCCTTCAAAAAGAAGATTTTTCATCTGCATCTTCACATCACATGCAGTTTTTTTTAAAAGATTCTTTGAACACATATCCTCGAAGAAAGTGTTCTTATTCTCTTGTGCATTGTGCATTGGTCGCTTTCCACTAATTAGTTCTGTTCCTGCTATACAATTCTGTATCGTTAGAATATATAAATTCATTTTGTTTTCTGGGATGTCATTTCTTTCAGGAGGTGGAACTTATGAAAGTTGAGGAACAAACTGTGAAGCTCGAGATGGAACTTTTTGTCAAGGAAAAGGAAACATTTAAGGTTTTGAAAGAATTACAGTCAACAAAGCAGGTTATTGATGACTTGAAGTTACAAATAGAGAAGGTAACTTCAGAGGGCACAAACGCTGCAAAAGGTTTTACTGATGCCATGAAGGTACATCCACTTCCTGATATTGAACAAAAATCCAGTGGCCATACGGAGCCACTGATCCAGAGCACAAAAGGCAAACAGTCCCCATTAACCGCATTGATCAAGCTGAATCAGGCAAAAACATTCCTGAACATGGATACTGTCAAGCTGTTTAAGAGCCAGATAGAGGAGGAGAAAGCATCACTTGAGAAAACCCGTGAAAGGTTACAGTTGAACATAGAGAAGGCTTCATCATTGGGAGCAGATTTGAGCAAAACTGTTGCACAGCTACAAGCAGCAAAAGCCCCAAAACCTACCCTTGAACCTTCTGATATATGGTTGCAGATGAAGCAGTTGAATTCTGAGAAAGAGAAACACCGGAAGCTGGCTGAGGATTCGAAATACGAGATCGGTGAATTAACTGCCACGATTGAGCACACGAGGTCTAAGACAAAGACCCTGCAATTCAGGATTGTCATGGCTGAAAAATTGATGGAAGCCTCAAGGCGGGGAGAAGCTCTCGCTCTCGCAGAGAGGAAGAACCTGAGCAACGGGCAGGACCTGGACACTGCCACAACCGATGTCACACTTTCTGACGAAGAACACTCTGTGCTTGTGCGCAAAGCACAAGAAGCAGACGATACCTCTAGGAAGAAAGTCGACACGGCGATGCAAGAGCTAGATAAAGCAAACCAGTGTAAGCTAGAACTTTTGGAAAGAGTAGAGGAAGCAATGGCAGCTGTTGAGACTAGCAGAAAGGCTCTGGAGGAGGCCGTAAAGAGGGAGGAGTCTGCAAACAAAGCAAAGGTTACAGCCGAAGAAACGCTTCGGAGACTGCGGTCCGAGCAGATAACCCAGAACTGGCGACCGATCAGTAATAATTCGGTAAAATTCAAGAACTCAGCAACGACACCGCGGAAGGCGGGCTCTGGGATATACGACGTGAACGGCCTGAGCTTGGTGACCGCTGTGCCGAAAAACACAAAGGCAATGTCCATCGGACAGATCCTGACCATGAAGCTGGACAGCGAGTTTGAAGCCGGAAAGAGCACGAACGCGAAGAAGAAGGTCTCACTTGGGCAGATCCTAACCCAGAAGTACGAAGTGTACTCCCCGCTGAGGATAGACCATGACGGCGCGTCCCGCAAGCAGTTCCATCCCAGGAGGCGAAAGCTGGGGTTCGTTGTATACGCCTTGCTTCTTGCCAGGCAGAAGCATAGGAAGAGGCAGGCCGCCACCTCCCCCTGTACCCATGGCAACTCCAGCGCTAAGGTTGTGTAGTTATCTTTCCAGATCAGTAGGCGCAGAATAATCGGTACCTGTGTAATTAGTTAGCGCTATGAACAAAGTTGATATTTAGCAGATACTCCCGGTTCCGGACACAATTTTGGTGTGGGATGGTCTGTAAAAATTTCTGCCAGGACTTGGTTACGTACGTGTGGAGAAACTCACCTGAGGTGTCTGTTTAGAATTGCAGATGCGCCGCCGTGCCGCTTGCTAACCCGTTCCAATCCGTCGATGGCGTTGTGGACTTGTGTGAATTGTGATATTCCGTGGAGCTGGATGGATCCGGCCATCCAGGATCCTGGATCACTGCGGCTCACCGTTAATCCCTCGTCCCCACACCAACCGGTGGCGTCGCAATCGTCCTCGCCTCTCCGATGCATCTTTGGACTCGTACAGGACAACGCGCGCCGCCGCGACGGAGGCGGAGGCTCAACCGCGCCGGCGCGCGCAAGGGAGGGAACGCGCGACGCGGGGATCTCCGCGCGGCATCCCGACTTCTCCAGGCCGCGCTCCCTAATGGGCCGAACGTTGCGAGCGGATGTCGGCGTGGTTCAAGCCCATGGTCCGGACTACGGAGCGCGCGAAAACAACCCTCTTCCCGCCACAACCACCCGTCGGCTCCCGCCAAAACGTGCCCCCTTCGTCCCAAGATTTTACCCCCAAATCTGCGCGCACCCGCGACCCCCGCCGCCACGTTCCCCACGCGCACCACGCTCCTCTCCTCCGTCGTTCTCGCGTCCCGTCTCCGAAGCGGCAGCCATGGACGTCAACGAGGAGGCCATGGCGGCGCACAAGCGCGCCTTCCTCGACTTCCTCGACCAAGACGTAAGCCCACCCCCCCATCGTACCTTGCCTCCCGCCGCCTCCTCGCCGGCTTCCTGGCTGACGTTCTTTCTTGCTTCCGCAGGTCGGGAAGGGGGTGTACATGCAGGCCGTGCGCGACATGGTCCAGAACAAGCGCCACCGGCTCACCATCGGCATGGACGACCTCCGGAACCACAACCTCGACCTCGCCCGCAGGTGGCCGCCGCCTTCCTTCCCATCTTATGCGTTGCTGATCTTGCCTGGTTGATTCCTGGGTGACGCGACCTTTCAATTCCTTGCATCTGTAGGGTTATACGGAGCCCCGGGGAGTACATGCAGCCGGCGTCCGACGCGGTGACGGAGGTGGCGAGGAACCTGGATCCCAAGTTCTTGAAAGAAGGGGAGCTCGTGCTTGTGGGATTCTCGGGGCCGTTCGGCTTCCACAGGGTCACGCCGAGGGACCTCATGTCGTCCTTCATCGGGACCATGGTCTGCGTCGAGGGCATCGTCACGAAATGTAATCGAACCCCATCGTCATGATCATAATCTGTCTTTATGCCGTAGTTTTATGTGAGTCAATTCGTTTATCTGGTATTAAAGTGTGGTCAAGAATTTTCCAAGAAGTTCCAGTTAAGTTCTAGCATTGTTCTTGCTGGTGGAGAAAAGAACTATCCTAGTTCAATCAGTAAGTCGTGGTAAAGGAAAGCAAAAAAACAAAGGGATAAAACATTGCCAGTATTAGCTCCGGGCCAGTACAAAAATGGAACTGGAAAATTAATGTTAAGCTGTCTCAGATACTTGATTAGGTAATTAAACATCTAGGTTTATACTTGTGGTATTAGTGCAGCTCAATTAATCTGAGCATGTGGCATGCTAAGTTGATAGCTCACTAGGTCTATCGTGTCCTTACTCATAATTCATAAGCATTTGACGATAAGAAGATATAAAACATCTCTAGTGTAGTACCTTTACACCCCAGGGGCTAATGTTATTTTACTTTTCTAAAATTATCAGGTTCTCTGGTAAGGCCGAAGGTTGTTAAGAGTGTTCATTACTGCCCTGCTACTGGGAGTTTTCTCTCACGTGAATACAGGGACATCACATCTTTCGTAGGCTTGCCTACTGGTTCGGTTTATCCAACAAGGGTACATTCTTATGGTCTGCTTTCATTCAATTCCATCCAATGAATCCTCTTTGCTATTACATTTGTAATGCTGCTAAATCTTGAATGTTTAGGATGAAAATGGTAACTTGTTGGTCACCGAGTATGGGATGTGTGAATACAAGGATCACCAGACATTGTCCATGCAAGAAGTTCCTGAAAATTCTGCCCCTGGACAGCTCCCAAGAACTGTGGATGTTATTGTAGAAGATGATCTTGTAGATTCTTGCAAGCCAGGTGACCGTGTCTCAATTGTTGGTGTATACAAGGCTCTTCCAGGGAAAAGCAAGGGCAGTGTTAGTGGTGTGTTCAGGTTAGTTCAGCTATGACCTTCACCTGAGCTGACTTAAAATTTTCATGTTTTTGAAATCTGATGTGGTTTAGTATTATTATTGTTATAGGACCGTCCTTATCGCAAATAATGTTTCACTTCTGAACAAAGAGGCAAATGCGCCTGTTTATACCCGCGAAGATCTGAAGAGGATGAAAGAAATATCACGGAGAAATGACACATTTGACTTGCTGGGAAATTCACTTGCTCCATCTATATATGGCCATCTGTGGATAAAGAAGGCAGTGGTACTATTAATGCTTGGTGGTGTTGAGAAGAATCTGAAAAATGGAACTCACTTGAGAGGGTTAGTGCTACCTCTTCAAATCACTGCTGCTGATCTGTTGATTTCATTGATTGCAATGTGTTTGTGTGTGTGCTTCTTTGGTATGCAGAGATATAAACATGATGATGGTGGGAGATCCTTCAGTTGCCAAGTCCCAGCTCCTAAGAGCTGTCATGAACATAGCCCCCTTGGCTATCTCAACAACTGGAAGGGGTTCATCTGGTGTTGGTTTGACTGCTGCTGTCACTTCGGATCAAGAGACCGGTAAATTATTGTAAACTGTTTCATACACTTTTGTTCGGTTTCTGTAGAAGTTCTGATCGAATGCCTGTGGTCAGGGGAAAGAAGGCTTGAAGCTGGTGCCATGGTTCTTGCTGATCGTGGTGTTGTCTGCATTGACGAGTTTGATAAGATGAATGATCAAGACCGAGTTGCTATACACGAAGTTATGGAACAGCAAACTGTGACCATTGCCAAGGCAGGAATACATGCCTCGCTAAATGCGAGGTGTAGTGTAATTGCTGCAGCAAATCCAATATATGGAACCGTAAGCTCTTATAGTTTCTTTTATTTGCTGCTTAATGGCATTCTACTGGTGAAGTTGCTGTTTCTGATCATAATTTCTGGCTGCATGACAGTATGATCGTTCATTGACACCAACAAAGAACATCGGGCTTCCAGATTCATTGCTCTCACGTTTTGATTTGCTTTTTATTGTTCTTGATCAAATGGATCCTGAGATTGATCGTCAAATTTCAGAACATGTTTCAAGGATGCATAGATATTGCACTGATGATGGAGGTAATTTTGTGTTTTACAATTCAGAGATTTATTTTCATGCATTTTCAGTCCTTTCCATCTGCTTTGCTAAAAAACAAATTTGTAAACTGCAGGAGCAAGGTCTCTTGATAAAACAGGATATGCTGAAGAAGAAGATGGTGATGCTAATGCAGCCATTTTTGTTAAATATGACAGAATGCTCCATGGGCAGGATAGAAGGAGAGGCAAGAAGGCCAAACAGGACAGACTGACTGTCAAATTCCTGAAGAAATATATTCATTATGCGAAAAACCTTATTCAGCCAAGGCTCACAGATGAGGTAACTCTCATAAGAGATATTATTCTTCTAGTCTACCAGCTTCAATGGGACAATACTAATGTGTATAACTAGCGACTAATGAGTATCAAGTTCTGGTTGTTAGAGATATATGTATAGTTGTTATTCCTCATTGTTATGAGGGGTTCTTTGCATATTTACCACCTGTACTTTGTGTATATATACCGGCCCATTGGCCTCATATGAATACAAGCGCTATTCATAACATGGTATCAGAGCCTAGGGTTTGTCATACCTAGGGCCGTGCCTGTCTCCACCAGATTGGATCTACCGCCGGAATTTTCGCCGGCTCGCCGCCGCCGCCGTCGCGCCTCCAGCCCGACGCCGCCGGCTGCTCCCTCCGCGCCGGCCGACGCCGCCGCTCCGCTCCCTCGCGCGGGCGCTCCCTCCGTCCCCGCCGCCGGCCGCTCCTGTGCCGTCGCTCCGCGTCCGACGCCGGCCACTCCCGCGCCGCCGCTCCGCGCCCGACGCCGGCCGCTCCCGCGCCGCCGCTCCCTTGCGCGGCTGCCGCTGGCCGCTCCCCGACGCCGCCGGCCGCTCCCGCGCCGTCGCCGGCCGCTCCCGCGCCGTCGCCGCCGTCGCTTCGCCGCCGGCCGCTCCCTCCCTCTTGCGCCGCCGCTCGCTCTCGCGTGTGTGCGTGTGTTAACGGGCCGGAGGCCCGTTAAGTTTTAGGGTTTGTAAAAAAAAACGTCGTTCTAACCGCCGCGCCGTCCAGCGCCGCCTGTTAGACTTCGTTGCCTTGGTCGCTGCGCCGTCCAGCGCCGCCTACCAATGGGCACCGTTTCCCTCCCTCGCTGCCCGGTGATCTTTGATGGTGTTAATTACACCGACTTTGTGTCTCACATGCGCTTTCACATGCGTGGTCTTCGTCTCTGGGGCGTCCTCTCTGGCGATGTCACCTGCCCGCCTTGCCCTATTTCTCCGACGGAGCCTACGCCTGTTGCATTGCCTCCGACAGCCGATAAGGCTGCTGCTGATGATAAAGCTGATAATGAAGCTGCCTCTACCTACCAGGAGGCTCTGGATTCCTACAAGGATCGTCTGACCGTCTACACTCAGTGGTACGATGACGACGCTCGGGCTGCTGCTGTCTTCATCGCCAGTGTCCAGCCTCAGTTTTCTTCTGAGGTTGTGGGACTCCCTTCGGCTTTCCAGATGTGGACTCAACTTCGTCAGCGCTACGAGCCCTCTGGTGATGCCCTGTACCTGTCCGTGGTCCGCCAGGAGCACTCTCTTCAGCAGGGTGATGCTACTGTTGACGCTTTCTACGCTCAGAGTTCTGCTGTCTGGCGTCAGTTGGACTCACTTCGCACTGCTGGCTGTCGTACCTGTCCGTGCTGCCTGGATGTACGTGCTGACCTGGAGTTTCAGCGGGTTTACGAGTTCCTTACTCGCCTTCGTCCTGAGTTCGAGCAAAGGCGTGCCCAGCTCCTTGCACGCCACCCTCGTGTCACTCTCCTGGAGGCTCTTACCGAGATACGCGCGGAGGAGACTCGTCTGAGTGGTGCTGGTCTGATGCCACTCCCCTCTGTGCTCGCCGCTCGTCCGCCTGCTACACTGCCTCCTCCAGCGGCTACCACAGGTGGTGGTGGCCGTCCTCCGTCTGGAGGTGGCCACCCTCACTGTTCCTACTGCGACAGGGACGGCCACATTGAGTCCCAGTGCTATAAGAAGAAGCGGCATCTTTCACGCCGTTCTTCTACTGGCACTAGTGCTTCGACGACGACGTCTGCATCGACTTCTTCAGCAGTTTCTCTCACCGAGCAGGAGATAGCCAGACTTCGACGCCTGCTTGCCGCTTCAGGTTCTCCTTCGACAGGTTCTGCAGGTTCTGCTACTGACATTTCGGGCACTGAGAAACCACCTCCTACACAGTCAGGTACCTCCCCGTGGATTCTTGATTCTGGAGCATCCTTTCACATGACTCCTGATCCTTCCACTCTGTCTCTATTACACCTCTTGATTCTCCTGTCAGTGTTCTTACTGCTGATGGTACATCTCTTTCTGTCTCTGGTCGAGGATCTCTTAGCAACTCATCCTTTCATGTTCCTTCTGTTGCTCATGTTCCTCGCCTTACCATGCAGCTTCTTTCTGCTGGGCAGATTACTGACCTTGGTTATCGGGTCATTCTTGATTCTGACTCTTGTTGTGTTCAGGATCGCCACACGGGAGCTCTGGTTGGTTCTGGCCCTCGGCACCGTGACTCACAGCGTCTCTGGGAGCTTGACTGGCTTCACCTTCCTTCCGCTGCCACCATCGCCGCCAGTCTCTCTGCTTCTGCCACTTCGTCTACCGGCTCTTTCCAGCAGTGGCATCACCGTCTTGGTCATCTGTGTGGATCCCATCTGTCGTCTTTAGTTCGTCATGGTCTTCTGGGGTCTGTCTCAGGAGACGTGTCTTTAGATTGTCAGGGCTGTAAGTTAGGTAAACAGATTCAGCTTCCTTATCCTCATAGTGAGTCTGTGTCTCAGCGTCCTTTTGATCTTGTTCATTCAGATGTTTGGGGTCTGGCTCCCTTCGTTTCGAAAGGGGGTCATCGTTATTATATCATATTTATAGATGATTTCTCTCGCCACACTTGGATATATTTCATGTCTTCTCGTAGTGAGGCCTTGCCTATCTATAAACAATTTGCCACTATGATTCACACACAGTTCTCCACTCCTATTCGTGTCTTTCGTGCTGATTCTGCTGACGAGTACCTCTCTCATCACCTGCGCGGCTTCCTTGCTGAGCAAGGCACTCTCGCTCAGTTCTCTTGTCCTGGTGCTCATGCTCAGAATGGTGTCGCTGAGCGCAAGCATCGTCACCTCCTTGAGACTGCTCGTGCTCTGATGATCGCCGCCTCTATTCCACCTCACTTTTGGGCCGAGGCTGTTTCCACTGCCACCTATCTCGTAAACATCCAGCCCTCTTCTGCTCTTCAGGGTGCGATCCCTGTTGAGCGTCTCTGTGGTCGTCTTCCTGACTACTCTGCCCTTCATCTGTTTGGCTGCATTTGCTACGTTCTCCTCGCCCCTCGAGAATGCACCAAACTGACCGCTCAGTCTGTTGAGTGTGTCTTTCTGGGATACAGTGCCGAGCACAAGGGCTATCGGTGCTGGGACCCTGTTGGTCGTCGAATACGGGTTTCTCGGGATGTGACTTTCGACGAGTCTCGTCCATTCTACCCACGTCCTGCCTCTACTTCGGCTTCCTCTGTGGAGTCTCTGTCTTTCTTGACCTTTCCAGATACACCTATATCTGTTTTGCCTTCGTCCACCTGCCCTACTGAGTCTCCACATATTCCCCCTGTGGCCTCTCCGCCGTTGTCGCCGCCTGTGTCGTCTCCTACGACTCCCCAGGCTCCTCCCACTAACGTCTACACTCGTCGACCTCGTATTGAGAGTATTTCAGATGAGCCATCTTCTCCTGATGTTCCACCTTCTTCTGATGCTTCATCTTCCCCTGATGGGTCATCTTCTCCTCGCTACGCTCTCCGCGATCGCCAGTCGATTCGGCTTCCTGCCCGTTTTGCTTTTGCTGGCGTAGCTACTCGTGAGCCTGTCTCCTACCAGGATGCTATTACTCACCCTGAGTGGCAGCTTGCCATGGCCGAGGAGATTGCTGCCCTCGAGCGTACTGGTACTTGGGATCTTGTTCCTTTTCCATCTCATTCTCATCCCATCACGTGTAAGTGGGTCTATAAGATTAAGACTCGCTCTGATGGCTCTCTTGAGCGCTATAAGGCGCGTCTTGTTGCTCGTGGCTTCCAGCAGAAGCATGGTGTTGACTATGACGAAACTTTTGCTCCTGTGGCCCACATGACCACTATTCGCACTCTTCTTTTAGTGGCGTCTGTTCGCCACTGGTCTGTTTCTCAGCTTGATGTCAAGAATGCCTTTCTTAATGGTGAGTTGCGTGAGGAGGTCTACATGCATCCGCCACCTGGGTATTCTGTTCCTGAGGGCATGGTCTGTCGCCTTCGTCGCTCTCTCTATGGCCTTAAGCAAGCCCCTCGTGCTTGGTTTGAGCGCTTCTCCTCTGTGGTCACTGCTGCTGGCTTTTCAGCTAGTGATCATGATCCTGCGCTCTTTGTCCACACTTCGTCTCGTGGTCGGACTCTTCTTCTTCTGTATGTTGATGATATGATCATTACGGGAGATGATTCTGAGTACATTGTCTTTGTCAAGGCTCGTCTTAGTGAGTAGTTCCTTATGTCGGATCTTGGTCCTCTTCGTTACTTCCTTGGGATTGAGGTTACTTCCACTCCAGATGGTTTCTTTATGTCCCAAGAGAAATATATTCAGGATCTTCTTGATCGCGCCTCTCTCACTGATCAGCGTACTGTTGAGACTCCCATGGAGCTCAATGTTCACCTCCGACTCTCTGATGGCGAGCCTCTTTCTGATCCGACTCGCTATCGTCATCTTGTTGGGAGTCTTGTCTACCTTGCTGTTACTCGTCCGGATATCACTTATCCAGTTCATATTCTGAGTCAGTTTGTTTCAGCTCCCACTCAGGTCCACTACAGCCACCTTCTCCGAGTTCTGCGATACCTTCGCGGGACTATCTCTCGCCGTCTCTTCTTTCCATGTTCCAGCTCGTTACAGCTTCAGGCCTATTCGGATGCTACTTGGGCCAGCGATCCCTCTGATCGCCGGTCTATCTCCGCTTACTGTGTTTTTCTTGGTGGTTCTCTTATTGCCTGGAAGACGAAGAAACAGACTGCAGTGTCCCGTTCGAGTGCAGAAGCTGAGTTGCGAGCTATGGCTCTCTTGACAGCAGAGATTACTTGGCTACGGTGGTTACTTGAGGATTTTGGTGTTTCTGTTACTACACCGACTTCTCTCTTGTCAGACAGTACAGGTGCTATCAGTATTGCTCGTGATCCTGTGAAGCATGAGCTCACCAAACATATTGGTGTTGATGCTTCTTTCATGAGGTCTTGTGTGCATGATCAGGTGATTACTCTTCAGTATGTGCCTTCAGAGCTTCAGATAGCGGATTTCTTCACGAAGGCCCAGACTCGAGCACAGCACAGCTTCTACCTCTCCAAACTCAGTGTTGTTGATCCACCATGAGTTTGAGGGGGGTGTTAGAGATATATGTATAGTTGTTATTCCCCATTGTTATGAGGGGTTCTTTGCATATTTACCACCTATTGGCCTCATATGAATACAAGCGCTATTCATAACACTGGTTACAACGTGTTGTAGCTGATATACTACTTTTTTCCGTCAAAACGCTTTCTGTATTTTGGTGTTTAGTTGATAGCTTTCTCCATTATACATGAACAATTCTGTCGTGTGTTAAATGGTAGCAAGATCCCCCTTCAGATATAGCATTTAAACTTGTGCGCTTCTGCAGGCTTCTGATCATATCGCAACTTCATATGCTGAGCTTAGGGACGGCAGTGCAAATGCCAAGGTTTGCTCTAAGCAATAGCTCCTTGCTTTCTTGTTAAAGGTATATGTTTATAGTCATTTTCTCATCCTTCTGTTTTAGTCTGGTGGAGGTACACTTCCAATTACAGCAAGGACATTGGAAACAATAATTCGTCTATCCACCGCTCATGCCAAGATGAAATTGAGACACGAGGTACTTTGCTCCATACTGCATATGTTTGTTTAATCCAATTGTCCAAGCAAGCTACCTGTAACAAGAACTCACTAGAGTCTAGATGAATGAAGTACCTATTACTTTAGTCATTCCTTTTCCTGAAACTTGACCAAGAAATAAGGCATTTCTAATGTTAGTGTTCTATTTTTTTAAAACAATATATATTCATTATTTTGAAGCATAACAGATGCGGAAATCCCTCTGGAAAATATAATCACATTGCCCGTATATTCTGTTGCAGGTTCTAAAATCTGATGTTGAGGCTGCATTGCAAGCTCTGAATTTTGCAATATACCATAAGGAATTGACGGAAATGGAAGAGCGTGAACAGCGAGAGATGGAGATGAAACAACAAGCCGATCCAGATGCAGCTGCAAGTGGTGGCAATGTGGATGGGCATGGAAGGTGAGTTTACGGCTTGGAAATGCATAGTGTCTAAGTGCCTCCTGTATTTTCTCCAAGAACTCTCATCAATGGCAGCATCCAACACATGCATTTCTGTTCCCTTCTAATCTTTAACCGGTCTTGTCATCATGCAATACAGTAAGAACATAGAATACCAACTCCACTTTATAAAGCTTTAGTATGCAACAAAGCAGCAATATACTGATTTGCTTCAAATTGAAAAGAATGCAATTTTATACTACAATTCATTGTTTCCAGCTAGTTGTGTATTAAATAAAGTCTCACATGGTGCATTCTTGAAAAATAAGTCTCAAATGTTTTCTATTTTCTACTCTTCCCAGTTCTGGAAACGACCCAATGGATGTGGATGTAGGCAATGCATCAAATGATCAGGATGTTCCTGCGGAGAGGTTACTACACGACCTTGAATTTGCAAAATTTGAAGCTTCAGCTTTGATTTCTTGTTTGCATCTGATTCTATGCTTCCCTTGTGTATTCATAACATGTAGAATTGAAGCTTTTGAGGCGATTCTTGGTCAGCATGTGTTGGCAAACCATATTGATCAAATTTCAATTGATGAAATTGAGCAAACAGTTAACAGAGAGGCAGCTGCACCTTACACTAGACGCCAAGTAGAATTCATTTTGGAGGTATGACGAAAAACTGGTTTATTTCAGGATTGTCAAAAAAAAGTTTAACCGCGATACTTACTCTTTATATCGGCTGTGTTAAATTACATTCCCTTGTGCTTTCAGAGGATGCAAGATGCAAACAGGATAATGATACGAGATGGCATTGTTCGAATCATCTAACTACCTCATGGTTTGAGATTGGACAAGCTGATTGTGCTGTGCGCATCGTGATCTATTCCTGTAAGAACTTCTCCATTTTGTCCGAATCCGTGTCGATGTTCTGCAGACACTCTGTTTATGTAACTGAGGTGCTTGTTGGTGTACCTGTGTATCTTAATTTTTATTAGCGAGGTTTGAGATGACCACCGGTTCCCTTGTACCTTTAATTCATGCAGTGTAGTGCTGTAATGTACAATGTCTGACCTAGTGATATTTAGTCCGTGGTGTGGCTTTACTATTCGATTTCGTGCAGCTAACTTGCAGCAGGCATGTGATCTGACAGGAGTTTTATTGTGTTCTAAGATCTCCAATGCTGCAGCCTGCATCGAATGGCTTGGGTGGTCCAACTGAGATCAGAAAATGGCACCAGATCGGCAGATCCTCCAATCACAGCCAGGCATGCTTCGGGTCGGAAATGTGGAGCGCGTTGTGGAGCGCGTTGTCACGCGCTCACATGCTGGTGGATGGATTTCTGAGAAATGTCGTCGCATGTCTCCAGGTCACTATCATATACACCACTACCAACCAACAACAGTGGCGTCTAGCTAGAGCTGAGGTGGCTCTACTAGTACTACCAAACCAAGAAAGAAAAAGGACCGGGCAAGTTGCGCTGGGCTGACGCGCTTGCTAGTTCACCAATAATTGGGGCATAAACCAAGGTGCTCCACAAGTTCACATCAACAACAGGTTTGGGACGAGGGGAGACGACCTCCGCCGTGGACATGCAAAGCGGTGGTGGCTACTCCTAGTCCTAGCCACTGCGTACATAGAGGCACTCGGGACGCCGGCCTCTAGTAGCAAACCAGCGCTTCCTGCAAGAAAGAAACGAGCTAGACGACGACGCCGGCCGGCAGATTCGCGCTGCCCTCCCTGCACGCTCCTCCACCTTTCCTCTTCGCGGTGAGTACGTCCAACTCTAAACTGGCTGGCATCTTGTTACCGCGTCCGGCTGCCGCGCGCTTACCTTTCCTTTTCCGCCTCAACCGTCGTGCCGCGCGAACGCGGCCATCTAGCCTAGCCGGCCAGGTACACCGCGCGGCCGGCCTCCGGGCGCGTCGGCTGCGTCGTCGGTTGACTTTGTAGCGGCGGCTGCCCGCGCCTCGATCTTGCTCGACAGCCGCGCACGCCGCGAGCCGCAGATGGGCACGGCAGCTCGGCAGGTGAGGCCGGCTTGCATTCGGCCGGGGCCAGGCCAGAATCAGTTAGCGAGTGTGAGCATTCTCGGGGCATGCTTCCATATACCTCTTTTAAATAGTTTTCGAATATTAAATAAAAGTAATCAATATTAGATGGTGGTAAATCTATATACACATATAAAAATAAATCAAATTAGAGATTAGATATAATTATAGATTTGAATATTAGGTAGGGACAAATATTATATTTGATTTATTTTTTGACTATACATATTTGCCCCCATCTAATATAGTAATATTAACTATTTTATTTTATGATTCGTAATTTTTTTAAAAAAGGAGATGTACTGAAGCATATCTGAAGGAATATAGAAGGATGCTTTTGGTAACAAAGCATTGTCTGATCAGTTGAAGTGGGTCTGCTTCTAGCTTTGGCTAAACATGGAAGGATGTGAAATTGATGTGAATCATGCCGAGGGGTGATCCATGTAGCAATTTATGGACCATTTTGTTCCATTGCCACATCAGTGTTTAGAGCCAACCGAAAAGCCCAAAAGATCTATCGATGCACATCCACCCCCATGTTTTCGCTTTTGTACAGGTTTTAGTTGTTTTGCTGAAAATTTCTCAGCTATAAATAAGTTCTAATTGACACAATAAATTTTAAAAAAAGAGATTCTGATTAAAACTAAAGGGAGTATGTGGACATCAATTAACATTTCCTTGGCTAAAATCAGTCACATTTTGGACCATCTGGATATTGCCTCGATATTCATGCAAAACATAACACTAGCCCCTCGTTAGCCAATCCACCATTAGTGCTGTTTTAAAAATACAAAAAAAATCATGAATGTAGTACACAAAAAGTTACGTAAGGTTGCAGGATTTTAATTTTAAATTCGTTCCCGGTATCAGTAGTTAGAGACGAATTTCGAGTTGAAATTTTGCATGTTCACGTAACTTTGTGTATACTATATATATATATATATATATATATATATATATATATATATATGGAGCTTTTTTTAATATATTCAAACACTAATTTAATTATTCAAATGCTAATATATGACTATTTAATGCTAAAATTCTGGTCACTATTTAATAGATTTGAATAGTAATATTCCACTTGTGACTAGTATTGTGAATATTATTTGTGCACTATGATGGTGGGTATACTATTTAGTTACTATTCTGATTACTATTCACTGAAATGGACGTTTCTTTTGCGATGAATATGATTAAATTTAAACAGTAATTTTTCAGGATCTTGCGGGTTGGCGAAACCAACAAGACAACCGAAGTGCTTTCAGTGGTGTAAAAGTCCTACTCGGTACTTACCATATTTCTCACTAATTTACTTCAGGAGTAGCTAAACCTTTCCTTGAAATTTAAAGTCAAGATCATATGAGACAATTTTTTATCGTCTCCCTAGACAGTTCCACCCAAAGGGAACACTTCTCTAAGGCCTCAACATTCTCCTTAGCCAAACTCAGGTTCAGCAGAGAATTGCTAGAGAGGTTTCTCCTATAGTGTCCCTAGCATAAAACCTTGTTCCATATGATCAGACTTAGAACAACCAAGGAGCTGAAGAAGAACTACTTCATTTCCACAAACTAGTTTACATATGGTTTTCTCTTTCAGGAACCCCGAAAGTTACTACACAAGGATAGAAAAATATACCTTACACAGCTGTATTACAACACACTTCTGATGGATATTTTACAGTGGATATGCTAGAACTAAGATATTACAAAGGTGGAGCTCTCGAAGACTATGAGGCTGAGTGTTGCTCTCTTCTTCTTCGATGCCTTTCATCTGCGGAGTACCCCTCCTTATATAGCTGCGGGATATATCTTATTAATTAGGCCTAGGGCCTTAGGGTAGGTCTTTCTGGCATGCAAACCATTGTGAGCACCTTTTCCTTCTTTATTCAACTCTTCTGGCAATATTCTTCAGAGTGTTTCACATCTTCTGAGTGGCTCATATAATTGGAGAACTTTTCCTGTGTTAGCAACTCATGCTTTGTCCTTTCTGCATATTCGAGCTTATCTGAGATATTCGCGCATATCTGAACTGTCCTTTAGTATATTTTATCTTCTGCGCCTCAATAATTGATAGTATTCTATCAATATTAGCATCCTTTATAGGGGTAACTCTAGATATTCCTTTACCTTTTTAAGATTCTTTCTATTTGTAGACATGCTGATTCATCATACCTTTTTATTTTATATTTTGCCCAGGACCGGCAATATCCATTATGTCATCGTCGGATAACGATATGTCAAATTTTTCATCATATTCCTTTTTCATGGCTTCAATTTTGTTATTTATTTCCATTCTTAATTCTTTTAAAATTTCTTCTTTTATATCATTTTTCCATTGAGGAGTTATGGATTCGAACTTTTCATCTATTTTCCAGTCTAGGTATGACCCATCTAATGGGTCTACTCCTTTTATTAAGCATTATTTATAGGTAGGTTTCTTTTGAGTTCCTTCTTCTTCCTTTATATTCGTTGAGGATGACGCTACTGGAGCCTTCTTATTTTTTGCTTTTTAAAATTTTTGAATATATTCTTTTGCAGCTGGTTCCATATAGTAATTAACTCCTAGTATTTTTCGTGCTTGCGTTAATGCTTCTTCTATATTTACATATATTTTTTTCAAGATATTCCTCCAGCTAATTTGGAGTCTATTTTTTGAGCTATGATTTCTTCAAATGATATGTATATTACTGGTACTTTACCTTCAAACACCACATATAATGGTTTGGGCTCTATGAATTCAGGATTATCTGATATAGGCATTAATTCATTCATCATGTGGAAATATTCAGCAAGGTTAATTCTCTATGATGAATGAATTAATGCCTATATCAGATAATCCTGAATTCATAGAGCCCAAACCATTATATGTGGTGTTTGAAGGTAAAGTACCACGAATATACATATCATTTGAAGAAATCATAGCTCAAAAAATAGACTCCAAATTAGCTGGAGGAATATCTTGGAAAAAATATGTAAATATAGAAGAAGCATTAACGCAAGCACGAAAAATACTAGGAGTTAATTACTATATGGAACCAGCTGCAAAAGAATATATTCAAAAATTTTAAAAAGCAAAAAAATAAGAAGGCTCCAGTAGCGTTATCCTCAACGAATATAAAGGAAGAAGAAGGAACTCAAAGAAACCTACCTATAAATAATGCTTAATAAAAAGAGTAGACCCATTAGATGGGTCATACCTAGACTGGAAAATAGATGAAAAGTTCGAATCCATAACTTCTCAATGGAAAAATGATATAAAAGAAGAAATTTTTAAAGAATTAAGAATAGAAATAAATAACAAATTTGAAGCCATGAAAAAGGAATATGATGAAAAATTTGACATATCGTTATCCGACGATGACATAATGGATATTGCCGGTCATGGGCAAAATATAAAATAAAAAGGTATGATGAATCAGCATGTCTACAAATAGAAAGAATCTTAAAAAGGTAAAGAAATATCTAGAGTTACCCCTATAAAGGATGCTAATATTGATAGAATACTATCAATTATTGAGGCGCAGAAGATAAAATATACTAAAGGACAGTTCAGATATGCGCGAATATCTCAGATAAGCTCGAATATGCAGAAAGGACAAAGCATGAGTTGCTAACACAGGAAAAGTTCTCCAATTATATGAGCCACTCAGAAGATGATGTGAAGCACTCTGAAAAATATTGCCAGAAGAGTTGAATAAAGAAGGAAAAGGTGCTCACAATGGTTTGCATGCCAGAAAGACCTACCCTAAGGCCCTAGGCCTAATTAATAAGACATATTGGGCACCAAGCAATTTCTGAAATAAAAAAGGGCTAATTTTTCGGTGGAAACCAGCTATGTGATAAAATAGCACATCCCAAACAAAAGTTTTGTACATACAACAGATTGACAAAAGGTCAATTAACGTGTCTCGAAGTAGAAATGTACACAGATCTTCAGAAGCAGAGGGCCAGCGATCACCAACGCGAGCCCGGGGAAGACGAGCGACACAGCCCCGACGGCCACCGCCCACCATCCCCTCGCCCTCGGGAGGTCGAACTCGAGCGGCCTCAGCATCTGCCTCAGGCTCGACACGATGGCGGCCAGCATCACGAGCATCGCCGCTCTCAGGTACACGTCGCACCTGTTGTGCCCTAGGTACACCGCGTACGTGCCCGCCATGAGCGTGAAGCTCATGGTCGCCACGGCCTTGAACCCCTTGACCATCCTCTGTCTCCCCGCCGCCTCGCGGTCGTCGACGTCTGCTCCACCAGGGCCTGGCGCGTCCATGCCGCCTTCGCGCCACGCGATGATGGCAACGTTCAGCGTGCCGGCGATGACCTCCGGGAGGAGGGAGAGCATAAACCACCACTCCAAGAACTCGACGGCGAGGATCATGGCCATCGAGATCAGAGCGGCGAGCATAGCGCATCTGAGGTGGCCGACCACCGCGACGAGGCGCGCCCTGGCGGACGGAAACAGGGCGCGGACGGGCAGCGCGGTGATCGTCATGGCGAGCACGGACACCGTCGAGGCGAAGAACGACACGGCGAGGTCGACCTGCGAGTGGCTGCAGCCACCGAACGAGGGGTACTTGAGGTACCCTAAGATGACGACCCCTTCAATGGCGAAGGCCGTGGTGGCGCCGAAGGACGCGAGCTCGGCGTTGCTCTTCATCGCTGCTTCATAGGCCTCATCCTGCTCCGCAGCCGCCGACGTAACTTGGGCGGCATCAGCTGGCACGTCGTCGCCGGCAAGCATGCCGACCACGAGTACAAGAGGAAGTACCAGGACCACGAGCACCGTGTCGTCCTTGTTCATGAGTGCTACGAACATCGCGTTGGTTGCCATGAGCAGGACGCTGGTGAGCAAAACGAGGACCGCTGACGACAGATCAGTGCACCGGGTCTGCCATGCTCCCGGCGGCAGGTGCAGCTGAAAGTTCATCAGGATGACGGCCGATATGAACGTGAGCAGCAGGGAGAAGCCGCCGGCTTTGAAAAGGAGGCTGACGCCCTTGGCGATGTCCTTGTACCCGGAGATGGCGGCCATGATGGCCGAGCCGGTGATGCCGATGGCCTCCTTGCCGAATGCACTCGCCCGCTCCCGCTCTTGGTTGGGTTCTTGAACCCCGCGGGGCCGGGGAGATTGCACCGGAGGGAGGAGATGGTCTTCGTTTTCCATTATTGTTCGTTGCCGTATTCGTCAAGACAGCCGCGCGTGTACATATATATAGGGGGAGCCGGAGCCGGCGTTGGCAATGGCGAGAAACTTCGAAGAAACAGCCGGTAATCATGAAGGAAAATGGCAGAGATGTCGGCTATCCCCATCTAGAATGCTGCCATTATCCAATCTCGCACCGGTGCTATTCAATTTAACCCAATTTCTACCTGTCTGTTTCCTCTTGCTTTGAAAAAGGATGCTAGGTTTCTAAGTTTTCCGATGAGCATTTAACAAATAAGTTAGCCTATAAAAGTGTGCACCTCGTTCTGATTTGAACGTGTAATTTCAGTACAAGTTTAGTTGAAGTCGCATCGAAAAAAGATGTACGAATACGTACCAGTTCTTACTGTATGTAGTGTACATCTTTCGGTGTTATTCAGCAGTTGTGGACCAGCTGACCAACCACCTGAAGCCACATTCTCTGGCACTCCCACTGTAATTTCCTAGCTCGTTCTGGGCTTATTGCCAAGCCAAGCATGAGAGCATCTTCTGTTCATGAGCTCATGATTCATGACCAGAAAAATCTACTAGTGGAATAAGAACAGTATGATCAAGGATCAACTGCTCGGCTTCATAGAAGGCCAACAGGGTGCTATCAACCACTGACGTTGGTCACCTCTGCTGTGTTTCCACTAATGTAGCGGTGATCTTCAGAACAACTTCCTAGTTGCTGCACTACAAGCCTGTACTGAGTAATGACCACAGTGACTACAGATGTTTATTAACACAAGTGAGGAGATTAAAATACAATTCTTGCCTAGATCAGACCCCTAACCTTAAATCGTGCTGACCTTGATAAGTGCAGTCCTTTGGAATGTCAGCCATCAATTTTCGGAACAGTTTGGTGACGCATACCGATACTTTCTGAAGTAGAAACGAGTTCACATAACACTAGATGTACCCAGATACAGAAAAAAAAAGCACCCTAGCATAACAAGCCAATCTGGGAACCTTGCTGAAATTAACTGCATTGATCATTATGTTGAACTTACTAGACACATTTCACAGTGATCACAAGTGAACAAAGTAGATAATACTTCTCTACATACAGATTTTACACTTTCAGAGATAAAAACATGGTAAACAAAGAAACATAGGAAATAATAGGGCTTCCATGGTAGACATTTATGAGAGAACTACAGATAGATTTACTAATCTAAGAGCATGTTAACACGTCAAGACTCTGTTGTGAACTTGGCTGCGGCTGGCCTTATGTGTGCTGCTTTTAATTTGATCGTAATTCCAGCTTGGGTAATGGTGGCAATGGTAAAAAAAAAGCTGCTAGTCCCGTGTTTACTGTGGTGGAAATGGTGACAGTGGCGGCAGCGGCCGCTCTGCATGCCCAAGTAGCTGCGACTGCTGGTGATCACCTTGCCATGCCCAAACAATATCCTTAAGTGATGGCCTAATGTCATCTTTTATCAGCCTTTGATACTCCAACGTGTCACCATTGGTCTTCTTCAACTCGACTAAGAGAAAAGAAGGAGCAACCTCAAAAATCTCCGCATCAAGCTCAAGAATACCCTTCTTTCCTTCCTTTAGTGTAGCCAATTTCAACACTCCATTGTCTTTCTTTGTAACTTCGAGCTTCAACCGTTTGGCCAGTTCCTTCAGCTTCACAAATACAGTTGCTGCTGGCTGTCTGGAAGTAAATCGTGCCTCCCTTCGGCCATATCTTTCATCAAACAAACCTGATAGATCAAATCCTGTAGAGAGAGAAATGATGTCAAATGCATTCAAGTTTGTCAGCCTCAATGGTCCTTGATTTCTCTCAGAACCAATGCAACCTGTCGAACCAGAGGTAGTAGCATCGCCTGCACAAGTCTTGTCACTTGTTTCAGTTTTCAGTGCTGTTATCTCAATGGGCTTCCTGTACCAAGCACTTCTCTTTATCCTTGAGATGGACATTCTACTACAAGGATCTGGATCAAGGATTCCATAGAGGAGCTCCTTCAGCTCAGCAGAGAAATAACGAGGGCATCTATACTCAGCTTTTGAAATCTTCCTATACATCTCGATGAGATTTCTACCGTGGAAAGGAAGGTAACTGGCCACAAGCACAAACAGAATTACTCCACAAGACCATACATCTGCCTTTGCACCACTGTAGCCTTTCCTGCTGAGCACTTCAGGAGCAACATAAGCTGGAGTTCCACACGCGGTGTGGAGCAGACCATCTTGCCTCTTTGACTCAGATAAGGCACTTAAACCAAAATCAGAGACCCTAAGGTTTTCATTCTCATCCAGCAGTAGGTTTTCAGGCTTCAAGTCACGATGATAAACATCTCGGCTATGGCAATAGTCCACAGCAGAGATCAGCTGTTGAAAATACTTTCTTGCAGCCTCCTCGCTAAGCTTCCCCTTGGCTATTTTGTTGAAAAGCTCACCGCCTTTAGCATACTCCAAAACAAAGTAAATCTTGCTCTTGGTAGCCATTACCTCAAAAAGCTGCAGAATGTTTGGATGCCTTACCAATCTCATTATCGAGATCTCCCTCTCTATCTTCTCCATAAGACCAACCCTCAAGACCTTCTCCTTGTCCATCATCTTTATGGCAACAGACTGACCAGTAGTAAGATTACGAGCATAATATACCTTTGCAAAGGTCCCTTGTCCTAATTGTCTCCCAATTTCATAACGTTTCATCAAAACACTCCTCTCTTCCATTATATAAGCAAAAAGTCCAAATTTTTACGATGGTCTACGTACAAAGTGGTACTGACAAAGAGATAAACATTAGCCATCATCACCAAGGTCGTCGTCAAAGAAGACAGAGTCCTTCATTCTATCATGCTTTGGAACACAAAGAAGAGGAATGAAACCCGTATGCAGCCCACTCTCATCTGAACTCAACAAAATCAACCTGGACGGAGCAGTGATCTTTTTCGCACTAGATAATTGCCCCTTGAAATACAAGCACATGTCTCTGCATTCCCAGGTGAATCGCCTTCAGCCGTCACTAGCCAGAAGCTACCTGCAAAATTAATAAACCAGATTAGAACACATGTATAACGCAAATTAACTACATCAAAAATCTGCAAGAAATGGGGAAATGAGGGTAAAATTTTGAGACATCACATCCCTATATTGTGAATCGAACATCCAATTCGCTTGTATCCAAAAGATGCAGCAAATATATCTATGAGGGCAAACTATGAAATCTGAAATGCTAAAAGTTGGGAGATCAAACAGCATTGCCAAACTCGCTCAGAACTAAACGTCCTCAACAAGATCAACCATACGGCCTGTCCTAATACCTCAGACGACAGATTGAACAAAGAATGCACATACAATTTCCAACATTGAACAAAGAATTCACATACTCAGTACGATCCAACAATCCATTCTTTCCCCTGGAAGGATATTAACTAACAATTCCTGCCGTAAAAAAAAGCCCAATCCGCACCTACTGCAATCAAACCGAGCGAAACCAAGAACCAACGACAATCGGCGAATCGAACATCGCAATTCAGAAGCAAGGTTAACCTCACCTGATCAGCAGACGAGCGAAGGGGGGAAGAACGGATCCCCAAGACTGACCCCAGCCCCAAACGGATCGATTCGATTCGATTCGGCCGCGACGGAAACGGAGGGCGATTCTTGGCACCCTCCGGATGTTCTTGCTTCCTATACTGGCATTACACGGCGGCTCGCTGGCTCGCCCGCAGCAAGGAGGCTGGGCTTGCTTCGGCTCCTCGCCTCCTACCCACCTGTCGTCGGTTTTGGTCGAGCGGTCGACGCGCCGCGGCAGGGCGGCGATGTCGGGACGGACGTTGCAGGTGTTTTTGGAGATCGGCCCCTGAACGTCTGGGGATTTCTGTACTGACTGCTCACGTGGGATGTCGATGGGCTCCACTGGCCCAACGATGGCTTATTGGCTTTAAGCTTTAGGAATTAGTCTTGTCTCAAAAAAAAAGTGTCTTCCTAAAGCATTCTAAATGCTACTCGAACTGATTATCTTCCAAGGAAACAATTGTATTGCTTCCTGCAGCTCTTCAGTTGCTTTGCAAAGTACTACCGTCTAACAGGCGATATCTTATTCCGTTACGAGTAGCCACTTGGATTCGGAGAGATGGGTTGGTTATATGGGTTCCATTTTTTTAGCTTATATCTTATAACATATAGTTTTTAAAACAAATAAATATGACGACTTCTTCGTTAACATTTTGAAGCGGCCTATCTAGACAGTATTTTTGAAGTAATTTAACGATATTTAATTTAGTTTACATAAACACTCATATTAGAAACAAAAGCCATCAACCATTAGCCATAAGTTGCAGCAACAAAGAACGCACACCACGTATGGTTGGTTGGTGCGTGACGAAGATGTGCCATTTCTTGACGCAACCAAACGGTGCTTGAAGTGGTCGGGATGATCCTTCACCTTCGTAGGCTGACGATGGTCTTTCCGTTCAGTTTTCCTTCTTGGCGCACGAAACATTCCAGCGATGCTTCTTCTGTGGGCGTTCAAACTAGCCGACGCTGTAAAAGCGTTCGGGCCGCCGAGCCGATTAGAGTCGGGCCGTTCAGCGAAGTGTTTCGGCCCATTGATCGACCCAGAATCTCGAATCCTGTTCATCGGGAACCCCATTGGTGCAGCATCGACGAAGACAGGTTGTGTCCTCTCTTTCAAGAAAAAAGAAAAGAGTCGGAAGCACTGTACAATCATACTGTTGGTAAATATCGCCTTCGCTATGTATGTATCAGACTATCAGTATACTGTTGATGGATTGACGGATCAGCGGGCACTGGGGTTCGGTTCAGGAAGCAACTGGGATCGAGCGTGAGTTTGTCAGGTTGAACCGTTTCAGGCTAGAAACTTGGGCGGTGCTACTGGGTGCTGGCTACTCGCACCAGCTCAAACACACGGTCTGCTTGGTTGCCTGCATAGGGTGACTCGCACCAGCGCATGCAGGGAGATGGTGTTTGGTTGCCTGCATAGGGGGAGAGACTGCACGAGTGGATATAAAAAATCAACTGGAGCCAGGCTGAGGAGAAACGTGGCTGAGGAGCTTCCCTCCTCAGCCTGGTCATGCTCATGCAGCTGCATGAGCACATGCAGCTGCATGAGCACATGCAGGCAACCAAACAGCCCCACATTGTCCGCCTGGCTGCAGGTTAACCGTACGCGCGCATTAGCGGAGCGATTAGCGCAAATCATCCCGTATAATTAAGGCTATGTTAAGTGCCATGCTTTTGGCTCGCATGGCACTACATTATTTTATCTATGACATTTAATTCAAAAAAATAAAAAAATAAAAAAACACCGCTATATCGCTAAGAACAATACAAAAGAAAAAGGGAAAAAAAGATAAAAAGAAAAAAAATCATGTTAAAAAATTAACACATTCCAGACAGGAACCATCGTTATTTAGAACAAGCCTAAGCTTTACTGGCCCTTCTAGGCCTTTTGGCTTCTGTACTCTTTTCCTTCCTCCTATTTTAATATAACTAGCGGGGTGGTCGGTGTATTTTGCGCGGCTAAATTATTTCAAATTTTTTATTATCAAATGGTATAAATTAAATATTTAGAATATGTTTACGTTCTTGTAGGCTATTTAGGATTTTAATAGTAAACATTGGAAAACAATAATAAAAACTTGAAGAAATATAATTGAAGTATGGGTTTGATGGAACGAGATTCTTAAAAACGTTAACACTCTTCATCATGCATGTATCATGTAGCTATATACCCTTATTATTCCTCAATGTTACCGTTTTTCCAAAATGTACGCATGTGCATGTATCTCTATTTAATCTCAAAGCAATACGTTCATCATATGTGCGACAATCTTATTATTGTACATGGTATTAGAGTATATTGCTCACACATACACTGATGCACGATGAACGACCTATCTTGAACTTATATCTCTCACACGCTGGTTAACCCCACCGAACTGTGTGTTTTCTATTTCTTCTCGCTGTTATAACTTTTCTACTTCAACGTCCAACAGCATGCCCAATTCTTGATCAATCCCTCTTAGCTGTTATCTATTCCAATACAATCTCGTAGCTGCTACTCATTCTATTACAATACACCACCACATAATTATCTTCTACTTCTCTCAATTATTGCTTAATGTTGACTGTTGCAATATCAAATATACATACACATGCAACCATCGTTGATCCCTACTAGGGACACCAGTCATGATCTCTTGGGTGGCCCTAAGCCTATTCCCTATAGCTGCGACATCTCTACTTTGAGCCATTTGCTACTCTGCTTCTATACGTCTGTGCTTCTGTTTGCACATATGCATGCATATATACACACATGTATGATGTTATACGTACTTGATGTCCCACTTCTGCCGTGTCGATCACTCCTATTCTTTAACATTGGCCACCTCAACGCTAAGGCTTCCTCACTAACCGCGGTGATCTCATATCTTTATTGATGTGGTATGTCTGCTTTAGTTATTGTCTAACGATATGGAGAATCTTCTCATCATCGTAGGTGGCGTCATGTCCCTTACTAGCGATGGCACGCGCTCTAGCTACTTGATGGCCCCATATCGTTAGTTTATCTTTAATACAAAGCTTCATCTCCTCTCTGCCAAACCTTCCTATTATCAAGCTTATTTGGATACTGACTTCTTCAACAACTTCGGTGAGTACACAACATTGTCCTTATCGAATGGCTAAGGTGGGCGCACGATATTGTCCTATCTCCCTAGCCATCGCCTCAGCTCTTTCCTTCCTAGTGGGTCAATATCTTTTTATTGGACAAATCGACACTATTGCACCCTTTCGTGGTCTCCTTCAGCACCATTAGTGCTATCTTTGCTATAACTTTTATTTTTGTTAAAAATTTCAGTTGCTTTTATTGGAGTTTGTATACAAATTAAATTAGTAATTTTATTTAATTTATATTGAATTTTAGTTATTTGGGATTTTACTTTGCAATTATATGCAAATCAAATTTTAAATATTATTTCATTTTTTACTTCCAATTTCAATTATTTTTTGTTGGAATTTGTGTACAAATCCAATAGCTAGTTTTGTTTAATTTTTATTTTGAATCATTGTTATTTAGGGATGTCACTTTGGAATTTGCATCAAAATCAAATTGCTAGTATTATTATATTTTATTCAAATTTCAATTATTTTTTGGTTGGAATTCGTGTACAAATCAAATTGCCAATATTTTTTTGAATTTTATTTGAATTTATATTTATTTAGGGATTTTACTTAGGAATTCATTTGAACACTAAATTGCTAATTTTATTTATTTTATTCTAAATTTTAGTGATTTAAGGATTTTACTTTGGAATTGTATGGAAATCAAATTACAAATTTTCTTTTCTTTTGTATTTCGAATTTCAGTCTATTGGTTGTAATTCATACGCAAATCCAATTGCTAGTTTTTGCTTAATTCTTTATTGCGATCTATATTTATTTAGAGATTTTACTTTGGAATTTGTATAGTAATCAAATTGCTAATTTTTATTTTATTTTTTATTCAAAAGTTCATTTTTTGTTGGAATTCTTATACAAATCTAATTGTTATTTTTGTTTGATTTTATTCCGAGTTTTTTTATTTAACTTTACTTATGAATTTATATGAAAATCAAATTGCTAATTTTATTTTATTTTTATTCCGAATTTTAATTATTTTTTGGATTGTACGTGAGTGAAATCTTTTTTAATCTAGACCATTATAATTTAGACCTACTACTATCAAGAGTGTGAATCTTTCTCTTTTTTCTCCGATTAACATAGGAATTTCTACCCCTTGAGAGCAAATATGATGGTTTATTTTGCCTTTGCCTTAATAATATAATAGATAGACATCTCTCCTAGTGTTCATTAAAAAAAAACGTATGGGCGCCACCTGGGCCTTCGCCGTTGTTACCTGCAGTAAATTTCACCAGCAACGCACCAAATGGCTGCTCTGCTATGTCATGCGTTGCAGCATATGTCGCAGTAAGACAATTTAGATTCTCCGTCGTTTGCTTTGGCGGGCATATTCAAATACAACACAATATCATCCAGCACCCGATGAATATTGCAACCGAAGTGAAAATGAGATGCTTGAACTGTCGCCCGGTGAAAAATTGCAAGGACGCAACAACACCAAAACCAAATAACCAGGAATGATATGCACATAAATCACATGAAGAAGCAAGCAGCTTTGCTGATCACCTCCCTGCGCTGCTGCCTCGTGGTAGGTCCAAACCGACGCTACACACCACGGCACAGTTCACAGATACGTAGCCCGGCCATACCACGGTAGCTCGTCGTACTCCGGCCGGTGCGATAATGCAACGGCCGGGCCAGGCAAGCGGGGCCCCGGCTCTCGGGCGGCGGACGTAGCACCTACTCGCTGCCACGCTCGTTCGGTCGGCAGGCATCATCACCAATCGAGTCGACCACCGCGTGCCCTCGCACTGTATCGCGCGCGCGCGCGGTTCGGTTCACGCGGTCGTAGCGTAGCGTAGCGTAGCGCCTGCGACGACGGATGCGTCACGGCTTGTAGAGGCGGTTGCGGCACTTGCAGCGCCACGCCTCCGGGTAGTACTCCGTGGTGATCAGCACGCGCCCCGGCGGCACGGACACGTTCACCGGGTAGCACGGGCTGCAGCTGCCGCACTTGGACGTGCATCGCGGCGGGTGCGACCCCGGCCCCCCTCTCAGCAGCCGCCGGCCGACGTGGTAACCCTCCTGCATACGAATGAAATCGCTCATTTACCCGTGAATATACACGTATAAATGTACATGAGGTGTGGTGTTACAGGGTATGGACAGCGACGTATGGTCGGTCGGCGATGGGCCACGGGGCCCCGCCGCCGTGGAAGGCCTGTCGGAAGGGACGCCGTCGTCGTGAGCTAGCTGGCAGTCGCTGTTCGCATTGGTGATGGACCAGCAATGCAACGACGCGAGGCTGGCCATTGTGCGGGTTACCATCTCCGCGTCAGTTCGGCTCGTCGAGACGAATGCGCGCGGATTCAAACGTGCGACTTGCAAACGTTTGATTTGACTTGTCAGCTGTATCAGCTGACGCCAAACAACGAGGCGGTGCACAGGAAGATGGCTAGCTAGCTTGTGACATGGTGGTTTCATACATCTTTACAGAGAAGTAGGAGTTCTTAGCAACATTTATAGCATGCACAATTAAGGAGATGCGCAGAACTCACCAGATCACTGGAATGGGCTTCTGCTCCTGCTCCTCCTGCCATTCCCCCGAGATCTGTTCAGTGAGAAGAAACCGAAACGAGTTAATTGATGCCTTATATAGCATCATAATAAGCTAAAAAACGGAGAGTGCAGCGATATACAAATCTTATATCGGTTCTTCTCATAGATCTGCAGACTGGACCTGTAGTACGTCGTCTAGCCAATGTTGGAAAGAATAAGACACAAGAACGCAGCATGTACTAGCTTCGACGAGCGTGCGAGAAGATGAGAAAATCTTTGCACACAAGAGTATACAGCTAGCTCTGCCAAGTGCTTACCCGGACGGAGCACGCCACTCCCCCTGCAGCCGCCGCTGCCACAGCACGCAGCAACGAAGCCACCGCGGCACAGGGAAGCGACGGCGGCCATTGCGAAGCACGCGGCGACGAGCAGCGTTAGCACGGATCTTCCGCTCCGCCTCGGCCGTCTCCCCGTGGGCGGCATTACCAGAACCGCTCTTTAAACCCTTGAAATGGAGCGTGGAGAGAGTAACTGGGGAAGGAAGCAAGGAAGAAGCCAAAGCCAAAACTAGGAAGCGGCCGGCCGGGGCAAGGAAGAAGAAGATGACACGGGCGACGTGGGCGATGTACGTGTGGGATGCGTGCCGTCTTGCCCGAGCACTACTCGCCAGCACTGTAGCTGCATCACACCTCCGAGCCCAGCTGCCCTAAGCAACTGCTATATACTTGGGAATTGGTACGGATATCCGGACGCATTGGACGCCGACCTCCTACAGTCACCCCTTGGCCCACATCCCATCAAAAAAGAACTACACCTACGGCCACACAGCCTTATTTATTTACACCTCCAACTGCGTCGTTCACGTCCCCAACGAGAACCTTGTGGGATCAATTACTATAATTAGAGAGGGTAAATAATTATTACTACCTTTTTAAAGTTTTCAGACGATTAATTATGTTTTCATCTACTCGGAAATCAATCGCCAGATTAGATGTGCAGCATACGACCACTTGATCAACCGATCTATCAACCTCTTTGCTCAATCGATTGATCTGTTCGACCACTTCACTCGATCGCTTTGCTCATTGTCGTATGATCCAAACCACCAGTAATTACCAACGTACTTTATGCAAATCAAGAATCAAATGGATTCAAGACTTACTTCATTGCTAGAATTTTGTGGATTTATAAAGTGCCCTCACAAGCACCCTTAAAAATTTCTCGACGAAAGCCCTCTCATAACCGCACTAGAACTTTCTCAAAAGTCACACATTAGCCCTTAGCCTCTCCTGTTTTTATAGGCTAATGTCCAAACTTTGTCCGTCTCAAACACGAATACAAAACTCTGTCTCTTTCTCAAATCAAGGGACCCGAAACCTTCCCTAACACGGGTTTATTCAAACCTCTAACTCTTCCACGTTATAGACTCTATCCATAACTCTCTCAATCTTCTCAGTTATGGACTCTATCCACAACTCCAACCCAACATGTGACAAAGCCTCCAGAACACCATCTCTTATATCTTCATCACACACCATCATCGCTTGTGTCGAAGTCTCTTGGACCGCACCACCATAGTTTCATCACGTACCACCACCTTTGATCTTCATATGCTCCAGCGTGAGCTCGACCACCTCGCATGACTCCGCGACCACCTGAACCTAAAACTTACCCATCCTAGTCCCGATCCTACTCGTCACCGACCATGATCGTCTCCATGCCCACCTACACATGCAAAGACTAAAGAATGTTTTTTCGGCACAAGTTCTACACAACTTGACCAACATCAACACACAAACTCAAAGCACACCCTCGTCAATCCACAGACAAGAACCAAACCGTCCACGACCATCAACTAGGTCATCCACAATCATACATCCTATTGCTATCCAGTAATTAACCTATCAGGAATTACCATCACTCTGCTCAGTACCAACGCACCAACCAAAATCTCTAAGAGCAACTCCAGCAGTAGCCCTCAAAACAGGGCCCCTACTTTTTATTTGAGAGCTCTCCCTACTTTTGAAGCTCTGTTTTTTGGGCTACACTCCAGCAGGAGCCCTCAAAACAGGACCCTCAAATTCATTCTTAGAGGGGATGACACATAGGACCCACCCTCATCCTCATCCTACTTTTGAGGGCCGAGGGGCAAAAAACTCACTCCAGCATGGCCCCTACTTGAGCCCTCAAAAGTAGGGGCTCCCTCTAGACCCCCCCAGGAATGAGGGCTCGAGGGGGAGATTTGAGGGCCCCCTACTTTTGAGGGCTCAAGTAGGGGCCCTGCTGGAGTGAGTTTTTTTGCCCCTCGGCCCTCAAAAGTAGGATGAGGGCTCAAGTAGGGGCCCTGCTGGAGTTGCTCTAACACCCAATCATTGACCATGATCGCAAAAACCACGTCTATCATGTACCAAGTCCTTCCGACTACCAAGTACTACGATCAACTGCCCCAGCCAGTCATACTGCTGGCCAAACATGAGTACTCGAGGTACTCAAATATAGCAAGAATTAAAGCACTCATACTAACCATGAAGTCTACGAGTACAGACTATGAAGCCTATGATAATCGAGCACAAAGTCTTTGACTTCCGACCGCAAAGTCTACAACTACCAATCACAAAGTCTAAGACCACTGACGAGTAAAGTCTATTACTACTGACCAGTAAAATCTACGACTATTAAGTATGCCCAGTAAAGCCAACGACTATCTACCAGTTACTGTAGTTATGACCATAGATAAGGAACTATAGCTACAACCATAGAAAAGTACTGTAGCTATGACCAGTTCGCTAGTCGAGATCGAAGCTTACCGATTACTTGGAATGGTTAAAAAGGTCGTAGTAAAAGCCGGACGTTGTCATAGTTGGACATGGTCAAAGTCATGGTCGAAGTCAATGTGGTTGAAGCTGGACATGGTCGAAGTCTGCTGATTGGACAAAGCCATTTGGACCACCCAGCACAAAATCGTTCGATCTTCCGATGCTAGTCAAACATCGTCCGATACTCCAATTCCACTCAAGCATCGTCTGATACTCCATTGCTACTCTACAGCTATCCGATGCCACTCAGACCGATCGGACTGGTCCGAAACTACTTGAAGCAAGCCAAAACCACTCGGACTCAAAACCTTCAACTGCGATCGATCAAAACTTTCACAAACACAAATTTCAAAACAAACCAAATGTCAATTATTCATCATCACTAAATTCACGACCATCCACATGGTTCAACAAACCTACTGAGCTCCACCTCCACCAATGACGAGCCCCTGCGCCACTCCACCTCCCTGAGCTCCGCCTCCACCAGATAGCCCCAACCTCCACCAATCAGGATGGCAAGGATGTTGGTGGCCTATCCCCAACAACCCCTTCCTCTCAGGTAGGGCTGTAAGAATAGCTCGAGGCTCGTGAGCTACTCAAGCAGCTCGGCTCAGTGTAGATTCGATTTGAGCTCAGCTCAAGCTCTAGACAAGCTGAGCTCGAGCCTGGTCTGAAGCTCACGAGCCTATTCAAACTGAGCTCAAATGGTTCGGTGGAACTCGTTCATGCACAAGCTAGCAGGGTTAGTCACGACCCACGGGCTTGCGGCCTCACAGCCTTGTGTCATTGCACATGCAGCGTGTAGAGACTGGAGACCCCAATCCCTGACTCCACACCTCTTCTCTCTCTCTCTCCTTATCTCTTCTTTTCTTCTTCCATTTCCTTTCCCCATTTTCCTTGCTTCTCTGCTTCACCAGCCAAATCCCCACTTCTTGCTGGTGCCAGCCCCGTTGCCTTCTCGGCCCAACCACTAGCCTTCCGACGTCACCTGCTCTACGCCCTCACATGACTCTATCTTGGCCACTGCCCAACTCCTCTGGCTGAAAATCCTCTACACCACACCTACTCTGTGCGTCAGCTCAGCCATCCCTACACCGCTTCCAACTCTAGCTCGCTCGCTGCGCTTCCCAACCTCCAACACACTGCCTTGGTTCGGCCATGCTCGGCTCGGCTGTGACGCCCCTGGCTCAGCCTCCCCTCCGACTCCCCTTACTTGGATCTGGCCAGATCCATGGCTGGCCCGTCCCCTAGAGCTCGACCATAGCTCCTCAGGCTATAGCTTCCCTGTGCCACCCTTCGGCCCGACCCTAGGCTACCACCCCTCTAGCTTGGCTTTGGTTTGCTCGCCTCCGGATGACTCGGCCTTCCGATGCCGCCTCCTCCTGCTACTTGCCCGGTTAGAATGCTGCTATGTTGCTCTCTCATTGGCTGATTGCCCTGGTTAGAATGTTGTTTTTGTTGATTCATATGTTACTGAGCCTACACGAGCTGAGCTCGAGCTTGCTCAGTTTTTGTTGATTCATACGCTACCTAGCCTACATGAGTTGAGCTTGAGCAAGCTCGAGCCTAGCTTAAAGCTTGACGTCAATCTCAAGCTCGCTCGAGCTCAACTCATTTATAGCCTTACTCTCTCAGGTGCTCCTCTCCCCGACATTCCCATCCCTTTCGCACTCCTCCTCGGGGTTAGATATACTCCACTACTACAGTTGATTGTAGCCTTTGCTAGCAACTACACATCTGATGGTATAGAACACTAGCAACTAAAGTTCACCAGACACCACTCCATCCAGTCTCTTCCCGTGACATCTTCTTCTTCCCCAAAAGTCCCAACCTCTCCCTCTACATCCCACTCCTCGCTCCCCCTTCGGTGGCTCATGGACCAAAGTACCACCCCTCTCCTATGGGACTTCCTCCTCTCCTTTCTCTCCTCCTCCCTCATGGACCAAGCATCGCTACAGTGAGCTCCGACCAAACCGTTGCAAAGAGTGTTCAATTCGTGCTCGAGGGAAGCATTTCGTCATAGCCAGAGCTCATCGGAGGTCTCCCCTTTTCGGGGAATGGCAGAGCTCATCAGATTTGCAGCTACTGCGATAGGAGCACACCAGATCTAAAGGAGAGACGATGGCATCAGGATCTCCAACCACCGGGTGTGGTAGGCTTAATTACTTCGAACGATGATACTATATTCAAAACGTGACACACCGGTGCCGTAATACTCCTGTTTTCTTTTCACAAGAGGGTATAGTGAATGGTTTGGTTGGCATTGACTCCTGATGGCTAGTACGTGTTTTCTTTTCACAAGAGGGTATAATGGTAAAAAGTAGTGATCTTTTTAGCTCGTGGTAGTACTGCTTGCTGCTGATGAGCCCACGTGATTAACAGGGACAGCATGCAGAGGATGCCCCACCTTGTTGCATGTGTGCGCAAAAACATGGTGGTACTTCTCAGACTTGCGCCATGGTTACTTTAGTCAGTGGTCCAAAGATTTCAGAGACCGTGACAAGCTAAGGTCTGGTCTTCATTTTCGGGGCCAAGTGTTTTGCAGCTCTTTGATTCGCCTAAGATTTCAGAGAAATTTATCTCTCTGCATGAGTGCATACATGCATTGATTCATCTCTTAATCACCAGGAATAAGGTGATTCAGACATTTTGGGGGCCTCGACGTGTTCTCTGGTTAATCATCTCACCATGTGTGAGAGGGGAGGAACTTCGCTAGGGACAGACTCCGATTCATCTCTATAAGGACAGCCTCGGATGCGCTCCACTACATGCATGAATCTCCGTGACACGAAGGCTATGTCCTCCCCCTCCCCCAAATCTGAGCGCTCTCTCCACGAAGGCCCTCTCCCCCTCCTTTTCTCCCCCCAAATCCGAGTACAGCCTATTCTTTCGAAGGCCTCACTCCCCCTTTCCCCTTTCCTCCTGATAGCACGCTCGCCCTCGTTGGCACCTCCGCATCGCCTCCTCGAGAATCCCCGGTCGACACACAAGGATTCCCTTTGCCGCCGTCGGCACCTCTATGTTGCCTCCCTGAGAATCCCCGCTATCCTTGGCCCGAGAATTGGCACCGACACTGATCGGCTTCGCCCTTCCCCATCTCCCTCCTTAGCTCGGCCACCGCCTTGCACACACTCCATATGGCCAAGGTGGCGATGAACCTCACGGCGTCGGCAGCGCAGTCATCCTTGCCAGCTTCTTCAAGAGGCAGCATCGGGAACCAGAAGAATCCTAGTAAGGAGTACTACTAATTCCCCAGCAACTTTGGTCTAAACTGATGGAATCATCCTCGTCGGCTTCCATCATCCTCCCCGAGAAGGTAGACAATGATTGAAATTTGTATGAATGTAGTGAATTGAATTTGTGGTGAATGGAACTTGTATGAATGTTCTGTAAATGTTGTAAAGATGGTTTCCTGTCAGATTGTGTAATGAAGGTGAATGGTAAATGATGGAAATTGAATGAATGTTTTATGTCAGATAATTGAATGCTGGTTTCCCTCAGATTGTGTAATGGTAAACCATGGAAATTAAATTGAATGAAGGTTTCTTGTCAGCTTGTATAATGAAGGTGAATAGTAAACCATGGAAATTGAATGAATGTTTCATGAAACATTATCAGGTTTGCGTAGCATGCCAAAACCTCATTTGCACATGTTTGCCTAAACTTTATGTTGGAAACAGAACTTTAGAATGCTGGTATACAGTCCCATGATTGCAAACAACAGGAGTATGAGTAAGTGCAGTCAAGTAGTAGGTCAAAGAAAGAAGAAATAGAATATTGACAAGAAAATTTTAATTGTTCATATAACCAAAAGTAGTGCATATATGTACCAAAAGTAGTGTTTTCATAGAACCATTGACAGGAACATCTTAATTGTTCATAGAACCAAAAGTAGTGCATATATGGAACTATTTGTTAACTCCCAAAATCTTTAAAATCTAATCTTTTGACGGAAGTATTTTTATAATAAGCTCCAAATAGTAGATTGGTAAATTCTCTATGGATGGTAGGAAGAGATGAATTATCAGAAGACAGTGTATCATCAAGCATCGCATTTGGGTTTGACAATTGTGTACAAGGTCTTACATATGAGAAGCTAAAATATTACCACTGAGTATTGTGAGAAAGATAATACTATGACCAACTAAATTTACGTTTTTCTGCAGTTTTTTTATACTTTTTTCTTTCGTTTTTCGAGAACGCCTCTTGCCCTCTTAGACTTTGGACCTTTTTTGTGTTTAGAAACTTTAAATGGCACAATTACTTCTCTGATATTTTTAGTGCACTAAATAGAATTATCATTGATGCTTACATAAAAGAATAAATGATCATCTGCTTGTTTGTTCTTCAAGTACTCCAGTAGTGTTTGTGCATCATTTTTTTCCATGTACTTTTTACGCACATGGGTAACATAATTGTTGCAGTCCTTTTGTAAGAAAGGTACATTCTCAGCTCTACCATATAGTTGTTCATATAATTTGAATACTTCGAATGGTTTGATTCCTGCTACTCTCATATTATCAAACATGCACTTGTCAGCTTTTGATAGACGACGTTGTGACCTTAGTATATGAGCCTTACTTGGACTTGCTAGATAATGGTTATGTTCAAGTGTCACATTCTACACTGTCCAAAGCCTGTCCTGCGAAATGTTAAATTGGAGATGAGCCTTACAACCTATTCATGTGTTGGCCCATTCCTTTTTGGTTTCATATCTAGTATGGTTGCTCCTGTCTCCTTCGTTGCTATGGACAAAAACTTTGGAACCCAATATGCCATTTACTCGCATCCTCGAGTGGCTCCTTCGTATGCTAAATCCAACTGTTCTAGCATATGAATTGTAGAAGTTATATGCATCATCCTCATATTCAAACATCATGCCAACTTTTGGCACATTTTGAGAGAACGAATTTGGTCATCAACCTACAATGAAGCCATAACATTTTATATGAATATGATAACAACCACTCAGTTTTATTTGAACAAAAAGGAAAGTAACAGGGAAATTTTTTCCAAATTCAGAGTATTCGATTCACAGTTCATTGATCACAAAGATGGACTCTACACCCAAGTGTTCCAAATTCGGAGTATTGTATTGCATACCTTGAAAATCGTAGGATCATGTCCTTTTGATTCCTTCGTGATGGGGAGAGCCCAACTAGCGCTCGGCAAGATCGGCGGTATGGAGAGCCCTCTCACGCCAAGGTCGCTGGCCGGCGGATGGAGCCCTCTCAATGACGGCGGTGCATGCAAATCCTTGCGCGACGTAGTTGGCATTGCGTCGACGGCACGGTCGGCAGCCAAAGGGAGGGGGAAGGGGCGGCGCCGCCAGGGGTGGAACGTCGATGGCATGGTCTCCACGGGGATCCAACGCCTCCATGCAGACTGGGTTGGGCGGTGGGAAGAACATGAGCTATGCTCGGTTTTTTGGGGGAAGAACAGGAGATGGAACTTCCATGCGTGCATGTGGAACGTATCCAAGGCTGTCCTCATGGAGACGAATTGGGGTCTATCCCAGTGAAGTTCCTTCCGTGTAAGAGGATGAGTCACGGAGTACGTAGTAGGTTCTCTCTTTTGGGGCATGCTAATGTTAGTTAAAGTGACTTCTTCGCTCATGGAATCTCCTCCTTAGGTGGGGCTTCTGTAACACCCCTGTTTTTGGGAACAGGAACGTCATTACCTTCTGTAACGGCCCAGGAGTTCAGTTACGGACAGAAGAAGTATCATGCCTACTCACGAACATTTAAAAGGAGTTAATTTCATTAAAATAGGACTTAATAGTTAATTTTAACAATTTTCAGGGCGTCCAAGCCCAAAACTTAACTTACAATTAGAAAGACCAAAGAAAACTCCACATGAACGCATGAGTGCGATCGTAATCCTATCACAAAAACTTGTAACATCATGTTCTCTTATGCTCTCTGTGTTGGGGAAAAATAAAGCAAGACTGAGTACAATCAACCGTACTCAACAAGTCACATGGGGAAATGCTATATAGCTACTTGTTAGGGTTTCCAAAGGATAGGAATATATGAGTTTGATTAAGTAGTCGTGGATGTAATTTTATTTGTAAACATTTTTAAACACAAAAGAACAATAACTCCTTTAGGAATTAGGGGTTTCAAACTTGATAGCCAGACTTTAACATTTCTAAATCATTTCCAAGTCTACTTATGTTTCGCTATTGGAATCACCCATTAAACACAGCTTCATTTACCGGAAGCACGGTGTATTCGAATACCATTAATTATGACTCTGCAGAGCTGCCCTGCTTTACCCACAAGATTTCTTAACTCTCATGACAGAATTAAGAAAACAAGGCTGTTTATTACTCAATTCTTTATATAGCCTCCACCTAGTAGGTTTTTGATCTCAATAAGCTCGGGTGACCCACAGGCCTCGCCCGACTTGTCGCAGCCCTATCGTTGTGTGGTTAACCACCTCCCACACGGATTCACCCTCGGTCCCCTCACCAGTTGTACAGGTTCAATCGAACTGGAGCAGTTACTAGACCAGGTTTGACGAGTTAACGCTTGTGATTGGGCGGGTGCTATGTTCTTTACTCAACATAAGAGTTAAGTCCTTATATTTTCACTGAGGCAACTTCCTCCCACAAACCCATATTCAGCGCTCACGCCATTGCCACCAATCCACACCCAAGCCTACACCCTAGAATAAGGTCATGGGATCCGGCCGCCTCGTAGTCTCCAGCAATCCTTTCTTATTCTAGATCCATTTTCCAAAATTCCACCAACAAATGCTAACTCTTTTAATAGCAGAAAAATTTGTTGAGTTCCTAAACTACCATGATTACATTATTAATATATTTAATATTACTATGTCTTGTCAAGGTGAATATGGCCATCAATTTGAACTGGACCTTTTCGGGTGGTAGAACATAACTAATATCATGTCATTCTAAACAGTTATTGTACATAAAATAACAACTTGTAAATAACATAATGAAAGTACTAATAATAAATAATTAAAGGAATGTAGGTTCAATATGATCAAAAACATGTCTTGCCTCTTTATCCATAGCCTCTGGTTATCTTTATTGTAGTCTTCGGATTGGATACTGACTTCTTTAATTGCTCTTGTAGTCCTTCTGTTGACCAACTTGTGTGGTACGAGTACTAGCGTGGAAGATGAATACAAATGAGTTCCTGCTTTGTAGAACGCAAGCTAGGAACAAAATACAATTAAATAACCAAAAAGGCATAAAGAAGGTAGGTGGTGTGGTCAAGGTTTAGGCGGTGGGTGGTTTGGCTCAACAGGATTGGAATTAGGTTAAGTGGGTTTGAGATGGTCGAAAATGTATTTGGGCGTTGTCTGGATTTCGGTGAATAGCTGAAGGTGTGGATGGTATCGGATTTTAGGGCGAGGTTGGAAAGATGTAGACGGGCTCAAGACGATAAAAGGGTATATGTGTTATTAGGGTTCCGACGAACGATAAGAGTTCGAACCGTATTAGGGTTTAGGATTTGGAAATGTGTTTTAGTGGTTTTGAGTATTATCGATGTTCAATATGGAAAAATGAAGCTGAGAAATGGGTAGATGGGTTCAAAATGATCAAAATGGTTGTATTTTGTATTTTTGGGTATGGATGAACAATAACGAATATGCACTGTTCATTGCGGGTCTGGTATTATTCACTAACAGGTTCTTACTGCTATTGTACCAGGCCGAACATTGTTCACTAATGGGTCGAACGCTACAGTACTGGGCCGGTACTGTTCATCGTCTTCCTCCCGTGCGCGTTACAGTGCCGAGAAACAGGGAAAATTTGCAACGGCAATTCCCGACGCTGCAATCAATTTCGACGAAAACCGAGGGCATTGATGGACTCAGGGGATTGAGGAGAACCCATTTTTGGGGTTTGTAGTGGTCGGTGAGCAAAGAACGGCCAGTGGCAAGGTACGAAGTTCTCGGGGCTTTTGGATGGCAAAGGAGCTACAGAAAGACTCATCCTTAAAATTGGCTATTTTTTAACCATCTGGGGGTGGTCAAGATGGCTTGGGTGGCTGCGGTTTGGGTCGCGAGGGCTTGTAGTGAGTTGTCCACGGTGAGGGGCTTCGGTTGAGGAGTGGACATGGCTGCCGGAGTAATAGGGGGCATGGGAGCTCATGACCGTGACTCGGTCGAGTTCCTATGGGTATGAGAAAGCTACACACCGAAGGAATTGAATTGAAATTAACGACAAAACAAGAACCGAGATTTGAGCTTACTTGCGGGTCTCCAGCGATTGATGGGGATGCGATGGTCATCGAGAAGAATTGGGGTGTGCTAGGGGCTATTGGTCACCAACGGAATGCACAGGAGGGCTTGGGACCTTTTATAGCAGGCTTAAGGCGGTAGGAAGAGGCGGTGAGGAAAAGATCCGAGGCGACGGCGAAGTTGACTTTGGCTTTGTCCAGCGCCGGCTAGGCATCTTCGAGAGATGCTATTAGACAAGTTGCAGAGGGTGGCAATGGCTAGAAGGTGCGGGAAGGCATGAGAGCGAGCGAAAGAAATCAGGCGGCGGCGGGATATTTTCCGTAATGAACAGTAATTGCGCAAAAGTCTGCCGTTGAAGCGATGCAGCAGCGGAGTTAGGGCTTGGATGGCGAGATTGAGTATGGGATTTGGCTAGAATCAAAAGAAATCAACTGTCAATGAAAATCAAAATTGTTTTCAAGTTTTCGGTATGTTTCAGCTTCTTTGGTCAGATATTTAGATCTGATGCAGACAGCGATGGATTTGGACCATGTTGACGTAGCATTTGCCAGTGTGAACAATTTTTTTTAGTTATTGACGTGCTTTTGGGTGTTGGCATCACAATTTCACTTATGATCGAGCATTCTCTTCTTCCAATTTGATTTACAATGCAGTAACTTCTGCAGTTTTGTTTGTATGGTTTTAATAACTGCCAGCCAGCTAATTCGACAGTCCCAACTTATAGGAGCCAGATATGATGTCTTCTTGCTTGGAGCGAAGCCTCCCGTTTTGCGAGTTTTCTTCGACGAACCACCTATTAATCAAGCACCTAGCGTAGCGCACACTGCACAGGCAAATACCAGCTCCCATCACATCGTCACCATGTGACCTGAAATTTCATCAAGTACTCGTGACTCGATTTTTGGAACCGAACCGAACCGAACCCACTATAAGGATCTGAGCCTGACCAACCGCATGCATGCGTGCATCAGTGCATGGCATCTCGATGGCCAAATAATTGGCTAGCTCCTGGAGGAGGAAGACCTGAAAGTCCCGAACCCATCCTCTGCGCGCGACGTGAGATGGAAGAGAGCGGCGCACGTTTGGGCAGGCGGTAGCTAGCCTGGACGCTTGCAGTCTCATCAGCATCTTTCTCAGGCATCCCAAGGCCGTCTTGTCCCTTCACCGGCCGTGCCCCTTCACTGACGACCTTCTACTGCTCCATCTTTGAACTCCCAGTGCAAACACAACGCTTGTACACAGCAGATACAACTTGAGTGAGTCGATCAATATTATGTGACGTAGTAGTAGGCTAGTAACAGCAGAGTAATAATAGGCTAGTACTAGTTGTAGTTCTCGACGCATTGGTCGGTTCGAGCATCTCGCTGTCTGAAACTCTGAATAGCCTTGGACGTCATCTACGCATGCCTGCACCGAGCCACCGAGCATTTTGACCCGTACGAGCGAACGTCCTGCCCTCCTGTCCGGCCGGTTGGATCGTCCCGTCTCGTGCAAACAGTGAAACTCTGGTGGGTAACAGTGAAAATTAAAGGCGAGCGAGGGACGGAGGGAGCCACTCCATCCACCAAGTCGCATCAGCTGCTGCTCGGTATCGTCTGTGTTCAGGGATGAGTCGGAAACTGGAAAGGCATCGGCCTGGCCGTCTATCCATCTCTTTCCAGCTGCTCTTTCGTGGCCTGGCTCAGTGGTCTGGTGGTCATGTGCTTCAACAGTGGCACATGTAGCTGTTTCCTCTGCTTCCCTGTGCATGGCCGGTAGCCACGAAGAAACGGTGTACTGTTCGTGAGAGAGGTCTCACCTGAAGCCCTCGCTAGAAAATTTGCCTTCGGCAGCGACACACTGATACGTACTGTTCGTGCCAGTGCTGTTCGCTATAAGTACTAGTGCGCTACGGCGCGCGCTCTATTAGTACTAGTGCATTACTCTTGGATTGAATAGCCTGGCTACTACGGAACAACTACTCGTCCAATACTCCGTATGAGACATCCTAATCGTACACGTTGAACTCTGGGTCCACTGTATTTCATTTAGCTTGGTAGTTATTCTTCATATAGACTTCATTAGAATCAAATAGTTCCTCGGACTTACTTATTTCTAACAAGGAGGGTTAATGATAAAGGTGAGTACAAAAATACTCAGCAAGCATAATAGCAATGTGAAATTTCCATGCTAACAATTCATCAGATCAACAATCATATCTCATTTGTCAGCATTTCAAAAATAAGTTTTTATGTGGCAAAAAAGTTCCCATTAAAGTTCATAAATCTATTAATCACTCGTATTCACAGATAAGGCCACTGATATGCTCTTGTAGCCTCTAGTCTAGGAGACATGCATGAATCACGTTTCTTCGCATTTTCTTAGATGTAATGCCTAAATCAGAGTACAAAGTCGTTTTTCCCTATTTTCATATATTATACCTCCACCCGACTAGTATATCCCTAGTTGTTATGCCAGGCTGGTCTCATTTTCACCTGATATTCCACCGTGCTACTTATAGACACATGGCTTTTACCATCTTCGGCCTTACCCAACCTCGTAATCATATACTCCTTACCCATGTATAGTTATAGTAACTTGATAAGGTAATTGGACTTTGCCTGTCTTCGACAAGACATGGTTGATACGATAAATATGGCTCGTTACACGATTGAGAGTTGGTTTATCCTTATATCACATGCATATGTAGAGGGCCTCACACTTGCCACTATCTTTCCTTTCCCAGGCGCCCTGCACCCACCTATTATTTATTTGTAGGACAGTTGCTCCATTAATTGGCTACCCTTCAATACTCATCATTATTCACATCAATCACATAATTTATTCCAAAATTTATTTATATAGACAATGGTATTAATCTAGTAAAAAATAATTTTTATGTGAATTTACTCTAATCAAAATGATCGAAGGCATGCTTGTCTGAAATCTGGTAGTAGTTCTTTGGTTTAGATGCGCTCAGGTGGAGTCATTTCTCTTGGCTCAGATAGTCGCTTGCATTTAACGAATGGCTATGATTTAATTTATGAAAGTATAAAATATACTATGTCGATGCTGTTAAATGGCAAACCTTACATCTATTTAACATATACTGTTGTGCTTTGCACATTAAATTTTATTTTTATGTACTTATTGTTTATTGCTATTTTCGCTGATGTGAGAATTTGTTATGTTAACAATTTAGTATTATGATTAATTAGCTGTTGTCAGTTAGCTACTACCTTGTGTATACATATACATATACACATACGCGCGCGCGCCACACACATATATTTATACGTGTGTATATACCGATATCTCCTTATATGTATATGTGTGGGTATATTTATATATGATGTAAATAATCCATTTTTCCCGACTGGCCCAATAGGCCTCAGTCCGTCTAACCGCTCAGCTCTATCTCTATCTCTCCTACTCCCTCACTTCACCCCACCAATAGCGTCACCACCTCCTCCGCTAGGATTTGGCCTTTCAGTCGTCAGCCTTCCTAGCGGCGCGCCCCTATCGCCTGTGCATCCCCCGTCTTTCGAGTCTCCTCCCTCTCACCGGCCTCTAGCCGACTACACTACTACAGAAAAGGTCATCACAGACGATTCAAAAACGTCATTATAGACGGTTTCATGAGCCATCTGAGTTTATAGGTCAATAATGACATGAGGTCATCACAGACGACTTTCGAACCATCTGTGATGTAAACTATCAAAGATGGTTCCAACAACAAACCGTCTATGATAATTGACTATTACAGACGGTTATGAGTTAATAACCATCTATGATATTCTTTTTTATTGTAAATCTATTTCTATTTGTTGGCTAGCCTCACGAAATGCTAGCCATGCCCTCTGAAACAAGCAAATCAACACAGTATATATCTGTCAGACCCGGATTTTTCAATCCGAATCTTACTGTGTTTCACTGCACTAATCCCTGGATCAGTAGTTAGTGCACACAGGTACATTGCTGAACCATTTCATACATCGCATAATCAACCATTATATTACATAAACGGAAATACACCACGTCGGGTGATAGAGTTTACAAAAGGGGCCGACCAAGCCAATGTCATTATTACAAACACGCACAGCGGAATTATAGCAAAAGTAAACCCAAATCCACATGCAAGCGACTGGAAGGTACTGTGTGCATTATATGTCACCAGTTAACTAGTAACATACGTGCACACAACGCCATATGTCTACTTGTCCGCGTCTACTTAACGGAGCCTACGCCTTAGTTTCCTTCGTCGTTCTTCTCCTCCGTAGCGGGAGCTTCCTCGTAGGCGTAGTGGTCTTGCGCTCCTGTTTCTGAATTTTTGCCGCAAAGCGAGCGTGAGCACTCCGACCCCATGCTCAGCGAATCAACACACGGAATGCAGTATATAACATGTATGGCTAACCAAATGATGGCTTAGGTTTATTTTCTTTTGCGAAGAGTGCTTTTGAATACAATTATATAAAAATTTCTTAAGACCTAGCATTTTGAACACACGTATATGTTGAATGCAGTAATAATAGTGATTCAGATTCCATCCACCATTACATGGCATCTGCACCATATAGCAATTCTTCAGCGTTATAGCCGCTTAACTTACCACTGGGACGACACCCAGGACAATTCCAAACTAGGGCCTTACACTGCCCTTTCACTTTTCCAACCCATCATAAAGTATTTTGAAATAGAACTATATCTGGTTAAATTCCCCCATGTCCGCCCTTGACCGTGGGCACGGCTATTCGAATAGTTTTGACTCTGCAGAGTTTGTACACTTTCACCACAAGAGACAATCAACTCATTGCCCCACACGATTCCTTAGTCATGTGGTTGGGCAGACCATCACAGTGACTTTTCAAAGTATCTAGACCCTTTTGTCATCTCACCCCATGGGAGACTGCCCACTTGCGGTGGGTCCCATATGTTGCACGGGATGTTTCCCACAGCTACTAGCGTACGGGCTCCACTCCCCTCTGCGCTAGCACGACTGGGAAACTTCACCCTCCACTCGGTGTCCCTTTAGGCCTTCCCTTGCCCCTGCATAATTACTTCTCTCCCCCTATTAGTGAGATGAGTCCAGAGTTTTCGATAAATCTACTTAGCCAAGTTGTACTTTACAGACTTGTGGTTGTACTGTTTTACACGGGTGACATGACAAGATTCGATCCTTAGGGTTATCTGGACGGTCTACCATTAATCCACTTTGTGCTTCCACTGCACCACATATTCACACACTCGAACTAGTCCGCCCAGATATTTAAGCATGTTGAGATTTTGGGAGCAAAATATATCCATAACCAAGTATACCAGTCATTCCCACCATGACTGCCCAAACCAGTTTTTCATGTTTCAAAGTGATGCTTTGGGGCATTTCAGCGCCCCCTGAGTATTAATGCAACACTAAGCATGGCATATCATTAGGGACTTATTTTCGAGATATTAGTATTATACTTTTGCTAGGGCGACAAGGTTTACACATTCAATCATTCCAAGGGAGGGTAATACTATTCAAGGTAAACATTGGCATTTAACTAGAATATCAAGTTTAGCATGTATTTGCATAAAAATAACAGCATGCATTTTGTTAATTTAAAACCAAATAATTTGCATAAATGTGGGTTTAACATGATCAAAGTATTGACTCGCCTTGGTCACAGTGGTCGGGTGCTGGATTATCCGGATCTCCTAGTGCTGCGGCCTCGAATTCTTCTTCTTGTGCTTCGTAGGCTATTGTAATCGTGCGCGAAAATTTGGATAAAAAAAAACATCAAATCAACAAACTACCACCAGAAATTCAAATGAACTTTTAAAAATTATAATTTCAGTTCCATTGGATAGATCTTGAATTTATATGAATTTAGAAATTTGTCTCGTTCAATTTGGAGTTAAAATGAAAAGGTTATGATCATTCAAAGTTCTCAGTTCAGTTAATTCCAAATATTATCAAATTTCTGACAGTGGGACCCACATGTCATCTTTTTAATTTTTATCCTTTTCTTTTATCATTTTTCCTTGTCTCTATGACCAGTGGGGTCCATATGTCAGCGTGTCCGGTCACTGACATGTGGGACCCCCTTGTCAGTGGTCATGGCGGTGCTGAGTCACTGGCAGGTGGGACCCAGCTGTCAGAGATGCATTTTAAAAGAAATGCTCGACCGCAGGCGCGGAGCTGAGGCTCGAACGCGCGCCGCGGGAGCGAGGGGGAGGGAAGAGTAACGCTGAAAGCCACTCGGCCAAGCCGAGCGATGCTTACCCATATAGGGTAATAATACCTTTTGAAGTAGCTCCGGGAGGAAGCCGAGTAGAGGAAGAAGAGGACGTCGACGGCGAGCGGTGGCCGGAGGGGTCCGGGTCGTGCGTGATATATCAACTCCGCGTGATGGCGAAGCTTTTGGCGAGGTCGGTAGAGACGGAGGGGCAAGGTGGCGGGCCGGCGGCGTGCGACGGCGGTGGTTCGGGGAGGAGCCTCGGTGACGGCGAGGTGGAGTCCACGGGGGCACGGGGAAAGGCGGGGGATAGTTTTACCTTGCTCCTGCGAAGCTCCAGGAGCTTGGGTTGGCTTCGGGGACGGCCGGAATCGGCGGGGAGGGTGGCGCCGGAGTTGGGGAAGAAGGAGGGCCGGCGGGAAACTGGGCTTCTCGGTGCAATTGCAGCCAGGGGAGGGGAGTAGAGAGTAATGCGGCGGGTTTGAAGCTCACAGACACGGCTTTTATAGCCGGGAGGAGGGGGCGCGTGGCGGGGTAGCGGCGGCCTCCGCCCTGTTCAGGCTGGCAGGGGGGATGGAGGCAAATCTCGCCGAGATTTTGTAGGAGAGAGAGAGAGCGGGAGATGCACTGAACTCGCATGGGGTGTAGGAGAGAGAGGGAGGGGATTGGCTGCGGCTCGCGCGTGAGAGTGTAAGCGCAAGGGGGAGAGAGCTGCGTTGCGGCCGCGTGGAGAAGAAGGAGCCGAGGAAGAAGACGCGCGCGGGCGGGGGTCCACCGGGCAGAGGGAGAAACGCTAGAGAGGCGGGGCCGCTGTCAGCGAGGAGAAGCGCGAGGGAGCGGGCGTGGCCCACCAGCCAGAGACGTCGCGCGCGCGAGGGGACGGGCCCAGGCGGCAGCGAGGCGTGGGGTGCGGTCGGTCCACCGCGCAGTGGCGCGGGCACGCTGAGCCGCACGGTCGCGCGCTGGGCCGCGCGATGGAGGCGCGGGCGACGCGTCGAGCATCGGGGCCGGCCAGGTGGCGGCCCGAGAGGGTTTTTCTCCTTTTTATTTTTAAGGATTTTTAGAAATGTCCAGATAATGGAATAACCCTCAGAAAAATATGAAACCAGTTCCAAAAATTTCAGAAAAACTCACAGAAGCTCATGAGGACCTTCTGGCCTTACCAAAAATATTTTCAACTATTGTTGGTATTTAATACATTTGCTTCCTTTGTCATTCATGCCATTATTTAAAAATGAGGGCTTTAGGTTTAAACAAAAAATTTTCCCCATTCCTTTCTGGATCATCTTTTCAGATTCGCGTTTATAATTTTAGTTTTCTATTATCTGCATATTTCCTTTTTGGCATTACTAATGTTTGTCTTTATTTATTATGAATTTATTCAACTTTTGAAATCACAACCAAAATCGGAAAACACAATGAAATCCAAATTCCAAATAGAATATACTACCAAAATAATTCAAGAATTTCATATTTTCGATTTTAAATTTTTCAGGATGTTACAAATCTACCCCCCTTAAAAAGAATCTCGACCCCGAGATTCAGCCTAGCTAGCGAATAGGTCGGGGTAATCTTTTCGCAGTTGATCTTTGCGTTCCCAGGTGGTCCTCTTTCCTGGTATGATGGTCTCTATTGAGCTCAATATTAGTGGATGGTTTGATTCCCAACATTCTTTATTACCATTAGTAAGATCTTGATAGGCCATTTCCTACGGGTCTCCAGTCACACTTGGGCTCGACGGCTTCCTAAGGGTTTGATCTTTCTGATATTTATGGGTATGCCTTGAGTTAGGATACGTAGAATACATCGTGCCCATCTGCTAAACTTGCAGGCAGTTCTAATTGGTAAGCTACTCCTCCTGGTGGCGCAGTCTAATATTCCTTGGGTGCCTTGTTAGCCAGTATATTATAAGTATGATGTCTAGAGTCTGGGTGGGTTACACTATTAATGGTTGGTTATCCTGGCAGGCGAGTTAAGTGCCCGTAGTTTCTAAAAGTTATGTGGATAACCCAGGCTTATCCACGAATCTTTTAACTCTAAAAGATGAAACCCTCCCTGATTTTTGTAAAGAACATACGCTGCTATTAAATTGGTAAAGAACGTACCCATAAGAATTCCAGCGGCTTCCTGAGCTTCCTCAGCTGTGATGTGGTTAACTTGGCCGCGGTTTGGCGCTAAAGTGTTCCTGCTGGCCTGCGAGCTCTGATGCCCTTTGCTGGGTACCAAGGCTTGACTGCGGGTAGCGGGAGGCCCTAAATTGATTCTCACTGGATTTGTCTGCCGTTGCGGGCACTGGCTGACAAAGTGTCCCTTCTCTCTACACCCGAAACATCTCCGGTTGGTGGCAGGGTTCGCCCCAGTGGACTGGCTTGCTGAGCGTGGCGTTTGGAGGGAGCCACCACTGGAACGGGGTGCTGGAGACGAAGCATTGGATTGGTTAGGCTTTGAAAAGGAAGGTTTGTTCAAGAATCCCTGAATGAACCTTCCTTGAGGTTGTTGAGTTGTCATCTTGCGCTTACGACTGGTCTCAAGAATCTTCTTCTCATTTTCCCAGGCCAATGCCTTGTTTACCAACTGATGAAAGCTGGTGAAGTCCTGGGTGATCAGCTGCACTCTTAGTTCATCCTTCAACCCTTCAAAGAATCTGTCAATCTTTTCTTCTTCTTCTTCTATATCCTTCTGAGCATACCGGGCTAGCTGCGTAAATTTTGTAAGATATTCACTGACAGATAAGTTCCCTTGCTTGAGATTGCGGAATTCATTTTTCTTTATCCGCATTATCCCGGCTGGAATGAAGTTGTCCTTGAAAGCCTTCTTGAACTCTGTCCATGGGATAACTTCGCTGTCACCTCCGGTGGTAGCATCTTCCTGACCTCTGGCAGCTACAAAATTTTCCCACCATGCTGCGGCAGCTCCTTGAAGTAGGTGGGTGGCGAATATGACTTTATCCTCCTCTGCGCATTTGATTAAGCGCAGCTTTCTTTCAACATCTCGAAGCCAATCTTCGGCTTCAAGTGGTTTTTCTGCCGAAGTAAATGTAATTGGTCTTGTCTTCTGAAAATCCCCTAAGTCAGCTCTGTGTCCACCAGAGCTTCCTTGCTGTCCTGCATAAATGGCTTGCAGAATATGGGTTTGTTGTGCCATTACTTGGGCCATTGTGGGATTAACTGGGGGGTTTGGGAAGTCAGCATCTTGGTTCTGATTTTCCTCGGGGTTTTCGCCATGGTTTGAGTCTACCTCAGCATGCTGAGGGTTAGCATGAGCCCGAGATCGTGTAACTCTTGGATTGGACATCTGCAGTTATAGTTTCATAACTTAGTACTAAGACTACCCTTGAGAAAAATGGAGGGTATCAACCCTTGCTGTGAAAAGAACACAAGATAAACGGCAAAAGAACATTCAACATAAGGCCTTATGTCTGGCCATTCATTATCATACAAGCATTCACGTAGCCAGTCTTCCAGGCTGGGCTTTACAACAATATAATAGTTAAAGTTCACATTACCGCGACTATAATATAACAAGGCTGACGCAACATCTAAATTACAAGCATGGCATGAGTACGACGACACTTCCACTACACCGCGTAGTGATCACCACTGACGGAGGGGTCGTAATTTGGCGATCTGGAGCGGGATCGACTGCCACTAAACTCCGATGGGTCGGAACCATCAGAGTCCGTGGGAGCACGTGGGGGGGCTGCGGCTTGGTGGAGGCCTTCTCCGTCGAAGTGCAGACTGGAGACTTGGAGGTCGCACGCTCTTGCGCGCAGTCAGCCGTGTGCGGGGGCCTGATCCCACTGAAAGAGGTGCCGATGCTGCTAACGGAGCGGAAGGTTGCTGGAGCTGTGCCTGAGCTGCTGCTGCCTCGACCTTAGCGGCTGCCAGTGCCTGTCGGCACTGGGCAAGCTGGTCACGAAGGGTTGCCGCCTTGGTGTGACGGGCAACTAGGTGCATCCGGAGGGCGGTCATCTCTTCCAGTGCAGCAGTATGAGCTGCTCCCATTGCTCTGGTAAGATCAACTTGGTGGGTGAGCCTTGGGTCATTCTCATTCACCGGCAGGTAGGTCTCGTTATGGCGTACTCCCTCCCGGCGCGAGGGGTAGAAGCAGAAGGGTGTGCGGCGCAGGGAGATCTGGTAGATGTCGCAGAGTCGGGCGGCGACGAGACGTGCAGCATCCTGGAGTGCGGCAGACCTAGTGCTTCTCAGGTGTTCTGTCTGGAAGACGTGGGGTGGGTCATGTTCGCTCTTCGGGTAGATGAACACTTCAAACATCCAGCAGTACACCCCTCCTACAGATGTTTGGCGCCCACGATAAATGGGCTGCTCTGGGTACTCCAGGTAGTGGAGGAGCTTGCGCAGGATTCTTGCGAATACGCCCTCATAAACTCCATGAGCGACGTAATCCCAGTTACCTGCCATCTGTAAAGGCAATTACTTTGCGTTAGTAATGTTTAAAAATAGTCAACTGAAAAAGCAAAGGGGTGTAGAACTAGGGAGGGTACGAGTAGCAATATTACGCTATATTTTTATAAATGCTTTTTGGTATATTTAGAAATTACCACCCTAAGGTGCTTCTAACGACCATTCTACGGCTTGTACCCTGCAGTCGTATGCTCTGATACCAGCGCTGTCAGACCCGGATTTTTCAATCCGAATCTTACTGTGTTTCACTGCACTAATCCCTGGATCAGTAGTTAGTGCACACAGGTACATTGCTGAACCATTTCATACATCGCATAATCAACCATTATATTACATAAATGGAAATACACCACGTCGGGTGATAGAGTTTACAAAAGGGGCCGACCAGGCCAATGTCATGATTACAAACACGCACAGCGGAATTATAGCAAAAGCAAACCCAAATCCACATGCAAGCGACTGGAAGGTACTGTGTGCATTATATGTCACCAGTTAACTAGTAACATACGTGCACACAACGCCATATGTCTACTTGTCCGCGTCTACTTAACGGAGCCTACGCCTTAGTTTCCTTCGTCGTTCTTCTCCTCCGTAGCGAGAGCTTCCTCGTAGGCGTAGTGGTCTTACGCTCCTGTTTCTGAATTTTTGCCGCAAAGCGAGCGTGAGCACTCCGACCCCATGCTCAGCGAATCAACACACAGAATGCAGTATATAACATGTATGGCTAACCAAATGATGGCTTAGGTTTATTTTCTTTTGCGAAGAGTGCTTTTGAATACAATTATGTAAAAATTTCTTAAGACCTAGCATTTTGAACACACGTATATGTTGAATGCAGTAATAATAGTGATTCAGATTCCATCCACCATTACATGGCATCTGCACCATATAGCAATTCTTCAGCGTTATAGCCGCTTAACTTACCACTGGGACGACACCCAGGACAATTCCAAACTAGGGCCTTACACTGCCCTTTCACTTTTCCAACCCATCATAAAGTATTTTGAAATAGAACTATATCTGGTTAAGTTCCCCCATGTCCGCCCTTGACCGTGGGCACGGCTATTCGAATAATTTTGACTCTGCAGAGTTTGTACACTTTCACCACAAGAGACAATCAACTCATTGCCCCACACGATTCCTTAGTCATGTGGTTGAGCAGACCATCACAGTGACTTTTCAAAGTATCTAGACCCTTTTGTCATCTCACCCCATGGGAGACTGCCCACTTGCGGTGGGTCCCATATGTTGCACGGGATGTTTCCCACAGCTACTAGCGTACGGGCTCCACTCCCCTCTGCGCTAGCACGACTGGGAAACTTCACCCTCCACTCGGTGTCCCTTTAGGCCTTCCCTTGCCCCTGCATAATTACTTCTCTCCCCCTATTAGTGAGATGAGTCCAGAGTTTTCGATAAATCTACTTAGCCAAGTTGTACTTTACAGACTTGTGGTTGTACTGTTTTACACAGGTGACATGACAAGATTCGGTCCTTAGGGTTATCTGGACGGTCTACCATTAATCCACTTTGTGCTTCCACTGCACCACATATTCACACACTCGAACTAGTCCGCCCAGATATTTAAGCATGTTGAGATTTTGGGAGCAAAATATATCCATAACCAAGTATACCAGTCATTCCCACCATGACTGCCCAAACCAGTTTTTCATGTTTCAAAGTGATGCTTTGGGGCATTTCAGCGCCCCCTGAGTATTAATGCAACACTAAGCATGGCATATCATTAGGGACTTATTTTCGAGATATTAGTATTATACTTTTGCTAGGGCGACAAGGTTTACACATTCAATCATTCCAAGGGAGGGTAATACTATTCAAGGTAAACATTGACATTTAACTAGAATATCAAGTTTAGCATGTATTTGCATAAAAATAACAGCATGCATTTTGTTAATTTAAAACCAAATAATTTGCATAAATGTGGGTTTAACATGATCAAAGTATTGACTCGCCTTGGTCACAGTGGTCGGGTGCTGGATTATCCGGATCTCCTAGTGCTGCGGCCTCGAATTCTTCTTCTTGTGCTTCGTAGGCTATTGTAATCGTGCGCGAAAATTTGGATAAAAAGAAAACATCAAATCAACAAACTACCACCAGAAATTCAAATGAACTTTTAAAAATTATAATTTCAGTTCCATTGGATAGATCTTGAATTTATATGAATTTAGAAATTTGTCTCGTTCAATTTGGAGTTAAAATGAAAAAGTTATGATCATTCAAAGTTCTCAGTTCAGTTAATTCCAAATATTATCAAATTTCTGACAGTGGGACCCACATGTCATCTTTTTAATTTTTATCCTTTTCTTTTATCATTTTTCCTTGTCTCTATGACCAGTGGGGTCCATATGTCAGCGTGTCCGGTCACTGACATGTGGGACCCCCTTGTCAGTGGTCATGGCGGTGCTGAGTCACTGGCAGGTGGGACCCAGCTGTCAGAGATGCATTTTAAAAGAAATGCTCGACCGCAGGCGCGGAGCTGAGGCTCGAACGCGCGCCGCGGGAGCGAGGGGGAGGGAAGAGTAACGCTGAAAGCCACTCGGCCGAGCCGAGCGATGCTTACCCATATAGGGTAATAATACCTTTTGAAGTAGCTCCGGGAGGAAGCCGAGTAGAGGAAGAAGAGGACGGCGACGTCGGCGGCGAGCGGTGGCCGGAGGGGTCCGGGTCGTGCGTGATATATCAACTCCGCGTGATGGCGAAGCTTTTGGCGAGGTCGGTAGAGACGGAGGGGCACGGTGGCAGGCCGGCGGCGTGCGACGGCGGTGGTTCGGGGAGGAGCCTCGGTGACGGCGAGGTGGAGTCCACGGGGGCACGGGGAAAGGCGGGGGATAGTTTTACCTTGCTCCTGCAAAGCTCCAGGAGCTTGGGTTGGCTTCGGGGACGGCCGGAATCGGCGGGGAGGGTGGCGCCGGAGTTGGGGAAACTAGGAGGGCCGGCGGGAAATTGGGGGCTTCTCGGTGCAATTGCAGCCAGGGGAGGGGAGTAGAGAGTAATGCGGCGGGTTTGAAGCTCACAGACACGACTTTTATAGCCGGGAGGAGGGGGCGCGTGGCGGGGTAGCGGCGGCCTCCGCCCTGTTCAGGCTGGCAGGGGGGATGGAGGCAAATCTCGCCGAGATTATGTAGGAGAGAGAGAGAGCGGGAGATGCACTGAACTCGCATGGGGTGTAGGAGAGAGAGGGAGGGGATTGGCTGCGGCTCGCGCGTGAGAGTGTAAGCGCAAGGGGGAGAGAGCTGCGTTGCGACCGCGTGGAGAAGAAGGAGTCGAGGAAGAAGACGCGCGCGGGCGGGGGTCCACCGGGCAGAGGGAGAAACGCTAGAGAGGCGGGGCCGCTGTCAGCGAGGAGAAGCGCGAGGGAGCGGGCGTGGCCCACCAGCCAGAGACGTCGCGCGCGCGAGGGGACGGGCCCAGGCGGCAGCGAGGCGTGGGGTGCGGTCGGTCCACCGCGCAGTGGCGCGGGCGCGCTGAGCCGCACGGTCGCGCGCTGGGCCGCGCGATGGAGGCGCGGGCGACGCGTCGAGCATCGGGGCCGGCCAGGTGGCGGCCCGAGAGGGTTTTTCTCCTTTTTATTTTTAAGGATTTTTAGAAATGTCCAGATAATGGAATAACCCTCAGAAAAATATGAAACCAGTTCCAAAAATTTCAGAAAAACTCACAGAAGCTCATGAGGACCTTCTGGCCTTACCAAAAATATTTTCAACTATTGTTGGTATTTAATACATTTGCTTCCTTTGTCATTCATGCCATTATTTAAAAATGAGGGCTTTAGGTTTAAACAAAAATTTTTCCCCATTCCTTTCTGGATCATCTTTTCAGATTCGCGTTTATAATTTTAGTTTTCTATTATCTGCATATTTCCTTTTTGGCATTACTAATGTTTGTCTTTATTTATTATGAATTTATTCAACTTTTGAAATCACAACCAAAATCGGAAAACACAATGAAATCCAAATTCCAAATAGAATATACTACCAAAATAATTCAAGAATTTCATATTTTTGATTTTAAATTTTTCAGGATGTTACAATATCCAATTCACATTTATTCATTTCAGAAACCAGAACATCCATTTCACAAATCAATTAACTTAAATGAAATAAATTATCCATCTATGAACAAATACACATGTACAATTAAACTCATATCATACCAATCAAATTCATTCTATGAATAAATACACATGTACAAGTAAGCTCAATATTATACCAATCAAATTCATTCTAAATTATGGAACTCTCCGTCTTCTTTTATAACTTTAGACATCAAAAGTGTGTACACTGTCCTCGAATTTGCCTAAGGTCGGCATGTTCCAACACAGTTGTATCGATGGACGCAACTTATTGGTAGGAAGATCAATGTTGTGTATACATATATAAATTGATAAGTATAAAATAATTATTGCAAGATTGACAAACCTGAGGATTATTGGTCTTCGCGGAACTGAGGAGTAGTTTCATGTTGTGGCAACATAGAATTCACAAGTGTTGCTCGGTGGCTGCTAGTGGCATTGCAAAAATAGAATTTATTAGTTCGAGAGGCATTACTACGAAGTGTTATATATGATTAATGTGTACTAGCGAATACCGAGAAATCTAGATCGTGTCATAGGGCGTTGATCTCTCCTTTGGATTTCCGTACTTCTGTAACATATGTGGCGAACAAACTACGTGATTCCAAAAAGTTAGCTTAGTCATTAGTAAGGAAGGAAATACTACAATAGAGTTATCTATGGAGAAAATATATTTACCTGTCAATTAATTGTTGGACAACTGTGTAGTTGATTTTGTTCTTTTTTAGGGAATAAGGTATATTATCCTGTTCTATTTTAGTATAATTACAATTAGAATCCAGTGAAACCTACACAGATATGTCATCATAGTCATTAAACCAAAGTCCGTGTTGTTTATAAAGTACAAATCAACAAGCATGGCCACTAGTGCAGCACTTACCCCTGGTTATATGGCATAAGTATGAATTCCTTGCTACGGTAAGCCACCAATGCTGTCGTTATGTAATTCTTGACGAAGAATGCATCCTCATTAATGATATCCATGGAGACTAAGCATGGGTTGAGGAAACCAACTGATGATTTCGTTAATTTGGCTTCAGTCACAATTTGTATATATACACACACAAATTAAGGCAATGAGTTATATATGACATTTATCGGTATTAGATGAATGTATACCATGATTGTACACACTTACAGTATCTAGCATCGAATGAGTGAGGCGTCGAGGGCGTTGAGTGTGAAAAGAAGAATAAGTCCTCAAAGGTCACCGTGAAGATACATTCATGAATATCATGCTAAAGATAATACGGCCTGAACTTGACAGTGACACCCGAGCGTCGTTATCCCTCCAGCTTGTTGGCCTGTTCCATGTACCATGCATGCAATCTTTGGCAAGACAATCCTAGGGTTAGGAGGCGCTCTATTGGGGCAACCAACGGCTCACCTAGCACAAATTTTTAGGCCAATGGCAAGCAAGGATATCATCATTGGTCTTCTTCAGTTTGCCGTTGCCGCCTCAGCTGTAGGTCGACTTCACGGTAGTCAACCTGGCATGAGATGCAGGTAGCTCCGGTGCGGATAACCCATATGGACTTAGCAGCAGTGCAGATAGCTCCAGTGGACTTGGCACCGGTGCAGGAGCCTCCAGGCATATGCCCCTCTTGGACCACTGGATGAATGTTCCAATGGCTTGCCCTAGAATTATGATCTCGTCGTTTGGGGGCATATGTAGCGGAACGACTTCGAAATTGGCATGAACACTGTCCATATTCACTTTTGTTAAACCTGATGCTAGAGTTATACCATGCACCAAGGCCTTGGGACCGGATGGATATACTTGGTCCCAAACAGCGCACAGGGCAACAAAGGCATATCTCACTTGGTGCTTGCACTTCATAGCCACCTACATAACGATACAGAATTAGCTACGCTAACAGGCCTATCAATGGATCGAGCATTCCAGAGATAATAATTATTACCAGGATGTCATTGACAGAAAATCTGTTGTCGCTTTCTAAGGTAGGGTTGGACACATAACTACTCTGACGGTTGGGGGCTGGCTAGCACAGGAGCGGTGGGGGCCTCATGCTGATTTTTTCTATGCATTTGCATCTCATGTCTGACATAATCAGCAATATCCCCTCTAAGGGATGGCTTAATCTTCTCTCATAGCCATTCCTTGTGCTTGGCTTTGTCTCTCTTCCTACTCCGGTACGCTTCGGAGTTCTCTGAGAAACCATATTTCTAAGGAACATAAAGACCAAGGCCTCTTGTACGACCTGGGTGCTCCTTGTTTCCTAGGGCTGCGGAGAGTATATCTCTCTCCCGGACTGTCTGGAATGAGCCTTGGGAAGATTCTACACTCAACACTTCCTGCAAGTACCTGACATGTCATTTCACTTTCAATAAAGTTATGGAGTAATTACAAACTAGGTAGTTCGATATCTTACCAAGCGGTGGGACGCTTCCTCATCTATGGGGTTTCAAAAGGAGATGGCCCCCGATAATACGGTAGATGACCAACACATGATGGATCTTCTCTTGACTTGATGATCAACTCATGATTATCTCCTCCTTGGGATCTTGTTTAACTTATAATCATTTCCTCTTTAGGATATTGATGTGCAACAACACATAATGCATCTTCTTCTTAATAACCTTCAACTCACGAAGCCATCTAAGGTCTTCATCATCATGGAACCTAACCTATTCATCCAACTCATGAAAAAATATTAGTCCCACAAATCGATTATTGTTAATTGCCAAAACTCACCATTAACGCATAATAGAGTGATCAGATTCTCAATCTTTCCCTTTTTGGTAATTGATAATAATCTTAATAAATAATAAGATAATAAAGTGAATATAAACTCGTTTAAACTTAAAATGCGGAACTACCACCCTCACAGGGCCTGATACTACCAACATGTTGTAGTACCGTTACCTGAGTGCGGTACTACTATTTTGCCGGGGAGCCAACATGCTCCAAAATGTACCTCTCTATAAATAACATACCGCCAACTAATTTTGGTCATACCGGGGTATGGTACCACCACACATACCACCCGATCATACCGCACTACGGCAGTACTGCCAAACACAAGCAGGTACTACCATTTTTCATAACAATCATATTTGCCTTTGGAGTTTTAATTCAAATGCAAGCATGACTTTTGTCTTGAACCATGTCGATTTTCTTGTTAACCTTAGCATGCATCTCCAAGTCGTTAAGCAAAATTCAGGACTAAATCTTTCAATCACTTGACATACATGTTAGTCCCTTTTTAAAACACAAATAATTAAATATAAAGCAATATGAGTATATATAAACTACATAAGTTTTATATACTCAAAGGATATATTTCAACGTAGAGATCCCTAATATATGTGTAAAAAGAAACATATATTAATACTAATGAAACCACAAAACATATAGTGAACTTCCCTAAATGTATACATACAAGAATGTGTAATAAAAACATATGCACATATTCAAGTTAGACTTTTGGTGGAGTTCAACCTATATTTTGGATCCGAGGAATGCAATAAGATATAAGAATATGGCATCGAATACATACCTTCATAATTTTCACCTTTTTCAGCCAAATGAGACTAAGTAATAATATACTCAACAGATGAGTTAGTCTCACATTTAAATTTGTCATTAGTGAGTTAGGCTCATATTTAGATTTGTCATTAATCATCAAAATCAATTTAATAAAGTTTGAACTTACAATCTCCCCCCTTTTGGTGATTAATAACAAATCTATTATGAATGACAATATTTAGATATAAATCAACATATGATAGGAATTTAAAATATTGAACTATATCTATGCATGTCACTAAGCAGTTTGAGTATTATACATATGAGAATGACATGTTTATACACACGATGTATATAGTAGGCTATGTGTATGAATGAGAAGCTCCTCCACAAAACATGCACCAAATAAGGCAAAATCATAAGACAATATATCAATCATCCAAATGTGGCATACAAAAATTCTCCCCCTTTTGGCATGAATCACCACAAAATGTAAAAGAAAGTTAAGCCAAAAAGGAGTCTTTCCAAAATAAAGAGCTTGGCAATGAATTCATCTTAATTTGATCATAAAGAGTGTGAAATAGATACATATGACCAATTTGGGGGTTTGTGTTATGGCCTAAAATCCCAGTGACGCACGCAGCAGGCGAGTGAACAATACCAGGGACACTGTAGCAGTGCGTGAATAGTACCGCAAGAGGTACTGTTGCAACACGTAAATAGTACCGTGGGTACTGTAGAGCATATGAATTTGGCTAGTTTGATAGCATATCGAGGATTAGGAATATAATAATTAGTTTCCTTATTATTTTGGTATATTTCTTTTTAGATTTATTCCATGTATTATAGATAAGTTTTCTATTATTAGGATTATTTTTCTTAATATAGAATATGCTTTTTATAGGTCAAGTTTAGCCATTCCAATAAAAGGGACAATATTATAAGTTTATCATCAAGCAAAGAAATAAATAAAGTTCTCTAGTCTTCCTCCCTTCTTTAACTGGCCTCAGAGCCTTAACGACAGTATGGCCAGTTGATCAAGGGCGAGTGCCCTACCCTCAATCCTCGGACCTGTACCCAACCAACACCAATCACAACAATTTGGTTTTAAGAAATTCTCAATAAAAGTTAAGGCTTCGACAAACCCCCTCTTTATAGTCTAAAAGAGCAAAACAACTCGAAACGAGGCCATGTTTGAGTTATGAAAAGAAAGTGATATTTGAAAAATATTCAAAGAAGCTCACTCTTGAAATCTCCTTGAAATACTTTTTCAATTTGCAAAAGAGCTCAAAAATACAAAGCCAAAGCTCCTTAACGCATTTACAAAAGTGGAGAAACAAGCTCCGAAAAATCTGAGATAAATCACAGGGCTAGTCCTTACAAATACACACAAATTTTATTTTAGGAGGCTCTCCCAAATGTCAACCATTTTTAATATATGAAAATAATAAAATTTCAGAAAAATGAAAGTTTCAAGTTTTTAGATTTTGACAATCCATTTGAGCTTTGAGATATGGCTGAAAAGCTGATCAAATGATCTTCAAAAAATCTGAGAAAATTTGGCACATAATACCAATTATAGAGGATCAAAACTCATTATTGTGTCTTCCTCAAAATGTGAACCCATTTGAATATACAAAAATCATAAATCTGCTCAAAACCATGCAAAACTTTGAATTTTCAACATTTGAGCAAAGTGAGCAAAAGTCAAAACTTTTTCAAATTAACTTGAAATCCTTTCAAATTTTATAGAAATAAATTTTGGACTCCTGATAAAATTTTACAATAAGAATTTTTGAAAAGGGAGTCTCCATTCAAAAGTTATGTCAAAATGTGTTTTTTTAAATCTTTTCACATAAATAGATGAGAAATACAAAAAACCTCTCAAATGTGGTCGAAATATTTTAAAATTTTCTAGATTTTAACTTTAGATTAATACTAATGAAATCACAAAACATAGAGTGTACCCCCCTAAATGTGTGCATACAAATATATGTGATAAAATATATGTACATATTCAAGTTAGACTTTTGGTAGAATTCAACCTATAATTATATGATAAATACAACAAGATATAAAATATGACATCGAATGCACACCTCCATAATTTTTACATTTTCATCCAAATGAGACAAAGCAATAACATACTCAACAAACGAGATAGTCTCACATTTAAATTTATCATTATGAGTTAGGCTCATATTTAGATTTGTCATTAATCACCAAAATCAATTTTATGAAGCTTGAAGTTACATCCGCCGCCCCACCATTGCATTGATTCTCTCCCACCAGCCGGATCCACTATGACAATGGCAGTTCCAGATCTGGCCATAAGGATTCTAATCCTCTTACTATCTCTTTCTCTATTTCCCCGATCTACATTCTTCACCTTCATTTTCTATGATTTATATTCTGATTTGATGATTTTTTTCTTTGATTGATCTTGATTATTAGGGTGGATTTGTAATCAAAGTGGGCATGCCATGATGGGGCTCGGGACCTCTACTACGCTGGGGAGCATACTAGGGTTTGTTGGGTGCGTGTGGATGGCCTATTGCGAGCATAGTTAGTACCACCAGTACCCTACTCTCCTTAGCCCTCTCTTCCACTTCTATATTCTCTACTTGTGGATGCTGCTGGCTCTAGTGTGGTGCATGTACTTTTGAGGTTGCATGTGCGTGTGGTCCTGCAAAGTGACAGTGACAATGTTGGGAATAAACGTGGGGTACCTCAGTTGATGTTGTCAGGCTCGATTTGGTACAATTTGTGTTCTTCTGTGGTTCTTCCCCCTCCTAATGCATGCATCTGCTTCTCCTCCTCGGTTCTTCATGGCCTCGGCCTGGCCCCTTCTTCTCCTTCCCTAATCTGGCCACGGTGAGGCTCGGTAGTCCATCAACTTTGGTGGTGTTGATTTTGGGGTGATGATGTGGGGATGGAGATAGGGATAGAGATGGAGATGACTTGCTTGGTCTCCTCTTTGTGCTGGTTATGGATTGGAATGTGCTTTCTCTCTCTCCGGCCTCGCATGTCCTTATCTCTTCTGCTCATGTGTCGTATGGGTAGGGCTGTGACTCACAGCTGTCAATGGATTGTTGTGTACTCTGGTAAACTGTTTTACTGAGATTGACTGGTGGTGAAAATATGCTTCGAATTGATTCAGGTTTGTTTTTACGTTGAATGATGATACCCGATTAGTGAGAGGTGCCAACCGGCGCTAGACAATCCTGGTATCTCAATGAGTGAACCCTATGGGATGATATAGACTAACGAGTTCTAATAGTAATTCTTTCTTCTTTCTTTTCTTGGTTTTTTTCCTCTTTTCAATATGCAGGTGTTTTTCTTATAGAAAAGTGGATTTGAAACTAGGGCTTAACAAATATTGATGTAATTTTTATGGCGATGCAGTTATTTATATTCTAGAGATGATTGTTTTGATTAAGATTGAGAAATATGCATTGATGTAATCGAACTATAATTGATTAACTAATGTAATATAGACCATTATATTTTTATTTGATTTGAAGAAGAATTTTGATTATAGCTTAACTAATGTGATGATTTGCTTGATTAATTGTGTTTATTCTGGATCCAGTCATTAGAGCTAATTAAAAGATGCGGGTTGCCGTAATCTTCTCTATTTTCAATTATTGATTTTTCTTGCAGATGCTTGCTCTAGGTACTACCGGCCGTGCCAATGCTATCGGTTTCTACGGAGTTTGTCTTGTACTGGTTGTATTTATTCATATGTATGGATATTTATGTGTAACCTTTTGTATAAACTTTAGTTATTGTAATCTGGTCTTATAATTTACTTTTTGTTATTTAATTAATTTTATTTAGCTTCATAATTTATCGCTTAAAGTTAATTAAGAACGTGAGGCGTTACTCGGAACCGTATATTTCTGAACATTGCTTGCTTTCATGAAGGAAATTCAGACTTGGATCCAGTTGCATGCACAGTGCCCGCCCGCACGATGCGCCTTATCAAGGAACTAGCAAGTGCTAAGAAGAAGATGCATATGGTGGCTTCATGTGAGATTGTGTCATCACATTGCGACGTTCTAGCAGACAGATTTTCCAAAATGTAGCAGGTTTGGGATCCCATGATCCCCATCCTCTCTATTTTCATCAGCTTTTCTGTGGTGTGTGAACTTGTGATTAAGGCTACTCATCTCTCTCCTCACAAACACATCAGTGCAGGGCTAGCTGCAGGCAAACTATTGCAAGATTGACCAATCTTGATTCTTCTAGATTTGTTATTCCCAGTACTGGTGTATGGGAACTTGAGGAATATGGGTGAAATTAGCAGCTACAATCTGTAATTAGTCACTATGCATGGGCTTGCCATCTAGTGCCCTTTACCCATACCATTTTTATGAGGAAGATATTCCGTACATCTAACCGCCCCAAGTCATGACGCTGCCGCTGCCACCACCGCGAATCACCTTTCAGAGTTGAAATGACAGAAACAGAGAGAATGTCAGGCAACATCAGGAATTGTTTTCAGGGCTGTGATCGTTTCGGCTTCAGCTTCTGGCTTCTACTTTATTTTTCACTATTCATAAATTTCGTTTTTTCTGAACTTTTGGCTTTTTTAGCTTTTTTGCCGGTTCTTTTATTCCCGTATTTGTTTGTATTATACGTAATGGGCTAACATAATTTTTATATTTTTTAATTTTTTAAAATTTAATTATGCTAAATAAGCCTTTGTCAGCTACAGTGTTTTTTCAGCCAGCTACAGTGCTTTTCAGCCCTAAGCCACCAAAAAAGCCCAAATGATTACTGTTGTGGCTACAGGCCAAACAGTAAAGAAGGGGGACTCGTAGAGGAGGAAGAGGAGAGCCAGATCTGAGGGAGAGTTGGTGAGAATGAGAGGATGTCCCCCCCTTTGCCCCTCCTAGGGGTTTATATACATGAGTGGGGTAGAATGGGGAATCCCCATTCTACCCCTTAGTACTTACAAAGGATGAGGGTACATTGGTATATTTACATTGGTATATTCCTCTACACTATTGGGTCTATTACATGTTGGACTAGTTGCACGGCCCAGTCACGGGGGGTTGGGCCACCCCCCACAACAATTACCACCCAGATCAACCCACCTTTTAGACTACAGTAGTGACATGAGATGCCAAATAATCAGGATGGTCAACAGCAATGAGTTACCGGTTCGTATGTGATAATCTTGAATACACAGATCATGGTGTACCAGTAGTGCTCATATATATGTAAACATGGTATAGACCTGCAAAGTGCGAACAATGAAATGGACTGAAATGCCATATATTTTCATCACCAGCAAGCCAGTTGATCTTCATTGGATCTCAATCAGTGATAGTAAGTTGTATTGCGAAATCAGTTATTTGGAAATTACTGGGAAATTAGTGCTGATTAACTCTGCTCAATTCCTTCCTAAATGAATTGTACCTGTTGTAGAGACATGCAAATTAAACAGGTCCCCAAGTACCAGAAAAAGATGATGGTTAAGGATCATTGCATCAAATGCAATAACATTATGGCATGGAAATCAATTGAATTTCTTGATCCCGCAGGGGAAATGCTGCATATTGGTACTACACGATACTAGACGGGTCAAAACAAATTCGATCTGGGCTTACCAATGTCACAGAAAAAACCAGTCAATGCGTTCCAAAACATGACTAGTGGAATGTTGAATGCAGTAGTATCAGATGACTCTTCAGATTTCAGAAGAGAGCAAAGATAACAGATCAAAACAATCAGAAAAGATAACAAAGAATGCTAGTTCAGTAGAAAGGGGAATGCAAATGCTTGATAGATCTGTACTGCATGTTCAGGTCACCTTATCAGAGTGCCCTGTGGAACAATTTCGAGTTGATCAGTTGTGTATGCTACAGAAGCCATCGACTTATCCAAAGAACGCTGGGTGAAAACCACATCAAACAAATGATCTGCGAATAATTTTAAAGACATGCTCACTACATCTACAGTTTTGTGAACAAACTACAGGTGTGTTCAACAAAATTTTCAATGATTCAGGGATTTAAAACACAATAATGGTGCAGCCACAGGCCCACATTAGTCTTACATCCAGCCTTATTTACTGCAACAGAAAAGCAAAAAAATGAAAACAAAACAAAAACAATGAACTATCGACATCCATGTACTGCAGAAGATTTTAACATCTGCTTATGACAGCAGCACAACTGTTCTCAGATTGTTTTCACATCTTACCATAGATTCAGCTGAAGTCTAAAAAAGGTGAAATGCTAAAACACAACAATCTAATCCAAATGATGTCTGAATCTTTACAAAACTCTAAACTATGCGTGAAACCTCGAAGCAACGATCAAGTTAACACTAGTATGTAACTGTTATCCTTCAAGCAATCAAACATTGCGAGTTAACAACCAGATATGCTGTTTAACCCCCCTCTTTCACACTTGTTACCCAACAGGACAATTTCAAAATGTTACACAAATGAACCAAAATAAAACATGTTCTAGTACTCATCAAGTACTAGTTTTTCTGTTCTACAAACAGTCACGCCGAAATTGTCTAGTTAATCATGGACTTATGGTGTGCCAAAGGTCACATTGAGTACAATCCAGATTATGGTAAAACAAAGTTTTAAGGGTCAAATCAAATAGTAGAACTTTGAATACAACAACAACAAAGTCTTTTGTCCCAAAAAAGTTAGGGTGGGCTAGGAAAGAAACCACCTCAAGGTCAAAGAAATTTGAATCATCAGAAAAAAAACATACAGCCCATGAGGCCATGACAATTTTACATGTCAAACAGCTTGCCTTGTTTCTTTAACGTTTGTAAACAGCATACAGGGAATACCAGATGTTCAGAATCAATGTGGTGAAACATTTCTGTTATATCATATTTATAGCAACATCAGAGCTACTACTTCATTGTGATTGCTCACAACCAGAGCAATGTCCATATACCATAATATGAATCTATGATGGTCAAAATTTGAAAGGACAAATGAGTAGACCATAAGTTATGCAAACATTAACGAAAACTACCTTCACATAAATGACAACTGAGTCTGAGCAATGAAAATTATGAAACGCCTCGCTGCAAGTTACACCAGAAAACAACACTTTCAACAGCTTTCCTCAGGAATCTCTGTGATTGGTGATGCACAAGTAGTAAAATTTTAAGACAACATTATGTAACAATCACAACATTCTCATATTTGCACAAATGTTTTTAGCAGAAGAGAGAATTATATAGAGTTCAATCTATAGCTTGTGAGATGATAATAAAGCTTCTTTAACCCTACATATACATCAGAAAAGAACATCAGATAGAGCACCACTATAAATGGATCAGAAAGCTCTTCTTTACCAGCCTATACCTTGTATGTTCAGCGGCAACTGTAGAGTGCAGTATTGACAATATCTGCGGAGTTCATCGATGAAGTTTATGTTGGACTTCAGAGCGCGAAGTCCTGCAGGCGCAAAGTCTCTACTTCGCTTGTCGTGCGACGTCTCCGACTCTGAAGCGGAGGTGCTGAGTACCTACTTCGCTCGGCGTGCGAAGTCTACATCTATTCAGCGGAGACGTTGGTCTTCGGACTACGAAGTATTTCCGCTCGTTGGAGTCTTGCCAACAGCACTTCAGTTTTGGCTAGAACCTGAGCAATAACACGCACAAATGCAAGAGTATTTGGTGCTGCCCACAGTCTGCAGCATTTTCATTTTTTACTACCTCCTTATATAGCATTTGTACAATAGGAACTGACCCCACTTATCACAAGGAAAAACTGATCTACTAATTGCTTGAAAACTGAACTACTAATTGCTTGAAAACTGATATGCACTAGATGCATTATGAATAGAAGACATGCAGACTAAAGTAACTGATATGCAAAATTAACTAGATTATCTAACAGTTTAATCTGCGAAGTTCATCGATGAAGTTTCATTTAATGGCTACTTCAACACAACTGGTGGCTTCTTATCTGGCACCAGTGTCAAGGGTGCAGTCCCATCAAGTATCCTGACTACCATTCACATACCAGGCCGCTTCCAGCAGTCTGAATGCACACAACACAGACTCACAAGCAGCACCCGTCGCACCTCCTCTGCAACAAACCATCCCTGGAGCCGCTGGTCAGCTGCATCAATCAGCCTCCGACAACCCCAAAGACACGCCCAGTCAATAATCGTGGTTCCCTTCTCCATGGGCCTCTGGCCGGTGGCCACCGCCAGAGCAAGCACCCCAAAGCTGTACACATCAGACCGCTCTGTTGCCACACTTGAATGCACATACTCTAGTGCGAGGTATCCTAGTGTGCCTGCTGGCTGTGTTGCCAGTGGCATCCCACCGTGGCTCACCACACGAGCAAGACCAAAATCACCCAGCTGTGCATTGTACTCTACATCAAGTAGCACATTTGATGACTTCACATCACGATGCAGAATGCGGTTCTCACACTCATCATGCAGAAATGTAAGCACCGATGCAACTCCAAGCTCTGCCCCAAACCATGTCTCCCAGGGAAGCGTTGCTCTACCTGGTGTGTGCAGTGCACTGTCAAGATTGCCATTGGGCATGAACTCATAAACAAGCACAAGTCCACTCTCACTGCAGCACTACCCAGAAAGTGGCACGAGATTGGGGTGATCTGGGCACAATGGCACTAGAGCCAGTGAGCCACCAATGCCGATTACATTGCCACTGTCGAAGTCCTTCGTTGCTGCGCGTACCGCCTCCAGGGATAGCGTCCCTTAAACTTCTTGTCCTGAATCTGTGCCGGGACAACTTTGAGAAATGCCACTGCAATTGTGTTTCTTTGAAAAATGTCACTCCAATCATGAAATACTCTTAGAAATACTATTATGATCAATACTACCCGATTTTTATTGATATAAAATGGTTTTCTTTTATTATAATGGTATCTATATGAGTATGAGATGATTGGAGTGGCATTTATCTACACAAAAATACAAAATCAAAATACGAAAGGTATAGTAATGTAAAATCGGCTTGTATTAATCATAATGGCATCAATAAAGGCCTATTTTGTATGAATACACCTCTCTTATGTTAATATGTATTTAGTCCATACAAAAATAATCAAAATATGGAAGATGTATTCATGTAAAATCGACTAGTATTGATCATAATGGTATTTCTAAGTGTATTTCACGATTGCAATGGCATTTTTCAAAGGAACACAATTGCGATGGCATTTCTCAAAACTAAGACAATTGCAATGGCATTTAGTCAATTATCCCTTGCCAAAAATCCCATGATGTGAATCAAAGTTGTTCTCTTGAAAGTAAAAAAACGTGTATAAACTAAAGAAATAGACCCTCTCCATAATTATTGAAACAAGAAGGCTTGAACTAGGAAAAAAAGGGGAGGATGGGCTGAGCTCGGCCCAAGAAGGCTTGAAATTTTAAAAACTTTTGAAATTCAGTTGATATTTGAATTGAACTTTGAATTCAAATTCAAATTGAGCTTCCCTTCAAGCACAAATATAGGGCTTCCCAAAACGGGGTGTTATAGATCCTACCCCCTTTAAACATAATCTCGACCCTGAGATTTGAATTACTCAGAGAACCGAAATGGGTATTCTAACTTCAACCAATCCTCGCGCTCCCAGGTGGCTTCTCTCTCTGATTGGTTGCTCCATTGAACTTTGTAAAGACAGATGACCTATTGTCTTGTTTGCTTTTCCATGACGTTGAGGATCTTGATCGGACACTTAGGATAAGTCAGATCTTTCTGGAGCTTGATGGTCTCTACCAGGGTTTGACCTTTAGGTACTTTGAGACACTTCTTAAGTTGTGAGATATAGAACACATTGTGGACTTCTACTAGGCATGTGGGTAACTCCAATTGGTAAGCTACTTCTCCATGCTTGGCGGCAATTGGGAATGGGCCTATATTTCTCAGTGCGAGCTTGTCTTTAACTTTAAACTTCTAAATTCCTCGAAGAGGTTATACCTTGTGGTAAACATGGTCTCCAACTTCAAAGCTTAATTCCCTGCGATGATTGTTGGCATAACTCTTCTATCTGGACTAGGCAGCTTGTAGGTGGTCTCTAATTAATCAAACTTTCTCTTCTACCTGCTTAAGTGTATCTGGCTCAAAGATATAACTTCCTCTTGCTTCTGACCAATGCAGAGGGGTTCTGCACTTTTTGCCATACAAGGCTTTGTTGGGGACATCTTCAGAATATACTGATAACTATTGTAGGAGAATTTCGCATAGGGTAAGCATTTCTCCTAATCTATTGTAAACTCCAGAGCATAAGCCCAAAGCATGTCTTCAAGGATTTGGTTCACCCTTTCTGTTTGTCCATCAGTCTGAGGGTTGTAAGCCGTACTGAATGATAGGTGGGTTCCAAGTGCATCATGTAGACTAGCCCGAAAATATGAGGTAAACTGGGAACCTCGATTTGATACTATTCTCTTGGGTACTCTCTATAAACACACAATGTATCTCATATATAACTCAGCCAATCAGTCTCCCTTGTAGGTGCTCTTTACAGTATAAAATGGGTAACCTTTGTCAATCTGTCTGCTATGATCCAGATAGAATTATATCCAGACTTGTTTCGGGGTAAACTAGTGATGAAGTCCATTTCAATTTCTTCCCACTTCCACTGAGGGATTTGTAGCGGTTGTAGTAGACCTATAGGTCTTTGGTGCTCAACTTTGATCTGTTGGCACACGTCACAACAAGCTACATACTCGGTGATGTCTCTCTTCATACGAGGCGACTAATATGAAGTCTTCATATCCTGATACATGCTGGTACTCTACGGGTGCGGGGAATATGCTAAGTTATGGGTTTCCTTTGGTATCAAGTCCTTGAGTTCATTCTAGTGAGAAACAAAAAGACGTTTCCAATACCATAGAATTCCTTGTTGGTCTTCAGTTATCTTAGGGGCTTTTCCCTTGGCCATGTGGCGCTTGAACCTCTAACACCAGGATGTCCTTCTTGAGTGGTTTTGACCTGCTCTTCTAAGGTTTGGTGCACTTTCATAGCAGCTATGATACCTTGCTCTACTATCTCTAGATTGAATGTTTTCAACTCCTTGTAGAGCTCAGTTTGAAATTCTTGAACCGTGACATTGATGCAGTAGGACTTGTGGCTTAATGCATTGACTACTATATTAGCCTTTCTAGGGTGATAATGGATGTCTAGATCATAGTTCTTGATTAGTTCTAGCCACCTTCTCTACTGTAGGTTGAGATGTGTCTGAGTGAAAATGTACTTGAGGCTTTTATAGTTTGTGTATATATCACAGTGGTTTTCAATCAAGTAATGCTACCAAAATTTTAGAGCATACACTACTAATGCTAATTCCAAGTCATTAGTTGGGTAGTTGTCTTCATGGGGACAGAGTTGTCTTGGCGCATAAGCTACAATTTTTCCTCCTTACATGAGTACATAGTCAAGACTTGGCACGAAGCATCATAATAAACTTTAAGTCCTTGTGTATGTCTGGCAAGACTAACACAGGAGCATTGGTTAGCTTTTTCTTCAACTCTTAGAAACTCTTTGCACAAGTTTATGTCCATTCATACTTTTTTTTCTTTCTTGAGTTGGTGGGTCAATGATCTGGAGAGCTTCAAAAATTCCTCTATGAATCATTTATGGTATCTAGCTAATCCAAGAAAATTGCGCACTTTAGTCACTCAGGTGGGTTGCTTCCATTCCAAAATAGCTTCCACTTTAACGGGGGCGACTGCTACTCCTCTAACGGATACAATATGCCCTAGGAAACTGATTTCATAAAGCCAAAACTCATATTTGTTGTACTTGGCATATATTTGGTGCTCTTTAAACTTCGCAGCTGGCGGGTTGTAGCCTAGGCCTCCGGGCTCTGACAATCGGCGATAGCGAGTCTACGATCAAGCAAGAGGGTGGATTTTGCTTTCGTGCGAGGTGGGACAGAGGGTGAGATAGAATGAGACACAGATGACTGAGGCAATGCGATGCGCATGTTGTGCGACCTTTGCCTGCTATCTTCCCTTTGTGAATTGACTTGGTTGGCCGAGCGGTTTGAGCCATGCTTGTGTCAGCTGGATCACATTTGCGTATTGTATGCCCTGGGTCTTGATTGGTGTCATCTTGGGCCCAATTACAGGAGTGCCAAGTGGAGCAGTTGGAGGCGGGAGGCTTAAAGCTTTAAACTTTGGGCTGATCAAGTGTCCTTCTATTTTATATTAAGGGTTCACACATCAATTTACATAGACTATACACTAGAAAAAATAAAATTGAATTCAGTGTTCTGTACACCCCAATAATTCTCCTTAAATCCGTCTATTATCGTAGCTAAAAACTATGAGCTGAAGAAAAAAATACTATAGCTAAAATCTACGGGCTAAAGCCAAAAGAATAGGTCCGATATCACCGGTACAGCTCGGACGGGGCACGCCATTGATCGGCCGCGTCCGCACGCCGCCAGGGCGCTCTGAAATCCAGGAAGACGAGCGGATCGCGAGCGTCCGTGCCGTCCGACCGCACGGGAACCGAGAAATCTGCGTGCCCACCACGGCAGGCAGGTGGCCAGCCGGCACTGAATTTAAGGGCTGTACTGCTGCAGTGCTGCACCCCATTTACTCAGAAATCTGATCACCCCTCGCAACTTGCTGTCATGCTGTTATTGCCGCGGCCGCAGCCAGCTCCCAACTTGCTGCGAGGATACTGCCGCTGCAACTGGTGGTGAAGTAGACGTAGATTTACTGTTTCTTTGTTGTTTAATGAAAGCGGAGAGGAGTAAAAAAAAGGGCATATGATGGATACGAAGAAGCAGCGAGAGGCATTTGGATTTGGTATTTGTTTCTTGCCCGGTCAAGATACGAAGAAGCAGCGAAAACATTTGGATTTGGTATTTGTATCTTGCCTGGTCAACTTTGCTCATATTTTTTTCTCCGAAAATAGCCGTGGATTTAGATTAGGAATCTTATTGATCGGGGTGGTGGTTGCACACTAAGAATTGAGGTGGGCACGGTCATCTGTTCGCGATTCAAGGTTGTGCTGCCAATTCAAATACGTGCATTTCGTCAGGGATCAAGATCAATCCTTTTTGATCTGGAAATGATAAGGCACCATTTGTTTATTGCAACAGGCCACAGATAGCTAGTTGTCTTAGGATTTGAGTTTGGCACCATCAATCCTGATGCTGTGTTAATAATGGAATTATGGAGGTAGTGTATGTGTGCACCAGTTGGCAATGTGCGGTGTGTGATGAGCAAGGATTAAGGAAGGCTCGTGATGGATTAGGTCAAACATGCATGTGCCCAGATGTTTGGATGTTCTTTAATCAAAATGCTAGAACAAACATGAAGTATTGACAAAGTATATGTCCAAGGCCTGATAAATTATGCATCCCTTTCAAATAATAATGGTAATAATAAAGTTTAATTTGATGAAGCCATACAAAGTATAGCTTGTAGTGGCGCCTGGTAATAACTACTAATTTGTATAGAATGGCTAAAGTAAAATATATATATTTGGCAAGTTCAAACTAGACTCCGGAAAGAAGGGAACCACCATCACTTACGAATGGGTCCATATAACATTCAAAAAACAGAGAGGAGAGAGAACGGGTAAACAAAAACACTGCTGTTGCGCAAGGATATCCAACACACGCTTCCATTTTACTGCTAATCTTGTACATACCACACATCATGTACGGCCACGCACATCAGCACACTTGACAAATTGCAATATTAATTCCATGGTAAAACCGTACACGAACCACAAACACGTCAGCCTCAGGGTCGCTCAAATGGACCACATGGCCAGGGGTGTGGTGTCACAGTACGTAGCTGCTGATCGAGCAGCCACTAGCCAGCCTGCTTCGTGGGCCAAGCGAATGGTCCAGGGATGTCACACTCGCAGGTGCCAAGCCCTTACCGCAACTCCGGTTTTTTGCATCATCACACGGCGGATGGGCTCTTTTATGTCAAGGTTTATAACTTTTGAATTCTGAATATTTATAAAAAAAATAGTTACTTATGATTTTAGTTAGGTTCCGCTTATTTGAGCTTTAGCTTTTGGTTTCTAGTTTATTTTTTCACTATTCATAAATTTCATCTTTTTTTATTTTTTCGCTTTTTTTGAGCTTTTTGCCGGTTCTTTTTTTTCCTGTATTCGTTTGCGTTGTCCGAGATGAGCTAACATGTTTTTTTTTCTATTTTTATTTTTTTTAAAATTTAATTACACTAAATAAGCCACCTTCAGTTACAGTGAAATTTCAGCCAGCTACAGTGCATTTTCAGCCATAAGTTACAGCTTTTCAACCCAACCAAACAGGGCTTTAGTACAACTGAAGTCAGTACAGTGTTTATTACAATCAGCTTATAAACTCTTCTTTTAAAAAATATACTATTTAAAAATTAGTTACTATAACACAAAAAAAACTTTAAACCAAGAAAAACATCGGCGTGTACGCCCCACGTCCTGCCTTCCTCAACCTCCACGCGCCGCGCGGGCTATACGCTTCTTCGCCACCACACATACGTACGCGCGGCGAGGTCGCTCTCCTTCCGTGGTGACTCAACTCACGACGAGTCGTCGTCACTAGCTACGGAAAACCACAGGATCGGCAGCCGCCCCCGCCTCATTTTCTCTACAAGCAAAAGCACCCGCGCGCGGCGTGACGGTGTTCTTCCTTCGGATGTCGGCAGATATCACGGCCACCAAGATCGCACGCACGCGGCCGTCATTTTACCGCATCGCTGGAACGTCGTGCGGCGGGGAAGAAGGTTATGGACGGCGTGGTTTCCACGTCGGCTTTGACGTCGTGCCGAAGGCGCGCGCCTGCCGCGCTGGCTTTTGCCGGCCGTCCACGCGAACGTATCTCTCGCTGGATTAGCCGGAGGTTAGCACTCGCCACTAGTTTACCCGGCCGTTCAGATGGAGTAGACGTCCGGGGTCAAAAGTTGCCGCCGCCGCCGCCACATGGCCTCTTGTTCGCGAGCCTTGCGTCTGGATCAAGTCGAAGGCTGGATTTCTTAACTAGGACGGTGTTGCTCTTGGAGCTCAGATCAATTAAAATTAATTTTATGGCGCGTGTTGCATGACCGGTCCGTAACCTTGAAACTTTAGGAGGTCAAATGGTACTTTATCGCCGGCTCCGTGAATTTTTTACTGCTACGTACTGTTCGTGATCCGGCGCGGCCGGTTGTTTATTTTCGCCGGAGGGCGCTGTCCGGCGTACGTGATGGAGTCATGGCTGTAGTACTGTACTAAGTGGAATTCGGCACGGGCAACTGTTAATTTTAGCCAGCGGCGCCTGACGTGAATGTACCGTTGCCACCATATGTTGCCCTCGGCCTGCCACTTTCTCGTAGGGGGTAAGTACAGTGACTGTAAATTAGGTACTTGGTTTGGTTTGTTTCTGTCCTGACACTGCTTCGTAGGGGGTAAGTACAGACTTTCTTTCCAACTGGAAGACGCCGAGCATTTGGTTCGACGTGAACTTCATGAGCAAACTAACTTGCTCTAGTAGATGCAAAATGTAATTAACCTGATCACGATCCAACTGGTTGCAAAAAGAAGATGGTTGATTTATCTATGCTCTTATAGATAAAACTGTGGCATTAGATAGAGAAAAAAACGCATATACCAACTAGTGTTGCCTTGGCTAATCTACTGAAATGTTTGGCAAATCACATTAACTGATTAAACTGCAACGTCAACTAGTGTTGGCCTGTTCGATTCTTTGGTGAAGTGCTCCGGACATGGACTGTGTCACCGTGCAGCCTGCAAGCACAAGCTTAGAAGCTTTCTAACCCTCAACCCGGCCCTGCAGAAGCAGAGCATGGAAGCGATCCGATCAAACAAACCAACCCCCTCAACTGCCAGGCCCAAGCCGAGTCATCAAAACCCACCCATCCAATCCATCCCAGCCGCCCATGTACCACGATCCAACGGCCAATAGTTCACGACATTTCCCTTCAAACCGTCTCACCTCAAAAACAAAAGAGAAGGAAAGCAATAAACAAAGCACGTGAAGGGTAGCCATCACATCGCGACCCACAGGAGCCAGGAGGATCCCTTCCACGCCCGTTCCCAGCTCTCTCACAACTCAACGCGGCAAACCTCTCACTCGTATATATACACACGCCTCCTCACCTTCCCCTTCGCATATCCATCTCATTCATTCACTCGTTCGATCGTTGCCTTCGGAGTACAGCAATGGCTAGCGCAAGAAACGCGGCGGCAGCTGCGTCGCCTTCTTCGTCCTACTCCTCTTCGGCGTCCGACGGGGAGATTCTCCGGTCGCTGCACCGCCTGGCGCGGGACCTGTCCGCCGCCGAGGCGCCGGCGCCTTTCTTGCGGGCGGTGTTCGCGTCCGTGTCCCAGCGGGCGAAGCTTCTCGTCGCGGTGTTCGACGACCTGATGCAGTGCGGGGGGTTGCCGCGGTCGGCGTCGCTGTGCCTGCGCGAGGTGCTCCTGGTGCTGCAGCGGTTCAAGGCCGTCGTGGCCGACTGCTCGGCGCGCAGCCACATGCGCCTGCTGCTGCAGTCGGACGAGGTGGCCGCGCGGGTGCGGGAGCTGCAGCACGACCTGGCGACGCTGCTCGATATCCTCCCAGTGCCCGAGCTCGGGCTCGCCGACGACGTGGCGGATCTCCTCGCGCTCGCGTCGCGCCAGTGCCGCCGCCGCTCGCCGGCGGCCGCCGCGGAGCGGGAGCTCAAGGCGAGCGTGCTGGCGCTGATCCAAGAAGTCGAGCGGGAGATCGTGCCGGAGCGGGACAGGCTGGAGGGCATCCTCGAGGAGGTGGGCATCAACGACCCGGCGAGCTGCAGCGACGAGGTCGAGATCTTGGAGCGGGAGATCGGCGACCGCGTCGCGGAGAGGTGGACGTCGGCCATGATCGCCCTCGTCGGCCTCCTCCGATACGCCAAGTGCGTTCTCTTCAGCGCAGCCACGCCGAGGCCATCGGATTCCAAGGTGGATCTTGACGACGACGGCGCCGAGCCTCCGGCGCCGCCACCGGACTTCCGGTGCCCCATCTCTCTCGAGATAATGTGCGACCCGGTTGTGGTGGCTAGCGGTCAGACGTACGATCGCGAGTCCATTACCCTGTGGTTCGGCTCCGGCAAGTCGACGTGCCCCAAGACCGGTCAGGTACTGACCAATTTGGAGCTTGTGCCCAACAAGACGCTCAAGAACTTGATTTCGCGGTGGTGCCGGGAGAACGGCGTCTCCATGGAAGGATGCGAGCCTCGCAAGCCCGAGCCTGCGCCGGTTGTGACTGCGAACAAGGCCGCGCTGGAGGCGGCGCGCATGACCGCGTCGTTTCTTGTGAAGAAGCTCTCGGTCTCTTTCTCCCCTGACGCGGCCAACCGTGTGGTGCACGAGATCCGGCAGCTCGCCAAGTCCGGCTCCGACAACCGCGCGTTCATCGGGGAGGCCGGCGCCGTCCCGCTTCTCGTCCCGTGGCTCCACTCCGAGGACGCCGCGCTCCAGCTCAACGCCGTCACGGCGCTGCTCAACCTCTCCATTTTCGAGGCCAACAAGAAGCGCGTCATGCACGCCGAGGGAGCCGTGGAGGCGCTCTGCCACGTCATGGGCTCCGGCGCAACGCGGCGTGCGAAGGAGAACGCCGCAGCCACTGTGCTCAGCTTGGCGGCCGTCCATTCCTATCGCCGCCGGCTTGGCCGGAACCCACGTGTGGTCGAAAGCTTAGTGCTTCTCGTGCGCACCAGCCCCTCGAGCACCAAGAAGGACGCGCTGGCCGCGCTGCTGTGTCTGTCCGGCGAGAGGGAGAACGTCGGCAAGCTCGTGGAAGCAGGAGCCGCGGAGGCGGCATTGTCGGCAATCAGCGAGGAGACCGCCGCGGCGGTACTGGCGTCGCTGGCCAAGCGCGGAGGCGCGGAGGCGATCGTCAACATCGACGGCGCCGTGGCGCGGCTCGTGGCCGAAATGCGGCGCGGCACGGAGTGGTCAAGGGAGTGCGCGGCGGCCGCGCTTGTGCTGCTGTGTCGGCGCGTGGGCACTGCCGCGGTGACGCAGGTGATGGCGGTCTCCGGCGTGGAGTGGGCAGTCTGGGAGCTGATGGGCACCGGCACAGAACGCGCGCGGCGAAAGGCCGCGTCGCTCGGCAGGGCATGCCGACGGTGGGCGGCCGCCTCGGCCGCCAACGCGGAGCAAACCACGGAATGCCCCAACCCCGGCGTCGCGGCTCCGGCCATGATGGCATCGTGAATTCCACTACACTGAAGATTGATTCATAGGAGCAGCTCAAAAATCAAATTCTTGTACAAAATTTGTTTCTTGCCTTATAGGCCGTCACGATTCTTTGGTCCTTGGGACAGTGGTCGATCAACTGTGCATATTAAGATTCATCGCTTCCTTTTACATCACCGAATTCCTCTTGTTACACGCTTTGTTGTCTCGAGAAATACAAAGGAAAGAAAAGATCAAACTGTGCAAATTACTTCATCTCCCCTGCTCCGTTCTCAATTCTTGCTTCTTCTTATCGAACGCAAGTACGCAATAGCTGTGTCAATTTGTGCTCCTGCTTCTTTCAAAATTCAAGGATGGAACAAGGCTTGCAATTGATGGATCTAGGTTCTTTAGGATCTCTAGGCTAGATCTAGCGGGGCTTTTCTCTTCTAGGGTTCGAGTTCTTGAGAGATACACTGAGAGGGGTTGGGGTACTAACCGTCGGACGGCGTGGAGGAGGATGAGGCCATCTCGGGTTCGGCGGTGAAGATCTGCGCACGGGCAGCGACGGTCGGGGAAGAGGTGCTGGGCTCCTCTGCGGCGTGTCCCGGGCGGCGGCGTCTCCCTGGCGGCGGTGGTGCTTCCCGTCGGCTCAGCGCCCCCTCAACAGATCGGTCTTAGGGTTTGTCGGTGGGGTGACGGCGGCGCGGTCAACCTCGTGGTACGTGCCGCCCGGCCCCCACCTCTGTATTTATAGCGCTGGCGACAGGGGCCCACCAGCCAAACGGGCTGGGCGCCCCCGATCAGGGCGCGGTCAAGGGCTGGGCTTTGGCCGTTGGGCCAAAGCCCTGAGATCACTCTAACATTCTCCCCCTTGATCTCAGTCTATACTTTATCTTTTAATTACTTTTGACTTTACACATTCCATCACAGATTAGTGCATAGAACATGTCTCATCGTCACGGTCAATCGCCGATAGATTCAACAGTTACAATACACCTCTCTGTTCTGAAACAGTTACTTTAATCTTTGGGCCATCTTTTAGTCCAGGATCATAGGCTTTCCCTTAAACCCATGCCGGCTACATGTTCTCTGAACACGTTGGGTGGTAAGCCTTTGGTAAGCGGATCCGCTAACATCTTTGCGGTACTTATGTGCTCAAGACTTATAATTTGATCCCGAACTTTATCTTTCACAACATAGTACTTTATGTCAATGTGTTTGGCAGCACCACTTGACTTATTGTTGTGGGCATACGTTACTGCGGGTTCGTTATCGCAGTACAACTTAAGTGGTCTATTGATGTCGTCAACCACTTTTAAACCGGGTATGAACTTCTTTAGCCAGTTCACCTGCCCCGTAGCCTCATAACATGCTACAAACTCGGCATACATTGTGGACGATGTAGTGACGGTTTGTTTTGAGCTTTTCCACGATATAGCTCCTTTAGCGAGAGTGAATACATATCCGGATGTAGACTTTCTATCATCTCCCGCAAAATCAGAATCTGTATACCCCACTATATGGAGTGAGTCTGATCTTCTGTATGTCATCATGAGGCCTTTTGTTCCTTGCAAATAACGCAAGACTTTCTTTATCAATTTCCAATGTTCTATTCCAGGATTGCTCTGGAATCTGCCAAGTAACCCGGTAACAAATGCTAAGTCAGGGCGTGTGCACACTTGAGCATACTGTAAGCTTCCGACAGCTGAAGCATATGGAACCGATTTCATTTGATCGATCTCATACTGGTTCCTAGGGCATTGAAATTCCCCATATCTGTCGCCCTTGACTATAGGTGCAGGTGATGGACTACATTTATGCATACCAAATTTCTTTAAGACTTTCTCTATGTATGCCTTTTGTGACAGTCCCAATACCCCTTTGTTTCTATCTCGGTGAATTTCGATCCCTAGAACGAATGAAGCTTCACCAAGGTCTTTCATATCGAAGTTTGAGGACAAAAACTTCTTTGTTTCCAGTAGTAGACTAACATCACTACTAGCTAGTAGGATATCATCCACATACAGGATTAGGAAGATAAATTTCCCATCTTTATACTTTGCATAAACACAGTTGTCCTCTACATTCTCTTTAAACTCAAATTTTCTTATTGTACTGTCAAACTTCAAGTACCACTGTCTTGAAGCTTGCTTTAACCCATAAATCGATTTCTTTAGGCGGCATCCCATTCTTTCATTTCCTTTCACGACAAAACCTTTCGGTTGTGCCATGTAAACATTTTCCTCCAAATCCCCATTAAGAAATGCCGTCTTTACATCCATCTGATGTAACTCTAAATCATAATGTGCTACTAATGCCATTATGATTCTGAAGGAATCTTTACATGAGACTGGAGAAAATGTCTCATTGTAATCAATCCCTTCTCTTTGCGTAAAGCCTTTTGCCACAAGTCGCGCTTTGTATCTTTCTATATTCCCTTGAGAGTCAAGCTTTGTCTTGTAGACCCATTTACAGCCTACTGTTTTGGCTCCTTTAGGAATAATTTCCAAGTCCCAGACTTTATTAGCCTTCATGGACCTCATCTCCTCTTCCATGGCCTCAAGCCATTTTGAGGAATTTTCGCTTCTCATGGCTTCTTCAAATGAGGTGGGATCATCCTCCATTTGAAATTCCTCTGTATGATAAATCTGATAATCATCAGAAATAGCTGATCTTCTTACTCTTTGAGACCTCCTCGGGGCCTCCTCATTTGGTACATCTACTGTTTGAGGCTGCTGTTGCTCCCCCCTCATCTGTGGCAATAGGTTCTATATGATCCTGAAGAACAGGTTCTTCATTCTCATTCATTGTTGCCACGGGAGGAACAATAACAGGTGCTGGCACCACAGTGTCTTGCACCGTCGGTGCAGCGACAGCAGGTAGTGTGAAGAATGGCTCTTGAATCATCGGAGTAGGCGCAAACACCCGCTTCTCTTCAAGGTCAATCTCTCGAGCTACCATGCTCCCCCTCATCATTTCATCCTCTAAGAAGACAGCATGTCTCGTTTCTACAAACTTTGTGTATCTGTCTGGACAGTAGAAACGATAACCTTTTGACTTTTCAGGGTAGCCAATGAAATGGCAACTTACTGTTTTGGGATCAAGTTTCCCAAGGTTTGGGTTAAATACTTTAGCCTCAGCAGGACTCCCCCACACACGTAAGTGCTTTAGTGAGGGAACTCTTCCTGTCCACAACTCGTACGGTGTTTTGGGCACCGACTTACTAGGCACTCTGTTGAGAATATGAATGGCGGTTTTCAACGCCTCCATCCATAAACTCAATGGGAGTGTGGAGTAGCTCATCATACTTCGCACCATATCCATCAGGGTACGGTTGCGTCTTTCAGCTACTCCATTTTGCTGAGGTTCGCCCGGCATAGAATACTGGGCCACTATTCCATTTTCCTGTAAAAACCTCGCAAAAGGTCCAGGAACTTGTCCATATGGGGTATGTCGACCGTAGTACTCCCCCCCACGATCTGATCGGACTATCTTAATCTTTAAATCGTGTTGGTTTTCAATTTCAGCCTTAAATATCTTGAATTTATCCAAGGCTTCATTTCTTTCTTTAATTGGATAAATATATCCATAACGGGAGTAATCATCTGTGAATGTTATGAACGAGTCATATCCATCCACACTTTTCACAGGAAAAGGACCACAAATATCTGTGTGAATAATTTGTAGAACTCCTGTGCTTCTTTTAGCATCTTTCTTTATTTTCTTTACATATTTTCCTTTAATGCATTCTCTGCATTGTTCTAAGTCTGAGAACTCTAATGGAGGAAGAATATCATTCTTTACTAGTCTTTCTATTCTCCCCCTCGAAATATGGCCTAAACGACAGTGCCATAATTTCGACGACTCATCTAGAGTTCTCTTTCGTTTTCTGTTTACATTCGTAGACGAGGATTCAATCACTTTCTCGCACGCAACGTTCTCATTATCGCATACGACATTCACATCATCACACAATGATAACAAATAAAGCTCATTCTGTAATATGGCAATACCAACACATTCTTTATTAAACATTATTTCGCACTTGCCATTTCCAAAATTGCAATCATAACCATCTTTGTCCAAATTTGACACACTAATCAAATTCCTCTGTAAAGAGGGTACAAAAAGGACATCTCTAAGTAGAAGAGTGGAGCCATTAGCTAATTCTAATGAAAGATCGCCAACGGCTTCAACTTCAGCTTCGACTCCATTTGCGACTTTAACGCATCTTTCTTTTCTTTGCGTAGTCCTCGTCGAACGGAATCCCTGTAAAGAATTAGCAACATGAACAGTTGCTCCTGAGTCAATCCACCAAGTGGATTTCGAATATTTCACATACAGGCATTCATTAATAAAGGTAATAATGTTCTCACCTTTCTTAGCCATTATCATCTTTAAATAGTCAGGACAATCCTTCTTGTAGTGTCCCGTCTTCTTACAGTGAAGGCACTGGTCTTTGTCTACAGCAAATTTGTTCTGTTGAGGCTGATGTACAGAGGCTTTGCCCTTGTTCTTTGAGAAGGGGTTACTGTTATAGTTCTTTTTCTTGTTTTCCCTCACAAAGTTGATAGCACCACCATGTGAGGATTTGATTCTTTCCTCCTCTTGCACGCACATGGCTATGCACTTTTCCATGTCCCATTTTTCGGGCTGCATATTATAGTTGACAACAAAAGTGTCAAACTCTTTTGGCAAAGAAGCGAAAACCAAATGAATAAGGAACTCATCCTTGAGAGCCAAATCCATCGGTTTCAGTTTAGATGCCAAGTTGCTCATTCTAAGAATGTGCTCTCTTATGCCATTGCCACCGCCAGAATACCTCTCTGTTACCAGCTGCTTAATCAGCTGTGTAGCATAAGTCTTTGAAGAGCCAGTGAACTGACTCTTTATCTTATCAAGGTATTCAGTGACAGTGTCACACTCTGCAATTGAGCCCAGAATAGCAGGCTCAATTGTGTTCTTTATCACAGCCATACATTTCTTGTTGGCTGTGGTCCATTTCTTATGATCAAGATTATAAGACATCTGCAAGGGAGCATGATCCCTCTGTCTTTTCTGCCATGCAGTGTCATCCTCATTCTGTTCCCTCACTGGTGCCAGAGGCTCAGTGGGACGTGCTGTAGTGAGGACCCAGTCCACCTCAGCCAAGATAAAAGCTAAATCTAACTTTTTCTTCCACTCTCCATAATTATCACCTTTGAGAGTGGGGATTTCTCTAATACAACTCATTAAGTTGTATCCTCCTGAAAAAATATTTCAAATACAGTGAGAACGTAACATCAAAATTATATGCCTTATTTCCAACGTTGGTCAAAAATACGACATACAATTTAAAACAATTCTATCATACATTAAATCTACATCACCGTTGGGCAGAAATAGAAATAATGCATGAAAACAACATTAAAAAATTTATAATACTGATATTAACAACGTTGGTCAGTAAATAACAGTATCATAAATCTCTGGGAATTTTAATCTATTTTTCCAAAATTAAATTCTCCCGTTGGTTCGAATTTAATAATGAAAAACGATCAATATTAACTTTTGCAGCGGAAACCGTAATTATTCAAAAAATAATTCAATGTTCAGAAGCATTATACTGTAAACAACAATCTCTGGAAAAATTAACACGTTGGTGCAAAAATTTCCAGAAATTTTGGTTCAATTTTCATTCAAATTCATCAAAAAATGCTTCTGAAAATAATTAAACATCAAAATTTTGGTTTACTGTTCATCTGGCCATTTCGGCCTGCTTAGCTCACGGCGGCCTGCCCACGCGCGGCCTCGGCGGCCCGCTCGGCCTGCGCCTCACGCGCGCGCGCACGCCCGCTGCGGCCCGCCCGCCCGCGGCCTGGCGGCCTGCCTCTCTCGCGCGATCGCGTCTCACGCTCCCACGCGCGCTCGCGGACGTCGCGCCGCCCCCGCGCCCGGCCAACAACCTGGGCCTGGGCCAGGAAAACCTTCGCCCGCCTGGGCCGAAAGTCGCCCGCGCCGCGCCGCGCGATCTGATCCGTCCAACACAATCCGACGGCTCAGCGGGGTTTGCGCCCGATCAAAACCTGCGCGGCGGACGCTCCCCGAACCCTAAACACTTCTCTCCTCTCCCTCTCCTCTCGCGCCCGAGCGACCGCGAAGCGGCGGCGGCGGCGACTACGTGCACGCCGCCGGAGAAGAAGAAGGAGAGTCGGCGCCGCCGCGGGCCCTCTCGCCGGTGTGCGCGCTCCCCCGAGAGGGAGCGCGCCGCCGTCGAGCGGCTCCGTGTCGGCGCTCCTGTCCCGCGCGTCGACGGCGACCGCACGTGGAACGCCGGCGAGCCCACGGCTCGGCCGATCCCCCGCACGCCAGCGACGACGACGGCCCGGCGACGACCAGGTGAGTCGGTTCTTTTCAGATCTAGGGTTTCCCCTTCTCTGTTCTTTCTTTCTTTTCCGCACGTCGGCGGTCGTGGTTCTAGGGTTAGGGGTTTTCTCTTTTCTTTCTTTTCTTTTTCCTCCGTCTAGATCTAAACGCTAGGTGCTCTGATACCAATGATGGATCTAGGTTCTTTAGGATCTCTAGGCTAGATCTAGCGGGGCTTTTCTCTTCTAGGGTTCGAGTTCTTGAGAGATACACTGAGAGGGGTTGGGGTACTAACCGTCGGACGGCGTGGAGGAGGATGAGGCCATCTCGGGTTCGGCGGTGAAGATCTGCGCACGGGCAGCGACGGTCGGGGAAGAGGTGCTGGGCTCCTCTGCGGCGTGTCCCGGGCGGCGGCGTCTCCCTGGCGGCGGTGAACGGCGGCGGTGGTGCTTCCCGTCGGCTCAGCGCCCCCTCAACAGATCGGTCTTAGGGTTTGTCGGTGGGGTGACGGCGGCGCGGTCAACCTCGTGGTACGTGCCGCCCGGCCCCCACCTCTGTATTTATAGCGCTGGCGACAGGGGCCCACCAGCCAAACGGGCTGGGCGCCCCCGATCAGGGCGCGGTCAAGGGCTGGGCTTTGGCCGTTGGGCCAAAGCCCTGAGATCACTCTAACAGCAATAACTGGGCAGTTGATGGGCGCAACTGGTAGAAGGCCGGGGTCGTCGTGGCTGCACCCCGCCCGTGAGTGGTTGCGCTGCCGGGGGACCAACAAATGCCAGTATTTCCCGGCCATCCGTTGGGGAAAGGAGAAGAGGAAGAAGAGAGGCGGGGAGTGCACGGTACCCAACGACTATGAGAGGGGGGGGGGGGGGGGCTACGTACACAGCAAAGCCGAAACAGCTTGCATTCACCGGCTTTTGAGCAGAAAGGGCGTAGCTTTGCCTTCTGCCAGCCAGCAAGCGCGTATCCATCCTAACGAATGATATCTTGGATGTTTCGGCATTGACATTGCTTGATGCCATTCTTGTCTTTCCTTTCGAGAAAGTGTAAGATACTCTATGTACTAAGGTGTTACTGAATATCATTTGCTGAATTTGACTTGTGTAACTTGGTATATATTGGTGTTCCAAGCTGGGTGGTGTACGCTTAATGGGCAAGAAAGATGGTATGCCTTTCCTTAGAGGGAGGTACTACTAGTACTACTGGTGTAACATATCACATATGGCGTTCCTTGTCATACTCATACAGCACCATTAACAAACAAGTTAGAACATGCTTGATGCTTCAGTAGCTTTCCAAACCGTGTGGCTCTCGCTGCCACGCTTTTTTATCCTCTTCTAATCTATTGAAGTATAAGTAAATTACCTATTTTTTCTCATCAACTTAAGTTTTTGGGTAAATTGGTTGGTGCATGAAACTCAATATGGTATCAGAGCCAAAAGGTCTCGAGTTCAAGACCTGACTGATGCAATTTAAAAAAATAATTGAATTTAAAAAAATACATTTCTATTCCACGTATTAGGCCTAAGGGAGCCTACACGTGAGGGGGAGTGTTGAAGTATAAGTGATCTTTCCTCATCAGCTTAAACTTTTGAGTGAATTGGTTGGTGCATGAAACTCAATATAATCAAGTAGTAATCAGTCTCACGACGTTGCTTCGTCTTTGAATTGACAAAGTATACATTTGTAACCAGATGCTCATAGTTTCAAGAACCCGGCCATCGAACTACTTCACGTGGCGTCTTTTGCACTACATACGTTTTTTTTCCGTAGCCCAGGACTGCTTCTTCTTGCATAAAATGTGCTAGCACTGTGGAACGGAGTTCCTGGGAAGTCAAGGCTGCACTGCCAGTACCATATGCAGCTATTGATGCTCGTCACTTGGGAATACGTTTCCTGATTAGTCTGCAAGGTTGGCCGGCTTCGTGCTCTGCAGTGTTTTTCTGCTCGGAGAGCAGGTGTTGCAATGTTTAACACGCGTTCGTAGCACCTGCGTCTTGTTGACAAGGACATGGGGACAACCAAGGTGTCGCACTTCACGCTCCTCTTTTACGATAGTTTGGTAGCAGCCGCTAATGGCGTGAGCCAGAGAGCACATAACACCAGTGTTTATTTTGGAACATGACAATCGACAGCTGATGTTGCGTTTGCCTAAAATGATTTGCTGCATACTGACCCACTGAGGAAGGAGGCCAGGATATTTTGCAAGGTAAGCGGTCAATTAATGGGTTCTCTTACAAAAACAAACGGCCATTTTCACTTTGCTCAAAGCTGTTCTGCGAGGAAGGCAGCACAGGCACATCATAGAGGGATATATCATGTTTCGAGACCACTGCTGGTTATATGTGCAAGCGAGTGCCAAGCGGGACTGCGGGCTCCCCGCCCCTTCACCTCCTACCCCCCCCCCCCTTCACCTCCTCCTCCTCCTCGCCGTCGCCGGAGCGCGCCACCGGTCCCCGGTGGACGCAAGGAAGGCAGCGGCGGGGCCCTTTTTTTCCCCTTCCCCTGCTCTGTTCGGTGAGGATTGGTGCTCTGGTCGCGAGATCCCCGGTTTCGGCTTCCCTCGCCGGCGGTGGATCCGGCGGCCTGGTGGCCAGAGTAACGGATCTGGAGTCCCTTGGCTGGCGGCGTCGCGGCGGGCTCCCGAGCCTTGGAGCGGCGAGGCCCGCGTGGAGGAGGAGGGTGTGGAGCGCGCTGGGAGGGAGGCGGAGGAGCGCGGTGGTGTTGAGGAGCGGCGGGACCCGGTAGCGGGTCCCCTCGCCGGCGGCCTGGTGGCCGGATCTGGCTTTCCTCGGGTGGGGGCGCCGCGGCGGGCTCCCGAGCCATGGTGCGGCGAGGTCTGCGCGGAAGAGGAGGGCGTGGAGCGTGAAGTCGGGAGGCGGAGGAGCGCGGTGGGGTTGAGGAGCGGCGGGTCCCGGCAGCGGCCCCCCTCGCCGGCGGTGGATCTGGCGTTCCCCGGTAGGCGGAGCCGCGGAGGGCTCTCGAGCCGTGGTGCGGCGAGGACCGCGCGGAGGGGGAGGGTGTGGAGCGCTGGGAGGGAGGCGGAGGAGTGCGGTGGAGTTGAAGTGAGGGAGGCGGAGGAGCACGGTGTGCTCGTCGGCGGGGCGACTGAGGGCGCGCTGCTGATCGAGATGGGCAAGCGCGTGCGCGGCAGCAGCGGGTGAGGTGGCTTGGTGCGCCGTGCTGTCGTTCTGTTCCCCGCAATAGGTTGGCGTGCGCAGGAGCGGTGCTGTCTCAGCGACGGGTTTGGAGTCAGTGCAGTATGCCGTGGTGGCGCATAGGCGTCGTCTTCGCTGGGAGCGGCTCGTCGTGGAGTTCAAGGGCTGCTATGCCAGGGCCTTGAGGCGTGCAGGATCCCGGTGTATTGGTGGCAGTCTTTTGTGTGTGGATAGTGCGTGGGGTGCTGTGGAGGTGCTGGCGAAAGCCTGGCCGGCGCTTATCGGTCTCGACAACGATGACGCCTTCGGGCGCCATTGTCCTTCCTGGAGGTGTTGTCATGGCACTCCATAGCCCTCATGTTTACTGATCTCCAGGTGAAAACCTTGCCTCGGTGAGACAGGCGGCGTCGGCGACCCTCGTCGCCTCCTTGGAGACGTCGCCTTGGAGGTCCATCTTCACGCAAAGCCGACCGAAGTTTGGGTGGCTCAGCCGGATGAGAATAGGGATTTGGTTGAAAGCAAGGATGAAGAAAAGTGCTGAAGCTTAGTCTATCTAGCTTTTTTTCTTAGTCCTTAAGCTAGTCTTCTTGTTGTTTTATGCTCCTCAGCTTTGAGGCTTTGAGCCTAAGAACTCGTGTAACTTTTGGCTGTGTATATCCCACGTGGATATAGAGGCTGGATTTTATATCCTTTATCTAAAAAAATGTTTCGAGGTCACTTCAATTTCAATGTTACTTCGGATTTTTCTTAGAACTGGACGTATTCATCTTATCCGCAGCAAGAATTTACATGAGCTTCTGTCTCTTCAATCTGATGAACTCTGTTTTTGACTTAGTTGACATGATGCGTCGTGTTATATAGGCTGACATGCATGTTTATCACTTATCAGCGAGGGGATTTGTATTCAGGCCATTAGCGCCTCAAAGACTCCTCTCGATCCTGACGGTCCTGGACCGTTTGTTCTGATACCACTTGTTAAGTATCACAAGATGACAAAGCACTTAATTTTCATATGGCATACACACACATACACATATAAAGCTAACTAGCTTTCTTAACAAAAGCTCTTAGCTTGCATATGTATTACAGTACACTACTACTAGTTACATGCGCACAAACAACTCCACTCTGCAGCACACACGCATAGGAGGCTAACTAGCTTACTTCAAAACATTGCTCAATACAAGAAGAGTTCTAGTCCTATTTATAAACTACTGAACCGACTAACCAAAACCGACTTTAGCAAAGGATTTTTACAGCAGCTGATTAGCTAAGTGCTAGCTAGAATACTCTAGGTCTTGCACTCTTGCACTTCTAGTAGCAAAACTGTATTTTTCCTCCTCTGATTTCTACTCTGAAGACAGCAGTTCAGTCCAAAACTGACAGCACAAACCAAACTTTGTCTTAGCTAGAATCCTGCATGTCGGCAGCTAGCTCCAGAAGGTTGTTGATGGTTCAAGAGGTTTCAAGTATGCATTGTTATATTTTAACACATTAGAATCCGAATTATTTTACGTTAACGTGGAATAGGCGGATTCTTCCCTTTTTTTGCTTAATCTAAAACAAATTATCTTTTTTTGAGAGAAATCTAAAACAAATTATCTAATCAGAATGTTTGCAAAGTAGAGTTTCCATGACAAACCCGAACGCCTAGATTGGGCCACGGTCCAAAGGGCTCTTTTTATGATCTACTTTAGGGCCATCGGATATTCGGGTTATGGCCTCTAAAAAAGGATATTCGGATTATGGCCTTTTAGGCTAGCTGATGTGCATTGCTTATATCGATTATGTAAGCACCAATTTCAGGACCTAGACGTTTGATGTTTCATTGCATCCTGCTGGAATAGTCGACTCCAAAATGAAGGAACGCACGGGTTCCAATAGCGCCTGATTAAGCGCATTTTCATATTGGTCATCTTAGATGTTGAAACATGGTTCTTAGACTTATAGGTAGGCTTTGTTGTTTTAGAACGTGGTTAATGATTTTTGTTTATGTTTTTTGAGATGACAGTGAACGGTAAAGACACGATACATACGATTTTAAACTCAAAAGGCTATTTGAAGAATCCATTTTAAACAAATGTTCCATTTTTTTCGATTTTCGGAGGAGCTAAAAACAAAAGCCCTAAAGAACAGAGCAGTAACCTTACGTCAACTACCTTCATTTTTTTAGATTCAGTGACAGAATCTCATAGAGGCTCAGAGCCACGAGCGAACAGGAGTTGAACTTTGACATTGACCTCGGTTGATTTGGCCTTATCGAGTTGCATTCGTCAACCGCTTCACCAAAGAGCACTTCTATACTTCCCACAGGTCTAGGCTTCTCCAGGTCTCTAGCGTGGGTTCAAATTGAAGTGCAATTATTTTTTCTTAAAATAGAAACATACTGTATGCAATCAAGCTTTTTGTACAATTACGGTGCAATCCAACTAAACATTGTCAAAAAAAATTCCGAACAAAATCGTAGATATATTTCATGGTTTACTTCACCTATGTATAAAATTTCAAATTCAAACTCATTCTATGTTAAGAGTATAAAAAAGAGAAAAAAAATAAATTTAAAATTTTATATACAAGTAGAATAAGTTTAAAAGTACATTTACAATTTTTCAGAATACTTTGTGGCGTTTAGATGGATTGTAACATGATTGCATGAAAAAGCTTGATTGCATACAATACATTTCCTCTTAAAATTGCGTTAGCTAGGTTTTAAACTCATGACTTTTGACTCTAATATCATATATAGTTACTTGCACCAATTAATTTATCCTAAAACTTAAGTTGCTAGGAAAAGGTAACTAGGTAAGGCAATATACTAGTACTTCAACGGAAATGTGGATACTTAAAGAGCAAGACCATGTCTACATTTTTTTCTACATAATCTGTACAAAACTTTGGAGGAGGTGACTATGGGAACGTGCACCAATCTCAAGGAGATCCAGCGGTACAAAGACTTGTATGTAACGCACTCTGAAACTTTAGTTAGAGGGTGTAGATCTAAAGTTCACGTGCTGGTACATTCATGGATTGAGCTTAAAACGGTCTTTACAGGTTTGTTACTACTAGTCAGGGGTGAAGCCAGCGGGGAGGCTTAGTAAGGCTCAAACCTCACCTCCCCGGTGGTGGCAACAACCTCCCAGAGCGCCCACAGCGGCCGACGACGTCGAGTCGTCGACAATCACAGAGGCCCAAACGACGATAAACAACAAAAATCAACCAACCCCCCAGCCCCCCACCCCCCGAGAGCCCACGGCGGCCAGCGACGTCGGCAGTCACAGAGGCCCAACAAACAAATAAAAAGCATAGTCAAGTGGCACTGTGGCAACCCACTGCCCTTAGGCCCAACAAATTCATCTCATTTGTCCGCCAAAATACCCACTCCAACTCACAAACCTAGCCATTGCAATTGGTTCCCCACTTCCACTCACAGACCGATGGCAGAACCAGAGGGGAGAAGTGTCGGCGCCGCCACAACACAGAGGCCAGAGGGGGCTAGGGCTAGGGGCGACCGAGTGAGGGCGCGCCAAAGGGGGTGCCACTGGAGCCGGAGTTGAAGCCAGATCTGGTGGTGAGCCGGCTGAGCCGCTAGCCGAGGGGATGCTGTTTGCCAGATCCAGCCATCCGGGGTCGGGGCCGGGGGCTAGGGGCCAGGCCAGCGGGGAGTCGGAGCAGGGTGACGAGGGGGGCCTAGTCGAGGCAGGGGAGCCGGACCGGGGCGGCGAGGGCCGAGCCGCCGCCGCCGAGTCTAGGCGGCGGTGCGGCACCGCGGAGGAGCACCGAGTAGGCAAGCATCGAGCGAGGAGCAATGGACCGAAGTGGCGGAGACGGCGGAGTTGAGTGAGGAGCGATGGGACGGAGTGAGCGAATGAGCGATTGAGTCTGAGAGAGACAGTGAGACAGATGAGTAATTGACTGAGACAAGCAGCGAGAGGCGAGAGGACAGAAACAGAGATCAGATCAATAGAGAAAATAGGGTCGGCCGTATCTGCAGGGTAAGTAATTTTCTCCAGTTTTTTCTTATCAATTTAGTATTTTAAAGTTTAGATTAGACTTTCACATTCAGTGTATATAGATAGTTTAGTTCTTATAATTAATTTATATATTTATAGCTTTGTATTGACATAAATTAATAATTTATTTATAGATTTTGCTATAATGGAGAAACAAACTTTGTGTAACAATTTTCTATTATATCACTAATTTTCATATGTTTCATACTCAGATGATTTATTGCTACTCCATACTCATAGCAGAATAATTATATATTCTTGGGTATGCGCTTTCAATTGTCGAGGTACCTACTTTGTATTTCTCTGTTTTTCGTTGTTTGTCTCTAAGACTTCAATTGTATAATTTTTGTATGAATTTGAAATTCTATAAGAGTAAAAGACTATATTTGTACCAATTTAGTTTAGTCCGGCAAATAATTCAGCCCACACTTAATTTTATTCCTTGCTTCGCCAGTACTACTAGTACATGGAAATTTCCCAATGGATCATTCTTCTGCCCCCGTGAAGGTAACAAAACCGACATGGCTACCACACATTCCCTTACCTTGCTCCAATAAATGGAGCGAAGTAAATACGAGCAGAATTAGAGGCTCACCTGAACACAGCACTAGCCTAACCAACAAGGCAGCAACCATGTGATCGATTAATCAGGCGCTCCCGATGGATATCACTGATGGGCTGATAGCAATCGCAGCGTAATTTCTCCCTATCATGACATGTACACACCACAAAGTAGGACTCTCCACTGATCGAATCAGCTGCTCCCAAGACTCGACGTGCCTGGTCCTTTTCCAGTATCGTACGTTCATACAACGATCCAAAGCACCAGCACAATAACACCACAGCCATGTGAAATACCCAAATCCCTACATGGCGTGCGTGCAAGAAAGATAGTGCTAAACAACAGAGATCCTAGCCACTAGGCAGAGACCAAGAAAAGAGAATGGAAATCTATTGCAGTTGCCTGACCTAACAGCTACAACTGTTATAAACAAGAACTGGAAGTAGGCCACCCTCTCATGAAGAGCTGGATGCCAAGATCGACAGAGAAACGTCATCTCATCCGGCCGTCCATCCGGCCCGTTCTCCGGCATTGGGAGCCCACCGGTTTTTATATGTGAGCTTTGCCCGTGTACAGGCCATGAAAGCATCCGCATTTTTTGTATTTTAGCCCTTTTTTTGAAAAATATTCACATTTAGACCCCTGGTAGTTTTAATTCCGTTTTTGGACCCAGAGCTCGGCGCCGTGGGTCACGGCGCCGAGATAATACGTCTCGGCGCCGTGGACCACGGCGCCGAGGTGCGAGCCCCGCGCCAGCGTAGCGGCCGTCGTGGCGCCGACGTGGCAGGCAGCTCGGCGCCGTGACTCGTGGCGCCGACCTCGGCGCCGTGACTCGTGGCGCCGACCTCGGCGCCGTGACTCGTGGCGCCGACCTCGGTGCCGTGACTCGTGGCGCCGAGCATGTGGTTTCTGAAACAGCACCGAGCACGCGGGCTTCGTTCATTCGCATCCTCCTCCCTCTGTCCCCGCCGCTGTTTAGGGTTTGCACCGATCAGCCTTTTTTTTCGCAAAATGAATTATTAGTTGTATTTTTCATTTGGATTATTTAATGATAGTAATATTATGTAATATAGTTAGTTATTTATTTATAGAGAGCAAAAAATACGACGTATGTTTTGAAAATTCGTTATGTATTGCAGATGATACATGTAGGAAAATTCGTGTAGATTTTTTTAAAAACATTATGGTACGTTGGTAATGGTTTTTGAAAAATAAAATTATGCAGGCCGTGACGAACGAGTTTTGTGTGAAGTTCTGCGGGCCGTGAGATGCTGCGGGCAAGACAGAGGGGAGGCGACATGTGGCATACAAGCAACTCTCCTCTTCCTTTTGTTCAGTTGTTACTACACACTTGGGGAAATAATTACTGGGATGATTCTGGGTCAATCCCATCCCCTCTGTTTGTGGATTGATGAACGAGTTATGTGTGAAGTAACGATTAGTGTATTTGTGATTTTTGTACAATGCTGACCGTGAAAAATATGTTGAACTGGCAATAACATTTTTTGATCATGTTATGTTGTTGTATTGGAAGGATTTTTTTGAATTATTTTGTATGACAACTGTGATAGGAACAATTGGACGAAAGGAGGGGAAGTGATAATAAGACACGTGGGAATCATTGCATGCGAAAAGCCCAGATAATAAGCTTATGAAGTCGGGACGAACATGGCGCGTACAATTTTATTACATGCTAGCATGATATCCGACTAATCTACCCAACTGCTCGTACGACCTCTCGTGTGGACCGAGTCTATTACATCTTGTCTACTGGGTGTAGCGTGGTTGTTTCCCCTTTCTGTCGCGCCCTGAAGATGGCTCCGCTGCATCCTTCTTCCTGTCACTCTTGGTCTTGAGAGCCGCCTCACGAGCTTGAAGCTCTTCCTCCTGACGCTTGATGGCTGCTTCACGCAGACTTAACTTCTCCTTCCTCCTTTGCAGCTCATCCTCCTTGCCCTGCAGACGGATTTGGTCCACCCTCACGCGGCGCTCTTGCTCAAGCCGCATCTGTCGTTCCACCTCGCGAGCCTGAGTCATCTTGACACAGTATTATCCTTTGTTTTCCACCTCCACTACCCGGTTATTTGGCCATGCCGGCGGCACTCGATCCACCCATTCCATGAACCTGCAAGCCTATGTGTGGCATGGTAGATGTCATGGATCAAGTTGAAAAACGATAACGGAAAAGAAATGGTTTAGTTATGGTCGTTACCACGAAGTCGTCATCCAGGTCAGGACACTTGAAGAACCTACGGCCGTATTTGGCTCGTTGTACTCGATCAGTCCAGACTCCCAACATCGTCCTAAAGCCACAATGGCACTTCGGGCGCTCATGCCACTCCGGCACTCCAAATGGGTCGGACTTCCAGGAAGACATTGTTGTGTGGTAGTATTGTGATGTCTTGAGGAGGAGATGTGGTATGGAAGACATATGAGGCCTTCATATAGGCAGGTTATCGGTGCAGTGGGCATAGTCCATGGAGAGGATCTTTTCGCTCTTCCTGGATTCAAGTGTAGCAATAAATGGTCCTATGTAGGCTTTTCAGAGACTATAGTCTCGTAATAAATTCATAGTTCGTAGTCTTTTCAAAGACCTACACCCCTATATGTGTACAGGCCTACAGGCCTACTCCTGTAAAGGCTAAAGACCTGCGCCCCTATATGTGTACAGGCCTACAGGCCTACTCCTGTAAAGGCTAAAGACCTACGCCCCTATATGTGTACAGGCTAAAGGCCTATTCCGTCACTGCGCAAAGCTGACATATGCTGCCCCGTTTTGTCATGTCACTGAGCAAAATCTGAACTCTTTTGTCATGTCACTGAGCAAAACTGCCCTCTGTTGTCATCTCACTGAGCAAAAGCTGACCTCTTGTGTCATGTCCCTGAGCAAAGCTGGGGCGTGTTGTCATGTTCCTGAGCAAAAGCCTCTTTTTTTGGTGGTCACTGCATTAAACTGCCCCGTTTTGCTATAAGTAGCACGGTTGGGGTCCTATGACATTGTGAATCGAACAAAGTAGTACCCTCTCTTTCGTGGTGAAACATACCATGTCTGAAGCCGAGGGGCCAGTGGGATTTGGGTCACCGAAGGATGACATTCCCTTAGAAACGAGGGATATGTTCGGTCCGCAGTACCGATTGATACCAAGCCGGCGTGCTCAACCACCGTGGCCGAAATGCAGACACAATGAGTACGCGGTTGTCCAGATCTTGGATTCCCCGAACGATGGCGGGCGACGTTTCTTCCGATGCTCGCGCTCCGGGGTACAAATTAGTAATGTTTCATTTTTTATTGCTTTTGGACCCTCGAAGTTTACCGTACTTTTTTGTGCAGATGGCCAAATGCGACTTCTCCCGCTGGATCGACTCTCCTCATGAACGGTATGTTGATCGTTATGTGGATACATTATGGGCTCGAATTTGGGACTTGGAGTACCGAATGGAGAATCTCACTGAGGAGAACAACGACCTCCGCGAACAGCTGCAACGCGAGAGGGGCAACGAGGAGGTCGTGAATATAGGAAGCTCTTATGATCCCACATGTTGCTGCGCGAACCCGAGCTGCATATGTGCATGCCACTACCACGACGACCAGCCACGTCCGAGGCGGCCCCCTCAGCAATTCTCCATGTGGGTGCCACGAGGCTCGTTTGGCATTTAGGTAACGAGGGTTATGGCATTCAGCAATTCTCCATGTTGATGTGTTGATGATGTGGCAGTACGACTGTTGTGTTGAATTAAATTATTAGGTGTACTACTTGTGATTATTGTTATCCTCAAGTTGTAGTGCTGGAGGTTCTGCTCGTGTGTGTTGGTAATATTTTGTTCGTTGGTGTGTTGGTTGGTTGGTTGTATGCCGTCGTAATAAAAAAACTTAGAGCAACCCTTTTATACTGCAAACCATCTGTGAACATCAAACCATCAAGCACTTGAAAAACCTCACAAAAATTACAAAAGCACAATGAATATAACATAAACACATGTATACAACAACTAGCTCATTACAAACACATCTCAGTCCAACCACTAACCAAGTGCCTCCTAGCTCATTACAAAATATATACAACGACTTTTAAGCCCAACCACAAGCATACACGGCCGTATCACTGCCTCCTAGCCTTACCCTTACCAAGGGCGTCGGTGCCTGGAGTGTAACGGCTAGGCTCGCGGCGGCGTCTGCGTCGTACGGGCTGTGTAGGCTGAGTCGAAGGAGCGTCTACGAGCTGAGACGGGCCTATCTCCTCGTAAGTCTGCTCCACCTCGTCGTCGTCCTCGTCCTCACCGCCCTGGGACGGGAAAGTGTCGCTCCTCGTGGGGGACGAGCTCTGTCCCGTGTACGACCCTCGCCGCGTCGGGTCTGCAAGTCGTGTCGAAGGCACGTCTACGTCCCTCGCCGCGCCTGTGCTGCAACCACAACGAGCAGCCGCACGACGTAGCCGACATGCGAGCCTCTGCATTCCAACATTTTGTTAACCAACAAGACACGAAGATATTATGTACTAATTTTGTGAGTGGCTTTGTCGAAGCTTACCTCCAGGAAGGTACGCATCCTGACGTCGTCGCCGACTGTCCTGGACATACGCTTTATGTCCTGTACGGACTGCCTCAGGGTTTTGCCCTGCAAACAAACAAAAGAATGGATAATTTGCTACATGTCAGGGGTATTTAGGTCTATTGAAAAATAAGCAATGAGATTGAACATTACCACACGGTCCAGGACTGGTGCTATCTCCACCTGCGTCCCAAGGCGAGTCGACTGGTCGTAGGGCGTGTCATCGTCGTCGGAGGACGCAATGTCGGCGTAGTCATCTTGAGTCCATTGGCCCTTAAGCTTGGACCGCGTCGCACGCTGGTACCAAACTTGGTACCGCCGGAACTGCTCGTTGCTGTGCGGCTCGTTGTTGTCGTCCACGTGGTCCTGGGAGTGTCCCCACTCCTCAACGTACACGTGGTGGTGCTGCTCGAAGTCTGTGACCTTCTTCTGTCGCTGACGATCAAATCTGCATGACGTAAACCAAAAGTTAACATTAGTAGAAACACCGTGAAATTGGAATCCAAGGTTAGAATTGAAATTGCATGGCACTTACTTGTGCAAGGCCACAGACGTGGAGATCGGCGCTGCTGGCCACAACTGCCTCATACCAAACTGGCGTGCAACTCGATGTGGCAGGTGATACTCAACAGCATAGAAACAGATAAGGGGGCACCTCATCCTGTAGAGGGCCTCGTCTATGCTGCACAGTGCGCTGAACTGAATGTCCACCACCTCTTCCTCGGCATACGGCTCCCACTTAACCTGCATACAAGTAAACAAAATATTGAACATGCATACAATATGGAAAGAATAAGAAATTAAACAAGAAACATAGCAAATTACATATGAAAAAACAACTACACGAACTATGAAACATAACGAATAACAAGCACTCGCACCTGACTAAGTGGCCAATGGCATGTGCGTGAATTGTGGCCAAGTCTACCACATCTGCTACATTGGTTCTGCTCGGGGTTAGTAAGAAAGGGGGTTGATCTCCCTCGCCTCGTTCTTCCTGGAAGCTGATCCATAACCATCTTGTGTCTCGTCCTTTTCCTGGTTCCACGTTTGTTCCAACGGCTACCCGGATCCGCAATGTATTTGGGCCCGGTGTACGGTGGCCACTCTCCCTCATCCCGGTAAGGCTCGAAACGGGGAGACCACGTAAGCACAAGGTTGGCAACACTGAACTCCCGAGGTATCTTGCTCTCGTAGTCAAAGTTGCGATGCCTCGCTGCTGCCACATAATGAGAACATGGAAAGTGGTACTGCCTCGGTTTACCACATGTGCATGAGAAATCAATAAGGACAACTTTATGCCTCCTCGTCGGCCGGAGCTCTCCATCGGTCGTTGTACCACCCCTTTCTACAACCTCATAAGTGCCCGTGGCGTTGTCAAAACAATGTACCTCATGTGCCTCAGCCCTAGCCTTTGCCTTTTCAAGGTGGCGCTTCGGTTTTGGCGCCCATCTCACTTGTTTACTTTGTAGCGCCATTGCATGTGCGTGTCTTTCGTTGAACCAGGCAACAAGCTTGTAAAAGGTGAAGGATACGATAGCATTGACGGGCATACCACGTATACCCCTAAGCAAACTATTGAAGGATTCGGCCATGTTGCTTGTCTGAAACTCGTACCTCCAGCCACCGTCGTCATGAGCCCTTGTCCATTTGTCGACATCTCTCATCAATCCCGTCAACCACTGTCTACCTTCTGCGTTTGTTGCAGTATTAAGCTGCTCCAACTTCTCCTGGAAAAAATTCACCTCAAGCATTCGAGCGACCTCCTCGAACAGAGGAAAGTTATCCTTCGCACCATCCTTACGGAGTAGATTCTCGGCAAGATGCCGAGTGCACCAACGGTGGTGCAAAGCTGCATACCCCGGTATCTGCTCCTGTACGGCAGAAAGTATGCCCTGGTGCCTATCAGAAATGACACCAACCTCCCTACCAGGGCCGACCACGTGCCTCCGAACGAGCCGCAAGAACCATCCCCAGCTGTCTTTGTTCTCCCTCTCAACCAAAGCAAACGCCAAAGGAACCAACGCGTTGTCTGCGTCACAGGAAATGGCTATCAGAAGTGTGCCCTGATACCTGCCAAGAAGAAACGTACCGTCAATAGCGAAGACGGGACGACAATGCCGAAAGGCCTCGATGGACTGAGCAAAGCACCAGAAAGCACGGAAGAATATCTGCATCCCATCTTGAGTCCATTCGTTTGGTTTCGGGACGTACTCATAATGCATGCCTGGATTAACCGCTTTGATTGCATTGAAGAGTGCTGGCAACTGCAAGTACCCATCTTCCCAGTCCCCATATATCATCTTCCAGATGCGTTGCTTTGCCCTCCATGCTTTTCCATACCTTATCTCGTATCCAAATTTCTCCTTAACCATCCCAGCAAGTGTCTTCACCTTCATATTGGGTTCTCCCTTTACTATGTGACACAGTGACTTGGCAATAATGGTAGAGGTCAACTGCCGATGCTTCTGTTTGAGCTCTGCTTCGGCACAAGTGTGTGGGCCAACGATTTTTGTGATCTTGAACTTTCCCGTGACCTTCTGTTTGCTAGCACAAACCCTCCATTCACATGTCTCCTTCTCGCACACAACTGTGTACCTCCGCTCCACATAAGAATGTCTCACCTTGAATGGCCTTTTACGGATCACTGAATACTCCTGCAGCCACCTTTTCAATGCAGACAAGTCCTCAAACACCATGCCCTTCTCAATTGTCATGCTTGACCCGGCCTCAGGAGCATCTAGCAACTCGTCATCCCTTCCTTCTGCATAAGCCCCATGAGAATGCCTAAGATCGCTGAATTCATGAACTGATGGATCCCGGCCAGGGCAATAACGCCTGATCAGCTCAATATCACTTTCGGTCAGCTCTCCAAAAGGGCGGTCATCATCAGAATCAACGGCCCTTGCGATCTCGTAAGGCTGCAGATCATCAACAATTTGAACATCCACACTGTTGGAGTTCCTGCAGACTTCTTCAACGTTGCCAGATGAAGCAACGGGAGGAACAACCACACTACCAGGAATGTTTCCTGCATCATAAGCACGACAACGATGGGATTGAGACAAAACAAAGGAATGACGGGAAAAGGCTAAAGTGTTGCTCGACACTTACTGGGCTGATTCTGGGTCAATCCCATCTCCTGAGGGGCCGCCACGACATCATCAGTCCGACATTCAACTCGAACTGGTTGAGAAATCTGAACCTCGTTCGGGGAAGATAGAGCATCGGGCACCTCAGGCACTTCTTCCACATCCACCGCAAGATCCGGTAACGGAGGGTCAAAGGGTGCCTGATCACCTAGTTCTGGTGAATAACCGTGAGGGGTGGGATCAATGGACACCTTCCGCACAACAACGTCCAAACATTTTAACTCATTCCTCATAACCAATTTGACATATTGGTCCCACTCATCCTCTGAACCAATTAAGATCAACCGCCTGAGAACTAGGTCTTTCGAACCGAAGTGAAGTAACCCCTCAACTGTGATGCTCTCCTCGTTTGCATGACAATGTAGCTTCTCCCGAGCCCTAGCAACCAACTCACTAAACGACGGCCGATCACCGAATATTAGAGGCACCCTTTGCATTTCAACAAATTGAACATTTCCATAATCATCACTTGTCACACTGCCTCCATGATATAGGGTCACTAGGTTGTCCATCTAGTTCATACAGAACAAACAATGTATAGAATTAGGTAGTTGGTCAGAAGAGGCATACAGAACTAGAGACTCCCTTCGAAATATTTTATATCTACTGGTTCCTGCATACATGCAGCCCATGAGGCACTGCACTCGCGGCAATAGTAAAATTACCACCTACATTCCGTTCACAAGTCCGCAACAATAGTCATACACACATACCGGAAAGCACTGCTACATAACATGACATAACAAGTAGAGTACCAACCTAAAAAAGATACCATTTCCTTGTTCTACTGAAGCATACGTACAGATTATAGCTTCATTGGTATGATTCCTACAATACTAGCACTACAATGGCTGTTAAATCCATCGACCTTGATTCCGAATGAGATTGACCACAAGATGTATGAACATGCCATTCCCATATGCCAATGAGTTGCCAAAATTTCCTACTGTTTGCCCCAAATAGAGTATCAAATATACAGCAGTAAACTAACAATGTAATGCAATGTAAACTAACAATGTAATGCAGTAAACCAACCTAAACAGATACCATTTCCAAAAATTTAAAAGAAAAAACTACCAAAATGGAAATGTTGCTACCTTCCGGCGGGCTTGAAGGCGGCCGGCGGGGAGGCGGGCTTGGATGGGGCCGGCGGGGAGGCGGCCGGCGGCGTCGATGGGGCGGGCGGACGGCCGCGGCGGGGAGGTGGCCTGCGGCGTCGATGGGGCGGGCGGGGAGGCGGGCTTCGAGACGCCCGGTCTTGGAGGGGAGGCGGCAGTGGGGGGGGGACGCGGGCGGGCGGGCGGGGAGGCGCCCGGTCTTGGAGGGGAGGCGGCCGGCGGCGTGGATGGGGCGGGCGGGGAGGCGCCCGATCTTCGAGGGGAGGCGGCCGGCGGCGTGGATGGGGCGGCTGGGAAGGCGCCCGGTCTTGGAGGGGAGGCGGCGTCGGGGGGGACGCGGGCGGGCGGGGCGGCGGCGGCGGGGAGGCAGAGATGGAGAAATGAACGCGAATGAACGAAAGAGACAGAGGGAGAAAAGAGAAGGCCGGGCGAGGTGGCCACTGCTCGGCGCCAAGATCCATGGCGCCGAGCTCGGCGCCGTGACTAATGGCGCCGAGGTCCTGCCACGTCGGCGCCACGTTGGCCGCCACGCTGGTGCGGGCCTGGCATCTCGGCGCCGTGGACCACGGCGCCGAGATGTGTTACCTCGGCGCCGTAGACCATGGCGCCGAGCTCTGGGTCCAAAAACGGAATTAAAACTACCAGGGGTCTAAATGTGAATATTTTTCGAAAAAAGGGCTAAAATAGAAAAAATTCGGTGAAAGCATATAGTCATGTCAGGTCAGAGTGGACTATTCCATCTTATGAATCAGCCTATCAGGCTGGAAGAACGGTCGTCTCATTGACTGTTGCAATATGGCTAGAACGTTTAATTCTTTTGGATGAATTGATCGGTGGAACTATAGGCTATTCGTTCAAAGCTTAAACATGGGTAAATACGCGCTTAGCTACTCGAGAGCGCTACTTATAGTGCACTGTTAGGCCCCGTTTGGCACGGCTCCACTTCACAAGTAGAGCTGTTTTTTTTTTGCTTTAGCTCCACGAACAGCTCCACCGGTGGAGCTGGAGCTGTTTTGGTAGACTGTTTGGCAAAACAGCTCCACCTGTTTTATCATGCATGGTTGAGAAATGTCAATTGTCCAATATACCCCTGTCTATTTGCATAGGAATGACCCGTTAAAACCGGTGGCAGATCGCGTAAATTCACGAAAGTACAAGGGCAGTGGCATGCGGGCCTGCGGATGGAGCCGGGTGGAGCTATTTTTTTCAGCTCCATCTCGTACATATCTTTTGTCTCAGCACGTTTTAAGAGACTCCTTGGGTGGAGCTATTTTGTTTTACCCCATTTGGCACAAAACGGCTCTAAACAGCTTCAGATGTCGATGGTGGAGTTGTGCAAAACGGGACCTTAATATGGATGGCATGTCAAGGTTGATGAATGGAACCAACGTTCTATTTTAGGGCTTTTGGGCTCAACAACAATACTCGTCGTTGCTCTCGATCGAATCATTTTGATGCGAATCGCAGCAGGCACCCGATCGAACGGAAATCGTAGGGGACCAACAAGGAAGCGTGCTACTAATGTGCAGCTCACTCCAACGTACTCTTTAAGGTCTCTTCTGTTTCCGCTTGCATCCAACATGCTTCAATTATTGGTGGATTCGGACATGCTAATCTCGTGACAGGACGAACGAGCTCGTTAATTCGTGATTTATGAATACGCAGTAGGTACTGTACCTGGCATTCTGACGGAGTGAGAGCGGTTCAGAACTTCAGACGGAACGCAACGGGGCGCGCGTCCAATAGATAAGAAAAGAGAGTCGAAATGGAATGATTACTTTATGTATCTCTACTATTGTATAAAGAGGAATTGGTAGTCGTCGATGTGTTTTCCTCTCCTCTTTTCTACAGCCATCCGATTTGATCTGAACCATTCGTCTCTCTTCTCTCTCAGGATACAACCGCCCACCTTCTCCACTTTTTTCCATCTCCTCGCTCATTCTAGCCACCCTTCTCTCTCTGTTGCTTACTCTTCAATGTTTGATGTGTGAAGTTGGTCAGATAGTAGTTCTGTCTCACTATTTTTATAACTCCGTTGCAACGCACAGATCTCTAACTAGAAATATGTAGGCCCTTCTCGTCCAAACAAACCCTAATCGCTATCACGAGAACATCCATACAGCTGCTTATACAAGTCTCTGTATGTTGGTCAGAGAAAACAATGTGCGTGACCAGTGGCGGAGGACGGGAAAAAAATGAGGTGGGGCGGATCGAGAGGCAGAGCAGAGAGTGGCGGCGGCCTGCCTCCCGCCGGCCGCCGGCCGCCCGCCTCCCGCCGCCCACGAATGCAAACCTCTGTTGTGCCCTTTCTCAAGAAAAAGAGAATGCCAGTGAAGGATATACTATATTGCCAACAATAATCACAGCTGCACAAATATGTCTATAAATAATAGGATTTAGAACCCAATACACAAGAAAGTCAACTTCTCACATTCAGAAAACAGCTTTTTCAGCATGTAACTAGGTCAAGAAATTGGCATGGAAATTTAGCATTCAAATATGAATATTAGACCATCAAGACAGTATATGGAGAAAGGGAAAAAGGAATGAGCACCAGTGCACCACATACCTCAGCTGGATCAAGCGCAGGGAGGGGCGGCGCAGCCATGCAGGGAGCCGGAGGAGGCGAGGGCGGCGGCGGAGGCCGCGAGGAGGAGGCGAGGGCAGCGCCGGAGGCCGCAAGGAGGAGGCGAGGGCGGCGGCTGGGAGCCTGGGATCGGGGATTTTGGGGAGGCGGCTGGGATCGGGGATTTTGGGGACGCCCGCCCGCCTCCCGCCGCCCCGCCCGCCCGCCTCCCGAGTCCCGCCCGCCCGCCGCCGGCTACGCCCGCCCGCCCGCCTCCCGCCGCCCGCCCGCCCGCCTCCAACCATGACGACGTCCGGGAGGAGGAGGCCGACGGCCGGGTGCGGGCGGAGGACGGGAGGAGGCGGTCGGGTGGGGGGCAGAGGAGGAGGCCGGCGGCCGGGTGCGGGCGGAGGAGGCCGGCGGCTGGGTGGATCGGAGGGGGCGGATTTGGGGGCGGAGGAGGAGGCCGGGTGGGGGGCGAAGGAGGAGGGCGGCGGCCGGGTGCGGGCAGAGGAGGCAGATCTGGGGGCGGAGGAGGCGGCCGGGTGGGGGGCGGAGGAGGAGGCCGACGGCCGGGTGCGGGCGGAGGAGGCGGTCGGGTGGGGGGCGGAGGAGGAGGCCGGCGACCGGGTGCGGGCGGAGGAGGAGGCCGGCGTCTGGGTGGGTCGGAGGCGGCGGATTTGGGGGCGGAGGAGGAGGCCGGTGGCCGGTGGGGGCGGAGGAGGAAGAGGCGGCGGCGAGACTGAGAGTGCGAGAGGGGGCGGACGCGGACGGAGAGTGGGAGCAGACGAAGAGTTACTGGGCCTGGGGTAGTGGGGGAAGAAAAAAATCAAGGTATGGCTTGGGCCATACCTTGCCCTATCGGGCCCTCCGCCCCTGTGCGTGACAGTTATGTTTCTGCGTAACAAGTGGCTGGTACTGATGATTCAGGACAGTACGTGGAATTTCTGGACATGGCTTCCATATTTTTGCAGGCTAGAGTTTTCTTTCTTTGGTATGAACTGACGAAGTGGTTGGTTGGTTGGCCAGTGAGGTTCGTAAGAATCACATTTACCGCACTCAAATCATCATCTTCATCTTCATCCTCATCCTCATCCTACCTTGTAGATAAATAAATACGTGTACACCACGTGTGACATCACAAGCACCAGAATTCCTTTTCCACTGCACACTACATATCGGAGATAACAAAAATGTTTCTGGAAACATACATGGTATACTCCTGCTGCTGACTGACTGACTCGATCTGCGCCAGAAAAAGAAACCTGATAAAAGAAAAGATAAAAATCCAAAATTTATAACCCAGAAGTCAGCTAAAAGTAAGAAGGTGAAGCTGTTTGGAGTAGGGCCGGCAAGTGTGACGGCTTGTGCACGAAGGGAAGCTAGGGCCGGGAATCTTCGAAGAATCAGCGAGGCGATTGCGCCTGCTGATGCTGAGAGCAACACCCGACAAGAGAGGTTGAATAAAATTTGGGCACCATGTACTCTCTGTCTGTTGTTGCATTTCACTTACATGCGTGTTCTTCATTTTTCTTACGTACTAGTATCTTTTGTTTTTCTTTTCATGGAATGTAAGCAACACAAAATTGGACTAGTTGGCGAAGCCGCGCTGTGGGATTTTTTTTTAAAAAAAAACTGAGGTAACATGGAGTAATTTCAAAGGTACAGAGCCTCAGAAGGCCCAGCATAAGTACCCTAGAACTCGGCTATTGTAGCAAAACAACGGCTTCACCGGGTTAATAGGTGATACAAGGCGACCGACAACAAAAGGTGAACACAAGGGTGCATCTATTCTAAGGCCCACTTTATCAATGCAATAATCCTAGGTGCTTTGCAACACACTCTACAAGGGACACTACTTAAAATTGTCCTTTCACGTTATTTTTACTCCCACATTTGCAATTGGTCACTACAATTCCTAATATTGTTAAAACATGGCATGCGAACTGATTGATCATGCACATGGTGAGTCGATTTAACTTCCTGCTCATTTCAGCTTGAGCTTCTACCTTATGGCTTATTTTTCACTATCTATAAATTTCATTTTTTCTGACTTTTTTGTTTTTTTTAGCTTTTTTGCCGGTTCTTTTTTCTCGTATTCATTTGCATTGTTCGTGATGGGCTAACCTGTTTTTTCTATTTTTAATTTTTTTAAATTTAGCTAGACTAAATAAGCCACCATCAGTTATAGTATAATTTCAGCCAACTACAATAAAATTTCAGCCATAAACCACTTTTTTCAGCCCAACCAAGCGACACCTTAGGTAGATAGGGGCATATCCACCATTGGTAGTGGTTGGGTGGCCATGCACCCTTCATCGGTCTAGATACAAAGGCGCCATGAAGAGGTGGACGGCCCCCTATACCTAGGTAGTATAGTAGGGAAACAGCACGAGCTAAACAGCGAGTACTTTATACCCTTTCTTACTTGAGGATATAGAATTGAGGGGGCTAGAGACAGGGGCGTAGCCAGTCCGAGGCCTAGCCTCGGGCTCAGTCCATTGGAAATAAAGGTTGTAAGGCCTGCACTGTTGCTAGTTATAGTGTAACACTAAGCAATTTCTCAACTAGGCCTTAGGCCATTGCCCCAGCAGCCCGAGGCCCAGCTCCGCCTCTGGCTACAGACCACCACTTTCGTTTATGAGAGAGAGCTAGTCAGAAAAAGATGAGAGCCCCCATTCCTTCCCTCTTGGGGCTCTTTATATATGAGTGGGGGTAGGATGCCAAATACACATTCTACCCCTCAACAATTACACAGGATGAGGATATATAGGTAAATTTTCTTATACATATAATACTATGCTCTTGGACTTACTCTAGGATCCACTAGGCAATCTAGATGGCCCAAGGGGTTGGGCACTCCTACAACAGTATTCCATCGACATAAAGTTTGGAGGTCCTAGGGGCAAGCTGGCGAAACCCATTGCCCCAGCTATTCAAGGGTCTAGATGCACAAAACCGTCCAGAATGGGCCTCACCTCCTAGGACCTGCAATAGATGTACAAACCGTCCAGAATGGGCCTCACCTCCTAGGACCTGCAACCTTCCTCCCGAGACCACACCTCCAAGGTAGGTGGGGTGTCCCACAGTCAAGTCGTAACTATCCTGTCGAGGCCATGCCTTTGAAGCAGGTGGCATGTAGAGACGAAGCCATCGAGGTAGAGCCACCCCAATGAGGCGATGCCTACAAGAAAGGCGGCAAAGTCCCATGATGAGGCCATGGGCGTCCCATCGAGGTCGTGCCTCCGAAGCAGGCGACACGTAGAGGCAGAGCCATTGAGGTAGAGCCGCCCCACTGAGGTTGAGGCAAGCAGGGAAGTCCCACGATGAAGCCATAGCCATCCCATCGAGGTTGTGCCTCCGAAGCAGGCGGCGCGTATAGGTGGAGCTGTCGAGGTAGAGCCACCCCATTGAGGCCGAGGTAGGTGACGAGTCCCACAATGAAGCCGTAGCAGTCTTATCGAGGCCATGCCTCCGAAGCAGGTGGCACGTAGAGACAAAGATATCGAGGTAGAGCCACCCAACCGAGGTGATGCCAATGAGGCAGACAATAAAGTCCTGCAACAAGGCCTTAGCCATCCCGTTGAGGCCATGCCTTTGAAGCAAGTAGCACGTAGAGGCAGAGCTGTCCTACCAAGGCCAAGGCAGGTGGCAAAATCCTGTGACAAAGCTGTAACCGTCTCATCGAGATTGTGCCTCCGAAGTAGGCATTACATAAGGGCGTAGCCGTTGAGGTTGAGCCACCTGGCCAAGGTCGAGGCAGACGACGAAGTCCTGTGGTGAAGCCATATCTGTCTCGTCAAGACCATCCCTCTTAATCAGGCAGCATGCCTTTTCAAATGGCCTTGTATCGTTCCCGCTTCAGCCATGTTGGTGCACTTGCTAGGGCCAAAAACATCCTACGGTGGCGCGAAGGGACAAATGCCGCCATGCACGAAACCAAGGAGGTGAAGTCCTCACCAAGGACATCATTGAAGCGATGGAGTCCCTGGTAGGACACGTGCGAATGGTTGTATGCTCACTATGCTGAAGCGCTGCCTCTATGCAGTGAGCTGAGCCATGCGTGGGCCACTACCTTCGAAGTAAGCTTTGTGCCTACCAAGATCGTAGTCAGCGAAGTAGGTGGAGTCCTCATCAGGGACATCGCTGAAGCAACGGAGCTATCAAAGCGAGCGAAGTCCTCATCGGGGATGTCACCAAAGCGGTGGACTCCCTAGTGGGACACACGTTGAAGCGCCATATGCGCATTGTACCGAAGCGCTACCTCTAGGCAGTGAGCTAAGCTGTGTAGGAGCCATTGGTGTTAGCGCATGCTTTAAACCCACCGAGGCCAAAGCCAACGAATCAGGTGGAATTCTCATTGGGGACATTGCTAAAGTGGTGGAACCGTCAAACAAGGTGAAGTCCTCACTAGGGATGTCACTGAAGTGGCGAACTACCTGGTGGGACATGCACCGAAGCGTCATATGCTCACATGCCAAAGTGCTACCTCTAGGCAGTGAGCTAAGCCATGTGGGGGCCACTGGCGTTGACGCACACTTTGTGCCTACCGAGGCTCTTTGTACTTCGTGGAGTACACCAAAGGCTTGATCCCCTCACGGTTTGTTTATACCCTCGCAAGAATTACACTGCAGCTCTACGGTCTTTGACGATCTTTTTATGCCACAATGTGTGCTTATAAATGCCACTGGTGTGAGCTTATTTTATACTCTGTGGAGTACGCAAGGGCTCTAAGGCCACTGTACGGTTTGTTTATACTCCCACAGAAGTTACGCCGAGGCACTAGGCCTCCGATGGTCCTTTATGCCACGGTGATGGGTTTATAAATATCACTAGTGTACACTTATTTTATACTCCGTGGAGTACACCGGGGCTCTAGGGCCTCCGTACGGTTTGTTTATACTCTTGCAAGAGTTAAGCTATAGCTTTGGGCCTCTGGTAGTCTTTTATGCCACGGTGGTGGGCTTATCAATGCCATTGATGTGGGCTTATTTTATACTCAATGGAGTACGCCGAGGCTCTGGGGCATCCATGTGATTTTGTTTATACTCCTGCAGGAGTTATGTCGAGGCTCTGGGGCCTCCAATGGTCTTTTATGTTATGGTGGTGGGCTTATTTTATACTCCACGAAGTACGCTGGGGCTCTGGGGCCTTCGCGTGGTTTGTTTATGCCTGTGGCAAAGGTGCAGGTCGATGCTGACATTTCTGCCAAGTTTGAGGCCTTTTGGATCTATGGTTTGCTTGGTGTGAGCTGAACTATGAAGGGGACAGATCGCAGTCACTCTGTTTTAGCTGAAAGTGCTAGTTCTTGTCTGTTCTTGCTTTAGTGTTGTTGATATTGTTATTGTATCAAGGTTATAGCTACCTTGTTGATGTTGTTTCTACTCTGATGTACCTTTAGATGTTCTAGAGAAGACTCTTTGTACCTATTATCTTTTATAGTGGAAGATTTAGAGTGGACCGTGTCAATCCCTAGTTTTTTACTCCTCTCGATTAGAGGAGATTTTCCATGTAAATCATTGTATCAATTGTGCATGTTGTGATTATCATTCCGTTGCTAACTTGTTGGTTGAAGCTATCCTCAAAGTTCACTACAAGATGAGGGGTTGAATTATGCATAGTTACAGTGCTAGTGAATTTGTGCATTGCTTTGTTGCTGACCAACCCTGACAAGGTGATATCAGAGCGTGTGTTGAGCTTGATTATGTGCTAATTTTCTTGTGGTGAATGCCAGTAGGATGATCTCATTGAATGGTACAAATTATCATGTTTAAAAGGGTAAGATAGAGGATCTGCTTTATGTGAAAGAATACTACAAACATGTGTTTAGTACTGAAAAGCTGGAAGAGTATTCCGAGGATGATTGGAAGGTACTTTATCGGTTCATTCGACAGTGGGTCAATGATAATCTATTAAACCATATCAGTGAGGAGGAAAATGCATGTACCTTATAGCAGAAATTGGAGGAGTTGTATCCCCAAAAGGAAGGTACAAACATGGTATTGTTAATCAAACAATTGATGCATTTAAGACACAAAGTAGGCACTCCTATTGCAGACCATGTGAATGTATTCCAAGGCATTATAAATCAGCTCTCTTCCATAGGCATCACTTTTGAAGATGAGATTAGGGCTTTGCTACTACTTGGCTCATTACCAGACATTTGGGAGACCTTAGTATGCAATTCAACCCCTAATAGTGTTGTTACTTGGAACCTTATCAAGACTAAGATGCTAAATGAAGAGACTAGAAAGATGGTTGAAATGGATAGCTCTTCCTCACATTTAGAGGTGTTGACCACTGAGTCACGGAGGAGAAGCAAGAGTCGAGGTCCGAAGAAAGGTAAAGCCGAAAGTGGAAGCAAGTCAAGAGGCAAATATGCTAATTATGAGTGCCATCACTATCATAAGAATGGCCACATCAAGTGGCAATGCCGCAAGTGAAAGCGTTAAAACAAAAAGCAGAAGAAGCAAGCTCAAAAACATGACAGTGATGTTGGCTAGGTTACTTCTGCAGTTGAGGAAGTAATGCTTATCATGGATGAAGACAATGGAAGTAATGAGGGTATGTCCAGTTTTACTGTTGAGAAGATTACTATAGTTTTTGATAATGGAACAATCAACCTTGTGAGTGGTGACGAGATGATTTGGAGACCGGACGGTGGTGCTATCATACATGCTCTATCTCACAGAGAACTCTTCACAAACTACATAGCAAGTGATTCTGGTGTGTTGAAGATGGGCAACAATGATAGAGTAGCCATTATTGGGGGAGGAGATGTGCATTTAGAGACCGCAAAATGGTATAAGGTTAGTCCTCAAGTATGTGAGGCATGTTGAAGCGCTTTGGCTCAACATAATTTCAATTAAATTGCTTGATGAATACAAGTACTTGAGCAAATTTAGAGATGGCCAATACAATCTCACCAAATGCAACATGGTCGTTGCAAGAGGTAATAAGGTTTCACTCTTGTATCATGTTAATGCCAAGCTCTCTACTATTTGTGTAAACGCATTAAAGAAAAAAGATCTTTGTTCTACAACACAAGAGACTTGGGCACATGAGTGAAAAGAGAATGACTGTGCTAGTGAAGAATAATCTCCTGAAAGGGGTAAAAGGTGTTCACTTGAAGAAGTGTTCAGTTTTGTCTAGCTGGGAAGCAACATAGGGTTGCTTTCACGAGTCTACCTCCTCATAAGAAGCCAAAGTTGATAGACTTGGTGTACTCCGATGTGTGCAAAATATCGGTAAGATCAATTGGTGATGCTAGGTACTTTATCACTTTCATTGATGATTTCTTCAGGAGTAAATATATGTGTACGTTTTGTCTTGTTTGTGCAGGAAAAACAAAAGAGATAAGGGAGGTGATTTTATGCTCTCACAAATAGTGAATTCTCTCAAAGCAATATGAGTGTGCGTCTTTGTCTTGCCTGTGCAGGAAAAACAAAAGAGATAAGGGAGGTTATTCTATGCTCTCACAAATAGTGAATTGCACAAATACTAAAGCATCAGTCAAGGGTGAATTGAACCACTCCCCCTTTGATTAGTGCTTTAAGGTTTATGTATATCTGTGGAAGTGAAGAGCATTAAAGCACTCCTGGAGAGATAAACGGAGTAGCCAGCTAGCTCCCAAACAAGGTGCTTTCTATTCTACAAAGCAAAGCATCGAGGACAAAACCACATTCAAGATGAATCAACAGTCATCCATCCGCTCACTTCTTACGTGCGGCTGTTCGGCCCCATCCATCTCCCCACCAGCATCATTTCCACCACGTTTGCATGCTCAACTCAGATGTTAAGCCTGCAACCACCGTGTTGACTACTCATTCTCTAGGCCTCTGCTCTGTCCTCTTCTCCCTATGATTGCAGAATTAGCGGCAAAGTTTTGAGCAACCAGATGCCAATTTCCCCAAACTTACAAATCTCAGCTTCTCGCACGTCGAGGATTACAGTTGTGTCATTAGTCATGACCAACAAAAAAATTACGCAGGTTTGATAAAAATTCGTAAACCACAACATATCGCTTCTGAGTTCTAAGGGGGGCTCCAAAGAGCTTAAACTTATGCTTTTCAGCTATGGTTGTTAGCTTTTAGCTAAAATTGCACTGTAGCGGCTGTTAGCTTTTTCTAAGCCATTCAATTAAAAAATAAAAAAAACCAAAAACAATACAAAGGGGAAAGAAATAGCAAAAAAAACCAAAATTAGAAGCCAACGTATGGGCTGTTTTTTTTTACTTCAGCTCATGGCTTTTGGGTTATTCGTGAGAGATAGTATAGAGTAACAAAAATTCACGTGTGATTTTAGCCAATATAAATAAAATTACTACAATGCGTATTATAGTTAACTTATAGATACTGTTTTGAAAACATACTTTGTTTGAAAGTGTAGAAAAACCGAAAACAAACTTATAAAAGTTGAAAAAGAACAGACCTACATTCTAAGTGATTTTTAGTTTAAGCAGAAAGACAAACGAAAGCTGTGTGGCGTGACGTGACCGCGTGAGGACTGAAGTTGTAGTTATCATTTGTTTTGTGCAAAAATCCACTGGGGTGCCAGGTGTCCAGTGAACTGGCTGGGCTCATGTAGCAGGGCGGGGCCCACCCTTCATAGAGAGGAGAAGGGACAAAAAGCACCTCACGCGGTCACGCCCAACGCTCGGCTCCGCCTCGATGCCGCTATTTATCCCTCTCCGCCCTCGAGCGAGCGACCTTGGTCCTTGGCTCCTTGCTCTGCTCCCTGGCCATTCCCCCTGCTCCACTTCTCCTCCTCGTACAGAGCGAACAGGGCGGATCCCTTGCCGGCGGCGAGGACATGGGCGGCCACAAGTTCCGGCTGTCCGACATGCTGCCCAACGGCTGGTTCTACAAGCTCCGCGACATGCGCGCGCGGGGGCGCGGCCGCGGGAGCGGCGGTGCAATGCATCAGCCGTCATCGTCGTCGCAGTTGAAGAACAGGGCGCTTCAGCACACAGCCACGCTGAGGAACGTGTCCTCCGCTCTCCCGCACAGGGCGTCGTACTACACCACCACCAGAGACAGGGAGCTCCCGCTGCCTCCGCCTCCTCCGGCCACGGACTCTCAGCTTTTTCCCCTGCCGCAGTCGCCGACGAGGAACTACAGGAGGCGGCACAGGGTGGGGCCCGTCAGGCTGGAGCACGCGCCTGCAGGCGGCAGGCTCGTGCCGGCGCCGGTATCAGCAGGCGGGCTGGAGCCCGTGGCCGAGGCGCCCGGCCCCTCCCAGCGCCGTCGTGACATGTGCATCGGGTATGACCGTGGGGAGTTCCGGACGTCAACGGTGACCGTCTCGGTGGGTGACGGCCTCCACGGCAAAGTGATCGCATCGGAGACAGACATCATCATCGACCTCCGAGCCGAGTCCACGCCCGAGAGTGTGCTCCGGCCCATCGTGACCAGGCCAGCGACGAGGGAGCTCGACCAGTACGAGCAGGAGGACAGGCGCGTCGACCTCGCCGACATGACCCCGAGAGCGAGCTCTGCCTCGGAGCAGACCGGCGTGGTCAAGCCGAGGCGGTCGTCGGTGTCTTCGGGGCTCCGCCTCAAGACGCGCGCCAACAGCCCTCGCATGGCCGCCAGGAAGGGGAAGCCTGTGGCCCAGGCGGCGGCGCGGAAGACGACGCGGCTGCGGTCGCCCCCGCTCGCGGATAGCTTTGCGGTGGTGAAGTTGTCGGATGACCCGAGGAGCGACTTCCTCGAGTCCATGGAGGAGATGATCGCCGAGAAGGGCATCCGCGATGCCGCCGACCTCGAGGACCTCCTCGCCTGCTACCTCTCCCTCAATTCCGTCGAGTACCATGACCTCATCGTCGAGGTGTTCGAGCAGATTTGGACGAGCCTCGCCAGCGTCAAGCCCTGAAGAAGGCCGTGAGGTCATCCATCACTCGCACCAAGCTCCTTGCTGCATGGTGAATCCAGACACTGCCGCCGCATTGATTAGTTTAGCTCTTAACCTTAGACTTCTTGTTAATGGTGTAGCAATAAGAAATCTCAATAAAAGGGAACAAAATAAATCTCGGCTCTATGAAAGGTTTGGTCCTTTTCTTGCTCGGTGATTGTTCTTTCTTGGATGCTTGGTTCGCGTAATATGATGCTGCTTTCTTGAGCGTTACACTAGTCAACTACTCAACTGTAGTAGGCTGCACTACAACACACTACTACTAGTTTTAGAGGAAAACACACTACTAGTTACAGACCTACAGTTTCTGGCATGAATGTATGTGGTAGTAAATTAAATCCGGATGAATCCACTGGATCATAGGACTATAGGAGTATGATCCAGTAAGGTTGCTAGTAATACTTCTAGTACATGTATTTCAGTTGAAAAGGTGACATCTCCGATCTGTTAGCAGGGGCGGACCCACAGGGTATGCCAGGTGGGCCACGGCATACCCTGGGGCCCAACCGGCAGCCGAATTCAGTACCGTCCCCCCGCTTCTCCTCCACGCCGCCGCACCCCTCCCCAACCTCCTCCGCGTCCACGCCCGCCTCCCGCACCGTCTACAGCGACCGCTTCATCCCCAGCTGCTCCGGATCCAACCTCGCGCTCTTCGACCTCGCCCCCTCGCCCTCCCACGACTCCACCGGCAGCAATGCCCCCGGCACGTCCTCCGGATCTGCGCCCGCGTCGTCTCCTTACTGCGCGCTCCTCTGCGCCGCGCTCTTCGGGCCCACCACGCCAGACCGGGTGGTGTCGTCGGCCACCGCGTGCTCGTCCTCCTCGTCGGCGGGTGCATCGCCGGTGGGGTCCCCGGCGAGCAGGAACATATTTAGGTTCAAGGCGGAGGTACCGCGGAACGCCAAGCGGGCCCTCTTCGCCGGCGGGGACGACGAGGACGTGCTGTTCCCCGGTGTGATCACGGCGAGGGGCACCGGGCCCAGGAAGATCCTTAGGTCTCCTTATAAGGTGAGAAGGGCGCCTTCCGATTTCATTGTTTCTTGATTTTCTTTCCTGGGTGTCCTCTGTTTCTTGATTGAACATCTGGTGCGTCTTGTGATGACAAAGATTCGATCTTTCTTCTTCGGCACCCACCCTGTTCCAAGAATCTGGATTATTTGTCATGCATAAAGAGTTGGATTTTGAAGGCTTTGTTCTGAAAATGTTTGATCTTACGTAGATTTCTTGCTGTTGCTTTTAGGTGCTGGATGCACCCGCATTGCAGGATGACTTCTACCTGAACCTTGTGGATTGGTCCTCGCATAATGTCCTCGCAGTCGGATTGGGGAATTGCGTCTACTTGTGGAATGCATGCAGCAGCAAGGTGAGTAACCACGGCCATCCTTGCACGATTTCTTTTATGAGGCTTGTAGAGAGATTGTAAACAAGTTTATCACTGCGCAGGTCACCAAGCTCTGCGATTTGGGGGTGGACGACACTGTATGCTCCGTGGGTTGGGCGCAGCGTGGTACTCACCTAGCTATCGGGACTAACCAAGGCAAAGTTCAGGTTAAATCATGCTCCCATCTGCATCTGGAATGATTAAATGGCATGTTCATGATCCATCAAAATTTAGAATGATACTTAAAGCACTTTTTTTTACTGAAAACGTCCAACACAAACACAAAATAGTACAGTTGTACAGTGAGTTATGAATATTTGGAAAATTTTGCAACACTATTACCAGCTCATCAGCAGGCCTTGTGTTGTGGAACTTTTATGATTTAGTATGCACTCATCTTTTTAAGAAAACTTCATGGCTGTACACATGACCAATTTATGATGTATACAACGGAAATTTGTGGATAACTTGCATTAATGTAAACACCATCTTCATTTATGTGTTCAATAAATAAATTCGTTCCAGTTTAGCTCATTTCTCAGTTGATATATTTTTCTAGTGGTAAAAATGACTAATCCTGTTGGCGTTTGGCATTGGTAGGCAAAGCTGACATCCCAAGGTGTCAGTAATTCTGATTGTCATCTTGCATTTTATCTTATGTAGATATGGGATGCAACTCGATGTAAGAGAATAAGAACCATGGAAAGCCATCGCATGCGAGTAGGTGCTCTTGCATGGAGTTCTTCATTGCTTTCTTCTGGCAGTCGTGATAAGAGCATCCTTCACCATAATATCCGTATTCAGGACGACTATGTTAGCAAACTTACTGGCATAAATCTGAGGTAATCTTTTCTTAACTGTCCATTAGTATGGTGTTTGAACTATTTATATTATAATTTGTGCAAGTTTCTAACTTAATCCTTGAATTTAAGATTTATCATATTATTTAGTGCCTGTATACCGAATTACAGTGCAAATTTTACAATTATTTACCGAATTGGCAAATGGTTTTACCAAATTGCATATGAAAATTTTGGTGCGGCATACCCTTTGGTAAAATCCTGGGTCCGCCACTGTCTGTTAGGTGCTTCGTCCAGGGTTTTTGTAGACAATGAGATCTAGGAGATCGTAGTGATACAGTGAAGCATACGGATTTCATGTAGTGTTGTAACTAAACCTGTTTTTAAGTTTAGCCTATAGAAAACTATTTTTTACGTATGAACAACCGGCTCTAAGGCGTTTCTCAGCTTATAAGGGTGTTGCAAATCCACTGGCCCAAGCGTCTATATAGAGATTAGGATTGCAAACTTCAGATGATTCACTGTAAAAAAAAAAGTTACATCGATGAGGTTCCAGATTTACCGTGGTAATAAGCGTTCCGGCGCCGATTGGAACAAGAAATCAATGTCTCAACGCTTCGTAGCTGATCTGGACCGTAGGCCAAAGCAACTGTATGCAGGGTACAGGGTGCAATAGAAAGACAAGTATATCCACCGTAATACAGTCCAGCCCAATCTGTGTGTGATAAATACATTTTCTGCATCTTCCAGTTTTACCCGTGTTCTTGTACTTTTCACATGCTATACATCCATGTGATTTACACTATACGGCACAACGTAATGAGCTCGGAGATGGCAACTGAGATCCATCTTTTTCCCTGTAGTTGGATGCTCGGCACACACCGGGATCTTCTTGATCCTTACAGGTCAAAACAATTGAATAGTTGATATAACTGGTGGCTAGCTAGGAGATATCACGGCAGGAATGCAGAAGCTCCTGACAAAAAGGTATAGCAGGAGAACCGAGCAACCCAACTTCAGATGCGCTTCAACTCGTCGAGGGAGGGTAGGAACAAGAATGGCTACAGGGGGTAAATAGGAGTCTATACAAATATAATTTCTTTCAAAATTCTTTTTTCAAGGAGAGTTCAAGACTCTTCATTTCAATAGTGATTAAAAACTATATCAAGAATTGAATATCAGAGCCTACAAATCTTTAAAAAATCTCAGAAAAATCAAGCCAAAAAAGTTGTTATGTATTAGGGTGGTCTGACATCCAACTAAGAGGTGGCCTAACCTCGAGGTGGCCTAACCTATAGGGGACGGTCTGACCTCTTGTTAGGAAGGTCTAGCCTCTCCCTCAACACAGAACTGAAAATCAGCACAATTCAAATCTAAAAATTGACGTAACTTTTAATTCGTAGCTCCAAACTGTTGAAGTTTAAGTGAATTGTCCATCTTTCCTCATCAGCTTAAGCTTTTGGGTGAACTGGCTGGTGCATGAAACTCAATATGGTATCAGAGCTAAGAGGTCTCGAGTTCAAGACCTGGCTGACGCAATTAAAAAAAATTAATTGCAGTCCACTTCTATTCCACGTATTAGGCCTAAGAGAGCCTACACGTGAGGGGGGTGTTGAAGTATAAGTGAATTGCTCATCTTTCCTTATCAGCTTAAGCTTTTGGGTAAACTGGTTGGTTTATGAAACTCAATATGGACTTGAAACTCTACACACACCTAGCCTATGATATTGTGAACCTAACCAAACAAGAAATTTAAGAAAAGCTTTCCAAAGTTTTCATATTTTTAATCCGAAGACAAACTGCACCAAATCCGAGCCAAATACGAAAACATGATTGAGACGAGCTCTTAGGAGGAATCAAAGCTACGATGGCTTAAGAATGGTTTTTCACATGTCCTAGCAATCTCAAATCACAGCAAGAACAAATGTAAACACTCTCGAGATCAAAATCCCAAAAATCGCCCTTTCTTAAATTAAAACTGAATAAATACAAAAACTTACAAAGGAAGGTGGCTAGATGGATGAGATCTGATTTTTAAAAGATATATCCATCACGTACGTATCTTTAGCACAAAACAAGATCAAGAAGGCAAAATGAAGCACAAAAAACTAAGTCAAATTAAGATTTCAATACTTGAGTAAAGAGGAGAAAAACTTGCTCAAATTTTGGATATATATTGATACTTGGAGATGAATGTTTATAACAACTCTTTAGCCACTCACCAAGTATAAGGATGACAAGAAGCTCAAGCACAAGAGCCACAATCCATCTCCCAAAAGTTCTCTTCGAAAGCCCTAACTCACTTAACCATTTCAGCTCACCTTGACCTAACTCACTTCTTCTTTACATCTCTGCACGCAGCGGTTTTGTTCAAGGCTCAACCCGGTAGTTTTGGTAAACTCCTAAAATACCCCTGAAAGCTTTCAGGCACCTTCCCTTGATTATATTCATCTTCACATCAAAATATCTCCATATGTTTTGACACAAAGCCTGTGGCACCCAATGACTTGTGGTCAAATCTTCACGCATCCGTTCTCCTCCGAATCATATCTACTTGTACCGACCAAAGTCACTTAGTACACTACATGTACCAACTCGTTTCTTTACGATCCTTATCTTTTATGTGCTTCCCTTTGAACCACATAACCTTACCGGAACTTACCTGACCACATGGATCTCAACTCTCCCACCTAGTCTTAGTCACTTGCCGTTGACCACTAATGTTCTCCAAACCACATGCATATCTAAAGACCAAGCAACCATCTTGAGCATAACTTCCATACACTTGATTCATATTAGTTAAAATAATACATCATGCAACACAACACAACAAACCAATAGCTCCCATGCCATACAAACTCTCAAACCACTCAAGTCACCTCTCACTGTTCTCTAGCCGCAGCAACCAGTCTGACCGCACTCCCCATGGTAGTCAGACTGCCAACCATTGACCGGTCTGACCGGCCCAAAATGACTTAAACCTTCCTTGATAACAGGATACCGCTGTAACCATATCTTCAATGCCGGTATGACTTAAACCTTCCCTAGTAACAGGACACTGGTATGACTGTATTTTCAATGCCAGTCACACCGCCCAACTCAACTTCGGTCTGACCACCAACCAACGGCCGATCTAACCGCACGTGCCCAACTCTAAAACACGCTCTTTGCTAAAAAAGCAACCGACTACCACAGCCTGGTCACACCGCAATCACCAGTCTAACTGCACCCTATGTGCCGGTCAGACTGCTCGCACCTGAGCCAACAACTCTGGTTCGATCGCCAATCAATGCCTGGTCAAAACTGTAACTCTCAAGGCGATCTGATGACTACCTCCCAAAGTGCACCAAAAAGGTCCATCTAAATATCACAATGGTTGAACCGCATAAGCCCAACAGTCTGATTAGTCCCGCATACCAGTTAGGTCGGTTATATTGACAGCAACCAGAAACTTGCAACCCTCGGCAAACAACAAATCCAAATCTCAACAATAACTGCACTAAAGTGAAATACTTATCACACATTATATAATGGCATTCACATAGTCTCACAGCAAGTAACCTGTGTAGCAGTAGTGATTCCATTCCCTGATAAATGAGAAACATATGTGTGCAAAACGATTTAATCATGGGAAAGTGAATAGTTAATTCAATGAAAGTTCACTTGAAAAGATCAGAGTTATGGCTGGATTCTTTTTCACTTATAGCTTGTGCCTTATACTACAGTAACTAGCTTTTAAATAATATGTTTTTTAAAGCAAAGTCAACAGAAAGATTGTAGTAAAAAGTGTACTGAGTTTAGCTGTATTGGCCAAAATCACATACGACTATTTTCCTTTACGTACTGCCTCTCGCGAATAGGCAGAATTCAAAAATTTAAGCCATAAACCATAAGCCACATCTCAAAAAAAAACCCACCAACTTCACCTCACTGTCTATATGAACTTGTGAAGTGCCCTTTCATAGGCCAAAACATAGGGACCCGGTGACACAGGAGCACAAGGAAAACTTCTCTTTTGTGTCGTCAAAAACATGGAATGATGCCCCTCAAATGGCAGAAGGATCACCACCTTGTTGTCACACTGAAGTAAGCCAAATGAGGCCAGTTTTGGAAGCCAAGCAGCTGCTGATCCCCTGGCAAATGTAGCAGCATATAAGAACAGGAACACATGATTGGAGCAGAACAACTGCATGTAAGAACAGTAACACATGATTGGAGCAGAGCAACTGCATATAAGAACAGAGCAACTGCATGTCCCTCCTGATTAGTAGGGCAGCGCCTGAAGATACGAGGCGTAACTCAGGGAGAAAAAAAAAGGCAGCAAATTCTCCTACTGAATCCAAAGGAGATCGAACAAATTTCTGTTTTCTTCCATGCGTCATCGTGCTTCAAAATGAATTCAGGAATCCCACTGAACCTATCCACCAATTAAAATACTTGTTCATGTCCATTCACGAATCTGTGCAAGTTGCATTCATCTTCCCCGCGTGGCTCTTGCCAAATCATCTCATCACATGGCAGGAACGCTCGCACGCACCGCTCTAGTTTTGTCCCATGTATTTCGATGGGCTCCCAAGTCAACACACATGTACGTGCACAGAGCGTTGAGCAGGAGAAGCTAGCGTCCTGTGATCTTTCAGATTGTGGGGAGTACGTCTCGCTAGAGAGCACGACGCCGAAGCTTCTACGGAGAGGTCACAGGCGACAGAACCGCGAGTCAATCAGCAGTGACAGGCGCACAGCGATCTGTCTCCCGGATTGCAGCTTCGGACCAAAACGAGCAACAGACATGCGGAAAATATCTATGATTCTGGCCAGTGCAGCGTAGACAGTCAAAACCCCTCTGTTCAACTTCCACTTGGTTTCATGGATAAGTATGGTTGTTTTTTTTTTTCAGGTGGTCGTCACATGTGAGAATTGCGTCAGGTCAGTCATTCCATCCATTGTCAATTGGTAGCGTTCCTGAAGCTGCAGGGAATCGGCTCCTCGTGTATGCAACTCGTGCCTATATTACATCACGAATTTACTGTGCTTTCTGGACGTCTTTTGCGGTGCAGTGATAAGTCGGCTGACGACGACCTCAACCTAACTTTGAGACATCACGTCAAGGAGCAGAAACGGAGGATGGAAAGCAGATGCGAAGAAAAGTACAGAAACATGAGATTTTACTGCAGATGGTAATAGCGAAGGAGCTGATGACATGAGAAAAAAACACTTAAGGGCCACTGTCGGAAAAAAGAGAGATGAGAGAGAAAAAGAACTACACAGTGCCACAAAAAACATTGCTCCTTTGCTTCCTTGACAAACACAAGCTCTTGCCTACATCAATTCTGCTAGATCTATTGAATGAATAGGAGATTCGTTCATATATTACACAGCTCAAAGGACAATATATATAGTACAAGATTAAGGAACACAAGGGATACATGGCTAAACCCAAGAACTAGTAAATACCATAAATACTCTTATATCCTTAACACCCCCTCAAATGCAAGGCATATGCAATAGCATTGCATTTGAAAGAGTTGGCACTAAAATAGAAAAATTCAAAGTCCAAGTCTTGAAAATGTCGTTGTAGCACATAGCTTTTAAAAATTATGTCAAGACCGGAAGATCTCCGTCCAGAGTCATGTAGCAGCCCATAAAGCATGGTGACACAGATCAAAGTGCAAGACAACAGTGACGCAGAAGGAAAACACAACGACCTTAAAAACTCAGGGCGGCGGCTTAGAGAAAAACAGCGACCTTAAAATTTCTACGATCTGCAGCGGCTCAAAGAGAAGAGCGGCGACTATGGCCATACAAAAAAGGAGAAGACCACACTTGATTCAAGAGGATGGACCATTGCTAGCAAAGCAATTGGCTGGTTGATACAAAAATTTATGACGAACTGAAAAAGATCTGGATTTGGATGGACGCAACGAAAAACTCAAAGAAAAAGACTTAAAAGCAATGGATGCTAGCAGCTGCAACACCAACACAAAGAGAGCCCGAGGAGGCAAACTGTATCCTGAGGCTACTATCCACCTGGCCGCCACCACAATAGCTAACAAAAACAAAAAAAAAGACCTTGCTGCCATATTTCCTCCCAGCAAAAGCTACCACCATGTATCCACTAGAAGATGCCGACTACTTTGCACCATTAAAGCAGCAGCACGGGCTACACAACATGGCAATAAAGAGCAGAGAGAGCAGAGAGCAGCGTCTCCTCTCCTCTTCCCCCCCCCCAACGCCGATGGCACAAAGAAGAAAGCGGAGGAGAGGGAGATGAAACCTCCCTCTCTCCAGCGCCAAAGAAGATGCGGTGAAGGCGGCATGGGGCTCGAGAGAGGCGAGTGACGGCGACGAGGAGGTCGGCAAGGGCGATCTGGCGCCTGCTCACAGTGGTTGTCGCCCAAGGAACCTCCGGATCCGTGCAGATATGGAAGAGACAGCGACGATTCGAGGACGACGGTGGCCTGGGAAGAGCAGCGGTGACCCAAAGGCGGGAGCGAGCTGGAAGAGCGACGGTGGCCCGGGAAAGGTGACAACGATGGCTCCAAGCAACGGAGCCTCCAGGCGGCGACGAGTCGATCCATCACGGGGGAGGCCGGATCTGGATGGGGCGAGGAGAATCCGGGCAAGAGGCAGCGTGTCGGTGGTTGGCGCCGCCGGATTCAGGAGAGGCAGCGAGTGTGTCGAGGCCAGCTGTAGCAAGGATCCGATCAAGATGGAGATGGCATCTACGACGGCACGTGCAACGAGCATGAGCCAGCGACGATAATCATAAGCAAGCGGTGGCCCAAAGAGTGCAAGACGGTGTTGTGGCCGCTCCCAGGAGTAGAGATTGATTCTCCCGGGGGTAGCGGCAGTGGAAGAAGAACGAAGGTTAGGGTTTGAACATTTGTTTTGGTACCATATTAGATCTATTGGATAAATAGAAGAATCGTTCATGTATTGTACAACCTAAAGAGCAATATATATAGTACAAGATTCAAAGGGTATAAGGTTAAACCCTAAAAACTAGAAAATATCATAAATACCCTTATATCCTTGCCTGGACACGGGAAAAGAAACCAAAAAAAGTGAGTGAAAAAACAAGGACCACATGAAACAAAGATGATGCCAATGATTCGCAGCAACACACGAGCGGTGGAGATACGAAGAGCGATTGGCCGTGTGATACTGGCATCAGATCCTCCAAGGCTCGAAGCCTAGTTGGCTGCTTGGCCGGCTTGCCCCCCCCCCCCCCCCCCCCCCCCCCGCGTGCCGAGGGCGAGGGGTCCTGGCCGGGTCCGCTCCAAGGTCCCGACGACAGATCGCTGAAGTCTTCAAGAGACGCCGCGCTTACCGCGCAACGATGCCCCACGACACACGCGCGGTGCGGGACGCGCCAAAGGTAAAAGGGGAGAAAGCTTGGTCGCGAGCGCACGCGCCGTCGGCCACTCTTCCAAGCAGCCGGCCGAGCACTCGCCGGGAAGCTGTTCACGCTGGTACCGTTTACCGGCGTGCGGGCTCCCGCTTTTGTCTTTGCTGCCACAGTGCAAGGCGGCGCAACGCTACAAGCAGCGGCTGCTGATGGCTACGCGCCTGCAGTTCGAGAGACGGCGACAATGCTGCAGCGCGCAGGTGGGCGTTGTATTTACTCCGGCCGGCTCCCGTTTCTGTCTAGTCTCTTGAGAGTCCATGTCACTAGTATTATGACATCGCAGCTTCCCTGGTCACGTCTCTCTGTTCCCTTTGTATTTGTATTTCCGTTGACGTGACAAAGATCCAGAGTATTCTTCCTGTCTCCCTTATGTTCCTCTGATGCTTTAGATCTCCGCCACATCGACAAAAACATAAGAGAAACAGGAAGAAGGAAACAGAAAAACTGCGTTCGTATTACGAGGCACTTACAGGATCTACGATTGAAAGAGATAACCGGCACCGACCGACCTGACGTACCACTCTCGCTGGATGCATCGCTTACGTTCTGCTCAGGTTGCATCCGTTGAAGGGCCAGTTTCGTGGGCTGCGAAGGGTAGGGTAGGCCACAGACTGCGAAGAATACACACAGCCATGGATGGTAACTGTCCATTTGCCGTGGGTGCGAACTGCGAACTGGGACACATTGGCTGTGATCCAATAAAAAGCAGCATCTCACGAGATATGAAGAACTCTGTATATCACGTAAGCTGTCTAAAATGGCAAAGCTCGCCTAAAATTCAGATTTTCTAATATCAACTGCCAATCGCCAGGATGAGACAACAGGCTGCTACTAAGAAAGTAGATGGCCCTCTTAACAATCTAACACGACAACGGATGGGTTAGAGAGATGATTCGGGTGGGTTCGAATCAGCTCATGGCTTATGGCTTTGTAATTTGCTATAGTTGATTGTAATATATATTATACCAACTTTAGATATACCGGATAAAATTGCATAAGACTATCTCTTTTCGTAATCTCTCTCACAAACCACCATAATTCAAAAGACATGTGCGACAACACATAAGAACCCACTCGATATCCATGGAATTATCAACAGGCCAGATCTTACAAGGAGTAGCGACTACGGGCTTAGAATTGCAAGGTGCGAGTAGGGCCGAGCAACTTCTGGAGCAGCACCACCACGTGGACCAGCAGCACCAGGGCGAGGGCCTTGCCAGCCAGGCCTTTCCTCCTACAAAAAGGGGAGAACAAAGATCAGCCACAAATCAACAAGTTCAGTACCAAAACGTTGATGTACAAAGTTTGCTGGACAGTTTGCATGGTGCATACAAATTGCAGCGAGAAATAAAATATATCATAGCAGTCCAGCAGGACGAGCTCCACTCAATGGCACAGAACTGAGAAAATTTTGAGCAAAACTCCAAATACCACTACATATGGGCTCATGTATTTGACAGTGGTAAAGATAAAAAAGCATTTTGCATATTCTTGTAAGTATAATAATTGTATCTGCTCCTGAACTATGTGAAAACAAAAGATACGTACAGCTTACATATTAACATTTCCCATTCCTTAATGATCAGCTAAAAATGTATGGTTCTTAGCTGACAAAGTGAACGAAATGGAAGTAAATATCGGGACCTGTTCATCCCACAGGCACTACAATTGCCATCGGGGCAACGTAAAAGTCCCAAACAAAGGGTAAGTCTTAAATTATGTGAAAAGCCTAAAAGCACACGATGGAAATAGATGTGGTGAGTGCAAATAAATTGAATGTTTCACCTAAAGTCAAGACCCAAAATAGCATAACTATAGCAGATCATAGATCAGCACAAATCAATATGAAGCTTATACATTTTACCATTTTTAATGACCAGCTAAGAATATGATTATCAGCTGGCAAAGTGAATGAAATGGTGGTAAATGTTAGGGACCTGTTCATCCCACAGGCACTTTGTATTTGCCATCGGGGCAACGTAATGTCCCAAACATACAGTAGTCTTAAAATTACGTGGAAAGCCAACAACACATTTTGGAGATAAACGTGGTGAATGCAAATAAACTCAATACTCAAGCTGAAGTCAGACCCAGCATAGCATAACTATAGCAGATCATCGATCAGCACAAATCAATATGAAGCTTATACATTTTACCATTTTTAATGACCAGCTAAGAATATGATTATCAGCTGGCAAAGTGAATGAAATGGTGGTAAATGTTAGGGACCTGTTCATCCCACAGGCACTTTGTATTCGCCATCGGGGCAACGTAAAGTCCCAAGCAAAAAAATCAACGCACTGGCTAATGCTCACCCCTTTATTACCTAAAACTGGAGATGCAGTTGTCGATGCAACCAATCCAAAAATTGCATTACAGCCATGGGCAGACAGTAGATCAACCCAGCTCAGCACATGATAAGTCTATTCATTGCAATTTGCCCTCCGTAACTACCACCTAAAAAATAGGAGTATAATTATTATCAGCTGAGGAACGGAATTAAATGAGGTGGTAGTAAATGTCAGGGACCGGTTCATCCCACAGGCACCAGGTAATTGCCATAGGGGGGTACTAGATTGACAAATTTGGTTCAGCCATTTACTTCTATAGAACACATGCATTTGAACTGTTCTATCTGTCAATGATAAGCAAGGGTCCAAACAATGCAAAGCTCATACCCTGCGCCTGAAGCGCTCCGGCGGCCTGCGGTCCCTCCGGGCCTCGCGTGAGCCGACACGGACGATGTAACCGTGGATGGCGCACGAGACGCAGTGATGCACCTTTGGCATGCAACTTCGGGAGGACATATCCTGAAACAAAGAAATAGTTTTTCCACTCGTAAGGCGAATAAAAGAAGATATCTTTCAAGCAATAACGGACTCTAGATTAACACTCTTTGTCTGTTGATGAAACAGAAGGGCATAACACGATTGGTTACCGTCATGCACGCACGCCTCCTGGACGTCCCTGACGGCCGCCTGCTCCACGATGTTCCTCACCACCTTGTCCTGAGACGGCACCGACCAAGAAAGAATCGCCAAATCAGCACACATGCTCGCGTATTCTCGTTAAGCGCGGCAGAAAGAAACTACCGATGTTTCCTATCTACCTACGCACCTTGGGGCAGCGCTTGGCGCAGTTGGAGCAGCGGATGTACTTGGCGTGGCGGCGGCCGTGCTTGTTGCGGCTGCCGTTCCTGCGCTTTGAAGGTCTGGGCCAAAAGAGCAAATCAAGAATAGATTAGGTGGGAGCTGGACGGGGGAAACGAACAAACACCTCGTGGTCGCCTTTGCTTACCATGGCTGCGGATCGGAGGTGGCGGCGCAAGAGTTGGGAGCTCTCAAGCCACCAGGTGCTCCTCTAGGGTTTATCGTGGTCAGCGAGAGAGAATTTATAGGCAACGAGCCTGGGCCTTTTTGCCCTTTAGGCCCTAGGCCCAAGTCATTTGCACTCCACTTGTTATCGATGAGATACTGCCATCTGGGCGGTATGAATACAGTTGCAAGGAACGTACTGTACTAACCGAGCCCAACAAAAGCCATGTTTGCATTAGTTTGTGAAAGATACTTTTTTATAGTAAATAAATTTTGGATTTTGTTAAACGTTATCTGGAAGTTTTTTTTCTAACTATCATCTAAATTTAGGATCATTAGATTAGAGATCCAATGGCCATGAATTCTCCCCCCTCCCCTTGAATTCTATCCCATCCCCTTTGAAAAAAATCTCCCCCCTTTAAAAACAAGGATCCTTGATCTCTAATCCAAAGGTCACAAATTTGAATGATAATTAGAAAGAAAACATCCAAGTGATACCTATACACTTCCATTTTCTTGCAAGTCTCGCATATGCCTACAGGCTATAGGGACCTCGCTCCCAACAAGTGTCACCACGATAGCACACTGCACGCAAAGATGTCTCAAGAAATTAGTATCGAAAGAAGTTAATTAGAAATCAGTATTGAATGAAGTTAGTAGGATCGTTTGTCTATATATACAGGATCCACTTTCCGAGAGAAACAATAACTATCTAGGTGTTCGAGGTACATTTTTTTTTGGAAACGGAAGCTTTTATTAAACCAAAGAGCAGTACATCGAGTTGATACACAGACTTTGGAACACTCCCAGCCTCTGCCTGACTAAGAGGCACACAGCATAAAGCGAAAACGGAAAAACAACAACTAATGACAGTCAATCCGTAGACTAGACCGCCACCCAAACGCCTGGGAAAAGAAGACCTTCGCCACCTGCTCCAACTGTTGCGAGACTACTATAGCTATACCCTGCATATCCGACCGCTGGAGAATATCCCAAGAACGGAGTCGATGGGTAGCTGCATAGATAACCTGCAAAGGAGAATAAAGTTTTTTCTTTTCAAAGACAATGTCATTTCTGTGCAACCAAATAGACCAGGCAATAACTCCTACTCCCAAAAGAACTAAAGACCTTAGCTCTTTCTTGACACCATACGACCAACTACCAAACATATGCGATATACTTTGGGGTTTTGCTAAATTCAACGCTATGTGAGCAACGCTCCAGACCGATCGTGCAAAACGGCAATCAATAAACAAGTGTTGAATTGTCTCGTCCTCGTGACAAAAGCAACAAGTTTTGTTTCCTTGCCATTTGCGCTTCATTAAATTATCCTTCGTTAACACAACACCTCTCCTGAGATACCACAAGAAAATTTTAAACTTAAGGGGAGCTTTCAATTTCCACAGTCTCTTGTTAGTATTTGGTATTGGAGTTTGCATCATAGCTCTATAAAAAGATTTCACCGAGAATTGACCATTTTGGTGCAAGGACCAATGAAATTCATCATGACCTTGCGATAAATGAAAACTACCCAAACGTGTCAGCAAATGATTCCATGAAACTAGTTTTGGACCTATCAAATGTCTCCTCCAAGAGATGTTTGGAGGCGTTGAAGCGAGGACTTCTGAAATGGATATAAATTTTGGTCTAGCAATGTTATATAGACCCGGATACTGGATCATCAATGAATCATTGCCTAACCATTTGTCCTCCCAGAACCTGACTTGTGTTCGGGGTACATGGGGGTTAGCCAACGGTTTAGGTAGCTATCAACGATGACTCACGTCTCTCAAGTGACAACACTGACTAGTCTGGATCTGGACCAAAGTTGCAGCCAAATACGCAAATTACCCGAGCCGACGCCGGCGACGAGCGGACGAGGCGTTGCCAGCCTATTCTTGGCCGACGTACGACGCCTCGATCGAGTCGTCTTCGCCAGCTTCCGCTGCGCGAGCGGTTGTTGCTCGGCGTTCACCCTGGGCACAAAAAACCGAAAACCGAGTACCGAACCGAATTTACCGAGAACCGAACCAAAAATACCGAAACCGAAAATTTCGGTTCCAGGTTCGGTTCCAGGTTCTCAGGAACCGAATTTACCGAGGAAATTCGGTTCGGTGCCTCGGTTTACCGAAATACCGAACTACCGAAATATTATGTATTTGTGGCTTTTTCTCTGTATGATTTGACACTTATTCTATATGAAATCATGTTACATTTATGTCAAAATTGGCTATTGAACTTGATATTACATGCTGCTGTACCCTGTTCGGTAATTTCGGTAAATACCGGAACCGAACCGAAAGAACCGATACCGAATTTCTTCGGTACCGAGTTTTTTCAGGAACCGAACGGTACCGAGATTCGTAGGAACCGAATTTGTATAGGTACCAAGGAACCGAACCGATCGATTCGGTAGTACCGAATGCCCAGGGCTACTCGGCGTCTCCGACTTCACTCCTCGTCTCGGCCTCGTGCTGTCCTCCCGGCTCGTCGCGTCGCCGTCGCACGATATCGCCCACGGTGAACCTGACAAGGACTGACAGCAACAGCGGAGAAACGCTGCACGGCGCCAAGACCGTCCACCGTTGCCGTTAGACAACGGTTCAGTTCAGACGATCCTAGCTTGAAAGTGGTTTGCCCGCTCAGAAATGGTTTGCCAAAGCGCACCGAACACGTGTCCAAGGCAAGTACACGAGACTACGGCTCTGCTCCAAAGTCTCGTGTTTTTTGATTTTTTTGCTTTTTTGTTTTCCAATTGATTTTTGGCTTTAGTTTCTATCAGCCAGGATTATTTATAAGCTTTATAAGATGCAGCCTAAAGAACATTTGGTTTTTGAATTTTGACTAAAATAATATTATAGTGGTTATTATCTTTTCTGAGATATTTAATTAAAAAATAAAAATACCATTAAGAAAGTAACGTATTCCAAATTATTTTTTCCTTTTCGCTGTTTGGAAAGGACCCACGTGCAGCTGAATTTGAATGGTTCCCATGGGACCAATGCAATAAAAAAGAACCACCGATCAAGCGTGTCGAGGAGGCACAGATAATCAAATCCATCACAAGCTTATCATAGTATCATACACACGAACACGGCGACCGACGTTGCTCGAATTTTGGACGTTTCTAGCACTGTTGATACCCTAAAATTTCAAAAATAGTCGCGCTGAAAACACAATTCCAAAAATAGCCCCCAAACGACCGCACGATTAACGGCAACGCGACACGTGGCATGTGGTGCGGCCGGGGAGCGCACCACACGTGAGTGGTGCGGTGGCGGGCGTCACATCCGGGCAAATGGTGCGCTCCCCGGGCGCACCACACCGCAAATGGTGCGGCCCCCGGGCGCACCACACTGCCAAGTCCCATCACCGCTCATTTCGCCCGCCCGCCCGTGCTGCATGCAAGATTCCTCCGTCCGTGCTGCATTTCTTTATACCGTGCATGCAATGTGTCAATACGTAGAGAGCCGGCCCCTACTACGAGCGCTGTGAATATTGGGATAAAAGGAAGACCCTGCGTCTGGAATCAACGTTTTTGCATTTGCGCTAGCTAGAGAAGCAGCAAGCGAGGGAGGGAGCAGATAGTGAAGAAGAGCAAGAGAGGGAGCAATAGAGGCTTTACACGGCATTTGGAGTAATTTTAGAAGGGATCTGAAGTTTTCGCAAGTGAGAAAGTTGTAGATCATCTCGTGAGCTTCAAGAAAAGGTAAATATCATCTCCATGCGTCTGTAATTTAATCATAGTAATTAGCCGGTAATTAGCGTAAACGTTCTGTAAACGGTCTCCATATGTCTACTGTAATGTTAAATGGTTGTAGTTATCTTGTTGTATTTTATGTAATTATCGTGTTGTATTTTTAATTTTATGTGAAGAAATTATGTACTGTTGTTGTCCACTGTAATGTAAAATGTTTGTAGTTGTTTGTGATTGTAGTGTATTGCATTTTTTTTGTAAAATATTTGTAGTTGTAGTGTACTGTAATTTATGTTTTATGTGAAGAATTTTGTACTGCTCTTGTGGACCGTAAATTTTATAAAAAGTTGACTGGATTGTACCAACATTTAAATGATATCATTGTGAAGCACATAGCTAGTCGGAAAGGCCACTTGCGTAGCTACTGTTTGTATTAACATGTATTCATTCTTGTAGCCAAAATCACTGAATAATATTAGATCTTGCTGTGCATGTTCGTTAAAAAAATCTATGTTAAAGTGTAACACTGCATATATGATGGTACATTGTTGGGTAGTACTAGAAATGTAGAGGAAGTAGTACTAGAAATGTAGAGGATTTAACAGATTGGCAAAAAATGTAGTTATTTGATCGATGTAAGAAATCGTAAGTAAGAAATGATGAAAAATGAGTTGCTCGATTAGTGATTTAATTAGTAGAATAATAATACAAAATAGGAGTGAAATTACAAAAAAATGTAATTTGATTTGCAGTAAAATTTGAATTTAATGTGTTAGCGCGCTCTGCAAATAAAGTAAAAAATACAATGAGAAGTTAAAAATAAATTAGACTCTATGAAGTTGAAAAAATTGTAATATATGTAGCACAGAATTAAGATTTGTAGAATAGAAATTGGAAAAAGTGCATTACATTAGTAATTTGATTTATATAGAAATTTGTTAGCGCACTCCATAAATGATACGCTTGTATGTGGTACGCAGTAGGTTATGTGTGATGGTACAGTTGTTGCCTGTGATATATACTAAGAGGGTTCAGTTTGGGATTATGTTAGGTACGCCATGGGTGACATCCAAGACTTGTTCGTGTTCTATGGAAGTGGTCTCGTACGGGACGGGCCGTACGGGGCAGACTTGAATAATTGTGACCGGATTGTGATCCGGGCACGCAATCTGAACACCATGAGCCTGTTGGAGCTACGGAGATGCGTGCGTTCCGGATTCGATCGGGACACCGCAAGGAACAAATTACGGATCGAGGCAGTGTATGCCATAGTTGGAGGTGCTGCAGGGGAGACAGTGTGGCAACTTATAAAGGTGACGAGCGACGCTTCATGGGTGAACTACATGGAGGTCGTGTGCAACCCAGACGCATTGATATATACCAGGCCAATGGTGTATGTTCAATTCGTGGAGAGGACAGAATCATCCGCCATGGGTGGCTCTGGTGGTGCTGGCGGAGATGTAGAGCGTGCATTACTCTCCGGCGGTCATGAAGATGCTGGTGAAGGAGGAGTCCATGAGTCAATGGAAGATGGTGACCTGCAGAGGCGCGTGGAGAATTTTCAGCCGAATGAAGGTGCGGAGGGGTGGTGGGCCGCGCGTGTTGACTGTCACGAGTACCTTGAGAACCAGGTGCAGGAAAGTGAGGAGGAGGACGATGTGGAAACAGAGAGTTCAGGAGAGGAGGAAGAAGGGGAACCTACAGCGGGAGGTGTGGTAGGTGGTGTTGTAACCACGGAGGGTGCGTACGTGCCGTCCAGATTGGACGACATCGCAGCGGAATCCCTAGTTCTGCCACGGGCGGAGGAGGCAGAGTGGGGATTCAATGAAGGCAGACTCGTTGTAGGGCAGAGCTTCCGTAACAAGAGTGCTGCACAGCAAGCTATTGCCACGTACGCCGTCAACATCAGTCGGACATATCGGGTGCACAGGTCCAACCCTGACACCTACATTGTGAAGTGTGTGGACGGCTCCTGCCCTGGCAAGGTCCGTGCGCAGCGGTTCAGAGGCGCTGCCACGGACTTCCGGATAACGGTGCTGAACGATCACACTTGTGAGCTTGCGGCGCCACTACATAGGCACCGCAACATGACGTCGTCATATGTTGGAGAGGTGATAAGACATCTTGTGGTTGCAAATGTATCCATTACTCCCAAGGTTCTCATGGCGGAGGTAGCGAACACGGTGGGGTTTGCTGTGAGCTACAAGAAGGTGTGGCGGGGGAAACAGAAGGTACTGCGGAGTATGTTCGGGACATATGAGGAGGCATATGATCTGGTCCCGAGATTGTTGTGTCAGATTGCAGCAGCAAACCCAGGCACGTTCATTAACAAGTGCGAGCGGGTTCATGAGACGGAAGGGCCGAATTGTTTTGTGCTTGACAGAGTGTTCTGGGCCTTCCATCAGGCAATAGAAGGCTTCAAGTGGTGCCGTCCAGTGCTAACGATGGACGGCACATTCCTATCTGGCAAATACAAAGGTACAATCCTGACCGCGGTTGCAGCAGACGCAAATGACCAGTTACTCCCAGTGGCATTTGCAATAGTAGAGAATGAGAGTACGGAAAGCTGGCTGTGGTTCCTTGTCAATGTGAAGCAGGCCGTTGTACAAGATCGGCCCGATGTGTGTGTTATCTCAGACCGCAATGTGGGCTTGCTGTCTGCAATGGGAACGATGCAGAACGGGACACAGCCTCCGTATCAGTGGAATGACATGAAGAACCGGTGGTGCATGAGGCATCTTGCGGCAAACTTCCACAGAAGGTTCCATAGCAAGGAACTAATGAAGATGTTTAAAAAACTTTGTATGCAGAACCAGAAGACGAAGTTCAATGCCCTGTGGAGCCACCTTGATCACGAGACCAGCAGGCATGTCAGGCGTCTTGAGCAGGCTGAAGCGGGGGCCGTGGAGGGAGGTTCCACGAGACTTGGGGAGTTCACACAATGGGTGCAGTCCAATGCACCTAACCTGGAGATGTGGTCTCTACTGCATGACACCGGCGGAGCAAGGTACGGAATCATGACGACAAACATGTCCGAGGTGTACAATGGTGTTCTAAAGGGCGTGAGATCCCTACCTATCACTGCAATCGTTGAAGAGACCTGGAACCGTTCAATAGGATACTTTGTCAATAGAGCCATGATGGCGAAGCGGCATATGGACGAAGGCAAAGAATTCTCCGAGGTAGCGCGGGCCTACATGGACAAGAAGATGGAGAAGGCTCGTTCGCATATTGCTCAGACCATGGATGGCTTACGGAGGAAGTTTGAGGTTCGTCTCAGACAGAGGTACATGATGGGGCAGGCTAGAGGGGATCGTAAGCAGGTGTGCACGATTGCTGACAGAGCATCTTGCACATGCAACAAGCCGGAGCTTCTACACAAGCCATGCTCCCACGTGTACGCGGCATGCGCGTTATGGAACCAGGCGCCCATGCATTACATCTCAAGGTACTATGACATGAAGCACCTGTTTGAAACCTGGAGCACGGAGTTCCATTCGTACGGGGTGGACATGCATTATAGGGAGCTCTGGCCAGGGCAGATCAAGTGGGTGCCGAACGATGCACTGAAGCACGTCGCCCGTGGGCGAAGACAGAGCCGTCGCATTCGTAACGACATGGATGATAGCCAGCGTGGGGATCGGGTTCGGCGGCCGAAGTGCAGACTATGCAAGACGGTTGGCCATTCATTTAGGCAGTGCCCAAACAGGCCGACATCAAGTAACGCTCCATAGTATGCAGCACATGGACTGTCATTGTGCACTGCTGCTTCCGTGTTTTGTAACTATAGCGGGTCTTTGTTGTGATGCGAGCACAGGATCGTGCATCCTGTAACCTATGCTGAATGTATCTGACCAAATTATTTCCGTGTACAATTTGTTTGAGTCATTTCTTGCAGATTATGTTATGTTGTGACTTATTCGATATTTCGTTATCATTTGTTGTCGTTCGATGCAAATTACGTTTGTTCATGTTTTGTTGTCATTTATTTCACGATGTATTATCATTACGTACAAATTATGTATGTTGCATATTCTCATGACACTGCGTACTGACTTGTTTTTAATCATCGGCAGGAGATAGCGTATGAGTTGCTTGAGGCCCGTTGGGATGACCGCCACCGATGCACCGCGTGGGCATCAATGCCTGATGGCCCTCCGTGTTTCGTCCTTAGGGGCCCCCGAGAGCACTGGCCTATAGACGAGCGATACATCCCGCTGCTGCGAGACACCGGTCTTTTGCCCCTTGCTCGCATGCTGGATGTTCCGTATTCGTTGCAGTTCGATGCGGCGTTGCTGTCCGCACTCGTGGATCGTTGGAGACCGGAGACTCACACCTTCCACTTCCGGTGGGGCGAGATGACTATTACACTTCAGGACGTGTCCATGCTGACAGGTCTACCCATCCGTGGTGCAGCAGTAGTGCCACCCCCCAGGGCGGCGCATTGGAAGGCCGCCTTGGGTGCCCGATTCGGTATCCCGATCCCAGACAACATGTCTGGTGTGCCACACTCGTGGCTACGAGAGTTCATGACCTGCCCTGAGGACGCTCATGAGGGGGTCGTGCGGACGCACCTCATGGCATACATTCTTTTTTTGTTCGGATGGGTCTTGTTTCCTACGACCATTGGAGTCTCCGTGCATCCGACGTACATACACCTTGCGGAGTCCTTGGCGGATGCCTTGCCCGGCGAGCTTTCCGCATACAAAAGAGGCCAGCTTTCCGCATTCACATGACAAAACATGCCACCTTTGCCCAGTGGGATGACAAAATGAGGCATCTTTGCTCAGTATTGCATTTTTTGGGACTTGTGCTAACAACTCCACGAAGATAACCACCAATCCATCGCATGCTTAACAACGTTGCACATTACATCGTTACGGAAAGAGGCCACATAACATGAAGGCGTCACGCACTTACAACACATACATTGCACATACATAATTTATGGAAAGTAGTACACCCAACAATTTACGGAAAGTAGTACAGCCAACACATACATGAACTAAAATACGACACAACCATAACCCTCGTTACCTACATGCCAAACGAGCCTCGTGGCACCCACATGGAGAATTGCTGAGGGGGCCGTCTCGGACGTGGCTGGCCGTCGTGGTAGTGGCATGCACATATGCAGCTCGGGTTCGCGTAACAACATGTGGGATCATAAGAGCTTCCTATATTCACGATCTCCTCGTTGCCCCTCTCGCGTTGCATCTGTTCGCGGAGGTCGTTGTTCTCCTCAGTGAGACTCTCCATTCGGTACTCCAAGTCCCATATTCGAGCCCACAATGTATCCACATAACGATCAACATACCGTTCATGAGGAGGGTCGATCCAGCGGGAGAAGTCGCATTTTGCCATCTGCAAAAATAAGGACGGTAAACTTCGCGGGTCCGTACGCAGTACAAAAAAGTAAAACTACTAAATTGTACCCCGGAGCGTGAGCAGCGGAAGAAACGTCGCCCGCCATCGTTCGGGGAATCCAAGATCTGCACGACCGCGTACTCATTGTGCCTGCATTTCGGCCACGCTGGTTGAGCACGCCGACTTGGCATCAATCGGTACTGTGGACCGAACATATCCCTCCTTTCTAAGGGAATGTCGTCCTTCGGTGACCCAAATCCCACTGGCCCCTCGGCTTCCGACATGGTTTGTTCAAGCACGAAAGACAGGGTACTTTTTTGTTCGACTGAAGAATTGCTGGGACCCCAACCGTGCTACTTATACGAAACGAGACATCTTGCTGCATCTTTGCTCTGAGAGATGACAGCACAAGTCTGCTTTCGCAGTGAAATGACAAAAGAGGCCATCTTTGCTCAGAGACATGACAACACGGGGCAGCTTTGTTCAAAGAGATGACACAGGACAGCTTTTCGGAGTGAAATGACAAAATATGCCGGCTTTGCTCAGTGAGATGACTAAAAGATGCCAGCTTTGGGCAGTGAGATGACAAAAGATGCCAGCTTTGGGCAGAGACATGACATAACGGGGCAGCTTTGCTCAGTGAGATGACAAAAGATGCCAGCTTTGCCTAGAGACAAGACATAACGGGCAGCTTTACTCAGTGAGATGACAAAAGATGCCAGCTTTGCGCAGTGACATGATAAAACGGGGCAGCTTTGCTCAGTGAGATGACAAAAGATGCCAGCTTTGCCCAGAGACAAGACATAACGGGCAGCTTTACTCAGTGAGATGACAAAAGATGCCAGCTTTGCGCAGTGACATGATAAAACGGGGCAGCTTTGCTCAGTGAGATGACAAAAGATGCAAGCTTTGCGCAGTGACATGACAAAACGGCCCAGCTTTACTCAGTGCGACGACAAAACATGCCAGCTTTGGGCAGTGGCAGTACTAAAGAGGGCATATGTTCTCAGTGACATGACAACAAGAGGTCAGCTTTGCTCAGTGAGATGACAATTCAGGGCAGCTTTGCTCAGAGTTCGTATACAAAACGGGACCTTTTTCAGTGATACCGCAGCACTCCCATCTTTACTCACTGCTACCACCACGCGGACCAGCTTTAGACGTACGAGTAGAGACAAAACAGCCCCTATAAATTCGTATGCATTCCATTTCCCAGCGAACATTGCCCATCTAAACCCCATACTACATCGCGCTTCCCTCACCCTCACCCAACCGGGATGGACAAAGGCAAGAAGAAGCAATGGGACAAGATGGTGAAGGATTGGAAGGAGACCCGTGACATAGCACGGTCAGCTGCGGCCCGCGATACCGCACGCGATGAGAAAATAAGGGCGATACAGGCCCGGGTAGAACAAGCCCATCGTGCTACGATGAAAGGTCCCCCCCCCCCAGAGCGCCCGCGTAGCAACAACCCAATCCCGGACGTCCCCACCGAGCGTTCGCCACAACTACCACCTGAGGGGGAGACACCTCCCCTTTGTTGGTGCGGGGACGTGTGCAAGTTCTTCAAGTCTAAGCACCGCATCAGTCTAGGTATGCGTTACTGGGGTTGCGCAAACTACTCTAGTGACTACCCCAACCGCCGCTTTGACACCGCAACCTATCGGCAGCCGGTAACGACCACATGCACCATTTTCCCCTACCTTGTCTCCTTCACAGCACGCACTAACAATATCTCCAATGTATTTACAGTCTCCGGAGCCCCTGTGTGGCTACCGCAAATGGATCGATCTTGAGATCCACCCTGAGGACCAATGGACCCTTGACTTCGAGGAGTGGAATGTCACAAAGGAGAAGGAGTTGCTGGAGGAGGAGCGCCGCAAGCACGAGCACACCCTGCGTATACAGCGCGAGACGCAAGCTCATCTTGAAGCGTGCATGCGTACGGAGCGGGAGGCTCGCGAGATGGAGCGCGAGAGAAAGAGAGAGATTGCGGCTAAGGCAAAAGAGGCCGGAGAGGAGTTCAATGCCGAGCGGGCAAGGAAGGGAAAGTGGCCCCGGTCCACACAGTAGGTCGTACGAACAGTTGGGTGGGTTAGTCGCATATCATGCTATATGTTATGCATGTAATAAAAATCTACGCGGCATGTTACTCCCAACTGTATTATGAAGTTTAATATCTCGTATTTTCGCATTCCATGATGTAATAGACCTAGCAAGTTATTTCCCCTAAGGCATGCATGTTAGGACTAGTGGTGGAATTCTGAACATTAGAAGTACAGAGTTCCACACATGCCACATGCCACTGGTCACATCACTTACCGCTTTATGTATCGAATCGTTCCTAAAAAAATGTACCCAAATTTTTTATGCATCTACAACTTACATTGAACATAAACTTCTATTACAACTTTATCTTATTTTTACGCAGTTTATAACTACAAAATTGACAAAACATACAAACATGACGCGGATTGCAAACCCTTAAAACATACCAAACCCTAAAAGTCACTTACCACTTTATATATCGATCGTTCTACGCACAATCGTTCCTAAAAAAATTTTACCCAAATTTTTTATGCATCTACAACATATAATCAACATAAACTTGTTTTACAATTTTTTCAAATTTTTTTCTGATTCACAACTACAAAATTAGCAAAACTTATAATCATACATGTTCAATATCACTTTCCTTCATTTCCTCCAATTGTTCATATCACATTTGTGCTCGAAAATTTTTTCTTTAAATTGCTTCCAATAAAACAATATACCATGATCGAAATTTGTTATTGTCACTTCAACACATTTTTCACGGTCAGCAATATAGGAAAATCACAAAAACACTAATCGTTACTTCACACAAATTTCGTTCGTACTCTACCAACCAATATTTTTAATTTCCAAAATTGCACAACTAATTACACAAGCAGTAAAGTGGACTCCACTTCAAATTCATATTTTTTCACACATCATTTCATATATACACATAAATTTTTATTTAAAAAAATTATCTTTACAAATGCATACAAAAATAACTTGAATTAAAATCCTACCCGTGCAAACCCTAACCGGGGGGTGGGACCCACGGCGGAGTGGTGCGGTGTGGTGCCGCACCATTAGGGGAGTGGTGCGGTGCGGCACCGCACCATCTACGTGGCACGTACGGCGGGGGTGTGGTGCGGTCGGGGACCGCACCACTCAGGTGTGGTGCGCTCCCCGGCCGCACCACTGGACACGTGTCGTGTTGCCGGTAATCGTGCGGTCGTTTGGGGGTTATTTTTGGAATTGTGTTTTTAGCGCGGCTATTTTTGGAATTTTGAGTATCAACAGTGCTAGAAACGTCCAAAATTCACGTTGCTCGTGGCTCCAGAAAGGCACGAGTCACGACATGCACGCCCCACAAACATCACCCGCCCATGTGACGAGAAGACACTGGGGGTGTACAGCCCAGCAAACAGCAAAAGTCACAAACTCTCTCTCCCATATAGAAGCTATGGCTAGCTAGAACATCGGCCGATCCTTAAATCTGGCCTTGCAATTTCAATTTCATCACAATGCCAGCCGGCCACCATCCAGTACAAGTGGAGTACTGCAAGTGTGCAACGCTCAAAAGTAACAATTAATCAATACAATTATTTTCTTCTTCAAGTACTAGTACTCGAACGATAATACGATCCATCCAGTCTTCTCCAGAGAAGGAAACGTCTAAGCGGGTGCTAATTAGCAGCCTCAGCATAGCCCAGAACCTCTTTCTTCACTATAACGAAGAGGCTTCTTTCTCTTGCGCAAAATATACTCTGTTTCGTTTCGTTTCTCCAATGGTAGCTTGCGGAGGAGTAGGAGGAGAAGAAGCGGCGGCTGGGTGGCTAGAACTGGCCGCCCTCGAAGGTCTGGCCGAACTGCCAGCCGGCGGGGACGGCGTTGTTGCTGGTGACGGTGCGGCCGTCGCTAGAGGTGACCCGGAAGGAAAGGCTCTGGCCGTCCAGGTACGAGTTGCTCTGCCAGTTCTGGCCCCAGTTGCGTGACATGGGCTGCCACCCGGTGCGCGAGCCCTTGATCGACACCGACTGGACGTCGCCGGCGCCGGCCACGTTGGTCACCAGCATCAGGTTGAAGTAGGAGTGGCCGTTGATGGTGAACCGGATGCCCCCCTTCTTCACGCACGGCACCCTGCGCGCGGTCACATGCCACGTTCAGCACGTCAGAAGCTTAATTTAATTTTCCATGAGCAACGGAATCGAAATCGATCGACGTCGAAGAAAAGCGAGACCGTGAGAGTGAGGTGGTCGCAATAAAAGGCACAACACATGCGTGTACCCAGTGGCCTATCCCCGTGCACCGTATCAAATCTGCAGGGCGTGGCCCACCTAAACTAATGGACCGAACCGATTGTAGGTCCCGTGTATCTTGAAACCGACCGACGTCGGTCGTGCATTCATCGATCGTCGGTCCATCCGATCGAGCCATAACTTTTGGTCGATTCTCAAGGTGAGAAGATCGAGCCTCACCTTCTGTAGGCGACGGGCACAATGCCGGCGCGGTACTGGGCGATGTGGAGGAAGGCCGGCTCGGCCATGTCGAAGTGGGGGCGCGGCGGGTTGCACCAACCGCCGTCGTCGCTAGGGAGGCCGTAGTTGGGCGGGCAGAAGTTGGTAGCCGTGACCGTGATCGAGCCGGGGAGGCACGACTGCCCGCCGTTGTCGCACCGCAGCTCGTAGCAGGAGCCGCACGCCGCGCCGTCGTTGAACAGCGCCGTGCTCAGCGCCGCCGTGTTCGTGCCGTAACCCTGGCTGTACAGGTTGCCGTACCCGCAAGCCCCGCCTGCAAAGCGAACCGTAAGTATTCGTCAGGTCATTTAGTTGCTGCAAGCGGCTGGGGAGCGCGCGCTAGTACGTAGTAGTATCCTGGTACTCGCTCGAAAATAATTTTGTTGTTAGTAGGTTTAGTTACTGCGGTTGCTGAACAGCAACCACTATATATGGTAGGGGAAGATTCTTTTGATATTGTTGCGAAACATCTTTCTTTTCATGAAAAACTCACTAATATGTTTTTGCTTCTACCAACATCGATCGAAGATCCATCTTTTATGAAGAAAATAAGTTATTGGAGAACGAGTTGTTCCACACGAACTAACTTGACCAAACAGGAGTTAAGCCAGACGCATTACATGCACCGGGGACTCACCCATTGTGCCGGAAGCATCGCCGCCGCCGTAGAACGTGGCATGAGCGCTCTGCCATCCGCCGTACCCGCCGGCCGCGGCTTGCCGAGCGAGGAAGCAGGAGGAGGAGAAGAGGAGGAAGAGAGCACCGGCAATGGCCATTGCTAAAGAGCTACTACCAGCTAGCCACCGGGGGAGGGTATCTAAAGCTAGCTAGGCACGAAACGTCTGGTTGGCAGTGAGGAGCTCAGCTCTCCCAGCCAAGGTATTTATAGCCTAACTCAAAGCCCAATGCCGGTCGCGGTTGGAGGCTCGGCGCCGCGTAGTAGTAGCAGTAGTAGTAACATCTTTTTCTTCTCCCTGATTTGGTGTGAGAAAAAGGCCGAAACAAAAAAAAAAAGAAGGAAATGGAGGCCGGCCGGGCTCTGACGTGCCACGGAGGCCACCGGCGGTTAATACATACAAATCAGGCGCACATGCGAGTGTCCGCGGGCGCGGGCGCTCGCGTACGTAACAGGCACCAACTGCTGGTGCGCGTGTGCGGTGTGGTGCGTGGACGTGGGCGGCCGTGGGGGGTCCGCCGCGCCCAACTCCCCACATGCCTCTCCGCCTCTCGCTAGCTGCGTAGCTAGGACTCCCAAAAGAACTTGACTTCTGAGCCGAGCAGAGAGAGATCAGGATTCAGAGCATGCATGCAGTGCACTGAGTGCAGCAGCGTGTCTTAACTCTGTGGACCTGATGGGCGCGCGGCCGGCTGGCTCGGCGAAGAGATGTGCATCGCGGTTGTCTGGGCCGAGGGGGATCCGATCATGTTCGGTGTCGTCGTGCTCGGCCGCGCGGCGCGGCCGCGGCATGGGCTGTCTGGTCTGTCGGGTGCGTCATTGGGTAGGTTCTTTTGGTCGGATAGCTTATGTTTTATAGCTTAAATATTTAAATTATGGCTGTTCGTGAGAGCTAGTACGTATAGAAAAATAGTCGTATGTGATTTTGATTGATACAATTGAACTCAATACATTTTTTACTACAATCTTCCTATTGACCCGGCCTTAAAAAACACACCGTTCAAAAGCTAGTTACTGTAGATAGTACGAGCATAAGCCAACTTTAAGTCATTCTGAACCCATCCATTATCTGATATATATGATCAGTATCCATGGCGTTCACGTGCTTGTCGATTCTGCCCAACTTGATTTGGGGATAAATGTGACGAGCTGTGCTATTACTAAGGGGTAATAACACTAGTCAATGAATTATTATTCATTTAGAGGGTGGAACACCGCTCCAACGAATAATAAGCTTATTAGAGTGTTGCATTAGAACAAAAAATAAAGATAGTATAACTTTATTATAATACCATTGCCACACAGGGCTATAGTCCGCAATAGCGCTTAACAATTTCTGTCCAAATATTACAATACTTACAAAGGAACTAATTCTAACTACTAATTATATAAGACATAGATGAGTAGATAGTTACACACTAATATACTCAGGTTCACATAACAACTCCCAGCCGCCTTCTACTCATCCCAACTTCTATGCAGGGCACCCGTCTCATTTCATACTCCAGACCGATTTCACTTCCTTCGATATAGCAGCCCTCCGAGTAGACCTCGCTTAACTATGTATCTCATCATCTTGACTCACCTCTACTAAGGAGGATTAATAGCAAGCGTGAGTATAAAAGTACCCCGCAAACTTATTTAACAAAATACATTGTATGCTTATAAGCTAACATTTTCTGGAACATCATTCTCATATCATTTTTTTTTCTCATTCTCTTCCCGTTCTTATGACTATCAAACTACTAAAATACCCTTCCTTGATCTAACCATCTCCTTTCATTGTAAGCAATCGTTATACTTGCCACATGTAGGTACACCACTGGTTTGCCATGCATCGTTAAGTCTATCCCGTTCTGATTCCACCGGCCCACACCTTATTTGGACCGACCAAGCCACATAGTGCAACCCCGTTGTTCGACCTTGCCTTCAATATTTTTCGTCTTTCTCGTGCTTTGCTTGAGTTCACCGTCTCACCCGCCATCCTCGATCGTTATGAGCCTCGGCTTCTCCATGTACAAGCTCCGATCATCACCATTAAACACAGTTGACTCCAAACAACCATGCATATCCAAAGATAAAGATATCGATTCTGGGTATAAATTTTTTATAACTTTACCCATATTAGCTGTAACATAGCTAATGCAATATATATACCCTAATCTTAGTTACCAAATGTCATTCCGTGACTCAAAAACTCAAGAACAAAAAATTTACAGTCGAATCGATCTAACCGCTTGGTTTCAAACGGTTAGACTGCTGAGACCACGTGGTTGGACCGCTACGCCCGAGCGGTTGAGCCGCTGAGCAACCACTCGTCGCAGCAAACATCTCTCCTGATTCTCTGGTAACTCAATACTCTTCAAGGTCACCAACCACGACAATGTGACGAGAGAACAGCATGGCAATAAGTGCTTTGACTAATACCCACGTGAGAACATAACATAAACAGTAGGCATGCATGTTAAACAGAAACCAAAATTTTTAACTAATCATGCATTCATCTGTGTATGGCAAACAAAAATCACACATGCATGATTTAACTATTCATGTAACCGACGACAAAATGCCAAAGATCGCATTTTTAAATTTCTACTCTCCAAATAGGCACAATGATTCATCATCACAATAATGTTTAGAAACTTCTCACATGGTGCTTTAGGCTGGTTGATGGATTTGGGTTTGGGTTGGATATGGAGGTTGAAGGAAATGGCAATGTGGTGCTGGTCAGTGGCTGGTGGTTTTGGTCTTCGCTAGAATGCTCTTTCTCCCCTCTTCTGCTTGCGTAGCTCGGCTTTATCTTTCTCCTCCTGCTCTCCCTATGCTCTCTAGTGTTACCAGGGGCGAAGCCAGCGGGGAGGCTTAGTAAGGCTCGAGCCTCACCTCCCCGCGGCGGCACACTCCCCCTCCAGCGAGCGAAGTGCCCGCGGCAGCCGGCGTCGGCGACAGTAGAGGGCTAGCGGCCTAACAACAAAAACTCAAAAAACACAGTTCAAGACTGGGCGGCGGCCGAGCGGGGCTACGAGGGGGCCGAGTCGGGGCGGCGAGGGCCGAGGCGCCATCGGAGAGTCTGGGCGGCGGCGCGGCACCGCGGAGGAGCACCGAGTCCCGGAGGCGAGGAGGCGTGGAGGAGAGGAGCGAGGCGCCGATGCGAGGAGGCGAGGAGAAGAGGAGCGAGCCAGCGAGGCGAGCGCTTGAATGATTGAATCTGAGAGTGAGAGAGACAGAGACTCAGAGAGAGAGGCGGAGTTGTTGCGTGGGCGGACAGATAAAGGCGGAGACACTGATACAGAGTTGCGGACGGATTGATGAGTGTCGAGGCAAGTTGAGAGTTGGGACAGAACTGAGATTAGGGGCGGCCGACGGCTTTAAAGTTGGTAATTTTTCTCTGATTTTTTCTTATCAATTTAATATTTTAGAGTTTAAATTTTAGAGTTTTATATTGAGTGTATATGGATAATTTAGTCCTTATAATTAATTTATATATTTATAGCTTTGTATTGACGGCTTCAAATTTATCTTGTGATTCAAATTAGCTTATTTGTGGTATATTTCATAATTCATATAATCTAAATTTTCATTGTTATTCATAATTTTCTATTATATCACTAATTTTCATATATTTCATACATAGGTGATTTATTGCTACTCCGTACTCATAGCAGAATAATTATATATTCTTGGGTATGCACTTTCTATTGTCGAGGTATCTACTTGTATATCTCTGTTTTTCGTTGTTTGTCTCCAAGATTCTAACTGTATAATTTCTGTATGAATTTGAAATTCTATAAGAGTATAGGACTATATTTGTGCCAATTTAGTTTAGTCCGATAAATGATTCAGCTCACCCTCAATTTTATTTCTGGCTTCGCCACTGAGTGTTACTACTGTGCACAGTGCGGTGAATATGGATATTTAGCTGGTTTGGCTGGGAAATGAAATTTTGTAATGGAATCAAGTTGGTTTTTAATGCTGGATAATAAAATCCTACAGTCGCGAGAGGTGTCGACTGGCCTCGGACAGTCTGGTATTTCGAGCGAAATGTCCATTTTGATAACTAAATTAGGGTTCTGACAACAACTAGACTTCCTTTATTTATTTTGTTCGGGTTTTTTTGCTCTTCTGTTATTAGTTTTCTTCGCAATTAAAATAATGTTGGTTATGATAATTTAGTATATATTTATGCAATTGAAATTGTAGTGTAATTATTTTTATTTTGGAGATGATGGACTTGGTTGAGATTGAGATTTGTAAATTGATGTATAAATTGAAATTGATGTAATATGAATGATACTTGATGGAGATAAAGGATGGTAGATGGATGTAATTTGAATTGTAGAAAGGTGTAATTTGGACTGTTGTATTGCCGTATATTGACTGTTAATATTTTTATTTGATTCAAGCAACGATTGTAATTATTGCTTGATTGATTGAATTTATTTGTTGTAACTAAACAGTAATTATTTTTATGACTGACGTGTTATTTGGAATCATGTTGAGATGATTTTGCATTCGAAAATTTGAAATTTGAGATGGCTTGTAAATTTTTAATTGGACTAGTCTTATGGAAAATTGTTATTTATTTGGTCTGTTCTTATATCAAAAAACTCCATGTACAATTGCTTAATCACATGCTTAATTAATTTTCATGAGTCTTAATTAGCTGGTTAGGATGTATTAAAAATGCGGGTTCTCATAATAAATTAACTAACTACATCATCCAAAAAACTTGCTACGTGTACATTTGGATGGTTACAGTGGGAAGCAGTGAGTATACGTGGGTGATCCTTTACCATTTTCACATCCAATAGAGTGAAGCAAGTGGAGAACTGACAGTTGGAAGCTTGCAACCCCTGGACAACCTGATCGCTCTATCCAGGCTCAACACTTGCTAAGCTCACCTTAGTCTTGCTTTTAAGAGGTTTCGGCTTTTGATTTTTTTTTTGTTTTTATTTTTTAAGCTAAAAGCTATTAAGAACACATCAGTTTTTAATTTCAGTTTTTTTTGTTTTTTCATCTTTTTTTTTGCATTATCCGTAGAGATATAACATTATTTTAATTTTTTAATTAAATGATTCAAAAAAGTTAATAGTTATTATAGTATAATTTCAGTCAATAGCCGAAAATCACAACCATAAACTGTTTAGAGCAGCCCAATTTAGGCCTACAAAAGAGTACATTGAACCATCGAAAACAGAGAGTGCTAAATCGTAGATTTGTCGGGGCACACCGCGCATCAACACAGCACATGAAGCTAAGGTACCCCCATTACCACCCCACACGGAGGGAATCATCTAGCAGACGTGAGCAAGTAAACAAGCTAACAAGATTACTGGGCTTCAATGATCAGTGCAGGTTTTAAGGTAGATAAGGTGTGAATAGGCAGAACCTGCCTGTGGGCACCTGCTCCATCCTGCAGTGGAAGGACTCAACTCACATGGTCGCGTACTGACATGCATCGAACGTGGCATAACTGTGTAGGTGAGACCGAAACTGTATATAAATCCAAAAACTTTCAAACAAAGCTGCGCTCGATCGAGCATATGCATGCATGTCCGAGTCCAACTAGTCCAGGTTTTCTCTCTTGTTTAACTCAAGAACTCCATCTTTCACATGAGTCAGCCATCCTTTTATCTTTATGCCAGCCGTTTGATTTTCGCTTACAAATTTAAAGTCCAAGCTTGTTTTCAAGGATAACATGCATGCCACCGTCGCGGCGTCGAGCAAGCTACCAGCTGCCTACCTTCAGTTTCAGGAAAGCAACAGTTTCCCAGCTGCTGCTGGCCCCATGCCATGTTAGCTGCACATGGCCGCCCGGCCATTACGGCTGTTCTCCTGTCACTTGCCCGATCGCCTCCCACTTGGACCCGTCATACTCGGAACAGTTGCTCCATGTTGAATTGTGGTGCCCCTGCACCAACCTCCCAAGATGTAGTCGAGTATCACACCGCTACAGAAATGCAGGTCCATCAGAAACCAGTATCTTATCCTAATCTCTTAACACGGGTACACTGCTAGTTTACACTCAAAACTTGTAGCCACCTGAATTTGTCAATGTGATTCTTCTTATATATTCTGAGCTAGTTATTGGTTTGCTAGTTAGTTTAAACAATATAACAATAATAAATATCACATCAATACATACGCATAAATAAAAAACTATAGTAGTAACAAGCATGAACAGGCTAGATGACCAAGGTCTTACATCATAGGCCACGGAGACTAAATACGGATGAAATCTTGTAGTGGAAAAGATACATAACAATGGAGTCCCTAGGATATGCCCACACGTAGTCAACTGGGGTACACGACCTAATACTCAGCGTCGTCTTTAACCTTCGATAGATGATGACAATTGTTCACCAGTAGATCATTCCTTGAGCATTGAATTTATATAGTTGAGCAACAACGAGCACAAAAATACTCAACAAGTTCTTATATCAGAATGCAAGTGAATATGTATATATCTGCATGCAAGGCTTAACCAAGCGAAGGTCTTATGTTTCTTTTAGCATAAAACTAGGTGTCAAATATCATAGTATAGCTAGTTTTTAAATCTATGACCTAGTCATTTTTTAGCTAAAACCAAATATCTAGTTTCAATCAAGTTTATCATGAGAGCAAAATTATTTTACTTCTGCAATCTATTTCCATACCAAGGTACCAAATTTCTATACCAAGATATCATGCCTATTTTTATGATCACAAAATGAATTCCACTTTCATACCAGAATACCATATCTATAACCACCATTATCCAGTAACAATTTTGTGAAAACTATGCAAGTATGGCATTTCTACACAATGCCCATGTCTGAGGGCATGACTATTCGAATAGATTTTTAACACTCTGCAGAGGTTATATAACTTTACCCACAAGATGTGATTAGCTCATAATGTTGGCTACTACACATTTCTGTGGGCGTGCGACTGAGAAAATCGTAACAAGGCCTTTACAATGCTTTGTTTCGATGCTTCCCCCACTTCAGAGTTGTAACGTCTTAGTGCTGAGAGTCTGCCATTGTTAGGGAGTCGCTCGCCCTTCACGTTAAAGAAAACTACAAGGGGTAGTGACCATTATGGGCCACTCCCAGAATAATCACAACAGAAATTCACATACCAAACCACTACGCAGGAGTCCACATAGAAACTAAGAAAATTAGTTGGCCAAATCAATCCCATTCTTGACTTGTAGTTGCACAAATAGGTGAAGAAAAGAGCGACACAAGATTTGGTCCTTAATCGACTCAGACGAGACCAACCAATAAACCCATACTTGTGCAATTCCTGCACAGTTATTCCAAAATAACACGTGTAATCCCCACACAGCCAATCCAAAATGATACATGCAATTCTTGCATGCCCAATCCATTCAATATGAGCAATCCCTGCACTGATCTTATACTAATCACTCGCCCGAGTCTCCACTATTTTATAAAATATTCCCTGTTTTCAGTGGTAACCCACGTTCCATTCCCAATATCATGTCTCAAGTTTCACTTGGCAATGCTTGTGTTGTATTCCATTTTTCACTAATGCATTTATAAGCATAACCATTATCTATTAAAGTTTTACCAAGGGTGGAGCATTTATAATAAGTATTCTAGGGTGACATGGTAATAGTAATATCAATAATCAAGTAAGGTGATAATACATACCAACTGCATGGTATAACCAAGCATTAATATTTAACATAACATTTTAATTGAATAATAATAAAAATATAAAAATGTAAGCATGCACTTTGCAGTTTAAAAGCAAAATAATTGCATTAAAAAATTAGGTTCAATATGATCAATTATAAGGACTTGCCTTGCTTAATAGTGGATAGTGTTGATTCTTGATCGGTAACAACAAGGGTGTCCGAAGCGTTAAATTCTATGAACACACAAACATCTATATTCAATAAAAATATAAATAAATTCCAAATAAAATTAAAATAAAATCTAAAAATTATGATTTTTAGTGTTGTTGGAAAGGTCTTGAATTTGGACAAATTTAGAAATAAAAACTAAGTCATTTGGATTTAAAATGAGTGAGAACAAGCTCTTTGAATTTTGACCCGAGAGAAAATTCCAAAAATAAGAAAATCATGATAGGTGGGATCTACCGAGATTTTCTTTTCCTTTTCAATTATTTTTCTTAAGAAAAAGCTTAGCGGTTGACAGGTGGGGTCCAAACAGGGTTTTAATTTCTTTTCTTTAAGGAAAACACTAGAGAATGGCAGGTGGGGCCATGGTCCATATGGACTCAGTATACGAGAAATGGAACCCACGTGTCAGAGACAGTGGTCCACGGATTAGGCCTACATGATTGTTTTTAAGGGATAGGGCCCACATGTTAGTGACACCAAACTTAAACAAGGGTTTAATTATATTTCTAATTACTCAGGCCCACATGTCACACTACATTATCTAACTAATTAATTACTGACTACCAGATTAAACTAACTAAGTACTAACTTGATCTAATTAGCTTACATGCAGAACCCACTGGTCAGTGAGAGGACACAGAGGGACATGACTGTGGCCATGGCTGAGCGCCTTAGCGAGCTTATCAGTGGCGAGGGAGGGGCAAAGGGGCTTGGAGAACCTGCAAAATGGAACAGCGCGGTCTTTGTGAAGCTGACGAAGGTAGTGGAGTTCGAAATGGGGCACGGAGGCAGAAGTGTGATGGTGATGAGTGGCAGAGAAGCTTCATCTGTGGGCGACAGTGCTCCTCGGTCTTGGGCATCTGAATTGGAGGTGCGCTTCAGTATCAAGGAAGCACAAAGATGGCGAAACTAAGGCCGAAGAGGATGGGGGCTCACCGGAGTGGCAGCTGCACCGTGGGCGACGATGGTGGCTGGACTGGGGAAAGATGATGGCGTCTGCGTATCCCTAAGAAGGGAAGCCAAAATTGGTTGAGGGGATATGATTATAGAGGTGTGGAACACTGAGTGACACGAGTGGTTTGGGGAAAAACTCACCAAGTTGGTTGAAATGTGGGGTAGAGGTTGCAGCTAGCACAATTGCAGTGAGCTTTTGAGCTCGGTTTGAGCTTGGGGAGGAAGAAGGTGGCTCGAGTGTGCTGCAAAAGGCCAGAGGTGGCAAGGGGAAGCCTCAGACGCAACTTAAATAAAGGAGAGGAGGAGGGAGGAGATGGGGACAAGAGGGTGCGAGTTCGGCGTGAGATTTTGTGAGCAGTGGATGAACTTGGCACTCTAGCATTTGGCTCGACGCAATGATGGGACTAGGTCACAACGATGTGACTACCTCACGCGCCTGCTACAAAGCTCGAGGTGGAGGTTGACGCAGCACACATACTCGAGAAGCAACAGGCGAGCGAGAGAGTGTGTAAGGAAGAAAAATAGTGTCACTACTCTCTCTCTCTCATTCAACCTAGCAGGTGGGACCAGGGGAACCCAATTGTTAGCAAGTGCACACGAGAGGGGGGAACTAGGCTATGGGCATGAGCAAGCGCATGAGTAGCGAGTCGGCTGGTTGGGCCATGAGAGAAGCGAGGAAAAAAGGGCGGCACGGGCCGGCTGGACCGCTGGAAGGGGAAGAGAAAGGGAGGAGAGCGGGCTAGCGGGGAGAATTCGACCTAAGGTGAGAGAGTTTTAAACTTTTATATGGGATTTCAAATTGTTTTGAATTTGAATTTCAAGGGGTATTTGCACACAAAAAATTTAGAGAAAAAAAAATCCCTAGCACCCAATTAACTTTTGAAAAATTTTCAAATCCAAATTTGATCGAAATTTAAATTTTGGGAAAAGGGGTTGCCACACGAAAAGGATTTAAATATTTTTGGTGAACACACAATTAATTTTAATATTTTGCAACTTTGATTTCTGAGCCAAGGAATTTATTCAAAACCTTAAATACAAGGCAAAGGTTTTTTCGAAATTTTCGAAATGCACCCAATTTTTTTGAAATTTTTGAAATTTCTGAAAATTTAAATTTGACCCAAATTTGGGCTGTTACAAAACTCAAATGTAATAACAAATTGAAACTTTTTATAGCCACTGCGCTACTCTGGTAACTCGTTCAGTTGTTTGGTAGTATTAGTAGTACACTGTACAGAGAAGATATTCAGAAAGATTGCAGTTTTCAGAGCATGCAGAGCCACAAGCTGATTATCATTTGATAATCTGCCATTGCGAGTAGGAACAGAATAGTGTGGTGCTGTTCGTGCACACCGCAATCCATGAGGATATGATAAGGACACTCCTGGGGGAGGAAGGCAGGAGCCATGTGGGGAGACACACCGAAACAGATCGCAGGATCTTGCCCTGATGGGACTTGTAAGCTCGGCGAACCCTCAGCTCAGGTCCCTCCAAAACGGATTGAGATGAGATCTCAGTAAAATCCTCGAGGAATGAAATTAACGTCCTCCCTGTTGGATAGGGAATCTTGTGCTCATCTGCCTCCGTATATATCTTGTTTGCCAACTCGCCAGACACAATCATGCGTTGATTCGTTACACAACACAGGTATATATACTGCTGGTTAGCTTTCCAGAGCTGCATGCATGCCTGGTGATGGTTCATGATTGCCAAGAATATTCTTTGCTTGGACATGGAAAAATGGGTATTCTGATCTGTTATGAATAGCGCTTGTATTCAATATGAGGTCAATGGGCCGGTATATATACACAAAGTACAGGTGGTAAATATGCAAAGAACCCCTCATAACAATGGGGAATAACAAACTATACATATATCTCTAACACCCCCCTCAAACTCATGGTGGATCAACAACACTGAGTTTGGAGAGGTAGAAGCTGTGCTGTGCGCGAGTCTGGGCCTTCGTGAAGAAATCCGCTATTTGAAGCTCCGAAGGCACATACTGAAGAGTAATCACCTGATCATGCACACAAGACCTCATGAAAGAAGCATCAACACCAATATGCTTGGTGAGCTCATGCTTCACAGGATCACGAGCAATACTGATAGCACCTGTACTGTCTGACAAGAGAGGGGTCGGTGTAGTGACAGAAACACCAAAATCCTCAAGTAACCACCGTAGCCAAGTAATCTCTGCTGTCAAGAGAGCCATGGCTCGCAACTCAGCCTCTGCACTCGAACGGGACACTGCAGTCTGTTTCTTCGTCTTCCAGGCAATAAGAGAACCCCCAAGAAAAACACAGTAAGCAGAGATAGACCGGCGATCAGAGGGATCGCTGGCCCAAGTAGCATCCGAATAGGCCTGAAGCTGTAACGAGCTGGAACGTGGAAAGAAGAGACGGCGAGAGATAGTCCCGCGAAGGTATCGCAGAACTCGAAGAAGGTGGCTGTAGTGGACCTGAGTGGGAGCTGAAACAAACTGACTCAGAATATGAACTGTGTTGTGGCTACAGACCAAACAGAGAGAGAGATGGTAGTGGAGAGTGATGAAGATGAGTGTAATGGCCTGGGGTCCTCCCCATGGCTTGTGCTCATATGTATACACACATGAGGAGTGCTTTTACAGTTATACCCTTACATCTAGTTATCCCTCTTGGGGGTAGTTATGTCATTACACATGCCTATTCTGGGCCTCATAATCTCTTACCAGGCCTGCTGGGTTTAGGTGGGGGCCACCCCTACGACAGGAGCCTCTCATGGTGAAGGGCTTCACAGGGCCGAAGCCATGTCGTCGAGTCCTTTGGCCCCCTCCGTCCCCTGCGGCCTGTGAATTCCTCCAAGTTCGTGGTTGGGGAGCCTGAAATTTGGGATGGCGCCAAGTCGAAGCAGAGGCGCGCGCTCCGTCCACTACCCTTCGAACGGGTGGCGGCGAAGCTGGCGCGCAAGCCGAAGTGGAGGCGCGCGCTCCGTCCCCTACCCTTCGAACGGGTGGCAGCGAAGCTGGCGCCCAAGCCGAAGTGGAGGCGCGCGCTCCGTCCCCTACCCTTCGAACGGGTGGCAGCGAAGCTGGCGCCCAAGCCGAAGTGGAGGCGCGCGCTCCGTCCCCTACCCTTCGAACGGGTGGCAGCGAAGCTGGCGCCCAAGCCGAAGTGGAGGCGCGCGCTCTGGGGCAGTTGTGATCTCGTAGCCTTGTAGTGCGCTTTTAATGGCGGCTGGAATTACGCCGACGCCTGGCCTGGCAGAAGTCAGGCTGTTGCGTCGTGCAGTCTGCCATGCTGCGGGTGGGGCACGTGGCGCCTCACGACTGGTGCGTCGTGGGATGTGAGCGGTTGCGTGACCGCGGCCGTTCGCCTCGTCCCCCAAGAAGTTGGACGCGTGTTTGAAGGGGTAAGGGCGTTGTGCGCTGCCTGGCCACCTACCAGGCGCGGCCTTCTAGGTCCGGGCGGTTCTTCTTTCCAAATCCTGGACAGCCGAATCGCCGGGAATTTGATCCGTCTGTGCGTTGAGCCCTAGGGCAGGCGAGCGGCCTTTATAAGGTGGTAGTGTTGAGGTGGAGGCGCCCTTTCTCGTTTTACTTTTTGATCTGCCGCTTCGCTCGCGCCCGTGCGAATTGTCACGCCAGTTGCTCCCTTGCCTGGTTCTTCTCCTTCCTCTGTCGTGAAGAGCAATGGCTAGCCACGACGATGGTAGCTACCACCCCCGCAGCGGTTCCTCGCCTAGCCCGGGCGAGGGGACCCATCCTTCGTCAGGGTACAAACTGGTGCCGCGGGGGAGCTCGCGCGCCAATAAATTGTGGAAAGCAATGGAGCATTCGGGAGGCTCCTGCTCCCGTGTGCTGGGGAAGAGCCGCGTGACGGAGGGGACGCTGCAACGGCTCGTGGACGAGGGGAAGATCGTGTATCGCGACGGGGCTCGCATACCCCGCCGGGACGAGACGGAGCCGAAGCCTGGGCCCCTAGAGGCAATTGTTTTTGTCGCCTTCTTCGATGCCGGCCTTCAGATGCCCTGTACGTTGTTTGTGGGCGAGGTCCTGCGGGCCTACCAGTTGGAGCTAGCCCAGCTGACGCCCCACGCGATACTCCGCCTAGCTGTCTTCACGTGGGCGATGCGGACCGAGGGGTGGCGCCCTAATGCGAGCCTATTTGCCACCCTGCACGATGCACACTGTCGACCCAGGAAGGTTGGCGACGTGGTGTCCAACTTCGGTGGTGTGGACTTCGTGCTTCGGGCGTCCTGCGCGACGTTGTTCCCTGTGCTAGCCTTGGCAGGGCAGTGGGCGTCCGGCTGGACGCGGTGGTGGTTTTACTACACCGTGACCGACAAGAGCAGGCTGCAGTGCCGAGGTGGGCCAATCCCGTTCAACAGCACGCCGAGTCTGAAGGCGGAGATTGACGACACGCGGAAGCTACAGAGCCTCGTCGGTGTGGCTCGTCGCATGAGCGTGCGCGACCTGGTCGAGGAGTTCACGATGCATGAGGCGGCGCCACTGTCCTCCCGGGGGAAATATGTTGTGCCAAATGGCCCCCGCGGGGACGGGTTCGATCCACCCGTGCCTCGGCTGCTTCCGCCCTCCGCACCTTGTAAGTTGCCCTGCGCGCCCTTGCATCTGCTTGTGTTCCGCCTACCTGACGTGATTTCCTGCGCAGTGGCTCGGCTAGAAGATGCGGAGCGCGCGGCTGCGGCGCTTCTCGGCCCGTACACACTTAAGGAGCACCGGGCTCGCGAGGCCGCGGTCCAGGCGGCTAAACAGGGGCGGATAAACCGCACCTGCGAGGCTATAGGCATTGCCGTGCCCGAGCGCATGGTGCCGGAAGAGCTCCCCGCCGGGACCCCCGGTGCCCAGGAAGGTGATAGCCTCGCAGGGGGCTGTCTTCGCGACGCCGGGCCCGTTCCCCGGCTGTCGTATGCAACCCGGCAGCCCCCCCGGCGGCTAGCTCGGCTGAGGCGGATCGTGCGACCGGCGGTGGGCCTGGCCACACTGCTCCGGAGGGGCGCGCCGCTGCGGATCCCCCAACACTTTCTGCCGCTGCCCACGAGCCCGTGCTCGGGCTCGCGGCCACCGCCGAATTGGAACCCATTGACCCGGGGGGTAGCGCCGTCCCCGGCGAACAAACCACGGGGGGCGGTGCGCTATCAACCGTAGCGCCCGACGAGGGCGTGCCCCCTGCGGAGGAAGCCGCGGGGCGGCAATGACTAGAGCTGGTTCTGCCGTAGAAGAATCGCCTGCGCCACCGCAGGCGAAGCGTCCTCGGACGCAGTCCCCCCCGTCAACGAGGGGTCGGTTCACTGTTGCGGGGCCTTGCCGCGGGATTACGGCGGCTGGCGCGGCCGAGACGACTTTCTCCCCAACCGTTGAGGCCCCCGCGTCCCCCTGGGCTGCCGACCCGGTGCCGCTTCCTGCCGTGGCGAGGGGCATAGGAGGTAGGTGTGAGTCCCTTTCCTCCCTAGACTTCGCGAGACTTTCTCCGATCTGCTCGCTCATTCTGCCGACATCAGGCGAGACGACGTCTCCCGTGCGCGGCGAAGGATCGAGCAGCGGAGGTGTGCGCGAAGTCGGGAGCCGTGTGCAGGATGCGCCGGCGGTGCCCCTTGCTGGTGACGTGGCCGTGGCCGCGGTAAATCCTGGCGTGCTGGGGCCGGGGCTCGCTCGCTCGGACTTCCTCCCTCGCCCGGAGATATTTTGCGACCTCACCGCCACCGCCGAGCGTGCCGACAACGGCCTCAACCGAGAGGCGCTGTCGTCATGCGCTGGGGACCTCCTGGCGCTCGCGTTGTAGGCCTCCGAGATGAGGGTAAGTACGTGCACTTCTGCTTGTACGGTACTGTTAACCGCCTGCTGATTCCTTGTTCCTGTCAGACGCTTGCCCTCAGCCGGTCCTTTGACGAGGCCCGCGTTCGGGAGCAAAGGGCTATGGAAGCCCACCTCCGTGAAGCAAATATTGCTATCGCCGCGAAGGATGAAGAACTTCGCACGCTGGAGGACGCCCTGGTGGCCGCACAGGTTGCAGCCACGGAAGCGCGAGACGCCGCGGCTGGGGAACGCGCCGCCTTCGTGCAGCAGATCTCCGTCCTAGAAGGGGAGAATGCCCAGCTGGCGGAGGCTGCTGCTGAGAAGCGCCTTGCCTTGGAAAATGCGTCTGTGTCGGCGTGGCGGGCCATGGAGTCTCTGAACCAGGCCCTTCGGGATCTGTGCGTCCGAGTGCCGGATACTACGCACAGGCCGGAGGCCCTGTCGGAGACGCTCGGGCTGATCGAGGAGGGGGCCGGCGTTGCTCTTCGTGGCGCCAGGACGTTTGGCGAGCACTGCAGCTATGTTGGTGCGTGCTTCGCCCTCGCCCTGCTTCATACTCGTGGGTGTAGGCATACCCATGAGCTAACGAATCATCAACTGGATCTTCCCGACCGACCGGAGGTTATGTCGGACGCCATTCGCTCCGTCGGGGCTGGCCTGCAGAACTTCCACCAACGGATCTGGGGCCGCTTCGGGGAAGGTGCAGCGAGAGTCGCCGTGCAGCAGACGTTGCATGGGGAGGGAGACCTCCTCCGATGGCTTGAAGGGGTCCTCCAGCGCCGTGGCGACGACGGCGCGGGCTCGTTCGCACCGCGCCAAGGCTGAGCGGTTGGTCGGGTGGTGCCGGGGGATGATGTACTGGTTCTTACGCATGTGGCCATGTAACCCCTCTGCTTTTGCAATGGAACCAAGTAGTACTTTATGCTTGGTGTTACCTGTCGCTGGGCGTGAAGGACAGGTGTATGCATCTGGTTTGTACTCCGTGGAGCGGCGCGTGCGGATGCCCTGCTCGACGCTACGCTTTCCTTTATAGTCCGGAGACTCGCGCGTGCGGAGCTAGGCTCGACGCTACGTCTTATTTAGAGTCCGTGGACTATTGCGTGCGGAGCTAGGCTCGACGCTACGTCTTCTTTATAGTCCGGAGACTCGCGCGTGCGGAGCTAGGCTCGACGCTACGTCTTATTTAGAGTCCGTGGACTATTGCGTGCGGAGCTAGGCTCGACGCTACGTCTTCTTTATAGTCCGGAGACTCGCGCGTGCGGAGCTAGGCTCGACGCTACGTCTTATTTAGAGTCCGTGGACTATTGCGTGCGGAGCTAGGCTCGACGCTACGTCTTCTTTATAGTCCAGAGACTCGCGCGTGCGGAGCTAGGCTCGACGCTACATCTTATTTAGAGTCCGTGGACTATTGCGTGCGGAGCTAGGCTCGACGCTACGTCTTCTTTATAGTTCGGAGACTCGCGCGTGCGGAGCTAGGCTCGACGCTACGTCTTATTTAGAGTCCGTGGACTATTGCGTGCGGAGCTAGGCTCGACGCTACGTCTTCTTTATAGTCCGGAGACTCGCGCGTGCGGAGCTAGGCTCGACGCTACGTCTTATTTAGAGTCCGTGGACTATTGCGTGCGGAGCTATGCTCAACACTACGTCTTCTTTATACTCCGTAGAGTGCGCGCGAAGGCGTCCCCCCGCTGCGTCTTATTTATACTCCGTAGAGCGCGGACAGGAGATGCTCTTGGAACAGCAATCTTTATTGAACTCCCGTTTGTGCGGGCGAGTATCGCCTAATGAACAGGCCGGTGACCCTACGCCTACTGTGCTGCTTCTAGGCGTAGTATCGCCGCAACCTGTCCGCGTTCCATGTGTGCCGGAAGGCTTGTCCTTCAAGCGTGGCGAGGCGGTACGCCCCCTTTGGCAATGCCTCCGTTACGATGTACGGGCCTTCCCACTTGGATTCCAGCTTGCCGACGGTTTCTGCCTGAAGTGCCACCCTGAGGACGAGGTCCCCAGGCTTGAACCCCCGCGGGCATATAGAGCGGTCCCGAGTACGCATTGTCTGCCGCGCGTACTTCTCGACGTGGTGGGCTGCGTCTGCCCGTGTCCCGTCGAGGAGGTCCAAGGACACACGGCGCTCCTCTTCGGGTGCTTGGACGAGGACCCTTCGCGAGCTGGCCTTAATTTTCTCAGGCGTCATTGCTTCGTCGCCGAAGAGGAGCTTGAACGGCGTGAATCCTGTTGGGCGCGTTACCGTTGTGCGAAGCGACCACAAAACGCTGTGAAGCTCGTCTGGCCACTTGCCCTTCGGCAATCCCACCAGGCGCTTTTTGATGGCGGCAGAGATGGCGCCATTCGCCCGTTCGACCGCCCCGTTGGACTGGGGATGCCCTACCGAGGCGAATCGGAGGGTGATGCCCATGCTGTCACAATAATCCTTGAAGAGGGCGGCGTCGAACTGCAGGCCATTGTCGACCGTGAGCTCCCGAGGTACCCCGAAGCGACATATGATGTTTTGCCATAGGAAGCGCTGTATGGCCGCAGAAGTTACTTTGGCCAGAGCGATCGCCTCTGGCCACCTGGAGAAATACTCCAGCGCGACCACCACGAACCGGAGGTCCCCCGGAGCTCGAGCAAGTGGTCCTACTATGTCGAGACCCCAGCGCGCCAGTGGCCAGACCGGGGGAATTGGGTTGAGGCTTGTCGGGGGCCTGCGGATGATGCGCGCCATCCATTGGCACCCTTGGCACCGGCGGACGAGGTCCTGGGCGTCGGTGATGGCAGTCGGCCAGTAGAAGCCCTGTCTGAACGCCTTGCCGACTAATGACCTCGGCGCCAGATGGGATCCGCATACGCCCGCGTGGATTTCCGTCAGGAGTTCCTTCCCTTCCTCCGTGGAGAGGCAGCGCAGGAGCGGCGCGCAAACCCCCTTCTTGTAAAGCGTCCCTTCAAACACTTGGAAGGACCGTGCGCGGTGCTGCAATCGTCGCAGCTCGGCAGGGTCCTCCGGCTCGGCGAGGCCTTGTAAAAATTCCGGGGGGCAGTTGTTGGCTGGCCGCCTTGGCGAGGGCATCTGCTTGTTCATTCTCCGCCCGAGGGATGGCCTTGACGGTGACACCCAAAAAGTGCCTTTCCCTCGCCCGTACCGCCGCGAGGTACTTGGCCAACTCAGGGTCCTTGGCTTGATATGACTTGTCCACATGGCCGGCCACCAAGCGCGAGTCGGTGCGGACCAACACCCGTCTCGCGCCGGCTGCCTTGAGCTTCGCCAGGCCGAAGAGCAGCGCCTCGTATTCGGCCGTGTTGTTGGTAGCGGGGAAGGCAAGGCGCGCCGAGTACAGCAAAGATTGTCCCTCAGGCGTGACGATCACCGCCCCTACGCCCGCACCGGCGACGCTGTAAGCTCCGTCGATTGTAAGCGTCCAGACGGGATCATCGTGCGCCCGGCCGGGTTGGGCCGGCGGGGTCCATTCGGCGAGGAAGTCCGCCAGGACTTGGGATTTAATTGCCGTTCGCGAAGCATACGTCAAGGAGAAGGGAGCGAGCTCGGCGGCCCATTTACCGATATGCCCTGTGGACTCCTTGTTGTGTAGCATCTCGGCCAGGGGGAATGAGGAAGGCACTGTGATCGGGTGAGCCAGAAAATAATGCCGAAGCTTCCGGGAGGCCATGACCAGCGCATAGGCGAGCTTCTCCAGCTCCGTGTATCTTGTCTTGGCGCCTTGAAGGGCTTCGGAGACAAAGTAGACAGGCCGCTGCATGGCGCCTTCCTCCAGGACGAGGACAGCACTGACCGCGGTGGCCAACGCAGCCAGATAGAGCAGGAGGGGAGCCTCTGGTGCTGGGGCGACCAGAGTGGGGAGGCTTGCCAGGTGCTGCTTGAGCTCGTTGAAGGCCTTCTCGCAGTCTCCGTCCCAACGAAACCCATCGCACCCGCGGAGTGTCTTGAAAAACGGCAGGCCCCGCTCCGCCGCCCTGGATAGGAAGCGGCTTAATGCTGCCATGCGGCCCGCCAGCCTCTGGACCTCCCTCGTTGTCTTGGGCGGCTCCATACCCAGAATAGCGTCTACTTTGTCGGGGTTTGCCTGGATGCCCCGCCCGGACACGAGGAAACCGAGGAGTTTGCCCGCCTGCACCCCGAAGACACATTTGTCGGGGTTGAGCTTGATGCCCGCCTTCCGGAGGTTGTCGAAGGTCTCCTGGAGGTCCCGACCGTGCAGAGCGAGTTGCCGAGTTTTGACCACCACGTCATCGACATATGCCTCGACGTTCCTCCCGAGCTGGGCGGCCAGGGCAATGGCGACGAGGCGGGTGAAGGTAGCGCCTGCGTTCTTCAAGCCAAAGGGCATTCTGACAAAGCAGAACGTCCCAAGTGGTGTGATGAAACTGGTCTTCTCCTCGTCGTCTTCGGCCATGTATACCTGGTGGTAGCCAGAATAGGTGTCCAGGAAACTCATGAGTTCGCACCCAGCAGTGGCGTCAACCAGCTGATCGATGCGCGGCAAGGGGTAGTTGTCCTTCGGGCACGCCTTGTTGAGTGCCGTGAAGTCGATGCACATGCGCCAGGCCCCGCTGGCCTTTTTGACTAGCACCGGGTTAGCGAGCCAGTCTGGATGGTGGACCTCACGGATGACCCCGGCGCGAAGAAGCTTCGCCACCTCCGCTTTGGCCGCCTGCTGCCGATCCATCGACATACGCCGGAGCCTTTGCTTGACCGGCTTGGCGTCGGGGCGGACTGCCAAACGATGCTGGATTACCGCGCGATCCACGCCCTTGATGTCCTCCGGGGACCATGCGAAGACGTCCACGTTGTTCTGAAGCACCCGGAGCAGCTCCCGTTCGACCCCCGATGGGAGCCCCTCGCCAATGGAGACAAACTGCCCCTCCGCCTGGAGCGGCACCTTCTTAACGCCGCCTTCGGGCCGAGGCTTGGGCGTCCATCCGGGGGCGGAGGGCCCAGCGCCGGGCGCGCCGGAGAGGGCATGCACCGGGCGATGCGAGACGCGGCTGCCGCCTTCGGCACGTCTTGCCAGGTCCTGGTCGCCGAAGATGGTGATGACACCCTCCGGGTCCGGGAGCTTTACACACAAGAAGGCGTGGTGCGGGATTGCCTCGAAAGAGTTGATGGCGGATCGCCCCAGTATGACGTTGTAGGGGTGCTGGATATCTACAACATCAAAGGTGACATGCTCGGTCCGGATGTTACCTTTGTTGCCCTCCTGACGGAAGGTGACAGGAAGGGAAATGTGCCCCAGGGCCTGCAGCGGTTGACCCCCGAAGCCTTGAAGTGGAGCTCCCGGCTGCTCCAGCTGGCTTCGGGGGATTGCCATGCGGTCGAGGGCGTCTGCGAGTAAGATGTTCGCGGAGCTTCCCCCGTCGACAAGGACGCGTTTGACTTCGCAGCCTGCTATGTGGGCCTGGATGACTAGAGGGTCTTGATGAGGGTACGCCACGCCCCTAGCGTCGTTCAAGTCGAAGGTGATGTTGCGGGGCGGCATCCACATCTGCGGCTGCTCCCCAGGGGTTTTTGAGGAAGAGCCTCCGGTGATGACGTTGACGGTGTGATGCTGCGCGCCTTCCGCTGCGGTGGCCCGTGTGGGGCTATCCCGTGGGTGCCCCACATGGGCTTCGGCGGAGGGCCGAGAAGGCGGAGACCGAGATCCGGCCGTCACCCTCCGCAGCTCCATCACCGCGATGCATGCCCTTGTGTAATGATCGCCGTAGCCGTGTACCTCGCACCACTTACCATAGCGCAGAAGCTCCTGCTCTGCGCGGGGTTTGCTGGTGTAGTCAAATCCACCCTCCGATCCCCGGACTCCCCTCCACGAGGCGGGGTCGGGTCCTTGGCGGGTGCTCTCGGTGGTGAGGACGCGATGGGCCGTCTGCGACCGGCGCTGGCGGCACCGAGGCTTGGGCCTACACCGTGACGAGCCTTCCTGTACTCCGTCCTCACTGCCTCGGGGCTTTCGGCTACGGGCCGGCGGCGAGGAGAGACCACCCGCCCCGACCTCGCGCGGGGGCCGCTTCTCACGGGCGAGGCCGGGAGCGGTGATGCTGCGTCTTCGCGCATCCTCCTCCGCCCGCGCGTACTCGTCCAATTTGTCGAAGAGCTTGGCCACTGTCGTAATTGGCCTCCGCGCGTGGTATTCGGCCATCGGGCCCGGGCGGAGGCCCTGTATGGCTGCATTGATGACTGTGATTTCATTAACATCATATACCTGGCTTCGAATCGTGGCGAAGCGCTTGAAATAGTTCCGGAGCGTCTCCGAGGGCCCCTGCTTCACAGCGAAGAGTTGGTCCGCATCGATTCGCTCGAGATGATACCCTTGAAAGTTGGAATGAAGCCGGTCGCGAAGCTGCTCCCACGCATAGATGGAGCCCGGCTCTATGGTAAAAAACCAAGAGAGCGCCGCTCCACGCAGTGCGAGGGGGAGTCCCTTCGCTTTCGTGGTGTCGTCTCCGCCCGCGGCCTCGATCGCGGCTTCGTACGCGCGCACGAACTCGCGAGGATCCGTGTCGCCTTTATACGAGTCGATGGCGCTAGGGAACTTGAAGTCTTCGGGCCATGCCGCCTGCTGCAGCCCCGCCGAGAATGGGGACTCCGGATCCGCGCGTCGCAGCGGCACACGGCTGGACGCGGGGGCTTCGCGACTGTCCGCCCTTTCCGGCGCGGGCTCGGACGCGGTTGCTGGCGCAGCCGGCTGACTCCGAGCCTCTTGTATATCTCTGACGGCTCCGCGAAGGTCCCCCAGCTCCCGCTGGAACGCGTTGAGGGTCGCCCGCAGGGCGCTTTCCATCCCCGGTGCGGTGGCGGCGGCGGGGTCGGCTGTCGTTGCGTCGGCGGGGTCGGTTGTCGCCGCACCCGTGTCGACGTCTTGGACCGCCGGGCCCGTCCTCGTAGCGCCAGCGGTGGGGTTGGTCGTCGCCCCACGAACGTCGACGTCATCGGCCACCGCGACTGCATCGCCACCCGCGTCCGCCGCTGTCGATGGCGAGGCCCTGGTACTCATACAGCGCTCCGGCCCGGCCGGCTTCTTTCCCCGCGCCGCGGTTGAGGAAGCTTTTTTTCGGTGCCATCTTTTTCTTCGGTCTTCAGGCTTGTCTCCGTCCTCCCCACGGACGGCGCCAACTGTTGTGGCTACAGACCAAACAGAGAGAGAGATGGTAGTGGAGAGTGATGAAGATGAGTGTAATGGCCTGGGGTCCTCCCCATGGCTTGTGCTCATATATATATACACATGAGGAGTGCTTTTACAGTTATACCCTTACATCTAGTTATGCCTCTTGGGGGTAGTTATGTCATTACACATGGCCTATTCTGGGCCTTATAATCTCTTACCAGGCCTGCTGGGTTTAGGTGGGGGCCACCCCTACGACAAACTGGATAAGTGATATCCGGACGAGTAACAGCAAGGTAGACAAGACTCCCAACAAGATGACGATAGCGAGTCGGATCAGAAAGAGGCTCGCCATCAGAGAGTCGTAGATGAACATTGAGCTCCATGGGAGTCTCAACAGTACGCTGATCAGTGAGAGAGGCGCGATCAAGAAGATCCTGAATGTATTTCTCTTGGGACATAAAGAAACCATCTGGAGTGGAAGTAACCTCAATCCCAAGAAAATAACGAAGAGGACCAAGATCCGACATAAGAAACTGCTCACTAAGACGAGCCTTGACAAAGGCAATGTACTCAGAATCATCTCCCGTAATGATCATATCATCAACATACAGAAGAAGAAGAGTCCGACCACGAGACGAAGTGTGGACAAAGAGCGCAGGATCATGATCACTAGCTGAAAAGCCAGCAGCAGTGACCACAGAGGAGAAGCGCTCAAACCAAGCACGAGGGGCTTGCTTAAGGCCATAGATAGAGCGACGAAGGCGACAGACCATGCCCTCAGGAACAGAATACCCGGGTGGCGGATGCATGTAGACCTCCTCACGCAACTCGCCATTAAGAAAGGCATTCTTGACATCAAGCTGAGAAACAGACCAGTGGCGAACAGATGCCACCGAAAGAAGAGTGCGAACAGTGGTCATGTGGGCCACAGGAGCAAAAGTCTCGTCGTAATCAACACCATGCTCCTGCTGGAAGCCACGAGCAACAAGACGCGCCTTATAGCGCTCAAGAGAGCCATCAGAGCGAGTCTTAATCTTATAGACCCACTTACACGTGATGGGATGAGAATGAGATGGAAAAGGAACAAGATCCCAAGTACCAGTACGCTCGAGGGCAGCAATCTCCTCGGCCATGGCAAGCTGCCACTCAGGATGAGTAACAGCATCCCGGTAGGAGACAGGCTCACGAGTAGCTGCGCCAGCAAAGGCAAAACGGGCAGGAAGCCGAATCGACTGGCGATCGCGGAGAGCGTAGCGAGGAGAAGATGACCCATCAGGGGAAGATGGGGCATCAGAAGAAGATGGAACATCAGGAGAAGATGACTCATCTGGAAGATCCTCAATAAAGGGAAAAGGTACTGTAGTGGGAGGAGCCTGGGGAGTCGTAGGAGACGACACAGGCGGCGACAACGGCGGAGAGGCCACAGGGGGAATATGTGGAGACTCAGTGGGACAGGTGGACGAGGGCAAAACAGATATAGGTGTATCTGGAAAGGTCAAGAAAGACAGAGACTCCACAGAGGAAGCCGAAGTAGAGGCAGGATGTGGGTAGAATGGACGAGACTCGTCGAAAGTCACATCCCGAGAAACCCGTATCCGACGACCAACAGGATCCCAGCACCGATAGCCCTTGTGCTCGGCACTGTATCCCAGAAAGACACACTCAACAGACTGAGCGGTCAGTTTGGTGCGTTCTCGAGGGGCGAGGAGAACGTAGCAAACGCAGCCAAACAGATGAAGGGCAGAGTAGTCAGGAAGACGACCACAGAGACGCTCAACAGGGATCGCACCCTAAAGAGCAGAAGAGGGCTGGATGTTGACGAGATAGGTGGCAGTGGAAACAGCCTCGGCCCAAAAGTGAGGTGGAATAGAGGCGGCGATCATCAGAGCACGAGCAGTCTCAAGGAGGTGACGATGCTTGCGCTCAGCGACACCATTCTGAGCATGAGCACTAGGACAAGAGAACTGAGCGAGAGTGCCTTGCTCAGCAAGGAAGCTGCGCAGGTGACGAGAGAGGTACTCGCCAGCAGAATCAGCGCGAAAGACACGAATAGGAGTGGAGAACTGTGTGTGAATCATAGTGGCAAATTGTTTATAGATAGACAAGGCCTCACTACGAGAAGACATGAAATATATCCAAGTGTGACGAGAGAAATCATCTATAAATATGATATAATATCGATGACACCCTTTCGAAACGAAGGGAGCCAGACCCCAAACATCTGAATGAACAAGATCAAAAGGGCGCTGAGACACAGACTCACTATGAGGATAAGAAAGCTGAATCTGTTTACCTAACTTACAGCCCTGACAATCTAAAGACACGTCTCCTGAGACAGACCCCAGAAGACCACGACGAACTAAGGACGACAGACGAGATCCACACAGATGACCAAGACGGTGATGCCACTGCTGGAAAGAGCCGGTAGACGAAGTGGCAGAAGCGGAGAGACTGGCGGCGATGGTGGCAGCGGAAGGAAGGTGAAGCCAGTCAAGCTCTCAGAGACGCTGTGAGTCACGTCGCCGAGGGCCAGAACCAACCAGAGCTCCCGTGTGGCGATCCTGAACACAACAAGAGTCAGAGTCGAGAATAACCCGATAACCAAGGTCAGTAATCTGCCCAGCAGAAAGAAGCTGCATGGTAAGGCGAGGAACATGAGCAACAGAAGGAACATGTAAGGATGAGTTGCTAAGAGATCCTCGACCAGAGACAGAAAGAGATGTACCATCAGCAGTAAGAACACTGATAGGAGAATCAAGAGGTGTAATAAAAGACAGAGTGGAAGGATCAGGAGTCATGTGAAAAGATGCTCCAGAATCAAGAATCCACGGGGAGGTACCTGACTGTGTAGGGGGTGGTTTCTCAGTGCCCGAAGAGTCAGTAGCAGAACCTGAAGAACCTGTCGAGGGAGAACCTGAAGCGGCAAGCAGGCGTCGAAGTCTGGCTATCTCCTGCTCGGTGAGAGAAACTGCTGAAGAAGTCGATGCAGACGTCGTTGTAGAAGCACTAGTGCCAGTAGAAGAACGGCGTGAAAGATGCCGCTTCTTCTTATAGCACTGGGACTCAATGTGGCCGGCCTTGTCGCAGTAGGAACAGTGAGGACGGCCACCTCCAGACGGAGGACGGCCACCACCACCTGTGGTAGCCGCTGGAGGAGGCAGTGTAGCAGGCAGACGAGCGGCGAGCACAGAGGGGAGTGGCATCAGACCAGCACCACTCAAACGGGTCTCCTCCGCGCGTATCTCGGTAAGAGCCTCCAGGAGAGTGACACGAGGGTGGCGTGCAAGGAGCTGGGCACGCCTTTGCTCGAACTCAGGACGAAGGCGAGTAAGGAACTCGTAAACCCGCTGAAACTCCAGGTCAGCACGTACATCCAGGCAGCACGGACATGTACGACAGCCAGCAGTGCGAAGTGAGTCCAACTGACGCCAGACAGCAGAACTCTGAGCGTAAAAAGCGTCAACAGTAGCATCACCCTGCTGAAGAGAGTGCTCCTGGCGGACCACGGACAGGTACAGGGCATCACCAGAGGGCTCATAGCGCTGACGAAGATGAGTCCACATCTGGAAAGCCGAAGGGAGTCCCACCACCTCAGAAGAAAACTGAGGCTGGACACTGGCGATGAAGACAGCAGCAGCCCGAGCGTCGTCATCGTACCACTGAGTGTAGACGGTCAGACGATCCTTGTAGGAATCCAGAGCCTCCTGGTAGGCAGAGGCAGCTTCATCATCAGCAGCAGCCTTATTGGCTGTCGGGGGCAATGCAACAGGCGTAGGCTCCGTCGGAGGAATAGGGCAAGGCGGGCAGGTGACATCGCCAGAGAGGACGCCCCAGAGACGAAGACCACACATGTGAATGCGCATGTGAGACACGAAGTCGGTGTAATTAACACCATCAAAGATCACCGGGCAGCGAGGGAGGGAAACGGTGCCCATTGGTAGGCGGCGCTGGATGGCGCGGTGACCAAGGCAACGAAGTCTAACAGGCGGCGCTGGACGGCGCGGCGGTTAGAACGACGTTTTTTTTCTCTTTTTTTTCTTTTTCCTTCTTCGGTCGGTTTACAAAAGAAACCGACTCGGTCGGTATTCACCAGACCGATCGGCGGCAGAAGAGCCGGCGATGGCGGCGGCGGGGGAGCCGGCGACGGCGGCGGCGGCGACGGCAACTGCGGGGGAGCCGGCGACGGCGGCAGAGCCGGCGGCGTCTTCGAGCGGATCGGGGTCGGCGCAGGCGGAGGAAGGCGGAGCAGCCCGGGGTAGGCGGAGGCGGCCGGGCGGAAGGCGGCGGCGGCCCGGGGAGTCGGCGGGGCCGACGGGGCCGGGCGGAAGGCGGAGGCGGCCCGGCGAAGGCGGCGGCGGCCCGGGGAGTCGGCGGGGCCGACGGCGGCGGGCTCGAGCGGGCAGGCTCGGGCGGAGTCGGGCGGAGCCGACGGCAGCAGGGGCGGCAGCGGCGACGGGGGAGTCGGTGGCGGCGGCGACAAGCGAAGCGACGGGAAACCCTAGGTACGCTCTGATACCATGTTATGAATAGCGCTTGTATTCAATATGAGGCCAATGGGCCGGTATATATACACAAAGTACATGTGGTAAATATGCAAAAAAACCCCTCATAACAATGGGGAATAACAAACTATACATATATCTCTAACATGATCCAACACACACTCGTTTATCGACATACCGGAGATAGGAAGCAACATTGTCCCAAAAACTTTGGTGAATTGAATCAATGGATGCTACCAGTGCGCAATGTTATAGCTGAAATTCATGAGATTTCTGAATTGTGCATCTGAAAATTGCATTGGTCGATCACATACGACTTCAGCATACTCCCCGGTATTAAAGATGGGGGGTTCCGGCGCTCGCACCCCCTCCACGTCGCCTCCTGCGCGCGGCCGGCCGACGGGTGTCCCCCGGTTTTTGGTACGGCCGGGGAGGCAAATCCCTTCACTTTTTTCGAAATTACGTAAAGGTCCTTTTTCCTCGCGAAAAGGTCCCTGCGCCCAGTTTTTTCCAAAAAAATTTTGGATGGCGACCCGTGGGTTTCCAAAATTACGTACAGGTCCTTATTTACTTACGTACAGGTCCTTGCAGGTCCTCGGTTTTTTACGGAAAAGTCCTTTTATTTTTCCGAAATTACGCACGTGCCCTCGATTTTTTTTTTCAAAACTCCCTGCGAATTGTCGTCTCTTTTGCTTCGATCCACACGGTAGCTGGCGTGGCGTGGCGCCACGCCTACGTGGCTAGTATATTTGACTAGCCGAACGGATCGATCGTGCAACACTGTCTTCATTTCTTTATGGCAAGCTGGATGGCACATAGCGTATACAGGGAAATGGGATGCCATGCCATGCATGGTCCTGAGCAATCGTACGTGCACCGGGTAATGGGTCACTGGTCTGCATGAATTGCTGACCTGTGACTGATGCAGATGCTGGACTATAACAAAACATTGCCGCATCGATCACCCCAAAAGATGTGGAATAATCGGAAGCTTTTCTGCGCTCTCCACCTCAGATCTTTTCGCATCATGATGAAAGGCACGCTCATGTGAGACCTTTCGATTGTGCTTAATTTGTTTTTTTTTGTTTGTTAGCTTTTGCTTTCAGCATCACTGCATTATCTGGTAACATGGGTTTGTTAAGGTGTCCAACTAACTGAAGACCCTCGACAGAATAGATTAGAACATGGGTCCCTTAGAATATTATATTAGAGTAGATTTTGCTTGCACGAATATATTGAACCTACAAGAAACTTTGTAGACAGTAATATTTCAGAAATGCACTCCTTTATAAAGGTATAAAGGACTTGATGCGTTTGCAAACTTACAGGTGCAACTCAAGATTACCTATGCCAGAACAGGGGGAAATTTCACAATATTCAGTTATGCTTTTATCATAAGCCTAGATAATGAACAACAACTAATTGTGACTCTAGTTCGTCGCTTATCTCATATAAAATACAGAATGGCCACTAGCCTGATTAGCAACAGTCCAGCACTCCAGCGGTCCAGCCCAAATTGTAAACGTATTCTCGAAAAAAAACAAGAACTGAGCCACTTAGGTCATTCAGCCCATAAGGCCCCCAATGACAGCCCATTTCATCTCTTCTTCTGAGAGAGAGAGAAGGGGGGGGGGGGGGGTTCAATGGGTCATGTACAGTATTGATGTTGATCTTAGCAAACAGGCACCATATACTACCACAGACATGCATATCAGCAAACGCAAAATTGTTGGCTGTTTCCATCTTTCATATTGGTCCACTGAAGAGAGAGTCTTCACTGTTCAATGTCGAGTTTACTAGTCGAGTGCTCCTGTCGGCCAGGTTCGACTAAACAATACTCTTCCAAATATATCTGACTAGGAATAGACCGCACCGATGCATCAGTCCAGAAAAGGACTGCTTTTGGCAGCGACCCAAGCCGAAACCATTCAGGATCGCTAGAGATAACATCACCCATCCCACCAAGTCCAAAACACTCCGTTGTTCCAAGTAGTGTTCAGACTTTCCAATGCATGTCTGATATGATGTGTTCATCCATACACGCTGCACTACAAGCCCAACCACATAGAAAGAAGAGAGAAAATTAGTATCTTATCGTTGCGTTCACGGTCGAGTGCTGTTGACAACAACGTCCTGCACCTTCTCACTAGTAAGTCTACGCGGTGCATGCTTCCCTTCCCCGTCTTCCACGGCACAAGCAAACGCATTTACAACCACCGCTCACACTTTGCAATGCACGTGTCCAAACTACCATACTGCACCACTAACACATGGAATGGAAAGAGCAAACAAAATCAGTATTAAAAAGCAAACAAAACCAGTATCATACAGCCGTATTGTTTACATACATGGCACTGTAGGTTTTTTTTTTCAAATTTAGTCTTTGGACATCTGTTTTTACAAATCTAGTTCATCCCCGAGCTGGCAGGCGCAACAGGTGACACGTGCCTTCTGTCGCACCACCGGAGCTCGGGAGGATCGGACAAGCGTGACAGGCGAGTGGAAGCCGGCAGGGCCCACTGACCTACAGAGCTCCCCTGACTCAGCAGGGCATGCCAAGCATCATTGGCTTGGCAGCGTTTACCATAGGTTGGGTGTCCCATAACTAGCTGAATACTCGTGTTGTGCTCCATCGCCCTCCGGCAAAGGAGGTCCAACGTTGGGCTACCTCTATGACGAAGACGGAAGTAGAGTAGTGTCAGCGCAAATGACCTGCACGAAGGCAACATGTATGAAAAACAACAAAACTATGGTATCATGTTGATTGTAGAAAATTTGAAATTGGCAAACCCGAATATTTCGCTGTGTGAATGAGGAACGCTTGAGGCTAGGACAATACGTTGAAGAGCTAGGATATACGGGCGAAGCTGTGGATGGATGATAGTGTGGCTCATCTCCCGCCCCCGAATAAATACATCGCTAGGACAACCGCAACTGATGGCCCCCAGTGTGTATTTAGCGTCCTCGTACATATTGCGGATGGACGCTAGGAGGCATTCCATGGTGCTCGAACATCCGCGGTGCAGTGCGACACCACCCTCGGATATGATACGATGAAGCCGATCATACTGCAACGAATGATGAAATAGATTAGTCATGTATGCATGATCAGTATAGTATAAATACGAACTATAAATCTTTTACCGTCACGTCATGTTGTGCCGCACGGGTGTCGGTCCGGATATAGTGCCAACCTATCGGCGTGCATGGCCTCCGACTGGTCTACAGAGGGGGGTCCTGTTAGTCTGCAACAGGTGCGCGACACGTACCACCACAAGTACGTGGGGTATGTGTCTAGATCGTACGGCCGTCACTCCTGCTCAACCTAGGTCCTTGCCAGCTGCTCCTAGGCCGTGGTCCATGGCAACTGTGTCACCCTCCAGCCATCGCTCTTTTGTCCTTTCTTCATTTGCCTATGAAAAAGAGCATGGTACGCAAAGCATGTTTGAGTACAAAAATAAAGATGAAACAAATTGTACGCGACATAGGAGTTAAAGCAACGGACTATACAAAAAGAGAACAAATAATTTTACTTATAGATGAATGGGTCTGGGTAGTGGTCGACACAGTGCTGGTGGCACCTGCTGGTGAAGTCTAAATTATCACATGACTTGTTTGGAGGCGTAGGGCTCTACCATATGAGAGAAGACGATGTGGCAAGTCGTAAGCCAGTAGTCCATGTCCTACTAGCATTGCTTTGACAAGCCAAAAGGCGCAGTCTTAGAGATGTACTGTGTGGTCAACACCATCTATACGATGCTGTCCTCGTACAAGGCCTCAAATGCGTTGTGGAACTCTGGGCACGCTCGTCGTTGTCTCTCCTTGGACCATCCTAACTCGCTAGCAATCCAATGAGTACCTATGGTTAGTCTGTCCACCGAGTCCTCACCATAGCCATGATCATATAACCGTGCCTCCAACTGATATGGGTGCACGTGCACTCGAAAGTATGGCCGACCAACAGGGAAGTGCTCCCACGACCACAACTGCAACAAGATGTAGCAGCCATCGCACATACTTCGCTGGCGACCATGATGTTGCTTCACTCTGTGGTGCTTGCCAACACGCTCAAGGGGTGATCTACTGACCCTACGGGTAGTACCGTTTCCCAGCCATGAGTTAGTTGGGCTGGCTCTTTACCCATTTTCTTTATGAGGGGCCATGAGGTTCAGGTCCGGGCCGGACCGGACCGACCCCGTTGCATCCCTGGCTTGATCACTAGGGGTGGAAACGGATCGGATGCGGTCGAATAGTCTCAAATACGAATACGAATCCATATTTTTAAAATAAATACGAATACGAATTCGAATATTCTCAAATACAGATACGAATTAATATTCTCGAATACGAATATGGATATTTTCGAATACGGATTTTCTCGGATACGAATATCGGATAAAATGGATTCCTAGCGGTTTTGTCGATTTTTCACCGGTTTTTGACCGGTTACCTGTTTTAAACCACCTAAATTCAAATTTTGAATCATAAAATTCGTACGGATTTATCATGGGTTCTAGAAACATATCAAATGCAGATCGAATAGTCTCGAATACGAATATTCTCGAATACGAATGCGAATATGAATATTCTCAAATACGGATACGAATATTCTCGAATACGAACAGTTTCGAATACGGATTTTGTTTACCACATTCGCGTTTTCTCGGATACGAATATCGGATAAAATGAATTATCTGTTACCGTTTTCCACCCCTACTGAACATCTCCTGCATATATACTCTGCCTTCTCACTTGGCTCCACACGCGCTCGTTCATCTATCTGGCCACGCTTTGCACGAGATCACTGCGAGAGCCGGGATGAGCCGCACGCTCGCGTCGGCGCTGCTCCTGCTGGTGCTCGCGCCGCTGCCGCCGCGAACGGTGGTCGTGGCGCGCGCCGCGCTGTCTTGCTCGACCGTGTACAACATGCTGATGCCGTGCCTCGGGTACGTGCGGTCGGGCGGGGTGGTGCCGCGGGCGTGCTGCGCGGGGATCCAGAGGCTCGTGTCGGCCGCGCGCACCACGCCCGATCGCCGCGCCGCCTGCACCTGCCTCAAGAACGTGGCCGCCGGCGCCGCGGGCGGGCCGTACATCAGCCGCGCCGCGGGGCTGCCCGGCAGGTGCGGCGTCCCGCTGCCCTTCAAGATCAGCCCCAACGTCAACTGCAACTCGTACGTGAAACAAAATCCAGACTAGCTTCTCCGTGTTTTTCGAGCTATAATTAATTTGCGTGAAATTTCGCAAGGTTTCGAGACCTTTAAACGTGACGAATTTGCGCAGGATAAATTGAGGAGCACTCTCAGCTCTCACGCGTGTGAATTCGTGACGAGGAGAAGGGAACCCGTGGGATGTTGTTTCTACTACTTGTTCGAATATAACGTGAAGCTGATGAATTGTTCTTCTACTGTACGTACACTACGATTGTATTTTGGGCGGGCCCTGCAGGTGTGTACTGTACGTTGCGGTGAGAAGAGACTGAATAATCAAATGTGTGCTTTAATTGTTGTACTATGTAGTTGGCACTGTTTGATGATTCGTTCCTCGCTAAATAAAAGCTACGTTTACAATTGCGATCATGTGATTATCTCAACGGGGTTCCTATTTCAGCATGCTCAAGAATATTTTGAATACATCGAATGAAGGATACGAGTGTGCACTATACTGAACTTCTGAAGTAGTGATAGTGATACGAGGTTGGAGCGGAGAAATAGCCATAAGTTTTATTAGAAACCACGTATACTCGATTTTGCTAAAACACGAAATTCTGGGTTTACGAAAAAAAGCAAGCTCTCCTTTTCCGCAGGTTTTTTAGATCATCCAAACAACGCTTTCCTAGAATTGGGGGAAAGAGTGGTCGCAAAGAATGTTAGGAACCGGCTAGTGTATTTTAGCTTGTTTGCAATTTTCAGCTGGGAAGTAAAGCTAGTCCTGGTCCCTTTTTCCTTAAGAATTTGTATCTCATGTGTGTGTTGTTGCAATGCGGGAAAAAGTTGTTCGTGGTACATAAGCTCGGTTCATGTTATCTGATAAGTTTGGCTAATCCTGGGGTTGTGTTATACAACTTTCTGCTCCTCCAATACATCCATACCTCTAGTACCATGCCGTGCATGTCAACCGGATGGGTGAGCCACTCCCACAAGCCTGATATGTTTAGGGTGTGTATTTGTTTGTATCAAGGGTGGCTCGCACCAGCGCACGCAATTTTCCATCCGTTTGGTTGCCTGTACCAAGTATCGATCCAGGTTGAGCTCGAGCAAGATTCCCTCCTGAGCCTGGCCAGAGGGAAACGCAGATGGTGAGCTTCTCTGCCCTCGGGGTGCATCCACACCATCTCTTGTATCCGGGTATTTATCCTCTCCCTCCTAATGTATCATCAAAATATCTTAGATCAACCCACATGGTCTAACAGAATGACATGTGAATTGTTAAGACTTCAATCCGACTATGGCGGTTGGCCACTAGCAGCGCTCTGAACTTAACCGCGAGCTAGCTAGGTGTTCTTGCTGTTTGTGGTTGGCATGTAGTACTACCACATGGCAGTGGATATATTCCGTTCCCATCTGCCAGTTTCCAAGTTCCCTACACCACGACAACATGGATATATCCTTGTGAGTCCACGCAGAAAATGGCAATTGATCTTTTTTTGAACACGTAAAAGCTTTGCATGCGACTATACTTACATGTGCTTGTTTAGCTGTTCTCTGTTCCCGATGTGTTCAACGTGGAGTATTAGTAACTCATGCAGCGATTGGAGCAACCAACAGTAAACATGTCTCTGCTTGGCTGTAAGCGCAAGCAGAGATCTAGTAATTAACACAATGATGTTCAAAACACATTTGACTAATCGCATAGGCTGGAGTTTGAGTTGAGCCCTCTTCCCACCTAATGCTGCTTTATTTACACACTGATGCACGCGTCATGTAAGCATTCATAATTGAACACGGTTCAATGTTTGTGATAGGCCCTATCTATTACCTTATGAGTTACGCGGAGGGAGTTGATGTGACCACTTTGTATATTATTATATCATACTTTGTTCATCACAATAACATAATGATCTTGAATTTATGAATGCATACTATATACTCCACGTTCATGAGGTAAGCACTCTGCATCCTGTAAAAGGATCTATCCAAGCTTCACCTGACGTAGTTGCTTGATTGGTTCAAAGAAAATTAAAAGAAAGTAACATAGATTTAGCGTGAAAAATTATTATGAAAAAATCACAGACACACGAAGACAAAATTCACTATATAAGAAGAGATTACAACTACACAGAACCTCACTGTATCTTAACCGTGTAACTATAGGATATATATATATATATATATATATATATATATATATATATATATATATATATATATATATATATATATATATATATATATATATCAAGAGTTCTAAACGGAGAAGAAAATTGAATCAAAGTATGATACGTCAGTCGTTGCCACGGCTGACACAGCTTGGCGCATGCGCTGCTCGGAGCCACGCCTGACGCATTGTCTAACATGAACACAATGACAAATTCATATCACACTTTATCGATCTCCACCTTGAGACAAATTCACTTATGTAGCCGAATATCAAATCTCTTGAAAGTAAGTCTTCACTACCAGACCTTATACATCGAAAGTCCATCGAACTAATCTTCAACAAGAAAGATTGGAACAGTCTTATTTAAACCTTTCTTGCGAAACAAAATTAAGTAAACCACGAGCAGGTCCAAATACACAGCTATCAACAAAGCAGACGAGCAAATCTGGGTCTTCAATAATTCATAACCCTAACAAAGTCTGAGTCTGCAACTGACTCCCTGAAACAAATGCTCAATCATCGAATACCATAAGCCAAAACATTACCTGTGGCACTGGATAGATAACGAAGAACTCATATTATAGAATCTGACATGTTCCACCTAGAACATAAAACTCGGCAAAAACGCTCACTGAAGAGCAACTTGCATGTGTGGCCATCACGTACGTCAAACTCTCCACTTCAAAGGTAATTAAAATTCATGATATGGTTAAAATTGCTCTTGTAATACTATTAGGATGAAAGAAACTCTCGTGTCATTAATGGAGTATAAAATACAGTAGACCCATCATATCAATCTATGACAATTGGACAAACGTTACAGTATCCACACAAAAAAATAATTATTTCTTGCACTCAAATACTTCATTACAAATTAAAATTAGAGCAAAACATTCACTTTCAAATAGTAAAACTCCAGAGAGTATCATGCTAACTGCCATCAAGGTGTCATCAATTTTTGAAACTGAATGTTGTCAAAGCCTCCATAATGAACGCGCAAACCATTCGACATATCCTAAGGGCATTCCCAATGGTGACACTGCATAATAATGTCTATATATTACCACCTTATATAGACATCAGACTAGCCATCATCCTTCCAATGCACAATATCTATCATTAATCAATATTGTAATTTAATATTTATTTTCAATTCTCTCTCCAATGCACCGTTTAATATAGTGGCACACCTAGATATCACTTTCCTCCACAATGCATGTCTTACCTAATATATTCGTATTGGATGTGTGCTTAAACAATGTCTTACATGAGACATTGTTTTCCTCTCTCCCTTCATTAATCTTTCATCTACCTCAGCATTAATTCTACATGACATACTAATTAATGCTATAGACACTACTTACATAAAACCATTAGGAATGCCCTAAGGGTGAATAGGAGAACTCTCTCTGAAATGGACAGGACAGGGACTGCTTATCGCTAACCTCTAGTCTACTCTGATTTATTTTGTTGTTGTAGTCGGTTTTCTAGCCAATTTGCACATGAACAGAATTCATACATGGACATAATTCCAAGATAGGAGCCGGTCTGATCGGTTCTTGATTTGAATGGTTGCCGGTTGCTCCTCTCGCTGGAATAATGTGACAACCAATTTTGAGGTAGCAGCAATTACAGAACAACATCTAGGCAGTAACAACTTCTAACCAAAATAGCTTCCAAAGTTCGACGTAGCAACAATTGCAGACCAACTTCAAGGCAACAACAACTTCTCACCGTAATAGCTTCCCAAAGTGAGAGATGATTTGTTTCAGTTGTAGACGGTGGCTGCTCCTGATGAGAGAGCCTAGGTGCCGTCAGGATGCTGAATGATGCCGTGCAAACGCCGAGCCTTAAGTGTCGCGTCATGGCCACCCTTATCCGTGTGATGGTCACCCCAGGAGTCTCCTCCTTCTGGGACGGCAGCTTTGATCTAGAACCTAAGACTTTAATATCATTTGTTACAAAACACACGACAGAAAAATAGAAGATCAAAAGAATGGGAGATATGGATTTATGTGGAAAAACCTTGCGGGAAAATTAAGGACACACGAAGACGGAATTCACTATATGAGGAGAAATTACAAGCACGGAAAATTTCGGTGTATGTCAACCGTACGATTACAGGGATACATATATAGGCTATGAAACAATAGTCCTTAGCGTATATATGCTATGAAACAATAGTCCTTAACGGAGAAGGAAACATAATAAGAGCCTGATGTGGTAGCTGCTGCTATGTCTGATACGGCTCGGCACATACACCGCTTGACGCCATATCAGACGAGTATCTGTCACAGACATGCTGATAAATTTGGATCACACTTTAATAGTTTCCAACTCAATGGTATTGATCGTATTTAATAGTGGCCACTTGGCATATGGATGATCCAAACACAGATCCAGGTTAACTCCAGGCAGGGGAGTTGACTCCAGACGATCTGAACCTGGCAGGTTATGACTCAGCATCGACATAGAATGGAGTTACGCGATGCTTAGTTTGTGGATGGTTTAGAGTACTCTGTTCAAATGAAATCACTGCAGCAGTTATCCATGTTCATCACATCACCAGTTGCAACAATATAGGAACACACTGACCCCTCACATCTAATGATCTATCGTGTCCTGTAAAGGAACCGTGCTATTGGAACAGAGCAATCTCGTCGTCGAAGTTGACGAATTCGACAATGTCATCGAACGAGCTCTCGCCGAAGAAATCCCAGTCCAAGCAACCGGGCAAGGGCTCCAGTACCGGAGAGGCACAAGAGACGTCGGCCAACGAACTCGGCTCCGCCGGCGCAGGCAGTGACTCCACTTTGCACATCTTTGCTCGCGGCTGATCCGCCTACGCCGGCAAGCACACGGCCTGCGACGAGCCCGAGGTCTCGCTCCGGACATCATCGTCGGAGGAGGAGAGCCAAGGCGAGCCGCCGCTGCTCGTGGTGGCCGACCCGAGGTTGATGACGAACGGCTGCATCTTTCCGTCGTCGCCCACGGCGACGGCGTCCCCGCAGCAGGTGTGCTTGCCGAAGTAGGTGATGACGTAGAGGGAGGGGTCGTCCTCCGACTGCTGGACCTGCCTCGTCGCCCTGCAGCTTGGCCGAGGAGGTCCCAAAAGGTTGTGTATTTATACGGGTGGAATTGGATAGACGCCACGCCAGAGGAAGCTGCTAGCTTAACGCGGCTCAAATAGATAGGTTCTTTTTTAGTCAGATGGCTTATAGTTTATGGCTTAAATATTTAAATTCTGATTGTTCGCAAGGTTGTGGATACAGGTCAGGCCAGAGGAAGCAGCGACGAAAGGAGAGCACACGGCACGACGAGTGAGCCAGGCTAACCGCGGCAAATCAGTACAACTAGCAGCATAAACGTGGCGCCATGCCGTGCTAGCTACCATGTGGATCGAAGTAAAAGAGACGACAATTCACGAGGAAGTTTTTCTAAAAAAAATCAAGGACACGTGCGTAATTTTGGAAAAACCGAAGACCTTTTCCGCAAAAAACTGAGGACCTGTAAGGACTTGTACGTAATTAAACAAGGACCCATATGTAATTTTGAAAAACTATGGGATGCTATCCTGTAAAAGGATAAGCAATTTCGGTGAATTGGAGGGGTTTTTAGGGAAAAAACGTGGCAGGTCTCTCTACAAAGAACAGAGGACCAAAGCGTGATTTCGCAAAATTTGGAGGACTTTTTCGTAAAATCAATGACGTGGAGGGGCTAGCGGGGGCGATTCCCCCCGGCTTTAATATAGGATGATTTACCTGCGTGCTGCTAGCTTAACGCGGCTTAAATGGATGGGTTTTTTTGGCTAATAGTTTATAGTTTATGGCTTAAATATTTAAATTCTAGTTGTTCGTAATAGGTAGTATACATAGAAAAATAGTTACATGTGATTTTAGCTGGTACAGCTGAACTCAGTATACTTTTTACTATAATATTTCTATTAACCTTGTCTTAAAAAATTTACCGTTTAAAGGCTAGTTATTGTAGACATTTTAAGCATAACCAATTTTGCTCTTAATGCGTGCGACCTTAAATATTCTACCTTGAGTGGACTTTCAACAGCTTGCAGATGCGAATTCTCATGGAGTCGCTGGCTAGTGTGCACATGACGAAAGGACCACTATGTCACTTGTTTTGTGGCAGCCCATTATGGCATGTTGTGACACAATGCCAACGACAGCCTTATTACACCAACATTAATTAAGAATAAATTTTTTTGTGAGGGAATTAGGAAAAGTATATTATCTAATTATTTTATGTTAATTTAATATACCAAATATATATGTACTCCATTCAGGATGCCACAAAAGATTGACGTTTTTGACATTGCATATAGTTTCTAATTAAAACACAACTTTAACCACTAATTTCTATTGTAATATATTTATAAAAAATACAATGTTATGGAAGTAATTTTTGTGACAATCAAAACATATCATTTTCGCACGTAGATTCTAAATATTCATCAAAATACCGATAGCTAAAGTTTACTAAATTTGACTATATGTATTTCAAAACATCACCTTTTTGTGACCAAAGAGACTATAGTCGTTGCAAGATGCTCTCCCTACTGGTCTGTCTCTTCTGCTATGAAGTTCTTTTTACCCCTTTGCGAATGAACAGTTTTTGTTGCGTTTTAATTCCTTTTTCTTCAAATCAAGTTCCTTGCAACCACTATTATGAGTGAACAAATGGGCTGTTCTAAATTCAGATTTTTGTCTTTCGGTAAAATAAGCTGATCTGATAGAACACCTATCAGATATTTCCGGAATGAAGGGGGCTAAAGGCTAATATATATTTCTCTGTTGGACACCAGAACAAAACACGATTGTCGCTTTCTGTTTTACGTTAGAATGTAGGCAAATTAAGCACAACTGTTCTCTCATAAATATCTCTAGTAGTACTAGTACCGTTTTGGATGGGCGGATTTGGACAACGGCTCCCTTCTTTTCATATTCTAAAAACCATTTTCTATTATAAGTAGCTTTCAAACTCAGTGTTTTTTAAGATATGATAAATAAGTCGATTATAGTATACACTGCAGCGACTTCGTTATATCGGCAAAAATCACATACGTCTTTATCTCTTCGTACTCTTTCCTGCGAACAGTCAAAAGGTATAAGCCGCCGTCCAAAAGAACATCCCACGTGAACCGCTAGATTATTAAGGTTTAAGTAGCTATTTGAATGCACCAAATAGATCTAGCGCCTTGCTACTGATCAGTTTCCTGAGGAAAAAGTGACGCGATCTCCATTTCGAGCTCACACTGCTTCGGCGACAGTAATGGCAGCGAAGAAAACTCATCATACGGATAGCTGGGCGTAGTCACAGACATGACTTCTTCCCCTTTGTCCAACCTCGGTGCACCAACAGTAGGAGCCGTTGGGGAAGAAAGCGAAGCTTTTGCGAAGTCGAGCACTTGTGAAGCACTACTTGAGCTGGGTTGATATGGGAACAATGTCTCGCATGTATGCTCGTTGATGAGGGTGACCATGAACAGCGGAGGGTTACTGTTGTTTTGTTGCTGCACGTATTTCTTTGCTGGGCACTTATGGTCATCACTGTAACCACATCTGTAGTATAACCTGCAAATAACCAATCGCATGAACATATATCAATTTACATGTGCTCAGCCTTTTCTAGAACAAACATAAAATTTCATTGAGGAAATACCAACAAATTGCACATTAAATATCTCATGTACACATGAAAATGACAAAAAAAAAACTTCCAGAAATGTAAAACAATGTGCGTTTTTTTTTTCTGAATTTAGGAGAGATACAAGTTTTTGCCTTGTTAACACAATTTTGAATTTCGGTAAAAGTTTCACATTTCTTTGCACTCAAATTACAACTTCTACTTTTGACTAGACCTTCGATGTGATACCAATATAAATTCATGATGTGAATGAGTCATTCCATTAGCAGTCTTTTTGTTCTCCACCGCTGAATCTAGTATGTAATACAAATAATGACTTGGTAACTTTAGCACGTAAATGTTTGTCTTGTTTTTAAGATTAACATAATATTGTTAATTGTGTTAATTGTGTTAATTATTTTAACCAGATAAAATTAAAGGCACAAACTCTGCACCAATGATAATAGATGGTGACATTAAATAGCATAAGCTATTTGCTACAAATCCTCATGACAAGAAGAATAATTTTATCGTAAGATTCTAAAGGATAATTATGCAGGGCTACTACTATTGTAGATAGAATGTGAACTATTGAGGATAGAATAATTTTGGTCAAAAGATATATCATGGCTAATATTCTTCCCAATGTCTAAAGGGATATCATGGATATCCTCAGGAATAATTCTTATCGATGGTCTAAAACATTATTATGAGAACCTAAAGTCTAAATGGATATCATGGATATTCTAAAGAATAATTCTTATCAATGGTCTAAAACGTCATCATAAGAACCTCCTTCACTTATCCGTGAGGATGGCAGCCTCTATATAAGGGGCATGATCTACCTGACATTGAGCGATGATGCAATATATATACCTTGGAAAATCAGCATGGAGGATCTTCTTCTCGCCATATTTCCCCCAGTGGAATAGATCATTTTCTGGTGTCTCAGTCAGTATCTCCCTGCTGCATAATAAGATGGAAGAGCTGCATCACATTGCAGTGCAAAACTTTCCGAGCTAACCATGAAATATAGATCCCGGTACGAGTAGAAACAGACATATATTACAGCATGCATGCCTCACCAGGTGAACTGATGAAAAACAAGATGTACTACGTAACTAGAAACACTTTTCTTTCTTTCTTTTTCTTTTGCAAGGTAGATCTAGAATTCTTTCGGCATAAATTAATCGTGCCATTTTTCCTTAGTGCCCTCAAAAGCAAGAAAGCAAATTAATGGGAGTAGTAACAGTGACATGAATAATTACTTCCTCGCTGAAACATAGATCTGCTGATACTAATTCTTCTCTTGTACTGCAGATCCCCACAGACATGCATGCTATAGATACTACTTACTGTAGCAAAAGAAAACAGTCTTTTGGCACTCACATCGGAAGCTCCTCTCCATGCCTGCCTCGCCGGTGCCTCGCCTTTCTGGTACGGGCGACGGCACCATTTCTTGCCCTGACGCCGCCATTGGAGGCGCAGGCAGCTGTTGCAGCATGGGTCACCTCCCCGGCATCGAAGGAGAAGCAGTGGTCTCTCTCGGACTGGAGGACGGAAAGCGACGACGCAAGAGCCTTGGAGATGTCGCTCACGTTGGCCAGCGCGGCGTCTCGGCGGTCAAGCTCTGGGATGAGCCCCACCTGCTGCCTGAGCAGCGCTGCCAACTGAGTGCCCTTCCTTAGCTCCAGGATCACCGCGTCCCTCTGATCGGAGGGCGGCGGCGGCGACATCTTGGACTTAGGCGGCATTGCCATGGGGCAATATTACTCTTCAGGCGGGTGGAGATGATATGTGAACTAACTCTGGGTTTGGACTGGCCGACTGGGGGTGGCTGGATACTCGGATAATGGGTAGAGAGACCAGCAAGGGCTCAGCCATTGTCCTGGGAAATGTTATGCTAAATTACCTATCGATAAAAATAGTGTATTGAGTATATCCAATCTTGCATAAGTGTTTGGTGCATCCGTGCTGTGTGCACCATCGGTGCTTCACTGCTTTGTTTGCATGATGGAAATGAGGGCAACTACCCAACGCTGTCTTGTTGGACTCTAATCCAATGGGATAGCCTTATCACTTCCCTTCCTCTCATCCTCAATGCCTTCTCCGCCTCCCTCCTCGTTGTTCCCCGCTGCTGCTCCCCCTCCCCTCCCTTCTTTTCTCCAGCTCCAGCAGCTTCACACGCCTCCTCTGCCTCCCCCTCCTCCACCATCGGCTGCCGGCGACGATCTCGCCGCCTTGCTGCACCGTTGTCTCCCCTTTCCCAGGCGCCACCACCCTAGCCAATCTAATATTTCACAGCGCACTTGTCTTGCCCGTACCTCCCTCCTCCACAGCCCACTATTGAACCACCGCTTCTCCAGCCTCCCTCTACATCCGGGGAGCATGGTGAACCTGTCGTCGCAGCGTCACCTCCCTATCACCAGATCTAGAGTCGAAGACGGTGGTAGCAGCGGAGGAGGAAGGGGAGGTGGTAGCACTAGTAGAGCAGGAGGAAGGGGATGCAACACGGTGGGGAAGAAGGAGAGGCTATCCCATCAATGGAGAAGAAAACGGTATACCGTTCTTTAGTTTTTCTCAATGAAAATATATGTATGTGTAATTGATCATTGCTACATGGACAACAATGACTAGAAGAAACTAGAGTTTAAAAAACCATAAGCAAGAAAGGTTATTGTTTGGTTCATGAACTCAACAACTCCTAGTTGTTTGCATATGACTGCCTAGAAGTAGTTGAAATCAGGGTTATGATAACCGGTTTGGAATTTTTACAAGGGGTTTGGTAGCATTGGTACCTCCGATTTTTAAAAAAAATCATTAGTTTTCAGGCCAAAAAATTCAAATACAACTTGGCCAAAATGGGTCTAAATGGGATTAAATTGAGTAAATCTCTTTAATTTTGAAATATTTGAGGCCAATTTCTACTCTAATCAAGGGTGCTCAGTAGGACCGATTTTTGCTGATTATCAAAACCCTGATTGCAATAAGTCTTGTGGAATTTTGCAAGTAATGCATGGCTTATACTAGATGAAGGACCATGTGAGAAGGTCCAGAATTATATTGTAATGAACCATTGCCATTTGAGAAGTGTGGAAATTTAAATTTCTAAATTTGTTTGTTTTGTCAGACTGTTAGCAGACTGGTTGGTTTGCTCGACCAGGAGGTGGTCAAATTGACCATCCCCAGTGGTCAGACCACCAGCCAAAACCGGTCTGACCAACCAGGGCTTGCAGTCAGACCGACTGTGTTGCACCATGTTCCTTGGTTGCTCCAAGTGAGGCGTGGTCCGGTGGAACTGAAAAATGATAGACTAGCTAATGCATGGCTAGCCAGTGATATACCTACACATGGCAAGTATGATGAATACTTGCCAGAGAAGATGAAGATCGGGTCAAGAAAGGGTATTTTGGTAAGTTGACCAAAATACCAACAACTAACTTAGCTTAAAACCACAACACTTGCGAGGGCGGTTTAGGTCAAGGAGAAGCTGAAAGATCAAATTAGATCAAAGCTAAGAACTTAATGGACTCGAGTTTATGTACTATTTTTGATTTCTTGATCCAACTATTTTTGCCGCGATTTATTTGGTGTTCTTACTTGCTGTGACATGTGGGAACACATCTAGAGCTATCTTGGTCATCATGCACGCACAAGCAAGTTATATTCACCATTTTTAGTTTTTGCCCAATTTTGATACAATCTTCCTTCAAATTAAAAATGTCGCAACTTTGCCCAATTTAATGTATGTACATTTGACATGGATGGTTGAGTTAATGATCCTCATTGTTTGGTACTCCCTCCATTTTTTCTAAGGGATGATTTTGACTTTTTATATTATGTGAGATGTGAATTTGATTGTTACTTTTTGAACTTTATCTTATTATATAATAATAAAATTTTAATATTATAAAAGTAATTTTAATGACAAATATAATAATATAGTTTTCATGTAGCTAATTTAGATAGTTTTAAATATATTAGTTGACGAGGTTAGAGATTGGTACCTGGTCTACAAGGACCAGTCGCTGGTCTCAGCCATCTGAGACCACTTTATGGACCCCATTAGTGACCACTGGTATCCCACACACCAGCACCTTCTGTAGGACAAGTCATCATGGTACCCATGGTCGGTCTAGGGAGAGAATCGAGGACCCTCTATATAGTCGATAACCACGCATAGAGAAGGCTGCACTATGCCGTTCTACACAATACCTTTTCTATGTATGCAAGAGACCAGTTACCTGCACATGGAGCACAACTACGTCTAGGGAGGATACTGAGGCTTCTTGCCCACAACTCCACAAGGACAACTGTTGCCAGGACCGAGGCTATAAAAGGAGGGGGACGCTCAAGGCTTCAGGGAAGGATGACCTTTAGTCGATACGAAGGCTAGTTTATACCTACGACGCCTCCACGTCTACGATGTTGAGTAGCTAGATTAGATTTCAAGCTAGATTTACTTTCAAGCACCAAGATCCCTAGACACCCCTCTGTAAACACTTTTCATTCAAGGAAATACATAGGACATAACACTATTACTCATGCTACAAGGGCATCAACCTGGATAAATTCTCTGTGTCTTGAGCTCTTTGATTCCTGCATCACATTCCATCACAAATTTATATAAGATGCCAATCTTGGTGACAACATCGGTGACATTAGTGGCACATATTCTGTGGTGTCAAATAAAAATAATAAATGGAGTAATTTCAAACTTCAGTAATAGGATGATTTAGGCTCAGGCTTTACATAAATCTCTTAACCTTCCTACATACCTCGGATTTAAATTAAATAGATAACTTGCATCAAGAATACCCTTTTTCTGCTAAACTACTGTTTGAGAGAGAGAGAGAGAGAAGGGGCGGGGAGGGAGATAATTCACTAAATTACAGTTCACATACCGACGTGTTGGTCACATGTTCAGTTGGGTTGTTGGGGTTCACGGTGTATGAGTTTGGCCACAACATTGGTGTTACATTACTTTGAGACAAGTGATTGAGAAAGAACAAAAGATACTTTATTATGAATCAGTACAATGTTATATAGATGATGAGAGGGTGTGAAGAAAAGGTGCCTTTATCAACAGGCATCTGTACATGTGATTTAACTGTACATTGGGCAGTTGTTATAACTGATGTTTAACACTCCCCCTTGACCAATGTATCTTCATATGATCACCGTATTCATCATCTTGGAATGACTCCTCCAAAAACCCTGTAGGGAAAAATATGAGAAGAACCTATAGAATAGATATGCCATGAAAACTCCTTTAAAACCCAGTGGGAAAATTTAAGGAGAAAATGATATGGCATATATTTGATTATATCTCCTAAAAACCCTTGTGGGAAAAGAGAGATATATTTATGATTACGTTGTTATATTGCCTCATTAAAAACCTTGATGAGAAACCTTAGAGGGAAAACTCATAAAGGGAAAAAGAGTACAATATTTGTATTGAACGGGTTAAGTCTTAGGAGATTTCTCCCCCTGACATCTGCAAATCACGTAGTCTTCGCAAACCAATACCATGAACACATTTTTGGAATGTGGAGGTTGGTAATGACTTGGTGAATAAGTCTGCGAGATTATCACAAGACTTAGTTTGCAGAATATTTATTTCCCCACTCTCTTGTAATTCATGTGGGTAAAATAATTTAGGTGCAATATGTTTTGTGATATTGCTCTTTATGTAACCCGTTTGCATTTGAATAACGCAAGCAGCATTATCTTCGTAGATAATGGTAGGTGATGCGATAGCACCTATACCACATGTTGTTGTATGTGGTTAATCATTCTGCGAAGCCATACACATTCACGTGATGCTTCATATAATGCAATTATTTCAGAATGATTAGTGGATGTAGCCACTAGAGCCTGTTTCGAAGACTTCCAAGAGATGGCTGTTCCACCATGTAAAAATACAAAGCCTGTTTGAGATCTGGCATTATGGGGATCTGATAAATAGCCAGCATCAGTATATCCTATTAAATCCATATTTTTATTCTTTTGGAAGAATAGACCGAGATCTTTAGTGCCTTGAAGATATCTAAGGATATTCTTCACTCCTACCAAATGTATTTTGGTTGGAGCAGTGCTATATCTAGCAAGTAGATTTACTGCAAATGCGATATCCGGCCGGGTGCAATTTGCAAGGTACATTAGCGCTCCGATAGCACTGAGATATGGAACCTTGGTTCCAATAGCTCTTCATTGTCATCTCGGGGTCTAAATGGATCTTTGTCCCTGTCGAGAGTTCGAACAACCATGGGGGTTTTCGATGGATATGCTTTGTCCATATTGAATTTTTCCAATATTTTCTGGACATAGGCTGATTGATGCACTAGGGTGCCTGTATGAAGGTGCTCAAGTTGTATACCTAAGCAAAATTTGGTTTTACCCAAATCCTTCATTTCAAATTCCGTCACAAGATGATTACGTGCTTCATCTATATCCCGTGTGTTACCAATGATATTTAGATCATCAACATACACAGATATAATGTAAAATCCTGTCGAGGATCTTTTAATGAACACGCATGGGCAATCATCATTGTTGGAGTATCCCTTTTTGGTTAGGAACTCACTTAGTCGGTTGTACCAAATTCTTCCCGACTGTTTCAAACCGTATAAAGACTTGTTTAATTTTACACAATACATATTGCGATTTGCGTTTGAATTCGGAATTGAAATTCCATCGGGAACTTTCATGTATATGTCCGAATCAAGTGACTCATAAAGATATGCGGTCACTACATCCATCAACTGAAAAGATAGATGATTTTGTACTGCCAATGAGATTAAGTATCGGAATGTTATTCCACTCATTACTGGAGAATAAGTTTCATTGAAATCAATGCCGGGTCTCTGCGTGAACCCTTGTGCTACAAGCCTTGCTTTGTATCTCACCACCTCATTGTTTTCATTCCGTTTACGGACGAAAACCCATTTGAAACCGACAGGGAATACTTTGGGAGGTGTATGTATCACATTGGTGAATACATTTATTTTCTTGAGCGAGGCTAACTCCTCTTGAATTGCATCCTTTCATTGAGTCCAGTCCGAGCGCTGTTTGCACTCTGCCATGGTCTTGGGATCTGGATCATTTTGAAGGTTGTTTGCAATTGTTGTGGAGAAATAAATGTCGACAATTGTAGTCTTACGATCGTATGATTCTCCAGAATCAGTATAGTTTGTGGAAATTTCTTGGACCCCTGATGACTCAATGTTATTTCCCAAAACATTTGAGTCGGGGTATTCCGATGTCCCAGGATCAGTAATTGAGTGCACTGTTGATCTGGGTTTAAGGATCCTTTGGTGTCTATCAACTTGAGGTTGATCTGCATTTACGTTCTTTTGTTTCCTTTGTCGCTTGTTAGAAGCTGTATCCGCCATTTGTACCGTACTTCTCCCCCTCTTATTTTGAACTGGGAGTTGAGTGGTATTTTGCGGTACCTCCACTCTTTCAGGCACATTTCTGGCAGGATTATAGGATTTTGTGACACCCTTATAATCAGTAAATGCATCTGGCAGGTTATTTGCAATGTTTTGCAAATGAATGAGTTTCTGAACTTGAAGTTCAGTCTCTCTGGTACGTGGGTCTGAGGCAGGAATGTCTTCAACATTCCAATTAATTTCCTGGCATTCAGTTTGGTACTTGTTGTCTCCCCCTAATGCCGGGAAATGTTCCTCATTGAATATGCAATCAGCGTGCCGGGCCGTAAACAGGTCCCCTGTAAGGGGCTCGAGGTATTTTATGATTGACGGAGATTTATACCCAACATAGATCCCAAGTTTCCTGTGCGGTCCCATTGAGGTACGCTGCGGTGGTGAGATCGGTACGTATGTAGCGCAACCGAACTTTCGCAGATGGGAAATATCTGGTGGATTTCCACGTACTAATTGTAGCGGGGAAGTGCTATGATAAGCAGTTGGACGCAATTGGATTAAGTCAGCAGCGTGTAAAACTGCATGACCCCAACATGATGTTGGTAAGTTGCAATTCTGTAGTAATGGTCTTACAATGAGCTTGATTCTCTTGATAAGAGATTCGGCTAAACCATTTTGTGTATGAACATATGGAACAGAATGTTGAACTTGTATCCCAAGAGCCATACAATCGTCATTGAAGGTATGGGATGAAAATTCAGTAGCATTGTCCATTCGAATTGATTGAATTCGGTATTCAGGATAATGTGCTCGTAATTGGATAATTTGACCAATTAACTTAGCAAATGCATGGTTTCGTGTGGATAAAAGACACATATGTGACCATCTAGTAGATGCGTCGATGAGAACCATGAAATACCTGAACGGTCCACATAATGGTTGTATAGAACCACATATATCTCCTTGAATGCGTTCAAGGAATTTAAGTGGTTCAGCTCTGATTTTAAGATAAGAGGGTCTTAAAATCAATTTTCCGGTGGCACATGAAGTGCACTCAAAATCTGAGGATTTCGGAAATTTTGTTTTATGGTATGTATGACCAATTGAATTGCTAATAATTTTCCTCATCATTCCAATGCCTGGATGGCCAAGGCGATCATGCCATGTTTGGAATGTGTTAGTGTTTTGGAAAATTACTTTGTACGCAATATGTTGAACGGATTTGATGTATGTATAGTACAATCCGGAGGGTAAAGATGGAATTTTTTCTAGTACTTGTTTGCCATATCCGTTGTGTTTGGTTAAGAGGAGATATTCCTCTTTTGTTGTCATTTTGGATGTCAACATGGAAACCATTCTGACGGATATCTCTATAAATAAGTAGGGTACGTGTTGAATCGAGATACAAAAATGCATCCTCAATTTCTAATTGTGTACCCATAGGGAGAGTAATAGAGGCGCGACCAGAGCCTACTATCGTTGTATCGCGTCTAGCGATTATTAAAACATTTCCTTTCCTCCTAGTAAGAGTTAGGAAATATTTTGTGTCCCTATGTATAGAGTTTGTGGTACCACTATCCACAAGGCATAATTCCTCCTCCATTGGATTAACTCCAAAAATCTATATACACAAAAAAAAATTTAATGAAATTCTTATAGTAGTATATAGAATACATACAAACTTCATTTTCAATATCAAATATGTTCGATATGAACAGCATGGTTGAACTCTCCCACAGATTTAAAATCTTGTATGCGGAGGTGGTTCCACTCATTGACAGCCTCCGGTAAGATGACTGCTTTCTGCTGTTCATACCGTGTTTGAAGAGCAAGCCACAGAGCGCGTGGGTCTTCTTCCATCAGATACTCAGCCTTGAGATCAGGATGGATGTGGTTCCTTATGATAAATAAGGCATTGTACTTGAGAGGCTCAGCCAAAGCAGCTACACCCTCTTGGGGGGCTGCAATTGCCTGGTACATTCCGCGCAACGATAGACTCACTTTGAGATCCATCGCCTATGTGGGGAAGTTGTGGCCGTCAAGAGCGAGAGCCTCAAAAAATCTTTGGCAATGTTAAATAAGCAATGCGAAATGCAAGTAATCAAGGTAAACTTGAAATACATAAAGGGACATTCTCCTATTGTGGAACAACATAGTTAATCACCAATGGTATTAACATTATTTCATTCATTTTTCAACATTGAGTGCGCACTTTGAGGATGATAATCCCACAGTAGTACTTTGATACTACCTTGTGTATGGCCAATGTGAAAAAGAACCATGGTAATCACTTAGGTGTAGACCTTGTATAATTTATAATCAAATTGGGTACGCACGTTGAGGATGAAATCCCACAGTAGTACCATGGTACTACCTTGTGTATGGCCAATTGGAAAATAAATAAAGGTAGTCACCCAAAAGTGTAGACCAAACTGTTTCAAAACTTGATACTAGGTACGCACGTTGAGGAACAAATCCCGCAGTAGTACGATGGTACTACCTTGTGTATGGCCAATATCAAAGTTAAGAAACTTTGTGTTATTCCAAAACGAGAGAAAATCAACCTAAAGCATTTGCATAAAAAAATAATATTAAGTGCTTGTATGGTAAGCTAGTAAACGTAATATTTAAATTGCATAAGATAGATTGCAATAATTGATGTACGCCATAAAGAATTAATTTACATGAGGTAAATTAATGTGTATGGTAATGTTGTAATAAAATGCAAAATATGTGGAAAACAATATGAGTATTGTAATCCAAATGAATATATACCCAAATTTAATATAACATGTGGTTATATATTTTTTATTTAATACCGTATAATCACAATGGTGGTGGTGAACACCAATTTATTGTATGGCATAACGTACAAATAAATGTAGCAAAGTGCCATAAATTGTGATTTCATGGTATTTATTTTAGGTATAATATTTTGCAAAATTCCAATCTATTAAGTACAATGGTACTCATTAAATGGGAATTTTAATTTTAAATTTACTAGCGAGAGCAAATTTAAATATGGTCGCAGTATATATTGTAAATAAATTGCAATAATAATCCTAAATATGTAAAAGTTATAGAAATGTGCATGCACATTTATTTGAACAATTACATAATTTTCAGATCCTGTAGGGACTGAAATGCGAATTTATAAATGTACAAACTGACGGGTACAATTATAAATAAGCGCAAGGACTATATTGCAAATATTAAATTACAAATTTATTAAACATAAAACTTCTGCATTTTCATGAATTCAAGGGGGGAAAATGCAAAAGTTCTAAAACTTGGGCTGCAGCCCTTTTGGCCTTTTAGCCCATGTGGGGAGGTGGGGGGTATTGGGCCAAAAGCCCAAATGGGGGCAGCCATATAAATGGAGGGAATGGGGGAGGTTAGGGTTTCCAAACCCTAACCCTTACTGCCGGCCGGCCACATGGGGCGCCGCCGCCACCAGTCACCTCCACCGCCGGCCGCCTCCATAGCCTGGCCGCGCCGACCGCGCCTCGCGCCGGCCAGATCCCGCCGCGTCGCCGCCGGCCACGGACGCCGCCTCGCCTCGGGCTGCTTCGGGCGCCGCGCCCCACCATCTGGCCGTCGGGCGCCGCCGGCGTGGGGAGCCGCCGCCGGCCCTTGAGCGCAACCGCCACGCCGTCGCGCCGTCTTTCCTGCGTCGGCCGTGTGAGCGCCGCCGTGCTTGGGCGCCTCCTCCCGCCGCTGGGCATGCCGTCGCCGGCCACGGGCGTCGCGGGTTGCCGCGTCTTGGGCGCCGCCGGCCGTGAGCGGCCTCGGGCTCCGCGCGCCACCGTCAGAGTCCACTCCGGGCTGCGCCACCGGGCCTCGCGCCGGACCGCGCCGGTCGCGCCAGCCGCGCGCCGGCCGCGCCGACTGGGCTGCGCCGACCGGGCTGCGCCGCCATCGGGCGGCGCCTCCGCCTCAGGCGTTGCCGCGCCGGGCCGGCCGTGTGGGCATGCCGGGCTGGGGCCGTGCGCCGGCTGTCCTGCGCTGCACCGCCACGGGCGCCACCATGCCACGCCGTGCCGTGAGGACGCGCCGGACCACGTCGTGAGGACGGGCCGCGCCGGGCCGCGCCGGACCATGCGCCGGCCGCTCCGGGCCGCGCCGAGCGTCGACCGCGCCGGGCTCCTCGACGCCGCTGGCCGTCTGGCGACGCCGCTGCCTCGCGCCGGTCTGCGGAGCGCCGGCCGAGGGCCAGGCTTCGCCGGCTTGGGCTGCGCCGGCCGAGGGCCGGGCTTCGCCGAGCGCCGGCCGCCTAGGGCTTCGCCGGCCTCGCCGGCCTCGCCGTGTGGAGCCGGGCGTTCAGGGAGGGGATGCATGGCCATTACCTTTTGTCTCCTCTGATTTGCACTTGTGTAAATGAGCGTGTGCTGATAACGTGTTACATTACTTTGAGACAAGTGATTGAGAAAGAACAAAAGATACTTTATTATGAATCAGTACAATGTTATATAGATGATGAGAGGGTGTGAAGAAAAGGTGCCTTTATCAACAGGCATCTGTACATGTGATTTAACTGTATATTGGGCAGTTGTTATAACTGATGTTTAACAATTGGTACTGTAAAAACTAAAAAAGCAGGCGTTGATCCACGTTCTCACCCACTAATTGCATCAGCTTCATGGAGCCTCCTCACCTGCTGAGGCGCGTCGTGCTCGTGGGCTTCTCTCGCTAGGCCAGACTCGTGGGAGGCAGACGCACGTGCCTCGGGGTGCATCCACACCATCTTTTGTATCCAGTATCCATCCTCCCTCCTAATGTAGACAACTAAACAACATCGTACCTTAGCGACGAGGCATGCACTAATCAATTCGTGATGGCATCGAGCACAGAGCCCATCCACGTAATCTTTTTCAATGGGGTAACCACCAATTAAGTGTGTGCTCAGGCTGATTTTGTGTGGCTTATAATTGAATTTTTACTGTAGTTTATTAAAATTACACTCTATCTGATGATGACTTATTTAGTATAATTAAATTTAAAAAAATTAAAAATAGAAAAAAGGGTTAACCCAGCACGTATAATGCAAACGAATATAGAAAAAAGAACTAACAAAAGCTAAAAAAATCCAAAAAATTAGAAAAAGATAAAATTTAGAAATAGTAAAAAAAATAAACCGAAAATTAGAAGTCCAAATCCAAATGAACGGAGCTAAGATTTGGCTTTCAATCCACGTTCTCACCCACTGATTGCATCAGCTTCAAGGAGCCTCCTCACCTGCTGAGGCGCGTCGTGCTGTCATCAGCATGGGCAGCGTCAGCAACGTGACGATCCACTCTTTTGCACCCGCGTCATATCATTGCCAACAGCCTTGTCTTGAAAGGGCGGACACAGGCGTGTGCGATTAGTTCGCTGTCGAAACCAATTCTTGTTTAGGTTTTAAGTCTAAGCTTCTCGCTTAGGTTGTAATGTAGCGTCTTTTTTTGTTAAGAAATCTGGGACTAAGCTTGAAGTTTTGGTATATGGTGGACACCTCACCATCAGGATATAAATAGGAAGTACTATTAGCTATTTTGTATACGAAATTAAAAAGAAAGCAATAAAGAAGACCAGGAGTTCTCTCTACTTCTCTGTGTTTCAATCTACTATTTTTTGTCTTTTGTGATTGATCTGGTTTTGCATTAGCAGAGGAATCGACCGACGTGTCGCGGGCGGCGTTGTCGGCTAGGCTCGTGTGGGAACCAAAGCGTCGGCGCGGGCTACCGTCGCTGGCGACCAGTCCAATCGATTTCTCTGCTAATGCAAAACCAGATCAATCACAGAAGACAGAAAATAGTAGATTGAACACAAAGAGGTAGAGAGAACTCTTGGTCTTCTTTATTGCTTTCTTTCTGATTTCGTATACAAAATAGCCAATAGTATTCCCTATTTATATCCTGGTAATGAGGTGCCCACCATGGGCAAAAGCTTCAAGCCTAGGCCTAGGTTTCTTAACACTCCCTCTTGGGCACTCATCCGACATGTTCATGCCTCATCAAAACTCCATAGAAACCCAGTGGAAAAAATTTGGAGAAAGAGTACATAATACATGTTATGCTGCGTTGCAAGAATTGTCTCATTAAAAATCTTGGCCGAGAAACTTCTGGAAAACTAGTCAAGTGAAAAAGAGTACAATCCACCCAATTTCGTTCAATCTTCAGGACTCATTCTTTTGGGTATTCAATCTTAATGATCAAGATTTAATAATGAGCTTGAGAAAAATCCCCCCTGAATGATGCACTTCTCTAAGTCTCATCATTCCAATTCCTTGTACGTACCTTTCAAAGCTAAATGCAGGAAGTGACTTAATGAATAAATCTACAAGATTCTCGCATGACTTAGTATGCAGTACCTTAATTTCATCTATCTTTTGTAATTCATGAGCATAAAAAAATTTAAGGTTGATATGCTTTGTGAGATGACTCTTTACATAGCCTGTCTGCACTTGTGCGACGCATGCTGCATTATCTTCATAGATAATTGTGGGAGCTTGCATAATATTCATCGCACATGACTGTTACAAGCACATTCTTGTGCAGCTTCGTACAGTGCTATAATTTCTGAGTGGTTCGTAGAAATTGTTACAAGACTTTGCTTAGATGATCTTCATGAAATTGTAGTTCCACCACATAGAAATACATAACCTGTTTGTGACATTGCGGTATGCGGGTCCGATAGGTACCCAGCATCTGCATAACCAATCAAGTTCAAATCTTGATTCTTCCTGTAGAACAATCCAAAGTCCTTACTTTCTTGGAGGTATCGGAAGATGTCTTTTAGTCCCTGCTAATGTCTTTTGATATGTTCTGCACTATACCTTGCTAACAGGTTTACGGCAAATGCAATGTCTGGTCTAGTGTAGTTTGCTAAATACATAAGTGCTCCTACTGCACATAAGTATGGGAATTCCGGTCCCAGAACTTCCTCCCCCTCTTTCCTAGGTCGGTATGGATCTTTTTCTTGCTGCAAAGACCTCCCGATCATCGGTACTTTCGATAGGTATGTCTTCTCAAAGCCAAACCTTTCTAACACCTTCAAGCCGTTGACTGACTGATATACTAATATTCCTTCAGAGACATGCTCAAGCTGCAGGCCTAAGTAGTATTTGGTTTTACCCAAAATTTTCATTTCAAATTCTGATTCTAGGTAAGAACTTGTTTTTTATGTCTTTCATTGTTCCAATGATATTCAGATCATCTACATATACTGATATTATACAAAATCCATTCTAAGATCGTCGTATAAATACACAAGGACAATCTTCATTGTTCATGTAATCTTTCTTACATAGAAAGTCGCTTAAGCGATTATACCACATCCTGCCTGATTGCTTGAGTCCGTACAGTGATTTCCTGAGCTTCACACTGTACAGATTTCTATTTGCTCTGTCTTGGTTTAGAACAGGGATACCTTCAGGCACTTTCATATAAATTTTCGAATCCAAGTTTCCATAAAGGTATGCAGTTACCACATCCATCAATTTCATTTCTAGATTCAAGTTCAGTGCCATTGAGATTAAATATCTAAAGATAATTCCACTCATGACTGGGGAGTAGGTTTCTTCATAATCAACTCCTGGACATTGAGTGAAACCTTGTGCTACCAGCTCTACTTTATATCTTACAATTTTATTTCTTTCATTTCTCCTTCGAACAAATACCCACGTATGCCCTATAGAGTGCACATGGGGAGGTGTGCAGTTTACGGGCCCAAATACCTCTCTTTTGTTCAGATATAATAATTCAATTTTATTGCCTTCTTCCAATCTTCCCAATCGGATCTCTTCTTACACTCAGCAAGCCATGCAGGCTCGGGATCAAGATCAATGATTGTGGCAATTTTCTTTGCTAAGTAGATATCAACATTGGCTATTGTCCTATTCATGGACTCTCCCGTGTACACATAATTTATAGCTATTTCTTCATGAGTTGTTTCTTCTGGACCTTCTCTTTGCTCATCGCTTCTTCTAGTTGTGGTGGCAAGTCCCTTTAATTTTTTGGCTCCAATGTGTACGCACACATCCATGCCGATTTCTTCCTCCAGGGGAATATTCAAATCCCAATGGTCCTAATGGTAGCGCGGAGCTTCTTAGCTCCAAGTACTCTCTCGACATCAGAAGCCCAAGTTAAGTAGTTTTGGCCATGCTGGGTCAGCTCCTCGAATCCTCGGTTCGTGATGCCTGTCATCTACATGTGCATGAAAGGAATATATAAGTTTACTCTGTCGGTAAACATGCATGAAATAAAATCTGAGAGCCCTTCCGCAATTTCCAGAAATGGGGGGGGGTGGGCTTTTGCAATTTTGCCGGCCCCCTCCCTCTCGGGCCGTTTTCGGCCCACTTGCACCCAATCTAATTGGCCCATCCGACCGACGCACAAGATCGAGGAAGGGGTAGGGTTTCCCCTACCCCTGAGCATAGTGGCAACGGCGACGGCCTGAGCTTCAGCTCGGGCGGGAGCGTGGCGACGGCGACCGGCGGAGCCGGCTGAGCGGCGGGACCGGACGGCGTGGCGAAGGATCCGGCTTCGAGCCATGCTAGCGGTGGTGGATTTGGCCGGTACGGTGGCGGATCCGGCTTCAGGCCGTGCTAGCGACGGTGGATCCGGCGGCTTTGGGCTTGGCGGCGGGCGAGCGGAGCTCGGTAGGACCGGCGTGGCTCAGCGGGGCCGACTATGCGGGAGCCGAGGTGTCGCGGGCGGCCGTGCAGCGGTGTGGTCGGCTGAGCTCGTGCGGGAACCGAAGCGTCGACGTGATCGGCCGGCGGTGCGGTGACCAAGGCGTCGGCGCTTCAGGCGGCCATGCGGGGAGGTCGAGGCGGCGGCGCTTCGGGCGGCCATGTGGGAAGGCCATGGCGGGCACGGGTGACCGACTGCCCCGAGCGGCGGCTTCGGGCGGCGACCAGTGCGGGTAGGCCAACATCCGATGCGTGGGAGGATGGTCGACGGCCGTTTTGCGTACGATGGCTGTCAGGGCCGGCCGTGTATGGATTTTTCTTTTTTTTTCTTTTTGTTAATCTACAGTGCAATCAACATCTACTCTGTGATGTAATCTACCGATTGACATTGTGTCAGTGATTTCAAATCTTAATAGTTTTAAGAAATGATTCTAAGTACAGTCGCAGGTACAACATTGTTTCCGATGCCCTATAATCACGTGGTTTGACACCTGGGCCGGCAAAAAGGCCTCGTTGCGATTGATACGGCACTTCTCTTTCTTACGCCATCTAATATATTTGTTCCGACTTTGCGCAGCAACAAAAGCATCTTTGGGAGGAAGGCACATGCGTCATTGGTGGCGGATTCGCCGGATCTCGCTGCGCGGCCTAGATTGCGCAGCTCCCGGTAGGTCAAAGAGTCCGGCTTGCGTCCAAGCCGATGACTCGTTATTTTCCCCGGTTTTGAGGTGATATGTAACCCTTCTTCATTTTTGTCAGGCCTCTTCGTTGGCCCAGAGTGCCGAACTAAGTGGCGTAGCGGTGGACTTGCCATGGAAAGCTTTACCAACTTACCATGCATCCAAGCGACGCACTGCATGTATCCCCCTCCGGCCCTTCCGAGCAGCGCACCGCACGGCCGGTAACGCAACCCCCCACCCCCAGCGAGGGGAACCCCAGCGCGGCGGCCACCAAAATCCGGAAAAAAAAGCCCAGGTTTCACCCGTGCCGCGGGCGCGCGCGTACGCCCGACGTTTCCATGGTTAATTCGTCCCTGCCCGTCTCGGTCTGTCGTCTCCCTCTCGTCCACTCGTGCGCATGCTAACGACGCACGGACGGCCGGTAACGCAACCCCCCACCCCCAGCGAGGAGAACCCCGGCGCGGCGGCCACCAAAATCCGGAGAAGGCCCAGCTTTCACCTGTGCCGTTTCCATGATTTATACTACTGTATGTCTGGATATTATTATACGTTGGATATCACTGTACGTGTCCTTTTCTGTTCCTACGCCTCTGTTCTGTTGAAGTGTAAATGAATTGCCTATCTTTTCTTATCAGCTTAAACTTTTTGGGTGAACTGGCTGGTGCATGAGACTCAATATGGTATCAGAGCCAAGAGGTCTCGAGTTCAAGACCTGATGACGCAATTAAAAAAAATTAATTGCAGTCCACTTCTATTCTATGTATTAGGCCTAAGGGAGCCTACACATGAAGAGGAGTGTTGAAGTATAAATGAATTACCCATCTTTCCTCATCAGCTTAAACTTTTGGGTGAACTGGCTGGTGCATGAGACTCAATATGTTCTAGCTGTTTTCTTTGGCAGAAGCACGGCATATAGCATCGCGCCGCCCATCTCGGCCCGCAGCCTAAGTAGCTTTTTGTTAAATATATTTACGCAATTTTTCTAATGAAGTTTTGTACTAACGACTATTTCTTTGGCAGAATCACGGCATATAGCATCGTACCGCCCACCTCGGCCCATGGCCCATCCGACACTCCTCCTATCTGCCGCGTCTGATTTTTTTATTGGGCCGTCACTGCCGCGTGATTAGGGATGGAAATGGATCGGATACGATCAAATAGTTTTAAATACGAATACAAATCCATATTTTTAAAACGAATACGAATATGAATTCGAATATTCTCAAATACGGATAAAAATATTCTCGAATACAAATACGGATATTTTCGAATACGGATTTTGTTTACCACATTTGCGTTTTCTCAGATACGAATATTGGATAAAATGGATTCCTAGCGGTTTTTGCCGATTTTTTCATCGGTTTTTGACCGGTTACTGGTTTTAAACTGCCTAAATTCAAATTTTGAATCACAAAATTCGTGCGGATTTTTCATGTGTTCTAGAAATGGATCGAATACGAATCGAATAGTCTCGAATATAATACGAATATGGATACGAATATTCTCGAATACGACTGCGAATACAAATACGAATACGAATATTCTCAAATACGAATACGAACATTTTCAAATACGGATTTTGCTTATCACATTCGCGTTTTCTCGGAAATGAATTATCCATTACCGTTTTCCACCCCTACGCGTGAGCCCGACCGACACTGGAATGGATCCAAGCAAGCAAGGCAGGTGCTGCCTTATGTCTGGCATCGGGACAATGGGCTCAAAGCCGCGTTTGGTCGGATCAGGGAGCTAAGCGTATCGTCTCTCTGACATCGTGCAGGAGACTAAGAAACGATGTGATGTAGGGTCGTCATGTGCTTCTGTGGTACGTACTCAAGAGATCAGTTATAGTACACCACGCACGTCACATGCTCGCATTGCACCTCCTTTGGACATGGCGGGAGGCTCTTCCTAGCACCATACTGTCCTTACTAGGGACCCAAGTAGCTTTCTGTTAAACATATTTATGTAATCTTTCTCGTGAAGTTTTATACTAACGACTGTTTTTTACATAACCATAGTTCCACTGGCGAATCACTACGCCCATATGTAACCAAGTATACTATTTTCTCCTCGATCAATGTGCTCGACTTTGGAAACATATTTTAATTGTATCATATCTTCCTTATAGGCCAACATACACATCTTGAGAACTACATTGAGGACATGTACGCTCACAGGACCTAGGTAGATGACGACATGATAGGCCACGGAGCACACTCTTATGACAACGACATCACAATGGACACCTAGTTTTCCAAGCCCTCTGAGGATGAGGCTGTCCACATCCTACAGGGTCCTACAAGGTTCGCAGGCTCATAGCTCTCTGATGAATACAATCTAGCCTAGTTGATTAAAGATACTAAACAACTTGCCAATGATATTTCCTCTACTAACTCCTTAAGTAAGATACACACACACACACGGACACGCTATCCAGTGTGTACACGCACGCTACGTGTAGGTCATAACGTGCGCGCGAACTAGCTTGCATCAGCGGTTCGTGAGTAATGGAATCGGCAATAACTTTTCTAGCATTGTATTGTGAAAGTTACCACCAGACAAAGCAGGAGTTACTAGCTCATCGCGATTCATGCGTAACCAAAATTTTTCCAATTTATACAACGTTATTAGCTTGCCTCTTCAAGTTACATGTTATGAAACGTTAAGTTATCGCGAAAGTTACTGGCGTTTGTGAATAAAGTTATTGTCATATACATGTTGAGTTATTGCCAGCATTTTAATGCACGTGATAGCTGTAAGTAACTTCATGTATTGTATGTGATAGTTTGTTGTATAGGAGATAATAATTTTACCGTATGGATGATAACTTTACCCTGCGGATGGTAACTTCATTGCATATAGACGATAACTGTATACATTACTGCAAGTAACATTTCGAGTTCAACTAATGAAACTAGGTGGACAGTCGAACTTCAACTTCAACCGAGAATACGAAGAGTATCAGTGGTGTTCGAGTAGCAGAGGAGAATCGGACGGCGTTTGAGTAGCAACGGAGATCGGATGGCGTGAGTAGTAGCGTTCGAGCGGCTTCAGAGCATCGAATGGCGTTCGAGTGGCTTCAGAGCATCGGATCAAGTTGACAAGGCACATAATTATAGATGCAAGACTAAACAAGGATGGCTCGAGTTCTTTTATTTACTTAAAGTGACATATGCAATAATCATAATTAAAATTCCTATGACTTAGCGTTTTATAAACATGCTTTAAAGAGTTTGAAATTGTGCATTATTTATAGCGGTGTAGGTTCCATCCACCTATGCTAGCTTTTGATCATTAGGTTACTCCCACCTTATCAACAACGCTGGAGTACGTCTCTCTTGAAAAATTTCCAAAGTCAAATTTACATCCGTCTGACAGTTTTCTTCCCAACCTCAAAGGTTTTGAAATAGAACTAACTCAAGTACGATCCCATGTCCGCCTTTAACCGTGGACATGGCTATTCGAATAGTTTATACTTTGTAGAGACTGTGCATTTTTATCCACAAGAGACAATCAACCCGATGGATCTACGTGATTCCTTAGTCACGTAGATCAGGAGATTATCATGAGGCCTTTACAATACCCCACTCTCTAGCATCTTACCCCTATGGGGTTTCTTCCATAGGTTGTACGGGATGTCCACCACAGGTTAGCGTAGTCGGACTTCACTCTCCACAAACGCTAGCCTTGGCAACATGACCTCTATCTGGTCTCCCATTCAAAGCAGGGTTCTTATTATCCACCTACACCAGGCCTCCGTGGGATGACTAGAGGGTCTAGTAAATTATTCAGTCTAGCTTACATTTTACCAGCTTGTGATTGCACTATTGTACACGAAGAGGTCATCATAGAATTAACTCCTTAATTTGTCTGGGTGGTTCCTTCCACCAACCATAGATTCTCATGTCACATCTACACCCACCACTCTTACCACTCACCCAGACAGGTATAGCAGGTTTTTAGGGTTTTGAGAAGCATAAATTAAGTAGTCGTAAATATTCAGCCACTTACATCCCGTGACTATCCCAAGCAAGTTTCATATTTAAAGATTGATGATTAGGGCAACTAGTGCCCTGGACTCTAGATAGGACCTTTGCACGGCATTTAATTTTAACTTATGGCTATCAAGATTAATAGCGTCACCTAGGGTGACAATGTTCATGGATACTCAAGTGTCAAGGATGGGGTATTATATTACTAGATCGACAAGTGGGTGTTTAAGTACCTTATGAGTAACATATATTTGCATATAAAATAAAGCATGCAGTTTTGATAATTTAAACGAACATAATCTCCATGAAAGATAGGCTCAAAATAATCAAAGTATTGACTTGCCTAGATCAAAAGCTTGGGGGTCTTGTGCTGCTTTAATTGGGAGCTCGTTCACACCTTCGAGCTCTACTTGGGAGAACATACCGGAAAAGTAAACGCAAACGAGCGAAAATAAATAAATGCCAAATAAAATTCAACTGAACTCAAAATTGAACAAAACTAGTACCAATAGGTAGATCTTAATTTTAGAAAAATTTAGAAACAAGTTTCATTAAATTTGGAGGTACGACGAGAGAGAACGTGCTCCTCAAAGATTTATTCTCAGGGAAAATCCCCAAAAACAAAAGAGGAGAGAGGGATGTCCCTCTGACATGTGGGGCCCGGAATTTTCTTTTAATAGTTTTTACGTTTCTGGTCTGCAGTGACTGGCGTGTGGGCCCGCTGTGATTATCTACTAATGACCAACTAAGACAACCATTAGCCAGGCTAATCATAGCGCTAATTAAATCGCGCCACTACAGTCCCCTGCCATGAGGAAGGCGGAGCTGAAGGTGCTAACCGGTGGATCAAGGCATTAGAAACCAATTAACTAGCATGGGAGTATCTACCGGTGATTTTGAACTCACCCGAGGCTTTGGCGGTTGTCGAGGTGGAGCCGAAGGAGCTAGCGATGGAGAACCTATGCGGCGGAGAGGTGGTTTCGGCGCGAGCTCGCTGGGGAGGTAGGAGAAGCCAGGGGGTTGGGTTAGCCTTAGGGGGTCTAGGAGAAGCTCCAGCCTCTAGGAATTGGGGTGGGGCTCGACGGTTTGCCGGGGCGGACGGACACCGGAGTTGGGGATGATCACGGCTACAGGTGGCCTACAGGGTGAGGAAGAGCAATTAGGCGAGAGAGGAGGGGGAGATCTAGAGTAATGGTGAACTTAGGGAGAAATTCAGGAGGTCGCGACATCCACCGAGGGAAGAAGGGCCAAAGCTTCCAACTGCTGCATCAAGCCACCTACCATTCCGCATTTCTGCTCCTCCAATCAATCCATACCTCTAGTACCATGCCGTGCATGTCAACCGGATGCGTGAGCCACTCCGACAGGCCTGATATGTTTAGGGTGTGTATTTGTTTGTATCAAGGGTGTCTCGCACCAGCGCATGCAATTTTCCAGCCGTTTGAGCTCGAGCAAGATTCCCTCCTGAGCCTGGCCAGTGGGAAACGCAGATGGTGAGCTTCTCTCGCGAGCCAGACTCGTGGGAGGCAGACGCACGTCCCTCGGGGTGCATCCACACCATCTCTTGTATCCGGGTATCCATCCTAGTGTAGACAACTAAACAACATCCTACCTTAGCCTAGCCCAGTAGATACAACTAACCAACAAACAAACCTGCATTGCATCTACTCAGCCATACAAGACCATCTGGATGCCTCGTACCGTCGTGCGAGCTGCGAGGACGCTGCCGCTCGCATTCGTTCGTTTGCTGTAGACGAGACGCTCGGCTTGGGCCTTCTTTGGGCGAGGAACCCAGCACACCATCTTTGATTGGGTACGACCGAAAGAGAATGCCATGTAAATTGTTAAGACTTCAATCCGACTATGGCGGTTGGCCACTAGCAGCGCTCTGAACTCAACCGCAAGATAGCTAGGTGTTCTTGCTGTTTGTGGTTGGCATGTAGTACTACCACATGGTAGTGGATTACTGGATATATTCCGTTCCCATCTGCCAGTTTCCAAGTTCCTACACCATGACAACATGGATATATCCTTGTGAGTCCACGCAGAATATGGCAATTGATCTTTTTTTGAACACGTAAAAGCTTTGCATGCGACTGTACTTACATGTGCTTGTTTAGCTGTTCTCTGTTCCCGATGTGTTCAACGTGGAGTATTAGTAAATCATGCAGCGATTGGAGCAACCAACAGTAAACATGTCTCTGCTTGGCTGTAAGCGCAAGCAGAGATCTAGTAATTAACACAATGATGTTCAAAACACATTTGACTAATCGCATAGGCTGGAGTTTGAGTTGAGCCCTCTTCCCACCTAATGCTGCTTTATTTACACAATGATGCACGCGTCATGTAAGCATTCATAATTGAACACGGTTCAATGTTTGTCATAGGCCCTATCTATTACCTCATGAGTTACACGGAGGGAGTTGATGTGACCACTTTGTATATTATTATATCATACTTTGTCCATCACAATAACATAATGATCTTGAATTTATGAATGCATACTATATACTCCACGTTCATGAGGTAAGTGTTGAGTTCTTCTTTTCCGCACCTGGGGATTCTAGATCTGAGGGAGAGAGAGGAAGAGGTAGGGGCACTGACCGTCCGAAGGCGTGGAGGAGGAGGTGGCCATCTCGGATTGGTCGGTGAGGTCTGCGCACGGGCAGCGACGGTCGGGGAAGAACGGCGTCTCCCGGTGAGCGGCGACGGTGGCGGCACGGTGGAGCTTCCCGCCGCTGGCTGCGCCCCCTCTAGATCGGTTAGGGTTTTGTCGGTGGGGTGTACGGCTCAGTCGAACCTCGTGACGCGAGTCGCCGGCCCCCACCTCTTTATATAGCGCAGCGCGACGGGGGCCCATCAGCCAGTTGTTGGGCTGAGCGCCCCCGATCAGGGCGCGTGATCAAGGTCCAGATTAGCCGTTGGGCTAATCTGGGAGAGATCAATCTAACATTCTCCCCCTTGATCTCCTTTATGCTTTAACTTTAATTACTTTTGACTTTACTCATTCCATCACAGATTAGTGTATAGAACATGTCTCATCGTCACGGTCAAACGCCGATAGATTTAACAGCTACAATACATCTCTCTGTTCTGAAATAGTTACTTTAATCTTTTGGGCCATCTTTTAGTCCAGGAATCGTAGGCTTTCCCTTAAACCCATGCCGGCTACATGTTCTCTGAACACGTTGGGTGGTAAGCCTTTAGTAAGCGGATCCGCTAACATCTTTGCGGTACTTATGTGCTCAAGACTTATAATTTGATCCCGAACTTTATCTTTCACAACATAATACTTTATGTCAATGTGTTTGGCAGCACCACTTGACTTATTGTTGTGGGCATACGTTACTGCGGGTTCATTATCGCAGTACAACTTAAGTGGTCTATTGATGTCGTCAACCACTTTTAAACCGGGTATGAACTTCTTTAGCCAGTTCACCTGCCCCGTAGCCTCATAACATGCTACAAACTCGGCATACATTGTGGACGATGTAGTGACGGTTTGTTTTGAGCTTTTCCACGATATAGCTCCTTTAGCGAGAGTGAACACATATCCGGATGTAGACTTTCTATCATCTCCCGCAAAATCAGAATCTGTATACCCCACTATATGGAGTGAATCTGATCTTCTGTATGTCATCATGAGGCCTTTTGTTCCTTGCAAATAACGCAAGACTTTCTTTACCAATTTCCAATGTTCTATTCCAGGATTGCTCTGGAATCTGCCAAGTAACCCGGTAACAAACGCTAAGTCAGGGCGCGTACACACTTGAGCATACTGCAAGCTTCCGACAGCTGAAGCATATGGAACCGATTTCATTTGATCGAGCTCGTATTGGTTCCTGGGCATTGAAAATCCCCATATCTGTCGCCCTTGACTATAGGTGCAGGTGAAGGACTACATTTATGCATACCAAATTTCTTTAAGACTTTCTCTATGTATGCCTTTTGTGACAGTCTCAATGTCCCTTTGTTTTTATCCCGGTGAATTTCGATCCCTAGAACGAACGAAGCTTCACCAAGATCTTTCATATCAAAGTTTGAGGACAAAAACTTCTTTGTCTCCAGTAGCAGACTGACATCACTACTAGCTAGTAGGATATCATCCACATATAGGATTAGAAAGATAAACTTCCCATCTTTAAACTTTGCATAAACACAGTTGTCCTCTACATTCTCTTTAAACCCAAATTTTCTTATTGTACTGTCAAACTTCAAGTACCACTGTCTTGAAGCTTGCTTTAACCCATAAATCGATTTTCTTTAGGCGGCATCCCATTCTTTCATTTCCTTCCACGACAAAACCTTTCGGTTGTGCCATGTAAACATTTTCCTCCAAATCCCCATTAAGAAATGTCGTCTTTACATCCATCTGATGTAACTCTAAATCATAATGTGCTACTAATGTCATTATGATTCTGAAAAAAATCTTTATATGAGACTGGAGAAAAGGTCTCATTGTAATCAATCCCTTCTCTTTGCGTAAAGCCTTTTGCCACAAGTCGCGCTTTGTATCTTTCTACATTCCCTTGGGAGTTAAGCTTTGTCTTGTAGACCCATTTACAGCCTACTGTTTTGGCTCCTTTAGGAATAGTTTCCAAGTCCCAGACTTTATTAGCCTTCATGGACCTCATTTCTTCTTCCATGGCCTCAAGCCATTTTGAAGAATTTTCGCTTCTCATGGCTTCTTCAAATGAGGTGGGATCATCCTCCATTTGAAATTCCTCTGTATGATAAATCTGATAATCATCAGAAATAGCTGATCTTCTTACTCTTTGAAACCTCCTCGGGGCCTCCTCATTTGGTACATCTTCTGTTTGAGGCTGCTGTTGCTCCCCCTCATCTGTGGCAATAGGTTCTATAGGATCCTGAAGAACAGGTTCCTCATTATCATTCATTGTTGCCACAGGAGGAACAATAACAGGTGCTAGCACCACAGTGTCTTGCACCGATGGTGCAGCGACAGCAGGTAGTGTGAAGAATGGCTCTTGAATCATCGGAGTGGGCGCATACGCCCGCTTCTCTTCAAGGACAATCTCTCGAGCTACCATGCTCCCCTTCATCATTTCATCCTCTAAGAAGACAGCGTGTCTCGTTTCTACAAACTTTGTATATCTGTCTGGACAGTAGAAACGATAACCTTTTGACTTTTCAGGGTAGCCAATGAAATGACAACTTACTGTTTTGGGATCAAGTTTCCCAAGGTTTGGGTTAAATACTTTAGCCTCAGCAGGACTCCCCCATACACGTAAGTGGTTTAGTGAGGGAACTCTTCCTGTCCACAACTCGTACGGTGTTTTGGGCACCGACTTACTAGGCACTCTGTTGAGAATATGAATGGCGGTTTTCAACGCCTCCATCCATAAACTCAATGGGAGTGTGGAGTAGCTCATCATACTTCGCACCATATCCATCAGGGTACGGTTGCGTCTTTCAGCTACTCCATTTTGCTGAGGTTCGCCCGGCATAGAATACTGGGCCACTATTCCATTTTCCTGTAAAAACCTTGCAAAAGGTCCAGGAACTTGTCCATATGGGGTATGTCGACCGTAGTACTCCCCCCCACGATCAGATCGGACTATCTTAATCTTTAAATCGTGTTGGTTTTCAACTTCAGCCTTAAATATCTTGAATTTATCCAAGGCTTCATTTCTTTCTTTGATTGGATAAATATATCCATAACGGGAGTAATCATCCGTGAATGTTATGAACGAGTCATAACCATCCACACTTTTCACAGGAAAAGGACCACAAATGTCTCTGTGAACAATTTGTAGAACTCCTGTGCTTCTTTTAGCGTCTTTTTTAATTTTCTTTACATATTTTCCTTTAATGCATTCTCTGCATTGTTCTAAGTCTGAGAACTCTAATAGAGGAAGAATTTCATTCTTAACAAGTCTTTCTATTCTCCCCTCGAAATATGGCCTAAACGACAGTGCCATAATTTCGACGAATCATTATGAGTTCTCTTTCGTTTTCTGTTCGCATTCACAGGCGAGGATATACGCTCATTCACATCACATACGGAATTCACATTTTCACGAAGTGACAACAGATAAAGCTCATTCTGTAAGATGGCAAGACCAACACATTCTTTATTAAACATTATTTCACACTTGCCATTTCCAAAATTACAATCATAACCATCTTTGTCCAAATTTGAAACACTAATCAAATTCCTCTGTAAAGAGGGAACAAAAAGGACATCTCTAAGTAAAAGATTGGAGCCATTAGCTAACTCTAATGAAAGATCGCCAACGGCTTCAACTTCAGCTTGGACTCCATTTGCAACTTTAATACATCTTTCGTTTCTTTGCGTAGTCCTCGTCGAACGGAATCCCTGTAAAGAATTAGCAACATGAATAGTTGCTCCTGAGTCAATCCACCAAGTGGATTTCGAATATTGCACATACAGGGATTCATTTCTAAAGGTAATAATGTTCTCACCTTTCTTTGCCATTATCATCTTTAAATAATCAGGACAGTTCTTCTTGTAGTGTCCCGTCTTCTTGCAGTGAAGACACTGTTCTTTGTCTACAGCAAATTTATTCTGATGAGCCTGATGGACAAAGGCTTTTCCCTTGTTCTTTGAGAAGGAGGTACTGTTGAAGTTCTTTTTCTTGTTATCCTTCACATAGTTGATAGAACCACCATGTGAGGATTTGATTCTTTCCTCCTCTTGCACACACATGGCTATGCACTTTTCCAAGTCCCATTTCTCGGGCTGCATATTGTAGTTGACAACAAAAGTGTCAAACTCTTTAGGCAAGGAAGCAAAAACCAAGTGAATAAGGAACTCATCCTTGAGAGCTAAATCCATTGGTTTAAGTTTAGATGCCAAGTTGCTCATCCTAAGAATGTGCTCTCTTATGCCATTGCCACTGCCAGAATACCTTTCTGTTACCAGCTGCTTAATCAGCTGTGTAGCATAAGTCTTTGAAGAGCCAGTGAACTGACTCTTTATTTTATCAAGATATTCTGTGACAGTGTCACACTCTGCAATTGAGCCCACAATCGCAGGCTCAATTGTGTTCTTTATCACAGCCATACATTTCTTGTTGGCTGTGGTCCATTTCTTATGATCAAGATCATAAGACATCTGTAAGGGAGCATGATCCCTCTGTCTTTTCTGCCAAGCAGTATCATCCTCATTTTGATCCCTCACTGGTGCCATAGGCTCAGTGGGACGTGCTGTAGTGAGGACCCAGTCCACCTCAGCCAAGATAAACGCTAAGTCTATCTTTTTCTTCCACTCTCCATAATTATCTCCTTTGAGAGTGGGGATCCCTCTGATACAACTCATCAAGTTGTATCCTCCTGAAAAATATTTCAAATAAAGTGAGAACATAACAGGAAAATTATATGCCTTATTTCCAACGTTGGTCAAAAATATGACATACAATTTAAATCAATTTTATCTATACATTAAATCTACATCACAGTTGGGCGGAAATAGAAATAATGCATAAAATCATCAATTAAAAAATTATAATATTGTTATTATCAACGTTGGTCAGAAAATAACAATATCATAATTATCTGGGATTTATCTCTATTTTCCAAAATTAAATTCTCCCGTTGGTTCGAATTTAATAATGAAAAACAATCAACATTAACTTTTGCAGCGAAAACTGTAATTATTCTAAAATAATTCATTATACAGAAGCATTATACTGTACTCTTTTAATCTCTGTAAATTTAACACGTTGGTGCAAAAATTTACAGAGATTTGATTCAATTTTCATTCAATAAATGCTTCTGAAAACAATTAAAATCCATTTAACAAAAATACTGTTCAAACGGCCATTTTGGCCCATTCTTTCGGCCGCGGCCCCGCCGGCCCGCTCGAGCGCGCGCGCCACCCCTTGCGCACAGGCCGGCCCACTTAGCCCGCAGTCCTCTTTTCATCACGGCCGTTGATTTCATCGGACGGCTGAGAGGGAAAATCGCCAGGACAAAAAACGCCCCCACCAAAAAACCCTAACCCTAATGCCAAAAGCCGGCCTCCACCCGAAAAATCGGATCTGAGCGGCGGCTGGGCTGGGCCGGCGGCAGCTGCACACGCGCACAGGGCGGCGGCGGCCAGGTCATCGGCGGCGGGCTCCCGCGGAGCGACGGCGGCGCGCGTGCGGCAGCGAGGCGGCTCCCGCGCGCAAGGCGACGGAGGGCGGCTCCCGCACGGCGGCAGCGACCCGCGCGGGGCGACGGCGGCGACTCCCGCACGGCGGCGGCTGGCTCCCGCGCGCGGGGCGCGGAGCAGCGAGCGGCGGCGGCCCGAAGCGGCGCGGCTGCCCGGACGGCACGCAGCGCCCTCGAGGCGGCGGCGGCGGCGCCATCGGCCCCAGGCGGAGCACGGCGGCCGGACGCGGCGCGGCGCAGGGCGACGGCGCGGCCCCTCGGATGGGGCGGCGCTACGGGGAGGCGCAGCAGCGGCGACCGGAGCGCGGCGCGGCGCACAGCGGCGGCGGCCGGGCGGCGCTTCCGGTATGGCTCTGATACCATTGTTGAGTTCTTCTTTTCCGCACCTGGGGATTCTAGATCTGAGGGAGAGAGAGGAAGAGGTAGGGGCACTGACCGTCCGAAGGCGTGGAGGAGGAGGTGGCCATCTCGGATTGGTCGGTGAGGTCTGTGCATGGGCAGCGACGGTCGGGGAAGAACGGCGTCTCCCGGTGAGCGGCGACGGTGGCGGCACGGTGGAGCTTCCCGCCGCTGGCTGCGCGCCCTCTAGATCGGTTAGGGTTTTGTCGGTGGGGTGTACGGCTCAGTCGAACCTCGTGACGCGAGCCGCCGGCCCCCACCTCTTTATATAGCGCAGCGCGACGGGGGCCCATCAGCCAGTTGTTGGGCTGAGCGCCCCCGATCAGGGCGCGTGATCAAGGTCCAGATTAGCCGTTGGGCTAATCTGGGAGAGATCAATCTAACAGTAAGCACTCTGCATCCTGTAAAAGGATCTATCCAAGCTTCACCTGACGTAGTTGGTTGATTGGTTCAAAGAAAATTAAAAGAAAGTAGCATAGATTTAACGTGAAAAATTATTATGAAAAACCACAGACGTACGAAGACAAAATTTATTATATGAGAAGAGATTACAACTACATAGAACATTATTGTATCTTAACCGTGTAACTATAGGAATATATATATATATATATATATATATATATATATATATATATATATATATATATATATATATATATATATATATATATATATATATATATATATATATATATCTGTGTGTGTGTGTGTGTGTGTGTCTCCACCTTGAGACAAATTCACTTATGTAGCCGAATATCAAATCTCTTGAAAGTAAGTCTTCACCACCAGACCTTATATATCGAAAGTCCACCGAACTAATATTTAACAAGAAAGATTGGAACAGTCTTATTTAAACGCTTCTTGCGAAATAAAATTAAGTAAACCACGAGCAGGTCTAAATACATAGCTATCAACAAAGCAGACGAGTAAATCTGGGTCTTCAATAATTCATAACCCCAACAAAGTAAAGCGGAGGGAGATGTGACCACTTTGTATATTATTATATCATACTTTGTTCATCACAATAACATAATGATCTTGAATTTATGAATGCATACTATATACTCCACGTTCATGAGGTAAGCACTCTGCATCCTGTAAAAGGATCTATCCAAGCTTTCACCCGACGTAGTTGGTTGATTGGTTCTTACAGAAATAGAAGATCAAAAGAACAAGTAATATCGATTTAACGTGAAAAATTATTACAAAGAAATCACAAATACACGAAGACGAAATTCACTATATGAGAAGAGATTATAAGTATACAGGACTTCACTGTATCTTAACCGTGCAACTATAGGAATATATATGTGTGTGTGTGTGTGCGCGCGCGCGCGCGCGCGTGTGTGTTAGGAAACAAGAGTTCCAAACGGAGACACAGCCGTTGCCATGGCTGACACAGCTTGACACATGCACCGCTCGGAGCCAAGACTGACGTAGTGTCCGACATGAACACGATGACAAATTCAGATCTCACATTTTAGCGATCTTCACCTTGAGACAAATTCGGTCATGTAAAATATTCACTTTCAAACAGCAAAACTCCAGATAGTATCATGCTAGCTGCCATCAGGGTGTCATCAATTTTCTAAAACTGAATGTTGTCAAAGCCTCCATAATGATCGCACAAACCATTCAAATTGCAACATATCCTAAGGGCATTCCCAATTGTGACACTGCATAACAATGTCTATAGATTACCACCTTATATACACATCAGACTAGACATCATCCTTCCAATGCACAATATCTATCATTAATCAATATTGTAATTTAATATTTATTTTCAATTCTCTCCCTAATGCACCATTTAATATAGTGGCACACCTTTGTAATGTGGTATACATCACTTTCCTCCCCAATGGATGTCTTACCTAATATATTCGTATTGGATTGTGTTCTTAAACAATGTCTTGCATGAGATATTGTTTTCCTCTCTCCCTTCATTAATTTTTCATCTACCTCAGCATTAATCATACATGACATACCAATTAATGCTATAGACACTACTTACAAAAAACCATTAGGAGTGCCCTAAAGGTGAACAGGGGAACTCTCAAAACAACAGCACAAGGACTGCTTACCACTAACCACTGCTCTGATTTTTTTGTTGTTGTAGTCGGTTTTCCAACCAATTCACACATGAACAGAATTCGTACATGGACAGAATTCCAAGATAGGAGCCGGTCCGATCAGTTCTTGATTTGAACGGTTGCCGGTTGCTCCTCCCGCTAGAATAAGGTGACCAATTTCGAGGTAGCAGCAATTACAGAACAACTTCGAGGCAGTAACAACTTCTCACCGCAATAGCTTCCGAAGTTCGAGGTAGCAACAATTGTAGAGCAACTTCAAGGCAGCAACAACTTCTCACCGGGCATCTCCAATGGTTATAGCTAGCAACTAACTATAAGACTTCCACATCATCTATATAGTACACACTAAAGTTAGCATTCTAAAGAACTATCTATAAGGATAGCTATTTGATGCTTACATGCACACACAGAATTTATGGAGGCTGCCTCGTTTGGCGCTATAGACTATCTCTAGAGCTGTAGAGAGCTGCGTTCTCTTTCTTCATTTAATATCTTCCACGTAGGACAGTTGATGACATGGACTCTCTTGTAGATAGCTGCTATAGACCCATTGGAGATGCCCTAAGAGTAGGTAATTAATTCTGGAAAAGATAACCAAGTATAGAAAGGAAAGGTACTGTAAAGTAATCCATTCCAGCGTAGCAAGTGTTCCCTTCTATTTATTGTTTCGCAACAACAACAAAAAAGTTGAGGGAAAGAGGACTTGCCGATGGAAGCCATGGGCGAAGGTGCACCGTTCCAGACCAGCACCTGCACGTCAGCAGCAACACTCAGAGCACAGTGCTCCTACGTACGTAGCAGATACGTATATAGATGGGTCGCGCTTACCTGGTTGGGATCAACGGCGGTGTTGGTCTCAGCAGCAACACATAGAACAAGCCTAGGTTCCGCTAGAATTTGAACGGCGGTGTTGTTTAGCGGTAGACGGTGGCTGCTCCTAATGAGAGAGCCTAGGTGCCGTCGGGATGCTAAATGACGCCGTGCAAACGCTGAGCCTTGAGTGCCGCACCATGGCCACCCTTATCCGTGTGATGGTCGCCCCAGGAGTCTCCTCCTTCTAGAACAAGAGCTTTGATCTAGAACCTAAGACTTTGATACTATTTGTTATAAAACGCACGATAGAAAAATAGAAAATCAAAAGAATGTGAGATACGGATTTATGTGGAAAAACCTTATGGGAAAATTATGGACTCGCGAAAATGGAATTCACTATATGAGGAAAAATTACAAGCACAAGGAATTTTAGCGTATGTCAACCGTAGACTACATGGGTATGTATATAGGCTACGAAACAATAGTCCTTAACATATATATGCTATGAAACAGTAGTCCTTAATGGAGAAGGAAACATAATAAGAGTCTGATGTGGCAGCCATTGCCATGTTTGATACGGCTTGGCACATACACCGCTCGACGTCACGTCTGACGAGAGTATCTAGCTTAGACACGACGACAAATTTGGATCACACTTTAATAGTTCCCAACTCAGTGGTATTGATCGTATTTAATAGTGGCCACTTGGCATATGGATGATCCAAACACAGATCCAGATTAACTCCAGGCAGGGGAGTTGACTCGAGGATCTGAACCTGCGCATCAGCATCGGCATAGAATGGAGTTACGCGATGCTTAGTTTGTGGATGGTTTAGAGTACTCTGCTCAAATGAAATCACTGCAGTTATCCATGTTCATCACATCACCAGTTGCAACAATACAGGAACAAATTGACCCCTCACATCTAATGATCTATCGTGTCCTGTAAAGGAACCGTGCTATTGGAACAGAGCAATCTCGTCGTCGAAGTTGACGAATTCGACAATGTCATCGAACGAGCTCTCGCCGAAGAAATCCCAGTCCAAGCAACCGGGCAAGGGCTCCAGTACCGGAGAGGCACAAGAAACGTCGGCCGACGAACTCGGCTCCGCCTGCGCCGGCAGTGATTCCACTTTGCACATCTTTGCTCGCGGCTGATCCGCCACCGCCGGCATGCACACGGCCTGCGACGAGCCCGAGGTCTCGCTCCGGACATCATCGTCGGAGGAGGAGAGCCAAGGCGAGCCGCCGCTGCTCGTGGTGGCCGACCCGAAGTTGATGACGAACGGCTGCATCTTTCCGTCGTCGCCCACGGCGACGGCGTCCCGGCAGCAGGTGTGCTCGCCGAAGTAGGTGATGACGTAGAGGGAGGAGTCGTCCTCCGACTGTTGGACCTGCCGCGTCGCCCTGCAGCCGCTGTCGTACTTGTATGTGCACCTGAAATACAGCCTGCGCGCAGCATGCAAGATCAAACGCTAAGTCGCTCTTGCTCACATCTTGAATTTAGCGCGGAATTGTGCAAACAAACGCACTTAATTACCTCGGGTACTTGCTGTTCTGGATGTCCTTCTGCCCGTACTTCCTCCATATGAAGCCGTCCTCCGCCGTCCACTTCTTCTCCACTCGTGCCGGCGTCTCTCCGCCGCTCCCGCGCGCCCTGCGCTTTGCAAAAAAAAGAAAAAAGAAAAGGATCTTGTTGAGTCGTTGTTCGCCTGTAATGTAACGGCGACGCACTGGAGAGAGACTCATGCATGCGCATTAGTTTGTTAGTACTTACCTTCTTTTAGGCGGCCTCGTCTGAGTGGTTGCGCAGCCGGGCGCCGATGACTTGCGCTTCCTGCCGGCACCCGCATCGGCTGATAACTCGGCGGCGCTCACGTCCACGCCCACGGCGCCGCTAGTTCCGTGGAGCGCGGCAAGCGCGCGGTCACAGCAGCGGAGGATCTGCGAGGCGAGCTCCTGGAGGCCGCCGTGCGCGGGCGGGGACGCGCCCTGGAGCAGGGCCTCGAGGACGGCCGCGGACTGCCGACCCTGCGCCATCAGCTCGGACACCATGGAGGCTGGACCAGTGCTAGTGGCAAGCGCCATGTCTCTACCTACTTCGAGCACAACTGATTGCTCTCGTGTGGTAGCTAGCTAGCTAAGCTTGGCCGAGGAGGTCCCGAAAGGTTGTGTATTTATGGTGTGTTTGGTTCAGAGTCATGGTGGGACGGGATGGATCCAACCTATTTTTTAGGGACGGGACGGGACGGTCCCTGTTTTCTGTTTGGTTCAGAGTCATGGTGGGACGGGATGGATCCAACCCATTTTTTAGGGACGGGGCATACCTGTCAGCCACTCGTCCCACTTCATCCCTCACCATCCCCTCATTTTTGGGGGATAGGATCATCCCCAATTTGAGAGCATATCCACAGAATATTCCCTAGAGGGATATCCCCCATCCCACCTGACTCTGAACCAAACAGCTCTGGAACGAGAACCGCCCCATCCCATCCCTCATGGTCCCATGAACCAAACACATGCTTATACGACGAGTGAGCCAGGCTAACCGCGGCAAATCAGTGCAATTTACCCACGTGCTGCTAGCTTCACGTGGCTTAAATGGGTGGATTCTTTTGATCGGATGGATTATGATTTATGATTTAAATATTTAAATTCTGGTTATTCGTAAGGGGTAGTATATATAGGAAATTTGTCGCATATGATTTTGACTAGTACAGCTGAACTCAGTACACTTTTTAATATAATATTTCTATTGACCCCGCCTTAAAATACGCATCGTTTAAAAGCTAATTACTGTAGACAGTACAAACATAAGCTGACTTTAACCCAAACCGAACCCACCCAATAATTACGAGCAGCGCGTCGAATCAAGAGGCATGTGTCTGTCCCTTGAGATTATTTTTAAGATTTTCATATTATCTAAAGTAACACTAAATATAATCTTTTTAACAATAAATTATTCCTTTAATTATTTGATACTGTTTTCATCATAACTTACTGCCTGACACATTCTCACTATTTGCGCTAGCTTACGAACTCAAGAGATAACATATTATCTCTCCTCATCTACTCTTACCTTATATACGATTTTACTTATTTAATATAGTTAAGAGATAGCTAAGCTAATATTATAAGAGATGCCCTAATTTTCAGCAGCGTTCCATTCGGTCGCTTTGGCTATCTGCCGCCGTGTTGGCGCATTGCTCAACTAACAAGTGAGTTTTTTAAGGGGACCATCCGGTCGAGTGTTAACCTTTAAAGGTCTCGCTCTTTCAGCTTATGACTTATGATTTATAGTTTCTCTTGAATAAATAAATAAGATAGTTTCTTCATCATCGTTTTGAAGTGGCTTATCACGACAACATTTTCAAAACGGATTATTGACATTTGATTTGTCTATACAAATATTTATGCTAAAAATAAAAGCCATCAGCCATAGAAAAAATGCACCTAAGAGTTAATTAAAGAGCTGTACAGCCACGCAATTGCACTGAATTTAGATAGTTATAACTAACCAAAAGATTATTACACTTAGCATATATACAAAGTACAGATCATAATCAGTCAAGACTGTACAGCTAGTTCAATCACAATTATAGAGATCAGAGGCACATCCACGCCAACCTATCAGGTGTTATGTTTCCATCAGAATGTCTCAAGCTGGCCGCTTCAAGCAGTTGAAGGAATTACTAATTAAATTAAGCCTACCCATCGTCCGGAACAGAAGTTGACTTGATCCATCGCTGACATTAGCAAAACTGGATGCTAGTTCACATTTTCTCCCAAGTACTTTCTTTCTTTTTCTTTTGAGAGTACTAATATATATTTTGCATGATGTAACATTTATACACGGGAGAGATTCTAGTTTTTCCCCAAACTTTTGGTTGTAGTCACTAGATTCATGTTCATACGAATGCAATTCCAAATTAGGGTCAAACCGAGTATGCATATAAAGAAATGTTGGTAATAAAACCTAAGTTCATGACCATCCATGTGAAGATTCACACATATAAGGTTTGGAGAACATATCCTGTACTTTCCACTGTCCGGGTACTTCCGTGCACTCCAACTTCAAAACACGATAAAAATAGCTATGAAACATTTCAAAAAAAAAAGAATTGATAGCATTGGCACAAAATCAACGTATCATGTCACAAAATTTAAAATGCAAATTTGATCTAGACATTGAGAAACAAAATCAATATATCATGGCACGACTTCGAAAATCCATGTCGTATAGTACATGGTTACTGGTATGAACTATCACATGATCAACTTCATTTTTCCCTGATGAAAATTGAAAACAGGACAAGCTGGGGAAGCAGTTGAATCGATCTCACGTTGCAAATAAAACGTGCTCTATAGCAGTGACTTTAAAAACAATTTTTCTCTTAATGCGTGCGACCTTAAATATTCTACCTTGAGTGGACTTTCAACAGCTTGCAGATGTGAATTATCATGGAATCGCTGGCTAGTGTGCACATGACTCCAAGGAAAGCACCACAATGTCACTTGTTTTTGTAGCCCATTATGGCATGTTGTGACACAATGCCCACGATAGCCTTATTACATCAACATTAATTAAGAATAAAATTTTTTGTGAGGGAATTAGGAAAAGTATATTCTCTAATTAATTTATATTAATTCAATATACCAAATATATACGTACTCCATCCAGGATGACATAAAAGATTTACGTTTTTGACATTGATATAGGTTGTGATCAACATCGCTGAAAAGCCCGTGGCTTATGGCTGAAAACACTGTAGCTGGCTGAAAAAAGCACTGTAGCTGACAGAGCCTTATTTTGCATAATTAAATTTAAAAAAAATTAAAAATAAAACAAATATGTTAGCCCATTACGTATAATACAAACGAATACGGGAAAAAAAAGAACCGGCAAAAAAGCTCAACAAAAAGCCAAAATTTCAGAAAAAGACGAAACTTGTGAATAGTGCCAAATAAGCCTCCACCACTGTAGCATCAGCCAAGCTGATCGCAGCCATAGTTTCTAATTAAAACACAACTTTAACCACTAATTTCAATTGCAATATGTTTATAAAAATATAACATTATGGAAGTACTTTTCGTGGCAATCAAAACATATCATTTTTGCACATCGAATCTAAATATTTATCAAAACACCGATAGCTAAAGTTTACTAAGTTTAACTATATGCATTCCAAAACATCACCTTTTTGTGACCAACGAGAGTATAGTCGTTGCAAGATGTTCTTCCTACTGGTCTGTCTCTTCTGCTATGAAATTCTTTTTTCCCCTTGGCGAATGAACAGTTTTTGTTGCGTTTTAATTCCTTTTTCTTCAAATCAAGTTCCTTGCAACCACTATTATGAGTGAACAAATGGGCTGTTCTAAATTCAAATTTTAGTCTTTCGGTAAAATAAGCTTATCTGATAGAACACCTATCAGATATTTCTGGAATGAAGGGGGCTAAAGGCTAATATATATTTCTCTGTTGGACACCAGAAGAAACACCATTGTTGTAACGTCCTCATTTTTGTGAACAGGGACGTCAAACCACCCGCAACAGCCCAGGAGTTCAGTTGCGGATAGAAGGAGTATCAAGCCTGCTCACGAACAATTCAGAAAAGTTAATCTGATTAAAATAAGACCTAATGGCCAACTTTAGTAACAATACGGGCGTCTAAGCCCAAAACTTAACTTATATACAGAAGAGCCGGAGAAAAATCCACAAGAACGCTTAAATGCAGACGTAACCCTGATACAAAAACTTGCAGCATCCTCTTTTCCTCTGGTATCTGTTGTGATGGAGATATTGCAAGACTGAGTACCAACAACTGTACTCAGCAAATCACATGGGACTATACTATATATCTACTTGCTAGGGTTCTCAAGAGAAGGGAATATAGTTGTTTCATTATGAGGTGGATGCAATTTTATTTGTCAACATTTTTGAACACAAAAGAATAGTAAATACTTAAGAATCTGGGGTTCCAACACTTGATTAACAGTCCTCAGCATTTTTCATCTCATTACCAAATCTACTTATGCCTTGCTGTTGGAATCACCCATGAACATAGCTTTTTTTACCGAAAGCACGACGTATTCGAGATACTATTATGATTACTCTGTAGAGTTACCCAACTTTACCCACAAGAATTTCTTAACCCTCATGACTGAGTTAAGAAACAAGCTCGTTTCACTACTCATCTCTTTATATAGGCTCCACCCAGTAGACCTCCATCTCAGACCTGGGCATCTGCCGACACGGCCAGATATATTCTGCCCGTCCTGAGAGGAATCTACCGTTGTTCAGTATGGTTTTCCCCTCCCATACTAATACTTCTCACTCCTGTAGAGATTCAATCGATTTGAGCAGCTACTAAACCAGGTTTGACAAGTCAAATCTTGTGGTTGGGCGATCACTATGTTTTTTGCTCAGCATAAGGTTATCCGTACTTTCTCCAACTTTATCATCACTTTACTAGCCTTCACCCTAGGGTAAAGTCGTGGACGAAGGTCACTCTGTGGCTTTCCACTAGACCCCCTTACCCTAGAGCCAGTTTAGCATTTCCTTCACCCTAGGGTAAAGTCGTGGATGAAGGTCACTCTGTGGCTTTCCACTAGACCCCCTTACCCTAGAGCCAGTTTAGCATCTCTATCAGCCAAATGCCAAGTACTTAGCAGCATTATCCAACTGACACATGGTTCTCATAATAATCAATTCCCGAAAACACTTTTACAAAATTTACTGGCAAATGCCATGTTAAACAGTAGTATGATATAGTTGAGCTTCCTACACTACCATGGTCATTTAAATAATAAATTTAGCATTACTACATCTTGTCAAGGTGAATATGACCATCAAAATAAACATGGCTTTTTCAGTGGTAGGATGTAACTAGATATCATATCATTCTAATGATCTATCGTGTCCTGTAAAGGAACCGTGCTATTGGAACAGAGCAATCTCGTCGTCGAAGTTGACGAATTCGACAATGTCATCGAACGAGCTCTCGCCGAAGAAATCCCAGTCCAAGCAACCGGGCAAGGGCTCCAGTACCGGAGAGGCACAAGAAACGTCGGCCGACGAACTCGGCTCCGCCTGCGCCCACAGTGATTCCACTTTGCACATCTTTGCTCGCGGCTGATCCGCCACCGCCGGCAAGCACACGGCCAGCGACGAGCCCGAGGTCTCGCTCCGGACATCATCGTCGGAGGAGGAGAGCCAAGGCGAGCCGCCGCTGCTCGTGGTGGCCGACCCGAAGTTGATGACGAACGGCTGCATCTTTCCGTCGTCGCCCACGGCAACGGCGTCCCGGCAGCAGGTGTGCTCGCCGAAGTAGGTGATGACGTAGAGGGAGGAATCGTCCTCCGACTGCTGGACCTGCCTCGTCGCCCTGCAGCCGCTGTCGTACTTGTATGTGCACCTGAAATACAGCCTGCGCGCAGCATGCAAGATCAAACGCTAAGTCGCTCTTGCTCACATCTTGAATTTAGCGCGGAATTGTGCAAACAAACGCACTTAATCACCTCGGGTACTTGCTGTTCTGGATGTCCTTCTGCCCGTACTTCCTCCATATGAAGCCGTCCTCCGCCGTCCACTTCTTCTCCACTCGTGCCGGCGTCTCTCCGCCGCTCCCGCGCGCCCTGCGGTTTGCAAAAAAAAAAAAGGATCTTGTTGAGTCGTTGTTCGCCTGTAAATGTAACGGCGACGCAATGGAGAGACTCATGCATGCGGATTAGTTTGTTAGTACTTACCTTCTTTTAGCAAAATGTAAGCTGGGAACAAAATGCAAATAAATAACAAGAAAAGACATAAAAGGAAATGGGTTGAGTGGTTGGGGTTCAACAATGCTTGGTTGGTAGATAGGGCTAGAATTGGATTAGATAGGTTCAGGATGATCGAAAAGGTTATATTGTTGGACGGATTTTGGAAATGAAGAACTGATCATTAGAGGTGGATGATTGATCTTTGAATTGGGTGAATTTGGGTGTCATCGAGATTTGGTTTGACAAAACAGAGGTCGGAAATGGATTCACGGAGTCGAAACGGTCAAAACGGATGTATTTTGCAATTTCGGGTTTGGATGAACAGTAACGGATTTATCACTGTTCATTGTGGATTGGTTAGCTACAGTATAGGGCTCAAACAGTAGCGGATCGGATTTTTCGGCTGAACAGTGCTCAACAGTATCGGGCTCGGCCCAAACGCGCGCTGGCAACTCAACCCAGCTCGCGTGTGCGCGGACCGTTAATGGCGACGCAGACGGACGGGATTGAGCCACACCGTCGTCGTCTACCTCCATCTCTTCCTCCTGGCGCTACAGGGCAGCCAAACAGAGTAACGGTGGCGGCGGCCAATTGAGCACCGGCGAAGGTTGCTGATGGCAACCAAGGTCACCTACGGATTCTTCAGGGTCTTAGGGTTCCATTTTCGAGGTTGGTCGGACTTGAGGGGCGACAATTTTGGCCAACGGCGAGGGAAGGCGGCATGGGCCAGGGCATGACACAAGGCAACTTCGGTGGACTTCCGGCGAGTTGCTAGGGTTTTTAACTATCTATGGGACAAGACAAACTCGGTAGCAGAAGCGGCTTAGGTTGGGATTAGGGCTGGATAACGAGCTGGCTCGGCTCGGCTCGGTAGGATAACGAGCTGGCTCGAGCTGGCTCGTTATAACTAATGAGCTAAAAAGCTAGCTCGGCTCGGCTCGACAAAAAGCTCGAGTTAGCTCGTTTGGCTCGTGAGCCAGGGCCAAAAAATATCTCCATCATATATTCATCCATGGAAGCATGGCTCGTTTGGCTCGTTTAGGTACAATAGAGTACAAATTAACACATGCATGGCTCGTTTGGGTACAATAGAGTACAAATTTACACATTAACACATGCAATAGAGTACAAATTAGGTCCATGGAAGCAGCATATGCATATCTAAATTTCTGGAAGCATAGCTCGTTTGGCTCGTGAGCGGCTCGCGAGCTGGCTCGAGTTGGCTCGTTATAGCTAACGAGCTAAAATCTTGGCTCGGCTCGGCTCGTTATCCTAACAAGCTGAGCCGAGCCAAGCCGAGCCGAGCCAGCCACGAGCCGAGCGAGCTAACGAGCTTCGAGTTTTTCGTCCAGGCCTAGTTGGGATAGCTCAGGTTGAGCTGTCCACGGTGAGGTCCCCTCCGTCGACAAGGGCTCACGCCGCCAGAGCTCTAGAGCTACGCTCGAGCTAAGGTGAGCTCAATAGTGTAATCATGATACTTTGGAGATGCTAAGGACAGGAACAACTAAATATTTATTGAGAATCAAAGGAGATTGCAAAGAAAGGCTCACCGACGCGGGGAGACGACGGCGTTGGAGATGGTGAGTGAAGGAAAACAATTAACTGCTCGAGAGAGTTGTATGAGGTGTGTACAAGCTCCAAAATGACTCCAAGAGACTTTAGGGCGACCGAGAGATGGCTTGCACAAGAAGGCAGTTTGGGGGTTTTTGCGTGCGTGGCAAGGAAAGACAGGGAACACTCTGCAGAGGGAGTAATTGCACTGGCGACGTGGCTCTGCGGCTTCTATAATAGTTGACGAGGGTTTACGTTGTGGTACGGCGGCAAGAGCGTTGCCGGGAGCAGAGAGCCGCAGCGAGAGAGAGAAGAAAGCGGGCAGAGCAGCGCGCAAGGTAAGGGAGAGAGCAGCAGGACTAGGCGACTGACTGGTGGGGTCACGACGCCAGGTTGGTGTGAACGCGCGGGCGGAGGTGGCCGCAATCCGGCGAGACGGCAGTGCGGCACGTGGAGGCGACGAACAGAGAGGCGGTGGAGAAGCGACTGCGCACGGCGGCACCAGCAAGAGGAGAAGGCGGAAAAGACCAAAAGGGAAAGCGGAATTTCACTGGGAATTGCCCAAAGGGGAAGAAATCCGAATTCAAAAAGAAATTCAAGAAATTTCAAAATTTTGAGAATTTTTGGGTTGTTGCAATTGTCGCTTTCTGTTTTACGTTAGAAGGTAGGCAAATTAAGCACAACTGTTATCTCATAAATATCTCTAGTAGTACTAGTACTGTTTTGGATGGGCGGGTTTGGATAACGGCTCCCTTCATTTTAGATTCTAAAACCGTTTTTCTACATTAGTTAGTTTTTAAACATAGTATTTTTTAAGATAGGCTCAATAAGTCGATTATAGTACACACTGTATCGACTTTATTTATATCGGCTAAAATCATATGCGAGTCTCTATCTCTCCGTACTCTTTCGTGTGAACAGTCAAAAGGTATAAACCGCAATCCAAAAGAACATAACACGATAAATCGCTAGATTATTAAGGTTTAAGTAGCTATTTGAATGCACCAAATAGATCTAGCGCCTTGCTACTGATCAGTTTCCTGAGGAAAAAGTGACCGCATCTCCATTTCCAGCTCACACTGCTTCGGCGACAGTAATGGCAGCGAAGAAAACTCATCATATGGATAGCTGGGCGTAGTCACAGACATGACTTCTTCCTTTTATTCAACCTCGGTGCACCAACAGTAGGAGCCGTTGGGGAAGAAAGCGAAGCTTTTGCGAAGTCGAGCACTTGTGAAGCACTACTTGAGCTGGGTTGATCTGGGAACAATGTATCGCATGTATGCCCGTTGATGAGGGTGACCATGAACAGCGGAGGGTTACTGTTGTTTTGTTGCTGCACGTATTTCTTTGCTGGGCACTTATGGTCATCACTGTAACCACATCTGTAGTATAACCTGCAATCTCATGAACATATATCAATTTACATGTGCTCAGCCTTTTCTAGAACAAACATAAAATTTTATTGAGGAAATACCAACAAATTGCACATTAAATATCTCATGTACACATGAAAATGACAAAAAAAACTTCCAGAAATGTAAAACAATGTGCGTTTTTCTGAATTTAGGAGAGATACAAGTTTTTCCTTGTTAACACAATTTTGAATTTCGGCAAAAGTTTCACATTTCTTTGCACTCAAATTACAATTTCTACTTTTAACTAGACCTTCGATGTGATACCAATATAAATTCCTGATGTGAATGAGTCATTCCATTAGCAGTCTTTTTGTTCTCCACCGCTGAATCTAGTATGTAATACAAATAATGACTTGGTAACTTTAGCACGTAAATGTTTGTCTTGTTTCTAAGATTAACATAATATAGTTAATTATGTTAATTTCTTTTTCTGGTCTTCCAATCAGATGCAGATAATCCGCTGAAATGAACTTAATAAGCACGCATGGTCAACTTTTGTGCAGCTATATATAACTATTACAAAGGGACAATGGTTTTGTACTCCACACCAGGGATGCAAATACCAGTACCTGCTGGCAAAAATAATTTCAGCGAAATCTTGGAAATACCGGATTTTTCTCAAAACTTCTAAAAACCTCATTTTTTTTCTGTAATCAAATTTTCAAATGTGATCTTTGGAACATGTAGAAGAGGCTAAAATAAGCCTGTTTCAACAGTTAATGATTGCATTTGAGAGCGGGGTTAGGGGTGAAAGCGGGCTTGCAATAATTCCTACAAAATTGTTTTCGCAGCTCCACACACACATATGCAAAAAGGGATATATCTAGTATGACATTTAATTTGGTGCTATCACATATTCTAGCCCGTCTAAGTGCCCATTGTAAGGTACAATAAACAGATACCAGAATATGATCCTATTTGCATTTGGAATCCTAATCTTGCCACTCCCTGCAGGATGTGGCTAGCTTCTCCGGCTTTCTTAGGGAAGTTAAGGCCTAATTAATTTGTACTAAGCCTACTAGAGAAGCCAGCTTCAGAAGGTACGTAGCTACTAAAGCCCCAAATGGGGCCTATATCAACCAAAAGTTTTAAAGCAAATAAGGCGAGGTGATGGTCCATAACAAGCCATTTTAGTAACCACAAATGCTTTAGAATTTAAATACATTAAAGTTTTCATTCTGTAAAAGCATTCTCTTACTAGAGAAAGGTGTACTAGGGACGAAAAAGGGATTTCTTACTTTTCAGTGTTAATCCACAGCAGGAAATCCATGCGCTATATCCACAAGCCCCTCGCAATCCGAAGACTTCGTCGCCTGCATTTCCAAAGGTTACAAGACAAAATGTTCGGTTGACTATCGAGCTAGCGAGGTAAATCGCTGACACTCACGGGGAGAAATTTTTTGGCAAAGTCAGTCCTAAACACCTAAACGACATACATCCTCACGGTTATCAAACCGCCAGCCAGAGTGCTCCGGTTCTTAAACAAACGGACGAGACAATTTCTTTGACCAGTACTGATCAACTAACGGAGGTAAATGCAAGGTCAGTTGGGACAAAGTGTGCAAACCCACACATCTTGGTAGGTTGGGCCTCTTGGACCATTAATGCTTTGCGCGAGCCCTACGAATTAGATGGCTATGGTATGAGTGGGCGGCCACAAACAAGCCATGGAAAGGAATGCAAACCCCTTTGTGATGATCACGATAATCAATTATTTGCAGCAACCACTTCCATTACAATCAGTGATGGTAAAATTGCAAGCTTCTGGAACTCAGCTTGGGCTCATGGGAGACGTTCGTGCGACATTGCCTTGTGTCTCTTTGCTGCCTCCAAAAGAAACACTGATCCTTGAATGCGGCTTTAACTGGTAATAAATGGCTACAGGATCTCAACTGGTTGGCCAACTCAACTACACAGCACATTCAAGAACTCATCTCCCTTTGGGGCCACATATCCACCTTGAATATCCAGGAAGGGGCGAAGGACTGCATAACTTGGAAGCTCACTCCTCACAGAAACTACAGCGCAAACTCAGCTTACAAAGTGCAGCTCTTTGGCACAATAAACACCTCTATGAACCCCCTAGTCTGGAAGGCTTGGGCCCCCAAATATACAAAATCTTCGCATGGCTGGCATTGCAGAACAGACTGTGGATTGCTAACCGCCTCTCTTCCAGAGGATGGCCAAACCAATCGGTTTGCCCCCTCTGTAGGATCTTCCCCAAGCAACCATTCACCCCTTTGCCGAATGCCGCTACACAAAAGGAATTTGGACTTTCATCGATCAATGGATTACTTCGGGCTCTATAGACCTAGCTTCTTGGCACACTGCTGCCTCCATCTGGCAATGGTGGGAGTCCACCATTCTCAAGCCAGATGTGCCTCACAAACCTTTAGCTTCTTTAATGATGCTCGTCACTTGGGAGATCTGGAAAAAGCGGAATTCTCGCATTTTTCATGTTGTACAGACATCCCCAACATCCCTTCTCACAAAAATTAAGGAAGAGTCTCAAACCTAGGTTTTGGCCAGGGCTAATAGGCTATCGGAGCTCTTACCTAACTCTGTAACGCCTTAAGACTAGCAAAGCCCCTTCCTAACTCTGTAATGCCTTAATTTCTTACTTCTGGGTGTGGCCTTTTCAGCCTTTACCCTCAACCTGTATATAATTTCTACTCTCGGCTTTTAATTTAAGGCAGTGCTCCTACCTGTTCAAAAAAATCAAGTCACAGAAACTGAATTATGGAGCTAGGAAGGGATGAAACTCCCACTTTTTGTTAAAACATATTCACCATATATCTCTTTTTGTTAAGCGCATTTTTCACAGACGGTTTGTGGACTGTCTGTGATAAAGACAACACAGACGGTTTGTAACTAGAATCGTTTGTGAAGAAAACTATTACAGACGGCTCAAACCAAAAACCGTCTGTAATACTCACACATCACAGACGATTCTATATACCAACCATCTGTTATTGGTGAGCATCATAGATGATTGGTATATAGAACCGTCTGTGACAGTCCTTCATAAACAATTTATAGCACAAACCGTTTGTCATAGTTCATTTTATACCTATTTTTTTTCTGTTTTTGGCTAGCCTCAAAAAATAATGTTACCTATGCCCTTTGAAAACAAGCAAATACAGTGGAAAACACAACAGCACATTCCATTTTCATTAAGATTAGAATCCACCATTATAGCAAGAATATATAAGAAGCAGAGATTCTGGCAGACAGTAGAAGCTGAATGCATCGGATGGCGACCAGATATCATTGGCAATGGAGAGGCGGTGGTAGCGCCACCTTTGTAGCACGATGGTGATACTACACAAGACACTCTTACGACACTTACGACGAGTGTATTGTGCAGTCAACCGTGGTATCACAACAGAGGCGCTAGCTCACGGAAGTAGTCAGTGTCATCGAGGAACAAGCTGGATGCATCGGATGGCGGTAGCACCATCTTTGTGGTACGACGGTGAGACTACATAAGACAGTCTTACGAAACTTACGACAAGAGTGTGTTGTGCAGTCTACTGTGGTGTCACAACGGAGGCGCTAGCTCACGGCGGTAGTCGGTCTCGTCGAGAAACAAGCTTGATGCAGCGGATGGCGGTAGCACCATCTTTGTGGCACGACGGTGAGACTGCAGAAGACACACTTACGACACTTACGATAAAAGTATGTTCTGCAGTCTACCGTCGTGCCACAAAGGAGGCACTAGCTCACAGTGGTAGTCGGCATCATCGAGGGGAGGATGCAGGAAGCCATATAGTGGATGAACTCATGCGTGACTACCAGTGGAAGGTAGATGGGGAGTAATTAATAAAGACTGAGCGGTGGAAAGAACCGGTGCCTGCCATTCTATGTGGAGAGAATGGATGGATGAGATCGAAATCCTGGGGATACACCACGGATCGGTGATGTGTCATTTTCAGGGACGATTTGTTATACGAACCATATGTGATAATGAACATATCAGAGATGGTTTATTATACGAACCGTCTGTAATAGTTTCATAGACGGTTCTAGTTAAAAACCGTTTGTGATAGTACGTATATCTCAAACGGCTTTTAAACCTAACCGTCTATGATAGTTTCAGAGATGGTTTTAGCCATGAACCATCTGTAATAATCAAAGCACAGACGACTCCACATGAACCGTCTGTGATGAGACGTGCAGTATAGCTTATTTTGTAGTAGTGTCAAATGAATTGTAAATAGGAGAAATAGTTTAGAACATATCATCATTCAAAGTTTGTAATCAACTCACATTTCTCTCTTCACCCACCCCTCGGCGCTCAGCATGACAGTAAATCTCTGATAAAGAAGCAGTAAAGTCATAAAGAATGCAGTAATACCAAGCGTAATAGTTTGTGTCTTGTAAATGTGTAGTAAATGAAAAAGAAGATCACAGTAATTTTCTTAAAAAAGATCACAGTAAATCTCTTGAAGTGCTGCAGTAAAAACATAAGGAGGTTGCAGTAAACCTGATGTACAAGTTTATTAAAGCACAATGAAGGGTCATAGTAAATATCTTGTAATGATGCTACAAACATAGAAGAAGATTGTAGTAAATATGTTGTATAGGTTCGTTAAACGCACAATGAGATCATAAAATCTTTTGTAATGGTGCAGGAAACACACATGGTGTCGCAGTAAATCTCCTTTAGTGATGTCATAAACATTAAGAGGTTGTAGTAAATATATAATAAAGGTACAATAAGCACACAAAGAAATCACTGTAATTCCATTACAATGACATAGTAAATGCATAGAGAGGTTTTACTATGTTGGGATATGCACAATGCTTTTATTGCACCATTTTGGTGCGTTACTGCATCCTCCTTCAGTTTTTTTACAGTGTAGATGCATTTCTTGTTTATTGGTGAGACTTATATCTTTTTGTTCCTCTTGTTGTCAGTAAGATACCGGTGAAAACTATTCATAAATCGGAGCTACCAGTCAAAAGTTAAGCTAAAACAAGAAACATAAATGTTCTAGTACTAATAAGGAATCCATATTTGTTGGTTGGTTGGTTACGTGTTATTAGTTGGCTTGGTCCCTGTACAAAGTGGGTGCACGTGGGGTGGGTTGGGCGTGTTCGTCTGGTCGACACGTAGACTAAGCTATTCTATGCTCCGGAATAGAATAGCGGTACTGTATATATATACACACCATGATAATGCTTCAGACTGTCAATAAGAATTATTCTTTAGGATATCCATGATATCTCTTTAGACTTTGAGAAGAATATTCACCATGATATAACTTTTGACCAAACTTATTTCATCCACAAAAGTTCAGATTCTATCTATAATAGTAGATAGCCATTCATAATTGGGAATTATGGTATCTTACATAAAAGTACCGGGGGCTAATAAAACCATATTATGATGAAGACACACTGATCTGAAAAGTGTATAAAAATTGTTAAACTGGTATGTATTATTTTAACCAAATGAAATTAAGGGAACAAACTCTGCACCGATAATAATAGATGATGACATTGAATAGCATAAGCTATTTGCTATAGACCCTCGACGACAAGAGGAATAATTTTATCGTAAGATTCTAAAGGATAATTATGCAGGGCTATCTACTATTGTTGATAGAATATGAACCATTACGGATAGAATAATTTTGGTCAAAAGATATATCATGGCTAATATTCTTCCCAAAGTCTAAAGGGATATCATGGATATCCTGAAGAATAATTCTTATCGATGGTTGAAAACATTATCATGAGAACCCAAAGTCTAAAGAGATATCATGGATATTCTGAAGAATAATTCTTATCAATGGTCTAAAGCATCATCATAAGAACCTCCATTAATCCTTATCCGTGAGTGTTAGAAATAATCTTGACTTAGAGTTCAAGACATAGTAGAGTCCACCTCCGTGTGTAACTCAAATTGCAGTTGTGTCCAACTTGAAGTCCGAATACATATACTAATAGGAGATTATTAGCCTATATATTGAGGAGGCTCGTAGCCAGTTTTGTAAAAAAACAAGAAAAAAGGGGAGCAAGTAAGAGAATAGAAAAATTCTCCTGTGTTCTCTTAGTTTATTTGTGATGTGTGCGTTTTCTCCTGGAATAAAGTTAACAATTGGTATCAAAGTCGTGCAGCGCTCCTAAGGTATCGCACGCAGTCTCGGCACCCCTGTTCCGGTGTTTCTCCCATCGCATTTCGCTATCCCAAAACGCAGAGGACAACAAGTACGTCTTCAACTTGGTTCCTCACTCCAGCAATAAAAGTGCGCAGCACAGTAAGCAACAATCATGGCAACACAGAGCAAGTTCAAGAGCTGCTTCAAAGTAGCTCGAGATCTTGATCTATGCTCAAGATCATATCGTGTTCTCTGGGAAGTGGTGTCATCGGTGATGAGGCATCATCTAGTATGATGGCAAAAGAGAGTTCTGCTGTCTCGCTTTATTATCCGATGCTCACGACGAGCAATTATGCAGTATGGGTAATCAAGATGAAGGTGTACATGAAGGCTCAAGGAGTGTGGGGCGATTGAGAACGGCAACGTTGATGTGCGCAGGGATCAGATGGCATTAGCGACCATGTATCAGGGTATCCCAGAGGAGATGCTCTTCCTACTGGCCAAAAAGGAGACGGCCAAAGCCACATAGGAGGTGTTGAAGATGATGCATCTTGGCGCTGATCATGTGAAGGAAGCAAAGGTACAAATTCTCAAGACCGAGTTCAACGTGCTGCGTATGAAGGAAACGGAGTCGATCAATGACTTCGTCGTCCAGTTGACGATCATCGTCAGCAAGATTTGGGCCCTTGGTGAGAAGGTGGAAGAGTTGTACGTAGTGAATAAATTCCTTCATGTTGTTCCCTCATAGTTTCTCCCGATTACCTTGATTATAGAGCAATTTGGAGACCTAAAGACAATGACCATGGAGGAGGTCATTGGTCGTCTTAAGGCGTATGAGGAACGCATCCATAATAATAGTAACAACGGCGACAGACAGCTCTTGTTGACCCACGCTGAGTGGGAGATCCGATCATCGAAGTATGAAGACAAGAACACTTCAGGGGTGGTAGCCAAGGCTGTCAGAATCGGAAGTTTGATAAGGCAAAAGTGATGTGTTATAGTTATAATGATTATGGGCACTTTGCTTCGGAATGCCCTAAACCGAGGATGAAGAAAGTGTTTGTTACTGAAGCGCTCTGCGATGACGAATCAACAATGTTCTGATGATGAGTTGCGTCATAGACGTCGAGAAGATGTGTTGCCGTCTAAACTCAAGTAAGGTGAAAAAGAATCGAAACGTTGAGGAGATGTGTTACCGTTCTATATCAAGTATGAGTTTAGTAAATCTTAGTTGAGACCGACTGCCTCAATGTTTTAGAATCTTTGCATCCGGATAAACCTGTGCCAGTTAAGTTGAGTTCCTATATATAGCTTGCATATAGAACGCTTCATGCGAAGGCATGGCTGGTAGTTCATAATGCATTGAGACTAAAACTAAAGTATGTCAAGTCAAGATTAAGGGAGAAATTGTTAAAAATAATCTTGACTTAGAGTTCAAGACGTAGTAGAGTCCGTCTCCGTTTGTAACTCAAGATGAAGTTGTGTCCAACTTGAAGTATGAATACATATACTAGTAGAAGATTATTAGCCTATATATTGAGAGTGCTTGTAGCCAATTTTGTAAGAAAAACAAGAAAAAAGAGGAGCAAGTAAGAGAATAGAGAAATTCTCCTATGCTCTCTTAGTTTATTTACGATGTATGCGTTTTCTCTTAGAATAAAGTTAACAGTGAGGATGGCAGTCCCTATATAAGGGGCATGATCTACCTGACATTGAGCGATGATGCAATATATATACCTTGGAAAATCAGCATCGAGGATCTTCTTCTCGCCATATTTCCTCCAGTGGAATAGATCATTTTCTGGTGTCTCAGTCAGTATCTCCCTGCTGCATAATAAGATGGAAGAGCTGCATCACATTGCAGTGCAAATCTTTCCGAGCTAACCATGAAATATAGATCCCGGTACGAGTAGAAACAGGCATATATTACAGCATGCCTCACCAGGTGAACTGATGAAAAACAAGATGTACTACGTACCTAGAAACACTTTTCTTTCTTTCTTTTTCTTTTGAAAGGTAGATCTAGAAATCTTTCGGCATAAATTAATCGTGCCATTTTTCCTTGGTGCCCTCGAAAGCAAGGTAATTAACTAGCTAATGGAGCAAGAAAGCAAATTAATGGGAGTAGTAACAGTGACATGAATAATTACTTCCTCGTTGAAACATAGATCTGCTGATACTAATTCTTCTCTTGTACTGCAGGTCCCCACAGACATGCATGCTATAGATACTACTTACTGTAGCAAAAGAAAACAGTCTTTTGGCACTCACATCGGAAGCTCCTCTCCATGCCTGCCTCGCCGGTGCCTCGCCTTTCTGGTACGGACGACGGCAGCCCTGACGCCGCCATTGGAGGAGCAGGCAGCTGGTGCAGCATGGCTCACCGCCCCGGCATCGAAGGAGGAGCAGTGGTCTCTCTCGGACTGGAGGACTGAAAGCGACGACGCGAGAGCATTGGAGATGTCGCTCACGTTGGCCAGCGCGGCGTCTCGGCGGTCAAGCTCCGGGATGAGCCCCACCCGCTGCCTGAGCAGCGCTGCCAACTGAGTGCCCTTCCTTAGCTCCCGGATCACCGCGTCCCTCTGGTCGGAGGGCGGCGGCGGCGACATCTCGGACTTAGGCGGCATGGCCATGGGGCAATATTACTCTTCAGGCGGGTGGAGATGATATGTGAACTAACTCTGGGTTTGGACTGGCCGACCGGGGGCTGTTGGATACTCGGATAATGGGTAGAGAGACCAGCAAGGGCTCAGCCACTGACCTGGGAAATGTTATGATTAAGTGTCCGTGCGGATTTAATTTAACGCTGATAGCTAAATTACCTATCGATAAAAAGTGTATTGAGTATAACCAATCTTGCATAAGTGTTAGGTGCATCCGTGCATGTGTGCACCATCGGTGCTTCACTGTTTTGTTTGCATAAAGGAAATGAGGGCAACTACCTAACGCTATTTAGTTAGACCCTAATTCAATAGGATAGCCTTACCACTTCCCTTTCTCTCATCCTCGATGCCTTCTCTGCCTCCCTCCTCGTTGTTTCACCGCCGCTTCTCCCCTCCCCAGCCTTCTTTTCTCCAGCTTCAGCAGCTTCGCACATCTCTTCTGCCTCCCCCTCCTCCACCATCGGCGGCCGACAGCGATCTCGCTGCCTTGCCGCGCTGTTGTCTCCCCTTTCCCAGCCGCCACCACTCTAGCCAACCTAATATTCACAGCGCCGTTGACTTGCCCATTCCTCCCTCTGCCACAGCCCACTGTTGAACCACCGCTTCTCCAGCCTACCTCTACATCCGGGAGGCATGGTGAACCTGTCATCGCTGCGGCGCCTCCCTATTGCCAGATCTAGAGCCGAAGCCAGTGGCAGCAGCGGAGGAGGAAGGGGAGGTGGTAGCACCAGCAGAGGAGGAGGAAGGGGATGCAACACGGTGGAGGAGAAGGACAACAATGACTAGAAGAGACTAGAGTTTAATAAACCATAAACAATAAAGGTTATTGTTTGGTTCATGAACTCAACAACTCCTAGTTGTCTACATATGTTTGCCTAGAAGTACTTGCAGTCAGGGTTTTGATAACCGGTTTGGAATTTTTTACAAGGGGTTCAATAGCATCGGTAACACGGATTTTTGAAAATTTTCAGTAGTTTTCAGGCCAAAAAATTCAAATAGAACTTGGCCAAAAAGGGTCTAAATGGGATTCAATCAAGAAAATCTCTTTAAATTTGAAATATTTGAGGCCAAATTGTACTCTAATCAAGGGTGCTCAGTAGGGCCAATTTTTGCTGATTATCAAAACCTTGATGGCAATAAGTCTTGTGGAATTTTGTTAGTAATGCATGGCTTATATTGGGTGAACGACCATGTGAAAGGTCTAGCATTATGTTGTGATGAACTATTGCCATTTGAGAAGTGTAGAAATTTAAATTTGCAAATTTGTTGGTTTTGTCAGACTGTTTGCAGACTAGCTAGTTTGACCGACCAGGAGGTGGTCAAACTAACCTTCCCCAGTGGTTAGACCACTAGCCAAAACTGGTCTGACCAACTAGGGCTTGCAGTCAGACCAACTAGCAGGAGTGTTTCGACTAATTTTTTATTTCTAGAAAATTTGAGTCTCGTGGTGAGTTCAATTGATCAAGGTCAGTGCATACGTATTGCATGAGGCATATTACAACTAATGTAAATCAAGTTGTGAAGAACTTGTGTCCGAAAATGATTTCTTTGTCTTTAGATGCGCATGGTCGTTTGGAGTCAATCATGATCAACGACGAGGATCGGGGCTACTCTCATGGAGGAGCCAAGGCCTAGAATAATCAAGGATACCACGTGAGATGGTTGAGCTCAAGCATAGCACTGGAAAGGTTAGAAATATTCAAGGGAAGTTTGAGTGGCTTGTTGCACCATGTTCCTTGGTTGCTCCAAGTGAGGCATGGTTCGGTGGAACTGAAATATGATAGACTCGCTGATACATGGCAAACCAGTGATATACCTATATATGGCAAGTATGGTGATTGCTTGCAAGAGAAGATGAAGATCGGGCCAAGAAAGGATATTTGGTAAGTTGACAAAAATACCAAAAACTAACTTAGATAAAAAAAAACACGGCGCTTGCGAGGGCGGTTTAGGTCAAGGAGAAGCTAGTAATATACCTACATATGGCAAGTATGGTGATTGATTGTTACTTTTTGTAACTTATCTTATTATATAATAATAAAATCATAATATTATAAAAGTAATTTAATGACAGATATAATGATATAGTTTTCATGTAGTTGATCTAGTTAGTTTTAAATATATTGGTTGACGAGGATAGAGATTGGTACCTAATCTACAAGGACCAGTCACTGGTCTTAGCCATCTGAGACCACTTTATGGATCTTGTTAGTGACCACTGGTCTCCCACACACCAGCTCCTTCCGTAGGACAAATCATCATGGTACCCATGGTCGGTCTAGGGAGAGAATCTAGGACCCTCTATATAGTGGATCACCACGTATAGAGAAGGCCGCACTATGTTGTTCCACACGACACCTTTTCTATGTATGCAAGAGACCAGTTACCCGCACATAGAGCACGACTACGTCTACAAAAGATACAAAGGCCTCTTGCTCACAACTCCATAAGGACAATTGTCACTAGGACCAAGGCTATAAAAGGAGGGGGTTGCTCAAGGCTTCAGGGAAGGATGACCTTTAGTCGATATGAAGGCTAGTTTACACATACAACGCTTCCACGTCTGCGATGTTGAGTAGCTAGATTAGATTTCAGGCTAGATTTTCTTTCAAGCACCAAGATCCCCATAAACACCTCTCTGTAAACACTTTTCGATCAAGGAAATACATAGGACATAGCATTATTACTCGTGCTACAAGAGCATAAACCTGGATAAATTCTCTGTGTCTTGAGCTCTTTAATTCCTGCATCACATTCCATCACAAATCTATATAAGACGCCAATCTTGGTGACGACATCGTTGACATTAGTGGCACAGATTCTATGGTGTCAAATAAAAAAGAAGAGTAATTTCAAACTTCAGTAATGGAATGAATTAGGCTCAGGTTTTACATAAATCTCTTAACCTTCCTACACGAATTAAATAGATAACTTGCATCAAGAATGCCCTTTTTCCTGCTAAACCAGATATATAAACTACCGTTTTCGAGAGAGAGGATTCACTAAATTACTAGTTGGGTGGTTGGGGTTCACGGTGTATGAAAGTTTGGCCAGAACAGGTTTGATCCCAGGGGGTGGCCATCTGGGCTTCACGTGATTTTGCACCGACCGTGATCGATGGAAGAGTTCTCGGCCTGACGCCAGCATGCGTGACGTCCGGGAGTATAAATTCGTGACGCCATCCACGTTCTCACCCACTAATTGCATCGATTCAAGGAGCCTCCTCACCTGCTGAGGCGCGTCGTGCTGTCCACATGCGGCGTCAGGGCCAATCGTGAAACCCTAGTTAACATTTTGATTTATACTGGGGATTTAAATTGGCTCTGCTTGACCCTAATTTTGAACTCTGCTTGGGACTCGCACGACCGATCCCCATCACAAGGAGCACATAATGCCTCTCACAATAATCATGTAAAAAAACTAACACAATATTTACTGTCAATATGCACTTCAGCACATTCTTCACATGATTAATTCGAATTCAAATTTGTTTTATAAACCTGCTTTTCGACTTTCTTCAACTGAAGATTCTGAAAATCTCAAGTACATACACAATTCAATCAATGAGTAGAACAAACTAATTTACATATTCAGAAGTTTAGATTGAACTCAAATTAACATAATATTTTCGCTTAGTTTTTTCCCTCAATGATATATGGATGTAGATTATTTTGTATGCCTTGTTTAAAAAGGTAAAACTGCCGAAAAGATATATGTGTGAGTTATAAACCGTACCTATTATTTGGAAAAGAAAAATTGTGCATGTGCTATACTGAAATGAAACTTCTATAAAGTATAAACGCAAAAGCAAAGGAAGAATAGAAAAGCACTTAAAGCATAACAAGTGCTAGTTCTCAAGTGCATGTTCTTAAAGCAAAGGAAGAGTACTATGGGTGTGTTTGTTTTGATGCCAGATTTGCCTTGGAATTTTTTTTAGCAATGCCCCAAGAATTTCGGTCCTCTATAGCATGGTCCCATGGGTCGCAAAAAGTATTTAAGAATATTATTCATATTTGATTTATATTGCATCGCTGACAGTTTTTACCATGGGTTCAACATAGACTATCACGCTATGAAAATTGTCTGAGATAACTGCGCTAAAACGTAACACTGATGAATTCTATAGAATCATCTGTGATGAGACATCCAATATGACTTACTATGTAGTAATGACACTAACAAAGGTATATTGGTTTGTTCAGGGCACCTACATATTTTGGAAATTAATATTCCCCATATTATTAGTTAACTGCAGCAGGGAATGCAATCACAATTAATTAAGCTACTACCAAATCAACACTGAATTAAAGATAGGGGATAAAGTTTCATCAACAATACGTTGGAAATACCATGCCGAGTATCTTCTTCTTGCCATATTTCCTCCAGTGGAATGCATCATTTTCTGGCTCCTCTGTGAATATCTCCTTTCTGATGGACAAAACATATGAATTAAGTTAGATTAACTACACGTTAGTCACTCCAACAATATCAGTGTACTATACAAATACACTCCAACAATATATTAGTGTATACAAATACAATCTTCCTAATCATGAAATATAGATTCTAGTAGATGCACCCCTCATGCGACCATGCATGCAGGCTCAATGCCCTCTTTGCCCTTCTTGATCATACAGGTATTTCATAAAGAACTGCACTGTTTTGTGTGTCACTTCTCATTTTTTAGGGGATCTAGCTATTGCACCTTCCATATCTCAATCAATATTTCTAAGTATTTCAAATCAATTTTGTACATATGATTATGTTTTTATATTTTCTTTTCAGTTTCTGTCTGTCTAGATGTGTTCTTCTGTTCTCATTTATCCTTGATGTTAATGTCATGAAGCAAGCTCTACCCTACAATTTGTCATTTCACAATAACTTTTTTCATTTGTCTGTGGCTTCTTAAATATCAAATGGTTTCAAGACTAATCCTTATAACGGCTCTTGACTTCTCCATTCTTTTTATTTCCGTTGCAGCATTACCAATTTGGTTACCTTTTTCAGCTTATTTTTCTCCATTATTGCCATTAAGATGCTCAATAACATGTACATGGCTCGATGTCATATATTATGGTTACATAAAGTTGTGCCTTTACATGAATATTTCTTAAGGGGATCGAATGCGGGTTTTATATCAAAAAGACTATTTTTTTCACAAATATCTCTTCTAAGATGCCCACAGTAACGCGCGGGTATCCAATAGTTAATCCAAATATGCAACATACTACCTTCCTTGCAAGATATATAAGCAATTGGGAATTAACACTACTATAGAAAGGGTCCTCCTGGATGTCTCATTACAAACGGTTCAACATCAATCGTCAGTGATAAAGTTATTATAGGCAGTTTTACAAGATAGACCGTCTAAGTTCACCCCGATGAAAAGAACCGTCTGTGATGACCTACTTATCACAGACAGTTTTTGCTCTGAACCGTCTGTGATCATAGACGATTCAGAATAAAAACCATCTGTGATGCATATACTTATCACAGAGAAGATGCATGACCACCAGATCTAAAATCCTCAAATCTTTCGATCTAAGAACAATAGAAGAAATCACAAAGAGTATAAAACTTTATTAATACTTTATTAGAGAACAACAGAAGCTGGAATAAATGTTTAAAATATGGGACCGGTCCACTTCGAACCAAATAAAGAACGAATGAAACAACAAAATAGTGGCAAACCACAGCGCTGAAAACTTGAGTGCTCTCATCCATGCATGATGCTATCACTCCACTAGCTTTTTACCTAAGACTGAAAAGAGCAAGTGTGAGATTTGAAAATCTCAGCAAGTACCCAACAACGGTCGCAACACGATGGGTAAAGGACAAGTAATGCAAGCAAGATATGTAAAGGACAAGCAATGTAATCAAGTAATTGACACATGTTAATTGCAATGAATATAGGTTACCAGAAACACTGATATAGATTGGACATAGAGATCACAGAAACTGTGTAATTAAAGATAATTGTTATTCAGCAAGTTATGGCAATGACACTGGCGATTACTCCCACATACCTGGTTATACTAGAATAGTCAGGCACAACACTGTTCTCGACTATATAACCGTAGAAGGGGTGTAATATCCTGAGTAATGATAGTGTACGGCCCCCGTATATTACCAGGTGAGTGACAATCTCCCCTATATATGGGTAACCCCAAGCCAGGTAACCGTTATATTGGTAACATGTTATATGGTGTGAATTTAAGGGACTGAGGGAAGGCTGAGATAATGTTGTGAGAAGTGATAAGATTTGCTAAGGTTAGGAATGAAATGATCTAATACCCGATAGGGGCGATGTGAAATGATAAGGTGGTGATAACGTAACCTTTACATCATTGGCAGGTGATGTAGTATGAATTTAAGATAACTAAGATAGCGGAGATAAGGCTATGATTAGTGAAAGAATTCACCGAAGGTTTGAAATGGAGAAGCTTTAGATCCTAATGGATGGCGATGTGAAATGATAGCATGGCGATAACGGTCGAGGAATTATTCTAAAAGAGATATTATAACCTACCTCACACAAGGGTTGACAATCAACTAAGTTTTATTACATGATAAGTGATTATTAGTTAACTTAACAATTATTAATATAGACATCCTTCATAGCTTACATACCACCTTAGACAATTAATGGATCATGACATTAGGAAACTGAAACATAGCAGCCATAATGTCCCTAATGTCAAAAGAGTACTAATAATTTAACCTAGGTTAAAACATGCTCATATGCTACCCCCACATAACGATTTAAGCATGAATTCTAAAACACTAATTAAAAGCATGAATTCTAGAACATTATTAACCGAGCATCCTAATAAACATAAAAGCATGTGAAACAAGATAATTTAGAACATCACGGTATAATACAATATTAAAAGTCTATAATCAGGCAACATGAGCGATATGACAGTAACCAGACAAACATTAGTGATATGTTAATAACCAGGTAACATTAGTGATATGATGATAGACAGGTGACTTTGGCGATATGGTAATAATCAGGTAATATTTAGTGATATGATAATGATCAGGTAACATTAGTGATATGATAATGATCAGGTAACTTTAGTAATATGATAATTGTAATTCAATGGCAAGGTGGCAAGTAATCTCGAAACATGTCGCATGCGAAACGTAAAGGTTCTGGCCACGAGGTACTTGTCTTGAGCACGCTCGGTGGGCACACTGCACAAAAGATCTAGAATGCATAACTGCACGAACGCTCTCTCAACAGCTGCGTGAGATCCTAAGCGATAGAATGAAAATCTACTGATTAGGCACAGATGAGTTTGATAAAGGAACAACAGGAGATAAACTTGATTGCAGAGGAAACGGGTTTGCTAGCCCACGGCTAAGTGAAACTCTGTTTAGCAGCTCGAATGATCGTTCGGCCAAGCGGGATGGCGTTCGGCCGAGTGGAACGCCGTTCAGCCATGCAAAATGACGTTTGGCCACGCGAATGGCCATTCGGACGTGCGAACTGCCATTCGACCACGCTGTTGCCATTGTCCACCGGCCGTCGCCAACGTTGGCTGGCCGCCACCACCGCGCCGCTGGGCCGGCACGCGCCATGGACGCACGTGTGTAGGCACCACCGCTGCGCGTTGTGCCGCTGCACTGCCAAGCCGCCGCCATGCACTGCGCCGAACCACCGCCACGCGTTGTGCCGCCATGCCACCGCCGGGTGCCACAGCCATGCAAGCACGCGTGCGCCACCGCCTCGCTCCACGGCCGTGTGGGCGTGTGCCACCGACACCGCCCCCCCCCCCCCCCCCCCCGGGCAACCGCCGCTGGGCGCATGGGGGAGAGAGAGAGATTGAAAAGAGATTGGTTTTTTCCTTTTTTTTCACCTGATGAGGAAGAGGATTAAGATATAAAGATGGAAGGGATAAAGATAGGGCGATAAATATGGGAAAGAGATAGAGATATGATTAGTTTTGAAACGTGTTTGTTTTGGGTGCTACACATCACTTTCCTCCCCAATGGATGTCTTACCTAATATATTCATGGATTGCGTGCTTAAACAATGTCTTGCATGAGACATTGTTTTCCTCTCCCCCTTCATTAATTTTTCATCTACCTTAGCATTAATCCTACATGACATACTAATTTATGCTATAGACACTACTTATATAAAACCATTAGGAGTGCCCTAAGGGTGAATAGGAGAACTCTCTCTGAAACGAACAGGACAGGAACTGCTTACCGCTAACCTCTGCTCCGATTTTTTTTGTTGCTGTAGTCGGTTTTCCAGCTAATTCGCACATGAACAGAATTTGTACATGGACGGAATTCCAAGATAGGAGCCGATCCAATCGGTTCTTGATTTGAACAATTGCCAGTTGCTCCTCTCGCTGGAATAAGGTGACAACCAATTTTGAGGTAGTAGCAATTACAGAACAACTTCAAGGCAGTAACAACTTCTCACCGTAATAGCTTCCGAAGTTCGAGGTAGCAACAACTTCTCACTGTAATAGCTTCTCAGTGAGAGATGACTTGTTTCAATGGTAGACAGTGGCCGCTCCTGATGAGAGAGCCTAGGTGCCGTCGGGATGCTGAATGATGTCGTGCAAACGCTGAGCCTTGAGTGCCGCATCATGGCCACCCTTATCCGTGTGATGGTTGCCCCAATAGTCTCCTCCTTCTGGGACGGCAGCTTTGATCTAGAACCTAAGACTTTAATACCATTTATTATAAAAATGCATGACAGAAAATAGAAGATCAAAAGAATGAGAGATATGGATTTATGTGGAAAAACCTTGCGGGAAAATTATGGACACACGAAGACGGAATTCATTATATGAGGAAAAATTACAAGCATGAGGAATTTCGGCGTATATCAAAGGTACAACTATAGGGATACGTATATAGGCTATAAAACAATAGTCCTTAACGTATATATGCTATGAAACAATAGTCCTCAATGGAAAAGGAAACATAATAAGAGTCTGATGTGGCAGCTGTTGCCATGTTTGATATGGCTCGATCCATACACCGCTCGACGCCACGTCCGAAAATTATCTAGCACAGACACGTTGATAAATTTAGCTCACACTTTAAAAGTTCCCAACTCAATGGTATTGATCGTATTTAATAGTGGCCCCTTGGCATATAGATGATCCAAACACAGATCCAGATTAACTCCAGGCAGGGGAGTTGACTCGAGAGGATCTGAACCTGGCAGGTTATGACTATATCCTCTTGCTTCACGCATCAGCATCGGCATAGAATGGAGTTACGCGATGCTTAGTTTGTGGATGGTTTAGACTACTCTGCTCAAATGAAATCACTGCAGCAGTTATCCATGTTCATCACATCACCAGTTGCAACAATATTGGAACACACTGACCCCTCACATCTACTGATCTATTGTGCTATTGGAACAGAGCAATCTCGTCGTCGAATTTGACGAATTCGACAATGTCATCGAACGAGCTCTCGCGAAGAAATCCCAGTCCAATCAACCGGGCAATGGCTCCAGTACCGGAGAGGCACAAGAAATGTTGGCCGACGAACTCGGCTCCGCCGGCGCTAGCCTATGATGCACGGATACGTCGACACGACACCGACACAGAAATTCACCGTTTTCCCAAAAATACCGATACGGCGACACGGCTATATATATTTAAATAATATTTGCAATACTTGCATCTCCATTTCACATTTCCTCCCCCTTGACCACCTATGTCTAGAACATCAACATGATTTCACAATGGAAGCTTCGACCTATTATTGCTTGTGTTTTCCTCCTCTCTAGCATTAGAATTAGCGGCTTCCATTTTTCTAGAATAATGAAACAAGCAATCAAACACAAGTTTATTAAATGCCTAAACATATATTTTTGGCTTACTGCAGTCTGCATCTCAACCCTAAATGCTAAAAAAGAGAAGCGGAGAGATGATACCTCGGTGGAGCGGGGACGCCGGCGGTGCGCGGGAAGACGGCGGGGCGCGGGGAGGAAGTTGACGGCGCGCAGGGAGGAATCCGGTGGCGCGTGGGGAGGAAACAATTGCGGGAGGGGGCGGCGGCGAGGTGCGGGAGCCGGCGGGAGCGGGCAGCGGCGAGATGCAGGAGCGGGCGGCGGTGCGAGCGGCCGATGCGGAGAAGCGGAGTAGCGCGAGCGGGCGATGGGAATGACACGCTCGGGAGCTGGGAGGTTAGGGTTAGGGCAACGCCCGTGCATGCGTTATGGGCCGGCCTGGGCCAGCCGTGTCCTGGGGGCATTCCTGGGCCAGCTGTGTCCATGCCGTGTCCGACTCGTATATTTAGTGTGTCCGACACGTGTCGAGAATTTTAATAATTAAAATTAATTTAGAAATCGGTCGATATGTCACCGACATGTGTCCGTGTCGTATCCGTGTCCGACACGGTGTCAGACACGAATACAACGGATTTGCCGCGTGTCCATGCTACATAGGCGCCGTCAGTGACTCCACTTTGCACATCTTTGCTCGCGGCTGATCCGCCTCCGCCGGCAAGCACACGACCTGCGACGAGCCCGAGGTCTCGCTCCGGACATCATCGTCGGAGGAGAGCCAGGGCGAGCCGCCGCTGCTCGTGGTGGCCGACCCGAAGTTGATGACAAATGGCTGCATCTTTCCGTCGTCGCCCACGGCGACGGCGTCCCCGCAGCAGGCGTGCTCGCGCGAAGTAGGTGATGACGTAGAGGGAGGAGTCGTCCTCCGACTGCTGGACTTGCCGCATCGCCCTGCAGCCGCTGTCGTACTTGTAGTGCACCTGAAATACAGCCTGTAAATGTAACGACGCTAAGTCGCTCTTGCTCACATCTTGAATTTAGCGCGGAATTATGCAAACAAACGCACTTAATCACCTTGGTACTTGCTGTTCTGGATGTCCTTCTGCCCGTACTTCCTCCATATGAAGCCGTCCTCCGCCGTCCACTTCTTCTCCACTCGTGCCGGCGTCTCTCTGCCGCTCCCGTGCGCCCTGCGCTTTGCAAAAAAAGGATCTTGTTGAGTCGTTGTTCGCCTGTAAATGTAACGGCGACGCAATGGAGAGACTCATGCATGCGGATTAGTTTGTTAGTACTTACCTTCTTTTAGGCGGCGGCGTCTGATTGGTTGCGCAGCCGGGCGCCGATGACTTGCGCTTCCTGCCGGCACCCGCATCAGCTGATAACTTGGCGGTGCTCACGTCCACGCCCACGGCTCCGCTAGTGCCCCCTTCGACCACTGTCTCTTTTGATCTCGGCCCTTCGACATCGACCGCTTTCCTTTTCAACCACGCATCCTTTCGAGCACGACTTCAACTTCACCACTGCCCTTCGACCACTGTCCCCTTTAACCACGGCCCTTCGACGACCATGGCCTTTTAACGTCACCCACTTCCCCCTTCGACCATCGTCCCCTTCGACAACTCTCCCCTTTGACCGTGGCTCTTCGACATTGACCGTTGTTCCCTTCAACCATGGCCCTTCGACGTCGACCACGGCTAAAACTTTGACCACTGTCCCATTTGATGATCACGGCCCTTCGATGTCAACCACTTCCCCCTTCGACCGCCGCCCCCTTCGATCACGGCATCGACTTCGACCACGGATTTTTGACTTCAGCCACAGCCCCTCGACCATGCCCCCCTTCGACCACGGCCTAGACGTCGACCACAGCCCTTCAACTTCGACCATGGACCAACTTCGTCCATGGCTCTTCGACTTTGACCACTGCCCCTTCGACTACTATCCCCTTTGACCATGGCTTGGATTTCGACCATGACCCTTCAACTTTGACCACGGCCCTTCAATTTCGACCACGACCCTTCGACTTCGACTGTGGATCGACTTCATCCACGGCCCTTCGACTTTGACCACTGCCCCTTCAACCACTATCCCCTTCGACCATGGTTTGGACTTCGACCATGACCCTTCGACTTATACCACGGCATGACTTCAACCACAGCCTCCTTCAACTTCGACCGCAGACTGACTTCATCCACGGCCCTTCAACTTCGGCCACTGCCCCCTTCGACCATGGTTTAGACTTCGACCATGGCCTGACTTCGACCACGACCCTTCGACTTCGACCACCGCCCCTTCGACCATGACTTCGACTTCGACCATGAATCTTTGACTTTGGCCATGGCCCCCTTCAATCATGGCTTCAACTTCGACCACGACCCCTCGACTTCGGCCATGGCCCCTTGACCACAGCACCGACTTCGACGACTAGTTTGGGAGACCAAAATCGCCAAACAACATGACGAGTTCTGAGCAAAGAGCAGGAAGAGATAGAGAGGCTCACCGGGTGAGCGATCGTTGGGCGGCAGCGGTGGTGGGGGGAGAGCCACGTGGGCGGGCGTAGTAAGAGGAAGCCACCGCCATCGCAGAGTGCCATTCTCTCTAATCCACCGGCCACTGTCGCGAAGCGCCATTCTCTCCAATCCACCGGCCGCTGTCACTGAGCGTTGTGCCGCTGGTTGGAGGGGCGATGGGAGATGGAATTGGTGACGACGCTCTGGGGAAAGTTGGAGGACTACAACCAGACGCTGCCGCACAGGGAAGGAATTGGTAGCGGCACCGAGTAAAAGGAGGCGCGGCACGAGGGTTTGGGGGAGAAGGAGGCGGCGGTTGCTGGAGGTGGAGGTGGGGAGGCGGCGGCGGGCAAATGGGCAGAGGAGGTGGCGGGCAAATGTGTTGGGGAGGCGGCAACGAGGGGATGAGATGCTGCTGGGGAAAGTTGGGGGACTATGATCAGACGCTGCCATACGGGGAAGGAATTGGTGGCAGCGCTGAGAAGGAGGAGGCGCAGCACGAGGGTTCAGGGGAGAGAAGGAGGCGGTGGTTGCGGGAGGTGGAGTGGTTGCAGGAGGCAAAGGATGCGGGGAAGAGAAGAGGAGGAGCGCGGCGCACGCGTCGACCCAACATTTTCTACAAGGAGCGAAAGAACCATCTACATGTGGATCTAGACGGTTGATCTTTGATCGAACAGCTGAGAAGAAAGAAGGAAGAACGGACTGATGATCACTAACTCATATTTTTATAATAGTAGAGATAACTAACCAAAAGCTTATTACACATGCAAGCATATATACAAAGTACAAATCCTAATCAGTCAAGACTGTACTGCTAGTTCAATCACAATTATAGAGATCAGAGGCACATCCACGCCAACCTATCTGGTGTAATGTTTCCATCAGAATGTCTCAAGCTGGCTGCTTCAAGCAGTTGAAGGAATTACTAATTAAATTAAGGGTCTGTTCTTTGTGATTGTAGTTTATGATTTTTGGTTAAAATTTTTAAATTTTAACTGTTTACGATAAAGATTATGGATAGAGAGATACTCACGTGCGATTTTAGATGGTATAGATGTCAGGCTCTTAACGTGTTCTACAATTAATTTGTAAACCATGTTTTAAAAAATACTCTGTTTAAAAAATAGATATTATAATAAAAAACTAAAAGTCAGTTTTAAAAATGAAAAGAACAGTCCCTAAGCCTATACATCGTCCGGAACAGAAGTTGACATTTTCTCCTAAGTACTTTCTTTCTTTTTGTTTTGAGAGTACTACTCTATATTTTGCATGATGTAACATTTATACACGGCAGAGATTCTAGTTTTTCCCCGAACTTTTGGTTGTAGTCACTAGATTCATGTTCATACGGATGCAATTCCAAATTAGGGTCAAAACGAGTATGCATATAAAGAATTGTTGGTAAGAAAACCTAAGTTCATGACCATCCATGTGAAGATTCACACATAAGGTTTGGAGAACATATCCTGTACTTCCCACTCTCCCGGTAGTTCCGTGCACTCCCACTTCAAGACACGATGAAAATAGTTATAAAAAATTTCAAAAAAAATTGATAGCATTGGCACAAAATCAATTAATGTATCATGTCACAAAATTTAAAATGTAAATTCGATCTAGACATTGAGAAACAAAATCAATATATCATGGCACGACTCGGAAAATCCATTTCGTATAGTACATGGTTACTGGTATGAACTATCACATGATCAACTTCATTTTTCCTTGATGAAAATTGAAAACAGGACAAGCTGGGGAAGCAGTTGAATCGATCTCACGTTACAATAAAATGTGCCCTATAGCAGTGACTTTAAAAGCAATTTTTCTCTTAATGCGTGCGACCTTAAGTCGTGTGGACTTTCAACAGCTTGCAGATGTGAATTCTCATGGAATCGCTGGCTAGTGTGCACATGACTCCAAGGAAAGCACCACAATGTCACTTGTTTTATGGTAGCCCATTATGGCATGTTGTGACACAATGTCCACGATAGCCTTATTACATCAACATTAATTAAGAATAATTTTTGCGAGGGAATTAGGAAAATAATATTCTCTAATTAATTTATGTTAATTTAATATACCAAATATATATGTACTTCATCCAGGATGCCACAAAAGATCGATGTTTTTGACATTGATATAGTTTCTAATTAAAACACAATTCTAACCACTAATTTCTATTGTAATATATTTATAAAAATATAACGTTGTGGAAGTACTTTTCGTGACAATCAAAACATATCATTTTCGCACGTCGAATCTAAATATTGTTAAATACCGGTAGCTAAAGTTTATTAAGTTTGACTATTTGTATTCTAAAACGTCATCTTTTTGTGACCAAAGAGAGTATAGTCGTTGCAAGATACTGTTCCTACTGGTCTGTCTCTTCTGCTGTGAAGTTCTTTTTCCCCTTTGCGAATGAACAGTTTTTCCTGATCAACTCGGCTTCGGCTTCTGGCTTCTGGCTTATTTTTCACTATTCATAAGTTTCGTCTTTTTCTGAACTTTTGGCTTTTTGTTGAGCTTTTTTGCCGGTTCTTTTTTTTCCCGTATTTGTTTATATTATACGTAATGGGCTAACATATTTTTTATATTTTTAAATTTTTTTAAATTTAATTATGCTAAATAAGCCTCAGTCAGCTACAGTGCTTTTTTCAGTCAGCTACAGTGTTTTCAGCCATAAGCCATGAGCTTTTCAGCCGAACCGATCACCACCTTTGTTGCGTTTTAATTACTTTTTCTTCAAATCAAGTTCCTTGCAACCACTATTATGAGTGAACAAATGGGCTGTTCTAAATTCAGATTTTTGTCTTTCGGTAAAATAAGCTGATCTGATAGAACACCTATCAGATATTTCCGGAATGAAGGGGGCTAAAGGCTAATATATATTTCTCTGTTGGACACCAGAAGAAACACGATTGTCGCTTTCTGTTTTACGTTAGAATGTAGGCAAATTAAGCACAACTGTTCTCTCATAAATATCTCTAGTAGTACTAGTACCGTTTTGGATGGCGGATTAATTTGGACAACGGCTCCCTTCTTTTCAGATTCTAAAAACCATTTTCTATTATAAATAGCTTTCAAACTCAGTGTTTTTTAAAACATAATAAATAAGTCGATTATAATATACACTGCAGCGACTTCATTATATCGGCAAAAATCACATGCGTCTTTATCTCTTCGTACTCTTTCCTGCGAACAGTCAAAAGATATAGGCCGCAGTCCAAAAGAACATCCCAGGTGAACCGCTAGATTATTAAGGTTTAAGTAGCTATTTGAATGCACCAAATAGATCTAGCGCCTTGCTACTGATCAGTTTCCTGAGGAAAAAGTGACCCGATCTCCATTTCCATCTCACACTGCTTCGGCGACAGTAATGGCAGCGAAGAAAACTCATCATATGGATAGCTGGGCGTAGTCACAGACATGACTTCCTCTTTGTTCAACCTGAGCCGTTGGGGAAGAAAGCGAAGCTTTTGCGAAGTCGAGCACTTGTGAAGCACTACTTGAGCTGGGTTGATATGGGAACAATGTATCGCATGTATGCTCGTTGATGAGGGTGACCATGAACAGCGGAGGGTTACTGTTGTTTTGTTGCTGCACGTATTTCTTTGCTGGGCACTTACGGTCATCACTGTAACCACATCTGTAGTATAACCTGCAAATAACCAATCGCATGAACATATATCAGTTTACATGTGCTCATCCTTTTCTAGAACACACATGAAATTTTATTGAGGAAATACCAACAAATTGCGCATTAAATATCTTATTTTCACATGAAAATTACAAAAAAAAAACTTCCAGAAATGTAAAACAATGTGCGTTTTTCTGAATTCAGGAGAGATACAAGTTTTTGCCTTGTTAACACAATTTTGAATTTCGGTAAAAGTTTCACATTTCTTTGCACTCAAATTACAACTTCTACTTTTGACTAGACCTTCGATGTGATTACCAATATAAATTCATGATGTGAATGAGTCATTCCATTAGCAGTCTTTTTGTTCTCCACCGCTGAATCCAGTATGTAATACAAATACTGACTTGGTAACTTTAGCACGTAAATGTTTCTTGTTTTTAAAATTAACATAATATAGTTAATTGTGTTAATTTCTTTTTCTTGTTTTCCAATCAGATGCAGATAATCTGCTGAAATGAACTTAATAAGCACGCATGGTCAACTTTTGTGCAGCTATATATAACTATTACGAAGGGACAATGGTTTTATACTCCACACCATGGATGCAAATACCAGTACCTGCTGGCAAATTACCAATATACATTCATGATGTGAATGAGTCATCATAAGAACCTCCATCAATCCTTATCCGTGAGGATGGCAGCCTCTATATAAGGGGCATGATCTACCTGACATTGAGCGATGATGCAATATATATACCTTGGAAAATCAGCATCGAGGATCTTCTTCTCGCCATATTTCCTCCAGTGGAATAGATCATTTTCTGGTGTCTCAGTCAGTATCTCCCTGCTGCATAATAAGATGGAAGAGCTAAAATGTAATTTCAGTGCATCACATTGTGCAAAACTTTCCGAGCTAACCATGAAATATAGATCCTGGTACGAGTAGAAACAGACATATATTACAGCATGCCTCACCAGGTGAACTGATGAAAAACAAGATGTACTACGTACCTAGAAACACTTTTCTTTCTTTCTTTTCCTTTTGAAAGGTAGATCTAGAAATCTTTCGGCATAAATTAATCGTGCCATTTTTCCTTACTGCCCTCAAAAGCAAGGTAATTAACTAGCTAATGGAGCAAGAAAGCAAATTAATGGGAGTAGTAACAGTGACATGAATAATTACTTCCTCGCTGAAACATAGATCTGCTGATCGTAATTCTTCTCTTGTACTGCAGATCCCCACAGACATGCATGCTATAGATACTACTTGCTGTAGCAAAAGAAAACAGTCTTTTGGCACTCACATCGGAAGCTCCTCTCCATGCCTGCCTCGCCGGTGCCTCGCCTTTCTGGTACGGGCGACGGCACCATTTCTTGCCCTGACGCCGCCATTGGAGGCGCAGGCAGCTGTTGCAGCATGGGTCACCGCCCCGGCATCGAAGGAGAAGCAGTGGTCTCTCTCGGACTGGAGGACGGAAAGCGACGACGCAAGAGCCTTGGAGATGTCGCTCACGTTGGCCAGCGCGGCGTCTCGGCGGTCAAGCTCCGGGATGAGCCCCGCCTGCTGCCTGAGCAGCGCTGCCAACTGAGTGCCCTTCCTTAGCTCCCGGATCACCGCGTCCCTCTGATCGGAGGGCGGCGGCGGCGGCGACATCTCGGACTTGGGCGGCATTGCCATGGGGCAATATTACTCTTCAGGCGGGTGGAGATGATATGTGAACTAACTCTGGGTTTGGACTGGCCGACTGGGGGTTGTTGGATACTCGGATAATGGGTAGAGAGACCAGCAACGGCTCAGCCATTGTCCTGGGAAATGTTATGATTAAGTGTCCGTGCGGATTTTAATTTAACGTTGATAGCTAAATTACCTATCGAAAAAAATAGTGTAGTGGGCATATCCAATCTTGCATAAGTGTTAGGTGCATGTGTGCACCATCGGTGCTTCACTGCTTTGTTTGCATAATGGAAATAAGGGTAACAACCTAACGCTATTTCGTTAGACCCCAATTCTAACGGAATAACCTTATCACTTCCCTTCCTCTCATCCTCGATGCCTTCTCCGCCTCCCTCCTCGTTGTTTCCCTGCCACGGCTCCCCCTCCTCTCCCTTCTTTTCTCCAGCTCTAGCAGTTTCGCACCCCTCCTCTACCTCCCCCTCCTCCACCATCGGTGGCCGGCAGCGATCTCGCCGCCTTGCCTCGCCGTTGTCTCCCCTTTCCTAGCCGTCACCACCCTAGCCAACCTAATATTCACAGCGCTGCTGTCTTGCCCGTTCCTCCCTCCACCACAGCCCATTGCCGAACCACCGCTTCTCCAGCCTCCCTCTCCATCCGGGGGACGTAGTGAACCTATCATCGTAGCGTCGCCTCCCTATCACCAGATCTAGAGCCGAAGCCGATGGCAGCAGCGGAGGAGGAAAGGGAGGTGGCAGCACCATCAGAGGAGGAGGATGGGGATGCAACACGATGGAGGAGAAGGAGAGGCTATCCCGTAAATGGAGAAGAAAACGGTATACCGTTTTTTAGTTTTTCTCAATGAAAATTTATATATATGCGTAATTGATCATTGCTACATGGACAACAATGACTAGAAGAGACTAGAGTTTAATAAACCATAAACAAGAAAGCTTATTATTTGGTTCATGAACTCAACAACTCCTAGTTGTCTGCATATGCCTACCTAGAAGTAGTTGCAATCAGGGTTTTGATAATCGGTTTGAATTTTACAAGGGGTTCGGTAGTTCTCAGACCAAAAAATTCAAGTAAAACTTGGCCAAAATGGGTCCAAATGGGATTAAATCGAGTAAATCTCTTTAAATTTGAAATATTTGAGGCCAATTTTGTACTCTAATCAAGGGTGCTTGGTAGGACCGGTTTTTGCTGATTATCAAAACCCTGATTACAATAAGTCTTGTGGAATTTTGCCAGTAATGTATGGTTTATACTGGGTGAAGGACCATGTGAGAAGGTCTAGAATTATGTTGTGATAAACCATTGCCATTTGAGATGTGTGGAAAGTTAAATTTGCAAATTTGTTTGTTGTAGGGGTGGCCCTCACCTAAACCCAGCAGGCCTGATAGGAGGTTATAAGGCCCAGACTAGGCCATGTGTAATGTCATAAATGCCCCTGAGGGGGATGATCAGCTGTAAGGGTATAATTGTAAAAACACTCCCCATGTATATATATGGAATGCAGACCATGGGGAGGACCCAAGCCATTACTCATCTCCCTCACTCTCCACTACCATCTCTCTCTCTCTGTTTGGTCTGTAGCCACAACAGTTGGCGCCGTCCGTGGGGAGGGACAGGAGCAAGCTCGAAGCTCGAAGGAGGATGGCACCGAAAAAAGCTTCGCCGACGGCGGCGAAGGGGAAGAAGACCGTCGGGGCGGAGCGTCGCGTCAGTACCAGGGCTTCGGCAGCGGCTGCCGCGGGCGCGGCGGTCGAGGACGTTGGCACTCGCGCGGCGGCAGCCGACCACGTCACCGGAGCTGCGACGACCGGCCCCGCCACCGGCGCTGCGACGGCCAACCACGTCACCGACGCTGCGACGACTGACCCCGTCACCGGCGCTGCGACGACCGGCCCCGCCACCGGCGCTGCGACGGCCAACCACGTCACCGGCGCTGCGACGATTGACCCCGTCACCGGCGCTGCGACAACCGGCCCCGCCACCGGCGCTGCGACGGCCAACCACGTCACCGGCGCTGCGACGACCGACCCCGTCACCGGCGCTGCGACGACTGACCCCGCCACCGGCGCTGCGACAGCAACCAACCTCACCGCCTTCGCCGCGACGCTCGCCGGTAGCGCGGACGGAGCGACCGGCAGCTCGGGAGCTCGCGACGCGGTCGTGCCCGCGCCGGTCCTCCCGCTGGGCGTGCCGGCGGCCCCGCCCGTACAGGCGATGGAAAGCGCCCTGCTGGTGGCCCTCAAAGCGTTCCAGCAGGAGCTGGGGGATCTTCGCGGGGCTGTCCGAGACATACAAGAGGCTCGAAGCCAGCAGGCCGCGCCGGTGGTCGCGCCAGAACCCACGTCGGAAAGGGCGGACAGCCGCGACGCCCCCACATCCAGCCGTGCCCCGCTGCGGCGCGTCGATCCAGAGTCCCCGCTCTCGGCAGGACTACAGCAGGCGGCGTGGCCCGAAGATTTCAAGTTCCCCAGCGTCATCGAGCCTTACAAAGGCGACACGGACCCCCGCGAGATCGTGCGCGTGTACGAAACCGCAATCGAGGCCGCGGGCGGCGATGATACCACAAAAGCGAAGGGGCTCCCCCTCGCGTTGTATGGAGTGGCGCTCTCCTGGTTTTTCACCATAGAGCCAAACTCCATTTACGCGTGGGAGCAGATCCGCGACCGCCTTCATAACAACTTTCAAGGCAATTATGTCGAGCGGGTCGACGCGGACCAGCTCTTCGCCGTGAAGCAGAAACCTTCGGAGAAGCTCCGGGACTACTTCAAACGCTTCGCGAAGATACGTTGTCAAGTCAAAGACGTTAACGAAACCACCGTAGTCAACGCGGCCATACAGGGCCTTCGTCCGGGCCCAATGGCCGAGTATATCGCGCGGAAGCCAATCAAGACAGTGACGAAGCTCTTCGACAAAATGGAGGAGTACGCCAGCGACAAGGTGACGACTCCGACACCAACCAGGCCAGGGCCTCGACAAAAGCCGAAGATCCGTCAAACGACGGTCCTTCGAAGGGAAAACGTAAGAAGGAGTCGTCCAAGGACGCGCCCGACCGCAAGGATGCCCCGCACAAGGAGCCGTCCGGCAAGCCCAAGCGTGGCCAGCAGAAGTCGCGGCGAGGCCGGTACGTCCTCGACATCGAAGGCGGTTCCGACGACAGCGCTCCCGCGGGTCGGGGCGGTCGGGGGCGCCGAGGCCGGGGACGCGGCCGTGGCCGCGGCCGTGACGATAGAAGCCAGAGAGACTACGATGACCAACACCAGGGGCTGTGGTGCGTAGTCCACGGTCGCGAAAACCACGACACGCGCACATGCACCTCTATCGCGGCGCTCCGCGACAGCGTCACCAGGGACAGGAACCTGGAAGCACGTCCGCCCGTGGTGGCCCACGTACAGCACCCATACGAAGCCCCCGAGCATACCCAAGCGCAAGGAACGCAGCCCCATGAGGGCTCTCTGCGGATCCAGGCCCACGTGCGGCAGCCTCAGGAGGGCTTTCTGCAGCTACAAGCTCCGGAGGCCACCCACCGAAGGGTTATCAATGTCATCTCCGGAGGCTCCTCGGTGGAGTTCGCCTCAGCACGGCAGCGGAAGGCTTACGTGCAGAGGCTACACCATATGGCGGCGTACCCAGCACGAGCACCGCCGGACTGGGCGCAGCAGGAGGTCACCTTCACTCCCGCCGACGCCCAAGGGGTGGAGCTTCCTCACCACGATCCCCTGGTCGTCCGGGTCGTCGTAGCGGGATGCGACGTGAGACGCGCCCTAGTTGATGGCGGCAGCTCCGCGAATATTTTGTTCGCGGCAGCCTTCGACCAGATGGGGATCCCCCGAAGCCGCCTCGGCCTGTCGGGAGTCCCGCTGCAGGGCTTCGGCGGACAACCTCTACGGGCGCTCGGCCAAATATGCTTGCAGGTCTCCTTCGGACAGGGCGACAACGAACGCGACATTCGACATCGTCGATCTCCCGTACCCTTACAATGCCATTCTGGGGCGTCCGGTCCTCAACTCCTTCGGGGCGGTGCCGCATCACACCTATTTGTGCATGATGCTCCCGGGGCCGCGGGCCGTCATCACCGTTCGGGGCGACCAGGACATGGCCCGGCGCATTGAGCACGGCACCAGATGTCCCCGCCACGGCGGGTAGCGGAGCACCTAGGATTGGCACCACCGGGCGAAGGCTCACGGCGCCATCCGGGGGTGACTCCGCAAGCCCTGCCGATAGGGCACCTACTAGAGGCTCCGGCCGCGCTGAGCACAAATGGTTAGTCCCCCCCACCACCTCATCGTATGTAATCGCTTACCCGCGCAAACGGGAATATAATAAAGTTCCGTTTGTCGCCAACATGTTACCGATGGTGCGGAGATCCGCGGGGAGCGCACGCGGAGGCTCCGCCTACGCGTGTGCTCCCGCAGTATAAACCGAAGACGCACGTTCGCGTGTGCACTCTCCGTAGCCAGGGGCACGGGCATGAGTATAAACCGAAGACGCACGTTCGCGTGTGCACTCTCCGTGGCCAGGGGCACGGGCATGAGTATAAACCGAAGACGCACGTTCGCGTGTGCACTCTCCGTGGCCAGGGGCACGGGCATGAGTATAAACGAAGACGCACGTGCGTGTGTGCACTCTCCGTCAAAGACACGGGCATGAGTATAAACGAAGACGCACGTTCGCGTGTGCACTCTCCGTCACAGACACGGGCATGAGTATAACCGAAGACGCACGTTCGCGTGTGCACTCTCCGTCACAGACACGGGCATGAGTATAAACCGAAGGCGCACGTTCGCGTGTGCACTCTCCGTCAAAGACACGGGCATGAGTATAAACCGAAGGCGCACGTTCGCGTGTGCACTCTCCGTCAAAGACACGGGCATGAGTATAAACCAAAGCCGCACGTTCGCGTGTGCACTCTCCGTCAAAGACACGGGCATGAGTATAAACCGAAGACGCACGTTCGCGTGTGCACTCTCCGTCAAAGACACGTGCATGAGTATAAACCGAAGACGCACGTTCGCGTGTGCACTCTCCGTCAAAGACACGGGCATGAGTATAAACCGAAGACGCACGTTCGCGTGTGCACTCTCCGTCAAAGACACGGGCATGAGTATAAACTGAAGACGCACGTTCGCGTGTGCACTCTCCGTCAAAGGCGTGGGCATGAGTATAAACGAAGACGTGTGGGGGGACGCCTCTGCACGCACTCTACGGAGTCTAAACAAGACGCGGATGTTCTCCCTGCGCACTCTACTGAGTATAAACAAGACGCGAACCCCGCGCACGCCAGGGACTTCGTCCTCGCGCGTACTCTCTGGAGTATAAATCAGACGTGGATGCCGATCCCACGCGAATCATGCGCAGCTGCCAATCGCGCACCGCAGCGTGTGGAGGCTCGCCTTCGCACACCACGGGAGGTACGCGTAGGGGGCACTACGGAAACCAGTTCCGAGAGTCCCAGAGTACCGACGTGGCGTGCCAGAGGCTGGCCCCAACATCGGTGCGCACGTGGATTATGCGATACACCAGAGGCTGCCCCCACCTCGGGGTGAGGGGGCATTGTAGTGCGAAGGTGCGCCTTCGCACGCGCCAGTCCACGGGACTCTAAACAGGTCGTAGTGCGAAGGTCCGCCTTCGCACGCGCCAGTCCACGGGACTCTAAAAAGGTCGTAGTGCGGAGGTCCGCCTTCGCACGCGCCAGTCCACGGGACTCTAAACAGGTCGTAGTACGGAGGTCCGCCTTCGCACGCGCCAGTCCACGGGACTCTAAACAGGTCCTAGTGCGGAGGCCCCCCTTCGCACGCGCCAGTCTACGGGACTCTAAACAGGTCGTAGTGCGGAGGCCCCCCTTCGCACGCGCCAGTCTACGGGACTCTAAACAGGTCGTAGTGCGAAGGTCCGCCTACGCACGCGCCAGTCCACGGGACTCTAAATAGGTCGTAGTGCGAAGGTCCGCCTTCGCACGCGCCAGTCCACGGGACTCTAAGCAGGTCGTAGTGCGGAGGTCCGCCTTCACACGCGCCAGTCCACGGGACTCTAAACAGGTCGTAGTGCGAGGGTCCGCCTTCGCACGCGCCAGTCCACGGGACTCTAAACAGGTCGTAGTGCGGAGGTCCGCCTTCGCACGCGCCAGTCTACGGACTCTAAACAGGTCGTGGTGCGGAGGTCCGCCTTCGCACGCGCCAGTCTACGAACTTTCAGCAGGAGGCAGCGCTCACACGGTTCGCACTAATGGCGAACTGGGAATATGGGGATCTTGGCTCCACACAGCACGCCCGCGCATGTCCTAATTATCAGGAGTTCTATATATCGAGAAATTTTTTCCCATACAGAGGCCCGCCAACATCCCTGCCGCTCTGAATAGCTAATCGGCAGGTTCGTCCTTAACACGCGATAGGGGCGGGGTTCCGCCGGAAGAAGGTCGGCCCGCCCAAAAGTCTAGCGACTCTTCGGCCCTTCGCCAGCGTCGAAGGCGTCGCCGAGTCGCAAGGTCGGCCGCAAGAAGTCGGCCCCAGCAAGGAAGCTACTCGGGACATAGGCGAAAGTCAGAATTTATGAAGCAAGCGTACACTTCACTCGCAAAAAGAGGGAGCATTACAACACACGCCTACACCTAGGCGCCACGACGTCAGACCTGCGGGTTCCCGGCGCCTTCGGAGGGCCCAGCGCCGCCCTCGTCGCGTCGAGGGACCTCGTCCAGAAATTGGCCGAGGCTCCCCTTCCCGTAAAGTGACTTCCGGAGTTCGACCCGTGCAGCATCTGGCCCGACGTAGCCCCAGATCCGGTCGAAGAAGGGCTTAAGGGCAAGGCGAGCGGAGCGGACGGCGCCGGACATCACTCCGGCCCCGCCAGGCATCTCCAGCTGGGGGTCATCCAGCCCGGCGACGTGCGTGCAACCGCGATGCTGCAGGAGCGCGCACACCAGGCATACCGCCGTGTACGCGCAGTGGTGGTCAAAGCTTGTCGCGGCGCTGCGCGCGACGTCCGCGGCATCTCTGACCCAGCGGAGGGTCCGAGACAACTCCTCCGGGTCAAAGGCGCGGTCTGGCACCTCAGCTACCAGCCCTTGAAGATGGCTCTCCAGCGCTTGCATGGCGTCCCACGCAACCACCGAGGCGTCACCAAGCGTCTGGTTACGCTCCGCTAGAGTCAAAGCGAGCTCGCCTTTTTTCTTCTCTAACGAGGCGACCTGTTCTAGGAGCCCGTCCCGCTCCGCCGCAAACTTCTGCCGAGCAGCCTCCGCGGCCGACTCCCGCGCCGACGCAACAAGCCCCTCGGCATGTGCCTTTGCTTCGGCGCATTCCGCTTCTAGCTGGCGGATGCGGGCGTCTTGGGCAGAACGGGCTCCAAAGGCTTCGCGTAGCTCCTCCTCGGTGGCCCGCAGCCTATCCTCAAGCGCCCCTTGGGCACGAGTGTAGGCTGTTTGCAAGGCCTACCCCAGCACGAGTGTCTGCCGAATGGAGAGACTTAGCAAGCTCAGCCGGCCCAGGCGTGGTCGTATGTGTACTTACCCTCACACCGGACACCTCGAAGGCGTCCACAAGGCGCCCCGCTTCGTAGGCCTGCAGCGCTTGTTGGTCGACGCTGGCAGCCGCGTCACCCACGATCTCGCGCCACGCCCTCAGCGTCTCCGGGGGAGGCACGAAGTCCACGGGGCTCACACGTGCGGGGGTCCCGTGTTCCGCCAAGCGCTCCTCCAGAATGAGCGACGCTGCAAACAGGAATGCAGGTGAGCACCGCAACGCATAAAAGAATACGTCAGGATAAGCTAGGCCAACCTACCTTCGGTAGCGGAAGGAGGGCTTCGGGGGTCCGCCCCCCTACTACCAGACGGGGCTGCGGTGGCGTAAGCCCCCGCAGAAAGCATGGTCCCGCAGCGCGTAGAAGCCTCCGTATTCGGGGCCGGCGATAATCGTCCCTGCACGGCGGGCGGCGTGACCAGAGGGGCAGAGGGCGCGCACGCCGCAGGGTCCTCGGCATCTGCACCAGAGTCCCACAGGCTTCTGACGCCCGTCGCCATGACAAATCCTCGCGGCGTCCGATGGAGCCCCGGCCGCACACAAGGCCGCTTAGCCGGGGCAGGCAGCAGCGACACCGCCCCTACAGTCACTGCCGGCGAGGCCCCCGCGGCTACAGCTCCCGGGGGCAAAGATTCCGCTGTGGCAGTTTCCGTAGGGGGCACCTCGTCTTCCGCTGCTGCTGTCGGGGAAGGCAGCACGGCTCCGTGCGCCTCCACGGAGGGCGTCTCCGGCACCGCAGCGGCCACGGCTGAAGGCTCCACCTCAACATCGCCGGCCCGCGTGGATTCTATCTCGGCGACTGAGGCGGGCGGCGAGGCCTCCCCTCTCCGGCCGCCGTCCAGGGCGCTCGCCGAAGACCCCTCGCCTCCGGCGTCCGCGCCATCCAAGCCTGAATCGGCATACTTCGCCGATCCCGACTCCGCGTCCGTCGCGCCCTCGGAAGCACCAGCAGCGGCACTAGTAGCTGCCGCACCAGGCACGACAGACGCCCCGCTTCGGCTCCTCTTCCGAGACGGAGTCTTCGTCTTCTTCTTCTTCGCTGCACCGTCGTCCGGAGCGACACGGTCCGGCACGGCAAGGCCCAGCGCCTCGCACACGCGGTTTATTCGCCCCAGCCCCGCCTCGGCGATGGCAGACACGCACTGCTCGTGCTCCCTGCCGGTGTACGGCCCCAGAAATACGCGCGCGGCTTGCTCCGCCTCCTCCAAGCAAATCCCTGAAGCAAAGGAGACAGCATCAGCATATAACGCATTTCGCGTGAACAAAGGAGAGGCGCGGTCGGGGCTTACGAAGACTGGAGGGCGCCGGCAGCAAGCAAATCCATGGCGAAACATTGTCGTCTCGACGCTTCTCGACGGCAAGATGCCAGTCGCGGGCAAGCGGTGCCACGCCGTACATCACGTACTCTTCGGCGAGGTCGCGCATGTTGAAGCGGGCGGCCACGCCTACGAGCCGCCGGGCCCTCCACCTGTCCTCATCATCTAGCGTCCGGCCGGGCGAGGGCTTGAACGCGATCGGTCGGCCTGTGCACTCAAGGCCGCTCCCGCTCTCCACACGGTGGTAGAACCACCGCTTCATCCAGTAAGACTCCCACTTCCTGCGAGTTGAGTTCGCAGGGAAGAGTTTCTTGCACGACGGACGAAGAAGAAAGGTGACGCTGCCAAAGCTCGACAGCGTCCCGTCCTTCCGGTCCTTGGGCTGGCACCGTGCCTCGTGAAGGTGGGCGAACAACGAGGCGCTGGGCCAGCACGCCCCCGAGCGCAAGGCCCAGCTGTACACCGCGAGCCGGGCCACGGCGTTCGAAGTCAGTTGCGCCAGCTCCAGCCCGAAGGTCCGCAGCATGTCACCCACGATAGCCGCCGCCGGGATGCGGAGCCCCGCGTCGAAAAAAGCAACGAATACGACCGCCTCCGACCTCTCGGGATGCGGTTCCGTCTCATCGGCGGCGGGCAATCGTACCTCCTGGCGCTCGAACAGCTTCCCTGCGCGCAGAAGCCCTTGGATCGTCTTCTCGGTCACGAGCGAGGGGCCTAGCTCGCCGGAGAACGTGCCTTCCTCCCCCGCCACCAACCACTCCTTGTCCGCCGCCGCCGGGTCGCGCTCTTGGAGTGCGTACTTCACCTCCAACAGCGAAGACCGCCGGCGAATGCCGCAGACGCCACCCGCCCGACCACGCTTGCCATCAGACGCCATTGCTTCTCCGGGAAGGAGGCTAGCGGCAAAGAATACTACGCGAGTATGGAAGGCGGCGCAAGCAAGAAGGGGGCGTACAACTGCGGGGGCGCGGTCACGGGGGCTACTTTAAGCCACCTCGCCCCAATTCCGAAGCGTCGCGATGGTCCGCGTACGGGGTGCGACCGCAGTCGTACAAATGCCCATCCAGCGCAATTCCCCATACCCAAAGCTGAGAGGCCACAAGCGCCAGGTGCCGTCACAGCACGACGCTCCCTAGCCGCCATTAAAGGCACACTAATGGGCCAAGGGATCACAACAGCTTCGGCGCTGCGCCACTCATCGCCCGCCCCGTGTCCCCCTTGCCTAGGCAAGGGGCGAGCGGCCGCGAGCACGCAACCGTCCACATCCTGCCGCGCGCCAGTCACAAGCCGCCACGTGCCCCGTTCGACGAGGTGGGTCGCGCGGTATGGGAACCTAACCCTGGCAGACCGGGGGCCGGCGGGATTCTAGGAACCTTTATAGCGCAGGACCGCACCGTGAGATCTCAAGTCACCACGGGCGTGGTGGGGTTCGCGATGTGCGGGCATCAGCTCCGCTGCCACCCGTTCGAAGGGAAGGAAACGGAGCGCGCGTGCCTACTTCAGCTAGGCATCAGCTCCGCTGCCACCCGTTCGAAGGGTAGGGGACGGAGCGCGCGCGCCTACTTCGGCTAGACGTCAGCTCCGCTGCCACCCATTCGAAGGGTAGGGGACGGAGCGCGCGCGTCTACTACGGCTAGGCGCCAGCTCCGCTGCCACCCGTTCGAAGGGCAGGGGACGGAACGCGCGCGTCTACTTCGACTAGGCGCCAGCTCCGCTGCCACCCGTTCGAAGGGCAGGGGACGGAGCGCGCGCGTCTACTTCGACTAGGCGCCAGCTCCGCTGACACCCGTTCGAAGGGCAGGGGACGGAGCGCGCGCGTCTACTTCGACTAGGCGCCAGCTCCGCTGTCACCCGTTCGAAGGGTAGCGGACGGAGCGCGCGCGTCTACTTCGACTAGGCGCCAGCTCCGCTGCCACCCGTTCGAAGGGTAGCGGACTTAGCGCGCGCGTCTACTTCGGCTAGGCGCCAGCTCCGCTGCCACCGGTTCGAAGGGTAAGGGACGGAGCGCGCGCGTCTACTTCGACTAGGCGCCAGCTCCGCTGCCACCCCTTCGAAGGGCAAGGGACGGAGCACGCGCGTCTACTTTGACTAGGCGCCAGCTCCGCTTCCACCCGTTCGAAGGGTAGGGAACGGAGCGCACGCGTCTACTTCGGTTAAGCGCCAGCTCCGCCGCCACCCGTTCGAAGGGTAGGGGACGGAGCGCGCTCGTCTACTTCGGCTAGGCGCCAGCTCTGACGCCGCCCGTTCGAAGGGTAGGGGACGGAGCCCGCGCGTCTACTTCGGCTAGGCGCCAGCTCCGCCGCCGCCCGTTCGAAGGGTAGGGGACAGAGCGCGCGCGCCTACATCGGCTAGGCGCCAGCTCCGCCGCCGCCCGTTCGAAGGGTAGGGGACAGAGCGCGCGCGCCTACATCGGCCTGTCCCGTAAAGTCTGCCTCGTTCTCCTTAACAGGCCACCTACAGTGCATCAACATTCTTTTTATAACAAAAAGAAGGTAATGCGGGTGGGCTCCATCAGGAACACCGGCTGTAGGTAGGTCTGCTAAGAAGAACAGGGCAAACCTTGCCGTCGCCCGCGGAAACGCGGCGCGAGGGCAGGAAGCGCGGCTGGCTATCGATAACCGGCGCTGACCAAGCTCCCGAGAAAAATAGACCTCCTTCTGTGCATCAACATCCCCCAAGCCGCTCAGCGTCGCCCAGGGATGTTGATGCACGGAAGGGGCCCATTTTAGGGGAGCAGCTTCTATCACAATACATGCAGGAACAACGCCGCACCAGCGCCGTATATATACCCCATCAGCAGGGAAGCCAACCGGCGGAAGTCCAATCGGCAGAAGTCCAACCGCCGGGAGTCCGCCGTCGCATTAATGGTCACGACGCCTCAAGGCCCGCACCGCGCCAAGCACGCCTCGCCACGTGAACGGCCAGAAGAACGAGCGTCGCAGCGCGTCCATTACCACTTAAGGCACACGCGGCGGCTCACGGGCCCGCTACGCTTACCTGCGCCGGTGCAACGCCCCCAGCGCGCGTCTACTTCGGCTAGGCGCCAGCCCCGTTGCCACCCGTTCGAAGGGTAGGGGACGGAGCGCGCGCGTCTACTTCGGCTAGGCGCCGGCTCCGCTGCCACCCGTTCGAAGGGTAGGGGGCGGAGCGCACGCGTCTACTTCGGCCGCAGCCCCTGGTTAAGTTCAGAAAAATTCACAGGCCGCAAGGACGGAGGGGGCCAAAGGACTCGGCAACATGGCTTTGGCCCTGTGAAGCCCTTCTCCATGAGAGGCTCCTGTTGTAGGGGTGGCCCCCACCTAAACCCAGCAGGCCTGATAGGAGGTTATAAGGCCCAGACTAGGCCATGTGTAATGTCATAAATGCCCCTGAGGGGGATGATCAGCTGTAAGGGTATAATTGTAAAAGCACTCTCCCATGTATATATATGGAATGCAGGCCATGGGGAGGACCCAAGCCATTACTCATCTCCCTCACTCTCCACTACCATCTCTCTCTCTCTGTTTGGTATGTAGCCACAACATTGTTGGTTTTATCAAACTGTTAGCAAACTAGCTGGTTTGACCGACCAAGAGGTGGTCAAACTGACCTTCCCTAGTGGTCAAACCACCAGCCAAAACCGGTCTAACCAACCAAGGCTTGCAATCAGACTGATCGGCAGGAGTGTTTCGACTGATTTTTTATTTCTGGAAAATTTGAGTCTCCTGGTGAGTTCAATTGACCTAGGTCAGTGCATATATGTTGCATGAGGCATATTACAACTAATGTGAATCAAGTTATGAAAAACTTGTGTCCGAAAATGATTTCTTCGTCTTTAGATGTGCATGGTCGTTTGGAATCAACCATGATCAACGACGAGGATCGGGGCTACGCTCATGGAGGAGCCGAGACCTAGAATGATCAAGGATACTGCGTGAGATGGTTGAGCTCAACACGGCACGGGAAAGGTTGAAAATATTGAAGGGAAGTTTGAGTGGTGTGTTGCACCATGTTCCTTGGTTGCTCCAAGTGAGGCATGGTTTGATGAAACTGAAACATGATAGACTAGCTGACGCATGGCAAACTTGTGATATATCTACATATGGCAAGTATGGTGATTACTTGCAAGATAAGATGAAGATTAAGTCAAGAAAGGGTATTTTGGTAAGTTGACCAAAATACCAAAAACTAACTTAGATCGAAATCACGGCACTTGCGAGGGCGGTTTAGATCAAGAAGAAGCTGAGAAGATCAAATTAGATCAAAGCTAAGAACTTAATGTATTCAAGTTTATATACTTTGAAAAGCGTACATAAGTGTGAGGTTATCGGGTTTTACCTCATTTGTGCTAAGTAGATAGTATCCACTAGGGTTAGGTAGGTGCTGATTACCTATCAATATAACAGGTTGGGATATTGACTTGCTGTTAACCATCCAACCTTCCAGGTGGAGTGGCTGCAAAACCTTCGTTATCAAGAAGCAGTATATCAACTTTGTTCATCTCCGAACACTACTGCAATACAAGATATACTAGATGCCTCATCATAAATGGTTAAACAAAACCATCAGGATTCAGTACAATCACAGACAGTTTTAATACAAACCATCTGTGAAGAGAAATAACATAGATGATTTTCACCATGAACCGTCTGTGATATTTCTCTTCACAGACGGTTTGTATTAAAACTGTCTGTGAAGTATCACAGACAGTTCTTATCAAGAATCGTCTGTGATATTACTAAATATCACAGATGGTTATTTATTTAAACCATCTGTGATACTTCACAGACAGTTTGTATTAAAAATCGTCTGTGATATTACCTAATCACAAACGGTTTGTATTAAAAATCGTCTGTGATATTTTGCCGCCCCCTCTATTCAAACTTTCAAATTGAAGCATCGCGACCTCTCAGTTCCGCTACCCAAATGCCCTTATATATGCCTCTCCCACACGCCTCCCCTGGACACACTCCAAACCAATTCGCCTGCTAGCTCCCCCAAGCTGCTGATCAAAGCGCCGGTCGCCTCCCTTGAACTCCTCCATGTCCAGATATGATGCCACGATTCACTGCACAAGGCACTCTTGTCGTAAGAGTGCCTTCTACAATATCACCGTCGTGACACAACAGTGACACTACCGCCTCCTCTCCTTCATCGGCGCCAATACTTTGTTCAAACCCCCATCCGATTCCCTCCCTCTCTTCCTTGATGCTTGGATGGATATGATACATGGGAAAATTATTTGTTGATACCTTAGTTCTTGCATGTGATGCTTGGATGGATATGGCTAGAATGATCTTGTTCTCATAAATAGGTCTGTTTTGGTTCATATGCATTCTTTGATTGCATTGTTTTATAGCACAATTAGCGTAAACAGCGCAATCAGAGAATGTGTGTGTGCCATGGTTGCACACGCCGTGGCCGCACATGTGAGTGTGCCACCGCTTCGCGCCGCCGCCACTACACCACCAAGCCGTCGTTGTGCGTCGTGCCACCGCCTTGCACCGGCGCCGCGCACCATGCCGCCATGCCACCGCCGCGTGCCACAGCCGTGCGAGCATGCGTGTGCCGCCGCCTCGCTCCACGGCCGTGCGGGCGCATACCGCCTCCTCGCACCGCCGCCGCACATGTGCGAGCATGCGCTGCGCCTTGTCGCCACCGACGCTGCCGCCGGGCGCATGGGGGGAGGGAGAGAGATTGAAAAGAAATTGTTTTTTTCTTTTTTTCAACCTGATGAGGAAGAGGACTAAGATATAAAGATGGAAGGGATAAAGATAAGGAGATAAACATGGGAAAGAGATAGGGATGAGTTTTGAAACATGTTTTTTTTGTGCTACTCATCGTTTTCCTCCCCAATGGATGTCTTACCTAATATATTAATATTGGATTGCATGCTTACACAATGTCTTACATGATATATTGTTTTCCTCTCTCCATTCATTAATTTTTCATCTACCTTAGCATTAATCCTACATGACATACTAATTTATGCAATAGACACTACTTATATAAAACCATTAGGAGTGCCCTAAGGGTGAATAGGAGAACTCTCTCTGAAATGGACAGGACAGGGACTGCTTACTGCTAACCTCTGCTCCAATTTTTTTGTTGCTGTAGTCGGTTTTCCAACCAAGTCGCACATGAACAGAATTCGTACATGCACAGAATTACAAGATAGGAGACGGTCCAATCGGTTCTTGATTTGAACAGTTGCCGGTTGCTCCTCTTGCTGGAATAAGGTGACAACCAATTTCGAGGTAGCAACAATTACAGAAAAAATTCGAGGTAGTAACAACTTCTCACCATAATAGCTTCCGAAGTTCGAGGTAGCAACAACTGTAAAACAACTTCAAGGCAGCAACAATAGTCCAACATATATATGCTATGAAACAATAGTTCTTAATGGAGAAGGAAACATAATAAGAGTCTGATGTGGCAGCCGTTGCCATGTTTGATACGGCTTGGCACATACACCACTCGACGTCACGTCTAACGAGTATCTAGCTTAGACACGATGACAAATTTGGATCCCACTTTAATGGGAAATTTTACCATCCTTGAGGGGGAAGAGATATCAAATTTGAGCCGTTGATCACACTGATCGAACGGCTGAGATTTGGCAGTACCTAGTGGTACCGGACGCGAGGTACCAAGAGGTACAAGGTACCAAGAGGTACCAAATTTTGAGCCGTTGATCACACTGATTGAACGGCTGGATCTAATTTGGTACCTCTTGGTACCTTATACCTCTTGGTACCTCCTTAAGGATAGGAAAACTGCTCCACTTTAATAGTTCCCAACTCAGTGGTATTGATCGTATTTACTAGTGGCCACTTGGCATATGGATGATCCAAACACAGATCCAGATTAACTCCAGGCAGGGGAGTTGACTCGAGAGGATCTGAACCTGGCAGGTTATATCCTCTTGCTTCGCGCATCAGCATCGGCATAAAATGGAGTTACGCGATGCTTAGTTTGTGGATGGTTTAGAGTACTCTGCTCTAATGAAATCACTGCAGCAGTTATCCATGTTCATCGCATCACCAGTTGCAACAATATAGGAACACATTGACCCCTCACATCTACTGATCTATCGTGTCCTGTAAAGGAACCGTGCTATTGGAACAGAGCAATCTCGTCGTCGAAGTTGACGAATTCGACAATGTCATCGAACGAGCTCTCGCCGAAGAAATCCCAGTCCAAGCAACCGGGCAATGGCTCCAGTACCGGAGAGGCACAAGAAACGTCGGCCGACGAACTCGGCTCCGCTGGCGCCGGCAGTGACTCCACTTTGCACATCTTTGCTCGCGGCTGATCCGCCTCCGCCGGCAAGCACACGGCCTGCGACGAGCCCGAGGTCTCGCTCCGGACATCATCGTCGGAGGAGAACCAAGGCGAGCTGCCGCTGCTCGTGGTGGCCGACCCGAAGTTGATGACGAACGGCTGCATCTTTCCGTCGTCGCCCACGGCGACGGCGTCCCCGCAGCAGGTGTGCTCGCCGAAGTAGGTGATGACGTAGAGGGAGGAGTCGTCCTCCGACTGCTGGACCTGCCGCGTCGCCCTGCAGCCGCTGTCGTACTTGTATGTGCACCTGAAATACAGCCTGCGCGCAGCATGCAAGATCAAACGCTAAGTCGCTCTTGCTCACATGTTGAATTTAGCGCGGAATTGTGCAAACAAACGCACTTAATCACCTCGGGTACTTGCTGTTCTGGATGTCCTTCTGCCCGTACTTCCTCCAGATGAAGCCATCCTCCGCCGTCCACTTCTTCTCCACTCGTGCCGGCGTCTCTCCGCCGCTCCCGCGCGCCCTGCGCTTTGCAAAAAAAAGGATCTTGTTGAGTCGTTGTTCGCCTGTAAATGTAACGGCGACGCAATGGAGAGACTCATGCATGCGGATTAGTTTGTTAGTACTTACCTTCTTTTAGGCGGCGTCGTCTGAGTGGTTGCGCAGCCGGGCGCCGATGACTTGCGCTTCCTGCCGGCACCCGCATCGGCTGATAACTCGGCGGCGCTCACGTCCACGCCCACGCCGCCGCTAGTTCCGTGGAGCGCGGCAAGCGCGCGGTCACAGCAGCGGAGGATCTGCGAGGCGAGCTCCTGGAGGCCGCCGTGCGCGGGCGGGGACGCGCCCTGGAGCAGGGCCTCGAGGACGGCCGCGGACTGCCGCCCCTGCGCCATCAGCTCGGACACCATCGAAGCTGGACCAGTGCTAGTGGCAAGCGCCATGTCTCTACCTACTTCGAGCACAACTGGTTGCTCTCTTTTTTTCCCCCTCTACATGCGACTCGTGTGGTAGCTAGCTAGCTAAGCTTGGCCGAGGAGGTCCCAAAAGGTTGTGTATTTATACGGGTGGAATTGGATAGACGCCAGGCCAGAGGAAGCAGCGACGAAGGGAAAGCACGTGGCCCGGCGAGTGAGCCAGCATAACCGCGGCAAATCAGTGCAATTTTCCCACGTGCTGTTAGCCTCACGCGGCTTAAATAGATGGGTTGTTTGAATGGCTTATTATTTATGGCTTAAATATTTAAATTTCGATTATTTGTAAGAGGTAATATATATAAGAAAATAGTCACATGTGATTTTAGCCGGTATAACTGAACTCAGTATACTTTTTACTACAACATTCCTATTGGCCCGTATTAAAAATATACCGTTTAAAAGTTAGTTATTGTAAACAGTACAAGCATAAGCTGACTTTAAACCAAACCAAACCCACCCAACAGTTACGAGCGGCGCGTCGGATCAAGAGGCATGTGTCTGTCCATTGAGATTATTTTTAAGACTTTCATCTTACCTAAAGTAACACTAAATATAACCTCTCCAACAGTAAATTATACATTTAATTATTTTATACTATTTTTATCATAACTTACTGCCTGACACATTCTCACTATTTGCGCTAGCTTACAAACTCAAAAGACAATATATTATCTCTCCTTATATACGATTTTACTTATTTAATATAGTTAAGAGATAGCTGATCTAATATTATTAGAGATGCCCTAATTTTCAGCAGCGTTCCATTCGGACGCTTCGGCTATCTGCCACCGTGTTGGCACGTTGCTCAGCTAACAAGTGAGTTTTTTAAGGGGACCATCCGGTCGAGTGTTACCTTTAAAGGTCTCGCTCTTTCAGCTTATGACTTGTGATTTATAATTTCTCTCGAATAAATAAATAAGACAGTTTCTTCATCGTCATTTTGAAGTGGCTTATCACGATAGCCTTTTCGAAACGGCTTATTGGCATTTGATTTATCTATACAAGTGCTCGTGCTAGGAATAAAAACTATCAGCCATAGCAAAAAAGAATGCACCTAAGAGTTAAGAGTTGTACAACCATGCAATTGCACTGAATTTAGATTGTTACTAGCTGAATGCCCATCTGTTGCTATGGATTTTTAAAATTTATCATACTACATGTTTTAAAGCTTACGGGTGGTAAAAATTTTTAGAATATGCATACAAACATGTTCTAAAAATTTTTAAATTTGTCAAGTAAGTCAGAAGACGTCAATCGTACCTCATGGTCATAAGTCGGAAGACATCGAACACACCTCGTGGTCGTAGGTCGAGAGACCTTGAGCACACCTCGTCGACATAAGTCGGAAGCCGTCGACCATCGCATGTGATCGTAGGTCGGGAGCGGTCGACCATCGCTGGTGGTTGTAAGTTGGCAGCGGTCGATGATCGATCGTGGTCCTAAATCGGGAGCCTTTGACAATGGCTCATGTTCGTACATCGGAAGCTGACAACCATCGTTCATGGTCGTAAGTCAGAAGCCGTCGGGGATACCTCGTGGTCATAAGTCAGGACACATCGACTAGCGCTGGTAGTCGTAAGTCGAAAAAACTGCAAACGAATAGAAAAAAGGGTTAGCTCAACACGTATAATGCAAACGAATACCAGAAAAAACTGGCAAAAAACTAAAAAAACCCCGAAAAATCATAAAAAGATGAAATTTAAAAATAGTAAAAAAATAAACCGAAAGTCTAAATCCAAATGAGCGGAGCTAAGATGAGGCCACCAATATAAGGTCTTCATTTCTTGATACATTTTAGTGCTGCCTGGGTGTAGAGTGTAAGCAGAGCTGGGCTTCCTTGAGTATCAGGTCTTTGAGGTCCTTCTGGTGGGGAACAAAGAGACGTTTCCCATACCATAAAATTCCCTGTTGATCCTCTACCATCTTAGGGGCTTTCCCTTGGGCCATGAGGCGCTTGAACTTCTGGACTCCAGGGTGTCCCTTCTGGGCTGCCTTGATTTGCTCCTCAAGAGTTGGGTGTACTTCCATGGTAGCTAGTACCATGATCTACTATTTCCAGATTAAGGGCTTCAAACTCTTTGCAAAGTTTAGGTTGCAGTTCCTTCACCGTAAGGTTGTTGCATTGGGGTTTGCGACTCAGGGCGTCGGCTACTACATTAGCCTTTCCGGGGTGGTAGTGGACGTCCAAATTGTAGTCCTTGATTAGCTTTAACCATCTACTCTATCTCAGGTTGAGGTCAGCTTGAGTGAATATGTACTTGAGGCTCTTATGGTCTGTATAAATGTCATAGTGGTTCCCAATTAAGTAGTGTCGCCAAATTTTTGAAGCGTGCACTACCGAGGCTAGCTCCAAGTCATGGGTTGGATGATTATTCTCATGGGGACGAAGCTGTCTAGAAGCATAGGCTACAACCTTGTCGAGACCGCCACGCGTCGCCTTGCGGGCACTACCGCTTGGCTCGCCGATGGCAAAAATGATATTTTTATCAATACGTCTCGCATACTGCTATTTTTGTAAATACGGTGCGAAACAGTGTCAAAACTGGCTTTGATTCATTAGATACAGGCCAGGCCAGAGGAAGCAGTGATGAAGGGAGAGCACGTGGCACAGCGAGTGAGCCAGGCTAACCGCGACATATCAATGCAATATACCCACTAGTTGCTTAGCTTCACGCAGCTTAAATAGGTGGGTTCTTTTAGATTGATGGTTTATGGTTTAAATATTTAAATTTTGGTTATTCGCAAGAGGTAGTTTGCACAGAAAAATAGTCAAATGTGATTTTAGCCGATACAGCTGAACTCAGTACACTTTTTACTACAATATTCCTATTAACCCCGCCTTACAAAAACTCACCGTTTAAAAGCAAGTAACTGTAGATAGTACAAGCATAAGCTGATTTTAAGCCAAACTAAACTCACCCAACAATTACGAGCGGCGCGTCGGATCAAGAGGCATGTGTTTGTCCCTTGAGATTATTTTTAAGATTTTCATCTTGTCTAAAGTAACACTAAAGATAATCTCTCTAACAGTAAATTATTTCTCTAATTATTTTATATTGTTTTCATCATAACTTACTACCTAACACAATCTCACTATTTATGAAATCAGTACATCAACATCCATCTCACCTCAAAATAAAAACACAAAACATAGTTGTTATTGGTCCATGCTTTGTCCTAACATGATCACAATTTGCATACATAATTGTGCCCGTGTAGTTTTAAGGCCAGCCGCGATGATTAAAAATCAAAGCTCAATTAAGCTGAATTAATGTTGATGTAAAAAATCGGAAGTTTTGACTCTACACTTGCAAAAGTACTGATCTTGATAGATAGACAACGCCACTATTAATTATACGTTCCATTTTCATGATTCCTTATTGGTCAATTAGTCCAATTATATATACTATACTCCATTATAGACATGAAAGCTCTATTTTTGGCATGATAATTTTTTTGTCTCAAATAAGCAGGAGAACTTTATACCTTTTCCATTGAGAACAAAATGGTAGAGAAAACATTACACGTACAACCTAGCTCCCTCTATACTCTACGCAAGATAAAAGTATGCTAGTTCAAATGGGTGAAAAATGGCACATATTACAAGTAGCGTCACAACTCACAACCAAGGAACCTCTATTATATGGCGATAAAGGCAACATGTAATACGGCCGATGTCGGCAATGAGAAATGGGTAAATAATTCTCAAAATCTTTTGTCTTTAAGGTACTCAACATCTTCACTTGAGTAACTATGATAATCATCAAGTTCAAATCACACCAACATAGTGAAGGAAAACAAAACTAGAAACAAGAGCCAACAAAAACAGCAGCCACTTTGCAGGGCCAGTCTGACCATAGGACTGGGACTGGTCCAACCAGTCCCCTATTACCAAACCTAAAAACTTCTTGGGACAAAAGCTCAAATATCAAGAACTTGTCTAATTCTTATCCAAACACACCCAAATTTTATATGAGACTTGTTCAAGATAGTAGGACCCTAAACTAGTAAAAATCACAAGGTTCTTGGGTTCAAGTTTACCAAATTGAAAAGAATTGAATCTAGTTCACAAAACACCAAAAACCCTAAATTTCAAATTACTTTTTACTCGTAAGGATCTAAGACATGAGATCTTTCAGATCTATTCTTATATATCCTAGCAAAGTAATTTAAGCAAAAGATTAGGCTAGAACACTCATGAACTCAAAATCACAAATCTAACTTAATAACAAGAAAAACCAAGAACACAACCAAGAACATGATTAGAACAAAACTTTGATCTATTTCAGTGCAGATGAAGTACCACTCTTTCCTCTCTTATGTTCTTTCTCTCTCACACACACACAACCATAGTATAAGACAAGGTGGTAGAGCAAAAATTAAATCCTAGAATCCCTTGAATCTACCACTTCATCTCTTCCCCTCTAAACAACGAGCATAACCCTAATGGGTTCAACCTATTATACTTACCGGGGAAACCCGTCAACCCCACTAACACGGGTTTTACACTCATACATGCTTCATAAAGTGTTTACAAGACTCAACCCGCTAACTCTTTAGCAATTGATCTACTTGTCAATTTCACCTCTCTTTGACCAAGACCACTTCTCCTTGCGTCTCTCTGTGCCACAGTTTTGATGAAGGCACCAACCCGGTATTTGGCCAACTATCAAAATATCCTTGGTGAATCTTTTAGGCACCTTCCCTTGACTCTGCCTTTATCTTCACCTCAAAACATCTACCAATGCTTTGACACGCAGTCCGTAGTGCTCAATGACTAGCCATCATGTCTTCACGCATTTGAACTCTCCCGAACCATCTCTACATGTATCAGCCTCATCACTTGGCGCATCATATACACCAACTCGCATTTTCATGATCCTTATATTCTCTGTGCTTCTTGCTTAAGTCTCGTAGCCTCACCCCGGACTTACACGGCTGCTCAGATCTCAGCTCCTTCGCCTAGTCTCGGTCCATTGCCATTGACCGCTACGCCCTGCAAGCCACTTGCACATCCAAAGATCAAGCAACTATATCGAGCATAAGTTCTATGCACTTGACTCAATTTATTCAAAACCATGAAAGATGCAATGCAACACTAACTCTCGTAGCTCCCAAGTCATGAACCAACCTCAAACCATCCGACTCACCCTAATCCCTAGTCGTAGCCACTAGTCTAACCGCTCTTCCTAGGCCGGTCAGACCGCTAACAACTAGCTGGTCTGACTGGCCACCCTACGTGATCACATTTTCAATGCCGATCACACTAGCCAACTCTCCCCAGTCCAACTGCCAACCATGGCCGGTCCGACAACACGCAACCAACACCAAAATCCACTCTTGAAAATTAGCAGTCACTAACTAGAAATCGGTCATACTGCTTCTCCAATCTAACCGCTCTCAAAATTCGATCACACCGGATCCCCGATCAGACTGCCGTTCACAAGACAATCCGATCGCTTCCTCCCAGTGGTTTGACCGGGAATACTTGATAGCAAATCTAAATTTTCTGAAACTGTTGCAAAATTCAAATTCAACTCACCCAAAGTATCAATTTTTTATCACAAACTTATATTAGACCTTGTACATAGTCTCTTATGTGTGAATGTATCTATGGACTATCAGTTGTCCTTTTATAAATTTAATGTATGTACATTTGACATGGATGGTTAAGTTAATGATCCTCATTGTTTGGTACTCCCTCCATTTTTTCTAAGGGATGATTTTGACTTTTTATATTATGTGAGATGTGAATTTGATTGTTACTTTTTGTAACTTATCTTATTATATAATAATAAAATTGTAATATTATAAAAGTAACTTTAATGACAGATATAATGATATAGTTTTCATGTAGCTAATCTAGATAGTTTTAAATATATTAGTTGACGAGGATAGAGATTAGTACCTGGTCTACAAGGACCAATCACTGGTCTCGCCATCTGAGACCACTTTATGGACCCCGTTAGTGACCACTGGTCTCCCACACACCAACTCCTTCCGTAGGACAAGTCATCATGGTACCCATGGTCGGTCTAGGGAGAGAATCTATGACCCTCTATATAGTGGATCACCACATATAGAGAAGGCCGCACTATGTTGTTCCACACGACACCTTTTCTATGTACGCAAGAGACCAGTTACCTGCACACGGAGCACGACTACGTCTACGGAGGATACAGAGGCCTCTTGCCCACAACTCCACAAGGACAATTGTCGCCAGGACCGATGCTATAAAAGGAGGGGGATGCTCAAGGCTTCAGGGAAGGATGACCTTTAGTCGATACGAAGGCTAGTTTACACTTACGACGCTTCCAAGTCTACGTTGTTGAGTAGCTAGATTAGATTTCAAGCTAGATTTACTTTCAAGCACCAAGATCCCTATAAACACCCCCTCTGTAAACACTTTTCGATCAAGGAAATACATAGGACATAGCACTATTACTCATGCTACAAAGGCATAAACCTGGATAAATTCTCTGTGTCTTGAGCTCCTTGATTCCTGCATCACATTCCATCACAAAACTATATAAGATGTCAATCGTGGTGACAACATTGTTGACATTAGTGACATAGATTCTATGGTGCCAAATAAAAAAGAACAAAAGGAGTAATTTGAAACTTCAGTAATGGGATGAATTAGACTAGGGTTTTACATAAATCTCTTAACCTTCCTACACGCGTCGGATTTAAATTAAATAGATAACTTGGATCAAGAATACCCTTTTTCTGCTAAACCAGATATATAAACTACAGAGACAGAGACAGAGAGAGAGAGAGAGAGAGATCACTATATTACAGTTCACGTACCGACGTGCAGGTTTGATCCTAGGGGGTGGCCGTCTGGGCTTCACGTGATTTTGCACCGATCGTGATCGATGGAAGAGTTCTCGGCCTGACGCCAGCATGCGTGATGTCCGGGAGTATAAATTTGAAAGCAGTCTCCTGGCTCCGCTTATATCAAATTCAGGTTCTGACTTTTAATTTACTAATTTTTTATTTTATCTTTTTTTAGTTTTTGAATTTTTAGTGGTTTTTTGTCTTTTTTTCGTATTCCTTCGTATTGTCTGTGATGGAGTAATATATTTTTATTTTCAATTTTTAAATATAATGACACTCAATAAGCCATCATCAGGTACAATAAAAAATAAATCAACTATAATAAAAAAATTATAAATTATTCCCAAACTGAGTGCTCCCTTACAGTTTAGCTAAAACAGATTAGCAATAGCGTGGAGGTTGGAACATTGTCTCGGTGCATGTGAAAATATTGTTTTGGATTTTTTTTTTCACATGGTTTGGGATATTGATAAGATCTGCTGATACAACGGGCTCATACCTTAAACAACATCGGATATTTGTTTAGTGCTATGGTTTCGACGATTCCAGCTTGCAAGTGAGCTGATTCTGATTGTCTCTGGCTCGCTCTTGGACTCCAATCTCGCATTAATACATCAACTCATTTTTTCAACGGAAGCATGCGCTAATCAATTCGTGATGGCATCGAGCACAGAGCCCATCCACGTAATCTTTTATCAATGGGGTAACCACCAATTAAGATGTGGGTTTCAATCCACGTTCTCATCCACTATTGCATCAGCTTCAAGGAGCCTCCTCACCTGCTGAGGCGCGTCGTGCTGTCCACATGCGGCGTCAGGGCCATGTGCTGTCGTCAGCATGGGCAGCGTCAGCAACGTCACGACCCACTCTTTTGCAGCCGCGTCATACCATTGCCAACAGCCATGTCTTGGAAGGGGCGACACAGGTGTGTGTGATTAGTTCGTTGTCGAAAACGATTCTCGTTTAGGTTTCAAGAGCAAATACAATAATGATTTTATAGTCAAGTTAATCAGTATTTTTACTGATGTGGAGGAGAGAAGAGAGGAGAGAGATGAGAGCTTGGCTCTCATGCAAGCAACAAGCTGGGCACGGGAGCCTATGCAGTGGTGGGCCAAGATAATAAATGCATGTGAGGAGGAATAGGAAAGAGAATGTGAGATATGGTACCACATAATAATAAAAAACTTTTTGTAGACAAATAGAAGATAAATTATTGTATAACTTGGCTCTTATAACTTGACTTATAGCCAAACACTTGGCTCTATTATTGAAATTGCTCTAAGTATGAGCTTCTCACTTATCTTGTAGTGTAGCGTCTTTTTTATATTGCAGGTATTAGTGTTTTTTAACATAATTTAATTTAAAAAATTGAAAAAATTATACCATCGTGAACAATATAAAAAACAAGAGAAAAAAATACAAAAAGAGCTAAAACGACTAAAATATCGGAAAAAACGAAATTAAAAAGATAGGAGCCATAAAAAATCTCTTTGAAGCGGTACCTTCGTCGTGTGATTATTCTATTCGGGTGATCCTCTTGACCAGGCGAATGATTCGGTGTGGTGCTTTGCAGCAGTTTACAGAAACGATGGTCGGCCACGTGGTTTCAAGAAACGATTCTTGGTGCAGTTTGCAGATACAACAGTTGTTTCCGATGCCCTGTAATCACGTGGTTTCGCACCTGGGCCGGCAGAAAGGCCTCGTGGCGATTGATACCGCATTTTTCTCTTCCTTACGCCGTCTAATATATTGCTTCCGACTTTGCGCAGCGACAAAAGCATCCTTGGGAGGAATTCACAGGCGTTATTGGCGGCGCATTCGCCGGATCTCGCTGCGCGGCGCGCGCGGTCAAACGGATTGAGTCCGGGTTTCGTGGTGACATATAACCTTTCTTTCATTTTTGTCAGGCCTCGCCTTTGTGGCCCAACAGAACGTCTTGTCTTCGTCGGCCCAGAGTGCCGGGCTAAGCGGCGTAGCGGTGGACTATGCCGATCCAAGCTAGCGGCGGCGCGGAAAGCTTTGCCAACTTACCATGCATCCAAGCGACGGCCCTTCCGAGCAGTAACGCAACCCCCCACCCCAGCGAGGAGAACCCGGCGCGGCGGCCACCAAAATCTGGAAAAAAGCCCGGGTTTCACCCGTGCCGCGGGCGCGCGCGTACGCCCGCCGTTCCCATGGTTAATTCGTCCCTGCCCGTCTCGGTCGGTCGTCTCCCACTCGTCCACTCGTGCGCATGCTAACGACGCACGGACGGGACCATGATCTATTTCATTGCGGATGCATGGGCATCGTCTCGTGACGCACGGACTGTCAGTCGTACGCACTCGCTTATACCGCTGTATGTCTGGATATCGTTATACGTTGGATATCACTGTACGTGTTCTTTCCTGTTCCTACGCCTCTGTTCTAGCTGTTTTCTTTGGCAGAAGCACGGCATATAGCATCGACGCCGCCCACCTCGGCCCGCGGCCCATCCGACACTCCTTCTACCTGCGTATAGAAATCACGGATAGAGAATAACTTACGGAACACACTTGACATATTACATATATATATAGATAACTTATAACGTGTTATGTATATTATCATGACGTTTACAGGGGTATAAATAGTCTTAAAAATAAGAATTCTAGATAAAAAAGAACATAGTCCTAGTCGGCGATGGAAACAAAGATCTAGTCAGAAACTAGAACAGTAACATGTTCAAAGACAAGAACAAACACTCCGCTCAAAGATGGAACATAGTATGAGAAGATAACGGTGAAGAATTATAGTTGAAAGCGTCTCGAGGGGTTATATATGCCTGACTCCAATCGGCACAAGCACTTTTGGACGCCAGGACTGGTGCAAGTTGATGCAGAGTCTATCACGAACATGAAGATGATGCCAATCATAACATCCGATCAGTTCACATTCTGACCAGTCATATTAGTTGGAATATATCTTTTAAATGAAATTTAATCGATTTGTTCAATTAGTTGGACATAACCAAATTTGGATCATAAAATACAAATACATATACTTCCACATTTTCAGAAGGTGACCAACACGCCTTGTGTCATCCATTTCATCGGTACATGACTGACAGGTGCATGAATTAACAAGTTGCACTTAAATTTGTATAGATCAGACAGCGAGCTAATTAATTGCGGTTCAAGATTTGACCAGGCTAGCTGGACAGAAATCCTTTTTCACCATTATTCCAGCTTTTAGAGTAATCAAGTGAAAATTAGAGTTAAACCATACGAGTAATCTTTTCCACATTATATATAACAGCAAGCGTTACTTAATTATTTCTATGATAGCACATACATTTGCACATTTCTCCAAGCTAAATTATGAATAGGTTATTTTCATTCTATTTCTGGGTTCTCTTCTGCTTAACCGACAAATTATTTGTTATTTTGTCTGTCATTTACATGAAAATCGTGAAACCCTAGTTAACATTTTGATCTATATGGGGGATTTAAATTAGCTCTGCTTGACCCTAATTTTGAACTCTGCTTGGGACTCGCATGATCGATCCCATCACAAGGAGCACATAATGCCTCTCACAATAATCATGTAAAAAAACTAACACAATATTTACTGTCAATATGCACTTCAGCACATTCTTCACGCAATTAATTCGAATTCAAATTTGTTTTATAAACCTGCTTTTCGACTTTATTCAAGTGAAGATTCTGAAAATCACAAGTACGTACACAGTTCAATGAATGAATAGAACAAACTAATTTACATATTCAGAAGTTTAGATTGAACTCAAATTAACATAATATTTTCGCTTAGTTAGTTTTTTTCCTCAATGATATATGGATGTAGATTATTTTGTATGCCTTGTTTAAAAAGGTACGTAAAAAGCCGAAAAGATATATGCGTGAGTTATAAACCGTACCTATTATTTAGACAAGAAAAACTGTGCATCTGCTATACTGAAATGAAACTTCTATAAAGTATAAACGCAAAAGCAAAGGAAGAGTAGAAAAGCACTTAGCATAACAAGTACTAGTTTTCAAGTGCATGTTCTTAAAGCAAAGGAAGGGTATTATGGGTGTGTTTGTTTTGATGCCAGATTTGCCTTGGAATTTTTTTAGCAATGCCCCAAGAATTTCGGTCCTCTATAGCATGGTCCGATGGGCCGTAAAAAGTATTTAGGGATATTATTCATATTTGATTTATAAGGCATCACTGATGGTTCTTACCATCGGTTGCAACATAGACTACCACGCTATTAATATCACCTGAGATAACTATGCTGAAACTTAATACTAACGAATTCTGTAGAATCGTTTATGATGAGACATCCAATATGACCTACTCTGTAGTAGCGACACTCACTAACAAAAGGTATATTGGTTTGTTCAGGGCGCCTAGATATTTTAGAAATTAATATTCCCCATATTATTAGTTAACTGCAGCAGGGAATGCAATCACAATTAATTAAGCTACCACCAAATCAACACTGAATTAAAGATAGGGGATACAGTTTCATCAACAATACCCTGGAAATACCGTGCCGAGTATCTTCTTCTCGCCATATTTCCTCCAGTGGAATGCATCATTTTCTGGCTCCTCTGTGAATATCTCCTTGCTGATGGACAAAACATATGAATTAAGTTAGATTAACAACATGTTAGTCATTCCAACAATATCAGTGTATACAAATACACTCCAACAATATATTAGTGTATACAAATACAATCTTCCTAATCATGACATATAGATCCTAGTAGTAGTAGATGCACACCTCATGCGTCCATGCAGGCTCAATGCCCCCTTTGCCCTTCTTGATCTCTTTGCCCTTCTTGATCATACAGGTATTTCATAAAGAACTGCACTGTTTTGTGTGTTACTTCTCATTTTTTTAGGGGATCTAGCTATTGCACCTTCCATATCTCAATCAATATTTGTACGTATTTCAACTCAATTTTGTACATATGATTTTGTTTTTATATTTTCTTTTCAGTTTCTGTCTGTCCAAATGTGTTTTTCTGTTCTCATTTATCCTTGATGTTAATGTCAGGAAGCAAGCTCTACCCTACAAATTGTCATTTCACAGTAACTCTTTTCATTTGTCCGTGGCTTCTTAAATATCAAATGGTTTCAAGACTAATCTTTATAACAGCTCTTGACTTCTCCATTCTTTTTATTTCCGTTACAGCATTACCAGTTTGGGCTCACATCGCTGCCAATGTCATGGCTACCAAATAAATAACTCTTCATTTCTGCCCATTCTTCCTGCACCTAGCTCCTACGATCGATGATATTATGATTTTGTTCTGCAAGTGCCTAATTACTTTCCTTGCTAGTTGCTAGAGAAATGTTTCTGGACAAGTCACTCCCAATCAGATTGACAAACACAATAAGCTCCAGCCTCCAGGCATTATAGGATGAAACAACTAACTTCAACGTCACGTCAGTGTTTTTTGCAGATATTCACTGTGACTCAATTCCTGGCATTGCACTTAGAGTACCCTTTTTATCGATTCATTGTGCAGTCTTGTCATGGTTTCCTTATATAGTAAATAGAAAAAAATTGTATTTTAGTATCTATTGCATGCCAAAAACTGAAAGATGTGCAAACTATGAGATATATCCAACAAGTGGCAGTCAACAAAATTGAGCCCTTTATAGTTTAAAATATAACCACAATATACAATATATGTACCATCTAAATCATAAATTTATATGGATAATTTAACCGCACGTGAATTAAAAAGAAGAGAGTGGTTATTAGAGTGAAGTAGCTACAATGCCAAAGTCCAGGGGTTGGTTAATTGGGCTTCTTCCAATAAAGAAAGACCATTGGGTTGGGCTCGGCTTGTGAGCAAGAGACCCACAAGCCCAGTTTGATTCGGTCACCAGCTAAGCCTGCCAGAAAATGGCCGAATCGGGTGGCCATACGGCAATGACGCATCACAGTTGATTCGCATAGTTTCCCAAAAAACTTTCCTTACTCGTGCTTCATGGGCTCGGTCGGCCCGGCCCGAGACGTTCCACACGTCTTCACCATAGAATAATAACAACCATATTAGCGAGGGAAACGCTGCGCCCCCGCTCGCCCACGTCACCCCACCCGCGTTCCCCGGTCAGCGCGTGGCGGGGAATTTGGTGTACGGTCCCTTTTGGCCGGAAATTACGTAAAGGTCTTTTTTCCTCGTGAAAAGGTCTCTGCAAGTTTTTTTTAAAAAAAATTTTTTGATAGCGCCCCGCGGGTTTCCAAAATTTCGAACATGCCCTTATTTTTTTTGCAAAAAAACCCCTGCACTCTCCTTTTATTGCGAAAAGACCCTTGATTTTTTGCAAAAAAAACATGCGCTTTCTTTTTTCTGCGCATTTTCGTCTCTTTTACTTCGGTCTACACGGTGGCTGGTGTGGCGTTGCGCCACGCCTACGTGGCTAGTTGGCTTTAGGAGCGTTGGTTTCTTTGCGGCTGAGTTGGCCGTCGCTTGGAAACGGTAAGCCTAGCCGAGTACCGGGCCGGCCTGCTTGCGCACGGGGCCACGGGCCAGCCCAGACAACACGGCGGCGGCCCGCCCGTTCTCTTCGTCCTCTCCATCAGCCGGGAGGCTCCAAGCGCTGCGGCAGGGGTTGCCCGGGCCGCCGGAATGCGCCGCCGACCCTTCGCGGTCGGCAGCACCATCGGCGGCCTGCTCAGGCGCACATGTCCAGAACGTTTCACAAAGCGAAGGTTTGCGATAGTGATTTTATCTTCTCAGGTGGTTTCGAGACGCGCAAAGCATGCAGCAAGACGTCGTGCACAACCGAGCGCGAGATTACTCGATGCAGGGGGGGGGGGGGGGGGGAAAGAGAGCTACTTCAAGAACCCTATCGAAGAGAAGAAAAAAAGAGGAAGAAACGACTATGTAATTTACGACAGAAAAGATTAGATGTGGAACAACAAGAATGTCACAGAAAAGCCAAACTGGAGAGCCATTTGGACCGGCCGGCCAGCATTAAATCCTGCGTTTTTTTCCTTGTAGGAAAGAGCTCCAAAGCTGCAGCGCTCACCCTGTGATCAATCAATCTAGAATCACAAGGAACACTCTCTTTCCGGTTCAAGAACCACAAATAAAACCAATTTGCAAGACAAACGAAAAGGGGAAAAAGGGGAAGACGGGATGGGCGACTGCGCAGCAGCAATCAAGATCGGTGCGGCAGCAGACAGGCTCGGAGGAACACTCCGGTGAGACGATGATGGCCGCGGCGGCGGAAGCGAGCTGGACAAGGGGCGCAGAAGAGCTCATTGCGGCTTATATAGAGAGAGCGGGGAAAGCTAGGGCATCTTGTCAGTTACTGGGCCATGATGGAAGGCAAAACTTGCACGGGCCTCTCTGAAAATGAGCCCATTTAAGCCCAACATAGAGACCCGAGTCTCAATCTGTGCTGGAATGAGATTACGAGACCAACGAGGTAGGCAGGCAGGAGGTCGATCCGTTTAGGCCGTTTTGAATACAGCGTTTTTTCGGATTACTGCAGGAATTGAACTGATTTATGTAAAATTCATCTGTTCTAGATAGTAAACTGTAGTGGCAAAATAACCTCACTAACTTCCAGTGGCGGAGCTGGTTATTTTTTAAGCCTGATCATTCCAAACTACGAGCATTTAATTGGAACAATATTATCTGTAACCACACCGACTGCAGAGGCAAGCTCGGGCGGCGCGGTGGCTCGGCCACCGCTAACTTCTTTAAAGACTATACTAGAATACTCACGTATTCCATCTCAAAGGGGAAAAAAAACAGAGAATCGCCGTACGTTTTTACATGTAATCGTTGAACAACAAATGCAAAAGGAGCACCAAAAACCTCGAGAATTCAACCAAACAAAAGTTCAAAATCGATCACTACAATTTGCCACTATATTTGTCGCAGCACTCTATTTGCCCGCACCACTAGTGAAGAAAAGAGGGGGTAAAACACGCTCAAAATCGATCAGTAGCGCCGGCTCTGCAGAAGCGGGCCCGGCGAGCTGTACCCCAACGCGCGGTGCAGCGGCAGCGGCTGGGGTATGGTAAACTATACCAACATAAATTAAAATCTTTTACTATATAAAACGGAAAACCATGTAAGTAAGAGATTATGAATAGTTACCACTAGATGCGTACGGAAAACTTTGACGTGTCTTAACCGTACAAATATAAGGGTACATATATAGCCTTAGAAATAAGAAACATAGAAGAGAAAAGAACAGTCCTAGTCGGGGATGAAATAGAGACCTATTGAAAACTGAAACAGTAATCTTCTCGGAGACAGAAACAACACTCTGCTTAGAGAGTCTCAGAAGATAACGGTGTAGAGTTATAGTCAAAAGCGCCTCGAATAGCCACGTCTGGCTCTAGTCGGCACAGTCCATCACAAATAAGAAGATCCCAATTATAACCTCTGACCAGTTTGCATTGTGAGTGAAATCTGATCGGATTCTTCTAGTGATCAAAATTGAACATATCCAAATGGTGAACGAAACACCAAATTTAGTTGTCCTCACAATTGACATTATTTTTTTTCTTCTTCAAAGTCTTCTCGATCAAGCGGTAGCTCAAATTATGTTAAAAAGCCTATAACTTCACCTTAGACTCTATGTGTGCAGATCTTGCTACAGAAATCCATAGAAGACAGCGGATTATTGAGAAAAAAAATCACTAATGATAAATCCCACATGACTGTCGCCGATAATAGTCACAATGGCCTAAATTGCAATGAATTCACAGAAAACATGTAAAGCCGACGACACAATTTCTTGATGAAAACGACGATCGACTGAACGGGAGATCGTTGATAGAGATGGCGCAATACGACGCCAAAGCATGGTGCCGGGTGATGATGTTGGCAGAACATAGCACTAGAAGAGTTGTCAAGATAGAGTACCGCTTGACGCTCAACATGGCACGGGTTGGCGCCAAGTCAAAGTCGAGATGCAGAACAAGTGGTATCAGAGCTCCAGGTTTCGCTTTGAACTCGAACCTGGAGCTCTTATACCACTTATTCCGCATCTCTGTCGTCATTATTTTTTGAGACTACAACTCTTCACCATTATCTTCTGAGACTCCCCGAACGGGGTGTTGTTATCGTCTCCGAGAAAGTTACTATTCTAGTTTTTGATATGTCTCTGTTTTGTCTCAGACTATGACTTTGTTCATTTCTTGTCTAGAACTCTTATTTTTGAGCCTATATATATACTTCTATAGTCGAACGGTTAAGACACACAAAAGTTTCCCGTACTTATAATCTTCTCATAAAGTAAATTTTTGCCTTCAAGCAACCGTGGTTTTTCCCGAGGGTTTTTTATGTTAAATTCATGTCTTCTGCTCTTCTATTTTCTCGTGCGTTTATAAGAGGAGAGATCAAGATGGAGGCAAAAGAAGGCATCTGGCGTTACATACTTACATTGTTTTGTATGAGTTTACTTGAACAATGAGGTGCAGAGTTACAGACACTAACTAAATTTACTGCCCAAATGCGGACTGAACATGATAGATGACCTCCACACTGCTAAGAAATCCTACTGTTGGTCAGTCTCTCCAACCTACGCAGATTCCTCGGAGAGCTCAACTGGTGAAGTTTCTGTGCTGATGTTTCAGCCAATCAGGGGTTAAGCCATGCTCATTCTGAAGTTCTACTGTCGACTGACACGGCGTAAGGCTGCTTCCATATCACTCCTGCCGGCAAAACTGTTCGAACTTCTTCTCAAGATCTGCCTGGTTGCCTCCGACCAGCTTATCAATCTCCTCCTTGTCTCTCAGGAAAATGAATGTTGGGGTTGCACGTACGTCGAATTGTGAGACCAGTTCCTGAGGATTCATGCATTTTAAAGTGACCTTTAGTTTTAGCATTTAATGCAAAATTTTGTATGTTCAAAGTAAAGTTCAATGGGCAAAATTCTGAACATTTCTTTACCGGCAGTTCGTCTACATCCACGGACACGAAAGCAATATCTGAATGCTTCAAAGAAAGTTCGGCGTATACAGGAGCAGCATTCCTACACGGGCCGCACCAAGTTGCGCTGAATTTTATCACAACCTGTGCAGATGGATCATGTCAACATGGTTAACCTAAACAGTTGAAGGAATTTTAAAATGGTAAGTCACATACACCTATCCTTGTGTCACAAGGAGTATGTGTTTAAGCTACTTACTGTTTTGCCAAGTTCACTTGCTTCTTCCAATTTCTGCTCCCAACTCCTTTGATCAGGTATGACAGTCACATTTCCGGCGCTGTAGTCTAGCTGTTCCTCAGCATCTACAGAACTCTGCAGATAGAAGCATAATACAATTTCCCTAATTACAACTGTACAAGCTGACAAATGGCTTGCCTTTGAGCCTTCCGATCAGTTGAGTAAAAATTTTCAGCAAAACCGTGTGTATGTGGATTGGATACTAATTACTAAATCTAAATGTGATTTAGCATGTAGCATTGCAAGCACAGCAAATGAAATGAAGTGGCAGTGCATGATTCAATGAGCGAAGTTGTAAATGTACTGTACGGGAGTAAGAGATTATTTACGCTGCCACAGCAATTCCCCATTGATTTGAGCTAATTTGTCAGGATATCTGGACTCTGATCCCTGCTCATGAAAAAAAAATGTAGGTGTAATTTTTTTAGTGCTGATGTCAATGGTAGCAAGTAGTAACCCAAGAAAAAGAAGAGGATGCTGTTGTATAACGAGACCAAATAGTTAAAAAAATCTTATTAACACAGATTGATGCTCCAGCCTGTGGTCAAAAGAAACAGGTATATAGAAATTGTGACTTTTTTTGTTGGAACAATAGGACCAAGTTGGTTCGACTGCATAATATATTAATTATATAGTAGACAAATAATTATAAGAGAAGAAAGTGAATGAACAAAACGGTTAATAAAAATGAATGGATGAATATTACTTCAGCATTTCGAAACGATGGCCAAAGGTCCTAGATATATGAACAAGAACATACAATTTGAAAACGTTCTGCTTTTCAGAATGATTGGAAACTGGTTTGATGACCACAAGTCACAACCAAGATGAAATCAACAGAACATCCTAGATATAAGAACAAGAACATACAATTTGAAAACGTCCTGCTTTTCAGAATGATTGGAAACTGATTTGATGACCACAAGTCACAACCAAGACGAAATCAACAGAACAAACAGGTTGTGTTGTTGACGCGACAGCGAATCTGGCTCATCATATTGAGCCATTCAGGATGCAAGAGTTTCAATACCAATCCCAGGAGCTTTTTTTTTTAAAAAAAAAAGATATACATAAAACAGAAACCATTAGAAAGGGAAACCTCCAATGGCGATTTGATCATTTTAACGCCAAGAAATGAACATTTGTTGACATAATCCCACAAAAAAAACTGCTATATTTCTACAACGTATGTAATCACGAAACCGCGGATTCTGAAGCTATGTTGGAAGCTGGAACCGGGTGAAAAGGCATGATCATACGTTGTTGAGAGATTGATACGAGGATGCATACACATACCTCTGCAAGCCCACCCCGGCGGGGGCTCGGAGAGCAGCAGTTTTCGCCGGGGCTGGGGAAAGCGAGGGACCCTTGAGCTCTTGTCAACCGTTGCAACAACACTGTGACGGAAATGCCCTTGTCGTTAATAGCAGTTAAAACCGACAAAATAGAGGTGCGATCATCAGAGAATCTGCAAATAGCCCGAGAAGGGAGTGGCTGGGAACGGGGTTCATGCCTCCATGGAAACAAGCAAGCAGTGCAAGGGCAAAGAAACCATGCATGTCAAAAATAAGTGTTGCGGGAAGGAACCTACGTGTGGCAAGCATTCCTTGCCATTTTAGGCCTCCAAAAATACATCTATCGGTATGAGGAAGTGTCCGGTGAAAACGCCCTTTTTCTGAAAATCTGAAATTTTGGGTATGCACGGTTAGATTAGCTGTGTTGCTTTGGGCTGCAGTCGATGCGTGGGGTTTTTTTAAGCTGTGGTTTTGGCTTTTGGATTAGGGTTTTTGAATTATGGCTGTTCGCGAGAGATAGTACGCATAAAAAACTAGTTGCATCTAATTTTGGCTGATATAACTGAACTTGGTATAGTGTCTACTACAATCTACCTATAGACAGCGGCGGAGTCAGAACTTAAAACTTTGTGAGGTCAATCCCTTTAAAATCTTTACATTTTTATATATTTCACTGCAAATGTCAAAAGTATTTAGGCTATTTTATAAAAACTTGTGGGGTCGCTTGACCTGTGTTACTCCACAGGTCACAAATGTGGAGCCACCGTTGCCTGTAGACTTTGCCTTGAAAAGATGTACCGTTTAAAAGCTAGTTACTATAGCAAGAAGTGACAAGCCAAAGACAAAATCAAAAAGAATCCAGCCGATGACTTTTGGCCTTTTGGCTTTTCCGAAAGTCGAAACAAATGAAATAACTTCTTAAAGCAGATTTTCCTAATAGCTTCTTGAGCCCAAAACTGTGTGCGCCGTTCGCATCAGCATCTCCGTCGTCTGCTGCATCTCAAAAAGTGCAAACAAAAACTATCAACAACATACAAAAGTCATCAGCTGCAAGAAAAAAAAGTAAATAACTTTCACTTCCCACGGTCCCACTCATCTCTAACTATTTTGCAACAAATCCCCTTGGACCATCTCTCCCATCCACTTCACTCATCAGTCATAAGTCATAACCTCTCTTCACCCCTCCCCCACCAAATCATCCCATAGATCCATCCCCAAACCCCTTCGTGTCCTTCTCACTAGCTCTCTCTCTCTCCTCTCACTCCCTTCTACCATCGAGGGGTGGCGGAGGCATGGCGAGAGAGAAGGACTCGGTAGGTGGCTCGGTGAGCAATGGATTCGACTGGATCTAGGCATCCTCCTAAACGCCGGCCACCGGATCCGATCATCCTCAATGGCAGCGACATGATATGTGCTTCATCATATCCGTAAGCCCACTAGGTTTGCCTCCCTGCCGATGATCCGGATTCGGACCTAGCGCGTCGTCCTTGTTGGGCTCGATGAGGGAGTTGTTCTAGCTACCGCAAGACATGACAACACGGCGCAATTGGTTCGGTGCAGCACGATGGTCGATGTAGGAGGCAGTCAGCGTGGGCGTATTACGACGCGATTGGTTCGGTGTGGCACAATGGTATGTAGGAGGCAGTCAACGTGTGCAAGATCCATCACTAGGGCAAGAAACGAGGATGAACATAGGGTCTCTTCTTTTTAGTTTCTAAAAACTGTCTTTTGCCTTTTCTACTATAACCATCTTTTAAACGGAGTATCTATTTTAGGTGGGGTGTATAAGTTTATTGTAGCATACACTGTAATGACTTCATTTATATTGGCCAAAACCACATATGAGTTTTTATTATTCCATACTCTCTCTCATAAACAGCCCAAAAATCATAAGGCACAACCAAAAGTTATAAGCCGAAATAAAAAAGAATAGGCCTACAACCTGTTACAATATTTTGCTGCGATTATTGGTTTTCTTTATGAAGACTACACATTTGTGTAGTAATTATTTCTAATTTGTGCTCTAGTTCATTATAATTTATGCTGCAATTTTGTGCCCAATATTCTCTCATTTCTCTGATTTCCACCTAGCCGCCCGCCACTGTCGCATTTTGGGTGAACGACAAAATCAGAAATACCTCTTGGATGGTTATGTTATACATTCCAGGAAGCATGAGTATTTCTGTACAATTTCCTCAAGATCCAAAAATGCAACAAGCTTATGCAATTTCTTGAAGATCCGAAAATGCAAGAGTATTTATGTACAATTTCTTGAATATCCAAAATGCAACAAGTTTACGGAATTTCTTGGAAGATCCAAAAATGCAACTTTCGGTTTGCATTTTGCTGGATTATGATCAAGTTCGTGATCATCATGTTCATGTTCACATCTTCACGAAATCAAGGGGGAAATAGTGAGAAATTACAAGGAAAAAATGTTGCATTTTTTGTTTGCGTTTTGTTAGTTCATGATCATGAAGTTCGGTTTCCCATCTTCATGAAATCACAAGAAAAAATCTGAGAAATTGTATAGAAAAAATGGTTTGATTTTGGTTTTCATTTGCCATCAAGTTCATGCTGGAGGAGCGGCCTCACCTTAGCCCAGCGGCCCATTGCACTAGGAGGCCCAGTAATCGTGAGGCCGTATGATTGGCCTGAGTGGGTTGTCGCAAGGGAAAAGATGGTATCACTCTTATGATTGTAGGCAGGAATTTATGTAACAAGTATTCTCATGGCTACAAATATTTGCCTCAAGACTCCATGGAAAGAAGGCTCTTTTTGTTCACACAAATCTAGGTAGCATAGACCTCTACCTCCTATCTCTATGATTTGTAAGGCTCTGGACAGCCCCTTTGTGGCCTTCTCATAGCCCTTTATTCACTGTTTAGTCTATAACTATAACAGTTGGCGCCGTTTGTGGAGGCCAGCACAGCAGTGGTGAGCTGATAAAGGAGTGTTCGGATGCAATGGCACAAAACAAAACCACCACATTGGCTACTAGTGGAAGAGTAGCACCATTACCGAGATGGCCGCAGCAAGGGCAAGTGAGACGGCCCGCGAACGTCCCTCGCCCCCATTGCAGAGACATACCGATGAGGCGGTGCCCCGACCCGTGATAGGTAACAAGGGTGGCTCTTCGTCGGCCGCACCAGTGATGGAGAGGGAAGCATTGCCAGCGGAGGACCTGATCGCGACAGGCAACCAAAACATCGAGGTCCCCACCGCTCAAGCAGTGGTCTCCGCCGGTATCGACACTGTCACTATCACCACGCAGGTGTAAGATCGAGGAGGCCGGCTAGAGGGGGTGAATAGGCGGTCTTAAAAATTCTTCTTTCAATTAATATCAATTTAAAGACCTATTCTATTTATTTAAACCAAGTATATAATGTGGAAACTTAAATCAATTTGGTTTAATACCAATAGTGCCTAGATCAAATAAGTTCACCTAAGTGCATCAATACCTTAAGGCTATGACAAGGTTTGTAATCTTAGGATGACAAGCAATCAATTTAATTCTATGTATGTAAATTGCTTGGATATAAATTGAGCACAAGGAAACAAACTACAATTGACATGGTCTGTTTTTACTGTGGTGTTCGGAGACTTACTAGTCTCCCCTAGTCCACGTTGAGGTTAGCCCAAATGAATTGAACCGACTCCATGAATTAAGCCAAAACACCTCAATCCACTGGTGGTACCTCTTTCCCGCTCTGGGTAGGTGAGCTCCAACCTTCACAACTTTGTCGGGTCTTCTCACAAACTTCTTTGAGAAAATCATCACGCACAACACTTCCAACAACATCTAGGAGTCAGCAAACTCCAAGAGTAATAAGTCAAATCTCTTACTTGACTCTCACCACATGCAACAAATGCACAAGCTCAAGTGGATATGAAATCCACCTCTATATGCAACACATACAACTAGAGACCTCTCTCCTTACTCACAAGCAATTAAGAGGAGAAACTCACAATAGTTCAAGAGAGTGAAATGGAGTGTAAAATGACCTTAACCCAGCCGGTCACAAGGGAGTATTTATACCCCCACAACTCGAAACTAGCCGTTAGAGGCAAAAATCAGGATTTTCGGAACTACTGCCGTTATAGGAAAGGTACTTCTATTTTCCATCATAACAGCTAGAAAAGTAGCCATTATTCAGCCATTTACAGAACTACCGCAGTTATAAAAGTGGTGCTTCCGTTTTTTGAAACTACCACAGTTATAACGATGGTACTTCCGTTTTCATTTTTTTTCAGCACAAGCGACACTCGGAAAAACTATCATAACTTTTGACTCCGATGTTGGAATTGAGTGATCTTGAACTCTATGGAAAGCTTATTGAGAGGGCTATACAACCCATCTATTTGCATGATCTCAAACATATTAGATCAATACAGAAATCATAAGATATCCAACGAGTCACTACCATGATTTAATGTCAAAGGAAATAGCAACAAACAATGTTAGACCATGCCAAGTGATAATGCATTATCTCTAACTTTTTGCAAAACACATTTTCATACTTAGATCATGCTACAAGGAGTAGGCACATCGACTTCAACCTTTTACAAAACATATTTGCAAAGTATAGTCACATGTTACAAGGATTAGATGCATAAGCCGCAACTATTTGCAAAACACATTTGTAAATAATGGCATCATACCATGGAGAGGTAGAGCAAGCGGGATTGAGCTATCAACACATGATGAGACTCAAGCTACTAGACAAGATCCCTCTTAATAGTACGATAAGCCTATACTGACAATCTGGTCTTTCAACCGAACTCCAAGACCAACAAAAGACTAGAAACACATCCTTAACCCTAACTAATTATACCTTTATCTTGAGCATCCTCTTGAAATTTGATAACGTACATCTTCACTTCAAGTTTGGGTCATTGTCTTCTCTTGACTTGATGATCAACTCATGATCATCTTCTTCTTGGGATCTTGATCAATTTATGATCCTTTCTTCTTCGAAATCTTAATGTGCATCAACACATGATGCTCCTCTTCTTGATGACCTTTAACTCACGAACCCATCTAAAGTTTTCATCATCATGGAATCTAACCTATTCATTTAAATCATGGAAAATGTTAGTCCCACAAATCAATTGTCATTAATTACCAAAACGCACCATTAACTCATAATGGAGGGACTAGATTCTCAATCTTTCCTTTTTGATAATTGATGTTAAACTCAACAAATAATGAGATAATGAATTGAATATAAAACTATTTAAAATTAAAGTACGGTGCTACCACCATCTAAGGTCTGGTAGTTCCGCTCTTTGGTAATTCCGATTTCTGACACGATACTTTCATTTGCCTCGAGGGCCAAATCCTGGCGCTCTTTGAAAAAAAAACGTACTACCCCATAAATCCGGAACTTCTGAAATCTGGTAGTACCGCTCAGGAGTTGCGGTCATACCGCGTTGCGGTAGTTCTGCCGATTACACACCGATACTACCAATTAGAAAGGTATGTAATAGAGTTTCAGTAATTTCAATAGTTGCAATCCCTATTATGGACCAGCATTGTTAAGACCTTGAAAACATTTACTGCACTAGTTTCAGTTGTTTCATTTATTACACTACTTGGCGTCAGCTTATGAGGGAAACAATTGCTTTGAGCTCTATACCCTTACACATGCTCTGGCGCTCTCCTGACGAAATGCTGGACAAGTAACACTGAACCGCCAGAGGTCACGAAACAAAGATCTTTAATGAACATTTACCAAATAACACCGACCCTCAATAAGGTCCCCCCAACAAGCATAGGTGCATAGGCATGCATGTCTGCCCATCTCACTAAGGATGGCGATGATGATAGGTCGCGACATTGAATACAGTTACGATCCTAGATGGATCAGATACACACAACCGGCAACATATTGAAGAAAATAATGGCCCAGAAATAATTCCTTGAGACGACTATCGTCAGCACTCGAGCAGCACAGGTTCTTAACCCATGGCGTACTTCTGTGTCCAGCTGCGGGCTGTCCCCTCATACTTCGGCCGGTCAGTCTTGTACATGTGGGCAATCTCAGGAACAAGAGGATCGTCCGGGTTGGGGTCAGTAAGCAGTGAGCAGATAGAGAGCAAGACCTGAACATCCGAAAATGCAACGAATCAGTCGTTAACACCGGAGTTTTATAGCATCTACGTGATGGTTTCAGGGTGTTCAAGTGCTTAAAACAACATTAATGCATAACTACAGCAAAACCTGATGCACACGCAGAATCAAATGAAAAACACATTCTGTAGGCATATGAACAACTCAGAGTTAACACATTGCTAATGCGTAACAGGAAGACAGAAATGGAAAAGATGTTTTAAAAGAGTCACTGAAAGGTTCCTGACTACAGCATAGCTGAAAAAAAATGTCCATTTGAACAATTCGCATTTTATAAAGCAGATCCACGTACCCAAGTTAATGAAATAGCACCAACACACGTACTAAAGTTATCCAGCGAAAAGGAATTCAGTGCAAGTATGCAACTGAAGAAAGGTCATAGTTTTTCAATAAAGTAAAAAACACGAAATAACATCAAATGTTCAACTCCAATGTGTTAGGAGCATTATGTCAATGGTTAAACAACAATAGTGCCTCTAAATAGTGCATATCATCACATCGAAACAAGTAATATTCCAATTTTCAAGAGGTATATGAAAAAAACTAATTGATTAAGAAGCCAAAGTTCTGACAAATGAAGCAATGAAAAGGAATGCTACCCATCAGAAGAACATACTTGTATAATTGTGCATTTACATTTACTCATTCTATTGAGCATAGATAAAATTTAAAAGAGCGGAGTATGTGTACAAATATAAAAAGAGCAGGGTGACAAGGAGAACCTTAGATATCGTCAAAGCAGGGCTCCACTGCTCCTTAAGAATATCGAGACATATGCTTCCATTGCTATTGATATTAGGATGGAAGACTTTTGTCTTGAAAGATACCTACAAAAGAGGAGCATAAAGATTAAAAATGGCAGAACTATGGACAGAATGCGCATAAGCTCTATATACATGGTCCAAGTACGTACTTTCAGTGTGGGATTAGTACTACAGTTAATGACTGAAAGAAGTACACAGGAGTACAGTCCTCGAAGAAGCATACTAAAGCAGATTGTTAACAGGTGAGATTGAGTTGAAACAACATGTAACCAGTGCTGTAGATGGATCTTGTGTTATCTACATTTTTTTAAAGGCACTGTGTCATCTACATTAGCAACTAGATCTTATTATAGTGGTATCATACACACTATCATCTATGACATTCTTAGCATGCCCTTTTTTTTTGGCAAGTCGGCGCCTAACCAATCTCATGGTAAGTAGTCATGCATAATTTAAGGTGGATGAAGTTGCAAACTAAAACCCCAAGTCTACCAAATCACTAACAACTTACCGCTCTGAAAGGATACACCCAAGAGGTACACTGCATCCAGCAGAAAAATGGTGGAGACAACAATGTACACCAGGTATAACTGAAGATGCTTTTATGGCAGCAAATAAAAGGACTACAATGATGCTGTTAGTAGAACATGGAGAAAGTACCAACAGAAAAGTGAATACTGCATATATCAGGAGGGACAGCATTACATGATCTATCTCCCCAAAAAGGTGATCATGGGCATGATAAAAAGAAACAACAGATAAATTGCCAGACTCAAGCCAGAGCACAGATAATACACAACAACCAAAGTGGATAAAAGTGAGGGTTTTCATGATGCTGCTCCTAACCTTTGGAGGTTTGAATGGGTAATCTGGGGGGAAATGAATGTTCACTAAGAAAACACCACCAGCATAGGGACTGTCAGGCGGTCCCATAATTGTTGCTTGCCAATGAAACATGTCCTCACCAGCAGGACCTGAACAATGTACAAATGTAAGTCCATGAGATGCCATGCCAGGGTAAAACATGGAAAAAAGGAACCGAGCAAAGATAGTGTTATATGGCATGGACAGCTGGAATGGGCAGTATCCATTGTCCAATGCATTATATGCATGTCTAGAGACATCATATCTACTCATCCATAGTTCCACTAATAACTCGAACTCGAACCTGCACTGCATGATGTGGGAGGGTCTTTCTGCAGGTCCTTCAGTTCCTTGAGGATACGCTTTGAAGCCATGATAAGCTCCTGTTTTCATACATTAAGTAAAATGAATAACCAATGTACGTATATATACTCATGTAGTACAAAAGTTGTAATCAGTCCTATCTGTTTGCATATTGAAAAGCAGAGCTGAAAATGATGAGGAACAACCAAATTATGATAGTCAGATGTTGCAGAGATTTCAATAAATTGCCAACACAAGAAACAAACACCAAATTTGTAGGAATAGTTCAACACTTGAATTGGTTATTTGGTTTATCGTACGTGCTTCAAGAGTAAGCCCTAACATTGGCTCCACTTTGTTGTTTTTGGTCATTTTGAATCTACAGGAGGGAGAGGGGGAAAAACTCCCCTCCTTACAACATACCAACTGATAAAAGCAAATTTACTGCACCCATGCCATGACCCCCAAAATTACTATATTGTCTGTCAAAAGCACCACCTACTCTAGACATATCATGTTAAGAGAAATCCACAGTTGTGCCCATGTTAGTTTGCTACAATTCTAGACTCCAATATCTATGCTACAATTCTTGATAGACCCTTCAGCAAATACTATTAGCCATCAGAATGAGCAATTGCCAGTAGCACTTCTAAACTCCAACACGCACAACAAAGTAATCTCCTGGATATGAACCATTCAAAACTCAGAACCTACAAACCATCACTTTACAATCACCAAATTCTAGCTCCCAAAGAAAAAAAATCCAAAAGCTGACAGTTTAGCGCCGAGGAGCCAGACAACCCGATACTCCATGATGACGACACGACCTTGTAATTCTAAAATCATATCAACTCCCAACATTCCACTCTGGAAGCCAAGCGATACATCAGAAATCCATCAGGATTCGCAGTTCAGACCGGAATGCCAACATATCAGCAATGTTTCAGAATCACACGACCTAAACACCCACGTCTTGCAGGAAGACGTCAGAGCGAGCTACAAGTAACAAGAAACCCAAGCCCTGCTCATGAGAAATCACAGCACGATTGGCACTGATGTGAAATCACTACATCAATTCAGGCATCCATCCCAGAGATCAGCCTCAAATCATCTCGGGATTTCATCAAGGGCTGCACGAGCGATCCCCAAAGGCCCAAAGTGATTACATACAGCCGAACAAGCGAGTAACTTTTACCTAAGCATCACCAAAAAATCTCGCAGCAACAACCAAATCATTCCAACTACGGCGCACGTAAGATCGAATCCACCGAGTCCCAGCACCGAACACCCAACCGGCCAAGCAACCACGCACCAAATCGAACTCCCCACGCACAAAACCCCACCAAATACCGCGAGAGCTGAGCCGAACCAAAGCGCAGATCTACCGAGAGGCAATCGCGTCCTACCAGCCAAAACGAAAAAAAAAACCCCAACAACAAAATTCGAGGGGAAAAAACACGCGTCGACGGGGACGGATCCGGATCGGGAGGGGGCGGAGCTTACCCGCGCCGGTCTGGTCGAAGCGGGTGGCAAAAAAAAATCACGCGAGAAAACGGAGGAGGAAGGCGAGGACGAAATGGGGGCTGGTTGAGGAGGCGAAGGCTTCCACCTTTTGCAGCGAGAGGGTGGGGACGACGAGACGGAGAGGGGAGAGAGAGAGAGGCGCCTTTTTTTCTCCCCCTTTTGTCCCGCTCCGGGCCACTCGCTTGTGGTCTGAGACGGGTTTGAAACGAGGCGTCGTCGGGCTCGTGTCGGTATTTGGCGGGTCTGGGCTTGGAACGTTCTGTGGCCTTTATCTTTGTTTCCGAATTTGAATCAGGAAAAAGGTATCTACTCTGCCCATTTGACTACTCGTTTAAGAGCAAGTACAATGGTGCTGACTAGGTTGCCTCCAGTGAAATCCACATCAGCACAATTCTAAGTGGAAGAGAGAGAAAAGAAGAGAGAGAAGCAAGCTGCCCTCATGCAAGAGGTGACCTCTAGCACATTATACGAGGAGAGAGAGATAAACTACCCTCATGCAAGAGGTGACCCCTGATATATTTATGTAAGTATTAAATGTTTGAGTGCTTTAGTAGAGGTAACCTCTACTCTACTCATTGTATTAGCTACCTCCACATGAGCCACATGTAGTCTTTTTGCCTATGTGGTTAGTCCTAGAGGTGGCAGCCACCTCTTCTATTGTACTTGCCCTAAGGTAAGGAAAGGAGATCGTTTATGCAACCAGTAGGGTTATTCCACCAGCCAAAAAGCTAGGGACTTTGGATGCATGCAATCAGAGTTATTCCAACAGCCAAAAAGCTAGTAACTTTGGATGCATGTAACCGAAGTTTCTAAACATTCGTCATCGATGTTGTTGGGGAGTGGCCTCACTTTGACCAAATCGGTCCATCTATTATATTATTAAAGCAAAGGCAAAATAAGCCATCACGTTCGCTCTTAAGAGATAGAAATTCTCATGTTAATTGAAAAAAAAGAAAAAAATCCACACTGTTGACAGTAGTGGGTCCAGATTATATTGATCATGACTAAAAGAAAGAGTTCATGTCTCGTACAATCAAAAAAAATATCTGAAATTTAGAATAAAAATAAAATAAAACCAATCAGAGGAAAAAGAAAATGATCCACATTGTTGATAGTAGTGGGTCTAGATTATAATGATTATAATTAAAAGAAATAGTCCATGTCAAATACAATCTAAAAAATAAATAAAATTTGGAATAAAAATAAAATAAAGCTAGCAATTTGATTTCCATACAAATTTCTAAGTAAAATTAAATAAAAATAATTCAGAATAAAAATTAAACAAAAAATAAAAATTGGATCTGCATATGAATTTTAACACAAAAATAAAATTTGGAATAAAAATAAAATAAAATTAGTAATGTGATTACTATACGAATTTTAGAGTAAAATATCTAAATAACTATAAATCACAATAAAAATTAAGCAAAAATTAGCAATTGGATTTGCGTATAAATTCCAACCAATAGATTGAAATTTGAACTAGAAAAAAAATTATAATTTGGTCTCCATACAATTCCAAAGTAAAATCATTAAATAATTAAAATAGGAATAAGTTAAATAAAATTAGCAATTTGATTTCTATATGAATTCCTAAGTAAAATTCCTAAATAAATATATTTTAGAATAAAAATTAAATAAATATTATAATTGGATTTGTACACGAATCTCAACCAAAACATAACTAAGATTTAGAATAAAAATATAATAAAATTAGCGATATGATTTTGATACAAAGTCCAAAGTGACATCCCTAAATAACAATAATTCCAATTAAAAATTAAACAAAAAATAGCTATTGAATTTGTATACAAATCCCAACAAAACATAATTAAAATTGGGCGTAACATGAAATAAAATTTACAATTTGATTATCATACATTGCAAAGTAAAATCCCTAAATAACTAAAATTCAATACAAATTAAACAAAATTAGCAATTTGATTTATATATGAACTCCATAAAAGCAACTGCAATTTTTACCAAAAATAAAAGTTATAACAAGGATAGCATGAATGGTGTTGAAGGAGACCACGAAAGAGTGCAATAGTATCAATTTGTCCAACAAAACATTGACCCACCGAGAAGCGATGAGCCGAGGCGATGGCTCGGGAGATGAGGACAATGTTGTGCTGCCCACCTTAGCCATTCGACAAGAGCAATATCGTGCTACTCGCCAAAGTCGTTGAAGAGAAAGACCAAAGTCAAAGGAGCTAAGGGTCACGACAATGAGTGATGAGCATCAGCATTATTGAAGAAGTCAGTATCCAAATAAGCTCGATAATAGGAAAGGTTTGGTAGAGAGGAGATAAAACTTTGCATTGAAGATGAACTATAACGATATGGGGTTATCAGGTAGTTAGGAGTGTACCATCGCTGGTACAGGGCACGACATCACCTATGATAGCGAGAAGATTCTCTATACCATTAGGCAACAACTAAAATATACATATCAACAGCAGTGAAGATGCGAGATCAGTGCAATTAGTGAGGAAGCCATAGCATTGAGGTGGTCAATGTTAAATAAAAGAAGCAATCGACATGGGAGAAGAGAGACATCGAGCATGTATAACATCATGCATGTGTGTATACATGCATGCATCTATACAAATAGAAACACAAATGTACAAAAGCAGAGGATCAAAGGGCTCGAAGTAGAGATGGTGCAACCATAGGAAATAGGCTTAGGGCCACCCGAGAGAGCATGACTGGTGTCCCCAACAGAGATCAGTGATGGTTGCACGTGTATGTATGTTTGATGTTGCAACAGTTAACATTAAGCAATAATTAAAAGTGAAAGATAACTATGTGGTGGAGTATTGTATTGAAATGGGTAGGAGCTAAGAGATTGTATTGAAATGGATAGCAGCTAAGAGGGATCGATCAAGAATTGGATATACTGTTGAAGGTTGAAGCAAAAAAGTTGTAACGATGAGAAGAGATAAGAGACACACAGTTCACAGTTCGGTGGGGTAGCCAGTGCATGAGAGATTATAGGTTCAAGGTAGGTCGCCCATGGTCCATTGGCATATGTGTGAGCAATATACTCTAATATAATATAAGCAAATAAGATTTTCACACATATAATCAATGTATTGCTTTGAGATTAAATAGAGGTACATGCGCATGCATGCATTTTGAAAAATGGTAACATGGAGGAATAATAGGGGCATATATATACATGATCCATCTATGATGGAGAGTGTTTTTTTAAGAACGTCAATCTATCATGCTTATACTTAAATTACATTTCTCAAGTTGTATTTTTCTTCAAGCTTCTATTATCATTTCTAATGTTTACTATGAAAATTCTAAATAGCCTACAAGATATGTAAACATATTCTCAAACATCTAGGTTATATCAATTGATACTAAAAACTTTGAAATAAGTTTAGCCACACAAATGCGTGGGTGTAACATCCTGAAATTCAGATGATCCAAAATGAGGGAAATTCCAAAAAAACTTTTTGCTGCATTTGGATGGCATTTGAATTTTTTCTACAATTTTATTTGGAATTTTTTGAATTTCATGCAATGCAAGTTAATAACTGGGGATAATTCTCAAATGCAAGTAATACTCATAACAACAAAATACACAGAATAAATTAAGGCAAGTAATTGTAAATATAAAAAATAAAATTCAAATTTAACTCACTAATGCTAAACCTCAAATTAACTAAAAATATGAGGAATGAAAGTATATCCTGAAAATTTAAATAATGAGAGGTGAGTTCAAACCTGAGGACTTAATTCAAATTTAATTTATTAAATCAAAACATGGTTTATAAAATGGAGAGAAGTAATTAGTTGAATAAATAAATACAGTTTGAAAGAAATAAAGAAAAGCAAATACAAGGGAATATTAAACTTTAAGTCCAAATAATTAAACCAAGATTTTAGTAGGAAATCCAAATTTGACTTAAAAATTCAAATCGCAAACCCTGTATATTAGAAATGAATTTTCCAAGCAATTCAAATAATGCAAATAAAATCTAAAATCAAAATAAGTAAAAATAAAGCAAATGGCAATATTAAAAATTCCCCATCTAAATATTTGAGTCGAGAATTCGAATTCGAATTTAAATACACACTACTACAGAAAAGGTCATCACAGACGGTTTTGTGAACCGTCTGTATTTATGGGTCAGTGATAATCGAAGGTCATCACAGACGGTTTTTAGTTAAAAACCGTCTGTGATACTGATCATCACAGACGGTTTTTGAGTAAAAACCATCTGTGATAGCTATAATCACAGACGGTTTTTAACTAAAAACCGTCTGTGCTATTCTCTTCTACCCCTAAATCTATTTCTGTTTATTGGCTAGCCTCAGGAAATGCTAGCCATGCTCTCTGAAACAAGCAGATCAACATGTACATGTATACATCCTCACATCTCAATTCATTTCATAAACATAAAACATCCATTTCGCAAATCAATTAATTGAAATGAGAACAAGCAAATACAGTATGAAACACAGTACATATTTTAAGATTAGAGTCTACCATTACAAGAATAGACAGACAAACAACAAACAATAAAGAGGAGGAGAACAACAAACAGGTTGCTCATCTAGCTAACACAACAAGAACAGAGAAAATCAAAAATCCTCTATGCCTAGGCCTTCTCGCCCCTGATGCAGCGCGCGAGCTGGATGTCTTTGACGCTCACCATCGTCGGTGTTGATTGAGCCCTGCCTTGGCACGAGCTAGTTGCTTCTGCGGTGTCTTGCCTCCCGTTGACGTGTGCGTCGTCTGCAAGGAGGAGGACAGCAAGGAGGAGGAGAACAGCAAGGAGGAGGATAGCAAGGAGGAGAAGAACAACAAGAGGAGGAGAACAAGGACAGCAAGGAGGAGGAAACTAACAAGGAGGAGGAAACTAGCAAGGAGGCTGGGTTTTGGTAATATTTATAGGGGAGGGAGAGGCGGGAGTTCGAAATTTTGGGCGCGGGAAAAGAGAGGCGGAGCTACGATCCGTGGGGTGAGGAGGATTGACGGGCCCAGTGGTCAGATTATCACAGACGGTTCTATTGGCTAGAACCGTCTGTGATGAATGAATATCACAGACGGTTCTATATATAGAACCGTCTGTGAATTAGAGCACAAAATTTTATATACCGATAAATTATAAACAACTAGTATGAAAAAATAAAATAGCAAAGTTTTATATAGCTTATATATACTCATTTGAAAGGTTTCGACAAGATCTACAACTTTGCAGTTGAAGCAAAATCCAAATTCCGAAAGGAAGACCAAGAAAAAGGGCAAAAACAGACACCAAAAACTTGCGACGCAAGTTTAGGTCCAAAGATGGCTGATTTTCGGGGTCTTGAAGGGCGACTAGCGCAAGCTGGTCATTTTGTTTGGATCGGGCTCGTCGTTAGCTTTCCAACAAGTACAAGAACGTCGAAAACGGACACCGTATGCAAAAGGTATGCACGTTTTACTGAAGGTGTGTCAAAACTGAATCCTACTCGGACTCAGGCGGGAAATTATGAAATTTTGGGAAATTGCAAGGCGGGAAACATATCACAGACGGTTTTTAATAAAAAATCGTCTGTAATATTCCAGTATCACAGACGATTTTATAATAAAATCCGTCTGTGATAATCCGGAATATCACAGACGATTTTTAATAAAAAACCGTTTGTGATATTCCAGTATCACAGACGATTTTATAATAAAAACCGTCTGTGATATTCCAGATTATCACAGACGGTTTTTATTATAAAACCGTCTGTGATATTCCAGTATCACAGACGGTTCAGAGGTAAGAACCGTCTGTGATACTCCTTTTTCCCGCCACAAATACCACAGACGGCCTTCAAATTAAAACCGTCTGTAATAGTGTACATCACAGACGGTTTCACAAAACCGTCTGTGATTTGGCGTCTACTATTAGCCTTTCTGTAGTAGTGACATATTCAACTCTTGGATTTAGAGGTCTCAGTAAAAGGTCAATACGGACCTACTAGCATCTCTTCTCTCTTCTTTTCCCTCACTGCAACTGGGCCCAGCCCTTGCCTCCTTTTCTTCTTTTTCTTCTTCTCCCTCCTTCCTCCTTTCTCCCTATCTGTCTCCAGCCTGATAGGCCGTGCATCCCCACGTCACGAGCACACCACGTCCTATGCTCGCGCTCAGCACATCACTTCACCCATGCCTTGCACCAATCATCTCGTCGGCTATCACCTCGTAGCATCGCCTCTTACCCTGCTTTGCCCACCGTGGTCTGGCACCACGCCGCCCTGCCCACTACTGCATGGCGCCATGCCTCCCTCTACTCCCAGTGGTGCGCCACTTGCGCATGCACCACACGGCCCTCTGGCGTCACCTTGTGCCGAGCCATCCCCTCGCACGCCAGCGCTCGCCGTGCCCACTTGCAGCCTGATTTTTCCATCGACTGCTCCACACGCAGCCCACCGCCTTCGTCACATCACCATGCCCTGCTGCCCATTCGCCTCTGCCTCAAACTGCTTGTACGTCCTCTTCCCCTGTCTTCTCTCGTCCTATGGCCATGCCCTGCCATCGGCGTCTCGATGCCCATGCCCACGTTGCCGAGCACCAAACCGCACACTACTGCCCGGTCGTCGACCACAGGGCCTCCATGGCTATAAGTAGCCCCTTGGCTCGCACTTAGAGTTCCTAACCTTCCCCATTGCTCATACACTTTCCCGCTTCTCTTCCTCCTCTCCTCAGGCTGAGCGCCCCATGCCCGTGAGCCCGCCGTTGCCGCTGCCTCCTCACTGTTTCGGCACCCCAGTGCATCCTTTCAATCCACTCGTGTCAAAATGTGCTCCTAAGCATCACTATCAATCCTTCCAATTTAACTGGGAAACCATGCTCCATAGCTCAATGCGCCAGCCATCTTCCGACATACTGACCAACGGCGCCTCCACCGCCACTGATTGTCCTTTGTCGCTTCCCCCGCTAATTCCTCCCTCTGGCACCACCTACACGCCTCCCTAGAGCTTCCCCAATCATCACCGGACCTCCTCCCTCACCCCAGCTCGCCGCCGCCGGAAGCCACCCTGCACCGCCATAGGCCAACATCGCTAGCCCTCCTCGGAGCTTCTCCAATTACACAGACAGTGTGGTAAGCACCCCCTAGCCCTCCTACAGCTCGTGCTCACCCTAGTTCTTCCCCTCCCACACCGATGCCACTGCACCCTGATGAGGACATTCTGATTGAACCGATTACACGAGCACAAGCTAAAAAAATTAACTAACAGGTGAACTTACTCCTAGTTGAATTTAGTTTTTTACTTACATGAGAACTGATTACTACCTAATGCTAGAATATTAATTGTTCTTAGGTTTATGCGTGAGGAGACTTTGGGAGCTCTACATGAGAAGTTACATATGCTGCCAGGCTCGTGCATGGATGCATGCATGTTGTGTATGCAGCCACATGTGGAGAAATTGAAGGAAGGAAAGAGCTAGCTGTTACATGGGTTGTTTGCATGTGCCTGCATTGGGAATAAAGGAAGCAAGCTGCTGCATGCATTCAACGAAGAAAGGCTGCTGGTGCATGCATACTGCCATGCACAAGAAATAAAAGTAAGGAGGGCTTGATGGGCCAGCTTCTAAATAAACAGAACCAGATTGCTACCTAGAGGGGGAATTGGTACGAGTATGTCACCGGTAATTGATTCTTAGTGGTAAATTTAATTAGAAATGATATTGAAGTATAGTCTTGTATAATAAGCCAGGCCTCACATAAATAGATTTATTTCTAGGAATCAAATTGTACTGAATAATAACTAAGGATACATAATTAAAGTAATCTTACTAATTTGCATTCTAATGAACAAGGTAATATTAGGACCATATTAACCTTGCCCACTTCACTCAAACCCCTATTCAACCCCATCCATATCCCGTGTCTAATAACCTTGCCACAGATCAACCATTTAATCATAATGATAAATGGCGTTTATTTGGATTTTGGACTTTTAAGTTATTTGGATCTATTTGGATTTAGTTGTTTATCACGTAATTAAAAATTGAAGTTCTAAAGAATTAATAGATCAAACGAGACCAAGACCCAGATGATGATGAAGACTAGAAGCTCAATACCATCGAATAAGAAAGCATTGAGTGAGCTCAAGACCACGGTAAATCGCGCAAGGCCAGTCAATACTTTGATCATGTTGAACCTACATTTTATACAATATATTTCTGTTTAAATTATCAAATTGCATGCCATTATTTTATATGCAAATGTATGACTATTTTAAGATTCTAGTTACATGTCTATTATTTATCTTGCAAGTATTACATTCCCTTGGAACATTTGAGCATTCGTGCCTTGTCGCCCTAGAAAAACTATAATGGTAACTTTTGAAAATAAGTCTATATTTATACGCTCTGCTTACTACTGCTTAGATACTTGAGGGCATTAACTTGCCCTGGCATTATTCCAACATGAAAACTTGGTTTGGATAGTCATTGATGGAAGATGATTGGTATGTTGTAACATGGATATTTTATGCTCCCAAAAATCTCAAATTGCTTAACTATTTGGGTGGATCGTTCGGGTGTGTGGTGCAGTGGATGCACGAGAGTATGGAGTGTGATAGAACCATCCAGATAACTTTAAGGACTGAATTTTGTGATGACCTTGTAGTGTAAAATAATACAACCACAAGTTGACAAAATGTAGGCAGGGCCAACTAATTTGTGTACTCCTAGCGTGGTTACGTGAAGGTGTGCACATGTGCGGAGGGAAGGATGGTCTCATCCCCACCTTTGGCGTGACGACTCAAGGGGGAAACTTCTCGAGGGATGGTCTCGTCCTACAGAAGAAATACCTTAGTGAGCGTAACAACACTAGAAGGATGCATTGTAACAGTCTTGTTATGATTACTTAGTTGCACGCCTAAGAAAGCGTGTAATGGCCGACATTGTGAGATAATTATATCTTATGAGTAAAGTGTACAACCTCTGCAGAGTAAAAACTATTTGAATAGTTGTACCCACGGTCAAGGGCAAATATGGGAACTTAACCAGATATAATTCTATTTCAAAACTTTGTGGGTGGAATTGAAAAATGGTGGGCTGCAGGAAGCCCTGATTTGTGTTACCTCGGGTGTCACCCTAGTGATAAGGTAGGCGGTTATAATGTTGAAATGTTAGCATATGGTGCATGGGCCATGTAACAGTAGATGAAATCTGTATTACTACTAATATTGCACTCTTTTACCCAAATATCATATTTTAGTTCAAACTGTTTGGTCTCAGCGAACTTCTATGTACCATATCTTTAAAAGCAATTTATGGCAAATAAAACAACTCGAGCCTTCTCTTAGTAAGCCATGTATGTTATTTATTTACATACTATGTATTGGCTCGCAGAGCACGGTGGCTTGTCTCACCCTCGCTTAATTAATCCAAAATCAGAAGTCAGATTACTACGCTCTGGTCATGATGGTAAAGACGATGAAGAGGCCATAAACTAGGTCGCGAACCCCAGTTGACCACCTGTGGGCACGTCGTGAGAGTTCCACTTGTGTGTTCCATTTTCGCTACTGTATTTTATTGATTTCGGCCTTATCGGCCTATGTGTAAATCTATTATTATATTTATGCTTCGGTATGATATGTACTTTTGATGTTCAGTACTGTATCTATGAGCACTATCTATTGATCCAGGGAATAGTGTATTGTCAAATCCGGGTCCGACAGTGGGGCACCCCGCTAGTTGCACTAGAAAGCTCAATAATCATGTGATCACGTGGCTGGCCCAAGAGGACTGTCATAAGGGAAGGGACATAATTACCCCTATAATTGTAGACCCGAATAGGGGAGTTTATGTAACCAACCTCCTCATGGTTATAAGTATGTGCCTTAGAGTGCCATGAGGAAGCCAGATACCCATTTTTCAGATATAACACTATGTAATGTAGATACATTCTATACACCATCTCCACGGTTTTGAAGACTTCGGTTAGCCCCTTTGTAGTCTCCCCGTAGCCATATTATTCGCTGTTTAGTCCGTAACCGCAAAGATATATCTATAAATATTTGGTTATTGGTGCGAAGGTCTATTATACCATGGCCACACCGCCACACTGTACCGTCGTGCTACTCCGGTGAAGCTCTGGCCAATCCATCTCGCCTCAACCATTGTCCCCACCTCTTTCTTTTTATCCCCCACGTCAATTTGATGTTTCCCCTGTTGCAGCACTGTAGTCATGGCTAGCTTTGTCCAGAACTTCGACTACAATTGACCTATTGTTCCATTGCATCCACGCCGATGACAAACACGTAGGTGGGCCTCCGTGGTGCTCATGCGTGCCCAAGGCACCTTCCTCCTCCGTCACTTCATCATCACTGCCTTTGCTTGCATCTCCGCCGGCTATTGCTCGTCGTCGTTGTGCTACCGAGCGGCTTTGCTTGCGCCACCACCTCCCAGCACATCCATGTGGGTCCCACATGTATGTTCCCGTCACCATTGTCTCCCAGGGCGCCGCTGCCTCGTCTAGAGACCATCGTCGCACCACCATGCTACTTTGCCCCCTCCTCTCTCTCCAATATAGTATGACAGTTGGACTAGCTGATAATGTGACAGATAAGGTGACAAAAACCGCTCATATAACAACTTCACAGAGACATGATTTGCATGGTTTTAATATTTGGAGGACACGCATTAGACGGTAATAGAGATAATGGACGAAAATTAAATGAGATAGACAGTTGAGTTGAGGGACTAAGAATATACCTTTCCCCAATCTAAAACATGGTAGGCTGGCAACATGTTGCAGCTTGTGATCTATTGATATTCTGTCGTAAAAGGTAGGCATCGTTGGATCAGATCAAAGGAATAGGACCATCGTGCGCTCAAGCAAAGCCAATACGCATCTTGCTTTGACCTACCAAGTACTTGCATCTGACGCTAATGCTTGCGACCGCTCGGTTTGACGTCAAGGGAGACGAAAGCATACAAGGGGGAGTTTTAGTCCGAAGGTTTTCTTTAAAAAAAAAAAAAGAAAATCACTCCAACATGGAATAAAAAGAGTATGCATGTCAGTTGAAAAGAGTGAAGCCTGAACTGGAACAATGTTGAGGTGATGTTTACCGAAAAGATATGCCAATGGGAGGTTGAAATATCGCCATTTTGGATCGTATTGGATCCGTTCAGAGGGTCAGTAGATGTAAACGTTTTGGTCAGTTCTCCTCAGGAGGCCAGCTTTGTCAAAAAAAGGCAGCAGCAGCAAGCGATTTGGTTTGAATTGTTAGTAGCAATTGTGACAAAGCATTCTTGCTTTCTTTGTAGATGACACCATAGGGGAAATTTTCCCTGGCAAGTGACAAAGCAGAATGCTTTATTCAAGGACGAATCATACTCCAAAGAGTCGGGTCAAATTACATCATACCACCATGACGCCCTATGATGGTCAGCAGACCTACTGAAATGAAACAATCACCAGGACTAACACCATGAGATCAAGAATGAGAAAAAAATTTACCAAGGAATGATTAGAAATCAACAGAAAAGCTTCACTAAACACAGAACTATCAACTTTGCAGGCAGAAACTATCGAAGCTATTTTTTTTTGTCTCAATGGCGTGTTATTGTTGTGCCATCAGGTGATTTGGATAGGTTCCTCCTTTGGCTTGTCCTCAGGGGACGTCCTCGTTTCCGAGTAGGAGTTCCGGATCTCCTCAATCCTCCTGACCACCTCCTCCATTCGAGGCCGCTGGTCAGGAAGAACGGCGACGCATGCCATTGCAACCTGGAGCATCTGAACCATCTCATCCTCGACGTTCGATTGCCTTAACAAGTCGACATCGAAAACTTCGGAGGTCCATTCCTCTCGAACGACAGACTGCACCCATCTGGGGAGGTGTTCGATGGAATCCTCACGCCCCGGGGATCTAAGAGGGGCCTTTCCGGTTAGCATCTCCAGGAGCAGTACACCGAAGCTGTAGACGTCGGATTTCTGTGTTGGCCTTTTAGCCTCGAGGACCTCTGGTGCTCGGTATCCAATGAGCCGTGGGGGAGGATGAGGGGTGGCCATGAGCTGCGCAAGGCCAAACTCGGAGACACAAGCACTGAGTTCCTGCGAAAGAAGGATGTTACTTGACTTGATGTTGCCGTGGGTGAACTTCGCGCCCCCCTCAGCATGAAGATGAGCAATTCCACGTGCAGCACCCAGAGATATCTTTACTCTCGTCTCCCAGTCCAATGGACTTCTTCCAGCAGCTTTATTCCCTGAGAATTTATAATCAACCGTAAGTCTGCGATCATGTAATTTCGTTTCAATCCATGTACACATAATGTGCAAGTTAGCCACACAGTTATACTTTGCAGGTCAAAGTTCTACACCCTCCTGTTCTGTTTACACACTTTGCAGGTCAGCACTAGGTTCAAATCACAAGCAATAGTGTCTAAACTTGAATCATAGGTATGTAACACCATGATCAACCACACTACACCTACTTGCACCCACAATTTGTGCAATAGAAGTTACTCATGTAAGTGCTGGCAGATTGCAAGTCAATATTGGTGTGACCCCTCACAATAGGTAACAGAAAAGCAAGGCACTATAAGACCGCCACCAATTCTTCTGCACACATCGCATCATTCAGAGAATGCCAGTAGCTCAAAAGCCTAAATATTCTAGCTACGAAAGCAATTCTTTTAGCCTGTTCATGGCAGCTCCAGAATAGAAGACGAAATCCAAAAATAATAACCAGCAAATCAGTAAGGAAGGTATAATTTGCCATCACCCTGCACTACTTTAATTTATTTTCCTTTCAGCAGGATATCGACCAAGGCCAAGGGCCAAAAGGCAGTACGTAGAGAATTTATAAAACTTATAATTATTCAGAAAAAACTTGTAGTAGCTTACTGGAAGCAAAGTAACACATAATTTCCTATATATATATATATATATATATATATATATATATATATATATATATATATATATATATATATATATATATATATATATATATATATAAAATAAATAAATAAAGAGTTTTCTGAATTGTTTTTCACTTTGAGACTTCAAAAGAATCAACATAAGCCAACCTCACTAAGCCAGAAGGCAACTGCCAAATTGGGTCTCTAGTTTCGGTTTCCAACTTGTGATTTTAACTAAGCTTCTAAAGACAATGGGATAAAATAAAAGGTTAGTCTGTGGCATTATTGGTGCTTGAAGTCTGACTAGCTATCGAACTGGCAAAGTAGCAGAAAAAAACTTGAATATTCAATACTTGCTCACCCAGCAGTCTTTAACTATTTACCAAACATCTAATTCAGTCATCTACGTTTTCAGTTGGACTCAGTTAATAGCGTCAATTTCCACAAACAAACTCAAAGTCCTAAATAGAACTGTAACAGGCAATGAAAGGCTTAATGATTCAAATAGATGAGTTGAAATAAATAACATACCACGCAAAGCAGCAGAAAGGCTACCAGGCGGGACATAATCATACACCAATAGCTTCTCATCCTGGGAGAAATAGTAAGCACGCAATGGAACAACATTCTGGTGCTGTCCAACCCTGCCAATTATCTCCATCTGTTGTTCGAAATCCTTCTTTCCCGCCACCACTTCCTTCAGTCTCTTGACCACCACTGTTGTGCCATCTTCAAGAAGAGCTTTGTATGTGGTCCCATAACTTCCTTTTCCAAGGACTTCAGCTGAGGCCCTCAAGAGATCCTCCAAGTCGAAATTATACGAACAACCCTCAGAGAAAACTAATGTATTCCTCTCTGCTTCTTGAACACCGCTGCTGTACTCTCGCTTGGATTTTTCAGCTCTTCCACCTGCAACAGCCTTTCCTTTGGATGAAGACGAAGCTGTGCCAGGCTCTGTGTCTTTCTTTCTTTTAAAGATGCATATTAAGAGTATGATAACCAAAATCAAGAATAATACCCCTCCTCCAGCAGCTATTGCAATTATGACACCAATGCTAAGCCTTTTCCAAAAGCTTTTCTTGGTCTTTTGGTGCGATGGTGATATCGGAGAAGGAGAAGGCGTGGTTCCTGGACATGGTTCCAACGGAAACCCACATAGAAAAGGATTCCCCGAGAAAGAACTGGCTGGGAACTTCTGCAGGGAAGGCGGTATGGGCCCACTCAGGTTATTGTTGCTCAAATTCAAATGTCTCAATTTGGGGAGGTGAAGGTCAGGGATGGCTCCAGAAAGAGAATTGTTCTGGAGAAGCAACGCAGTAAGTTGAGTGATATTTTGCACTTTCAATGGGATTTCTCCATCAAATGAGTTGTATGACAGGTCTAGGAATGTTAAATTGGAAGATAGTGAAGTCGGTATTATTCCAGACAAGTTGTTATGCTGAAGGTAAAGAGAATGCAGTGAAGGAATGGATGCTACATCCGGGGGGAGGCCAATAGTAAGACGATTGGATCTAAGGCTCAACACTTCTAGGGCATCAAGCTTGCCTAGTGTGTCCGACGGGATAGGACCAAAGAGTCTTACTGCAGGTAGCCGCAGAGTACGCACACGCTTCCCATCGGGTGTGCATGTAACCCCAACCCAAGATGTGCAGACTTGGGTTGTGAGAGTCCAGTTGAGCTTTCTGCCATGGCGCAGAGATGCAGCAAATGCAAGAAGGGCCTGCTTGTCAGAGTTCAGGTCAGCACCTCTGGCACAAGGAAGGTGCAGAAAGAAAAGAGCAGCAGAAAGAAAAGCTATGAGCATGAGATGTTGCATTGTGAGGGTTGGATGGGGATGGAAGAACAAGGATAACCAGAATTGTAATCAAAGAGTCCCCATCAGTGCTTCACTCCTGTCACATAAAAAGGAAATAGAAGTCAAGACTCGAGTGAGTGAGTGATTCATAAAATTGAGAGTCAAGACCATAGTATAAATATTCAGTTTTTTGAGTGGAAAAAAATAAAAGAAATGTAAGGAATTTCGAATAAGGAACATGGAGCATAAAGAAAAGGCAAAAAAGAAGTGACTAAGCACCTAACTAAAAAATATATGCTGGAGAAATCTTGAGAAAGGCAAAAGAGAAGTAGCTCTTTCCTTCTGTTCACTACTAGGACCCCATCACAAAAAGCAACCAAGAGAGTTGTGGAATTGAATGAAAGAAAGTTCCTTTCATCCGTTAACAGCTTACAACCTACAAGATACATTTGCACCTCTCATGTTTGTCAAACCAGGGTCTGGTTTTAGATAGTTGAATGTCAGACTCCTGGTCCTGCTAAACCAGATATATTGCCCAGAGTAGCATCTATTGTGATACTAAAATCCTGACACACAAGTTATGTAGAGGCAATGTATCAGCTCCAATGACAATAGGGAGAGTACCTTACACAAACAGTAAAATACAGCTTTCTTTGGAAATTCCAAGAGTATTTTAAGAGCCCCTGCACCCTAAGCTATCTTTCAGCATAATGAGAAACCAACTTTGCACCATAATTGATTCTCATTAAGTCATTATTGACATCTAAAGCTGGTGTAAGCTCATTCTTGGAATAAAGCACAAATTCATGAGAAAATGACAAAATGCTGCCCCCTATTGATATGTGCAGGGGAGCATTATTTTTCTCAACTGCTACATAGCAAACCTCCCCTCCCAAAGGAAACACTAAACCAGAATGACCCCTCTTGTCTTTTCTTTAGTCTCAACCAAAAGACTCACACCCAAACTAATCTGTGCCGGTTTATCTCGAGTTTTTCTCAAATGGGGCAGTTGGGATCATGTGCCATTCCAAACGAAACCTACATATCTTTTATAAAGTAGCTATCACTCTTTAACCTTTACTGTAAAGGATAACTCCATTGTCATAACAAATAGCCACCGCGCCTAAACAATGTGCTTAGTCATAACCAGAAAGGACAGAAGGATAGTGAGAATGCACTGTTCCAATAGGACTTATAATTTCTGAAGGGAAGGCATAGCGCATTGGTGGACTCCCTTGCACAGATGTAATTTGCACAAAAGCTACGCTGCAGAAGAGCACCTAACCTAGACTCGATCACCACATCTAACGCAGTTGTTTTCTGAAGGACCAAATGCTTTTGAAAAAGGTAGCAGCACGAAACCAAAGTGCTGCGCATAAAGCAGGTGGTCTCAGATGCAAGAAACCAAAGGGGAAAAGGAAAGATGAGGGTTTTGGGGGCGGAGTGGGGCTCTGCTCATTAATGAGTGTGATCATGGGCAGCAGCACGGCACACCCTGGCACAACGCGAGACCAAGACATCTCACCTTTCACGACATAGGACAAATGTGCAATGCAAAAGCTATCACTGTCTCACACTACATGCAACAGTATAAGTGTAGTACTTTTCTTGCAATAGTAAGACTATAAGAGTTCATGCATTCGGTCATATTTCGTATTAGCTTCTAAAAGTTGTTTTTATACGATAACTAACTTTCAAACGGAGTGTTTTTTAAAACGGGGTCTACTAATTGATTGTAGGCACACACACTGTAGTGATTTTATTTGTATCGATCAAAATCGCATCCGAGTGTTCTCTCTATAAGTTGTTACTATTCATAAGTCAAAGACAAAAGCCAATATCAATGGGCCTTTAAGTTCACCTAGCGCATCAAGCTTTGGAATTGTCCAGGTAAAATTTGATGCTTGCACATATCTGACCTATTGTTTAATTTCAGTTCCAAGTTTTTACAGTACAGGTGCAGCAATGGCCGGTGGAACAATCAAGATTAAGTAACTATCAAACCTGGAAATGGGAGTTAAAAATGGCAATAATTAATCACAGTAAAACATTAGAGAGAGTTGGAACTCCTCAAACACTAAGAAAAGGAAGATACCCATACATTCTCTTTTTCTTTTTTCTTTAAAGAAAACAACACGCATTAAACAACCAACCAGCCATATTTTACGAAAGCGTAATTTGCTGCAACAGAAATGAGAGGAACAAAACTACATTATACTCAAGCGTCATCTTTTCACCTAAAAAAATCGTGTTTACAGTAAGCACTAATAAGCAGTAAAACTGTGAACTACGCCATACCTCGCAAAAATCCACCCCAAGTTCCAATCTTGCAGCCAGAGCTGAACTCTACTCGCGCAAGGCTCCCTCCCCATGGCAATCCAACACTCAAAAGACCAAACATAACAGAATTCGACCTTTGCCACCGCGCGAATCAAGAAACTGCCCCCTCTCCAAGGCGCCGCCGTTCGCCCCTGGGTCGAGCCTATCCGTCGCCGACTAGGGTCAGATCGCCGAATCACGCGGGTCCGCACCAAGAATTGCCCCAAGAAACAGCCCGCATTCCGCCGCGCGCCCCACCGGAGACCGCGCCGGCCAGCGACCACCGCCTCCTCCCCTTCCCGGCCGCGCCCTGACCCCGAGCAGCTGAGCTCCGCCTCCCAGTTTCCCTCCCCGCGCCCCCTCTATGCGGAAATGCGAGTGTGGTGCCCCGGGACAAAGTGTGCGAGCGGGTGCGCCTGCGCGCCTGCGCGCAAACTCGCTGTGCATTTAAGAGAAGTGGGCGCGTGGCGTGTGAATTGTGATGGGTTTTAACCGTAAATGACGGATTTACCCCTGAATGTGACCGGAGTCCGGAGTGGGCGAGCCGGTGGGAGGAAGGTCACGCGCGGGCGCGGCGGGCATGGCCGTGGCGGCTGCCTCTGACATGCGGGGCCAGCGGCGCAGAGGCTGCGTGGAGGCAGAGGCTTGCTGTTTCTGACATGTGGGCCTGGATGTGTAAGGGTTCTACTTGAAATGGAGTAGGCCATCGCGTACCTCTCTCTCCCATTACTATATGGATCCTGTGTAATGCTCGTGGCAGCTGTGCAACTTGTACTTAGTCTCAAAATTATGAGTATGTATTAAAATATATTAAAAACAACTTCTATAATAAATTATTTTTTACATGCTTCTATAGATAATTCCTTCATATACAATATAACTTATTTCTTATGCTATAATTAACTACTACATGAGAAGGTCTAATTCTCTATACTCTCTCTCATCCACATCATTTCGTATCCTACGTAGTGATACTTACAGACAGTTGACATCACATCATTACATATGCTCTTAGTACTCTAGATACATTCAACAAATGGAGTTGTCTGGAAGGCAAACGATGGACAAATAAAACTTGATGTTGCTCTTGTATAGTTGCATTTGGCGGGCTGGTGTTTTGTCTTTAGTTTGTTCTTTTATTGGTAGTTATACATTCTTTGGTCTGCCATGGTGGAATGTTCTGGACGAATAAACACAATTTAGGCCGATTGGAGGTCAGGAATTTCACAATTTCTGTGTTCCAAACAAGCCGTTGACTCGAACTACTCGAGGCTAGATTGTATCTTCTGAGTTAGAGAGCACTGTACGTACTGTGCACTAACACTACAAGATCACTAGATTAATTAGCTTGTCATAATAGGCAGGTAATTGAATTGTTGTTGTGCGTACATCACACAGTTAACTAACGGGGGTGTACGTAGTAGGGAACCATCACACACCAATTTCTTTTCCTGCCAATTGCTAAGTTCTGTTTTGCTACTACTTATTTGCTAGCTATTGGAGTAGGCGCGCGCAAACACACACAACAGTTCAGAGAAAAATGATCTAATAATTCTGCGATCTTTTTGGTCTTTTGCTTTTGTGCTTTCCTAATGGTGATTCATGTGATCGATCCGATTGAGTGGTTGCAGCGTTGCAGGACTCTGATGACGCCTGAAGTCTGAACCCTGAACAAAGTCACTGTGCCAATGGTTACTTGCCCCTGTCAGTCATGATAGCGCAATGGACAAGGCGCTTGTACTTAGTTACGTCTGCTTGTCGAGAAGGTCAGAGAGATTTGAGGACTTGCGACACACGAGTGATTTGATCAGCACATTTGCCAAGAGATGAGGTGCAGGGTCCTCACGTGCAGAAACTGAATCAACGGGGAAGATGCAGCATGCATGCATGTACAGACCATCGTTTGTTTAGGTCGCATGTAATCATCGACATAGTGCGATTGCCATCCAAGAGATGGCCAAAGGTCAAGGAGAATGTGCACAAGACATTTTGGTTAGGTTAGCGGTTCCTCTTCATAGATATTTGTCTGAAGGTCAATATACCCCCAAAGAAGGAAGAAAAAGTTACTGGAGCATTGCATGCGGAGGTTCCGTGTAGCAGGTCCGCAGATGGGTGCATTTGGGGAGCGACTAGTTGTGCCTGCATGCTGACGCACGCTGCCTGTAATCAGTTGCATCCACTGGGTTGCGAGAGAAGAGGCTGCATTTTCGGCTGCTGCTTATGGAGCTAATGCACCGATCGGCACCTCACGGCGCGCGCAAGCCGCCAACCGTGGGCGCCAGGCAGAGCGGGGCACGCTGCGTGCCGTGTCGTGCCGGTCTTGCGTGGGCCACCGGGCGCGGGCCGCACTCTCCATCCGCTGCCCGGGCCGCGTGCAGCCAGATCAACTTGATCGGTTAGTTGTTCAGAGAAAGTAGCACTGTAGTAATTGTTTCTTAAAAATAGCCTTCGGATATCTATTTTTATAAAAATAGTTATTTTTTTGAGTTCGAAAGGTGCGGCAGACGATAGATATTGCCTACTGCGCCTCCCTAACTTGGCAGGCCGGGGCGCCCATGGCAACGCGGCAAGACCGAAGGCAACTGGCGCTGTCGAACTCCCCTGACTCAGCAGCAGCCCTGCGAGGTGCCCTGCCTCGGTAGGTGGGTGGCCGTGATGTGACACGCTCGACAATAATTTTTATGGCTTTCAGTTGGGCTTGGCGCTACCCCGCAAGCCCGCATGGCCCTGTTGGATGGCAACGCCTCATTGCGCATAAAATAGCTCGCATCCCTCTCCGCTATCTTATCTGAAGTCGTGCAGTTGGGTATCTTCTCTACCGAGTGAAAGAGAGCCGAGGGAGAGGAAAGAAAGAGAGAGTAGAAGAGGGTTTGAATTAACTTTTTGAGATAGTTTTACTGTGATTTAGGAGATTTCATAGTTCAAATTGGTGTGGTTCCGGTGAAGACCTTCACTAAGAGATATGTTACATTCGCTTGCGAGAAATGCACTTAATATGTCACTAATGTTTCATTAGTTTAACGGTGGTTTGGTTGTATAGAATGCACTCTATAACCATATTTAGATGACATATGTATTTAGTTCGTGCAGATGATATTTTATAATTACCCATGTTAGTGATGTATTAGTGCTGATAATAACGATTCTTCTTTAATAGTCAACCTTTTTTGTTGTTATGTGTGCCCTGCTATACTACCCACATTATTACTATTTATACGCTATTATTATTTGTAATGTTAATGATGTATTATTTGTATATTGTTGTTAATTGTACACTGTTATTATTTTGTAACTTTTTTATAATAACGATAAAAAGGTTGTGCTGTTATTTGTATGCTTACTATCGCCGTTTGCAAATTTGGTATGTGTGTGCGCGCGCACACACATGTGTGTGTGTGTTGCTCTAGTGCTATTGGCAATAATGTAGAAAATATTTGTGTACTTGTATGTTTTAGCACATGGCCATAAACATAATTGGTAGCACAGCTATGTACATATGGATGATTATTGTGTATAATGTTTAGTTGTATTTAGCATCGTCTGAAATAAGTGCATTTTGTCTATACTGGTGGTAGGTACCTGTTATCGGATATGGAACACTTGTTTGTGTTCTATGGGGAGTGAGTTGTACGGGATGGGCCGTATTAGGTGGACCTTCAATATTGTGAAAGAATTGTAATCCAGACTCTGGGGTTTAAGGAGATGGGTCTCTCTGAGCTCAAGAGGTGCGTGCGGAGTGCATTTGACAGAGAGGTTGGCAGAAAGAAGCTCATCATAGAGGTGGTGATAACCACGATAGTTGAAGATTCAGGGAGTGTTTCTGGGAACTGAAGAAGGTGGTTGGCAACGTCGCCTGATGGCAGTACATGGAGATTGCAAGCAATTCTATTGCGATGATATATGAGATGCTAATGGTGTATGTACAATTTCTGGAGAGAGAGAGAGAGAGGACGCATCGAGCAGGGACGAGGGTACTAAGAGTGGCGGTGTGGAAGTGCCATAGTTGGTAGTGGTGGCGTGGAGCGTAGTACTGTGGAGATAGCGGCAGCGAATTGGAACCTGCTGTGCTGTCTATGGTGGCGGTGCGACAGAATATGGTGGCAGTCGGCATAATGGATGACTGTTGAGGTTGTCTCATAACTTTAAGCCAACAGGAGGTGTAGTGAGATGGTGGACAACGCATATTGATTTTCATGAATATTTGGACGGTCTGTCGAATGGAAACCATTCCAGTGAAGAGGGGGATATTGACACAGCTAGCAGTGGAGACAAGGCTGCTGTAGGCGCTAGTGGGGACAATGTATCCAGTGGCATTGTATGCACGGATGTTGAGTGTGCCTCCTCAAGATAGGATGCTGTTGCATTGGCCTCCCTAGTTCTGCTGTCTGAATATGGGTTTGAATTGTCCTTCGACGAAGACACTTTTCTCGAAGGGCAATGCTTCCCCAACAAGGGTGCCGCACAACAAGCCATCATAAGATATGTCGTCCGTATAAGCCACACGTATCGGGTGCATAGGTCAGACTCCGATACGTATGTGGTGAAGCGTGTAGACGGTTCTTGTCCCAGGTAGGTCCGTGCGCAGAGATTTAGAGGTAATGCAATAGACTTCCAGATAATGGTGGTCAAGGACCACACATGTGAGCTTGCGAAGCTGCTACACGGGCACAACAATGTGACCTTGTCACTCGTTGCTAGCCTGGTAAGTCACCTCATAGCTGTAGACATCATAGTTTCACAGGAGCTATTGATGGCCAATGCTGTGAACTTGGTTAGTTTCCTGATGAGCTATGGTAAGGTGTGGCGAGTGAGGAGTAAAGTCATACATGGGATGTACAATATGTACGAGGAGACCTATGACTTCATGCCAAGAATGTTGTAGCAGTGGTCGAGGACTTCAGCTTTGCGGAGCGATTGGAGACATGCCCGATTACAGAATCGATCGGCAGTGGACGGGAACTTTGATCTTGTGAAGCGATTGGAGGTACGCACGTCATCGGAATCGATTGGCGGCGACAGGGGACTCTGACTCTGCGAAGCGATTGGAAGTGTAGACTTTAACCAGTGATCAGGAGGTCACAACTTCGGCGACGATCAACAGCGATCATGGTAGCTTGGCAACATTGCCGTTGTAGCCGCCGCTCGTTGTATGCATCTTAACTAGCTGCAAAAGAAAGATGGAAAAGACTGTTTTTACCGTTCTTGACATAGGAAGCCATGATCGTCGCCTCAGGCCTCTCTCCGGCCTCTTCTCTACTTCGATCTTTCTCTTCGTCTCGGCCTCTATGTCTGGGACGTTTGGCCTCGCGATTCTCCTCCGCATTCGCCTCTGCGTTTGAGTGCCCTCTGCGTTTACGTCCGAGGCTCTCCTCCCTCCTCTATGTCTTCGTTCGAGGCTCTCCTCCCTCCTCTGCGTACATCCCTGCCTCTACTTTTATAGGCTTGGGAGGGGGCTGTAGGTGCCGTATAAGGCTCCAACACGGTGTCGGTTGCGCCGTTTATATCAGAGATAAGATTCCAATTGAGATAATCTTCCTGATTGGCCTCGGATTAGTTACCTTCCGGGATTCTGCTTGCATCTCGGAGGTTTGTTGAGCGCTACCTCCAACTGGATGCGGATATGGTACGACCATGCCTTGCTGCTGCTGATATGCAACCGCGGTCAAACTGCACAACATGGTTGAACCGGCTAAACGTGGTCGTATCGGTCTGATCGACACAGCGTAGTCGTAACCAAAGTACGTGCTCGACACCCCGGTGGTCAAAGACGTGGTCGTGAGAACGTGGTTGTAGCGGGTGCTTGAGTAGGCGTGGTCATAACAGCTGGTTGACACAGTACGCCATAACGTGGTCGTATCAGCTGACCGACTCGACGTGATAAAAAACAACCGCTCGATCCCCCCAACGATCGGAATGTAGTCGTAGCGGTCGGCTAAACATGGTCGTATCGGTCTGATTGACGCAGCATGGTCGTAGCCAGCCGTTTTGCACAAAACTCATCAAACAGGTCCTTCCGCACCTAGCCGCCTCCTGCCACGCTCGGTCATGCTGTCGTGGGCGCCCCGGTTTGCCAAGCTAGGGGGCGCGATAGGTGATACGGTGTTGCCTGCCGCGTTTTTAAGTTTAGAGAGGAGGTTATTTTTGTAAAACAGACGATCAATGGCTATCTAAAAAAAATGCTACAGTGCTTCTTCCATATGCATTCTGCGAGCCAATCGCACGGTTCCCCACCACCCGGACGTGCCGCGTTGGTCACGACCGCGCGTGGCGTCGTCGACTCGGTTAACGCCCGTCGTGCGGCACGTGCCCACGACGGGAGGGTCGCCTACGGACTCCGCCACCACGGGACGCCTCTGTTTGCCGCCGCTCTGTCGGTAACCTGCTTCTTCTCTCTGTCTTGAGTTGTCACTTGTCAGGATGGCCTTGGTATCAACTGCGAAGCCATCCTGGCGCTCCCGGCCCTAACGAGAACGAAGGATGTGTTTGATTTGAGGGATGGGGTGGGATGGAATGGTCTAAAGTGGGATGAGCCTGTGCAAATTTAGAGAATATTCTTCTTAGATGCTGAACCATGTGGTTCCACCTTTTTTGTGGAACCATCTCATCCTATTCTATCCCATCCCATTCTACTTTCATCACTCCAACCAAACACATCCGAAAAGAAGATCCGAGTGTACAAGCAATCGACTGCTAGTTCAGGCGTATTGTATGATCACATGAGCATCCAAGGCCATTACAATAACTTACAAGTTACAAATGTTCACTGTTTCTCAGTTTATGTACTACTCGATTTTCATTACAACAATCTGTGGACCCTCCAGCGATAATAAATTAAGGCGCCAGACCCCGCATTCTCTCCGTCTCGTCAATTCCAGAAAAAAAATGACGGGGGAACGTACGTGCAGAACCAGAACCAACCAAACAGAAACATATCCAAGGGCGTACACAACTTGCAATGAAGGAACAGAAAGAACAAGTGACGAGAACAACTTTACAGGCAGCAGCGGCCGTCATACGGGCTGAACGGCTCCGGGAGCGGCTCAAACCGGTGGTCGAACAACGGGCTCTGGTCGGGCTTGTCTTCGAAGCCGTGTAACCAGCTCGTGTTCTTCACATCCTCCCTCAGCAGCATTGCATCGTAGCGAGAGCTGCCGTAAATATCCAGCTCGCTCAGTATTTCCTTGGTTCCGATGCTTCCCCGGTCTGGCGAATCGGTTGAGCTGCCACCGTTGTGCGAGTGAGCTCCATTGGAATCCCCAGAGAAGTGCCCATTGATGCTGCCATTGTCTGTGGTGTAGTGTCGATCGCCATTTGAGATGGGATGCCCTGGATCAGACATTCGAGCTGGCCGGACCTTGCCAGTGGTTGAGCGGATGCTATGGGGAAAGAGGGATGCACCACGAATGCCACCCAAGTTATGCCGAATGTCCTATCACAAGAGTATTGGTGTAATTTAGCTTCTCTCGGAAAGAATTTAACAATAAAGAGTTAGATACACTAGGGCACTATTTCATTTATGAACATGAATTACAGATCTCTCCACATAGGCTCAATCATGCAATGTTCCAACCAACAGTTGAAACATCGAGAGAAGCCAGTCAAGAATCTTTTAGAGTTTCACGTCACTTGAGAGGACCTCTAGATGCATAATGCAGTTTTGTAACTCATGTTTACCTGGAATTTTTAGCTTTATATCACTAGAGAAGATTTTGGTACTCACATATGCGAAATGCAGTTTTCCAGTTCAGGTTATCTGTATTCTGAAACCATATGACAAATTCACTTGCACTGATAATTTTTCCATCTTGAATAATTGAAATACGCTGGTTTGCAATGTTACCTAAAGAGGCAAACATGACTAATTTTACTAAATGCAAAAAATGGATCATGATCCTAAAGATATTGTTGATTTCAGTAAATAACAAATTAACGAGCTAAGTTCACAACAAAATAGCAATGCAACAATGAAACTAAAACAGCAGGATGTTTATTTTTTATGATGTGAACATAAGAAGAAACATACCATGTGCCTGATTGCCATGTCAAGTGAATTCTTTGATATCGTCCTCCCAAATCCATTATCTGTGCCTGTGACAGGCCGCACAACTCTACTAGCTTGACTGTCAACAACAGACCTTTCAGCCTGTCTATTTCGGTGTCCATTTGAGAGAGTAGACGTCTTTGATGGTGCATCAGAAAATTTACTTCGACTCACAGCAGGCACGGAGATCTTCTTCACAGGAGCTGAGGCAGCTAATGGTTCAGCATTTGAGGTTGATTTCATTCCTAAAGTCATTCCTGGTCGTGATCTACCAGCAGATAGTGGTCGTTCAGGCAGTTTTGTCCTTAGATTTGGTGGAGTTTCATTTGGGAAATCAGGGATATCAAGTGGCCGCACTGGAGCTCGGGGCCGTGGACTTGGGGAACTTGGACGAGATGATGGAGCTGATGAAGGTGCTGAATTCCGGCCACTACTAGCTGCAGGTCGGCTGACAGGTGTCAAGCCGCTGCTACTAGAAGTCCGCCCAACTGAAGGAGAGCGACCAATAGCTGGGGCTGATGAACGTATTGCAGGCTGGCGTGTAGGTGTAGATGATCGTGAGCTGGAGCGGCTCATTGAAGGAACTGTACTCGAGGAAAATGAGGTGGCATGGCTTATCCCATGCACATTACTTGAGGATGAGCCTGGGCGGCTCATTGCAGGAGTTGTACCTATGGATGCACTTGGGCGGCTCATTGCAGGAACTGAACCTGAAGATGAATTGGACATAATTCGAGACCGAGAGTTTGGAGTTGATGGCCTTGAATTTTGTGTGGATGTGGTCTTGGCAGCAGCTGAGTAAGTTGTAGAGTTGGATGCTGTTTGACGGGTTTTCACAGGAGTAGATGGGCGAGTTTTGGCTGGTGTAGAGGGGCGAGTTTTCACGGGAGTAGAGGACCTTGCTGGCACAGGACGTGAAACTGGAACTGATTGTTTTGGTGCAACAAGAGTGCTGCTTCGCCTACTTGGGGTTGTAGGTCTTGAACTGACAGAGGAAATGCTTGTATTGATAACTGATGTCCTGTTGTTGCTAGACATGAGAGTGGATTGAATAGAAGGGCGAGTGACGGAGTTACTTCTGGCTGGTCTAGTGGGAACTGTGAAATGCCCATTCTCTGTTTGAGATATTGAAAGCTGCAAAAATAATGTTCATTAACATTAAAAATGCTAATTAGCAGAATTTAGCTGAGATAGATAATGAAGAGGTTAACTGTGCAGAATAAAATGTTCCAAGAAACAATCATGCAGCTATCACAGTATCGCCTATATAGTTGGGAGTAGATAAAGAGGCAAGATGTGTGCTATCACCAAGTTTCCCTATCAACTAGTATTGAATTCCAACATGAAACTTGCTTAAAAAAATTCCGCACTTCCTCAAAGTACACTCCTATTGTGACATGTTTGAGACATACTTCAACAGATTGTATATGACTGATATCCAAGGTAAAAACCACCATTGACCAACTGAGACTATTTTTTTTTTCAAAGAAATAAACTGATAAGTAAACTGCAAAGCATTTCAGATCAGAATGCTTCTGAATTTCAGCTACATTTCATTAATTTTTTTCACTAGGATGGAGTATGGACTATATGTCACTAATTCGCATTTCAACCAAAGAGAACGTCATAGGAGCTCAAAATGTTTCACACCACTCTACCAGGGCATTCTGCTCTCCAATCTAATTGATGCTGCAATGCAACTTAGATAAATATATTCCTTGTTTTATCTTAATAAAATTAGGCAAAGCTGATCAGTGGTTACCATTACCAAATTCCAATGCTACAGAGTATGATTCTTAGGGGGGGAAATTGCCAACTAAACTATGATTCTATGAAACAACTTGCGCAGAAAAGGAAACTCGGACCAGACTGCAACATAAAATTTCCAAACATTAACAAATCTAATTTTTAAACACCAATGCTACATAGTACATACCCTTGACGCTCTACTAGTTGAGGATGATCTAGTGGCAGTGCGCTTAGGCAATATATTTGAGGATGGCGTTTTCTCAGCAACCTCCAGTTCAGGAACACGGGGCGTCCCAGGCGGAGTTAGAAGCCTAAGGAGTACATCACAAATTACTTTACATTAGATTAGAAACACATGCTGACATGTATTAACAAGAGGAACAAATGATTAATTAAGCAGGAAACTAATTACCAGCCCTTCGCAATAGGAACCAAACAAATCGATGATCTTTTTTCACAGTGAAAAAAAACATAAATGTTTACCACTAAAGACTGTGAGAATTAAAAAACATAGAAATGGTACAATTGCCCGGCAACAACCGATCCTCTTTTTGCAGCAAGCTCAGGCTAATGCCTCCTAATTGACAACAGCATATGCCTTGGATTCACCTCAACAACAATAGGGTTCTCAAAATTCATAAAGGCACATATATTCCTCTATTCACACTGTGTTTCTTCTATGCGAGACAAAATTTGTATATATGTAACCGATGCCCAATGATCAAGCTCCAAGCTGGCCTCCCAAGGGAAGAGCCCAAACAGGCCAGTCCAATCCATCCGATTGCATATTTGATGTTTCACCACCACCGCTCAGTCTGTCAGCACAGCGATTCATTTCCTCCCCAACAGCAACCACCAAGGCCATCTAACGAGAAACGACCACATCCATTACAACTACAACACATGTTTTTAGGCAATACGGCACCTTGTTTTACGGCACAAAACAAACATGGCACTCCAAGAACAAGCGTACCCAGTCAACCAAAGCAGCGATCAGTACAAAATGCAAATCCATCCCAAAGCAGGACAATTCATAAAAAGAAAAGAGCAGCCTTCATATAAAGACAAACTACACTAATCCCTGTCGAAATTAACTTAACACGCTACAGAGATCATCTCATAGACACGCAGAAATTAGCCAAAACCAGGAGGCACCAAAGGGAGAGGGAAAAAATGTAAGCAAGTAAAAATTTGGTAATCACCAGTCATAGTCGTTCTTCCCGATCTCCGAATCCAACAGGTCCTCCATCTCAGACCAGCCTGAAACTGCAACAAAAATCCCCCCAAAATCAGTAAAAAAGAAAAGAAAAAGGAACCACACCGAAACATTAGCCAAACCGGCGTCACCACGACTACCTCCGGCGACCGGCAGGCGGGTCCGGATCCGGCAGGGCGGCCGTGGGCGCCTCCGCCGGGCAGGATCCGGATCCGGGAGCTTCCAGAAACTTCGGCTCGAGCGCCCCCTGCCCCCACCCTCCCTAGAACCAATGCGCTGCTGCTAGCGCAGCATTTCGTGTGGCGCTTCCGCTTTCGCTCCTCTTGGATGCGCGACGAGATGAGCTGCACGAGATCGCGAGGAGGAGGGAGGCGGAGAGATGGCGGAGGGAAGGGCTGCGTGAGCGTGAGCTCTCGCTGCTAGTCTCTGCGCGCTGCGCTGTGATTTTCGTTTTGCCGTGAAGGCTTCGCCACCCTCCGGTGGCACATGGGGCCCACCGAAGCGTGCGAGCCACGTGTCAGCGACGGTTAATGTTTAATTTAGTCATGTCAAATCTTTTAATTAATAAAAATTTATTTTAAGTTTGAATTAATTCCAGAAAAATCCAAATGGTAAATTTTATTTTTAAAAGCTTTAAAAGGGCTCTGTAAATCAAGATATTATAGAGAGGAAGGCGGCACTGTCGCCCAGCGGCTATGATGAGGTGGTGTCACCGACGATGCATTGTGGCGGCATCATGCGCTGCGGCTGCGCAGCCACCAGTCGAGGCAAAGGGTAAGGGTTCACCCTAGAGTCAACGGAGTCATGCCCATGTAGGAACCTCTTTATTTTTAGGTCCCGCTCGGTTGAGCTGAAAAGCTGTGGTTTATGGCTGAAATTGCACTGTAGCGGCTGAAGGTAGCTTATTTGGCGTGATTAAATCTAAAAAAATTAAAAATAGAAAAAATATGCTAGCCCATCACAGACAACGTAAACGAATACGGGAAAAAGAACAGACAAAAAAGCTCAAAAAAGCTAAAAGTTCAAAAAAGACGAAATTTATGAATAGTGAAAAATAAACTAGAAGCCAGAAACTGAAACTGAAATGAGCGGGGCTTTAGACTGGCCCAATACCCTTTGGTGCCAAAATTTAGGAACGGTCCATATGGGCCAACGGGCAAAATTGGCCTACTCTCATCCCTACTTATAGGCTTCGAGTGCTTCAATTTTTGTACCCTTCGAAGTATCTCGAGTACTCATATTTGACTAATTAGGGTTAGTGGTCGGATCACCCGAGGAATAGTGGTTTGACCAGCTATGGATTGACCAGATAGTGGGTTTTCGACTAAGTCTGATGTTTGATGTTTTTGAGTCACGAGTTGAGTTTATTTGATCTAGATTGTTGCATGTGTGCACAGGGGTTATTGTTTGGTACTAAGCTTAGGATCAGTGATTTAGTAGCATACATTTTGCATGGTGATAACTTTGTGTATTGTAAGATGCTACGTGATGGTTTGTTTGTTTGTGTTGGTTGCAGGACTTTAGAGCTTGGTCGTGGCAAGGCGTTGGAGGACCGGGATTAGGCATAGGGTGGTGCTGAGGTCCAGAATGGTTAAGGAGATGCCGAAGATGATAGAGACTATGCGGGGTGGTTGAAAGCCAGGATGATGAGGAACCAGAGCGGGAGCAGCCGATGCTGGACATGACGGGCAAGGCAAGGTGGACAAGGATTAGGCTTAGGGAGGAGCCAAGGTCCTGTGCGGTCAAGGAACTCGAGTGCTTATCATACGCAAAGGGAAGCTTCATGAAAAATGATAGAGGGGCATTTTAATAAATTGCCTAATATGAAAAAGTGGCGGTGTGTGAAACCGCAAAGTTGGCCTAAATTATTTAGGTCTTGTATATAAGAAAGTAAAACCCAGTGTTGTGTGGAGTTAACGAGTTTCCTCCATTGTGATAGTGGATTGGATCCACTAAGGGTTAAGTGGCTTGTTGCCCACCTATAAAAGGGGGTTGGTATGGAGACAAATAGAGGATTCATCCAACCCATCTCTCTTGTACTTTCTTGTTAGGGTTTTGAGAGTTGAGTACTTCGTGTGCCTTTTGTACTCAGAGATGGAGTGGCTGTAAAACCGACCATCTTAAGTAAGCAATATATCAATCTTTGAGCATTTTCTTGGATCTATCTTGTCTTGATTGATTTACTCTTGTTTCGGTTGGTTTTGATATCTCCTCTTGCATTTGTGATCTTGCTGTGCCAAGAATATGAATGAGATGGAGATGTGAGTTTGTGAAATCAATCTCTAATCATTTAGGCACTTCAATAGCAAGTTCATTAAGAAACCCTGTTTTGCCTGATTCGTGACCTCTTCATGCGATTTCTGGTTCAAGGGTTTTTGGGTCGTGCTCTTCAGTGTTCTTGCCTGCTGTGACGTGTGGGAATTCGTCGAGTGCCACCTTGGCCATCATCTATCCACGAGCGGGTTGTATTCACCGATTGGGGTTTTGGCTCTGTTTTCACATGCTTTTCTTTCAATTGCAAAAGGTTGGAACTTTGACAACTATTCTCTTGATCATTGAATGAAATAGGTTCCTGTGACCTCGGGTAATTCTTGTACGAAATTTCACAGCTTTTGAATCGGTCAATAAAAAGTTATGTAGATTTGTGATCTAGCAGTCGTATTGAAAACCCTATTCATTCTGATCGTAGTACCACAGTCATTGGCTTTCGATTACTTTGATTTTCGATTACTCACTAGTCATTGACCACACTGGTCGTATTTTGACTTACTTCGATCACGTCGGTTTTGGACCACTCACTGGTCTTCGACCATATAGGTTTTTGACCACTCTGGTTTTGTTTCGACTTGCTTCGACTACACTGGTTTTTGACTATTCACTGGTCGTCGACTATTCAAATCATGTTACGACCACTCTGGTTTTAGACTCTCACTGGTCATCGACCACCCGAGTCTTTTAAATATTTAGGGGGACTTTTGAAGGCACCATTTACCCTCTTTTGTTCTGTCTAGTCCTACAAAATCTCCTTCTGAGGCCGCTCGATCAAAAGCAAACGTTCGAGATGGTACTTCTCTTTTACATGTTTTGTTCCACTGGATCTAGATCCCTTGTGATAGAGGATTTTCCTCATGCATGCCTCGGTAGGAGAGTGCGTTGTCCGTGTCATGTAAGATCACGGATTTATTCTCAGCTTTTGCAGTTCGAGATGTGTGCTAGGGAGTTGTATTTGGGCCTGTTCTTCTCAGGTTTAAAAAGCTATTTTTTGGTTTTTCTACAGTAACTAGCTTTTAAACGGAGTATCTTTTCAAGATAAAGTCTATTAGTTAATTGTAATACATACTGTACCGACTTTATTTATATCGACAAAAATCACACATGAGTTTCTGTTACTCTGTAATCTCTTGCACGAACAACCTAAAAGTCACAAGGCACAGCTAAAAACCATAAGATTCAACTAAAAACAATAGACCCTTTGTGTGTGTGCGCTCGTGCGGGGCAACGTTCATCTTCGTGATCTACAGAAAGCATGTCACTGAGTCTTGTTAGAAATATATAACACGGCGCTTTGGAGTCAATCTTTGATGTACATTTTCTTTTTGCCATTTTATAGTTCGTTAATTTCTTGCATGTACTGGTGTTGTTCCCAGTGTTTGATCTCAGTCTTGTTGTACAACTGGACGGCTTTAATCCTGTGCAAGTTTGTTTATTTCGGAGAGTCCAGTTCTATACATATTTGGCCAGTATTTGCCTATATATGCATGACTTGTTATAATCGGGGGAGGAAGTAGTTTTATTCAACATGAGGTCAGATCTTCAGATCTTGGACCTGTTTTTTTTTAGCTTTTGGTTTTAATTTTTAATTTTTTTTATAGTAACTAGTTTTTTTTAAATAAAATATCTTTTCAAGATAGGGTGTACTAGTTAATTATAGTACATACTATACCGATTTTATTTATATCGGCAAAAATCGCATATGAGTTTCAGTTATTTTGTAATCTCTCACATGAATAACTTAAAAGCTATAAATTATAATAAAAAATTAAAAATCATAGCAAAAAAGAACAACCCTTGGCTGCTGATGGCGTAGTACTTGCGACTTGCGACGAGGGAGGAGGGCCATATATCTGCCCGGTTGCGTGGTCCACAGTGATGGTTTGTACCGTGCCGGCCTACCTTGACAAAAGGAATTTCTCAAGTGTGTGCAGGCCAAGTTCTTACTTATTTTTAGCTATACAGTGTAAGCAAACTTCATCATAGATTCTTTTGACTGATAGCTTATGACTTACAGCTCAAATATTTAAACTTTGACTGTTCGTGAAAGGCAGTACGAAGAGAAAAATAATCGTATGTAATTTTGGTCGATACAGCTGAACTCAGCACACTTTTTACTATAATTTTTTCTATTAACCCTATTTTAAAAAAACATACCATTTAAAAATTAAATACTGTAGACAGTATAAACATAAGTTAACTTTAACCCAAAAGAACCGGAATTTACTGAACCGTTGGTTTCCATCCATGTTTACCATGGTAAACTCCATCGGACATACTGTACCATAGTCTACTTATAAATATCCACCTCCATCCCACAAAACAAAACCCTCCTCGGTCTACCTTGTTGGAGATGACATCTGCGCAAAGAGGACAGGATTCTAACCCGGCTGCAGTTTGCTTTGGATGAGCTGATCCACGTATCGGAGTGCCCACACGGGCTGCAGAGAGAGAAGGAACAAACGCGAGCACACCTCGATTGCTAGAGCTGAGCATGGAGAACGAGAGAATTCTTGCGTGATTAAACTAGAGACAGGGGAGCGCCATCCACCCATCCCGGCAGTCGCTTTCGCGCGCACCCCGTAGGTTGGTGGTGGCCGCGCGCATCTCGGGTCGGGGAGGGCACTTCACGCCTCCACTCATCCACTGACGGCGGCTCCCGCGCGTTGGTTGGGCGATGGCGACCGGTGGTTGCCGCGTCGATCCATCCATCGCCAGGAACCGGACACGGGGGCACTGTGCCGGGATCTGGCCAGTCTTGTGATACAGTTGCATCGTGGCCATGCACGCACTGCAACCTTCTTCGTCATCTCACCAGGAACTGGGCAGGATGCCTGCTGATCTGCACTCTACAGTCCCCTCATCTTGATCTTGTTAGGTGCAGGTGGTCCTTCAAGGGAGAGGGGGGGGGGGGGGGGTATAGGGGTATAGAGAGAGAAATGTTCAGAAGTGAAGTGTTAATTAGCCGGTGCAAATTAAATGATCCTCCATCTGTTGCTCGCAGTTCGGTTCATCTACTACAAGACTCCCGATTTATCCATCTCTCTTGTTAACTTAGCGCATCGTAAGAGCGTAGAAGCACTACTCTTCAGGAAATGACTTGACAAAATCTATTTCCCATATGAACCTGTTCATTTTGCGATATAATAGTGGTGCTGTTGAATTTAGGACACGGTGAAAATAGCTGATCAGTAGAGGATGTTATAGTCAGTCAAAATTGATTATGCGATGATCATCCTACAAAAAACTAAGACTAGATACCTGCTACTGCAGATGATTATTGGTGGTGGGAGGAACTGCTGGCTACTCATGTCAAGCTTCTGGGGAGGATACATGTAACATGCGGTCAAGGTTGTCTGCACATGCCATGCATTCCCTGATCCCCATTCTATCCCATCCGTAATGCTGCATGGTCCTGCTCTTGCAAAACTGTCTGTACTCGAAGGGAATGGCAGTGCCAAGATGTGGATGGATGAACCTTCATTTCTTTTTTTTTCTTTTTGCCAGTGATTAGTAGAACCTGGGAATTTCAGGTACAGCAAGAGGATAAGATCCTCCTAGTCTGCCCTGGGGACTCGATATCTGTGCTCTCACCAATCATCAAAGCCAAGGAACATGCAAATGTATTCTTCTAACATATAGCATGGTATGTTAACATATAGCATTCTTAATTAAAGGCAATAGTTAGATTACTGCTGTACTGGTCTAGTGCTTGTTTTTTGATAGAGCTTGTGTAGTGCTTGCTTGTATCTGTTTCCATGTGTTAAATTGATGGACAAATGATGCACCTGGATTGTACTTGTGAAGTCCTGGAAATTTGCAACTACTAGTAAACTACAACCTCAATCATTGGGCTTAAAGGTAGTACTTTATCAAACTTAAAAATGTCAAAGGCAAGAAGATTTAGGCCCTATTTTTTCACCGGAAAGGAAAAGCAAAAGCGACATCTTAGCTGTATGCCGATGGAGGATTTGGTTTGAAGAATGATGGCACCTGCACGTACCAGTTGCCTTGAAATGAGACATTAATCATTTGTGCTTGGGTGTCATTTCACTTTTCTAAATATCAACCACTTCATCTCCAGTCTTCTTGCCTCCTCTGGCTGCAATATAAACCATGCAACAGGCCCACTTTGCTAAACTCAAGGAGCTTTCTCTTGGCCATAGAGAGATGATAGACTAGGTAGCCATGAGATCCAATCCAACAAACAAAAAGGGAGCAAGTTCACCCTTTTTACCTAATAAAGAACAATTTAATGTATACCCAAACTAAAAGAATTCAGAAAGGAAGATGAAATGTATGGTAGCAATCGCACATCAATTGTGCAGACTGCGTTGCTTTATATAACTCTTTCAGACTACTATTACAGAATCGACAATATCGGCTATACATAGAAGTCAGTCTGAGAATTACTCTGAACTTCCTATGTTAGGCGCTGGATCCTAAGATCCCGGTTACACAATCAATTACATCAGGATCATGCACACAATCACGGAATATACAGATATTTCAACACCCTACCTCAATCTTAACATCTAGTACAGATTAAGATTATTTCTGAAATAGCTGAAACTCTGCACTGGAAGAGGCTTTGTAAATATGTCAGCTGTTTGGTCTTGCGATGTGATGAATCGGACATCCAACAGCTTCCTTGCAACCCGTTCTCTCACAAAATGGAAATCTACCTCAATGTGCTTAGTACGGGCATGAAACACAGGATTTGCCGATAAATATGTAGCTCCCAGGTTGTCGCACCACAGAGACGGCGGTCTCTCCTGAAAGATGCCCAACTCTTTTAGCAAGGACTGAATCCAGATGATTTCAGCCGTTGTGTTTGCAAGACCTTTGTATTCTGCCTCTGTGCTGGATCGAGATACAGTGCTTTGCTTCTTCGAGCTCCATGAAATCAGATTGGTTCCGTAATATATTGCATATCCACTGGTTGACCTCCGATCATCCGTGCAACCAGCCCAGTCAGAGTCTGTGAATGCACTTACAAGACTTGAATTAGACTTCTTGAAGTGCAGTCCCAGATTCCGAGTAAATTGCAGGTATCTGAGAATCCGTTTGACTGCTGCCCAATGATCTTGAGTAGGAGAGTGTAAGAACTGACATACTTTGTTAACCGAGTATGACAAATCTGGCCGAGTTATTGTCAGGTACTGAAGAGCCCCGACAGTACTCCTGTATTTCATTGCTTCTGTATCAGATAACAATGTACCTTGAGCTCGTGATAACTTTTCACTGGATGACATTGGTGTAGAAATAGGCTTGCAATTTATCATATTTGCTCTGGAAAGAATATCCCCAATGTATTTCCTCTGTGTGAGTGTAACACCATTCTTATCAGTGATGACTTCTATACCCAGGAAGTAGTGTAGATCACCCATATCTTTGATTGCAAAGTCTTTGTGCAATTGATCAAGTACAATCTGAACAGCTTTGACTGAAGAGCTTGTAATGATAATATCATCAACATAGATTAGCATATATATGATATTACCATTTTGATTGTATATAAAAAGAGAATTATCAGCTTGCGATGGACTGAAACCAATTCCCTCTAGTTTGGAGCTCAATTTGGAGTACCATGCCCGTGGGGCTTGCTTGAGACCATAGATTGCTTTGTCCAACTTGCAAACATGCTGTGGATGACTTGAATCTTCATATCCTGGTGGTTGCCTCATGTACACCTGTTCCTCTAACTCGCCATGCAAGAAAGCATTGTGTACATCAATTTGCCGTAGACACCACCCCTTGGAAACCGCAAGGGAAAGAATCAATCTCACCGTTGTCGGCTTTACAACTGGACTAAACGTGTCTTCATAATCCAAACCATATTTCTGCTTGAATCCTTTTGCAACAAGACGTGCCTTATACCGATCAATACTGCCATCAGCTTTGCGCTTCAATTTAAACACCCATTTACTATCTATTATATTCTGGTCTGGCTGCTTTTCAACAAGACGCCATGTTTGATTCTTCTGAAGAGCTTCAAACTCAGAGTCCATTGCTTGCTTCCAATGTTTATCTTGCATTGCTTGCTTATAGCAGGATGGTTCAATCTGCTCCTGTTCAGATGCAACCACAGTATTGAGTATAACTTTCCCTCTGTTGGTTGTATACCGAACAGTGCCGTCAGAGAACTTCTTAGGTTTGTGAACACCACACTGAAGCCTGGTCCTCACACCCTGTTGTTCTTGAGGTGCAGACGCTTCCTCCATCATAGCAGGAACAACAGTAGAATCAATAACTTCAGCACCTGCAGAGTTAGTGACAGAAGTACTAGGCAAAGGATTGACAATATCATGCACATGGTCTTTCTCAAAACAGGAAGAAGTGTTCAAATGGAGAGGCAAGAGAGTTGCTTGGGACTGCACAGGAATAATGCGATTTGTTTCCTCGGCAAAGGGAAACACAAATTCATCAAAGATTACATCCCTAGAGATATAGACACGCCCAGTTTGTCGATCTAGGCATTTGTAACCCTTGTGAAAATTGCTATAACCAATGAAGACACATCGTTTGGATCTGAAGGCAAGTTTATGTCTGTTGTATGGTCGTAAATTTGGCCAACACGCACAACCATACGTTTTCAGAAGATTGTAATCAGGTTTAACTTTGAACAGTTTTTCCATCGGAGTGTAAAACTGAAGGACTCGGCTGGGAAGTCTGTTTATGATGAAACAAGCAGAGGTGAAATCCTCATCCCAGAATTTTAATGGCATTGAGGCTTGCGCAAGGAGAGTAAGTCCTACATCAACAATGTGTCGGTGTTTTCGCTCCGCAGAGCCATTTTGTTGATGTGTGTGAGGGCAAGAGAGGAGATGATTAATGCCAGTATGCTGAAAAAGTTTTTGCAGGAATTTGTATTCCCCTCCACCATCTGACTGAACAGCAAAAATCTTTTTGTGCAGCATTCTTTCAACATGAGTTTGAAATTGAATAAAGACATTGGCAACTTCAGACTTGTGTTTTATTGGATAAAACCACACAAACTTGCTAAAATCATCTATGAAACTGACATAGTACTGGAAGCCTCCTACTGAGGTACAAGCCGGTCCCCAGACATCAGTGAAGATGAGGTCTAAGGGAGCACTTGACACATTATTTGAAAGATGAAATGGAAGTTGATGACTCTTTCCCTCCTGACAAGCATTACAGACATGCTATTTATCTATATCAGAGATTACAGGGAGTTTATTTTTATGAAGAACTCGTTGAACAATGGTGGAAGAAGGGTGACCCAGCCGACAATGCCACAAATGTGGTGTAGTCTTGACACTCGTGAGGACTTGTCTGTTCAAGACACTGGAGGAAGACGTAACCAAAGGATAGAGACCTCCCTCACATCTGCCTTGAAAAAGAAGTCTCCTCGTGGCTCGATCCTTGATAGAAAGTAATCAGGATGAAACTCAAGATAAATGTTATTGTCGGATGTAAAACGATGCACAGAGACAAGGTTCCTTTGTGCATTAGGGACATGTAGAACATTGTTCAGTTTCAAGGTTTGATTATTTGTAGAAATTTGAGATTGACCACTGTGTGAAATTGTCATACCTGAGCCATTGGCTGTCTGAACTTGCTCCTTTCCATGATATTTCTCTCGAACAGATAATTTATCTAGTTCGGAGGTGATGTGATCCGTCGCACCTGAGTCTGTGTACCAGTTTGGATCAATATTGTAAGTTGGTGTTGTTGCTGCCATGTTTGCTACATGAGATTCTTCAGCTTGATAAGAGTGATTGAATCGATTATAGCACTTCAGTGCTATATGACCCATTTTGCCACAGATCTGGCATTGTGGGCGATTGCCAGTGCGGGGTACAGTCTGATTGTTGTAGTTGCCAGTTTGATTGTTGTAGTTGCCTTGGATTTTGCCGCGACCACCACCCGTGCCTCCACTGTGGCTTCCGCGTCCTTTGCCTTGAAAGCCACTTCTTCCTCCATGAGCAGTACATATTACATTGTTTGCCGAGATTTGAAAAGTGCTATTGTTATGCTCTCTTCTCATCTCAGCGCCCAACATATGCGCATATAGCTCAGAAAGAGAAATTGGCTCAATTCTTGTGGTGATTGAAGTGACCAAAGAGTCATAATCTTCTCCCAGACCAGCAAGCATATAGGAAACTACTTCTTCATCACGAAGTGGCTGTCCTATGGAAGACAATGTATCTGCAAGCATTTTGACTTTATTGAAATACTCAGACATAGACAAGTCACCTTTCTTCATGGTTGTCAGCTGCATCCAGATCTGCATGGTTCTGGCTTTGGATCCTGATGAAAACATCCCTTCCAAAGCGCTCCAGACTTCAGCTGAGGTATTGAGAAGAAGAACCCGACCAAGGATGTCTTCTTGCAGTGAGGAAAGGAGAGTACTCAAAACAAGCTGGTCTTGAATCAGCCATTGTTGGAACGCCGGATTTGGAACTTGTATAGCACCATCAGCCGAGGACTGGGTGATGGTAGTAATTGGTCGTGATATAGTACCATCAACATAACCAAGCAATTGTTGACTCCTCAGGTAAGGCATAATCTGAGCCTTCCACAGGAGATAATTTGTGTTCGTGAGCCGAACAGTAATAAGAGAGCTGAAGGAAGGAGCAGGCGTTGGGAGAAGACCAGCCATGGACGACGCACTGGCCGGAGAGGAGGAATTGACAACGCCGCTAGACGTAGACATTTTCTATGTGGTGTGGCTCTGATACCATAAAAGAATTCAGAGAGGAAGATGAAATGTATGGTAGCAATCGCACATCAATTGTGCAGACTGCGTTGCTTTATATAACTCTTTCAGACTACTATTACAGAATCGACAATATCGGCTATACATAGAAGTCAGTCCGAGAATTACTCTGAACTTCCTATGTTAGGCGCTGGATCCTAAGATCCCGGTTACACAATCAATTACATCAGGATCATGCACACAATCACGGAATATACAGATATTTCAACACAAACTACCAACAATGATAAACACTAGCAATAGGCTAGATTATCTAGTACATATTGAAATCTGATTTTTTTTTTGAAAAATTATGAATCAAAATGCAAATTGTAATAAGTTTGACAAACAATAGAAATAGAAGTCTCATTTGACCAGTTACATGTACAAAATAACTCAAGAGACATCCACGCGCAACAGTACCATATAGCCCAGATGAATTATGAAACATACTACTTTGATAAACAATACATTTCACTTGACGAAAGCATCAAGATCATAGCAAACTTTACAACAGCAACAACAACAAACTTGATCAAACAAACATATCAAGAATTCTCTCTGCTTTCTTCAATTCACAGAACCAAACAGTGATGTACCTTTGCTGGAGGGTCACTGAATTTTTACACATTCCGGCTATCTTTGCTTCGCTCCACAATGCCTGCGTGAGTAAGCAGAGCCCATAGATGAGTCACAAACTCCCCACCGCGTGTAAGGCGTTCAATATGACCTCTTACATTATCTGATGGCATATAAAACCATTTCAGCCCAGAAGTTTGCCATCACCTTCCAACGCATTGTACAATCTGTTATGCTTTCTAACTGCCTCCCAAGCTTTGCTCCCTTCACAAAAATCGTCTCCTTTAGTTCCCCCAAGTTTTCATTACTTGATAGTTGTCTTGCAACGTTCTTTCACCTCCCAGAAGTTCCCTCGCTTCCTTTTCTACCTCATCAAAGATGGCCTTTGTATCATATTGGTGATCTGGCAGCAACTCTGGGACAAACACAACCAAGTATGCACAATATCTTGATAGTTTGGTGGCGACATCACGGTGGACTAGAATATCCCCTTGTTCTTGGCTCTCTAGCTCCAATTCAGGTGGTGCAAGTGAAATTTCGCAGTAGCTGGTGGCTATATGCCAAATCAAGATTGTGTTTGTCTCTTGCCTGCATGCCCAGGGGAATTGCTCGATAAGACTATTCCTTGCTAACGAGGACACTCCATTGGATAGTTGGCCATTGCTAGCTTTCACAGACTGCACAATTGCTTTCTTTACTTCACTGTGCACAATGATGGGAACTCGTCCTTTGTGATAATTTACCATGACAGTCTTGTTGATGCCCATATTCTCTAGATCTCTATGATACATGATATCACTCCATCTGATGAAATTGTTCAACCTTCTCATGCAAAGATTGCCTTGGAAAGACTCCAGTAAAGAATACTGACCAATCTTATTCTGCCAGCGCGGATAAAAGGTAATCTTACAGAGAAAAGCAAGTACCCTCTCAATGAGTTTATGTTTTTTCCACCGAAGATGACTGACATATCTATAGGTTAATGAAACTTTACCCCAGTCAGAAAGCCAATATAATATAAGCTGCAGCATTTCCAGCAAAGCAAGTGTTGCTAAAATTAGCATGGTAATCTCAATATCAGCACTCCTTGTTTCCACTGTGGTCAGGTCGCTTAAAGAATAATCTATTCCACGGGCACGAGTTACAGCCAATATAACCAAAGAGATCAATGTGACTCAAAAAATTAATGGTGGAGTAGAATAATTTGCATTCTTAATAATGCATGAAGGCTTACTTGGTGAAGAAAAAATCATATAGGAAACTTTACTTCTATCACCTTGAAAGCCCTATTGTAGTCTTCTTCGCTGGTTAACAGCCCTTTAAAGACGAAGTCATGAGTCCTTTGAAGGCCAGATTCAGCACACGAAAATCTAAAGTATCGTCGCTTGAGCAAATGGTACAAGGCAAAAGGAAAGCAGACATCTTTCAATTGGGCACCCTCAGCAGACTTCATCAGCCTCCCATCAAAATGCCAGATCTGCTCTATGGTGACAACATTTTCAGTTGCAATCAACTGCTTTCGATATTAAGGAGGTTCAGACCTGATATTTGCACCAGCCCAGCACACAGGGTAATTATAGCCTTCCAAGCTAATGGGATCATACCTAGACATATTCGAACCAGCATCGTGCTTCATGTAGTCAGCAAGTAGTTTGTTGAATCCCATGAATGGCTAGCAAGTATGCAAGCACAGATTCACATAAAATTCTTGTAGTATGTTACAGCAAACAGAAGACTGACACTGATAAGTGTTGATTTGTGATCCAAATTCTACACATCAATAAGGCCGGCTTCTGGACGGAGCGTAGCGGAGGCCCGTCGCCGGAGGCTTAGGGCCGGAGCGGAGACTTAAATAATTATGATTAATCAAAATAGTTATATGTGCTTAGAGGAAGTGCATTGCGTGTTTCCGCCACGGCTGCTACTGTCTCTGATAATAATACTAACCTCTGGCATAAGCGTCTTGGACACATGAGTGAACTTGGTATGGCAGAATTGATGAAGAGGAACCTGCTGGATGGCTGCACTCAGAGTAAGATGAACTTCTGTGAGCACTGCATTTTTGGTAAGCACAAGAGAGTAAAGTTCAATGCCTCGGTACATCGCTCCAAAGGTATACTTGAGTATGTACATGCTGATTTGTGGGGGCCTTCTCGTAAGACCTCGTATGGTGGTGCAAATTATATGCTTACTATCATTGATGATTACTCTAGAAGAGTGTGGCCTTATTTTCTGAAAGGTAAAGATGATACATTTGCTGCTTTTAGAGATTGGAAAGTAATGATAGAAAGGCAAACTGAGAAGGAGGTAAAGCTGCTTCGTACTGATAATGGTGGTGAATTTTGCTCGCATGAGTTTAATGATTATTGCAGGAAGGAAGGCATTGTGAGGCATCACACCATCCCGTACACTCCGCAGCAGAATGGTGTGGCTGAGCGCATGAACAGAACCATCATATCGAAGGCTCGTTGCATGTTGTCCAACGCAAAGATGAGCAAGCGTTTTTGGGCAGAGGCCGCCAACACCGCATGCTATTTGATCAACAGGTCGCCTTCTATTCCACTCAACAAGAAAACTCCCATTGAGGTATGGTCTGGTACACCTGCTGATTATTCACAGCTGAAAGTTTTTGGTTGCACTGCTTATGCTCATGTTGATAATGGAAAATTGGAGCCTAGAGCTATTAAGTGTCTGTTTCTTGGTCATGGTTCTGGAGTAAAAGGATATAAGCTATGGAATCCTGATACAAGAAAGACTTTCATGAGCAGAAGTGTTGTTTTTAATGAATCTGTGATGTTTAATGACAGTTTACCCATAGATATTGTACGTGACAGATCTGATGATAAGCAGCAGAATATGAGCGTGCAGGTGGAGCACGTGGATGATCAGGGAGATGAATTTATTGATGATACTATTGATACTGTTCAGCACTTATCTCCTGTTTTGCAGCAAGACGATCAGCCTATTGCACTTCGTAGAGAAAAGAGGAGTTGTGCTCCTCGATCCCGATTAATTGAAGAGTGTAATTTGATTCATTATGCTCTTAGTTGTGCTGAACAGGTGGAGAACACTCATGAGCCGGTTACGTACACTGAAGCCATTGTTTCTGGAGATCATGAGAAGTGGATCTCAGCTATGCAATAAGAGATGCAGTCCCTGGAGAAAAATGGCACATGGGACGTGGTGCGCTTGCCTAAAAATAAGAAGACCGTGCGTTGCAAATGGATCTTCAAGAGGAAGGAGGGCCTATCTCCTAGTGAGCCTCCAAGATTTAAGGCAAGGTTAGTAGCTAAAGGTTTTAGTCAGATTCCGGGTGTTGATTACAATGATGTGTTCTCCCCAGTTGTGAAGCATAGCTCAATTCGTACATTCTTTAGTATTGTTGCTATGCGTGATCTTGAGCTTGAGCAGCTAGATGTGAAGACAGCATTTTTGCATGGAGATCTTGAGGAGGAGATATACATGGACCAGCCAGAAGGGTTCATAGTGCCTGGTAAGGAGGATCATGTTTGCAAATTGAAGAAGTCCTTATATGGTTTGAAACAGTCCCCTCGTCAGTGGTATAAGAAGTTTGATTCATTTATGTTATCAAATAACTTTAAAAGATCTGATTATGATAGCTGTGTCTACATTAAATTTGTTGATAGATCACCTATATACTTGCTGTTATATGTTGATGATATGCTGATTGCTGCCAAGAGCAAGAAAGAAATCACTACATTGAAGTCTCAGTTGAGCAGTGAATTTGAGATGAAGGATATTGGTGCTGCTAAGAAAATTCTAGGTATGGAAATTACTAGAGACCGTGCTTCTGGTTTATTGTTTCTTAGTTAGCAAAATTATATTCAGAAAGTGCTTCATCGTTTCAACATGCATGATTCAAAGCCTGTGAGTACTCCCATTGCACCTCACTTTAAATTGTCAGCTTCACAATGTCCTAGCACTGATGAGGAGGTTGAGTACATGTCCAGAGTTCCGTATGCTAGTGCTGTAGGGTCTTTGATGTATGCCATGGTTTGCTCTCGTCCGGATTTATCTTATGCTATGAGTTTGGTCAGTAGATATATGGCTAATCCTGGTAAAGAGCATTGGAAAGCCGTTCAGTGGATTTTCAGGTACATGCAAGGCACATCGAATGCTTGTTTGAAGTTTGGCAGGACTGAAAAAGAACTCGTTGGCTATGTTGATTCAGATTATGCTGGTGATTTGGATAAGCGTAGGTCGCTCACAGGTTATGTATTTACCATTGGAGGTTGTGCTGTGAGCTGGAAGGCACATTTGCAGGATGTTGTTGCGCTGTCCACCACTGAAGCAGAATATATGGCTATGTGTGAAGCAAGTAAAGAGTCCGTTTGGCTGAAAGGTTTGTTTGCTGAGCTTGCTGGAGTTGATTCTTGCATTAATCTGTTTTGTGATAGTCAGAGTGCAATTTATCTCACTAAAGATCAGATGTTTCATGAGAGGACAAAGCACATTGAGATTAAATATAATTATGTCAGAGATATTGTTGCAAAGGGTAAGCTAAAGGTATGCAAGATTAGCACTCATGAAAATCCTGCTGATATGTTGACAAAGCCAGTTCCTGTTGCTAAGTTTGAGCTTTGCTCAAGCTTAGTTGGTATTACAGCTTAGCCCAAGAGGCTGTGTGGCGCCGAAAGTATTTCTTTCTTTGTTGTGTTCAGGGTGAAGGATTGATTTATGCTACAGGAAGGAATTTGTCTCAAGGTGGAGTATGTTGATTTGTGATCCAAATTCTACAGATTCTAGTCGAATTAGGGTTTCATGATATATATATTTCCTGTAAGCCGCCGTTTGGGATATGGCATTAGAGTTGTAAATCCCCGGCATTGTAACCTCACCCCGATATAGTGAAGATTGTTGCTGGCTGGCGCCCGTGGCTTTTTCCCTCTCGCATTGGGAGGGTTTTCCACGTTAAAATCTCGTGTCTCTCTGCGATTGATCTTGTTTACTTCGTCGTTCCTCCGCCGTCGCGTGTAACAATAAGCACAAAATCATCTGATATATACTGAAGCATCATAGAAATATATGTGTAGTAGAGAACAGAACAAGATGCCTCATCCATTGCATATAGTCATCAAGTTCATAAGCAGTAATAGAGTTGGTGCACCCAAGGACTGCGAAAAATGAGACGGCCCATACTGGATAGTGGATACAGCTCATTCTTGATGGATGAGGACTGCATGAACCCAATCGTGCATGTAAAGAGGAAAATAATAGTGTATACACAGCCCACACAAGGGTCCTGATGCACTAGCTGTTTGATCGGCGATGGTAGGATCCAAGAGCAGTAATGAAACATAGGAGGCCCGTTCCTCTCTTTTATTTAAAGATAATAATTAAGTTTCTATTAGCTTCTTCCAATCCTCACAATTGGATCTTTTCTTATATTCAGCAAGCTATATAGGCTCTGGACCAAGATCGATGATTATGGTAATTTTCTTTGCAAAATAAATATTAATATTGGCTGTTGTCCTATTCATAGATTCTCCTATGTGCACATAGTTTATAGCTATTTCATCATGGGTTGATTCTTTTGGTGCTTCTAGTTGCTCACCGCTCCTTCTAGTTGTGGGGGCAAGTCTCTTTAGTTTTTCAGCTTTGATGCGTGCACACACATCCATACTTGTTTCTCCCTCTATGGGAATGTTCAATCCGGTATGCTTTTCCTTGAAGGTGTCACACCGGTGCTAGGTCTCAACTGGCTCCCTTTCTGGTTCTAGGGAACTTCGGTGATTGGATGTGTCAAGTCCTTCTTATTGTTTTTCACACATCCTCGGTTACTTGGGATTCGATAGGCCGAAATTCTCATTCTTTTATTCTAAGGCTTCTAGACGGAATTAGGGATACCTTTAATTTTCTTCAGTATTTCAACTCTCTCTGGTGCATTGCATGCAGACACATGCGACTTGGTCACGCTCTTTAAATCACTAAAGTGGTCAGGCAGTTGATTTGCTAATACTTGCAAATCAATGATCTTCTAGACTTCTCTATTTGCTTCGCTAGTGTGCTAGTCATGTGCATGCATTCCCATGGTTTGCCACGTAATTTTTCAACATTTTTCATCATGGGGTTGATTTCCTCCCCTAATGTTGGGAAACTATCCTAATCAAATATACTATCAGCGAAACAGGCGGTATGCAAATATCCTATCATGGGGTCTAAATACTTGATTATGGATGTTGTCTCATAACCAACGTATATCCTAGACTTTCAGAGGGGGCCCATTACAGTACGTAGTGGTGGAGGTATATGTACATAAACTTTGCAGTCAAACCTACAAAAGTGAGAAATTTTCGGTGCTAACTCTTGCGTCAGTTGCATAGGTGAATAGATGTTATATGCCGATGGTCTAAAGTTAATTAGAGTTGCTACATGCAGGATTGCGTGTCCCCAACATGTAGTTTGTAAATTACAATTTTGGAAAAGCAGTCGAGCAATAAATTTAATTCTCTTAATTAATGGTTTTGGTAGTTTATTCTGGGTGTGGACATGCGGTACAGAATGCTCAACTCTAATTTCCATTGCCATGCAATAATCATCAAATGCCTTTGAAGTAAAATTTTTGATGTTATCCATTTTGATGGACTTTGTATGATGATCAGGGAAATTATTTTTAATTTGAATTACCTACGAGATCAACTTTGCAAAAGTATGGTTTCTTGTAGATAATAAACATACATACGACCATTTTGAGGAAGCATCGATGAGCACCATAAAATATTTAAATAGCCCTGACAGTGGCTGTATAGGACCGCAAATATCTCCTTGGATGCGTTCCACAAATGTAGGGACCTCATCCTTCACTTTCAGAGTAAAAAATCTAGTAATTAATGTCCCGGTGGCATATGCGGGGCACACAAAATCTTCTTGGTTTAGAAATTCTTTACATCGATATTCTATCCCTGTTAATTATTAATTATATTTCTTATCATCCTAAGACGTAGTGTGGCCTATTCTACCATGCTAGAGACAGAAGAGTTCAGAGCTTCTAAATATTGTTTTCAGGATAGTATAGGCTGTTGGTGCCTTAATATTAGTGTAGTATATCCCAGTCTCAAATGAAGGAAGTCTTTCTAATACCCTTTTTTCATTTGCTTCACGCTTCGTAATGAGTAGGCATTCCTTACCATACTCTTCTCCAGTCTCAACGTAGAAACTATTAGCGCGAATATCCTTGAAATTTAGAAGAGTTATAGTCGATTTTGGGTATAATAAGGTTTCTTGAATGGCCAAAATTATGCCCATTGGGAGTATAATTGTGGCTCTTCCTAAGCCAATTATACAAGTATCACTACTGGCAATTGTTGTAAGCCTACTAGCATTTTTACTAATCAACTGAAAGAATTTTGTCTCTCTTAAGGTGGTATTTATTGTGCCACTGTCAGCCAAGCATACTTCCTTCATAGGGTGCCACACGCGTTCTAATATAAAGTATTTTATTAATATGTAGTAGAAGACAATCAATACATAAATAAAATACTTCAAATATGAAAACATATCATGCCATTATTAACTGAATAAATGAATAAATTATTTAATATCATCCAACCATCACGAGAAAATGAATTGTTTGAGTACTGACAATGCAAAATCTAGCTTATTCCTTCCACACATTAAGTAAATGACAATTAATATCTAAGTGCATTATGTGCATTAGACTGAATCTACTAAAAAGCTAGAGACTTCTGCTGCTATCTTCTTAGCGGTGAGATATTTTTCCTAGGAAATCATGGCGATGGTAGCTATAATATCAAGAGGGGATGCTGCTACAGGAGTGAAGTCAACCTCCATTGGCACAGGCAGCTGCTCAGAACTCTCCCCTTTAACGAAAGCAAAGTGGGTTTCATGCTTCCTTTTGCCACCCTTCTTCTTTTTAGCCTGGAAGGCATGGACGATGTGCTGCAGCTCTTTACAAATCCGCGACCAGTGCCCCCACTTGCCACACTTGTAGAAGGTTTGGTCTTGCTGACCATAGGGTTTATCATCCCGCTTTGGTTTGCTGGCCTTATTTTGCTGCGGAGCATTTGACTTACTTTTCTGGGCTGCGGCTTTGCCCTTCCTTCCCCTTTTCTTTATTATAAGTATTCGCACCTTGTAGCTCCCAGTATTAGCCTCACGGCCAGTGGAGCTCCTAGGCGGCTGTGCGACAAAGTTCTTATGGAGAACTTCATCCTGAGCCTCTGCAACCTACATAATATCAATCAATTCCGCATACTCCTTATAGCCGTCTTGACGATAATTGCGCGCAGACTACACTGCATTGGGGTGGAAGGTGGAGAGGATCTTCTCAATCTTCTGCTCATCTATGATCTGCCTGCCACAAAGTTGAAGATTGGTACAAATTCTGAGCAGAGCAGAGTTATACTCTCCAATCGTCTTGAAGTCAATGAATCTCAGTCAGATCAATTCTTGTTCTGCCTGAGGAAGAATGGTGTACTTTAGCTTCTCGAATCGCTTTTTTAGTGCAGTCCATAATGCTAGCATGCTCTTCTCTACCAAGTACTCATTCTTGAGAGAGAGGCAGAGGTGATCATTTTCCTCAGGTGTAGGTTTGGCTTCTTATGGTGCACCAATCCCGATGGCAGCGCAGAGCTTCTTGGCTCCAAGTACGATCTCAACATCAGAAACCCAAGTCAAATAATTTTAGCCAACGCTGGGCTAGCTCCTCGAACTCCTGGTTCATGATGCCTATCATCTACATGTGCATGAATGAAATATATAAATTTATTGTAGGTAAATATGCATAAATAAATTGGACAATGGTACAAAAGGTTCTCATAATGTTTCAAAAATTTCTATGCATTTTCTATAAGTTTACTGTTAATTTCTATGATTAAAGGCAACTTAAATAATTATGATTAATCAAAATAGTAAGTAAATACAGGAAAGTATAGAAAGTAATATTAACAGTGCTAAACATACTTCAAATGTTAAAAACAATTCAAAATTTGAATTTCCAAGGTCCTTTTATACTGGAATATGAATTTTCAGTGAATTTTACAATTTTTGAGGGTTTATCCGCTAATTTTTAATTCTGAGAAAATTTTCATGCGATTTTCTGATTTCCCGAGGGCCCATTTGCAAAAATTTGGGTGTCGGCCCACCTTTCCCCTTTTTTTTCTTTCCCCTTCCCCGAGCTAGGCCCGTTGCTTCGGCCCACTTTGGCCCACTCATCCGACTCAAACAAGGAGAGGTATGGTTTCCCCTACCCCTGTTCACCTCATGGTGGCGCATGCGGGGGAAAGGCCGGCGATGTGGTGCGATCGGGGCGGCGAGCACGGTGCGGGTCCATGAGGGGTGGCACCGGTAGGGATTCTGGGGGGGGGGGCAGCGCAGCGCGGTCTGAGGCCGATGACGCGGCGGTGGCCATCCGGGCCACGGCGCTTATGCCGCATGCGGGCAGTGGCGGCCATGAGGGGGTGACACTGATGCGCACTGCAGTGCGGCCGGCCGCATGTAGGCGACGGTGTGGGCTCGGCCCAGCAACTGCGTGCGGCGACACGTCTTCGACTCGGGAGTGGCACGCAGCGGCAGGGCTCGGGCCTTCAGCGGCATGCGGCGTTCAGGCCGGTAGCGGTGCATGGTGGCTCCGCCCGGGCCAAGCAACGACATTTGGCTTCACTCGGAGTCAAGCGGCGTTCGGGTCGCATTAGCGCTCGTGCGGGGCATGCGGCGGCTGGGAGCCGGCGGTCGTGCAGGCCTTGATTGGAAACAAGCGGTCGCCGGTGCCTTGGGCGACACGACAGCGGCTCACCGTGCGGGGTGAGCGGCTACAGCAGCCGTGCGGGGCCGGTGGCTCGGGCGGTGTGGCTGTAGGCCGGCGGCACGGTCGCGTTCGGGCGATGTGCATGGCATGACGGCCGTCGACATGTTCCGCCACATACGAATTTTCCTCTTTTTTCAATATACAGTACAATCAACATTTATTCTTTCATGTAATCTATTCCTGTCTTTCTTTCTTTCTTTTTTCCTTCACAAAGATACAAGTGACAGCCAATAGGATTCCATATATATAGACCAGTCAGGGGCGGAGCCAGGAATCGGATATGGGGGGGCAACATGGACAACAAGTAGAGTAGAACCAATGAACCATGCCGGATTTACCGATCCAATAGTCACATATCAGACTATCAGAGTAATATGTTTTGCAAATTGGAAACCCACTGGATGTCTGGATGAAACTTTTGCCTCCAACTCCAAGCGTCCTACAGGCTACAGCGTCAGCGAATATGGAATTAGAGTCTAGAGAATGCCTAACCTCACCGTCGTATACGTATAGAGAATTAGAGATTACCTGACGGGGACAGCGCGTCGCCGGGTCGGCGGAGCCGCGGAGTATCCGAGTATGGTTTGCACTTTGCCGGGCACGGACGGACACAGACTCCCCACTCCCGGTTGGCGAGCAGCCGAGCATGCGCCGCAGTCGTTTCGCCTCCTTCTCGGCCTGAAATATGAAGCGTCACTGATTGGGCTAATTGCCAATTGGGCTGCATGCTAATTGCCAATTGCCAATTAGTAATTGGGCATGCATGCCAAGGTACCATGAGAAGTGGCCGGACTGCACCGAAGGAGGCACAAATATCTGTTGAGGTGCAAAGCATTGCATGCATGGAGTTGTTTACATTGATGTTGAGTCGTTGCATTTGGGCTGCATGCCTGCATCCAGTGGGGGGGGGGGGGCTGCATGCCTGCTTCGTTGGATCGTTGGGGGGTGCCAGGCCCCCCCGGCCCCCTCCTCTCTCCGCCACCGAGAACAGTTATAAGGTGCCCACCATATCCCAATAAATCCATCTTGCCAAAGTACTTGAACGTGTCTTTTACATGACATCTGTTACGAAACAGCTTTATCGAACCATAATGTTTCAACATTACATGCGTAATCAGTTTCTATAAACATACACTCGTATAATCACTTTTAGAAAAAGAAGAGGCTATTAATTTAGACCCATCGATATTTATGTATGTTTTGGTCTAATGTTTCAACATTACATGCGTAATCAGTTTCTATAAACATACACTCGTATAATCACGTTTAGAAAAAGAGAGCAGAGGCTATTAATTTAGACCCATCGATATTTCTATATGTTTTGGTCTAGTATCATCACACTAGATCACTCATTATTAGAATTATTTCGATAAATTACATGTGCCATGTTAAGTAAACAAAATATTCTTACATTGGAAACATATTTTCCCTATGTTTTTCAATTCCTATATTTCAATACACCAAACAAAAATGCATTAGTTGTCTATAGTCAAATGTATTGTTACTATTAACTAGCAAGGTGGCCCATGCACTTGCACAAACATCATACTTAAAACACATTTAAATGACTTCGCAATACATATGTAATTTTGCCTTTTGAAAAATTAATTGTTGCAGAACTTTATTTGTGATATTTTAATATTATACATTATAAGAGAGAAAATACCGTGACCAAAACATTCTTCCCTAGATATTTTTTGATGGGAATACTTGCATAGTAAATAGTAAATATAGCATTACATAACATTTTCTATTTATATCATCATTCTTTTTTCATTATTGCAATATTTGTTTATACTACATACTCATAACGCATATCATATAGATTACATCGGTATAGCCGAGTGAATGCCCGTTAATGATCTCACTCTCAATCCCTCCATCCCATGGAGATCCACCAAACAAATAGTCATAACGTTTTTTGTGAGAACTTTTAGTAATTATCTTTTTTCTTAACGATTGCAAACTACCTATCATCGATTTTTATTATATAATGGATTTTGCTTTCTAATTTATATATATACAAACCAAATTCATTATCTTATTTTATTTTCTCAAATTAGAATATTTTTGTAATTTTTATTATGAATAAAACCTAAATTTCTATTTTTCACTTAGTCTGGAATTAAAAAACAAACGCTCATTTTCTTTGACTTTTATTCTAAATTTGCATATTTTTGGATTGCACTTCTTATAGACTTTCTTTTTTAGTTTTATGTTAGAATTCGTTTATAAATCCAGTTGCTGATTTTTATTTCAAATTTAGGTTATTTATTATAGTATTTGATATGGACTATTTCTTTAATCTCAAATTTATTTTTGTTCAATTTGGAATTTTAGTTTTAGGTTAGATACAAATCCAACAGCTAGTTTTCATCTAATTTCTATTCCGAATTTTAGGTATGTAGTGGTTTTTATTTGGTGTTCGTATTAAAATCAAATTGTTACTTTCTTTTTATTTTTCATTCCAAAATTATGTTATTTTTTATTTAATTTCAATTTTTAGTTTTAGATTATAATTCGTATACAAATCCAACTACTAATATTTATCTAATTTTTACTCTGAATTTCAGCTATGTGTGGGTTTTAATTTGAAGTTCATATGAAAAATCACATTGCTAATTTTCTTTTATTTTTAATTCCGAATTTGTGTTAATTTTTGTTGTTATTTTTTATCTCGGTTTTAGGTTAGAATTTGAGTATGCTTCCCCAAAAATAAATCTCACCTTGTAAAAACAATGGGCTATATTATATTAAGATCTAGTATATATACTTCTAGGAACAAAAAGTCTATAATATGGCTCTGCAAGCACATACACAACATGTCAAAAACAAACGCATTCATCGCGGTCTTGGCATCTCGGCGGGCTTCTGATATGGCAATATTGCTGGCGAGCAAATGAGCGATCGGTGGAGTCTAGATACGACGATGCATGCAATATTGTAAATCTTTGGACTTAATCGTTGATTTGAAGTTTCCTGTACGTTCAAGAAACTACCAATAATGTCCAGGAGTTGTTCACTTCCATCATAATGAGCAAGGATATCGAATGATGCGTGCACGTATTATACGTACATAGAGGAAGTTGGAGTTGTAAGCTTGAAGGCATCCTGTTTCTGTCCACAAAATAGGTCCCGGGAAGGATCAAGCCTACAAATATTCTCTCGCTTTAAAGAACTAATGGTAATAGAAAAGTGTTGAGGACAAGATAAAAAAAGAAATTGTTTGTGTACTTTTAGATGCACGATTTTGGCAAGAAGATAGGTCGTCGTGTACGAAATCCTAATCAGCTTGATGCCTTGATCAGGAGCACGATTTGCCACATGCACGCTGCAGTAGGTTGATTTCTTTTTTCTTATCCGTGAAGAAATTGATAGGCCATTTATAAATGGTTTAAAAATATTATCATAGATAATTTCATGAGCCGTCTGACTTTATATGTCAGTAATAATACGAGGCCATCACATATGACTTTCGAAACCGTCTGTGGCAGTCGACTATCATAGACGGTTTATAGTATATCACAGACGGTTTCTACTACAAACCGTCTGTGATATATTAATATCATAGACGGTTTCTATTACAAATCGTCTGTGATAAACCATATATCACATATGATTTCTACTACAAACCGTCTGTAATAGTTGCCTATTATAGACGATTATAAGTTAATAACCGCCTGTGACATTCTTTTCCATTTCTAAATCTATTTGTCTGTTGGCTAGCCTCAGAAAATGCTAGTCATGCCCTCTGAAACAAGCAGATCAACACAGTGTGTGTGTGTATATCTAATTTACATTCATTCATTTCAGAAACAAAAACATCCATTTCACAAATCAATTAACAGAAATGAAATACAAATACATACATGAACAATTAAGCTCAATCCTATCAAGAATTGAGCATAATCATTGTGGAACTCCCCATTTTCTTTTATGATTTTAAACATCAAGAATTACGCACGCTGTCCTCGAATATGTTGGAAATTAGCCTGTTCCAACATAATTGTAGTGATGGACGGAACCTATTGGTATGAAGATCAATGTCGTGCATACATATATTAATTGATAAGTATGAAATAATTATCGCAAGATTGACAAACATAAGGATTGTTCTTCGCAGAACCGACGAGTAGTTGCATGTTGTGGCAAACATAGAATCCACAGGTGTTATTGCCTGGCTGCTGGTGGCACTTCAATAGAATTTGTATATTCGAGAGGCATTACTATGAAGTGTTGCATCTGATTAATGTGTACTAGTGAATACTGAAAAATCTAGAACGTGTTGCAGGGCGTCGATCCCTCCCTTGGATTTCTGTACCTCTGCAACATATGTAGCGAACGACCTACGTAATTCCAAAAAGTTAACCTTAGTCATTGGGAAGGAAGGAAAGAATACAACAGAGTTATCTATGGAGAAAATATGTTTACCTGTTGATTACTTGTTGGACAACTGTGTAGTCAGTTTTGTTTTTCTTTAGGGAATCAAGGTATATTATCCTATTCCATTTTGGTATAATTACAATTAGAATCCAGTTGAACCTACACAGGTGTGTCATGGTCATTAAACCTAAGTTTGTGTTGCTTATCAAGTAGAAATCAACAAGTATAGCCACTAGTGTAGCACTTTACCCCTAGTTGTAGGGCATAAGTATGAATTTTTTTGTCATGGTGATCCTCCAATATCTTTGTGATGTAATTCTTGATGAAGAATGCATCCTCGATGATATCAATGACGACCAAGCGTGGGTTGTGGAAACCAACTGATGATTTCATTAATTTGGCTTCACTCACCATGTGGGTATATATAGACACACACAAAAGCAATGAGTTATATATGATATTTATCAACATTACATAAATGTAGACCATGATTGTACACACTTATAATGTCCAATATCGAATGAGTGAGGCGTCGAGGGCGTCGACTGTGAAGAGAAAGAATAAGTCCTCGAAGGTCACTGTGAAGATACAGTTATGAATATTGTGCTAAAGATGATGCGGCGTGGACTTGATGTTGACACCCGAGTGCCATTGTTCTTCTGGCTTGTTGGCTTGTTCCATGTAATACATATACAATCTCTGGCAAGATAGTACTAGAGTTAAAAGGCGCTCTTTCGAGATGACCAACGGCTCACCTAGTAAGAATTTTTGGGCCAATGGCAAGTAGAGGATCTCATCATCTATCTTCTTCGGTTTGCCCTTGCCGCCTCGGCTGTAGTTCGACTTCACCGTAGTCGACCGAGCATGAGACGTAGATGCATCGTGCCCTTGCTGCGTCTGTGCAGGTAGTGTTGATGCGGATCACGCCTGTGGAATTGGCACCGGTGCAGACAGCTCCTGTGGACTTAGCACCAGTGCAGATGGCTCTTGTGGGCTTGGTATAGGTGCAGGAGCCTCTAGGCAGATGTCGTTCTTGGGCCAATAGATGAATGTTCCATAGCTTGCCCTAGAGTCATGACCTCATCGTTGGGGAGCATCTGCAGCGGGACGACCTAGAAATTGGTATGAACACTATCCACATTCACTTTTACGAAACTTGATGCTAGAGATACACCGTGCACCAAGACCCTGGGCCTGGATGGATACACCTAATCCCAAGCAACACACAGAGCAACAGAGGTATATATCACTTGGAGCCTGCACTTCGTAGCCACCTATATAACAATACAAAATTAGCTACTCCAATAGGCCTATCAATAGATCGAGCATTCTTGAAAATCATTAACAATCGTTAAACCTCAAACCCTTCCAGAGATAATAATTATTACTAAGATGTCACTGATAGGAAATTGGTGGTCGTTTTCTGAGGTAGGGTTGGATGCTCAGCTACTTCGACGATTGGGGGGCTGCTTAGCACAAGAGCGGTGGGGGGCTTCCTACTGATTTTCCCTATACCTTTGCATCTCATTTTTGACCAACCTTTGCATCTCATCTTTGATTTTTGCCGTAATGTTCTCTCGTAGCTATATCTCGTGCTCGACTTTGGCTCTCTTTCTACTCCGGTAAGCTTCAGAGTCCTCTGGGAAGCCATGTTTCCAAGAAATATAAAGACAAAGGCCTCTCATGCGACCCGGGTGCTTCTTATTTCCCAGAGCAGTGGAGAGTAAATCTCTCTCTCTAACTACCTCGAATGAGTCTTGGGAAGATTCTACACTCATCGCTTCCAAGCGGTGGGACACTTCCTCATCTACGGGGTTTCGAAAGGAGATTGCCGCCGCCGACATGGTAGATGACCTCACTCTCATCTAGTTTCGGGTGCGCTCATCAGGGATCTTGGCAAATGGAGGGTAGGTCTCTTGTAGGATTGCCTGCTCATCCTCCTACCTTAATTGCAGGATTTTTTGCCTAGAGGGCCCTGCACGCCACACTTTCACTTCTAAAATTATCTGTCGTCTTCATCGCCATAAACTCTTGCTATTGTGGTTCGAGGAATTAATACTTATCGACAAGGATAAAGGTAAGTATAAACTCATGCCGAGGTCAAGATGATTAAAGGTCTACCACTCTTAGAGAGAATGCCATTTTTGTGAAAAAGAATCAAATTAAAAGCAAAATGGCAAATGGAGTCAAGAGATTACTTGAGAGTAGTTAGTAAGCATAAGAAAGATCAATTTGACTTTGAGGAACAAAGCTAGTACCGCTCAAAGCACTGTGGGAGTTCCGAAATTCGACTTAAAGCATGCCAAGATTAGAATTTTGAGGAGAGGTTTGATATAATGTTGTAATTTACTCCAAAGTTTTCACACAGAAACATAAATCACTTGTGGAGCATTTCCAACTATATGCCAAGATTCAAAATTTTTTAAAGCATAGTTTTTAACAATTTTAAGATTTTGGTTTTCAATAACAAACTCATTTTCAATGAAATCTTCAGGATTGCAAGAATGAGGATCTTGAAAGCACGTAGTCGAGCTCCCAAATCTTCTCTATGAACCCATAATAGGAGTTCCTCAACCTATTGGTATTGAACGCATCTATACGGACACAGCTGTTCTGGTTAGTACTCTTTACATCCTGAGCTTGCGTATAGAATGTGTACCCTTTTATGTCATATCATTGCCATGTCACAACTATAAATGTTGGCTCTTTAGCCAACCATGTCAGTATATCACTTGATGAGATCCTAGCGAGTTGCTCCTTCAGCCATTGATTGAACCGACTGTTATGTTGTCTCGTGATCTAAGCATCTGGTTGCTTTGCCGAAACACACCCTTGTGCTGGTCGATATATGTGGACACTTTAGTCATGTGTTGCAAGACCATGAAATGGATTTAAGCATACGCATCCATATCTGGAGTGATTACTTTCTTTCTGATGGTCCTGATACCCTTGAGCCTCCCCTCATGGCGAGATAGAGGCACACCTATCGGTTCAACCTGAGCTATGTAATCGACACATAACTCAATGACATCTTCAATTACATAACCTTCAATGATGTTGCCCTCCAACCGAGATCGATTTTGTACATAGGACTTGAGAATTCTCATGATCCTCTCGAACAGGTACATGCTACGTAGAAACACGGGCCCACACATTTTTATCTCCCATACAATGTGAACAATGAGATGGACCATAATATCAAAAAACGATGGAGGCAAATATATCTCAAGATGACATAGAGTCGTCATCACCTCGTGTTACAGAGCATCTAGTCCTTCGGGATCGATGATCCTTTGAGCATTTGTGTTAAATAAATAACACAGCATCATGATTATCTTTCGGAGCTTGATTGGTAAAATACTTCTAAATGCAATATGGAGCATCTGTGTCATCAGCACATGACAATCATGATATTTTATGCCAGTTAACTTCAATTCTTCCATCGAAACAAGTTTTTTCATGTTCGCGGAGTAACCAAACAGAATTTTCACTCCATGCAAGCACTGACACAGTTCAGTTCTCTCAACCTTGGACAGAGTATAACAATCAGGGGGAAGGTACGTTCATCCTTTATCGGTCTTTGTTGGTGCTAACTCAGGCTTGATGTCCATATCAACCAAGTAAAGCCGTGCGTTGACACCATCTTTTTTTGTCATGAATGTTCAGTAAGAGACCAATCAAGCTATCATATAGATTCTTCTCTACATGCATGACATTGATGTAGTGGTGAACTTCTAGGTGCTCCCAATAAGGTAAGTCCCAAAATATTGATCTCATCTTCCAGACGTTCTTCTTACGGGTCATCGATTTACGTCCCTTTCCGAGTACAACATTTAAATACTTAACAATATCATAGATCTCTTTTTCTACTTAAATGTCTTAGAGTTGAACTATCCTTGTTCTCTCTGTCGAATTGTTTCTTCGTCCTGCCGTATGGGTGAGCCCTTCGAAGGAACCTACGGTGACGCATTTACAAGGTTTTGTGCGAGTGCTTCAGCCACATACTCTCGGCAATATCTAAGCAGTGAGTACAAGCTTTGACCCCCTTTTGTACTCTGACTTGACAGGTTGGTAAAGACAGGATAATCATTTATGGTGCAAAACAACAAGGAGCGTAAAGTGAAGTTCTCTCGTTTGTACATATCCCATACCTGTACTCCTTCGATCCACAATATTTTTAGATCTTCCATCAATGGTGCTAGGTACACATCAATATTATTCTCAGGTTGCTTTGGCCCTTGGGTAAGTATCGACAATAAAATATACTTTCGCTTCATACACAATCAAGGAGGAAGGTTGTAGATGCAGAGAGTCACGAGCCAAGTGGTATGTTGGCTGCTCATGTTACCGAAAGGATTCATTCCATCTGTGCTTAATCTGAACCTTATATTCCTCGGTTCAGTACTGAAGTCTACAAACCTCCTATCGATGTTTCTCCACTACGTAGAATCAGTAAGGTGTCTTAGCATTCCATCCTTTTTATGCTCTTTCAAGTGCTAACGTAGCAGTTTTGCCTCCTTTGGGCTCGCAAAAAACAGCTTTAAATAGAGAATTACAAGAAGATACCATGCCACCTTAGTAGATGGTCCTTTCTTTACCTCTATTCCCTCGCTGTCATCTGATTGATTCTTACGCTTGTATCGGGATGCGTTGCACACCAGACATACATGTATGTTTGCATACTCTTTATGATAGAGGATACAATCATCCGGACATGCATGTATTCTTTCTACTTCCATTCCCAATGGGCAAAGAACTTTTTTGGCTTTGTAGGTGGTTTTGGGCAACTTGTTTCCCTCCAGAAAGCATGTCTGCTAAAAGATCTAACAGTACCGTAAAACTCTTGTCGGACCAACTGTTGCTTGTCTTTAATTTCAACAGTTCAAGTATAGCTGACAACCTTATGTACTTTGACTTATAGCACGTAAACAAAGGTTTCTCCGAGTCCTCCATCAAGCCCTAAAATTTAACATAATCCCTCTCATCACAGTTCCCTCTACATTGCATCCTACGTTATGCATATAACAATTTAGTATAACATATTCAATAAATTAATTACTATACTATATATATACGATCTAAATTAAGTAGCTATATGCAGTAATAATAATTAATTAAATTGAATTAAGTAGAAATAGACTATGAATTGACTAAACACTAAACCTTAAACCATGGTAGATGTAAAATAATCTTATCTCTACATCAAGCTAGCTAGATCAACCATCTTCAATTCTCATTTCACCAAAAGTGATAAATGTAAATTATAATGTAATTAAGAAGAAATTACTAACCATAGGTAGTCAAAAACTTAGTGGATCTACAATTACTCTTGCCAAATAGTCTCCTTTCACCAAATCACCTCAAAGCCCTACCTCCAGCTCAAAACAGCAGCGTAGATATGGAATTTAAGACAAAGAATCGGTAGATATGCACGCAATTAATATAGTGGAGTTGTCACAGATGGTTCAAATAAAAAAACCGTTTGTGATATTTCCTCTTCACAAACGATTTTTAGGGCTGGCAATAACATAGACGGTCCCTAAACTAAAAACATCTATAATTGTATTTTATATAGACGGTTTTGGGGAATCGTCTGTGATGTGGCGTCTAATATACGGCTTTTTATAGTAGTGTTAGTTTGAAACTTTAAATAATAATATCTAACGACTGCTATAGTTTTACTTAATTAGGACCCACTTAATTAAAGGTCGGTTGTTTTTTTTTGAGAATTTCTAGTTTTTCTCTTTTTCTTAGTGACTCTAAATCGTCTGTCATTGAGTTGATTTCTTTTTTCTTGTTCATGAAGTAATTGGTGGGCCATCTAGTTTAAGACTTTAAGCAATAATATCTGACGGCTACTATAATTTTGCTTAATTAGGATCCACTTAATTAAAAGATGGTTGTTTTGCTTTGTTGTGAGATTTTTTAGTTTTTTTAGCGACTCTAAAACGTCTATCATCGATTTTTAGTAATAAATAAATAATGTGGAATATAAGATAAGTACTATGTAACTAGCCTTGGCGACTAACTTTGATTATTGTCAAATTTACTAAACGGGGTTCTGTTTTCTTTCCGTATTAACACACGACGTTTGTGGGTTCTTTCCGTATTAACACACGACGTTTTTGGGGTTCTGTTTTCTTTCGGTCTCAACACGGTACAAGAGGAACCAGTATCAATGTTTATTTTATTTCCTGGAAGGAACAACTGTTGGGGCCGCTGCTTCGCCTTTGCATTGAAGACTCCCGGTATGCTGTTTCTAATCTCTCCTCCTCCTCCTCTTCTTTCTTCCTCTTTTGCGAGGGATGCTGTTTCTAATCTATGCGGGCATATGAGGCACCGGTGATAATTGGGGGCACTTACATTCCTCAATATATATGAGCCTGTCAGCCGTATTCAATCTTCCCTGGATGGCCAACCAAGAGAAAACCTTGCATTTACTTGGGCCCATGCATGATTTCCAGACTATGTGATCGACTTGACCCCTGTAGTTGGCGGTTAACTATATGCGCGCTGATCGTGCGCTGTGCTACCCGCTAGCTTGCCGTCCAATTCCATGCGATCGATGTCGTCCTCTGACTTTGTTATCAATTCAACCATATTTATTTTCTACCATATGTCAACATACACACTCAAATATCGTTCTGTTTGTACTTAGGCGCCCTCTTCTGATGTCTACAGTCCGGCGCTTGTGCTTGCTTCACACTTCGGTTCTTTCTTATATATGTCCGGTATAATTCAGGTGCCAGAGAGGAGACTTATTTTTCGTTTCCAAGTGTGATCGTGGTGGAAGCTCTAAAGAGAGGTCGATCAGCTTCATTAACCGGCAAAGGTCAGTTTATTTTGTTCATCATCCGGCCTGATCAGCTTCATCCAGGGCCTGTCCATATCCTTGAAAGCATACCAGGTCCGTCCTGTCGCTCTTAATGCTCTGCCGGGAAGTTCGAGATCCAGGACCCCATGGCCGCCTAAGTGAGTTGGTCGACACACACCCCTTTGTCCAATTGGCCTTGCGTTGTGCTCCGTTTTGTCAGTTCAAAGCCGAGCTCTTCTCCTCTAGTCAGTTCTCTCGCGCGCCCATGTTGGGAGGTCGAAAATGGTCAGTAGATGAATCGATAACTGTAGCACCCTGAAAATGTGAAGTAAACACACAGTATTGCAAATCAGGGGATTTGATCATTTGACTCATCTTAGGCCCTGTTTGGTACAGCTTCACCAACAGCTTCATGAGCTGTTGTGAGCTGTTTTTTGCCAAACACTCTTTTTGCAAACAGCTTCATGGATGAAGCTCCTTAAATCATGCTCTCACAAGGGAATGGGGTGGGGTGAAGCTGAAAATAGTAGCTTTTTACAGCTCTTTCCCTCAGGCTCGCAGTTCTAGGAACTCACTGCCCTTGTAGTTGATAGAAATTACAGCACTTTGCCACTGGGTCCCCACGCTTGTTTCCTCTCCTCCCGTTCGCACTTCTCTACCGTTTGCACTGATTTTAATTTTTTTTATTTTAATTTTTTAATTCATACTCATTCAAATATATTATTTTTTAATTCATATGACCATATACAAACATACAACTCCAAATGTTAGAACAAGTCAGGTAGACAGGGGCATCTTGGACAATTGCCCTCTCTCAGCCATACATGAAGCTGTTGGTGAAGTTGTTTTGCCAAATAGTTTTCCAAAACAGCTTTAGCTTCACCGGTGAAGCTGCTCGTGAAGCTGAAACAAAAAAAAACAGCTTCACTAGTGAAGTTGAGCTGTGCCAAACAGGGCCTTACATTGCATTTGATAAAATGTCCTGCCATGTGTTACTTACATACGGCCCCTGGACCCACATGTAGGGTGGAAAAAAGCTCGTTAGTGGGGCTTGTTGGCTCGGTTCAAAATTGCTTCAATTATACTTGTTAATTGGTTAAACATTAAAATGAGTTGATTTCAAATGAATTTGAATTTTGCTCTAACTCGGCTCGGCTCGGCTCGTTTCTAAAAATACTTCTAAATTATACGTAAATGATATTAAATCAAACTATGTTAATTTTAGGAAAAACTCGATAAGATGAGGAGTTGGCTCGATATCCACCCCTTGATATGTAAGTGAGATATCACAGGGCATTTTATCAAATGCACATGAAAGGTAGGGCAAATAATCAAATATTTCATTGCAAATCCCGTTAATGGTTCTATTAGCATTAAACCAAATTAATTATCTTTCCTTTAATCAGGATTGAGGGGCTAATTAAAAGACTTCCTCTTTTCTTTTCACCTGCCTTTCCCTGCGCAAGCTTCCATTCCAGAGATTTCTTCCTCCTCTCTCGTGTCTCTCTCTCTCTCTGCCGTCCATCCACATGGCGTCAGCTCAGCCGGCAGCCGCTTGGCGCGACGGCGTTTGGGCGTAGAGCGGCAGCCGCGGCCAGACGCGGGGGCGTCGGCTGGAGGCGCGGCGCGGGCTGGGCGCACGGCGGTGGCGCAACCGATTGGCGGCGCGGCCAGGTGGTGGCGCGGCTGGGCGTTGTGGCCAGGCGGCGGCGCATCTGGGCCGCGTGGCTAGGCAGTGGCCAGTCGGCGCTGGGCGGCCGGCGGCGGCAGTGAGGCCAACGCTCAGTGGCCACATGGTTTGGCCGACTGAGGCACGGCCGAATTGTGTTCGTGCGTTGTCTTGCTGGTTTGTGCAGTGGGGCAACGTGCGCACGGATGAACAGCTTTGGCACGACCGAACAGCAATTAGCACGATGAACTCTAGCGAACGTGATCTTTTTCAGCCAAATAAAGTTCTTTCTATTTTTCCACAATTTTATCTTAGTCTCTATCTAATTTACCTCTAGTCCACCTTGTAGATGGCTTGTGAGGAAACGTTTAGACAGTTGCACTTCTCGGATCTTTTATACAGCGAGTCCGCCGAACATGCTTAAGACAAACATCTTACGGCCGTCAACCTTTCTGTTCCGTATAATACTTCATCCATGATTATTTGTCACTATTGTCTTGATCACATTTGCCATGTTAATATTGTTGGTCTGATCATAGTCTTTTTATTATTATAATTATACTTTGATATTTTTAGGTTACGTTGTTTTGCATGCTTATATGTGTATTAGAATACTCCGTTGTTAGTGTTTTAGTATACATGCTAAAGTTAATAATGGGGAGGGAGGGTAGCATATAAACATGTTATAAGACTTAGGTATAAATATTAAAGTTGCCATATTATGTCTTTTTTATATTATAATCCAATACTTGTAGGATTTCAGATGTTAGTCATGATGTTATATATCAACAACTAAGAATTTGACTAATAATTACTCAACACTTCGTAAAACTTGGTTGGTTGACAATCCTTGTGTGAGCTATACTATATTACCTCTATTATAATGATTCCTAGACCTCTTCCGCTATATTACATTTCACATGATCACCACTTATTGGGATCTAATGTTCTCCATTTCAAACCGTAGCGAACCTTTCCACTTATCATATCCTTATCTTAGCCTCTCTATAGTTACTTTAATTCATACCGTATAATTTGTTAACAATATAACAATTACCTAGCTCGGGGCTATCCACATATAGGGGAGATTTTTACCCATCTGGTAACATTAGGGGGGGGGGGCGTACACTTTCGTTACTCAGGATATTACACCTCGTTTGTGGTAATACAATCGAGGGTAGTGATATGTCTGACTATTCTCGTATAATCAGGTATATGAGAAGTAATCGCCAGTGTTATTATTATAATTTGCTTAAGAAAATTATCTTAATTCACCGTTCCTATTACCACTATCTCTGACATATACCTATTTTCCTTGTAACATTATTATATTGCACTTAACCCGTATCAATTACTTGATAGAATTACTTGTCTTTTATTCACTTTGGTTGCGACTGTTGTGGGGTACTGGCTGGGATTTCCAAATCGCACGCTTGCTTTTTCCATTTCATGTCAAACGCCAGTAGAGTGATTGTAATATGTATGGGTGAGGAGCACTCGAGTTTTCAGCACCACGACTTACCACCATTTATGTTATCTTATTTACTTTTTATTTATTTAGAAGTGAACCGGTCTTATGTTTCAAACATTTGCTTATAGCTTCTGCTGGTTCTATAATAAATTGCTAATAAAATTTTAATTTTTTTATTTTTATTATTGCTTTTATTTATTTATTAATCTGGCGATAACGTTCGATGGTAATTGATTTTATTTACAATATCGCAGTGAGGACTGCGCGCCCTCCTGTTGACATCAAACGGCCTTTCCATCCAGTTAGTCTGCTCCCCGGTTTGTAATACAGCGGCTGCAGCTCAGCCCTTTTCAGTTTTCTCAGTGATAAGAGGCAGCGTAAATACTTATAGGGAACATGTAAAAGACTTGCACGTCATTGTATTAAGAGAAGAGAAAATAGTACATGTACTAGCGAGACTAGTGCTTGGAGTTACAAATTTGAGGCAAGGAGAACTAGAACCGTGGTAAGGCAACCACTAGAAATAGGTAGCAAGAATGCAAAGAAGAGGTATAGATGGACAGTAGGGGTGAAAATGGATCGGATAGTTTCCGATCGATTCGGATGAAAACGAATACGGATTGTTTTGGATCGGATTTTCTTCGGATAATTCTCGGATCGGAAACAAATACGGATTTTTTTGTTGGAAACGAATACGAATATAGTAGACCTGATATCCGGCGAATATGAATACAAATACGGATTATCCGGATAATACGGATCCGGATATCCGAGATTTCAGCTCAACATTGCTCAGCCCAAGCCAGCCTCTCTCATCTCCCCTACCACCAGTCCACTAGCAAATATTTTTGTTTATTAAAAATAAATTTAGTATTATCGGTAGATTAAAATTTGTACCGATTAAATTGATGTATTGCCGTTTAAATCATTCTAATGTAAATTTAAATTCTTAATTAATTTATTAGTCACATATAAATGGTAGAAATCCATTAATAATTATTTAGAACTTTAGACAAAAATAACTGTAGTTTGAAGATTTAAAATCTATACAATGGTATGACTATTGTGGATAAAAATACTTATGCTTGTTTAGATTTCATTAATGTTTTGACAAGATAAACTATATATGTGTTTTCATTGATTTTGGATGTATGGTTTAAGGTGTTTTCATGTTCCGATAAATATTCGTGATCATATTCGTTTCGATTCGTATTCACTCCGTATCTGTATTCGATATTATTCGTATTTGTATTCGTATCCGTATCCGCATCCGAGAAAAAAAATATGAAAACAAATGTGGTAGAATCATTATCCGTCCGTATTCGATCCGTTTGCATCCCTAATGGACAGGGCTTGAGACGACGCAGCGGGGCTGTGAGAGAGGGAACTAAGAGCTAGCTTTCATAGAAATCGGTAGCGAGTCCACGTCTGCCCAACGCCAACATATTAGTTTTTGCCTTAGTTTGTCCAAGAGCGCTTCGATGACCATCTTGGTTTTGTTGGAAACCTGACCATTGCTTTCGCGCCAAATGGTCCAGAAAAAGAGAATGACAATAGAGTCGAAATTTTTTCTCTGGGCCTTGGGCACTTGCCTGTGCAGTGAAATACACCAATCAAGTAGCTGAGTCTATCTTATTGTCGGTAGGTGAAGTCTGTCGAAGAGTCGTGTGAATTGTGTCCAGATGTGCCGAACCCAAGGGCTAATCTGGAAATACAAAGCTTCCTTGAAATACAAGTTCTTTGTATGGCTAGCTATTCATGATTGCTGCTGGACAACTGATCGTCTAGCGCGGCGCCGTGTGATGTCGCACACACTCTACCCCTTTGCGAACAAAACCGTGAAGCGCAGATACTTACATGGGAATGATCTTCGTTTCGCCGGAAAATTCAGAAGTTTCATAATCATGCATTTCTTAAATACTCTATAATTTTTAATGCGATTATCCTGAAATCCGAACATGCTTAGATGGTGTTTTGTTGTGTCTAACCAAAGAACTTGTTTTTCAGTGCAATCAGTATGGATAATGTAGACTTGGCCGGACACTGTGAGATCTGGACCTGGCCGCATACCTAGGTCCAGCCGGGTTTTTACTCCCCGGGCCACAGGTCCACATGGGCGGAACACAACCAAGCCCACGGAGCAACGGAGCAACAACCTTATAAGTGGTACTGGGCCTTCTCCCCCCAAAAGACTAGTCCAATGGGTGGGGGCTCCCCCACACTTATAAGTTGTGCTTTCTCCTCTTCCACAACCAATGTGGGATTATTCCCAACAATCTCCCCCTCACACATTGGTTGGACACATCTACAACCATGAGGTCCAAGGAAGTGTTAGGCACCTAGGCTCTGATACCAAATGTGAGATCTGGACCTGGCCGCATACCTAGGTCCAGCCGGGTTTTTACTCCCCGGGCCACAGGTCCACATGGGCGGAACACAACCAAGCCCACGGAGCAACGGAGCAATAACCTTATAAGTGGTACTGGGCCTTCTCCCCCCAAAAGACTAGTCCAATGAGTGGGGGCTCCCCCACACTTATAAGTTGTGCTTTCTCCTCTTCCACAACCAATGTGGGATTATTCCCAACAGACACGATGATCATACCTATAGGCAGCCCCAGTCGCCGTTGGTCATTTTCATTATTATGGCTGCCATCGCTGGCGCTGTTTTCTTGGCTATCGCTATATATCTCCTTCGACAGCTCTTCAGCTACATCCGCGTAGCGATTGCAGTCCGCCGTCTGCATCTACCGATCGTCACATACCCGCCGGAGGGGGTGGCAGGCGAGGAGGGTACCGCCCACACCATGTGTGTGATATGCATGACGGAGTTCGCCGCGGGGGAGGAGGTGGCGGTGCTGCATTGCGGGCATATCTTCCACCCGCACTGCATCAACCGTGGGATCCGGATCGACCCTCGCTGTCCACAGTGCAGAGTCATGTTAGTGTGAGGGCTTTGGAGGGTTTTAGTGGCTGTCTGAATACTTTTAAGAAATACTTGTTTGCAGTGAACTTTATAAATAGTCTTGCTCAATAAGTTTAAGAAATATAACCTGTTTGCTCAATGTACCACTTGCTCAATGGAGTACTACATATGCTCAATGGAGTACTACATATGAGAGCTATGTACATATCATGGTTTGGCTTGTTTGACAGTTATGACTACACATACATAACGATTGTGTCAAAGAATTGGCAACTATATTCTCGTGTTCACAGTTTTACACAAACGGTCTTTCCCAAGATAAGACTCTGGGTTTTTCTGATGTCAAGAAGATTGTCTACAACATTGAAAATACAGTGCAGATCCATTTCCATTGCGGCAGTTGCATATATATAGCGAGACAATAACCCTAAGAACCTTTGGATTTATCCGCATCACCAATCCATAAACAAGAGAACTGAATGCATCTTTTTCATCGAAGAGGAAATCCGAACATTTACCCAGGCAGAAGCATTCCAATGTGCCAACTCTATTGTTCTGAGAATCATTCTTTGTGGAGCATTATAGGTGTTTGTTTTTGACTTACCTAGGGTGAAAGGCATGAAAGTTCTTTGTTTTTTGGCATGGAAAACAACCACAATCCCATCAATCGAACTAGATGTCAAGGCAGGTTGGTGCCGCAGAACATCAGTTCCTGCCAATAGAAGATATGTTATTTGATAAAATGTATACTGTAATCAAGAGATGACTGCATAAGTTTAGCCTCTTCTATCTAAACCATACCTACTGGACAAACCACGAAAAAGTCTAACAAATGCAATACATTAGCATAAAATTTTTAAGCGATGTTAGAACATTTCTAGAAAAATAGCAAACGTGATTCTATATGTGCTATCAACTTGTTTATCAACAAAAAGGAAAATGCACATGAATAATAAGATCGGGACTATTCTACACAAATATAACTTCATACGCATCTTCTGCACTGGAACCTAAGAAAGCTACACTAAACCTATAATCTCACCAGCAATACTTTTACATGTCCTAAACTGTAAACTTAGGGATATGCCCTAATCGGCAAAGAAAATTGAACAAAAGAATGTACAAAAAAGAATAGCTAGCAGAGGAGATCTAATAGTTCATCTAACAGAGAGGCTGTTGCGATAGAGATAGATACCACACGGCAAATCAATAATAGGCTGGATGGCTTCATCTATCTAGAACAATTTAATTATCAGAAGGAATAAACTACATTTAATGATCCATCTATAGTGGAAGCTCAATGATATAATAAGCTAAGCAGGAATCTAATGCATCAAAACCAGCATAACCTGGATAGGAGGTGGCATGAGGCATGAAAACCACGAAGTGGCCTCGAAATCTAAATATCCATATTCAGAGAGAAGTAAACATGAACATGTTGCCATCAGTATAGGTAGGGGTAAGTAGTATGCATACACAAAAAACTATACAATGTGAGCACCTTTAGCTAGGAGAAGACGGTTGATTGGTGATGGCATAGCAGTAGAAACCTCAAGGAACTATTACTGTAGAATTTGTTTTTCCTGGAGAACCAACAGATAAGACACATCAATACCATGCCTACCAACCAGGGATAATGGACCAATGGAAGGAATTTTCAAAAAAACCTGACCTCGGAAATTAATTCAATGCCAATCTACTTGATGACAGCCGAAGCAAAGGCAGAAGATAGAAGACAGATCTGCAGTCTTCCAGTAGTATCCACAACAACAACATAAATCCTCTTGCTGCTTGCATCTGACAGAGCAGCCTCACCATTTCGTGGACGGCTTCACTCAAGCAACAACCAAAACTGACACAAGAAAATAATAGCAGGAGTGTCAAAAACGGATCTATACTGCAGCTCTCCAGTTATAATATAAATATACTTGAAAATGAGAATTGTGCAAACATGACAAACCAATTGAATCAATTAAGATGTCGAAGGAGAATGAAAAGAGGGTCTAAACTGCCTGTGGGGGGACACAAAGATGGCAGCTCCTTCTCTGCCTCACTATCCAGCATGTGTTTCCTTTTTTTAATCTCCATTCCTGAAACGAAACCAAAAATTCAAAAGAAGTTTGAATTTTGTGAGATTTTGATTCCTTGTGAACCTTTGCCTAATCTAGCTCAAATCCCAGCCAATTGCGCCCTAAATCCCCTACTAAATCACCATGCCAACTCAATTTCGTGCCGGCACTGTTCACGGTTTGATATTTTCGCCGCCGCCTCTGGTTTTGCCGCTGCCCAGGATCTCTCGCTCGCTCCCACGCCAACTCGATGCTTCCTCACCACTGCAACTTGGCAGACAACCGTACCCTTCCTCTGACAGCTCTTGCCAGCTCCCCTTGACCCGCAGAGTGCCGACGGGCCGCAATTCGCCGTCGCCGACATTTCTTGCCGCCACCCTCTCCTAGTCAACCTCCTTGAGCCGCAATTTTTGACCGGAATACTGCCACGCTTAAGACCTCCAGTACTTCTTCCTTCGCCACCTGCGCTGCACCTTCCCGCGCCTTCTCGACCATGCCACGCGCCGCCACCACCGTTACCCACTCCCTGTAGCCAACCGCCTTAAGTCCACTATAAAAGGCGCCGAGCCTCTCCATTGGATTCCATTAACATCCAGGTAGCTCTATACACCTCGATTTCCCTTTGTCGGGCATCGCTTCACCATTATTGTCGCCGACCACCCAAGTGAGCCGATATCAAATTCTTTGTATCCAGTTGATTTCATTTCAATTGCTTGCGCCCATAGCCTCCTCAAGCCCCCATGAACCTCCCTGAACCGTTGCCTTAGCTCCTCGAGCTCTCCTCTTCTCTGCCGTCGAAGCTCGCCGCTCGGCTAAAGCACCTCGTCGTGGACAAGCCGCCACAGAAAACCCTAGCCCAAACCGATCCTTCCACTGTCACCCCCTCACCCCAACGGTGCTCAAACACCAACGCTTTGACCCCCTTAACCCTTGAAACTCACCGCTGCCATTCAAATGTCTTGCGGAGGAAAAACCTCGCCGTCGGCGAGCGTCACCTCCCCTGCCACCGCAGACCCCAAAAATGCATTATCGTGTTCATACTTCCACCGCATACCTCTGTTTTGCTGTCGCGCGCCCACTCGGTCGGGGAAGAAGAACAGTGATGGGTAGTCATTGTTCACTCAACCCGATAGCACCAGAACCCGACACGAAATAAACAATGTCCGACCCGGTAAGCATAGTAAACCCGACCCGTTAGCCCTTGAAATCGACCCGCCATGAATAGTAAAAAACCACCATGAATAGTAATCTAACACGGTGTGAATAGTAAAGACCCACAGTGAATAGTGCCCAGACCCGTTACTGTTCACCCAAACCCAAAAATACAAATGTATACCTATTTTGACCATTTCGAGCTCGCCGATCTATTCCCTGGCTTCGTTTCACCTTTTCAGACTCCTATAAGCCCAAAACCCTATTTGTTTGGATTTTTCGGATTTTCTTTCTTTATTTTATTTCTTTACTCCTAGCTCAATCCTTCGAGCGTGGAACTTGAGTAATTTTATTTGGTTTTGCGTTATCTTTCGACGTTGAAGTTCAATCGGATCAGGAAGGAGAAGATCAAGCCCAAGCTCAAGAAATCGAAGAATACGAAATTATGGAATACATTAATCGCAAGGCAAGTCAAATGTCTTTGATCATATTGAACCTACATTTCTTTAATTATTTATTTATTAGTACTTTCATTATGTTATTTGCAAGTTGTTATTTCATGTACAATGAATGTTTTGAATGACATAATATTAGCTAATATCCTACCACCCAAAAAAGCCCTACTTAGTTTGATGGCCATATTCACCTTGACAAGACTTAGTAATATTAAAAATATTATTAATATAATCATGGTAGTTTAGGAACTCAACAAACTTTTTACTACTAAGAGTCTTGGCATTTTGCTGATAGAATTTTAAAAGTGGTTCTAGGATAAGGAGGTATCACAGGAAGCCATGAGTTGGCCTAGACCCATGACCTTACCCTAGAGTGGAGGCTTAGATCGGAAAGGTGGCAGTGCAGTGAACACTGAAATATAGGTTTGTGGATAGAAGTTGCCTCAGTGAAAATATAAGGACTAGACCCTTATGCCAAGTAAAGAACATAGTAACAGCTTAACTACAAGCGTTGACTTGCCAAACCTTGTTTAGTAGCTGCTCAAATCGATTGAATATCTACATAAAGGCATGATATACTGTTCCAGAAAAGGGAACAGTCGGCGTAGGGATGTGGTATGGAAATGGAAAAACCATACTTTCACAACGGTAGGCTCCGCCTTGTCAGGGCCGCCGTATTTCCGTGACAGGGGGTCCATAGTCTATCGGATAGAGGCTATATAAAAAGATGAGTAGTGAAACAACCTTATTTTGTCAACGCAGTCATGAGGGTTGTGAAATTTTGTGGGTAAAGTTGGGCAATTCTACAGAGTCATTTACAAATGGTATTTGAATACACCATGCTTCCGGTATACGAAGCTGTGTTTAATGGATGATTCCAATAGCGAAGCATAAGTAGATTTGGAATTGTTTTGGAAATGTGGAAGTCTGGTAATCAAGTTTTGAAATCCCCAAATTCCTTAAGAAGTTTATGATTTGTTATCTTGTGTTTAAAAACAAAATGTTTACAAATAAAATTGCATCCACAAATACTTTAACAAATCCATATACTCCCATCTTTTGGAGATCTGGCAATTAGTTATATAGTATTTTCCCATGTGACTTGTTGAATACGGTTGGTTGTACTCATGCTTGCTAAAATCATAAATAGAAAATGCTTGCTAAAATCATAAACAAAAAATGCTTGCTAAGAAAATGAATGAATCTATGAAGACGACGCTGAGCTCTACGACATAAACGATGCCTGGTGGTTTATTCTACACTCAGGCATGCCTGTAGAGTTTCTTTTGTATTGTATTATAACTTTGGATTGTACGCCCCGCTGTGTAAACCTTGGCTATCAAGCCTTAATTTTGTAATAAAGTTTGGTTTTTTATGCTTGAGCTTGTATTGGCAATGGTGTACACTCATCGACAGTACTCGCAGTTGAACAATTCTGAGCAGTTGCGAGGGTAACCTAACAGCCCCAGAAATGGGGGCGTTACATTCCACTTAATATCTACACCCAAAATCTGCAAAATAGAAGGAAGGGTATATATAATTTACTAACCATCGTCCATGTTCATTAAAGTGCCAATAAATAGCATAACTAAAAACTACTGGCTCTTGTCACAAGAACTAAGTACATAAATAAGCAAACCACAAAAGAAATTTAGGTGCACATCAATTCAAAATTTTCTGGTGAATCTGTAACGTATCCACAAATCTTTATAGGAAGCACTTCAGCATCATTATTGTCTTAAAATTATAAAATAGATACAAGAGTTCAAGTACTACATGCTCTGCTATCGATCTCGAGACCTCGCCATATGAATAATAAACAACCAAGATGCACTCCTATTAATTGAGCTACAGCTATAAGATAAGCTATTAACTCTTGGTGATTCTTAAGTGCAAGATCAGATAAATATAACAAACAAATTTCCACATGGATGATAAAGTTAATAAACCAACCACCTAAATGCTGAACTCAGTATAAACAATCAATTCTGTTAGAAAATCTTTGGCAGAGCAAGTCTCGCAAAGAAGCGAAAATTCAACAACAAAGATAGCAATGCGATTGATCCAGGTAGTATAGGTAAAATCTAAGTGTACACACGCTCAGAACACAGCTATATTTCACAAATGTAGATGTCATTTCGAAAAACAAATAAATCTAGAAGATAGAGCATCAAAAAATTGCATACATTGTTCTGACTTCCAAGGCAAAGGAATATGGCTCCTGTTTGAAAAGTTCTACAGACTAAAGCATGGATAAAGCCCTTGTTTCCTAGTACAGAGAGCAGTGGCGGACTCAGGACTAAAATGTAGCTTGGGCGAACTCGCAAGAGTGAACCAAACAATACTACCCAAAACAGTATTACTTGCAACCAGCCTCACGTCTCAAACTCTCAATCAAGGGTTCAGCTTCATAGGCAAACAAAATGTAACAATGATTAAAAAAATTCCAGAACAAGTAACTCACTCGGTGGATAGTTGCATGTGCTGCTGCTCAAAGAATATGGAACAAAAATGATAAAGTGAATACCTGAAAAATAGGAATTATAGAATGCCCTGCCAAATCCAGCACACCATGACATCCCAAACTCTGCCTCATTGTGCCCATCTGCAGTTAAAAGAATTGATAAGTTTTCTTCAACAATTGTTTACGGGCTGGAATATGCGATATGCAAGACATTCAGGAAAATTCTGACAAATTAACAACAACGCATTAATTGAGCACTTCCATGCAAATTTTAATCAGAAGTATACAATGTGTGTTTGCCTTCAAAGCCAAATAAAAAATTATTCTATCACAACCAATAATCTTGGTCTGGAATTGGAGACGAGAAATAGTGGATTTTACTTACAGTAGCATGCTGGATTTAATATTGCAGGATCTCCGTTTGTATCAGAGCTTATGTTTCCACTCCATAAATCCCCATGAACTTGAAGCAAGCATGGTTCAATAACAGCACCATCAAAAAGTGGATGCATATTCTTAATCAATCGCTGACCTGTGACATCACCTGTGCATAAGGAATTTATATGAAAAAGTACACACTAACAAAAGCTAGCTAAGATGAAGAATCGCAAATCAAGAGGAAAATTACAAGCACCCTATTAATGATGTGCATGTAAAGAACATTAGAACGCACAGTTTGATATATATATAGTCCTCCTTTCTCCCATGTACCTTTTTGGTATATGGCCGAATCTCCATACTGTTGTGATGCCAATTCTAATAATCTAATTGGTATCCCAAATTCCCAATCTATGCTTAGAGTAAAACTCAATCCAGTGACTAACTCCGAACTGCGTACAGCGTACAACAAGTTGAAAATACTGCTTGGGCTCGCAAAGTTGAGATTCAAGCATATGAAAGAATATGACCGGAATGACCCAACCTCCGAATGCCGCGCCTGAGCTCCACCAGGCTGCCACGCCGCGCTCTGGCCACCGCGCCGCCTTGCAAGGCTAGGGACTAGGGTTAGGGTTAGTACTTAGTCGCCTAGGACATTGGTTGGCCGCCGTTGGGGGCTCGACTGGATCATGCATGCCTGATGCCTCCCCGTTCATGAATACTAGAAAAGGAAGCGCGCTTCGTGGTGCCTTACAACGTTGTTGAAGTGAGATCATAAAACAATAGTACAAAGTGCATGTAGAGGAACTGAGAGACCATGTGGTCGTGACCTCATGTTTGTGATGAGTAATTGACTTGTGTCTCTGGGAAATTTAAGTTTGTTTTGGACGTTTTCTGCATAGTTGTAGCATTCTGACCGTGGTCGGAAATGAGTCAAGTCGTTTACGACCACGCTGTGCATTATCCGGAGACTGCATGGTCGTAGCTTGGCAGTGAGTGGTCGTAAATAGGTTTGGGTGGCAAACAAATCCTCAAAGAAAATTTCAAATGAACTCTAAAACTCATGATCTCGGTTCCATTGGTTAGATTCTGATTTTAGATGAATTTAGAAGTTTGTTTCACTCAATTCAGAGTTAAAATGACTTAGTTGATCTCGGTTCCATTGGTTAGTTTTTGATTTTAGATGAATTTAGAAGTTTGTTTCACTCAATTCAGAGTTAAAATGACTTAGTTATGACCATGTGAACTTCTCTGTTTGAATAAATTCGAGAAATGGCGAAGAATCTGACAGGCGGGACCCATAGCCGATTGCTGGGACGACTACGTGGTCGTATATCCGTTCGACCGCATGGTCATAAACGACTACGTGATCATAGCTTCGACCGTGTGGTCGTAAATTCAACCGCGTGGTCGGGGGTTCGACTGCATGGTCGTAGCTTGGCAGTGAGTGGTCGTAAATAGTTTTGGGTGGCAAACAAGTCCTCAAAGAAAAATTCAAATGAACTCTAAAATTCATGATCTCGGTTCCATTGGTTAGATTGTGATTTTAGATGAATTTAGAAGTTTGTTTCACTCAATTCAGAGTTAAAATGACTTAGTTATGACCATGTGAACTTCTCTGTTTGAATAAATTCGAGAAATGGTGAAGAATCTAATAGGCGGGACCCATAGCCGATTGCCGGGACGACTACGTGGTCGTATATCCGTTCGACCGCACGGTCATAAACGACTACGTGATCATAGCTTCGACCGTGTGATCGTAAATTCGACCGCGTGGTCGGGAGTTCGACCGCATGGTCATAGCTTGGCAGTGAGTGGTCGTAAACAGGTTTGGGTGGCAAACAAATCCTCAAAGAAAAATTCAAATGAACTCTAAAATTCATGATCTCGGATCCATTGGTTAGATTTTGATTTTAGATGAATTTAGAAGTTTGTTTTACTCAATTCAGAGTTAAAATGACATAGTTATGACCATGTGAACTTCTCTGTTTGAATAAATTCGAGAAATGGCGAAGAATCTGACAGGCGGGACCCATAGCCGATTGTCGGGACGACTACGTGGTCGTATATCCGTTTTACGACCACTGGTTCTTCGACTATCGCTACTATAGTAGTTCTTCGACCACTACTTAGGCCTGACGACTTCTGTCGTGGTCAATATTTCAACCACGGCATTACAGGTGGTCAGGGGTTTCTACGACCACGGTGTGAGTGGTCGGAGAGTGCTTCGACCACGGTGTGAGTGGTCAGAGGATGCTTGGACCACGGTATAAGTGCTCGGGGGGCGTTTCGACCACGGTGGGAAGGAGCGAGTGTGGTCAGTAGACTTCCTGCGTGATCGTAGGGAGCTACGACCGTGAGATTTAAACGTGATCTAGGTGTTCGACCGCACGGTCGTAAATGATGACGCGGTCATGAGATTAATCCCAGGATCATGAACATCCACGTGGTCGTAACTTCGACCGCACGGTTGTAGCTTCGACCACATGGTCGTAAATGACTATCTTACGCCCAGGTCTCTTTTACGACCACTGGTTCTTCGACTATAGCTACTACAGTAGTTCTTCGACCACTACTTAGGCCTGACGACTTCTTCTGTGGTCAATATTTCGACCACGGCATTACAGGTGGTCGGGGGTTTCTACGACCACGGTGTGAGTGGTCCGAGAGTGCTTCGACAACGGTGTGAGTGGTCAGAGGATGCTTCGACCACGGTATAAGTGGTCGGGGGGCGTTTCGACCACGGTGTGAAGGAGCGAGTGTGGTCAGTAGACTTCCTGCGTGATCATAGGGAGCTACGACCGTGAGATTTAAACGTGATCGAGTTGTTCGACCGCACGGTCGTAAATGATGACGCGGTCATGAGATTGATCCCTGGATCATGAACGTCCACGTGGTCGTAACTTCGAACGCGCGGTTGTAGCTTCGACCACGTGGTCGTAAATGACTATCCTACGCCCTGGTCTGTTTTACGACCACTGGTTCTTCGACTATGGCTACTACAGTAGTTCTTCGACCACTACTTAGGCCTGACGACTTCTACCGTGGTCAATATTTCGACCAGGGCATTGCATGTGGTCGGAGGTTTATATGACCACGGTGTGAGTGGTCGGAGAGTGCTTCGACCACGGTGTGAGTGGTCAGAGGATGCTTGGACCACGGTATAAGTGGTCGGGGGGCGTTTCGACCATGGCGGGAAGGAGCGAGTGTGGTCAGTAGACTTCCTACGTGATCGTAGGGAGCTACGACCGTTCTTCGACTACGACCACTGGTTCTTCGACTACGGCTACTACAGTAGTTCTTCGACCACTACTTAGGCCTGATGGCTTCTATCGTGGTCAATATTTCGACCACGGCATTGCAGGTGGTCGGAGGTTTCTACGACCACGGTGTGAGTGGTCCGAGGATGCTTCGACCACGGTATAAGTGGTCGGGGGGGGGGGCGTTTCGACCACGGCATGAAGGAGCGAGTGTGGTCAGTAGACTTCCTACGTGATCGTAGGGAGCTATGACCATTCTTCAACTACGACCACTGGTTCTTCGACTACGGCTACTACAGTATTTCTTCGACCACTACTTAGGCCTGACGACTTCTGCTGTGGTCAATATTTCGACCACGGCATTGCAGGTGGTCGGAGATTTCTACGACCATGGTGTGAGTGATCGGAGAGTGCTTCGACCACGATGTGAGTGGTCAGAGGATGCTTCGACCACGGTATAAGTGGTCGGGGGGCGTTTCGACTACGGCGTGAAGGAGCGAGTGTGGTCAGTAGACTTCCTGCGTGATCGTTGGGAGCTATGACCGTTCTTCGACTACGACCACTAGTTCTTCGTCTATGGCTACTACAGTAGTTCTTCGACCACTACTTAGGCCTGACGACTTCTACCGTGGTCAATATTTCGACCACGGCATTGCAGGTGGTTGGAGGTTTCTACGACCACGGTGTGAGTGGTCCGAGGATGCTTCGACCACGGTATAAGTGGTCGGGGGGCGTTTCGACCACGGTGTGAAGGAGCGAGTGTGGTCAGTAGACTTCCTGCGTGATCGTAGGGAGCTACAACCGTGAGATTTAAACGTGATCGAGTTGTTCGACCGCACGGTCGTAAATGATGACGCGGTCATGAGATTGATCCCTAGATCATGAACGTCCACGTGGTCGTAACTTCGACCGCGCGGTTGTAGCTTCGACCACGTGGTCGTAAATGACTATCTCACGCCTAGGTCTCTTTTATGACCACTGGTTCTTCGACTATGGCTACTTAGACCTTACGACTTCTACCGTGGTCAATATTTCGACCACGGCCGCTGCTACCTCGACCACGTGCGGTCTGCAACGAGGCGGATAAGCGGCGAAACAGAGGACTACGGTTACGGCGATTTACGGCACCTACATTCAATTAAACAACAGGAGAGCATCAAGGTGAGCTGGGGAGTGTACCATGGCGGTTGGTACGGCTTGGGAGTGGCGGTGGTGGTCTGGCGACGGACGACGGCGGCGGTCGAAGGGGTCGCACAGTGCAGGCGTGGTTCAGGCGGCAAGAAGTATGGGCGAGGATAGGGACGACGTTGTGATGCTCCGGGGGTGTCTTGGTGGAGAAGAATCAAACTCGGACGGTGGCAATCGGCCGATTGCTTTCCTGGCTGGACTTGGGGAAGAAGAAGTCGCTGGCAGGCTGTGGTGCTCGAGAGACCGATTCGGTGAAGTGGGAGGCTCAGTGGGGTGGTGCGGTGCGGTCGGAAGGCCGGGGGGATCTGGGGAGGGGCGCCGGGGTGGGCGGCGGCAGGGAGGGGGAGGAGGGAGGCGTAGGGGAGGAGGGATAGGAGGGGGCGGCGGCGGGGGATCTGGGGAGGGGGCGACTGGGCGGCGGGGGGAGGAGGGGTAGGAGAGGAGGCGGCGGCGGGGGATCTGGGGAGGAGGGAGGGGGCGCCGCACGAGACCGCGAGAGGTGCGAAAAGGCAAAACTACCCCTCCACCCGAGCGGCCCGCGCGGGCCGAGCGCACGCGAACGTGTCGACCAGCCGCTGCGTCCACGCCGCCCAAAACGCTGTGCTGCGAGCAAACGGCAGTAGCTTTTAAGTTCTCCGATTTCCATTGGGTTGGGCTAGACGGCAGACTCCCAATGAGCCGGATGCCCCACAGTCCACTCCAGTCCTAGTCTCCCGTTAACGCCGGTCGCCTGACGTGGTGACGCCGGCCATGGTGGAGCCCGGGCCCCTGTGAGCGAGGATTCTTAGAGCAACTCCAGCAGTAGCCCTCAAAACAGGGCCCCTACTTTTTATTTGAGGGTTCTCCCTACTTTTGAGGGCTCTGTTTTCTGGGCTACACTCCAGCAAAAGCCCTCAAAAAAGGACCCTCAAATTCATTCTTAGAGGGGATGACACATAGGACCCACCCTCATCCTCATCCTACTTTTGAGGGCCGAGGGGCAAAAAAACTCACTCCAGCAGGGCCCCTACTTGAGCCCTCAAAAGTAGGGACTCCCTTCAGACCCCCCAGGAATGAGGGCTCGAGGAGGAGATTTGAGGGCCCCATACTTTTGAGGGCTCAAGTAGGGGCCCTGCTGGAGTGAGTTTTTTGCCCCTCGGCCCTCAAAAGTAGGATGAGGGCTCAAGTAGGGGCCCTGCTGGAGTTGCTCTTAGACTCGAAATAACTCGGCACTTGCATTGGTGATATATACATATCTGGAATAATTAATTATTCCCACCATTGAAGATATCGACGCTGATATATACATATCTGGAATAATTAATTATTCCCACCATTGAAGATATCAACACTGGTATATACATACCTGGAATAATTAATTGTTACCTACCTTTATAGATGTACAATAAATTGTATCTAGGAAAGTAACTTGCCCGCCTGTATATATACCGGTGTTCCTTGTACGAAATCTAAACATGTAGAGGCTTTCCTTCAAAAATTTCTTTCTAATTTATTTCCTTACCAAAGAGCGACACAATTCTTGCTGTAGTATGTGGCAAGTTATGTGCCTTTTACATCTATTACTTCTGTTGTTCGTGGTTTGTTCAGATTACGTTAGTGCAGCATCACGGAGTTATGATCCACATCCTAGGAAGTTAATACCAACGGGGAAACAGTCGTCCTCAAATAGTAGCTCGCCACTCAGAAAGGGTTTCATGGATCCCATTGAAGTTCGTAATGGTGGAGATATTATAACCCATGTAAGTTAAATATTGTCGATTTCTCTACAAGATTTAAGGTTAAAAAAATTAGGTCAGGACTTTACATTTCAGTGGTATGTCATTCAATCAAAATCTTAACATCATATATGACAAACATAAATTAGACTCACAGATAATTTACTAAAGGCAGCCTCAACTCTCAAGTCGTGTTATTTACTTATGTGCTTGTGTTATCTTTCCACAGTGGGCTATATATAAGTCAAAGACATATGAAACATCTGTGCTTACCGGTGGCATGGCAACATTTGATGTCTATGGTTTGCCAAATTTGAAGAGTAGTGACCAAATGATCTTATCAGCAATGTGGGTAGTAAACTCAGAAAGGTGGCCTGATTACATTGTTATAGAAGCCGGGTGGACGGTAAGCTATTTTCTCAACATTTACACAAACATAATAAATTTGTAATAGTAACTACCATTTTACATCAAATTCTCAATTGTTTTTTATTCTATGCAGGTTTTCCCATCTGTATATGGTGATACCAAAACACATTTTTTTACAAAATGGACGGTACTTAGTTGACTTTTCATATTGCTTAGTTACATGTATCACGTTTATCGTAATATCATGCATAGTTTACAATCTTACATTTTGAACAAATAGCTTGATGATTCTAGATCAACTGGATGCTATAACTTGGACTGTGATGGTTTTGTTCCGGTAAACAATGCTCCTATTACTCCAGGAGATACTCTAGAGAAAATTAATGGCCAGCTTAAGATCACAATCAAGATATTTAAGGTATGTAATTTAAGATATTGATGCACACACACCCCCAAAATATTATTTACTTGATGTCAACATTTTCCCTAAAGAATTTTTTGGTCTACATTTTTTTTATGTACAGATGATTGTGTGTAACAACCCAGCTTGACATGAGCCCAGAATGTCATCACTAACTCCCCTCCTTCCCAAATTAAGCTATCTTTCACAAACTACCAACATCAATACATTGATCAAAGTTTCACAAAATACTGACTTAGGCATAAATATGATGATATTGAATAAAACAAATCATAACATTGAATTGAAATAATAACAATAACGAAGATAATCCAATTATTGAGACTAACCAATGATAATTTATTTGATTCCAACCATACTAATAGCTCTATGTTCTAAAGGAACTTATTAACCACTTGCATGAGCTTGCATAAATAAAATCACTAATAATGAATGTTTATTGTCTAATCTCATAAGTGAAACAACACTAATGCATGAATTGATTTTTAGCTACTCCCTCCCCATGCATGGCGCCTTCAACGTTCACCTAAAAACAACAATATAATCAAGGGTGAGTCTATGACTCAGCAAGCATATAATAAATTAATAAACGGTATTAAAATATGTCACCAAGTATTCATGTACAACTAAATATGTCACCATGTATTTATGTCAATTTACAACTATTTCATTTTTATCTATCTTTTCATTAATACCATGCACATATCTCATCATCTCATTTATCTTTTCATAAATGCCATGCACATGTCTCATCATCTCTTTTGCTTATACCGATATAGCAGAGCGTAACACCGATCGGTGTCCACCTAGACTATCCTCTTTCATGCAAGGGCTTCAACCTATTCTCTTTCATACATGGACCCCAAGCCCATCTTTTTTTCATATGGGGACCTTACCTTCACTCCGATGGAGTGCCTAACAAAGTTGGTCTCACGATACCCACTACTATGGGTCGCCCATACAAAGTAGGCTCTAGAGACCCATACAGGCCACCTCTTTCCATCATAAATGCTCATTATGCAAATACAACTATTCTCTCTACATTAATCGTTTATCAACATTAATCATTTATTATCAGCACCATTTAATTTATCATCATATGAGCATTATAAAAAGCAAGTACAAACATGAAAACTAGCATGTGAAGTATTTTATTAATATAAAACAGCAAGAGCAAACAACCCGTGTTACCATTTATCATGCACTTGCCTTTACTAACCACGTGGTATGGATTGGTGTGAAGACGACGCCAACTCCGAAGTTACTCCTCCTATAGTAAATACTAGTCTCAACAACATACCACAACAATACATAAACATCAAATAAACAACATTACTTCTATGCGTTTCCCAATCCAACAATCCCATTTTTACCAAGCAGTCCTCCCCTGCTGCCCCGGTAATAAAAATATCATAACTCTCAATTCAGAGGCCCTATCATGGCAAACAATACAAGTTCTAGGCAAGGGTGGTGGCTAGGGTTTGATAGCATTTCCCCCACCCCCCTACTCTCCTTAAAAAGGCTCAACCCAATGCCCCAACTGTGACAGACTCCTTTTCCGTAATCACAATTAGGACCTATAGGGTATTTACGAAATATTACATTGTGTCATTATTTGACACTCTAGTTGTTCATTGAATCACTTATGTTTAGTTTGTGATTTGCAAATTGTTAGCATTCATTGATAATAAAGGCTTTGAATTTCAACCATTTAAAACTACTTGTGTATATTGGTGGTTAATTCAATTAGATTGAGTTTCTATTGTTATCATGCAGAATAAAGATGATGGTGATTGGTGGCTACACTTTGGGTATGATAATAACAATCTTCGCCTAGTTGGATTTTGGCCAAAGAGTATTTTATCTAATTTGGCAGAACATGCAAATGGTATAATGTGGGGTGGTTTCACACAATCTCATGCTGGGGATGCTAGTCCTGCAATGGGCAATGGCCTGGGAAAAATTCAGCAACTGTTCGAGATATCAAATATGTTGACACTAATGGCCAAGGCTATGAACCTGTTCCTTGGCCTGCTGGCCTTGATGCTTATGCAAGCCATAAGAAATGCTATCAAGTTAGTCCATTTCTCCATGATATGTTTTATTATGGAGGACCTGGCGGTTGTACTAAGTAGTAAGGTTTTGCAATATATGAAATCTGAATAATAAAATAAGCACCAATATTGCGCCATCTAGAATGGGATCGTTTGGAAGTACTGACTCTACCAGCGTGGTGCCTTCGCCTCATCGCCCTTACCGTCGCTCGCTTTGTCCTAATCCACCTCCGCCTACATTAGTTTTTTCATGTTATTTACGCTCATCTCCAGACCAGTTCTCATAGATTGTAACACCCCACCGATCCTCTGGGCCTAGAGTGCTACCATTATTATATAATAATATCATTTTTGAACAACTGCTAATCATTTTAAGCAAACTCTACTTTATTCATAAAGCAGCGACCAATTACACCATACCATTTTTAAGCAACTATTCTAGCTTACTAATGGAGTTAAACATACTAACAAAAGCTGATATGAGAAGTGCTGCAAGTAAGTAAAATTATTCATATGCTACTCCCGCCCGTGTATGACACGTCCTCAACGGTCACCTAAAAAAACAACAAAGCAAAGGTGAGTCCAAATACTCAGCAAGTACACAATAGAACGATAAACACTGCCCAATCATGTAAGCAATTTTACCAGCCATAACATATTCCGCATGCATTATCGTGTTCATACTTCCATTGACATATTCCAACATTGTTTTACTCGTAGTGCAATGCATATACCGGTATTGCCGAGTGAACACCCATCGATGTTCACCAAAAATCTTGGGCCCGCCCATATCGGCACGGAGTCTCTCCACTCCCGTGGAGGCCTACTGAAGTAGGTCTTGCGGGATCCAACCAGGTGGATCCCAATTCTCATTTCATGAGTGCACATGATGCGAATGCATATACCCATTGTCATCATCATTGTCATTGTCATTCTCATCAGTATTATCATTTTAGGGTGGCATCGTTGCTCATCCTGTTCCATTACCATTGTCATAATTAAATAAACATCATCATGTCATGTAAACATTGCCATTCCATATAAGCATCATCATATCATGTAAACATCGTATATTTCATAAACTCTACAGTCTACCGCTCTACCATGCACTTGCTTGTTAACCAAGCAAAGCAAAGTGACGTGTAGACGGCATTGACTCAGACCTCCACCTGAACAAGCAGTTAATCCAACTAAACATATCATATCAAAACCAGTGCTTAAGCGAGCAGCGACGACTCTACGCACATATCCCGACTCTGGCATAAAATGCTCGGGGTTGAGGACCAGTCATGCAGGTACCAACCCCCCATTTCTTTTCTTTTTCTCCTCTTTTCTTTTCTTTCTTTCTTTTTTCTCCATTCATTTTCTTCTCTCTTCTTTTTTTCTCCCTCTCCTTCATTTGGTTCGGCCGAACGGCCTTACCCCTCCTCATTCTCTCCGCTCAGGTTGGATCCAGGGGTCGGGGTGTTCCCCGCGTAGACGGCCTCTGGTCGCCGGCCGTGGGCTCTCTGCCGTTCCCTCCCCCCTGAGCTGTGCCTCCTCTTCCTCTCTCCCTCGGCTCTCCGCTAGTAATCTCGGCCAGCTATGAGGTAAGGTGAAGAGAAAGGCTTACTAGTTGTCGGCTGAGGATTGGCAAGGATCGTGGATGACGACAGTGATGGTCGTGTGGGGGTTCAGATGGTCCCTTCTCTTGCCATCGTGGTCAACCACGCCCTTGCTCCTCCTCCTTCAGGCTTCCTCTTCCCTACCTCACCTCTGCTTGGCTGTGAGGCTTGCTCTTCGGTTGGGGGAAAGAAATGGGCTCTGTTTGCTCTGTGTCTTAGTAGACAAAGAGATGAGAAGTGGTTTGCTTCCTTCGAATGTTCTTGGCTAAGGGAAGAAAAATGTGCGTTGTGCACACAGGTGGCTGATGGCTTAAGAAGGGCTTTGGTTGGCTTCTCTACTACCCTGTGCAATGACCAGATTACCCTTCACTCATCACCTCACTCCCTCTTAAGTCTGAGGGCTTTAAGGACCTTTTGGTCCATGAGGGGCTCTGTACTGTTGGCTTTTCTACTGCGGCAGGTAAGACGGTAAAAGTGGGCGTTGGCTAAATTTACTGCCGAATGATGAAGCCCGCAATAGTGAGAGGTGCCGACCGGCCCCGAACGGTCCGGGAACCTCTAAGAGCGCTACTTTTATTTGGCATTATAAAGCCGATGGGTCTGACAGCAAAACTATACTTTTTTTCCTTTATTCTCCCTTGGATTATTTTATTTTTTATTTTTCTTCCCTTTGCATTTTAGTGGTATTACACAGATGGACATGCAAAACTCTAATGCTGATGATCAAATGTTTCTTCCGATGTATATAAAAAGGAAACTTCTCTCACGACTATTAGAAAGAAACCAACTTAGTCTATGAACTGGGATCAAATAGAGGGCGTCCCTTTCGGAAAATAGTGGCTGACATGCCTGTTTGCAGTTCAAAAATTCAAATGGTCATATCTTTTCAACCGAGTATACGAATCACGATCCATTTAAATCATCGTGCTCTTTACAACAAGAACTTCAAAATAAGACCCATTTGTATGCATGTCGGCTTAGTAATGATATCTTATAGTATATATTCTAGTCTACAATAAAATGTTCCATGCATTATTTTCTAATGTTCAAGTAGTTCATATACGATCTTCCGTGAGTATTTTTTGAATTTGGTAAGGGGAGAAAATCCGGTGGGTGTTGGCAAAAATATTAATTAATAGAACCATAATAGAAAAAAAAGAATATGAAGAACAACAAAATAGACCTACTAGGCAGAATCAATAGACTACAAGGGCTTCGAGCGATCCTCAGTGTCGAGTGTCGACAGTGCAGAGTAATGTTAGTGTGAGAATTCAGGTTGTAGTAGTAGACTAGCGGTCGGTGCAAAGAGAACTAGCTATGGTTTGTCTTGCTCGATACTTTTAAATAATATTTGATAAGGAGAGAAATAGTACTAATAGTCTAAGACTAACAATTTTTCTTGAAATCCAAAAGGTTCCCCCAGCAGTGCCAGCACCCTCTCCCTCCACTACGTATACATATTCACAGAGGCCCACTATACTTAAATCTTTGCAACAGTGGCTGCCTAGTTTTTTTGTCCTCACAACTGGGTGTAGTTTTTAGTTTAAAATGTTATTAAGTACTACCTTCGTTCACATATACTTGCCACTTTTAATTAGTTTAATTTTCACAAATACTAGTTGTAACCCACGCTTTCGAATGCACAATTTCCATTTTTCCCTCACTAAATTTCTTGTGGTGGGCTTAGCGTATAGGGTGGGTTCTTTTAGACTGTAACTTATAGTTTTTTATTTAAAATTTTGAATTCTGTCTATTCGCGAGAGAGAATATGGAGAGATATACTCAAGTGCGATTTTGACCGATATAAATAAAGTCAAGACAGTGTCTACTACAATCAACTTATAGATCCTACCTTAAAAAGACACTCTGTTTAAAAGTTGATTACTGGTGAACACCGCCGTAGGCTCGATCCGTGCCGAGGTTGGAGGAGGACACCGTCAACGGCTTTATCCATGCCGAGGTTGGAGGAGGATGCCGCCAGCAGCTACATTCACGCTAGGGGAGGAGGAATACACCACCATCGGCTCGATTCGTGCCTAGGGTGGATACCGGCTCAATTCACATAGGAGTGGAAGAGGACACCATGCGAGGAGGAGGCCGAGTGATTCACCGAGCCTCTTCAAACCCTAGCCACGGCTGTTGCTACAGCAGAGAGAGAGAAAGATGGACGAAAGAGAAGAAAGAAGAAAACAAAGAAGACATCAAGGGCAAAACGGTATTTGCACAGCCACTTCACGGCTTGACTAGTCAACAGTGGCAAATAAGAGAAGGTTTTGGAAATGCAACGGCACATAAGGGAGAGGTCACTTTGCAATGGCAGATAAGGGATTCGAAATAATTGCAATGGCATTTAAATTTTTTTTGCCTTTTATATTATTAGCTAAATACCCGTGCGCTGCTATAGAACAACAAACATGTACCAAGGCTGTCCATGTGAGAACGAAGTTATAAAAATAAATCAATGCATCACAAAACTACTACCATTTCAAATCATACTTAGTTTTTATGTATCAAAGTACCATAATAGAAAACATGAGTTAATAGTGATAAATAGTCAGACTCAGTGATAAATAATCACGTGCTTTGACTATCCTGCAGTGGAAGGGGAGGAAGCCGTGGCGACGGGAACTCGAGGGAGTGAAGGGGGATGGGCAAGGGAATGGAGGTGGGTGCCGATGGTGGAAGGGGTGATGCCACGGCGTGGGAGGATGATGGGAAGCAGCGATGCCGTTACGAGAGGAATCAATTGAGAGGGGGCCTACTTGTCGACGCGGATGGTACAAGAGAGTAACGAGTATATATATATATATATATATATATATATATATATATATATATATATATATATATATATATATATATATATATATATATATATATATATATATAGGAAGCCTTTTTCGTACTCTTAGAATATATACTCTCACTTCTAATATATCACTTAAACGAATTTATACCTATTTATCACTTTCAGTATACTTAAATACTAATTCTAAGATACTTCAATATGACATGGTTTAAATTTTTTTTATGAGAGTTATTTATTTTTGATGTATACACTTTTCCATATATAAAAGTAGTATAAACATATATTATAATATAAAAAATGGACTCTGATGAAATTTTTCATGAAACGCATGGAAGTGGCTCGATCTGTATGCGTGCAGCAGCACAAAAGGCTTCAACGAAAATGGAGTATTAACCCATAACGGATATATCCAATTAGCAATGCCTGCTTATGTAGCACGTATCACAAAGCTTATCAACAGTAATGAGGTATGGGAGTACATACTCCTAGGAATACAAAACAGGCTTTCTACGTATACACACACACAGATCTGTGCGTGCGTGCGTGCGTGAATTTGATGTGCTTTCTTCAGTGATTCATGCTTGTACCTGTTGAAAGTGTATTGTGTCATACTTGGACTAGTTATCATTTGACCATATTCTACAATAAGCACCTCGTCTTATTTTTACATCATTTGCATCACGCACTACAAGAAATTTGAGCATCTGTGATGATACGTATTTGTCACAAAATCATGGATTTTTGTCATAAAAGCATAATAGAGACGATTTTCTTGCGTCACTTGGATCGTCACAGATTCTGCGTCATAGAATGTTCTTAGTGACGATCATTGGGAAATCGTCATAAAATAGTACACATTTATGACGAATAACAGATCGTCATACAATAATATTTATGACGATTTACTTAGTGTCATAAAATATTTTCTATGACGATACCGTTATGTGGTCCAGGACGTGTAATTTATGACAAAATTATTCATCATGAATATATTTGCAACGTCACAAAATTTAATCCAGATATACATGAATGACAAAAAAAAGTCATGAACAGTAGCATAATTCTCCAGATAATCACCATAGAATTGTTCCATCAAAGCATATAGAATTAATTGACATTTATCCAATACATGCCATTACAATCATTGGTTCAACACAATTGCTTCCTGTGCAATATCACTACAACAATCAAACAATAAAATTGCATTCCTCAACTGCATAGCACTAGTAGTGTGCCCGTGCTAACGCTACAATAAAATACAAAACAAGATAAAATTTGTAAAAAAATAAACCAAACAACCATTACGCCTAAGACCTTCAAGATTCAGACCACGAAGCTCAGCTCTATCACCTGCAACCATCATGTACCTTGGCACATCTTGGGCAACCTGATTCAAATAGAAATGAATGAATTTCATACTCTGCAAACTTAACACTGCGAACAATTGCAATGCCAGCAGGGTGCAAATTACAATGCAATCAGCCTTAAACAAGCACATTGTAGGAACGAAAACCTATGCAAAATAACTGTCACACTAAATAACATTTGGCATGAGTGCCTCCATGCAGAGCTAATTCTACATCATTCTGTATGATCATATGCACCTATTCCTAGAAAAGCAACATCACATAAAGCGTATGCTGATTCTCTAACTTAAGCTTAGACTCCAGGTTTCTTAGTTCTTATTTGCATTCTCTAAGGGCACAAATTTCTCATAGTTTATAGCGAGGGTTGACCAAACTACATGAGATGCAATATCAATTTTTGCCATAAGAATTGTTCCAAACTTCCAATTGTAAGGAATACCGAATACAGATAAATGTTTATACTTTATAGGACCAACATACCACAGAGCCGCCACCTAGAAATGAGAATGAACCAATATGACAAAATTGATGGACAACAACAGCCCCTGCAGTATGAGTGCAGTCCTGAAACAATAAAGTCTATCAATATACAAAAGGGCTCTCATACAGATGGTATGCCTAGCAAAAGATAGCAGGATAACAACACTGGTTGCAGTTCCTAGCTCCATTTTAATAAATAAAATATCAGAGCTTAACCTAAACTGACCCCAAGAGATAAAAACAGTAGTTATACATTTTACCAGTTGATAAACAGAAGGCAAAGGGAATGACCTGCCATGGCTAGAAAATAGGGCTCATTACCTCATCGTCCATTTGAGCTTCATCCTCCATGAGAGCACGATTGAATCAGTGGCTGCCTCAACTGGCCATGTGAATCAGTTTGATAATCATTTACTCACAACATCAAAAAGCGCCACTGCCTCAACTGGCCAGTTCGGCATGACCGTTGTGCACCAGCACCACCCCACTGGCTGCCATTTCCAAGCCTGCAAGCCCTGAGAAGCAAAAAGTCCAAGATATAAAATATTTTTCTCTAGCTGACCATCAAACTATTCACTAACCAAATTAATATAACAGGATCTTCCAATACACGTTCAGCAAAGCATTACAAACAAAGAGATCCATGAGATGGAAACCTCCTAGAATAAACAAGTGCATCTGCATTGTTTCTAGAACAGTGGATTGGTCAGCCAATAATTTAGGACAGTCGCAAAACTAAACAAGGCAGTTTGATCAGGCTAAATTGTGATCATCAAACAATTCACTAACCAAATTAATATAACAGGATCTTCCATACACGTTCAGCAAAGAATTACAAACAAAGAGATCCATGATATGCCAACATTCTATAATAAACAAGTGCATCTGCATTGTTTCTAGAGCAGTGGATTGGTCAACCAATAATTTGGGACAGTCGCAAAACTAAACAAAGGCAGTCTGATCAGGCTAAATTGTGGTACCTATCACCCTAACGAACTCCTGATAGCATGAGTCTTCTTCCTCGGGCTTGAAGCAATAACCAAACAAAACATCCGTCAGCATTACATCTCTCTGCGGCATAAAATCAAACACCTTCCGGGCGATGTCCAGAAATTCAAGCCCAACTCACACAAGTAGGAGAAGAGTGCGACGAAGAAGTGAGGAATCGGGCACTCACCTGCAGGAGGTCAACTTCGGGCTTCGTCCATTGCTGCCAGCGGAGGAGGCGAATGGAAGAGGAGGAGGCGGATCTGGGGGCGGACTGGCGGAGGAGGAGGCCGGCGGCCGGGTGGGGGCGGAGGAGGAGGCCGGCGCCGAGTGGAGGCGGAGGTCGGCGGCCGGGTGGAGGCGGAGGTGGAGGCGGAGGCCGGCGGCCGGGTGAGGCGGATGGAGGAGGAGGAGGCGGGTCGTGCGAGCGGGAGTGCCAGAGGGGGGCGGAAGTCGCGGAGAGTTATCGCGGGGGGGGGGGGGGGGGGGCGGAGGAGGAGGCCGGCGCCGGGTGGAGGCGGAGGCGGAGGCCGGCGGCCGGGGGGAGACGGAGGCGGAGGCCGGCGGCGGGGTGAGGCGGATGGAGGAGGAGGAGGCGGGCTGTGCGAGCGTGAGTGCCAGAGGGGGGCGGAGTCGCGGAGGGGGACCGGGGTGATATACTCAGTTTATTATTTCTAGATGGCCCACATGTCAGTTTGTTTCACAATGGCCCCATTCGCCCTAACTTTTTTTTGACAATACTTTTTTCGTCATCCAATAAATCGTCACGAATAATAATTTTTTTGATGACGAATATAAACAATCATCATGGTTTTCTGTATATTCTGTGACAAATATTTGTTTTCGTCACAAAACTAGGCGTCGAAGGTACCGTCCCTCATATTAATGACGAAATCACTTGAATCGTCACGGAATGATAGCTAATCTATGACATTTTCGTTTCTCATCATAACTATATTCGTCACTGATACTCAAATTTCTTGTAGTGACGGCCAAGTCCAAACGACCTCTCGGTTTTGGTTTGAGCTTGCACATTGCGTTGGGTGCCGCAAAGGGAATTCTGTATCTACGTAGAAGGCCAGCAACATTCTGTTGGACTCCAAATTCGTCGCAAAGGTGGCTGACTTTGGTCTTTCGAGGCTTGCTCCAGTGCCAGATGTTGAAAGGACATTAGCAGCTCATGTCTCCACCGTAAGTGTTAGTTACATCGGCAACATTACAGTTGTCGTGCTTTCTTGCAGTAAAACTATATCTTTTTTTAACATAAGTAATAGTGTATCCTTCTCATTTTGGCAGGGCTACCTTGATCCAGAATACTTCCTAACTCATAAACTGACAGACAAAAGCAATGTATATAGCCTTAGCATTGTATTTCTAGAGATGTTGACTGGGATGAAGCTAACTGAGCATGGTAAAAACATAGCGAGAGGGGTACACAATCTTCAGCTTTAAATAGTACTTTTAGTTAACAATTGGAAATCGGTTGAAAATCCACATAAAGCATAGTCTGTATGTTGTTATCATGAAACTTGGTTGTGCAATCGGTGATAAGTTTTGATGAGGGGATATCAGTGGCTCAACATGTTTTGTGCTTGCTTTGAAGAAAAAACCACATATGGTTCAGCATATACAAATTAAAGTTAAGACACCAATAGTTAACTGAAAGAACTACATTTTTGCCGTTGCTATAGGTAAATAAAGCTTACCAGTCAGGCAATATTTCTGAAATCATCGATAGCCGGATGGGCTTGTGTCCTCCAGAATGCATCAAAAGGTTCCTCTCACTAGCAACCAATTGCTGCCAGGATGAGACTGATGCTACGCCTTCCATGTCGGAGATTGTCCGCGAACTTGAGGTCATCTTGAGGATGATGCCAGAGGTACGTGGATCTTGTTCTGCTGGAAACTCCAGAGACAGACTCAGCTGAATCGATGTCGACTTCTTCAGCAACTGGGACTTTCTTTGTCTCGCAAACTTCAGGCAGTGCTGATGCAAGTAGAGACGTGCTTTTCTGATATGGTGACTCCTCGGTAATCTTGGCATTTTCATAGTGTATTACTTGTAAATATGCAACATTGTGGACTTGCCACTCCCAGGCCCCTTGTTTTGTACATTAATTAGCCATGATGTAAACTAGAGAGTGTGACACAGGAACATTGTTGCCATTTCTTTTTTGCTTTCTGGTCTGTTAATCGGCCTCCTGTGATGAACAGCTGAGGAATATTGACGTAGTTGGGTGTTCCAGAAGTTCAGAAGGTTCCAGTACACACATAACGACGAGCAATTATTCTCTCTTCCATCATGTACACTAAAGCACAGAGAAACCAACATTACAGTACTTGTGAGTTGTGACACACCATATTAGCATTATATAGAGGGATTCGAATTCTCGATCGTCAAAACATTCCTTTACATGTAATCTAGGCCTACCTATGTTCAGAAGTATATTATCGGCTGCCGCAATGCAAGGGTGCTTTCGGTTTGCATCATGATTCGTGCGCCCGCCCATCTCCGTCTCCGTCTTTGTATCCGGCGAGGCTCCGACAAGCTTCTTTAGGGTCGGAGTTCATCCAGATTAGGGTTTGTGGTTCACCCGGGTTAGAGTCTGGGGTTCACGGGCCCGAATTTAGAGGAATAGAGGGAGGCCAGGGCGGCGGGAGGACCGACGGTGGGTGGCTGCGGCAGCGGAGTGGCGAGGTGGCAGGGGCACCGCCGGCCGCGCGCTTGGTGTTCGGTGGTGGGCGGGGTCGGCAGGCGGATGCGCATGGTGCAAGGGATACTCACTTGTGATTTTAGTTGATATAGATGTTGGACTTTTAATATGTGCTACAATTAACTTGGAAACTCTGTTTTGAGAAAATACTTCGTTTAAAAGTTAAATATTGTACCAAAAGCCAGAAACCGCTTTTAGAAGCCTTCAAGAACAGGCCCTCAGTCAATTTTTTTTAATGATGCATAGACAAACCCATCATACTATCCTCGTTCAATTGGGCTGAAAAGCTGCGGCTTATGGCTGAAATTGCACTGTAGCGGCTGAAATTTCACTGTAGCTGAAGGTGGCTTATTTGGCAAAATTAAATTTAAAAAATCTAAAAATAGAAAAAATATGCTAGCTCATCACAGACAACGCAAATGAATATGGAAAAAAAAAGAACCGGCAAAAAAGCTAAAAAAAAGCAAAATACTCCCAAAAAAAGATGAAATTTATGAATAGTGAAAAATAAGACAGAAGTCAGAAGCTGAAACTGAAACGAACGGAGCATCACACCTCATAAGAAAGGTACAACTTCAATAAAGGACTAAGATAATGGCACTAGGGATCCATTTGGATATACGGTGCTATTCAAGAAAAAATCTGGATTAGCAAACCATTTTCAGGTATTGGTATTTTGTTAACTACTTGTTTAGAAACATAACAACAATATCTTATTGCATACAACAATAACCATTTCATCAAGTCATAGCAATAGCGCAGCAGGTCGACAACCCACACCATCCTTGTACGAGGCCGAGGTCCTCGCCCTCGACGAACGCCTCACTTCAGTAGCGGCCTCAAACTTCTTCCTGGACTTCGGGCTCGCACAAGTGCTCTGCAAAAGCAGCACAAGAAATCAATCCGCGGTGCAACAACCCAACTCCTGCCCGTAATACAGATCGTTGCAAGCACCTTTGTAGCACCCGGAAAATTTGGGAAGTATCTCAACTATTCAAAAACCGGCAATCTCTTAATTACCAATTAAATCAGTTAATGACCTTCCATAATCTGGCTTTAGGGTCTAAATAAAAAAGGGCTCACCCTTCCACCCGTGAGGGACCCTCTTTATCTGTTCTACCTTCGTATCTCTTCCTCTCTCTTCCCCAAGGGGCAAGCGGCGGCAGCAGCATCACCAGCGGTGATGGTGGCAATAAGCGGCGCCAGCGGAGGGGTGGCATAGCCGTACGACCATGGCGGCCGATGGAGGCGACACGGTGCACGGCCACGGGCGCAAACAGCCAGGAGGCTTGGCGGCGCGGCGTGGCGCAGGCAGAGGCCGACGGCAACTGCGCAGGCGACGGCGCAAACTCATTATTAGAATTATTTCGATAAATTACATGTGCCATGTTAAGTAAACAAAATATTCTTACATTGGAAACATATTTTCCCTGTGTTTTTCAATTCCTATATTTCAATACACTAAACAAAAATGCATTAGTTGTCTATAGTCAAATGTATTGTTACTATTAACTAGCAAGGTGGCCCATGCACTTGCACAAACATCATCCTTAAAACACATTTAAATGACTTCGCAATACATATGTAATTTTGCCTTTTGAAAAATCAATTGTTGCAGAACTTTATTTGTGATATTTTAATACTATACATTATAAGAGAGAAAATACCGTGACCAAAACATTCTTCCCTAGATATTTTTTGACGGGAATACTTGCATAGCAAATAGTAAATATAGCATTACATAATATTTTCTATTTATATCATCATTCTTTTTTCATTATTGTAATATTTGTTTATACTACATACTTATAACGCATATCATATAGATTACATCGGTATAGCCGAGTGAACACCCGTTAATGATCTCACTCTCAATCCCTCCATCCCATGGAGATCCACCAAACAAATAGTCATAACATTTTTGTGAGAACTTTTAGTAATTATCTTTTTTCTTAACGATTGTAAACTACCTATCATCGATTTTTATTATATAATGGATTTTGCTTTCTAATTTATATATATACAAACCAAATTCATTATCTTATTTTATTTTCTCAAATTAGAATATTTTTGTAATTTTAATTATGAATAAAACCTAAATTTCTATTTTTCACTTAGTCTGGAATTAAAAAAATAAACGCTAATTTTCTTTGACTTTTATTCTAAATTTGCATATTTTTGGATTGCACTTCTTATAGACTTTCTTTTTTTAGTTTTATGTTAGAATTCGTTTATAAATCCAGTTGCTAATTTTTATTTCAAATTTAGGTTATTTATTATAGTATTTGATATGGACTATTTGGTTAATCTCAAATTTATTTTTGTTCAATTTGGAATTTTAGTTTTAGGTTAGATACAAATCCAACTGCTAATTTTCATCTAATTTCTATTCCGAATTTTAGGTATGTAGTGGTTTTTATTTGGAGTTCGTATTAAAATCAAATTGTTACTTTCCTTTTATTTTTCATTCCAAAATTATGTTATTTTTTGCTGTTATTTTTTATTTAATTTCATTTTTTAGTTTTAGAGTATAATTCGCATACAAATCCAACTACTAATATTTATCTAATTTTTACTCCGAATTTCAGCTATATGTGGGTTTTAATTTGAAGTTCATATGAAAAATCACATTGCTAATTTTCTTTTAATTTTAATTCCGAAGTTGTGTTAATTTTTGTTGTTATTGTTTTTTATCTCGGTTTTAGGTTAGAATTTGAGTATGCTTCCCCAAAAATAAATCTCACCTTGTAAAAACAATGGACTATATTATATTAAGATCTAGTATATATACTTCTAGGAACAAAAAGTCTATAATATGGCTCTGCAAGCACATACACAACATGTCAAAAACAAACGCATTCATCGCGGTCTTGGTGTCTCGGCGGGCTTCTGATATAGCAATATTGCTGGCGAGCGAATGAGCGATCGGTGGAGTCTAGCTAGATACGACGATGCATGTAATATTGTAAATCTTTGGACTTAATCGTTGATTTGAAGTTTCCTGTACGTTCAAGAAACTACCAATAATGTCCAGGAGTTGTTCACTTCCATCATAATGAGCAAGGATATCGAATGATGCGTGCACGTATTATACGTACATAGAGGAAGTTGGAGTTGTAAGCTTGAAGGCATCCTGTTTCTGTCCACAAAATAGGTCCCGGGAAGGATCAAGCCTACAAATATTCTCTCGCTTTAAAGAACTAATGGTAATAGAAAAGTGTTGAGGACAAGATAAAAAAAGAAATTGTTTGTGTACTTTTAGATGCACGATTTTGGCAAGAAGATAGGTCGTCGTGTACGAAATCCTAATCAGCTTGATGCCTTGATCAGGAGCACGATTTGCCACATGCACGCTGCAGTAGGTTGATTTCTTTTTTCTTATCCGTGAAGAAATTGGTAGGTCATCTATAAATGGTTTAAAAATATCATCATAGATAATTTCATGAGCCGTCTGACTTTATAGGTCAGTAATAATACGAGGCCATTACATATGGCTTTCGAAACCGTCTGTGGCAGTCGACTATCACAGACGGTTTATAGTATATCACAGACGGTTTCTACTACAAACCGTTTATGATATATTAATATCATAGACGGTTTCTACTACAAATCGTCTGTGATAAACCATATATCACATATGGTTTCTACTACAATCCGTCTGTGATAGTTGCCTATTATAGACGATTATAACTTAATAACCGCCTGTGACATTCTTTTCCATTTCTAAATCTATTTCTGTCCGTTGGCTAGCCTCAGAAAATGCTAGTCATGCCCTCTGAAACAAGCAGATCAACACAGTGTGTGTGTGTATATATATCTAATTTACATTCATTCATTTCAGAAACAAAAACATCCATTTCACAAATCAATTAACAGAAATGAAATACAAATACATACATGAACAATTAAGCTCAATCCTATCCAGTGAAATTCATTCTACATTGTGGAACTCCCCATTTTCTTTTATGATTTTAAACATCAAGAATTACGCACGCTGTCCTCGAATATGTTGGAAATTAGCCTGTTCCAACAAAATTGTAGTGATGGACGGAACCTATCGGTATGAAGATCAATGTCGTGCATACATATATTAATTGATAAGTATGAAATAATTGTCGCAAGATTGACAAACATAAGGATTGTTCTTCGCGGAACCGACGAGTAGTTGCATGTTGTGGCAAACATAGAATCCACAGGTGTTATTGCCTGGCTGCTGGTGGCACTTCAGTAGAATTTGTATATTCGAGAGGCATTACTATGAAGTGTTGCATCTGATTAATGTGTACTAGTGAATACTGGAAAATCTAGAACGTGTTGCAGGGCGTCGATCCCTCCCTTGGATTTCTGTACCTCTGCAACATATGTAGCGAACGACCTACGTGATTCCAAAAAGTTAGCCTTAGTCATTGGGAAGGAAGGAAAGAATACAACAGAGTTATCTATGGAGAAAATATGTTTACCTGTTGATTACTTGTTGGACAACTGTGTAGTCAATTTTGTTTTTCTTTAGGGAATCAAGGTATATTATCCTATTCCATTTTGGTATAATTACAATTAGAATCCAGTTGAACCTACAGAGGTGTGTCATGGTCATTAAATCTAAGTTCGTGTTGCTTATCAAGTAGAAATCAACAAGTATAGCCACTAGTGTAGCACTTTACCCCTAGTTGTAGGGCATAAGTATGAATTTTTTGTCACGGTAATCCTCCAATATCTTTGTGATGTAATTCTTGATGAAGAATGCATCCTCGATGATATCTATGACGACCAAACGTGGGTTGTGGAAACCAACTGGTGATTTCATTAATTTGGCTTCACTCACCATGTGGGTATATATAGACACACACAAAAGCAATGAGTTATATATGATATTTATCAACATTACATAAATGTAGACCATGATTGTACACACTTATAATGTCCAATATCGAATGAGTGAGGCGTCGAAGGCGTCGACTGTGAAGAGAAAGAATAAGTCCTCGAAGGTCACTGTGAAGATACAGTTATGAATATTGTGCTAAAGATGATGCAGCGTGGACTTGATATTGACACCCGAGTGTCATTGTTCTTCTGGCTTGTTGGCTTGTTCCATGTAATATATATACAATCTCTGGCAAGATAGTACTAGAGTTAGAAGGCGCTCTTTCGAGATGACCAACGGCTCACCTAGTAAGAATTTTTGGGCCAATGGCAAGTAGAGGATCTCATCATCTATCTTCTTCGGTTTGCCCTTGCCGCCTCGGCTGTAGTTCGACTTCACCGTAGTCAACCGAGCATGAGACGTAGATGCATCGTGCCCTTGCTGCGTCTGTGCAGGTAGTGTTGATGCGGATCACGCCTGTGGAATTGGCACCGGTGCAGACAGCTCCTGTGGACTTAGCACCAGTGCAGATGGCTCTTGTGGGCTTGGTATAGGTGCAGGAGCCTCTAGGCACATGTCGTTCTTGGGCCAATAGATGAATGTTCCATAGCTTGCCCTAGAGTCATGACCTCATCATTGGGGAGCATATGCAGCGGGACGACCTAGAAATTGGTACGAACACTATCCACATTCACTTTTGTGAAACTTGATGCTAGAGATACACCGTGCACCAAGACCCTGGGCCTGGATGGATACACCTAGTCCCAAGCAACACACAGAGCAACAGAGGTATATATCACTTGGAGCTTGCACTTCGTAGCCACCTATATAACAATACAAAATTAGCTACTCCAATAGGCCTATCAATAGATCGAGCATTCTTGAAAATCATTAACAATCGTTAAACCTCAAACCCTTCCAGAGATAATAATTATTACTAGGATGTCACCGATAGGAAATTGGTGGTTGTTTTCTGAGGTAGGGTTGGATGCTCAGCTACTTCGACGATTCGGGGGCTGCTTAGCACAGGAGCGGTGGGGGCTTCCTACTGATTTTCCCTATACCTTTGCATCTCATTTTTGACCAACCTTTGCATCTCATCTTTGATTTTTGCCGTAATGTTCTCTCGTAGCTATATCTCGTGCTCGACTTTGGCTCTCTTTCTACTCCGGTAAGCTTCAGAGTCCTCTGGGAAGCCATGTTTCCAAGAAATATAAAGACAAAGGCCTCTCATGTGACCCGGGTGCTTCTTATTTCCCAGAGCAGTGGAGAGTAAATCTTTCTCTCTCTCTAACTACCTCGAATGAGTCTTGGAAAGATTTTACACTCAGCGCTTCCAAGCGGTGGGACACTTCCTCATCTGCGGGGTTTCGAAAGGAGATTGCCGCCGCCGACATGGTAGATGACCTCACTCTCATCCAGTTTCGGGTGCGCTCATCAGGGATCTTGGCAAATGGAGGGGAGGTCTCTTGTAGGATTGCTTGCTCATCCTCCTACCTTAATTGCAGGATTTTTTTGCCTAGAGGGCCCTGCACGCCACACTTTCACTTCTAAAATTATCTGTCGTCTTCATTTCCATAAACTCTTGCTATTGTGGTTCGAGGAATTAATACTTATCGACAAGGATAAAGGTAAGTATAAACTCATGCCGAGGTCAAGATGATCAAAGGTCTACCACTCTTGGAGAGAATGTCATTTTTGTGAAAAAGAATCAAATTAAAAGCAAAATGGCAAATGGAGTCAAGAGATTACTTGAGAGTAGTTAGTAAGCATAAGAAAGATCAATTTGACTTTGAGGAACAAAGCTAGTACCGCTCAAAGCACTGTGGGAGTTCCGAAATTCGACTTAAAGCATGCCAAGATTAGAATTTTGAGGAGAGGTTTGATATAATGTTGTAATTTACTCCAAAGTTTTCACACAGAAACATAAATCACTTGTGGAACATTTCTAACTATATGCCAAGATTCAAAAATTTTTAAAACATAGTTTTTAACAATTTTAAGATTTTGGTTTTCAATAACAAACTCATTTTCAATGAAATCTTCAGGATTGCAAGAATGAGGATCTTGAAAGCACGTAGTTGAGCTCCCAAATCTTCTCTATGAACCCATAATAGGAGTTCCTCAACCTATTGGTATTGAACGCATCTATGCGGACACAGCTGTTCTGGTTAGTGCTCTTTACATCCTGAGCTTGCGTATAGAATGTGTACCCTTTTATGTCATATCATTGCCATGTCACAACTATAAATGTTGCCATGTCACATAACTCAATGACATCTTCAATTACATAACCTTCAATGATGTTGCCCTCCAACCGAGATCGAATTTGTACATAGGACTTGAGAATTCTCATGATCCTCTCGAACAGGTACATGCTACGTAGAAACACGGGCCCACACATTTTTATCTCCCATACAATGTGAACAATGAGATGGACCATAATATCAAAAAACGATGGAGGGAAATACATCTCAAAATGACATAGAGTCGTCATCACCTCGTGTTACAGAGCATCTAGTCCTTCGGGATCGATGATCCTTTGAGCATTTGTGTTAAAGAAATAACACAGCATCATGATTATCTTTCGGAGCTTGATTGGTAAAATACTTCTAAATGCAATATGGAGCATCTGTGTCATCAGCACATGACAATCATGATATTTTATGCCAGTTAACTTCAATTCTTCCATTGAAACAAGTTTTTTCATGTTCGCGAAGTAACCAAATAGAATTTTCACTCCATGCAAGCACTGACACAGTTCAGTTCTCTCAACCTTGGACAGAGTATAACAATCAGGGGGAAGGTACGTTCATCCTTTATCGATCTTTGTTGGTGCTAACTCAGGCTTGATGTCCATATCAACCAAGTAAAGCCGTGCGTTGACACCATCTTTTTTTGTCATGAATGTTTAGTAAGAGACCAATCAAGCTATCATATATATTCTTCTGTACATGCATGACATTGATGTAGTGGTGAACTTCTAGGTGCTCCCAATAAGGTAAGTCCCAAAATATTGATCTCATCTTCCAGGCGTTCTTCTTACGGGTCATCGATTTACGTCCCTTTCCGAGTACAACATTTAAATACTTAACAATATCATAGATCTCTTTTTCTACTTAAATGTCTTAGAGTTGAACTATCCTTGTTCTCTCTGTCGAATTGTTTCTTCGTCCCGCCGTATGGGTGAGCCCTTCGAAGGAACCTACGGTGACGCATTTACAAGGTTTTGTGCGAGTGCTTCAGCCACATACTCTCGGCAATATCTAAGCAGTGAGTACAAGCTTTGACCCCCTTTTGTACTCTGACTTGACAGGTTAGTAAAGGCAGGATAATCATTTATGGTGCAAAACAACAAGGAGCGTAAAGTGAAGTTCTCTTGTATGTACATATCCCATACCTGTACTCCTTCGATCCACAGTATTTTTAGATCTTCCACCAATGGTGCTAGGTACACATCAATATTATTCTCAGGTTGCTTTGGCCCTTTGGTAAGTATCGACAACAAAATATACTTTCGCTTCATACACAATCAAGGAGGAAGGTTGTAGATGCAGAGAGTTACGAGCCAAGTGGTATGTTGGCTGCTCATATTACCGAAAGGATTCATTCCATCTGTCCTTAATCTGAACCTTATATTCCTCGGTTCAGCACTGAAGTCTACAAACCTCCTATCGATGTTTCTCCACTACGTAGAATCAGTAAGGTGTCTTAGCATTCCATCCTTTTTATGCTCTTTCAAGTGCCAACGTAGCAGTTTTGCCTCCTTTGGGCTCGCAAAAAACCGCTTTAAATAGAGAATTACAAGAAGATACCATGCCACCTTAGTAGATGGTCCTTTCTTTACTTCTATTCCCTCGCCGTCATCTGATTGATTCTTACGCTTGTATCGGGATGCGTTGCACACCAGACATACATGTATGTTTGCATACTCTTTATGATAGAGGATACAATCATTCGGATATGCATGTATTCTTTCTACTCTCATTCCCAATGGGCAAAGAACCTTTTTGGCTTTGTAGGTGGTTTTGGGCAACTTGTTTCCCTCCAGAAAGCATATCCACTAAAATATCTAACAGTACCGTAAAACTCTTGTCGGACCAACTGTTGCTTGTCTTTAATTTCAACAGTTCAAGTACAGCTGACAACCTTATGTACTTTGACTTATAGCACATGAACAAAGGTTTCTCCGAGTCCTCCATCAAGCCCTAAAATTTAACATAATCCCTCTCATCACAGTTCCCTCTACATTGCATCCTACGTTATGCATATAACAATTTAGTATAACATATTCAATAAATTAATTACTATACTATATATACGATCTAAATTAAGTAGCTATATGCAGTAATAATAATTAATTAAATTGAATTAAGTAAAAAATAGACTATGAATTGACTAAACCCTAAACCTTAAACCATGGTAGATGTAAAATAATCTTATCTCTACATCAAGCTAGCTAGATCAACCATCTTCAATTCTCATTTCACCAAAAGTGATAAATGTAAATTATAATGTAATTAAGAAGAAATTACTAACCATAGGTAGTCAAAAATTTAGTGGATCTACAATTACTCTTGCCAAATAGTCTTCTTTCACCAAATCACCTCAAAGCCCTACCTCCAGCTCAAAACAGCAGCGTAGATATGGAATTTAAGACAAAGAATCGGTAGATATGCACGCAATTAATATAGTGGAGTTGTCACAGATGGTTCAAATAAAAAAACCGTCTGTGATATTTCCTCTTCACAAACGATTTTTAGGGCTGGCAATAACACAGACGATCCCTAAACTAAAAACATCTATGATTGTATTTTATATAGACGGTTTTAGGGAATCGTCTGTGATGTGGCGTCTAATATACAGCTTTTTATAGTAGTGTTAGTTTGAAACTTTAAATAATAATATCTAACGACTGCTATAGTTTTACTTAATTAGGACCCACTTAATTAAAGGTCGGTTGTTTTTTTTTTTGAGAATTTCTAGTTTTTCTCTTTTTCTTAGTGACTCTAAATCGTCTGTCATTGAGTTGATTTCTTTTTTCTTGTTCATGAAGTAATTGGTGGGCCATCTAGTTTAAGACTTTAAGCAATAATATTTGACGGCTACTATAGTTTTGCTTAATTAGGATCCACTTAATTAAAAGATGGTTGTTTTGCTTTTTTGTGAGAATTTTTAGTTTTTTTAGCGACTCTAAAACGTCTATCATCGATTTTAAGTAAAAAATAAGTAATGTGGAATATAAGATAAATACTATGTAACTAGCCTTGGCGACTAACTTTGATTATTTTCAAATTTACTAAACGGGGTTCTGTTTTCTTTCCGTATTAACACACGACGTTTTTGGGTTCTTTCCGTATTAACACACGACGTTTTTGGGGTTCTGTTTTCTTTCGGTATCAACACGGTAGAAGAGAAACCAGTATCAATGTTTATTTCCTCGAAGGAACTGTTGAGAAACCGTCGCTGGCGACCAGTCCGAGCGATTCCTCTGCTTACAACAAGAACGAATCAATCACAGAATCACAGAGAGAATAGATTGAACACACAGAGAGGTAGAGAGAACTCCCGATCTTTCTTTATTGCTTTTCTTTCATGCGTACATAATGAGGGGGGTATGGCTCTCTATTTATAGTCTACGGTGGGGTGCCCAATTAGATCAGGACTCTTGGATAGAGTCCAAGTTTCCTAACACTCCCCCTTGGGCACTCACCCAACATGCTCATGCCTCGTCAAAACTCCATAAAAACCCAGTGGGAAAAATTTGGAGAAAGAGTACATGATACATGTGATGCTGCGATGCACGAATTGCCTCATTAAAAACCTTGGTCGAGAAACTTCATGGAAAACTCGTCAAGGGAAAAAGAGTACAATTCACCCAAATTCATTTAGTCTGCAAGACTTTATTTTTGGGTACTTAATCTTCATGATCAAGATTTATTAGCGGGCTTGTGAGAATTCTCCCCCTGAATTCTGCACTTCTCTAAGTCTCATCATTCCAATTCCATGCACGCACCTTTCAAAGTAGATGCGGGGAGTGACTTAGTGAATAAATCTGCGAGATTTTCACATGACTTAGTATGCAGTACTTTAATCTCGTCCATCTTTTGCAATTCATGTGCATAGAAGAACTTGGGGTAGATATGCTTTGTGAGATGACTCTTCACATAGCCCGTTTGCACTTGTGCAACGCAAGCGGCATTATCTTTATAGATAATTGTGGGGTTCTGCACAATGTTCATCCCACATGACTGCTGGATGTGGTGAACCATTCGCCGGAGCCAAGCGCACTCTCGTGCAGCTTCATACAGTGCTATAATTTCTGAGTGGTTCGTCGAAGTAGCTACCAGGCTTTACTTAGACGATTTTCATGAAATTGCAGTTCCACCACACAGGAATACATAGTCTGTTTGTGACTTAGCGGTATGTGGGTCTGACAGATACCCAGCATCTGCATAGCCAATCAAGTTCAGATCTTGATTCTTTCTGTAAAACAATCCGAGGTCCTTGCTACCTTGGAGGTATCGGAAAATGTCCTTTATGCCCTGCCAATGCCTTTTGGTGGGCTCTGCACTGTACCTTGCTAACAGGTTCACGGCAAATGCAATGTCCGGTCTAGTGCAGTTTGCTAAATACATGAGTGCTCCCACTGCACTCAAGTATGGGAATTCCGGTCCCAAGACTTCCTCCCCCTCTTCCCTTGGTCGGAAAGGATCTTTTTCTTGCTGTAAAGACCTACCGATCATCGGTACTTTCGAGGGAAATGCCTTCTTGAAGCCAAACCTTTCAAGCACCTTCTGGGTGTAGGTCGACTGATGTACCAAGACTCCTTCAGGGGCATTTCAAATTCTGACTCCAAGTAGGAGCTTGCTTCTTTTATGTCTTCGGCTGTCCCGATGATATTCAGATCATCTACATACACAGAGATTATACAGAATCCATCCTGGGATCACCGTATAAATACACAAGGACAGTCTTCATTGTTCGTGTAGCCTTTCTTGCAGAGAAAGTCGCTCAAGCGATTATACCACATTCTTCCAGATTGTTTCAGTCCATACAGTGACTTTCTGAGTTTCACACTGTACAGATTTCTATTTGCTCTGTCTTGGTTCGGGAGAGGGATTCCTTCAGGGACTCTCATATAAATCTCCGAATCCAAGTTACCGTAAAGGTATGCAGTCACAACATCCATCAATTTCACTTCCAAATTCAAGTTCACTGCCATTGAGATCAAGCATCTAAAGGTAATTCCACTCATGACTGGGGAGTAGGTTTCTTCATAATCAACTTCAGGATGTTGAGTGAAACCTTAGGCTACTAGCCTTGCTTTGTATCTCACTACTTCATTTCTTTCATTTCTCTTTCGAACAAATACTCACTTGTGCCCTACGGGGTGCACATGGGGAGGCGTGCGGCATACGGGCCCAAACACCTCTCTTTTATTCAGAGATAGCAATTCAGTTGCTAATGCCTTCTTCCAATCTGATCTTTTCTTACATTCAACGAGCGATGCAGGCTCAGGATCAAGATCGATGATTGTGGCACTTTTCTTTGCGAAGTAGTTATCGATATTAGCTGTTGTCCTATTCAGGGACTCTCCCGTGTGCACATCATTTATAGCTATTTCTTCATGAGTTGCTACTTCTGGAGCGATTGCTTCTTCTGGAGCTTCACCTTGCCCATCGCTTCTTTCAATTGCGGTGGCAAGTCCCTTTAGTTTTTCGGCTCCGATGTGTGCGCACACATCCATGCCTATTTCTTCTTCTATGGATATTCGGATCCAGTATGCCCTTTTCGGAAGGTGTCATACTTGTGCCAGGTCTCAACTGGCTCCCCTTCTCATTCTGGGGGACTTCAATGATTGGCTGTGATAAATCCCTCTTATCCTTCTTCACCAGGCGTCCCCGGTTACTAAGGATTCGAGGAACCGGAGTTCTCGTCCCTTTATATTTTTTTTTCTGAGGCCTCTGGACGAGATTAGGGATACCTTCTGCTTTCTTTGGTATTTCAACCCTCTCCAGTGCAGTGCGTGCAGGCACATGCGACTTAGTCACGCTCTTCAAATCACTAAAGTGATCAGACAGTTGATTTGCTAATGCTTGCAAATCTATTGTCTTCTAGACTTCTCTTGTCTTCTGGACTTCTCTTGTGCGCGGGTCATCTACATGGATTCCCCAGGCTTGCCACGTAATTTCCCGACATTCTTTATCAAGGGGTTGATTTCCTCCCCCTAATGTTGGGAAAATTTCGGTGGTGACCCTTGCGCTAGTTGCATAGGTGAATGGATGTTGTAGGCCGAAAGTCTAAAATTGATGAGATTTGCTGCATGCAGGACTGCGTGTCCCCAACATGTAGCTGCTAGATTTCAATTATGCAAGAGGGTGGGGCAATAATTCTTTTAATTAAAGCCTCTGCCAAACCATTCTGGGTATAGACATGCGGTACCGAATGCTCAACTGCAATTTCCATCGCCATGCAATAATCATCAGATGCCTTTGAAGTAAATTCGTCGGCGTTGTCCATTCTAATGGACTTGATGTGATGTTCAGGAAACACATTTCTGATGCGAATGATCTGCGAGATCAATTTTTGCAAAGGCGTGGTTCTTTGTGGACAATAAAACCCACATATGATCACTTCCAATAAGCGTCAATGAGCACCATGAAGTACTAAAATGGCCCTGAGACGGGTTGAATAGGACCGCAAATGTCTCCCTGGATGCGTTCCAGGAATGCAGGGACTTTATCCTTCACTTTCAGAGTGGAGGGTCTAGTAATTAATTTCCCGGTGGCACATGCAGGGCATACAAAATCTTCATGATTCGGGAAATTCTTCACATTAATATTATGCCCATACGAGTTATTTATTGTGTTTCTCATCATTCTAAGACTTGGGTGGCCTAATCTGTCATGCCGGAGACAGAAGAGTTCAGAGCTTCTAAACACTGTCTTCAGAACAGTGTACGCTGCAGGCGCTTTGATGTTGGTATAATATAGCCCAATTTCTAGTGAAGGAAGTTTTTACAATATTCTTTTGCCATTCTCTTCGCGCTTTGTAATGAGCAGGTATTCCCTTCCGTACTCTTCTTTAGTCTCAACGTGGAAACCATTTGCGCGGATATTCTTAAAACTTAGGAGAGTTCTAGTCGATTTTGGGTACAATAAGGCTTCTTCAATGACCAAAGTTGTGCCCATTATGGCTCTTCCGGAACCAATTATACATGAATCGCTTCCGGCGATTATCATAAGGCTGTCAGTGCTCTTACGAACCGACTGAAAGCACTTAATCTCTCTTAAGATGATATGCGTTGTGCTGCTGCTGGCTAAGCACACTTCCTTCATAGGGCGCTACACGTGTTCTAATATAGGGTATTTATTAACATGTATGAGAAGCAATCAACACATAAATAAAATACTCCAATATCAGAACATATCATGCCATCATAAACTGAATAAATGAATGAATTATTCCAAAATCATCCAACCATCACGAGAAAACAATAATTCTTAAGTACCATCCATGCAAATTCTAACATATTCTTCCACACAAAATAAATGACAATTAAAAGTCGAAATGCATTCAGTGCACCAGACTTCTTCTGCTTTTTCTCGGGGTGACATTCTCTTCAAGAGAAATCATGACGGTGGCTGCTTCTAGGTCGAGAGGGGTGCTGCTGCTTGGATGGTCTCAACCTCCATTAGCGCGGGCAGCTGCTCGGAACTCTCCCCCTCAACCGATGCAAAGTGGGCTTCATGCTGCCCTTTGCCATCCCGTTTTGGCTTGTTAGCCTTATTCTCATGTGGAGCATCTGATTTGCCTTTCTGGGCTACGGTCTTACCCTTCCTTCCCCTTTTCTCTATCAAGAGCTTTCGCACCTTGTTGCTCTCGGCGTTGGCTTCACGGCCAGTGGAGCTACCAGATGGCTGAGTGACTTAGTTCTTGCAGAGAACTTTGTCCTGAGCCTCCGCAACTTGCATCATATCGATCAATTCGGCATATTCCTCATAGCCGTCTTGACAATAATTGCGTGCGGATTATGCTGCATTGGGGTGGAAGGATTTTCTAAATTTTCTGCATTGGGATACAAATCCTGTGCAAGGCAGAATTGTATTCCCCGACCGTCTTAAAGTTGGCAAACCTCAGTCTAATCCACTCTTACTCTGCTTGAGGAAGAATGATATACTTTAGCCTCTCAAACCGCTTCTTGAGTGCGGTCTAGAGTGCTAGCGCGCTTTTCTCCGCCATATACTCATTCTTGAGAGTGGGGCAGAGGTGATGCCTAAGAAAATGAAGTGCCTGATCATTTTCCTCAGGTTTGGGTTGAGCGTCATTCAGTCCGCTGATCCCAATAGCAGCGCGGAGCTTCCTGGCTCCAAGCACAATCTCGACATCGGATGCCTACGTCAGATTGTTTTGGCCATGCTAGGCCAGCTCCCCGAACTCCCAGTTCGTGATGCTAGTCATCTAGATGTGTATAAGTCTACTACTGGTAGACATGCACGGAATAATTCACTGCGGGTAAATAAATGGTACGAAAATTCTCGTAATGTTCCAGCATTTTCTATGCATTTTCTATAATTTTACTGCTAATTTCAGTTATTAAAAGCAATTTAAACAATTGCAATTAACCAAAACAGTAAATAAATACCGAAAATACAGAGAATAATAATGGCATAAATAAATAAGCTTCAAATGCTAAAATTGATGCAAAATTCGGATTCTTGAGGCCCTTTTATGCTAAAATATGAAATTTCAGCAAATTCTGTATTTTCTAGGGGTTTATACGCAAAATTTCAGTTCAGAGAAAAATTCGCGCAATTTTCTGATTTACCGAGGGGTTTTATGCAAAATTCTGGACCCACTCGTAAATTTAAGGACTTATATGTAATTTTCAGAATTACTAAAGCCTTTATGCAAAATCTGGACTTATATGCAAATTTTAGGGGCTCATCGGCAATATACATGAATTCGGGGCCTTTCTGCAAAGCCAACCACCCGGTTCGGGTCATTCCCACCCCTCCTTTTTTTTTAATCAACTCCAGCCGGCCCACCTTGCTTATTTGGCCCGTCCGGCCCAACCGCACGTCTCAAGGGGCAGGGGTAGGGTTTCCCCTACCCCTGTTCATGCGTTCGGCGGCGGCTACCCGAAAACGACGGGGCGAGCGGCCGGCGATTGGGCTGCGCCTTACGGCGCGAAGCAGCGTGCGGTGGGCGGCAGGCGACTTCCCGCATGAGGCGCCAGGCGGCGACGGCGGGCGGGAAAACCGGCACGGCGGCGGCGCGTAGGCGCATGCGGGCACGGGTGCGGGGGGGCACGAGGCCGGCGGTAGGAGGCGGCGCAAGGCAGCGGGGCGGCTCAGGCGGGGCCGTGCAGGGCCGGCGACGAGGCCGCATGATTGCGCCGTGCAGGGCTTCGGGCCGACGGCCACATGCGGGTGGCGGCGAACCCGGGTTGAGGGAAGCGGCGGCGGGCGCGGCGGGGAGGAGCCAGGCGGCGCGCTGGGCGAAGGCGCGGGACCCCAAGCGGCGGCGGCCATGCGGGGCGCGTACAACGAGGAGCCATGGCCGGTCTGCTGGCCAGGCCGGGTCATCGCGGTTCGGGCGGCGGCCGGCGTCCGGTCTTAGCTGCGGGCCGGCTTGCGGCTCACACCGGCAGCAACGCGGGCGCCATGCGGGGCGGATCCGACGACGGGCGGTGCTGGGATGGCCGGTAACAGGCCGGCCACGGCTTCGGGCCAGGCAGCAGTCGGCCGAGTTGGCGGCGCTTGGGCGAAGTCTGCCGTGCGGGGCAGCGTCGGCTACAGGCCGACGGTCGGCGCCGTGCATGTGGGAAGAAGGGCCGGTGGCCGGCGTCTTCAGGGGCGGCGCGCGCACCGCGGGTCACGCGTGCGGGCGTGATGGCCAAGGCGCCGGCGGTCGCGACTACGGGTCGAGCTCCTTCGGGCTGCGCGTACGACGGCGAGAGGCCGGCCGCATGCAGGCGGCAGGCTTCGACCGGCGGTGGAGCCGGCCGCTCCCTGGCGGCTTCAGGCCAGCAGTGATTTCCTTTCTTTTTCTTTTTTTTCTTTCGTGCCATGCTGTGCTGATGCCATGCATAACAGGAAGAACAGATGCATATATAACGATCATGCAGGATCAAACAAAAATATGCAAAATTTTCGTTTTCAATCTACGATGCAATCAACATCTACCCCGTTTCACAATCTACCGATCGGCATTGTGCCGGCGATTTCAGATCTGCTCGCGGTAGATTTGGGGCGGATTTGCATCGTTCTACAGCGCAATCAACATCTACCCCGTTTCTCAATCTACCGATCGGCATTGTGCCGGCGACTTCAAGTCTGCTCGCGGTAGATTAGGGCGGATTTGCACCGTAGAGATTCAATCTAGAACGCGAAAAGAAAATACAGATTCAAAAGCGATCTAGAAAATTCAATCTGTGCTTCGATGATTACCTCGTTCACCAGAGCGAAGTCGTGCTGATAACGTGTTGAGAAACCGTCGCTGGCGACCAGTCCGAGCGATTCCTCTGCTTACAACAAGAACGAATCAATCACAGAATCACAGAGAGAATAGATTGAACACACAGAGAGGTAGAGAGAACTCCCGATCTTTCTTTATTGCTTTTCTTTCATGCGTACATAATGAGGGGGGTATGGCTCTCTATTTATAGTCTACGGTGGGGTGCCCAATTAGATCAGGACTCTTGGATAGAGTCCAAGTTTCCTAACAGGAACAAGAAGTTGGGGCCGCTGCTTCGCGTTTGCATCGAAGACTCCCGGTATGCGGTTTCTAATCTCTCCTCCTCTTCTTTCTTCTTCTTTTGCGAGGGATGCTGTTTCTAATCTATGCGGGCATATGAGGCACCGATGATAATTGGGGGCACTTACATTCCTCAATATATATGAGCCTGTCAGCCGTATTCAATCTTCCCTGGATGGCCAACCAAGAGAAAACCTTGCATTTACTTGGGCCCATGCATGATTTCCAGACTATGTGATCGACTTGACCCCTGTAGTTGGCGGTTAACTATATGCGCGCTGATCGTGCGCTGTGCTACCCGCTAGCTTGCCGTCCAATTCCATGCGATCGATGTCGTCCTCTGACTTTGTTATCAATTCAACCATATTTATTTTCTACCATAGGTCAACATACACACTCAATTATCGTGCTGTTTGTACTTAGGCTTGTGCTTGCTTCACACTTGGGTTCTTTCTTATATATGTCCGGTATAATTCAGGTGCGGGCCAACTTTCGTGCCAGAGAGGAGACTTATTTTTCTTTTCAAGTGTGATCGTGGTGGAAGCTCTAAAGAGAGGTCGATCAGCTTCATTAACCGGCAAAGGTCAGTTTATTTTGTTCATCATCCGGCCTGATCAGCTTAATCCAGGGCCTGTCCATATCCTTGAAAGCATACCAGGTTCGTCTTGTCGTTCTTAATGCTCTGCCGGGAAGTTCGTGATCCAGGACCCCATGGCCGCCTAAGTGAGTTGGTCGACACACACCCCTTTGTCCAATTGGTCCTGCGTTGTGCTCCGTTGTGCTGTGACCTCCCCCGTCCAAAGCCGAGCTCTTCTCCTCTTGTCAGTTCTCTCGCGCGCCCATGTTGGGAGGTCGAAAATGGTCAGTAGATGAATCGATAACTGTAGCACCCTGAAAATGAGAAGTAAACACACAGTATTGCAAATCCCGTTAATGGCTCTATTAGCATTAAACCAAATTAATTATATTTCCTTTAATCAGGATTGAGGGGCTAATTAAAAGACTTCCACTTTTCTTTTCACCTGCCTTTCCCTGCGCAAGCTTCCATTCCAGAGGTTTCTTCCTCCTCTCTCGTGTCTCTCTCTCTGCCGTCCATCCACATGGCGTCAGCTCAGCCGGCAGCCGCTTGGCGCGACGGCGTTTGGGCGTAGAGCGGCAGCCGCGGCCAGACGCGGGGGCCTGGGCTGGAGGCGCGGCGCTGGCCGGAGGTGTGGCGTGGCCCGGAGGCGCGGCGCGGGCTGGGCGCACGGCGATGGCGCAACCGATTGGCGTCGCGGCCAGGTGGTGGCGCGGCTGGGCGTTGTGGCCAGGCGGCGGCGCGTCTGGGCCGCGTGGCTAGGCAGTGGCCAGGCGGCGGTGCGGCCAGTCGGCGCTGGGCGGCCGGCGGCGGCAGTGAGGCCAACGCTCAGTAGCCAGCCACATGGTTTGGCCGACTGAGGCACGGCCGAATTGTGTTCGTGCGTTGTCTTGCTGGTTTGTGCAGTGGGGCAACGTTCGCACGGCTAAACAGCTTTCGCACGACCGAACAGCAATTAGCACGATGAACTCTAGCGAACGTGATCTTTTAAGTTCTTTCTTTTTTCCCACAATTTTATCTTAGTCTTTATCTAATTTACCTCTAGTCCACCTTGTAGATTCGTACGTGGCTTGTGAGGGAACGTTTAGACAGTTGCACTTCTCGGATCTTTTATGCAGCGAGTCCGCCGAACGTGCTTAAGGCAAACATCTTACGGCCGTCAACATTTCTGTTCTGTATAATACTTGATCCATGATTATTTGTTACTATTGCCTTGATCACATTTACCATGTTAATAGTGTTGGTCTGATCATAGTCTTTTTATTATTATAATTACACCATGGTATTTTTAGGTTGCCTTGTTTTGCATGCTTATATGTGTATTAGAATACTCCGTTGTTAGTGTTTTAGTATACATGCTAAAGTTAATAATGGGGAGGGAGGGTAGCATATAAACATGTTATAAGACTTAGGTATAAAGATTAAAGTTGCCATATTATGTCTTTTTGATATTATAATCCAATACTTGTAGGATTTCAGATGTTAGTCATGATGTTATATATCAACAACTAAGAATTTGACTAATAATTACTCAACACTTCGTAAAACTTGGTTGGTTGACAATCCTTGTGTGAGCTATACTATATTACCTCTACTATAATGATTCCTAGACCTCTTCCGCGGCCCTGATCAACTCGGCTTCGGCTTCTGGCTTCTGGCTTATTTTTCACTATTCATAAGTTTCGTCTTTTTCTGAACTTTTGGCTTTTTGTTGAGCTTTTTTGCCGGTTCTTTTTTTCCCGTATTTGTTTGTATTATATGTAATGGACTAACATATTTTTTATATTTTTAAATTTTTTTAAATTTAATTATGCTAAATAAGCCTCTGTCAGCTACAATGCTTTTTTCAGCCAGCTACAGTGTTTTCAGCCATAAGCCATGAGCTTTTCAGCCGAACCGATCACCACCGTACATTTCACATGATCACCACTTATTGGGATCTAATGCTTCTGCATTTCAAACCGTAGCCAACCTTTCCACTTATCATATCCTTATCTTAGCCTCTCCATAGTTACCTTAATTTGTGCCGTATAATTTGTTAACAATATAACAATTACCTAACTCGGGGCTATCCACATATAGGGGAGATTTTTACCCATTTGATAATGTACGAGGGGCCGTACACTTTCGTTATTCAGGATATTACACCTCGTTTGTGGTTATACAATCGAGGGCAGTGATATGTCTGACTATTCTCGTATAATCAGGTATATGAGAAGTAATCGCTAGTGTCATTATTATAGTTTGCTTCACAAAATTCTCTTAATTCACCGTTCCTATTACTACTATCTCTGACCTGTACCTATTTTTCTTGTAACATTATTATATTGCACTTAACCTGTGTCAATTGCTTGATAGAATTACTTGTCTTTTTTTGGGAAAATTGCACATGTACCCCATAGTTAGTAGGCACTTGTAAATTTGCCCTACACTTAAGTGGCCTTGTAATTTTGCCCCATACTTGACATGCCCCCTTATTATTTTGCCCCATTGCCCATTTAGCTGTTATTTTAATTTCGTTTTTCATTTTTTGGGGCAGGAAAAATGCAGTAAAAAATATTTTTCCACAGGCCGAGCAAAGAGAATGTTTTAGGCATTTAATGGACAACTTTGTAAAACGAAATTTTACAGTCCCAAAAAATGAAAAACGAAATTAAAATAGGAGCTAAATGGGCAATGGGGCAAAATAATAAGAGGGCATGTCAAGTATGGGGCAAAATTACAAGGCTACTTAAGTGTAGGGCAAATCTACAAGTGCCTATTAACTATGGGGTACATGTGCAATTTTCCCGTCTTTTATTCACCTTGGTTGCGACCGTTGTTGGGTACTGGCTGAGATTTCCAAATCTCACGCTTGCCTTTTCCATTTCAGGTCAAAGGCCAATAGAGTGATTGTAATATGTATGGGTGGGGAGCACTCGAGTTTTCAGCACCACGACTTACCACCATTTATGTTATCTTATTTACTTTTTATTTAGTTAGAAGTGAACCGGTCTTACATTTCAAACATTTGCTTATAGCTTCTGTTGGTTCTATAATAAATTGCTAATAAAATTTTAATTTTTTTTGTGATTTTTTATTATTGCTTTTATTTATTTTTTTAATCTGGCGATAACGTTCGATGGCAATTGATTTTATGTGAGGAGTTACAATATCGCAGTGAGGACTGCGCGCCCTCCTGTTGACATCAAACGGCCTTTCCATCCAGTTAGTCTGCTCCCCGGTTTGTAATACAGCGGCTGCTGCTCAGCCCTTTTCAGTTTTCTCAGTGATAAGAGGCAGCGTAAATACTTATACGGAACATGTAAAAGACTTGCACGTCATTGTATTAAGAGAAGAGAAAATAGTACATGTACTAGCGAGACTAGTGCTTGGAGTTACAAATTTGAGGCAAGGAGAACTAGAACCGTGGTAAGGCAACCACTAGAAATAGGTAGCAAGAATGCAAAGAAGAGGTATAGATGGACAGTAGGGGTGAAAACGGATCGGATAGTTTCCGATCGTCCGGATGAAAACGAATACGAATTGTTTTGGATCGGATTTTCTTCGGATAATTCTCGGATCGGAAATAAATACAGATTTTTTTGGTCAGAAACGAATACGAATATAGTAGACCTGATATCCGGCGAATATGAATACAAATACGGATTATCCGGATAATACGGATCCGGATATCCGAGATTTCAGCTCAACATTGCTCAGCCCAAGCCAGCCTCTCTCATCTCCCCTACCACCAGTCCACTAGCAAATATTTATGTTTATTAAAAATAAATTTAGTATTATCGGTAGATTAAAATTTGTACCGATTAAATTGATGTATTGCCGTTTAAATCATTCTAATGCAAATTTAAATTCTTAATTAATTTATTAGTCACATATAAATGGTAGAAATCCATTAATAATTATTTAGAACTTTAGACAAAAATAACTGTAGTTTGAAGATTTAAAATCTGTACAATAGTATGACTATTGTGGATAAAAATACTTATGCTTGTTTAGATTTCATTAATGTTTTGACAAGATAAACTATATATGTGTTTCATTGATTTTGGATGTATGGTTTAAGGTGTTTTCATGTTCTGATAAATATTCGTGATCATATTCGTTTCGATTCGTATTCACTCCGTATCTGTATTTGATATTGTTTGTATTTGTATTCGTATCCGAGGTATTCGTATTCGTATCCGCATCCGAGAAAAAAAAATATGAAAACAATATGGTAGAATCATTATCCGTCCGTATTCGATCCGTTTGCATCCCTAATGGACAGGGCTTGAGACGACGCAGTAGGGCTGTGAGAGAGGGAACTAAGAGCTAGCTTTCATAGAAATCGGTAGCGAGTCCACGTCTGCCCAACGCTAACATATTAGTTTTTGCCTTAGTTTGTCCAAGAGCGCTTCGATGACCATCTTGGTTTTGTTGGAAACCTGACCAGAAAAAGAGAATGACAATAGGGTCGAAATTTTTTCTCTGGGCCTTGGGTACTTGCCTATGCAGTGAAATACACCAATCAAGTAGCTGAGTCTATCTTATTGTCAGTAGGTGAAGTCTGTCGAAGAGTCGTGTGAATGGTGTCCAGATCTGCCGAACCCAAGGGTTAATCTGGAAATGCAAAGCTTCCTTGAAATACAAGTTCTTTGTATGGCTAGCTATTTATGATTGCTGCTGGACAACTGATCGTCTAGTGCGGCGCCGCGTGATGTCGCACACACTCTACCCCCTTTGCGAACAAAACCGTGAAGCGCAGATACTTACATGGGAATGATCTTCGTTTCGCCGGAAAATTCAGAAGTTTCATAATCATGCATTTCTTAAATACTCTATAATTTTTAATGTGATTATCCTGAACTCCGAACATGCTTAGATGGTGTTTTGTTGTGTCTAACCAAAGAACTTGTTTTTCAGTGCAATCAGTATGGATGAGGTAGGCTCGGCCAGACACGATGATCATACCTTAAGGCAGCCCCCGTCGGACTGGGCCATTTTCATTATTGCGATGGCTGCCACCGCTGGCGCTGTTTTCTTGGCTATCGCTATGTATCTCCTTCGACAGCTCTTCAGCTACATCCGCGTAGCGATTGCAATCCGCCGTCTGCATCTACCGATCGTCACATACCCGCCGGAGGGGGTGGTGGCAGGCGAGGAGGGTACCGCCCACACCATGTGTGTGATATGCATGACGGAGTTCGCCGCGGGGGAGGAGGTGGCGGTGCTGCATTGCGGGCATATCTTCCACCCGCACTGCATCAACAGGGGGATTCGGATCGACCCTCGCTGTCCACAGTGCAGAGTCATGTTAGTGTGAGGGCTTCGGAGGGTTTTAGTGGCTGTCTGAATACTTTTAAGGAATACTTGTTTGCAGTGAACTTTATAAATAGTCTTGCTCAATAAGTTTAAGAAATATAACCTGTTTGCTCGATGTACCACTTGCTCAATGGAGTACTACATATGAGAGCTATGTACATATCATGGTTTGGCTTGTTTGACAGTTATGACTACACATACATAACGAAAAACAACTAAGTCACAGCACTGAAGCATAGCTTGTGCGGTACCACAAAAATAAGCACGTACATCCGGGGAGAAGATACATATTGACTGTACAACTGAAGCAGCAAAGACATTTAATTTGGTGGTAACTGCGAGCTTCACTTTTGGTTGATGTACAGAACAACGAATAATGACAAGCAAACGATTATATTATGCATTGAAGGAAGACAACCGTCAAAGCGGAAAGTAGTAGTAGTATTAACCAGCTCAACCATTGTGTCAAAGAATTGGCAACTATATTTTCGTGTTCACAGTTTTACACAAACGGTCTTTCCCAAGATAAGACTCTGGGTTTCTCTGATGTCAAGAAGATTGTGCACAACATTGAAAATACAGTGCAGACCCATTTCCATTGCGGCAGTTGCATATATATAGCGAGACAATAACCCTAAGAACCTTTGGATTTATCCGCATCACCAATCCATAAACAAGAGAACTGAATGCATCTTTTTCATCGAAGAGGAAATCCGAACATTTACCCAGGCAAAAGCATTCCAATGTGCCAACTCCATGGTTCTGAGAATCATTCTGTGTGGAGCATTATAGGTGTTTGTTTTTGACTTAACTAGGGGTGAAAGGCATGAAAGTTCTTCGTTTTTTGGCATGGAAAACAACCACAATCCCATCAATCGAACTAGATGTCAAGGCAGGTTGGTGCCGCAGAACATCAGTTCCTGCAAATAGAAGATATGTTATTTGATAAAATGTATACTGGAATCAAGAGATGACTGCATAAGTTTAGCCTCTTCTATCTAAACCATACCTACTGGACAAACCACGAAAAAGTCTAACAAGTGCAATACATTAGCATAAATTTTTTAAGCGATGTTAGAACATTTCTAGAAAAATAACAAACGTGATTCTATATGTGCTATCAACTTGTTTATCAACAAAAAGGAAAATGCACATGAATAATAAGATCGGGACTATTCTACACAAATATAACTTCATACGCATCTTCTGCACTGGAACCTAAGAAAGCTACACTAAACCTATAATCTCACCAGCAATACTTTTACATGTCCTAAACTGTAAACTTAGGGATATGCCCTAATCGGCAAAGAAAAATGAACAAAAGAATGTACAAAAAAGAATAGCTAGCAGAGGAGATCTAATAGTTCATCTAACAGAGAGGCTGTTGCGATAGAGATAGATACCACACGGCAAATCAATAATAGGCTGGATGGCTTCATCTATCTAGAACAATTTAATTATCAGAAGGAATAAACTACATTTTATGATCCATCTATAGTGGAAGCTCAATGATATAATAAGCTAAGCAGCAGGAATCTAATGCATCAAAACCAGCATAACCTGGATAGGAGGTGGCATGAAGCATGAAAACCACGAAGTGGCCTCGAAATCTAAACATCCAAATTCAGAGAGAAGTAAACATGAACATGTTGCCATCAGTATAGGTAGGGGTAAGTAGTATGCATACACAAAAAACTATACAATGTGAGCACCTTAATAGCTAGGAGAAGACGGTTGATTGATGATGGCATAGCAGTAGAAACCTCAAGGAACTATTATTGTAGAATTTGTTTTTCCTGGAGAACCAACAGATAAGACACATCAATACCATGCCTACCAACCAGGGATAATGGACCAATGGAAGGAATTTTCAAAAAAACCTGACCTCGGAAATTAATTCAATGCCAATCTACTTGATGACAGCCGAAGCAAAGGCAGAAGATAGAAGACAGATCTGCGGTCTTCCAGTAGTATCCACAACAACAACATAAATCCTCTTGCTGCTTGCATCTGACAGAGCAGCCTCACCATTTCGTGGACGGCACTCAAGCAACAACCAAAACTTACACAAAAAAAATAATAGCAGGAGTGTCAAAAACGGATCTATACTGCAGCTCTCCAGTTATAATATAAATATACTTGAAAATGAGAATTGTGCAAACATGACAAACCAATTGAATCAATTAAGATGTCGAAGGAGAATGAAAAGAGGGTCTAACCTGCCTGTGGGGGGACACAAAGATGGCAGCTCCTTCTCTGCCTCACTATCCAGCATGTGTTTCCTTTTTTTAATCTCCATTCCTGAAACGAAACTGAAAATTCAAAAGAAGTTTGAATTTTGTGAGATTTTGATTCCTTGTGAACCTTTGCCTAATCTATCTCAAATCCCAGCCAATTGCACCCTAAATCCCCTACTAAATCACCATGCCAACTCAATTTCGTGCCGGCATTGTTCACGGTTTGATATTTTCGCCGCCACCTCTGGTTTTGCCGCTGCCCAGGCTCTCTCGCTCGCTCCCACGCCTACTCGATGCTTCCTCACCACTTGGCAGACAACCGTATCCTTCCTCTGACAGCTCTTGCCAGCTCCTCTTGACCCGCAGAGCGCCGACGGGCCGCAATTCGCCGCCGCCGACATTTCTTGCCACCACCCTCTCTTGGTCGACCTCCTTGAGTCGCAATCTTTGACCGGCATACTGCCACGCCTAAGACCTCTAGTACTTCTTCCTTCTCCACCTGCGCCGCACCTTCCTGCGCCTTCTCGACCGTGCCACGCGCCGCCGCCACTGTTACCCACTCCCTGTAGCCAACTGCCTTAAGTCCACTATAAAAGGCGCCGAGCCTCTCCATTGGATTCCATTAACATCCAGGTAGCTCTATACACCTCGATTTCCCTTTGTCGGGCATCGCTTCACCATTATTGTCACCGACCACCCAAGTGAGCCGATATCACATTCTTTGTATCCAGTTGATTTCGTTTCAATTGCTTGCACCCATAGCCTCCTCAAGCCCCTAGGAACCTCCTTGAACCGTCGCCTTAGCTCCTCGAGCTCTCCTCTTCTCTGCCGTCGAAGCTCGCCGCTTGGCCAAAGCACCTCATCGTGGACAAGCCGCCACAGAAAACCCTAGCCCAAACCGATCCTTCCACTGTCACCTCCTCACCCCAACGATGCTCAAACGCCAACGCTTTGACCCCCTTAACCCTTGAAACTCACCGTTGCCATTCAAACGTCTTGCGGAGGAAAAACCTCGCCGTCGGCGAGCGCCGCCTCCCCTACCACCGCAGACCCCAAAAATGGAACCTTGACACTCCTAGGAGCCTATCCATAGCCTCCGATTCCGTCGCAGGTCACCGTAGCCGTCGGCGAGCGCCGCCTCCCCTACCACCGCATGGAGCCTTGATTGTTATCCTTAGTTGACATGTGTACAATGCTTTACACCTTGCTATGATCTGTGCTTACTTGCTAGATGTATCATAACTTTATATGTGTCGTCAAGCCTTTGCCATTGATAAGTTGATTAAACATGCACAACTTGAATTAAAACATGTCATGTTAGCTCTTGAGACTAGTCTATTTTTAGTTATCCTTTTATGATTCATGCCATGTCAAATAGGCTAAGTTGAGTCTTGAATCTTTAATTGAGCTATGCTAGCTTCTTGTTGAAACACGAGTTAGTACAATTGTTTAAAAAGCAAAAAGATCCCTTTATGTGCGAAAAAACTGATCTCACCAATTCTTTCTCATGAGACTGCTTGCCATTGCACTAGGCATGAATTCAGGGGGAGTTTTGAGTGATCAAGATCATCTCCTTAAGCTTCTTGCTTGGAATGGTCGCATAAGGCTTGAGATCTAGCACATGACTAAAATTTTGGTTGGAAACAATGATGAGTTTTAAACAAAAATATGTCCATTGTGCTAAATTTGCTTAACTTCAAAAAGAATCAAGTACTTAAACAAATGATTCATTCTTGAACTTGTAGGACTCTAATTTGACTCAATTCTAGCTTCTTGGTTCCACTTAGATTATTGACATGGCTTGCACCATCTTTGGATACCTTTAGCTAGACTTTGATCTTGAATGCCTTGACATGCTAACAAATCCATCTAATATTCAGATTGTTACTTATGTGGCTTGGCTTGATTATGCATATTTTGTTATGATCTTGATAGCATTCATTTGTGTCATGGCCTTGTGTAATACTAAATGGTCATTTTGGATAATCTTCATGGCTCTAGTTGCTTAGATTGAATAAAATTCAGCCATGTCATAGATATATTTTTCTCCAAGTCACTTGATGATTTTATTGCAAAAACAGGGAGATATTGGAGGAAAAGCCACATTTTGGGAGCTTTGGGAGCCCTTGAGGAAAACTTGCTCTTTCTTTTGCTCCTTTTTGTCAACATGGTCATTAGCATCATTTTCTTTCTCTTGGATCATGTTTGACTTTCAAACAAACTCAATCTTATGGTTTTTCTATGTTTGTCAATATACTCATCAAGGGGAAGATTGAGAGACCATATGGAGGTATCCCCATGTTTGTGATGAGTAATTGATGATTGTATTAGTGAGTTTGAGTTTGTTTTGGGTATTCTAGGGTTGAGTACCTTTTACTTATGCTAATGATGATATGCTATTTCGTGCGGTGCTATGTGACGGTTTGCTTGTCTGTGTGACTGTAGGACTTTGGAGCTAGGTCATGGTGAGGCGAGGAGGACCGGGACTAGGCACAGGAGGTGTTGAGGTCCAGACGGTCAGTGATGCCAAAGATGATCGAGGTTGGTGAGATGGTTGCGAGTCGGAAGACGAGGAACCGGAGCTGGAGCTACCGGTGATGGACACGACGGGCAACGACGAGAGAACCGGGACTAGGCTCAGGGAGGAGTCGGAGGTCCAGAACGGTTGGAGGTCAGTTGCGGTTGTGTGCGATGGAACAGACCAGGACTAGACTTAGGTGGAGTCGGAGGTCTCGGTCGGTGTCGAGTGGACGCGACAGGCAGCGGCGAGTGGATCGAGACTAGACTCAGGGAGGAGTTGAGGTCCAGACGGTCAGGATGTCGGGTGCGGTCGTGTGCGGTGGAACGGACTAGGACTAGACTTAGGGAGGAGTCGAGGTCCAGACGGTCAAAGGTGCCGGTTGCGGGAAGCTTCCGGGAAGGTGCTTGAGGGGCAAATTGGGAATTTGACTCAAGCATGAGTTGGAGGGCTGGTTTTTCCCTCCAAAATCTGGTTGTTGACCTATTGCCTCTTGTGTGTATGGAGCAAGGGAGTGGGCATGGTATGACACTTATTGATTTTCCATATGGGGGGTGAGGTCTTGCCTTCAAAAAGAGGAGAGGGAGGCAGTAGTATTCAGCTATTCCAAGGAAGTGTGCAGCAGTTTGGGAGTTGGTTGTGTGCCCTGGATGTTGAGTTGAAACTAGGGTTTCACCTCCCGTGTGTGTGTTCTTCACAAGAGTGAAGCATGTAGTGTGTTCCCCTCATTTTCAATCGCGTATGGGGGACGTAGTGGTTGTAGAACTCTTGTAATCATTCATCTCTTTTCAATATGAGAAAGATTTGGTTGAGCTGCTCTAGTTATTTTTCTTCATATGCTTGGCTGCCATTTTTAGTTCTCTCTTGATTTCTTTGTGTGTGAAGTGAGTTTTTGTTTGATTCTTGCAAAATGTGTTTGCTCTGAACTGGGGAATCTATATCAAAGCCATTTGGCTGTTTTGTTCCCGAGAGCCAATTGATAGAATCAAAGAATCACTCATGTTTATTCAGTGGCCTGCAATTCCTCTATTCAAGATTTTCTAGCGTTTCATGTCAGGGGATGATGAACTCTTGTGATTTCCCTTCATGAGTTGGCTTGAGATTTGTGTTCTCAAGTTCTGAGATCATTGCTAAGTTGATTGCAAAATTTCATAAGCAAAGAATGGATGAACCATGAGAAATCTGAAAATTACCATTTCTCTCTACTCCATTTTCATATTTCACCTTAAATCCTGATTCTTTGCTCATGGGATGAATTCCTTTGATTTCTCAGGTCTCAATGCTATTTAGTTTAAAGTCTTAACCTGGTGGCTTGAGAAGAACCAAACCTTTTAGTTAAATTTCTCTTCAATCGGGTTCTTCAGTTTTGCTGTCTGAAAATTCAGCCTATTGCTCCCAAGGGGCGGTCAGACCGGCTAGTTAGGGGCGGTCAGATCGGCCTCCTAACGGCGGTCAGACCGGCCGGTTAGGAGCGGCCAGACAGGCCTTCTGTATTTGGCTGCTGTGACTCTTGTTTCGCTTGGTTCTTCACTGCTTCTTTCTTGTAGTTGTCCAGTGATATTCGCCAGAGAGCATGAGCTATTCTCATCATAGCTTTTGTAGCTATTGGTGAGAAAAGTCTCGAGTGGATACTTGGGGGCAAGATTTTTAAAGAGGCACCATTCACCCCTCCCCTCTGTTGCCATTTCCGATCCTACAGGTTTACGTGTCAACTTGTGATGCTTGATATACTCCTATGTTAATTCATTGTTAGATGTTAGGAGGAATGACTAAGTAGATGAATGAGGCGACCTCAAGCGTTGATGGCTCTGCGAACAGGCAGCGTGATGATGGAGATGGCCATGCTAAGGGCCGTACTATTTCACAAGTTAGTATGACTAACTGTAAATGTTTTTATGTTCTTGTTGTATTATTATTCATGTTATTATTATCTTTGGTGTTTTCAATACAATAGAATAGTTCCCTCTAGAAAAAGTAAGTAAAACTTGGTGCCCTTTCAATTGTTGCACCTATCAAGATTTTGATGGTTAACGGGTAGGTCTACCAAAGTAGGGTGTCATTAATTATTTCGATAAGATAGGGTAAGTGTTGGACACTTTATGCATATTATTGGTTTAACTTGACTAGGCTATCAAAATAGTTTTAGGCCTAGAAGTATTGTGTTGAGGCCGAGACATATGAATGTCACTCAACAAACAAGAGTTACATGTGATGTAATTAGCAGGGGTTGCTTACCTACGTCGCTAGGTTTCTAGAAATAATGCCAAAGCTCACTAGGACTTAGTGAAATATGGATCTTGACTTACTATATGTAGTTAGAGGGAACATGGTTTTTAAATATATAGTGAAAGTATCTTTTGTTAAACTATTTAATGGAAGATTTTACATAAACATAGTGCTGAAAATTTTCATATACTTTTATGTTGCAGACCATGCCACCATCTACTTCCTCTACATCCTGTTTTAACTTGTGACCTATTTTTCAGAAGGAAAAACTAAGTGGAACAAACTTCATTGACTAGATATTCTAGAGATTATATATCTTGGTGAACCAGTTAATGATGTTACTCGTGCTGAAAAGAATGAGTATGAGAAAATAGCAATGACTCACTTGAAGTTAGCTATCTCATGCTTGCAACCATGAACTCTAAGTTTTAGAAACAATATGAGAACAGGATGCCTATAATATGATTGTGGGTCTTAAGGTCAAATTTGAGAACCAATCAAGGGATGAGAGGCACCACACCTCAAGTCATTATTTGCGTGCAAGTTAGCTGAAGGAAGTCCGGTCAGCCCTCATCTAATCAAAATGATTGGTTACATTGAGAGTTTGGAAAAACTTTATTTTCCCCTGAGCCAAGGGTTGGCTAGTGATGTGATTTTCCAATCGCTCCCTTTGAGCTTTGAGCCAGTAATTTTGAGCTTTCGTATGAATGGCATGGAGAAGTCAATGACCAAATTGCATGGAACACTTAAGTTAGCGGAGGAGAGCATTAAGAAAAGGTCTAATCATATGTTGATAGTTCAGAAGACTACCAACTTAAAAAAGTAAAGTCTAATGCTTTGTGCAAAAGAAAGAGCACGAACAAAACTCAAGATTAGATCTCGAGTATCAAATCTAAACTTTAAAAGCTCAAGATTGGTGTTGCACCTGATACTATTTGCTACCATTGCCATGAGACTAGACATTAGAAGAGGAACTGCAAGAAGTACTTGGCAGAACTGGAAAAGGAGGGAAATAGCACTTCTACTTCAAGTATAAATACTATATAAATAAATCTTGCTATTTCTCGTATTGGTTCTTAGGTATTTGATACCAGATCGGTTGCTCATATTTGCAATTCAATGTAGGAGATGATAAGAGTAGGAGATTAGCAAGAGGTGAGGTTGATCTTTGTGTGGGCAATGGAGCAAGAGTTGTTGTATTGGCTGTTGGCACTTTATCGTTATCTTTACCATCGCGATTAGTTTTGAAATTGAATAATTGTTATTATGTTCCTACCTTAAGCAAAAACATTATTTCCACTTTATGTTTGGGAGCAAGAGGTTATGAATTCAGAATAAAAAACAATATTATTCAATTTATTTGAATCATATGCTTTATGGTCATGTCCATTGGTGAATGGATTATATGTTTTAAATCTTAAGGATGTGATCTATAACATTAATTCTAAGAGGCTTTGGCCTAATGATTTGAATCCCACTTGTATTTGTCATTGTCATTTGGGTCACATAAATGAGAAGTGCATGGTGAAGCTCCACAAAGATGGTCTTCTAAACTCATATGATTTTGAATCATTTGAAACATGCGAGTCTTGTTTACTGAGTAAAATAACTAAGGCACCTTTCATTGGTCTAGTGATAGGGCAAATGACTTGTTAGCTTTGGTACATTCGGATGTATGTGGACCAATAAGCTCAATGGCTAGAGGTGGTTGCCGGTACTTCATACCTTTTATTGATGACTTTAGTATATACGGTTACATATACTTAATGAGGAATAAGTCTGAATCCTTTGAAAAGTTCAAGGAATTTCAAAATGAGGTACATAATAAACTTAGCAAGACAATTAAAGCCCTATGACCAGATCATGGATGTAAATATTTAAGCCATGACGGTGATCATCTAAAGCAAGTGGAATTGTTCCACACCTAACTCTGCTGGTAACGTCTCAATGGAATGGGGTGTCTGAACGATGAAATTGGACCTTTTTAGACATGGTTTGGTCCATGATGAGTCAATCTAATCTGCCATTGTCTTTTTGGGGTATGCGCTAAAAACAACTATGTTAACATTAAATAGGGTTCCCATCAAAAGTCGTAGAGAAGATATCATATGAGATATGGATTGAGAAGCGTCCTGAGTTGTCTTTTCTCAAAATATGGGGATGTGAGGTATATGTAAAATGTTTAACGTCTGACAAACTCACACCTAAATATAATAAATGCTTCTTCATGGGGGTATCCTAAGGAAACTAAAGGATCTTACTTTTATAAAAGGGATGAGAACAAAGTGTTTGTTGCCCAAAACGATGTCTTTTTGGAGAAAGAGTTTCTCTCAAAAGGGGTTAGTGGGAGCACAGTGTGACTCAAAGAAATTTGAGAACCATCAACAAATATTTCAACTCCTACTGAACCTCTACATGATGTACAAAATGTTATACAACTTGTGGAAGAGGTACCAGCCCCACGTATGCTGAAAAACCACATCAAATGCCGATAAGGTGTCGGTATGACATTTTATTGTTAGACAATGATGAGCCTAAGACTTATGAGGAAGCGATGATAAGCCCAAATTCTGAGAAATGGCTTAGAGCCATGAGATACAAAATACAATCCATGTATGACAATCAAGTTTCGAACTTGGTTGATCCACCTGATGGTGTAAAAACTATTAAGTGCAAGTGAATTTTTAAGAAAAAGATAGACATGGATGGAAATGTTCATATCTATAAGGCACGATTGGTTTTGAAGGGTTTCAAACAAATTCAAGGTGTTGACTATGATGAAACTTTCTCATCCGTTGCTATGCTTAAGTCTGTCTAGATCATTCTAGCTATTGCTGCATATTTTGACGGTAGATGGATATCAAAATATTCCTAAATGAAAACCTAAGTGAGGATGTGTACATGACACAACCTAAGGGTTTTTTCAATCCCCAAGATGTTAGAAAGATATGCAAAATTCATTTATATATGGACTAAAGCAAGTTTCTCAGAGTTAAAACATTCATTTTGATGAGGTAGTCAAAGAGTTGGCTGCATCAAGAATGAAGAAGAGCCTTGTGTTTACAAAAGGCTACTGAGAACGCACTTGTTGTTCTGGTCCTATATGTGGATGATATATTATTGACTAGAAATGATATTCCTATGGTTGAATATGTGATGTCTTCATTAAGAAATATCTCTCTATGAAAGACTTAGGAGAGGCAACATATATTTTGGATATAAAGGTCTATAGAGATATAACTAAAAGGCTATTTGGATTAATCCAAGATACATATATTGACAAAGTGTTGAAGCAGTTCAACAATCGATGGTGGAACAATCTACTCCTATGATGTCAATGGGTGACCATACGAAGACGTCAATGTTCTTGTAGAGGACCTCTAGTAGGCTCCACTCAGCCTCTGGGGTGAGACCGCGCACCCTCTACTAATACCTACTTTGATGGGTCTTTGCTGTTGAGTGGTACCCTTTTTACCTCACTGTTCGGCCTCAGTTTTGGTATCCATCCCAGCGCAGAGGGAGGGGTGTTGCTGAGGGAGGGGCGAGGCCCACGCTTACTACATGCACTTTTCAAAGTGGGCTCCGTTTGCCCACTTCAATTTGTTGAGTGAGGTCCTGGTCACCAAATACCATGATGACCCCCTTGGGTCCCGGGAGCTTCATACATAAGTAATTGTGGTGTGGGACTGCCCCAAACGCGTTGAGGGTAGCCCTTCCTAAGATGACGTTGTATGAATATGGGAGATCCACAACATCAAAGTTGATAACCTCCATTCTACTCTGCTCACTTCAGCCAAAGGCTACTTTGAGCGCCACTTGTCCCAGCGTGCTAACCGGGCACCCTTCGAAGCCTTGTAGTGGGACCTTGGGCAGCTGGAGCCTGCTTCACAAGATGCCCATTTGGTCGAAGGCACCGACGAATAGGTCTGCAGAGCTACCTCCATCTATTAGGACCCCCTCATGTCGCAGACCACAATGTTGGCCTCCACGGCCAGTGGGTCTTTGTGAGAGAAGTCTACCCCTAAGGCATCCTTTATCGTGAAGGAGATGTTGTCTTGGGCCCACATTAGGAGCACTTGTGTTGGGTATGTGGCAACGTGGTGTATCCAACACACATAAGCCCTCCATTGTTGCTAAGAGGGGAATTCGAGGGATGACCCTTGTGATGGCATTGATCACTTGGCAGGGTTCGATGTCGAGGCCTGTATCCATAGCACGCTTGGTAGGGGCAGGACAAGTGATACTTTTAGAGGCTGTTGTAAGTGCACCACCACTAGCGTCCTCACATCTTGGGTGCACTCCCTAGTTGTGTTTTTATGGAGCACCGTGATGGTGGGGCATTAGCACATGGTGTGGCCTCCTTTGTGGTCTCATCATTGCCTTCTTTGATGTTGAGTACATATCTACCCTTGGGCACCTTCCTTTGCTTGTGGTTCGAACCTCCTTCGGGGCCACAGCGTGAGCCCCGCGATGTCGACCTCATGCAACATCGTGTCCTCTGCTCTCACATATTTTTCCATTTTGTTGAAGAGCTTGTCCATCATTCTTACAGGCTTCTGGGCATTGTACTCTGCAAGAAGCCCCTTTCGAAGGGCGTGGATGGTGACGTTGATGATGGTCATCTCGTTGGCGCCCTTCACCTAGTAGCGGACCTTCATGAAGTTCCTACCTTATTCCGAAGAGCTAATCTGTGTTAATCCCCTCTACGTAGTTGCCATGGAAGTTGTTGTGCATGAGATCTCGGACTTGCTCCCACGCGTAAACGGAGCTAGGAGCGATTGTGAAGAGCCAGGAAAGCACGACACCCTGTAGGGCAAATGGTAATCCCTTTGCCTTTGTTGATTTGTCCCCTCCCCCCGGTGGCTTCAATGGCCATCTCGTAGACGCATGGAAATTCATGGGGATCCATTTCGCCCTTGTAAGGTTTCAGCATGGGCATTTTGAAGTCCTTTGGCCAGACGCTTTGCTGCAAACCCCTGATATAGACCAACTAGTAAAATAGCTGATGTGTAGGGGTGGCCTAAACTTCATGGTACGAACAATAGCAAATACTCTGGCTTCTTGCTGCGACTAGGGCTTCAGCTCATCCTTTCGTCTTGTAGCAACCCTAGGGTTTAGGGCTCTTACTAGGGAGAAGCAGCCAAACAACACCTCCAGCTTCTTCCTTCATGGCAAGTGTAAATGGATAATGGGGTTGCAATGCACTAAATAATAATGTTGCCAAATAAAAGAAATCAACCAGGCCTTCCAAACTACGAGCAACCAATAGGCAGTCATGAATTACATGGGATGGACCTTGTAGATTAAATGCCATAACTCAAGAACAACATCCTTGATCTATGCAATTTAATCAAACCCTAATTGGGAAAATCTCAACAAGCATGCACAATATTGTGCCACAAAACCATCGTTCCTTTTCAATATTTTCTTGTCAAAATAATCTGATCTAAGATACAATGGGTAATCCCCTTGGCCATATATTTGTGCCTAATGGCATAGCCACACACGCACACGCGAGCCAAGGAAGACTAAGACTTAACTCACATATTCAACTCAGGCTCCCTAAGAAAATTGACTCCACTTCTTGTAAAAAACTAGACTCCTCAAATAAATCAACACTGGTTTTGGGAAGGACTCTCTAAAACCGAATACAAACCAACCAGATTGGTTTGGCCCAGATAAAAGGAACACATAACTCAACAAAATAAGGAAACTCAGATTCTAAAAAAGAAATTGGCTTGGACTCCAATCCTAACAAATTAGATAAAAGTCGATCCAACATGGAAACCATCTTCCTAGCTTGATCTCTCTATTTCCTAGCTTGATTCCACTCTTGGCTCCTCTTGGCCATGGCTTCCCCTTATTTCTCCTTTGCGCATAACTTACTAGCTCATGGCACGGCAAGGAAATCGGACTCCTGGTTTCACACTACAATGGACTCGGTCTCTTGGCTTCATACAGCAAGGGATTGGAGTCTGTCTTTCTTTCCATGCAAGCCACTTGCCTTCCTTTTCTCCTATCCATACGACCACCAGCCAACTGATTGACCATGCACTCCACATGGCCCACGCGCTCCTCCATCCCCATGCGGCCCACACGAAGCACACGCCCTTATGGCTCCACGCTCCCACATGCCTGCATGCCCTGCATCCACATATCCTTTGTGTAGCCCTTCGCTTGTCACAACCACAACTCGCACCTTGTGCTGTCTAGTCCCTCTCCCTTGGTCGAATTCCCTCTCCTCCCTCTTGGCCAAAGCATGCTTCTCCTTTTCTTCATGCAAAACAACAACAATATGGGAAGTACTTTCATATTGCAATGCTAAAGCACAACTCAAAGTAGCAATGGTACTTGGTGCCGCATCATCCCCTCCCCCTTCAACTTAAACCATCATCGGTTTCAGGGTATTCTTCACAAGCTCCTTTTGCTTGACAATAATTTTAGATTTGATCTCCTCATCTTGTTTTGGCAGCAAAGCATGGAACGCACCTTTATGCATCAATGTGAACCGATTAGCACTCTCTTGATGTGTTATATTGTGGTCAAATTGCTATGGACATCCCAATAGTAGGTGACACACGTGCATAGTCACGACACTGTACTCCACCCTATCTTCATAGCCATCAATAGAAAACGGCATGGTTACCTTATGTGTAACTTTCAACCTACCAACATTTTGAAGCCATTGCATGTAGTATGGCTTAGGATGCCACCATGTGGTTAATGAGAGTGCATTAACCACATCCTTGCTGATCACATCATTGTAGCTTCCTCCATTGATCTCCAACTTGCACTATTTGCCCTTGATCATGCATTCAGTTTGGAACACTCCACGTCGTTGCCCCTTTTCCACAATTGGCATGTTATCAAGATCCACATTTTGAGCCATCAAACTTGGACCATCGAATTTAGCATCACAATATACAACTTTTCACTGGGAATCATTGGATTGTTCTCCTTCATGTTCAGCTTCATCGCAGTCACTTTCTAATGCATATCTATCTTGTGTGAGTAGCATCTTCCTTGAATTTGGGTTATCTTTCATCATGTGCCCCCTGCTCTTGCACTTGAAACACATAATATCTGAGTTCTAACAGTAGAGAAGGCACTAGATTCAGCTTTGGATGCCTCCTTCCTTGTTATACTCATCACATTTGATGTTTCTTTAAATGGTATTCCAACTGGTTTAGTGGATGCAACCGGTTTAGAACTTGAGCCACCTTCACCCTCTTACTGATTGGATGCCTCCAACTAGTGACATTGGTGCGACCAGCCTTGGAGTGTGTCTCTTACCCATTGTATAGCATGCTTCACTTGGTGAAGTAGCTCTTGTATGGTGTTGTATTGCATCAAACCAACATGATTATGCACATTGTCATTCAGCCCTTCAAATAAATGAGTCATGGTAGCTTCTAAAGACTCATGAATATTGGTATGGATCATGAGCACTTGCATCTCCTGATAGTATTCATTCACAGACTTGGAGCCTTGGTATAACCATCATAGCTTTGTATGCAGTGTCCTTAAATAGTACGCTAGTACAACCTTGTTCTCATCACTTTTTTCATTTCCTCACAAGTGTGTGGACGATCCCCTGCACAATTCAATTGGTCCCACCAAATAATAGCGTACTCGGTGAACTCAATTGAAACAACACGGACCTTCTTTTCTTTGGAGTAGCTATGGTTGTCAAAGATTTGATTGACATACATCTCACATTCCAAATAAGCCTTTGGTTCAGCTCTACCCTTAAACTCCAGTATGATGATTTTAATTTAGACAATGCCATCATTCTTGCATTTAGCACCACCTCCATGATGCCCACCGCATCCAGCACCTCAGTGATCAAAGAAATCATGCCTCAAAGGTCATGGAAAGCCACCACAACCATCGAACATGTTGTCGTCTTTAGATCCATAGTAGTGATCATTGTCATGCAAAAGTGTGTCGCCCTAAGTTGGGAGCTTGATGCTAACCCCTCCTAGTGGCAGTAGCCTCTCCTCTAAACAACAAAGTGTCAAGTTCAGAGTGTTGAAGCCCTCGGTTGAACAAGCATTCAACATTTCTTGCACCTCCGTGATCCTTGCATTCATGTCGTTGATGCTCTGGTCAAGATCAGCACGTAGTATGTTCTCTTTGTGATGGATATAAATGTCGGATCCTAGAGCAACAACTCCAGAACCCTCTGTGTTAATTGCACCATCCCAGGAAAAGCTAGTGCACACAGTAATAACAAAGACAAATATCATGCGTAACCACAAACTTTATTTAACTAATATGAGCCTGATGGCCAAAGTTTACAACAACAGTAAAAGAAGACAGCGAAAGATAACATAAAGCAGCAGCCCATCTAGCCTTCCCACAAGGCGAATGACTGTAAGATGTGGCCTATTCGCAATCCTCACCGAAGTCATCGAAGGCTTCCTTTGGAAAGAGTTAGATAGAGCAACATGAGTACAAAAAGTACTCCACAAGTTACACCAGGAGATTAATAGAATTGATGCATGCATATGGAGTATCAAAGGAAGGCATAATATGGTTTATTTGCATAAAAGGCAACATTGGAGTAAATATCATAAAGTATGTGCAGAAGCTGAACTTGATACAGTAAGTAAAACAACATTATAATCAAAATAAATAACGTTAGTGCAGGTTCATCCTCTACACTAACCTATCCACGGGCATCCCACCCGGACTATCTTTTCTCAAAAACATCTCATATGGATTCCATCCATCCATCCATATGGTTTTAAAAATCTCTCATGGATTCCATCCATCCATAAAGTTTTCATAAACCGTTTTCAAACCAAAGTCTAATCCATGAAAAACTTCACTCAGCTTGCCCATGACCAAGGGCACGGCTATCCAGGATAAGTTATACACTTTGCAGAGGTTGTATAGCTTTATCCACAAGACATAATCATCCCGGTTTGCCACGCAAGTTACACACTTCCTTAGGTATGCGGTGAGGAGATCATGACAAAGCCTTTACAATGATCCATTGTCAACATAATCATGTCGCCAGTAAGGTTTCACCACAACATGAATCCACATGTTGGAGCCCCCTCTTGTGACTTGTCACAGCCTACGCCGCGCCCACATTCAGCCTATAGTGAGATTAAGTTGGAACTTCACAAATTATTCGGCCAAATCTGTCCCATTCCAGACTTGTGGTAGTACGATAGGGCTTTACAACAGTAGGTCACAGACCGGTCCTTAACTTGACTTAGGCCTAACCACTTACCCCTTGTGCCTGGCAATCGACATTGAGTCACCAAACATCAATGCATGCCAGTAAGCACCCACCACCATACCAACGCCTAAGTCTAAACCAATTTTATATTTTGTTTGAAAATAATTTCATAAACATTCTGGACTCACCAAAGTCAAGAATTCAGTTTTAAAGTCTATCATTTTATGTGAAAGATCATCTCAAACCATGAATATTCTAATCATAGCTAAGCATTTTTACCAAAATTTCTAGTTAGTGCTATTGTACTAACTAGGTTTTATCTAGGGTTGACAAGGTATAATGGCAATCAAAGACAAATTTGGCTATACAAAGGATTTAGGCTTAACTATACTTTAAACTGAATTTAAATTAGACTTGAATAGAAACTACGCATGCATAATAATTTGAAAACAACATAAATAGTTTAAAATAATGGGGTCAACATGGTAAAAGGTGTAACTTGCCTTGCTCAATGTCCTGCTGCAGATCGTCGAAGAAAAACTCTCCGGATTTGTCGTAGTCTACACGCGAAGAACCAAAATAAATTCAAACAAAATTCAAATAAAATTCAAAAAGAGCCTAGAAATAGGTATTTTAGGATTTTAGAAGAATTTAGAAATTTTAACGGGTCAAATCAGAGTTAAAATGAAGAAATACGAGCTTCTAGAAGATTAAAACTAAAGAAAAAGAAAAGGCTGATTTTTAGAATTATTTTCATACTAAAAATTAGATTATGACGTCAGCATCAATTTTACTTTTTCGGCTAAATTATTTTTACATTGAAAAAGTCTTTATTTGACTGACATGTGGGGATGGGTGTGCGGTGCATTGGGTTCACGGACGAGCTCTGTCCATCGTGGACTCAGTCCACGGCTGACGTGGCCAAGAGGGAGGAGGTGGCAGCCGTGCAGTGACGAGGCTGACACGCGGCGCCACACACACGTGCGTTGACGTGGCGGCGCTGGCCGGAGGCGGTGCTCGGGCGTGCGGGCTCACCGACGCTCCAGCGCCTAGCGGCGGCCGACGAGTAGTGCAAACGCGAGAGGGGAAGGTGGGGAGTTCACCGGTACCTGAGGCGGTGCTTGGTGGTGACCAGAAGTTGATCAGCGGTGAGGCGAGGCGACGACGGTGCACGGGTGTCGACGGCGGGGGGTCTCCGGCGATGGCTTCAATTGGCGAAGGGGCGGGGGATGGTCGCCGGGGCACGAGGAAGACGGAGGTGACATCGGTGAGGCGCAGAAGTACCCAGAGCGATGACAATTTCTCGCCGTAGCTCATTGGTGCCGAAAAAGGGGTACGGTACTCAGGCTCAGGAGAGAGGGCAATGTGGCTCTCGGCGCTCGAGGAAGGCAAAAGGAGGGGAGGACGGGCTCGGGGAAGAGGTTTTATAGGCGCGGGGAGGAGTAACGGCCGAGCACGACCTCACCAGAGTTAAAGCAATTAGAAACCGGCACATAACGGCGAAATGGCTTTAAGACGAAGGGGAAACGGTGGAGTGAAGGCGGTTACTAACGCGGGATCCTTAGGGCTACTAATGGCATAGATTGCCAGCCAATAGGGAGGAGTAACCGAAGCTTTAAAAGCTCGGCCATGGCGTTAATGGAGGCCGACGGGGAAAGAAGAAGGGGAGGAGGAAGAAGAAGTTGTGGGCCCCAGTTGTCGATGAGAGATAGGAGAGGGGGAGAGACGGACGGCCGGATTAGAGCCACGCGTCTCGAGACAAATCAGAGCCGTTATATTCAAAGCGAAGGGGTAGGTGGATGGGGACGGCCCAGATTAGATTGGCGACGGGGCGGATTGAATCTGGGAGCGCCACGCGTCGGATGGAGGGAATTTTGGATTTAAATTCATTTTAATTTTCAGAAATGCCAGAAAGATTTATAAAATACTTAGAAAATTATAAATAGAGTCTAAAAATTCCATAAAAATTTCTGGAGACATTTTAGACTTAATAAAAATATTTTCAACTTATTTTGGTATTTTAGTTTTTACAAAAGTTCTTTTTAGATCTCAAAATTGATTTTTAAATTCTAGAAAATTCTCAAAAGTACTATAAATCAAGCATAACTTAGGAAAAGTAAAAATAAATTAATTTTGGCTTAAGAAAAAATTTTTAAAGTGAATTTTCTTACTTTAGGCTTTGAAATAAAATCCAGATAAAACCAAATAAATCCAAAAAACCAAAGAACACTTGATTTTATTTTACATTAAATTAATATTTTTACTAAATTTTTTGAAATAAAGAGCTGGGCTGTTACAAACTAACCCCTTAAAAAAAATCTCACCCCCGAGATTCGCACGACTAGCAAAGAGATAGGTTTGGATCTTACTCTGTGTGTCTTGAGCGGAGATCTGGTTCAAACGTCCTTTTGTAAACTTTTGTGACCTTCTGTTTGCTGTCTGGAGGTTGTTGGCAGTTGATGTTCCGGATGTACCATTCTTCACTGTTTGTTGTTTCTTGGGGCAATTGTTTGCATAGTGTCCTGTTTCATGGTAGTTAAAACATGTAACTCCTGCTATAGGGTTATGATCCTTCTGTGGAACTCCAACTGTAAAAGCTTTATTACCCTCGATGCTGGTGGAATTATTGGCTAGTACTAGCTCTTTTGTTGGCGGTGGCGGCTGGAATCTGCTGGCCTGTGATAAGGTTCTTCTAACTTTGGAAAAGGTTCCGGAGTTCATACGCTAGGCAGACATCTGTCTCTTCCGATTCTCTATTTCCTGATGCTTGGACTCCTGGCGGATAGCCTTGCTGACAAGTTGGTGGAAATCAACGTAGTCGTTGGAGAGGAGTTGAACCGATAGGTTATCATTGAGTCCTTCTAGGAATCTTTCTTGCTTGGCTTCGTCTGTAGCGACATCTTCTAGTGCATAGCGTGCCAGTTGGTTGAACTTCTGCAAGTGTTCATTTACTGTGCAGCTTCCCTAACACAGAGCTCTGAATTTCTTCTTTTTCAGAGTAATGGTGCCTGATGGAATGTGAGCCTTACGGAAACTCTGAACAAACTCATTCCATGAAATGGCCTGAGGGTTAGCATGAGAGGCGGTCAATGTATCCCACCATTTGGATGCAGGTCCACTCAGTTGGTGAGAAGCAAACAAAACTCTTTCTCGATCGGTACATTGCAGGATATCCAACTTCTTGCCAATCACGCGGAGCCAATCATCAGCATCCATTGGCTCTGCACTTCCCGAGAAGGTTGGAGGCCTTATCCTCATGAATTCAGATAAACGGGTTTGTGGAGCTTAAGCTGGCGGCTGGTGAGCATTCTGAGCAGGGTTATTGATAGCTTGAGCTAACAGTTGAATCAACTGATTTTGGTTTGCCATTAACTGAGTCCAATCGGGTCCTGCCGCTGGCGGAGGTGGAGGGATAGGAGCAGACTGACTTCCTCGGGTGTTATTGTTGTTGCTGGTTTTTCTTGTGTTCACCATTTGCTTGGAGTTTAGATGAGAGGAGACTTAAGAAAAAGGAGGGGAAGGGGTTGTTTTGCACAATCCAACAAAAACACCAACTTAGCAAAATTCCTTTATTAAGTAATAGTTATGGCTGCCGACAAAAGAGTAAACTGACAGCTCATAACTTTGTCTACTTTTTAGCTAACAACTTATCCTAGAGGGGTAAGGGTTGTCTTGGTGTGATCCTTCGTGGCTCTCGAGATACAATACGTGATCCCTTGATACGGAGACTGAAAAGGCGACAGAGACGAAGAACTGCTTTACGAGCGGCTTCTTGTCTGGCTCTCTCAAACGAGTATCCATTTCCCTTGAAGCGAAGACGCAGACTTCCTTGTCCAATTCGCTTGGTGATGATTAGAGTGAAGCGATGTCCCACCATCCGGTCTCCATGGCGGTCTTCTTTATGCAAGTAGATAGCTCGGCATTGGAAACCCAAACGACGAAGTAGTCGATGAAGACCCATGCTCCATCCATCATTCGGTGCAATGTCATAAGTGTTCATCTACAATTATTTGAACAAGAGGAGAGTTAGAAATATGTTTTCATGTAATGACGTAAGATGCGAAAGAATTGAGATATAAGGATAAGCACAGATTGAGAGGTAAGAATAAGCAGAACTTTTTTTTTGAAATTACTAGTTATTTAAAATAAATTCTTAAGGTCCAACCATTATGTTCTATCTACGGTCACGTCATAGGGTCATTACGCTTTTATACCATCTCTGTCGGGACCCGGAGTAGAAACTCCAAAACCCTCTGTGTTAATCGCACTATCTCAGGAAAAGCTAGTGCACACAATAATAACAAAGACAAATATCATGTGTAATGACAAACTTTATTTAACTAATATGAGCCTGATGGCCAACGTTTACAATAACAGCAAAAGAAGACAGCAGAAGATAACATAAAGCAGCAGCCCATCCAGCCTTCCCACAAGGTGAATGATTGTAAGACGTGGCCTATTCGCAATCCTCACCGAAGTCGTCGAAGGCTTCCTTTGGAAAGAGTTAGATAGAGCAACATGAGTGTAATACCCCAAAAGCGATTCGAGAGTAAATAGATTAATTAGAGAGAAGGACCATATAGAAAATAATTAAACAAGAATTTTTAGGGGGTTTTTTGAAAAACACCAGCAACTTGGGCCTGGGCCTCGGCCCAAGTGGAGGCCAGCCCAGGAGGGGGGAGGCGCTTTCCCCCCAACCCTAGCCGCTACCCCCTTTGCCCCCCTCCTCTCTCCCCCTTGGCCGCACCCCTCCCTGCCCCTGCACCTCCACCATGTCCAGCACACCTCTCCCCCCATTGTTGTCCCTTGGTGCTAGGAGAAAGCGAGAAGGAAGGAAGAAGAAGGGAGGGAAGGAGAAGAAAGGAAGGAGCAAGAAGAAGGGAAAGAAGATGGGTGATTCCAAGGGTATCCTCTAGGTAACTCTCCCTCATCTCAAATCCTTCTGTTTTTATAGTAATTAGGGTTCTTGGTATGGGATTAGAAGGGGATTAGCAGATTGATTACCCGATTAGAGATTTCCTGCTGTCTGCCTGTAGATCAATCCGCGCAGCACGACTGTTTGCACAGTTTAGACCCACGAAAAGATTTTTCCTGCAGGTATGACCAAAAGAAGAATTGCATCGGACGACGAGATATATTTTGTCTAATTTTTCCAGAATTTTAGGCCATGGGATTTGGGCGTAGTAGAGTCAGGATTATCGCTGTCTGTCAGGGGTGCAGATTGGGACAGATTGCTGTTCAATTGTGATTTAGGGGTAGTAAATAATTTTTATGTTTTTGGTCGAAATTGAGAAAAATGTAGGGAATTCAGTAATATAACTACTGTATAAAAATCATAATTGTAAGAGCCTTACACTGTGGTTAGGACGCGTTAGAGTCTGGCTGCCCAGATTGCCAGAACAGAGAACGTCCTCTGTTTTGCGCATTAAGTTACACTTTGCTAGGATCAAAATAAAAATATGTGATCTACATGAAAAGTGAAGGTATTTAAGTGAGGAATCCAGAAATATATCATTTTCTGTGATTGGCTTAATATTGTTAAAGATACAAAAAAATTAAGCAGCGCTGCTGCAGCGGACAGAGTGTTGAATCGTTAAGCAGAGAGGGAGTTGCGGGTTTTGGGCATAGAGGCGTTTACTTCTCAGTTGTGAATATTATATTATGGTTTTGTGCTGAGTGGTTCCCTGTGAATAGGTGGCTTCGCTCCTGATCGTGCTTGATCCCTTCGCTCCTTCGGTAAAGGCAAGTATAATGATGGTTTGAAATTGATAGTGTGGAAGGTCGATGTTTGATCTATAATATGAATACATGTGTTCATGGTTGTGGTAAGGATGTATTGGTGCTGTTTATGGGTGATTGCAATTTACAGTGTCCATGAGTATTTCTGGTGCATAGATAATGTGAATGCAAGATTTATTTTATTGAGAGATTCACGCATATGCATCATGTTGATTTATTGAAGTCTTGGTCACGAGATGACTAAGCGCCGAGATCCCCGTCATGTTGATGACATGACGGGCTAAAAGTCCCCATACTTGTGGAGTATGTGCAATTGGTCCCTGTACCAGGTGGTACAGGCATGGGTGTGCATCGACGGATGCGCACTCTGCATTACCGGTAAATGCAAAAGAGAAAGAGATAAAGAGATTTTTGATCATCTTGCATAGCATGGCTTGTTTATATGGTTAATGAATGGATTTGTGTAGTGATGTTCATAAAGGTACTTGTTACTATCTATTATATTTGCTGAGTCATTCGACTCACTATTGCTGTTGTTGTGTTTTTTTAGGTGCCGTTATGAGATCGGCATGTATGGGGAAAAGGAAAGAATAGAATTATTGCACTTTGCACGATCTATCCACAATGGAAGAAAGGGAGAAAATTAAATACTATTTGCATGAATTACTTAAGTAGTAGATGATTATTGATTGCCGGATTTAAATTGTAATAAAGGATTAGAATTCTTTTATGATGCTTCTGCTCTTTATCTAAGTTTTATAACTATGAGTGTTCTAGTATTCTAAGCCAATATTGATTAAAATTGATTATATTCCTTGAGGTTATTCATTCCTTTTTTTAATTATGCATGTTGAAACCTCTGATTTAGACAGTAAACAAAGGAGGTTCTGCCGAAATTTTGTGTAGCATATTTAGATTATCATTGTCTTACTACTAATTTGGTAGTATTCCAGGTCATTGCCTGACTGGGGTGTTACAGTTGGTATCAGAGCGGGCTGTAGGTCCGTGGTTAATGAAATATTAATTTTGACACACTAAGCACTGTAGGTGGGAATGGGGTTTGCATTGCATCTGCGTTTCCGTCAATTATCATAGTTGAATATGTGCTTAATGTTTGACTTTGTACTTGTTATGAGATGATCTTTTGGTGCCCATGATTTGACTATATGACTGTTATGTGTGGTGGTAGTTGATGTCGAGAGATAGAGATCGTGGTGTGGCCATAGGCGTGGCTAGGTTATGGCACTGTTCGTGGTATTTAATTGGTGAGGGATCTTTCCTTGGGAAACTTAATTTCAGAAGTTAGGAATGAGTGTTTTAGAAAAGTTTTTCTCATCCTTAAGCTGAATTTGGTCAATTCTTATCCTGTGGTGGAAGATGAATTTATCTTGGTATCATGGTTCATTGCAGTTGAGGGTTTTCATTTGGTCTCTACCAGTTCTTTGAAGCAATTATTGTTGTTCAGACTATTGAGACTCTTTTGCTACTTGTGAACATTGTTGATTTGCAAGGTTGGTCTTTTCGTGGGAGTTTTGTCTTGTTGTGAAGCATGTCTCATTTGTTTGCTTGGCATTTTTTTAACGAAAGTTTTATGTTGCAAATTCATTAACATGTGAAAGCTTTGGCTTTATGTCATTCTTTTGGATTATTCTAAGTGTGAAGTTTGAAGCCTCTCTTTTCTGAAGGATGGTGTTAAAATCATTTTGTGATGTCTTGTTATGGTTAAGTCAGAGATTGTAATCAAATAAATTGTTATGGTATGAGTATCCAGTTAGGGTCTTTGGTGTGGAGCATAATTAATTTAAACTAGTATCCTTGGAAGTGAAGTCGAATAAGTTGATGTTGTCTTCTTATAGTTCTTGATGAACTATATTTATGAATAGGGCTATTCCGAATGGAATCAATAGAGTTACTAAGAGACATGGAACTTTGATGAACTGGTTGATCAATAAGAGAGCCAAATTTAGTAAGCTTTTGGAATAAATTGGATCAACGGGTCTCAATGGATTAATCTAACCGTTTAGGATAGTTAAACTCAGAAGGTGTTGGGTTACTATATTAGTGAATATTAGTCTTGGAGTTATCTTTGTGGATACTTAGTGTTCGTATGTAATTGCTAAGTGCAACAATTGTGTAATGAAGTTTGGTGTTGCGCATCAATAAGAGAGCAATAGATGGGGTTTAATATGTGATCTATATTTACATGATGGTGGGATTGTCAAATGATATCATGTCTATGATGAAGGAGTTTTGGTAGAATCAGTTAAATTGTGTAGTAGATCTCCTGTAATTTAAAGCGGTTGTTGTAGTGAGGTTATAAGGTTTTGAAATACTTTCAATTTGAGGATGGGATGATAAAGTAGCATGGAATTATTTGATGAGATTTTGGAGAGCTTTATAATGGAAGGGATGATAATGATTCTTGTTAAGAGTGTATTATTCTTGATGATTAGTAAGATTGTTGCAATCTTATTGGAAAAAACAATTTTAAATAAGTTATTGTGTTCTTTTGGAAAGGAGGCTATGATGATTCATGCTAAGAGTATATAATGATGAGGTTAGTAAAACTGAGTATGAGATGATGAGGGTTGTGTTGATTCTTTTAGAAGTAAATGAATTTGTTCGTCTTCCGTGATGTCAGTTAAATGAAATGTTTGGAGTTTTGCATTAATGATCCTATGGGAGTTCATGAATTATTGTGATATCTGAAACTAGTTTGCGCAGAGTGACGTATTGGAAGGTTCCATCGGTTCTTAAGTGATTCATGTGATTTGAGCTTAAAGGATCATTTGCTTGAAGTTCGTAAAGTGATGTTTCCATTAAAGGAAATTATGTCCTTTGTTAAATTGAAGGGTGTAGTAGAGGTATTCGCGGTTGGATTCAAGTTTTGTACCTTGCAGCTTATTGAAGCGTGCTTAACCTTGTTGGTTTGCCACAAAGGAATCTCTCAAGTTTCCAAAAGCAGTGCTTTATTTATTTATTTTCGGCTGAAGTTTGATATCCTCTTCTTGTGGGATTTGTGCACTCAACTGTGGTCTCGTCTTCTATTTTCCAAGATCTTGGCCATTTGACTTTTTTCCTTGGTCTTGTGTCTTCGGTGAGTGGTAAACGCTTTTCTATGTGTTGGAAATTGTTTCTATCTATATCTTCTTCCGAGGAAGGATTAACCAATTCGTGTTGCAAAGCTTTTTTAGGTTGTATAATGGCAACTTGATAGTGTGGTCAAGTATATGATTTTGGTGAGATTGTAGGTGTCAAGTTGTTGGAGATTCATTGAGTGATAAATTGATTTCTTGGAATAATTCTCGGTGAGGATTTGATTTAAATAGAATGTTTGTCTTTGGAGCTAACTGATTTCATGGGTGCAATTAGTAGGACCTATAGTAGATTGTGGTTCAAGAATGTTTTGATTATTTGATGGAACATTAGAATTATCAAAAGTATGAGAATCTTGATCAATCTTATTAGAGTATCGTGATTGGGCACTTTGCAAGGTTTAGTAGGAGGATTATGGTGGTGTAGTTAATGAGATTATAATTGTGAAGAAGTCTAACCGTTATGGGAATCATTGGGATGGTACGGATTGTTGAATTATTACCATGCATGACTTGGCTTCAGTGAGTAACCCTCCAGGAGTTAGAATCTTCCTAAAGATAATTAGGTTGAGAATATGTTTTCATGTGGTCGTTAATGATTGAGCATGTTTGATTGTGGGAATTTTAGTCACCGAATTTGAGAGTCTTCGTATTAATTATATCGAAGTGCATATATAGGAGCCTTGGAGTTGGAAAATTTTGGTTTGGTGTTCTATGCTAGAACCTTGGAGGTTAATGATGTTATGTGGGAATATTAGAACAAGTGGATTCTAAATAGTGTGATGCTCCTTGATAGTGTCCTTTGGGTGTGGGAATTGAGTGTGTGTGCTGAGAATTTTAAGTTGATTATCCTTAGAGAATTGTGGTGAAGTGATTGTGGGTGAAAACAATGATGAGGTGCATTGAAAATTATTTATCAAAGTAACCCTATGGTAGAGGAGTTGGCTAGAGTATGTTATTGTGAGGTCAGTAGAGTCTCTCCACAAAGGGGTGGTTGATGCACTCGGGTTGAGCATAGTGTTGATGTTGCCAATTTAAGAGAAATGAGTTAGTGTGGTGTGTGATGATTTGGAATCTTGTGATTCAAGGGAATGTTTATTCCTAAAAGAAAAAAAACAATATGTTCTCGGGTAGTAAAATGCTCTCTTGATTCTTGTTTGAGCTTTGTGATGACAACAAAAGTCTTTTGCGGTTTGAGTTGACTTTATGTTGGCATGTGTGGTTTTTCCGGTTCAGGAAAAAATAATGGACGGGTTTGACATTTGAGTGATTCTCCTTTGACTTATGCGTTGTTTATTTGCAAACTATCTACTTGGTATGTGGAGAGGTTCCTGTGTTTAATCCTCATTTTTTTCTTTTGATTTGACCCTTTTGATGGGGATTTGGTGTTGTGTGGTTGCGATAAGAATCCCTTATTTTCAGTTGAACTCTATTTGTAAAAGACTTGGTTTACAATGAGCACCGTTGTGCGTCCGTAGTGAAAGGAGGTACTCCTTGTTAAGGTAAAAAAGATCGATTGAGAGTTGGAACAAGAGTTACATGTGTTGTGCAGGTTGTGTGGGTCGATACCGAAGGGAATGATAACCCAAGGTATATTCAATCGCTTCTGTTAGTTGCAAGGATTTGGAGGTTTGTGTATCACTAGGACCACCATGGGTCCTAGAGTGGGGTACACAACGTTTCGTACGACCCACCTTTAGCGGAGTTCGCTTATAATAACAGCTACCATTCCAGAATTAAAGCTGTGCCATTCGAAGTGGTACGGGCGTAGATGTAGGTCACCCCCCTTTACTGGGAAGCGGTGGGTGAAAAGGCAGTCTTGGGCCCAAATTTGGTCCAGAAGACAGTTGAACGAGTGGCCTTGGTGAGATAGAATCTGTTGGCCGCCCAGAGCAGGCAGAAAAGCTATGCGAATGTGAGAAGAAGGGATCTGGAATTTGAAGTGGGGGATCAGGTGTTTTTGAGAGTATCTCCCACCTAGGGTGTGGTGAGGTTCGGAACCAAAGGGAAACTTAGCCCGAGGTACGTCGGGCCTTTCATGATCATGGCTCGGATCGGGGAGCCTCTTGGAAGCCTCTTGGATTTTCCAGAGAGATAGGCCACTTGGGAATTGGAGTTTTGCATGCGTGAGAATTATTCACAACAGAGGCGTGTTAATATGGTTAAGCTTTAACCATGATTTAAACTTGGTGTAAGTGTGGATAGAATTCGGGGTCGAATTCCGTTTAAGGGGGGTAGAATGTAATACCCCAAAAGCGATTCGAGAGTTACGATTAATTAGAGAGAAGGACCATATAGAAAATAATTAAACAAGAATTTTTAGAGGGTTTTTTGAAAAACCCCAGCAACTTGGGCCTAGGCCTCGGCCCAAGTGGAGGCCGGCCCAGGAGGGGGGAGGCGCTTTCCCCCCAACCCTAGCCGCCACCCCCTTTGCCCCCCTCCTCTCTCCCCCTTGGCCGCACCCCTCCCTGCCCCTGCACCTCCACCATGTCCAGCACACCTCTCCCCCCATTGTTGTCCCTTGGTGCTAGGAGAAAGCAAGAAGGAAGGAAGAAGAAGGGAGGGAAGGAGAAGAAAGGAAGGAGGAAGAAGAAGGGAAAGAAGATGGGTGATTCCAAGGGGATCCTCTAGGTAACTCTCCCTCATCTCAAATCCTTCTGTTTTTTAGAGTAATTAGGGTTCTTGGCATGGGATTAGAAGGGGGATTAGCAGATTGATTACCCGATTAGAGATTTCCTGCTGTCTGCCTGTAGATCAATCCGCGCAGCACGACTGTTTGCACAGTTTAGACCCACGAAAAGGTTTTTTCTGTGGGTATGACCAAAAGGAAAATTGTATCGGACGACAAGATCTATTTTGTCTAATTTTTCCAGAATTTTAGGCCATGGTATTTGGGCGTAGCAGAGTCAGGATTATCGCTGTCTGTCAGGGGTGCAGATTGGGACATATTGCTGTTCAAGTGTGATTTAGGGGTAGTAAATGATTTTTATGTTTTTTGTCGAAATTGAGAAAAACGTATGGAATTCAGTAATATAACTACTGTATAAAAATAATAATCTGGCTGCCCAGATTGCCAGAACAGAGAACGTCCTCTGTTTTGCGCATTAAGTTACACTTTGCTAGGATCAAAATAAAAATATGTGATCTACATGAAAAGTGAAGGTATTTAAGTGAGGAATCCAGAAATATATCATTTTCTGTGATTGGCTTAATATTGTTAAAGATACAAAAAAATTAAGCAGCGCTGCTGCAGCGGACAGAGTGTTGAATCGTTAAGCAGAGAGGGAGTTGCGGGTTTTGGGCATAGAGGCGTTTACTTCTCAGTTGTGAATATTATATTATGGTTTTGTGCTGAGTGGTTCCCTGTGAATAGGTGGCTTCGCTCCTGATCGTGCTTGATCCCTTCGCTCCTTCGGTAAAGGCAAGTATAATGATGGTTTGAAATTGATAGTGTGGAAGGTCGATGTTTGATCTATAATATGAATACATGTGTTCATGGTTGTGGTAAGGATGTATTGGTGCTGTTTATGGGTGATTGCAATTTACAGTGTCCATGAGTATTTCTGGTGCATAGATAATGTGAATGCAAGATTTATTTTATTAAGACATTCACGCATATGCATCATGTTGATTTATTGAAGTCTTGATCCCGAGATGACTAAGCGCTGAGATCCCCGTCATGTTGATGACATGACGGGCTAAAGGTCCCCATACTTGTGGAGTATGGGCAATTGGTCCCTGTACCAGGTGGTACAGGCATGGGTGTGCATCGACGGATGCGCACTCTGCATTACCGGTAAATGCAAAAGAGAAAGAGAAAAAGAGATTTTTGATCATCTTGCATAGCATGGCTTGTCTATATGTTTAATGAATGGATTTGTGAAGTGATGTTCATAAAGGTACTTGTTACTATCTATTATATTTGCTGAGTCGTTGGACTCACTATTGCTGTTGTTGTGTTTTTTAGGTACCGTTATGAGATCGGCATGCATGGGGAAAAGGAAAGAATAGAATTATTGCACTTTGCACGATCTATCCACAATGGAAGAAAGGGAGAAAATTAAATACTATTTGCATGAATTACTTAAGTAGTAGATGATTATTGATTGCCGGATTTAAATTGTAATAATGGATTAGAATTCTTTTATGATGCTTCTACTCTTTATCTAAGTTTTATAACTATGAGTGTTCTAGTAATCTAAGCCAATATTGATTAGAATTGATTATATTCCTTGAGGTTATTCATTCCTTTTTTAATTATGCTTGTTGAAACCTCTGATTTAGACAGTAAACAAAGGAGGTTCTGCCGAAATTTTGTGTAGCATATTTAGATTATCATTGTCTTACTACTAATTTGGTAGCATTCCAGGTCATTGTCTGACTGGGGTGTTACAGTTGGTATCAGAGCGGGCTGTAGGTCCGTGGTTAATGAAATATTAATTTTGACACACTAAGCACTGTAGGTGGGAATGGGGTTTGCTTTGCATCTGCGTTTCCGTCAATTATCATAGTTGAATATGTGCTTAATGTTTGACTTTGTACTTGTTATGAGATGATCTTTTGGTGCCCATGATTTGACTATATGACTGTTATGTGTGGTGGTAGTTGATGTCGAGAGATAGAGATCGTGGTGTGGCCATAGGCGTGGCTAGGTTATGGCACTGTTCGTGGTATTGAATTGGTGAGGGATCTTTCCTTGGGCAACTTAATTTCAGAAGTTAGGAATGAGTGTTTTAGAAAAGTTTTTCTCATCCTTAAGCTGAATTTGGTCAATTCTTATCCTATGGTGGAAGATGAATTTATCTTGGTATCATGGTTCATTGCAGTTGAGGGGTTTTCATTTGGTCTCTACCAGTTCTTTGAAGCAATTATTGTTGTTCAGACTATTGAGACTCTTTTGCTACTTGTGAACATTGTTGATTTGCAAGGTTGGTCCTTTCGTGGGAGTTTTGTCTTGTTGTGAAGCATGTCTCATTTGTTTGCTTGGCATTTTTTTAACGAAAGTTTTATGTTGCAAATTCATTAACATGTGAAAGCTTTGGCTTTATGTCATTCTTTTGGATTATTCTAAGTGTGAAGTTTGAAGCCTCTCTTTTCTGAAGGATGGTGTTAAAGCTATGGAGAAGTAGTTGAACAACACCTCCAACTTCTTCCTTCATACCTAGTGTAGATGGATAATGAAGTTGCAATGCACTAAACATCAACGTTGATGAATAGAAGCAATCAAAAAAGCCTTCGAAGTCGTGAGCATCCAGCTGGTAGTCATGAATTAGATGTGATGAACCTTGTAGATTCAATTTTGCAACTCAATAATAGCAACCTTGATCTGTGCAATTTGATCAAAACCTAATTGGGAAAACCTCAACAAGCACACACGGTATTGCGCCACAAAACCATAATGACCTTTCTATATTTTCTACTCAAAATAATCTAATCTCAGATACAATGGGGCAATCCCCTTAGCCTAATATTGGTGCCCAATGGCATGGCCACACATGCATGCACGGCCCAAGGCTGACTCGGACTCAAATATTTAATTTGGACTCCCTAGGAAAACCAACTCTACTTCTTCTAAAAGCCAAAATCCTCAAATAAACCAACACTAGTTTTGGGAAAGACACTCTAAAACTGGACACAAACTAACCATATTGGTTTAGTCGAAATAAAAGGCATGCAAGCCTTGGCTAAATGGACTCAGCAAAATAAGGAAACTCAGATTCTGAAAAAGAAACCTACTTAGACTCCAATCCTACCAAATCCAGATAAAAATTGATCCAATAAGGAAACCATCTTCCTAGCTTGATCTCTCTGTTTCCTAGCTTGATTCCACTCTTGTCTCCTCACAGCCATGACCAGTGGCGGACGCAGGAATTTTAGAATGAGTGTTCAAAATTGTAAAAATATTTTTCAGTACAAAACATAAAGATCTACAGTTGCAATAGTTAACATACAATTGTTCGTATTAGGGATAATATCTCAAATAATATAAAGAAATTACAAAACAATTGCAAAAGTTCACAAATTAATTCGACGATGCTTCATGCCTTGGAAGCGTGATATAATGTCATCATCATTGCAAAATGTTGGAATTCACAGAAAATACCTTAAGGTGAGCAACAGCTTTGTCCTTATCGGTGAAAACACCAGTAGACTCCACAACATACTCAGCACCAGTCTCGCCCCATGGAATCTCCTCAGGGTTCTGTTGGATCAGAATCGGCGACAGAGAGGGGGGTGAATGTCGATCACTTAAAAAATCGTCCCCAAAGTATTCTCACTTTAACATTCTTCTCCAATAGCTAGAACAGCTATGAAGACAGAATAACCAGGCACACTGAAAAACTTTAAAATCAGACCCAAAGAAACTTCTCTGGAGACCCGAACATCAAAACAACAAAAGAAAGGGGACTTGAGCTGGCCGAAATAAATTAAGCAAGAAAGGCAGGCTGCAATAATCAACCCGACAAGACTAGGAAACAAAACTGCACTGGCCGACCAAACTTCACTGCAACTTGGCAGAGAGCAACAAATCTTGTTTTGGCCGACAACAAGAGAAGAAAATAGGTGAACAACCGAACCAAATAAAGGGAAATTAAATGCTTGTTCGGCAGGACAAGGACAGCAGAAAAGAGACAATACTTTAGTAGTGTTGTTCGGCTGCCATAGAGGTACACAGTATACTGCCGAAAGAACAAAGCAAAGGAGACTGCAGACTGGAAGGAGTGTACTGCTGCCGAATCATTTGATTGTTCTTAGCCGAGAGAACAGGAGAGAGCTAAAAACTGCATGCAAAAACTGTTCGGCTACAGGAAAGATAACACAAGACTGTAGTGACTTCTTGCTTGTCAATTAAATGCACAGGTTGCTAAAAAGATTGGGAGCTAAATGTCTACCAAGAACTGATGATGCACAGCAGCCTCAAGAAACAAAAAGCTAAACTTTCGGATGGCACAAGTAAGAGCTAGAAAACAGCAGGGAGAAATGAAAATCCGGACTGCATGCCATACAGATAAAATCAGCCTAGATCAGCAATTAACCAGCAAAAATTTCAGCTGAAAGCGAGATCATTTGGACTGCATGCAGCAGGGTCAAAATCAGCACAAAAAGAAGAAAAACATGACTACTTGACCCTGGATGCCAACCGAAGCTTGAGGAAGGATTGAGTAAAAACCTTGCTGCCGAAAGGAAACAATGAATGCACTAGAGCTGAAATCCAAATAGAGACTGCAGTAGGAATTAACTACTGAGCAGTGCTTTTGTTTCGCAAAAGAATGAACTCCTGTTGATGGACAGTGAGTACACTCCAAGAACCAAGCTAGCACAGAACACAATCAAACTTCAGCCATAAGTTGTGCTACTCAAGAGCTACATGCAGGGATCAAAAAGAACATAGGAAACCTCAAGCAGCCGAGAGACAAGAAACAAGAACCCAAATCACGAAACAACTCAAGAACAAGGAGCACAAACACAAGATATCATAAATATGATACAGAGACATACATGCTTGATATGAGAGTTTCCTTACAGCCAACTCAATCAAGAACACGCTGTATACACTGAGTCCCCATACACCTGGAGAGCATAGAGAGAAACTCTCACCTTCTCTCTTTCTCAAATAAACAAGGAGAGACACAAACACACAACTATCACACCCACTCTCTCTCCTTTTATAGCCTCCCACTAATGGGTTTGCACATGCTTTACCCATTAGGTCACCACCTACTCGATGCTTTATCCAAACCCGCTTCCTTTAGTGTAGCTTTGCGTTTTTACCGAAACGCCCTCGCGCACCTTCTAGGAAGCTTCCTCCTTTTTTGCCTTGCAAGCCTCGCAGCCACCTCGAGCCCTCGCCGTCTTCGACACCTCCCGACCGTTCTGACCTTAGCGCCACCTGCGCCTAGTCCGGTCCACCGTGTCTCGCCACGACTCCGCCTCGATGTCCTTGAGTCCTCGCCGTCTTCGGCACACCTCGACCATTCTGACCTCAGCGCCACCTGCGCCTTGTCCGTTCACCCGTGCCTCGCTACGACTCCGCCTCGATGTCTTGCAGCCAATACAGACAAGAAACACATCAAATAGCACCGCTCGATACATGTAATCAAAATTAGCATGATAAAGCCCAAACCTGTCAAATCAAAGGAATACCCATCCTAAACACGATTGACCAGGTTTGACCAAGTTCGACCGAAACCGATTGCACCACGCAATGACATGGTCCGAACCACACAAACCAAACTCGACTCTCCTAAACCGATGTTAATTACTCATCACAAACATGGGATCACAACCACATGGTCTCTCAGGTTCCTTTACAGCAAAATTCAGATCGAGTCATATACCAAATTGATGTAATCAATAGCTACGGGTATGATAAGTGTCTTACCTGCAGCCAAACACAGTGACCTTCTCACCAAAGAGAAGGGTCTTGGAGTCCATCACCTTGACCTCGTGATACCTCCACTGGTTGTGTATGGTGTCATACTTGAACATGTATGTCTAAAGATAACGGAATTAGTTAATACCACAGGAGAATTTGTACCAACATTGTTGAAGGTCAACCAGCAAACATCTAACATATTACCAGGTCCACCCCTAAATTAAAGCAACCAGAAGCAACCTAATATTTGAAAGGTGTATGGTATGACAAACAAAACTCACTCCAATAATGTAATGCAGTACAATTGTAATGCAGTCATGCAGGGAGATCTGAAACATAAAAGTAGATTTTGCACACAACGTTCCTGACCAGTGACGAGTGTAGATTACATGATATTGCATCTAGATGCAGCAAAAAGACCCTTTTTCACAGCTATCAGTTAGCCGCACCACAAGTCCATTGCATTGCAGCCCATCTAAATAAACTGATCAATGACCATTTGATCCATACACTATTATCCAAAATCCTCAAAGATCTAATTACTATGATACAAAAATGAGTAGCTATGTAAAGCTCGCATCCAAGTCTGTCAAAAGCGCACTCTCTGTGCCTGTGCCGTGCCAGCTTTGCTTGCAGAAAAGCAGACTCCCTAAAACCTCCTAACTCTTGAACCAACTAATCAGCAGATCCAAAACAGAAACCCATCTATCTTCCCACATCTATCCACAAGCCAACGAAGCTGACGAGATCAGAGTAAGGCACAAGCGATACCATGTAGTCGGTGGTGATGAAGGGGTCATAGACGGCGATGAGCTCGACGTTGTCGCTCTGCAGGGCCACCCTGTCCATCAGCCTCCCAATCCTTCCGATCCCTGCAACCAACCACCAAAAAAATCCATCAAAACCACTCGACACCCCTGGCAAACATCGAAAAAATAGATCCGAGTGTGGAGCCGAACTCACCATTGATACCGATCTCAATCTTCAATGTTTTGCTACTGAGCCAGGCACAGATCTGGCGGAGCGGAGGGTGGAGCGGCCGCAGGGCCGGATGGCTAGCGTGGAGGCGGAGTGGGAGCGGAGGGCCGGCGCGGCGCGGCGCGGAGATGGAGCGGAGGACCGGCGCGGAGGCGGAGCGGGAGCGTGGAGTGTGGAGCGTGGTTGCCAAATGGACCGGCCAATTAAATGGCGGACTGGAGGCTTAAACAGTGTTTTTGATCCAACTATATATATATTATACCTTATATATACTAGGCTTTTTGTCAAAATTTTTGGGTGTTCAGCTGAACACCTATGAACTACTATAGATCCGCCCCTGGCCATGACTTCCCCTTCTTTCTCCTTGGTGCATAACTTCCTGGCTCATGACACGGTAAGGAACTCAGACTCCTGGCTTCACACGGCAATGGACTCGGTCTCCTGGCCTTATACGATAAGGGATTTTAGTCCCTTTTTCTTCCCATGCAAGCCAGCTTGCCTTCCTTTTCTCCTTTTCATACGACCATCAGCAAATCGATTGACCATGCGGCCTACATGCTCCTCTATCCCCATGCAGCCCATGTGGAACATGTGCCCATGCAACTCCACGCTCCCACATGCCTGTATGCCCTGCATTCACGCACCCTTTGCTTGGCACAACCGCAACTCATGCAGTCCGGTCCCTCTTCCTTACCTGGCCTCCCTCTCTTTCCTCTTGGCCAAAGCATGCTTCTCCTTTTCTTAACACAAAACAGCACCAATATGTGAAGTACTTTCAGATTGCTATGATAAGCACAACTCAAAGTAGCAATGGTATTTGGTGCCGCATCACGCACTAAGGGGGACTCGTAGTCCACTCGCCAAGGGGCACTATGGGTGCCGATGCTGGTCTCTCGACTCTCCGTCCATTCCACAGCCACCTCCGTTATTGTCGTAGTAGGGGTATGTTGACTCCAGACCTCCTGCATCTCACGCATGGCCCTCCATAGGTCTGCCAGCTCCAGCTATAGTGTTCCACAAATCACCTCTAGGACGCCTCCGCTCAGGCCCAATGTAGGGACCAGGTCGCCCTCCGTTCGCAGCGCGGTGACGGCGAGGGTGTTAGGGCCAGTGGAGGCCATCATGTTGATGGTGGGACACCAGTTTTGCCAGGTCAAAATTTTCTATTGCTATTTTTTATTTTGATGTTCCATAATTTGGATTGTACATGAAATTGACACTTTATATTAACCTAAGCCGCTATAACTTGGGACCGCTAAATGCATGCTAGACCTTTTCTTTTTATTAATGTGGAAATTTCCACAAAGTTTATAGTTAGTATACGCATAGATCATAGATCGTATTGTTAATTTATATTTGTTTTTGGAATTTAGTTTTTGAGTTCGCATACAAATCAAATTCTAATCATACTTTAATTTTTATACCAAATTTGCATATTTTTGGATCATAATCGAGTGGATTTTTTAGTTTCAGACTAGAATTCATGTAAAAATCAAATTCCTATTTTCATTTATTATTATTCTAAATTTTAGTTTTAGGAATTTACTTTGGAATTTGTATGGAAATCAAATTTCTAAATTTATATTTTTATTCTGAATTTTACTTAATTTGAGTTGTACCTGACGTGGGCTCTTTCTTTTAATTTGATAATTTTCATTTAATTATTATTCCGGATTTTAGTTATTTATGGATGTTACCTCGAAAGTTGTGTGGAAATCAAATTGCTAATTTTTCTTTATTTTTATTCCAATTTTAGTTTTTTTTTATTGTACTTGATGTTGGGTCTTTTCTTTTAATCTGAGCTGTTATAACTAGGATCTACCAGATAGATGGCGAGATTTTTCATGTTAATGTGGAAGCTTCCTCGGAGTGTCCATTTAGTATAGGTATAGATTTGTAATAATAGTCCACATGGGGCACAATTTGTATTATATAAACAATGAATCCATCTCTCTTGTATGTATGTATGTATGTATGTATGTATGTATGTATGTATGTATGTATGTATGTATGTATGCATGCATGCATGCATGCATGCATGCATGTATGTATGTATGTATGTATGTATGTATGTATGTATGTATGTATGTATGTATGTATGTATGTATGCATGCATGTATGTATGCTAACGAGTGCGTGCGCACACGCTATACGTGGGTTGCTGGTCGTGCGCGCGGCCTAGCCAGCTGGTGCAGTTCATGCTAACAGTTGGATAGTAACTTCATGAATTACAGATGATAACTTTTTATGTATGAGATAGTAAATTTGTAAATGTAAGTAACTTGATGAATTATAGATTATAACTATATAATCAGGAGATAGTAAGTTTTCATAACTAACAACATGCATACATGTAGCAAGACGGGGAAGAGAATAAGTGCACTTGATTTGTGATTTTTTATCTTGTTTACAAGCTAAGAAATAAAATAACTCTTTCACCAAAAGTCCAATCTATGAACCATTTGCACCATTGTGTTTGAAATTATGAGCTTAACAAAACAAGATCCATATTGAATATGTTTCGACGCTGTGAAATTACTACATGTACAGGCGATTAAAACTTCATGAATTATAGATGATTACTTTATGTGCAGCGATAGTAACTTCATAAATTATAGATGATAACTTTATATGCAGGCAAAAGTAACTTCATGAATTATAGATGATAACTTATGTGCAGACGATAGCAACTTCATGAATTATAGATGATAACTTTATATACAGGTGATAATAACCTTTTCTATAGTTAACAACTTATCTAGTAACCATCCATGTGGTGGGTTGGTGGGGCTATTGGCTAATTGGGTCGGTTAGGGCAGTCAGGGTCGCGCACTTATTCTACGTATAGCTACTGAATAGTATGTATGTGTATATATATAAAAAATTCTGTGCACCGGTGTAAAATGTGCACCGAAAAGTTATTGTCATTTGTAAGTGAAGTTACTGCCAAACACATGTAGAGTTACTGTCAGTTGTAACACTACACAACTAGCAGTAATTCTACATGTATTTGACAGTAACTCCACATGTATTTGACAGTAACTTCACACACACACATGACAACAATTTTCTGGCATGCATAACTATGAATGAATAAATGCTAAGTGATAAATGAAACATTGATGGTGCAATATCGATCATGTACTAATTCTCTCCCATTTATGTCATCCTCAACGATCACATAAAATCAACAAAAGCAAGGTGAGCCTAAGACTCAGCAAGTACAAAGTAAAACAATAGGAACATCATCATAATCATAACACATATCAATATCCACCATTCTCTTTTCTCATCTTTCTTTCTGTTAATGCAATATAATGCAACATGCATGTCCAAGCTTATACCAGTATAGTTCAAGGAATGCTCGTCGGCATTCACCCCTTCCCTCCATCCCGTGAAGATGCCTACCTCTATAGGTCCTACTCAAGAGCAATCCAGATGAGTGACATAGCTTTCTCACTGACTTAGCTATGACTTGCTCACCGCCTTGGCTCATATGCTTTTATCATGTCATGAGTGCAATAATTCATCATTTTATCACATATCACATTCTCATCATCGATTTATCTCATACCGAATAAGAGGTAATAAAATATTATATGACAAGAATAAATCAATAACAATGAGCAATTATCAACCATCATCTACCATTCTACTATAAACTTACCTTTCAACCTCGTGAAGCAGAACAAGGGGGAGAAGACACCAAACCCGTAGCAACTTGACCTATAGCAAATAACTCATCTCAACACACACCATAGTAGTACAAACAACAATTAAAACAACAATGATACAACCCGCTCCCAATCCAACTATTCCCCCTCCACTGTCCTGGTGATCAAAACATCATAACTATCAGCTCGACGATCCAAATATAGTAAAATATATGTTTTCTATAAACTACATGAAATTTCCTATAATTTCTTAGCTGGCTAAAAAACCATGATTATTTCATCTAGGCCCCTGTTTTCCACCCCGAAGACAATTTTGTTAATTTCGGGACAGCAGACTTAGCAGCTTAATATATTTTATTCTACAACAACCACTTTTGAAAACTATAGGAAATTCCCTATCTTTCTCTAGTTATTCCCAAGAATTAATTCGGCCATCTCCTAGGGCTAATATATAGAATATTGCGACTGCATCCAGCAGCGACCAATTCTGGATAGCAGATTTCCTAAAACCATAACTCCTAAACTACTAAACCAAATTACTTATTCTCACACACTATGGAAACTTAAGGAAATTCTATGCAATTGTCTTAATATGGCAAAGCCATGAAACCCAATGTAGCTACCGCAAAACTTAATCACAAAATAGAACAACGATCTTGATGAACAACAGTCCCTAAAATGCATCTTCTACAATTCCCATCTACTACATCTAGCACTACTACGACATCTAAACCAATCTATTATTTCCAAGAATAGGGACATCAAGGTCTAGGACGGTCGTTACCTAAGCCCAAAATCTTTTGCCCAACATGGCTTCCTCTTCTTCCTCCTTCCTCCTACCTCTTCCTTTTCCCTTCAACCTTTTCTTCACCTAGCTAGCTGTAGGACCAAATAGGCAACAGAGGGGGGTGAATGGTGTCTTCGAAACCTCCCCAAGTATCCACAGAAACTTCTAATCCAATAGCTGTAGAAACTATGAAGCACAAGTTGACTGCTCACTGGAAAAACCAGACCGACAACAGCAATAAAGAACCGAGCCCGTCCGACAATAGAAGAAAGCACACGACCGGTTGATTCGATTTCCGAATAACTTGTGATTCACATATCAACCAGACATGAAACTTCAGACCAGGCACGACCACTTCCTTAGGCAAAGAAAATCCAAAGCAGCGAAAAACTTTTTGCCGAGATCTGGAAGAAACGCGTAGTCGAAACTGAAACAGAGGAACCGATCAGATCGCGCATAGTGTTTTCAACGTGGTCATAGCGACAACAAGGGCGGCACATGGCGCACGACCACAAAGACCAAAATCCAAATATCTTGCAATTCTTTAATCGATTGGACAAGAGATTTTAACCAAAGCAAGAAGACTTCCCATACTTGAGAAAATACCAAGAAAACCAGAAATCTTCGCTGCGGTCGAGGAGATTGATGTGGTCGAACTGTGAACAGAGGAGATGAAAACGAGTTCGACTGCAGAAGCAAAACTGAAGTCTACGACCTTGCTCTCGGGAATAAACTAGCCAAGGAGCTTTGGAAACACATCCCAGTTCTAAGAAAGTCGAGAACCGAACAAATCAACCTCAAATAGAAGGATGAGAGAATAAGAAAGATCAACACAGATCGCAAACAAATCAATCAAAACATCACATAGAGACAGAACTCAACATGAAGAATAGAGATGAATAATTGATCAAGGAAGTTTCAACACCCACTCCCCTCGGGAGAACACGCTCTACCCTAGAGCTACACACACAAATAAAACTCCCATGGGAGGGAGAGGCGCCAGCTGCCAAGGCTTGGCCAACCATCTCAACTCCCACTCTTGCCTCCCCTCTCCCTTTTATAGCCTCAAGCTACCGGGGGATAACCCGTTAACCCCAAACTAACACCGGGTTTTACTCGTGCTTTGCCCATTAGCACCAACAAACTCAACGCTTTACCTGTTATCTCCAATAGACTCCACGCTTTACCCGTTATCTTCAACCGAATCCGTTTCCACCGGCCTGAGTCAATTTGACCAAATTGCCCCTCACGCACCTTCCTAAAAACATCCTGTACTCGCATGAACTGCGCCTGCCTCTGACCAACTGGACCTTGACTCCTCCCTAAGTCTAGTCCCAGTCCACTCCATTGCGCACGACCGCATCCAGCATCCTGACCATCTGGACCTCAGCTCCTCCCTGAGCGTGGTCTCGTTCCACCTCGCCGTTGCTCGTCGTGTCCATCTCCGGTAGCTCCAGCTCTAGTTCCTTGTCTCCCCGGCTTGCAACCACCTCACCAGCCTCAATCATCTTCGGCGTCTCTGACCGTCTGAACCTCAACATCTCCTGTGTCTAGTCCCGGTCCTCCCACGCCTCACCATGAAATAGCTTGGAAGTCCTGCAGCCACATAGACAACCAAAACGTCACATAGCACCACACAAAACATTGTGAACATAAATCGGCACATGCAATAAGAACTCAGTGCACAATCACAGCCAAACATCTGGTCGTACACCCCTTACGTCCAGTCAAATGATCAACACAAGTAACGCTCATAGCCTACGACCTCATCCTAGATCGTCATGACCACGCCAAAAGACCATACGATCAATTACTAGAAGCTACGACCGCTTATCGCGTAGTCGAACCACCTTTCGACCACGTTCATCGCTTTCCACCGTGGTCGAACCACGTTCAGACCACGTACACCAAGTTTCACCGTGGTCGAAGCCCTTCGACCACACACAACGAGATTTACCGTGGTTGAAACCCTTTCCGACCATGTATGACTTGTTTCACCGTGGTTGAAGCCTTTTCGACCACGTACGACCGGTTTCATCGTGGTCGAAGCCCATCCGACCATGTTTGACCACTTCCGACCGCAGCCGTCCACTTCCGACCGCGCTCCAAGCTCATTCGGCCAAGTTCGACCGCAGCCAACTGTCCTACGACAACGACCAACCGCGTCCGACTCTGACCCGACCTCGTTCGACCGCTTCACAACGTGATCGGAGTCTTCCGACTTCCCACAACGTGGTCAAAGCCTCTTCTGACCACATTCAGCGTGATCGCACCGCCTCCCAACCACGTACAACGTGGGCAAACCGTCTCCCAACCATATACAACGTGGTCGTAGATCCTTGGCTGTCACCGTGGTCGAAATCCACCTTCGACTACCGACCATGCATTCCGACCACGCTCTCCATCAACGTGGTCATAGCCCACTTTCAACATCAGAGAGCGTAGTCGAACGACAACATGGTTGTAAAACCGTTTTCGACCACCGACCATGCCTTACGACCACATTGTCCGTCAACGTGGTCGAAATACGCTTTCGACTACCGACGGCGCCTTATGACCGTGTTCTCCGTCAACATGGTCATAAATATGCTTTCAACTATCATTCGTGTCTTTCGACCGCGTCTCCTCTCAATGTGGTCGTACACCGCTTTCATCTTCAGGTCGCGCCTTTCAACCACATCTACCGTTAACATGGTCATAACCCCGCCTGTTGGCTTTCGATGCGGACAACGTGGTCGAAGGCTGCCGACTCCGCAACGTGGTTGGAGCTCAACTGGTCGAAGGTTGGCGACTTCCCAACGTGGTCGACCGCCTGACTTCGACTATCGACCGAGAACGGCGTCCGTCTTCCGACCACTCATAAATGTGCCTGACTACTTCCGATCGGAGATAACGTGGTCGTAAACCCTTTCGACCACATTCAAATTGCTCTGCAGTGGTCGTAACTTATTCGGTAGGCTTCTGACTTCCGATCACGGCCAACTGAGGCAGACAACTTTCGAACATGGTCACAAACACAAACGCCAGGTTCCGACCACGGATAATGTGGTCGTAAATCCCTTTGACCACATTCAAATTGCATTGTCGTGGTCGTAGCGCCTCCCGACTGCGTTTTCTTCTGGTTTGCCGTGTTCGTAACACCTTCCAACCCATCAAGATTGCTCTACAGTGGTCGTAAGCCCTTCTACTAATTTTTGACCATGACCAATGTGGTCAAACAGCTATTGCTGACCACATGCTGCCTACAACGTGGTCAAAAGCGGCAGCCGACCAACCTCAAGGCTTACGACTTTGCAGAGTCAACTCAAACCTCAAAACCAAACTCAATCTTTCTAGATCAAGAGTCAAATACTCATCACAACCATGGGGTGACCTCCACATAGTCTCTCACTAGCACCCTCTCCCTCCTGCTGCTCCCCAGCCCTTCCCCTTCTGGCCAGCACTCGGTGGCTTGACAGACGCATGGCGGGACACGGCTAGCGTGTGGTAGCTCAGCGTGGGCACAGCCTAGCGTAGCGGCTAGGGGCACGGGAGGGAGTGGAAGCTAGGGTATGGAAGCCTCCCCTACCCCCAACTCTCCTTATAAGTTCCAGCCCTATCCTATCCAAGTGATCGACTCGATTAGCCAGGAAATGTTTCCCTTTATGAGGGTTTTGGTTATGGGATACATACATACATATAGGAAGCCTCTTTTTCTACTCCCGGGTGTAGTTACTCCCTATACCGTATCTCACAAAGTATGGAGTATCTAACGCAGTAGAGGGTATGTACATGTAGTATATGAGTATATAAGACCATCTAAGTGGTATGTATACTTTTTTAAGGTGGTATGTACAGTTTGTTAAACATACTCCTTTTTATGTACGAATATGAAGGTATTAGCAAAATATGCCAAACACCATGTGGTCCCTTGCAATTTTTTCATGTGGCTAGCATTGGAGTATCTTAGAATTAGTATATGAGTATACCTAATGTGATAAAAGAGTATGTTATAAAATAATATTAGTTGTGCAAACCGTAGCTTTGATTAATGGTTTCCTTTAGAACAAAATAATATTTGCTTGTTGCTACTTGTCAAAGTTTCCTTTGATTACACTTATAACTGATCCAACTCATGTAATGTCATTTATTGATTCCTTTATTGTTGTCATATATATATATATATTCATGATTTATGTTGTGGAATTATAGTTGATGTCTAGTTGATGGTAAGACATATTTGATGGTTAAAATTGGGCACAATTGTAGTTGTGAGTGTGTGTGTGTGTGTGTGTGTGTATATATATATATTCATGATTTATGTTGTGGAATTATAGTTGATGTCTAGTTGATGGTAAGACATATTTGATGGTTAAAATTGGGCGCAATTGTAGTTGTGAGTGACATTCTAAGCTTTTGTTAAACCAGGGTATTATAGTTGGTATTAGAGCCAGGCTTTAGGTTTGTAATGAAAATTGATAATTTAATTTTTGATAATCAACTGACATAGGATTTGGTAAAGTAATAAAAATATTGTAATTAGGCTGGCTAATTTCTACAATATGACAGGCTAACTAATTAGTTTGAAATAAATTTTGACATTGGTGCACAATAGGATGGGTTTTGGATCAAGCATTGAATTAGTCTTCTATAATTATTGATTATAAGGATTGTATTTAGATTGTTGTTTATGAGCTGATTTCTTAATTGATTATTTCTAGTGACCAGTTATGGCAAGGGGTAGAAGCCATGCGCATGGTAGAGGTCGTGGCCATGGCCTTGGGAGAGGCAGTGGTTGTGGGTTTGACCAGGTGGAGCCACTGCCCCCGTGCTAAGGGGACTATAGCTAAGGAGGGTGGTCCTCATGTTGCATTGTGAGAGGTTGGCGATGAGGTTGCTTCAGCTAATCAACCTGAGGTTGGGGGGTAGGCCGAGTCATTGACTTTCCTAGAGGAGATTCAGAGGGAGGTCTACGAGCTTCATCAAAGGGTGCAGGTAGCGTCTCCTACTGCTAGTGCACTTGATGCTACTACTGTTGTAGCTCCAACTCCATTGGAGGTGAGGATGGGCCTTCGCGAGTAGATGGCCGTTCGCTTGGACACCTTCGATGGGTTTGGGATGCTGGTCCAAGCAGCGGATTGGCTATGATACATGGGGAAGCAGTTTGGGGCCTTGGAGATTAATCCACAACATTTATTTGGGTGGGAACCCACAAAATTATAACAATGCAGATTAATTATAAATAGATCTTAGAGTTGTATAGTAAGAATTGTATTTTCAATCATAGGATTAGAGCTGTCAAATGAACAAAATTGTATCATAACATCTAACGGGCAATTACTTAGTAGGAGAAGCCCCTTATTAAATAACTTAGCTCGAAGGTCCAAAGGTAGATGCTTAACCCATGCCATCCCTTTCAACCTTAGAAAGTGTTATCCTAGAATCTATCATTCTCTAAAATTCCCTAAAGGCCCCCTAGGCTTAACAAGTTCAGCAAAACCGTAGAGAAAGTGGGCTACTCCTAGTTTAGCCTATCCAATATCTGATTCAAAAAGGAGCTTGGATTGCTGCCTTTTCTATCTCTGTATAAAGTCAGTCAGTCCCAGTGTTAGGTAAAGTCCATTGTCAAAAGATCATTTCATTAGGATGCTTGCTTGAATCTAGCTACTTCCAAAAAAGGCATTTTTCACTCTATACGGTATGGCTAAAAACCAAATGAAGAAGTTGGAAGTAGTTCATCGCCTATGGGAGCTTGCTAAAAGTAAGGAAGCCATAATCTTTCTATCGGATTGCCTATTTGTCTATCTGTCTAGTGAAGAGAGAATGTGAGATACTCTCAATAGGGCAAGCTGTTAGAAATTGGCCCATATTAGCAAGGCTCATTTTCTAAATTCCAAAGCATGCATGGTTTAGTGCCACATTGCTAAGGCAAGGTGAGGAAGACCAATTTATAAGGTGGAGTCCTCACCACTTCTTGAATATGGATAGAGATGGTATGAGGAGGGTTCTGGCTAGTCACGCGCGTGCGCGCACGTGTATTCACGTATTTTCATGTGAAAAGCGCGTGAATTATGACTTGCGATGCATGACCGTGACGTGACGTAGCGTGCCACTTGGCAGACCAAGTCCATCTTTACTTTTGCTGAACTCTACACCACTCTCTCTCTGTGTTTGAATGAGATTTAAACCTTTGAATTTGAGACTTTATTGGGGTTTTGATGACAGGCAGTTACTAGTGGATAAATGGTTGGTTGAATGTCTCAGTTACCAGTGGGTAAATGGCTGTTTTAATCATGCCTGTTATTAGTCTATCTATTTATAGGGAAAATTTGTTCTGTAGCACTGAAAGTTCACTGCTTCCGAAAAATACCACTAAAAGAACTGGGCTCCGGAAAATACCACCGAAAGGTTCACCTCGCTCCGGGATTTAGCACTCTGTTAGTTTCCGTTCGTGTAACTCTCATTTTTTGTCATATTACGAATGCATAATGTCATTTTTGCCCTGCCACCGACCAAGTGAGCTCTGCTGATGAAGTCTGCGCCAGATCTAGTTCCCGCCGCCTCCCCCGCAGCGTCTCCTCCCCCTCCCACCCCGCGCCACTACCTCCTCCCCCTCTGTGACATCCCAAAATTTTGAAATTTGGAAATATGAATATTCTGAATTATTTGGAATGAATTTTCTTGAAATTTGGTTCTTCTTTGGTGTTCTTAAATTTTTGAGGTTTCAAAAATTGAAGAGAGTCATGAAAATAAAACTAATCTTAGTAAGACCATAAAGGATATATGCAATTGATATAAACTTAAAATTTTAAATACGAATATGAAAAGATGATCCAGTATAAAAGGAAGGAAGAAATTTGAATTAAAATATAAGAATTTCATTTTGGAATAAATAGTATAAAAGGCAACAAAAAATAAACATGTAGTTATATGTGAATATGTATACAAAGGGCCTAGCGTGGTAAATAAAAGTATATTAAAAAATGTGTGTATTCATGGATATCGAAAATAGACATAAAGAAATATGCACACATATGTATATACTTGCATGATTATGTAAATATTAAATAAATAACAACAATAATGAAAGAACCCTTATTCAAAAGTTAAAAATAAAAAATCAAAAATCAAAAGCATAGAAAATAAACAAGCCTATCTCTCTTTCCCTTCATTTTTCTTTCCTACTCCCTATGCCATCTGAGCCACTTCTTTCCTCTCATTTTTCCCCCTCTCTCATCTCTTACTTGCCCGCGGGCCCCACTCATTCCTCCCTGTCACGCGCGCCACCGACAGCTCCTTATCTCTTCCTCCTCTCCCTTCCTTTCTCCTCTTCCTCCAGAGCGCCTGCGCAATCTTTCTTTTCTCCTCTTCTTTCCCTTCCTGCGGCCGAGCAAGCGCCACGTCGCCCGACCCGTCTCCTCCGCGCGCTTGCCTCCTCTGCTCCGCACGCGCCGCGAATCCCGCTGGCTCCCTCCGCCCGCAGCCTGCCGCCGCCGCCCCATGCCGCACCCGCGCCATGCCCTGCCGCCTCCGCGCAAATCCCGCCGGTCCCGTCGACCCACGTCCACGCCACCCGGTCTTCCCCGAGAATCCGCCACCGCGCCTCCCCGCCCCTCTGCAGCTACAAGAAGCCCCCGGCCTCCTTTTCTGCTCCGCACCTTCCCCCTTCCTCTCTCTCCTGCCGTGCCTGCACGCCCGCCAGCGCCTCCACGCCGCCCCGGCCGCTCCGGCCATCTCCTCCAAAGACACCCGCGACACGGCGTGTCTGCACCTCCCCTCTGCCCCCTCTTCAAGTCAATTGAAACTTCATCCACCAGAGCACGCGCGCCGGCCATCTTCCCCGACACCGGTCAAAACCGCCGCCGCCAACGCCGCTCTCTAATCGGCGAGTATCCCGCCGATTCCCCGCCGCTGGAGCAACTCCCCGCCGCCACGGACCTCCTCCAACTGTCGCCGGAGCCCCATTCCCACCCCACCACGCCAGCGCCGTGAGCTCACCCGCGCCGCCAGCCCACCGTGGACCCTCCCCGGCCCGACCAACAACGGGGTAATCTTTCTCTGCGTCCCCTACTGCTCACGCGTTCGCCGGATTCCCCTTCCCTTCCCGCCGGCGCCGCCGCACCATATCACCCCCGCCCCCGGCCGCTCGTGCCGATGCCGGCCACCCCCGACGCCACCACGGCCCCGGTTGACCCCACCAGCATCTTCACCCTCCACGAGGGAACCCATTTTTTGGGTCTCCGGCGCCTCCTCGGCCGGCCCTCGCCGGCGGCATCGCCACTGGCCGTGCGCCCCGTCTCCTCTGTTTTCGGCCGGTGCTCCGCTGTTAGTCCACAGTCCCCGTCCGTTTTATCAAATTGCCTCCCTCCATCACATCGCGAAACACCGAGCGGCCAGTTGGTTAGCCTACTGCGCGATAACTTCCCCCCATTTATGAGGTCTCTGGTTCGATTCCGTGAGCTTACACCTTTTCCATTTTTTAATTTCATTTTCTTTAACCCACTCTAATTCCATTTTTTAATTTCATTTTCTTTAACCCACTCTAATTGGTGAAAATTATGACAAATTAGGGAATAATTTAGGAAATATAATAAATTTGATTAGGATGTAAAATGAAGTTGTTTGAGATTTAATACTAGGTTAAATGTTATATGTGAGTAACTACTGTTATAGATTTAAATCTAAGTTTTAAATTAAAGGTATTAACAAAAGATGACTTTGGTTAGTTAACCAACATTTCATAAAAATAGTAGATGCCGTGTTTAGTTATAGAAGTAAGGCCTTAAATAAAAGAATACCCTAATAGTAATTAAAATACCGCCAGTAAATAAATCTCAACGGTATATATATAGTCAACAAGAGTAGTGAAATAAAGTTATTAGAATAAGGATTTAAGTAATATCAACTTATGTCAGATGCTAAGTTAAATACTGAAATAAAAATGTCAGTTGGTTCTCAGAACACCCCCAATTAAAAGGTCATAACTAGGTAATAAAATATAGTGACTTTGGTTAAATATCCACATTCAATAAAAATTACCTATAATTATAATATATACATATACGCCCTAACATTTGTTAGGCCACCATGAAATAAACCTTAGTGGTAAATTTTGCTAAATAACAAATATTGAAATGTGGCCCTATAAAGCAAGCTTTGCCTGGATAAACAAATTTTAAGTTAAAGTCTAAAGCTAAGCCTAATAATAACCAAAGTATAGACAAAACGATAATGTGCCATTAATTAAATCTTAACTTTAGGATTGACTGAGTATGATTAAATGTAGCAAGCTAGGACCCGAACAAATGGATCCTAACTCAAAATAAGTTACGTCTAGTAGTAACTAATGGTACCTAAGACATCGTACCACAAAACACTATAAACTCGGACTCTAGAGATTAGTTCTATAAAGCTAAAATTGTATACATCACATATTCCCTGAATATTAGCGCTCAACAAAAGAATGCCCTGCTAATCTTGAACACCGACACATATGTCTAACCCGACTCAAGGGACTTCCTTGATAAATACAAAATGATAAAAGAAATTATTAATAAAAGACTAAGTCATCGTATCCTACCATAGACATTGCCTCAACTCACCCGAATCACCTAGTAACTTATAATAAATCTAAATTGAGTTTATTCGGATTTATTTGGATCTTTTGAGTTACTTGCTTTTATTTGGATTCAGTCGTTTGTCACGTAATTAGAAATTGGAAGTCGTGAAGATTCAGTGGATCAAGCGAGATCAAGCTCAAAGTGAAGTTAGAGACCAAAAGCTCAAGAGAAAGCATTGTGTGAGCTCCCAAGACCACGGTAAACCGCGCCAAACGAGTCAATACTTTGATCATGTTGAACCTACATTCTCTGCAAATTATTTTGATTTAAATTATCAAATTGCATGCTGTTATTTTATATGCAAATACATGTTAAATTAAGATTCTAGTTATGTGCCCATTGTTGTCTTGAATAATATTACACCTTCTTTGGAATATTTAATTGTGTGAACCTTGTCGCCCTAGCAAAATTATTATAGTAATAACTTTTGAAAATAAGTCCGTAATGGTACGCCATGCTTAGTACTGCATAAAAATTCGGGGCACTGAAATGCCCCAAACATCATTGTCATTTTTAATCCTGGGGAAACTGATTGGGACAGTCATGGTGGGAATGATTGGTAGCTTTTAATATGATTATTTTACGCTCTCAAAACCCCAACTTGCTTAAAATATCTGGGCGGATGGAATGGGGGCTGGTATGAGGTGCAGTGGAAGCACAAATTCTGGAGTGTGGTAGAACCGCCCAGGTACCACTAAGGACCGAATCTTGTATGTCAACTCGTGTAAAACAGTACAACCATAAGTCTGCAAAGTGCAACTTGGCTAAGTAAATTTATCGAAACCCCCGGACTCATCTCACCGGTAGTGGATAGAAGTGGATATGCAAGGGCAAGGGGAGACCTAAAGGGACACCGAGTGGAGGGTGAAGTTTTCCAGTCGTGCTAGCGTTGCGGGGAGTGGAGCCCGACTACACTAGTATTAGTGGCGAACATCCCGTGCACAGATGGGACCCACCGCAAGTGGGCAGTTTCCCATAAAGTGAGATGACAAAAGGGACTAGATACTTTGAAAAGTCACTGTGATTGTCTGCTCAACCACATGGCTAAGGAATCATGTGGGGTAACGAGTTGATTGTCTCTTGTGGTGAAAGTGTACAAACTCTGCAGAGTTAAAACTATTCGAATAGCCGTGCCCACGGTCAAGGGTGGACATGGGAACTTAACTAGATATAGTTCTATTGAAAAATGTTGTTAGAAATGGGAATGGAAAAGTGGAGGGCCGCGGAAGGTCCTAGTTTGGAATTGTCCTGAGTGTCGTCCCAGTGGTAAGTTAAGTGGCTATAACGCTGAAGAAATTGTTATATGGTGCAGATGCCATGTAACGGTGGATGGAATCTGAATCACTATTAATATTGCATTCTTTCACAACTTATGCTTTGCTTCAAACTGTTAGGTCTTAGGGAATTTTATGTAATTATATTCAAAAGCACTCTTCGCAAAATAAAATAACCCGAGCCTCTCCTTTGATAAGCCATGCATACTATTTATTTGCATTCTGTGTATTGGCTCACGGAGCACGGTGGTTAGTGTGCTCACACTCGCTCTCACAACAAATCCAGAATTAGGAATCAAGTCTCTACACTTCAGCAATATTATGGTCATGGTGGTCAAGAAGAAGAAGATGACAAGGGCTAGGTCGCGAACCTCCAGTTGGCTGCCTGTGAGCATGTCCTGAAGGTCCCACCTGTGTGCTTCGTTCTTCCGCTGCTGCAATTTTCTGATTTCGGCCTAATCGGCCCATGAGTAAGTCTACTATTATATTACGCTTCCGCATGATATGTATTTCGATATTCTGAACTATAATCTATGAGCACTATCTACTGATCCAGAGAATAGTGCGGTGGAATCACAGAGGGTTCCGGATTGCAAAATCTGGTGCCTGACACCCTCCCACTCCGTGCCGCCTCCCCCGCGCCTCCTCCTCCCCTCCCTCCCCCGCGCCGCCGCCTCCTCTGGCCTTTCCCCCGCCGCCTCGCCTCTCCCGGCCGCCTCCTCCTCGCCGCCTCCTCCGGCCTTCCCCCCGCCGCCTCGCCTCTCCCGGCCGCCTCCTCCGGCCCTCCCCCCGCCGCCTCCTCCCCTGCAGCCTCCTCCCCTCCCGGTTGTCTCCAGTCGCAGACCCGCCGCGCCGTCTCCTCCGGCCTCCTCCTTGCCGCCTCCTCTGGCCTCCTCCTCGCCACCTCCTCCGGCCTTTGGGCATGTGAGCAGGAAGAGAACTGAGTACAACCTTTGTGGTTTGGTCTGGGATGGAGTACACATTTGCATTGGTTTGAATCAGCTGTGTGCGTGATTTTAAATGGGTCTCTGAGGGATTTTGTCAAACTGATTATTCTGTAATTTTCTCGTAGTACATGTATTCTTTTTCTATGTATGTAATGTAGCTTAGGCCTAATGCCACGTCTCCGGTAGCTCTGAGCATTGACCGGTGATGCTATGATTAGGCCAAAACAGAGTTGGTCTTCGACGTTTCACATGTTGATAGGAACCTGGGGTTGCATTTCAATCGGTCCACAGAGCCGGTTTCTGTGATTACATTTTTCTGTTCTCATATCCAACCAATCTAGTTGTAGTTAATAGTTTATCTAGTTGATTTGAAACTAAATACTGATATGGCGATGAAGATACATTGAAGGCTTGTTTCTCAGAACATTCGCAGTTGCCGCCTAAGAGCTTTCGCCCTGCCAGGCTTGAGAGCTGATGCTGCTAAATCCTTCCTTGGATGTCTGAGCCCCTCTTTATTTTCGTAGTACTATTTGTTGTGCTTTAACACTGACCTTCTCTGGTGCGGGAATTTTTTGTTTGACGATGTGCATTGCAAATGATGATAATCATGGCTTGTTTCTCATAACATTCGCAGTTGCCGCCTAAGAGCTTTCGCCCTGCCAGGCTTGAGAGCTAATGCTGCTAAATCCTTCCTTGGATGTCTGATGCAATGCAAGAAATTTTTATCTTTTGTTTTAGTTTTTTGTGATGTTAGCATTTCTGTTTTACGTTAACATGTGAGCTGTAAAGTATGCCTTATGATGACAAAATCAAGGCTTGTTTCTCAGAACATTCGCAGTTGCCGCCTAAGAGCTTTCGCCCTGCCAGGCTTGAGAGCTAATGCTTGCTAAATTCTTCCTTGGATGTCTGACGGCATTCTTGAGCTCACTGTACTTTTGAGTTTCATTTCTGTTCAAAACAAATCTGTTTTTTGTTAGAAGTATGTAGAATGTAAAGGATGCAAATGCTCTTCGGCTGGATGATAATGGCTCTATTTTCTGCTGTATGTTTTTATTTTTGTACATTATAGACAATAAAAACTGTGCAGTTGTTGTGGCATGCAATGGTGGACATATCCATCTTGCTGTATTTGTAAACGTATGCTTGCAAAATGTGGTTTTTGGTATCCAAATGGCTAGATTGTAATCGAGGTTATTCTGTTGGCCTTCTTTAGTGCAGAGCTGTATGATGATGTTCTTGTGGCTATGTAACAGGAACTTCCTCTGATTGACGCCAATAGCCAATATAATCGACTTACGGTTGTAAAGTTATGTGCTGTTCATGAGAAAATTCCGTTGGCTTGTGTTTCAGGCTTTCAGATTCTACAGTAAAACTATAAGTTCTTTTTTTTCAGTGAACGTATTATTGTCTTGGATGCATTAGAAAACATATTTCTAGACAGTGGGTGTCATAGAGATGGGCCCAAGGCCTAGTCGGTCTATTATTAGGAATGAGAGATTGGTTTCTATTTGAGTTAGAGATTAGTTTCCTTATGTTAGAGATATAATTAGAGATATGATATTGTTAGAGATATGATTGAGATTAGATTCGATCTGTTAGGGGGAGCCCGTCTATATAAAGAGGGCTACCGCATGCTATTGGAATTAAGCAGAGCAACCTTCGTTGCCGGCTTCCCGCAATCTCTTTCTCTCTGTCCACGCCAGCCCTCACGGCTCCCTCGCGCCGCTGCACGGGGTTCAAGCCCCGGCCACCGGTGTTCCACCGCTACGCCCTCCGGAACCTCCGCTACTCCTTGAGCTCTAACAATTTGGTATCAGAGCTGCCAGGCGAGGAAGGCGGCAAGCAGCCAAAGGAGACACCGCCGCCGCCGGCCCATCGCACGATGCCAGGCGAAGAAGGCGGCAAGCAGCCGAAGGAGATGCCGCCGCCGCCGACCGATCCCATTGCCAAAGCGCTGTCCGAGATCTCCCAGCAGATGGCATCTCTCTTCGCGCGCCTGGAGGCCTTGGAGTCCCGAACACCGACGCCCGACACCGCCGCCTCCATCGCAAAACCCCCATCCACCCTCCCCATCTTCCGTCCATCACCTGCGGCGCCCCTGCTTCGTCCGTCGCCGCCGGCCCCTGCCGTCGGTCGCAGCCCCCGCCGCCTCGCGCTGCCACTGGGCCGCCGCCGCCTGGATGCACCGGCACGAGCTCTGCGCCATCGTCGCTGCGCCCTCCCCATCTGCCTCCGCCGTGGGGATTCCGTAGGGAAGCCGGCAGTGGGCTTTGCTTGTCTAGACAGTGGCTAACCTAGGCTTTGTGTCATATTTGAAAGGGCATTTTTGTCTCAGTTAACACCGTTATTCCCAAAATCTAACAGAGTGCTAAATCTCGGAGCGAGGTTAACCTTTCGATGGTATTTTCCGGAGCCCAATTCTTTCGGTGGTATTTTCTAGAAGCAGTGAACTTTCAATGCTACAGAACAAATTTTCCCCTATTTATATGCCTGGAGACGTCCAGAGTATGGGAGAGAATCTCACTGCCTCTATTTTCTTCTTTGTGATCTTGTGCTTTCGTACTGTGCTGTTTGAACTTCGCCAACCTTTCTTCCCAGCGTGTACCTAGAAGAAGGGAGAGCAGCTATCTCTGAACCATTGCCGCAGAGAGTACCTGCACGGGGTGACAATAAGGTTTTTGGGCAGCGCACATCTGCGCAACCACTCACTACACTACGTCATCTGTGTTCTGCACTGCATCAAGCCTGCGCTGCTTCCTGTTCTTCATCAGGCTCAAAAGTAAGTCGTTCGCGTGTTCGTTCGACTTTGTTACTATATTTTTCTTGCATATATTCTGAAGTATGATGAGTAGCCTACTGTGGTAGTAAGTTTTGCATCACTGGTTTGTTGTGTTTATCTCCTGGTAAAATTTGGAATTAAAATATCGCCTACATTTACATCAATCCAAAAATCTTATTGTGAATTTTGTTGCAAACAGTAATGGCTAGTGCTTCTGATGCGATGAAACCTAAGAGGTTTTCTGGTCAGAACTTTCATAGATGGCATACTAGAGCAAAGTTTTGGCTCATGTCTTTGGGGCTATGGTGGGTTATCCACCCACAGTATCTATTTACGGTTGAGCAGTTCATGCAGTTTGAAAATACGAACAACACTGCTCTTGGTTGCATTCTGACTGTTCTGGCATATCAGCTCTATGATGTGTACATGGACTTCAAGTCTGCCACAGAGTTGTGGGATGCACTAAAGCACAAATATGCAGAGGCAGAGGCAGGTCGCTGGCTATACATGTGTGAGCAATTTTTTGACTTTAGCATGGATGAGACTTAAGTCCATAGTTGGACAAGCTCACGATCTCTAACTACTAGTTGGTGAGATTACACACCTAGGCTGTGTGTTGCCTCCAAAGTTTGTGGTTGCGAGCATTGTTGCTAAGCTCCCTGCCTCTTAGCGGGATTTTGCTACTAGCTTGAAACATAAGAGGGAAGATATTTCTGTTGAGCATCTCATTGTAGCCCTCGATGTGGAAGAAAAAGCAAGAGCAAAAGATGCACCTAGCACCTCTGACTAGAACAATGCAAATGTCATAGAGAAAAAGACTGTTGCAAAGAAGTACAAATTCAACAAACTGAACAAGACAACTAGCTTTAAGAAGAAGAAAACTGAGAAAAAGGATTTGATGGACATCACATGATTTGTGTGCGGAAAAGATGGTCATATGGTGAAGGACTGTCACTTCCGCAAGATCAGAGATGGTGAACAGCCAATGAAGAAGGCTGTCAACATGATCATAGGCGAGGCCTCGACTTCAGGAGGGTATGGTAATCCACCTATTGTCTTTTCAGCATGTCAATCTACTGATTGGTGGGTTGATACTAGTGCTAATGTTCACGTATGTTCTAATATTTTCTTGTTTTCTTCTTACCAGGTAACAGGGGCTTCCTCCGTCCTAATGGGAAATGGGTCGTATGCTTTTATTCTTGGTATTGGCACAGTAGATCTAAAGCTTACTTCAGGGAAGACTGTCCACTTAAAGAACATGCAGCATGCTCCTACAATAAAGAAAAACCTCGCTAGTGGTTCACTCCTATGCAGGGATGGTTATAAACTAGTTTTTAAGTCAAATAAAATTGTAATGTCTAAGTTTAGAAATTTTGTTGGTAAAGGCTATGAGAATGGAGGCTTGTTCTACCTAAGTATTTTAGAGTCTTGTTATAATCTAAATGTTGCAACTGGTTTAAATAAATGTGAGGTTAATATTTGGCATTCTCGTTTCTGTCATATTGGTTTTGATAGTATTGTTAGAATGTCCAGATTAAATTTAATTCCAAAATGTGAAATTGTCAAAGGATCAAAGTGCCAATCATGTGTGCAAGCAAAGCAACTTCGAAAACTCTTTAAGGGATTAGAGGACGAAAACAACCTGGCACCATTAGATCTTATTCATTCAGATTTGTGTGAAATTAATGGGTTATTGACAAAAGGAGGCAAAAGATATTTTCTAACTTTTATTGATGATGAAACACGCTACTGGTATGTGTATTTTCTAAAAACTAAGGATGAAGCTTTAAACTACTTTAAGACTTGTAAGGCCGAGGTTGAGAACCAACTAGAGAAGAAAATAAAAAGATTGAGATCTGATTGTGGAGGAGAGTACGTCTCTCATGAATTCTCCCAATTCTGTTCTGATAATGAAATAGTTCATGGATTTACACCACCATATTCACCCCAATCAAATGGGGGTAGCTGAGAGAAAAAATTGGACACTAACAAATTTCGTTAATGCCATGTTAGAGAGTGCCGATATGCCTAAGGCATGGTGGGAAACTATATTGACAGCAACTTTCATCCTAAATAGAGTAATCACTAAAAAAAGTGAGATTACCCCGTCTGGAGGATGGAAGGGGAGAAAACCCAATGTTAATTTTCTACGAACTTGGGGGTGTTTGGCAAATGTCAACATACCATTGCAGAAAAAGAGAAAAGCTTGGACCAAAAACAGATGATGGCATTTTTCTAGGATATGCTCAAAATAGCACGTCCTATAGATTTTTAGTAGTTAAATCATAAACTCCTGAGATTATTGCTAATACAATAATGGAGTCTAGAGATGCTTCATTTTTTTGATAATATCTTTCCTATAAGAACAGCTGGCAGTACTTCACAATCTGAGAATGTTCAAACTGATAATATTGAAAGTGAGAATAATCAAACTTCTGAACTTCCCACCATTTTTGAACCAATATGTGATATCCCTGAGGAGGATAACAATCTAGTCGCAGATGATCCTTGCAGGAGCAAGAGACAAAGGGTTGAGAAAACCTTTGATGACGACTTTATTGTATACCTTGTGGATGATGTGCCAAAGAATCTTTCAGAGGCTTATGCATCTTCTGATTCTGAGTTTTGAAAGGAAGCAGTCCATAGCGAGATGGACTCTATCATGGCTAATGGGACTTGGGAGATCACTAATCATCCTATCGGATGCAAACCTATAGGATGTAAGTGGATCTTTAAAAAGAAACTAAGGTCTGATGGTACTATTGAGAAGTACAAGGCAAGACTTGTGGCCAAGGGTTACACCCAAAGAGAGGGAGAAGATTTCTTTGATACCTATTCTCCTGTCGCCAAACTAACCATCATCAGAGTGCTGCTTGCATTAGCATCTTGCTATGGTCTACATGTTCATCAAATGGACATGAAGACAACTTTCCTTAATGGAGAGGTGGAGGAAGAAATCTACATGGATCAACCAGATGGTTTTGTGATTTCTGGACAGGAAAATAAGGTATACATATTGAAATCTTTGTATGGCCTAAAACAAGCACCTAAACAATGGCACGAGAAGTTTGATAAAACTTTGACATCCGCTGGCTTTGTTGTGAATGAAGCTGATAAATGTGTGTATTATCATTATGGTGGGGGGTCAAGGAGTGATCTTATGTCTATATGTAGATGACATACTTATATTCGAAATAAACACTGCCATAATCGACGAGGTCAAATCTTTCTTATCTCGGTGCTTTGATATGAAAGACTTGAGAGAGGCAGATGTCATTCTGAATATTAAATTGATCAAAAGCAAGGATAGGATCACTTTGAGTCAATCCCATTATGCTGAGAAAATATTGAGCCATTTTAGTTTTGAAAACTGTAAAGTTTCTTCAACACACCCAATAATGTGAGCATTATGCTTCGAAAGAATCAAGGGTTAGGAAAAGATCAATTAAGATATTTATAAATTATTGGGTCACTATTGTATTTAGCTGGTGCCATAAGACCTGACATTTCATTTGTTGTGAGTAAATTAAGTCGGTTTACTTCTAACCTAGGAGATGATCACTGAGAGGCACTTGAATGAGTGTTGCGCTACTTGAGGGGCACAACATCTTTTGAAATATATTATACTAGTCATCCTTCTATATTAGAAGGATACAGTGACTCTAACTGGATCTCTGATGTGTATTAGATCAAAGCTACAAGTGATTATGTATTTACTTTAGTTGGTGCTGCAGTTTCATGGAGGTCTTGCAAACAGACTATATTGACGAGGTCAACCATGGAGGCAGAACTTGTAGCACTTGACACAACTACTGTTGAGGCTGAATGGCTGAGAGAGGTTCTATTGGACTTGCCGTTGGTTGATAAACCAATACCTGCAATCCTAATGTGCTGTGATAATCAAACAGTTTTGGCCAAAGTCACAAGTACAAAGGATAATATGAAGTCCTCTAGACATGTGAAGCGTAGGCTTAAATCTGTCAGAAAACTGAGAAACTCTAGTGTGATTGTTGTGAACTATATTCACACTGAGAAAAATCTGGTAGACCCTTTTACAAAAGGGTTAGCACGGAAAGCGATTTCCGTTGCATCTATGGACATGGGAATGATGCCCATTTAAGTTACATCACAATGGTAACCCATAACTTCTTGATCAGAGATCCCATGACTTAGGCAATTGGAAAAACAAATTGATGGTGTAACAAGAGAGTATATATTTATTGCACCCATGTCCTAATAGATAATGTACTTTTGACTGTATGGAAGGTTGGCATAAAGCCTTAATGTATTCTGTTGTCCAAATGAGGAAAAGGTATTAGCCTGCAGGATACCTAGAAAGAATACACCTACTTGCGCTTAGCTGTGTGGTCGTAGTTCACGAGAATGGGGCATTCTCTAGAAAGTTCATGAGCATATAAGGGAGCATGACCATCTAACGCTCTGTTTAGGCATGGTTTATTGGCAGCTTAGTACTAGTTGAGATTTCAAGTGAAATCTGATCACGAAAAGCTGTAAATTCAAGGCATAGTCTATTCATCAGCTGTGAGAAGATGAATCTTGTCATTTTAGGTGCAAGTTCAACGCGTACAGGACTTACACTAAAAGATTGGTATATTAACAGTACTTCAGCACAACATCTTTGACATCTTTTTACTTCTTGTTTTGGAATTGGTGGGGGATTGTTAGAAATTGGCCCATATTAGCAAGACCTATTTCCTTAATTTCAAAGTATGCATGGTTTAGTACCATATTACTAAGGTAAGGTAAGGAAGACCAATTTATAAGGTGGAGTCCTTACCACTCCTTGAATATGGATAGAGATGGTATGAGGAGGGTTCTAGCTAGTCACGCGCGCGCACGCGCATATTCGCGTATTTTCGTGTGAAAATCGCGTGACTTGCGACGCGCGACCGTGATGTGACATGGCGCTCCACTTGGTAGACCAAGTCCATCTTTACTTTTGTTGAACTCTACACCACTCTCTCTCTCTCTTTGTGTGTGTGTTGAATGAGATTCAAACGTTTGAATTTGAGGCTTTATTGGGGTTTTGTTGACAGACAATTACTAGTGGATAAATGGCTGGTTAAATGTGTCAGTTACCAGTGGGTAAATAGTTATTTTAATCATGTCAGTTATCAGTCTGTCTATTTATATGTCTGGAGACGTCCAGAGTATGGGAGAGAATCTCACTGCCTCAATTTTCTTCTTTTTTTGTGATCTTGTGCTTTTGTACTATGCTGTGTGAACTTCTCCAACCTTTCTTCCTAGTGTGCACCTGGACGGAGGGAGAGCGGCTATCTCCGAACCATTGCCGCAGAGAGTAACTGCACGGGGCGGCAATAAGGTTTCTGGGTAGCACACATCTGCGCGACCGCTTACTACACTGCGTCATCTATGTTCTGCACTGCATCAAGCATGCGCTGCTTCCTATTCTTCATTAGGCTCAAAAGTAAATCGTTCGCGTGTTCGTTCGACTTTGTTACTATATTTTTCTTGCGTATATTCTGAAGTATGATAAGTAGCCTGCTGTTGATAGTAAGTTTTGCATCACTAGTTTATTGTATGTGTCTCCTGGTAAAATTTGGAACTAAAATATTACCCACATTTACATCACAAGCACCCAATACCTCGTAGAGTCCAAAGCTTCAACTCAAAGAGTTCAGGAAGACCAACCATCCACACTTGATTAGCTACTATGGACTTCACCAAAACATGGTCTATGTCCTCCACTACCTCTTCACAAACATAAAAAAACACTAAGATAATGGGAGCAAATTCCTTGAGACAAGAAGTTCATTGAACCCGATTCTTATCCGCTGAATGATTTATCTATAATTCGGGCTTCCTCGGTTAGTAGCTAGAGATAGAGATGGTATGAGGAGGGTTCTAGCTCGTCACGCGCGCACGCACACGTGCGTATTAGCGTATTTTCACGTGAAAATCGCGTGACTTGCGAGCGCAACCGTGATGTGACATGGCGCTCCACTTGGTAGACCAAGTCCATCTTTACTTTTGCTGAACTCTACACCACTCTCTCTCTTTGTGTGTGTGTTGAATGAGATTCAAACGTTTGAATTTGAGGCTTTATTGGGGTTTTGTTGACAGGCAATTACTAGTGGATAAATGGCTGGTTAAATGTGTCAGTTACCAGTGGGTAAATAGTTATTTTAATCATGTCAGTTATCAGTCTGTCTATTTATATGTCTGGAGACGTCCAGAGTATGGGAGAGAATCTCACTGCCTCAATTTTCTTCTTTTTTTGTGATCTTGTGCTTTTGTACTATGCTGTGTGAATTTCTCCAACCTTTCTTCCTAGTGTGCACCTGGACGGAGGGAGAGCGGCTATCTCCGAACCATTGCCGCAGAGAGTAACTGCACGGGGCGGCAATAAGGTTTCTGAGTAGCACACATCTGCGTGACCGCTTACTACACTGCGTCATCTATGTTCTGCACTGCATCAAGCATGCGCTGCTTCCTATTCTTCATTAGGCTCAAAAGTAAGTCGTTCGCGTGTTCGTTCGACTTTGTTACTATATTTTTCTTGCGTATATTCTGAAGTATGATAAGTAGCCTGCTGTTGATAGTAAGTTTTGCATCACTTGTTTATTGTATTTGTCTCCTAGTAAAATTTGGAATTAAAATATTACCCACATTTACACCACAAGCACCCAATACTTCGTAGAGTCCAAAGCTTCAACTCAAAGAGTTCAGGAAGACCAACCATCCACACTTGATTAGCTACTATGGACTTCACCAAAACATGGTCTATGTCCTCCACTACCCCTTCACAAACATAAAAAAACACTAAGACAATGGGAGCAAATTACTTGAGACAAGAAGTTCGTTGAACCCGATTCTTATCCGCTGAATGATTTATCTCCAAGTTAGTCACGGTACGAATGGGACAAAATAAAATTTGCCTACATATCAGACCTCAGACCTTTGAAGCTGGAGCTGAGCGAGGATATATTCTTAGACTCGAAATAACTCGGCACTCGCATTGGTGAAATAAAGTAAAATAGATAACCAATAAAAAAAAACCATTCTTATTCTCCACGGAAGATAGGTAAGCATATGATGAGCGAAAAAAAGACATATTAGTAATATAGTCCTATGATCATTTCCCGTGTCCCATAGCTAAAGAAATAAAAATCTCAGGGACTTATTTCCTCAAATAATCTTGAAGATGATATATGTATATCCAACACAATTAATTCTTGCAAACCTTTACACAATATTTTGATGTTAGCATATGTAAAATGAATTCTCTCTAAAAAAATAGATTCTCCTCAATGGACAAATCTCGAGACAATATCTCATCCATTTTTCATGCCCCTAAGCTAACAAAATCCAAACAATTGGACTTATTTTCTCACCAAATATCAAAGCTCTTATATGTATATCTAGAATAATTAATTGTTGCCACCATTGAAGATATCGATGCTGATATATACATATCTGGAATAATTAATTATTCCCACCATTGAAGATATCGACACTGATATATACATATCTGGAATAATTAATTGTTACCTACCTTTATAGATGTACAATAAATTGTATCTAGGAAAGTAACTTGCCCGCCTATATATATACCGGTGTTCCTTGTACGAAATCTAAACATGTAGAGGCTTTCCTTCAAAAATTTCTTTGTAACTTATTTCCTCAGCATAGAGCGACTCAATTCTTGCTGTAGCATGTGGCAAGTTATGTGCCTTTTACATCTATTACTTCTGTTGTTCGTGGTTTGTTCAGATCAAGTGAGTGCAGCATCACGGTGTTATGATCCATATCCTAGGAAGTTAATACCAACGGGGAAACAGTCGTCCTCAAATAGTACCTCGCCACTCAGAAAGGGTTTCATGAATTCCATTGAAGTTCGTAATGGTGGAGATAATATATACCATGTAAGTTAAATATTGTCGATTTCTCTACAAGATTTAAGGTTAAAACAATTAGGTCAGAACTTTACATTTCTGTGGTATGTCATGTAATCAAAATCTTAACATCATATATGACACATGTTGTGGCTACTGGCCAAACAGTAGAGAAGGGGACTAGTAGAAGAGGAAGAGAGGAGCCAGATCTGTGTGGGAGAGTTGGTAAGAATGAGAGGATGTCCCCTCTTTGCCCCTCCTGGGGGTTTATATATATGAGTGGGATAGAATGGGAAATTCTCATTCTACCCCTTAGTACTTACAAGGGATGAGGGTACAATGGTATATTTACACCGGTATATTCCTCTACACTATTGGGCCTATTACATGTTGGACTAGTTGCATGGCCCAGTCGCGGGGGGTTGGGCCACCCCCACAACTGGTACTCCCTCGACAGCAAGCGCTGAGGTCCCGATGGGCGAGCTGACGTGATCAACTATCCTAGCCCCCCATTCCCCAGCAGCAAGCGCAAGGGTGCCGACTAGTGAGCCGATGCAACTGGTAGTTTGTAGACCCCAGAGGCACTGCCTACGAGGCGCACGGCGAAGTCGAGCGCCGAAGACGTGTCGTCAAGCGCCGAAGACGTGCCGTCCCGCCGATGCGATGCCTACGAGGCGGACGGCGAAGTCGAGCGTCGAAGACGTGTCGTCACGCGCCGAAGACGTGCCGTCCCGCCGAGGCGATGCCTACGAGGCGGACGGCGAATTCGAGCGCCGAAGACGTGTCGCCGAGCGCCGAAGACGTGCCGTCCCACCGAGGCGATGCCTACGATGTGGAAGGCGAAGTCGAGCGCCGAAGACGTGCCGTCCCGTCGAGGCGATGTCTACGAGGCGGACGACAAAGTCAAGCGCCGAAGACGTGTCGTCAAGCGCCGAAGACGTGCCGTCCCGCCGAGGCGATGCCTACGAGGCAGACGGCGAAGTCGAGCGCTGAAGACGTGCCGTCGAGCGCCGAAGACGTGCCGTCCCACCGAGGCGATGCCTACGAGGCGGACGGCGAAGTCGAGCGCCCAAGGCGTGCCGTCCCGCCGAGGCGATGCCTACGAGGCGGACGGCGAAGTAGAGCGCCGAAGACGTGCCGTCCCGCCGAGGCGATGCCTACGAGGCGGACGGCGAAGTCGAGCGCCGAAGACGTGTCGTCAAACGCCGAAGATGTGCCGTCCCGCCGAGGCGATGCTTACGAGGCGGAAGGCGAAGTCGAGCGCCGAAGACCGCCGAGGCGATGCCTACGAGGTGGACGGCGAAGTCGAGTGCCGAAGACGTGCCGTCTCGCCGAGGCGATGCCTACGAGGCGGACCGCGAAGTCGAGCGCCGAAGACGTGTCGTCAAGCGCTGAAGACATGCCGTCCCGCCGAGGCGATGCCTACGAGGCGGACGGCGAAGTCGAGCGCCGAAGACGTGTCGTCAAGCGCCGAAGACGTGCCGTCCCGCCGAGGCGATGCCTACGAGGCGGACGGCGAAGTCGAGCGCCGAATACGTGTCGTCCCGCCGAGGCGATGCCTACGAGGCGGACGGCGAAGTCGAGCGCCGAAGACGTGTCGTCAAGTGCCGAAGACGTGTCGTCCCGCCGAGGCGATGCCTACGAGGCGGACGGCGAAGTCGAGCGCCGAAGACGTGTCGTCAAGCGCCGAAGACGTGCCGTCCCGCCGAGGCGATGCCTACGAGGCGGACGGCGAAGTCGAGCGCCGAAGACTTGTCGTCAAGCGTCGAAGACGTGCCGTCCCGCCGAGGCAATGCCTACGAGGCGTAAGGCGAAGACAGTGCCCGCGGAGTGCGGGCGCTTGCGGCGCAGGCCGAGGGCGCTACACACGCCAAGGTAAGGAGGCAGAGCCGCTGGTCCCCTACCCTCAAAAACAGTGCCCGCGGAGAGCGAGCGCTTGTGGCGTAGGCCGAGGGCGCTACGCACGCCGAGGTAAGGAGGCGGAGCCGCCGTTCCCCTACCTTCAAAACCTGTGCCCGCGGAGAGCAGGCGCTTGTGGCGTAGGCCGAGGGCGCAACGCACGCCGAGGTAAAGGGGCGGAGCTGCCGTTCCCCTACCTTCAAAACCAGTGCCCGCGGAGAGCGGGCGCTTGTGGCGTAGGCCGAGGGCGCTACGCAAGCCGAGGAAAGGAGGCGGAGCTGCAGTTCCCCTACCTTCAAAAAAGTGCCCGCGGAGAGGGGGCGCTTGTGGCGTAGGCCGAGGACACTACACACACCGAGGTAAGGAGGCGGAGCCGCCGTTGCCCTACCTTTAAAAAACAGTGCCCGCGGACAGCGGGCGCTTGTGGCGTAGGCCGAGGGCGCTAGGCACGCCGAGGTAAGGGGGCGGAGCCGCCGTTCCCCTACCTTCAAAACCAGTGCCCGCGGAGAGCGGGCGCTTGTGGCGTAGGCCGAGGGCGATACGCACGCCGAGGTAAGGAGGCGGAGCCGCCGTTCCCCTACCTTCAAAAAAGTGCCCGCGGAGAGCGGGTGCTTGTGGCGTAGGCCGATGGCGCTACGCACGCCGAGGTAAGGAGGCGGAGCCGCCGCGGAGGGCGCTACGCACGCCGAGGTAACGGGGCGGAGCCGCCGTTCCCCTACCTTCAAAACCAGTGCACGCGGAGAGCGGGCGCTTGTGGCGTAGGCCGAGGGCGCTACGCACGCCGAGGTAAGGAGGCGGAGCCGCCGTTCCCCTACCTTTAAAAACCAGTGCCCGTGGAGAGCGTGCGCTTGTGGCGTAGGCCGAGGGTGCTACGCACGCCGAGGTAAGGAGGCGGAGCCGCCGTTCCCCTACCTTCAAAACCAGTGCCCGCGGAGAGCGGGCGCTTGTGGCGTAGGCCGAGGGCGCTACGCACGCCGAGGTAAGGAGGCGGAGCCGCGGTTCCCCTACCTTCAAAAACCAGTGCCCGCGGAGAGCGGGCGCTTGTGGCGTAGGCCGAGGGCGCTACGCACGCCGAGGTAAGGAGGCGGAGCCGCGGTTCCCCTACCTTCAAAAACCAGTGCCCGTGGAGAGCGGGCGCTTGTGGCGTAGGCCGAGGGCGCTACGCACGCCGAGGTAAGGAGGCGGAGCCGCCGTTCCCCTACCTTCAAAAACCAGTGCCCGCGGAGAGCGGGCGCTTGTGGCGTAGGCCGAGGGCGCTACGCACGCCGAGGTGAGGAGGCGGAGCCGCCGTTCCCCTACCTTCAAAAACCAGTGCCCCCGGAGAGCGGGCACTTGTGGCATAGGCCGAGGGCGCTACGCACGCCGAGGTAAGGAGGCGGAGCCGCCGTTCCCCTACCTTCAAAAACCAGTGCCCTCGGAGAGCGAGCGCTTGTGGCGTAGGCCGAGGGCGCTACGCACGCCGAGGTAAGGAGGCGGAGCTGCCGTTCCCCTACCTTCAAAAACCAGTGCCCACGGAGAGCGGGCACTTGTGGCATAGGCCGAAGGCGCTACGCACGCCGAGGTATGGAGGCGGAGCCGCCGTTCCCCTACCTTCAAAAACTCGCGCCGCACTCCCTGGTGCAACGCGCGCGAGGTCGCGATATCCTGGTGGTGCGTCGCTAAAGCGATGCACTCCCTGGTGTCTTGGCCATCATGCAGTTTTTTATACTCCGTAGAGTGCGTGTGATCAACATCCACGTCTTACTTATACTCCGTAGAGTGCGTGGGATCAACATCCACGTCTTATTTATACCCCGGAGAGTACACATATGGACGACACCCATGCGTGCGCGGGATCCGCATCTTGTTTATACTCAGTAGAGTGCGCAGGGACAACATCCGCGTCTTATTTATACTCCGTGGAGTGCACGCGGAGGCGTCCCCCGCGCGTCTTTGTTTATACTCGTACCTGTGGCTTTGCCCACCGAGTGGTTTTATCCACGGAGAGTGCGCGCGCGAACGCGTGTCTTTGTATATACTCATGCCCGTGGCTTTGCCCACCGAGTGGTTTTATCCATGGAGAGTGCGCGCGGGAACGCGTGTCTTTGTTTATACTCATACCCGTGGCTTTGCCCACCGAGTGGTTTTATCCATGGAGAGTGCGCGCGCGAACGTGTGTCTTTGTTTATACTCATACCCGTGGCTTTGCCCACCGAGTGGTTTTATCCATGGAGAGTGCACGCGTGAACGCGTGTCTTTGTTTATACTCCGTAGAGTGCGTGGGATCAACATCCACGTCTTATTTATACTCTGGAGAGTACGCGTAAGGACAATGTCCATGCGTGTGCGGTATCTGCGTCTTGTTTATACTCCGTAGAGTACGCCAACGCCCGAAGCGACCGTGCGATTTAAAGCCAAAACGAGGACAAAAACAGGGGCATCGAAGGAATGGCCGAAGGCTTGCGGCAACAAAATGCTCCAGAATGCAGCACCAGGAATGCATTAGATGCTACGGGAGCCCGGAACAGGCCAAAACTGGAGAAGCAAATACGGCCAAATCAAATGCTCTCAGAATGGAACTACAAATGCAATAAACAACATGCTGCATAACCGCTTCCTTAAAGCCTTGCGTGCAGGAAATGCGGCGAGAATTTAGTAAAGCCCCACACATAATCATATGCAGTACGTACCGAGCAGGACGGTGGCGACGTGGAGACCCCACAGGTGCGGGGACCCTGGCATCCTCTCCATCCCGTGTGGGGACGTGGCGTACGAGCCATGCATGTGCGCAGGCCATGCTTGCAATGCAACCTGGGTGCATACATGCGACGGGTGTATACGCTTTGCACATATACGCCTGATCTTCTCGTGTATGCAACGTAACATGGCTGTTGCTGGAACCAAGTTTGAAGGCCATCGAAGTCGCCTCGAGGCCAAGCGGAGCCCGCCGAAGTCGTCTCGAAGCCGAGCCGAAGGCCGGCGACGTCGTTGCGGGGCTCGAATCACGTGTGGGCGGCGCAAAGACCTCATCTTGGGAGCTTGCAACCACTGTGTGCATGCGTACCCAGGGAATGGATGCGCGTGTCTTCGGTAAAGCAAAGGCGCAGCTTGGTGCGGAAGCTTTGACAGGCTCCATGATGGGGTCCAGCGCGGAGCCGTTGGCGCAGATCTCACAGGCGCGGAGGCACGGATGGGGTCGGTGGTGCCCAGATGTGCTGGAGAATGGAGAAAGCCCGCACGTAGGGCTCGATCGACGCCTGTATGCACCCACGCTGCAGGGTAGTGCGAGCCTTCCCGCTGGCTTCCGATGACTTCCCGTGGGCGGAGGCCTTGTGTTCGGCCTCTCGTGCAGCGCACAGATAGGAACCTGGCTTGTGAAGGTACTGCAGCGTCTATTGCTCTTGGAGCCAGTGCCTGTGTTCACCCCCACTCGGCGACGTTTCGCATGGAGACGACTTCGGACGGCTCGGCGAAGGCTCGACGTGGAGTCTCTGGGGCCAGAGGCGGTTTGCGGACGCCGTGCGGAGTCGGAGCCCAGGTCGCAGACGCCGTGCGGAGGCCGACGTCGCCCTGCGAGGTCCGTTGCGCAGAGTCGAAGGCCGGGTCGCGGATGCCGTGCGGAGGCCAACGTCGCGCCTGCGAAGTCTGCCGCGCGGAGTCGAAGTCCAGGTCGCGGACGCCGTGCGAAGGCCGATGTCACTCTGCGAGGTCCGTTGCGCGGAGTCGAAGCCCAGGTCGGGGGCGCCGTGCGGAGGCCGACGTCGCCCTGCGAGGTCCGTTGCGCGGAGTCGAAGCCCGGGTCGCGGACGCCGTGCGGAGGCCAACGTCGCGCCTGCGAGGTCCGTTGCGCGGAGTCGAAGCCCGGGTCGCGGACGCCGTGCGGAGGCCAACGTCGCGCCTGCGAGGTTTGTTGCGCGGAGTCGAAGCCCAGGTCAGGGGCGCCGTGCGGAGGCCGACGTCGCCCTGCGAGGTCCGTTACGCAGAGTCGAAGCCCAGGTCGCGGACGCGTGCGGAGGCCAACGTTGCGCCTGCCAAGTCTGCCGCGCGGAGTCGAAGCAAGTCCGTCCTAGCGAAGTCAGTGGCGAGGGCTGCCCGCATCTGTTCTGCGCTACGAGCTCACTTCTAGTCATGAAGACTGGACCACCTCGACGTGGTTGACAGGCTGCTTTAGGAGGCTGGCGATGGCGAGGCAGTACTTCGTACCACACCGCGCGCTCTGGTTCATACGCTTGGTGGGGACCCCAGAGGAGTCGGAGGAGACCTCGGGGAAGCCGGCGGAGACTCCAGGGGACTCCGGTGGGACTTGGTGGAGCCTTCGGAGAGATCATGGAGCCAGTGATCCGATGCCTGCATGCATGGGGCCGGGGCGGATGGACGCACAGGGTTTGTGCATGCGTGAGTTGATGGATATTTTATGCACATGTGCTGGTGCCCGCGGGCCTGCAACTAGGCCTACACACATGCATACGCCTGGGCGGTTGCGTCATATGCACGCATGCACGGCAGCTCGACGTTACGCGGAGGCCCAGTGCGGAGGCTTGACGTCGCCGAAGCGAGCGGAGACCGGATCCCGCCTTCTGCAGCGCGGACACGAGCGAAGGACTCGCGCTGCGTACCCGGCTCGGGGGCTCGAGGGCTCGAGCGGAGTAGAAGTCTAGTTCGAACGCTTCGTGCATGCATGGAAAGATTTGTATGCACGGAAGGTTTCGCATGCATGGAAATGCACAAAGTCTACGTGCATGCATGGACACGGATGGCGTTTACGTACGCGTGCATGAGTAAATACTTGGCCGGATCATGCATGTAGACGCAAAGGATACGAAATGACCACCTGGATACGGGCGTGATGACGTGCTGAGCTCTCGCTGGCGATGCGGAGCCACCGCACTCCATAGGCCACCTCGCAGTGTAGACCGCGCTGAGACGAGCGGCCAAGTCCTCCAAGGCTTCGTCTGCGCGGGGTCCGGGGCCGGGTCTTCGACGGAGCGGAGCCCGCAGCGCGAAGGCGGCCTCGCCTGCGCGTATTTCGTGCTTGCACATGTGAAGACCTCGATCTATGCATACGTACGTGAAGTTTCTACCCGAGCCGCTGCCTACTTCTTTGCTGCGTGGATCGGGGACTCGACGTCGTGCGGAGACTCGGCGTGGAGACGCGGTACCCTGGCCGTAAGAATCCTGCTTCAAGCCATCCACAACACCGCTTCTCCAATCAGATCTGCCAGATCTGCGGCGCTCACGACGATGGATCGATGGATTTTTGGTAGTGTCTTCTGCTCTATCCATCGGGATCCAGCACGCAAGATGTATCCCCGCCTGGCCATGGCGACTCTTCTTTGCGCGACTTCTTGTCCAGTCCCCACAGACGGCGCCATCTGTTGTGGCTACTGGCCAAACAGTAGAGAAGGGGACTAGTAGAAGAGGAAGAGAGGAGCCAGATCTGTGTGGGAGAGTTGGTAAGAATGAGAGGATGTCCCCTCTTTGCCCCTCCTGGGGGTTTATATATATGAGTGGGGTAGAATGGGAAATTTCCATTCTACCCCTTAGTACTTACAAGGGATGAGGGTACATTGGTATATTTACACTGGTATATTCCTCTACACTATTTGGCCTATTACATATTGGACTAGTTGCACGGCCCAGTCACGGGGGTTGGGCCACCCCCACAACAACACACATAAATTAGACTTACAGATAATTTACTAATTAAAGGCAGCCTCAACTCTCAAGTTGTGTTATTTACTTATGTGCTTGTGTTATCTTTCCACAGTGGGCTATTTATAAGTCAAACACATATGATACATCTGTGCTTACCGGTGGCATGGCAACATTTGATGTCTATGGTTTGCCAAATTTGAAGAGTAGTGACCAAAGGATCTCATCAGCAATTTGGGTAATAAACTCAGAAAGGTTGCCTGATTACATTGTTATACAAGCCGGGTGGACGGTAAGCTATTTTCCCAACATTTACACAAACATAATAAATTTGTAATAGTAACTACCATTTTACATCAAATTCTCAATTGTTTTTTATTCTATGCAGGTTGACCCATCTGTATATGGTGATACCAAAACACATTTTTTTACACATTGGACGGTACTTAGTTGACTTTTCATATTGCTTAGTTACATGTATCACGTTTATCGTAATATCATGCATAGTTTACAATCTTACATTTTGTACAAATAGCTTGATGATTCTAGATCAACTGGATGCTATAACTTGGCCTGTGATGGTTTTGTTCCGGTAAACAATGCTCCTATTACTCCAGGAGATACCCTAGAGAAAATTAATGGCCAGCTTAAGATCACAATCAAGATATTCAAGGTATGTAATTTAAGATATTGATGCACCCCCACCCCAAATATTATTTACTTGATGTCAACATTTTCCCTAAAGAATTTTTTGGTCTACATTTTTTTATGTACAGATGATTGTGTGTAACAACCCAGCTTGACATGAGCCCAGAATGTCATCACTAACTCCCCTCCTTCCCAAATTAAGCTATCTTTCACAAACTACTAACATCAATACATTGATCAAGGTTTCACAAAATACTCACTTAGGCATAAATATGATGATATCGAATAAAACAAATCATAACATTGAATTGAAATAATAGCAATAACGTAGATAATCCAATTATTGAGACTAACCAATGACAATTTATTTGATTCCAACCATACTAATAGCTCTATGTTCTAAAGGAACTTATTAACCAATTGCATGAGCTTGCATAAATAAAATCACGAATAATGAATGTTTATTGTCTAATCTCATAAGTGAAACAACACCAGTGCATGAATTGATTTTTAGCTACTCCCTCCCCATGCATGGCGCCTTCAACGTTCACCTAAAAAGAACAATATAATCAAGGGTGAGTCCATGACTCAGCAAGCATATAATAAAATAATAAACGGTATTAGAATATGTCACCAAGTATTCATGTCAATTTACAACTAAATATGTCACCAAGTATTTATGTCAATTTACAACTATCTTATTTTTATTTATCTTTTCATTAATACCATGCATATATCTCATCATTTCATTTATCTTTTCATAAATGCCATGCGCATGTCTCATCATCTCTTTTGCTTATACCGATATAGCAGAGCGTAACACCAATCGGTGTCCACCTAGACTGTCCTCTTTCATGCGAGGGCTTCAACCTATTCTCTTTCATACAGGGACCTCAAGCCCGTCCTTTTTCATATGGGGACCTTACCTTCACTCCGGTGGAGTGCCTAACAAAGTTGGTCTTACTACACCCACTTCCATGGGTCGCCCATACAAAGTAGGCTGTAGAGACCCATACAGGCCACCTCTTTCTATCATAAATGATCATTATGTAAATACAACTATTCTCTCTACATTAATCATTTATTATCAGCTCCATTTAATCTATCATCATATGAGCATTATAGAAAGCAAGTTCAAACATGAAAACTAGCATGTGAAGTATTTTATTAATATAAAACAGCAAGAGCAAACAACCCGTGTTACCATTTTATCATGCACTTGCCTTTTCTAACCACGTGGTATGGATTGGTGTGAAGACGACGCCAACTCCGAAGTTACTCCTCCTACAGTAAATACTAGTCTCAACAACATACCACAACAATACATAAACATCAAATAAACAACATTACTTCTATGTGTTTCCCAATCCAACAATCCCTTTTTTTACCAGGCAGTCCTCCCCTGCTGTCTTGGTAATAAAAATATCATAACTCTCAATTCAGAGGCCCTATCATGGTAAACAATATAAGTTCTGGGCAAGGGTGGTGGCTAGGGTTTGATAGCATTTCCCCCACTCCCTACTCTCCTTAAAAAGGCTCAACCCAAAGCCCCAACCGTGAAAGACTCCATCATTGCTACGAACCGAACCCCCAATCTTTCTCCCCCAACCCCCTATTCCATTTTTCTTAACTCCTTTTCCGTAATCACAATTAGGACCTATAGGGTATTTACAAAATATTACATTGTGTCATTATTTGACACTCTAGTTTTTCATTGAATCACTTATGTTTAGTTTGTGATATGCAAATTGTTAGCATTCATTGATAATAAAGGCTTTGAATTTCAACCATTTAAAACTACTTGTGTATATTGGTGGTTAATTCAATTAGATTGAGTTTTTACTGTTATCATGCAGAATAAAGATGATGGTGATTGGTGGCTACACTTTGGGTATGATAATAACAATCTTCGCCCAGTTGGATTTTGGCCAAAGAGTATTTTATCTAATTTGGCAGAACATGCAAATGGTATATTTTGGGGTGGTATCACACAATCTCATGCTGGGGATGCTAGTCCTGCAATGGGCAATGGGCAATGGCCTGGGAAAAATTCAGCAACTGTTCAAGATATCAAATATGTTGACACTAATGGCCAAGGCTATGAACCTGCTCCTTGGCCTACTGGCCTTAATGCTTATGCAAGCCATAAGAAATGCTATCAAGTTAGTCCATTTCTCCATGATATGTTTTATTATGGAGGACCTGGTGGTTGTACTAAGTAGTATGGTTTTGTAATATATGAAATCTGAATAATAAAATAAGCACCAATACTGCGCCATCTAGAATGGGATCGCTTGGAAGTACTGACTGACTTTTCTACCAGCGTGGTGCCTTCACCTCATCGCCCTTACCGTCGCTCGCTTTGTCCAGATCCACCTCCGCCTACATTAGTTTTTTCATGTTACTTACGCTCATCTCCAGACCAGTTCTCACAGATTGTAACACCCCACCGATCCTCTGGGCCTAGAGTGCTACCATTATTATATAATAATATCATTTCATTTTTGAACAACTGCTAATTATTTTAAGCAAACTCTACTTTACCTGAACAAGCAGTTAATCCAACTCAACACATCATATCAAAACCAATGCTTAAGTGAGCAGTGACGACTCTACGCATATATCCTGACTCTGGCATAAAATACCCGGAGTTGAGGACCCGTCATGCAGGTACCAAACCCCCATTCTTTTTCTCCTCTTTTCTTTTCTTTCTTTCTTCTTTTCTCCATTCCTTTTCTTCTCTCTTCTTTTTTTTTCTCCCTCTCCTGCATTTGGTTCGGCCGAACGGCCTTACCCCTCCTCATTCTGTCCACTCAGGTTGGATCCAGGGGTCGGGGTGTTCCCCGCGCAGCCGGCCTCCGGTCGCTAGCCATGGGCTCTCCACCGTCCCCCCCCCCCAAAGTTGTGCCTCCTCTTCCTCTCTCCCTCAGCTCTCCGCTAGTAATCTCGGCCGGCTATGAGGTAAGGTGAAGAGAAAGGCTTGCTAGTTGTCGGCTAAGGATTGGCAAGGATCGTGGATGACGATGGTGATGGTCGTGTGGGGGTTCAGATGGTCCCTTCTCTTGCCATCGTGGTCAACCACGCCCTTGCTCCTCCTCCTTCAGGCTTCCTCTTCCCCACCTCACCTCTGCTTGGCTGTGAGGCTTGCTCTTCGGTTGGGGGAAAGAAATGGGCTCTGTTTGCTCTGTGTCTTAGTAGACAAAGAGATGAGAAGTGGTTTGTTTCCTCCGAATGAATTCTTGACTGAGGGAAGAAAAATGTGCGCTGTGCACATAGGTGGCTGATGGCTTAAGAAGGGCTTCGGTTGGCTTCTCTACTACCCTGTGCAATGACCAGATTACCCTTCACTCATCACCTCACTCCCTCTTAAGTCTGAGGGCTTTAAGGACCTTTTGGTCCATGGGGGGCTCTGTACTGTTGGCTTTTCTACTGCGGCAGGTAAGACGGTAAAAGTAGGCGTTGGGTAAATTTACTGCCGAATGATGAAGCCCACAATAGTGAGAGGTGCCGATCAGCCCCGAACGATCTGGGAACCTCTGAGAGCGCTACTTTTATTTGGCATTACAAAGCCGATGGGTCTGACAACAAAACTCTACTTTCTAATTTCCTTTATTATCCCTTGGATTATTTTATTTTTTATTTTCCTTCCCTTTGCATTTTAGTGGTATTACACAGATGGACATGCAAAACTCTAATGCTGATGATCAAATGTTTCTTCCGATGTATATAAAAATGAAACTTCTCTCAGGACTATTAGAAAGAAACCAACTTAGTCTACGAACTGGGATCAAATAGAGGGCGTCCCTTTCGGAAAATAGTGGCTGACATGCCTGTTTTCAGTTCAAAAATTCAAATGGTCATATCTTTTCAATCGAGTATCCAAATCACGATCCATTTAAATCATTGTGCTCTTTACAACAAGAACTTCAAAATAAGACCCATTTGTATGCATGTCGGCTTAGTAATGATATTTTATAGTATATATTCTAGTCTACAATAAAATGTTCCATGTATTATTTTCTAATGTTCAAGTAGTTCATATACGATCTTCCGTGAGTATTTTTTGAATTTAGTAAGGGGAGAAAATCCGGTGGGTATTGGCAAAAAAATATTAATTAATAGAACCATAATAGAAAAAATGAATATGAAGAACAACAAAATAGACCTACTAGGCTGCATCAACAGACTACAAGGGCTTCGAGCGATCCTCAGTGTCGACAGTGCAGAGTAATGTTAGTGTGAGAATTCAGGTTGTAGTAGTAGACTAGCGGTCGGTGCAAAGAGAACTAGCTATGGTTTGTCTTGCTCGATACTTTTAAATAATATTTGATAAGGAGAGAAATACACTACTACAGAAAACCTAATACCAGACGGTCAATCATAGACGGTTTGACAAAACCATCTGTGATCGACATTAACATAGACGGTTTTAATTTGGACACCGTCTGTGTTGGTGGCGTTAGTATCACAGACGTTCTTACCATTGAACCGTCTGTGATACTTATTATAAAACCTTCTGTGATATTCCAGTATCACAGATGGGTGATACTAGAATATCACAGAAGGTTTTATAATAAGTATCACAGACGGTTCAATGGTAAGAACCGTCTGTGATACTAACGCCACCAACACAGACGGTGTCCAAATTAAAACCGTCTGTGTTAGTGTCGATCACAGACGGTTTTGTCAAACCGTCTGTGATTGTCCGTCTGGTATTAGGCTTTCTGTAGTAGTGTATTTCTCTCCTTATCAAATATTATTTAAAACTATTGAACAAGTATTATAAAACTGTCGGGACCCCGGATTCTCAAACCCGGTCCCTCTGTATATTACCGCACTAGTCCCTCTGTATATTACCGCACTAGTCCCAGATCAAAGCTAGTGCACACAGTTAACCAGAAATGAATACATCACCATTCACGATTTATTACAATAATAGAGAGTACTGACCGAAAGGTCTCATTATTGCAATTGAGGTTTCAAGACCTCGCACACATAAAATAAAGCGGAAGCAACAGATAAACTCGATGAAGACCCATCAATACGCCACAGGCAATTGACTGGGGAAGCGCGACCTAGTCCTCCGGGAAAAATCCATCACAGCCACAAGCGAAGCAGTAGTCGTAGTCTCCCTCTTGAGCTTCGTATTCTTCTGAATATTATTTTTGAGTGCAGCATGTGAGTACATAAAGTACTCCGCAAGTCTTGGGAAAAATGCAATAGATGCAAGGCTTGACAAGGAAGGCTATATGGTTCTTTTGCACCAAAGCACATTTTAAAATACTAATTATTTTCAAAGGCATCATTTTATTGAAGTAAGCGTTTTAGCAGAACTAACATTAACTTATAGTGAAGGTTCCATCTACCAACACTAGCTAACCAATTACAATTGATCAAGTTTAAAACTGCGGGTTCCATCCACCCTCTCTGGCTCCAACTGCCAGGATACCTTTTCAAGAGTTCCCTCTACTCTCGGCATACAAAACTTTGATTTTAAAACCAAAACTAGAAATCTACCATGTGAATGCATTCTTTGCCCGCCCTTAACCGTGGGCACGGCTATTCGAATAGTTTTTCACTCTGCAGAGGTTGTACAACTTTACCCACAAGAGATAAATTATCTTAACAGTCACCATGCTTCCTTTGGCATGAGACACAGATAACATATCACAAAGCCTTTACCTTACTCTAATCTAGCTAGATACCACCCGCTGAGGTTTCACCGCAGGTAGGCTAACTGCCCGAACCGAAGCCCCCTCTTGCGCCGTATGAGTACAGTAAATCCCTGTCCCTCACTATGAATAACCAGTCCATCCCTAGCACCCACTTTCCACTGGTGGCACCTAAACTAGACTATCATAAGTTAGTCAGCTAGGTCGTACCCATATAGACTTGTGGTTGTACGGTTAATGCTCAGTCTGGACAAACACAAGCGTCAGTCCTTAATTGACTAGGGTGGAACATACACTTAACAAGATCTCGTGCTTGCTGCACCAACCCAAACCAACCATCCACCCTAATCTAAACAAACTTCCACATTTTATTTTATTTTATTTTAAACGAACAGTGGCAACTCCAATCACCACTAAATTTATAAACACAAGGGTATTACAGTAAATCATAATTTCCCATTTACAAGATTTATGAGGTATTCAATAGCATGGCTAAGCATTGTACTACCATTCTAATACTAACAATTAAATACATTACTCATTAATGAGTCAAAGGAATTTCTAGGTTGGCAAAGTTACATGGCAATCAACTTCAATTGAGGGCATAACAAAGTTGGAGTAACTAATACCTTAAAATTTGAACTAATGTTTTATGTAAATAGCAATGCACATAATTTAAAATAATTAAAACAATTTGAAACCATAGGGTCAAAATGATCAAAGGAGACTTGCCTTCTTGTAGGTTCTCTGGGTCTTCCTGCTGCTGGGTGGAGAGATCGTCGACAACGTTGGATTCTATGCACGAAAAGACAGAGCAACAAAACAAATAAATACAAACAGAAATTCAAATAAACTCAAAAATTCAAATAGAGGCCATATTTTGATAGATTGTGATTTTAGAAGAATTTAAAATTTTGAATGGCTCAATTTGGAGTTAAAATGAGAAAGTTATGCTCATTTGAAAATCTCAGATTGAATAAATCCAGAAATTCCCAAATTTCTGACAGGTGGGGCCCACTGGCAGGATTAATTTTTAATCTTTTTATTTTATTTCTGAGATTATGACAGGTGGGACCCACTGGAAGTGAACCCACGGGATCAGCCTCTGACATGTGGGACCCACTGGACAGTGAGCCCACTGGCTTAGCCTCTGACATGTGGAACCCACTGAACTCTGGGCCCACTTGTCAGTGACCCGCGCGGAGGGGTGGGGCCCAGACGACAGTGGCCCGCGCAGACCGGCGGTCGCTGACGGGTGGGACCCACTTGTCAGTGCGGAAAATAATAGAAAGGCTCGACCTCAGCTTGCGGAGCCGGGGGCTCGAACGCGCGCCGAGGGAACCGAGGGGGGGGGGGAAAGAGCGCGCTAATAACCAGTCGGGCGGGGAGGCTTTGCCTACCCATATAGGGCAACAAATCTTCTTGAGGTACCTGCCAGAGGGGAGGCCGGGGAAGGTGGCCGAAGGCAGGGGCGCCGGCGGCAAGGAGTGGCCGGAGAGGTTCTGGTGACGCCCAAAATGCGCTCCCGGGGTGAAGGTGGTGCTGGTGGAGGGGTCAGCGGGGTGTAGCAACGAGCAGGGACGGTTGGCGACGAGGAAGGGCGACGGCGTCGCTCGGGTTCTCCGGTGCGATGGTGCTCTGGCGGCGGAGAGGGACGGCCGAGGTGTCGAGGAGATTCGCACGGGCACGGGGGTGCTCGGGTTGGCGGTGGCGAGCTCCGGGGAGGTCCGAGGCGGCGGGGAAGGCTCGACGGAGAGTGGTGGAGCTCAAGGAGAGAGGGAGCACGGTGGCGAGGCGCTAGGGTGCTCGGGAGAGTAGGTGGAGCGCGTCGGGGTGTTGGCGGACGGAGGCGAAGCCGAAGGGGGTATTTATAGGGGCGGAAGGGGAACAGGTGCGCGGGGATTTCTCGCCGGCGTTGGCGGCCGGAAAAGGATGGAAGAGGGGGAAAAGGAAATAGGGGAGGCCGAGAAGGAAAAGAGGCGCGGGATTGGAGGGATTCGGTCGCGGCGGCGCTCGGGGATTCCAAAACCGGATGGAGGCGAGGAAGGAAAGGCCGGGCACGGCACGGATTCGGTTGCCGGCGCAAAGAAGGAAAGAGGGAAGAAAGAAGGAAGGTGGCGCTCCGCGGGGACGACGGATCTGACAGATGGGGCCGGGCGGCAGCGGGAGTTCGGGCGACTGACAGGCGGGGCCCGCGGTTCAGCGAAAGAAGAGGGAGCGAGCGGGCGGTGGGATGGAACGCGCGGGTGGCGTGGCGCGTATCGGGCCGTCCACGCGTCGATCAGGGAGGAGGGGAAGGCGGGGTTGGCTGGGCCGGGCCCGCTTGGCAGAGGAAGAGGGGGAGAACGGCCGGATGGGGCCGAGGGGCGACGTGGGCGGTCCTGGGTCGTCCGCGTGTCGGCTGGAGGGAGGAGATTGGATTTTTAATTTTTAGAATTTGATTTCTATTTTCAGAAAAGGCTAGGAAATTATTTAGGCCTTAGAAAAATATGAAAATACCTCCAAAAATTCCAGAAAAATTCACAGAAGCTTCTGGAGATGTTTTGAACTTAATAAAATTATTTCCAATTAGTGTTGGTATTTAATTTTCATATCTTAAAACTAACTTTTAACTTTTAAAAATAGGTTTTAAACTCCAGAAAATCAGATAAAAGCCAAATAAAATCCAATTACTTTAAAATAGCTTATTTGAAATTAAATTTTTCCAGAAAGCAAATTTTGGGATATTACAAACCTACCCCCCTTAGAGAGAATCTCGACCCCGAGATTCAGACGGACTGGGAAAAAGATTGGGGAACTCTGCTCTTAAATCCTCTTCACGCTCCCATGTTGCTTCTGACTCAGAATGGTTGCTCCACTGCACTTTACAAAACTTGATGACCTTGCTTCGCGTACGACGCTCTGCTTCTTCCAATATTTTCACAGGATACTCTGGATAGGTTAGGTCCTCCTTCAAGTTCACTTCATCGAAAGGCATCTGTTCTTCTTGTACTCTGAGACACTTCCTTAACTGGGACACATGGAAGACATCGTGCACCTTTGACAACTGAGGTGAAAGCTCCAACTGGTAAGCAACTTATCCCCTTTTCGCTATGACAGGAAAGGGTCCAATGAATCTAGGGGCAAGCTTTCCACTGACTCCAAAACGTCTCATTCCCTTGAGAGGCAAAACTTTCAGATAAACATGATCTCCAGGTACAAACTCTAATGTTCTTCGACGATTGTCCGCATAGCTTTTCTGTCTGGTTTGAGCTGTTTTTAACCTGTCCCGGATCAGACGAACTTGTTCCTCTGCCTGCTTCAACACATCTGGTCCAAACACTTGTCCTTCTCCGGTTTCTTTCCAATACAACGGTGTCCTGCACTTTCTGCCATACAAAGCTTCAAACGGAGACATCTGTAAGCTGGATTGATAACTGTTGTTATAGGAAAACTCCACATAGGGCAGACTTTGATCCCAATTAGCCTTGTTTGCTAGAACACAAGCTCTCAACATATCTTCCAAAATTTGATTTACTCTTTCTGTTTGACCGTCTGTCTGTGGATGATATGTTGTGCTGAAGTTCAAATTTGTTCCCAAAAGTCCATGTAACTTACGCCAAAACCTTGAGGTGAACTGGGTTTCCCTATCTGACACAATCTTCTTTGGAACTCCATGCAAACACACAATTCTGGACATATACAACTCTGCGAGTCTATCTCCAGAGTATGTGGTCTTTACTGGAATGAAATGGGCGACTTTTGTCAGGCGATCCACAATAACTCAAATTGAATCATGTCCGGATTTGGTTCTCGGTAACCCAGTTATAAAATCCATACCAATCTCTTCCCATTTCCACTCAGGTATCTGCAAGGGTTGCAAAAGTCCGGCAGGCCTCTGATGTTCAGCTTTAATTCGTTGGCACACATCACACAAAGCTACATATTCTGCAATTTCTCTTTTCATACTTGTTGTGGCTACAGACCAAACAGAGAGAGATGGTAGTGGGGAGTGATGAAGATGAATGTAATGGCCTGGGTCCCCCCCATGGCTTACTCGTATATATACATACACATGAGGAGTGCTTTTACAGTTATACCCTTACATCTGGTTATCCCCTCTAGGGGCATTTGTGTCATTACACATGGCCTATTCTGGGCCTCATAATCTCCTACCAGGCCTGCTAGGTTTAGGTGGGGGCCACCCCTACGACAGGAGCCTCTCATGGTGAAGGGCTTCACAGGGCCGAAGCCATGTCGCCGAGTCCTTTGGCCCCTCCGTCCCCTGCGGCCTATGAATTCCTCCAAGCTTGTGGCTGGGGAGCCTGAAGTCTGGGATGGTGGTAGCGGAGGCTGGCGCCTGAGTCGAAGCAGACGCCAGCGCTCCGTCCCCTACCCTTCGAACTGGTGGCAGCGAAGCTGGTGCCTAGTCGAAGTAGACGCGCGCGCTCCGTCCCCTACCCTTCGAACGGGTGGCAGCGGAGCTGACGCCTAATCGAAGTAGACGCGCGCGCTCCGTCCCCTACCCTTCGAACGGGTGGCAGCGGAGACTGGCGCCCAGTCGAAGTAGACGCGCGCGCTCCGTCCCCTATCCTTCGAACGGGTGGCAGCGCAGCTGGCGCCCAGTCGAAGTAGACGCGCGCGCTCCGTTCCCTACCCTTCGAACGGGTGGCAGCGGAGCTGGCGCCTAGTCGAAGTAGACGCGCGCGCTCCGTCCCCTAACCTTCGAACGGGTGGCAGCGCAGCTGGCGCCTAGTCGAAGTAGACGCGCGCGCTCCGTCCCCTACCCTTCGAACGGGTGGCAGCGGAGGCTGGCGCCTAAGTCGAAGTAGACGCGCGCGCTCCGTCCCCTACCCTTCGAACTGGTGGCAGCGGAGGCTGGCGCCTAAGTCGAAGTAGACGCGCGCGCTCCGTCCCCTACCCTTCGAACGGGTGGCAGCGCAGCTGGCGCCTAGTCGAAGTAGACGCGCGCGCTCCGTCCCCTACCCTTCGAACGGGTGGCAGCGGAGCTAGCGCCTAATCGAAGTAGACGCGCGCGCTCCGTTTCCTACCCTTCGAACGGGTGGCAGCGGAGCTGGCGCCTAGTCGAAGTAGACGCGCGCGCTCCTGGGCTGTTGTGACCTTGCAGTCTGGTAGTGGGCTTTTAATGGCGGCTGGAATCACGCCGACGCCTGGCCTGGCAGAGGTCAGGCTGTCGCGTCGTGCAGTCTGCCATGCTGCAGGTGGGGCACGTGGCGGCTCACGACTGGTGCGTCGTGGGATGTGAGCGGTTGCGTGACCGCGGCCGTTCGCCTCGTCCCCCGAGAAGTTGGACGCGTGTTGGAGATGTGGAGGCGTTGTGCGCTGCTTGGCCACCTACCCGGCGCGGCCCTCTAGGTCCCGGCGGTTCTTCTTTCCAAACCTTGGACAGCCGAATCGCTGGGAATTTGATCCGTCTGTGCGTTGAGCCATAAAACAGGCGAGCGGCCTTTATAAGGTGCTAGTGTTGGGGTGGAGGCACCCTTTCTTGCTTGGCTTTTTGATCTGCCGCTTCGCTTCCGCCCGTGCTAATTGTCACGCCAGTTGCTCCTTTGCCTGCTTCTTCTTCCCTTGTCACGAAGAGCGATGGCTAGCCATGACGACGCCACCTACCACCCCAGCAGCGGTTCCTTGCCTAGCCAGGGCGAGGTGACCCATCCTTCCAAGGAGTACAAACTGGTGCCGCGGGGGAGCTCGCGCGCCAACAAGTGGTGGAACGCCATGGAGCACTCGGGAGGCTCCTGCTCCCGTGTGCTGGGGAAGAGCCGCATGACTGAGGGGACGCTGCAGCGTCTCGTGGAAGAGGGGAAGATCGTGGATCGCAATGGGGCTCGCCTACCCCGCCGGGACGAGACGGAGCCGAAGCCCGGGGCCCTGGAGGCGATTGTTTTCGTCGCGTTCTTCGATGCCGGCCTTCGAATGCCCTCCACGTTGTTCGTGGGCGAAGTCCTGCGGGCCTACCAGTTGGAGCTAGCCCAGTTGACGCCCCACGCGATACTCCGCCTAGCTGTCTTCACGTGGGCGATGCGGACAGAGGGGTGGCGTCCCAGCGCGAGCTTATTCGCCGCCCTGCACGACGCACACTGTCAACCCAGGAAGGTTGACGGGGCGGTGTCCAACTTCGGCGGTGTGGACTTCGTGCTCTGGGCGTCATGTGCGACGTTGTTCCCTGTGCCAGCCTCGTCGGGGCAATGGGCGTCCGGCTGGACGCGGTGGTGGTTCTATTACACCGTGACCGACAAGAGCAGAATTCAGTGCCGAGGTGGGCCGATCTCGTTTAACAGTACGCCGAGTCTGAAGGCGGAGATCGACGACACGCAAAAGCTACAGAGCCTTGTCGGTGTCGCCCGTCGAATGAGCGTGCTCGACCTAGCCGAGGAGTTCACGATGTATGGGGCGACGCCGCTCTCCTCCCGGGGGAAGTATGTTGGACAGAATGGCCCCCGCGAGGACGGGTTCGACCCATCCATATCCCGCCTGCTGTCGCCCTCCGCCCCTTGTAAGTCGCCCAGCACACTTTACACGCGCCATTGTATCTGTTTGGCCTCCGCCTGACTGACGTGATCTCCTGCGCAGTGGCTCGGCTAGAAGATGCGGAGCGCCCGGTTGCGGCACTCCTCGGCCCGTACACGCTTAAGGAGCACCGGGCTCGCGAGGCCGCAGTCAAGGCGGCTAAGCAGGGGCGGGTAAATTGCACCTGCGAGGCTGTGGGCATTACCGTGCTCTAGCGTGCGGTGCCGGAAGAGCTTCCCACCGGGACTCCGGGCGCTCAGGGCGGTGATAGCCCTACGGGGGTGCTACCTTCGCGACGCCGGGCCCGTTCCCCGGCTGCCGTATGCGACCCGGCTGCCCCCCGGCGGTTAGCCCAGTTGAGACGGGGCGTGCGACCGGCGGTGGGCCTGGCCATACTGCTTCGGAGGGGCGCACCGCCGCGGATCCCCCGGCACCTTCTGCCGACGCCCACGAGCCCGTGCTCGGGCTCGCGGCCATCGTTGAGTTGGAACCTGTCAACCCGGGGGGTGGCGTCGTTCCTGGCGAGCAAACCGCGGTGGAAGGTGCATTATCAACCGCAGCGGCCGACGAGGGTGTGCCCCCTACGGAGGAAACCGTGGGGGCGGCGGTAACCGGAGCTGGTCCTGCCGTGGAAGAATCGCCTGTGCCACCGCAGGCGAAACGCTCTCGGACTCAGTCCCCGCCGCCAACGAGGGGTCGATACGCTGTTGCGGGGCCTTGCCGCGGGATTATGGTGTCTGGCGTGGCCGAGAAGACCGTCTCCCCGACTGTTGAGGCGCCCGCCTCCCCCTGGGTGGTCGAACCAGCGCCACTTCTTACCGCGACGAGGGGCGCAGGAGGTAGGCGTGAGTCCCTTTCTTCACTTGACTTCGCGAGACTTTCTCCGATCTGCTCGCTCATTCTGCCAACATCAGACGAGACGAAGTCTCCCGGAGGTGGCGAAGGATCGAGCAGCGGAGGTGTGCGCGAAGTCGGAAGCCTTGTGCAGGGTGCCCCGCAGGTGTCCGCCGTTGTTGACGTGGCCGTGGCCTCGGTAACTCCTGGCGCGCTGGGTCCGGGGCTTGCTCGCTCGGAGTTCTTCCCTCGCCCGGAGATATTTTGCGACCTTACCGCAGCCGCAGAGCGTGCCGACAACGGCCTCAACCGGGAGATGCTGTCGTCATGCGAGGGGGAACTCCTAGCGCTCGTGTTACAGGCCTCCGAGATGAGGGTAAACATGTGCGCTTCAGCTTCGTAAGGTACTGCTGGACGCCTGCTGATTTTGTTGTGTTTGCCAGACGCTTGCCCTCAGCCGGTCCTTGGACGAGGCCCGCGTTCGGGAGCGGAGGGCTCTGGAAGCCAGCCTTCGTGAAGCAAACACTGCTTTCACCGCGAAGGATGAGGAATGTCGCGCGCTGGAGGGCGCTATGGCGGCCGCACAACTCGAGGCCACGGAAGCTCGGCGCGCCGCAGCTGAGGAGCGTGCCGCCTTCGTGCAGCAGATCGCCGCCCTAGAAGGGGAGAACGCCCAGCTGGCGGAGTCTGTTGCCGAGAACCGCCTTGCCTTGGAAAACGCGCCCATGTCAGCATGGCGGGCCATGGAGTCTCTGAACCAGGCCCTCCGAGATCTGTGCGTCCATGTGCCGGACACTGCGCACAGGCCGGAAGCCCTGTCGGAGACGCTCGGGCTGATCGAGGAGTGGGCCGGCGTTGCTCTTCGTGGCGCCAGAACCTTTGGCGAGCACTGCAGCTATGTTGGTGCGTGCTTCGCCCTCGCCCTGCTTCACACTCGTGGGTGTAGGCATACCCATGAGCTAGCGAATCCTCAACTGGATCCTCCCAGCCGAGCAGAGGTTATGTCGGACGCCATCCGCTCCATCGGGCCTAGCCTGCAGAACTTCCATCAACCGATCTGGGGCCGCTTCGGGGAAGATGCCGCGAGGGTCGCCGTGCGACAGACGCTGCATGGGGAGGGGGACCTCCTCCAGTGGCTTGAAGGGGTCCTTCGGCGCCGTGGCGACGACGGCACGGGCTCGCCCGCACCGCGCCAAGGCTGAGCGGTTGGTCGGGTAGGGCGGGGGATGATGTACTGGTTCTTACACTTGTAACCATGTAACCCCGTTGCTTTTATAATGGAACCAAGTAAGTACCTTATGCTTGGTGTTACCTGCCGCCGAACGCGGAGGGCAGGTCTGCGCATCTCGTTTATACTCCGCGGAGTGGCGCGTGCGGAGGCGAAGCTCGACGCTACGACTTCATTTATAGTCCGGAGACTCGCGCGTGCGGAGGCGGACCTCGATGCTACGTCTTATATTAAAGTCCGTGGACTGGTGCGTGCGGAGGCGGACCTCGACGCTACGACTTCCTCTATAGTCCGGAGACTCGCGCGTACGGAGGTGGACCTGGACGCTACGTCTTATTTAAAGTCCGTGGACTGGTGCGTGCGGAGGCGGACCTTCGAAGCTACGTCTTCTTTATAGTCCGGAGACTCGCGCGTGCGGAGCTAGGCTCGACGCTACGTCTTATTTAAAGTCTGTGGACTAGTGCGTGCGGAGCTAAGCTCGACGCTACGTCTTCTTTATAGTCCGGAGACTCGCGCGTGCGGAGCTAGGCTCGACGCTACGTCTTATTTAAAGTCCGTAGACTAGTGCGTGCGGAGCTAGGCTCGACGCTACGTCTTCTTTATACTCCGTACAGTGCGCGCGGAGGCGTCCCCCCGCTGCGTCTTATTTATACTCCGTAGAGTGCGTGCGGAGCCAGGCTCGACGCTACGTCTTATTTAAAGTCCGTGGACTAGTGCGTGCGGAGCTAGGCTCGACGCTACGTCTTCTTTATAATCCGGAGACTCGCGCGTGCGGAGCTAGGCTCGACGCTACGTCTTATTTAAAGTCCGTGGACTAGTGCGTGCGGAGCTAGGCTCGACGCTACGTCTTCTTTATAGTCCGCAGACTCTCGCGTGCGGAGCTAGGCTCGACGCTACGTCTTATTTAAAGTCCGTGGACTGGTGCGTGCGGAGCTAGGCTCGACGCTACGTCTTCTTTATAGTCCGGAGACTCGCGCGTGCGGAGCTAGGGTCGACGCTACGTCTTATTTAAAGTCCGTGGACTTTGTTCTGCTCAGCGCGGACAGGGGATGCTCTGGGAACAGCAACCTTTATTGAACTCCCGTTTGCGCGGGCAAGCATCGCATAACAACAGGCTGGTGGCTCTACGCCTGCTGTCCTGCTTCTAGGCGTAGTACCGCCGCAACCTGTCCGCGTTCCATGTGTGCCGGAAGGCTTGTCCTTCGAGCATGGCGAGGCGGTACGCCCCCTTCGGCAATGCCTCCGTCACGATGTATGGGCCTTCCCACTTGGACTCCAGCTTGCCAACGGTTTCCGCCTAGAGCGCCACTCTGAGGACGAGATCCCCAGGCTTGAACCCCCGCAGGCATATAGAGCGGTCCCGAGTGCGCATTGTCTGCCGCGCGTACTTCTCGACATGGTGGGCTGCGTCTGCCCGTATCCCGTCGAGGAGGTCCAAGGACACACGGCGCTCCTCTTCGGGTGCTTGGACGAGGACCCTCCGTGAGCTGGCCTTGATTTCCTCGGGCGTCACCGCTTCGTCACCGAAAAGGAGCTTAAACGGCGTGAATCCCGTCGGGCGCGTTACCGTTGTGCGAAGCGACCATAGAACGCTGTGAAGCTCGCTTGGCCACTTGCCCTTCGGCAATCCAACCAGGCGCTTTTTGATGGCGGCAGAAATGGCGCCATTCACCCGTTCGACCGCCCCGTTGGACTGGGGATGCCCTACCGAGGCGAATTGGAGGGTGATGCCCATGCTGTCACAATAATCTTTGAAGAGGGTGGCGTCGAACTGCAGGCCATTGTCGACCGTGAGCTCCCGGGGCACACCGAAGCGACATATGATGTTTTGCCATAGGAAGCGCTGTATGGCCGCAGAAGTTACTTTGGCCAGAGCGATCGCTTCCGGCCATCTGGAGAAATACTCCAGCGCGACTACCACGAACCGGAGGTCCCCTGGAGCTCGGGCAAGTGGTCCTACGATATCGAGACCCCAGCGCGCCAATGGCCACACCGGGGGAATGGGGTTGAGGCTTGTCGGGGGCCTGCGGATGATGCGCGCCATCCACTGGCACCCTTGGCACCGACGGACGAGGTCCTGGGCGTCGGTGATGGCAGTCGGCCAGTAGAAGCCTTGCCTGAACGCCTTGCCGACTAATGACCTCGGCGCCAGGTGGGACCCGCATACGCCCGCGTGGATCTCCGCCAAGAGCTCCTTTCCCTCCTCAGTCGAGAGGCAGCGCAGGAGCGGCGCGCAAACCCCTCTCTTGTAGAGTATCCCTTCGAACACCTGGAAGGACCGTGCGCGGTGCTGCAATCGTCGCAGCTCGGCAGGGTCCTCCGGCTCGGCGAGGCCTTGTAAGAAATTGAAGATGGGCTCTCGCCAATCTCCTGGCTGAGCAATGCGGTGGACGAGTGCCGCGTCCCGGTTGTGCTGCGCGATGGCCGCCTTTGCTAACACCTCGTAGAACGCCCCCTCAGGGGGGGTAGTTGCTGGCTGGCCGCCTTGGCGAGGGCGTCGGCTTGCTCATTCTCCGCACGGGGGATGGCCCTGACGGTGACACCCAAAAAGTGCCTCTCCCTCGCCCTCACCGCCGCGAGGTACTTGGCCAACTCAGGGTCCTTGGCTTGATATGACTTGTCCACATGGCCGGCCACCAAGCGCGAGTCGGTGTGGACCAACACCCGTCTCGCGCCGACTGCCTTGAGCTTCGCCAGGGCGAAGAGCAGTGCCTCGTATTCAGCCGTGTTGTTGGTGGCGGGGAAGGCAAGGCGCGCCGAGTACAGCAAGCGCTGTCCTTCGGGCGTGACGATCACCGCCCCTACGCCCGCGCCGGCGACGCTGTAAGCTCCGTCGATTGTAAGCGTCCAGACGGGATCATCGTGCGTCTGGCCGGGTTGGGCCGGCGGGGTCCATTCGGCGAGAAAATACGCCAGGACTTGGGATTTGATTGCCGTCCGCGAAGCATACGTCAAGGAGAAGGGAGCGAGCTCGGCAGCCCATTTACCGATACGCCCTGTGGACTCCTTGTTGTGTAGCATCTCTGCCAGGGGGAATGAGGAAGGCACTGTGATCGGGTGGGCCAGAAAATAATGCCGAAGCTTCCTGGAGGCCATGACCAGCGCGTAGGCGAGCTTCTCAAGCTCCGTGTATCTTGTCTTGGCGCCTTGAAGGGCTTCAGAGACAAAGTAGACGGGCCGCTGCATGGCGCCTTCCTCTAAGACGAGGACGGCGCTGACCGCGGTGGCTGACGCGGCCAGATAGAGCAGGAGGGGAGCCTCTGGTGCTGGGGCGACCAGAGTGGGGAGGCTTGCCAGGTGCTGTTTGAGCTCGTTGAAGGCCTTCGCGCAATCTCCGTCCCAACGGAATCCATCGCACCCGCGGAGCGTCTTGAAAAATGGCAAGCCCCGCTCCGCCGCCCTGGACAGGAAGCGGCTTAGTGCTGCCATGCGGCCCGCCAGCCTCTGGACCTCCCTCGTAGTCTTGGGCGGCTCCATACCCAGGATGGCGTCCACTTTGTCGGGGTTCGCCTGGATGCCCCGTCCGGAGACGAGGAACCCCAAGAGCTTGCCCGCCTGCACCCCGAAGACACATTTGTCGGGGTTGAGCTTGATGCCCGCCTTCCGGAGGTTGTCGAAGGTTTCCTGGAGGTCTCGGCCGTGCAGAGCAAGCTGCCGAGTTTTGACCACCACGTCATCGACATAGGCTTTGACGTTCCTCCCGAGCTGGGCGGCCAGGGCAATGGCGACGAGACGAGTGAAGGTAGCGCCTGCGTTCTTCAAGCCAAAGGGCATTCTGACGAAGCAGAACGTCCCAAGTGGTGTGATGAAACTGGTCTTCTGCTCATCGTCTTCGGCCATGTATACCTGGTGGTAGCCGGAATAGGCGTCCAGGAAGCTCATGAGTTCGCACCCAGTAGTGGCGTCGACCAGCTGATCGATGCGCGGCAAGGGGTAATTGTCCTTCGGGCACGCCTTGTTGAGTGCCGTGAAGTCGATGCACATGCGCCAGGCCCCGCTGGCCTTTTTGACTAGCACCGGGTTAGCGAGCCACTCTGGATGGTGGACCTCGCGGATGACCCCGGCGCGAAGAAGCTTCGCCACCTCTGCTTTGGCCGCCTGCTGCCGATCCATCGACATACGCCGAAGCCTTTGCTTGACCGGCTTGGCGTCGGGGCGGACTGCCAAGCGATGCTCGATTACCATCCTCGGCCTTGCCCATAAGGAGCGCCCCCAGCGCGAAGTGGGGGCGGGTGGTCTCTCCTCGAAGCCGGGCCGCAGCCGAGAGCCCCGAGGAGGCCCTCCCCAAGGCAGCAAGGCCGGGGTACAGGAAGGCTCTTCAAGGAGCAGGCCTAAACCTCGGCACCGCCAGCGCAGGTCGCAGCCTTCCCGTCACGTCCTCGACACCGAGAGCGCCCGCCAAGGACCAGACCTCGCCTCACGGCGGCCAACCCCACGCAGAGCAAGAGCTCCTGCACTATGGCAAGTGGTGCCAGGTACACGGCTATGGCGATCATTACACAAGGGCATGCACCGCGGTGATGGAACTGCGGAGGGTGACGGCCGGATCTCGGACTCCGCCTCCTCAGCCCCCCGCCGGAGCCCACGTGGGGCGCCCAGGGGATAGCCCCATACGAGCCACCGCAATGGAGGGCGCGCAGCATCGCACCGTCAGCGTCATCACCGGAGGCTCCTCTTCCAAAGCCCCCGGGGAGCAGCCGCAACTGTGGATGCCGCCCCGCAACATCACCATCGACTTGAACGACGCCAGGGGCGTGGAGTACCCTCACCAAGACCCTCTAGTCATCCAGGCCCACATAGCACGCTGTGACGTCAGGCGCATCCTTGTCGACGGGGGAAGCTCCGCGAATATCTTGTTCGCAGAGGCCCTCGACCGCATGGCGATCCCCCGAAGCCGACTAGAGCAGCCAGGAGCTCCACTTCAAGGCTTCGGGGGTCAACCGCTGCAGGCCTTGGGGCATGTGTCCCTTCCTGTCACTTTCCATCAGGAGGGCAACAAAGGTAACATCCGAACCAAGCATGTCACCTTCGATGTCGTAGATATCCCGCACCCCTACAACGCCATACTGGGGCGACCCGCCATCAACTCTTTCGAGGCAATCCCGCACCACACGTTTTTGTGTGTGAAGCTCCCGGGCCCGGAGGGTGTTATCATCGTCTTCGGCGACCAGGACCTGGCCAGACGTGCCGAAGGCAGCAGCCGCGTTCCGCATCGCCCGGTGCATGCCCTCTCCGACGCGCTCGGTGATGGGCCCTCCGCCCCCGGGTGGACGCCCAAGCCTCGGCCCGAAGGCAGAGTCAAGAAGGTGCCGCTCCAGGCGGAGGTGCAGTTTGTGTCCATTGGCGAGGGGTACTCGGCCATCGGGCCCGGGCGAAGGCCCTGTATGGCTGCATTAACGACGGTGGTTTCATTAATATCTTTTACCTGGCATCGAATCTTGGCGAAGCGCTTGAAGTAGCCCCGGAGCTTCTCCGAGGGTTTTTGCTTCACAGCAAAGAGATGGTCCGCGTCGACTCGGTTGACGTAGTTTCCTTGGAAGTTGTTGTGAAGGCGGACACGAAGCTGTTCCCACGCGTAGATGGAGCCCGGCTCTATGGTAAAGAACCAAGAGAGCGCCACTCCTTGTAGCGCGAGGGGGAGTCCCTTCGCCTTCGTGGTGTCGTCGCCGCCCGCGGCTTCGATCGCGGTTTCGTATACGCGTACGAACTCACGGGGGTCCGTGTCGCCTTTGTACGAGTCGATGGTGCTAGGAAACTTGAAGTCTTCGGGCCATGCCGCCTGCTGCAGCCCCGCCGAAAGCGGGGACTCCGGATCCACGTGCCGCAGCGGCACGCAGCTAGACGTGGGGGCTTCCGACTGTCCGCCCTCTCCGGCGTGGGCTCGAACGCGACTACTGGCGCGGCCTGCTGACTCCGAGCCTCTTGCATATCTCTGACGGCTCCGCGAAGGTCCCCTAGCTCCCGCTGGAACACGCTGAGGGCCGCCAGCAGGGCACTTTCCATCGCCGGTGCAGGCGGGGTCACCGGTACTCCCGACGGGCGGATCGGCGCGGGGACGACCGCGTCGCGAGGTCCCGAGCTGCCGGTCGCTCCGTCGTGGCTACTTCGAACCGCCCGGTCCGCGCCGCCGGCGAGGGTTGCAGTGGGGGCGGCGAGGTCGGCTGTCGTTGTGTCGGCGGGGTCGGTTGTCGCCGCACCCGCGTCGACGTCTTCGACCGCGGGGTCCGCCCCCGCAACGCCGGTGGTGGGGCGGGTCGTCGCGGTGCCGGTGACGGGGTTGGTCGTCGCCGCGCAAACGTCGACGTCTTCGGCTACCGCGCCTGCATCGGCACCCGCGTCCGCCGCTGCCGATGCCACAGCCCTGGTACTCATACGACGCTCCGGCCCGGCCGCCTTCTTTCCCTTCGCCGCCGCTGAATAAGCTTTTTTCGGTGCCATCCTTCTTCTTCGGTCTTCAGGCTTGTCCTCGTCCTCCCCACGGACGGCGCCAACTGTTGTGGCTACAGACCAAACAGAGAGAGAGAGATGGTAGTGGGGAGTGATGAAGATGAATGTAATGGCCTGGGTCCCCCCCCCATGGCTTACTCGTATACATACACATGAGGAGTGCTTTTACAGTTATACCCTTACATCTGGTTATCCCCTCTAGGGGCATTTGTGTCATTACACATGGCCTATTTTGGGCCTCATAATCTCCTACCAGGCCTGCTGGGTTTAGGTGGGGGCCACCCCTACGACAATACTTGACCACCAATACCTTTCTTTGAGATCTTGATACATCTTTGTACTTCCAGGGTGAATTGAGTATCCAGATTCATGGGCTTCCTTCAGAATTAACTCCTTTATTTCTTTCTTCTCGGGTACCATGATTCTTTTTCCAAACCAAATAATACCTTCTTCGTCTTCTGAAAATCCTGGTGCTTTCCCTTTCTTCATGTTTTCCTTAATTTCCTTGACATACTTATCCTCCTTTTGAGCTGTCTTTATCTGGTCCTCTAGAGTTGGCTGAACCTCCAAAGTAGCCAAGAATCCTTCCTCTACTACTTCCAAGTTGAGTCGCTGAAATTCTGCTTGAAGTGCAGGCATACTATCCTTAATCCATAGCTTGGTACCATAACTCTTCCAGCTCAAGGCATCAGCTACCACATTAGCCTTTCCTGGATGATAATGTATTCCAATATCATAATCTTTTATTAGCTCAAGCCATCTCCTTTGTCTCATATTGAGATTGGGCTGGGTAAATATGTACTTCAGACTTTTGTGATCCGTGTAGATTTCACAACGGTTACCGATCAAATAATGCCTCCATATTTTTAGAGCGTGCACAACGGCAGCAAGCTCTAAATCATGGGTTGGGTAATTCCCCTCATGAGGTCTCAACTCTCTTGAAGCATAGGCTACTACCTTTCCTTCTTGCATCAGAACACAACCTAGTCCTTGCCTTGATGCATCACAAAAGACTTCAAAATCCTTTCTAATATCCGGAAGTGTCAACACTGGAGCAGAAGTTAACCTCTTCTTTAGTTCTTGAAAACTGTCCTCATGAATTCTCCCAACTTAGACTGAGGTGCCTGGTTGGGTGCCTGCGGGGCTTGTTGTACCTGGTTCTGAGCGAGGGCTTGGAGTAGCTGTAACTGCATAGCCATCATCTGCTCCAAGTTGGGTGCTTGAGCAAGAGGTGGAGGAATGTTGTCTGGCTGATTGTTGGCGTCACGGCTGTTGCCAGGGTTGCTCCTTGTGTTCACCATCTGAAGTGGTTCCAGGGTTAGCAAAAGGTAAGAGGGAACTAGCATAGGTAAGAGATTAGGGGAACTAAATAACATCCCAACCCAACACACAGAAGAGAATAAACAACCACTTAGGGAAAACTTATATTGAAATCAAGATAGTTTTAAGAATGGCTGTACCACAAGTGCACATAGGCTTGGCACAGTCCATCTAGCACACCAAAACATAATAAAGCGTTCTAAGAACGTGGACATTTATTTGGGTACTACTGACTCAACTAACTACTCATCCTCCACGATGATGCGCTCCTCCGGATCCTCCTCGGGGTCCTCCTCTGGATCCTCCTCCGGGTCCTCTTGGCGCTCATTCACATGGTGTCGCGAATAATCACACTCAGGCGAGGCACGGTTACGACTGGAGGCAGTCGACCGAGAACGAGAGTGGAAAAGCTTGCGCCTCTTGCTGGGTTCGCCGATGTTGATGTCGGGTAGAGGACTCGGACATCGCACCTTCTTGCGCGCGGTGAGCCTGGTGCGGAGTCCTAAAAGTCGAGCCGGTGCCTGGTTGTTGGGAACGACAGCTGGCACGGGCGAGGACGACGTGTAGTCAGCTGCAGCTTTGAGACTTCCCAACTCGAACTCTGCTGCCTGACTATGGAGAAGCTGGGCACGAAGGGTGTCGGAGTGCTGATAGCTGGAAGTGAGAAGCATCCGGAGCTGTCCAATCTCCTCCAAAGCTTTGGCATAAGTGACTGCCATTGCCTGCGTGAGCTGCACCTGATGCGACAGTCGAGGATCATCAACTAGAATATCAAAGGGATCTGGATACCTCTGTCCTGCTCGAGGGTTGATGAAGAAGCAAAAAGGGGACTGGTGCACAGCATCCTTGTGCAGATGGCACAACTCATCTATGGCGAGGCGTGCTGCATCCTGGACAGCATCGAAACAACGGGTCCTGGATTTTTAATGGGGTATGTGTGGGAATTGAATTCCCCATCCCGTGCATACAGGAATACCTCCATCGACCAAGAGTCTCGATCCATGATCCGTGTCTTCCGCCCCCTGAAAATGGGCGGCTGACTGTACTCCAGGCTTTGCATAAGCTGCCGAAGAAGGCTAGCGAATGCTCCAGCATCCTCTCCATGTGAGTAGTAGTTCCACGGGGCAGCGAAGGTTGAACCGGCCATCTACAAAGTTTGAAATAAAGGTGAAGATTAGTAAAAAGATTTTAACAAAGGAATTTAGAGACAAGAACGAGATTCTAAGTAAGAAGAGAGTAGAAGCAAAGGGGCTTATATATTTTTAATATATATATATATATTATAAATACAAGTCCTTAAGGTTTTGCCATTCCTACTCTAGGTCACGTCCTACAGTCAAATTGGCTCTGATACCATCTCTGTCGGGACCCCGGATTCTCAAACCCGGTCCCTCTGTGTATTACCGCACTAGTCCCAGATCAAAGCTAGTGCACACAGTTAACCAGAAATGAATACATCACCATTCACAATTTATTACAATAATAGAGAGTACTGACCGAAAGGTCTCATTATTACAATTGAGGTTTCAAGACCTCGCACACATAAAATAAAGCGGAAGCAACAGATAAACTCGATGAAGACCCATCAATACGCCACAGGCAATTGACTGGGGAAGCGCGACCTAGTCCTCCGGGAAAAATCCATCACAGCCACAAGCGAAGCAGTAGTCGTAGTCTCCCTCTTGAGCTTCGTATTCTTCTGAATATTATTTTTGAGTGCAGCATGTGAGTACATAAAGTACTCCGCAAGTCTTGGAAAAAATGCAATAGATGCAAGGCTTGACAAGGAAGGCTATATGGTTCTTTTGCACCAAAGCACATTTTAAAATACTAATTATTTTCAAAGGCATCATTTTATTGAAGTAAGTGTTTTAGCAGAACTAACATTAACTTATAGTGAAGGTTCCATCTACCAACACTAGAAAACTGCGGGTTCCATCCACCATCTCTGGCTCCAACTGCCAGGATAACTTTTCAAGAGTTCCCTCTACTCTCGGAATACAAAACTTTGATTTTAAAACCAAAACCAGAAATCTACCATGTGAATGCATTCTTTGCCCCCCCTTGACCGTGGGCACGGCTATTCGAATAGTTTTTCACTCTGCAGAGGTTGTACAACTTTACCCACAAGAGATAAATTATCTTAACAGTCACCATGCTTCCTTTGGCATGAGACACAGATAACATATCACAAAGCCTTTACCTTACTCTAATCTAGCTAGATACCACCCGCTGAGGTTTCACCGCAGGTAGGCTAACTGCCCGAACCGAAGCCCCCTCTTGCGCCGTATGAATACAGTAAATCCTTGTCCCTCACTGTGAATAACCAATCCATCCCTGGCACCCACTTTCCACTGGTGGCACCAAAACTAGACTATCATAAGTTAGTCAGCTAGGTCGTACCCATAAAGACTTGTGATTGTACGGTTAATGCTCAGTCTGGACAAACACAAGCGTCGGTCCTTAATTGACTAGGATGGAACATACACTTAACAAGATCTCGTGCTTGCTGCACCAACCCAAACCAACCATCCACCCTAATCTAAACCAACTTCCACATTTTATTTTATTTTATTTTAAACGAACAGTGGCAACTCCAATCACCACTAAATTTATAAACACAAGGGTATTACAGTAAATCATAATTTCCCATTTGCAAGATTTATGAGGTATTCAATAGCATGGCTAAGTATTGTACTACCATTCTAATACCAACAATTAAATATATTACTCATTAATGAGTCAAAGGAATTTCTAGGTTGGCAAAGGTACATGGCAATCAACTTCAATTGAGGGCATAACAAAGTTGAAGTAACTAATACCTTAAATTTTGAACTAATGTGTTATGTAAATAGCAATGCACATAATTTAAAATAATTAAAACAACTTGAAACCATAGGGTCAAAATGATCAAAGGAGACTTGCCTTCTTGTAGGTTCTCTGGGTCTTCCTGCTGCTGGGTGGAGAGATCGTCGACAACGTTGGATTCTACGCACGAAAAGACAGAGCAACAAAATAAATAAATACAAACAGAAATTCAAACAAACTCAAACATTCCAATAGAGGCCATATTTGGATAGATTGTCAGTTTAGAAGAATTTAGAAATTTGAATGGCTCAATTTGGAGTTAAAATGAGAAAGTTATGCTCATTTGAAAATCTCAGATTGAATAAATTTAGAAATTCCCAAATTTCTAACAGGTGGGGCCCACTGGCAGGATTAATTTTTAATCTTTTTATTTTATTTCTGAGATTATGACAGGTGGGACCCACTGGAAGTGAACCCACGGGATCAGCCTCTGACATGTGGGACCCACTGGACAGTGTGCCCACTGGCTTAGCCTCTGACATGTGGGACCCACTGAACTCCGGGCCCACTTGTCAGTGACCAGCGCAGAGGGGTGGGGCCCAGACGACAGTGGCCGCGCAGACCGGCTGCGGCTGACGGGTGGGACCCACTTGTCAGTGCGAAAAATAATAGAAAGGCTCAACCTCAGCGTGCGGAGCCGGGGGCTCGAACGCGCGCCGAGGGAACCGAGGGGGGAAAGAGCGCGCTGATAACCAGTCGGGCGGGGAGGCTTTTCCTACCCATATAGGGCAACAAATCTTCTTGAGGTACCTGCCAGAGGGGAGGCCGGGGAAGGTGAACGAAGGCAGGGGCGCCGGCGGCGAGGAGTGGCCGGAGAGGTTCTGGTGACGCCCAAAATGCGCTCCCGGGGTGAAGGTGGTGCTGGTGGAGGGGTCAGCGGGGTGCGGCGATGAGCGGGGACGGCCGGCGACGAGGAAGGGCGACAGCGTCGCTCGGGTTCTCCGGTGCGACGGTGCTCCGGCGGCGGAGAGGGACGGCCGAGGTGTCGAGGAGATTCGCACGGGCACGGGGGTGCTCGAGGTGGCGGTGGCGAGCTCCGGGGAGGTCCGAGGCGGCGGGGAAGGCTCGCCGGAGAGTGGCGGAGCTCAGGGAGAGAGGGAGCACGGTGGCGAGGCGCTAGGGTGCTCGGGAGAGTAGGTGGAGCGCGTCGGGATGTTGGGCGGAGGGAGGCGAAGCCGAAGGGGGTATTTATAGGGGCGGAGGGGGAACAGGTGCGCGGGGATTTCTCGCCGGCGTTGGCGGCCGAAAAAGGAAGGAAGAGGGGGAAAAGGAAATGGGGAGGCAGAGAAGGAAAAGAGGCGCGGGATTGGAGGGATTCGGTCGCGGCGGCGCTCAGGGATTCCAAAACCGGAGGGAGGCGAGGAAGAAAAGGCCGGGTACGGTGCGGATTCGGTTGCCGGCGCAAAGAAGGAAAGAGGGAAGAAAGAAGGAAGGTGGCACTCCGCGGGGACGATGGATCTGACAGATGGGGCCGGGCGGCAGCGGGAGCGGGAGTTCGGGCGACTGACTGGCGGGGCCCGCGGTTCAGCGAAAGGAGAGGGAGCGAGCGGGCGGCAGGATGGACCGCACGGGTGGCGTGGCGCGCATCGGGCCGTCCACACGTCGATCAGGGAGGAGGGGAAGGCGGGGCTGGCTGGGCCGGGCCCGCTTGGCAAAGGAAGAGGGGGAGAACGGCCGGATGGGGCCGAGGGGCGACGTGGGCGGTCCTGGGCCGCCCGCGTGTCGGCTGGAGGGAGGAGATGGGATTTTTAATTTTTAGAATTTGATTTCTATTTTCAGAAAAGGCTAGGAAATTATTTAGGCCTTAGAAAAATATGAAAATACCTCCAAAAATTCCAGAAATATTCACAGAAGCTTCTGGAGATGTTTTGGACTTAATAAAATTATTTCCAATTACTGTTGGTATTTAATTTTCATATCTTAAAATAACTTTTAACTTTTAAAAATAGGTTTTAAACTCCAGAAAATCCAGAAAATCAGATAAAAGCCAAATAAATTCTAATTACTTTAAAATAGCTTATTTGAAATTAAATTTTTCCAGAAAGCAAATTTTGGGATGTTACAAAACCGTATGTGATACTAGAATATTACAGACAGTTTTTATTATAAAACCGTCTGTAATAATCTGGAATATCACAGACGGTTTTATAATAAAAACCGTCTATGATATTCCAATATCACAGAAAGTTTTATAATAACAATCGTCTGTGATATATTTCCCGCCTTGTAATCCCTCAAAATTTCATATTTTTCCGCTTAAGTCCGAGTATGATTCAGTTTTGAGACAACTTCAGTAAAACGGGGATAACTTTTGCATACGGTGTCCGTTTTCGACGTTCTTGTACTGGTTGGAAAGCTAACGATGAGCCCAATCCAAAACAATGAGCAACTTGTGCTTGTCGCCCTCCAAGACCCCGAAAATCGGCCATCTTTGGACCTAAACCTGCATCGCAAGTTTTTGGTTTCTATGTTTTGCCCTTTTTCTTGGTCTTGCTTTCGGAATTTGGATTTTTCTTCAACTGAAAAGTTGTAGATCTCATCGAAACCTTTCAAACGAGTATATAAGCTGTATAAAAATTTGCTATTTTATCTTTGAGTATATATAAGTTGTATAAAAATTTGTTATTTTATCTTTTTAGACTAGTTGTTTATATTGCATCGGTATATAAAATTTTGTGCTCTAATTCATAGACGATTCTATATATAGGACCGTCTGTGATATTCATTCATCCTAGACGATTCTATATATAGAACCTTCTGTGATAATCTGACCGCTGGGCCTGTCGATTTTCCTCAACCCAATCCTAGCCAATAGAAATCCAGCAATCCTTACCCCACGGATCGTAGCTCCGCCTCTCCATCCCCGCGCCAAAAAATTCGCACTCCCGCCTCTCCCTCCCCAATAAATATAACCAAAACCCAGCCTCCTTGCTGTTCTCCACCTCCTTGCTGTTCTCCTCCTCCTTGCTGTTCTCCTCCTCCTTGTTGTCCTCCTCCTTATTGTCCTCCTCCTCCTTGCTGTTCTTCTCCTCTTTGTTGTCCTCCTCCTTGCAGACGACGTACAAGTCTACGGGAGGCAAGACACCGCAGAAACAATTAGCTCGTGCCAACTGTGCAGACGCTCAATGAACGCCGACGATGGTGGGCGTCAAAGATATTCAGCTCATGCGTGCATCAGGGGTGAGAAGGCATAGAGGATATTTGCTTTTTCTCTGTTCTTATTGTGTAACCTGCTTGTTGTTTTGAGATATTGTAATGGTAGGCTCTAATCTTAATAAAAATGGATGTTTTATGTTTGTGAAATGAATTGAGATGTGAGTTAGATGTATATATGTGCATGTTCATCTGCTTGTTTCAGAGGGCATGGCTAGCATTTCCTGAGGCTAGCCAATAAACAGAAATAGGTTTAGGAGTAGAAGGGAATATCACAGACGATTTTTAACTAAAAACCATCTGTGATAGTTATAATCATAGACGATTTTTAGTTAAAACTCGTCTGTAATATTTATAAATCACAGATGGTTTTTAACTAAAAACCGTCTGTGATATCTGCACCACAAATGGTTCGAAAACTGTCTGTGATGACCTCGTATCATTACAGACCCATAAATTTAGACGGTTCACAAAACCGTTTGTAATGATATTTTTGAACCGTCTGTGATGACCTTTTCTGTAGTAGTGATAGTACTAATAGTCTAAGACTAACAATTTTTCTTGAAATCCAAAAGGTTCCCCAGCAGTGCCAGCACCCTCTCCCTCCACTACATATACATATTCACAGAGGCCCACTATACTTAAATCTTTGCAACAGTGGCTGCCCAGTTTTTGTGTCCTCACAACTGGGTGTAGTTTTTAGTTTAAAATGTTATTAAGTACTACCTTCGTTCACATATACCTGCCACTTTTAATTAGTTTAATTTTCACAAATACTAGTTGTAACCCACGCTTTCGAATGCACAATTTCCATTTTTCCCTCACTAAATTTCATGTGGTGGGCTTAGCATATAGGGTGGGTTCTTTTAGACTGTAACATATAGTTTTTGATTTAAAATTTTGAATTCTATCTATTTACGAGAGAGAATATGGAGAGATATACTCACGTGCGATTTTGACCGATATAGATAAAGTCGGGACAGCGTCTACTACAATTAACTTATAGATCCTACCTTAAAAAGATACTCTGTTTAAAAGCTAATTACTGGTGGACACCGCTGAAGGCTCAATCTGTGCCGAGATTGGAGGAGGACACCGTCAACGGCTTTATCCATGCCGAGGTTGGAGGAGGATGCCGCCAACGACTACATTCATGCTAGGGGAGGACGAATACACTGCCATCGGCTCGATTCGTGCCTAGGGTGGACACCGGCTCAATTCACATAGGGGTGGAAGAGGACACCATGCGAGGAAGAGGCTGAGTGATTCACCGAGCCTCTTCAAACCCCAGCCACGGCTGTTATTGTAGTAAGAGAGAGAAAGATGGACGAAAGAGAAGGAAGAAGAAAACAAAGAAGACATCAAGGGCAAAACGGTATTTGCACAGCCACTTCACAGCTTGACTAGTCAACAGTGGCAAATAAGAGAAGGTTTTGGAAATGCAACGGCACATAAGGGAGAGGTCACTTTGCAATGGCAGATAAGGGATTTGAAATAATTCCAATGGCATTAAAAATTTTTTGCCTTTTATATTACTAGCTAAATACCCGTGCGCTGCTATAGAACAACAAACATGTACCAAGGTTGTCCATGTGAGAACGAAGTTATAAAAATAAATCAATGCATCACAAAACTACTACCATTTCAAATCATACTTAGTTTTATGTATCAAAGTACCATAATAGAAAACATGAGTTAATAGTGATAAATAGTCAGACTCAGGGCCGGGAACGCACCAACATCCATCTACTTTGACATGATCGTGAATGATTTTGTTGCATCTACAACCCAGTAGGGGGAAAGAATACATGGCATCATAATCTCTGAGACTAAATAATCACGTGCTTTAACTATCCTGCAGTGGAAGGGGAGGAAGCCGTGGCGACGGGAACTCGAGGGAGTGAAGGGGGTGGGAGAGGGAACAGAGGTGGGTGACGATGGTGGAAGGGGTGATGACATGGCGTGGGAGGATGATGGGCAGCAGCATGCCGTTACGAGAGGAATCAATTGAGAGGGGGCCTACTTGTCGATGCGGATGGTACAAGAGCTAGAGTAATGAGTACATACATACATAGATACATACATACATAGATATATACATACATACATACATACATACATACATACATATATATATATATATATATATATATATATATATGAAAAATACTTTTTACTCTCGGGTGTACCATAGACAGTTCACGCTCCTTCAATATGAAAATACCGAACTCTTCAAGAAGGTGGAGAAATGGTAAGCTACTAGCCCATGTAGTCAAATTTTGTTTCAACTATTTGTCCTGCTTTTCATGTCTTCTTTTAAACTTTGCAGGTCTAAGAGCAACGTGGAGTTTTTAGCTACTACGCTTGACAACAAGAAGGTCGATACGCAGAGGCTAAAGGAAAAGAATGTTGATTGTCAATAAGCCTTGTGAAGGCCAATTTATGCAATTAAAGCATTGCAGGAAAAGATAAACAGTAAGTTTTGAACTTGAGACTATTTATTTGGATGTCTTCTAGTGTTCCTCTAACTCTTTTCTTTTGACAGATAAAGAGGCTAAAATGAGTAAGCTGCACACTGAGGTCAAAGAAAAGACCAAGGTGATCAAAGAACTTATTCATATCAATAAAGAGTCCAACCAGAGAACAAAGTCACTAGAAGAACAGTACAAAGCTGAAGTCGATAAGCTTGATGCTCGACTAGTAGGTAAGAAAAACTTTTACCTTCGACTAGCTCTGCTAACTAGTCTTGTGATAAGTATTTTCCTGACCATTCTTACTAGATTTGCAGAGGCTGTGGTCGAAATAAAGTGTCTCTCAGAAGCCTCAACTCATAGTCAAGAGCAAACAAAGTCAATGAAGGCAATCCTTCAAGACAACGTTGTACTTCTCAACAATCTACTTAGTGGACTTGGTGCAGAGAAAATGAGTCCTTCTGAGGACACCATAACCGCTCATACGAGTATGATTGGACTACAAGTCGGAGTGCTAAAGAAGCACTTATCCACTCTGAAGACCGACCAGGCCGAGTCAATTCAGGAGGCGGATAAAGGCGTTGTAAGATATGCCTTGGCAAAAATCAAGGCATGCGATCAGAACCTCAACTTTCACCCAATCAATCAAAACCTCAGCTGCTCTATAGCGGAAGCAGCCTGTCTGATTGAAGAACTAGAGCCAACTAGTCAAAGGGTCGTAGAGGAGATGCAACTTGACTCCCCTCCTTTAGAGTAGTTTGTAAAAAATAACTTTGTAAATACTTACCTTTGGATAATGAAAAACTTCTCCTTTTTCCTGCAATTCATCTTATTGAGCAGTCAATACTCATAAGATGAAAAAAGAAAATGAAAGAGAAAGAATTTACGATAAAGAATTAAAGTTGTACTAATAACTCTATCCTAGCCCCCGACTATTTACTTTGCTTCATCATACATAAGATCGGTGTTAAATCATCGATTAATTGGGAGTTGGAGTACGGTTGTACAATGCAAATAGTACAGAATAACGTATGTAGAGTATAGAGCAATTTATCTGATTGTTGTTATCAACATCGATTGTCATGTTCTGATAGCGAAAGTTAGGAATGAGTCGACGCTAGGAAGCTCCTTCTAGTGGGCAGGACCACATGCAGAGAGGAGAGACTTTGACTTGATGATGTTCCTTTCTTCGATCAGGTTAATCAAATCAAAGACTTTAATGAGGATAGGATAAACACTCAGAGATCATCCGTACATCATTTTTGAATTTGATTGTCATGTTTTCTGGCACCAAAAGTGAGGAACGGATCATCACTAGGAAGCTCCTTCTAGTGGACTGGACCACATGCAGAGAGAAGAGACTTCGACTAGTGGTGCTGCCTCACTTCGACCAAGTTAATGAAATCAAAGTCATAAACGATAAGAGGATTAACAATCAGTGTTCCTTTGCATACATCTGTTCGATGTTTTCGTAGACAACACTATCGTTTTGTGCTGATAGCAAGAGTCAGGAACAGTTCATCACTAAGAAGCTCCTTCCATTGGGTAAGACCATGTGCAGAGTGGAGAGACTTTCGACTAGTGGTGTCCCCTTCCCCGACCAGTTTAAACAAATTGGATGTACTAGAAGTAGTCAAACAAATATAAAAGAAGCTCTACTAAACATACGATAATAAAGATTTGAACAAACTGAAAGCTCTATTGAAAGGGTAGAAATGTTGCACATAAATCTTGTGCAATTGGTCAATGTTCCAAAAGTTTGAGAGAATATGGTTGTCCTCCATAGCAAGTCATACTAAGCTTGGTCATGTGACTTTGATCATGGTGTAAGGACCTTCCCACTTGGGGAAAAGCTTGTTCCGATTAGATTGGGATTGAATTTTTCTCAATACCAATTCACCTACAGCAAGGCTGCGAGGTTGGACCTTATGATCGTAGTACTTACGAATGGCTTACTGATAGACTGTTGATCAGATTAAGGCTTGATTCCTCTTCTCTTTGAGCAGTTGATGTCATCCGCTCAAAGTTGCTCTTGATTGGAGTCACTGAAGTTCTCGACTATTGTCGACCGGATCTTTAGTTTTGGAGGAAGCATGGCTTCAGCCCCAAAAACTAGGGAAAATTGAGTCTCTCCCATCTCCCTACTAGGAGTCATTCGGATTACCCATAATATTGAAGGTAATTCTTATACCTAAGCCCCCGAGCGCTTCACAAGTTGGTCGAAGACTCGAATCTTAATTTCTTGCATTATTTGGCCATTCGCACGCTCGACTACCCCCATTGCTCTAAGGATAGAAACCAAGACATAGCAAAGTTTGGTACCCAACTCATCACAGAATTCATGGAATTTTACGCACTAAAATTGCTTACAATTGTCTATAATTATTCGACTTAGGACTCCAAATCGAGTAATCATGCTTCTCATCATGAACCTTGTTGCGGCTTTTGTTGTTATCCCAGTCATAGGTTCGGCCTTGATCCATTTCATGAATATGTCAATAGCCACAAAAAGGAACTCGAAACCCCCTGATGCTCTTAGGAACGGTCCTAGGATGTCTAAACCCTAGGCCACAAAAGCCAGGATAGAGGAATTGTTTGAAGAGCCTAAGCCGGTTGGTGTATTTGCCTGCTATGAAACTGGCATTGTACACACTTTTTAACCAGCTTTTTGGCATCATTGAGGGCTATTGGCCAGTAAAAATCTTGTTGAAAGGCTTTTCCGACTAGCGTTCCATAAAAAGCATGCACTCCATAGATGCCCCCATGTATGTCGTTAAGGAGTTGTAATCCTTCTTTCTACGATATGCATTGTATGAGAACCCCTTGAGTACTCTGTTTATAGAGTACCCCATTGATCAAAGTATATATTTTGGCCTTACGGGATAGACGATTAGCTTTGAGATTGTCGTTGGGTACTGAACCCTTCTGAAGATACTTATAGATAAGCTCCATCCAAGTATCCTTGTACTCGATAGAGGATGTCTCATTAGGAGTTGTCTCCAGTACTTCGACCAGAGACAGCTTCTGGAGTTGCTCCAAGAAGACTCCTAGGGGTACTTGTGATCAGGAAGAAGCTAATCGAGCCAACTGGTCAGCGAGAAAGTTATCCTTCTGAAGGATATACTATAACTTGAAACCAAAAGGTGCTTCACTAGCTTTCTGACTTCCGATAAGTATTGAGACATGGTCGTACTAGAGCATTGGTACTCTTTTCCGACCTGATTCACAACTAGTTGAGAGTCTCCTCTCACGAGTAGTCGACGTATCCTGAGCACTTTCGCGGATCATATGCTAGCCAACAAACCTTCATATTTAGCCACATTATTAGTGGCTAGAAAGTGTAGTTGAATGACATACTTTAAGGACTCTCCTGTAGGAGATTCCAGGACCACCCCAGCCCCTAGCCACTTAGTGTAAGTGACCCATCAAAGTACATCATCCACTGGTTGTGGGAATTGTACTGGGTATCCTGAACAGGTTCAGGATTTATCCATTCAGTGACAGTCTGCCAAGATCTAGGATTTAATGGCCGTTCAGGACACAAAATGGAGGTTGAACTCTCCAAGTTCTACTGACCATTTGGCCATGTGCCCCGCTGTTTCCTTGTTCTAGAGGACCTCTCCTAAGGCAAACTCAAGCGGCATAACAATTTTGTGCATCTAAAAATAATGCCTACACTTCCTTGAAGACATGAGGAGGCTATATAAAAGCTTTTGGACCTAAGGGTAGCGCTCCTTATGCCCATGTAAGACTTAGCTTACGTAGTACACCTGTCGTGGAATGCCTTCGCGTTCTATGACTAGTACTGCACTTACTACCTATGGCATGGCAGATAGATATAGTAAGAGTGTCTCACCTGGTTTTAGAGAAACCAAAATAGAAGCACTTGTAAGATATCTCTTAACAACCTCGAAAACATCGTTAGTCTCTTTTGACCACTCAAAACCCTCATATTTCCTTAGAAGCTTGAAGAAAGAAATTCCTTTCTATCCCAGTCATGTGATGAAATGACTTAGAGCCGCTATGCACCTGATGAGTTTTTGAACTTCTTTCTTAGTAGTCAGAGGGCACATCTGCTCGATGGCCTCGATCTTTTTAGGATTTACCTCGATACCTCTTGCTGAAATAAGGAATCTGAGCAACTTTTTTGAAGAAATTTTGAACACACACTTCTTGAGATTGAGTTTCAAGCAGTGCTTTCTACGGTTTTAGAATGTCTCCTGCAAGTCTAAAATGTGTTTATGTCATTTGATGTTCTTGACGACTAGATCATCAACATAGGCTTCCAGGTTTCGGCTCATTTGATGTATAAAATTCAATTGCATCAAACATTGAAAAGTCAGACAACATTTTTCAAGCCAAATGGCATTTTGACATAGCAAAATAATCCAAATAGCATAATAAATGTGGTCTTCTCTTCATCTTTTGAATACATACTAATCAGGTGATAACCAGAGTATGTACCTAGAAAACTTAATATTTCACAACCATCACAACCAGCAGTAGAGTCAACCAATTGATCAATACGAGGAAGTGAGAAATCATCTTTTGGACAAGCTTTACTTAAATCAGTATAGTCTATACACATATGCCACTTACCATTAGACTTCTTACCATTACAGGGTTAGCCAACCACTCTAAGTGATCGACTTCTCTTATAAAGCCTGCTTTGAGTAGCTTGTCCAATTTTGATTTGATAGCTTCCCATCGATCTCGTACAAATCTTTGTAATTTTTGTTTTATAGGCTTCTTATCAGGCCGTAGAGCTAGCCTGTGCTCGATCACCTCTCTGGGGACCCCAAGCATGTCAGATGGCTTCCTATGTGTGGTCGAAAGTAACCCTGATGCGAACGGTCTTCAAAGGCTCTGTTGGGTCCAGAGGAACCTCCTTGACATCCTCGTTCAGCTTGAACGTAGTTTTAGGATTCGAGTGCTTAGTCGAAGGCCGCACCTTGGTATCTTCTCAATTTGGTAATTGGCCGACCATCTCGAGGGACTTGCTGTCACATGTTAGCACCATTTTTTTATCACAGTGCACTATGATCACTCCCTTGGGACCTAGCAACTTAAGTCATTGATACGCATAGTGAGCGATTATCAAAAATGCGCCAGAGTTGGTCGTCTGAGTATGGCATTATACACCATGTCGAAGTCCACCACATAGGAGATTTTCTCTATCCTAAAGTTGCCCAAAGACTCGAATGTAATAGGTAGAGAAACTTGGCCGATGAGCTTGGCTGAAAATCCTGGTATAATTCCATGAAATAAATACCATACAGGTTTTATTTTGGTGCAAGAGACTTGTATCTCATCTAGAGCACTAACAAATAAAATATTTAAAGAACTACCACCATCAATCAACATGTAATTCACTCGGCAGTTGTTGATGGTGAGTTTGACCATAATCAAAAATTGACTTGGTCGAGTGGAAGGGATCGGACAGTCACTCTTTTCAAAACAGATGGTGTCTTCTGACCACTTAGGAAGATTATTGAAAAGGGGAGGGTCAATAGAGTTTACCTCTCATTTGACAAACTTGTACTGTTGCTTTGACTCATACGCCAAGGATCCCCCGTAGATGTGATCGATGGTGTGCTTCGCATCCTGGAACGGCATCTCCTCGTCAACTTCTGATTGCTTCTGGCTGCTCATTTGCCCTAACTCTTGGAGTGTAGGGAACAGGCCTTTGTTGGAGTAATAGTCCTCGAGTTTTCTTTGGAAAACTCAGCAATTGTGAAGGCCGTGTCCTTCCCTTTTATGAAAGGGACACCACCTAGGCTTGTGGTCTTTTGATGCAGATGCTTTACCCTTGCCCCGATCGTAGTATTGCTTGGAGTTCCGTGGCACTTTGTTGCCTACAGCTAAGACTTCCTTTGAACTCCCAATGTGAGGCTTTTTCCTTTTGCCTTGTTCTTGGATTTCTTGGCATTCTCCATCCTCTTACTACCTTCGTCTTCCTCTTTGGAACTTCGATTGACTTGATCAATGGTTTTCATCCATTTGACTGCTTCAGTAACAGTCATGTAACAGTTGGTCATCTCAAAGAGCTCGATTATAGAGACCCAAATATGCAAATCTGGACTCTCTTGTGTATTCTATAGTAGTCCAGGATCACGTAGTGCACATAGTATAAATATAGATGAAATATCAACCTTATCACAATTTACTAAGAAAAGACAAATATTATTAATTATCAGGGTTGTGACCTTATAGCCAAGCTTACAGATAATAGCCTGAATGGCTTAAGAAACTAACAATGAAAAAATAAAAATAAGCATAATAGCCATTCTACATGCCCATAAGCAATCAACTAGGGAGCAAAGTCCTAATTTGCGAAGTCGTCGAAGTATCCTCCTTCAAGTACCTCTTGCTGATGTGATTCTTCTCCTTCAACTGAGCAAATGTGGATATAGTCATTAGTACATAGAGTACTCAACAAGTCATTTATAACAAAGATGTAATATAGTATGTAAGACTTACCAAAGGATGGCTGAATGGTTATTTTGTAGAAACACTACAAAAAATCTGGGCTTTTATAACAAAATGAAAGTGTCATGGAAAGTACAGAATTTGTCACAAAATGAACGGTATGACAAAAAACCACCGTCATGAAGGTCGTCATATAACGACCGTCACAAAATATACCTTGTGACGAAAATATGGAAAACCGTCACAAAATGTGATGACCTTTTGTGACGGTTTTGTTGTGTCGTCATATATTGTTGTCATTTAATGACGACTGTGACTGTCACATATTGGTTGGTGAACTCGTCACCTAATACGCCAATCGTCATAAATTGTGTCCTGGGAACCCTGATTTAGACAACTTATTGTGACGATACGGTAGCGTCATATATAATTATGCAGATTTTGTGACATTTTCATTTTGTCTTGTTATGTAAGGTAGTTAGAGACATCTTGAGACGACTCTAGGTCGTCATAAATTTTCCTTTCATTCGATGACGAACGTGGCTCAAATATATGTATCAATTCAATGACCAATGTCAGACAGATCTTTCCAGCATTCTCATCAGAGCTCATAAAGCATACACATTTCAACCAAGCCATCATCCACATACATTCCAGAGCATAAGACACAGTGCTTGCAGGTTCAAACACATCACACTAGTTCCAGGTTCCATCACACAGGTTCAAACGGTTCCATCACACAGGTTCAAACATACACACAGATGCAAATAAGTTCGACATAGGTTCTGACAACACAGTGCACAAAGTTCCAACAACAGAGAAAGTTTGGTGTTCTAGCAAGGCAGCAAAAGCTTAGGCAAAGGCATCATCAACCGAAACTGCATTCAGACCTACCTCAATCTTTCTGAAGTTTCAGCACAGCTCGCAGCAGTGCATTAGTCTCTTCAAACTTGGTATGCATCCCCTTCACTTCTTCTTGGGTCTGGCGCAGCAAATATTGGTTTTCTTCAAGTGCTGCTTGGTTGGCTTCAAGTGAGGACTGCTGAGCAAGAAACTGTGCTTCCAACTGTTCCTGCTTCCTAGCAGCTTCCTCTCTTTCTGCTTGGAGTGTTGCCTCAAACTGAGCTTGCAGGCGTGCTTCTGCGGCTGTCGATGTAGACCGGGCAGTCTTCGACACTCGAGCGACACCAATGTTTGGAAGGAAGGTGGATGAACGGCTGATCTCGCTCAGACTGTCAGCAACAATCTTGGAGGGAAAATTTTGTGCTTCTCCTTCTTCTGGTTCTCTTTCCTTCTCTGCAACCATATGTTCCTACATAGAATGAATCCACTTAACAAGGCCATACAACAGTGTTCAACCAGGCATTTACTTGAGTACAGTACATGTATCCAATAATTATGTAACTTACATATATCTCATTTGCAAGAGGAGTACGACCATTTTGCGGACTATTCATACATTCCCCAAAGAAATCAACAGGATCTGGATCCATGTTGTTGTACTTAGGCCTCTGTAGCATGCAAAAAATTTGGATTACAATGATATCCGTGAAGGTAAAGAGAGGGCTGGACAAACATGGGATATAAGATTAGCCATAAATTATTTTTACATGTCAACAGCAAGATGCCAAAATATGTATGCACTACAGATCATACAAGTATCTGCCTCTAGATTTTTTATGCCAACAACAAATGCAATCACTGGCATAGTCAACTAATTACTACTATGATTTGCCAATCAACATTCACATGTATTTGATTCCCAGTTGGCCATCGACATAAAAAAAATTGTGCATCAATGCAACCTGGACAGATCAAGAAAAACAACACAGAAACATGCATCAATGCAACCTGGACAGATCAAGAAAAACATCTACTGCCAGTTTATATGGCTGAACACCATCAATGTCCACATGCTGTTGTTCTTCAGTACTTGTCAGGCTTCACAAGCCTAAGTAATTAATGGCACACATATTGGATCCAAACAAACATCAGGCAATCAGGTTTGTCTCCATAACATTTCACATATCAGTGCAAGAACTAATTAATGGCACACAGTTCCTTATAATTGGAATACACAGAAAGTAATAGTATCCGTACCAGGCTGTATCGATGGGCAATATAGGACCTAGATCCAGTCCTTTGGTGAAGCTGCACTTGGCCTCGGTTTACCTTATTCTTAGCACATTTCTCCTGCACCACAAATGCAATACAGAGGTTTCATTCACATGCACAGTTTGCATTGCATATTAACAAATGCAGATAATGCAGGCATGGACCTGATTCTTTAGGTCACACCAGTACTCAACCAGCTGGATCCATTCCTCTTTCTTCATTTTAGGTGGAGGTTCTTTGGCCAACAGCTGTTCTCTTGTCAGTGAGTCGTCGAAGTACTTCCTTTTAAGGTGATACCTCTGCTGCCTTACTCCCCTCTTAATGATATCAGTGCATGCAGCCTTGCTTGGTCCCTCATTCCTAACATACACATCCAACCTTGACTGAAGCCACACAAATGAATTATTAGACACAATTTTCACATGGGAGTATTGTAATGCATGAAAATATTTGGAAGAATGAAATAGCTGTCTCACCGCCACTTTACTAAGCACTTTTGATACTTCTACCTGCCCCTGCTCATTATCATATTCTTTCCAAGATGTGTAGATAGGCAGGTTGTCTCTAAGGGCAACACCACATTCTGATGCCAGCTTCGCGGCTTGAAGTGGGACCTCGGGTCTTTTCTTCCCTTCAGCCACCTCGATAGCCAGCTTCTTTCCTCTATTAATCATCTTCTCTAAGCCATGACCCATAGTTTTCTTGCGGACATTCTTTGGGGGCGCTGCATTGGCAAATAATAATAGAAATGTTTTATTATAGCAGTACCAATTGTAGATATTGAATGGAGAAACTAATGCTTGGAAACACATATTGTTTACCTAGAACTGAGTCATGGACTGGTTCTCCTTCAGTTGTATGACCCTCTGAATTAGCAGCATCAAAGTGCTCAGCCGACTCATTGATGTCATTGCTTTGCCTAGAGCTTTGTCCACCTGGCGAGTTGTCCGCAGAAACTGTTGGGTTCACAATGTTTATGGGAGTAGGTTGCTGAGACAGGTTAGCAGTGGGTCTGGTAGGAATAGGCATTGTGTTTGCACTAGGCGAAGACATGGCTGCACTGGCCCTGGTGAATCTAGGAGGACTAGGCACTGTGTTTGGACCAGGTGAACACATGGCTGCACTGGTCCTGGTGAATCTAGGAGAACTAGGCACTGTGTTTGTAGTTTCTGTGGTCTGCCTGGCGCTTGTAGTTAGGTGGCCTTGCAAATGGCTGCTACTGCAAATGGCATTTGTATTAGGGTTGGCTTTCAAATTGTTCCTAGTAGGCAAGTTCTCTCTTGGCCTAGGTGGCGGACGGCCTGCAGTGGTCCTAGTGTTTGCACCAGGCGAAGACATGGTTGCACTGGCCCTGGTGAATCTGGTTGGCGTGCGCGGTGGCTGCTGCTTGGCAGCCGCCATTGTAGCCGCCTTTTGCTTCTTCTGTTGAGGGCGAGTTCCTGGAACCATCGGGCTTACCTAGCAAGAGAAACATGCATCTTATAAATTAAGAAGACAGCAATAGATTAAATAACTACAATGAAGTATATGTTTCAAATAGACGGATATGTAAACTTGTAAATTGGCCTAGTAATCCATCTCACCTTAGTATTGACCTCAGTATTGAGGTCATCATCACTGTCAGATTGGTTATCAATGTCAGAGGATGGATCATATTCAATGTCAGATTCTGGTTTGTCAGACACTAGTCTCTTCCCTTTGCCCTCTTTCCCTTTTGAAAAAACATCCCTAACAGTCTGTGCTAACACTGGAATACCCAAAGACTTAAAAACATCCTGAACCTTCTTAACGTTCTCATCCCTAACATCCTGAACTATAAGAGAGATATGTAAAATTTGTGAACTATATTACTATCACTTTGTCGGATGAACAAATGACCAAAATAAACGTTGTAGATATTGATGAGTTGTGCAACTTTTATGTTCATGACTTTTTCATTTGAAATTACTTAGTACCCCAAAATTTTGTTCGAAGTTCTAATATTTTAAAATTCAAATTTCAAACAGTCCAAACAAAGTCATATGAAAAAATGACCAAAATCAAAGTGGTAGATCTCGATGCGTTATACAACTTTGTTTCTGACATTTTTTCCAGTTGAAATCATTTATTACCACAAAAATCTATTTGAATTCCTAATACTACTAATACGGTCACTGACATAGCGGACCCACCGCGCCAGGACCAAAAATTGGCCAGCGCAGGCTCTGCCACCGACATCGCGGGCCCACATGTCATTAAAGGGGGGGTACTTAGCATGCTGTGGCTAAGAAGCAGAAGGCACAGGTCGGCCACGCGCGCTCTGGCTGGCCACCCCACCTGCAAGAGCCGCGACGGCGACCCCACCTGCTAGCAGGGATGGCCGGCGACCCCAGCTGCTGCCTCGCCGGCGACCCCAGCTGCTCCCTCGCCAGCGACCCCAGCTGCTCCCTCGCCGCCCCCCCCCACCAGCAGCCTCGCCGGCCTAGGCACCTGCATCCTCGACGTCCACCACCCCTGCTGGAGCCGCGCTGGCCAGACCAGCTGGTGCCTCGCCGGCCACCCCAGCTGCTGCCTCGCCGGCCCCCCACCTGCTGCCGCCCCCCCCCCCCCCCCCCCCCCACCAGCAGCCTCGCCAGCCACCCCAGCTGGCAGCTACTGCCTCGCTGGCCATTGTACAAGGTGAGCTTGATTTGTAACATTTTGGCACCTAAATTTATCCAGGTCGAGATGGATAGAAGCTGGATTTATAACAGTGCACCATTTAGTGATCCCTATATGTCTGGTGTTGAACAATTCATGGAACATGTCAGAAGTAGATTTAGTGCAGATGAGGAAATCAAGTGCCCATGCCGTCGATGCCTGAACCAAATACAAAAAAGTCAAGATGAGGTAGAGGAGGATATCCACATCAATGGTATTTCTAGGTGCTATACAAGGTGGATTCACCATGGAGAGGGAGATAATGATGTTCAACGAGATGATGGCACACTCGCTGTTGGTACTGAAGATATATCATGGGATGGAAATGACCAGGCTCCACTTGATGATGAAGGACAAGCTGAAGATGTCATAGAAGATAGTGCACGGGAAGTTCAGGGGTTGATTCAAGATTTGTACACCGCAGCAAGCCATGGCTTCGGTGGTAACTTATATCAACAAATCATGGAAGAGGCAAAGCGTGAACTTTATCCAGGTTGCACCGAGGAGTCTAGGCTAACTTTCATTATTAAACTGCTGCATATAAAAGTGTACAATCGGATAACAAATTCTGGGTTCAATGCATTCCTTGAGTTGCTTTCAACATCGTTGAAGATTGTTACCGGTCTCCCTAAGTCCTATAACGAAACTAAAGCTCTACTTCGGAAGCTTGGTTTTGGTTATGTTTCTATTCATGTGTGCAAGTATGATTGTGCCTTATTTTGGAAGGACCATGCCAATGATGATCATTGCCCAGTTTGTGGCGAATCAAGATGGAAAGTGAATAAGGAGGGCAGAAAGAAAGTTCCTCACAAGGTCCTGCATTACTTTCCAATAATTCCACGCCTTCAAAGGCTTTTTATCTCAAAGCAGCGGGCACAGTATGCAAGATGGCACAAGGATAAGAGGGTACCAGTTGAAAATGAAATGAGACATCCTGCTGATGGAGAAGCTTGGAAAGAATTTGATGATACTTTCAAGTCTTTTTCAGATGATCCCCGCAGTTTGAGGTTAGCCATTGCTACTGATGGATTTAACCCATTTGATCAGATGACCAATTCATATAGCATCTGGCCAGTGATAGTGGTTCCATAGAATTTTCCACCATGGATGTGTATGGACCAATCCAATTATATGCTTGCTTTAATTATTCCAGGCAAAAAATCACCAGGCAAAGATTTCCATGTGTTCATGCAGCCTTTGATAGCAGACATGCTTACCCTTTGGGAGGGTGTCTCTACTTATGATGCATATGAAGGCAAAGATTTCAGTCTGCGTGCAGCGATTCTGTGGGGAATCAATGACTACCCTGCATTAGGCACCATGTCAGGCAGAACCACTAGGGGTTACTTCGCATGTGTGCACTGTGATGAGAATCCATGCTCCGAATGTCTGAGAAACAAAATTGGGTTCATAGGCCATAGACGTTTCCTCCCAAATGACCATCCCTGGAGGAAAAACAGATCTTTCAGTGGCCACCATGAAAATAGAGAGCAGCCAAGGAAATTTAGTGCAGATGAGGTTATGGCAAGGTTGGATGAAGTTTCCTATGTTCCAGGCAAGAATCCTGATAAGCAGAAAACAAGAAAACGACGCCGTAATGGAGAACCAGTATGGCATCTCAAGGTTAGCTTGTATGATTTGCCATACTGGTCAAAATTGAAGCTACAGTACAACCTAGATGTTATGCACATAGAGAAAAACATATGTGAAAACATTTTATCAACTCTACTTAATATTCCGAAGAAGACAAAGGACACAGTCGCTGCTAGACTAGATTTGGAAGACAGAGGTATAAGAAAAGCGCTTCATTTGCTGGAAGAAGCTGGTAATTCGTCCACAAAGCCCAAAGCTTGTTACGTTCTAATGCCAGAAGCAAAGAAGAAGTTCTTGCAGTTTGTTAGCAATGTTAAATTTCCAGATGGCTATGCCTCTAATATATCAAGATGTGTCAATATGGAGGGAGTAACAATGCATGGGCTGAAAACACATGACTGTCATATACTGCTGCAGCGTATTTTACCAGCTGGCCTTCGCGGTTTGGTGCGCAAAGATGTATATGAAGTAATTGCTGAATTGGGTAGGTTTTTTAGCCAACTTTGCTCGAAAACTCTAAAGGTTCATGCACTACACCAGCTGAAGAAAGATATTGTAATTATCCTTTGCAAACTGGAGAAAATTTATCCTCCTGCATTCTTCGATGTTATGGTTCACCTAGCAGTACACTTACCTGACGAGGCACTCCTTAGGGGACCGGTTCAGTATGGATGGATGTATCCCATTGAGAGAAGATTGGGCACCTTTAAGCGTTTCATCCGCAATAAAGCAAGACCTGAAGGATCTGTTGCAGAGGCATATACTGCCTATGAGTGTACGACCCAATGCTCAACATATTTCGGTGAAATTATTACTAAGTACACTAGGCCTGAAAGAAACTTAGATGGACCACAGAACATATCACCCAATGATTACTCTATTTTTGGTCATAGTATTAACCTGTTGGGTGCTTCAAAACTTCATTACCAAGATAATGACTATGACTCCATGGTTTGGTTTGTTCTAAATAATTGCAAAGAGGTTGATGAATACAAAGAGTGAGTAATTGCTGTCATTTCATTTCTGCCAACTTTATTCAATATTAGTGTCACAATAAACTAATTAACTTCTTCCTTTGCAGCATGTATAGGGCAGAATTGGAACAACAACAGGTCAACAATATTAAAAAAATGATGTCAACACAATTCGCTGCATGGTTCGAGAAACATGTGCGTGCAACTTTTACAACCTGACTGAATCATTTATGATACAATAAATTTTCAAACTCACCAATTCTCTGTGTTTTCCTGCAGATTACCAGATTGAAATACGAAGGCACAACAAATGTTGATGAAGACCTGTACTCACTCGCATGTCGGTCGGATAGGCGTGTGCAATCATACACAGCCTGTATAATCAATGGGGTACGGTACCACACTATGGCTCGTGAGGCACACAGGAAAACACAAAACTCCACCATCAAGACTGCAGGTACTCACAATGATGATACTATTGACTTCTATGGGACAATCACAGACATTATTGAGTTGAATTACACTAAGAACAGCAAAGGAGATAGATCTGTTATCTTATTACGGTGTGAATGGTACAATCTTGAGGGAAAGACATACCAGATGAAAGATGATGGTTACTTCAAGAGCATTAACATCGAAGGCCGATGGTATAAGAATGATCCTTTCATTCTAGCCACAGAAGCTTCACAAGTATTTTTCTTGGAAGATACAAAGTTAGGTCCATGTTGGCGAGTGGTACAACAATTTGGCCACCGACATATATTTGATGTTGAAGAGTCCGACGGAAAACAACCAATCCATGAACAAGTACAGATGAGATGTCAGGAGGCATACCAAGAGGACAATACTTCGTCAGGAGATTGTACAGTGGGAGACATTTATCCTAATATGGATTTGTTGCACATGGATAATCAACCAGGCAGCCCTATTAGTGCAGACCTTGTCGAGAGCATCCGTCGACATCAACAAACACCTCAAGGTGATGAAACAGACGACGAAGATGAAGATGAAACCTTCCTTGAGTACCATAGTCAAGACGAAGCGAGTATATCAGAAGAAGACAGTGATGATGACTAACCTTTGCATTTCTGGAGCTATTTGTGAACCATGAACTTCTATTAGCGATTCTGTTGTATCTGAATTATGCTATTGAAATTTGTATCTGAATTATGAAATTGTAAGACCTTGTATGCAATGATTCTGTTTCAATGTTAAACTTGATTTATGAATTCTATTCTATGCACATGTAACCTATTGGAAGTTACATATAGGCTATATGCTGCCAAAATATCAGAGATATGTTATATGCTGCCCAGAATTCATTGAGATGATATATACTACAAAAATTCTGGGTTTTTATGACAACCTGACAGTGTCATGGAAATTACAGGATCTGTCATGATATATATATGCTGGAAGTTACATACATGCTGCCAAAATTTCATCACACACAGGTTACACATCAAAGCAAAAGGGATGTTTAATTCCAACATACATCAGAAAGGCGCATATTTCATCACACAGACAGGTTACATATCCATGCACACAAGAGATGTCCAACAGCACAAAGGCACATATTTCATACCAACTGCAAATACATCCTGGATAACAGGTTCAATACAACATGTCCTAGCCTACTTCATCATCATAGCCAAAAGCATATCAAATGTGGCCAACATATCCAACCTACTTCACAACATGTCCTACTTCATCATCATTGCCTACTTCAACACTACAGTTACAACCAAAAGGATGGCCAACACCAGGAATGTTACATTCAGACAGCCACACACAAGACAAATGCAGCTTCCCATGCCTTCCCTATTCTTGCCAACCATTTCCTTCACCTTGTTCAGATTCTGCTCTAAGCTATCAATTTTTTCCACCAGCTCAAGAACTTCTGTTGTCGAAGCTGCTGCAATGGTCGAGGAAGCTGACAGTAGATAACCATTATCATGAAGGAACACCACATATTCTTCCTCCAACCAATACCTAGTACATGTCCCCTGCATCCAAATTAAAACAACAGGCAAATTAACATCAATAGTGCAGCCACTGAATGCTAAAAACACTACCATTCTCAGGCATGCCCATTCAAACAAGAATGAAATTTGGGCAATGCAAAATGATTATAACACTGACATTTTGATAGTTCTTCCTGGGGCACTTGAAAATTCTCCTTCCAACGTTATACTCAGACTGCGTGGTAGTGGCAGCAAACACCCTCACGTCCTTGCAATCCAGGCACATTATCAACGGCAACCCAGTCACATCATCAATCGGCGCCTGCAGCTCGACAGCAGTGGGCGGAGGCGCTGCAGCAACAACAGCAAAGGGTGCGGGTTGCCAGGAAACCCTAGCTGCGCTTGACCGCCGAGTGCGAGCGGTAGATGACGACGCCTGCAACATGAGAACTTGAGAGAGCGGGGATTGATTAGGCCTCACACATCAACTGGAAAGGGGGAAGGTGAGCGACGGGGAAAGGCAACGGAGCGGGAACGGGGAGGGGGATGAGGGCGGCACTGCCACAATGGCGCACCTGGGGACTAGGAGCACGCCGCCGACCAACGAGATGGAGTCACCGCCGGTCACCGGACATCCGCGCTCCGCCGGGCGGGCTTGCAGCGGATCTGCGCGCTGGCTCCGCCCAGAGGCCGCCGTGCCGTCAGTTGGGGAGATGGAAGCTGGCTCCGCCCAGAGGCCGCCGCGCTGTCAGTTGGGGAGATGGGGAGCTGGCTCCGCCCAGAGGCCGCCCGCCGCTCGCCGCCATCTTCAGTTGGGGAAATGGGGAATGAAACTGGTCAACAGAGAGGGGTCAAGGGTCCACCTCCTATTGGGGGTATATTGACGTTGGGGGCCGTCATGTTTGAAATAACAAACAGTGACGCTCCACAGCCGTCACATAAAACAACACATATCGTCATAAAAACGCCACCGTCAACCGGCTCCTGGCGACTTGCATTTTGTGACGACACTTGGTACCTTTATGTGACAAACAAAATAGCTTCGTCATAAATAGTTCTGGCTGTCCTGATTTTATGACGCTACAGACTTTTGCGTCATATTATGATATATTATATGACAAAAATTTGCCCCGTCATGAGGATATTTGTCATAGAAAGAAGGATTTCTTGTAGTGAAAACAATATTTTAAGAGTAATTACAATAAATAGATTGAAAATGCTATCTTGGAAAGGACATATACAAATAATTAATGAATCAAAGGATTTAAAAAAACCATAAGTGAGTTAACCATTCACTTCCCAATCAACCTGTTCTCAACCCAACCAAGATTTTTATGAAAAGCCTACCCCTTGTGTGAAATCACCGAGCATTGTCCATAACTGGGGACACAGCTCTTCGAATAGTTTTACATTTTGCAAAGGTTGTACAACTTTACCCACAAGACATGATCATCTCATATTGCCACTAGATTAACACACTTACTTTGGTGTGCGGCGGAGAAATTATGACAAGGTCATTACAATGCTCAACCTCAACTCAATTCCACCCGCTAGGGTTTCGCATCACAACCCCCCTGCACCTCATGGAAATCAGCATCCATGTTCATCACAATGGCGAAATTAAAATTGAAATATCACAAATTAATTAGCTAGGTCTATCTCATACTAGACATGTGGTTGCATAGTAAGCCTTAGATCAATAGCGCACAAAGTTAAGTCCTTAAACATTACTCAAGTGAAACATCCACATCCCAATGTGCAAACTGCAGCCCCATTTTACTGCATGATCACTCGCCCAAGTGAAAACCATTTTGTATAAGCAACACTAATAACACTACCCATGTCATGGTGCTCAAATTTTATAATTGTGGTTAACCATCACGATTCAATATCTCATTAAATCAAAATTAATTAATCACATGTGATGACGAACCCAACGTAACTATAAGCATGGCTAAACAATGTGAATGTACAAACCTTGTGACAACTAGTATTACATCACTAGATAATTACCCATACTAAGGTGATAATGGAATTATAGCATTCAAATTGTTAAGAATGAATTAATCAAATAGGTCATTAGCTATCAACAAGATTTATAATAAAATAGTGATGCTTGATAATTTAAAATAAAATAATACATAATAGATTTGAAAACTAAGTTCAACATGATCAAAGAACACGACTTGCCTTGGCCTTGCTCAGTTACTAATTTTTTGATCTTCTATCCCTGCTTCTGCTCCTTCAAACATGTGATCTAACGGGAGAGAAAGTAAACGAGGTACAAATAAAACCAAATAAACTCCAAAAACTACAAAACTAGAATTAAAAGGTAAAGCTTAATTTTAGATGAATTTATGAAAAATAATTGGGTCAATCGGAGGTAGGACGGAGGAGAACAAGCTCTCAGAAAAATCTAATCTAAACAAAAAGGCTGGAATTGGAAAAGGTTACTATGTTGTAGACACGGCTCACCAAATAGCTTGTATGCGGTGGACTCGGCTTATGAAATAGTGTACTGGTGACTGGGCGTGCTGACATGATAGGTAAGACTAACGTGGCACTGACACGTGGCAAGATGGCATGTCATGATGACGAGGCATAAGGGACGGCTCGTGTGTTGATGTGGCTACCACATGGACGAATAGGTGGCCGACATGTGTGCCTAGGGCTAATGTGGCATGCTGAGGTGGAGGCATTGACGAGGCTTGGTCCACAGGTCTTATGGCACAGTGGACCTAACAAGCGGGACCTGCATGGCAGTGGCTCAACGCATGATGGATCAGGTCTGCAGAGAAGTCGAATCGACGGTCGGCGGGCGAAGACTCACTGACGATGTGGTAGTTGACCGAAGTGAGTGGCAAGGTTGGCCGCGGCTGGCCGACAGGCGGTGCTTACCGACGGATGGAGCAAAGACTAGCCGACGAGTGGCTGAGACAATATGCACCGAAGGAGATGAAGGCGGCAGTAGAAGGCGAGAACGAAGGCAGCGGCGAGCTCAGCTATAGGTTAGCAACAAGCGGTGTGGCGGTGGGATGGGGAAACTCGAGGCATGGCCTGGGCTTTATACCCGGACGCCAAGGATACCACGGGCAGCACGGACAATGAGTCCATGACGGACACGGCTCGAATGCCGAGGGCAGGGTGGACACGGACGCCGAGGAAGTCCCGATCGGAGATGGTGGCAACGAGAGTCTATGAGGACAAAGACACATGCGTCGACAGGTGGACGGCCAAGATGCAAGGGTGCGGGTGAGAAGACATGGCCGATAGCCAACATGTGTCGACCATCCAGCGGAGAGGACGATGGCCCAATGCTTGACACGCGTTGAGACGGGGCAGGACAGAGTGGGCTAATGCACAGGCTACGTCGGCAAGAATAGGCCTAGCATGCAAGGAAATGGACCGGACCGAAGGAATTCGGCCCAAGGCTTTTTAGGGATTTTCTAAAGGTTTTTTATTTTTAGAAATTCAACTAAAATCTCTTGAGCTCTAGAAAATAGCAAACAAACCCAGAAAAAACTCAGAAAATTCCAAAAAATTCCTTGAAGCATAAGGAACCCAAATAAAACACTTGCAGCAAATTTTAAAGTTTAATTTAGTCATATTAAATCCTTTTAATCATAAAAATTCCATTTAAGCTTTAATTAATTCCAAAAAATCCAATTGGTGAATTTTAAAAACTTCAAAAAGGCTCTAAAAATTACGATGTTACATCGGTGACGGTGGTCAAAGGATGCAAGGTGATGTCCTCTATGAACCTCCTATTGCAGACCCTCTTTTGAAATCCCTGATGACAGAAGTATCAGAGGCTTTCGAAATTGAATTACAAAGCTGACTAAAGCGTCTGATGAATTATCATAGGGTCTCGTTGTTGTTCTGCTGCATCTGGTGTAGGTCGTCCTCTTTCCTAGGGTGATGGTATGTGCCAGGAAGATGGCCAACATAAGATCGCAGAGGTGTTGTCACGAGTGGATCGACTCGAATGGTTGATTGACCAACCATGACCAAGTGGATCCTTCGAGCACTGTTAAAAGATAGTTGGCCATGACGTGCTTGCCTCCTCCTACCACCTGAACTACGGTCGTGTAAATTTGAAGGAACTCAATGGGATTTTGGGACCCATCAAATTTCCCCATGTTACTGGATGAAACTACGGTGGCTAGCATACTACTCAGAGTTCATGACGCCTCCTTTGTGGGAAAGGGTAACTAGCGTCACCAGGCGATCGTACCTGATGACGCCCGGTAGTGGACGAACCCGACCTATAGTAGGCCTTATCCATACGAGGGTAGTACTCCTTGTACTCCATCTACTGCTACAGATTCTTCGACTAGAGTTGTGATTGGGAGAGCCTCGCAACCTGTCATCATGTTGAACCCCACAAGGTGAGTTCTATGAATGACTAGATGCGATCGTACCTATTCGACTCTAGGAGTTGTGCCGGTGAGGCTGCTCGAATTTGGCTATGATGTCGTAGAGTCTTCGCGCGATCAGTTCTGCAAAGTGGTCGTAGCCTAACACTCGAGCAAGCTCTTGAGTCAGGTTCTCAAGTAAGTCATTGATGCATTGAAGCTCTCGAGCCTCTTAGGACCGGTACTAGGCATGCCCAGGCAAAGACCTCTAGTTAGCCAATTGTCTCCGTCGGGCGGTCTTGGGATCCTCAATCTCTGAGGCCGATTATGGCCGCCTTAACAGAGGCGATTATTTCTAAGATTTCTCCCATGCTCATCAGAGAACTAACCTAGTTCATCACCGTAGGTCTCCTCACCATCCTCACGAGAGGTGGCAGTGTGTGATTGGCGGGGAGGATCCTCAGGCCTTCTTCCATGAGAAAGATTAGAATCTATGGGGAGGGCAAAGACCTCCTGTCTAGAATCTCCACTTCTGACAAAGGGCCCCTCGCTTGAGGAATCATCCAGCGAGAGCACATCGTGACCTAGAGTAAACCCCACCAAGTAGGGGAGAATTCCGGGTTATAACTCTCTCCGACGGAAGTTGATCCATATGAGAGTGTGGACAGACTCACAAGGAGTGCACCCGCATTCTCTGTAGGGACAACTGGAGAGTTACAATCACCAGTTGACGATGGATCCCTAGAATGACTAATTCTAGGGTTCGCTTAAACTGCTCGAGTGATTGATGGGGGACTCAAACACTTGGGGCAGGCCCATTGTCATGTTGTGAGTCATGTTCATGGTCGAATTGACTCTTGCAATTTAGGGGAAGTGACTCCTCCATTTGGCGTACTGTTGGGGGGATATGGATCCCTCCTCAGCCTTTCTCCTCAGTGTGGTCTCTGAGATCTCGAGATGGATCTCCAGAGACAGCCTCACCGTCAAAAGCAAGCATCGTTTGCTCATAGTCGTAGCAGGCATCCATGTCGAGATCTACGTAATCGGCCAGGTCAAACCAATTTTCCTTGTTCCACTCCCTTGCCATGAGGACATCAGAAGGAAGAGAAGTTGCTGACAAGGAAATTACCAGAGTCTTTAAAGAACGTCCCCACAGACGACACCAACTACCAATGTTTTAACCCTAATCTTATGTATAATTTGTTTGGATTCAGGAAAACTCTAGAAAACTAGATTCATGATCATGCATAGTAGAGACACAGGAATTTTTTTATACAGGTTCGGGCCTTCTCCTAGGAGAATAATAACCCTGCGTCCTATGTAGCTATTACTTACGTCACTGATTACAACTAAGAGAGTAATATGAAATGCCCTCCACTATCTCTAATCTTGAACTTGATCTCCTCCCCCATCCCAGTCCAATGTCAACCTTTATATAGTTGGGGAAGTGGCAGTTGTTGTGTCGTGCCAAAAGACGCCTCAACGCTTCGGGTAATAACTGTCTAACCCACGTGGTGGCCCATTTGTCGTGTGACGGTTGTTGTCAAAGAGAGATCATGTGCAGTTATTAAGAATAAGCGTATGTTCTAACCGCCTTCTCAAATAGACCCATGATGTAGCAGTCATCGTAGACAAGCCAGTCGGAGATAGACTGGTCGTAGAAAGGTCTACAACCACGAGGTGGTCGCAGGACAACTTACGACTATCTGGTCATAGAAGAATTTACGTCTGTCTGATCATAGAAGGACTTATGACTATCTGGTCATAAAAAAACTTAACTAAGAGGTGGTCGTAGGAAGAACTTCCAACTTATGAGTAGTCGTAGAAAGACTTACCACTAAGAAATAGTCGTAGAAAAACTTATAATGGTCCCGTAAAACCTCTCACTTATCGATAAGAGGTATACTCAAGAAATATAATGACGTAATAATTTGAGAATTATTACATCATCGTCAAGAACCATAATAGAAAAGAATGAATATGAAGAACAACAATACAGACCTACTACAATATTCGGAATAAGTTGCAAATGAAAGAAACGAAAAATAAACAAGAAACATTAAATAGGACAATTTTGTTTATGTGATACCTACGCGGCTACGCAATAACGCAAACAACCAAACTAGTGAAAACAATTGTGGGCATATCTTCCACCTAGACTGCATCAACAGACTACAAGGGCTTCGAGCGATCCTCAGTGTCGACAGGGCAGAGTAATGTTAGTGTGAGACTTCAGGTTTTAGTAGCAGACTAGCAGTCGGTGCAAAGAGAACTAGGTATGGTTTGTCTTGCTCGATACTTTTAAACAATATTTGATAAGGAGACAAATACTCCGTCTATTACGAGCCGCAGAATGTCCGCGCGGAGAGCCTCGCCACGTCGCCCGCGCGCTCCGCCCGGCGCGTGGCGGGGGAATCTGCGTACGGTCGGGAGACCCATTTTTGCGAAAAACCCCCTCCATTTTTTCCGAAATTACGTAAAAGTCCTTGGTTCTCGCAAAAAGATCCATACCAGTTTTTTTAAAACACTTTTTTTTTGCAAAACACCCCTCCACTTCACCGAAATTTTGTATACTTTGCAGGATAGCGCCCTGCGGTTTTCTAAATTGCGTACGGATCCTCGTTTAGTTACGTACAGGTTCTCGCTTTTTTACGAAAAAGACCTTTGGCTTTTTCGAAAATACACATGTGCCCTCGATTTTTTTTTAAAAAGTCCTCACGAATTATCACCTCTTTTACTTCGGTACACACGGTGGCTGGTGCGGCGTGACGCCGCGCCTATAAGGCTAGTAGTATTAATAGTCTACTAGTAGTGTGCCCGTGCTAACGCTACGGTAAAATACAAAACAAGATAAAATTTGTAAAAAATAAAACGAACAATCAGATTCATCCATATTTATGTATAGTGCTCGATTCGTCAGGAGCTTGTTCTTATAGGTATCACAAGTGGATTTCCCACGTCTCTCATAATTATCATTTCTATGTAGCCAATCCATGGTTTCATCTGGTAAAATATTTTCTTTGCCAACTATGGGTGATGCTTGGTTCAGAGTTGAACACCCTGATCCATACGTAGGTTGTTGGCCTACCGTGGGGGAAGCATCTGCGACATTTTGAAATTTAGACTCTGATATATAATATATAACATGTTAGCAAAGCAATATAGACTACTATTTACCTGCAGAGGCTTGTACGTTGCTACCTATTATTCGAATTGGGATCCCCTGCCTTCGCGCACAGTGAAGTCACGGTGACTTCACGCTGATCTGAGCCGTCCGCGGGAAAAATAACGGCCAGATCAGATGTTGCTATAGTATTTTTTACTGTAGCTACAGTAAAAAATATTGTAGCTACAGTAAAAAATACTGTAGCTACAGTAAAAAATACTGTAACAACATCTGATCTGGGCCGTTATTTTTCCCGCGGACGGCTCAGATCGCGTGAAGTCACCGTGACTTCACTGTGCGAAGGCAGAGGATTCGAATCCCTATTATTCCTGGAGGATTTAAAATCGTCGAGCACCGTGTACCATATGGTGATAGGACGCAACCTAACGTGTGTAAACTCATAAATATGCAAATACTATACTTTTTATAGATGGATATTTGAGCGTAGTCATGACGACCACTCACAACATGGTCGAACCGACCACTCACAACGTGGTCATTACCGGCCACTCACAGCATGGTCAAAACGGACCATTCTCTACGTGGTCGTCCAACGTGGTCGTTACCAACCACTCTCAACATGGTCGAAACCGACGACGCACAACCAACTCCAACGTGGTCGTTACCGACCACTCTCAACGTGGTCGAAACCGACGACGCACAACTTGGTCGTAACATGATCGTTACAGACTACTCATAACGCACTCGCAAAATAATGAAGTTGCAGTCCATATACATCTTTTTTTAATTATCCCAGTGTTAAATTATAAAAGTATGGGCAATATTTTGTTGATAATTAGCATTTTTACGGAACCAACTGCCCACATAAGAATGTGAAAGCAATACATCTAACAACAGAAATGAAGAAAGGAATACTAACATGAGAAAGTGATCTGTTGTGGGGGATGCCCAACTCTCTAGTCCCTGACTCAAACTTCTTAACCATTTCTGCGCCGAAATATATGGAGTCACTTCTTGAAAAATGGCACAAATTGCTATAAGCACCAAGTTCAAAAAAATCACATTGCACTTGCATTTTCATCTCTCCCCACGGAACATAAAATGAAATCTATCATTAGAGTCAGAAGAGGATTTTGGCATCTACCTTCAGAGAGTGTGCATCGTCATGGTGCTTCCTCATGGAAGATAGGGTCATCTCAGTGCTTCCTGCTAAACCACCTCTTCCCTTGTGAGGCAACACCCTTGTCTTCACGTTCAGTATCTGGCCATAACAGCAATACAACATTCCTGTCATCAATCTTACAACTTCACAATGACACGCGATAAAACTTGCACTCGTTTGGAGGAAAAGGGAGTATCAGTATCCAGTAGTTTGAGGAAAATGTTATTAAAAATCCAAAATTTGAATGTACCAGCAGAAAGAAACAACTGAAAATATTGGAATATCCAGTAAATCAAAGGGTTACAATAACCAAGACAATCATAGATATATTATGGCCATTGGCCATTATCCACATCATTAACAAAGTTAAATATAGAATTGATGGGGATCTTTCACAAATCGCAATGTTCCAGATAGAGGCCACCGCAGTCACATAGATATCCCTCCTGCAGCAACAATCAAGGGCCCAGTGGCAAGAGTTAGAAGTGCTATTGCCAACAATTGATCAAACCAACAATGAGACCACCAACGAATGTAGCCATATTGTGTATGTAGTTCCCAACCTATAAAGGCACTCCGTTGTTAGAACACACCAAAATTGAGGAAGTTCATGCTACTAAACATAACTCCTGAGCAATAAAAACATAATTTACTCTGAACTCACTTTCTCACTAATAGCTGACTGAATGAGCAATACATCGCTCAGCACTTGACTAACTATATCACCATTGTTTCCATATGTGTCAAAGAAGCTCATGTCTTGATTTAGCAAGACCTGAACATATTTTGATCTTATGACGGCAGTCTGCCGTTCCCCAGGGTGATACTCTTCCATTCTGATCCTTTGAACATCTTATAGAGGCACGAAGAAGCATATCCAGCAAGCAACCCCATCAAGACCCAAATTAGCAGCATGGCAGTCATCAATCCTCCCCGGTTTGATGGAGAAAGGAAACCCAAAACTGCAAAAATCATGGTGACCAGCAGCATACCAAAGAACTGAACACCAGTACCAACATAGACACAGAGTAAGTCAGAGTTGGTTGGAGGGCGGAACACATCTCCATGAACAAGCTTCCATCCTGTTTCCTCTTGGGCTTCTTCTTCAGTTTCAAGTCGATTGTACCTGGAGATATCTCTATACAGAGTGCGAAGCATAATCATGGCCACCATACCAGACAAGAAAAGTACGATCATGAGAGAGTTCACAATAGAAAACCAGTGAATTTGATCATCTGTCATTAACAGATAGGTGTCCCAGCGAGAAGCCCACTTAATATCACTCTCCTGCAAAGCCATGGCAAGGAAAACACTAATATTTAAAATGTTGCTCTTAGGGAAAAGAGTTAAAAGTACAAAAGAAATGAAGAAGACAAATATTACCTCAAAGCCAACATCATAGGTGAATATGATTTCTTAATATTTAAAATGTTGCTCTTAGGGAAAAGAGTTAAAAGTACAAAAGAAATGAAGAAGACAAATATTACCTCAAAGCCAACATCATAGGTGAATATGATTTCTTTTCCAGCTTCAACCTCCTGAGGTGTATCTGAGTTTGTCACAAGCTTGTTGGCATGGGGATCACACGTGCTCAAACGCGTGTTTGCATCATTCCATTTCTCTTCAAACTGACGATTAACACTGACACAAGAAATTTACCAAAGAAACGTAAGGGAGTAAACAAAAATAGTCTCGATATGTAAAAGGCATTATATAAATCCAAGATGAAAAGCTAGGTAAACAAACCTGAATGGTTTGACCTCAAACCCAACAATTCTCGAGAAATCTGAATTTTTGTTCTTGTGAAACTTCACTAAAAATGTCAAGTGGTTATGGATAAAGTACTTCTCATCCTTGCTCTGCAAAATATATTTTGTAATGAGATCATTACTCATGTAGTCATGTTCCAAACCAAAAGGTCAGTTGAGCACACAGACTTACTCCAGAATATTGGCCCTTGACACCAACATGATATCCACCCTGATAAACAACAGCATCCTTATCCTGCCTTGCTATAGGGACAACCAGTGGGAGGTTGTCAAGAATCCTGTAAAGCAATTTGACCACATTACTCCAGAATTCATCATACAGGATAAACTCCAATGTGGCATATACAATCCTTACATGTTCACCCGATATTCATCCTCTATCTTTTCCTTAAGCTCCTTTGCTTGTTTCTCGCTAATGGCTGTTTTGCAGACGATCTGACACATCTTCGGCTCCCTCATCTCAAACTATAGTCCAAACAACAAAGTAGATGACAACTCCATAATTACACACATGACATATGTGACTACACACAGACAGGCAATCTGTAAAGTAGTACTAACCACATAAGGAGAGTTCTCAATGCGATCACCACGTAAAACTTCTCCAAGGTTTTCTGCACTGTCAACTATTGTACCAGGCTTACAGAAGGGCAGGGAGTAATAGGAGTAGGGAAGCTGTGTCTTTGTGGATGTCAGCTTATTCACCTTCACTAAAAGTGGATCTTTCTGCAGACAATTATGTGTACACCCATTAGAGCACGTGCAACACATAAGTTCATTAAAAGGCTATGAAGCAAGAGGTAAATGTAAAGTTCCGTTCATAGAAGGAATATAATTTCTTTTCTTCACAACCTCAAAAGATTTTCATGCAACTTCTTGATATTTGTTTTCTAATAAAATAAACATGTAATAACCAAGAATACCTCGTAGCACAGACATGCTTAACACCTAAGGATTAGAACATAATGGGTAACACATCAAGGGTAGAAGTGCAGTTAGCCATAGTGCTTCATGGACACACATGCGACTGTCAAAAACTTATGTGGATCTCACATGTTACACCTGGCAACAACCAACAAGAGAAAAGAACCTTGGGGTTCGGAACACAAAGGTCTAGACTGGAAGAAAATACCTCGTGCTGTTTCCTCAAAATATAAGCATCATGTATAATGTATCATCTGAGATCTTGGAACCAAGTGGCACTACTCGATGCACCAAATTTGAAAAAAAAATGCAATTTGAATACCGGTGAAAAAATCTCAAAAGGCAATGTGCAGAATGTACCGTACGGTGGGCTCATTGCAGAATTTAACTGAATTATTCCTCGCTTTGGTAAACTGTTTTGCCTCAACATTGAAATTTCAAATAAGGGGCCTAATCAAATGTTAATGTTCTATCCAGATTCCAGAATTCCAGACGGATGGGCCTAGAACCATCCCCTGATCAAATGCTAGGACGTCAAATGTTGGTGCTCCATTAGCACTGATTTTCTACTACGTGGTATTTCCAACACTGACCAGTTAGCATACACAGAAACAGCACCAATGCATTAGGTGAGTAAACAACAGCATCTATTCGTAGCTAGGGCTGTAAACGGGCCGAGCTCGAGCGAGCCCAGCCTGTCAGGCTCGAGCTCGATAGAAGCTCGAGCCGAGCTCGAACGAGCCCAAGATTTCTGTCAAGCTTTGAGCTGGGCTCGAGCTCGGCTCGAACGAAGCTCGAGCTCGGCTCGACAAAGCTCGTCGAGGCTCGTTAAGCATAAAACACACAGCAGTAGCAGCAGTCAGCAGTCTACTACCACAACATATACACAACATATACAGTATAGTTAGCAGAAAGCAGTCTACTACCACAACATATACACAACGTGTTCGAACAAGCAGAAAGCAGTCTACTAAGTACTACCACAACCACAACATATACACAACGTGTTCAAACAAGCAGAAAGCAGTCTACTACCACAACCACATCTGATTGTTCTGTCTAGCAATCACAGCAGAAAGCAGAAAGACATCTACATCTGATTGTTCTGTCTAGCAATGTGAACGGAGACAAGAATCAAACCTTGCAGAGAAGGAACACGGGCACGGCGTCGGCGGATCTGGGCGGAGGCGGCCGGCCGGTGGGAGGAGAGGAGGGGCGGAGGCGGCCAGCACCGGGGGGGACGACGAGGGGCGGCGAGCGGCGGATCTGGGCGGAGGCGGTCGGCGGACGCCGGGTGGGAGGAGAGGAGGGGCGGATCTGGGCGGAGGCGACCGGCCGGTGGGAGGAGAGGAGGGGCGGAGGCGGCCGGCACCGGGGGGGAAGACGAGGGGCGGCGAGCGGCGGATCTGGGCGGAGGCGGTCGGCGGACGCCGGGTGGGAGGAGAGGAGGGGCGGATCTGGGCGGAGGCGGCCGGCCGGTGGGAGGAGAGGAGGGGCGGAGGCGGCCGGCGTCGGGGGGGTGCGAGGAGGGGCTGCGAGCGGCGGATATGGGCGGAGGCGGCCGGCGGGTGGGAGGAGAGGAGGGGCGGAGGCGGCCGGCGCCGGGGGGGACGAGGAGGGGGCGCGAGCGGCGGATCTGCGCGGAGGCGGCCGGTGGGTGGGAGGAGAGTAGGGGCGGAGGCGGCCGGCGTCGGGGGGGACGAGCAGGGCCGGCCGATTCTAGGCGGAGGCGGAGGCGGGGTGGGGGCCTGGGGGGAACCTGGGAGGCGGGGTCGCGGCTCGCGGGGAGCGCCCGAGCGGGGGGCCGGGGGGGAGAGGATTTAGGGTTAGGGATTGGCTTGGCGGATTGCGGTGCGGTGCGGTGAGTCTTGACTTTTGACGCGGGGTGGCGACAGTTCGAACTTACACGAACTATTCGAGTTCGATTCGTTCAGGCTCGCGAGCTTTTCCCGAAGCTCGAATTCGGCTCGTTAACAGCTCGAACCGAGCTCGAATCGATCCTACAACGAGCCAAACTCAAATAGCTCGCGAGCCTCGAGCTTTTTTTACAGCCCTATTCGTAGCAATGAGGACTGAGACCCAGAATGTTCAGATCCCCGACCAACACAACAGCTCTAACTGGACGAACAAACCAAGCAATTGGACGCAGATAGCTATGATTACGAACAACCCGAGTTTACCTAGAGCTAGATCTGGACCCCCCCGGGCCCCGGTTGTCGAGATCCAACACGGAACGAACACAGAACCATTAGGAGGGAGCCAACCAACCTTCTGGAAGTCGTTGGGCGCGACGCCGGGGAGATAGAAGCCCGCGACGGGCGCGGCGGCGAGGAGCAAAGCGAGCGCGGCCGCGGCCCAGCGGAGCATCGCCGGCGCCCGCATGGATCGGAGGGGTGGGGGATCCGGATCTAAGCGGGCCATCGGGTGGGAGCAGACCGACCCAACTCCCTCTGGGCCACCGGGGCAGGCGGCGGCGGATGAGGAGGGAGGGGAGGAGGCGGCGGAGAAATCAGAGGGGAGGAGGCGCACGGGTTCGGTGGGGGAGGCAGGCGGCGGCGGAGAAGGAGGGAGGGGAGGAGGCGCCGGAGAAATTAGAGGGGAGGCGCACGGGTAGGCAGCGCACGGGTTCGGCAGGGGGGAATGATGTGCATGATCCGGATGATTTTGACCTTAGAATCTTTAATGAGTAAGAGAAGAAGGCTTAAGGAGATATTTAGGCCATTCATTTGTATGAAGTTGGATTACTTTGGTACACAAATCTGAGTGGACTTAGATTAGGCATGACTGTAGGGGTGGTTGAGGGGGTGGATTTAGTAAAAAAAATTTGGTATATTATAGAGGGGTAGAGAAGACTACCAATTTTTCTTGAAGAAATCTAAAACGTTCCAAAAATGGGATCACGTGGGGGTGGCCGGGTGGGGCCATGCCCCCCTCCCCCCGCACCCCTCCCTCCACTACGTATACATGTTCACAGAAGCCCACTGTACCTAATTTTTTGCAACAGTGGCCGCCCAGTTTTTGTGTTCTCACAACTGGCTGTCGTTTTTACTTTTTAGTTTAAAATGTTATTAAGTACTACCTTCGTTCACATACTTGCCACTTTTAATTAGTTTAATTTTCACAACTACTAGTTGTCACCCACGATTTTGAATGCACAATTTCCATTTTTCCCTCACTAAATTTCCACCTCCCTCACCACACATGTGGTGGGCTCATAGTGGATTCTTTTAGACTGTGGTGTATAGATTTTAGCTTAAAATTTTAAATTCTAACTATTTACGAGAGAGCGTACAAAGAGGGGTATACTCGTATGCGATTTTGGTCGACATAGATGAAGGCAAGACATTGTCTACTACAGTTAACTTGTAGATCCCGCCTTAAAAAACACTTCATTTAAAAGTAGTTACTGGTGGACGCCGCCGAAGGCTCGATCCATGCCAGGGTTGGAGGAGGATGCCGTCAACAGCTTTATCCATGTGGGGTTGGAGGATGCTGCCAGCGGCTACATTCGTGCTAAGGGAGGAGGAATACACCGCCATCGGCTCGATTCGCACCTGGGGTTGACACCGGCTCAATTCACATGGGGTGGAAGAGGACACCATGCTAGGAGGAGGCTGAGTGATTCACCGTGCCTCTTCAAACCCCAACCACGGATGTTGCTACAGCATGGAGAGAAAGATGGAGGAAAGGGAAGGAAGAAGAAAATGAAGAAATCACGAGCAAAACGGTATTTGCACAACCATTTCACAGCTTGACTAATCAACAGTGGCAAATAAGAGAAGATTTTGGAAATGCCTGGCACATAAGGGGGAGGTCGCTTTGCAATAGCAAATAAGGGATTTGGAATAATTGCAATGGCATATTAAATTTTTCCCTTTTATATTACTAGCTAAATAACCGTGCGATACTATGAATTAGAACAACCAAAACAACAAACGTGTACCGAGGCTGTCCATGTGAGAACGAAGTAATAAAAATAAATCAATGCATCACAAAACTATTGCCATTTCAAGTCATACTTAGTTTTTATGTATCAAAGTACCATAATAGCAAACATGGGTTAATAGTGACAAATAGTCAGACTCAGGGCCGGGAACGCTCCAACACTCTTCATCAACTTTGACATGATCGTGAATGATTTAGTTGCATCTACAACACAGTAGGGGGAAGAATATACATGGCATCATAATCTCCAACACAAAATAATCACGTGCTTTGCCTATCCTATGGTGGAAAGGGAGGAAGCCGTGGCGACGGGATCACGAGGGAGTGAAGGGGGGTGGGCTAGGGACTGGAGGCGGGCAACATGGTGGAAGGGGTGATGACACCACGAGGGAGGGAACCTCGTGGGAGGAAGAAGATGGGCAGCAGCGATGCCATTGCGAGAGGAATTAATCAATGGAGGGGGTCCTACTTGTCGGCGCAGATGGTACTAGGGCTGTAAAAAAACTCGAAGCTCACGAGCTACTCGAGTTCGGCTCGTTTTAGGCTCGATTCGAGCTCGATTCAAACTTTAAACGAGCCAAACTCGAGCTTGATCTCGAGCTCGCGAGCTTCACCGAGCCGAGCTCAAATAGTTCGCGAGCCTCAATTCGAGCTTAAATAGTAATACATATTAATTCTTACCGAGCTTACTCGAGCCGAACTCGAGCTGAGCTTTTTTATCATTGAAAATTAGTATAGATTTGAATTATTTTGACTGTTATTGAATTTACTAGAGCCGAGCTCGAACTTAAAATTTTCTTATTATTGAAAAATAGTGCATAATAAATTATTTTAATTGTTATCGAGCTTCAACGAGCCGAGCTCGAGCCCAGATCCAAGCTCGGACCCCAACTCGAGCTCGATTCAAGCTCGGCTCAAGTTTCTACCGAGCTCGAGCCTGAAAGGCCAAGCTCGCTCGAGCTCGACCCGTTTACAGCCCTAGATGGTACGAGAGAGTAACGAGTACATATATATATATATATATATATATATATATATAGTATACCGGGGTGCCCATGATTAAAAATAGCTATTTTCTCTATGTATCCGTGCAAAAAAATTAGAATCCTTTTTATGTCGAGTTTAACTAGTTTAAACAAGTTTAAACTAAAATTTAAACTGCAGTTGCCTTTATGGATAATAGTTTGATTTTTGGTATGTGCAGATTTTATATAAAAATCAGCAAAATATGTGATCTAAATTTGTTCAAAATCTTTGAATTCAAATATATTTTTTTCAAAGGTATATGTTTTATTTCAATTGCTATAGATGGGTATATATATGCATACATACATATATATGTATGTATATATACATATATAGTAAAGATATATATACTTATATATAGGGGAATATATGTTATGCACTTACTGATAGATCTGATGGTGCACCTGCTATGTACTCAAACTAAAAAAAGTGACAAAATATTCCAAAAACATTTCTAGATGCACTTCATGGTTTACTCCACCTATGTATAATATTTCAAGTTCAAATACATTCTATATTAAAAGTACCAAAACAAGAAAATTCTGGCAAATTTGAATTCTAAACATTTGTCAGATTTCTCTCTTTTTTGTTAATCTTAACATAGAATGAATAACTTGAAATTGTATACATAGGTAGAGCAAGTTTAGAAGTACATCCAAAAAAATTTTCCGAATTTTTCATGACTTTTTAGTTTGAGTGCACCGTAAGAGTGAGTGCATAGCATATGTTCGTTACATATATACATACACATACATACATACATATATATATATAGTATAAATAACAGGGGCACCATGGTGTCCAGGTTCCATGATTGAGATTTTTCATCCATAATTAAGACCTTTCATTTATGATTGATTTAACATGCTAAATCAATGACTTCCTTTCCAAATCAATTTCTTTTCAAATTAATGAATATTAATGGATTTGTTTGATATATTATATATAATTGAACTTGCATGCATCTAAAAGCAATCTAAAGATAGAGAACTTAGTGCCCAGACATCACATGCAATACAGTCGTCAGTATAACCGATGCAATAGTTGGACCACCAATCAACATGATAAATTCTAGGAAAAAATTGATGATGTAATAGAAAAAGATCACTGTCGATGATGTAATAGAAAAGGAACACTTTTGTATCTAAATTGGAACTGGACTTGAACCATCATATCCAGATTTCACTCCACTTTCACTTTCATATCAGGAACGTCGACGTGCACTTTCAATAGTGAATTTATTCACTGTCCAAAATTGGCTCTCATATTCACATAGGCCAAGACAGATGAATGACCTTAGAGTTGTATTTTCAATCATAGGATTAGAGTTGTCAAACGAAGAAAATTATATCGTAATATCTAACATGCAATTGCACAAGTAATTCTGCTAGTTTAGAAAAAAAATCAAACAATATAAGGGCTAAAACAAACAAAATTGTATACTAGAAGAGCTCGAATCACAAAGGTCTTGATAGCTCATAGATGCAAAGTCAAGAGGAGCTCAAATAAACAAAATTTAACTTACTAGTTGTATTTGATGTCATACTAAATATATCGTATATTTCATGTACCATTTGTACAACTACTATGTTACATCCACTTTTCTGTAATGTAGTTGGTGTTATGCTGGTAGCGTAGTATTACTCTGTTTATTTACTTACTACTTGTATTTACTGTAAGTTTACATGCGTTGTTTTTTGGTTCCTTATAAGTGCTAACTTGAACTCTTTTTGTACGCTGCCGAGCTTACTTCTACTTCTCCTTACCTTCTCGACGTGCACAGCAAACGAACAGTAAATTGTACTGATGGAAACCGCAGCAACGCACAAACCATTTAATTACAAGCTTAACAACATTGAAAATTATTTCGAACAAAAGTGCTGAGCACACTGGTACAACCGTACACATCGTTGCCTATATGTTGAATGAGCCTCGTGGCACTCACATGGAGTATTGCTGAGGGGGCCGCCTCGGACGTGGTTGACCGTCGTTGTAGTGGCAAGCATATATACAACTAGGGTTCACGCAGCAGCTTAAAGGGTCGTACGAACTCCCTATGTTGATGACCTCCTCGTTGCCCCTCTCGCGTTCCACCTGCTGACGGAGGTAATCATTCTACTCTTCAAGACTCTGAATGTGTGCCTCCAAATCAAAGATTTTGTCCCACAACGTATGCACGTACGTCGATATATACTATTCGTGGGGAGGACGATCCATTGCATGAAGTCACATTTATCCACCTATTACAAACAAACATTAAGATCAAAGCTATATTAGTAGTACAACAAAATAGATGAGTGCGAACTTGTTCCCCGGAGTATGGGCACCGAAAGAAACGTTGACCACCATGCTCATGGCCCTCTGCCACGTGCACCACCACGTCCTACATGTGTTTGCATTTCGGCCACACTGGCTGAGCGCCTATTTGGTAACAAGCGGTACGTAGGGCCGAAGTCCTCCTTCCTTTCGAGCGGAAGGTCCTCCTTTGGTGACCCATGTTCCAGTGGTCCCTCGCCGTCCGTCATGGTGGGTTACTCTATGATGAAGATAGTTCTTCCAACCAGCACCACCTCATCCATTCATTATATAGAGTAACTTCAGCCCATATTTGCTCGGTGACATGATATGACAACCCAGCTTTGTGCAGTGAGAAGACCGGGTGCGCCAACTTTTCGCAACGAGAAGACCAGCTTTCCGCTGCAACATGACTGCATGGGCCAGCTTTTCGCAGCGATATGACCGCACGGGCCAGCTTTTCTCAGTGACATGACATGACAGCGTAGCTTTTCGCAGTGACCAGACAGCACGGCCCAGCTTTGCGCAGTGAGAAGACCAAACGTGCCAGCTTTCCTCAGTGACATGACATGACGATGCAGCTTTTCGTAGTGACATGACAGCATGGGCTGGTTTTGCGTAGTGAGAAGACCGAACGTGCCAGCTTTCCTCAGTGACATGACATGACAACACAACTTTTCGAAGTAACATGACAGCACGGGCCTGCTTTGCGCAGTGAGAAGACCGAACGTGTCAGCTTTCCTCAATGACATGACATGATGACGCATCTTTTCATAGTGACATGACAGCATGGCCTAGCTTTGCGCAGTGCTAAGACCAAACGTGCCAGCTTTCCTCAGTGACATGACATGACGATGTAGCTTTTCACAGTGACATGATAGCATAACCCAGCTTTGTGCAGTGATAACACCAAACGCGCTAGCTTTGCGCAGTGACATCACCGCACGTGTCAGCTTTCCGCAGCGACAAGACCTCATGGCCCAGTTTTACTAGCTTTGCACACTATAAATTGAGGTCCACGTGATTTCTCAGAGAATACTACGCAACCAAACCCCAGACTACACCACACCTCCTTCACCGCACCAAGATGGATAAAAGGTAGAAGAAGTAATGGGACAAGATGATGAAGCATTGGGAGGAGACCCGCGACCTAGCACAGTCAGCTGCCACCCACGATGAGAAAATAAGGGCTATTGTGGCCCGGGTAGAACAAGCCCAGTGTGCTACGAGGTCAGCTCCCCGCAATGAGGGATCCCGTAGCAACAACCCCATCCCGAACATTCCCACCAAGCGTTCGCTGCAACTCCCACCCGAGGGGGAGACACCCCTTTTGTTGGTGCAGGGACATGTGCAAGTTTTTCAAGTCTAAGCACCGCATCAGCCTAGTTTTGTGTTACTGGGGTTGCACAAACTACTCCAGTGACTACCCCGACCGCTGTCTAGACACCGCAACCTATCGGCAGCCGGTAAGGACCATGTGCACCATTTTCCCCTACCTTTTCTTATTCACAGCACACACTAACAATCTCTCCCCTGTATTTACAGTCCTTGGAACCCCTATGTGCCCACCGCAAATGGATTGATCTTGAGATCCACCCTGAGGACCAATGGGCCCTCGACTTCGAGGAGTGGAATGTCGCAAGGTCATCGGAGATGCGGGAGGCGGAGCACCGCAAGAACGAGCAAACCCTGCGTATACAATGCAAGATGAAAGCTCATCTCAAAGCGTGCACGCATAGGGAGCGGGAGGCTCATGAGAGGGAGCACGAGAGAAAGAGGGAAATGGCGGCTAAGGTAAAATAGGCCACCGAGGAGTTCAATGCCGAGCGGGCAAGGAAGGAAGAATGGCCCCGGTCCACACAGTAGGTCGTATGAGCAGTTAGGTGGGTTAGTTGCACATGATGCTATATCTTATGCATGTAATCAAAAAGTATGCAGCATGTTACTCCTAACTGTATTATGAAATTTATTTAAATTCAGACAAGCTTATTATCTCGTCTTTTCACATTCAATAATTCACATAGCAAGTCATGTAACAATATTAACATACCAGTTTTATCCATACACGAATTTTTAGTAACATCAACATATCACTTACCATCGTATGTACCGATCGTTCTATGGTCAATCATTCCTAAAAAAATTTCTAAAATTTGTTACGCACCTACAACATCAGACTATTCTCCTGTCGCCAGACTAACCACCATCAGAGTGCTCCTTGCGTTAGCATCTTGCTATGGTCTACATGTTCATCAAATGGACATGAAGACAACTTTCCTTAATGGAGAGGTGGAGGAAGAAATCTATATGGATCAACCAGAAGGTTTTGTGATTTCTGGACAGGAAAATAAGGTATATAGATTATTGAAATATTTGTATGGCCTAAAATAAGCACCTAAACAATGGCGCGAGAAGTTTGATAAAACTTTAACATCCGCTGGCTTTGTTGTGAATGAAGCTGATAAATGTGTGTATTATCATTATGGTGGGGGTCAAGGAGTGATCTTATGTCTGTATGTAGATGACATACTTATATTTGGAATAAACACTGCCATAATCGACGAGGTCAAATCTTTCTTATCTCGGTGCTTTGATATGAAAGACTTGAGAGAGGCAGATGTCATTCTGAATATTAAATTGATCAAAAGCAAGGATGGGAGCACTTTGAGTCAATCCCATTATGCTGAGAAAATATTGAGCCATTTCGGTTTTGAAAACTGTAAAGTTTCTTCAACACCCTATGATGTGAGCATTAAGCTTCGAAAGAATCAGGGGTTAGAAAAGATTAATTAAGATATTTACAAATTATTGGATTACTTATATATTTAGCTGGTGCCATAAGACCTGACATTTTATTTGCTATGAGTAAATTAACTCGGTTTACTTCAAACCTAGGAGATGATCACTGAGAGGCACTTGAAATGAGTGTTGCGTTACTTGAGGGGCACAACATCTTTTGGAATACATTATACTAGTCACCCTTCTGTATTCGAAAGATACAGTGACTCTAATTGGATCTCTGATGTGGATTAGATCAAAGCTACAAGTGGTTATGTATTTACTTTAGCTGGTGCTGCGGTTTCATAGAGGTCTTGCAAACAGACTATATTGACGAGGTCAACCATGGCGGCAAAACTTGTAGCACTTGACACAGCCACTGTTGAGGCTGAATGGCTGAGAGAGTTTCTATTGGACTTGCCGTTGGTTGAGAAACCAATACCTGCAATCCTAATGTGCTGTGATAATCAAACAGTTTTGGCCAAAGTCACAAGTACAAAGGATAATATGAAGCCCTCTAGACATGTGAAGCGTAGGCTTAAATCTGTCAGAAAACTGAGAAACTCTAGATTGATTGCTGTGAACTATATTTACACTGAGAAAAATCTGACAGACCTTTTACAAAGGGGTTAGCACGGAAAGCGATTTTCGTTGCATCTATGGACATGGGAATGATGCCCATTTAAGTTACATCCCGTGACTTAGGCAATGGGAAAAACAAATTGATGGTGTAACAAGAGAGTATATATTTATTGCACCCATGTCCTAATAGACAATGTACTTTCGACTGTATGGAAGATTGGCATAAAGCCTTAATGTATTCTGTTGTCCAAATGAGGAAAATGTATTAGCCTGCAGGATACCTAGAAAGAATACACCTACTTGAGCTTAGCTATGTGCTCACAGTTCACGAGAACGGAGCATTCTCTAGAAAGCTCATGAGCAGATAAGGGAGCATGACCATCTAACACTCCGTTTAGGCGTTGTTCATTGGCAGCCTAGTACTAGTTGAGATTTCAAGTGAAATCTGATCATGAAAAGCTGTGAATTCAAGGCATAGTCTATTCATCAGCTGTGAGAAGATGAATCTTGTCATTCTAGTTGCAAGTTCAACCCGTACGGGACTTACACTAAAAGATTGGTATATTAACAGTACTTCAGCACAACATCTTTGATATCTTTTTACTTCTTGCTTTGGAATTGGTGTGGGATTGTTAGAAATTGGCCCATATTAGCAAGGCTCATTTCCTTAATTCCAAAGTATGCATAGTTTAGTATCATATTGCTAAGGCAAGGTGAGAAAGAACAATTTATAAGGTGGAGTCATCACCACTCCTTGAATGGATAGAGATTGTATGAGGAGGGTTCTGGCTAGTCACACAAGCGCGTATTCGCTATTTTCGCTTGAAAATCGCGTGACTTGCGACGCGCGACCGTGACGTGACATGGCCGCCACTTGGTAGACCAAGTCCATCTTTAATTTTGCTGAACTATGCACTACTCTCTCTCTCTCTCTTTGTGTGTGTTTGAATGAGATTCAAACGTTTGAATTTGAGGCTTTATTGGGGTTTTGATGACAGGCAATTACTAGTGGATAAATGGCTGGTTAAATTTGTCAGTTACCAGTGGTTAAATGGTTATTTTAATCATGTCAGTTATCAGTCTGTCTATTTATATGTCTGGAGACGTCCAGAGTATGGGAAAGAATCTCACTACCTCCATTTTCTTCTTCTTTGTGATCTTGTGCTTTTGTACTGTGCTGTCTGAACTTCTCCAACCTTTCTTCCCGGTGTGCACCTAGACGGAGGGAGAGCGGCTATCTCCGAACCATTGCCGCAGAGAATAACTGCACGGGGCAGCAATAAGGTTTCTGGGTAGCACACATCTGCGTGACCGCTTACTACACTACGTCATCTATGTTCTGCACTGCATCAAGCATGCGCTGCTTCCTATTCTTCATCAGGCTCAAAAGTAAGTCGTTTGCGTGTTCATTCGACTTTGTTACTATATTTTTCTTGCGTATATTCTGAAATATGATAAGTAGCCTGCTGTTGGTAGTACATTTTGCATCACTGGTTTATTGTATTTGTCTCCTGGTAAAATTTGGAATTAAAATATTGCCCACATTTACATCACAAGCACCCAATACCTCGTTGAGTCCAAAGCTTCAACTCAAAGAGTTCAGGAAGACCAACCATCCACACTTGATTAGCTACTATGCACTTCACCAAAACATAGTCTATGCCTCCATTTTCTTCTTCTTTGTGATCTTTTGCTTTTGTACTGTGCTATCTGAATTTCTCCAACCTTTCTTCCCGGTGTGCACCTGGACGGAGGGGCGGCTATCTCCGAACCATTGCCGCAGAGAGTAACTGCACGGGACGGCAATAAGGTGTCACATCCCAAAATTTGGCATTTTTAAAAATTTAAATTCAAATTAATTATTTTAAGGTAATTGGATTTTACTTGGCTTTTAATTGCCTTTCTGGATTATTCTGGAATTTAAAAACTATTTTCAGAATTTAAAAAGTAATTCAAAATATGAAAATTTAATATCAACGGTAGTTGGAAATAATTTTATTAAATCCAAAATATCTCCAGGAGCTTCTGTGAATTTTTCTGGAATTTTTTGAGGTATTTTCATATTTTTCTGAGGCCTAAATAAATTTCTAGCATTTTCTGAAATTAAAAATCATTAAAAATCCAAATCTTTTCCTCCGGCCGACGCGTAGACGGCCCAGGACCGCCCACGTCGCCGCTCGGCCGATCCAGGCCGCACCTCCCTCTCCCTCGCTGTCCAGCGGGCCCGGCCCGTCAGCCGGCGGCCCCGCCTTCCCCTCCTCTGCGCCCGACGCGTGGACGGCTCGGATGAGCCGAGTCTCCGCGCGGGCCATCCAGCCGCCCGCTCTCACTCCCGCCCTCACTCCACTGACCCGCGGGCCCCGCCCGTCAGCCGCGTCTTCGCGCCCGGCCTCAATCCACCGCCCGATCTTTTCCCTGAGCCGCGTGGCAGCCATCCGCACCGCCCGGCCACTCCCTCCTCTCTCTCACTGCACGCGGGGCCCGCCTGTCGGATCCGTCGTCCCCGCGGAGCCGGCGCCTTCCTTTTCCTTCCCCCTCTTTCCTTTTTCGCCGGCCGACCGAGACCGCGCCGGATCCCGCCTTGCCTTACCTGGCCCTCCTCGGTTTTGGAAGTCCCGGACGCCGCCGCGACCGAATCCCCGATCTCCCGGGCTCCCTTCCATCGGCGCCCCCTCTTTCCCGTTTTCCCCCCTTTCCTTCCTTTTCCCGGCCGACACACCGGCGAGCGATTGCGCGCCCGTGTCCCCTCCTCCGCCCCTATAAATAGCTCCCTCGGCCTCCCCTCTCCCCTCACCACCTCCCAGCGCCCTCCACTTCTCCCTTTGAGCCCCGAGCGCCGTCGCACCAGAAGCTCCCCGTGCGCGTCCGGTAAGTGCTCCGGTGAGTAATCGCCGTCGCCTCGGTCTTCCCCGAAGCTCGCCGCCGCTACCTCGAGCACCCCCGTGGCCGTGCGGTCCTCCCCGACGCCTCAGCCGCCCCTCCCCGCCGCCGGAGCGCCGTCGCACCGGAGGACCCGAGCCAGCTCCGCCTCCCCCTCGTCGTCGGCCTTCTTCGCTCGTCGCCGCACCTCGTCGACCCCTCCAACCGAACCCCCTCCGTTCAAGGATTGCATTTCACGCGTCACCCGAACCCCTCCGACCCTCCCTCGCCGCCGACGACCCTGCCTCCGGCCACCTTCCCCGGCCTCCCCTCCGGCAGGTAACTCAAAAGGCTTGATTGCCCTATATGGGTAGGCAAAGCCTCCCCGCTCACTTGGCTATCACCGCTCGCTCTCCCCTCCCTCGACTCCCTCGGCGCGCGTTCGAGCCCTCGGTTCCGCGCGCGGAGGTTGAGTTTTTCGTTTATTTTCCGGGCTGACAAGTGGGTCCCACCCGTCAGCGGCCGCCGGTCTGCGCTGGCCACTGCCGCCTGGGCCCCACCTCTCTGTGCTATCTCTGACAAGTGGGCCCGGAGTCCAGTGGGTCCCATGTGTCAGAGGCTGAGCCGTGGGCTCACTGTCCAGTGGGTCCCACATGTCAGTGACCGCCAGTGGTTACTGTTCAGTGGGCCCCACCTGTCAGTCTCTCAAAATAAAAATAGAAATTAAAATTTAATTCTCCAGTGGGTCCCACCTGTCAGAAATTTCCGAATTTCTCGATTTATTCAAATCTGAGATTTTCAAATGAGCATAACTTTCTCATTTTAACTCCAATTCCAGCCATTCAAATTTCTAAATTCATCTAAAATCATAATCTATCCAACTATGGCCTCTGTTGAATTTTTGGATCTTATTTGAATTTTCGTTTGTATTTATTTGCTTTGTTGCCTCGTCTTTTCTCGCGTAGATTCCAACATTGTCAACGAACCCTCTTCACAGCAGCAAGAAGACCCAGAAACCCTGCAAGAAGGCAAGTCTCCTTTGATCATTTTGAGCCTATGCTTTCGAAATGTTTTTTTAAAGTATTTTAAATTGTATGCATTGCTATTTACATAAAAGTCACTAGTTCAAGTCTTTAGGAATTAGTTACTCCAACTTTGTTATTCCCTCATTTGACATTGATTGCCATGTACCTTGTCACCCTAGAACTCCCTTTGTCTCAATAATGAGATTACTATTAATCTTTGTGAATATTAGAATGGTAGAATAATGCTTAGTCGTGCTATCTAATAACTTTGGAAAATCTTGAAAATGGGAAATTATGATTTATTATTAAATCCTTGTGTTTGAAAGTGAAGTGGCAATTGGAGTTGTCACTGAGATTTTGAAATAAAATAAAAATGTGAAAGATGGTTTAGATTAGGGTGGATGGCTGTTTGGGTTGGTGCAGTAAGCACGAGAACTTGTTAAGTGTATGTTCCACCCTAGTCAATTAAGGACCGACGCTTGTGTTTGTCCAAACTGAGCATTAACCGTACAACCACAAGTCTATATGGGTACGACCTAGCTGACTAACTTATGATAGTCTAGTTTAGGTGCCACCAGTGGAAAGTGGGTGCCAGGGATGGACTGGTTATTCACAGTGAGGGACAGGGATTTACTGTACTCATATGGCGCAAGAGGGGACTTCAGATTGGGCGGATTTAACCCTTCTGCGGTGAAACCTCAGCGGGTGGTATCTAGCTAGATTAGAGTAAGGTAAAGGCTTTGTGGTATTTTATCTGGGTCTCATGCCAAGGAAGCGTGTTGACTTTTAGGATAATTTATCTCTTGTGGGTAAAGTTGTACAACCTCTGCAGAGTGTAAAACTATTCGAATAGCCGTGCCCACGGTCAAGGGCGGGCAAGGAATGCATTCACATGGTAGATTTCTGGCTTTGTTTTAAAATCAAAAGTTTTGTATTCCGAGGGTGGAGGGAACTCTCGGAAGGGAATCCTGGCGGATGGAGCCAGAGAGGGTGGATGGAACCCGCGGTTTAAAACTTGACCAATGGTAATTGGTTAGCTAGTGTTGGTAGTTGGAACCTTCACTAGAAAGTTAATTCTGTTAAAACATTTACTTCATTAAATTGATGCCTTCAAAAATAATTAGTAGTAATTGAGATTTCAAATATTGCTTTGTGCAAAAGAACCATATGGCCTTCCCTTGTTAAGCCTTGCATCTATGCATTTTTCCCAAGACTTGCGGAGTACTTTATGTACTCACATGCTACACTTAAAAATAAAATCTCAGAGGAAGTTGAAGCTCAAGAAGGTGACTACGACTACTGCTTCGCTTGTGGCTGTGATGGATTCTTCCCGGAGGACTAGGTCGCGCTTCCCCAGTCAATTGCCTGTGGCGAATTGATGGGTCGTCCTCGAGTTTTATTTGCTTCCGCTCTATTTCTTGTGTGCGAGGTCTTAAACCTCCTTTGTAATAATGAGACCCGGTGGTCAGTACTCTTATTTATTGTAATAAATCGTTGATGGTGATGTTTTCCATTCTGTTTGACTGTGTGCACTAGCTTTGATCTGGGACTAGTGCTGTAATACACAGAGGGTCCGGGTTTGATAATCAGGAGGCCCGACATAAGGTTTCTGGGCAGCACACATCTGCACAACCGCTTACTATACTGCGTCATCCACGTTCTGCACTACATCAAGCCTGAGCTGCTTCCTGTTCTTCATCAGGCTCAAAAGTAAGTCATTCACGTATTCGTTTGACTTTGTTACTATTTTTTTGCGTATATTCTGAAGTATGATGAGTAGCCTGCTATTGGTAGTACATTTTGCATCACTGGTTTATTGTATTTGTCTCCTAGTAAAATTTGGAATTAAAATATTGCCCACATTTACATCACAAGCACCCAATACCTCATAGAGTCCAAAGCTTCAACTCAAAGAGTTCAAGAAGACCAACCACCCACACCTGATTAGCTACTATGCACTTCACCAAAACATGGTCTATGTCCTCCACTACCCCTTCACAAACATCAAAAAACACTAAGACAATGGGAGCAAATTCCTTGAGACAAGAAGTTCATTGAACCCGATTCTTATGCGCTGAATGATTTATCTCCAAGTTAGCCCTTCCTTTCTAGTCCTCTATAATTCGAGCTTCCTCGCTTGGTAGCTCCTTTAGTTTCCTACTATGTGGGGGTTTGGAAGATGGGCTTGTAGCGATTCAACCGATCGATTCACCGTGGGCTATTGCCAATGACCAATCTACCGCTACGCGCTTGGCTAGCTCACCGCTACATACTTCTCTTTACACTTCGAGTAGGCCTATGGAGCTCATTAAAATGGGCTCTTTTATTTGTCTTCACGCCATCCGCATTCAGTTGAAGAATGTCAGAATATCAATGCCTTTCATCATGAAATCAAACACGGAGTCAGTAACAGTTTTGATCAATCCGCTCGAATAGGCAACCCTACCTTCTTGGTTCGGGGAAACCTTTGTCTGTCACGGTACGAATGGGACAAAATAAAATTTGCCTACATATCAGACCTCAGACCTTTGAAGCTGGAGCTGAGCGAGGATATATTCTTAGACTCAAAACAACTCAGCACTCGCATTGGTGAAATAAAGTAAAATAGATAACCGATCAAAAAAACCATTCTTATTCTCCACGGAAGATAGGTAAGCATTTGATGAGAGAAAAAAAAGACATATTAGTAATATAGTCCTATGATCATTTCCCGTGTCCCATAGCTAAAGAAATAAAAATCTCAGGGACTTATTTCCTCAAATAATCTTGAAGATGATATATGTATATCCAACACAATTAATTCTTGCAAACCTTTACACAATATTTTGATGTTAGCATATGTAAAATGAATTCTCTCTAAAAATAGATTCTCCTCAATGGACAAATCTCGAGACAATATCTCATCCATTTTTCATGCCCCTAAGCTAACAAAATCCAAACAATTGGACTTATTTCCTCACCAAATATCAAAGCTCTTATATGTACATCTAGAATAATTAAGTGTTGCCACCATTGAAGATATCGATGCTGATATATATATATTTGGAATAATTAATTATTCCCACCATTGAAGATATCGACACTGATATATACATATCTGGAATAATTAATTGTTACCTACCTTTATAGATGTACAATAAACTGTATCTAGGAAAGTAACTTGCTCACCTATATTTATACCGGTGTTCCTTGTACGAAATCTAAACATGTAGAGGCTTTCCTTCAAAAATTTCTTTCTAACTTATTTCCTCACCAAAGAGCGACACAATTCTTCCTGTAGTATGTGGCAAGTTATGTGCCTTTTACATCTATTACTTCTGTTGTTCGTGGTTTGTTCAGACATGCAAGTTAGTGCAGCATCGTGGCGTTATGATCCATATCCTAGGAAGTTAATACCAACGGGGAAACAGTCGTCCTCAAATAGTAGCTCGCCATTCAGAAAGGGTTTCATGGATCCCATTGAAGTTCGTAATGGTGGAGATTATATATACCATGTAAGTTAAATATTGTCGATTTCTCCACAAGATTTAAGGTTAAAACAATTAGGTCAGGACTTTACATTTCAGTGGTATGTCTTCAATCAAAATCTTAACATCATATATGACAAACATAAATTAGACTCACAGAAAATTTACTAAAGCAGCCTCAACTCTCAAGTTGTGTTATTTACTTATGTGCTTGTGTTATCTTTCCACAGTGGGCTAGGTATCAGTCAAACACATATGAAACATCTGTGCTTACCGGTGGCATGGCAACATTTGATGTCTATGGTTTGCCAAATTTGAAGAGTAGTGACCAATTTATCTCATCAGCAATGTGGGTAGTAAACTCAGAAAGGAGGCCTGATTACATTGTTATACAAGCCGGGTGGACGGTAAGCTATTTTCTCAACATTTACACAAACATAATAAATTTGTAATAGTAACTACCGTTTTACATCAAATTCTCAATTGTTTTTTATTCTATGCAGGTTGACCCATTTGTATATGGTGATACCAAAACACATTTTTTTACACAATGGACGGTACTTAGTTGACTTTTCATATTGCTTAGTTACATGTATCACGTTTATCGTAATATCATGCATAGTTTACAATCTTACATTTTGTACAAATAGCTTGATGATTTTAGATCAACTGGATGCTATAACTTGGCCTGTGATGGTTTTGTTCCGGTAAACAATGCTCCTATTACTCCAGGAGATACTCTAGAGAAAATTAATGGCCAGCTTAAGATCACAATCAAGATATTTAAGGTATGTAATTTAAGATATTGATGAACACACACCCCCCCAAAATATTATTTACTTGATGTCAACATTTTCCCTAAAGAATTTTTTGGTCTACATTTTTTTTTATGTACAGATGATTGTGTGTAACAACCCAGCTTGACATGAGTCCAGAATGTCATCACTAACTCCCCTCCTTCCCAAATTAAGCTATCTTTCACAAACTACTAACATCAATACATTGATCAAGGTTTCACAAAATACTCACTTAGGCATAAATATGATGATATCGAATAAAACAAATCATAACATTGAATTGAAATAATAACAATAACGAAGATAATCTAATTATTGAGACTAACCAATGATAATTTATTTGATTCCAACCATACTAATAGCTCTATGTTCTAAAGGAACTTATTAACCACTTGCATGAGCTTGCATAAATAAAATCACTAATAATGAATGTTTATTGTCTAATCTCATAAGTGAAACAACACCAGTGCATGAATTGATTTTTAGCTACTCCCTCCCCATGCATGGCGCCATCAACGTTCACCTCAAAACAACAATATAATCAAGGGTGAGTCCATGACTCAGCAAGAATATAATAAAATAATAAACGGTATTAAAATACGTCACCAAGTATTCATGTCAATTTACAACTAAATATGTCACCAAGTATTTATGTCAATTTACAACTATTTCATTTTTATCTAACTTTTCATTAATACCATACAACTAAATATGTCACCAAGTATTTATGTCAATTTACAACTATTTCATTTTTATCTAACTTTTCATTAATACCATGCACATATCTCATCATCTCATTTATCTTTTCATAAATGCCATGCATATGTCTCATCATCTCTTTTGCTTATACCGATATAGCAGAGGGTAACACTGATCGGTGTCCACCTAGACTATCCTCTTTCATGCAAGGGCTTCGACCTATTCTCTTTCTTACAGGGACCCCAAGCCCATCTTTTTTCATATGGGGACCTTACCTTCACTCCGGTGGAGTGCCTAACAAAGTTGGTCTCACTATACCCACTACTATGGGTCGCCCATACAAAGTAGGCTCTAGAGACCCATACAGGCCACCTCTTTCCATCATAAATGTTCATTATGCAAATACAACTATTCTCTCTACATTAATCGTTTATCAACATTAATCATTTATTATCAGCACCATTTAATCTATCATCATATGAGCATTATAGAAAGCAAGTGCAAACATGAAAACTAGCATGTGAAGTATTTTTATTGATATAAAATAGCAAGAGCAAACATCTCGTGTTACCATTTATCATGCACTTGCCTTTTCTAACCACGTGGTATGGATTGGTGTGAAGACGACGCCAACTCCGAAGTTACTCCTCCTACAGTAAATACTAGTCGCAGCAACATACCACAACAATACATAAACATCAAATAAACAACATTACTTCTATGTGTTTCCCAATCCAACAATCCCTTTTTTTGCCAGGCAGTCCTCCCCTGCTGCCCCGGTAATAAAAAATATCATAACTATCAATTTAGAGGCCCTATCATGGCAAACAATACAAGTTCTAGGCAAGGGTGGTGGCTAGGGTTTGATAGCATTTTCCCCACCCCCTACTCTCCTTAAAAAGGCTCAACCCAATGCCCCGACCGTGACAGACTCCGTCATTGCTACGAACCGAACCCCTAATCTTTCTCCCCCAACCCCTAATTCCATTTTTCTTAACTCCTTTTCTACAATCACAATTAGGACCTATAGGGTATTTACAAAATATTACATTGTGTCATTATTTGACACTCTAGTTGTTCATTGAATCACTTATGTTTAGTTTGTGATATGCAAATTGTTAGCATTCATTGATAATAAAGGCTTTGAATTTCAACCATTTAAAACTACTTGTGTATATTGGTGGTTAATTCAATTAGATTGAGTTTTTACTGTTATCATGCAGAATAAAGATGATGGTGATTGGTGGCTACACTTTGGGTATGATAATAACAATCTTCGCCCAGTTGGATTTTGGCCAAAGAGTATTTTATCTAATCTGGCAGAACATGCAAATCGTATAATTTGGGGTGGTTTCACAAAATCTCATGTTGGGGATGCTAGTCCAGCAATGGGCAATGGGCAATGGCCTGGGAAAAATTCAGCAAGTGTTCAAGATATCAAATATGTTGACACTAATGGCCAAGGCTATGAACCTGCTCCTTGGCCTGTTGGCCTTGATGCTTATGCAAGCCATACGAAATGCTATCAAGTTAGTCCATTTCTCCATGATATGTTTTATTATGGAGGACCTGGCGGTTGTACTAAGTAGTAAGGTTTTGCAATATATGAAATCTGAATAATAAAATAAGCACCAATACTGCGCCATCTAGAATGGGATTGCTTGGAAGTACTGACTGACTTTTCTACCAACGTGGTGCCTTCGCCTCATCGCCCTTACCGTCGCTCGCTTTGTCAAGATCCACCTCTGCCTACATTAGTTTTTTCATGTTACTTACGCTCATCTCCAGACCAGTTCTAATAGATTGTAACACCCCACCGATCCTCTGGGCCTAGAGTGCTACCATTATTATATAATAATATCATTTTGAACAATTGCTAACCATTTTAAGCAAACTCTACTTTATTCATAAAGCAGCGACCAATTACACCATACCATTTTTAAGCAACTATTCTAGCTTACTAATGGAGTTAAACATACTAACAAAAGCTGATAAGAGAAGTGTTGCAAGTAAAATTATTCATATGCTATTCCTGCCCGTGCATGACACGTCCTCAACGGTCACCTAAAAAACAACAAAGCAAGGGTGAGTCCAAATACTCAGCAAGTACACAATAGAACGATAAACACTGCCCAATCATGTAAGCAATTTTACCAGCCATAACATATTCCGCATGCATTATCGTGTTCATACTTCCATTGACATATTCCAACATTGTTTTACTTGTAGTGCAATGCAACACTACTCTATATGCTCATTTGCTCATGTCATTGCATATACCGGTATTGCCGAGTGAACACCCATCGATGTTCACCCAAAATCTTGGGCCCGCCCATATTGACATGGGGTCTCTCCACTCCCGTGGAGGCCTACCGAAGTAGGTCTTGCGGGATCCATCCAGGTGGATCCCAATTCTCATTTCATGAGTGCACATGATGCGAATGCATATACCCATTCTCATCAGTATTATCATTTTAGGGTGGCATCGCTGCTCATCCTGTTCCATTACCATTGTCATAATTAAAAAAATATCATCATGTCATGTAAACATTGCCATTCCATATAAGCATCATCATATCATGTAAACATCGTATATTTTATAAACTCTACAGTCTACCGCTCTACCATGCACTTGCCTGTTAACCAAGCAAAGCGAAGTGACGTGTAGACGGCATTGACTCAAGACCTCCACCTGAACAAGCAGTTAATCCAACTCAACACATCATATCAAAACCAGTGCTTAAGCGAGCAGCGACAACTCTACGCACATATCCCGACTCTGGCGTAAAATGCCCGGGGTTGAGGACTCGTCATGCAGGTACCAAACCCCCATTTCTTTTCTTTTTCACCTCTCTTCTTTTCTTTCTTTCTTTTTTTTCTCCATTTCTTTTCTTCTCTCTTCTTTTTATCTCCCTCTCCTTCATTTGGTTCGGCCGAGAGAGAATATGGAGAGATATACTCACGTGCAATTTTGACCAATATAGATAAGGTCGGGACAGTGTCTACCACAATCAACTTATAAGACCTACCTTAAAAAAACACTCTGTTTAAAAGCTAATTACTGGTGGACACCGCCGAAGGCTCGATCCGTGCCGAGGTTGGAGGAGGACGCCGTCAACGGCTTTATCCATGCCGAGGTTGGAGGAGCTTCTCTGCCTCACTATCTAGCATGTGTTTCCTTTTTTAATCTCCATTCCTGAAACGAAACCGAAAATTCAAAAGAAGTTTGAAGTTTGTGAGATTTTGATTCCTTGTGAACCTTTGCCTAATCTAGCTCAAATCCCAGCCACTTGCGCCCTAAATCCCCTACTAAATCACCATGCCATCTCAATTTCGTGCCGGCACCGTTCACGGTTTGATATTTTCGCCGCCGCCTCTGGTTTTGTCGCTGCCCAGGCTCTCTCGCTTGCTCCCACGCCAACTCGATGCTTCCTCACCACTGCAACTTGGCAGACAACCGTACCCTTCCTCTGACAGCTCTTGCCAGCTCCCCTTGACCCGCAGAGCGCTGACGGGCCGCAGTTCGCCGCCGCTGACATTTCTTGCCGCCACCCTCTCCTGGTCAACCTCCTTGAGCTGCAATTTTTGACCGGCATACTGCCACACCTAAGACCTCTAGTACTTCTTCCTTCGCCACCTGCGCCGCACCTTCCCGCGCCTTCTCGACCGTGCCATGCACCGCCGCCACCGTTACCCACTCCCTGTAGCCAACCGCCTTAAGTCCACTATAAAAGGCACCGAGCCTCTCCATTGGATTCCATTAACATCCAGGTAGCTCTATACACCTCGATTTCCCTTTGTCAGGCATCGCTTCACCATTATTGTCGCTGACCACCCAAGTGAGCCGATATCAAATTCTTTGTATCCAGTTGATTTCGTTTCAATTGCTTGCGCCCATAGCCTCCTCAAGCCCCCAGGAACCTCCCTTAACCGTCGCCTTAGCTCCTCGAGCTCTCCTCTTCTCTGCCGTCGAAGCTCGCCGCTCGGCCAAAGCACCTCGTCGTGGACAAGCTGCCACAGAAAACCCTAGCCCAAATCGATCCTTCCACTGCCACCCCTTCACCCCAATGATGCTCAAACACCAACGCTTTGACCCCTTTAACCCTTGAAACTCACCGTTGCCATTCAAACGTCTTGCGGAGGAAAAACCTCGCCGTCGGCGAGCGCTGCCTCCCCTGCCACCGCAGACCCCAAAAATGGAACCTTGACACTCCTAGGAGCCTATCCATAGCCTCCAATTCCGTCACAGGTCACCGTAGCTCCGCCCTTCGCCGTCACTTTCCTCCTCTGTTTTGCTGTCGCGCGCCCATTCGGTCGGGGAAGAAGAACAGTGACAAGTAGTCATTGTTCACTCAACCCAATAGCACCAGAACCTGACTCGAAATAAACAATGTACGACCCGGTAAGCATAGTAAACCCGACCCGTTAGCCCTTGAAATCGACCCGCCATGAATAGTAAAAATCCACCGTGAATAGTAATCTAACCCGGTGTGAATAGTAAAGACCCACAGTGAATAGTGCCTAGACCCGTTACTGTTCACGCAAACCCAAAAATACAAATGTATACCTATTTTGACCATTTCGAGCTCGCCGATCCATTCCCTGGCTTCGTTTCACCTTTTCAGACCCCTATAAGCCCAAAACCCTATATGTTTGGATTTTTCGGATTTTCTTTCTTTATTTTATTTCTTTACTCCTAGCTCAATCCTTCGAGCGTGGAACTTGAGTCATTTTATTTGGTTTTGCGTTAGCTTCCGACGTTGAAGTTCAATTGGATCAGGAAGGAGAAGATCAAGCCCAACTCAAGAAATCGAAGAATACGAAATTGTGGAATACATTAATCGCAAGGCAAGTCACATGTCTTTGATCATATTGAACCTACATTTCTTTAATTATTTATTTATTAGTACTTTCATTATGTTATTTGCAAGTTGTTATTTCATGTACAATGAATGTTTTGAATGACATGATATTAGTTAATGTCCTACCACCCAAAAAAGCCCTACTTAGTTTGATGGCCATATTCACCTTGACAAGACTTAGTAATATTAAAAGTATTATTAATATAATCATGGTAGTTTAGGAACTCAGCAAACTTTTAACTACTAAGAGTCTTGGCATTTTGCTGATAGAATTTTAAAAGTGGTTCTAGGATAAGGAGGTATCACAGGAAGCCATGAGTTGGCCTAGACCCATGACCTTATCCTAGGGTGGAGGCTTAGATCGGAAAAGTGGCAGTGCAGTGAACACTGAAATATAGGTTTGTGGATGGAAGTTGCCTCAGTGAAAATATAAGGACTAGACCCTTATGCCAAGTAAAGAACATAGTAACAGCTTAACTACAAGCGTTGACTTGCCAAACCTTGTTTAGTAGCTGCTCAAATCGATTGAATATCTACATAAAGGCATGATATACTGTTCCAGAAAAGGGAACAGTCGGCGTAGGGATGTGGTATGGAAATGGAAAAACCATATTTTCACAACGGTAGGCTCCGCCTTGTCAGGGCCGCCGTATTTCCGTGACAGGGGGTCCATAGTTTATCGGATAGAGGCTATATAAAAAGATGAGTAGTGAAACAACCTTAATTTGTCAACGCAGTCATGAGGGTTGTGAAATTTTGTGGGTAAAGTTGGGCAATTCTACAGAGTCATTTACAAATGGTATTTGAATACACCGTGCTTCCGGTATACGAAGCTGTGTTTAATGGATGATTCCAATAGCGAAGCATAAGTAGATTTGCAATTGTTTTGGAAATGTGGAAGTCTGGTAATCAAGTTTTGAAATCCCCAAATTCCTTAAGAAGTTTATGATTTGTTATCTTGTGTTTAAAAACAAAATGTTTACAAATAAAATTGCATCCACAAATACTTTAACAAATCCATATACTCCCATCTTTTGGAGATCTGGCAATTAGTTATATAGTATTTTCCCATGTGACTTGTTGAATACGGTTGGTTGTACTCATGCTTGCTAAAATCATAAATAGAAAATGCTTGCTAAAATCATAAACAAAAAATGCTTGCTAAGAAAATGAATGAATCTATGAAGACGACGCTGAGCTCTACGACATAAACGATGCCTGGTGGTTTATTCTACACTCAGGCATGCCTGTAGAGTTTCTTTTGTATTGTATTATAACTTTGGATTGTACGCCCCGCTGTGTAAACCTTGGCTATTAAGCCTTAATTTTGTAATAAAGTTTGGTTTTTTATGCTTGAGCTTGTATTGGCAATGGTGTACACTCATCTACAGTACTCGCAGCTGAACAATTCTGAGCAGTTGCGAGGGTAACCTAACGGCCTCAGAAATGGGGGCGTTACATTCCACTTAATATCTACACCCAAAATCTGCAAAATAGAAGGAAGGGTATATATAATTTACTAACCATCGTCCATGTTCATTAAAGTGCCAATAAATAGCATAACTAAAAACTACTGGCTCTTGTCACAAGAACTACGTACATAAATAAGCAAACCACAAAAGAAATTTAGGTGCACATCAATTCAAAATTTTCTGGTGAATCTGTAACGTATCCACAAATCTTTATAGGAAGCACTTCAGCATCATTATTGTCTTAAAATTATAAAATAGATACAAGAGTTCAAGTACTACATGCTCTGCTATCGATCTCGAGACCTCGCCATATGAATAATAAACAACCAAGATGCACTCCTATTAATTGAGCTACAGCTATAAGATAAGCTATTAACTCTTGGTGATTCTTAAGTGCAAGATCAGATAAATATAACAAACAAATTTCCACATGGATGATAAAGTTAATAAACCAACCACCTAAATGCTGAACTCAGTATAAACAATCAATTCTGTTAGAAAATCTTTGGCAGAGCAAGTCTCGCAAAGAAGCGAAAATTCAACAACAAAGATAGCAATGCGATTGATCCAGGTAGTATAGGTAAAATCTAAGTGTACACACGCTCAGAACACAGCTATATTTCACAAATGTAGATGTCATTTCGAAAAACAAATAAATCTAGAAGATAGAGCATCAAAAAATTGCATACATTGTTCTGACTTCCAAGGCAAAGGAATATGGCTCCTGTTTGAAAAGTTCTACAGACTAAAGCATGGATAAAGCCCTTGTTTCCTAGTACAGAGAGCAGTGGCGGACTCAGGACTAAAATGTAGCTTGGGCGAACTCGCAAGAGTGAACCAAACAATACTACCCAAAACAGTATTACTTGCAACCAGCCTCACGTCTCAAACTCTCAATCAAGGGTTCAGCTTCATAGGCAAACAAAATGTAACAATGATTAAAAAAATTCCAGAACAAGTAACTCACTCGGTGGATGGTTGCATGTGCTGCTGCTCAAAGAATATGGAACAAAAATGATAAAGTGAATACCTGAAAATAGGAATTATAGAATGCCCTGCCAAATCCAGCACACCATGACATCCCAAACTCTGCCTCATTGTGCCCATCTGCAGTTAAAAGAATTGATAAGTTTTCTTCAACAACTGTCTACAGGCTGGAATATGCGATATGTAAGACATTCAGGAAAATTCTGACAAATTAACAACAACGCATTAATTGAGCACTTCCATGCAAATTTTAATTAGAAGTATACAATGTGTGTTTGCCTTCAAAGCCAATTAAAAAATTATTCTATCACAACCAATAATCTTGGTCTGGAATTGGAGACGAGAAATAGTGGATTTTACTTACAGTAGCATGCTGGATTTAATATTGCAGGATCTCCGTTTGTATCAGAGCTTATGTTTCCACTCCATAAATCCCCATGAACTTGAAGCAAGCATGGTTCAATAACAGCACCATCAAAAAGAGGATGCATATTCTTGATCAATCGTTGACCTGTGACATCACCTGTGCATAAGGAATTTATATGAAAAAGTACACACTAACAAAAGTTAGCTAAGATGAAGAATCGCAAATCAAGAGGAAAATTACAAGCACCCTATTAATGATGTGCATGTAAAGAACATTAGAACGCACAGTTTGATTTATATATAGTCCTCCTTTCTCCTATGTACCTTTTTGGTATATGGCCGAATCTCCATACTGTTGTGATGCCAATTCTAATAATCTAATTGGTATCCCAAATTCCCAATCTATGCTTAGAGTAAAACTCAATCCAGTGACTAACTCCGAACTGCGTACAGCGTACAACAAGTTGAAAATACTGCTTGGGCTCGCAAAGTTGAGATTCAAGCATATGAAAGAATATGACCGGAATGACCCAACCTCCGAATGCCGCGCCGCGCTCTGGCCACCGCGCCGCCTTGCAAGGCTAGGGACTAGGGTTAGGGTTAGTACTTAGTCGCCTAGGACATGGGTTGGCCGCCGTTGGGGGCTCGACTGGATCATGCATGCCTGATGCCTCCCCGCTCATGAATATTTCCATTGGGTTGGGCTAGACGGCAGACTCCCAATGAGCCGGATGCCCCACACAGTCCACTCCAGTCCTGGTCTCCCGTTAACGCCGGTCGCCTGACGTGGTGACGCCGGCCATGGTGGAGCCCGGGCCCCTGTGAGCGAGGATTCTTAGACTCGAAATAACTCGGCACTCGCATTGGTGAAATAAAGTAAAATAGATAACCGATCAAAAAAACCATTCTTATTCTCCACGGAAGATAGGTAAGCATATGATGAGCGAAAAAAAGACATATTAGTAATATAGCCCTATATATGATCATTTCCCGTGTCCCATAGCTAAAGAAATAAAAATCTCAGGGACTTATTTCCTCAAATAATCTTGAAGATGATATATGTATATCCAACACAATTAATTCTTGCAAACCTTTACACAATATTTTGATGTTAGCATATGTAAAATGAATTCTCTCTAAAAATAGATTCTCCTCATGGACAAATCTCGAGACAATATCTCATCCATTTTTCATGCCCCTAAGCTAACAAAATCCAAACAATTGGACTTATTTCCTCACCAAATATCAAAGCTCTTATATGTATATCTAGAATAATTAATTGTTGCCACCATTGAAGATATCGATGCTGATATAGGTTGTGATCAAAATGGCTTGAGCTTTTGGCTTCAGCTTATTTTTGCACTATTCATAAATTTTGTCTTTTTCTGAACTTTTGGCTTTTTTTTGAGTTTTTTTACCGGTTCTTTTTTTCTTCGTATTTGTTTACATTTTACGTGATGGGCTAATATGTTTTTTCTATTTTTAAATTTTTTTAAATTTAATTATGGTAAATAAGTCTCTGTCAGCTACAGTACTTTTTTCAGCCAGCTACAGTGTTTTCAGCCATAAGCCACGGGCTTTTCAGCCATTTTGATCACAACCATATACATATCTGGAATAATTAATTATTCCCACCATTGAAGAAATCGACGCTGATATATACATATCTGGAATAATTAATTATTCCCACCATTGATGCCCTGATCAATATGGCTTCAGCTTATTTTTGCACTATTCATAAATTTCGTCTTTTTCTGAATTTTTGACTTTTTTGAGTTTTTTTACCGGTTCTTTTTTTCCTCGTATTTGTTTACATTATACGTGATGGGCTAATATGTTTTTTCTATTTCTAAATTTTTTTAAATTTAATTATGGTAAATAAGCCTCTGTCAGCTACAGTGCTTTTTTCAGCCAGCTACAGTGTTTTCAGCCATAAGCCATGAGGCTTTCAGCCGAACCGATCACCACCTGAAGATATCAACACTGATATATACATATCTGGAATAATTAATTGTTACCTACCTTTATAGATGTACAATAAATTGTATCTAGGAAAGTAACTTGCCCGCCTATAGATATAACGGTGTTCCTTGTACGAAATCTAAACATGTAGAGGCTTTCCTTCAAAAATTTCTTTGTAACTTATTTCCTCACCAAAGAGCGACACAATTCTTGCTGTAGCATGTGGCAAGTTATGTGCCTTTTACATCTATTACTTCTGTTGTTCGTGGTTTGTTCAGATCAAGTTAGTGCAGCATCACGGTGTTATGATCCATATCCTAGGAAGTTAATACCAACAGGGAAACAGTCGTCCTCAAATAGTAGCTCGCCATTCAGAAAGGGTTTCATGGATCCCATTCAAGTTCGTAATGGTGGAGATAATATATACCATGTAAGTTAAATATTGTTGATTTCTCTACAAGATTTAAGGTTAAAACAATTAGGTCAGGACTTTACATTTCAGTGGTATGTCATTCAATCAAAATCTTAACATCATATATGACAAACATAAATTAGACTCACAGATAATTTACTAGAGGCAGCCTCAACTCTCAAATTGTGTTATTTACTTATGTGCTTGTGTAATCTTTCCACAGTGGGCTATGTATAAGTCAAACACATATGATACATCTGTGCTTACCGGTGGCATGGCAACATTTGATGTCTATGGTTTGCCAAATTTGAAGAGTAGTGACCAAATGATCTCATCAGCAGTGTGGGTAATAAACTCAGAAAGGTTGCCTGATTACATTGTTATACAAGCCGGGTGGACGGTAAGCTATTTTCTCAACATTTACACAAACATAATAAATTTGTAATAGTAACTACCATTTTACATCAAATTCTCAATTGTTTTTTATTCTATGCAGGTTGACCCATCTGTATATGGTGATACCAAAACACATTTTTTTACACAATGGACGGTACTTAGTTGACTTTTCATATTGCTTAGTTACATGTATCACGTTTATCGTAATATCATGCATAGTTTACAATCTTACATTTTGTACAAATAGCTTGATGATTCTAGATCAACTGGATGCTATAACTTGGACTGTGATGGTTTTGTTCCGGTAAACAATGCTCCTATTACTCCAGGAGATACTCTAGAGAAAATTAATGGCCAGCTTAAGATCACAATCAAGATATTTAAGGTATATAATTTAAGATATTGATGCACACCCCCCCCCCCCCAAAATATTATTTACTTGATGTCAATATTTTCCCTAAAGAATTTTTTGGTCTACATTTTTTTTATGTACAGATGATTGTGTGTAACAACCCAGCTTGACATGAGCCCAGAATGTCATCACTAACTCCCCTCCTCCCCAAATTAAGCTATCTTTCACAAACTACTAACATCAATACATTGATCAAGGTTTCACAAAATACTCACTTAGGCATAAATATGATGATATCGAATAAAACAAATCATAACATTGAATTGAAATAATAACAATAACGAAGATAATCCAATTATTGAGACTAACCAATGATAATTTATTTGATTCCAACCATACTAATAGCTCTATGTTCTAAAGGAACTTATTAACCAATTGCATGAGCTTGCATAAATAAAATCACTAATAATGAATGTTTATTGTCTAATCTCATAAGTGAAACAACACCAGTGCATGAATTGATTTTTAGCTACTCCCTCCCCATGCATGGCGCCTTCAACGTTCACCTAAAAACAACAATATAATCAAGGGTGAGTCCATGGCTCAGCAAGCATATAATAAAATAATAAACAACATTAAAATATGTCACCAAGTATTCATGTCAATTTACAACTAAATATGTCACCAAGTATTTATGTCAATTTACAACTATCTCATTTTTATTTATCTTTTCATTAATACCATGCACATATCTCATCATCTCATTTATATTTTCATAAATGCCATGCACATATCTCATCATCTCTTTTGCTTATACCGATATAGTAGAGCGTAACACCAATCGGTGTCCACCTAGACTGTCCTCTTTCATGCGAGGGCTTCAACCCATTCTCTTTCATACAGGGACTTCAAGCCCATCTTTTTTCATATGGGGACCTTACCTTCATTCCGGTGGAGTGCCTAACAAAGTTGGTCTTACTACACCCACTTCCATGGGTCGCCCATACAAAGTAGGCTGTAGAGACCCATACATGCCACCTCTTTCTATCATAAATGCTCATTATGCAAGTACAACTATTCTCTCTACATTAATCATTTATCAACATTAATCATTTATTATCAGCACCATTTAATCTATCATCATATGAGCATTATAGAAAGCAAGTGCAAACATGAAAACTAGCATGTGAAGTATTTTATTAATATAAAACAGCAAGAGCAAACAACCCGTGTTACCATTTTATCATGCACTTGCCTTTTCTAACCACGTGGTATGGATTGGTGTGAAGATGACGCCAACTCCGAAGTTACTCCTCCTACAGTAAATACTAGTCTCAACAACATACCACAACAATACATAAACATCAAATACATAACATTACTTCTATGTGTTTCCCAATCCAACAATCCCTTTTTTTACCAGGTAGTCCTCCCCTGCCGTCTTGGTAATAAAAATATCATAACTCTCAATTCAGAGGCCCTATCATGGCAAACAATATAAGTTTTGGGCAAAGGTGGTGGCTAGGGTTTGATAGCATTTCCCCCACCCCCTACTCTCCTTAAAAAGGCTCAACCCAATGCCCCAACCGTGATAGACTCCGTCATTGCTACGAACCGAACCCCCAATCTTTCTCCCCCAACCCCCTATTCCATTTTTCTTAACTCCTTTTCCGTAATCACAATTAGGACCTATAGGGTATTTACAAAATATTACATTGTGTCATTATTTGACACTCTAGTTGTTCATTGAATCACTTATGTTTAGTTTGTGATATGCAAATTGTTAGCATTCATTGATAATAAAGGCTTTGAATTTCAACCATTTAAAACTACTTGTGTATATTGGTGGTTAATTCAATTAGATTGAGTTTTTACTGTTATCATGCAGAATAAAGATGATGGTGATTGGTGGCTACACTTTGGGTATGATAATAACAATCTTCGCCCAGTTGGATTTTGGCCAAAGAGTATTTTATCTAATTTGGCAGAACATGCAAATGGTATATTTTGGGGTGGTTTCACACAATCTCATGCTGGGGATGCTAGTCCTGCAATGGGCAATGGGCAATGGCCTGGGAAAAATTCAGCAAGTGTTCAAGATATCAAATATGTTGACACTAATGGCCAAGGCTATGAACCTGCTCCTTGGCCTGCTGGCCTTGATGCTTATGGAAGCCATAAGAAATGCTATCAAGTTAGTCCATTTCTCCATGATATGTTTTATTATGGAGGACCTGGCGGTTGTACTAAGTAGTATGGTTTTGCAATATATGAAATCTGAATAATAAAATAAGCACCAATACTGCGCCATCTAGAATGGATCGCTTGGAAGTACTGACTGACTTTTCTACCAGCGTGGTGCCTTCACCTCATCACCCTTACCGTCGCTCGCTTTGTCCAGATCCACCTCCGCCTACATTAGTTTTTTCATGACTTACGCTCATCTCCAGACCAGTTCTCATAGATTGTAACACCCCACCGATCCTCTGGGCCTAGAGTACTACCATTATTATATAATAATATCATTTTTGAACTGCTAATCATTTTAAGCAAACTCTACTTTATTCATAAAGCAGCGACCAATTACACCATACCATTTTTAAACAACTATTCTAGCTTACTAATGGAGTTACACATACTAACAAAAGCAGATATGAGAAGTGCTGCATGTAAGTAAAATTATTCATATGCTACTCCCGCCCGTGCATGACACGTCCTCAACGGTCACCTAAAAAAATAACAAAGCAAGGGTGAGTCCAAATACTCAGTAAGTACACAATAGAACGATAAACACTGCCCAATCATGTAAGCGATTTTACCAGCCATAACATATTCCGCATGCATTATCGTGTTCATACTTCCATTGACATATTCCAACATTGTTTTACTCGTAGTGCAATGCAACACTACTCTATATACTCATTTGCTCATCTCATTACATATACCAGTATTGCCGAGTGAACACACATCTATGTTCACCCAAAATCTTGGGCCCGCCCATATCGACATGGGGTCTCTCCACTCCCGTGGAGGCCTACCGAAGTAGGTCTTGCGGGATCCACCCAGGTGGATCCCAATTCTCATTTCATGAGTGCACATGATGCGAATGCATATACCCATTCTCATCGGTATTATCATTTTAGGGTGGCATCGCTGCTCATCCAGTTCCATTACCATTGTCATAATTAAATAAACATCATCATGTCATGTAAACATTGCCATTCCATATAAGCATCATCATATCATGTAAACATCGTATATTTCACAAACTCTACAATCTACCGCTCTACCATGCACTTGCCTGTTAACCAAGCAAAGCGAAGTGACATGTAGACGGCAATGACTCAGGACCTCCACTTGAACAAGCAGTTAATCCAACTCAACACATCATATCAAAACCAGTGCTTAAGCGAGCAGCGACAACTCTACGCACATATCCCGACTCTGGCATAAAATACCCGGGGTTGAGGACCAGTCATGCAGGTACCAACCCCCCATTTCTTTTCTTTTTCTCCTCTTTTCTTTTCTTTCTTTCTTTTTTTTCTCCATTCCTTTTCTTCTCTCTTCTTTTTTTCTCCCTCTCCTTCATTTGGTTCGGCCGAACGGCCTAACCCCTCCTCATTCTCTCCGCTCGGGTTGGATCTAGGGGTCGGGGTGTTCCCCGCGCAGCCGGCCTCTGGTCGCCGGCCTGGGCTCTCCGCCGTTCCCTCCCCCCCCCCAGCTGTGCCTCCTCTTCCTCTCTCCCTCAGCTCTCCGCTGGTAATCTCGGCCGGCTATGAGGTAAGGTGAAGAGAAAGGCTTACTAGTTGTCGGCTGAGGATTAGCAAGGATCGTGGATGACAACAGTGACGGTCATGTTACGGTTCAGATGGTCCCTTCTCTTGCCATCGTGGTCAACCGCGCCCTTGCTCCTCCTCCTTCAGGCTTCCTCTTCCCCACCTCACCTCTGCTTGGCTGTGAGGCTTGCTCTTCGGTTGGGGGAAAGAAATGGGCTCTGTTTGCTCTGTGTCTTAGCAGACAAAGAGATGAGAAGTGGTTTGCTTCCTCCGAATGAATTCTTGGCTGAGGGAAGAAAAATGTGCGCTGTGCACACAGGTGGCTGATGGCTTAAGAAGGGCTTCGGTTGGCTTCTCTACTACCCTGTGCAATGACCAGATTACCCTTCACTCATCACCTCACTCCCTCTTAAGTCTGAGGGCTTTAAGGACCTTTTGGTCCAAGGGAGGGCAATGTACTGTTGCCTTTTCTATTGCGGCAGGTAAGACAGTAAAAGTGGGCATTGGCTAAATTTACTGCCGAATGATGAAGCCCACAATAGTGAGAGGTGCCGACTGGCCCGAACGGTGTGGGAACCTCTGAGAGCGCTACTTTTATTTGGCATTATAAAGCCGATGGGTCTGACGACAAAACTCTACTTTCTTTCCTTTATTCTCCCTTGGATTATTTTATTTTTTATTTTTCTTCCCTTTGCATTTTAGTGGTATTACACAGATGGACATGCAAAACTCTAATGCTGATGATCAAATGTTTCTTCCGATGTATATAAAAAGGAAACTTCTCTCAGGACTATTAGAAAGAAACCAACTTAGTCTATGAACTGGGATCAAATAGAGGGCGTCCCTTTCGGAAAATAGTGGCTGATATGCCTGTTTTCAGTTCAAAAATTCAAATGGTCATATCTTTTCAACCGAGTATACGAATCACGATCCATTTAAATCATCGTGCTCTTTACAACAAGAACTTCAAAATAAGACCAATTTGTATGCATGTCGGCTTAGTAATGATATCTTATAGTATATATTCTAGTCTACAATAAAATGTTCCATGCATTATTTTCTAATGTTCAAGTAGTTCATATACGATCTTCCGTGAGTATTTTTTGAATTTGGTAAGGGGAGAAAATCCGGTGGGTGTTGGCAACAATATTAATTAATAGAACCATAATAGAAAAAAATGAATATGAAGAACAACAAAATAGACCTACTAGGCTGCATCAACAGACTACAAGGGCTTCGAGCGATCCTCAGCGTCGACAGTGCAGAGTAATGTTAGTGTGAGAATTCAGGTTGTAGTAGTAGACTAGCAGTCTTGCTCGATACTTTTAAATAATATTTGATAAGGAGAGAAATCAGAGTTATTAAAACCTGCTGCCGTTTGCTGCTCTCACAGAATTTCGGGCGACGTGGAGGCAACGACGAGTCGACACGTTGGCGAGGCTCCCGCGCGCGACCTGCTCCCTCTCGCGCTGGCGCCCGCCCGAACCCCGCCTTCCTCCCTCTCGCGGCCTCGCGCGTACGCAGACGCCCTTGCCCATGCCGCCATTCCGCCTCCCCCCTTCTCCCCCGCTCCCCCGCCGCCTCCCCCCTCCCCCGCCGCCTCCCCTCTCCCCCCTCCTTCCCCGCTCCCCCGCCGCCGCCCCCTCCTCCCCCGTCCTACCCCGCCGCCTCCTCCCCCGCCGCCCCCTCCTCCTCCCCCCTCCCCCGCCGCCCCCTCCTCCCCCGGTCCCCCCTCCTTCCCCGCTCCCCCGCCGCCTCCCCCCAACCCCCTCCTCCCCCGCTCCCTCGCCGCCTCCCCCTTCCTCCCCGCCGCCGCCGCGGGATGGGATGCTCGCGGGGGTGGATGGACTCAGCTGCGGCCGGATCCCGTCGGCGCGGAGGCGGAGGGGGAGGCCGGATCCTGTCAGCGCGGAGGCGGAGGGGGAGGCCGGATCCGGTCGGCGCGGAGGCGGAGGGGGAGCCGCGGAGGCCGGAGGGGGAGGCCAGAGGCCGGATCCGGTCGGCGCCTCCGCCGGTCTGCCTCGCCTATCGCCTCGGCTGCAGCCTCCGACCGTCGCGTCGCCCGCCGCCTCCGCCGGTCTGCCTCGCCCGTCGCCTCACCCGCCGTCTCCGCCTGCCGCCTCTGTCCGTCCCCTCCGGTCGCCACCTCGCCCGCCGCGTCGCCTGTCGCCTCCGGTTGTCACCTCGCCCGCCGCGTCGCCCGTCGCCCGCCGGTCTGCCTCGCCCGTCGCCCGACGCCTCCGGTTGTCACCTCGCCCGCCACTCCGCCAGTCCCCTCCCGCCGCCGACGCCTCCAGTCGCCACCTCAGTATGTGCTCTGTGCTCGCTGCTCCCTCAGAGCATTTAGGCAAGCACTGCATTTGAAAGAGTTGTTGCCTGCAAAGCATGATGACTATCATATGATGCTCAGGTATATATTCTATGAATTATGGTGCCCCTTTTACATGATCTTGACATGTCTCATTTTCTTTTCCATATTGCAAGCGTGATGTTATAACCTAACTTACATAGGTTTTGTATAGATTTCTAAAAGCAAGGAAATTTGACATTGAGAAAGCAAACCAAATGTGGATTGATATGTTTCAATGGAGGAAGGAGTATGGTACTGATACAATTGTTGAGGTTAGTTAGCTGCGATTAATTCTTTGAGACAGTTTAGATTTTGTTTGGCTATAAATAACACCTAGAACTACATTTTTCTGTAGGATTTCGATTACAACGAGTTGGATTCTGTTCTGCAATATTATCCTCATGGTTATCATGGTGTTGACAAAGAGGGGAGGCCTGTTTATATCGAAAGGCTTGGAAAGGTTGACCCTAACAAGCTCATGCATGTAACAACAATGGACCGATATGTAAGATACCATGTGAAGGAATTTGAGAGGAGCTTCCTGATCAAGGAATTTGAGCTGCAAAAAGGCACATTGATTCGAGCACAACAATTCTGGATGTTCAGGGTGTGGTATGTTGTTGAATATTTAATCTCCATAATGTGTTCCTTTAGTCACAACTCAGGACCTTGGCAATTAGTGAGTGCTAATTTGATATATGCTTTGCAGGGCTTGAAAAATTTCAGCAAAACTGCACGTGAATTAATTTTGCGATTGCAGAAAATTGACAGTGATAACTACCCAGAGGTCTGGACTTCCATCTCTAATCCACTCTTGTGATAAACATAGTGATGTGTCTGTATATTTTGTTGTTTAGATTTATTGGGTTAAATATTCCCCTTTTTTTTGCTTCATGTCTCCAGACTCTGTATCAAATGTTTATTGTCAATGCTGGTCCGGGTTTTCGGCTGTTATGGAACACTGTGAAGTCCTTCCTTGACCCAAAAATCAATCTTTTGCTTCCCCTTCCTCACTGGTATGCCCATTTTATTTTGAAGTTTAGTTGGGGTTGTTCTGGGCCTGGATGAGCATGTCCTCAAGAATAGGGGAATGAGATGAAGCTTGGAACCTGGAAGTAAGAATTAAGTTTCCACCAATTCTATACTTTACTAATTGTGTGATATTCATTGTTCCTTTTTTGCTTGCCTAGAATCATTTGTAGAAACATATCATTGGCCATCGTGGCTGAATTTTGGGCAATGCTAGGCTTTATAGTACAGGCAAGTGACTGTATTTTTCCTTTACATTTTTAGATGAATGGTGCTCTTAAATAAATGGTGCTGCTTATAATTAGTAGTAAATTTGTAACAGAAGCTACTTTTCTATATAGTAGACATGCATGCCAAAGATTTTTAGGCTTCATAGTTCATTTGCTATAGCAAAAGCGACGTCGTGCTGCACTCACGCTTCACTGTAGTTTGAGTTGTATGAATGTTTTATCCTGTCTGTGTGACATACTTTCGTGCCAATCATGCTTATTTGGTTGCATGTAGATGGTTTCCCTGTGTTACTAATGATCGCTAGGCTAGAACTAATAATATCCTTGGATCAAAAGGGATTGTAAAAATTTTTACATAATATAGTATCCATATGATATGAGGCATAACAATCAATGTATCTGTCATACCAAGGGATGCATGGTAAGATATTCCTCTCTTCATTGCAGATTGGACTAAAGTTGTGAAAAAGGATGCCTTTTGATTTTTTTAGAGACAAATTTGTCATTGCTATATCATCTGTTGTTGCTTGGTTCTATCGTTTGAGTTCTGTGATATGGGCTATATTGTTGTGTTCATGATTCTAGATCTTTCAAGCAGGTCTTCGTGAGCCGGTGTCACCGTGTTCAATGTGGATGCCGATCTCAGTGAACTGTGGTCATGGTTTAATAAATCAATAAGAGGTAGAAGTATCATAGGAATTAGTTGACAGTCCATTCCTCTTTGCAGTGGTGGTGCAAATGTGCTCAAGGTAAGGTTCAGGACACGGTACTGAACCATAAGATAGATGATGATATAAGATTTTTCTTTGGGTTAATGAGTTTTGAGATGATATATGAACATTGATTAATTTCTATGATAGCCTCTATCTATCATCTGCTTGAAGTGTTTACATTGAATTGTGAAATAATTTCTGCAATTGAAGTCATGACAAGGCGCGCGAAGCGCGCCCAATGTTCTAGTAGTACTAATAGTCTAAGACTAACAATTTTTCTTGAAATCCAAAAGGTTCCCCCAGCAGTGCCAGCACCCTCTCCCTCCACTACGTATACATATTCACAGAGGCCCACTATACTTAAATCTTTGCAACAGTGGATGCCCAGTTTTTGTGTCCTCACAACTGGGTGTAGTTTTTAGTTTAAAATGTTATCAAGTACTACCTTCGTTCACATATACTTGCCACTTTTAATTAGTTTAATTTTCACAAATACTAGTTGTAACCCACGCTTTCGAATGCACAATTTCCATTTTTCCCTCACTAAATTTCATGTGGTGGGCTTAGCGTATAGGGTGGGTTCTTTTAGACTGTAACTTATAGTTTTTTATTTAAATTTTCGAATTCTGTCTATTTACGAGAGAGAATATGGAGAGATATACTCACATGCGATTTTGACCGATATAGATAAAGTCGGGACAGTGTCTACTACAATCAACTTATAGACTCTACCTTAAAAAGACACTCTGTTTAAAAGCTAATTACTGGTGGACACCGCCGTAGGCTCGATCCGTGCCGAGGTTGGAGGAGGACGCCGTCAACGGCTTTATCCATGCCGAGGTTGGAGGAGGATGCCGCCGGCAGCTACATTCACGCTAGGGGAGGAGGAATACACCGCCATCGGCTCGATTCGTGCCTAGGGTGGATACCGGCTCAATTCACATAGGAGTGGAAGAGGACACCATGCGAGGAGGAGGTTGAGTGATTCACCGAGCCTCTTCAAACCCTAGCCATGGCTGTTGCTGCAGCAGAGAGAGAAAGATGGACGAAAGAGAAGGAAGAAGAAAACAAAGAAGACATCAAGGGCAAAACGGTATTTGCACAGCCACTTCACGGCTTGACTAGTCAACAGTGGCAAATAAGAGAAGGTTTTGGAAATGCAACGGCACATAAGGGAGAGGTCACTTTGCAATGGCAGATAAGGGATTCGAAATAATTGCAATGGCATTTAATTTTTTTTTGCCTTTTATATTACTAGCTAAATACCCGTGCGCTGCTATAGAACAACAAATATGTACCAAGGCTGTCCATGTGAGAACGAAGTTATAAAAATAAATCAATGCATCACAAAACTACTGCCATTTCAAATCATACTTAGTTTTTATGTATCAAAGTACCATAATAGAAAACATGAGTTAATAGTGATAAATAGTCAGACTCAGGGCCGGGAATGCTCCAACACTCCATCTACTTTGACATGATCGTGATTGATTTTGTTGCATCTACAACACAGTAGGGGGAAAGAATACATGGCATCATAATCTCTGAGACTAAATAATCACGTGCTTTGACTATCCTGCAGTGGAAGGGGAGGAAGCCGTGGCGACGGGAACTCGAGGGAGTGAAGGTGGGTGACGATGGTGGAAGGGGTGATGACACGGCGAGGGAGGATGATGGGCAGCAGCGATGCCGTTACGAGAGGAATCAATTGAGAAGGGGCCTACTTGTCGACACGGATGGTACAAGAGAGTAACGAGTACACACACACACACACACATATATATATATATATATATATATATATATATATATATATATATATATATATATATATATATATATATATATATATAGGAAGTCTTTTTCGTACACCTAGAATATATACTCTCACTTCTAATATATCACTTAAACGAATTTATACCTCTTTATCACTTTTAGTATACTTAAATACTAATTCTAAGATACTTCAATATGACTTGGCTGAAAAATTTTTATCAGAGTCATTTATTTTTGATGTATACACTTTTCCATATATAAAAGTAGTACATACATAAATTATACTATAAAAATAGATTTTGATAAAAATTTTCATGAAACGCATGGAAGTGGCTCGATCTGTATGCATGCAGCAGCAGAAAAGGCTTCAACGGAACATGGAGTATTAACCCATAACGGATATATCCAATTAGCAATGCCTGCTTATGTAGCACGTATCACAAAGCTTATCAACGGTAACGAGGTATGGGAGTACATACTCCTAGGAATACAAAACAGGCTTTCTATATGTGTGTGTGCGTGTGTGTGTGTGCGTGTGTATACGCACGTGCATATGTGTGTCTATATATGTATGTATGTACGTACATACATGTGTGTGTATGTTTATGAATTCATGCCAAACGGTACTTTGCGTGGTCATCTTTCTGGTAAGTACATGGCGAGTTGCATTGTCAATTATTTCTGTCTTTGTTCTTTTCCATACTATGTATATCACTTACGCCCAGTCTGGATCCCGCCCAATCCTGGCCAACCCAAACTGGGCCTTATGGACCTCGAAATCAAGATCAACCATTCAGTCGTCTGCTTCCTGAATCTTATAATTTGATGTGCTTTCTTCAGTAATTCATGCTTGTACCTGTTGCAAGTGTATTGTGTCATACTTGGACTAGTTATCATTTGACCTTATTCTACAATAAGCACCTCGTCTTATTTTTACATCATTTGCATGATTGCATCACAGCCAAGTCCAAACGACCTCTCAGTTTTGGTTTGAGCTTGCACATTGCATTGGGTGCCGCAAAGGGAATTCTGTATCTACGTACTGAAGCAAATCCTCCCATATTTCACTGTGATGTGAAGGCCAGCAACATTCTGTTGGACTCCAAATTCGTTCGTCGCAAAGGTGGCTGACTTTGGTCTTTCGAGGCTTGCTCCAGTGCCGGATGTTGAAGGGACATTAGCAGCTCATGTCTCCACCGTTGTTAAGGGCACCCCGGTAAGTGTTGGTTACATCGGCAATATTACAGTTGTCGTGCTTTCTTGCAGCAAAACTATATCTTTTTTTAACGGAAGTAACAGTGTATCTTTCTCATTTTGGCAGGGCTACCTTGATCCAGAATACTTCCTAACTCATAAACTGACAGACAAAAGCGATGTATATAGCCTTGGCATTGTGTTTCTAGAGATGTTGACTGGGATGAAGCTAACTGAGCATGGTAAAAACATAGCGAGAGGGGTACACAATCTTCAGCTTTAAATAGTTCTTTTAGTTAACAATTGGAAATCGGTTGAAAATCCACATAAAGCATAGTCTGTATGTTGTTATCATGAAACTTGGTTGTGCAATCGGTGATAAGTTTTGATGAGGGGATACCAGTGGCTCAACATGTTTTGTGCTTGCTTTGAAGAAAAAACCACATATGGTTCAGCATATACAAATTAAAGTTAAAACACCAATAGTTAACTGAAAGAACTACATTTTTGCCGTTGCTATTGGTAAATAAAGCTTACCAGTCAGGCAATATTTCTGAAATCATCGATAGCCATAGCCGTATGGGCTTGTGTCCTCCAGAATGCATCAAAAGGTTCCTCTTGTTAGATTGATCTCAACCATTTGGCCCAACGGCCAAATGGGCCCCTTGACCCGCGCCCTGATCGGGGGCGCTCAGCCCAACCCGTGGCTAATGGGCCCCCGTCGCGCTGCGCAATAAATAGAGGGTGGGGGCCAGCGGCTCGACTTACGAGGTTCGCCTGAGCCGTACATCCCCACCCGAAAAACCCTAACCGATCTAGAGGGGCGCAGTCAGCGACGGGAAGCACCATCGCCGTCGACGTCGCCGGATCTACGCCGCCGCCGCCACCGTCTTCTTCCCCGACCGTCGCTGCCCGTGCGCAGACTACACCAACGAACCAGCGATGGCCGGGTCTTCCTCCAATGCTTCCGACGGTTAGTACTGCCCCTACCTCTTCCTCTCTATCTCTCTCAGATCTAGACCCCAGGCGCAAAGAGGAACCCCAACAATGGTATCAGAGCCTACCGGTTGCGCCGCCCGGCCGCCGCCGACCTCGCGCTGCTCCGGCTCCGACGCCGGGCCGCCGTCGCCGTGCGCCGCGCCGCGCTCCGGCCGCCGCTGCTGCGCCTCCCCATGGGGCCGCCGCCTTGCCGTAGCCGCTCCGCGGCCGCTGCCCCGTCGCGCGTCGCCGCCGCAGCGCCTTGCCTTGCGCTCGCGCACAGCTGCCCGCCCGACTCGGCCTCCTCTCCCTCCGTGCGCCGGCGCGCCTCAGATCTCCTCGGGGCCGCCTCCGGCCGGGCGCACGGGAGCTACCGCGCACGCCGTCTCGGGCGCCGCCGCCTTCGCCGACGCCTTGGGAGCCGCCGACCCCGCGCGCCGTCGCTTCGCGGGAGCCCGCCGCCGACGCCCTGGCCGCCGCCGCCGTGCGCGTTTGCAGCCGCCGCCCGATCCGTTTTTTTCGGGTGGTGAGGAGGCTTATGCCCTTAGGGTTTTTTGGGGAAGGGGTATTTGTTCCCCTCCTGGCCGTTGATTCAAATGGGCGGCCGAGATCGGACGGGCCCTTTTAGGCCGGCTGTTGGCCTGCGGGGATTTTTGGGCCCGCGTGGGAGAAAGAGGCTGGCCGGTTGGGCCGCCGTGGGCCATTTTGGCAATTTGCACAGTAAATTCCGAAAATGAATGTTATTGATTTACAGAAGTATTTTTTGATGAATTTGAATGAAATTTGATTTAAAAATCTCTGTAATTTTTTGCACCAACGTGTTAAATTTCCAGAGATTAAAAGAGTATAGTTATGATGCTTCTGAATAATGAATTATTTTTAGAATAATTACAGTTTCCGCTGCAAAAGATATTATTGATTGATTTTTCATTATTAAATTCGAACCAACGGGAGAATTTAATTTTGGAAAAATAGAGAATTTGTTTCCGCTGCAAAAGTTAATGTTAATTGATTTTTCATTATTAAATTCGAACTAACGGGAGAATTTAATTTTGGAAAAAATAGATATAATTTCCAGAGATTTATGATATTGTTATTTTCTGACCAACGTTGATAATAACAGTATTATAATTTTTAATTGATGATTTATGCATTATTTCTATTTCTGCCCAACGGTGATGTAGATTTAATGTATAGATAAAATTGATTTAAATTGTATGTCGTATTTTTGACCAACGTTGGAAATAAGGCATATAATTTTGCTGTTATTAATGTTTAAATGTTCTCACTGTATATGGATTGTGGTTGAAGGAGGATACTCCTTGATGGGCTACATCAGGGATATCCCTGTTCTCAAAGGAGACAATTACGGTGAATGGAAGAAAAAGATTGACCTGGCCTTCATCTTGGCTGAGGTGGACTGGGTAGTCACCACACCGTGTCCCACAGAGCCTGTGGCACCGGTGAGGGACGAAAATGAGGCTGATGCTGCTTGGCAGACCAGACAGAGGGACTATGCTCCCATAAAAATGTCATATGATCTTGATCATAAAAAGTGGATCACTTCCAACAAGAAATGTTTGGCTGTGATAAAGAACACGATTGAGCCTGCAATTGTGGGCTCAATCGCAGAGTGTGACACTGTCACAGAGTACCTTGATAAAATAAAGAGTCAGTTCACTGGCTCTTCAAAGACTTATGCTACACAGCTAATTAAGCAGCTGGTAACAGAAAGGTATTCTGGCAGTGGCAATGGCATAAGAGAGCACATTCTTAGGATGAGCAACTTGACATCTAAACTTAAACCAATGGATTTGGCTGTCAAGGATGAGTTCCTTATTCACTTGTTTTTTGCTTCCTTGCCGAAAGAGTTTGACACCTTTGTTGTCAACTACAACATTGATAGCCCAAAAAATGGGACATAGAAAAGTGCATAGCTATGTGTGTGCAAGAGGAGGAAAGAATTAAAACCTCACATGGTGGTTCTATCAACTATGTGAAGGACAACAAGAAAAGAACTTCAACAGTAACTCCTTCTCAAAGAACAAAGGAAAAGCCCCTGTCTATCAGCCTCAACAGAATAAGTTTGCAGTAGACAAAGATCAGTGTCTTCACTGTTAAAAGACGGGACACTACAAGAAGAACTGTCCTGATTACTGGCAAAGAAAAGTGAGAACATTGATGTGAATGTCGTATGCGATAATGGGAACATCGCATGCGAGAAAGTGAATGAATCCTCGTCTACGAATGTAAACAGGAAACGAAAGAGAACTCTAGATGCGTCGTCGAAATTATGGCACTGTCGTTTAGGCCATATTTCGAGGGGGAGAATAGAAAGACTAGTTAAGAATGATATTCTTCCTCCATTAGAGTTCTCAGACTCAAAACAATGCAGAGAATGTATTAAAGGAAAATATGTAAAGAAAATTAAAAAAGACGCTAAAAGAAGCACAGGAGTTCTACAAATTGTTCACACAGACATTTGTGATCCTTTTCCTGTGAAAAGTGTGGATGGTTATGACTCGTTCATAACATTCACGGATGATTACTCCCGTTATGGATATATTTATCCAATCAAAGAAAGAAATGAAGCCTTGGATAAATTCAAGATATTTAAGGCTAAAGTTGAAAACCAACACGATTTAAAGATTAAGATAGTCCAATCTGATCGTGGGGGGGAGTACTACGGTCGACATACCCCATATGGACAAGTTTCTGGACCTTTTGCGAGGTTTTTACAGGAAAATGGCATAGTGGCCCAGTATTCTATGCCGGGCGAACCTCAGCAAAATGTAGTAGCTGAAAGACGCAACCGTACCCTAATGGATATGGTGCGAAGCATGATGAGCTATTCCACACTGCCATTGAGTTTATGGATGGAGGCGTTGAAAACCGCCATTCATATTCTCAACAGAGTGCCTAGTAAGTCGGTGCCCAAAACACCGTACGAGTTGTGGACAGGAAGAGTTCCCTCACTAAACCACTTACGTGTGTGGGGGAGTCCTGCTGAGGCTAAAGTATTTAACCCAAACCTTGGGAAACTTGATCCCAAAACAGTAAGTTGCCATTTCATTGGCTACCCTGAAAAGTCAAAAGGTTATCGTTTCTACTGTCCAGACAGATACACAAAGTTTGTGGAAACGAGACATGCTGTCTTCTTAGAGGATGAAATGATGAGGGGGAGCATGGTAGCTCGAGAGATTGACCTTGAAGAGAAGCGGGTGTTTGCGCCCACTCCGATGATTCAAGAGCCATTCTTCACACTACCTGCTGTCGCTGCACCGACGGTGCAAGACACTGCGGTGCCAGCACCTGTTATTGTTCCTCCCGTGGCAACAATGAATGAGAATGAAGAACCTGTTCTTCAGGATCACATAGAACCTATTGCCACAGATGAGGGGGAGCAACATCAGCCTCAAACAGTAGATGTACCAAATGAGGAGGCCCCGAGGAGGTCTCAAAGAGTAAGAAGATCAGCTATTTCTGATGATTATCAGATTTATCATACAGAGGAATTTCAAATGGAGGATGATCCCACCTCATTTGAAGAAACCATGAGAAGCAAAAATTCCTCAAAATGGCTTGAGGCCATGGAAGAGGAAATGAGGTCCATGAAGACTAATAAAGTCTGGGACTTGGAAATTATTCCTAAAGGAGCCAAAACAGTAGGCTGTAAATGAGTCTACAAGACAAAGCATGACTCCCAAGGGAATATAGAAAGATACAAAGCGCGACTTGTGGCAAAAGGCTTTACGCAAAGAGAAGGGATTGATTACAATGAGACCTTTTCTCCAGTCTCATGTAAAGATTCCTTCAGAATCATAATGGCATTAGTAGCACATTATGATTTAGAGTTACATCAGATGGATGTAAAGACGGCATTTCTTAATGGAGATTTGGAGGAAAATGTTTACATGGCACAACCGAAAGGTTTTGTCATAGAAGGAAATGAAAGAATGAGATGCCGTCTAAAGAAATCGATTTATGGGTTAAAGCAAGCTTCAAGACAGTGGTACTTGAAGTTTGACAGTACAATAAGAAAATTTGGGTTTAAAGAGAATGTAGAGGACAACTGTGTTTATGCAAAGTTTAAAGATGGGAAGTTTATCTTCCTAATCCTGTATGTGGATGATATTCTTCTGGCTAGTAGTGATGTCAGTCTGCTACTGGAGACAAAGAAGTTTTTGTCCTCAAACTTCGATATGAAAGATCTTGGTGAAGCTTCATTCGTTCTAGGGATTGAAATTCACCGAGATAGAAACAAAGGGGTATTGGGACTGTCACAAAAGGCATACATAGAGAAAGTCTTAAAGAAATTTGGTATGCATAAATGTAGTCCTTCACCTGCACCTATAGTCAAGGGCGACAGATATGGGGATTTTCAATGCCCCAGGAACCAGTATGAGATCGATCAAATGAAAGCGGTTCCATATGCTTCAGCTGTCGGAAGCTTACAGTATGCTCAAGTGTGCACACGCCCTGACTTAGCATTTGTTACCGGGTTACTTGGCAGATTCCAGAGCAATCCTGGAATAGAACATTGAAAATTGATAAAGAAAGTCTTGCGTTATTTGCAAGGAACAAAAGGCCTCATGATGACATACAGAAGATCAGATTTACTCCATATAGTGGGGTATACAGATTCTGATTTTGCGGGAGATGATAGAAAGTCTACATCCGGATATGTATTCACTCTCGCTGGAGGAGCTATATCGTGGAAAAGCTCAAAGCAAACCGTCACTACATCGTCCACAATGTATGCCGAGTTTGTAGCATGTTATGAGGCTACGGGGCAGGTGAACTGGCTAAAGAAGTTCATACCCGGTTTAAAAGTGGTTGACGACATCAATAGACCACTTAAGTTGTACTGCGATAATGAACCCGCAGTAACGTATGCCCACAACAATAAGTCAAGTGGTGCTGCCAAACACATTGACATAAAGTACTATGTTGTGAAAGATAAAGTTCGGGATCAAATTATAAGTCTAGAGCATATAAGTACCGCAAAGATGTTAGCGGATCCGCTTACTAAAGGCTTACCACCCAACGTGTTCAGAGAACATGTAGCCGGCATGGGTTTAAGGGAAAGCCTGTGATTCCTGGACTAAAAGATGGCCCAAAAGATTAAAGTAACTATTTCAAAACAGAGAGGTGTATTGTAACTGTTGAATCTATCGGCGATTGACCGTGACGATGAGACATGTTCTATACACTAATCTGTGATGGAATGAGTAAAGTCAAAACTAATTAAAGTTAAAGCATAGATTGAGATCAAGGGGGAGAATGTTAGATTGATCTCAACCATTTGGCCCAACGGCCAAATGGGCCCCTTGACCCGCGCCCTGATCGGGGGCGCTCAGCCCAACCCGTGGCTAATGGGCCCCCGTCGCGCTGCGCAATAAATAGAGGGTGGGGGCCAGCGGCTCGACTTACGAGGTTCGCCTGAGCCGTACATCCCCACCCGAAAAACCCTAACCGATCTAGAGGGGCGCAGTCAGCGACGGGAAGCACCATCGCCGTCGACGTCGCCGGATCTACGCCGCCGCCGCCACCGTCTTCTTCCCCGACCGTCGCTGCCCGTGCGCAGACTACACCAACGAACCAGCGATGGCCGGGTCTTCCTCCAATGCTTCCGACGGTTAGTACTGCCCCTACCTCTTCCTCTCTATCTCTCTCAGATCAACAGACTGAGCGGTCAGTTTGGTGCGTTCTCGAGGGGCGAGGAGAACGTAGCAAACGCAGCCAAACAGATGAAGGGTAGAGTAGTCAGGAAGAAGACCACAGAGACGCTCAACAGGGATCGTAGCGCTGACGAAGATGAGTCCACATCTGGAAAGCCGAAGGGAGTCCCACAACCTTAGAAGAAAATTGAGGCTGGACACTGGCGATGAAGACAGCAGCAGCCCGAGCGTCGTCATCGTACCACTGAGTGTAGACGGTCAGACAATCCTTGTAGGAATCTAGAGCCTCCTGGTAGACAGAGGCAGCTTCATCAGCAGCAGCAGCCTTATCGGCTGTCGGGGGCAATGCAACAGGCGTAGGCTCCGTCGGAGGAATAGGGCAAGGCGGGCAGGTGACATCGCCAGAGAGGACGCCCCAGAGACGAAGACCACGCATGTGAATGCGCATGTGAGACACGAAGTCGGTGTAATTAACACCATCAAAGATCACCGGGCAGCGAGGGAGGGAAACGGTGCCCATTGGTAGGCGGCGCTGGACGGCGCGGCGACCAAGGCAACGAAGTCTAACAGGCGGCGCTGGACGGCGCGGCGGTTAGAACGACATTTTTTTTCTTTTTCTTCTGCCGCTCGGTAAGAAAAGCCTCAAACGGGCCTTCGGCCCGTTACGCGCACGCATGCGTTAGGGGCGGCGCGACGGCGGCGGCGGCGGCCCGGCGGAGCGGGCAACGGCGACGGCGGCCCGGCTCCCGACAGGGAAGTCGGCAGGAGGCAGAGGAGCCGAGGCGAGGCCGGGCGGGGCGCCGAGGCGAGGCCGGGCGGGCGCCGACGACGGCAGGGGCGGTAGCGGAGGCCGGGCGGACGGCGGAGGCGCCGAGGCGAGGCCGGGCGAGCGCCGGGCGGAGGCCGACGGCGGCAGGGGCAGCGGAGGCCGGGCGGACGGCGGAGGCGCCGAGCCGAGGCGGGCGGAGGCCGACGGCGGCAGGGGTGGCAGCGGCGGCGGGGGAGTCGGCGGTGGCGACGTCGACGCGCGAAGGAGTCGGTGGAACCGACGGGGGAGTCGGCGGGGCCGACGGCGGTGGCGGCGAGGCGACAAGCGAGGCCTCACCGGAGAGATGGGATCTTGCGGCGGCGGCAAGGATGGGAGGCCGGAGGCGGCACGCGGGCGCGGAACTCTAGGTAAGCCAAAACCCTAGTTTTGGCTCTGATACCATGTTATGAATAGCGCTTGTATTCATATGAGGCCAATGGGCCGGTATATATACACAAAGTACAGGTGGTAAATATGCAAAGAACCCCTCATAACAATGGGGAATAACAACTATACATATATCTCTAACAGGAAGGATGTTCAGCAACAGGTGAATCCTTATGATCAGGCTCTTCCTTGGTTGGATCAGTGCCATTTGTATCCACATCAGCATTCTTATCATCAGGCTCGGCCTCGTTTTTATCCCCATCGATAGCTTTCATAATATAAATCTGTAACAGTTAAATAATCGTATGTCAAGGCTACATAATCGTATGTCCAGGGCATTCATGTCAGAAAATTTATGATTTTGTTTTCACTTTCTATATAGTCTATGTAAGTTCCTTAATTGGGATTTGGGACAAGATCAGGAATGTCAGCAAGTTTTTGGAGTCAAGATATGAAAATATGTATGGTCCAGATTAGTGTGGAATATGGTCCTGAACCGACCTAAGGCATAATAGTACCTTAAATCTGTCAGGCTCGACCAATTCAAAGACCAATGAATCCCCATCTTCCAAGTTGGGGAGCATCGAAAAGCCTCTCCATCCACCACTCAGACCTGTTCGATTTCCAATATAGATGGCATCAAATTCAACACCCTCTTCATCCTCCAACACCATGTTAAGTTCTCTGGAAGGCAGATACTTTTTGCAGAACCTAGTAGGAAGACCCTTGTATGATGGAGAAATCATAACCACGATTATTAGTTGATCATATAAATGCCAACCAAAATTAGTTAAATATATTCTAGAGAACATCATCTTACAAGCCAAAAGCAGCTGGACACACGTGATCGAACAATGGTCTTAACAAACCATGGGTTCTCAGGGTCTAGACTATCTTTAAGTTTCTCAGCTCATTTGAAAGCACGCTGTTGCTGTTCAAAAGAAGAAATTCTTCCCGTGTATTCCCTTCCATGCTCTGCACTCTTACTACCCCTGGATTCAAGAAAAATCTGGATTAGCAAACCGTTTTCAGGTATTGGTATTTTGTTAACTACTTGTTTAGAAAAAAAACGACAATATCTTATTGCATACAACAATAACCATTTCATCAAGTCATAGCAATAGCGCAGGAGGTCAACAACTCACATCATCCTTGTACGAGGCCGAGGTCCTCGCCCTCGACGAACGCCTCACTTCAGTAGTGGCCTCAAACTTCTTCCTGGACTTCGGGCTCGCACAAGTGCTCTGCAAAAGCTGCACAAGAAGTCAATCCGCGGTGCGACAACCCAACTCCCGCTCGTAATACAGATCGTTGCAAGCACCTTTGTAGCACCCGGAAAATTTGGGAAGTATCTCAACTATTCAAAAACCGGCAATTACTAATTAAATCAGTTAATGACCTTCCATAATCTGGCTTTAGGGGCTAAATAAAAAAGGGCTCACCCTTCCACCCCTCGTATCTCTTCCTCTCTCTCTCTTCCCCAAGGGGCAAGCGGCAGCAGCAGCATCACCGGCGGTGATGGCGGCAATAGGCGGCGGCCGGCGGAGGGGTGGCGCAGCCGCACGACCATGGCGGCCGATGGCGACACGGCGCACAGCCACGGGCGCAAACGGCCAGAAGGCTTGGCGGCGCCGCGCGGTGGGCGACGTGGGGCAGGCGGCGGCCGACGGCGGCACCGGAGGCGGCGATGGTGGCGATGTGGCCGTGGCAGGTGGTGGCTAGCAGTGGGAGGCGTGCGGCTTGCGGCGCGAGAGGCGCTCGGGCGGCAGCAATGGCGCGCTGACCGGTGATGGCGACGGCGGCCAGTGGAGTGGGCGGCCGGCCATAGCGGCTCAACGCGGCAACCGGCTGAGGCGGCTTGGCCACACGGTTGCACGGCGCGGGTGGCTGAGTGCCAGGAGCGGCGCGGCACAGGCGGCGGCGACCGGCTGGTGGCAGTGGTGGTGGCCGGAGCGGCTGGTGACCATTTTCCATGGTCACATGGTTCGGCCGGTCGAGTGCGCGGCCGAATCCCGATTCACGTGGGGGCTGTTTGGTTGCCTGCATGGGCCGATGCAGCTGCATGAGCGTGGTCAGGCTGAGGTGGGAAGCTCTTCAGCCACGTTTCTCCTCAACCTGACTCCAGTTGTTTTTTTGCATCAGCTCATGCAGGCTCTCCTCCATGCAACCAACCAAACACCATCCCCTGCATGAGCTGGTGCGAGCCACCTGCATGCAGGCAACCAAACAGACCCGTGGTGTTCTGTGGTTTTCCACCGTAGGACGTGTTTGGCACAGCCGAACAATGAATGGCGCGGCCTAATAGCAATCTTTCCGGCCGAACACACTTCTCCTTATTTTTCCACAAAGTTATCTTAGCTCTGATCAGATTCATCTCTATTCCTATGCACCTTTGATCCTTCGAGTAACTAAGTCTACCGAGCGTGCTCAAATCAAATACCTCGTGGTCGTAACTTCCCCGTTTCGCATATCACCTGTTCCATGATTAATTGTCAGCACTATCTTTGAGCACAATTATCACATTATAATGCTTACCTGGTCATTATCATATCACTAAAATTTACCTGGTCATTATCATATCACTAAAACTTACCTGATTGTTATTATATTACTAATACTTGTCTGGTTATTATCATATTACTAATGCATGCTTGGTTACTATCATACTACTAATGCTTACCTGGTTATAGACTTCTAATTCTGTATTTATACTATGGTGTTCTAGGTTATCTTATTTGCATGTATTTAGGTTTACTAGAATACTCATTTAATAATGTAGACATGACCCATAACACGGCACAATACGAGGAGTGTCGGGCCAGGCTGGCACGGTACGATGGGGGTGGGCCCTGGGATGTCTAGCGTGTCGGCGCAGCACGCACAGTGGCAGTCTGGGCACGGCATGTGCATCACAGCGGCTCGTTCAATACGCTTGTCACAAAAAATGACCATTAGGTATGTTTAGCCTATGCACAGCACGGTGGGCACAAGCCGTTTGTCCAATTTAGCACGAGTAACGATTGATTTTTTTGGTAATCTATAGCTGTTTTGTGACCGTTTGTGAATTTAAAAATATGATGAATCAAAAATCTCAAATTTCTTCTATAAATAGGCAGTATACCCCCTCATTCAACCACACCCTTACTAGCAATCTCTTCTCTGATTTTGAAATGAAAATTTCGATACACTTTGTGATAATTTTGCAAATTTTGAAATAATTTTACCAAAAATCCAAAAAAATCAAATCTGGCCTACAGTTAAAGAAAGAGGTAACAATACTAATTTTTATGTACTTACACTATTATTATTTTTCTTTATTATGATATAAAATAGGTAATAGTGTAATTTACATTTCTCTATGAAATTTTTTGATAATTTTCCTACGAGTGAATACAGAATTGATTCGTAAGAACTTTCATCCTTCAGAAATGAAATGTTTCCACCTCTGCCTCCACCTCAAATGGCAAACTAGACCCTAGTTGTACCATCGTCAGGCTCTATCAGTGTCTCTACATCAGCAAGCACCGGAGCAAAGATATTGAAACCCAGCATGTCAGTCATGTGGGCAATTTTTCAACAAGATAATGAAGCGAGACACATCCAAAGATCAGGTAAAAGTTGTTGTTTGCAAAAATATGTCATCATAAATTATCTGCAAAAGTCTTTAGGTAGAACTAGACACTTGCACAAACATGCCAAAAGACATAAAGAAAAGCAATGCCATGAGGCAAACACAACTGCATTACAATCCCGACGGTATGGTACGTAATTGGGATTATAATCCTAACGTAACTCGAGAATTTTTAGCCCGTTTAATTGCCTCACAAGATCTTCTTTTAAACTTTGGTGTATCAGATGCGTTCAAAAAGTATATTAGAACTGCTAATAATCATATATTTACTCACGTTTCTAGATAGACAACAACTAGAGATTTAGTTAAATACTACAATAATGGTTGTGATAAAATTAAAGAACTCTTTGGAACCTATACATTTTCGGTAGCCTTGACCTCAGACATATAGAGTAGTCAGTCTAGAGATAATTATCTTAGTGTGTCACTCATTATATAAATGATGACTAGGCATTGAAAAACAGAATCATAGGCTTCAAACTAATTGACGTTGCACCTACAGGTGAGAATATAGCATAATATATTATCAAAGTCGTGGAAGATTTTGGTCTTACAAATAAAATTTTTGCAATTACCATGGACAATGTTGTAGCAAACTCTAAGACAATGGATATTCTTGCTCCCTTATTTGGTACATACACCGAACCTTCTTGCTACATCAGCAATGCATTTGCCATATTATTAATCTTATAATTAAATGTGGTTTGAAGAGGTTGGATCCATATCTTCAACCTTTTCACGATGCAATTTATTTTGTAAATAAATCTAACCAACGAATTGCAGCATATATGACGTATTACATTGCGATGGGTGTACGTCCACAAAAGTTCGCTGTGGATATGCCGATAAGGTGAAACTCAACTTATCTTATGCTACAAAATATTTTACCCTATAGGCCCACATTTTCTATTTTACCACATGCACTATCACAGGCATACCAGTAATACACTATTGACTGAGTAGCACTGGTATGTTGCTGAGAAGTTACTAGCATTTTTAGAACTATTTTATGAATTCACTGTTGCTTTATCTAGAGTGTACTATCCAACATGTTCTGTAATTGTGCATCATATTCTTTCGATTGCAGGTCACTTGAAAGCTAATCAAAATGACCTAGTGTTACGAGAGGTTGTGTGTGCTATGAAAACTATATATTTAAAATATTAGAATAAGATTCCGTACTTATACGCATTTGCATTTATTCTAGATCCAAGAGCTAAAATTGCAAGATTCACTAATGTTCTTTCAATTATAGGTGAGGCTATAGGGATAGATTATTCTAACTATTTTACAGTTGTTCATTCACAATTGTCTAAATTTTATCAGAAGTACGTGTATAAATTTTTGAAAGTTCGCTTGCAATAACCTCCACCAGCACCTACCATAGGTAACAAGACAAATATGGCATGCAAAATCTTTAGTGCACCAGGATCATCTGGAAGATCAAGCTCTACATCGTCAAAGTGTTGTAGCAATCTATACTAGGGCCTGCGGGAAACTATCAGTCTTTCTGGATAGCAATTCTGTGTCGCACTATACAGAGAACTTCAACATTTTGGATGATGGCAAGAGCACAAGCTAACATATCCAGTGATATTATATTAGCAGAGGATATGTTAACCATTTCTATCTCAATGGTTTCTTCTAAGTCTGCTTTCAGTCTTTCAGAAAGAATATTGGAAGAGAGAATAACAAGACTCGCGAATGACATGGTAGAAGTATTTCTCATAATGAAAGACTATGAACAAGCTGATACGCAAGCTCAATGCTGCATGGTGGATATGGACTTGGAACATGCGTTCAATAATCTTTATCTAAATGGCGGCGAAGGTAGTCAAGACGTCGACGATTCTCAGAGTATCCATGTATGCATTGTACTTTTTATGATTTTTTAACTACAATGCTGAGCTACAGACCGTACCCTTTTTTCTTTGCTAAGTTTTTTCTCAAGTTGAGTTTTTATATGGCAAAAGTTTTAACGATGCAGCTATTTTAATATTAATAAAGCTCATTATTTCATTTCTATAATTTATTGTGTCTTTTCTATAATTTTTATAATTTATTGTGTCTTTTTCCATAATTTGTATAATTCATTGTGCCTTTTTTGAATTCTACATATTTTTTGAAACTATTATGTTTTTTCAAATGTTTTGGGCCAAACAAGCTAGCCATGCCTGCTGGCCCATTGGGCTAAATAGGCACGTGCCGGCCCGGCACAACATAACCCCCCTCTGGATCGTGCCTGGGCCCCGCCATCTCAGCCCACAAGCTGATACGGCATGGCTTGTTTAGGTTGACGGGCTAAATAGACCATTCCTAATGGGCCCATGCCAAATTGGCCGGTGCCGGGCCACCCATTTTGCCACAATCGCTCATGCTACGCTTTCTGTGTGGTTAGCATAGTTTAATTAATCAAACTTACACAGTTGCACAACTCTGAACATACACAGTAGAATATCAGAGGATATTCAAAGAAATTTAGTAAAATTTTATCTAGGTGAGTAGATAATGTAACTTCAATTTTCTATAGAAAATTTTGAATTCTTTCACTCTCTTTTTTTTGCATAGTACTCATTTCTGCCCAATGCTAATCAATAATGCATTAAATTGGTTGTACACTGTTGTGGTTACAGACCAAACAGAGAGAGAGATGGTAGTGGAGAGGTGGGAGTGTTCTGTCTCACACTCCCCCTCATCTTGATATATATATTCACATGGGGTATACTTTTACAGTTATGCCCTTACATCCACACATCCCTGTTAGGGGCACTTATGTCATTACACATGTTATTCTGGCTCTTATAACCTCCTAACAGGCCTGCTGGGCTTAGGTGGGGGCCACCCCTACGACAGGAGCCTCTCATGGTGAAGGGCTTCACAGGGCCGAAGCCATGTCGCCGAGTCCTTTGGCCCCCTCCGTCCCCTGCGGCCTGTGAATTTCTCCAAGCTTGTGGCTGGGGAGCCCGAGGTCTGGGATGGAAGGTGCCTTGTTGCAGCAGACGCGCACGCTTCGTCCCCTACCCTCCGAACGGGTGGCAGCGGAGGCTGGCGCCTGTCTCGCAGTAGGCGGGCGCGCTCCGTCCCCTGCCCTTCCAATGGGTGGCAGCGGAGGATGGCGTCTAAGTCGAAACCGAGGCGCGCGCGCTTCGTCCCCTACCCTTCGAACGGGTGGCAGCGGAGGCTGGCGCCTAGCTCGAAGTAGACGCGCGCGCTCCGTCCCCTACCCTTCGAACGGGTGGCAGCGGAGGCTGGCGCCTAGCTCGAAGTAGACGCGCGCGCTCCGTCCCCTACCCTTCGCACGGGTGGCAGCGGAGGCTGGCGCCTAAGTCGAAGCCGAGGCGCGTGCGCTCCGTCCCCTACCCCTCGAACGGGTGGCAGCGGAGGCTGGCGCCTAAGTCGAAGCCGAGGCGCGTGCGCTCCGTCCCCTACCCTTCGCACGGGTGGCAGCGGAGGCTGGCGCCTAAGTCGAAGCCGAGGCGCGTGCGCTCCGTCCCCTAGCTCGAAGTAGACGCGCGCGCTCCGTCCCCTACCCTTCGAACGAGTGGCAGCGGAGGCTGGCGCCTAGCTCGAAGTAGACGCGCGCGCTCCGTCCCCTACCCTTCGAACGGGTGGCAGCGGAGGCTGGCGCCTAGCTCGAAGTAGACGCGCGCGATCCGTCCCCTACCCTTCGAACGGGTGGCAGCGGAGGCTGGTGCCTAAGTCGAAGCCGAGGCACGTGCGCTCCGTCCCCTACCCCTCGAACGGGTGGCAGCGGAGGCTGGCGCCTAAGTCAAAGTAGACGCGCGCGCTCCGTCCCCTACCCTTCGAACGGGTGGCAGCGGAGGCTGGCGCCTAGCTCGAAGTAGACGCGCGCGCTCCGTCCCCTACCCTTCGAACGGGAGGCAGCGGAGGCTGGCGCCTAGCTCGAAGTAGACGCGCGCGCTCCGTCCCCTACCCTTCGAACGGGTGGCAGCGGAGGCTGGCGCCTAGCTCGAAGTAGACGCGCGCGCTCCGTCCCCTACCCTTCGAACGGGTGGCAGCGGAGGCTGGCGCCTAAGTCGAAGCCGAGGCGCGTGCGCTCCGTCCCCTACCCCTCGAACGGGTGGCAGCGGAGGCTGGCGCCTAAGTCGAAGTAGACGCGCGCGCTCCGTCCCCTACCCTTCGAACGGGTGGCAGCGGAGGCTGGCGCCTAAGTCGAAGCCGAGGCGCGCGCTTTCCGTCCCTGCGCTGAGATTGGAGCTTGGCGCCGGTATGGTTGCGCTCCGGGGCTGTTGTGACCTTGCAGTCTGATAGTGCGCTTTTAATGGCGGCTGGAATCACGCCGACGCCTGGCCTGGCAGATGTCAGGCTGTCGCGTCGAGCAGTCTGCCATTCTGCAGGTGGGATACGTGGCGACTCACGACTGGTGCGTCGTGGGATGTGAGCGGTTGCGTGACCGCGGCCGTTCGCCTCGTCCCCCGAGAAGTTGGACGCGTGTTGAAGGCGTGGAGGCATTGTGCGATGCTTGGCCACCTACCCGGCATGGCCTTCTAGGCCCCGGCGGTTCTTCTTTCCAAATCTTGGGCAGCCGAATCGCTGCGAATTTGATCTGTCTGTGCGTTGAGCCATAAGACAGGCGAGCGGCCTTTATAAGGCGCTAGTGTTGAGGTGGAGGCACCCTTTCTTGCTTGGCTTTTTGATCTGCCGCTTTGCTTCCGCCCGTGCTAATTGTCACACCAGTTGCTCCTTTGCCTGCTTCTTCTTCCCTTGTCACGAAGAGCGATGGCTAGCCATGACGACGCCACCTACCACCCCCGCAGCGGTTCCTTGCCTAGCCAGGGCGAGGTGACCCATCCTTCCAAGGAGTACAAACTGGTGCCGCGGGGGAGCTTGCGCGCCAACAAGTGGTGGAACGCCATGGAGCACTCGGGAGGCCCCTGCTCCCGTGTGCTGGGGAAGAGCCGCATGACTGAAGGGACGCTGCAGCGACTCGTGGATGAGGGGAAGATCGTGGATCGCAATGGGGCTCGCCTACCCCGCCGGGACGAGACGGGGCCGAAGCCCGGGGCCATGGAGGCGATTGTTTTCGTCGCGTTCTTCGATGCCGACCTTCGAATGCCCTCCACGTTGTTCGTGGGCGAAGTCCTGTGGGCCTACAAGTTGGAGCTAGCCTAGTTGACGCCCCACGCGATACTCCGCCTAGCTGTCTTCACGTGGGCGATGCGGACAGAGGGGTGGCGTCCCAGCGCGAGCTTATTCGCCACCCTGCACGACGCACACTGTCGACCCAGAAAGGTTGACGGGGCGGTGTCCAACTTCGGAGGTGTGGACTTCGTGCTCCGGGCGTCATGCGCGACGTTGTTCCCTGTGCCAGCCTCGTCAGGGCAATGGGCGTCCGGCTGGACGCGGTGGTGGTTCTATTACACCGTGACCGACAAGAGCAGAATGCAGTGCCGAGGTGGGCCGATCTCGTTTAACAGTACGCCGAGTCTGAAGGCGGAGATTGACGACACGCAAAAGCTACAGAGCCTTGTCGGTGTCGCCCGTCGAATGAGCGTGCGCGACCTAGCCGAGGAGTTCACGATGCATGGGGCGGCGCCACTCTCCTCCCGGGGGAAGTATGTTGGGCAGAATGGCCCCCGCGAGGACGGGTTCGATCCATCCGTATCTCGCCTGCTTCCGCCCTCCGCCCCTTGTAAGTCGCCCAGCACGCTTTACGCGCGCCATTGTATCTGTTTGCCTTCCGCCTGACTGACGTGATCTCCTACGCAGTGGCTCGGCTAGAAGATGCGGAGCGCGCGGTTGCGGCGCTCCTTGGCCCGTACACGCTTAAGGAGCACCGGGCTCGCGAGGCCGCAGTCTAGGCGGCTAAGCAGGGGCGGGTAAACCGCACCTGCGAGGCTGTGGGCATTAGCGTGCCCGAGCGTGCGGTGCCGGAAGAGCTTCCCGCCGGGACTCCGGGCGCTCAGGACGGTGATAGCCCTACGGGGGTGCTATCTTCGCGACGCCGGGCCCGTTCCCCGGCTGCCGTATGCGACCCGGCAGCCCCCCCGGCGGCTAGCCCAGCTGAGACGGGGCGTGCGACTGGCGGTGGGCCTGGCCATACTGCTTCGGAGGGGCGCACCGCCGCGGATCCCCCGGCACCTTCTGCCGACGCCCACGAGCCCGTACTCGGGCTCGCGGCCATCGTTGAGTTGGAACTCGTCAACCCGGGGGGTGGCGTCGTTCCTGGCGAGCAAACCACGGTGGAAGGTGCGTTATCAACCGCAGCGGCCGACGAGGGCGTGCCCCCTACAGAGGAAACTGTGGGGGCGACGGTAACCGGAGCTGGTCCTGCCGTGGAAGAATCGCTTGTGCTACCGCAGGCGAAACGCCCTCGGACTCAGTCCCCGCCGCCAACGAGGGGTCGATACGCTGTTGTGGGGCCTTGCCGCGGGATTACGGCGTCTGGCGCGGCCGAGAAGACCTTCTCCCCGACCGTCGAGGCGCCCGCCTCCCCCTGGGTGGTCGAACCGGTGCCACTTCCTACCGCGACGAGGGGCGCAGGAGGTAGGCGTGAGTCCCTTTCTTCACTTGACTTCACGAGACTTTCTCCGATCTGCTCGCTCATTCTGCCAACATCAGACGAGACGAAGTCTCCCGGACGTGGCGAAGGATCGAGCAGCGGAGGTATGCGCGAAGTCGGAAGCCTTGTGCAGGGTGCCCCGCAGGTATCCGCCGTTGTTGACGTGGCCGTGGCCTCGGTAAATCCTGGCGCGTTGGGGCCGGGGCTCGCTCGCTCGGACTTCCTCCCTCGCCCGGAGATATTTTGCGACCTTACCGCAGCCGCAGAGCGTGCCGACAACGGCCTCAACCGGGAGATGTTGTCGTCATGCGAGGGGGAACTCCTAGCGCTTGCGCTACAGGCCTCCGAGATGAGGGTAAACATGTGCGCTTCAGCTTTGTAAGGTACTGTTGGACGCCTGCTGATTTGTTGTGTTTGCCAGACGCTTGCCCTCAGCCGGTCCTTTGACGAGGCCCACGTTCGGGAGCGGAGGGCTCTGGAAGCCAGCCTTCGTGAAGCAAACACTGCTTTCGCCGCGAAGGATGAGGAATGTCGCGCGCTGGAGGGCGCCATGGCGGCCGCACAACTCGAGGCCACGGAAGCTCGACGCGCCGCGGCTGAGGAGCGCGTCGCCTTCGTGCAGCAGATCGCCGCCCTAGAAGGGGAGAACGCCCAGCTGGCGGAGTCTATTGCCGAGAACCGCCTCGTCTTGGAAAATACGTCCATGTCGGCATGGCGGGCCATGGAGTCTCTGAATCAAGCCCTCCGAGACCTGTGCGTCCGAGTGCCGGACACTACGCACGGGCCGGAGGCCCTGTCAGAGACGCTCGGGCTGATCGAGGAGGGGGCCGGCGTTGCTCTTCGCGGCGCCAGAACCTTTGGCGAGCACTGCAGCTATGTTGGTGCGTGCTTCGCCCTCGCCCTGCTTCACACTCGTGGGTGTAGACATACCCATGAGCTAGCGAATCCTCAACTGGATCCTCCCGGCCGACCAGAGGCTATGTCGGACGCCATCCGCTCCATCGGGCCTAGCCTGCAGAACTTCCATCAACGGATCTGGGGCCGCTTCGGGGAAGATGCAGCGAGGGTTGCCGTGCAGCAGACGCTGCATGGGGAGGGGGACCTCCTCCAGTGGCTTGAAGGGGTCCTTCAGCGCCACGGCGACGACGGCACGGGTTCGCCCGCCCTGCGCCAAGGCTGAGCGGCAGGGGGATGATGTACTGGTTCTTACGCTTGTAACCATGTAACCCCTTTGCTGTTATAATGGAGCCAAGTAATACCTTATGCTTGGTGTTACCTACCGCCGAGCGCGGAGGGCAGGTCTGCGCATCTCGTTTATACTCCGTGGAGTGGCGCGTGCGGAGGCGAACCTCGACGCTACGACTTCCTTTATAGTCCGGATACTCGCGCGTGCGGAGGCGGACCTCGACGCTACGTCTTATTTAAAGTCTGTGGACTGGTGCGCGCGGAGGCGAACCTCGACGCTACGACTTCCTTTATAGTCCGGAGACTCGCGCGTGCGGAGGCGGACCTCAACGCTACGTCTTATTTAAAGTCCGTGGACTGGTGCGCGCGGAGGCGTCCCCCCGTTGCGTCTTATTTAAAGTCCGTAGACTGGTGCGTGCGGAGCTAGGCTCGACGCTACGTCTTATTTAAAGTCCGTGGACTGGTGCGTGCGGAGCTAGGCTCAACGCTACGTCTTATTTAAAGTCCGTAGACTGGTGCGTGCGGAGCTAGGCTCAACGCTACGTCTTATTTAAAGTCCGTGGACTGATGCGTGCGGAGCTAGGCTCGACGCTACGTCTTATTTATAGTCTGTAGACTCGCGCGTGCGGAGGCGGACCTCGACGCTACGTCTTATTTAAAGTCCGTGGACTGATGCGTGCGAAGCTAGGCTCGACGCTACGTCTTATTTATAGTCCGTAGACTCGCGCGTGCGGAGGCGAATCTCGACGCTACGTCTTATTTAAAGTCCGTGGACTGATGCGTGCGGAGCTAGGCTCGACGCTACGTCTTATTTATAGTCCGTAGACTCGCGCGTGCGGAGGCGGACCTCGACGCTACGTCTTATTTAAAGTCCGTAGACTGGTGCGTGCGGAGCTAGGCTCGACGCTACGTCTTATTTATAGTCCGTAGACTGTCGCGTGCGGAGCTAGGCTCGACGCTACGTCTTATTTATAGTCCGTGGACTAGTGCGTGCGGAGGCGGACCTCGACGCTACGTCTTACTTTATAGTCCGGAGACTGTCGCGTGCGGAGCTAGGCTCGACGCTACGTCTTATTTATAGTCCGTGGACTAGTGCGTGCGGAGGCGGACCTCGACGCTACGTCTTACTTTATAGTCCGGAGACTGTCGCGTGCGGAGCTAGGCTCGACGCTACGTCTTATTTATAGTCCGTGGACTCTGTTAAGCTCCGCGCGGACAGGGGATGCTTTGGGAACAGCAACCTTTATTGAACTCCCGTTTGCGCGGGCGAGCATCGCATAACAAAGGGCTGGTGGCTCTACGCTTGCTATCCTGCTTCTAGGCGTAGTACCGCCGCAACCTGTCCGCGTTCCATGTGTGCCGGAGGGCTTGTCCTTCGAGCGTGGCGAGGCGGTACGCCCCCTTCGGCAATGCCTCCGTCACGATGTACGGGCCTTCCCACTTGGACTCCAGCTTGCCAACGGTCTCCGCCTGGAGTGCCACTCTGAGAACGAGATCCCCAGGCTTGAACCCCCGCGGGCATATGGAGCGATCCCGAGTACGCATTGTCTGCCGCGCATACTTCTCGACATGGTGGGCTGCATCTGCCCGTATCCCGTCGAGGAGGTCCAAGGACACGCGGCGCTCCTCTTCGGGTGCTTGGACGAGGACCCTCCGCGAGACGGCCTTGATTTCCTCGGGCGTCACCGCCTCGTCACCGAAAAGGAGCTTGAACGGCGTGAATCCCGTCGGGCGCGTTACCGTTGTGCGAAGCGACCATAGAACGCTGTGAAGCTCGCTTGGCCACTTGCCCTTCGGCAACCCGACCAGGCGCTTTTTGATGGCGGCGGAGATGGCGCCATTCGCCCGTTCGACCGCCCCGTTGGACTGGGGATGCCCTACCGAGGCGAATCGGAGTGTGATGCCCATGCTGTCACAATAGTCTTTGAAGAGGGTGGCGTCGAACTGCAGGCCATTGTCAACCGTGAGCTCCCGAGGCACACCGAAGCGACATATGATGTTTTGCCATAGGAAGCGCTGTATGGCCGCAGAAGTTACTTTGGCCAGGTCCACCGCTTCCGGCCATCTGGAGAAATACTCCAGCGCGACTACCACGAACCGGAGGTCCCCTGGAGCTCGGGCAAGTGGTCCTACTATATCAAGGCCCCAGCGTGCCAGTGGCCACACCGGGGGAATGGGGTTGAGGCTCGTCGGGGGCCTGCGGATGATGCGGGCCATCCACTGGCACCCTTGGCACCGACGGACGAGGTCCTGGGCGTCGGTGATGGCAGTTGGCCAGTAGAAGCCTTGCCTGAACGCCTTGCCGACTAACGACCTTGGTGCCAGGTGGGATCCGCACACGCCCGCGTGGATCTCCGCCAGGAGCTCCTGTCCCCCCTCAGTCGAGAGGCAGCGCAGGAGCGGTGCGCAAACCCCTCTCTTGTAGAGTATCCCTTCGAACACCTGGAAGGACCGTGCGCGGTGCTGCAAGCGCCGAAGCTCGGCAGGGTCCTCCGGCTCGGTGATGCCTTGCAAGAAATTGAAGATGGGCTCTCGCCAATCTCCTGGCCGATCAATGCGGTGGACGAGTGTCGCGTCCCGGTTGTCCTGCACGATGGCCGCCTGTGCTAAGACCTCGTAAAACGCCCCCTCAAAGGGGGGCAGTTGTTGGCTGGCCGCCTTAGCGAGGGCGTCGGCCTGCTCATTCTTCGCGCGGGGGATGGCCTTGACGGTGACACCTAAAAAGTGCCTTTCCCTCGCCCTTACCGCCGCGAGGTACTTGGCCAACTCAGGGTCCTTGGCTTGATATGACTTGTCCACATGGCCAGCCACCAAGCGCGAGTCGGTGCGGACCAACACCCGTCTCGCGCCGACTGCCTTGAGCTTCGCCAGGCCAAAGAGCAGTGCCTCGTATTCAGCCGTGTTGTTGGTGGCGAGGAAGGCAAGGCGCGCCGAGTATAGCAAACGCTGTCCTTCGGGCGTGACGATCACTGCCCCGACGCCCGCGCCGGCGACGCTGTAAGCTCCGTCGATTGTAAGCGTCCAGACGGGATCATCGTGCGTCTGGACAGGTTGGGCCGGCGGGGTCCATTCAGCGAGAAAATCCGCCAGGACTTGGGATTTGATTGCCGTTCGGGAGGCATACGTCAAGGAGAAGGGAGCGAGCTCGGCAGCCCATTTGCCGATGCGCCCTGTGGACTCCTTGTTGTGTAGCATCTCCGCCAGGGGGAATGAGGAAGGCACTGTGATCGGGTGGGCCAGAAAATAATGCCGAAGCTTCCTGGAGGCCATGACCAGCGCGTAGGCGAGCTTCTCAAGCTCCGTGTATCTTGTCTTGGCGCCTTGGAGGGCTTCGGAGACAAAGTAGACGGACCGCTGCATGGCGCCTTCTTCTAAGACGAGGATGGCGCTGACCGCGGTGGCTGACGCGGCCAGATAGAGCAGGAGGGGAGCCTCTGGTGCTGGGGCGACCAGAGTGGGGAGGCTTGCCAGGTGCTGCTTGAGCTCGTTGAAGGCCTTCGCGCAGTCTCCGTCCCAACGAAATCCATCGCACCCGCGGAGTGTCTTGAAAAACTGCAGGCCCCGCTCCGCCGCCCTGGATAGGAAGCGGCTTAATGCTGCCATGCGGCCCGCCAGCCTCTGGACCTCCCTCGTTGTCTTGGGCGGCTCCATACCCAGGATGGCGTCTACTTTGTCGGGGTTCTCCTGGATGCCCCGCCCGGACACGAGGAAACCTACGAGTTTGCTCGCCTGCACCCCGAAGACACATTTGTCGGGGTTGAGCTTGATGTCCGCCTTCCGGAGGTTGTCGAAGGTCTCCTGGAGGTCCCGGCCGTGCAGAGCAAGCTGCTGAGTTTTGACCACCACGTCGTCGACATAGGCTTCGACATTCCTCCCGAGCTGGGCGGCCAGGGCAATGGCGACGAGGCGGGTGAAGGTAGCGCATGCGTTCTTCAAGCCAAAGGGCATTCTGACGAAGCAGAACGTCCCAAGTGGTGTGATGAAACTGGTCTTCTCCTCGTCGTCTTCGGCCATGTATACCTGGTGGTAGCCGGAATAGGCGTCCAGGAAACTCATGAGTTCGCACCCAGCAGTGGCGTCGACCAGCTGATCGATGCGCGGCAAGGGGTAATTGTCCTTCGGGCACGCCTTGTTGAGTGCCGTGAAGTCGATGCACATGCGCCAGGCCCCGCTGGCCTTTTTGACTAGCACCGAGTTAGCGAGCCACTCTGGATGGTGGACCTCGCGGATGACCCCGGCGCGAAGAAGCTTCGCCACCTCTGCTTTGGCCGCCTGCTGCCGATCCATCGACATACGCCGAAGCCTTTGCTTGACCGGCTTGGTGTCGGGGCGGACCGCCAAGCGATGCTCGATTACTGCTCGGCCTACGCCCTTGATGTCCTTCGGGGACCATGCGAAGATGTCAACGTTGTTCTGAAGCACTCGGAGCAGATCCCGTTCGACCCCCGGTGGGAGCCCCTCGCCAATGGACACAAACTGCCCCTCCGCCTGAAGCGGCACCTTCTTGACTCCGCCTTCGGGCCGAGGCTTGGGCGTCCACCCGGGGGCGGAGGGCCCATCACCGAGCGCGCCGGAGAGGGCATGCACCGGGCGATGCAGAACGCGGCTGCCGCCTTCGGCACGTCTGGCCAGGTCCTGGTCGCCGAAGACGGTGATAACACCCTCCGGGCCCGGGAGCTTCACACACAAAAATGCGTGGTGCGGGATTGCCTCGAAAGAGTTGATGGCGGGTCGCCCCAGTATGGCGTTGTAGGGGTGCGGGATATCTACGACATCGAAGGTGACATGCTCGGTCCGGATGTTACCTTTGTTGCCCTCCTGACGGAAAGTGACAGGAAGGGACACGTGCCCCAAGGCCTGCAGCGGTTGACCCCCGAAGCCTTGAAGTGGAGCTCCTGGCTGCTCTAGCCGGCTTCGGGGATCGCCATGCGGTCGAGGGCCTCTGCGAACAAGATATTCGTGGAGCTTCCCCCGTCGACAAGGACGCGCCTGACGTCACAGCGTGCTATGTGGGCCTGGATGACTAGAGGGTCTTGGTGAGGGTACTCCACGCCCCTGGCGTCGTTCAAGTCGAAGGTGATGTTGCGGGGCGGCATCCACAGTTGCGGCTGCTCCCCGGGGGCTTTTGAAGAGGAGCCTCCAGTGATGACGCTGACGGTGCGATGCTGCGCGCCCTCCATTGCGGTGGCTCGTATGGGGCTATCCCTTGGGTGCCCCACGTGGGCTCCGGCGGGGGGCCGAGGAGGCGGAGCCCGAGATCCGGCCGTCACCCTCCGCAGCTCCATCACCGCGGTGCATGCCCTTGTGTAATGATCGCCGTAGCCGTGTACCTCGCACCACTTGCCATAGTGCAGGAGCTCTTGCTCTGCGTGGGGTTGGCCGCCGTAATCAAGTCCGCCTTCCGATCCCCGGTCTCCCCTCCGTGAGGCGGGGTCGGGTCCTTGGCGAGCGCTCTCGGTGTCGAGGACATGATGGGCCGCCTGCGGCCGGCGCTGGCGGCGCCGAGGTTTAGGCCTGCTCCTTGAAGAGCCTTCCTGTACCCCGGCCTCACTGCCTCGGGGAGGGCCTCCTCGGGACTCTCGGCTGCGGCCCGGCTTTGAGGAGGGACCACCCGCCCCGACTTCGCGCGGGGGGCGCTCCTCATGGGCGAGGCCGAGGGCGGTAATGCTGCGTCTTCGCGCATCCTCCTCCGCCCGCGCATACTCGTCCATTTTGTCGAAGAGCTTGGCGATTGTCTTGATTGGCCTCCGCGCGTTGTACTCGGCCATCGGGCCCGGGCGAAGGCCCTGTATGGCTGCATTAACGACTGTGGTTTCATTAATATTGTTTACCTGGCATCGAATCTTGGTGAAGCACTTGAAGTAGCCCCGGAGCGTCTCCGAGGGTCTTTGCTTCACAGCGAAGAGTTGGTCCGCATCGATTTGCTCGACATAGTGTCCTTGGAAGTTGCTATGAAGGCGGTCGCGAAGCTGCTCCCACGCGTAGATGGAGCCCGGCTCTATGGTGAAAAACCAAGAGAGCGCCACTCCGTGCAATGCGAGGGGGAGTCCCTTCGCCTTCGTGGTGTCGTCTCCGCCCGCGGCCTCGATCGCGGTTTCGTACATGCGCACGAACTCGCGAGGATCCGTGTCGCCTTTGTACGGGTCGGTGATGCTAGGGAACTTGAAGTCTTCGGGCCACGCCGCCTGCTGCAGCCCCGCCGAAAGTGGGGATTCCGGATCTACGCGCCTCAGCGGGACGCGGCTAGACGTGGGGGCTTCGCGGCTGTCCGCCTTCTCTGGCGTGGGCTCGGGCGCGATTACTGGCGCGGCCTGCTGGCTCCGAGCCTCTTGTATATCTCGGACGGCTCCGCGAAGGTCCCCTAGTTCCCGCTGGAACGCGTTGAGGGTTGCTAGTAGGGCGCTTTCCACCGCAGGTGTCGTTGGGGCCGCCGGAACGCCCAGCGGACGGGTCGGTGCAGGGACCATCGCCTCCCGATCTCCAGATCCGCCGGATGGTTCGTTGCGGCTACCCCCGGCCGTCTGATCCGCGCTACCGGCGAGGGTGGCGGGGGCTGTCGTTGCAGTGCCAGCGGCGGGGTTGGATGTCGTTGTAGCGGCGCTGGCGGGGTCGGTCGTTGCAGCGCGAGCGTCGATGCCCGCGACCACGGCGCGTACGCTGCCGCCAACTCCTTCGGCGGCCGATGCCGAGGCCTTGGTGTTCGCGCGCTGCTCCGACCCAGCCGTCTTCTTTCCCTTCGCCGCCGCTGGTGAAGCTTTTTTCGGTGCCATCTTTTTCCTTCGGTCTTCAGGCTTGTCCTCGTCCTCCCCACGGACGGCGCCATCTGTTGTGGTTACAGACCAAACAGAGAGAGAGAGAGATGGTAGTGGAGAGGTGGGAGTGTTCTGTCTCACACTCCCCCTCATCTTGATATATATATTCACATGGGGTATACTTTTACAGTTATGCCCTTACATCCACACATCTCTATTAGGGGCACTTATGTCATTACACATGTTATTCTGGCTCTTATAACCTCCTAACAGGCCTGCTGGGCTTAGGTGGGGGCCACCCCTACGACATACCCCTTATTTTTTAGAGAACATGGAAAAGACTTGGTATCTTTGTGGACTAGAGATTGGTATAACTCCTCACAACTAGTTGTTTCCAGCTCAATCTCCTTAGGAAGGAACTTAGAAACATTCCTATAATTGCCTAGTTGTGGTAATTTCTTGCCTAGACTAGCTAAAGCTGCACTCCACAAGGTGCAACTTCCTTAACTATTCGCATATCTGATACTTTAGCCACTTTTTTTCAAATTTAGCTCTTAGACGCCCGTTTTTACAAATCTTGCTCCCTCCCCAAGCTTGGCAGCCGCAGTAGGTGACATATGTCGCCTGTCGCACTGCAGCAGCTTGGTAGGTCCTACCGAACCATCAGAGCTTGGCGGCACCTATCGAGCAACCATAACTTGACAAGTCTTCTACCTGCCGAGTAACCACAGCTTGGCTAGACTCCTATCGAGCAGCCACGCAATGGTAGCTAATTAAGGGAGCATGATTAGAACTAATTAACCATCATATTGAATGATTAGCACTAAGTAAGCATGATTAACACTAATTAATCATTGCATGACCGATCAACTCAGTGTGTCACCCTACCGAGTTAGGGGAGATCTGCAGGTACTTACCGGCTCAAGAAGAAGGCTAGATTTACAAAAACAAACGTTCAAGGACTAAATTTTTTAAAAAATAGTTACAGTTTCAGATATATAAACAGTTTGCAACTTCCTAGCAATTCATACAACAGAACCATAAGAACTCTATTTCTCTCTTTAACGAATAGGCGAAGCTCTTGCAGTCCGTTTCAAAAAAACAAAAAACAAAACCATTCGACAAGGTGCCACAACTGGATAGCAACTTCGCATAGAACTGGAATGAATTTGATGTCGTTCAAATTATGATTGCAACCTTTGTAGGGAGTTGGACTTAGGAGCGATCGTGACCATTCAAAGCCATTCAATGTCCGAGCATCAGGCAAGCCCACCCCATACCTATCTCACCTCACATGTACCTATCAACTTCTTAATTACTATCTCCGTTCTACAAGATAAGTCACTATTTTTATAAAAACTTTATACCACAATATAAATCTATTATAAAAATCAAAGGTATAGTTATTACAATATTTCTATCGTATACCCTCCTTTAATGCTTAAAAATAGATGAGTAGTTATACACATGTCATTTAATATGAATATACATAGTCTATTGACACTAACTTTTTTTTTTAGATTTAGTGTCTTCTTGGTCTATGCATATGATCAGCTATGGCTGCAGCAGGTTGAGCCACTGATGACAGCCAGTCCTTCCCCAAAATTTAAGCAAGTATGAATGTTCGAGTAGGAATCAAGCAAGTATGATATGCAAAATTTGTTGAATTCTCCCAACTCAAGCAATTTAATCCGCTCGACAAGGATAATATTCGAGATAAGCTTACACTAGAAGGAAAAAAATGAGATGGAGGGAGGGGTTGTCAATTGTCTAATTGGCAGGTAGCCATCAGATGGCTTTGTTGCATTGTCAAGAACACAAAGATTGCACTTGTAGTTGTAATACCAGCGGCACTAGATCCAATCTTTGATTGAACAGGGTGTCACTTCCCTGTAGTACCATTGTCGGACAGAGTGCCATTTCACAGTAGAAGGCCTGAAGCTACCTGTAGCTTGCCTAGAAATTTCTTGGCCTTTTAAACATGGTCTAGCACAAAATTCTTCAATGATAGGAGTACTTGCCTCTTGAACTCGCTCTTGCCTGGTCTAGTAATGGTACCACCAAGGGACATGAGCTGCACAAGGTGTAAATTCCTACCAATTACTGAACACAAACCGACCACATAGGAGCTAATCTTTCAACAATTTCGTAGCAGCAATCTCTGAACATGATCGATTGCAGGATGTGTTCCACTGTTGCATATCGAGTACCTAGAATCCAATGACTGGCAAGGTGTAGTCTCCCTGCCTGCAAGTTTTTGTTTCAGCTCTGCTACAAAAAAAGGCTTGAAAAAAAGAGCATCAACTCAGAAGAATTTTGCTTGCAGTGCGCATCCTGACATTAGCAGCAATACAGGAATGAATAGCACTATATAGGACATGGTTGTCGAGAGGTAACATTTTGAGTATTCCATCTTAGTAAATACTCATTGATAACAGCTCGCAAATATGTTGCACAGACCAAGTCACCAAAGTCAGATAAATCCCGATACTCTAGCTCACAGTAACTTAGAATTCTGCACACTACCATATCTCAGCACTACCAGTAACAAATAAATCAAATGTTCTAATTATACAGCCATAGAGGAGGATTCGCTACTCATCCATTATCTCAGTCAGTCATAAGTTAATGTCACATGGGAGATCAAAATTCTAGTAGTAAAAGATTTCGCACGACACCAACACCATCATGAAAGCTTGCTCATGAAAAATTAACTTGTGAAGGCATTGATTGATTGGAGTTTCTGGAGGGTCAAGGAGGAACAAGCCTCTGCAGTCATTGTTTCATTCGTTTCATGCCACCATTGCTGAAGGGAGAAGCACCACCTGGGTGCGGACTTTCCTCTCGAAGTGGTGAGTTCAACAATGCAAGTTCTCGGAGTTGCTGTCTCTTGTAGTGGTCTTGTGATTCATCCTATATAGAAAAACATGAAGGAATTGGGATTTAGAAAGAGAAGGACAAGTTGATTGTGCATGCTTCCCTAAAGAATAGACTTCATTGTTTTCAATTATTATACTGTGCCAACAAAAACCATTGTGCTACTTCTAGTGGGTTAGTACTTAGTAGTGCACTAGAACAAACAAATTATGACATAACAGCTGGGATAAAAAATAAACTTGTGAAAATGGTGGTGGGGAAAAGGGCAATTAAGGTGAGGCTCAGTTTATTACTTCATTTTCGCGAACGTTAATATCTCTAGGACTCATATTCTGGATTAGGGATTATGATAGGGTAAGAACACTACATTCGAAGCTCCATTGTTGCCATTTTTGGATGTTTCAGCTTGTTACTTCGTTTGATGCCTGCAGACTACTGAATGGAAAGGTAGATAAAGGAGTGGAGAGACGTGCATACCACTGGTTTCAACAGCTCTTCTAGGATCTCTTGTGCTTTTGCAAGTCTTGCATCAATGACATTGGCAGGTAACTCAGCTTCAATCAAGATATGCAGGGGATCATCCAAGTGTTCGTAGCCAGGTCTTCCCTTGAGCTGTTCCTCCTTTAAGAAACAAAAAGAACAACATCTGAGTATTACAGGCTTGCTGGACACAATAAGAAGGTTAGTGCCTGCTGCCTACTACACAAATATTACTTAAAAACAATTGTATAAGATATCTACATCTACACACAGCCATATAACTAGATATCTGCCTAGTTCAGAGTGATGTTCCACAAGAAAAAAGAAGAAAAGGCTTTGTTTACCTTGCCAGGATCTTTAATTGAGCCCTTCCCTCTGATGAAGACACGACAACCTGTAGTGGCTTCAATCCTCTTCAACGAGTTTCCCCTTGGTCCAAGAAGACGACCAATAAAATTGAACTGAACGAAGGACAGCAAGCAGGGTAAATAATTATTCCATAACAGTAACCATTACAATACCAAAAATAAGAACATACATTGGGGTAAGTATCTGTTGGTATTTCCAACCGCAAGATCTTCTTGACAATATAAGAAGAGAGGCTTTGTGCTGCTCCTTGCCAACCCACAGGTCCTTGAGAAAAACCTACTCTCTGATCAATAATAGAATGATAAGGTGATGTAATTCTTAGAAGATAATATGGAGAATATAAGAAATGGCCAAATGGGTGAGAGTGTAGTGTCCAACAAGAATGCCAAACATAACTAAAATATTTGGACTTAATTCTGGAAAAGTTCCTCCAGATTTCCTAATGCTATCTAAGTATCTCCATGACTCAGTTGCATATAACAATCCTAAGCAGACGCTCCAAATGTCCACATTTCAGCTCTCACTAAGGGAATAAAAAATGGATTGTGTAGTTGCTATCTCTTATTAAAATTGAACTGAACGAAGTACAGCAAGCACATAATTTTTTTTTTCTAAACTAGGGAGCAACAAAAAAATCAGCCTATTTTTTCTCAGCATTCAGTAGCGAGGATGTATACCCTCAATTCATAAACTTTACTTTTGGAAATACACTGAGAAAATATTTAGCTTGTTATAGGGATATCTACTTATTTCTTTGCAATTATCGTATGCACAAATATGAGAATATCAAGCATAGATCCTGTTTGTAAGTACGGCATCACATCTTTCAGTATAAAAATAGTTATACGTACTCATTACATAATGCCTTGAGCATTTTAAGAGAGAATCATAGGATTTGCCCAATCTTTATCGAAATTCACTAATCCAGTTAAGCTTCAATAATTTAAATAGCAGAGGGCAACAAATGAGGTGAAAAAGATATATCTGTTTGAATGTATTGCAAATTTGCAACTTCTTTTCAAGCATTTCTTACAAACGTCAACCCAGAAATGGAAGATAATAATATCATCACATGGAACGGAAAACTGAATAGGTTATTCTCAACCAACTCAGCTTACAGCTTTGAGCCCTCTCTTAATGGCAGTATAGAATTCAAAGAGTATAGGCGATTTGGACAATATGGTTGCCAATGTAGGCCTGTAGGGCAAGTTCTTTGCTTGGTTGCTAATACAAGGAAAGCATGTACCGCAGACAATTTAGAAAAAACAAGGTTGGCCTGATCCTCCCACAGTTCCACTTGACACATGTATTACCAGGAGAAAAACAACATCACATCTGTTGCTACGGTGCGCTAATTTTGTTGTTGACACATGTAAATACATTGCTGAGTGTTGAAGTGTTATAGGATAATATTAGGGGTTCAGATCAGAGTTTGGACTGATGGCAGTCTTCTATTAGGAACACGATGGAAGAAATAAGACTGTTAAGATAGGAATCAATGGTGGTCGCGATGGCTTGGAACATTAGGAGAGAGTGGAAAAGGATCTTTTGAGTGTCTCTCTTAAACCAACACTATTTTCCTTTTCCAGAAAGGATGATGGATTTAATCAATAATGAAATAATGAAACAAAAGAAAGAGAACAACATCAGAAGTGAAAGTGCTAAGAATATTGAACTGTTGGTGTATGACAAACTCCTTTCACTTTCAAGGGAGTTTTGTGACTCCAACACCAGAGAATTTGGTGGTACTTATGTTCTAAGTTATAGCATTATGTCTTTGATACTTTGGGTGTAAATCACTTTTGCACCACCTTTTCTCTCTTCATGAATGGAACAGATATGCAATTGTGCAGTTCTTTTACATATGAAAAGGTAAGCTCATTTTCGAAGACTATGGGATTTGAGAGTATGAGAGCATAAACATCGTTACATATCTTACATTGATAATATGTTCTTCAGGTACCTGTGGTGATTATTTGTTCAAAGTTTTTGGGTTAAAAGAGGGAGGGGAGAAGTGGATCATCTAACAGCACAAAACTTCAGAGAAGCGGTTTGAGGGGCCTTGATGGATAAACTCGATGAGGAAAGCATATTGATATGGAATGGCTTTCAACAAATCTACCGTCATTATCATATTTCTTCGTTTCCTCCTCACCTACATCGCACTTTCAATAATGTCTAGTGCAACTTACCTTGCATAGCATTCTCTTTCGCATAAAGGCTTAACAGCTGATGCTGCCAAGCGATCAAATACGATAGATGACTGAATATAGCATACTCGTATTAGACAACTAACGCAGTTACCTCTGGATGCATCCCACTCCATGGACCAAAACCGTTTCCACAAAAGCTAGGCATAGCGGACGACGGATGCATCTGGTTTGGACTTGCGAAGGGCAACCTCTCAAAATCCCCAGCACCATGTTGGCCAAGCATGCCCGATACCCGCATTATCTCTGGTAGCATGAATGCAAAAGCAAACATTAGCACACACCATTACACATAAGAACATGGAAAACTTCCTGCCACTGAAGAAAAGATACAGTCTTTATTTCTTAATAACCAAGCTGCATCCTTTCAAGACCAGCTACATCCTTTCAAGACCTACTGACACAAAAGAATTGCACCCCTTAAACAGAAACATAGTCACCGAGCATGTTTGCGACAAATGAAAGGAGCAATTAGGCCACCCTGAATCAGCAAAGACAAATTCCAATCTAATCCAATAATGCTATCCACTCAAGAAACAGAACAATGGAGGCTAAGAACCGGATCAAACCTCTCACCTTGATTCAACAGCCTGCTGCAGATTGGGAGCACCTGCATGAACGGCCCCAGCTTGTGGTGCTCCTGCAACAACTCCGCCAAGTACTGGCTGCGCCACCGCAATCCAACCCCGCGTCATCCAATCCGACCCAGGTGCACAAGAAAAAACAGAGGCACAATTCAGACGGCCGGCCATCCAAGAACACGCCAAAGAACCAACCTTTTTCTCTTCCCAAGAAACAAAAACCCAATCTCAGCGTTCTTATCTTACCCGCCTATGTCCGGCGGCCCAGCAGGGGGCCTCACCTGCGGCGACATGGCCCTCCCGGGGGAGAAGCAGGCGTCCGTACCGTGCAGACCGTCCATGGCGACGGCGGCCGGGTCGGATTGGGCCCAGGCACCAATCGGGAGGAACCGGACGGACGAGGAAGAGGAGATGCTTGTGTGTGTTTTCGCCTTGTATTCTTTTCTTTCATCGGTACGGTGGCAATAGCCTCCTTTAGGGAAATCTCGGCAAAACCCTGCGCCGCGCACGACGTCCCACGGGCGCAGACGCCGCGCACCCCCTTCTGTTTGTCTGCCTTGCCATCGTCGTAGGGTTTATAAGCCCTGGCCCCCAGGGGTAACTGCAAGATATGCAGCAACCTACTTGCCCTGGTTCTGCGCTGCCGTTTTACTAGAGATACATACACATGTGATGATATGTGGATGAAAGAGCATTGCATTGCTAGTTTGGTATATGTCGCAAGTGTAATGGGCAATTCATAAATTTTAGATTTCTCTCGTTTTGTGCCGCTATAAAGTTTGTTCTGAACCGGAAGTACATCAACGTCCTGCTATTAGTCTGGTTGTAACATAACTTCTTTCTCAAAAAGAAACAAAATCCTATATTTTTCCACTTTTGCTAGACCTACATTTTTTTTTGCCAGCTATGGGTAATCTTGTAAATTTATCTAAGGAAAATGTAAGTGGTGCAATTGTCCTGGGTAACCTACAAGTTGAGATTTAGTAGTCGATTATAAACATGTTTGCGTCACATTATAGTCGAGACGATATAGTCTTATGAGGTTGAAGTTGACGATAGCTAGAGACATATTTACGTCACACTAGGTAGCCGATATCTGATGATCTCATGTTGCTAGAGTTGATGATATCTGGAGATATATTTACGTCACACTAAACAATTGATATATGATGGTCTCATGTAGCTAGAGTTTTCAATAACAAAGAGACATATTTGTCACACTAGTGAGATAGATGTTATCTAATGGTCTCATGTTGCTAGAGTTGACAATAACTACAGACATATTTGCGTTGCACTAGATAGTGGTGATCAGATGTCTCATGTTACTAGCTAGACGATAGCTAGAGACCTGTTCATGGCACACTAGATAGTTGAGATCTGACGGTCCTATCTATAGTAGAGTCAAAGATGACTCGAAAGTAGAGACATATCACACTAGATAGTTGAGATCTGAGGCACCCATGTCCTTCAGCAATCATAGCTAGGCAAAAATAGCATACTTTTTTACATTTGTTAGAGTTAAATCTAATTTTGCCATGTACATCTGTACGGTTCTACGATTTTGAGGATAACTTTTAAAGATAATGGTTTCTTGTGAGTATTCGTTTTTTGGAGTTAAGTTTAGCTACTCGAGTATTTCAATTGCCTGGTAAAGTTCAATCCAACTGCCTTTCTGGTATGTGGCAAAATAGCTGTCCTTTTAAAACGTAGGCCAAATTAATCCCAGATTGGCTAAGAGCAACTCCAAGAGTAGAGCTAAATCATTTTCTAAAGGTAAATTTGGCTATTATTGGAGAAAAAATATCTCCAATAGACTCTGTAAATGACTCTCCAAATTTAGCGTACGTGACCCACCGCGCGCCCTCTAGTTTAGATAGCCTGTTGGAGTAGTCTAGTTTTTTTTAGGTGAGATCCATTTTAAAGAATAGCTAAATCACTAAATTTAGATACTTCTTTTGGCTAATCTCTTGGAGTTGCTCTAATGCATGTAACAAGCTAGCTAAATAGCAAGAAAATGTCGTCCGATGGAAGGTGGTCCATAATAGCACATGGCCAGCATCACTGTCAAACATTTGAGTAGCAATCAGTCGGTGCCATTTGGAGCATTTGGTTCGACAGAAAAGAAAAGATTAACTCAGACAAATACATAAACTGGTGGAGCATGGAGCTCATGGGAGTGCGACTTGCGAGCTACTACCTAGGCTTATGATATGAACGCCTTGGAATGGAATAAAACCTGAATTATCTCAAAGATTATGCTATTGAATTACTGGGTGGGGGCATGAGGCAACTCGTAAGCCTGAATTGAGGTTAGTTATATATTCATTACCCTAAGGAGACAAATCCATCTCGGCTTTCATTTAGTCACTACTGTTCATTTATGTATGTCCTCTCGTGTGGCTTGTGTCCATCCTATGGGCATAGCAATATTGGCTACGGTTATACATTTTAGTTGTAAATAAATAATAGTGGTTGAAAAAAGTGATTTTCAGAAGGAATAGGCAAGCAGTAGGGAAGAGATGTGTGTGCGAGACTGGATCGAGAGGAGTGGGATGTGTGATGTACCCGTGACCTATGCCTAATCCTCGTAGCGAGACGGAGGTGAGAGGAGTGAGAAAGCCATTTTGAAAAATCAAAAAAACAGAAACCAATATGCACATGTATATAAATGCCATCCTTTTTTTCCCGATTGTGATTTATTCGGTGGAGGGTGCTTCATCGGATGACTTTGACATGGAGTACACGCTCATAATGGCTTTCTTGTTTCATTGCTATCTATCTACTGTACAATTCGCGACAAAAAAAAATCAAAGAAATGCTGAAGGCAAGGCCGTAATCCAAATCACCACCCTCAGAAAATTGAAATAAGAAGTGTACAAATCAAGCCTCATCTTTCGAGAAAAATTAGCCGGGCTACATCGCAAGATCGTGCAAATACGGAAATAATATCCGTCACTGGGCCGCTAGCCAAGGGCCCACTTGATAGTGACACGAAGATGCTTCGTCCACCCGCAGGAAATATTTCTCTGATTTTTTTCGGGGCCAATACGGAGAACCAGGTAGGGAAAGCTTTACTCCCCCAGCCTCTTTTTCTTCAGAGCTGTTCATGGCCGAAGGGGCAAGGAGAATCCCAGACCAGATCACCGCGTCGGCCGGCACGTGCATGGCAACCGACGAACGAGACGCCGCCCTCTGCGTGCTCGCGGATTCTGAAAATGGCGACCGTACATCGGAAGCAGGGGACATGCACATGCGCATGAGGCCATGGATTGCTCGACCTGAGCAAGATAATTTTAAGCGACATTGCATGCACGTTCGCCTGTGATGGTGTCATCCACACGTGCTCGCGCCATCCATCGCCTTCCTGCAGGCGAGAGCTTAGGCAGTTTGGTGAGCGAGATGAGTGTGTAGAGGCATAGGATGCTCTGTGATTGCTAGGGCAAGTACACAACAGTGCATGTTGGGAGGCAGGTCCAGGGCATGACTGCATGAGTGGTAGTAGTATTCAGTAGAGAGAAAAAAAAGAGTACGCCTTGTCCTCCAGGAGTAGCTCTTGCTGCTGAAATCTGCAAGAAAGATACGCTATTGAGTTCACTGTGTGTAGTAGATACGGAGAGTGGGGTTTCCAAGAGTAGCTCTTGCTGCTGAAATCTGCAAGGAAGATACGCTACTGAGTTCACTGTGTGTAGTAGATACAGAGAGTGGTTTCCAATTAGGACGGAAAATAGCTTGAATTTGACAAACCACTCGAGCTAAACAAGTCGAGCTCGAGCCTGCAAGGAAGCTTGTCGAGCCGAGCTCAAACAGTTGGGTAATTCCCAGCCGTATGTAACATTGATACACAAGCAGCCTTCCCAAACCCCAAGGTCCATGTGCTGAACTCTGAACGCAAAGGCCAAGCCCAACTTCCCAAGGGAAAATTTATTTATTTGCCACCCTTACGACTCGGATGGCAACAGATTTACCACCCGGGCCTATTGTCAGTGACTCAGGTGACCCCACATGTAAGTGACAGAGTCTCGGTGTCAATCTTAAGAATGGCAAAAAATTGAATCTCCCACTTCCCAAGCCCTCAACCAGCAGCCGGCCAAGCAAGTAAGCAACCCAGCGTAGCCGTCTCCTTCCCCCAATCTCGTTCCCCAACTCCTGTCTTCTTCTCCTCTCAGTCCTCACGTGGTGACGTTGATGTTGCCTCTCCTCTTGCCACGTTGGCTATTGACCACTGTAGTTCGTAGCAGACATACCTCGCTCGACGCCTCCATCTTCTTCGTCACCAGTCACATTCTCCTTCCTCCACGTCCCTCACCCTAATGCCCATTACTCCGGTGAGTCATCGATAGCTCCCCCATCACCTCTCCTCCCTAACTCGAGGCCGTCCCATCACCACAACATCAACGCTCCTCCCACACCGCTAATTGTAGGATCACAATGGTAACAGAGAAGAGTAAATGGTGCGATCTCAAATTTTTCTTGCTAGGAATCTTTCACTCTAGAGTTAAAGAGTTAAGAAGATTAGATTTCACAGTTTACAACCAAGCAAAATTCTGCACCTGACCAGTCCAACCGGTGGCTGACCAGCGGTCGGACCGGCTACTAGCTGGTGGTCTGATCGACGGCCAGTCTGACCGAGCCCAGGAGTGGTATGACCGCTCCCCTGCGCTTAGAATAGAAAATTAGCCCTAGTCAAAATCGCTTTTGGTGCAAACTTCAAAATCTAGGGGCAGAACTACAGTAAATGCATGGGGGTACAATTGCACCCCCAAAATGTTTGCACACAAATCTAGTATATACCCCTTTAATACATAAAATATGCACTGCACATACTAACAAAGAATTCCTGGCAGCCCGCCCCCGCCCAATAGATGTAGGAACGAATCAAGCCCAAGTCAGTCAAGCACATGACCTGAGGTGAAGTCCTTCCAGCGGCCCATCCAGCATTAAGCATTCTAGCTACCCCGTCCTGAGTTGAAGTCATTCCAGGCTCAGCCCACAGGATTCCGAACTCAGGAGAGAATAGCAATCGGTGCGTGTCCTTGAGTCTTGAGTCCAGAGTCTCCTTGTGCCGGCTTGCCCTAGGTAGACGCAGCTGCTCATTCCTCATTGCGCAGGCCGCTTGCCGCCGCCGTGCACTCCCTAGAGGCCGGCCGTCGATGAGTAGCGAGTGGTGACCTGCAACCACCAGCTCTACCGTGCGCTCCTCCATTCTTGGGACCTAGGCTCCGGCTTGGCTCCATGCCTCTTCGCCTCCACCGGTCCACCCCTCTCGTCGGCTCGTCCTCACTCCTAATCTCCTCAGCCCTTAGTGCATCATGATACGATAATCTCAAATTTCTCTACTCTACTCTAGGTGTTTTCCTTTTAGTTCGAGCTAATAAGCGTAGCTTTGTTCTCTAGTGGTCGGATTTGGGAATTAAACCAGGCACATCGGTGATTAGTTTTTAATTTGGGTTGCTCAGGCGACGAGGAAGCTCGGGGAGGTAGCGGTGACCAGCAAAACGGGTTGCCCAGGCGACGAGGAAGCTTAGGGAGGCAGCGGCTTCGGCCGGGGTTGTGCCCAAACGAGTTGGCGGTGACTCTAGGCGGCCGACGATGAGGGGAAAATGGGGTGTCGGCGGCCGGAAAAAAGAGGGAAGAAGAAGGGTGAAAGCATCTAGGCCCCTAAAAATATTGGTTTTGGTAATTAATGACATTATGTGAACATGGGACTAATATGTGTGTTAAGTGTTTGAAAGGATTAGTCTCAAAGGCAATGTAAGAGGTACACAAAAAGATTTCACAAGATTCAAAGAGTTCCAAGAAGACAAGGTAAATAGTTTATGGCTCTTTTATTTTTACTGATCTTAGGAGAAAGATTGAAAGACCGGATTATAGGTTAGATGCCGTACTATTAAGAGGGATCATGGTTAAATGCTTGATCATATGCTTATGTGCCTTATGGATCAATTTAGGATCATGCATGCACTTAGAAATAAAATTAAATTAAAATTGTGCATTGTCAGAAATTTCGGAAGTACCGACGTTCAAAACGTGGAACTTCCGATCGGCCGGAAGTACCGGAGTTAAACTCGCGGAACTTCCGATCGGCCAGAAGCTCCGGCTTCCCGAGCGGAACTTTTTTCCAGAGAGTGACCAGAATTGAACTTAGCCTCTCAGAAATCGGAAGTACCGCTAGTTGAACGGCGGAACTTCCGCTAGGTCGGAAGTTCCGAAAATCGAAAGTTCTGGCAAATGTGAGCGGAACGTTTTTTCCAGAGAGCAACTTTTTCAAAACTTCAACTCGTTGAGATCGGAAGTTCCGGGGCTATATCGGAACTTCCGGAAATCCGGAAGTACCGCATTTGCAATAGCGGAAGTACCGCATTTAATGTCAACGGATACTTCTGACTCTCTGACATAGCCGTTCTGAGCCCTCTACAAAAATCCGGAAGTTCCGGCCCCAACACTGCGGAACTTCCGATTTCCCTGATTTTTCAGGATTAATTATTGTAACGGCTATTTGAGTTTGGTGAGGGTACAAATTCGACCCCACCAGCACAAAGACATGTTGTTGAACCATAATTGAGCATCCTTGAGCTAGAGCAACCTCACACACCTCATTTTCATCACTTGTGCATTCAATTGAGGTAGTTGAGTGAATTCAAGTGCATTTCATCCGTAGCTTGATCCTTTTAGCATTTGAGTGTGATCAAGCCCACTGTGATTTATTACTCTTGGTGTTTGCTGACACTTAGACGGCTTGGTGAGAGAGTTCGGTGATCTTCTCAAGAAGGTTGTGAGAAGGCCCGACAAGATTGTGAGGGTTTGGAGCTCGCCTACCCGGAGAGGGAAAGAGCTACGTACCCATAGTGATCGAGGTGATTTGGCTCAATTCGTGGAGCCGGTCCGATTCGTTCGGGCTTACCTCAACGTGGACTAGGGGAGACTGGCAAGTCTCCGATCACCATGGTAAAAAGTGATTGCGTCTTTTGTGGTTTGCTCTCTTGTGTCTCATTTACTTTCAAGCAATTTACCTCATTAGAATCACTTGATTACTTGTATTCTTAGAGTAGCAAACTTTGACCTAGACTAGAACTATTCTTGCTCTTAGGATAATTCATATTGTGCTAGTGATCACTTGAGCCATTTTAACTTGTTTTAGTTGCTACATTGTTTACTTGCTTTAGGCAATAATTAAAGTTAAAATTGTTAGCTTAAATTAGAAGATAAATTTTAAACCGCCTATTCACCCCCCTCTAGTCGGCCTCCTCGATCTTACAAAGGGGCGCGCATGAGTATGAGCAGGGTGCTAGGAGCTCACCTGAGCGGTTGAACTGATCGGAGGGAGACTGAGGCGAGCCGGCGATGTGCACGGGCGGCAGCGCGGTCGGGTCACCATGGGGGGAGAGCTCGGGTGGCGGAGGGCGTCGACCGATAGTTGGGGAAGCCTCGGGGCACCGATGGGCTGCCCTCACCGCGTAGAATTGGCCTGGGGTTGACTGAGGGGGAGGCGGCAGTGAAAATGGCAGTGGCCGGCCAGAAGCGGAGAAGGAGCGTGCGCGGTGTGCTCGAGCGTCGATTTTCCAATCAACTGCAAGGGCGGCAGTAGGTGGCTCGGCAGGAGCTTCGCCGGTAAGGAGAAATGGCGGGGGCTTGCGACGGCTAGCGCTCAGGTGACAAACACCGAATTCAGGAGGAGGAAGAGGAGGAATTGGGGAATGGGAAGGAGGCAAGCTCAGGGCTCCTTATAAGCGAGCGCGCGCTCGGGGGAGTGGTGCCGGCATGGGCGAGGAGTACGCCGGCATGGGCGAGGGGTACCGCCGGCATGGGCGAGGGGTACCACCGGCATGGGGCGCGAAGGTGACGGGGAAACCAGGGGCGGGGCTAGGCGAAACCGGGGGCGGAGTAGGCGGCTGTAGCCGGTGGGCGCGGGACGTTGGGCCATCGGCCTAGGCGGTGGCGCCGTGAATAGAGGGAGGAGAAAGAACAAACAGGGGGAAGAAGAGAGGCATTGGCTTCAGTTGGGCCAACAGCCAGGAGAAAAGGGGAAGCGGGCCGAACGGGTCAGGGAAAAGAAGAAAGAAAAAGAAAACGGGCTGGGAAAGAAAATGGGCCAGGCCTAAGAGAGATTTTGGTGATTTTAAGATTTTTCGAATTTTGGGATTTCAGACTTGGGTTTTGTAATTAGATTTTTTTAATTTGAAAGCTTAGTTCAAATTTTGGGTTCAGCATTTTAATTTTAAGATTGTTCAAATTTTGAGAAATAACTCTTAATTTTTCGAATTTGAATTTCTGGATATGCAAATTGGATGGAAGAAATTTTATATTGATTTAAACTTCCATTCTTGGTTTTGAGTATCCAAATTCAAATTTTTAAATTTGAATTTAAGACTTCCAAGGAAATTTGGATTTTCTCAATTTGATTTTCAGCCTTGGTTCTTGATTCCAAGATTTTGATTTTCATTAACTGGGCTTTTGGCAAGAAACCCAAACTAAGAAATTTGAATAACGCCAAAATTTTTGAGATACTGTGGAAAACAATAAAAAGGTTTTATAATTTTCGCAATTACAATAATTCCCTTTTTTGGGATGTTACAAGATAGACCCTCAAAAAATCAAAAAATTATGCGACAAATTTTCTCAAAATTGAAAATTAGCGGATAAGACCTCGGAAGTTGTAGAATTCAATGAAAATTCATATTCTAGAAAAAAGGGCCTCGGGAATTCAAATTTTGGATCATTTTTAATATTTGAAGCATGTTAAGCACTATTATTATTACTTTTTATGCTTTTCTATATTTATTTGCTATTTTGATTAATCATAATTATTTAAATTGCCTTTAATCACTGAAATGAATAATAAAACTATAGAAATGTATAGAAAATTCTAGAACATTACGAGAACCTTTTGTACCATTATCCAATTTATTTCATGCATATTTACCTATAGTAAATTATATATTCCTTTCATGCATATGTAATTGACAGGCATCACAAACTGGGAGTTCGGGGATCTGGCCCAACATTGCCAAAATTACTTGACTTTGGCTTCTTACATCAAGACTGTACTTGGAGCCAAAAAAGCTTCGTGCTGCCATTGGGATTGGTGCATCAGAAGATGCCAAACCCACACCTGTGCATATTGTATTGAAAGTTGAAACTGGAAGTAGTTTGTAACTGAAATATCTTTGCAAAGGATGCCCTCAAACCATCTATTTGCAATTGTCATTCAAAGGATCGATCGAGAAATATGCTGGTGTGTTGTATGGCTTGTTTGGTGGTTAACTGTATTGATTGTTGCTGCTGCAGACTTTGAGTTATCTTTTGTATAATAGGGTAAGAAGAGGAAAGACACTATTTTCATTGACCTGGTGGATAGAGTTTGACAATATTCGTTTTGTTTGTCTACATCACCAATTTATCTTCCACTATTAGTACTTGATGTTGGAATTTCACCTTAATATGCTAATTCACAATATGTTATATCTGCATGTATTAGCAAATGGGCACTAGAAAGGAGCTCATTAGGAAATTTATGCTTGAAGAAGAAGAGGAGGACAATGAGTTATTTCTTGTGCTAGTTCTTACTTTGCTTTCATGCCTTTATGATGAAAAAAGACTAGTCCACACATCATCACTTATCAGCCCTAAAAAAGTTAAGGAGATCTTAGAAGGCCATGAGAGCTGGTGTAGGATTGAGTTCCGGATGGAGCCAGAGATATTCAGGGCTACATCAAATTTTCTTAGAAGGGAATGTTTGTTGCGTGATACAAGGAGTGTTACCATTGAGGAGCAGTTAAGGATGTTTATGTATATGATCTCTCATAATGCTAGCAACCAAAAGATTTAGAAAGTGTTCCAGCATAGTGGCGAAATAGTTCATAGGAAAATAAAGGAAATCTTTGATATAATTCTTGCTCTAACTCATAAATTTGTCAAGCTCCTAAGTTCGAATCAAACTCACATGAAAATTATATCGGATCCACGATTTTGGCCTTATTACACACTAGACGCCTAACTATTACCAAGATTTTTCTATATTTAATTTGCTATGTTTATGTGCAGAATTGCATTGATACTATTGATGGCACACCACTATTGCTGAAGAGAAAGTTGCTCCTTATAGGAAAAGAAAAGAAACATTATCTCAAAATATGATGCTAGCTTGTGATTTTGATCTGAACTTCACATTTATTTTATGTGGATGAAAAGGGTCAGCATCTAATGGGAAGGTGCATGCTACTACTTTCTTGCGACAATAATATCGCATTATTAGCTAGATAGCTACATTCATTCTACTTTTGTATCATTGTCATGATGCCCAATGATAATGATGCCCATGATGTTGACTTAAACCCTTTTGTTGCAAATATGGATGGGTAAGAGACATCTAGTACTCATATAGAAGCCGATGAAATGGAACATGCTGCTTCTGCTTCGTCTGGATAGAAAGGAGATGATAATGGGAAAAAGCGCAAGTAAAGTCATATTATTGGGGTTCTTGAGAGCTGCTTGGAATTCAAGAAGGAGCAATCCAAAAAATTTGTTGAAGAACTAAATGAAACAACAAGACTATTTAGAATAATGGGTTTTCTATTGGAAGTGTGTTGCTGCTCTAGAATCAAATGAAGAGCTAACAGATATGGAGAAGGCAAAGACACTAAGACTCGTTAAATGCGAGCTAAATAGAGAAATTTTTATCAACACCAAAAACACAAGTGTTCGATTGCTTTGGCTTAAGAGTTAAATTTCTTTATAGGTAAGTTGTCTTCACATTTTTCATTTTCCTTGCTATGCAATTGCTTATGTTATATTTGTCATGCACCTGCTTTTTTTTGTCAATAAGCAGCGCACCTACTTGTTTATTAAGCATTTTTTTACTGTGTTTATTAGTTTATCTAATAGATATACATAAACATAACTTCTACTTGGTAGCCTAGAGTGGGACCTTTGTACATGTAAACATCCTTCCAAATTGTTTGAATCGTCCAAACAATAGACTCCAAGGGAGGAGGGTGCTTATTCTCTAAACTGTAACTTTGCCATAGTAGTTTGGTGTTCACCTTTTCATCTGTGGATTTTTTTATTTGATTGCTGTTGCTAATGCACCAAACATCCCTAAAAGTTGTGTAACATTCAGGCAAAAATATTTTGAATATCATGTCTTGTTTTCACCCACCCAACCACACACACACATATTTGTCATGCACTTACATGTAATAAATGTTCAGTGAGTGGGTTATCTATAAACCAAATTCAAGTTTCTGAAGGAACCTCTTGGTGCTATTGTCTGATATTGTTCATTTGTTTATGCAAAAATGATGAATTGCATCACTCACATCTGAAGAGAGTAGCATATTTTGCATTGTATACTAATATGTTTTTTGGAACTATTATTTCCATTACCTTTGACATATATGTGGTATGATCTTCAAGTCATCTATAAGGAGCTTCTTGAAGATTGCTTGGTGCGAGATCGAGAGCATTCAAGAATTGATTACCAAGATGACTGTTAGACTAGTTCAATTCAAGAAGCCTATATCTGAGCTTGATGGTCTTGTTGAATTCAAGCATGCGTATTAGATTATCTATGCAAAGTTTTGAATTTGGATCAAGAGAGAATTTAAATCTCTAGGTTTGAAGGGTCACGATGTTTGTCATAGTACTTGGTAGTGCTTGGAAGGAAGGAGATTTGGCTTGAGAGTTGAGATCCATTTGAACTTTACAAACTTTTCTCATTCTCTAATATACTTCTGAAGTATTATATGTGTTCGTAGCCTTCAGAACTTGTATGTGTTGCCTAGTACATATGATTTCCCCCTTGAATTGTTATGATGAATTGCTCCAAATTATTTCAAATATATCTTATCTCCCTTGAATGTTATTGAAATTTTTGAATTTATTTGATTTTTATGGAATAATTATGATTTTTATTTTCCCTAGTATTTTTGTGAACATTTTTAAAGTTTGTTGATTTTCCTTCAAGAGTTCTTTGAATATTTTTGAATTTTTCATGTGTTTCTTGACTACCCGGGATTTTTTCCCCCTGTCTTGCCAAACAGTGGTCGGGATAATTTCCTGTAAGGAAATATTTTCTATACGAGTGGGGGATTTCTTGTGCCCTATGAAATCCCTCTAGGAATTTATTCTATGGGTTTTCTCCCCTAGCATCCAACATACCCTTATGGGGCAAAACTTGGGCCGCGAAGGCGGTGAGCCCGGCCCAAATATACGGCCCGGTATCTCACCACCTCGCGAAGGCTCGGATATCTCGCCGCCGCCGCCGCGATCCGTCCCTCGTCGTCTCCCCGTCCGGCTCCCGATGGCGCGGCTGCACTGGCTGGAGGCGATCCTGCCGCTGGGCATCATCGGCGGCATGCTCTGCATCATGGGCAACGCCCAGTACTTCATCCACAAGGCCGCGCACGGCAGGGTACTGCTCCGCTGCCCCCCCCCCCCCTCCTCTCTCCCCCGATCCGCTTGATCCGAATCTCCCGTGCCGGGGCTCTCGTCTGAATTCGTGTGGTTTTTTCTTGGTCTCGGTTGGGTGCAGCCGAAGCACATCGGTAACGACATGTGGGACGTCGCCATGGAGCGCCGCGACAAGAAGCTCATCGACCAGGCCTCCGGCAACTAGGTGCGGATCTGATGCCATGCCGTCGGCAACTGCTCGCTAGGGCTGGTGCGGTGGTCTCTCTTGGGTTTTTGGGGGCATGGATTTGTGGTGGGATTGGTGCTACGATGCGGGATTCTAGGGCTTGGGCTTGATTTGGGGTTGGGGTTAGGTTACCAGTAGAGCCCTTCTGTGCTTCCACAAGGAGATTCTGGGTAGGGGTTAAGGCTTTGGCGCAAGGAATCTAACTTTCGGGTGCTTCTGGTGGAAATTTGCACATTTCTCGTGGGGATTTCCACAGCGGGGTTGCTATGGTTAATTGTTAGTATGTTGCAGATTGCTGGAGACCTTGTGATGCTGTTGGACCACTGTGATGCTTGACTGAATTGGATTGCAATGTGGTATATTTTGGTCTGGTTGGTTGTTATTCAGTGGCAGTTGCTACTTCTCTGTAGAAGTGATGCTACAGGTAGGGTTCTTGCATTATATGATTGTATGGCTAGTGTAAAATTGGGAGGTCCTAGAGCACATTTTGCTCTTGTACTTCGGGGAAAATGTCATCTAATTGGGCTTTTGGAGTGGGGAAGTGATGCTCTGGGGTTGGCAGAGCTTCCTCTAGTTTTGTTCTTTGGTCATTGTAATGAACAACCCTGAGCTAGTTCTGTTCCACCGTGATCTAGACAACTATAGTTAGCTACTTTAGCCCTCTCTTCAGTCTCCACAAAACTCTTGCAGGCTTCCACTGAACCCACTCCATTGAAAGCTCAAAACTATGATCTGTTGCACAAGAACTAGTAGACTTGCAACATGGTCTTCGTGTTATATTGTTCTTTAATTTTCTTTCGTCATCTTGTGATTTTCCAATTCTGTCTTCTCTCGTTTACTTCATTACTATTGTCCTTACTGTGCATCCAACCTCCAATCCATGTATGACAATAGTGCTGTTGATAATTCTATGTCTGATGTTTGTTTACCACTTTGCCTTGCCGTTGTTTGAATATCATTGCTGAAAATGCTGTTTTCCAGAGCTAACAACTAAGCACTAGCTTTACGTGAAACCTTTTTTTTTCTTTCATTTTGATGAACTAATGATATTGTGATCACACTGCTAACCGCAATATTTGTGTTGCCAAATTACATTCAACAGATATTAAGCATAGTTTAAAAAGCCGGACTGGACCGGCAGTTAAACTGGAAAAAACTGGCAACCTTGGCGGTTTGGTTCGCTGCAAAAACCATTCATGCAATTTCCCTATTCCAGTTCGCGAGTCCCCAAGTCCCAACAATTGGCCAACACTACCTTTCTCCCGGTCCCAACTCTTCCTATCTATGCCCGGGTGGCCTTTGGTGACAGCTTGACTTTGACGCAGCCAAAGCCGAGTGACAAGCAAGCAGGATGTCAGCTACTTGAGTTCCTGTGTATTGGGCAGCAGCCGCTACGATTTCATCTCCTGGGCGATGGAAGAAGTTGCTTGACTATGGATACTACTACTCCTCGCCTTTGTCCTTGCTTGTGGTTCGGCAACAACAACAGCTAGCAGTTTTATGTGGAGGTTTCAGTGGCAGCAAGTCAACAACTTGTGTACTTATTGATCGATTTCTTGTTTCCTTCCTATTTAAAGACCTTTTAGTGATCGATTTCTTGTTTATTTCCTTGTTTCTTGGTTGGTTGAGTGATGGAAAGTACATGATTTCTATATTTACATATTTTTGCTGGAATTTTGCGAAAGGATTCAAAGATACAAAGGTTGAAGATGATGCCTAACTAATAAAATATTAATGTTTGGGAAACCGGTGGACCGGCGGTTCGACCTGTGAACCGGTGGACCGATGGCCTGGTCGAACACCGATCTGATTTTTAAAACTATGATATTAATCCTATATTCCCTCTTGTGTCTGGGCAGCTGTGAGTTACATTTCGATTTAATCTCTCTCCTTGTAATCTCCTATTGTATGCATTTGCTAATAAGTAATAACTAGAATGGAGAAGGGAAATTGCTGGATCCAATAGTTCCTGTCAACTATCATCTTCAATCCCTTTTCCTTTCCTTTCCTTTTCTTTTCTTTTTATTTCTCATTTCTTTTTTTTTTTACAGGAAAGACAGCTGAGTCCCTTTCCCCCTTTCATATATTTGGTTCTGTAAATCAAGTTCTGATTCAACCTCGTTGTCATTTCCTATTTTATACATTTGCTAGTAACTAGAATAGACGAGAGGGACAAAAACTACTTTTTGTTACGGATGTTTATTGGGGAAAGCATTATAGCAGGAGAAGCAAGGGGACCAACAACTCCTCCCAGGATTAGAATCCTTTTCGGGAATAGATTCTAGTTCGTGTTTGAGTCGGTTTAGGAGTCGGGAATAGATTCCAGTTCGTGTTTGAGTCGGTTTAGGAGTCGGGAAAAGGAAGAGTATCAGCTGTAAGCTTATAAATAAGACCTCCCGCGTTTGGACGGGAAGGCAGGAAAGAAAATAAAGAGTATTCTTCCCCTAAACCCTAGTTCTCGGCGGCTAACAGCCACGGCAGAGCCGCAGGCTTATCGCCTGCCAGAAGCAAGGGCTAAACCCTCTATTCATCCCTACAATCTTAGGTCTAGGACCAAGAACCATAACAGATTGGTATCAGATTCCATGGCATCAGAAGCTTTCACCGCGGAGCTGCGCGATTTGAAGGCGATCCTGAGTACAATACTAAAGCGACAAGAAGAACAAGCAACCGCCCAGGCAAACCTAGAGGCTGCTGTTTTGGCTATTGAAGGGCGCGTCTCCTTAACAACTCCGGATACCAACTCGGCGAATTCGCCCATCCAACATCCTGCCGAGGATTCTCCTCCGATTCCAACTCCAGGTCGGTTTTACAAAGTCGATTTCCCTTTGTTTGATGGCAATTCGGATCCCTTGGAGTGGTTGGCTCGTTGTGAGCAATTCTTTCGGGGTAATCGCACCCTTGAGGAGGAAAAGGTTTGGCTGGCTACATACCATATGACCGGCATCGCAGCGCAGTGGTATTACAAGTTGGAGCGATCGGAAGGGATCCCCACTTGGGCCAGATTCCAGAATTCTTGCCGCCTGCGGTTTGGACCTCCTTTTCGATCCAATCCGGTGTCCGAACTTGCACTCTTGCGACAATCAGGATCTGTCGAAGAGTACGCACAGGAATTTTATAGGGTGCTTTGCCGTGCTGATAATCTATCACCCGAACACGAAGTCGGATTGTTCTTGGCTGGGTTGGGCGACCTCATCAAGTCTGATGTTGAGTTGCAAAACCCATCTTCCTTGGATACTGCAGTCAGTCTAGCCAAAGCAGCGGAGAGACATTACAAGCTGTTATACAATTCGGGATTGCTTCATCGTCAGCCGCATTACAGTTCCCTGCCTTCGGCCGCAAAGTTTGTCCCAGCGCAGCGATCGCCACCACTCCTATCCAAACCGCCTGATGTTCCTCTGCTTCCAGCGCCACCAACAGGGACAGCAGCACCAACTCAGAGGGCATTTCGACGTCTCACACCAACAGAGATGGCGGATCGGCGACAAAAAGGCCTCTGTTTCAATTGTGATGAACACTTCACAAGAGGTCATCGTTGCAAACGGCTGTATTGGATTGAGATACTTGATGAAGATGATATTCCAGAGGAGGGTATTGGGGATTCCAATCCTCAGATTTCGCTTCATGCACTAACGGGAATCTCTGCAGGAAATACGATGCAAGTAATTGTCCTTATTAATCATCACAAGTTCTGCGCATTGGTGGATTCAGGATCTACCCATAACTTCATCAGTTTGGAGGCTGCCCAACTGTCCGCTATTTCCTTGCAAAAGCGCACAGGCATTCAGGTGGCGGTTGCCAATGGTGACAGGATTCCCTGCCCGGGTTTTTGTCCATCCTTGCCGCTCACCATTGCCCAGGAAGCATTCTCCATCAATTGCTATGCCTTACCACTTCAAGGCTTTGACCTAATCTTGGGGGTTCACTGGCTTCGCACCTTAGGACCAATACTATGGGACTTCTCAACACTCTCAATGTCCTTTTGGCATCAAGGACACCAAGTCAAGCTGCTAGGTATACCGCAGCGACCATCGGGCCGACTGTTTTCACTCCAGGAATCCACTAAGGAACTTTTACCTGCACTCCTGGCGGACTTTCAAGACATATTTCAGCACCCCTCTGGGTTACCTCCTCAACGGTTATTCGATCACCACATTCACCTCTATCCAGGCTCCAAGCCGGTGGCAGTGCGCCCTTATCGGTACCCCCATCATCACAAAGATGAGATAGAGAAACAGTGTGCGGATATGTCATCCCAGGGCATCATCCGTCCCAGTACCTCACCCTTCAGTTCACCTGTGCTTTTGGTCAAAAAGAAGGATAATTCATGGCGGATGTGCGTGGACTATCGTGCTCTTAACACTCAGACTATCAAGGACAAGTTCCCAATTCCGGTTGTTGATGAATTATTGGACGAACTGAAGCATGCCAAGTACTTTACAAAACTGGATTTACGCTCAGGTTATCACCAGATAAGAATGCACCCGGATGATGTCCATATGACTGCATTCAGGACGCATCATGGCCATTTTGAATATCTGGTGCTACCCTTCGGTCTCTCGAACGCCCCAGCAACCTTCCAGGCTATCATGAATGCTATTCTACAACCATATCTTCGCAAGTTTGTATTGGTCTTCTTTGACGACATCCTCATATTCAGCCCTTCGTGGGCAGAGCACTTGTGCCACATCAGAACAGTTTTAGGCCTCCTTCGCCAGCATCAACTCTATTTGAAGCAATCCAAATGTTCTTTCGGCACAAACTCAGTTTCATACCTCGGCCATGTGGTATCAGCAGAAGGGGTTTCGATGGATCCGTCCAAGGTACAGGACATTCAGCACTGGCCAATTCCAACCTCACCTCGCCAGTTAAGGGGATTCCTGGGGTTAGCAGGATACTACCGCAAGTTCATACGAGATTTTGGATCTATTGCCGCACCTCTAACCAGGCTGCTCACCAAGGAGGGGTTCTCTTGGTCCCAAGATGCCAGTGATGCTTTCGCTACCCTCAAGGAGGCGCTCTGTCGACCATCCTTCTTGACCCTTCCGGACTTCATAGCACCTTTTATCGTTGAATGTGACGCGTCAGGCAACGGATTTGGGGCGGTCCTCCATCAGGTCTCTAAACCCATTGCCTTCTTCAGCCGGGCAATTCCACCACACCATGCCAAGTTAGCCGCGTATGAACGCGAACTCATTGGATTAGTCAAGGCCGTCCGTCACTGGCGTCACTACCTTTGGGGCAAGGCATTCATAGTTCGAACTGACCATTATAGCCTGAAATTCTTGCTGGACCAGCGGTTAAACACCATCCCTCAACACCATTGGGTCAGCAAACTTTTCGGTTTCGATTTCCAAATTGAATTCAAACCAGGGCGCACCAATATAGTCGCCGATGCCTTGTCTCGCCGTGATGAATATCTCTCAGTATCGGCCATCTCGATGCCAAACTTTCCAATGCTAACCCAGCTCAAAGAAGAGCTTCGTTCCCTGACGGCTATTCAGACGCTTCAGTCACAGTGGGCATCTCAAGAACTTTCTCCCAACTGGTCTTATGTTGATGGGTTCTTTCTGTACAATGGGCGAATCTTCATCCCCACTTCTTCCAACTTTGTCCAGCAGATCATAGCAGCTTACCACTCCATTGGTCATGAAGGAATCCAGAAATCATTGCACCGCATCAGAAAGGATTTCTATATACCACAACTCAAACAGCTGGTTCATGATTATGTGACCTGCTGTGTTACTTGTCAACGCAACAAAGGAGATCACCTTCACCCTGCAGGTCTGCTCCAGCCCCTACCCATTCCACATCAGATTTGGTCCCACATTTCAATGGATTTCATTGAAGGGTTTCCTCGCGTACACGGGAAATCTGTAATCTTAACGGTAGTTGACAGATTCTCTAAATACGCTCACTTTGTTCCATTAGCACACCCCTATATAGCTCAGTCGGTGGCTACTGCATTCTTTGAGGCTATTGTTCGGCTACATGGTTTTCCCGAATCAATTGTCAGTGACAGGGATACAATTTTTACTAGCAACTTTTGGCAAGAACTATTCAAACTGGCTGGTGTATCTCTGGACATGACATCCGCATTTCACCCGCAAGCTGATGGTCAGAGCGAAGTTGTCAATCGCACCATTGAGATGTACCTTCGCTGTCTCAGTGGTGACCACCCTCGGCATTGGATGCGTTGGCTACCGTGGGCAGAATTTTGCTACAACACTTCTTATCATTCAGCCCTCCGTTGTACACCATTCCAGGTTGTGTATGGGAGATCTCCACCAGCCATTATCCCGTATAAAGAAGGTACATCCCAGAATTTGGCGGTCGAGGCAAATTTACGCTCTCGGGATGAATTTCTGCTTGAAATCCGAGAACGTTTATTACTTGCTCAACAGCGCATGAAGAATTTTTATGACCAGCATCACCGGGAAGTGGAATTTGAAGTCGGCCAATGGGTTTTACTCAAACTCCATCATCGGCAAGCGGTGGGTATCACAGCAAAATTTTCCAAGTTGTCACCCAAATTCTATGGCCCTTATCAAATCATCGAGCGAGTGGGTCAAGTGGCATATAAACTCCAACTGCCTCTTTCGGCTAGAGTTCACAATGTGTTCCATGTCGCCTTCCTGAAGAAGTTTATGGGGGACTCTCCTGTCACACCACCCGCATTACCAGACATCCTTCACGGCCGAATTGTGCCAACTCCGTCCAAGATTGTCCGTTCCCGTCTTCATAAAGATAAGTGGGAGGTGTTGGTGCAATGGGTGGATCAACCAGCATCCGAAGCTTCGTGGCTACCGGTGCAAGACTTCAAGAAGCAATATCCCCATTTTCAGCTCGAGGACGAGCTGTTTCCGCAGGAGGGGGGAAATGTTACGGATGTTTATTGGGGAAAGCATTATAGCAGGAGAAGCAAGGGGACCAACAACTCCTCCCAGGATTAGAATCCTTTTCGGGAATAGATTCTAGTTCGTGTTTGAGTCGGTTTAGGAGTCGGGAATAGATTCCAGTTCGTGTTTGAGTCGGTTTAGGAGTCGGGAAAAGGAAGAGTATCAGCTGTAAGCTTATAAATAAGACCTCCCGCGTTTGGACGGGAAGGCAGGAAAGAAAATAAAGAGTATTCTTCCCCTAAACCCTAGTTCTCGGCGGCTAACAGCCACGGCAGAGCCGCAGGGCTATCGCCTGCCAGAAGCAAGGGCTAAACCCTCTATTCATCCCTACAATCTTAGGTCTAGGACCAAGAACCATAACACTTTTGAATTGGCAGAATTTGCTGGGATATATTATAAGCTACTAGTAGACTAGAAGAAATGTGTTGTAAGGAAATTTTCCTTTTGGATCTTCTGGAAACAGAATCTGTGATGTGTGGCTTGTAGTTTTGCAGTAACTTGTCTATCGCAAGCACTTTAGGATGCGTTTAGTTGGTGCCCAAATTTTCCTTGCCAAAATTTGGCTAGCCCCAACAATTTGGCACTTGTTTGGATGGTTGCCAAATTTTTGGCAAGCCTCTCCATGGTGATCCCCTATGTATTTTTTTTCCAATCTTGACCAAATTGTGGGTAACCAAAACCCCAACCAAATTTTTGGCTAGCCAAATTTTGATAGGGCTGGTTTGGGCACCAACCAAACATACCCAAAGAAAAATGGCTTGTAGCTTCTCTTTGTTATGCATCAACATGTATTTTTTTCCTTTTATGTATTATTGGCATGATGTTCTGGTTTGGGCACCAACCAAACATAACCGAAGAAAAATGGCTTGTAGTTTCTCTTTGTTATGCATCAACATGTATCTTTTTCCTTTTATGTATTATTGGCATGATGCTCACTACATATGCTTGTTAACTCTGTCGGTATTGTAATATAAATCCACTGAAACCGTATGCATGTTTTTGTAGGATGTCGATCAGCATTGATTTTCTTGGATGTTGACGAAGGCTTCAGAAGCCCAGAACCACTGCTGTTTAGTTTCCTTGTATAATGGGAACCAGGGCTTATGTTTTTGTTTACAAATTCCGAACATTGGTTGAATAATGTGTATGTAAAATCTGTTTAATCAAACAAAGTTGGTTTCCTTTGTGAATTGTGTAGCTATCCAATTTATCGCCCCGGAGCTGATTCATAAGGAAAGTGTTGTTTGTTGTCTTTGTTATGTCTTTTTACACGTATATTCGTATCCAACTGTTGGTGAGGTTCAGATTGGTTTGGTGCAATTGTTATGATATTTACTACTCCCTCCGTTTTAGAATACTTGGTACTCTTGACTTTGACTAGTTAAATTTATAATCTTTGACTACTAATTATTTTTCTAGATATTTAGTTTTGTTGTGTTAAAATGATATTGTTAAATTTATCGTACAAATATTTTTGTAACATCTTACTTCTATAACATTTTATACGTGCATTAGTATAAAAAATAACGGTCAATGTTAAACTTTGGAGGAGGTGAAAGTAAGAATATCAAGTATTCTAAAAATTGATGAGCACTTACAAGAACTTGTGGTGGTACATTCTGAGCACACAATCACTCTATACACTTCTTTTAAAAAAAAAAAGCCTCCAAAGTCCTTTTTTTTCTTCAAAAATAGCATTTTTTTCATAGACCTAGCACACACAGGCAGATACCTGTCAAGCTAAAGGAGCTCGGTAGGTCACTTGCCGAGTGCACGGCGAGGATGAGCAGCCACCGTTGATGGCAACGGTGCCGGCTTGCCGGCGTCGCTTTCAGATGAAAAGGAAGCTATCGGGGTCGCCGTGGGCAAACGTGACGAGCTTCGTACAGTGCGCGGTGATGGCGTGGGCTGCGTGATGCAGGCGGAGCAGAGCATGGTGGCCTCCCCATCCTCTGCAGCAGGTTGGGCTCATCGAGGCGGCCGGTGTAGATGTAGATCGGGTAGCTCTAACCACCGAAGTCACCGCCTCTATCCCGTGTCTCCACGACGCAATCGCTAGCGATGATCGGTGGGCAAGGAAGGCCGCGGCCGAGGTGCTTGCCGGCATTGGCCTTAGAACACGAGGATCTTCTCTTGACCTACAAATCCTCTTGCGTTGCCTTCTTCGAGGCTAGGAGGTTCAACAATGTTTGGCCTTTCATTTGGTTCGGATCTTGGCGAGACGACATCCTTTTCTGGATCGGAGTGTGGGCGCTGAGATTTTCGGTGTTCTTGTTTGGCAATGCACGTCAAAATTGTGCGGGGGTCAATGAACAGGATGATCGAGCCGTGAAAGGAGATCCCAGACGTTGAAGAGGACGAGTGCTCCTCTGGTGTGCCCCAGGCGTCGCGGTCACAACGGCGATCTTCTCTTGCAGGTGATACGCTAATGTGGAACTGGGAACATGTTCTTTGTAGTTTCGGTTGCTTCTTGTTGTGCAGATCCGGTAAATTTATGTTTGCGTTCTTGTAATTTTCTATATTCCAAGCTAGATCTACGAGCAGGTCGCCTCCCCCTGATGTGTCACCAAAAGGCATAGCCCTTCATCCATCAGAAACAAGAAGCTCTCACCACCTTCATGCCACAAGGTGGGCCAAGCCAAGAACTGCGACTACAAGGTTGGCATTGCTGTTGCTCTGGATGCCACCCCAATCAAAGTGGTGACAGAGGAGAAGCTTCTAAAAGGAGGCAGTGTGAGATCAAGACTGGAAACTAGGAGGACACTTTTCCAGGGTAGCGAGGAGAGGGTGACCAAGTTGGTTGGGCTGAAAGCGGGGTCACCAGTTGTTCCGTGCGAGGGAGGTGGTAACTTGGAAGAGGTTTCTAAGGTTGAAGGTGGATCAGAGAGGTTTCAATCAGGTCACAAAGATGAGGGCTTGTTAGAGATTAGGACGCAGCTGCTTCAGATTGAAAATCAGCAGACCAGTTTAGTAGATCTTCTCCAGGTGATTTTCCTTTGTTATGTTGGACCTTATATATTACAGTTCAATTCAACTAGGCACCTAAATCTTCATGTTAAATGACAAATTTGAAGGGGAAAATTGGTTCTCTAGCACCGAAAGTTCCTGTCTTTTGGAAAATACCATTAAAAGTTTAGATCTCCGAAAAATAGCACTGAAAGTTACAAGTTACTTCGAAAATTAGCACTCTGTTATTTTTTAGACATAACAGTGTTAGATAGGACAAAAATGCCCTTTGCTCTGGTTCACATGGTCGTTGTTGTTTGCTCAAAATGAAAGCGACAACAGTTGCTACTTGACAATATAAAAATATAAACTAATATAGCCGCACTATGCACAAATAATCAGATGGAAAAAGACAAACTCACATGACAGAATTTGTCTAGATTAAACTGACCAACATTCGAGTCATAGATCAGTGATACATTTCAAGGGCTACCAGAATACATAACAGGTTGTTTTGATTGACAAAAGCATGGTTTGACAATACAAATTCAAAGCACTAATTTATGATCAATCTTCTAGCAATGCCTCCTGGTGAGATTGCATGTTCTGCTGCCATTCTTCTAGTTACAGGCCCTGTACTAGTTGGAGTAGATGGTGAAGCTGCCATGCTTCTCGTTGTTGGCCCCGGACTGACCGGTGGAGTAGAAAAGAGTTTTGATGTCCTCCTTGATTTTGAAGGAGCTTGTGCTACAGCATTACTAGAGCTGGAAGCAACAACTCCTCCTTTCCTCTTTCTGTCAACAAGAAAATAAGAGGGGAAGGACCTAAGCCAAGAATGAAGTGAAAGATGCAAAAATAAAAAAGAAAAAGGATTAACATTACTTGGATTTGGCAGGAATTAAAGGTGGCAATTCAGTACCGAGTTCTGCTGGGGGCTCACGGCATGTCTTCTCAATATGCCCAAACTTGAAGCATCTTTTGCATTGGTAAGGGCCTCTTTTTCCAGCCTCACCACTACTCTTGATCCGGCGAACTCTCGGCCTACCCGCGGGCCTCTCTAGCTTTGGAGGAACCATCACAAACCCAGGATCAACTACAGGCCACTGTGTCTTGTCAACCATCGGGTTAATGTCAAACTGATAAGTAGCTTTAAAGCGTTCAACTGAGTAGTAATCATGCACATAGTCCTCCATTTTAATTTGTCTCAGGGAACCAATAAAAGCTATAACATGGGTGCAAGGTTTCCCGGATAGTTGCCACTGACCACATGAACATGTTTTGGTATCAAGGTTGACTGCATGTCTCCAAGATGTGTTTTCCCTAGTAACTCCAGATATCTCAGCTTTAAGACCACCACACCCTTTTACTTCATAAGGCAAGAATCTACTCTTCATGTTTAGCTCATGAATAACACTTGGAAGGATTGGTCCTACAAGTTTGGTAGCTATAAACTGCCTTGCTGCTATCTTTTCCATGATCTTGCCTCGTATAGCATCCATGAGTGTATCTACAGGAAGCGACTTGTAGTCCTTAATCCAATTGTTAAAGCACTCTGATATGTTGTTATTCACATAATCAACCATGCATTCTCCTGAGAACTTAGCTCTTGACCAGATTTGCTTGTGGTTTGCTTGCAAAAAAATGATTGCTTCTGGACTACACTCTGCTATTTTGTCCCATAGGTATTGGTGCCTCTGAAGTGTACATGCCCAAGCACAAGGCCACATGTAATTCAACACATGTCCTTGGAACCTCTTCCTGAAATTTTTCATGAGGTGCCTAAAACACTCTCTATGCTCAGCTGCACCTTGGAAAACCTTATGGACTGCCTTCTCGAGTCCTTTACATGCATCTGTATGGATAGTCAATCCAGGAGGCGTCCCTATTGCTGTCCTCAATTGTGTCATGAACCATGTCCAATTTGATTCATCCTCTTTGGAAAAAAATACCATAAGCGACGGGATACATCCAGTTGTGCCCATCAATTGAAGTTGCCGCTGCTAGCTGTCCTTTGTATCTCCCCGTGAGGTGGGTTGAGTCAACTCCAAGGTAGGGTCTACAACCAACCAGAAAGCCATCCACACATGCTTTAATTGCTACAAACATCCTACTGAAATGATTTTTACCACCTATCTTTTTTGCAATCGATCACCACAATGCTTCCTGGGCATGTTGCCTCTAGTTGAGCTTTGAAACTCCACAACATTTTGAAACTATTCTCCCAAGTGCCATGGAGCTCTTTGAGTGCCATTTGCCTTCCTTCCCACACCTTGCTATATGATAGTTTTATTGGAAATTGTTGTTCAAGCTGCTGTTGTAGCTTCTTTGCTCCTACTGTTGCATTAGCTCTTATTACATCTGCTGCCCTGTTGGCTATCCACCCTTTTGTGGCCTCTTTTCCCTTCACCTTGCTTGTGCTTGCACATGTATGTCCTTCTGAAATTGAAACAATCTGCAATACAAGATTATGGAGGTGTCAAGAAATGTAATATCAATTAATTAGTAATGCAAAAACAAAACAATGTTCACAATGTACTATCAAATAATCACCATGAAAGTAGGACAGCCATGGAGTTTCTTTGCATGAATCTTCCAATTACAGTCTAAATCCGCACATCTTGCCCTATATCTTGTCTTATCACTATGCACTACAAAGGTCTCAAACTCTTTTTTGATGGCATATTGCTTGATAGTTAGCATGAAGGCATCCTTGTCAACAAATGTTGAATTCTTCTCTAACAAAGGATTATCTCGGTCATACGTAGTCTGTTTAGTAATTGCATCATGTATCATAATGGCTTCATCATCTAGCACAACATCAGGATCAAGATCAGCACCACTCTGTTCATTTTCTTTTTTCTTCTTTGAAGGTTGTACTTTTCCACTCTTAGCTTTTTCAGCACCTTTTGTATCACCTCCAACTGTCTTCTTCTTGAAATACCTCCATTCTTCATCAACCCCAGGTGGATCATCTCCTTCCGCATCAAAACCAGGATCCATATAGTGCTTTGTCTCTTTCTCCTCTATTCTATCAGGATCAGCTGTTGTAACTCCATGTTGTGGTTCCTCTGCCCATACTAGATCAGCAGCTTCAGCAACTGAGAGCTCATTTCTTGGTTGAATCTGCAACTCACTCTCCTAAATTCTTGGCTGAATCTGCAACTCACTCTCCTCAATTCTTGGCTGAATTTGCAACTCATTCATCTCATCCACAACAGCCAAAGAGTCATGACATCTGTTCATCTCAGATCTACCCACAGTCATGATAAACTTGACAATTTTTAATGCTCGCAATAAAGTTAACAACTCTTGGTCAGTACCAAGACGAACCATTTGACCATTGTGTCCATCATACCAGAAGTTTGCCTCTTGATTGCTTGCCCAACTATAGTGTTTGAAGACATCTTTCTCCATATCGATAATGGAATACTCATCTGAATTGACCCACCAAGACAAAGTTCTGCCTTTGCGGTGCACAGATCGACCACCCTCGACCGTTGAGAATGAGGTGACATCAATCTCTACTTTACAAGCATTCTTCGGATCGATCCTGAAAGAGTAGCAGTACAGAAAAATTAACATACTGTACTGCTGCACCTCAGATCAATCATCGAAGAACATACACAACCAATTACCACTCATGGGCCACAAATTGACCAAAAATTTCAGATCAACTCATGCATAATCATAGTTAGGGTTAGGTTTTGAGTCTTACCCTTCAGGAGTGTCAGGGGGATGCATCTTCAACTCTGTAGGGGCGCCGTGTTGTGGTGAAGCGGTGGATGGTGGCTCCTGAAGGTGCAGCAGCGTGCCTTGCGGAGGAGGAGGGGTGGCACCACGTGAGGAAGGGGCAGCAGCACCTGAGAAGAGGGGGCACGACTCCTGTGGAGATGGGCGGCGGCACCTGGAGCAGGAGGGCGCGCGCTGCGGTGCACCTACAACAGGAGGGGTGGCGCACGTGCAGCAGGAGGGCCTGGAGGGGTGGCCATTGGAGGACCTGCAGGAAGAAGGCGCAGCACACTGGAGGAAGAAGAAAGCAGGAGGCGCAGGACTCAGGTGAGAGTCGATAGGAGGAAAAGGATCGATACATTTTTGTTCTATTCAGTCAAGGGCACTGATGTCATTTCTCAGATGCATTCTAAGCAAAACTGAGATTAAAACGGTCAAAATCTAACGGAGTGCTAATTTTCGATGTAACTTGTAACTTTCAGTGCTATTTTCCGGAGATCTAAACTTTTAATGGTATTTTCCGAAAGACAGGAACTTTCGATGCTAGAGAACCAATTTTCCCAATTTGAAGGGTGTTTGTAGGCACATGGAATGTGGGAGGGAGGCCTCCTAACAGCAGCCTTAACCCAGAAGATTTTCTATAGATAGAAGGATTACCTGATATATACATCTTAGGGTATACAATTTCCCATTTTGTTTTACTTTTCGTGCATCCTCAATCATTGCATCCCCTGCAATTGTTCACATGATGTTGCATACTTCAACAAAACACAACAAAAAAATAGATTAATTTGCCTGCATGAACCAACTATGGTTGAACATGAAATCATTCACATTGTTAATCAGAAAGCCAGAATACTAACATTAATGCAATCCTTTAATCACTTGAAGACATGAAGAGCATATCTAATTCTGGCATTTTACACAGGTTTCAAGAGAGTGTTACCTCTGAACGCAGGCAATGTGCTTGTCCTGGAGGACAACGAGCCGGCGGAGAAATTGTTGGGCCTCATCTACCAAGCTCTGAACAAGCCCCGGGACCAGTCCTCCGGCAATGAGCTGTAGCCGTCGGAATCCGCCACCGCCACCACCTCCCAGAGCCGTCAGAGCACACGCGACACCATCCCCAAGTCCTCCAGCGGCAGCCTACTCTTCTTCCAGAAGCCATCCCTCAAGGTCCCCAGCAAGAACTCCTGCGTTGACAACGCGCTGGTGAAGACATGCACCAGCATAGCATGTCCGACCCATCTGTCGTGCAGCGCCAGGCGTGGGAGATGCCGGAGTTCATCTACCTCTTCGAGGCGTCGTCGGGCTGTGGCGCTGTCGAGGAGTTAGACGCGGTTTGTGATTTTGGACGGGTTCAGCGTGGCTTTCAACTTCAGCTTTTCACTTTTTTATAACTCGCTTTCAAACAGTATGTTTTTAAGGTGGGGTCTACAGATCGATTATAGTATAAACTGTATTAAATTTAACTATATCAACCAAAATCACATGCAACTGTTTTTTTTTCTTCATACTGACATAATTTAAAAGTCATAAGCCAAAAATCACAAACCATAACCCAAAAATCCACCCTTTATTAATTTTTTATTAGATTTTGAGATTTGGTAGCAACGCATAGGCATTAAACTAGTTGTTAAAAAAGGACAAAAGATTCACCCACCTGTCGCCAGCACGCTGAGTAATGTATAATTTCCCATGTCGAGAATCACGTAATCTACGACGAGTATAGTGTGCCTGTTGGGTGGGGACGAAAGGCACACGAACGGTTGCTGTGCCCTGGCGTTCATGTACAATGCTCGCAATGCATAATGTTCACTAAGGATAAATCCTTCTACTTAGATACTCTTACACTTCAATGGCTGGACCTGTTAAATTAATATGATTTTTTTGCCCGTAGCAAAACACGGCTATTGAACTAGTCGGAATAAGAGTAGCAATAGCTTGTACTCAAGGATGATTTAACTCTGAATGGAACAACTTGACGGTAAAATTGCAAAATTCTATAGTTGAAGCATCAAGTATGCTTTTGGTAAATATTTTCTTCCAAAAACGCTGAATCATTAGACACTATCAGTGGTTGTAGGCTGGCCTAAAGAATGAGGTTTTTATTGGGGGCAGAATCAAGGTTTCAAATAGCCGGCTAAGACATTTAGCGGATGGGTTCCGCAGAGGTTACAAAGGCTATAGCGGGCTATAGCCTCAAATAGCCTCATTTAGCGGATTAGTAAAAGTATATGTAAAAAACTCAAAATTCAATGTTTTATGCACATACAAGCATATAATCAAGGATATTTTAGCATACAAAAACATTCATAGCAGCAAATAGTGAGGCATAGTGCATTCCTTCAGGACATTATCAAACAAACACATAAGTTCAATAGATTACAGTCCATAATTCGGCCCACTTTAGGTTTTTTTCCTCCTTAGCGGGCTAAATAGCAGTCCATTTAGCGGATTTAGCGGGCTAAATCTGGCTAATAGCGGCAAACACTGTTTAGCGCTAAAATCGAATTCTCTTAGCCCTTAGCCTTCCCAAAGGCTAAATCCGGCTATAGCGGTGGCTATAGCCGGCTATTTGAAACCTTGGGCAGAATCCATGGATGTGTTGCTCAAATCAAGAGTTGTTTTATTCTCACCATATGTATGATCAGAGGAACTAGGAATTACATTGGATAAAACAGCAAATCAGCGACAGAAGGTGTTCTCCTCTACATGCATACACCATCGTTTAAGCAAACACGAAATGCCTTTCGTCAATCATCGCTCGTCGTCTCTGGTGAGCCATTATCATCCTTGAAGCTCCGGCGCATGGGCGTCGTCGTCTCTGGTGAACCATTGTCACCCTTGAAGTCATACTTGAAGCTCCGTCGCATGGGCGTCGTCTGTGGTGAACCATCGTCACCCTTGAAGCTCCGGCGCATGGGCGACTCGGCGCCGACGCTGGCGCCGCTGTTTGTCCTCGACATCCGCGCTTTGCCAGCTTGACGAGAGGAGGGCGAGTGGGGGTTAGTGCCGGGGATGGCCGGCGTGTACTCCGCCACTTCCTGCACATGGCCGCTGGACGGCGAGAGCGTCCGGAGATCATCGTACGGCCGATCAGTGTCGACTTCGTCCTCGATGTCCTCGTCGAGGTTGACCACGTCCTGCATGTTGAGCTGGTGGAACTCGACGATCTCCCGCAGGAACCGGTTCTCCCTGGCGTACACCGTGTTCTCGTGCGCCAGCCGCCCCTTCTCCGCGAGCAGCGTCTCCAGCTGCTGCCGTATCTGACGATCCGTGTCATATATGCAGTTGCAGACATCGTCATCGATCGTTCACCGATAGCGGGGAGCTAGCATGCAGAAAGAGCATGGTTCCTGCAAGAGGGATGGAGATGGATGTAGGGCGGTTGGTTACCAGGTCCTCGTCGGCGTCGTGGTTGCCGTCCCGGTGCAGCCGGTTCTCCTCCTCCAGCTGCGCGCACCTCTCCTTGGAGAACGCCAGGTCCGCCTTCACCATCTTCAGCTCCCGCTGGAGAAGCTTCACCTTGGCGGCCATGGCGCTCGCTACCTGAGGGGCACAGACCAGAGTGGAAAGCTGTTCTTTCATCGACAGACGAAGGAACCGAACATAAACAACAAGAAGTAGCAAAGGCTTCTCTTCTCCCTGATCCTTCTCTGCCATTTGTAAGTCAGTTTTACAAAAAAAATTAAACATATAGATTTTCTTATGAGAATAGTGGAAATCAGAAAAAAATATGGGATAGACATTGCACAGGCGACTGAAATTTTTTTATCTTTCAGTCACCTAAAATTGCACTTTGAATCACCTGAAGTTGCACATATTTTTTTAGGGGGGCTGCAATTTTAGTTGATTGAGAGTGCAATTTCAAGTCACCTGAAGTTGCACTCTGAATCACCTAAAGTTGCAGCTGTTTTTTTAGGGGGGCTGCAATTTTAGTTTATTGAGAGTGCAATTTCAGGTGACTGAAACATAAAAAAATTTCAGTCGCCTGTACAATATTAAAACTGAAAAAATATATACATTCGCGTTGGTAATGTCGTTGCGGCAGCTCAAAACTAGCGGCGCGCCTCTAACTAACGCACAAAAAAAGGAGGCACCTTACGTCGCGAGAAGCTTTGATCTGGGGAGACTCTGAATCATTTAGCGTTGGCGACATGTCTGGACTGACCAAGCTTAGATCGGTGTTCCGAAGGTCCATGCTGCATGCCTTCCTTCTGATCTGCAGCTTCCGGGCATGGAGGACCTCGGCGCCCGTTCTGTTCTCGGCCATTGTTGTCAGGCCCTCCTGCAAACCATTGATAACATCAAGGCTCATCAAAACTCTCAATCTATGCCGAAAAGGACTGAACAATCTATGCTTAATTCGCTCTGCAATTAAGGGCTTACTTCAAGGACATTCTTGATCTTTCCTCCAATGTCTAGTTTGCCCCCTTCTGATCCTTTCTGCAATGTAGGGTTCTCCGAATTTCGGACTCGGTCGTAGGACCAGCGAGATTGAGATGACTGAAATGGGCATGTGGGAAGCAAATTAAGCATAAGGTTAAACTGAAGTGAACATGGGAAGGAAGCATGCTGTCAAATGGATGCCATGAAAAGAGCTTCATTTGCAAACGAAATATGAAGATGGCATCGTCCGTTCGAACAGCTGATTGATGTGCGCCACGACCTCTATTTTTTTTGTTGCTGCTGTTTCTTCAGAGTTCTTACCTGAATGGCTCCCGATGAGCCCAGAGACTGATTTCTGCCGTCCTCTATGGAGCCATTCTCGTCGAGCATTACTTTGGCCTGCTGTGCCAAAACTCCCCAGAATCCATGCTTTGCCTCATCTTTTTTCGACATTTCATACTTAGGATCATCATTTGAGCCGCTCATCGATGTGTACAACTGGGTGATAGGATCCTACAACGTTGAGAGCACATTGTTCAGGAATGTGATTCAGCAACTAGTATTACACTTTTTTTTTCTCAAATTGCCAGATTAGAAACATAACCATTTCTTCAAATAGAGGAAAAAGGGGAGGCATACAGTAAGATCAAAGACTCGCAATATATCACACAACCGAATGTAGTATAAATTCAAGAACAAATGCTGCATGTTGCTATCATGTAAATATGACTCGATGAGAGGATCAGATTTCACTGTTTTCAAGTTAGTTCTTTATCTTGCAACGGCTTTGATCAGATCAATACAATTCTTATCAAGAATTTGCACCGGCAATTCTTGATAAGAAACACCGGGGTCGAGATTATATAACAGATACACGGAGGAGGAGGAGCGCACCTGCGCCGGATCACTCGGTCGGCCGTCTTGCTGGGGCGACGAGGCGGCGAAGGCCGGCGTGTCCCCGCGCACGGCGGACGCCAGCATGGCCTGCGCGGCCAGGGAGCGGTCGGGCGGGCGGCTGTCATCGGCGAAGCGGGTGGCGCGGGGGGACGGGATGGCCGGCGACGAGGAGTCGCCCGACGACGGCTGGCGGTGATCCTCGACGAAGGTGGCCGACCGCTGGATGCCCTGCTTCCTCCGGTACGCCATCGCCGGGAGGGATCGGGAGGTGCTTGTGCCGTTGCCGTTCTTGGTTGGAGTCCTACCTTAGGTGGTGTGCTCCATGGCTTCCATCCCACGGACACGGAGCAGTGGACATGTAGTGGCCGTTATTTCGTAACTAACTTCGCCCGCGTTTTGTGGCCGCGGGCTTCCCGTTGGATCACGGCAATACATCCTGTCCTCCCCAGCATTTCGATCCCCATCCTTTTCTCGTTCCCGCTATGGCCCTGTTGACATGCATTTTGCTACGGTGGCTGGTGGTGGGCCCGGTCATATATGATCTAGATGCTAGTATCTCTAGGCTTATGGTTTTTGACCGTATCTTATGGTTTTTGGTTGTTTGTGAGAGAGAGTGTATTGAGAGATAAAAAGTTGTGTGTGATTTTAGTCGATATAAATAAAATCGCTGTAGTTTATACTATAATTAACATGTATATACTGCCTTGAAAAGATATTTTGTTTGAAAACTAGTTTATATAAAAAATTATTTCACTATATAAAAATAGTTTTTAGAAACTAAAATAAAGGGACAGCCTTTGTTTGGGCTAAAATTTCATGGGAAGGGTGTATGTCGCTAAGCATAGGGAGAAACTATATAATTGGGTCAATCCGGACTGTTACTATCACCGGCCAATAATATCTCAAATTTCGTGTAAGCATGATCAGATGGTACCGTGGCCGTCCCTCCCTAAACGGAGATTGATCTAGGAGACTTTTCCCACGTATTACAGTGGCCTATAACACTTATGAACATATGACTTTAATTGGCAGAACTATTTTGTGGTACGTGTGTATCGTTTGTAACCTTTTCTTTTCTTTGCGTATGAATAGAAACTACCAACAGTTCAGGTCTCGGGGCTTCAGGCTCGCACCAGCTTTTTACCAGGGTGCTTGTATTAACCGTCATCGATGACTTTTAATTATAACTATACTGATTGAATGCCCGTGCGTTACTATGGATTTTTAAAATTTATCATACTATATATTTTAAAACTTACTGGTGGTAAAAATTTTTAGAACATACATACAAATATGTTCTAAAAGTTTTTAAATCCATCAAGTAAGTCGGAAGCCATCGATCACACCTCGTGGTCATAAGTCGAAAGACATCAACTACACCTCGTGGTCGTAGTTTGGGAGCCTTCGAGCACACCTCGTCATTGTAAGTCAGAAGTCGTCGACCATCGCGCGTGATCGTAGGTCGAGAACGGTCGACCATCACTGGTGGACATAAGTTGGCAGCGGTCGACGATCGATTGTGGTCCTAAATCGGAAGCCTTTGACAATGGCTTATGGTCGTACATCAAAAGCCGGCAACCATCGTTCATGGTCGTAAGTCGGAAGCCATCAAGGATACCTTGTGGTTGTAAGTCAGAATACATCGACCAGCGCTCGTAATCGTAAGTCGGAAGACATCGACCACACCTCGTGGTCGTAAGTCGAAACACATCGACCAGTGCTCATAGTTGTAAATTAGAAACCGTCGATCACACCTCGTGGTCGTAAGTTAGAAGCCGTCAACCATCACGCGTGATCGTAGGTCGGGAGCGGTCAACCATCGCTGGTGGTCGTATGTGCGCTTGTACCCTGTCGCCCGACTATCGGCGCCAGCCTGCTCGGCATCGACTTCAACCACAGCCCCGATTTCGACCAATGCCCCCTTCGACCACTACCCCCTTTAACCGTTGTCCCTTTCGACCATGACCCTTCGACGTTGACTACTTCCCCCTTCGACCACGGCCTCCTTCGACCATGGCGTCGAGGAGGAGGAGGCGCAGCACGAGGGATCGGGGGAGAAGGAGGCGGCGGTTGCAGGAGGTGGTGGTGGGGAGACAGCGGTGGGCAAATGGGGAGAGGAGGTGGAGGGCAAATGCGTTAGGGAGGCGGCGATGAGGGGATGCGACACTGCGGGGGAAGTTGGGGGACTGCAAGCAGATGCTGTCGTACGAGAAAGGAATTGGTGGCAGCGCTGAGGTGGAGGAGGTGCGGCACGAGGGTTCGAGAGAGAAGGATGCGGCGGTTGCGGGAGGTGGAATGGTTGCGGGAGGTGAAGAATGTGGGGGGGGGGAAGAGAAGAGAAGGAGCACGGCCCACGCGTCGGCCCGACCTATTCTACTAGGAGAGGAAGAACTACCTACATGCGGATCTGGACGATTAATCTTTGATCAGACAACTGAGAAGAGGGGGGAGAACAGACCGACGATCACCAACTCACATTTTTATAATAGTAAAGATTTTAGTTAAAAATAAATAATAATGATCAAAAGAAATAACTTCTAAAAGAAGAGAATGAGTGATTGAAAAGGTGAAAAAGAGATACGTGTATAAGACTGGAGCAAAAGGAATATGATGTGTGATGTATTCCTAATCTTCTGTCTTATTGTCAGAGCGAAACAGAAATGAAAGGAGTAAAGAAACCATTTAAAATAATCAGATATTTTTATTAGTTTTTAATTTTTTTAAATAAAAATTAGAAGTAGAAGCTAACGTCAACGTGGCGTTATTACTCCTTGCATTGAGAAGCATTTTCGCGAACACCTTCCGTGCGGTGCGGTGCGCCCGAAAACCCCTCGAGCGAAGACGCCCCCAGAAAAACCTCCGGAGCGGCGCGCGGATGCCCTCCCGTCCCCCGTTGGATGGCCCCGGCACCACGAGGTAGGCAGCGGGGGCCGAGAACACGATGCGGCGCTTCTCCCCGGCCGCCGTGCTGCTGCTCCTCCGACGCCCCCTCGCCTCCTCCGCCGCGCTTTTCTCCGCTCCGGTACTTCTCCTCGCACTTCTTCCCCTATTACTTCGCCCAAAAAAGAAACAGCGGCCGGTACGCGCGGGATTCGAACCCAACTCTGCGGAAATCGCAGCCGCGTCGCGAGCGGAGAGCCACCCTTCAAATCAGATATTAAGCCTAGGGTTGAGGGTTTTTTTTCCGTGGCCATTACAGTTCTCGGTGAGCCTAGCAGGTTGTTGGCCTCAAGCACGGATGGTTCTTAGCCCATGCTGTGAGGGTTTAATAGATGAGAAAAGATTGTTTGTAATTCCAAACTTCTCTGGGAGGTTCATTGAGTATGGTAGCACCATGGTAAGTGGTAAGCACTAAGCACTAAGCACTGAGCACGAACCAAGATCCTTATGACTAACAAGATAGTGGATTGCAAGTGCTCAGTTGAAGCCTTTTATTCGAATTCAGAAACTAATTGTAGGATTATATGTTGAACCTTTTAGCTTGTTCTCTTTTTTTTGAAAAAAAAAACATTGTTCTTGCATTGCATAGCTGGCACTCAGATTTGTAAATTGATCACATAAGCTTTCTTCATTTTTCCACCAGAGATGTTTGGTGCGTGCCTTGCTCCTCGAGGACTGCCCCGCTAGACGAGCGAGTCCAGCCACGACTTTGCGGCACCAGCAATGGTCCAGTGCAGCAGACGGTGATGAGGATGGGGTCATTGAGGCTTTTAATCGGGGATGTTCAACCGCCGCAGATAGAATTGTTTTGGATGACTCGTCATGTACCGCTTATGTTGAGAAGCTCTGCAGATCGGGCAACCTCCCTGATGCTGTTCGGATTCTGCAGCATTTGCACGATGAGCAGATTCATGTAGGCTTGGGCACGTTCAATATGGTACTGCACCAAACAGGTGAAGCAAACAGCTTCACTCTTTTCGCCAAGGTATTCAGATACTTGCTGCTTTCCAAAGTCGCTCCTGATTTGACTTCTTATACAAATGTCGCGAGGGCCCTTCAGAATTTGGATGACTCTGAACTAATACTCAAGTTTGTAAGAGAAATTTTGGAGATCACACATGGTAGAGTTCCTACAGTGGTGAATCGCATTATTTTTGCCACAGCTAAATATGGACACATTGATAAAAGTTTGATCATATTTGAAGAATTGAAGAAAGTTCCGACAGGCTTGGATGTCATCACATTCAACACCGTTCTGGACATGCTAGGAAAAGCTGGTCGGGTGGATCAAATGCTTCATGAGGTGAAGCTAATGGACGAACTTGGCCATTCTCCTGACATTGTAACATATAATACAGTAATAAACTGCCTGCAGAGGCTTGGAAGATTAGATCTGTGCAAAAGCTTCGCAAGAGAAATGCTTGAGAGAGGCATCAATCCAGATTTGAGAACATATACTGCACTAATTGATAGTTTTGGCCGGACAGGTCATATTGCTGATGCCCTTGAAATGTTTGAGCATATGAAAAGATCACATCAACCTTCAATTTATGTCTATCGTGCACTAATCAGCAACCTAAGGAAGGCTGGACGGTGTGAACTAGCACAAAAGCTCTCTGAAGAGATGAACTCAAGTGCATCAGAATTGCTAGGCCCTGAAGATTTCAAGCAGAAGTTCAAGAGGAGAAAGAACAGGAACAACAGGTAAGAAGCCCATGAATGATCTTTCAGGCCTGAATGTTTCCTTTACATGCGCTACGTGCTCATCCGCAGTCCAGACTGCCAGATATTCTGGGATAAGTTGAAATCTTCCAGAAAATGTATCTCAGAAAGATTCAGAGAACCACAAAGCTCAGATATCAAACACCTGATGATTGCGAAGACATACAATGACCTCAGGTCGAGAGAACCTATTGATCTGAATGAAATATCATGGCTGCAGGCCGTTGCTGATGCACATTTCAAGAGATAGGAATGAACTTCTCCAGTTTGTCTCTTTAGTCAATGCAAGGGAAGTTTTTCCAGATACCTCATGCCCTGAGGAGTCCTGAAGGCTGTATATGCAACTCATCGATCTACAGGTGCACGCACTCGAGTCAACAGACAGTTGACCAGACACGGGACTTCTAGGTTGACATATATGTATGTAGTGCTGGATTATCATGTGAATCACATCTGCTTTGTTCGACACATGGAATTAGTGTTGTGTTGCTCTGCACTTCTGCGTAAAAGTTCAGCTTTTGCCATTCCTTTCCATTGGCATGAACAATAGTTAGATCTTGGGTCTGGAGTTTTCTTTTTTAGGATATCTTTGTGAATCAGGCATAAACAGAAACCAGAATCTTTTATTATCCTTGATTTTTCCAGGCAGACAAGTAGTATTCATTGTAAGTTGATTAAATCTAAATTATTTGCGCTATTTGATCATCTTAACATTATTTGGATCAATTTTTCCATGCGCTTTGGGGCTATGATGCATGTTCATGTGTCTGGAAATATGCATGGACTAAGACATTTCAAACTTTTTTTTAAAAATCGCAGATTACAAAGTGCATTTCAATCTAGCGATCCTAATCAGGCAACCAAAACTGACGGTTTCAGTTACATGGCTACAGTGAAATGACCATATGTACCAGTATCATAAACAGAAGGTACTTGAATGATATGAACAAGCAATAGCCACACTATCTTCTTGGCCTTGTCTATTATTTTCAGCGGTAGACCAAACAGAAACTACGTTGCACCTTCTGCCATTTGTCTATGGCCGTGAAACTTCAACGTGCAGATGCTGGCTTGGTTTCATGAATTCATGGCAATTGTGCGAGTCACAGCAACATGTATTCTATAAACATCTCAGATTATATATATCCTCCTGTACAGTGCTGTCAGACTCTGTAAAAGATCCACCTGAAGCATTAGAAACTAGAGTAATTCAGGTGACAGGGAACTATACGATCGTATATACTGCAGCAAACCCAGAATTAACAACGTATACAGGTCTGGCAGAATGGGAGGGAGTACAAGTACCTAGAAGAGCATGGTTAGATACAAAATAATCCATCCTGCCATGGAGAAGACAGCAAAAATGTGCACCCAGAACCAGATTGCAGCTGATTCCTTACCACAACCTCTTAAATTTGCAACGGCGCCTGCGAATAGAAACAATCGACCATTATACGCCGTACTCCATAGTCCATGCTAAGGCTGGTTAACATGCATGGTGTAGCTGCGGTTTATAGTTTCTCATTCCTGATAGTACTGATGTGGGCATAGAGTGCTGCATTAGCAGGACGAACTTGAACATTTTGTAGCTGTTGTAGGGGTGGCCCCCACCTAAGCCCAGTAGGTCTGTTAGAAGGATGTAAGGTCCAAAATGTGACATGTGTAATAACATGAGTACCCCTGAGGAGAATACTCACGTGTAAGGGTATAATTGTAAAAGCACTCACCATTTGGATATATATATATATATGACATAGGCCACGGGGAGGAACCCTAAGCCATTCACTGACCTAACTCTCCACTACCACACTCTCTCTCTGTTTGGTCTGTAATCACAACAGTTGGCGCCGTCCGTGGGGAGGACAAGAACAAGCCTCCAGATCTGAAGGAGGATGGCACCAAGGAAAGCTTCAACATCGGTGGCGAAGAAGAAGGCGGAGGCGGCGGAATCTCACGTCAACACCAAGGCTTTGGCTGTAGTAGCTGCAGATGCGGGCATGGCGACCGTGAGCACCGGCGTTCGCGACGCGACGCCCGACCCCACCACCACCCCGACCACCAACCCCGGCGACGACGCGGGCCTCGTCACCAGCTCCAGGGTCCTCCGCGCCAGCGCTGCGGGTGGATTGGGCGCACAGGCCGTGGTCGCCGCCGTCCCGGTCGCGCCGCCGAGCGTGCGGACGGCCCCAACCGCGCCCACGGTGGAGACCGCCCTGCTGGCGGCCCTCAGCGCGTGCCAGCGGGAGCTATCAGATCTCCGCGGGGCCGTGCGAAACGTACAAGAGGCTCGGAGCCAACGCACCACACCGGTGGCTGCGTCTCAGCCCACCTCGGAGAGGGCAAACAGCCGCGACGCTCTTACGTCCAGTCGCGCCCCACTACGGCGCATAGACCCGGAGTCCCCGCTCTTCGTGGGTCTGCAGCAAGCGGCGTGGCCCGAGGACTTCAAGTTCCCGAGCGTCATCGAGGCGTACAAGGGTGACTCCGACCCGCGAGAGTTCGTGCGCGTATATGAGACCGCTATCGAAGCCGTTGGCGGAGACGACACCACGAAGGCAAAGGGACTCCCCCTCGCGTTACAAGGGGTGGCGTTGTCCTGGTTCTTCACCATCGAACCACAATCCATCTACGCGTGGGAACAGATCCGCGATCGGCTCTGCAACAACTTCCAGGGAAGCTACGTCGAGCGTGTCAATGCGGACCAGCTCTTCGCAGTTAAACAGAAACCCGAGGAGGGGCTCTGGACCTGCTTCAAACGCTTCACCAAGGTACGCTGCCAAGTCAGGGACGCCAGTGAGGCAACCATTATCAACGCAGTGATACAAGGTCTCCGCCCGGGACCATTCGCTGAGTATAACGCGCGGAAGCCACTCAAGTTGGAGGCAGAGCTCTTCGACAAAATGGAAGCGTACGACCGAACCGAGGAGGATGCGCGGAAGCGCAGCGGCGACAGCTCTGATGCCGGGCAAGCGGAGGAGTTGTCGCAAAGGGGAAACACAAGAGACAACCTGAGGACGAAACACAAGTGTCCATAGGCGACACTTGTGAGCCCGTCGACGACGGGGTGCACCAAAACTCGCCAGGCGACAAGTGAAGGCCCCGGCGTAACCGGCGAAGACCCCAAAAGGCCCACCACGTCTTCGCTGCGCAAGGCGTTCCCCGGGAGGCCGTGATGAGAAGCCGCGTGCGGAGCAGGAAATCTTAGAATACGGCAGGTGGTGCGAAGTGCACGGCTACGGGGGCCATTTCACGCGGACATGCACTAAAATTGCGGCATTACGCCAAGCGATGGCCCACGTACGAGCCTCAGAGGCACTGACCCCCGCAATAGCCCACGTACAAAGTACGCAAGGCAGTCCCTCGCGTGCTGGGTCCCCCGGAGAGACCCAGTGTCGTGGTATTAACGTCATCACTGGAGGCTCTTCATCGAGCACTTCCCCAGCACAGCTGCCTCTACGGGCGTCCCATTGCAGCATCGCCTTCACGTCAGCCGACACCCAGGGCGTGGAATTCCCCCCCACCAAGATCCCTTGGTCATCCAGGCCGACATCGCAGGTTGCGACGTGAGGCGTATCCTCATTGACGGAGGGAGCTCCGCAAACATCTTGTTCGCGGAGGCCCTTGATCGTATGGGAATACCTCGGAGCCTACTAAGAGCTTCGGAAGCCCCCCTTCAGGGCCTCGGAGGGCAGCCCCTGAAGGCTTTGGGTCAGGTACGCCTCCAAGTCTCCTTGTACCAGGTCGACAACACCAGGACTGAAGATGTCATCTTCGACGTCGTGGACGTCTCGTATCCATACAATGTCATACTGGGCCGGCCTGCCATCAACTCCTTCGAAGCGGTCCCACACTACGCATTCCTATGCATGAAGCTCCCAGGCCGGCGGGGCGTCATCACCATTTTCGGCGATCAGGATATGGTCAGGAGCATCGAAACCGGAGCTGGAAGCTTGCACCGTAAGGTGCACGTCCTCGCCGACAAATGCCAGGCGGGCACGCCATCCGCTCCAGGATGGACACCTAAGCCCCACCCGGAGGGCGGAGTGAAGAGGGTGCCGCTCCAGGCGGGGGGGGGGGGGGGGCAGCTCGTATCCATAGGCGAGGGTCTCCCTCCGGACGTAGAGCAAGACTTGCTCCGAGTCCTCCAAGCCAACATCGATGTCTTCGAATGGTCCCCGGAGGATATCAAAGGTGTGGACTGCGCCCTCATCGAGCATAACCTCGCGATCCGCCCTGACGCCAAGCCCGTCAAGCAGAAACTTCGCCGTATGTCCATGGACTGGCAGCAAGCGACCAAGGTGGAGGTGGCGAAGCTCCTTCGAGCGGGGGTTATCCGCGAGGTCCAACATCCGGACTGGCTCGCCAATCCGGTGTTGGTCAAAAAGGCCAGCGGCGCTTGGCGCATGTGCATCGACTTTACCGCCCTCAACAAGGCATGCCCGAAGGACGATTACCCTCTGCCACGCATAGATCAACTGGTCGATGCTACCGCCGGATGCGAGCTCATGAGCTTCTTGGACGCCTACTCCGGCTACCATCAGGTCTACATGGCTAAGGACGACGAGGATAAAACTAGCTTCATTACGCCGGTGGGGACCTTTTGCTTCGTAAGGATGCCCTTCGGCTTGAAGAACGCGGGCGCAACCTTCACCCGCCTCGTCGCGCTGGCCCTCGCCGCCCAGCTAGGGAGGAATGTGGAGGCCTACGTGGACGACGTGGTAGTAAAAACCAGGCAGCTCGCCTTCCACGGTCGGGATCTTCAGGAGATATTCGACAACCTCAAGAAGGCGGGCATTAAGCTCAATCTGGACAAAATGTGTCTTCGGTGTACAGGCGGGCAAGCTCTTGGGCTTCCTCGTATCCGGGCGAGGCATTCAAGCGAACCCCGACAAGGTTGACGCTATCCTGGGCATGGAACCTCCCAACACGACGCGGGAGGTCCAGAGGCTGGCAGGCCGCATGGCGGCCTTGAGCTGTTTCCTCTCCAGAGCGGCGGAGCGGGGCTTACCATTTTTCAAGACTCTCCGCGGTTGCGATGGGTTTCATTGGGACGACGACTGCGCAAAGGCCTTCAACAACCTCAAGAAATACCTCACAACCCTTCCCACTCTGGTGGCCCCAGCACCAGAGGCTCCCCTCCTACTCTACCTTGCCGCCTCGGCAACGGCGATCAGCGCCGTCCTCGTCCTTGAAGAGGGCGCGCTCCAGCGACCAGTGTACTTTGTCTCCGAAGCCCTCCAGGGCGCCAAGACGCGATATACCGAGCTCGAGAAGCTTGCTTACGCGCTGGTCATGGCCTCAAGAAAACTCCGGCATTACTTCCTGGCGCACCCGATAACGGTGCCATCCTCGTTCCCTCTGGCGGAGATGCTGCACAACAAGGAGTCCACGGGACGAATCGGCAAATGGGCGGCCGAGCTTGCCCCATTCTCCCTAACATATGCCTCTCGAACGGCGATCAAGTCTCAAGTTCTGGCGGACTTCCTCACGGAATGGACCCCTCCAGCTCAGCCCGTCCTCCAGGTCGAAGACCCGGTATGGACACTTAACACCGACGGAGCTTATGGTGTTGCGGGCGCAGGGGTGGGCGCCGTTATCACCACACTTGAGGGGCATCGCCTGTTGTACTCGGCGCGCCTAGCATTTCCGGCTACGAACAACACGGCCGAATACGAGGCATTACTCTTCGGCCTCGGGAAGCTCAAAGCGATGGGAGCGAGGCGAGTCCTCGTCCGCACTGATTCACGGTTAGTGGCGGGCCATGTGGACAAGTCATACCAGGCCAAGGACCCGGAGCTAGCCAAGTACCTAGCAGCCGTACGAGCGAAGGAACGACACTTTTTGGGTGTCACGGTGAAGGCCATTCCTCGAGCAGCCAACGAGCAAGCCGACGTCCTTGCCAAGGTTGCCAGTCAGCAGCTCCCAACCCCCCGAGGGGGCATTTTACGAAATCCTGCCAGTGGCGGCCATAGCGCAGGATAACCGGGATGCGGCCCTCGTCCACCAGATCACCCAGCAGGGTGACTGGCGGGAACCCCTTTTCGCTTTTTTGCAGGGCATCGCGGAACCGGATGACCCCTCCGAGCTCCGGCGTTTGCAACACCGCGCTCGGTCCTTCCAGGTGCTCGACGGGGCGCTCTACAAGAAGGGGGTCTGCGCACCGCTCCTGCGATGCCTCCCGCGCGAAGAAGGAAAGCGCCTCCTCATAGAAATTCATGCGGGACTCTGCGGCTCGCACCTCCAACCAAGATCTCCGGTGGGCAAGGCATTCAGGCAGGGTTTTTATTGGCCAACGGCTGTCGCGGACGCCCAAGATCTCATGCGCCGTTGTCAAGGCTGCCAGTGGATGGGAAGGGCTATCCACAGGCCCCCGACAAGCCTCCATCCCATACCCCCCGGTATGGCCGCTGGCACGGTGGGGGCATCGACGTCGTGAGACCACTTCCCAGGGCCCCAGGTGACCTGCGGTTCGTAGCGGTCGCTCTGGAGTACTTTTCCGGGTGGCCGGAGGTGGTAGCCCTAGCCAAAATTACCTCGGCAGCTCTGCAGCGCTTCCTCTGGCAGAACATCATATGTCGATTCAGCGTGCCTAGGGAGATCACCGTTGACAACGATCTGCAATTCGATGCAGCCCCATTCAAAGAATTCTGTGGCAACGTGGGCATCACCCTCCGGTTCGCTTCGGTCGGACACCCACAGTCCAACGGGGCGGTGGAGCGGGCGAATGGCGCTATCTCCGCCGCAATCAAGAAGCGCCTCGTCGGGCTACCAGAGGGGAAGTGGCCGGGCAAGCTCCACAGCGTCCTCTGGTCCCTTCGCACAACGGTCACACGACCAACGGGGTTCACACCATTCAAGCTCCTCTTCGGTGACGAGGCGGTCACACCTGAAGAAATAAAGGCTGGCTCGCGGCGGGTCCTCGTCCAAGCACCAGACGAGGAGCGCCAATTGTCCGTGGATCTCCTTGACGGAGACCAGGCAAGCGCAACACAGCATGTCATAAAGTACGCGCGACAGATGGTGCGCGGTCGCGATCGTTCGCTGTACCCGCGCGAATTCAGACCAGGAGACCTCGTCCTTAAGATGGCACTCCACGCGGAGACGGTAGGCAAGCTCGAGTCCAAGTGGGAAGGCCCGTACATCATCGCGAAGGCCCTACAGAAGGGAGCGTACCGCTTAGCCACCTTGGAGGGGCAGATGCTCCGCCACACGTGGAATGCGGACAGGCTGCGGCGGTAATACGCCTAAGTCGAGCACACGAGGGCAAGGGCCTTCCACGGCTTCGGTGGGCGCAAGCGGCTAGCGGTTAGTGCCTTAACCCTTGTAACCGCTCACCCGCGCAAACGGGAATTTAATAAAGTGCATCGTTCATGCAAATTCTCTCATTTTCATACCAAAAGCGCGCGAAGGGTTACCTTCGTGTGCACTATGCATGAGCATGAATAAAGACGCGTGAGGGGACGCCTCCGCACGCACTCTACGGAGTATAAATAAGACGTAGCGTCGAGGTTAGCCTCCACGCGCAGTCTACGGACTCTAAATAAGACGTAGCGTCGAGGTTCGCCTCCGCACGCACTCTACGGAGTATAAATAAGACGTAGCGTCGAGGTTAGCCTCCGCACGCAACTTCACCGCCCGCAACGCGCGGAGGCTCGCCTCTGCACGCAGTCTACGGACTCTAAATAAGACGTAGCGTCGAGGTTCGCCTCCGCACACACTATACGGAGTATAAATAAGACGTAGCGTCGAGGTTAGCCTCCGCACGCAACTTCACCGCCCGCAACGCGCGGAGGCTCGCCTCCGCGCGCAGTCTACGGACTCTAAATAAGACGTAGCATCGAGGTTCGCCTCCGCACGCACTCTACGGAGTATAAATAAGACGTAGCGTCGAGGTTAGCCTCCGCACGCAACTTCACCGCCTGCAACGCGTGGAGGCTCGCCTCCGCGCGCAGTCCACGGACTCTAAATAAGACGTAGCGTCGAGGTTCGCCTTCGCACGCACTCTACGGAGTATAAATAAGACGTAGCGTCGAGGTTAGCCTCCGCCCGCAACGCGCGGAGGATCGCCTCCGCGCGCAGTCTACGGACTCTAAATAAAACGTAGTGTCGAGGTTCGCCTCCGCACGCATTCTACGGAGTATAAATAAGACGTAGCGTCGAGGTTCGCCTCCGCACGCACTCTACAGAGTATAAATAAGACGCGGATGTTGTCCCTGCGCACTTTACCGAGTATAAACAAGACGTGGATACTCCCACGCACGTGCAGGCACTGTCCTTGAGCGTACTCCCCGGAGTATAAATAAGACGTGGTCGAAGTTCCCACGCATGTAACCACTAGGCGGCTGCGCTGCCACCACTTCGGAGCTTGGGGTATGCTCGCTACTATCAGAACGAGGGGCGGTGTCGAGTTTGAGAACCCGTACCTTACATGATACCCCAGCTCACAGCATATTACATAACAAAAAAGAGCACAGGAGAGTTGGCGCTTAGCCTGTGTAAGACAGAAGTTGCATTACAGTAGCAGACATACACGGCGCGCTGCGCACCAAAACCTGGAATTATCCCTACGAGTCCGCGCCATCTTCGCCGCGATGGGTACCCGCGCCGCCTTCGCCGCACCGGGGAACCTCTTCGAGCCAGCGGAGCACATCCCCCTCGTCGTGCAGCGTCCGCCGCAACGCAACCATGGCGGCGTCCTCCCCGATGTAATTCCAAATCCGATTGTGGAAGTTTCGGGTGGCGGGCTGGGCGGCGCGAACCGCATCTGATATCATCCCGGGCTAGACAGGCAAGCCAAGCTGGGGGTTCGTCAGCTCATTGACATGCTCACACCCACCAGCGTGCAGCAAGGCAAGGGCAAGGCTAGCATTCATGTAGCCGCAGTAGGTGCCAAAGGCCTTGGCGCCGCGAAGGGCGACGTTCGAGCCCTCCTCGATTCGCCCAAGCGTCTCCATCAAGTCTTGACGGCTGTGAGTGGCGTCCTCCACGTGCACGGAAAGCCCCCGGAGGGCCTGCTCTAAAGACTCCATCGCCCCCCACGCGGAGGCACACACGTTGTCCCAGGATAAGGCCTTCTCTGCGAGGGAGGCAGTAAGCTGCTCCGTCTCCGCCTCTAGCGCGGAGATTCGCTGAAGAAGGGCGGTCTGCTCCTCCATTGCGACGCGCTGAGCCTCCTCCATCGCGCGTTGTGCGGCTAGTGTCGCGCTCTTCGCGTTCGCGCCTACCAACTGCGCGTCGACGACAGCCTCGTCCCGTTCCGCCATCAGCACCCGAATGTGCTCGTCCTTGGTGGCGTGGGCATCATCAGCAACACACAGCTGGTCCTCTAGCGCCCTTCGTTCGTGCGCGCGAGTCTCTTCCAGGGCTTTGCTAATTGCAAGCGTCTACACGGGCGCAGGAACAAAGGTTATCCATCAGATAAGCAAAGGACATGCAGCGAGAATAGAGACCGTTACCCTCATTTCCGAGGCACCGAGCGCGAGCGCCAAAAGGTCGCCCCCGCAGGACTGCAGCGCCTGTCGATCTAGGTGGCTGCCAGCATACTCCGCCACCTTGCTCCAGGCGCAAAGCGTCTCCCACTGAGGGACGAAGTCGGAGACGCCAAGCCTTAGGGCCCCCGCCTCAGCGCCTTCGGCAGCAGTTGGGGCGCACACAGTCCCTGCCCAATTAGGCCAGCGACATCGCGGGCACCCCCATTGCTTGATTCTTGTCCTCATCCGGGAGACCTTGTCTCGCCAGATGTCGACAGAATAAGCGAGCAAATCGGGAAGAGTTTCGCGAAGTCGCGAGAGGAAAACGAACCACACCTACCTCCAGTACCCTCTACCGCGGCACTTCGCCGGGCCTCCACCTGGGTCATGATCACCTCGCTGGCCTGAGGAGCGACAACCTTCCCGGCTTCAGGAGCATCCCCGCTAGGTGTCAGGACCTCAGTCACTGGGCCTGCCACGCTGAACTGGCCCCTCGAAGATGGCGGCGACTGCACCCGAGGCCGTTTGACCTTCGGAGTCGCAGGTGAAGCCTCCGTGGTTACCTTGGTAGCCGCGAAAGCCGTCGTCAGTGGCAACGCTGCGGTTGCCGCTGGAGGTGACAAGGCGTCATCTTCAAGAACAACGAGGCTTGGGCCCGTCGCCTCGCCACCGTATAGGGCCTCGTCGGGAGTTGCGTGCCTCCCCGAACCGGTCGATCCGAGCTCAGCGCCCGTCTCGCCCCCCATCCCCATGTCCTCGACCGGCGGCACGTCCGGCGAGCTGAAGGCAATGGTCTCCGATTGGACCTCGCATCGAGAGGAGGGCGCCACCGCCGTCGCACCGCTCGGCAATTCCGCAGGCACCGGGCGCTCCGGAACGGGAATTCCCAGAACCTTGCATACCCGGTTAATCCGCCTTTGCTTTGCTAAGGCAGTTGCGGATTCACGGGCCTTGTGTTCCTTCGCCGTGTACGGCCCAAGAACCGCAACCACTGCGCACTCCGCATCTTCTAACCGGTGTACTGCACGCACAAGCGGAATATCATACCTAAGGGTTTACAACCACCCAAGTGGTACTTGGCCTATGGCAGGGATAGCCGCTCGTACTTCCAGTTACAAGAAAGCGGAGATATCCCGTACATGGCGAACTCCTCGGCGAGGTCACGCATGTTGAACTGGAGTGCGATGCCAGCAAGTCTCCGCGCCTGTTGTTCGTCGCCGGGCCGAGGCGTCACATCCGAACAGCGGTTGAATGATATCGGCTCTCCCCGGCTTCGGAGGCCGCTCGTGCTCGTCACGAGGTAGTAGAACCACCGCTGTGTCCAACCGGACTCCCACCTTTCTCGCGTAGCCAACACGGGAAACAAGTGCGAGCAATCCGTCCTCAGCACGAAGTCCACGCAGCCGAAGTTCGAGTACGCCCCCCCTTCCACTTTCTTCGGTTGGCACCGTGCGTCATGCAGGATGGTGAACAACTCGGCGCTGGGACGGGCATCTTCCGTCCGCATCGCCCAAGTAAAGATGGCCAACCGAACGATCGCGGCCGGAGTCAGCTGCGCCAGCTCCAACCCATACGATCGCAGCACTTCGCGAACAAAGTATGTCGCCGAGATTCGGAGCCCGGCATCGAAGAACGCCACGAAGACGATCGCCTCCGAATCTCTCGGGTTCGGCTCTGTTTCGTCAGGCCCGGACAAACGAGCCCCGGCACGATCCTCCAGGTTCTTCTCCCGAAGAAGGGTTTGGAGGGTCTCCTCCGTGACGCGACTCTGCCCCAGCACACGGGAGCAACGACCCTTTGACTTCTTCATGGCATCCCAGCGATGGTTGGTTTGCTTTTTATCGCACGGAACCAGGCGGTACTCCGCCGGAGGTGGCGTCAGGCAGCGCTGGCTCGACGAGGCGCTCTCGCTAAGGCGGCGCGCAGGATCGTCAAGGGCGGCACCCCTGTTAGCTGGGAGGTCGTCGCGCGCAGCCATTCCTCTCTCCCCACTACGGCGACGGGCAGGCACGGATCGCAGCAGGATGCGCAACAAAAACGGGAGGGAACGCGCAAGCAAGCAAGCAAAGGGGAGCGCTTGCATGCCCACAGTGACGACTTATAAAGCCCCCGTCTCCCCCGCAGGCAGAAGATCGAACGATAGAATTACAGCGGTTTAGCTACCCACGATCGGGCAGTGCAACCGCTGGCACCCGCGGCAGGCGGCGGTAGGTGGGCGTAATGCGCCGATACACTCCTGCCGCGTGGCCACTTTCCCTGGGGAAGAGGCGAACGGCCGTGGTCGTAGGACCGCTGGCATCCCACGACGCTCCAATTACAGCCGGCCACATACCCCCACCCAGTGCAGGGCGGATGGAGCAACCGCGACAGCCTGCCCCTGACAAAGGCCGACGCGATTCCAGACGTCATTAAAACGCACTCCCAGGCCACGCAACCACCTCTCTGCGCTGGCGCTACACCATGCGGAGCATTTCCTGAGACTCGGCTGCCCGGGGCAGCCAACCAAGTTTGCTTCACGCCCACAAATATCCGGAGCGCGAAGCAGGGCATGCCCGGACCTTCGGCCTGCCCGGTGCCTTCGGCCTCGAGGCCGTGCGAGCTCCGGGAGCAGAAGACAGCCCTCGCACAAGCACGAGCGGAGGTATATCTAGGTCATCGAGGATCACAGGCCGATGGGACGGAGGGGGCCAAATGACTCACCGGCATGTCTTCGGCCCATGAAGTCCTTCATCATGAGAGACTCTTGTTGTAGGGGTGGCCCCCACCCAAGCCCAGTAGGCCTGTTAGAAGGATGTAAGGTCCAAAATGGGACATGTGTAATGACATGAGTACCCCTGAGGGGAATACTCACGTGTAAGGGTATAATTGTAAAAGCACTCACCATTTGGATATATATATATATATATATATATATATATATATATATATATATATATATATATATATATATATATATATATATATATATATATATATAGGCCACAGGGAGGAACCCTAAGCCATTCATTGACCTAACTCTCCACTACCACACTCTCTCTCTGTTTGATCTGTAACCACAACAGTAGCCTTTTGGAATACATCCGAGTTTGTCAGCAAACGAGACAATGCCAACCCCAGCAATTGGAACCAAGACCAAGCGTGCGAATATGATGGCGATCGTGGTGCGGACTCCAAGCCTCTTACTCCCTTCACTAGGGCCTGAAACAATAATCATTCACAAGTATGGAGTAAAGGGAAACAGTCGGACTGACAAAATTGCGCTACAAGTGTAAAACAAAGTCGAGCTTACCATCGACTAGATTGCCGCCAACAGCAAGCAAAATGCATGGAATCAAAGCTTCCCTGAAACACGTAGAAACATTGAGAAGACATTTAAAATCATTATGGATATGGCAGGAGACTTGTATGTTGAAAGAAGAAACTGAAAGTGAGACAATACCCAAGGATGAGGCAGCCGTACGTCTGTGAAAAAGAATAGAGGCGCGTCATCTGCGAGGATCAAATTCTTCAAGAACGGCACGACACCAATGATGATTGTGAGAACCTGTTAGATAGTATGAAACAACAGTTAAAGAATGAAGCATACACATTTTTCTAGCAATTACTGAGACTGGTACAAGAGAAAATTTAATACTTACGGATGCAATTATTGGTGATTGAAGGTGTTAAGGGCATAATTGTCATTTCCTAATATCTAGTGTTTAAATCCTTGTAGTGCTTGTACTGTATATATATGCCCTATGGGTCTCATTATAATACAAGCTTCATATATTTTCACATAGTAGGGGAGTCTAAAGTTCTCACCCTAGCTCCTCCACCGCCACCACTGGCCACTGTCGCCGCCCCCAGGAGGAGTGTGCTCCACTCCCGGGGGCGGGCACCTCCTTCCGCCACCTGCCGTCGTTGTGCCCACATCTGCGCCCGCCCAAGCCCGCATCTCCCCTTATCAGCGTTCCACGCAGTTGGCCCGCGCGCGCCTTAGTTGCTGCCGCCTCAGATTTATCCGCTACCGCTTCAGATCCGACCACTGCCGCCTCGGATCTAGAAACCACCACCTCGGATCTAGCCACCACCGATCTTTTTCCGCTCTGGATCCTCGTCGCCTTGCCCGTATCCGACCGCCTCTAAGCCAGATCTGGGCGGTCAACCATTTTAAATGCAATGCTATTACATATGTCTTACATTTGAGAGGATGTTAAGGGTATAATTGTCATTTTTTATATGTCTAGGGTTTAAATCTTTATAGTTCTTATATTATATATATGCCCTATGAGTCTCATTGCAATACAAGCTTCATATATTCTTACAGAAGGAGCCGTTTCTCTTTTAGAATCTAACTACACATTTGATAGGGCTCATTATCTGCATCAATTTATCAATAGAGTATAGGTAGTTATTTTCTGCTGGTAACGATTAATAAAGTAGCTCTAATTCTTTGCCAACAATATACAACTGAACTAGCTATATGTAGTTTTGATCTAATGTAGTTTTCGATATTTTGGTTAAACTATCAAAATATTATTTCTTGTTCCGGTTTCCATCTTTTATTGTAAGCAATCGTCATGCTAGCCACATGTAGGTACACTATTAGCTTACCACGCATGGCAAATCTCTCATATTTTGGTTTCACTAGATCAGACCTCATTTGGACGACCAAGCCACATTTGCAACCCGCCGCTCGAATTTTCCTTCAATATTTCTCGCATTTCTTGTGTTATGCTTGAGCTCAGCTATATCACCTAGCATACTTGATCGATCTAGGCCTCGACTCCTGTATAAGCGTAGCACCGATCCTCGTCGTTAACCATAGTTGATTCCAAGTGACCCTACATATTCAAAGACCAAGAAATCATTTTCGGGTATAAGTTTTTCACAATTTGACCTAGATTAGTCAAAATATGCTTCATACAATATTGACACATTGACCTAAATCTACCCAAATCAATCAATGACTTAATTTCCCAAAAGGAACAAATTTTCACCTAGGCTGGTACTACCGTCTATCATAAGTCAGTACTACTGCACCTCCGCACCTTGCAACTAAATCTCTCTGAAAAATAACTACCACCAAGTAAACCGTGGTACTACCGCTCAGCAGGCTAACCGCCGCAATACTACCGATCAACAGTATGAACGCTGCGTCATACCCCTCCCAGTGGTCTGACCGACACCAAGATGGCGTTCATGCTGATTTCTCCGAAAAAATTTAGAAAATGATCTAGATAAAATATAATATTTACAAAATCAAATAACCACTATATAAAATTTATAATAATTTATTATAATATTATTCTAATGCTTCTACCACTAGACAAAATTTATAATAATTTATCATAATATTATTCTAATCAGGGGCGGACCCACAGGGTATGCCGGGTGGGCCACGGCATACCCTGGGGCCCAGCCGCAGCCTACAGTAACCGGCGCCAGTTGAGTAAGAAATAAATCCCCGAATCCCGCGGCTGACGGTTCGGCTGCTATCCTGATTCCTGTCGCACGCGATCGCGACTTTGCGTGTTCCGCCTTCCGGTCTTCCGTCCTCGCGACTCGCGTCACGGTGTCACTCGCAAGCGCTCGCGACTTCGTGTCTTCGCCGCTTCGCGTCGCCAACGCCGTCAGCGGTCAGCCCGTCAGCCGCAATCAAGTATTCCAGTGACCAGTCGTTCGACGTTCACGATCATGACTTTGCGACTTGCGAGTTCGCGTCTTCGTGCAATCCTGCCGCCTGTCTAGCCGCTTGCGTGTTTGTCGGGGTAACAATCAAGCTTATCTTGCTTTTATTTTTATTTAATTAGAGATTAGAAATTGATTTTAGAGAGAGATAACAAGTGCTCATCAGAAAAAAAATTGATAAGTAGATCGGTTTGTACAGGCTCGAATCCTTGATTGTACACAGAGCCATTGTTTTTTTGGAATTGTTTAGTTACGAAGAGAAGCGGAGGCATTGCATCTCTTTTTCAGAAACATGCAGCGAAGAAGGCGGCGGGTGCTGCTTCAAATCCTGCCCCATCTCCGGTTGAAACTGTGGCGGAAAAGCAAACTCAAGAGCAAGAGAGAGTAATTGATGAAATTGTGAATCCTATGCCTCCGCCCCCGCCACCGCCGCCGGTTTATGACATCAATCGTCTTCCGCATGATCCAGGTGAAAGACAGCCCATTGAAAGTTATTCTGTTAATGATCAAGATGCAATTCGAAGAGCATATATTATTAAAGGTCCATTCCAACCTTATACACATGATTTTCCAAAAAGAAAGATTGGAGATAGAGATCGTCAATTCAATTTTGTATGGTTTCATAAACATGAGGAGTGGCTTGAATATAGTATCAAGAAGGATTCTGTGTTTTGCTTTATATGCTACTTGTTTAAGAAAGGTACCAGGTCAGATAAATTTACTGTTGGTGTTGATCATGCAAGAGTCACCTTCTGCTTATTATATCCATTGTTTTGCACATCAACTCCAACTAGTTCTTGTTGCTGTTGCTAAGGGCAATACTGATTGTGTGAGTTTTTTTGATCAAATATCTCTCCTGTTGAATATTATTGGAGTTTCTTGTAAGCGTCGTGGCATGCTTCGAAATGTTAGGCTTGAGAATATCAAGAAAGCACTTGATTGTGGTGAACTTGAATCTGGGAGTGGATTAAATCAAGAGATGGGTTTGCCTAGGCCTGGTTAGACTCGGTGGGGCTCTCATTACAAAACTGTATGCAACATCATTATTATGTATTCCACAATCCATGATGTACTCATAGATCTTGGTGATGATACTGCACATAAGGCCGATTGGACAAAAATACATTTTGTGCTTGGAGCATTTGAGACCTTTGAGTTTATTTTCTTTGCACACTTAATGTTTGTTATTCTTGGATACACAAATGAATTATCCGAGTGTTTGCAAAGAAGAGAGCAAGATATTCTTAATGCAATCTCACTTGTTAATGTGGCAAAGAACAGAATGCAACAATTGAGGTCTGATGGTTGGGATAAGTTCCTTGAGAGGGTCACTTCGTTTTGTGATAAACATAGTGTTGAAGTTCCTGCTATGGATGATGATTATGTGCCTTATGGAAAATTAGCAAGGTACGCTCGTACTAGAAACCAAACAAATGATGATCATTTCAGAAGAGAAGTATACATTGATGTCATTGATCAAATTAGCCAAGAGCTTGATAGTCGGTTTGATGAGGTTAATATGGAGTTGCTCTCTTGTATGTCGGCCTTTAATCCTTCCAACTCATTTGCTTCTTTCGATGCACAGAAGGTACGTAGACTAGCTGAGTTCTACCCTAAAGAGTTCTCGAACAATTATTTGTTAAAACTTGAATTGCAACTTGGTAATTATATTGATGACATGAGACAAGCTGATAGCTTCAAAGATCTAGACAATCTTGTTGATCTCTCAGTTAAGCTTGTTGAAACAAAGTGGCATAAAGTGTATGATATGGTTTACATGCTTCTCAAATTGGTTTTGCTTCTACCAGTGGCAACAGCAAATGTTGAAAGGGTATTTTCTGCAATGGTTTTAGTGAAAACAAAATTAAGAAATAAGATGGGTGATAGTCTTTTGGATGATTGTCTAGTCATATTCATTGAGCGGGATATTTTCTTTGAAGTGGATGAAGATGATATAATTGAGACTTTCATGGCCTTTCGAAAGCGTAGGCTAAAAAAGTCAGACAAATAGTATTGTAAGTTTGTTTTATGTATATTTGAGACTATTAGTATAGTGTTTGAACTATTTATATTATAATTTGTGAAAGTTTCTAATTTAATCCTTAAATTTAAGACTTATCATATTATTTAGTGCCTGTATACTGAATTACGGTGTAAATTTTACAATTATTTACCGAATTGGCAAATGGTTTTACCGAATTGCATATAAAAATTTTGGTGCGGTATACCCTTTGGTAATATCCTGGGTCCACCACTGATTCTAATCCTTCTCGCGTAGTGCTCCAGATGCCAATGGTAAATCACCGTAGCAAATTAATCTTCACGAGCAACGCACGAATGCACGATCACGTACGAAGCGTCCTGGTCGGCGTGAGTGACGAGCTTGCGAGTGGGCTTGGAAGTCGCCTATCGGGTGGCGTGTGGGCTTGCGAAGCCCATGTCCACGATCACTTCTCTAACAAGCTACTGGATACTCTCGTTGGGAAATCTTGGTAGACGATAGTACTAGCATGTATTCGTCAGATTCCAAATATAGATCGTTTTCTATATTGATGTAGTCTATAAGGTGACATTTTGATCATCATTTTTATGAAAATATGTTGTTTCAAATAAAAGTAATTATAAAATTATATTTTATGATGTATCTGGTAGTAATACCGATTTCATATTACCAATATTAATAATTCTTTATATATTAATGATCAAACTAAAAAACGTTTAACCAGCATTGATTTTGAAACGACTTAGGTGGTAATCGGTTCGGCTTAAAAGCTCATGGCTTATGACTGAAAACACTGTAGCTGGCTGAAAAAAGCACTGTAACTGACAGAGGCTTATTTAACATAATTAAATTTAAAAAATTTAAAAATATAAAAAAAATATGTTAGCCCATTACGTATAATACAAACAAATACGGGGAAAAAAAGAACCGGCAAAAAAGCTCAACAAAAAGCCAAAAGTTCAGAAAAAGACAAAATTTATAAATAGTAAAAAATAAATCAGAAGTCGAAGCCGAATTGATCAGGGCCTTATATCTGAATCACATTGTGGTGGGTACACCGTCTGGTTCTCGAACCAAACATGCTATTAAGACAGTAAGAGCCTTGGATGGCAAGCTCGTGATGAGCATGGATGTTGAACAAAACCTTAATTAAGCTGCCTGCGAATGAAAAGTGCCTAATGGAAGACGTGTGAACTATGCTTGAGATCATCAATCAGCGCATGCGATTTTAAGTTTAGAAAATTCATTTTAAAAAAATCATTCAGTTTATTTTGACTTACGAAGAAACCAAAACCGAAAAGCAAAAAAAAAAAAAACCAGATTCTACTAGTAGCTGGGAGGAATCTACTTGCGATCGGGAAAAATCTCCTTGTGAAGATACCACGGAACAGTAAGCCAGTTCGATGGAGATTCTGTAGATAGTGCCTGTGTATATAGATCATTAACCGAGACATGAAGCAAGCTTAGCTTTATTTACTATTCTTTATTTATGGTATATGTAGTGCTAGACTACTAGTACTGTATCGTAAGTAGGTTATAAACCTACTAGTATAGTGCCCGTGCTAACGCCACGGCGGCATTTCAGGGATGCACATGAAAACAATCAAATGAGGATATTTTTTCATAGTTTAAGTTTAACGCAATTGTATATCACCATGTATATAATCTGGAAAACACAATAAAAGGCTAAAAAAAATCGAGAGGTCATTACGCTTGTTCCTAATGCACCAGAATGCAAAAACAATCTAAATATGCAAGATGCATAACTCTGGGTCAGCTCGCCGGAGAACCTCGCGGCGGCGGCGTCCGTGGTCTCCCACTGCCCGATCACCTCGTCGACGTCGAGCTTCTCCTTGCCGCGTGACGCTGTGATCTGGTGCTTGCGCCGAATTGCAGGCTGTCAGTGCGAGTGAGGAGCAGAGGGAGATGAAGTGAGGAGCAGAGGGAGATGAAGTGAGGAGTAGAGGGAGATGAAGCGAGGAGCAGAGGGGGCACTTATGTGGCGTCGGCTCGGGAGATGAGGCGTCACCTCTGCACTCAGGAGGCGGGCGAGTACCGATGCATTGTTGATGGCGTTGGGCCCTGAGTCCATGGCCATTAATGGCGGCGGCGGATGTTTTAGCAAGCTGTTGTTTACTTGCCACCCACAATGTGTCTTGCCTTCTACTGCTCATTGTTAAACCAATTCTCGCTGAATTTCACTTTAGCGCAAGCGTGCGCGTGCATTTCTTGGAGAGGAACATGATCTTCAAAGTTGCTCTTTCGGTTTTGTTTGGCTAAGACTTTCTGCTTCTTTTTTCATTTTTGAGAGGATTTGCTCCCTTTTTGTAACTACTGTACTCGTTCGGTTTTTCCGCCGTATGAAAGCCAACATCGATCAACAACCCTCACGTGATCATGGCGAGATGTTCAGGCATCTAAAAACCTCCACTTAATTACACAGAAGCGTCATTCAGAACTAAGCTAGCTAAGCTCAAAATAAAGCGTTGTTTGCCGGCGTATGGAGAAGAAGCACTTAGTCAGGCAATGCAGTAGCTGTTTTTGCCATTTTTCTGTTTGCTTGAGTCAGTAGGGAGTTCAGCGGGAGATCTGTGATCCTGCAATTCCGATTGACCATTTCTATTATGTAACAGACTGTTAAGTTATTAATAAGAATTAGTAGTGAACTCCAAATTCAATTGGAGGTTGAGGGCGGTTCGCCAAAACCACTTGCGCTCTGCACTTGCCAGTTCTCTGTATTGTCGGATTAGAGACAAAGTTGCATAGCTTATAGCTTCATGCAATGATATTGGATGATAGAAGTGTTTCGATCATGATGTGCAGGTCCAAATTGGTAAAGCTCCGCTGCTGTGAATCTAGTTACAAGTGAAAAGCTTTTCTTTGTGTCCTGCAATTTGGTTTGTATTATTAAAATCACAAGTAGTTCTAAACCTATGTTGCGTACTGCTCCTCGTCATCCAAGGAGGTCCTTAGGCTTAGGTGGACGGGCATTATTTAAATGCCCCTTGCATTAGCAGTGACATCAATAATATACTGGAAAATTTAATTAGAGTTAATAGACATGCTGTAGTTAGCTGCAATAGTACGATTGTATGGCAACCCATGCCTAGGCTTATTTTACTTTGGAATGTGTATGTGTGTATCTGGATTTTAGCTATGCTCTGGATGTGAGTAAGTGATTGGAAATTTTAACATGTTGTAATGCTCAGGTTTATGTTCTCTGTGACATCACCAGCTCCTACATACTTTTAACACTGCATAGCACGTACTGCACATACTGTAAAAACTAAGATGTGTTGTTATGTTGTTTTGTCAATTTTACATCATCACAGTGAGATGGATTTGTGAACCACAACGTATTTTGATCTCTGTTCTGTGTTTCTATATTCCGGCTTTTGCTTAGCTTCGAGTTTTACTAAGAATTTGCTAAAACGCATTACTTGATCTATGTTCTAAAAAATATAGCTTAGTAGTTTCAATTAATTTTGAGATCTCCAAGATACATTAATTACAAATCTGCTCTTTCTCAAAGTCATTTGACAAAACTTGGTTAATCATATTCTTTTTTATTAAAGTGTGTTGATGCTAATGTATGATTATTGGTTCTCTTTTTTTTTGAAAGGAATGGAGAAGTATCACAGCAACACTCGATTTGCACCCTTCAGAGATGCTCCATTTGCTCTCCGTGGTACAAACTCTTGCACGGATTTGTTATGTTCTCGTAGTTTCGAGATATCAAACAATTGCGCCTCAGACCCACTGTATAGGTGAAAGTGGGGGCATACAGACATCTTTGCTAGTACATTCTTGTTGTGTGTGTGTGTGTGTGTGTGTGTATATATATATATATATATATATATATATATATATATATATATATATATATATATATATATATATATATATATATATATATATATATATATATTCTTGTCTATCATAGCTCGAGAGAACGTCAATAACGGACATATCACTGGTCATTAGTACCATTATTCGGAGGTGAAGAACTGTTATTGGTTAATCACGAATTTTGTGTGGGCGCAAGAGTTCATTAATGCTTCATGTGGCTTTGATCATTTTCAGTTGTATCTCTTATTTTTATTTGGATATAGGTGCATAATTTGATGTGTAGTTTCATGGAGAAACAGCCATCTATTTACTTAGTGAATCGTTGGCAAGCTAATGCTAAATTCTATGTATAGTCAACAATGTTTTCGACCAGCTTTGCTGAAATGCCATGATCTCTCTCTCTCTAATTCTGCTGTGTAGAAGTTTAAAGTTCATTTCACACAATCGGGCATTCCGCATTTGTTGCTTTTATCTTTTCAGGTGCCCTTGGTTGCTCAAACTCATCTTTCAACAGCATGGATGGCCTCAGACACTCAAGCCTTGAGCAAGCTAGGGGCTGCACATCTTCTCCCCTAGGAATTGTGCGACCGAAGATGTTTCCATTCGGAAGCCGATCCCTGCACACAAGCTGTCCCCTGTCAGCTCCTGTTGCAAACCGACCATTGTCTCCCCATCTTCCTTTGAAGAAGCCCCAGTTCAGCTCCTGTTGCAAACCGACCAGGTCGATGAAACTTCCCTCTCCAGCTCCTTTCACGAGCATTTTCCATTTCAATTTTCTCCTTCCAGCCACCATCATATGTACAGCATGAAAAAGCTACCATATCCTACAGTGTGCACAAAATCTTAGTAGGATGGAAGAAAACATTGTACCTCAGTAGAATAGATGCGAACACTATAATTGTTAAACCGAAAGTGTTGAGTGCATTAACACCTCTTCGAAGCGAAGATGCACCGAGGCATACTTCCCACCTGTCAAAGAGCTCTTTTTGATCATTCGGTTAACCATATCCTCTGCAAGAGTTCTTATTGGCTCTGCAAATCTCAATGCATGGTAGTTTACCAAACACCTCAAGGCCTGGATATTCGATGGAACTGACTGAGATAATCTATTTGAGAATGGGGCAATGCGCACAACCCTGCACGGAATAGAAAATAAAATGAAACACATGCCTTCTTTTCACAGTTCAATCAAGTTTTATCTCACATTTTTCTGTGGGGGTGGGGAGTGTTGACCATAACCTAACTCCAGCAGTTTTGGAAGCACCTTCTGCTTATAGTGATTTGGAGATGAGTAGGCTTTAGTTCTCATATTTGGTATGCTGCTGACATTATGATTGAAGCGCAGTAAAACGTCTTTTGGAAGTTCCTTCACAACTCTTACATGTTCTCTGAGCATCTCAATAAAATGATCTTCACAAAAAAATATCACCAAATTTGCTGAAAAACAATACAACAGGTAAACACGTTATCCTCCTGAAACAGATCACTAAAATGTTAACATGTCGTGCGGCATAATGGAAAGTAAAATAATATTAGATGAGAACATCAAATGCTACTACAAGCAGATAGCAAATTTGCATACAATCAAGATGTGGAATTTTAATATATTCCCAATAAAAGTTGTAATTTTAATGTGATGAGACCTGTACAATTACACCTGCTTCAACCTTGAATTGAAAAAATTAATAGCATTCATTGGAAGAGAAAATTGTCATCTCGAAGGATTTGTAAAGGAAGTACAGAATCTATACCAATGATCACTTCTTGAAGTAGAATGTCAAAAATAATATTTTGTGGTTTACTGTTAACATCAGTGAACTTCAGAATTTAAATGAACTGGACACTAAAGCAAGTATTTCCAATGAATATATCTAAAAAAAGTATTTCCCAAGAGTAGGCAGCTAAAAGTAACAGCAATTCCATGTAAAGTATTTCCAATGGATAATCAAATACAAGTCTACCAAGATAGTACTTCAGTGTTGCTGTCTATAAAGCTCTGTACAAAAGCTTCAGAGGTTTTGCTGCTGATGTAGTGGCTGCAATAGATCAGGTAATATTTTTGTCGTGCAGGCTGCAGGAAAAATGTTTGTCCACCTTACCACAATGTTTTTTTTCTACTGGAATGAGCAATATTGAAATAAGAATTAAATAAAAGAACCTTGCCACTGAACATCAGCTCGAAAAAAACATCCCAGCATCTCAACAGCTCAAAAAAACATCTCAAAAATACAGGGAAAGTCATACAATATGAGAAGGTTGTTTAGGTGCAAATGTAGATCCTGAGGTGCTGAATATTGACATTCTGAGAATTGCCTGCATATTGACAGTAAAATAGCAGTCTTTAAAAACAGTCCTGATAAAAAGATGGAAATCTTGCAATTTACAAGTATTTTGCAGGCTAAAAATCAATTGCATGACAGATTTTACAGCTGCATCCCACTGAAACTTAGGATCTGTATATACCTGGATATGAGCAAGACATCTTACTACACTTATGCATATTCTGGAGGGCTGATCTGAGATGTAGTTGGGTACTTCTACAAGGTAATATTCAGTGGCTTTAAGTTCTGCAGTCAATTTGTTTTGGCATGCATCAGAATCTAGTTCAAGACATTATCTTAAAAAAATTCAAGAAGGAACAGTAGAACTATTTGGGTGACTTCATGTTTGGAAAATATTACTTACCAGTCATCACCAGTTCAACACATCTTTATATACAATATTTTTGGTGCTCTTCCCTGTAGAATCCAGTTCCTTGTTTGGTTTTGACAAAATTCTGGTTGTTTCCCTTGAAACTCCCCTTGACAAAGCGACATAAAGCTGTCCATGTGAGAACACGGGTTCTGGAAGGTAGATCCCAACATTTGGGATGATCTGCCCCTGTGCTTTGTTGATGGTCATTGCAAAGCTTAGGCGAATCGGGAACTGTTTCCTTTTCATCTTGAAAGGCAGTGAAATATCATCGGACGGAGACATTGGAATCCTAGGTAGAAACACCCTTCTGCCTGCATGCTGCCCACCAACAATTTCAGCATCAATTGCGTTGTCCTGGAAGGCTCTAACCATTAACCTTGTGCCATTGCACAATCCATTGTTTGGATCAAGATTGCGGAGAAGGATCACAGGGCAGTTGATTTTTACTTTGAGCACATGTGGTGGGAGACCATTTGGAGTGATGGAGTTTATGAAGTCAATAGGATAGTTGTTTCTTGAATCATCATGTACAGAGTCAAAGCTATGGTAAACTTTTTCCTCACCTGGAAACCTGTCAATCATCTTCTCATTTAGCTGATCCACATGTTCATTTTTGGTAGAAAGGATGGCACGTGTGCTCATATAAGTTGTTGATCTTGCATTGTCATCAAGTGATGGGAACACATGTTGGATTAGCTTGTTTACACAATCATCTGTATCTGTATAACCAATCACAATATCTTCTGGCAAGTGAACATAATCGTTGGCAATTGTCTCTTCAGTTCCATTCCCAATTCGAAGGAGGTAATCTGAGAACCATGGGTCAGACTGAGCCCTCATGTTACGTGTCAACCTTATCTTTCTGATACTATCCCACAAATAAGATCTTTGCAATGTAGCATCTGTCACCTGTGCTCTGGTCCCACGTGTTACCACTGGAAGCACCTGTCTAAAATCTCCACCAAATACCATGACCTTCCCCCCAAATGGCAATTCACAGTTCATAATATCTTGCAGCGACCTATCAAGACACTCAACCGCTAGACGATTTGTCATAGCAACCTCATCCCAGATTAGCAAAGATGCCCTACGGAGTAACTCTGCAGTCCCACCTTGCTTTGTGAAGTTGCACATGCTATTGCTCGCAAGCTTTATAGGGATTTTGAACCTTGAGTGTGCCGTGCGACCTCCAGGCAGTATCGACGCTGCTATACCTGAGGTTGCGGTTGCAATGGCTATCAGTCCCTCAGAACGCACTCTGGCAAGTAGTGCCTTGTACAGGAACGTCTTTCCTGTTCCTCCTGGACCATCAACAAAGAACACTTGGCTTTTCTTATTTAGTACATGATCCATAATCTCATCAAATCCAGCACGCTGTTCCTTGTTAAGACTCCCTTTTATTTCTAAATGTTCCTGGTCGACCCCCACCGAAAGTTCTTCTCTGACCTCCCTCATTATGTCATTGGAAAATTCAGCTGTTTGACAAAAAAATTATATATCAGTATACTTTTTTCTATTTGTAAGATCAGTACACAATGTTATGGCAAATTGCTACCTGTATCATTCAGCTCCGGAAGATCATAGTTTTTTATATCTTTTCCCATGGATTGGAGCAAATCCCTTATATCTCTAAGCACCATTTGTTCTACTATTTTTGAGTTACACTGGTTTCTGCTGTAATCTTCAGACATTGATTCTTTATGCTTCTCCCACAGTGCACGAATTTCGGTGGCCTCACAATGAACCAGAATAGTAGCAAATAACCTTCTGAGAGCATATGGCATCTGAAAGGTGGCTGACTCACACAAGCAGTCATCAATTGTCTTATCCGTCTCTATGAGTCCTCTCTTCTCACATGATTCTCTAAAAGTAGGATATATGATTCCTGCTACAGTTTTCAGATCCTCAAATGAAGTTGGACCTCTAACATGATTGAGAAGCACTCTCAAAAAATACCTCTCGCCTTCCGCAGGGTGCGCATACACTATCCGCCCAATCTGTCCCTTTTTCTTTCTTCTTTGCCATACCTTTTTGCCACTGATCCACCGGTAGTACTCTGGCATCTCTTTGTACAATAATCTTCTTGCAAAAGTGTCCACAGAGCTAACCTTGAAAAATTCTGCCAGTGTAGTCATAGAAGATTTGGGATTGTTCACTACTTCTTCTAAATTCTTTGTCTCATCAATAATAACAGATTGCATGTTTGGCAGATGACATTGGAGCTGCAAAACAGAAGGGTATACACCAAAAAGATGGAAACCAAAAATCCTGTGTACGGCTTCTGGCGGTGAGATGTATCTAGCATCCCTATACTGACGAATCTCATTTATTACCCCAGCATCAACGACTGAGAATGATGCACAATCGTGGCCTTTGTATACATATTTAAATAAATACTTGCAGGCTTTGATGCTTGAACATGCTTCAACGTTGATGTGACAGTTATATCTCATAAGTAGGCCAGGATTGTACGGGACAACCCACCTGTTGTCCAACTCGACCCCTCTTATCTTGACACGCTGGCCATCATCTCTTCTCCTATACAAAGGATAAGAATCTTTGCCTTGTTGTGTCTTTGGGTTGAATTGCCGAGGATAGCGAAAGCGACACTCTCCATCAATCATACACGGACACTTCCTATTCAAGGCACCACATGGTCCATGGAGCATATGCTTAATGACGAGGTTATGCAACACGGGGTACTTGTCCTTGTCAGGAATCTCTGCCGAGATGTATTTGTCATATTCATCTGGGTTCGATAACTTACATCCTCTTTTCATAATCAATAGGATGTGCTCATGTGGCAAGCCCCTTTTCTGAAACTCAGTCACATGCACATATGCTGCAACCTCACCAAAATATTTCTTCTTTATCAACAAATCCTTGACTGAGCGTAATTTGGCTCGATATACTCTTGACACCAGATCCGGCCGATCCTGTGGTGTTTGGCCAGGTTCAAGATTGCTTGTGACCTCCTCCCAATAGGGGTTGCAAGTCATTGTGATGAAGTAATCTGGCTTCCCGAAACGCTGGACAATGGCCATTGCATTAAGAAATCTTTGTTGCATATCGCGATCACCACCGGGAAAAGAACGGGGCAACACAACTCTCTTTCCAACCTCTGAAGCTCTAGTCTCTCCGGCAGAAACTACATCAACCAAGCCCTACGGCACACATAAGAAAAATATTTGCAAAATGAGTGAATTAGCTATTATACTTCTCCATTGAAATATCAAGAGATGCACTAAAAATATGATAGCTATGCTGCTAAAATATCAAGAGATGCACTAAAAATATGATAGCTATGCTGCTAAAATATCAAGAGATGCACTAAAAATATGATAGCTATGCTGCTATTCATGAATGGTCTAACAAAGTGAGTGTGTATAGGGAGTCTGTCCTGACTTATGAATTGTTTGGTTGTGGGGTCTGTCTGTCATAATTAAAAATATTGATCAAGTTGTGTCTTTTGCTGTAAGTCAGCAGCAGGTGTTGACAGCAGCAAGCTAAGTACAATCCACTGAACTATTGTGGGATAGTTAGGTCTGTATTATCAAGCTATCAAGCTCTCTCTCTCTCTCTCTCTATCTTTTTGCTGTTTGTGTTTAGTGAGCAAGAGATTTTCAACAATCCCAATATTTAGTCAGTTAGATTAGCTACACTCAGGTTTGAGTTCCCTTTTGGGCCTAAGCTGCTGTGAAATTTGTCACATGTAACTCAACTATTCCAAACTCAGTAATACTTTCTGTTACAATGCATATGAAAAAATTATTGGAAATTCATATTTTTAAAACAAATCTACTCATATCGACAGCCCATTGTTTTATGCATCTTTAGAGCATTCATGGCACACATAAGATTTAGAAGTACTCACCTGGTACAGTTCAGCCCTTATGAGTTTCTGGTTTTCAGGGTTAGAATACCAGTCAAGCCTCATGGACTCGATCTTGATATACATGTCGACAGCCCATTGTTGAAAAAGCCTCCCTCCAAACAACAAGATGTTGAACAGACCCTTTCTAACTTGCATCATAAAGCAATAATATTCTCTTGCTGTCACAAACCTTGTAGATTTACTTGTTTCTGTAAGTCTACTCATGTAGTCACCTTGCTGTATGTCATCATCTGTTTCATTATCATCTGCATGAATATGGAAATACATTGTTTATTATATATATTTATTTATTGTATACATAGTACGATGAAGTATGTTGAATCTGGACTTTTGCCATACCCAATGGTTGCTGCACTGAATCCTCGCCATCAGTAGGAGACGTTGACTCTTTGGGACTGTCATTGTACGGCATGAACTTATTCCATCCAGTTTCTCCATTAGGATTTAATAAAGGATATGCTAATGGGTCATAACAACCATGATATGCTTTGATATAGCGCATCTTCTCTCCTTTGGGGTATACAATAACACTCCTATCAAAACATCTTTGGGGGTCACCTCCATCGGTCCAGATAGCAGCAACTTGTGAGGCAGTAGGGGCATTATACCTTAAAATAAAATGTTACGCATCCATTAAAAAAAGATGAAGTAGTATATTCACAAGTCATATGCTAGATTTTTTTATAAACTAACTAACTAACTAAGCATATTGATCTGTCGGAGGTAAAAAAAACAGCGAGCAATGTACAAGAGGGTGTACCTTCGTTGGTCAGGTGTCACATTAGTGTTGAGCTCAATTACATAGTCACCAAGATTTGGAATAGAACCAGCTGTATTAAAGGTACATGAGGCAAATTTTAGGTTTAAATTCAATTATGCAGCACGTACATGAGGCATATTTATATATCGTAGTATATAATCAAAATTTCTTCGACATAGAACACGTACCCAACCGTGACGACGGCAAGGTGGAATATACTACTCCTGTCATGTGGACATCTGTGCAACCGGATTTAGGCTCTACTTCATTCACAGTATGTATTGATGCTTGGCAGATGGTTGAAACACCACTTTGTTGTGGTGTTTTTCCTCCTGCAACTCACAGTTTTCAAGTCAACTAAACAACACGTACCGGTGGCATATTTATATCGTGTAGTAATCAACATAGAACACGTACCAAACCGAGATGGCATGTTTGATCCTGTCATGTGGACATATGTGCAACCGGATATAGGCTCTACATGACATGGTTATGAGTGTAAAAAAAATTAAGCGTGTTACTCATTTCCATGCGTAAACAAATAAGAATTGTATACATGATTAGATTGCGTATACCATGTTCAGGAGTCGTTAGTACTGCCGGTGTTTTTCTACTTGCACGGTACTCACGTTGCTTTCTATTCCGCTCCTCTCTTTGTTCGTTGGTTTCCTCAGCCCTTTTCCGTGCGCGATATTCACGTTGTTTTCTATTTCTCTCTTCCCTTTTTTTTCTCTCTTCATCATCTGCAGGTTCACCTGCAGGGTAGTAATTTTCTGTTGTGATGTACAGTGTGTGTAACAGGTGTGGCAACTAATATTAAATATACCTCGTCCAATGATGTTTGATATGTCGCTAAATGCATGGCGTGTTGGTCGTCTATCCCCCATGACAGATCACTTAAAATCCTCCTGTAAATAAATAGTAAATAAATAAATCCTGCAAATGGAAAGCAAAGAAGTGGACTCATGTTGCTATTTTGAACTGTTATATTTAGGGTATCAGCTTCATTGGTTTTGTTTATTGAGCCACATTTTCAATTTAGAGTTGCATAAAAAATATTTTCAGCTGCTGCAAATTACAGCAATGGAAAATTCAGCAAGCAGCTTAAATTAAAAGAATCAAATCTGCAGAGAGGGCACAACTATAGAGGTTAATCAACCATGTTCCATTGCAAGCAGCTAATGGCACTGTGAATTATTCAGAAGTAGAACTGAAGAAAGAGTTTGATATGGAGGTTAATCAACCATGTTCCATTGCAAGAACATGCAGTTTGTGCGGCCTCTGTTTTCCACCCTGAGCCTAAGTCCATTGATTTGTCTGAGAATGATAGTTGCAACCCAAAATGCAGAGAGCATATCATCACCAGAAATTTGTCTAAATCATACAGTTCACAGAACATGGTTGGGTCAAGATTTTATATACTTACTGTGCGTCCTGGGAGCCGGCGGCACGGGCGGGCGAGCAGGCGCCGGACGCCCTGGGAGCCTACCGCGGGCGAGCCGGCGGCGGCGCGGTGGCGGCGCGGGCGGCCGAGCCGGCGGCGGCTGCCCTAGGAGGCGCGCGTCCTGTTCCTGGGCGGAGATGTCGGGCGAGCCGGTGGCGGCGCGGGCGGCCGAGCGGGCGGCGGCTGCCCTGGGAGGCGCGTGTCCTGTTCCTGGGCGGAGATGTCGGGCGAGCCGGTGGCGGCGCGGGCGGCCGAGCCGGCGGCGGCCGAGCGGGCGGCGGCCGAGCGGGGCGGCGGCCGAGGCAGCGTGGGGGAGAGGGATGGGAGTCGTACGGTCGCGACTGGGATGCGTGCGGGACAGGAGGGATTAGGAGAGGGATGAGGGATGCGTGCGGGACGGGAGGGATTAGGAGAGGGATGAGTTTGATCAAACGATTTGGATCGTTGGATATGAGTGAGTAAGAGATTAGCTTTTGTTGGGGTACATTTTTTGGGGTGCACTTAGGATTGTTAATGAGTTAATGACTGTGGTGAGAATTTTGTTGTGTGGCTTTAGGGATGTTTTTTTGGTGTATTATAAGTGGGGTAATAGATAGATAGATAGATACGGCAATACCCATGCACGCTACATACTTCTCGGTTTTTTTTTTTTTGAGAGAGAGAGGAACTGTCAACTTCTCTGCACACGTGTGGAGTCAAAGGCCCATACATGTCGTGAGCATTGATCCGGACGGTTCAGCTCGGCTCATCAGGAAACGACGGGCCGAACAAATCGACGCGAGGCTTCCAAGGGCCAAAAGCACTTTCCGATCAGTTTGATTTTTTTTTCCCGCGCCTGAGGGACATGTCGTGCGTGCGTGCAGGGGAGACGTACCTGTACTGGCTGCGCCGGAGGCCGGCGCTGTACGTGACGGACCCGGAGCTGATCCGGGAGATCGGGCGGTGCGTGTTGTTGGACATGGGCAAGCCGACGTACCTGCAGAAGGGCCAGGAGCCGCTCTTCGGCGGCGGCATCCTCAAGGCCAACGGCGCCAGCTGGGATCGCCAGCGCAAGGTCATCGCGGCCGAGTTCTACATGGCCAAGGTCAGGGACATGGTGGGGCTCATGGTGGACGCGGCGCGGCCCCTGCTCGGCTCGTGGGAGGGCATGGTCGACGCCGCCCTGGGCGACGTCGCGGCGTTCGACGTCGACAGCGACATCTAGAGCTTCTCCTTCGACGTCATCTCCAGGGCCTGCTTCCAGGGGCGGATCCATGTAGCACAGGCTGGGTGCGGCCGCACCCAGGTCAAAATCCAAAAAGCTTTATAGTATACAGAAATTTACCCTATTCGCACCCGTCCGGCCCAAACAACTGCACCCACAGCCCATCTCGGAGAGCCCACAACAGCCTGCGTGATGCGTCGGCGACGCTTGAGTCTTCGACTGCGTGCTTCGTCGCTTCAGCTCCCGCGGACTGCTCTCTTCGTATTCCTCCGTTAGTTCGCAAGGCCGCACCCCCCTCCATAAATCTCTAGCTCCGCCACTGCCTGCTTCGGGACCGACTACACCAGAGGGCGGGAGATCTTCCTCCGGCTCAGGGCGCTATCCGGCCTCAGGGGCGAGCCCAGCATCATCTTCACCACTCACGCAGGATATCCGGTCGCTGATCCTGGAGGTGGTCAGGGAGCGCAGGTCGTCGTCGTAGTCGCCGCCGGAGCGCGACTTCCTGGGCTCCATCATCGAGAACAGCAGCGACCAGCCGCGGCCGGACGACTTCGTGGTGGACAACTGCAAGAACATCTACTTCGCGGGGCATGAGACGAGCGCGGTCACCGCGACCTGGTGCCTCATGCTGCTCGCCGCCCACCCGGAGTGGCAGGACCGGGCGCGCGCCGAGGTACTCGAGGTCTGCGGCGGCGCCGGCGCCACGCCGGACTTCAACATGATCTCCGGGATGAGGACGGTGAGCATGGTGGTGCAGGAGACGCTGCGGCTGTTCCCTCCGGCGTCGTTCGTGGTGCGGGAGACGTTCCGGGACATGCGGCTCGGGCGGCTGCGCGCACCCAAGGGCACCTACCTCTTCGTCCCGGTCTCCACCATGCACCACGACGCGGCCGCCTGGGGCCCGACCGCGCGGCGGTTCGACCCGGGCCGGTTCCGGAACGGCGTGGCGGCGGCGTGCAAGCACCCGCAGGCGTTCATGCCGTTCGACCTCGGCGCGCGCACCTGCCTCGGCCAGAACCTCGCCCTCGTCGAGGTCAAGACGCTCCTCGCCGTCGTCCTCGCCCGGTTCGCGTTCGCGCTCTCCCCTGACTACAGGCACTCTCCGGCGTTCCGGCTGATCATCGAGCCGGAGTTCGGGCTGCGACTCCTCGTCCGCCTAGTTGGCCAGGAATCTCAGGACGGCAACTAATACATAGGTGCATGCATCTTGAAGGATCTGGAGTCACGTTTTGTAGAGTCGTAATAGCTAGCTAGCAGCACATGAAAAAGGAAAAAAGGATTACGAGAAACATCAATGGACATCAAAACAATAACATGATGATACATATGAAGGATCATAATACCGAAGAACTTGTCAGTGATGTATGAACTAGCACATGAGTTTAATTTAGCGTGTATTCTTTTTTGAAACATATTTTCAGTGTACATTTAGTTCGGTTATTCAATTCAGATGTCTCTGAACCATCCTAGATGGACACGAAGTACTGACTTGATTATATCCCAAGAAAATCCTCTCAAGCATTAGTCCCCCTCATTCTCTGTGCATCACATCTGCTCCTTTCTAAGAACGACCACGTAACGTACTTTTTCGATTAATCAAGCATGAAATCCACTTTTGAGCAGACACATGCGCTAAATATTTGCAGCAGTTAGTCTTCTTGTATGGTGGCTCCCTCTAGCCTTGTATAGTTTTTGCTTTCTCTTTGTTTCTATTTGCTTGTCTGTACTCTTCTCTCCTTTCACTATCCTTTCACTGAAATGAAACGGAGTTCTCCTGCTTCGTTTTTTTTTTAAAAAAAAGAACAACAAAATATGTGAAACAATGGCGGAGGCAGGATTTGATTACACCTCAGCCTCAGTGGTGGAATGATCTAGGTTATATGGGCTGGACTATGAAAATATTACCCAGGCTGAAATAAATTTACCCGGACTGTACACTAGATATATTTCTACACCTTGAGCTGAAATCTACCCTGTCCGGAGTGTGCCTTCGCCCCTGATGTGAAAGCAAGATGCGAAGTTTCAAAGATTGCAATTGTTAATATAGAAAGGGACGGTTTCTTGGAGAGGCTCTCACTTGACACATGAGCATCACGGTGGTGAGCAATGTTGTGTCCTCCTCTTATGCTATAGGGCTGTGGTTGAGTGAATGAACGTATGACAGGGACGCCGACGCGCTGATGTCCTTCGGTTTCTACCTTGTGGCACTAGAAAAACCCTGCAGGTTGGTCCGTTAAAATCACCAAAGCGGAGTGGAGATCGCGAGGTTGTCTTGTTCTAGTACATCTATCCGACACTACGCGAGAATACGTAATACTCAATGTAATTAATTCAGCTCTCCCTGGAAACGAAATGGTTCGAATATAGGAGGAAATAGCCGCGTCGTTTTCGCATTTTTGACCATTTTTGTTTCGTTACTAAAGGCGTAAATCTCAGCCAAAAATTGTGCAAGAACTTCGACCTATTCTCTTCGACCGAAACTAACGGCTATAAGCTTTTGCTATAATACCTAACTTTAAAGGGATAGACTATTGCACAGGCGACTGAAATTTTTTTATCTTTCAGTCACCTAAAGTTACACTTTGAATCACCTGAAGTTGCACATGTTTTTTTTATGGAGGGGGGCTGCAATTTTAGTTGATTGAGAGTGCAATTTCAGGTCACCTGAAGTTGCACTCTGAATCACCTAAATTGCAGCTGTTTTTTTAAGGGGGCTGCAATTTTAGTTCATTGAGAGTGCAATTTCAGATGACTGAAACATAAAAAAATTTCAGTCGCCTGTGCAATAGCAAAACTGAACTTTAAAACATGGTATTTTTTTCAAGATATGGTATATAAGCTAATTGTAGTACATGTTAAAAGCATAACATCTGTATCAACTAAAATCACATCGTAAACAACTAAAATTCAAAATTTTAAACCAAAATATATACGCCGCGCGCCACACAGACACTTCTTTTAGCTCATTTGGTACTTCAACGACCGGAAACACGTCGACCACATGTACTCGCTAATGCTTTTCCGAGTTCCAAAGTAACAACACACTCACCGGGCCCATACATAGCTCACCAACACCGCGCGCCCGAGCAGGCCAGCCATGTTGGAATCCGGCGAGACGGCGCCGGCCCAGGGCCACTGCCCGCACCACCGCCGCGGCCGCGGCCGCCGCATCCTCATCCTCCTCAGCTTCGTCGTGCTCGTCCTCCTACTCCTGGCCGCCGCGGCCGCCATCGCCGTGCTCGCCGTCCTCCGACCGCGGGACCCCACCACGGAGCTCCTCTCCGCCAACGCCACGGGCACCGCCCCGCGCGTCGTCGTGCTGCCCGTCATCTCCATCCAGCTCAACGTCACCTTCCTCCTCGTCGTGCGCGTGCGCAACCCAAACCCCGTGGCGTTCCGCCACGGCGAGGCCACCACGGTGCTCCTCTACCGCGGCACCCCCGTGGGCGACGCCGTCGTCCCGGCCGGGACCGTGCCGAGCCGCGGCGCGACGGACCTGCGTCTGAACATGACGGTGCAGGCCGACCGGATCGTGGCGGCGGCCGGGCTCGGGGGCCTGGTCGGGGACGTGCTCGCCGGCGAGATAGAGTTCGAGGCGAGGACGGACGTGCAGGGGCGGGTCACGTTCCTCTGGTTCGTGAGGCGGAACGCCGAGGCGAGGACGCTGTGCCGCGTCGTCATCGGCGTCGCCGACGTCAAGGTTCGACGCCAGGAGTGCCACACCGAGGCAAAGTTGTGAGCGGCTCCGACGTGCATGTGTGTGTAATACGTACGCACGTACTGTATCCGTATAATTGTATGTATGTGTGTTCGCAAGGTTTTTTATGGGCTATTTCACTATTTGTACGCAGGAATTAAGCAGTTTATTATTTTACATGTGGCAATGACATTTTCTTCTGCCTTTTACATATGTGCTTTTGGGTGTTCCGGTTCAAGCTCCGCTAGCTAATGGGTTTCGTCTCACTCCTCACGTATCTGTAAGGCTAAGTTCATTCGTTTTTAATTTTGACTTATAAATAACAAAAGTTTATAGATACGTTTGTAGAGAAAAAACTTATATATGATTTTAACTGATATAAATAAAGTTATTATAGTATACTACAATCGACTAGTAAATATTACTTTGAGAAGACATTCCGTTTGAAATATAAGTACCATAGAAAAATCATTTATTATAAAAAACAGTTTTTAGAAACTGAAAGACTGAATATGGCAACAGAGAAGGGTGAAATGGTGCCTTCTAATTTTTTCCTAAGTATTTACAAATCTTCACTTCAATAACTATAGAGCTATGAAAATTAGGATGAAAAGTCACTACAAAAACTAGCAATTCGAAACATTAAAAACTCAAGAAAAATCAGCAAAATCAAAACTACCACCATTGTAATTGTCGTACTACCGCTTGCTACAGTAACTGTGGTATTATTGCTATAGTAATCGTGGTGGTTCCACTGCTACAGTAAAATTAGGGTGAATAATGTTTTCAGCGCGGTTTCGGAAATGAAAATTGCGAGAAATTTTGATCCGTAGATCCAAATGATATGAAATTTTGCATAAACCTTCTCTAAGGTATCAAGTAGAAGATGACTCACTCCATGCATCATTCTGTTCATGTCAAATCAAATCAAGTATCCATGGCATGTAGCACCTCATTAATTCGTGCATAGCTAAATAATTTGCAAATCAACTTTTCAACTCTCCCAAATTGGTTCATCACAATACCATTTAGAACCTTCTAATATAGTCATTCAGTCCTGATCATGATACTGGATCTTGTTGCATACACACACGCTACTGCATACAAATATGCATGTACAACAGACATGATGTCACATGGCTAAAACTAATCAATCTCAATGTTTCTTGCAAAAGAAATTTGCTTACAGCATTAACATTGGGGTTCTAACGGTGCAGCATTAACACAATTGGGCTGACCCTCAAGACCCATGGGGTCACGCGGGCTAGGGAAGCAATGAGGGCAGGGTCAACCTATGACCCTCATTCTTACTCGTGGGTAGCATGGGCCAGATCCAGGGCGACCCGGACCGACCCATTTGCATTTCTAGTCCTTCCCTACATCTATTCAAAAGGATGGTTATATGGCAATGAGTAGGAAGACTTCAATGGTTATCGTCTTCAGAGAGGACGAGTATCTTATATAGATTCTCATGCTATAGATTGTAGGTCTTAGCATAAGGTCGAAAGTTTTAGACTTAGTACCATATGGCTCCTATGTTCAAGGGAGCAATTTAGTCGCTTGAACTCTGTAAAGTTTTATGCAAAGATATATTCCTTGATCGTTATGATCTTAGGGATCAAAACATTGGAATTGTATAAGACAATCAAATTTGGAAAGGAATAATATTGTACCCTTTTTCTCTTAATTGAGTTTTGTCCTGTTAGGTTTTCTCAATTGAAGGTTTTTAATGAGACAACATGTGCAACGGTAAGAATGCGAGGTATGTACTCTTTTCTTCTTACCTTTTTTTCCAAGCAGATTTTTGGAAGGAGTTTTTAAGTAGACATAAGCACGATGTTGGCAAAGTGTCTAAGGAGGAGTATTGTATATTGTCATGTCTCGACGGTATGATGGTGTGGACACTTTACATAAATGAAGCCCATTAGGGAGTAGCCGGCCTACAAGATCTATTAGCTAGTTTAGTCACATATTGTTTGGAGAGGCACCCACCTCCCCCTATGTAAGGACAGGCATGTGCTGCATATTGTACATAAGGCTATGGGCATAAAGATCAATAAAGAGAGAAGGTTGAGGCTATATCTTTATATTTTTATCTACTTTTAATTCTTGTTTACGGGTTTCATTCATCAACACTATCACAGATATACAACAAATACATTCATATATACATACTTTCCTCCTAATTGATTGATAGGTTGCGTTCGTTAACTCATTTCGAGCGTGACGTCAGGATAGTGATCCTTCGAAACAAACATGATCGCTCAAGTAGCCTGCGCAAAAGATCAAAGATACTCCAAAATAAACTTTTTTTCTGAGAGAGAAGAAAAAAAACTCCAAAATGGAAATGGTAGCGTTGGCACGAATCGAATTGGGCCATGAGGTATTTGGGCCAGGCCGGAATGAACCGATAGGACAAGGTAGCACGCGCAAAAGGTTAAGCCTTAGTATTATTTGGGCCCATATTTTCTCGGCCTGACCGTACTAATCAGCCCAGTATGGAATCATGCCGTGCCGTGCCATCCTGTGCTGCATAAAACTGGTTGGTGCCTTGGAAGAGTAATTAATACCTACCGCGTCTACAAAAGAACATGGGAGAAATTAAATCAACAGCACTGATGCTTCCGAGACACTGCTTCTGCTATTCCTGATTTTGCATTTGAGATGGTTTCTGATAGTCAAACACAAAACGCATCCAAGATTCGAACAGAGGAAGATTCAGCATGTCACTACCCTCTTGGGACTATATATACCAAGCTTATCTGAATACAGCAGGAAAATAAGTAGTAGTATACCGTGCAGCAATTTCTCAAAAAGAGGAAAATAACAGTGATACTGCGTACACACAAGCAAACAAACACAATTGGCAGTAATTTAAGGGAATGACTGCACATCGGACAGGATTTTTTTATTGATTCCACCCTACAAAACTCTCGGTTTTTCTAACCGTTCGATCCCAATATATCGGTCCGGATCGATCCCCAATCGGTATACAAGCCACCATCCCCAGCCTAGCCTCTCGATGGAACCGGCTCCCATCCCCGCCACCCCTGTCGCCACTTAGTGCTCCGCCGCTCCTCGTCGGTGAGAGCCGCCCCACAACCTCCTCCCGATGCGGCTGCCAGCGCCAAAGGCAGCAACGGCGCCTACTTCTGCCTCCTCCGCCCCCACCTCTGGAGAAGATGATAACCCTGCCAGTCAGAGCATGAATCTCTAAGCAAAATCATAAAGTTAGAAATTTAACTGTTTTACTCCAAAAACATGCGATAGTTTTTTTAGCAATTCCGGTAATTTAATACTGGACAGATTAACCGAAAGTTATAGGGCCTGTTCTTTTCGGCTGCGACTTATAGCTTTTGGCTGAAATTTTTGAATTTTGGCTGTTTACGGTACAGATTACGGAGAGACAGATACTCACTTGCGATTTTGGTTGATACAGATGTTAGGCTTTTAACGTGTAGATCGTTTAACTTGTAGACCCCGTCTTGAAAAAATACTCTGTTTAAAAGTTAGGTACTATAGTAAAAATCAAAAACCGTTGACTTGTGAGGTAAAAAATAGGCCTATATTAGAGCCCAGCCGGCCTGCCAATAACTGATGAGAGAAAGGTACGCTAGCTTCAAACTTGATTCTTAAGTCTTAACCACCCGCTACTCTACTACATACAATGTTGCTTTCGAATCAACATAATTTCGTTTTTCTAACGGTCACAACGTGTAATTCAGGTTTTTTTCCCTGCGAGGGCGTGTAATCTAGCTTTCGGAGAGCATACAAGTACTACTCATCTACTCTCTAGAAAGTCATGCAGTTCATGGTAAAAAGATCTAAACCTTGGCCTCTCTTGCCAGTTGGAGCGCTGGACTACGCCCGTATGCCGTTTGGAATGGAAGAATTTCATAAAAAAAAACAGTCCAATTAGGGTAAAAATTCAGAAATTTTATGTGTTCCAAACGAGGTCTATAAGAGCATGTCCAATGCATGTGCTTAGAGAGATGCTTAGTAATAAAAAACTGATTTTTTTGCCACATAGGATAGATAAGGTGCTTATTTTGAAGCATCGATGCTTAAATAAGCACCGGTGCTTAGTAGGTGTTTATGTGTATAACTATATCTATTAATAGATAATATAGCATCTAAGCACCTATGGAAGGGATGCTTGCATTGGAGGAAATAATTTTTGCATGAATGCTTGATGATGTGGCTATATTCTCTCTCTTTAAGCACTCATATATAAGCATCTTGCATTGTACATACTCTAACTGGGGCGCAACCGAGCGTGGATCTTAGGGTCTGTTCTTTTTGGCTGCGGCTTATGACTTTTAGGCTGTTTGTACGAGAGATTACAGAGTAACAGAAACTTACGTGAGGTTTTTGCCGATATAAATGAAGTCAATAAAGTATGTACTACAATTAACTAGTAGATCTTATCTTAAAAAAGTACTCCGTTTAAAAGTTAGTTACTGTAGAAAAGCCGAAAATAGCTTTTAGAAACTGCAAAGAACAGGACCCCATAGTCATGAATTCTGAGTACCCACTGCTGCAATGCCGGCGGTATGTGCTCCACTACCGTGCAGATAGTATAGCGCACGCTTGGGTTTGGAAGAACAGGCGCGATATCATCTTGAGATGAGGCAGGCTGTGGTGGTTGCGCAACTTTCGGTGATGAAAAATTCAGCACGCATCATTAGCCCGTCCATAGGTGGAGTGGTGAGTGGTGGACCGCGCATGGCATCTGGAAAGGAACACGGCACCAACCTTTCTGGTGTTAACAGTCTGTTTGGGCGAATCCCAGGCAAAATGGATGCATACATGAATGGATACATGGCCATAATCTGCCATGCAGTCACGGTCTTGCCAGTTCAGACTTCGTAGGTGCGTTTGTGCAGGAGCTCTGCTACCTAGGGAGTAGGATGGCAATTGTATCCGTTTACCCGTATATCCGTAGGTAAATACCCTAACGGAGCCGGGTATAAGATATTTTCTTTACCCACGGGTATGAAAATGGAGAGAAAGCTCCACCCGTCGAGTAAACGGGCACGGGTATAGGTAAGCTCCACCCGTACTCGCCCCGCCCGTTTACCTGGATATAGATTGACAGGTGGCGTAGTCATAACAATATTTCTAATTACTATTGATAATTATAAACTAGGGAGTGGTGGGGGGCAGACAAAAAATGCTATGCGGGTGGAGCCAGAAAAAATTTATAGCCTCGGCATGTTTTAATGTAGCTAATATGTTGTAAACAAGTTAGTACAAATTTAACAATCACACATTCACATTAGTTGTAATTAACTAAAAGCAATATTGAAGTCCAATACACATATGATTATGCATAGATAAAAACTAAATGCATAAAATAAAATCATGATGATACCTCTCTGCCGAAACTTATGTAGATATTTTGCGATGACAAAAGTACAATCCACAGCCAAATGACACTAGAAGATAAGAAACTATGTTGATTAGTGTAACTTGGCTAGCCTTTAGTATTTTAATGGAGTTGTAAGTTTGCTACTAAATTGAACAATGCTTAGTGCACATACAAATTGGAAGAAAAATAAGAATTTGCATGACATTGCTAATGAGCTTGAAGTCAATGTAAGGCCAGCCTGAGCAAACTTCGTGCCATCCCAGGCTTAAGCTCATTTAAGAGAAGATAGACAGGGAAATTGGCCTACTGCAACATCCGCCTTTTTTGGGGATTTCATAAGTATTTACACTGTGATCCCTCTTTAATTACAAGGTGCATGGTTTACTGTCAAAAAGCCCAAAACCACACACGCCAAGAGGGAACTCCATGCATAATTATATTGGAGATCCCCAATTGAGCGACCTTGACATATCGAAGGGAGGAAAGAGGCAACCAAGAGCTAGCGATTCTTCTTTTGCTCTCAGGCCCAAACAATGCTGGAAATTTTAATTAAGGAGGGGAAATGGGAAAGGAGGAACACCTAAGCCAATTGAACGACACAGTAGCTAGCTACGAGGACCAGCTCCTGAGGAGGGACGGCTTCCCGAACATCTGGTCCAGCGCCAGCACGACGGCCATGGCCAGCGACACCTCCATATTCCCCGGCCGCACCACCAGCCGGAACACGTCCGTGCCGACCGCCTCCTTCGGCTGCACCTCCGCCACGGCCCGCCGCTGCTCGTCGTACATCGCGCAGCACCGCCGCACGTACGACCCCTCCACCTCGTACCCGCCGCCGACGGCGCCATCGCAGGGCGCGACGTGCGCCATGGACTTGCCGTGGCCGCCGCGCATGTACTGCGCCGTCCGCTTCACCTTGTAGAGCGGCGGCAGGCGCGTCTCCTCGCCGGGGTACACCAGCCACTGGTCTCCGCCCAGGCTGATCAGCTTCTTGCGGCGGACGGTGAGCACGGGGCGCCCCGCGGCGTCCATGAGCACGACCTCGGCGCGGGAGTCGGACGCGTAGCTGTCCACGCGGTACACGAGGTTGCCGCTGGCGTCGAACACCGTGAACCCCCGGCAGTTGAGCAGCAGAGACTTGCGCCACACCGTCAATGTGACGGGCTCCTGGTCATCGCTCCCCGCCGCGGCCTTCGCGCCGGCGCCGGACGCCGTGCTCAGCGCCGGCGGCAGCGGCGGCTCGAGGGACGGCACGGCCACGTTCGGGTGCACCTTCGCCATGCCTAGACTGGTAGAGATCGAGCAAGGAGAATAAGAAGAACAGAGGGAGCAGTGGTTAGTTGGCTCGCTAGCTAATTAATGAGATCCAGCGAACTTATGATTAGGTCACGGTTTGAGAATGGAGGAGGTGAGCAGTATATATACACGTCTCATGGACAGGAATGCCCCTGGGATAATTTGGTTGGGTTGGAGAGGTTATGTGGCTGATGGCTCTGACGTGTATGGGGCAGGGGATGCCATTAACGGATTAACCACACTCTAATAATGCCCGGCCACTTTTATCTAAAAAACCCCCCATCCAGTCAAAATACAAGTTGTTTTAACAATCTCTAAAACGTTACTTCAACCACTAATTTCTACGATAACATATTTATAAAAACGAATAAAATTATAATATTATAAAAATACTTTTCAAAATAAATCAGTATATATCATCTTTATATATCCAATTTAAATATTTAAAAGATATTAATAACTAAAGTTTATAATATTTAACTATATATAACCTAAAACGGACTTGTTTTTTTAACTGTACATATGTATGCTTAGTTACGGCTAGATCTATCAACAGAAGCACTCCAAGTGGGATCACATATCTGAATTTCCCTCTAGCTTTTTCTGAGAGTACTGCTAGAACTTCATCAAGATTCCATTGGGGCTAGTTAGTTCATTAATTTGTATTATCTTCAAGCTGTCCCATCTTGTTTCAAAGGTTTGTTTATATTGACTTCTGCTAATAGCTTTTAGTTGTGACTGATGAATAATAGTCACTAATAAAAACAGTTTATAAAAGTTAGAGTGTTCATATTGGCTTATGACTTTTAGCTTTTTGATGAGTGTATTGTGTAAGAAAGAGAGCAAACGACGGTACAATGTAAGGCAATACAATATTTGAACCGTCATTTGACTTACAAAATTATGATATAATAAAATACATAGTGCATTACAACATACGAAAACGTAAAGTAGCTGATAAATAGTAATAGTTGATAGAAGTGATTTATAGAAGCTGAGACATCTATATTGACTTTGGCTTCTAGACGAACAGGCCATCCCTAAGAACTCAGGTTAGCCAATGCAGTATTCGCTTGTATTGATCATGATTGGCTAACATGTTTTTTTTTATTTTTAATTTTTTTAAAATTTAATTACGTTAAAAAAGCCACTATCAGTTACAATTTAATTTTAAGTAGTTATAGTATAATTTAAATTATAAGATACTTTTTTTTCAGCCGAGCGAGCTGCTAATCCTTTCTGGAAACAGATAAGAAACAAGTGCGAGGTAGGGCCAGACCTGACACATGGCACCAAGGGGGAGGCTCGGGTGGCGAGGACGAGGGAAAACGAATCCTCTGACTTATACGAGCCAAGTTAGAGGCAAACAGTATAAAATAACGTGAAAGAACCGCAAAGTATCGCAGCTAATGCGTTGTAGCAGACACTACGCATCAGTGTAGCAGAAAGCCGTTTTACCTGTTCTGCACTGTAGCGCCCGCACTATACCATCAGATCTGCGCCGTCCTTTTCCAATCGAGCCGCCAGGAACCGTCCAAAGCATGGTACCGTGGGCCTCTGACTCTGTCCTTGCAAGCCGGAGGACCTCGATCCAGGATGAGCGGCCGCGCCTGCGGGGGCGGCTGGGATGTACCCGTGCCGGCGTCAGCACTCGGCGTGGTCGGCTGCAGATCGCAACAGCGACGTGATTTGCTATTAGCATAGTACTTGCTAGTGGCAGCGTAGGATAGGAACGACCCGGCAGATCATTCCATCCCGATGAGATCTTTGTCTCGCTAGCACATGCGATTGGCAGCGTAAGGGCATCAATGGTAATTTATGAGCTAGGTTTAAACATATTATTTCATATTTTAATAAAAGAGAGAGAAAAGTTAGCTCTTGATTAAGAGCTAGTTTTATACACACATTACAAGATTATATGAGGATGGCATGTGGGACTATTCATGTTATGAGCTATGTGATAAAAGTTAATATCATTGGAGAAGTTAGCTTAGAGCTAGTAACTAGCTCATACCATTGTACATGCCCTAAGATTATTTTTCGTGGAAAATAATCGGGGTGGTTAAGTGATAGGCGATGGCGTTTTAACCAGCGGTGCTAGATATTCTACAATCCGTGCCAATTTTTTCGATAACAAGGAAGACAAGTACACACAAGCGAGTACATCTTCCTTAGTACGATGATAGAAAATTAGAGATCAGGGATGTATCCGCAGCCTTACGCACACGCAGCGAATGTACCCCCTTGACACACTCCAGGAAAAAACAAAGGCCAATGGTATATACACATCTTGTAGAATTTCTATTGAAACACACTTGTGTGTGTGTGTAAAACATGGAATTCCTATTAAAGCATACTTGCATATGCATAAAAGGTGAGCATCAACATTTGAACCCTGATGAGTAGGGGCATACATACATGACCCTGCCACTACACCAGAAGGTGGTTCTCCAATGTTATTTTTTTAAGAATTCATATATCACTTAAATCTTATTGTGGAACTGAGAAACACTCATTTTTCTGCAAAGAAATTAAATATATGTAGAGCGAGCACTCAACCTTGCATCCTCCAATCTGCTGAATTGGACAAAATAATAATTCTGGGCAGGGTTCCTCGAGGATTTATACTAGTTTGTAACACGAACTTGTCAATTTTATTTCTTTCACTAAATACATTGATTCGTAATCGCAACCAATGTGTACGCAAGCAATAAACAACGTCCACATATCTATACAAATGTACTTACGTCACAATGCACTCCCGTATGTACCACCCATAAGCCTCAAAATGTATGAACACGATGAAGGATTTGATCAGTTACTAATAATAATTAAGAAACCTATGCTTTTGCCGTGCATTTATATTTAGATTAAGAAAAAAGGCAATGGCGACGACGAGGCGATCGATATTTTTAGGTGGTTGTTGATCAGATCACATTGCGAGCACTGCGCCATCAGAAAAAGATCAGAGAGCGAGGCTTGGGTCCCGTTTGGCAGAGCTCTAGTTCTAGGAAATCTATAGATTTTTTAAAGCTGGTCATCTGTAGCTCTAGGAAATTCTGAATTTAGAGTTGCAGGCATGTTAAGTGCATTTACATGACTCATTTCATTTATATTATATATTAAATAAAAATATTTAAATCATTTTAATTTAATCAACAAACACAGATCCAGCATAGATCTCGGAGCTAGAGCTATGCCAAACAGGGCCTTGGATTGGGGTATCAGAGAAGCCAGGTTACGGGTGGCTATATAGGACAAGCACGGCGTGTGTTAATTACATTTAGTGTAAGGCATATGTACTTTGATCTTTAGTCACTAAATAAATCTTTGCACGATGCTATCGTGTATCGAATATATTAACTAAAAATAATTGATGGCTCGATCAGAGCATTTTTCGGTTGCATCCTGGTAGCTACCTGATCTTAACTGGTTGGTGTATACATGTTCCATATACCTTTTTTTCCAGGGGAAAGAAAGTGAGATCCAACTAAGTTTAAGCACTTTTAAAATGTTTTATGATATCAACTAATTTGTTGCTTTGCTTCCTGCTGAGTTATAGGGTATAATGCAGATATTTTCGCAATTATACACAGCCTGTTGTGTCTACGTACTATATGTGCCGTCCTTTACACTAAATTGGTTAATTAATATATTTAATTATCTGTAGAAGATCTTCTTCTTGAGAAAATTTGACTTGTTTTGTTTAATATAAGCCCCATAATACAATCTTCAGAGAATCATTTCTGTTCATAACCAGTCATTAGATATTCTTATCATTGCCTAAGATGTAGAAAAATGGACAGAGCTGGCTAGGTGGCAACAATGTCTATACAGAAAATTTCCAGTGCAACTAATAGAGTTGAGGAATTGGTCAGGAACTTGAAGGTTATCTTTTCTTAATCGCACAGGAAAACGATGTTCTCAGTCAATAGATCACGTCCATATCGGGATTAAACAAGTTGATCTCCCACCGCTATTCTAGAGCATTCTCCTCACCTGGCTTCGAAGGTGGTTGAGATATTTGCTTTGTTTTTGCTGCTGTTGCCCCATTAGCTTCATTTCAATAAGGGAAATATCTACTTTTCAACTTTGAACTGTCTGTAGTTCGTTTTTCAACTCTAAACTATAAAACCACTCAAATTGGCATATTGAACTACTGAAACTGTCTACTTTACCCCCTCGACCCAAACCAGACCGGTTTTGTCTGATGTGACATCAGCGTGTCCATTCTCCACTGACACGGCATCCAAGTAGAGCTAACGTGGCACTCTTCTTCTTCTTCCTCCTATCCACCCTTTCTCGCTCGCTCTCTCTATGCTTTCTCCACTGCAAACCAGATGTGCTCCACTCACCAGCCAACGATAGTGGGCCTCGAAGGCCACCCTTCGCCTCCTCCATCTGTCCCCCCATGCTTTTGTGTGAAACACCATCACCACGCATAGCTTCAACCCGCGCTCCTCTCATCCATCTCGCCGTTGTGTCTCACCGAGAAATTGTGAGCTTCTTTGCCCCATATAAGCCGTGTCGTGTTGCCCTCTCCACTCTCCCCCACCTCCTTCTTCTTCCGTGTGAATGGAGGATGAGATTAAACATGAGCTCAGCCTTCTTCTTCAACGCCGCCTGCCACGTCCGCCAAGCTCACATGGCCACTCTGATAAGCGTTGACCTTGTCACTCATGCCCATCTTCTTTGCCTTGGATTCCCCTGTCTCCTCGTCAGCTCATCCTTCTTTTCCTCCCACACGGACGCTAGGAACACCATCTTCTTCATTGTATCTGATGACACGCCGCTCAACACCATCGCATCCCATTCTCTGTGTTCCATCGAATTCAGCAAGATCTCCTAGAACAGTTCATGTCACATAGTGCTCCACGTGCTCCTCCTTATTTCCCCTCAATCAATTTTGTGTTTACTCCACAATAGCTCGCTACCATCGCCTTCTTCCCCAATTCCAGCTGAGCCCACCGCCATTGACACCATTCCTCCTTAGGTAAACTCCAAGAACAGTTTTCCTATCCTTGAGGAGGTACCAAGAGGTACAAGGTACCAAGAGGTACCAAATTAGATCCAGTCGTTCAATCAGTGTGATCAACGGCTCAAAATTTGGTACCTCTTGGTACCTCGCGTCCGGTACCACTAGGTACTGCCAAATCTCAACCGTTCGATCAGTGTGATCAACGGCTCAAATTTGGTACCTCTTCCCCCTCAAGAATGGTAAAATTTCCCAAACTCCAAACCAATTATCTTCCCCTCAACACCACCTAGCTTTCCTTTTCCTACCCTAACCTCTAATTTTGGCTCTCCCCTTTCAGGGTAGCACCACCATGATGAGTTCTAGTTGCCGTCGTGGGTCACCGTCACCAGGTCACCCCAGTGCTTTCTCGACCTCAACATCCCCACTGTTAAGCTCCTATCTCTCCGTAGATGTTTGTGCACCTCTCTATTGCCCTTCTACATCCCCGACCGATGCCTCTCTCCTCCCTCGACTCTAGCTGCTGCACATCACTGTGCGTGCGCCCTCCATGAGCATGAGCCAATGTGCTTCCAACCATGCCACCACCTCCCCTAGTTCCCACTCCCTCCTAGCAATCCATTTTTAAGGTCGTCTCCACCAGTTGTCACCCTATTGCCGCCACTGAGGCATCAGAACTTTCACTGCACACGTCCCTATATTGCCTCTGTTCTGCCTTCCCCTTCTTTCCTTGTGTCTCTGTCTGTGTGTATGACATCTACGGCCTACTTACATGATATTGCAATTGAGTTAATTAAGTGAAGAAAAGCGCCACATCAGCTCTACCTGGATGCCATGTAAGCAAAAAAATGGACACGTCGGTGCTATGCCAGATGACACTGGTCTGGTTTGGGTCGAGGAGGGTAAAGTGGATAATTTTGATAGTTCGAGGTTCCAATTTGGATGTTTTTATAGTTTAGAATTGAAAAACGAACCAAAGGCAGAGTATAAGGTTGAAAAATGGATTTTTCTCTTTTGACAAAGATGGAAAGAAGTTGACCTGACTTGGCTTATCCTCTGTATGTTAATACATTCACATCTTCTTGTTCTTGGCCCTTGTATGGTGCGCCTACCAATTTTGGAGGAATACTTTTATGGAGTAACTATTTTTGCAAGGAAGCTTACATGTAACTAGTATTCAGCTAATGCCGTCAGAGTCCAAGTTTATATTCCGAGTAAAATACAGTAGATGTTCTATTTGGAACGTGTAAATTTTGTAGATATCCTACGGGAACTGTGTTGTTTTCTATAAATTTTATACGAATCTCCTGCATTTCAAACACGTGTTATGTTAGACCTAGTCAAGCAGAAATCGACACTAACTGTTCGAAAAGTACATTTCATCTGTGGTCACATTTCAGCAGCTTTCTGGTCCATTCCATTCCCTGTTCCTTATTGTATCCCAATGGGGGCAGCAGAGTTATCAGCAGCAGCAGCATTGAGTCAATTGACGAGCTATGCATCAAATTGGTGAGCAAGTAGGCCTCCTGTTGTGTTGTTAGGTCCCTCCATGATTAGATCGGGGGACACTGGTGCCCGTAGAGAGAATGATTCTGTCCATTATATTCGATCCACCTACTACTATCCAGTATCCATAGCTGCATGCCAGTGTTAGGAGATGATTGGAAGAGTCCAAGAAAAACTTATGCATTTGATATAGGTCAATCAGACGACGCCTGCTGATTGAAGCTGTAAAATGGCAGCAACATTATCTGTCTGCTGAATTGCCAATTTTTTTCCAGGACAGAGTAAGTACTGCACTACTTCACACTGTCTTACCTTGTACAGGCCACTCAGCATGATTAAAGTTCCACTAAAGTTCAGGTACTTGCATGTGAGTTCTGGCTCCTTTAATCCTTTTCTTGGTGCATCAAATGCTTTAGGGTCTGTTTGGATCCACCCAGATTTTAAGAATCTGGCTTTTGGAAACTGGGTGGAATTCAAACAGATCAGTTTTGGGGCAGTTTTTAAAATTTACCTACCCAGATTCTTAAAAATCAAGAAGTTGTTGATACCTAGCTTTTGCCAGTTTTTTTTGCACAAATACCCATTTACTCTCATTAAAGACCACGCGCAGACTGTTTAATGTGCTGTTCAAGAGCAATAAATGTAAGGGTATAATAGTCTATTAGCATCAATCATAAATGAAACCAGCTTTTAAAAACTAGGGGATCCAAACACCCCATCAGTTTTTGCTTAGAAACCAGCTTTTAAAAACTAGAAGTAATAGCTGGTTTTTAAGAATCTGAAACTGATCCAAACATGGCCTTAGAAGATTTACTTTTTTTTAGATGGCAAGTGCTGCAAAGGCTAAGCAACTTTCTCAGAAGAAAAGCCCAAGAGTATTATGAAACAGGAATCTGTTCAGATTCATTTTTATTCCTGAGATTTCGCTGAGCGATATCTGTCTTCTGATTTATCGAAGTGTGCACCGCCCACTAATCGTCCTCTTCTTTTTTCTGACATTATTAACATGGAAAAGAAACCTCTGTACTGCTCATCTTATGTTATTACGGGACTAAGACAAAAAAAAACTAAAGATTATCAGAGAGAAACATTATCACACAGGTCCCTTGCTCGCCATTGTCCAAACCTGTAGACCATCTCCTGGAAAAAGCTTCTGAATGAGTGGAAGTAGTTCCATCTTTATATGAACCTTCACTAAGGCGTTCGCAGTTTTCTAAGGCCAGTCTCAATGGGGGTTTCAAAAGAGTTTCATTCTCATTTAATGCAGTGACACATCAGCAAATTTGCTGAGTTGGCAAGAAATTTATGAGGAGAGAGAGCAACAGAGTTTCATCAGGATGAAACCCATCCGTCCCGGTTACCAACACGATGAAACCCAGTGAAACCCCCACTGAGACCGGGTCGTTTCGTTCTCAGGTGCTCCCGAGGATCTGCTGTGCATTCATATATATGCGAATGTACTCATGAATATTGGATTAATTAATATATTTTATTTGACCATGATTATTTGTCGGCATGAGATATATTGTAGTTACCAAAGTGACTATGTTTAGTTTAGATATATTTTCAAACGGCTACATAGTTTACATGGCACATAGGATCACAACATCATGCATACATTAATTGCTGCAGCTTGTCTATGAAACAGTGAAATGAAACCCCCCACTGAGAGATCCAGTTTCATTTCTCAATCCAAGTATGCAAAGCTGACATGGCAGTCTTGGAAACTGGGAAATGAAACCCACCACTGAGACTGGCCTAAGTAGATCACCTTTCAGGATGACTCATCGCACACGCCCTCCATTAAGCATCCTTCTCCTTTCAGTTGGCCGGATAAAAAAATCTTACTAGGACTACCCCAATCCGGACAGATACTTACTGACAAGAGCTTGAGAAATTCAGTATTGGTCAGAAAACCATCGTGATGTTCCGAACACATGCAGGTCTTCTGAAATACGGTATGAAGCAGGTCTACTCACCTATCAGGGTCTGTTTGGAACACAGGAATTTCGCAGGAATTTCGCAGGAATTTTACAGGAAACAGTTCAATTCCCGCAGGAATCGGAGGAAAATCCCGCATTCCAAACAGGGCCTCAGTGTTCGTGAAAAGATTTCATACAGTGGCCAGCATTTCTCGAGATTTTGAAGAAAGGGGGCAAGGAAATAAATGGGCGAAAAGTGCACTTGTCAGTGGCATGATTAGAGCTAAACAACCATCATCGTGGTGTCCGTTTGTCGCACAAACTGGAGAGCCTATGCGGAGGCCGGCTTTTCAACGGCCCTGGAAACAAGGCAGCATGTCTCCCCAGGAGTCCAATCTTGTCGCCAGCAGTGTTGCTCTCCAACACATCTACTTCTTCCATGCATGGGCCGTGGATGACACCGGAATTAAGTGGAAGAACCACCGCACGTTGCATCACATTGCGTTGTTCCCCCTCTAGCCCGAGATTCAAACACAGCGGATAATTTCTGTCTGATCAAAAATTTATAGAGCGAATAAGAAAGAGGTAAATGACTATCTGACACTATCCGTATCTAACTCTGACTTCAAGGGAAAAAAATATGAAATAGGATATAGACTGACACATCGAAATAGATGGGGAATACTAAGTGCACTTCTTTCGACATCTCGATGCTTAGCATCTCCGTGTTTGTTTTGATTGCACTCTACTATCCAATGTCCATGTAAGGGTGCTAAGAAGTGGATAATTTTTGTCCGATCAACCATCTGAAGGTTTATAAAATGAATACGGAATAGAGAAATGAGTATCTAGCATTATCCATATCTAACTCTAACTCCGAAAAAATACAAAATAAGATATAGAATGAATGATATCCATCCGTATCCGCTTCGATTGCATTCTTACCTCTAGCTCTTCCATCTATTCATAGGAACTACTTGCACACGTTGGATCGCACCCGTGTGTGATATGTACACCCTCTAATTTATTCAGAGTCTTCGTACTTAGGAAAAAGTATTATCAATGAGTCATTGACATATAAGCCTACCGAATAAGGGATTTCACACGGAAACATATTTCACAATAGAAGCCCCCAAGCATGGCATTTTCAATAACGAATGACACTTGCGCTCCGCTCATTTGAACTTGAATTTCTGGCTTTCGGCTTATTTTTTATTATTTCTAAATTTCGGTTTTTTTATTTTTCGGAATTTTTTAGCTTTTTTGCCGGTTCTTTTTTCACGTATTCATTTGCATTATACATATTGGGCTATCCTTTTTTCCTTTTTTTTAAATTTTTTAAATTTAATTATGGCAAATAAACCACCATCAGGTATAATGTAATTTCAGCTAGTTACAGTGAAAATTTAGTCATAAACTATAAAAATTTAGCCCAACGGAGCACCACCCAATTGATTCTCCATCTCAAAGAGAGAGACAGAGAGACCCGTCCTAGCTACTACCAGTAGCTAGTTGGTGTCCGCCTGAATGTCTGATCATCAAGGAGGTCGTTGGTCTGTTCCAAAACGGTCTTACTATGATGAGTGCCCCCAAGGGAAAATGGCTTCCCTATTTTCTGTTGTGTGTTTCTATTTCTGTTCTCACACACGTGGATTGCATCGGTTGGTATTGACCATCGCGGGGGACCCACTGAAAGAGGATGGTGACGCCACATGTCAAGGGACACGGTCGGGAACATGCACAAGAGAACATCCCCAAGGTCACTAGAGTTATTTAACCTATTATTTTAGGTTGTACTTTATTAATTTAATAAATAGTAATTATCGAGAGAAACTAAAATTAAGAATCACTGAAAAAGCTAAAAAAGACCGCCGTGAAGGAGGCAAACCCACGAGAGAATATGGGGAGCACAGGCGTCGGCGGGCTAGCTAGTACCTAGACCCTAGTAGATGAGGAGGGTTAGTGGTCCAAGAAAGTTCGCAGTTAGCTGCGCGGATAAGTGGATAGAAGCTGCACAATCACGACGCATCCCCCCTTGGCTTTTGCGGCGTGCAGATGGTGGCGCTTGCTCGATCGATGCCTCGACCCCATCGGCCTGCTTTCCTTGACTCAGATGCAGCGCTCTGCATACCATTAGTGCTTCATCAGAAGCAGACGAAGGGAGAATGCTTGCTCTCGGTGCAGTAGAGTGGGCTTTCGTTCAGAGCACAAGGGGCCATGGACTCGCGCACCGACGGTTAGGCCGTCGGGCTGGAAACGCATTGGGCCTTCAAAGAATATCTATCCTCTTTTCCTGCAAACATCTCTTGTGTCTTGTCTTCTCTGAAGATTATATATGCTTCTTTCCTCCCGAGAACAGAATGCTGAGATAAATCGTCAACAACTTTATCCAGCTTTCCATGTGTAATTTCAATGCTCGTTTAATCTTAACATTTGAGAATGCTGTTTCGGTACTCAGATCAGATGCTTTGATAATCTGTATAACTGGACTGACCGTTCCAGGAGGCTTGCATGAATCTAATGTAAGACGTACGTACTATTACTAAGAAGAGTTGCCATCGCTCACAAGCGTTGTGCAATTAATCAGCACGAGCAAGGCCGGTTAGGGTAACTTAATTGCCTTGTCACCTCTCATTCTAATGGGGGGAGCAATTAGTCACAATTCACAAAATGAAAACTACAAACAACAACGTCTACGTATCAGACAGAAAACAGTTGCCTAGACATTGTACACGCTAACACGATCGTCGAAGTCCCTAAGAAACGTATACCTTAAACCCTATCGATTAACCAGGAGATGTGAAGCTCTGGTTAGGGAACCCACTGTCGCCACCGTTCCATCCGCCGCGGCCCATCTGGTTCGCGCCGAGCCCCACCGACGGCCGCTGGTTGGCGTTGGTCACGTACTGCCGCACGGGGTCGTCCACCACCGCGGATCCCCCGGCCGGCTGCGGCGCGGTGATCACGTACTGCTGCATGACCAGCACGGACACCATCTTGGAGAACTCCGACGACACCAGCAGGTCCCCGATGGGCCCCAGCTCCGGTGACTCCATCCACTCGGTGAGGGCAGACGTCAGCGGCGAGCTGGCCTCGCCGGGGTGCCGGCCGACGATGTAGAGCTCGTGCGCGTTGTCCAGGTTCCGGATTGCGGCCAGCGTCTCCTCGCTGTTGGCCACGACCTGCTCCACGTACAGGATGGCGTCGTTGCAGATGTTGCGCGTCCGGAACTCGTTGAGTACTCCTCGTCCATCTGCCGCTCGCTTTTGGCGCTGTCCGGGACGATGGTGATGGCGCGGGAGTGGACGCGGGCGGCTGCGGAGGCGCCAGCGCCGGCGCCGTGTAGTCGGGCGGGATGAAGCGGACGATGGAGAGGCAGACGCCCGGGTGCTCGACCATCCGCCACGCGTAGGCGAGCCCCTCGCGGTCGTCGGGCCCGCCGAAGAAGAGGAGCGCGACGTGGTGCACGGTGGCCATGCGCGCCGTGGCGGCGCTGAGGCCGCGGTCGACGAGGATGCCAACTGAGCACGGCGCCGAGGAGAGGATGCTCTCGTTGAACCCCCGGATGGACGCGTTGATGGGCTCCATGCCGCCGTCCACCGTCTGCTGCTTGTGGAACGGGAGCACGATGAGCGACACGTGCTTGTCCTCCGCCAGGATGCACACGTCCTCGTGCATCGTCTGGTACGGCGACACCGCCGTGAGCGCCTGGATCGACACGCCGCCTACGTACACATACACGCATCATCTAGCATGCATGCATGCATGCTTGCTTATAGCTAGGGAGTAATGAAGGGTGGCTGACCAGCGTGCGCCTCGTAGTTCTCGAAGGCGTTGAAGATGTGCTCGCTGGTGCCGGGGAGGGAGCTGGCGCTGCGGCTCTGGTTGGAGGCGGAGTGGTGGGCGGCGAGCATGTTGGAGGCGCGGCCGGTGAGCTCGACGAGGTGGAGCGCGTAGATGAAGATGGGGGAGCGCTTGGTCGGGTTGGAGAGCTCGAGGAGGGAGATGACGGACGGCACGTTGCGGGTGGTGTGCACGCACGCCAGCATGCGCAGCTCCGTGTCGTGCTTCGACCGCTGCAGGTTGCGTCGCTTGTACCCGATCAGCCGCCGAGCCGGCCGGTACACCGTCGTCACCACCGGCGTCACCAGCGCCGTCATCGCCACCGACACCAGCGCCATCACCGCAAACGACTCGTCGTCCAACACCTGCAGGTTGATTTCAACCACGACACCATTAAGGCATTAAAAATGTTACTTGCAGAAATCTGCAGCCATGATCAATCGCACATTACTCGCACCGCATGCACATCCATAATTTGATCATACGGTGAAGCTTGGATGGATTAATTACCTCCTTGTCCCTTCCGATGTTGAGGACGATCATCTCGACGAGCCCCCTGGTGTTCATGAGGAATCCAAGGGCGACGCCGTCGCGGAAGGTCATGGTGTAGGAGACGGCGATGAGGATGGTGCCCATGATCTTGGCGAAGCTGGCCATGATGAAGACGAGCACGAGGAGGCCCACGGTGATGGGGTCCGCACCTTGGTGACGTTGGTGCGGAGGCCACTGATGGCGAAGAAGAGCGGGAGGAGCAGCCCCGTGACGAAGTCCTCGAGCTTCTCGATGAGCACGACACCGAGCGGCCCGCTGGGTATGACCAGCCCGTAGACGAAGGCGCCGAACACCGAGTGGATGCCTATGGCGTCGGTGCAGACGCCGGCGATCATGACGCCGGTGAGTATGAGGGTTACGTGCAGGTCGCCGATGGTCTCGCCCTCGGGGACGCGGCAGATGATCCACCACATGAGCGGGCGCACGACGTAGAAGCAGGCGAGCACGAAGGTCACCCCGGAGAGGAGCACCCACAGGGAGGAGAAGGCGGTGCTGTTCACCTCGGAGATGGCGATGGCGAGCGCGAGCAGGATCCAGGCGCACATGTCGTTGACGATGGCGGCGGACATGGCGATCCGGCCGAGGTCCGAGTTGAGCAGCTTGATCTCGGCAAGGATGCGCGCCAGCACAGGGAAGGCCGTGACGGAGAGCGCCACGCCGAGGAAGAGCAGGAAGGAGGCCTGGTGGACGTTCTTGGACACCTGGTGCCGGAAGATGAAGGACGTGGCCGTGCCGATGCAGAAGGGCAAAGCCATGCCCGCCACGGCGATGATGAGCGCCTTCTTCCCCGACCGCTTGATGACGTTCACGTCCATCTCTAGGCCTACCAGGAACAGGAAGTAGAGCAGGCCCAGGTGCGCCACCGTCTCCAGCGTCAGCAGGCTCCGCTCCGGGAACACCGTGACCGCCCACGTCGGCACCTGCCCCATCACCGACGGCCCAAGGATCACGCCGGCCTACGAACACCGATGGATCAAAACAACAATCAACGTACGTCCGTGTGCGCCAGCATTTGATTCGTGCGTGAGCGCATGCATGGTGTTGCGATTTAATGGCCGGATGGCTAGCCTGTGTATACGCACGAGGATCTCAGCGATGACGCGAGGCTGGCGGAAAGGCTTGAGGAGGAGGACGAGGACGCGGGTGGTGGCGACGATGATGGCCACCTGGAGGATGAAGAGCGGGAGGGAGAACTCGAGCGGGCTGACCCCCTGCCAGATGTCGTAGGTGGTGACCATCATCGGCGAGTAGCACACCACCGCGCCGGCGCCGGAGCCGTTGCCGCGTGCCATCTGCGCCGTGACGTTCTTGGGCGGAAGCGCGCCGGGCGTCCCCGCCTGCAGTACCGGGGCCATCTCGGCGCATGGGAGGGCGGGTTACGCTCGTGTTTCTTTCTCGTGGCGCGCGCGCGCGGGGTGGGTGCGTGCGTCGTGGCTGGATTTGCAAGAGAGGAGAAAGGTTTGGGTGCTGGGAGGGAGAGCGTACTGCAGCGAGCACGAATGGATCGGAGGGTGGAAAAGGTCAAAGTGAGTGTGTTTGCACCAAGGTTTCAAATAGCCGGCTATAGCCACCGCTATAGCCGGATTTAGCCTTTGGAAAGGCTAAGGGCTAAGAGAATTCGATTTTAGCGCTAAACAGTGTTTGCCGCTATTGATTTAGCCCGCTAAATCCGCTAAATGGACTGCTATTTAGCCCGCTAAGGAGGGAAAAAACCTGAAGTGGGCCGAATTATGGACTGTAATCTATTGAACTTATGTGTTTGTTTGATAATGTTCTGAAGGAATGCATTATGCCTCACTATTTGCTGCTATGAATGTTTTTGTATGCTAAAATATCCTTGATTATATGCTTGTATGTGCATAAAACATTGAATTTTGAGTTTTTACATATACTTTTACTAATCCGCTAAATGAGGCTATTTGAGGCTATAGCCCGCTATAGCCTTTGTAACCTCTGTGGAACCCATCCGCTAAATGTCTTAGCCGGCTATTTGAAACCTTGGTTTGCACGCACGGCAGTGACCGGGAACTCTTCGTTTTTGGCCGGTCGCCCGGGGAGTTTGCGGTGTCCATTGCCTAATTTTGAAGGAAGTTGCTATATGGTACTCAAGTATTTATAAAATCTAGATGATAGTTAAAAATAAAAAATGTGGATGATGTTTATCATCCTTTTCATATTTGTGAGTGCTTAACTTTTTTTGTGCGTTGGATGTTGCTTTGTGATCCACGCTATATTTTGTGGGTTTTTCTAGATGAACAATATGATAGCTGGGTAATCAGATTGTTTAGAGTCGTGAGAACGGTAGCATAAACAAAGCTAGGTTTTTTTATGGTTTTTTTGTGTTCTTTATAGTTTATTTTATTCCTCCTTTTTACAAACTATCACATCATATTTTACATAATTTAAGGTGCCTAGAACTAGTATATAATTGATGTAAAAAGACTATGTAGAAAAGAATATTATGTGTTAGGGCATTCCTCGATGTATCATATCACATGCTAATGACTAAATGAGCCAAGCTGATCAATGCAAGCGTGCAGCAAACTAGAGCATCCAACGTCTAAAAAACTAAGTATTCCCTAACAAAATAGTACTTAAATGAAAATAGAGGTGGCAACGTAATTTTATCTATTAGATCTATATCTAAGGGCTTAAATTTTGAGTACTATTTAACAACAAAGCACTCAAGTACTTCCTAGACATCACCAATTTTGAATTGCCGACACCTTCACCATGCAGGCAGGGTAATCAGGGGTGGAAAATGGAAACAGATTATATCTATTATCTAGTTATCGTGTTTGGTACTTGGTAGGATACAAATACGATATAGATCTTTCTATCTGATCAACTTTCTATTCGTATTCGTATTTGAATTCACATAAAAAATATATATGCGAATATGATATGGGCTTTTATCATTCAAAATATTATTTTATCCATACTATTCATATTCAACGAAACAATATATATATTTTTTATTATAATACGACTAATTAGTTGGACAAGTTTTTAAATTGAATATGAATTCATGTTTCTTTGAGTGAAGTAAATGAATTAGAATATGAAGCGTAGTTGTATGATAATAAAATGTCATTAATATCTTCATACTTATAAGGATATCCAGATCCGATTGAATCCAGTAGATATTCTATTCGAATTCACATTCATTATAATATTAGATTCGTATTCGTATTCAAGAATATTTAAATTTATATTCATATTCGTTTATAAATTATGAATATAAATGTCGATCCGTTTCCATCCTTAAGGTCGTGATCATTTGGGCTTATTTTTAGTGGTTTATGGCTGAAAAGCACTGTAGCTAGCTGAAAAAACATTGTAGCTGACAAAGGCTTATTTAGCATAATTAAATTTTAAAAAAATTAAAAACTATAAAAAATGTTAGCCCATTACGTATAATACAAACAAATACGGGAAAAAAAGAACCGACAAAAAAGCTCAACAAAAAGCCAAAAGTTCAGAAAAACACGAAATTTATAAATAGTGAAAAATAAACCAAAAGCTAAAAACTAAAGCCAAAACGATCACAGCGTCTCTTTTTGATCCTGGTTTGACTAGCGTTCTAACCGGCACCACACAGTGCACCCATAGCCCATAGGTATTTCGAAGCAAAAGATTGCCGGGGATCATGCGTGCTGTCTAGCACCAGAGTCTAGGCAAGTGTAGCATCTCACGCTGCACTGCCTCAACCACGACACATGTTTGCCCGTCCTAACAGCCATATCTAACACATAGAATTACTACCGTTCATATTTTGTTCATACTTTTTAATGGGAAACCTATACATTCGTTGTGAGACACATCAATAAAGTACTCGCATTTAATCAAATTAGCATGAGGAACCAAGTACACAATGTAGCCAGATACTTTAATGACCCTACAAATTGATAGAGAACACTGAAGGTTCGTGCCTTATAGCAAAATTTGCAAAATAGCAACTTCAGAGTCTTGTTTGAACTACAAAATCCAACGACACCTTTTCAAACTGACCACAATCAAGCTTCAGTCTGCTCCCTCAGGCGACGGATTGTGCTTCTGACAGTGACCGCACTAGCAGTGCTGGAAATGCAAAACAACAAAAATTAGCAAACATAAGCGAACAAAATGATGCAGCTATTTGGAAACAAATGTGTTCAGCATCAGAACATACTTCATGGTATAAGCACCACCAGCCTTAACCTTCCCACAGTCCTTGCAACCCCAGATTCCAACTGCTTTCCTCTTCACGGCAAACTGTGAATCAAGAATAGCATTAGTATCTGGTGAACGAAAATGTAACAAGAGATACACAATAAAACAAAAAAAAACGGCAAAGAAGGCTACTAACCCATAATTTTATTAAAAGCTTCAACAAACCCATTCAAAGAACAAATTTCCCTATCTGGAAGAAACTCAAAAGGACATATAACTGAAAGATATCATAAGCACGTCCAATGATAATGCAAGAGATAGTAATAACAGTACCATTAAAGTTCTTTACACTGCGTAAAATGAGCATATTCAGCTAAGTCACTTGAGAGTTAAGATGTTATTCATCATGCAAGACAAAAACTAATAAACCTATACTAAATTCTGAAATAATATACAAGAATGGCAAAAAGAGCACCAAGACCTTCCACTGCAGAACAAAACCTGATATCATTTATTGAATATTTCGCTGCTTAATTGTACCAGCCAAATGACAATAAGCATTATCTGATACATAGATGCACAGTAGAACAGGTCGGCATACACTTAAACCATTTTAGAAACAAGACAAGCATCATTATAATCATTGACAGATTTACCTTGCCACAGAACTCACAGAAGTACTTAGAGTGCTGGGAGACCTCCATCTTCTTGATCTGCTTACGCAAACTGGCACCATACCTGGTACCTATATAATATTGACATCACAAGGACACAATGAGTTAGCAAACAATCATGACTCATACGATTGTCAAATAATGAACTGGGCTGCTCCCATGTCATTACCATATTTGCCAACGATTCCAGCCTTCTTGGTGCGCTTCGTCTGCAGAAACATCACAAACTCACGAAATTAAAACACACCTCGACAAGCATAGTAAAACACCAAGGTGAGCTACTATCAAGAAAGGCAGCACATCAAGAGGCATGGATAGAATCAATGAGCTAGCAATCGATATTTGTGCACCTCTGCTTATGCAAATCTAGCTCCGACTTTTCAAAATGGTGGTGAAGGCAGACAACAGCTGTCTACGACTAGTTGCACATTTAATCTAGAGAAATAGGTAGTTGATACTTGAAGCTCAGGGACATGTATCTCAAGAAAGTTCTGCAATGGAGCAGAAAACACTTGTACTACCCAAGAAACCCCATAGTATTGTAATAATTTAGTCATCGTACTAATTGATCTGGTGGCAGAAATGAACATGATGGCACACAACAGCCATCTTGCTGCGCACTTAAGCTCAAGTTTTCAGTAGTACATCATCCTCGCTAATGATCAAGTACCTCATGGGGATTCCACGATTCGGTGAAAAGCACAAGGATTTCCCAAATGCCCGGTTCTACTGTTATTTATTCCCCATACTAGTTCTAATCAACTGGGTGGCAGACATGGGCAATACCTTCTAATCAGGTAACAACACCGTAGGATTTCGCAGTGCCACAATTCGGATCAAGCACCACAAGTGCAATAGCAGCAAAAACTAGCATCATCACACTAGATCTAACAAATGCCACACGACTCCGAGCAGGATTCCTCTCCGACACAAACAAAAAACGTCGGCAAATCAAACTGGGAATGCACAATATTTCTCAAGCGCCAAGCACAAGCTACGGAGAAAATCACTAATCAGGATGGTTCCAACAGCGAACGGGTAAGAAACACTAAAGGCTCTGCACGCGGAGAGTGCGGATCAAAGGAGCGATGAGGGAAGGGGAGAACGTACCATCTCGCCGGCGAGGAGGACGCGTCTGGGGCAAGCGGCGGCGGCGGCGCGGGCTGGGGGACGGCGGCGCGGGCGAGAAGTCTCGATGTGGAAGCCGCGTGGTGGAGCTTATATAGTAGGTGAGGCTAGGGTTTCGGGGTCTCGTCGCTGTTAGCGCAGAGACACCATTGGACTTTGCTGTGAATCACACATGTGGAGGTGGGCTGCATTATTCTACGATTGGGCTTCTTTTAGTTTGCGTGTAGGCCCACAACGAATTCCGAAAGGACAAAGAAAAACCTAGCAAACGAGGAGTTGCTCGGTTTTGATAAGCATCGTCATCATGCGAGCTGTCTGCATGGGTTTGATCTCTGGATTAGTCCCAAGGTCTCACTTTATATATACAAATACGTTCAGTTAAAAAGCTCGTATTCACGCTATATGAGGTACTAGATAAGTTCAAGATTTATCCAGCGATTTTCGTCTAAATCTTAGTATGTGTTTCAGTAAAATATACGCGTATGTGTGTGGTGTGTGTACTGTGTTGTAATCTCAAAAAAGAAAAAAAAACGTAGCAAACTGTCTCTGTAAAATATACATTAAGCATATGTATTTATGCACATATAATATAGGCGCAGGCAATGGATTCACGCGGAATTGCTGGCTTGGCCACCGGCTGCACGCCGCTTATATCTGGTTCTACTCATCGGCTGTTTGCCAGGTCTGTCTCTGTAATATAGTATACTACTAGCGATATCTCATGTCCTGCATATGGCCATGCATGTGCAAACAAGACATGCAGTAGGCATCAAGTTAATTTGTTATCGATGGTTGTACTGACCCCTTGTCAATCTGATCCACCATTTCATGAATTATATAGTACGATCCATGCATGATGGCCTTGATCATCACGAATACCAGGTCAAATTGGCAAGCTAGAGCTCGCTTGTTTGGCGATTAGCACATATGAAAACGATGAGTTTGACATGTGGAGTCAGGAATGAGCGCGAGCTAGCTTGTTGTTGCTGCCAATTAGCCCGGCCAATATCTGAAGCTTGCTGCTCTTAAACTCTTAATTGATAAAGAGTGCCATTGATTCGTTGCATGAGCTAATAGTCGTCATCCTTGAGTTTGCCTCCCACGTTGAGGCCAACTGCACTTTCGATATTCACTAAGCCAGTTGTTCATCACTGGAAAAAAAAAAGCTACTGTTTCTTTCTACTAATTTTTATTTCTTACATCTACTGGAGTAATCGATCAGTATACATGCATGATCTATGGTTTTCCGAGTTTCTCATGATTTTAAAATATATTTCTTAATTAATTGATTTATGCCATACAGTGCAACATGGTATAATATTCTCTCCGTCCCATAATATAAGTTTGGTATATATAACTAGAAAACATATTAGTTAAATAATAATTAATGGAACTGAACCATAGTTGCTCTTATTAGATAGATATAATACTGCTCCTTCTGTTAGAGACAAATATGACCTAATTTTATTAAACATTATTTAAATAATATATCTTCTAGGTATATATGTCGGACTTACATTATGAAATGGAGTAGTAATACCAAACCAAGTTTTTATTTGTCTAACGACATGGTTACTTTGGTTTCATATGTTATTTTTTAACGCTTTGTCATTATCCAAGCGATTGGCACACACAAATGGAAAGAAAAGTGTGCAACGAGGTGCATTTTCTATTTCAAAAAACCTATGCGTCTTTTTTTTTTAGAAACACTAGACATAATTATTATCTAGAAGCAGTACTCTAGTAATCCACTTTAAGTACTGATTTTTAATTGCATTGTCATCTTGTGCGATCCTTCCTGGGCATTCTAGTTAATTCGGTTTCGGTTTTCTCCGTGCAGTACATAGAAATGTACATCACAAGCATCAAAATTAGTTTTAAACCTGTCTAGGAATTAACAAGAAAAAAAACATGCTCCCCCCTCCGGTTATTTTCCTACAAAAATTACACGTCAGAATGAAATGGTTGTGATCACTTCTAAGTGTCTATGTCAATGTTAACATAACCCAGGTGTTTTCTTTATATATATGGAGACACAGACTTGCCTCGCTCCTTTAATTTCCTGAGAAATTTCCCTCTGGATTTTATGGAATATTCCGGATTCTATACACCTCAGTGTACTACCTAGCTACTTAATCTGTAGTAAAACCAGGAGCTAACCAACCCCTGGAAAGACAGCAAAACCCAGCAGCTCATTGTGCCGGCCAAGCCTACTGGCAAATCTGAATACAGCTCGAAGAATCGTCAGGCTTCTGCTTCACAGATTCCTGCCGTGTAACTTCCTCATACTACCACTAGCTTCCAGGTTGACTTGGTAATACACCATGACATTAATGTTAGGTCTAGGTTTTCTTTAGGATCTCCTAGGTTAGATCTAGCGGGGTTCATCTCTAGTTCGGGTTCTTGAGAGATACCGAGAGGGAGAGAGGGGTACTAACCATCCGTGGTCTTGGCTGCGGGTGCAGAGGCGTCCGCCATGGAGTCGGTGGAGTCGGGAGTCGGCGTTGGTGAAGTCCGGTGACGGCGCTGTCCAGGGGCGGCGTGGCAGTGGTGCTTCCCGTCACTGGCTGCGCCCCCTCGCTAGATCGGATTAGGGTTTTCGGTGGGGTGGCGCTGGCTCCGTTCAACCTCGTTAAAAGAGCCGCCGGCCCCCACCTTTATATATGGCGCAGTGTGACAGGGGCCCACCAACCATTAGGGTTGGGCGCCCCCGATCAGGGCGCGAGCTCAAGGCCCGGTGGGCCGTTGGGCCTACCGGGGTGGAGATCATCCTAACATTCTCCCCCTTGATCTCAACTTATATTCTGAACTCTATACTTATCACTCATTGTTTTTCTCATTCCTTCACAGATCAGTGCATAGAGCGTGCCTCATCGTCACAGTCTTATGCCATTAGATTCAACAGCCACAATGTACTTCTCTGTTTTGAAATGAACTCTCAACTGGGCCCTTATTGTCCAGGAATCATAGGCTTTCCCGTAAACCCATGCCGGCTAAATGTTCTCTGAACACATTGGGTGGTAAGCCTTTTGTGAGCGGATCCGCGAGCATCTTTTCTGTCCTTATATGCTCAAGACTGATTATATGATCCCGGACTTTATCTTTCACAACATAATACTTTATGTCAATGTGTTTGGCAGCACCACTTGACTTATTGTTGTGAGCATAACATACTGCTGGTTCATTATCGCAGTATAACTTTAGTGGCTTATGTATGTCATCTACCACTTTCAACCCGGGTATGAATTTCTTTAGCCAATTCACCTGCCCCGTGGCCTCATAACATGCTACAAACTCGGCATACATTGTGGATGATGTAGTGACGGTTTGTTTTGAGCTTTTCCACGATATAGCTCCTCCTGCGAGAGTGAATACATATCCGGATGTCGACTTTCTATCATCTCCCGCATAATCAGAATCTGTATACCCCACTATATGGAGTGAATCTGATCTTCTGTATGTCATCATGGGCCTTTTGTTCCTTGCAAATAACGCAAGACTTTCTTTACTAATTTCCAATGTTCTATTCCAGGATTGCTCTGGAATCTGCCAAGTAACCCGGTGACAAACGCTAAGTCAGGGCGCGTACACACTTGAGCATACTGTAAGCTTCCGACAGCTGAAGCATATGGAACCGCTTTCATTTGATCGATCTCATATTGGTTCCTGGGGCATTGAAATTCCCCATATCTGTCGCCCTTGACTATAGGAGCAGGTGAAGGCTTACAATTTTGCATACTATATTTCTTTAGAACCTTTTCTAAGTATGCCTTTTGAGATAAAACTAAAACCCCCTTAGTTCTATCTCGGTGAATCTCTATTCCCAGAACGAACGAAGCTTCACCAAGATCCTTCATATCAAAATTCGAGGACAAGAACTTCTTGGTCTCTTGTAATAGGCTAACATCACTACTAGCAAGTAAGATGTCATCCACATATAGGATTAGGAAAATGTATTTCCCATTCTTAAACTTTGCATACACGCAATTGTCCTCTACATTCTCCTTAAACCCAAAACTTCTTATTATACTATCAAACTTCAAGTACCACTGCCTTGATGCTTGTTTTAATCCGTAAATGGATTTCTTCAGGCGGCATCCCATACGTTCTTTTCCTTCCACAACAAAACCTTTCGGTTGTGCCATGTAAACATTTTCCTCCAAATCCCCATTTAGGAACGCCGTCTTTACATCCATCTGATGTAATTCTAAATCATAATGAGCTACAAGTGCCATTATTATTCTAAAAGAATCTTTACACGAGACTGGAGAAAATGTCTCATTGTAGTCTATGTCTTCTCTTTGCGTAAAGCCCTTTGCCACAAGTCGCGCTTTAAATCTTTCTATATTCCCTCTAGAGTCATGTTTTGTTTTGTAGACCCATTTGCAGCCTACTGTCTTGGCTCCTTTAGGAATAGTTTCTAAGTCCCAAACACCGTTGGTGCTCATTGACTTCATTTCATCATGCATAGCTTCAAGCCACTTAGATGAATGAGCGCTTCTCATGGCTTCTTCAAAAGAGGTGGGATCACCCTCCATTTCAAATTCCTCAGTTTCATAGACTTCGTAATCATTAGGGATAGCTGATCTTCTGGCTCTTTGAGACCTTCTGAGTCCCTCGCCAGTTGACGCTTGTTCTGTGTGAGGCTGTTGTTGTTCTTCCTCTTGGGTGACAATGGGTTCTATGGGATCCTGAAGGACAGGTTCCTCATGTTCACTCATCGTTCCCACAGGAGAACTGACAACAGGTGCTGTCACTACAGTGTCTGGCACTGTTGGTGTAGCAACAACAGGTAGCGTGAAAAATGGTTCCTGAACCATCGGAGTGGGCACATGTACCCGCTTTTCCTCTAGGTTAATTTCTCGCGCTACTCTGCTCCCCCTGATCATCTCATCCTCCAAGAAGACAGCATGTCTTGTTTCTACAAACTTCGTATGTCTGTCAGGACAATAGAAGCGATAACCCTTCGATTTTTCTGGATAGCCAATAAAATGGCAGCTGACTGTCTTGGGATCTAGCTTCCCTATGTTTGGGTTAAAAACTTTAGCCTCAGCAGGACAACCCCACACACGTAAATAGTTAAGTGAGGGTTCTCTTCCCGTCCACAACTCATACGGTGTTTTGGGTACCGACTTGCTTGGTACTCGATTAAGAATATGAATGGCGGTTTTTAACGCCTCCATCCATAAACTTATCGGTAGCGTGGAGTAACTTATCATACTTCTCACCATATCCATTAAGGTACGGTTGCGTCTTTCAGCCACTCCATTCTGCTGAGGTTCGCCCGGTGTAGAGTACTGGGCAACTATGCCATTTTCCTGTAAGAACCTTGCAAAAGGTCCAGGAACTTGGCCATACGGGGTGTGCCGACCGTAGTACTCCCCCCCACGGTCGGATCTTACTATCTTAATTTTTAAATTGTGCTGATTTTCTACTTCAGCCTTAAATATCTTAAATTTATCCAATGCTTCTGATCTTTCTTTAATTGGATAAATGTAGCCATAACGCGAATAGTCATCTGTGAATGTTATAAATGAATCATAACCATCCACACTTATCACAGGAAATGGACCACAGATATCTGTGTGAATTATTTCTAAAATTTCTGCGCTTCGTTTGGCGTCTTTCTTTATTTTCTTAACATATTTTCCTTTTATGCAATCAATACATTGTTCTAAATCTGAAAATTCTAATGGCGGAAGAAGTGTTTTCTTAATCAATCGTTCTATTCTCCCCCTCGAAATATGGCCTAAACGACAATGCCATAATTTCGACGATGCATCATGATTTATCTTCCGCTTTTTTCTTTCATTCATAGACGAAGAGGTATTCTCATTCTCAATGGTTACATGATTCACATTCTCAGAAAGTGATAATAAATAAAGCTTGTCTTGTCGGAAGGCAAGACCAACACATTTATTATTAAACACAAGTCTGCATTTGCCATCACCAAAATGGCAATCATAACCATCATCATCTAATTTCGACACACTTATTAAGTTTCTGCGCAAAGAGGGTACATAAAGAACGTCTGAAAGCCTAAGTACAAAACCATCATGAAATTCTAAAGAGAGATCTCCAATGGCCTCGACTTCGGCTTCAATTCCATTCGCAACTTTAATTGTTCTTTCTCCTCTTTGTAGGGTCCTCCTCGTATGGAATCCCTGTAATGAATTGGCAACATGAACAGTTGCACCTGAGTCAATCCACCAAGTAGATTTTTCATAACTTAAATACAAGGATTCATCTATAAATGTAATGACATCCTTACCATTCTTCAACAGATGCTTCAGGAACTCTGGGCAATCCCTCTGATAGTGCCCCGCCTTCTTCTTACAAAATTTACAGGTGTCTTTGTCTACTGTAAATTGGTTGGGCTTATGAAACTGGGGAACCTTTCCCTGTGACTTAGAAGAGGAGCTACTATCCCACTGAGGTTTCCCTTGTGGTTTGGCATTAAAGTTCTTTCTTTTGTTGTTCTTCACAAGGTTTGCAAAGTCACCCTGTGAGGTTTTAAGCCTCTCCTCTTCTTGCACACACATTGCAATGAGCTTTTCTATATCCCATTTGTCGGGCTGCATGTTGTAATTAACAACAAAAGTGTCAAATTCTTTTGGCAGAGAAGCAAAAATCAAATGAATTAGAAACTCATCCTTGAGCCCCATATCCATGGAATTTAGCTTAGCTGCCGTAGTGCTCATCTTTAATATGTGTTCTCTTATTCCACCACTAGAGTATCTCTCATTCACTAGTTTCTTAATAAGCGTGCTTGCTGTGGCCTTTGAAGACCCAGTAAACTGATTCTTCACTTTCTGTAGATACTCTGTGGCAGTGTCACAGTCTGGGATGGATCCCCTTATTGGATCTGCAATGGTGGCCTTAGCCACCATCAGGCACTTGCGATTCGAGATGTCCCATTTCTTTTTCTCAAGATCATATTTCATTCTGACTTCTGCATGATCACGCTTTCGGGCAGTGAAATCAGCATCAGTCTCATTTTCTGCCCTCACCGGGTCCTCTGGCTCAGTAGGACACGGAGAGGTGAGGGCTAAGTCATTCTCGGACAGCGCAAGTGCCAAATCATACTTTTCTCGCCAGACCCGATAATTGTTCCCATCAAGTGCCGGGATGTGCGAGATGTATGCCATTGGGTTGAGTCCTGAAACAGTATCAGAAAAATGAGGAAACATAATAATATAATAATTGCATGCCTTGATTTAACGTTGGTCAAAATTAAAACATGCAAAATTCTTGTACACTAATTCTACATCACCGTTGGGCAGAAGATAGAATTAATGCATACATTCATAAATAAATCAATTTATAATATTGCTATCATCAACTTTGGTCAGAAAATAGCAAAATTATAAACATGAACTGTAAATAAATGTAACTATTCCTCTAATTTTAATTTTCCCGTTGGTTCCAATTAAAATTAGAGAAAAACTTAAAAATTTCTGCTCTTCAAAATTAAATTCTCCCGTTGGTTCGAATTTAATGAGAAGATAATAAACTTTAGCTCGCAGCGGAAAAAATTCTGATTTTGGATCAAAATTGCACTGAAATTTGATCTCAAACTTAACAAAAAAACATCAAAAGAAATCTTCTGAAAAAAAATAAAACAGAAAATCCCTTTTACTGTGCAAACCGGCCATTTGGCCTGCTCGGCCTGGCCCACGGCCCACGGCGGCCTGCCCGCGCGGCCTCACGCGCCCGGCTGCTCGGCCGGCCTCTCCACGCGCGCGCGCTCGCGAGCGGCCCACTCGGCCGCGCCACACGCGCTCTCGCCCGCGGCCTCAACGCGCCCACGCGTGCGCGGACGCCGCGCCGCCCCCGCGTCCGGCCAAAACCTGGGCCTGGGCCGGGATTTCCTCTGCCCGCCTGGGCCAAAAGCCAGCCTGCGCGGCTCGGCGCTATCGTGGCCGCTGGATGCCATCCGACGGCTCAGCGCCTCTTTAGCCCGATCAAAACAAGCGCGCGACGGACGCCCCCGAAACCCTAATCATTCGGCCTCCCCTCTCTCACCCTCGCACCCGAGAGCGACCGCGAAGCGGCGGCGGCGGCGACTTCGTCCACGCCGCCGGAGAGGAAGAAAGGAGCCGGCGCCGCCGCGGGCCCTCTCGCCGGCGTGCGCGCTCCCCTGAGAGGGAGCGCGCCGCCGTCGAGCGGCTCCGTGTCGGTGCCCTTCCGAGCGCGCACGCTCGGGTCTGACGCCGGCGCCGACGGTGGCTAGAACATGGAGCGCCGGCGAGCCCAAGGCTCGGCCGATCCCCCAACGCCAGCGACGACGACGGCGGCTCCGGTAAGTACCCGATTTCTTTTCTAGGGTTAGGGTTCGGGTAGGGTTAGGGTTCTTCTTTCCCCCTTTTTCTTTCTTTTCTTTTTCCCCATCTCAGATCTACGCCTAGAGGCTCTGATACCATTGTTAGGTCTAGGTTTTCTTTAGGATCTCCTAGGTTAGATCTAGCGGGGTTCATCTCTAGTTCGGGTTCTTGAGAGATACCGAGAGGGAGAGAGGGGTACTAACCATCCGTGGTCTTGGCTGCGGGTGCAGAGGCGTCCGCCATGGAGTCGGTGGAGTCGGGAGTCGGCGTTGGTGAAGTCCGGTGACGGCGCTGTCCAGGGGCGGCGTGGCAGTGGTGCTTCCCGTCACTGGCTGCGCCCCCTCGCTAGATCGGATTAGGGTTTTCGGTGGGGTGGCGCTGGCTCCGTTCAACCTCGTTAAAAGAGCCGCCGGCCCCCACCTTTATATATGGCGCAGTGTGACAGGGGCCCACCAACCATTAGGGTTGGGCGCCCCCGATCAGGGCGCGAGCTCAAGGCCCGGTGGGCCGTTGGGCCTACCGGGGTAGAGATCATCCTAACAATTAAGTCACACTCCATGTATATATTCATTGCTCTCTGTCTCTCCCCCTCTGCTAATCTTCTCTTCAGCTATGCAAAACCCTACTGGATTCATGATTAATCTCCTCATGACAGGGAGAGGCTCAGACATGAATGATTCTCTAGGCGTGATGCAGTTCCATGATCACCAGTACCTGTACAGCAGCAGCTCTGGCAGCGGCAGCATCAACCTGGCACTGGCGCCACACCCTTTCTTGCCCCATCACCACGGATTTGTCCAGGCCAAAGACCGTTGCACTGGCAAGGGCGTGCCGGAGCCCGTCGAGCCGGCGACGACCGAGACAGCCGAGCAGCTGGAGTTAGGGGCGTGCAAGGAGGTGTCCGAGGGAGGCGACAGCGCGGTGGAAGAGCGGAAGGATATGGCGAGGGCGGAGGAGGAGGCCCAGGGCGTGCGGATGGTCGCGCTGCTCATGGAGTGCGCGGTGGCCATGTCGGTGGGCAACCTCGCGGACGCAAACGGGGCGCTCCTCGAGCTGTCGCAGATGGCCTCGCCATACGCGTCGTCGTGCGGCGAGCGGCTCGTGGCCTACTTCGCCAGGGCCATGGCGGCGCGGCTGATGGGCTCGTGGGTTGGCGTCTGCACGCCCCTGGCTCCGCCGTGCGCGGGCATCCATGCCGCGTTCCGGGCCTTCTACAACGTCTCGCCATTCGCGAGGTTCGCCTACCTGGCGTGCAACCAGGCCATCCTGGAGGCATTCCACGGCAAGCGACTGGTGCATATTGTCGACCTCGACGTCGTGCCCGGTGGGGCGCTGCAGTGGCTCTCGCTCCTCCCCGCGCTGGCGGCTCGGCCAGGCGGCCCGCCGGTTCTCCGCGTGACCGGCTTCGGTATGTCGGCGTCGGTGCTTCACGACACCGGCAACCAGCTCGCCGGGCTGGCGAGCAAGCTGAGCATGCCGTTTGAGTTCTACGCCATCGCAAAGCGGCCTGGAGACGTCGACGCGATCGCCGACTTGCCGGGCAAGAGGCCAGGGGAGGCCGTGACCGTGCACTGGCTACGTCACGCCATGTACGACGCGACCGGGGACGACGGCGCCACGGTGCGGCTGGTGCGGTGGCTGGAGCCGAAATTGCTGACGCTGGTGGAGCAGGAGAGGGGGCCGGCCGGGGACGGCGGCCAAGGCCGCTTCCTGGACCGGTTCGTCTCCGCGCTGCACCATTACTCCGCGGTGTTCGACTCCCTGGGGGCGTCGCGGCCGGCCGACGAGGACGCGAGCAGGCACCTGGTGGAGCACGGTGTGCTTGGCAGGGAGATCGGGAACGTGCTGGCGATCGGCGGGCCGGCGCGGAGCGGCCGGGAGAGGTTCAGCAGCTGGCCAGCGGAGCTCGCCCGGCACGGCTTCCTGCGCGCCGGTGCCGGTGGGCGTGCGCAGCTGTTGGCCGGGGCGTGCCCAGCGGGGCTGGGCTACACGGTGGCGGATGACCACGACGGCACGGTGCGGCTGGGGTGGAAGGGCACCCTGCTCTACGCGGTCTCCATGTGGACGTGGTGCGCCCCGCCACACGCGCGAGCTTAACCACATTAGTTAATCGTTTTGATTAGTACCACATTAGTTAATCATCTACCCTACTCTATAATACACCAAACTTTTCTTTACTAAATCCACCCCCTCAACCACCCCCACAGTTATGCCTAATCTAAGTCCACCCAGATTTGTGTACCAAAGTAATTCAACTTCATACAAATGAATGGCCTGGATCTCTCCTCAAACTTTCTTCTCTTACTCATTGAAAGATCTAAGGCCAAAATTATGTGAATCATGCACAGCATTGAAGCACACTAGTAGTGTGCCCGTGCTAACGCTACGGTAAAATACAAAACAAGAAAAATTTTGTAAAAAATAAAACGAACAATCAGATTCATTAAGATTCACGTCTCATATATTTTTCAACCATCAATCTGACTGGAGCTATCCTGCGATATTGTTTCCAACAATTAGGATTGAATCAACCATGTATCCATCACTGGCTACAAGATTTCCTAAACCACGAAGTACCTAATTTGAAGTAAAAGTATCAATTTGCCTGTGCTGCAAAATCACACACGCTACTTACATGTTTAACACTAAGTGCAGAATTCGACAATAACTGGGAAGGAAATATCCTCCTAAAAAACCGATGCCTCTATAAGACATGACCTGCTCATATGTTGGATACCAATTTGACAACCAGACTCCACACAAGGTTATGAAAGTTTGTAGTTCAAACTAAGAGGCGTCCCTCTTAAAGATATAGGACAGTTAGCTAGGCAGTAGTTAACTACGATATACAGTGTAAAATATATGTCTTCAATTCATTTCAGGGAAAGCACCAAAAGTGTGAATAAGCAAAAGGTACACTATGCGATAGAGAAAAACAGATAATACCGGAATGAGTTACTGCAGGTTCTCAGAAACCAGCAGGCGTCCAATAAGCAACTGAGGCACCGAACTTCTTACTATGAAGATGATAGGTTTTTCTGAAAGTGCTGAAAGATAGATCACTACCCACGCCACCTCAGTTGCTAGCTCTTCATCCCTGAAGGATCCAAAACTTAGCTCATCAGTTGCAGTAATGAGCAAAAACATGCACGTTACTTTGATAAAATTTTAGTTAAATGTTTTTCATGCCATTTATACGTTTTAGAAATACCTAAAACATATAACCAGGAGTAAAGCAACTGCACAAGAAAAATAGTACCAACTGCCCAGCAAATACAACATTACAAGGCAAGTTAGAAAGCACTGGTAGTGAATCTAAAGAATGTTCTGTATGAAACTGTAAGAAAGAATAACAAATAATTAGTCCCTTTTGTGATGATTAAGAAGCCAGCATCAGAACAAGCATGTCTCTACTTGAATTTTAGAAATTCAACTAATTGATGAGTAAAATAAATTGAAATGCAATGCAATAAAAGGATGCCCATCAAGAGACATACACCTTTTCCAAGTTCCTCGTGATCGCATTTAGCACACCCTAAATGCTAATAATCTCATTCGCAGCCTTGGCATCAGACCCCTTGGTTATAAGAGAACCAACCACCAAGGTGTGCAATAAGCAATGGTAATGTGGGCAGTAAGGATTTTGTTTCTTCTGGTTCCCCAGCTGCTATGTTTGGAAGGCACCAAGCTCCCTCTAGCAACTACAATAAAAGCATCCATAATCTCCATAAGAGAAAAAAAGTTCAAATGGCTATAGCAAAACAAATACAATGTGAACGATGAACATGTCCATCTTTATAACAGCAAATAGATAGCAAGGAAGCTATCCAGGTAAAATAGAAAACTGGACTCAATTTTATTTTTCTTATTAGAACTATGGGCACAATTACTGCAATATGAGCAACCTGTTCATCTGACAATCCAAATGATAGATATTGCACTAAAAGAGGGACCGCTCTAGCTTTAATTGCTGCTTCAATCTGAGGTACTTCAGAGTGTGACAACAAGCATCGCAAAGCACGAAGCGCCTCTGTCTTGTTCTTTTGAGCCCCTTCCCCCCTAAGAAGCAAGAAGCATCAAAAGGTTATAGAATACACTCCGAAATCTGAGCACTTTCTATATGTGCTATCATTTTCTCATAGTAAAATTTTAAAAGTTACAAGTGTTTGAGCCAAACCTTCTGTCCCATACAACTTATAGATGTATATCTTCAAAGTGGAAAATAACTAAACGTCAGGTAAATAAAATAGGTTCTCTAGCAAACTAAGGTGCCATTTGGTTCATGTATGTGAATCATAACGATGGCAGCATAGGTGCTAGGAATACACGAATGGGAGGTTTAAGAGATAATGCAAAAATTATTCTTCCCGTGCACCATAACCAAACATTATATGAAGAATTTTGATCTCCTGTAAATGGAATACAGGAAACTAACCATGAACCAAACAGTTCGTTATAGGCAATGGATTTCTTTGCATTGCCAAAAAAAAAAGAGGAGATAGGTCTATAATATTCAAGCTATCAAAATTGTCTCGGGAACAATGACTTATGCTAATACATAAGGAAAGGTCAATGCTTCCCTCCATCATGAGGAAAGGGTTATATCCAGAGCACAATGCGTTCACAAGAAACCTACCTATATCCAAGTCAATTCAACCAAATCCGACAATTTCCCTAACATCAATGGCGACACAATCACCTGATATGAAAGCCTACCTGCTGCCGTTTCTCCTTGCGCCGCTCGTTCCGCTTGGCTGCCTTCGTCTTGGGCTTGACATCGAGCGCCAAGTCGTACCCCGGCGGCACGTCGGGTCCTGACTTTCTCATCTGCATCGAGCAGGAAACAAGTAGAAACCTTAAGTCCCCCAGTAAGAACAACGAATCAAACAACAACGCAGCTTTGACACGGGCAAAGTATGGGGGCGAGGGCACAGGAGGCGCTCGGTGTGTCCGGCTCCGTCACCGTGGCGAAGGAGCGCTCAACCCCGCTTGTCGTCGCCGGAGACGACCACCACCTATCATTCCCGCTGTTCTCCATCGACTATGTCTTCGCCGGCCGCGCTGTCGACTCCTCCAAGCACCAACCGTCATGTCCAGATCCACAATCACGGCCGCAATCAACCGCCAGATCCATGACAACGGTGAGAGAGAAGGCGGCAGGGACCAAGGGGAGGCGACGGCAGCGCGGGGTAGGGAGGGGGAGGCGTAGGCGGAGCGGAGGAGCGGGAGGTGGCGGCGGCAGCGCGAGGTGAGGAGGGGGAGGCGTAGGCGCAGTGGATGAGCGGGAGGCGACGGCAGCGCGGGGTGGGGAGGGGGGCGTCGGCGGAGCGGAGGAGCGGGAGGCGGCGGCGGCAGCACGAGGTGGGGAGGAGGAGGCGTCGGCGGAGCGGAAGAGCGGGAGGCAGCAGCAGCGCGAGGGTGGGGAGGAGGAGGCGGCGGTGGAGCGGGGCAGGCGGCCTCGGATGAGGAGGGAGGGGAGGAGGCGGCGGAGAAATCAGAGGGGAGGAGGCGCACGGGTTCGGTGGGGGAGGCAGGCGGCAGCGGAGAATGAGGGAGGGGAGGCGCACGGGTTCACTAGGGGGAGGCAGGCGCACGGGTTAGGTTGGAGGGGATGATGTGCATGATCCGGATGATTTTGGCCTTAGGATCTTCAATGAGTAAGAGAAGAAGGTTTGAGAAGAAATCCAGGTCATTCATTTGTATGAAGTTGGATTACTTTGGTACACAAATCTGGGTGGACTTAGATTAGGCATGACTGTAGGGGTGGTTGAAGGGGTGGATTTAGTAAAGAAAATTTTGGTGTATTATAGAGTAGGGTAGATCTACCCTACTCTATAATACACATCCGCCCCTCGGGAACGCCTGATTGCCGTAAATGTCTCGCATCCGCTGCCTTCCCCTCTCCCCTTCCCCTCTCGCGCCCGCCGCCTTTCCCTCTCACGCCCGTGCGCCTCCCTCCGCCCCTCAGGAACGCCATCGCCGCCGCCTCCTGCCCCTCTCCCCTTCCCCTCTCGCGTCGCCGCCCGCCTCCTTCCCCTCTCCCCTTCCCCTGTCGCGCTGCCGTCCGCCTCCTTCCCCTCTCCCCTTCCGTCTTCCGGCGCCGCCCTCCTCCGCCCCTCAGCACCGTCACCGCTGCCTCCTTCCCCTCTCCCGGCGCCGCCCTCCTCCGCCCCTCAGCACCCCCGCCTCCCTCCAGATCTCCGCCGCCGCCGCCTCCCTGCATCCCCCTCTCGCGCCCGCCGCCTTCCCCTCTCCCCTTCCCCTCTCACGCCAGCGCGCCTCCCTCCGCCCCTCAGGAACGCCGCCGCCTCCTTCCCCTCTCCCCTTCCCCTCTCGCGCCGCCGCCAGCCTCCTTCCCCTCTCCCGGCGCCGCCCTCCTCCGCCCCTCAACACCGTCGCCGCCGCCTCCTTCCCGTTTCTCGGCGCCGCCCTCCTTGTAAGTCTGAATTTCTTCACAATCTCTTGGAAAGGCATATAAGTTAGTTGTTAATCCTTTACATTTTTTACAGGGATATGGCATATGTTGAATTTGACACCGTTGCTAATCTGAAAGAACCTCTTATTGCAAAGGTTAGTTATTAATCCTTGCTTTTTTGTTAAATATGAAGTGTTATGCATACTTATGTTTGTCTCCCTTGAATTCGCTGTTCTACTCTGAGTACAGTGTGTCTATGCTTGGATGTTTGATTGCATTTGTAATATTGTCGGTTGTTTCTACAATCTAAAAAAGCTCGAATAAAGTTATCTATATGATATTACCTTTCCATCTGGCCTATCTAGACTACTGCTAGACATCAGCATGTACAAATGATTGATCTTTCTCTTTTTTGAAAGGAATGTACTAATGATTGTTATTCACTATATGTGACTGGACATTCTGTGGCTATTAAGTTTGAACATTCTTGGTTTGTTGAGAAGAGATTATAATAGAATTATTACTGCTGATTGCTGAATTGTTGAAAAATCATCTTTGGTTTGATGATTGTCTTCATTGAAAATATAGATAAATCTTTTCTTCTAGGCTGTAGAGAGGCTCCTACTGAGCCATGGAGAACTCAGAACGCAGTATGACTGCTTCAAGAAAAATCCAAATATTTCAGGCAAGAAATCTTGACTTGCTAATTTTCAAACCTTGTTTTATTAGCCTTCCATTCTCTTTATTGTAAATAGCAGATATGTCTCTATTGGAAATATAAGGTATACATTTTTTTAAAGGTAACTTGTGCACATCGTTTTTCATGTTCAAGTGATGCTACAAGTTTGCCATGCATGAATTTCTTTTTAATCAAGTAGTACTACTCTTATGGCACTGCTTAATGTTTTGTCATATAATTAGATACAACTTTTGGCTGATCTGAATCTTAAGAAGACACCACAGCTGGTGGAAGTGTTTGATGACAGCAAGGTACATATACTTTTTGTCATTGTGTACAGTTGTATATTAACATATATATGTTTGTATAGAACGTATGGCATTTTATTTTACCTATTATTCTACAGGATATAGATGAAGTGTTGAGCTTATCACCTGAAAAGTTGCTACTTCAGTGGATGAACTATCATCTGAAGAGAGCTGGCTACAAGAAAACTGTTAACAATTTCTCTTCAGATGTTAAGGTTCACACGGAAAATACCCTTGTCTCTTACAGAATTTATTTATAATTCAATATTTGGTCCTCTCCATTTGAAGGGAACCACCTGATTAAAATTTACTAAGTTAGTGTCGCATTAAACAAATATTTGGAAAAGCAACATCTAAACTTTGAAGACATTGTTTGTGGCAATGTCTTATTTAGAAATGGCCCAATCCCTTCAAAATCCTTATACAAATTCAAACCACAAATCACAAATCCTTATAGAAACCACAAATCACAATGGATGCTTGCTTCTCCATTGTGTTATACAAACCAGGATCTTGAGTACCGCCAGGTTTAGTGAATCGTTCGCATTATTCAAACTGCTGCCATCATTCTGCCATATTGCAATGTAATTTTTAGCTACACAAGTACTTGATGAACAGGATGGAAAGTGAATTTAATGCCTACTTAGCATTTGAATTCAAATCATTCGCATAATAACTTTCATGTCTTGTCATTATATTATGTACTTAGGGTGTACATGTGTTTAGCTTGGTAGATATGTACAAAAATTTGGATTCGAGCAATGCTTTTGACGTGGATTCCCCGTGCACGCGAGTTACTTAGGATATCCATGGTTCTGACTTGCTAAACTTGCTTGTCTCTGTTTGCATAATTTTCCCCAGCTTCCGGAAGATTTCCAGATTCCTGGACTTCCCTACGCGAGTTACCTGGAATTGGCTGCCTCGGTTGCTTGTCTCAGATACAGTGTGAAAATGATAATCTTGAGCCGCTACTTGGGGACTGAACCTGAGCTGCAATTTGCTAAGATACTTCTTGGGAGTGCCAGGGTACTTAAGGCCATGCATGGGGTTTATCTCCTGAGTTAAAGAACATGGACCAAATACGTAGCATTGCCTGCCCTATGGATGTTCCGGACCATGGTCTACTCTGTGATATGCTATGGTCAGACCCTGATAAAGAAATTGAAGGGTGGGGTAAGAATGACAGGGGTGTGCCTTACACTTTCGGAGCTGATAAGGTTGCTGAGTTTCTTCAAAAACATGATTTGGATCTAATCTGCAGGGCTCACCAGGTATCCGTACTGATCTTGAAGTACATTTCTCAAGCAAGTAACAACAGTTGTTTCACCTATGAATTTGTTCATCATTTGACTTAGGGCATATTTCGATGTGATATCTCAATTAATGATGTTTCTACAACAAGTAACTGTTGTATCTAGAATTTTTCAATCCTTGATTAAATGGCTAATAACCATTTCTTGAATTTTTTGAGTTAAAAATGTTCCCGATTTAATTAAAAGCTCTTTATATAAGATGTTCTGATTTTGTTTAATTTAGTGACCTTTTGTAAAGATACCATAACTTTTGGTCTATATTGAGCACGGATTTTGTTGAAAGTACAACAGTATATTGTTTCAGAATATTGACATGATAGCAAAATATACTTTTCATTGTTGCAAAAAAAAACTATATAATCTATAATAGGAATAGGAACTACGTGCATGTTCTTATTTAGGGTGAATTTGTCATTAGGTATTGGAGGCAGTAGATGATTTTTTGTATTCATCGTGCCATCACTCTTGTGAATTGTTTGATCCATTTATTGTGTGCAGGCCATGGGTCGTAAACTTGGTTAAGACTTACTGTAGACTCAAATTCAATCAAATTGCCTGGTATAATAAGGTCTAATCCATACAGTTATGCTAACCGTCAATCTAAACTAGCTCACACATTGCCGCTTTTCCTCTTCTAGAATAAGCAAATTGAATTATCTTGGTTTACTCCATTGTGTTCTTGGGATATAACTGAAGCATCTAGAGCACATGTTCTCAGTTGATCTGTGCTATTGTGAATTCTTGTTATCTAGAGCATAGTACGATAAATATGTAAAAATTATTCTCCAGTTCTCTAGACTGTTATTTATTCTTTAGATCGAACTAAATTTATATAATTGGATCATCTGCAGGTATAAGAATGCACTTCGGAAACCAGCTGCTAGATGTGTTTTATTTTCAACTCAAACAAACATGTTGGTGCAAGAAATTATCGTGCGGTTGAAACCAATAGTGGAAACTTAACAGCTCTCTGATAACATTGTCAGTTAATTTACTACTTAATTAAACTTGTCAGTGGTATCATTGAACATGTAGAATAGATTCAAATGTACCCACTTTCTGTTGGACTGCCCTTTATCCCAGCTGTATCCATCGTATATGTTGACTAATTCTGAGAAAGCTATTAAATTCATGAACTCTATGGTTTCAACAAGATAAATGTCTACATATTCTGAGGCCATAGTATTCTCTTCAATTGTGTATTCCTGTATTCAAGTAACGAAGCCATGGTTAAATTTCACAGGAAATACTGATAGTGCTCATTGCTCAAGTACTCCGGCCTTATATAGCAATCACAGGCAAAAATGACCCAGTTTGTCTATTGTTTGCATTCAGGAAACAAATTCAAAAAAGTTTAGTAGGTTAGGACCTTATGAGCTTAGAGAAATTTCATTGTTAGATTGTATGGGCCACTACGGATAGGAGCTATAAAGCTGGACATGCATGTGAAAGAAAAATTATATTTACTATGCAATCTACATCCATGTCTCACCATGTTTTAAGATTCCGTTGCAACGCACGGGCACCCTACTAGTTTTGATTAGTACCAGTAAGTACACGGCGATACAGTACTGAGCTATCACCCGTGCCATGTCAGGCTGGTCTCTTGCAACTGGGCTCACATAGGCAGTCACACATGTAATGCACTGTGGCTAGCTACTGGGGCAACTTGTCAGTGACTAGGTATATCTGATACTTGTTCACAGGACGGTTCAAGTGTGCAGCAACTTTTACTGCTTTGAATGTTTATACTATCTTCATTTCTCTTCATTCATTTTTAATCAAACTGGATTTAGAATTAGAAGGCTGCAAAGATATCGTACCTGCAATTTGCAGCCCTGACGAAATGAGCAGCAGTCAGCATGAAGACTCGCACAGGCACAGTTAGGCATCAAATTAAGACTTGTTGATAAATTAAAGATGAGGCATGAAAGAGCACTGAACAGAACTAACAAGAAGACGCTAATACCTATCAAGATAAAGAATATTTTCATTGCATGAATGCAAGTGCATCAACGGCCACAAAGAACTGCGGGCATGATTCAACAGAGCGGGCACAGAATATATTCAGAATATATGATCCATCCAGCGCTGGGCGAGGAGAAGGTGGATCAACCGAAGAAAGAAGAGAAGGAGAAAAGAGGAAAAATGTTTGTGGGCAAGGCCAGAAATGGCCCATGAGACAAAAAAAAGATTTAAGGAAAATATGATTTTTAGAATTTATAGAGAAAGATGATAGCATTTCTGGCGCACAAAAAACACGAGGAAATCAGAAAAGCAATAAATAATTCGAGAGATTTTGCTAAAAAGCACAACTATCACGAGAGAAAGCCTTTGTTCACTGTTGGCATGTGCTATAGGCTGGTGCACCCTGGTGCACATGAAATCCTGTCTACTCTCATGCGGCTTCACCATAGCCCCATTATGCATCTCTGGATGGTTCTACCTTGTAGTAAAAATGACGATTTAGCATCTTCCACTCAGTTAAAAGCACGACGATCGACCAGAGAAGGCGTGTGTTCACTGCTACTATGTGTTAAGTCTATCGCCCCCAATTCTTTTGGAGCCTTGCCTTCACTAGTGAGGCTTCATGATAGCCCAGTTACATACCTTAGGATGGTTCCAACCAATAGTGAAAATGAGGAATTGGCTAGGAAAAGCACGAGGATCAGGCGAAAATGGGAGAAGGCATTTCTTCAATGTAGTCATCTGTGCCAGCCTGTCGCCCTCGGTGCTCCCGAAGCCTTGACTGAACTGTTGTGGCTTTATTGTAGCCTAGTTACTTACCATAAGAGCAAGTTTAATAGTATAGATAGCTGCTACCTCCAATACATTTCCATGTCATTAAAAGGTAAGATGCAGCCAACTCATACAATAAGCTGGCTATAAGTTGTCTCTACAAGAGCTCTCAATCATTTAATACATACATGGGTATTGGTCATTTAATACATGCATGGTATAACAGTTAGTTCTATTGGTACATGCATGGATAACGCCTCTTTTCCTGTGCTATAGCCTGACTCTTGCATGGGAGCCGGCTTGGCTCTCTCTCTCCTTTTCTCTCCCCTCCACATAGGACTATGCTGACATGGATTCCCTTATAGCTAGCACAGTCAGCCTTATTAAACTTGCTCTAAGATGGTTCCATCCAACAGTGAAAATGAGGATTTAATTTGGCCGGGAAAAGCACGAGGATCAAGCGAAAAACGAGAAGGATTTTCATCGTTTCTTCTGTGTCGCCCCTAGTGCTCCTGGAGCCTTACCTGCACTAGTGAGGCTTCACGATAGCCCTGGTACACACCTCAGGAAATTTTTGTACGGATAACCCATTTTTATTCGAAAATACAGAAATATACTCGCGACAAAATTTTTTACACAAATAGGCTCGAGTCGCCAAACCATTGGGCGAATTACGCTTGTCGCCCCACCAAAACGCGACTTATAAAGAATCTGGTAACCGTTGGGCGATTAAATGCAATCGCCTCCCCATTAAGCGGTTCAATTGAATCGCCCCCCCCCCCCGTTCAGCGACATAAAGAAGAGTCGCCCAACGGGGGGGCGACTGCATGTGAATACAGCCCGACGGCCAAGCCCTCTTTTCTTCCCCACGCCTGCTCGCCATTCAGTCTCCGCCGCGCGAGGAAGCAGCAGAAGAGAGGAAGGAAGAGGAGGAGGAGAGGGGAAGAAGAGAAGGAGAGGGAGAGGAGAGGGAAGAAGAGAAGGAGAGGGGGAGGAGAGGGAAGAAGAGAAGGAGAGGGAGAGGAGGAGAAGCCGCGGGATTTGCAGGTATTTTCCTAATTTTAGAAAATTTGTTTAGATAAATTTAGTTTAGAAAATCTAGTGTAGATATTTAGTTTACAAATTTAGTTTAGATATTTAGTTTAGAAAATTTAGTTTAGAAAATTAGCTTAGATATTTAGTTTAGCTATTTAGTTTAGAAAATCTAGTTTAGAAAATTTAGTTTAGAAAATCTAGTTTAGAAAATGTAGTGTAGAGTGTAGATATTTAGTTTACAAATTTAGTTTAGATATTTAGTAGAGATATTTAGTTTAGAAAATTAGCTTAGATATTTAGTTTAGATATTTAGTTTAGAAAATCTAGTTTAGAACATTAAATTTAGAAATGTAGATGCAGTTTACAAATTTAGATGTACAAATTTAAATGGAGAAAAATATAATTTTTTTGTATAATATTTGTAATGTATTATTGTGGAAAATTTACTTTAGAAATTTATTGTAGATCATTCAATGTACAAATGTAGATGCAGTTTACAAAATTGAAATGAAGAAAATTTAAATGTAGAAAATTGTTGTGTCGAAATTTTGTATACTATTTTTCATGTATTATTGTAGAAAATGTAGTGTACAAATTTACATTTAGATAATTTTACAGTTATGGCGGGTGACTGGCGGTACACGCTGTTGGACGAGCACTTGGACCGCGTGCACCGCGCTTCCCGTCGTGCGCCGCCACCGGGGAGCACGGACGAGTCGACTGAGCTGGGAGTGGTCCGGACACGCACACCTCGTGTGGCCTGGGGACTCGACCCCCGTTGGACTGCCAGATTTGCACTACGCCAACGTTTTAGTATTACCATAAAAATATTTAATGCTGACCTTCACTTTATTTGTAGGCTGCGGGATGCCGGACTTCTCCCTCTTGCCCGGATGGTGCAGGCCACGGATGAGGACGGAGGTGCCTTGGCCGGGGAGGGGGACGAGGCGGGCGTGGAGCAATCACGACGCTTCCCGTTCGACCGTTCCCTGCTGACGGCTTTGGTGGACCGTTGGCGGCCTGAGACGCACACTTTCCATCTACCAGTCGGGGAGATGGCGCCGACCCTGCAGGACGTGTCCGTACTCCTTGGCCTTCCGGTCGCGGGAGACGCTGCCTTCCTACCGGAGGCTCCCGCCGAGTGGCGCGAGGACCTGCTCGGCAGATTCCAGGGGGTCCTTCCACCGGCCGATCAGCACCACATCTTCGACGAGAGGCAGAAGCATGGACCGACGCTGAGGTGGCTGGCACAGTACCGGGTACGTGGTGTTTCAAGTCGATCGCGTCTTCAAAACTCTTATTTGTGCAATTACATACTAATAAAAACTTGTTCGCATTCAGGTTGAGCGCATGGTTGCAGATGCTGACGATTACGCCGTCGCGCGCCACCTGGAGGCTTACTTGCTGTGGCTGTTTGGTTGGGTGCTCTTCACCACCAGCCACGGCAACACCGTTGACGCGCGCCTTATCGCTTATGCGAGGGCGATTGCGGACGGCGAGGCCGTCCAGATCAGCTGGGGATCGGCCGCACTTGCCGCGACGTACCGCGGCCTGTGCGATGCGTGCACGAGGATTAAGGCGAACTCGATCCTCACGGGATGTCCCCTGCTGCTGCAGTTGTGGTCGTTCGAGCGCTTCAGTCTCGGACGACCTGTACTAGACGACATGGGTCCCTACGGGGCCGAGATGTACCCGGGGGGAGACATCGACCGGCCGACGATGGGTTCTATTTGGTGTCGTCGACGAGTGAGTTTTATTTTATCGTAGTCAACTTATTAACGATCGTCGTACTAAAATAATTTGCCTTTCTTGCAGGTACAGTTCGCGCACGTGCAGGTCACGCGGGCGTACCACCCCTTCGTGGAGCAGTTGGACCACCTCGCAGACTCCGACGTGTGCTGGGAGCCTTACGCAGCGGAGGCAGTGCAGGCCCGTGCTCCTGACGGGCTGTCTGCACTGTGCTGGCGCGACCAGACTTTCTGGCTGACCCGCCGGAAGCTCGTGTACGGCATCTACGTCGAGGACTACGCACCGCAGCGCGTCATGCGGCAGTTTGGGCTGCGGCAGACACTTCCTGTACCAGTCGGGCCGCCGATTCCGCCTCGCGTGCACGCGTGAGTGATCGCTTCTGATATTTTTGTACGTACTTACTATTGTGATCGCAAGTACTTACATTACGTAATGGTTCCATAAACAGGCACACCACGAAGGGCGTCAAGAATGGCACGGACTGGTCCAGGAGGATGCAGCCCTGGATTGCGCAGTGGGAGGGTGCGCTGGATGACCGCGTGGAGGAGGACCGGCCATACGACATAGCCGACTACGCGGAGTACCTCATCTGGTACCAGGCGCGGACTCGTACCAGGCTGGTACATGTCGTTGACCCACCTGCCCCACACGTCGCCGCACCGACAGACGCGTACCCTGCGCACTTCGCACGCGACGCTCACATCGCGGTACGTAACTTGTAATTTCAAAAATTCTCAAATGGCAATATCGTTTCGATGATGGACCATTCTATGTCTTTTTGTCCAGGCTGACGTCGGTGCCGCGATGTGGTTGGAGTCCTCCGCACTAGTGCAGAGGTGGGGCACAGGTGGGGAGTTGACCCGCGAGGAGGCCGTCAGCTTTGCGCGACGGATGGAGGCAGGGTGTAGACGTATCGTCAGCCTACTGTCCTGCACGAGGCTACCGGTGGTCTCCACACCTACGGCCAGTGCACCCCGACCACCAGTGCCACCCCGACCAGTGTGGCACTACTCCGGAGGTAGTACGTGGACACGTCCACCTCCCTCGGAGCAGCCAGGGAGTTCTACGTGGACACGTCCACCTCCCCCGGACCAGCCAGGGAGTTCTCCTTGGTCACGGCCTCCTACGTACATCCCCGGCTTCCACACGGATGATTTCATGGCGCCATGTACGGGTACGCATCGTCCGAGCTTGCTTTTAACCTAAGACGACATGCAACGAACTAACGATATTACTATTGCAGGTCCTTACCAGCAGCAGGGACGCTTCTCCCTGGGCCACATCGAGGTGGACCAGTTTTTTGCGGACTGGCCTGGGCCGTCCTCCGACGCAGCACCGGAAGTTCTCTCCAGCGGTGGCCTCCCCGGTGCACCGGAGGCCACACAGCCGGAGGTGCAGGTGACTCCACCGGCGCAGCCGCGGGTGCGAAACCCACCTGATCGTTTTACTTTTTCGGACCCTCGTCCCCCGCCGCCTCGTAATCCGTTGCACCGGAGGACGGCCAAGCGGGGCCGTATGGCAGGACGCGGGCGCGGTGATGGAGCACCTTAGGGTGGGGAGTGAGGGGTGTATGTCATGCATGTAATGGATAAATACGCGGCATGTTACTGCGTTATATTATAAAGTTCATTTAAATTCAAACAATGCTATTATCTCTTCTTTTCGTATAGAAAATTATTTCTATATCAAGTAATGTGACAAATATTAAATACCAGTTCTTGTGTGACTTAATTACGAAATTACAAAATAATGTGACATATACCAGTATATGTGACTATACCACATTTTTTACGAGTTTCAAATTACAAAATTCACAAAATCCTTAACAGGATCCATGCAGTCGCCTAGAGGTAGATTGGCGAGCAGGCGTGGAGAAGAAAGGGGCTTGGCCGTCGGGCTGTATGCACATGCAGTCGCCCCCCCTTGGGCGACTCTTCTTTATATCGCCGAACGGGGGGGCGATTCAATTGAATCGCTTAACGGGGAGGCGATTGCATTTAATCGCCCAACGGTTACCAGATTCTTTATAAGTCGCGTTTTGGTGGGGCGACAAGCGTAATTCGCCCAATGGTTTGGCGACTCGAGCCTATTTGTGTAAAAAATTTTGTCGCGGATATATTTCTGTATTTTCGAATAAAAATGGGTTATCCGTACAAAAATTTCCACACCTCAGGATAGTTCCACCTCGTAGTAGAAATGAGGACTTGGTTGGGGAAAGCACGTGGATTGGGCAAAAAAATGGGGAGAAGGCATTCTTCATTGCTGTTGTTCGCGCCAACCTGTTGCCCCCCGTTGCTCCTGAAGCCTTGTCTGCACTGGTATGGTTTTACTGTAGACTAGTTACACACCTCAGAATGGCTCCACCCGGCCTACCTGCCCCCCTCCCCACCCACACCCTCCGTGTCAATCACTTCTTGTCGATCCTTACCCCTAAATATGACCGAGGGTTGGATGATGTGATGAAATATATGACTAAGAAACATAATTTTAAGAACTATTGTAGAATTGAGGCTGTATGTAACGAACAGCTCAACACACGCAACCAACAATCTGTAAAGCTTTTAGTAAATGGCGTGATCAACCGAATTATATAACTCCCATTACAATGATTTGAGAGGGCATCTTGAGATTACATTCATGCGTTCACAGCCGGCCGATCCCCAGCCGACGAGCGTTTCTTCCGTTTTTCCTACGTTTCTTTCGTCTTTTTCCTTTGAGAGCGGCATGCATGCACGAGCCCCCCAGTGCTTATTCCGCCAAAGCAAAAGAAAATGCATGCCAAGAACGACAGCAGCAGAAGGATGGAGGAGCACATAACGACGGAAACAGCGATGGATGGATGGATGGATCAGGCAGGGAGGTAGTGTCAGAACCTGGAAAACATCTGAAAGAGCAGACTGCGGTCTTTTGGGAGGATACCGCTTCGGGGAGTCCTGTTGGCAACATCCTACGGCCAGGATTACCAATGAATCTGGTGATGAGAGATCAACGGTTTACATTGGTTCAGTTAATGCTTGTTTTAGTTAATTAATGAGCTCTTTACTTAGCGTAATGGGAGTGCTTACTGGTTGTAATCGCAGTATCAGTATGGAGCTTAAGCTCACTTAGGGATTGTGCTCATATAAACTCAGTTGCGTATGGAATGGAATATGCCTTTGAAGATATTTCAGTTAGCCTTTAGCTCTTAGCAGTAGCTTAGCGTAGCGTCTCAGCGGTGTCTGTTCTGGCGATTTCTCCTACCAAATCCACTCAGAGATTCCACTCCCCAGTCGGATTCCTACCGGGATCTGACAAAGTGGTATCAGAGCTCTCCGATTCTCGGCAAGAAGTTGGTCGGCGCGATTGGGTTGGAAACTAGGGTTTCCGTAAAACCCCCGATTGCCCTGATCTGTGGCGGCGGACGAATCGGCGCTTGAACTTCATCTTCATCGGCACAGGCGATTGGGAGCGATTAGGTTGAGGGTCTCAGATCCTTGTAAAATCCCTGGTCGTTTTCGATCTTTGGAGGCGGAAGCGACTGAAGCGGGGAATCAGATCCTTGGCGGAAGCGGTCGAAGCGAGGTGAAGGTTCGGCGAAGTAAAGGTTACGGTCTCCAATCCGGGTGATGAAGTCCATGGTGAGGTACGAAGAGGTGGCGTCAGATCCCACTGCGGTTTGGCGAATAGCTACGGCGGCCAACCACAAGACCGACATGGTTCAACACCAGAAGGGTGATTTTCAGAAAGTAATGGCTGGAATGCGGGATCAATTGAACCGGATGGAAATTCTAGCGCAAAGGTTAGTAAATTCTCAAGCTAGAGTAGTGGAAGCGAGAAATATGAAAGATCTGAGGCATAGTACTCTGGAAAGCATTAAAGAAATCCACCGGATGGGAGCACCAGAAGGTAACCTCAACTCTCCTCTTACTGGTTTTTCAGTAGTAGCAACGGGTTGGGAACAGGACCAATTGCCGAATGTGTCTGTGAGAAGAATAGAGTGGGAGAACCCAAAGGATACTGATGAGGGTGATTTTGGAATTCCATCCTGGTTGTTTGAGGATACTGATGAGGGTGATTTTGGAATTCCATCCTGGTTGTTTGGATTTTCTCTGTCAGATGCCGTTGAATGTGCTAAAGATCTTGCGATTCTTAAGGAGGACGCCCCTACAGATCTCTTGAAGCCAATTAATGTGGGACCATCCTCAGTTCTTAGAGTTGGTCAGCAATGCTTAGCAATTGGAAATCCTTTTGGTTTCGACCATACTCTAACTGTTGAATTTACTGTTAAAGATGAGTATTTCTGTCCTGCTCTTGCCCAAGCTGTCAAAACTATGAATATAGAGCAGATGGAGCGAACAAAAGTGAAAGCCAACCTTTGCTCTGTGGATTATCAACCTAGAAGGGTTCATGGGAAAGAAATTCGTGAGCAAGAGGTATATGGTATAGATCCCTACACACATAATTGCCCGAAAGAGATTATGCATGCTGATCTTGATTGGTCAATTGATGACAAGCATGCCTTTATAGAGGAGAGTGGTGACAGACGAATTGCGAAGATGTGCCTTGGAATGCTGAAGGCCATGAGGAGCCATCATGAAAATAATTTCGTTGCTTATAGAAAGGGTATTGGAGTTGTTTGTAACAAAAGGGGTGGTAATTCATCTGGATCTCTGAACACAGCAGTAGCTTACCCCACTCAACCAGCTGGAAGGAACACCAATGGTAGGGAGAATGTTACAAGAACAAAGAGAGCTGAAATGGAAAGATATGTACCTAAGCCTCTGACCAAAGAGCTTCAACAGCAGAATTTGGGGCACAAGTGCAAACATTACCAACATGTGAACTTGATGACAGGAGTTAGTGAAGAAGTAGTGCCAGAACAGGGAAAGGTACTGGGGGAGAACTTGTCTGTCCTTCGCTTCTCTAATCTTGGCTTTGAGCCTCTGTGGTCAAGGCAATATATAAGGGGTGTACAACTGATATTCTCAGAAGATTTTGGCACTGAAGGACGAGGAGGGTACTTCGATAGATATGGTATTATCCGGGACATAATGCAGAAGCATCTTCCTCAGATACTAGTCCTATTTGCAGTGGAAACTTCTATTAGATTGGAAGCAGAGGACATAAGAAATGAGAGGGTTAAAGTTTTGCGCTCCATGAAGCCCTTGCAACTGGATGATGTGGTAATAGGACAGCCTAAAATTCACACAAAGGGTGATACTACATACCCTGGATACAATGATGATAAAACAGTGCTCAAAGATAGTCTGACTCCAACATTTGCTGCAGCTGCACTTTCCATAAATAACGCTAGATGGTTATGGAGCACTGGATTGCTTTGGGAACTTCCACCTTGGCCTGACTTTTGTGCAATTTCTGGGTTTTACAGCGAGGATAGTGTTACAGTAGGTGAACTAGTTGTGAAGGATAAGGAATTTAATGAAGCTACTGGGGTGGTCAGCCAAGATTGCAAGACAGTTGTTTCTCAATATGGACAACAAATCATAGACCTGTTGCTAGCAGAGACACTGCCAACAAAAATCTGTTCTCAGGTTGGTCTGTGTACTTTTGATGTAACTCTGTTGACTGGCCCATTCATAATAGATGAGGACTATTGTATTAATGGACAGAAATTTAACAATTCTTTCAAAATATTGCCTCTGAAGGGATATGATATGGTGTGGGGTTGTAACTGGTTGTACCAACATATTCTAGTGGAATTGGATCTTAAGATGAGAAAATTGACCATTACAAAGGATGGAGTCAGGGAGATAACTTTTGAGGACCACTCACAGACTTCTCTGGTTAGGGTGATCAATCTGAAGAATTGGGGTCTGACAGCCTACCACATCGCCATCCATCAGGGAACTGGTCATCAGACATATGCCGAGAATAGAGGCCATAATTCTGCACTTAATGTTTCAATTGAAGAGATTAATGTGGCTGAATATGATGGATTGGTAATTCCTGGAGGCCGTGCATCAGAATACCTTGCAATTGATGAAATGGTGCTTGACTTAGTTAAGAAGTTCTCTAATACTAAGAAGCCCATCGCATCAGTTTGCCATAGACAGTTGATTTTGGCAGCAGCAGCAGTAGGCCGGAATCGTACATATACTGCATATTTTGCCGTTAAACCAGTTTTGGTTGCTGCTGGTGTTAGGTGGGAAGAAGCTGATACTATGGCAAAATGCCTTATTGATGGTAATCTCATCACTGCAGTGACTTATGATGCTCATCTTGAATTCATCAACCCTTTTGGGAAAGCACTTGGAGGCTCTGTAGCAAGCTTAAACAAAAGAATATGGTTCCTTTGTGGGGATTACGTGGAGGATTATGAGGTTATGGTCCCATTTCAGTCTCCTCAAGCTCTTGGTTGCTATGTTGATGCAGTTTGCCCTGACAAGGGTGCTGGGAAAAAGTGCCCAACTGCCATTCATGACTTCAAAGGTGACCAAACATACAGTGAGAAGCCTGGTCATGATTTTGCTTTGGCAGCTTCATCTGACAGTGTGGAAGCTTTCAGCTATGATGCACTTGTAATCCCTGGGGGTCGGGCTCCTGAGTACCTTACATTGACAAACTTGAAGGGTGTCATGCAAACTGGGCTGCCAGCTAGTAATGCTCTGCGTGAGATGATGATAATACACCTTTCCTCTCCATCAAAGGTACAGAAATATTATGTGGAGAACTTGTACAAGGGATCCCTTGACGATATCTATGCAACTGCTGTTAGAAACTGTGATCCGGAAGGTTCTCATATGCGGTACGTTTTTAAGATGATTCCTGCGTCTGACCAGGGTAGATTCTTTGCCTTTAGTTGTATCTTCTCAAGAAAGGTTGCAATTGACAAGAAGGATCTGTGTGTAAAGAGTGTACAATTTCAAGAGTGTACTGATATTTGGATGGGAAAAACACAAGAGTTTGTTGAAGATGTTCCTTGTGTCAACACTGTCGCTATAGTAAGTTTGGACCAGTTCATCACAAAGAATGAAATCCTGACAAAGGAAAAGGAGGTTGATTCCTGCCTAATTCGAGCAATGGAATTCTCTATGTTCTTTGTTGTGTATGTTACTGTCCAGTGCAAGGTTATCTCTGATCTTCCCAAGCTTGTAGAATGTTTGAAACGCCTGGCAAAGCTTGATCCTATGGTTCTCTGCATCAAGGAAGAGTCTGGGGAGCCTAATTGCGCTGGAGTTGGAGAGCTTCACCTTGAAATTTGCTTGAAGGATCTCTTGAAGATGCAGCTTGGAGGATGCAAATTTTATCAAGCAACATTCTATCAGTTTTATGCCCTGACAACCAAATTTTGGCTTCTGGATTTCCATACTTGAGGACAAGTATGTAGTTGAGGAGAGGGCAATGTCAGAACCTGGAAAACATCTGAAAGAGCAGACTGCGGTCTTTTGGGAGGATACCGCTTCGGGGAGTCCTGTTGGCAACATCCTACGGCCAGGATTACCAATGAATCTGGTGATGAGAGATCAACGGTTTACATTGGTTCAGTTAATGCTTGTTTTAGTTAATTAATGAGCTCTTTACTTAGCGTAATGGGAGTGCTTACTGGTTGTAATCGCAGTATCAGTATGGAGCTTAAGCTCACTTAGGGATTGTGCTCATATAAACTCAGTTGCGTATGGAATGGAATATGCCTTTGAAGATATTTCAGTTAGCCTTTAGCTCTTAGCAGTAGCTTAGCGTAGCGTCTCAGCGGTGTCTGTTCTGGCGATTTCTCCTACCAAATCCACTCAGAGATTCCACTCCCCAGTCGGATTCCTACCGGGATCTGACAGGTAGGACGGCGGCGGCGGCAGCCCGATGACCTTGCCGCAGCGGAGGCCGTTATCGGGCATGTTGTACTCGTCGCGCAGCGACCGCGTCGGCGTGACCACGCTGATGTAGACCTGCTCGCCGAGGTAGTGCCGCTCCCAGATGTTGGACCGCATGTTCCACATGCCGGCGTTGTCGAACGTCAGCATGATCGCCGACCACGACCGAGGGTACACCTGGATCGTGTGCCTGCTCACCGCGTCCATTAGGTTGTACGTCTTCCTCAGCTCCGGCGACCACTTCCCCGGCCCCATCCTGCACTCACGCGCACACGTACTTATGTCAGAGATACAGCCCAGCCGGCCGTGCGAGCATGCATGCGGTTGCATGTATTTATCTCTTGTAGGGTACAGATCGAACTAGATGATGCTATATATTCACGTACCCGACGGCGAAGAAGGCATAGCCGTCGAGGTGGAGGGAGTCCATGCTCTTCTCAGGGTTTTCGAAGACGACCTCGATGAAAGTGCGGAACTCGGCGGTGATGACGTTGGGCAGGACGTGGAGGGGGCCGTTCACGCCCGGGGGCACGTCGCCCATCTGGTTGTACTTGAACACCTGGTCGCTGACGTTGAAGTACTCGGCGAGCTTCACGGGGGTGTCGGCGTCCACGTGGGAGATGCCGTTGAAGCCGTACCGGAGTTTGCCGTCGATGTGCCCGCGGGAGACCAGGAGCTTGATGGTGCGGGTGATGTTGATCTGGCCGTAGTGGTACGAGCCCTGCGGGTTGGGCCGCGCGGCGCTGGCCGTCAGGTTCCACCGGAAGGACCTCCACTGGTTGATGGACCAGGCCCAGCCGGACGGCGGCTCGGGCACGTGCGGCGACGGCGGGGTGTTGGAGCCGGCGTAGCGGATGACGGCGGAGACGGACTTAGCGTCGTGGATGAACCTGGTGGAGGCCACCATGTAGTAGTCTCCGGGCTTCTGGTCGGCGTCGACGAGGACGGAGAAGCATTGGCCGACGTGGGCGTCGAGCGAATCGTACATGTTCTGTACGGTGTGGGAGCCGTCCATCTCGACGAGCTTCATGTCGTGGCCCTGGATGCGGAAGTTGAGCGACGCCTTGATACCGACGTTACAGACGCGGAAGCGGTACACCTTGCCGGCCTCCACGGTGAACATTGGCGGGTCGGCAGCGTCCTTGCCGCCCTTACCGTTGATGAGGACGCCCGCCGGGCGGCCGATGCTGCGGCCGGTGTCGAGCAGGCGGGCCATGACCGTGTGGTCCTTGGTGTACCAGTCGCCGATGAGGACCTCGTAGTCGTCGGCCGGCGGGTCGAAGGGGACGGGGATGAGGAGGCGGCTGACGACGCTGATGGGCCCGTAGCCGCCCGCCGCCCGCTGCATGCCGATGGACGGGAAGTAGAAGAAGCTTCCGATCTGGTCCTTGGGCTGCCACTTGTAGGTCCAGTTCTGCCCCGGCTGGATGGGGCACTGCGTGCCCAGCAGCCCGTCCTGCCACGAGTTCTTCCGGTGCTGCATCCCGTTCCAGGTGAAGAGGAGCGGCTGGTCGAGCTGGTTGAAGACGTTGATGACGATGTTGTTGTTGGAGGAGCAGTTGATCCTCGGCCCGGGGAACTCGCCGTTGATGAGGATCACCTTCTGGGGCACGCCCAGCAGGGTCTTGGTCCCGTACGTCACCTGCCACTCAAAGAACAGGTACGGGTCCTCGGCTCGCACCACGGCGCCGAGCGCCAACAGCAGCAGCAAGACGCCGGAGGCCGCTGCCGCGCGCGTCGTCGTCGCGGCCATCTCGCTTCTCGATCGGCTGCAGGCGGGCGAAACGGTCTAGCTAGCGGGCGGTCTCAAGTGGTGCTCTCTTGAAGGATTGTAATGTAGGAGTTGCGGTGGGATAGGGATGATCTAGGAGGCGGAGGCCATGGAAGACGTCCCTGGTTGCGGTAGAGGTAGGGTGGAGTTGGGTGGGTATATTGGATGGAGACCGGGGAGGTCAACCGGGGAGCTTCGGGGTGAGGAGGGGAAGCCGGGGCGGGGATTTATAGCGCGAGACGGCGAGGGAACGAGCGGTGCGGGAGTCAGGACGCCGCCGAGATGGCCGTTCCGCCCGTTCGCGCCGCGCTGATCTGTCCCCCGCGTATGTGTCCCCGCCATTGGCGCTCCATCGATCCCTCGCTGCTCAAGCTTGACCAGTTCGTACGTGCGTCCCCAGTCCCGGGCAGTCAGTGAATTTATTAGATCTGTGTATTTTCAGGCCAAGTCTGTAAATTCTACTCATGGGAGGCTTAGGACAACAATGGTATCATGGCGTAGGAATGGGGCTTCCCTATCCCCATCTTCCTATTCCCCTCCCTATCCCCTCAATCTAAACCATCCATTCCTCATCCAATGGCTACTTTTTTATTTATATTTTCACCATTTCTCATCCATCATAAATAATAAACAAAATACAGAAAAAATTAAATTTATTTTTTCTATATTTTTTATTATAATTTTATTTTTTCTGTAAAAAATTATAACAAAAAAATACAAGAAAAAAATAAATTTAAATTTTTTTCTGTATTTTGTTTATTATTTATGATGGATGAGAAATGGTGCAAATATAAATAAAAAGTAGCCTTTGGATGAGGAATGGATGGTTTAGATTGAGGGGATAGGGAGGGGAATAGGGAGATGGGGATAGGGAAGCCCCATTCATGGCGTAGGTCCTACACATTCTTGAAGATCCTTGGTGATCTACTGGTTATTTTCATAATCATTAGGAATCATATTGTCTTCGTAAGATCCAGAGTCTACTACACAGAATATAAAGAAGTTCACCATATTCATTGACTCAAGGGCTTAGTGCCAAATCATGTAAATGTGTTTTAAAGATGATGTCCACGCAAGTACGTGTGCCAGAATGATATAATATGATGGTAGGATTGTAAGATCCCACGGTATGAATCATAATCTTGACCGCCTTACAACCGTGGATACTGAGCTACACTAAGCTAGAGCAACTAATATTGAGTGAAAATCAGCACAAAAGAAGGTTAACAAACGGGACGGCTTCTCCGTCGTTGCAAAGCAGTTTATTAGAGTAGTTTTTTCAAATCAGCTTATCAATATTCAACTCGTTCGTACAAGCATTCATGTTAAGACCAAAAATTATCAGCCACAATCATAAACCATCCGTTGCAGTGGAAAAGAGCCATCCCAAATTGAACACTTCACGTGTAACGTCCGATGAGGCCCGTTTGGTGTACAAACCCATGGTAAAAACTTGCATAGCTATGAATAAAGAATCTAATATATGGTTCGCTACAACACGTACAAAAAAATGTACGGTCATTTACAAGCTGCAGAAAAGAAAAGAATTAAATGAAACAACGCTTTACATTCTACTTGGGCTTGACCTCGAAGAAGGGCATATAAAATATAATCCGACGCGTTGTCGCCGCCGTACGACCTCCTCGTGAGCTCCACGTCGCTGTACGGGTGCGCGCGCGCTCCCGCGCCCTCGAACTCGGTGGCCGACGAGCCGGCCGAGCTGCCCCCCCCCCCCCCCGTCCCCGGCGGGCTCGTTCTGCAGCATGGCCTCGATCTCCTTCACGACGGCGCCCATGCCCGGCCGCGCCGACGCGGACTCGTCGACGCACCGCATTGCCAGCTGCACGAACCGCCTGAACCCGGCAGTCCGCGCGGCGCCCCGGATCGCCGGGTCGACGACGCCGCGCAGCCCGTAGTGGTCGCGGTCGGCCGGGTTGATGACCAGCCTGACCTCGCGCACGATGTACGTGCCGTTCTCGATCGGCTGCCTCCCGCTCAGCAGCTCCAGGCCTCCAGCATCACCACCCCGAAGCTGTACACGTCGCTCTTCTCCGACAGCTGCTGCGTCATATAGTACTCCGGATCCAAATAACCCTAACCGAATATGATCAAAACATGTTTATTTAATTGGGTCTATATAATTTCTATGAACGAAGTTTATTTATGACGGGAGATTGGCAAAGTACTTAGGGTGAAATGGAGTACTACTGGCTACTACTTAATTACCAGCGTTCCTTTGACTTGGGTGGAGACATGTCCCTTTTCGGTGTCTGCGACGAGCTTGGAGATGCCGAAATCGGCGACCTTGGCTTTGAGGTTGTCATCGAGGAGGATGTTGGTGGACTTGACGTCCCGGTGGATGATCGGCGGGTCGGCGAGCTCGTGAAGGTACGCTAGTCCTCTCGCCGAGCCGAGGGCGATCCTGAGCCTCTTCTTCCAGTCCAGGTACGTCCCTCTCGCTGCATGGCCGTACACTCAATTGCTTTGAGCTCAAGCGAAATGGTTCCAAAAAAAAAAACCAAGAAATGTACATACAGATTTGTGGTAATGGTGTGGAGTGGTTTGATTCAAACGTAGTACCTATCAAATTCTCTCTGAGTGTTCCATTGGGGACGTACTCGTACACCAGCATCTGCTCCCCTTGCTCGTAGCAGAAGCCTGTTGGGTTGATCTCGGCTAACCAACCCCGAGATTTCAGGGAGGCACACCTCCACTCGCACGTCTTGATCGGAGATGGCAACCAACCCGTTTGGTTTCGGTCCCGGTCACCCAGCGCCATATATAAAATGAGGGTTTCGGCAAAGACAGGAACACGGTTGTCCTAAGCCTCTCTAACCCTAACAAGACCCGATCTCTCACGGGCGCTGTGGTGAGCGAAGGCCAACGCCCTACTCCGTCCCCGGCAACCACTGCAACTCCGGCGAGCTCCTCCGCTACCGTCGGCCACCTCAGCATCACCGTCACCACCGAGCAAACTCACGGCGTCATCCAGTTCGGGTATGTACATTGATGCTTCCGCACTAATGTTTTATGCTAGGTGTTCTTGATTAGAGCCTAGGATCAAGACTAATGTTTATGTGTAGACTTAGATTAAGATTAACATTTGGTATCAGAGCAACCTAGACTCGATCATGAACCCTATTAGTATTTCCCGAACTTGGATCTGGAGGCTTGAATTCAGTTTTATGTTTATGGCTCGGATTTTGGAAATTAGAAGGAGGTGAATACAATTTTTGCAAGAACCCTAATGGTATCCCCAAATAAAATGAACAAAGAACGGCAAAGGGGAAGAAACAAAAAAAAAGGATCAGGGTCTTACGGGTGACATCTAGCCGCCGTGAGCGTGCCGACGGCCGCCGCCCCGCGGGACCCTTCGCCGGTGCCGTGACGGGCCACCGCTGCTCCGTTTCGGTGGGGCTGGAGCCGCTCCGCGCCGTCGCGCCGCCCTGCCGTCGCCGCTCCGCGACCGCCCCGCTTCGCGCATCCCGCCGTCGCGCGCCCGCCGCCGCCGTGCCGCGCCGCCGCTCCGTGCAGGCGCGCCGCTGCCGTCGCTCCGCGGGAGCCGCCGCCGCCGCTAACGCCTCTCCCGTCGCCGCACCGTGATTTTCGGGAGGAGGCGGGCGAGTATGACCAAGGGTTAGGGTTTCGGAGCTAATTTCCCGCCGAGCACGCGATCGGCCATCAGATCTCATCCGACGGCGCGCATGACTTTGGCGTGCGGGAATTTGGGCCACGCAGGTATTGTGGGCCGTTTTTAGCCGGCTGCAGCGCGCGCGTGAGGTGGCCCGAGCGCGGGTAATGCGGCTGCGGGATTATGAGATGTGCGCGTGGCCGTCCGATGAGGATCTAACAGCTCGCTCGCGTGCATGTTTTGGGCTGCGCGCGAATGAATCAGGCCGCGCCTGCGTGCGTGATTTTTAAGCCCCCACACGCGGGTGGGTTTTTGGGCCGTGCACGCATAAGGTTGCCCGTGCGGCATTTCCGCCCGTGCGGGAGCTTTTGGGCCTTCGGGCCGACTGCGCGCGAGTTTGGGCCCCGAGTGGGATTTAGGCCGCGCGTATATATTGTTTTTGGGCCGAATTTTGGGGCTGACTGCAACAGTGATCTTATCCCTTTTATTTTCAGTGCATTTTATTATATTTTAAGTCTTCCTTTATGCACTGTTTTAAATTATTTTCAGTGGCCCAAAATTTTAATGTATCTTTACCATATTATTATGTATAATCTCTAATTAAAATTGAACCAACGGGATATTTTAATTTTGAGATTTTATGATTAACTTTGGCATTATGTAAACATATGGTTATATTCTGACCAACGTTGTTTATAATCACATGTCGCCATATTATTATGTTTTGTCTCTAATTAAAATTGAACCAACGAGATATTTTAATTGGAGATTTTTATGTTTTTGGCATTATGTATGCATATGATTACATTCTGACCAACGTTGTTTGTAATCATGTGTCGCCATATAAAATTATTGAGTTCCTTTTCATTTTCTGCCCAACGGTGATATGAATTGGAACTGTATTTTGCATGTTATTAATCAGACCAACGTAGGGTTAATTACATGCAATATATATTTATGATACTTCTAAGTTTTGCCCTGTATTTTGAAATTTAGCTCTTAATGCATCAAACGTTGCCGCCATAAAGAACGAATTCATGTTGTCCTTGATGTTTTGGGCCTTGACTATACCTTAAGGGTAGCCGTTCCCATTCCTCCCACCGAAGGTGAAGAGAATTTTGTTGAGAAAAAGAAAAATTTATGAGGCTAATGCTGAAAAATGGGAGCGGTCTGACCGCTTATCACTAATGATTATGAAGACCTCTATTTCAGTCGGGATTAGGGGAGCAATCCCCGATTCCGAAAATTGCTAAAGAATACTTGGCTTCAATCGAGGAGAAATTTAAAGGCTCCACTAAAGTTTATGCCAGAATTTTGATTCAGAGGCTCTTAACCACTAAGTATGATAGGTCCGGCAGCATAAAGAGAGCATATCATGATGATGACCGATATGACAGAAAAACTCAAGGGCATGGACATGGCAATATCTGATGGTCTCCTTGTCCATTTTATTATGACCTCTTTTCCTTCTGAGTACACGACTTTTAAAATTAATTACAATACTCAGAAAGAAAAATGGAGCATGAGCGATTTGATCGCCATGTGTGTCCAGGAGGAAAAGAAAATAAGGACAGAAAAGAAAGATTATGCTCTTCAAATTGGTGGCTCAAACAAAAGGAAGTTCCAAGGGGACTTCAAATTTAAGAAAAAAACTGCAATTTTCCCCAAATTAAGACAAGTCGGGGCCTAAAGTGCACAATGCACCTAAGCCTCATGTTGCTCCCGCCGGAGCATCTAAAGGGGGCAATGTCTTTTCTGCAAGCAGCCAGGGCATTTCAGAAAGATTGTGTGTGATGTTAAGCATAAAAATAATGATGAGACTTCTTCGAAACTGTGGCTCTGTCGTTTAGGCCACATTTCGAGGGGGAGAATGTAGCGCCTCACTAAAGAAGAAATTCTCCACCCATTAGTTTTCTCTGACTCAGACCACTGCATTGATTGCATTAAAGAAAAATATGTTAAGCAAATAAAGAAGGGAGCTACTCGCAGCACAGGACTTTTAGAATTAATTCATATTGATATTTATGGTCCTTTTCCTGTGACATCAGTGGATATTTTTGATATATTCATCATATTCACTGATGATTTCTCCCGTTATGGCTATATTTTTCCCAATTAAAGATCGATCTGAATCACTTGACAAATTTAAGGCTGAAGTTGAAAATCAACACAACCTAAGGATTAAAGTGGTAAGATCGGATCATGGGGGAGAGTATTATGGGCGACACGCAACTTATGGGCAGGTTCCTAGTCTTTTTGCTAGGTTCCTACAAGAAAATGGTACAGTCGCCCAGTACTCAATGCATGGTGATCCCCAGCAAAATGGAGTAGCGGAAAGAAGAAACCACACTTATGGACATGGTTCGAAGTATGTTGAGCTACTCCACTTTGCCTGTAAAGTTATGGATGGAAGCATTAAAGACCGCTGCACACATACTCAATCGGGTTCCCAGTAAATCAGTGCCTAAAACACCTTATGAATTATGGACTCGGAGGAAACCGAGTATGAAATATTTACGAGTGTGGGGTTGTCGTGCTGAAGTTAAGTTATTTAATCCACACATTGGGAAATTAGATCCTAAGACAGTAAGTTGTCATTTTATTGGATACCCTGACAGATCTAAAGGGTATCGATTTTATTATCCTGATAGGATAACTAAGTTTACACGCTGTGTTCTCAGAAAATAACGAGGACCTGGAGCCCAGGAAAATAGATCTTGAGGAGAAGCGGGTTTATGTTCCATCACCGCTCATCCTAGAGACCTTTATTCCTGTGCCTCAGGCGGTTGCACCTCCAGTAGAGAATACTGTTGTTGCACCCACTGTTGAGGTCTCTGAAATTTCTGATTTTATACTTAATGAAGAGCCCCAGCAGTCTCCTGAAATATCTAATGAACATATTAGAAGATCACAGCGGGAGAGAAGATCTGCCATCCCGAATGATTATGTTGTCTATATGAAGATGTTAATGATATAGGGAAGGTAGACGATCCCACCTCTTATAAAGAGGCCATAATGAGTGAACATTCTTCTAAATGGCTTGAAGCCATGGAGGATGAACTAAAGTCTATGAGCACTAATGATGTATGAGACTTAGTAGAAAGTCCTGACGGAGTCAAAACAGTAGGCTGTAAATGGGTCTACAAAACTAAGCGTGACTCTAAGGGAAAATGTCGAAAGGTTCAAAGTAAGGCTCGTAGCAAAAGACTTTCTCACAAAGAGAGGGGATTGACTATAATGACACCTTTTCTCCTGTCTCAACTAAAGATTCATTCAGAATTGTTATGGCACTTATAGCTCATTATGATTTAGAGCTGCATCAGATGGATGTTATCATGGAATTTCTTAATGGCGACTTGCAAGAGAATGTTTACATGGCTCAACCGGAAGGTTTTGTCATGGAAGGCAAGGAACATATGGAATGTCGACTTAAGAAATTCATTTATGGCTTGAAATAAGCGTCAAGGCAGTGGTACCTCAAATTCAATAAGATCATAAGGAATTTTGGTTTTAAGGAAAATGAAGTTGATAACTGCATATATGTTAAGTTCAAGGTGAGTAAATTCTCCATCTTAGTACTTTATGTGGACGATATCTTATTGGCCAGCAACAATAAGGACATGCTGTTTTGAGACCAAGAGATTTCTTTCATCTAATTTTGATATTAAGGATCTCGGTGATGCCTCTTATGTTCTTGGCATTGAAATTCATCGAGATAGGTCCGAAGGAATATTAAGTTTATCTCAGAAGGCATACATTGACAGAGTATTGAAGGGATACAATATGCATAAGTGCTCTGGCTCGCCTGCTCCTATTGTTAAGGGCAATAAGTTTGGGACATTTCAATGTCCAAGGAACCAATATGAAATTGATCAGATGAAGTCGGTTCCTTATGCTTCAGCTGTCGGAAGCATTATGTATGCTCATGTATGTACGCGCCCTGATTTAGCTTTTGTAACCGGGATACTTGGCAGATATCAGTCAAATCCAGGACCGGACCACTGGAAAGCCGTTAAGAAAGCTTTGCGATATATGCAAGCTACTAAGCATTTCATGCTCATATTTAAGTTTTCTGATAACTTTGAAGTTATTGGTTATTCAGATTCAGATTTTGCGGGATGTGTTGATACTAAGGAATCCACGTCAGGTTATATCTTCACACTCGCTGGAGGAGCTATCTCGTGGAATAGCTCCAAACAAACCCTTATGGCATCTTCAACGATGCAAACTGAGTTTTGTGGCATGTTATGAGGCTACCGGGCAGGCTGTATGGCTTAAGATCTTTATCCCGGGACTTAGAGTGGTAGACAGCATCTCTAAACCACTCACCTTATACTGCGATAATGAACTCGTAGTCTTTTATGCAAATAACAACAAGTCAAGTGGTGCTGCCAAACACATTGACATTAAGTATCATGTTGTGAAAGATAGAATCCAGGATCAAACCATAAGTATCAAGCATATTAAGTATTAAGTTAATGCTTGCGGATCCGCTTACTAAAGGCTTACCACCCAATATTTTTCGTGATCATGTTGCCGGCATGGGTTTATTGGAAAGCCTCTGATTCTGGATAAAAGGACCTTAAAGCAAACCAACTCCCATTAAGTATAATGAATATCTATTTCAAGATAGGATAGTACACTATAGGTACTGGGGTTGTACGGCACTTAATTAGCCATGCAACACATTGCCTTGGTATGCTGTTTTATTGAGAATGGGCTTATGATGTTAGCCTTACGATCAAAGGGGAGAATGTTGGGTTGATCTCGGCCAACCAACCCCGAGATTTCAGGGAGGCACGCCTCCACTCGCACGTCTTGATCGGAGACGGCAACCAACCCGTTTGGTTTCGGTCCCGGTCACCCAGCGCCACATATAAAATGAGGGTTTCGGCAAAGACAGGAACACGGTTGTCCTAAGCCTCTCTAACCCTAACAAGACCCGATCTCTCACGGGCGCTGTGGTGAGCGAAGGCCGACGCCCTACTCCATCCCCGGCAACCACTGCAACTCCGGCGAGCTCCTCCGCTACCGTCGGCCACCTCAGCATCACCGTCACCACCGAGCAAACTCACGGCGTCATCCAGTTCGGGTATGTACATTGATGCTTCCGCACTAATGTTTTATGCTAGGTGTTCTTGATTAGAGCCTAGGATCAAGACTAATGTTTATGTGTAGACTTAGATTAAGATTAACAAAGCCAATCAGGCTCACTGGCCAGGTTCCTGTGATGAACCCTCACGTTAAAGTACCTGGCATCATTCAGTTCGTTGGTATAAACACTCACGTTAAAATCAAAAATCATCAGCCACAATCATAAGCCATCCATTGCGGTCGAAAAGAGCCAACCCAAATTGAACACTTCACGTTTACCGTCCGATGAGGCCTGCTAGGTATACAAACCCATGGTAAAAACTTGCATAGCTATGAATAAAGAATCTAATATATGATTCGCTACAACACGTACAAAAATAATGTACGGTCATTTACAAGCTGCAGAAAAGAAAAGAAAAAATGAAATGAAACAACGCTTTACGTTCTACTTGGGCTTGACCTCGAAGTAGGGCATATAATCCGACGCGTTTACGACCTCCTCGTGAGCTCCACGTCGCTGTACGGGTGCGCGCGCGCTCCCGCGCCCTCGAACTCGGTGGCCGACGAGCCGGCCGAGCTGGCCCCCCCGTCCCCTGCGGGCTCGTTCTGCAGCATGGCCTCGATCTCCTTCACGACGGCGCCCATGCCCGGCCGCGCCGACGCGGACTCGTCGACGCACCGCATCGCCAGCTGCACGAACCGCCTGAACCCGGCGGTCCGCGCGGCGCCCCGGATCGCCGGGTCGACGACGCCGCGCAGCCCGTAGTGGTCGCGGTCGGCCGGGTTGATGACCAGCCTGACCTCGCGCACGATGTACTTGCCGTTCTCGATCGGTTGCCTCCCGCTCAGCAGCTCCAGCATCACCACCCCGAAGCTGTACACGTCGCTCTTCTCCGACAGCTGCTGCGTCATGTAGTACTCCGGATCCAAATAACCCTAACCGAATATGATCAAAACTTGTTTATTTAATTGGGTCTATATAATTTCTATGAACGAAGTTTATTTATGACAGGAGATTGGCGAAGTACTTAGGGTGAAATGGAGCACTACTAGCTACTACTTAATTACCAGCGTTCCTTTGACTTGGGTGGAGACATGGCCCTTTTTGGTGTCTGCGACGAGCTTGGAGATGCCGAAATCGGCGACCTTGGCTTTGAGGTTGTCATCGAGGAGGATGTTGGTGGACTTGACGTCCCGGTGGATGATCGGCGGGTCGGCGAGCTCGTGAAGGTACGCTAGTCCTCTCGCCGAGCCGAGGGCGATCCTGAGCCTCTTCTTCCAGTCCAGGTACGTCCCTCTCGCTGCATGGCCGTACACTCAATTGCTTTGAGCTCAAGCGAAATGGTTCCAAAAAAAAAACCAAGAAATGTACATACAGATTTGTGGTAATGGTGTGGAGTGGTTTGATTCAAACGTAGTACCTATCAAATTCTCTCTGAGTGTTCCATTGGGGACGTACTCGTACACCAGCATCTGCTCCCCTTGCTCGTAGCAGAAGCCAATCAGGCTCACCAGGTTCCTGTGATGAACCCTGGACAGCAGCTCGATCTCGTTCTTGAACTCCACCATGCCTTGCATGGACCCGGGCTCGGCTCGCTTGATCGCGACCCGCGTCCCATCCACGAGCGTCCCTTTGTACACCTTTCCATACCCTCCTGAGCCAATCTCATGGCTCTCTGAGAAGTTGTTGGTGCAGTTCTTCAGCTCATCGAAGGAGAAGTACCTTGCCCCTTTCAGCTGTGGAGCCCCTCCACTGTTCATTGTTCCCGGTGAAGCTGGAATTTTGGAACAAAAATCAGTTCAATTCCAATGTTTATTGCTCTTGTCATGGTTGAATTTAGGAGGTTAGTACTGTTTATAGCTGTTAATGTGTCCTAGTTTTCAATGGACCTATGACTGCCTTGGTGAAAATATTGGCAAGCTTCCCTTTTTTTTCCAAGAACACGTGAAAGACTTGCGTGCCATTTCATCAAGATAGGCCCGTTCAAAAATTTCATCAAGATAGAAAAGACTAAGCTTCTATGTTTCATTCCTCACAAATTGCTTAATGGCGTAGTTGGTGACATAACAGAAATTGCAATGCACACAGGTTTTCGGATCCTTACGGAAAGTGTTTGCTCGTCGCGTTGGTCTGTCAGCTATTTTCTTCTGCCGTAAAGCAAATATTGCCATGAAAATTACGGCAATCACAAGAAGCCCACCGGCTGCTGCAATCCCAGCTATAGCACCTGTACTGATCTTAGATTTTTTACGACCAGCAGCAGCAGCACCTGACACAGAAACTTGGTGAATTTCACACTAATACACTATCATACTACTTCGATGCAAATGGGAGTCTTAAAATGATGAAATTAAAGTACCTGACAAGGGGGTATATGGATCTGCAATGAAGTAGTAAGGCCCAAAATTGTCCGGTGGTTTGTAAGTCTGGTTGCTGAAATCAAAGCCAATCCTTATCAGTTCCGACAGGTTAAAGGACATCCCGGATGACGGAAACAGCTTCACTTGAACTTGGAGGTAGTTGTCACTGTTGAAGTGGATATCAGAGAGGTGAACTGAACCGGAGCGTAGCGCCAGTTGTGTCGACAGGCTCGTCTCCAACTGCTGAAATGTCGCGCTGTTCGTCAAGTCTGTGAAGAAGGGCGCTCTGAAGACCATCTTGCCGTTGTACGAATAGGCGCAGCCGCAGTTTGAAGGGTCCAGGCTCTGATCACTACGGCACGAAGTTGCCAAGCCACATTTGGTCACACTAGTGGTGTATGCTATCCTGTTCGCTTGCTGGAGGCTGCAGAAGAATCGGCCAGAGAAATCTGGATCCACACACACCGGATTCCCCATAAGCCTGCAGGCATGTTCGACAAATACAATTGCAATGCTGGTGAGTGGGTGGAGAAAAGAAGCAACGAGTTGTCCTTGGTGTTGAGTTTTCAGGTTCTTACACTAGTATGTTGTTGTAGCTTTGGGTGACATTGGCAGAGAATATACGGTTGTTTAGGAGATTAACAACCTGCAGTTGTTTGCTGATGCTACCTGTCATCTCAAGTGTCCCGTTGAATGCATTGTTGCTCAGTACACTGTCTGATCAGCGACAAAAACAGGTAAAGGGGATTTCCTTTTCTTATTGAATTTACTTTGAGTATAAGTTGCCAGAAAATTACACTTGCTGCAGCTGAGGCAACGTAAAGAGTCCCTTAGGGACCTGGCCAGAAAGTCCTCCAGAAGCTATTGAACTGAAATATTAAAACATATCGAGATGAGTGTGAAATTGTCGTAGCGAGATGATGTAAGGAGTCAACAGCCTTAGATAACTCACACAGAAGTAAGAGACGTTAAAGTTGTGAACCAGCTGGGGGCAACCGACTGATCAAACGAATTGTTGCTTAAATCCCTGGTTATTAAAGGATAGATTCATCAGCAATTATCCAGAGTGGACAAAGCAGAATGGAAGCATTATAGTCAGTTTCTTACACAACATTCAATACGATCATGCTGCTGAGAGCTGGCAGTGATCCAGTTAGCTGGTTGCTTGCCAAGTTCCTGCAGAAGTTAACATTTTCAAAAATAGGTACATCAAGTGTCATAAAAGATCTTATCTTGACTAGTCTTTTAAGATCAGCAGAGGTCACTTACAGCTCATGTAGGTTGACCAAGTTGCTGATGTTAGAAGGAACGGCTCCCACAAGACTGTTCCTATCCAATCGGCTGTCAAAGACGCAAAGCATGTCAAAGATAATGATCAAACAATTGTTCGAGAAAAATTAAATTTCATTTATCTGAATATACTTACAGTACTTGGAGAGTTTCAACGCCCCCAAGCTCAGCTGGAATTGAACCTGACAATTGATTTCTATCGAACAATCTGACAAAGATGAAGTGAGAACTTAGCATGACACACACAAACACACATATACATACATAAACTGAAAATTTTCCAATCCCTTACATGTGTATGAGAGTCATATTAGGGTTGAAGAGGCCTGTAAGCGTTCCAGATAACTGGTTCTTGTTGAAATGGCTGTTCATCAATTATAATTTAGAAAGACAAAACAATTGGTAGGGATCTTCTTGCATACTGATCTTGCTTACTTGATCTGGAGCAGAAAGTAAGATTGAAATAACTTACAAGTGCTTCGTGTTGATAAGTAGGTCAAGACCTGGTGATGCTGATGATGAGATCGGGATAGGTCCAGAGAGCTGATTATCAGCCAGGTCTAGCCAGTTAAGATTTGAGAGTAGGCCAAGTGAAGCCGGTATTCTGCCTGTAAACTTGTTCGAATTCAGTGCCCTAGAGAGAATGTGCCACATAACCAGTTAAGTTTGTTTGTCCATTCAAAAGAAACGAGGATATCAACTAATCATGGAAGTTTCGTCTGAATCAACTAGCAGCTTACAGGAAGTAGAGCTGCAGCAGGTTGCCTAATTCTTGAGGAATGCCTCCAGTGAAACTGCAACCCGCCAAGATCCTGACAAGTACAGCGCATTTGTGCAAGTCAGTAAGTCTGTTTGGTGATTGTATGTCTGATGACAAAAGGTAGGATTGACAACAAAGAGCAATGCATCGCTTACAGCGTCGTAAGCTGCGCAAGGTTCCCAATCGAAGCGGGCATCGGACCACCGAGGCCAATGTTGAAGGAAAGATCCCTGCAAGACAGTACTTGTGTTATGAGCTAGTACATACCTCCCTACATTCTTTCTTCTCTTATGCAGGTAAATCAGCGGGACTTCAGAACTTTACAGATCATTTCATCCGGGTTTTGTTTCTGACAGTTTAGGTTCAAGTGTATTTTGTTTACATTTTTGATAACCTGGTTTTAATTAAAAAAAGGAACCTAATCCATGTCACATTACCAAAATAGTCAAAACTTAAATCTGGTAAACTTGAATCGGTCAGCTTAGCTTAACCCTCAAGAACGTAGTTGATAAACTAGAGGCAAAACTCTTCTGACTAGTTCAATATTCTGAATCATCTGAAATGCTACAGCTAGCATCCAAATTCCAAGCACCTGCTCTGTAAATCATGGCGGTTTGCAGCTAGAGATTTCAAGGTGGACGAAGTGACTTACAGATAAACAAGCTGGCTGAGCTGGCCGATGCTGTTGCTCAGTGTGCCCTGCAGGTTGACACTTGATAGCCTCCTGCAAACAGACACGCACGATGGGTACTTGCATGATACTAGATGATTGAATTTGACACTGGGAACGAACGAACTGCACGGCCACGGACTGGTACTCACAGCGATATCACCCTCCCGTTGTTGCACATGACCCCATCCCACCGCGCGCCACAGGGGTCGCCGGACGTCGACGCCGTCCAGCTCGACGGGTAGTTACTCCATTGGCTCATCAGAGATTGGAGCACGGAAACTGTCGAAAGATTTTTCAGAAAAAAGGGGGAAATTATTAGCAAGCGAGATTTTGGGTCAGAAATTTTTGTGGTTTTCTTACTCGTAGCGCCTACCACCATGATTATTTATCTTTCCCCGTAGAGCAAAGAAACGAAATGGAAAGTGTTAGAGATATATGTATAGTTGTTATTCCCCATTGTTATGAGGGGTTCTTTGCATATTTACCACCTGTACTTTGTGTATATATACCGGCCCATTGGCCTCATATGAATACAAGCGCTATTCATAACATGGTATCAGAGCCAAAACTAGGGTTTTGGCTTACCTAGGGTTCCGCACCATCCTTGCCGCCGCCGCAAGATCCCATCTCTCCGGCCGCCGGCGCGGCTTCCGCGTCTCGTCCCCGGCGGCGTCGTGAGGAGCGGCGCCTCGCCTCCCCGTTTTGCGACGCGGCCTCCGCCTCGCCTCCCCGGTCGTCGACGCGGCCACCGCCTCGCCTCCCCGGTCGCCGACGCGGCCTCTGCCTCGCCTCCCCGGTCGCCGGTGCTCGGATCTGCAGCCGGCGCCGTACCGGCCGTCGCTCCATCGCTCGTCGCCGTCGCTTCGCGGCTCGTCTAGTTGCCGACGCCGGGTCGCCACTCGGATCTGCCGCCGGCGCTGGCTGGTCGCCACCCCGCCGCCCGGTGGTCGCCGCCTGGCCGCCGCCCACTGGTCGTCGCCCCGCCGCCCGGTGGTCGCCGCCTGGCCGCCGCCCGCTGGTTGCAGTCCCGCCGCCTGCTGCTCCTTCGGCTGGTGCGGAGGGGTTTGTGCGGAGCAGCTCGGTCGGGTTGTAAACCGCTCAGTCGGTTTATAATCTAAGTGACCGACCGAAAAAAAAACGTCGTTCTAACCGCCGTGCCGTCCAGCGCCGCCTGTTAGACTTCGTTGCCTTGGTCGCCGCGCCGTCCAGCGCCGCCTACCAATGGGCACCGTTTCCCTCCCTCGCTGCCCGGTGATCTTTGATGGTGTTAATTACACCGACTTCGTGTCTCACATGCGCATCCACATGCGTGGTCTTCAACTCTGGGGCGTCCTCTCTGGCGATGTCACCTGCCCACCTTGCCCTATTCCTCCGACGGAGCCTACGCCTGTTGCATTGCCCTCGACAGCCGATAAGGCTGCTACTGAGGCCGCTCGCCTTGCTGATGATGACGCTGCCTCTACCTACCAGGAGGATCTGGATTCCTACAAGGATCGTCTGACCGTCTACACTTAGTGGTACGATGACGATGCTCGGGCTGCTGCTGTCTTCATCGCCAGTGTCCAGCCTCAGTTTTCTTCTGAGGTGGTGGGACTCCCTTCGGCTTTCCAGATGTGGACTCATCTTCGTCAGCGCTACGAGCCCTCTGGTGATGCCCTGTACCTGTCCGTGGTCCGCCAGGAGCACTCTCTTCAGCAGGGTGATGCTACTGTTGACGCTTTTTACGCTCAGAGTTCTGTTGTCTGGCGTCAGTTGGACTCACTTCGCACTGCTGGCTGTCGTACCTGTCCGTGCTGCCTGGATGTACGTGCTGACCTGGACTTTCAGCGGGTTTACGAGTTCCTTACTCGCCTTCGTCCTGAGTTCGAGCAAAGGCGTGCCCAGCTCCTTGCACGCCACCCTCGTGTCACTCTCCTGTAGGCTCTTACCGAGATACGCGCAGAGGAGACTCGTTTGAGTGGTGCTGGTCTGATGCCACTCCCCTCTGTGCTCGCCGCTCGTCCGCCTGCTACACTGCCTCCTCCAGCGGCTACCACAGGTGGTGGTGGCCGTCCTCCGTCTGGAGGTGGCCGTCCTCACTGTTCCTACTGCGACAAGGATGGCCACACTGAGTCCCAGTGCTACAAGAAGAAGCGGCATCTTTCACGCCGTTCTTCTACTGGCACTAGTGCTTCTACGACGACGTCTGCCTCGACTTCTTCAGCAGCTTCTCTCACCGAGCAGGAGATAGCCAGACTTCGACGCCTACTTGCCGCTTCAGGTTCTCCCTCGACAGGTTCTGCAGGTTCTGCTACTGACTCTTCGGGCACTGAGAGACCACCTCCTACACAGTCAGGTACCTCCCCGTGGATTCTTGATTCTGGAGCATCTTTTCACATGACTCCTGATCCTTCCACTCTGTCTTCTATTACACCTCTTGATTCTCCTGTCAGTGTTCTTACTGCTGATGGTACATCTCTTTCTGCCTCTGGTCGAGGATCTCTTAGCAACTCATCTTTTCATGTTCCTTCTGTTGCTCATGTTCCTCGCCTTACCTTGCAGCTTCTTTCTGCTGGGCAGATTACTGACCTTGGTTATCGGGTCATTCTCGACTCTGACTCTTGTTGTGTTCAGGACTGCCACACGGGAGCTCTGGTTGGTTCTGGCCCTCGGCGCCGTGACTCACAGCGTCTCTGAGAGCTTGACTGGCTTCACCTTCCTTCCGCTGCCACCATCGCCACCAGTCTCTCCGCTTCTGCCACTTCGTCTACCGGCTCTTTCCAGCAGTGGCATCACCGTCTTGGCCATCTGTGTGGATCCCGTCTGTCGTCTTTAGTTCGTCGTGGTCTTCTGGGGTCTGTCTCAGGAGACGTGTCTTTAGATTGTCAGGGCTGTAAGTTAGGTAAACAGATCCAGCTTCCTTATCCTCATAGTGAGTCTGTGTCTCAACGCCCTTTTGATCTTGTTCATTCAGATGTTTGGGGTCCGGCTCCCTTCGTTTCGAAAGGGGGTGATCGATATTATATCATTTTTATAGATGATTTTTCTCGCCATACTTGGATATATTTCATGTCTTCTCGTAGTGAGGCCTTGTCTATCTATAAAAAATTTGCCACTATGATTCACACACAGTTCTCCACTCCTATTCGTGTCTTTCGTGCTGATTCTGCTGGCGAGTACCTCTCTCGTTACCTGCGCAGCTTCCTTGCTGAGCAGGGCACTCTCGCTCAGTTCTCTTGTCCTGGTGCTCATGCTCAGAATGGTGTCGCTGAGCGCAAGCATCATCACCTCCTTGAGACGGCTCGTGCTCTGATGATCGCCGCCTCTATTCCACCTCACTTTTGGGCCGAGGCTGTTTCCACTGCCACCTATCTCGTCAACATCCAGCCTTCTTCTGCTCTTCAGGGAGCGATCCCTGTTGAGCGTCTCTGTGGTCTTCTTCCTGACTACTCTACCCTTCATCTGTTTGGCTGCATTTGCTACGTTCTCCTCGCCCCTCGAGAACGCACCAAAGTGACCGCTCAGTCTGTTGAGTGTGTCTTTCTGGGATACAGTGCCGAGCACAAGGGCTATCGGTGCTGGGATCCTGTTGGTCGTCGGATGCGGGTTTCTCGGGATGTGACTTTCGACGAGTCTCGTCCATTCTACCCACGTCTTGCCTCTCCTTCGGCTTACTCTGTGGAGTCTCTGTCTTTCTTGACCTTTCCAGATACACCTATATCTGTTTTACCCTCGTCCACCTGTCCCACTGAGTCTCCACATATTCCCCCTGTGGCCTCTCTGCCGTTGTCGCCGCCTGTGTCGTCTCCTACGACTCCGCAGGCTCCTCCCACTACAGTACCTTCTCCCCTTATCTTCTACACTCGTCGACCTCGTATTGAGGATCTTCCAGCTGAGCCATCTTCTCCTGATGTTCCATCTTCTTCTGATGCTCCATCTTCCCCTGATGGGTCATCTTCTCCTCGCTACGCTCTCCGCGATCGCCAGTCGATTCGGCCTCCTGCCCGTTTTGCCTTTGCTGGCGCAGCTACTCGTGAGCCTGTCTCCTACCGGGATGCTGTTACTCACCCTGAGTGGCAGCTTGCCATGGCCGAGGAGATTGCTGCCCTCGAGCGTACTGGTACTTGGGATCTTGTTCCTTTTCCATCTCATTCTCATCTCATCACGTGTAAGTGGGTCTATAAGATTAAGACTCGCTCTGATGGCTCTCTTGAGCGCTATAAGGCGCGTCTTGTTGCTCGTGGTTTCCAGCAGAAGCATGGTGTTGGCTACGACGAGACTTTTGCTCCTGTGGCCCACATAACCACTGTTCGCACTCTTCTTTCGGTGGCGTCTGTTCGCCACTGGTCTGTTTCTCAGCTTGATGTCAAGAATGCCTTTCTTAATGGCGAGTTGCGTGAGGAGGTCTACATGCATCCACCACCTGGGTATTCTGTTCCTGAGGGCATGGTCTGTCGCCTTCGTCGCTCTCTCTATGGCCTTAAGCAAGCCCCTCGTGCTTGGTTAGAGCGTTTCTCCTCTGTGGTCACTGCTGCTGGCTTTTCAGCTAGTGATCATGATCCTGCGCTCTTTGTCCACACTTCGTCTCGTGGTCGGACTCTTCTTCTGTATGTTGATGATATGATCATTACGGGAGATGATTCTGAGTACATTGCCTTTGTCAAGGCTCGTCTTAGTGAGCAGTTCCTTATGTCGGATCTTGGTCCTCTTCGTTACTTCCTTGGGATTGAGGTTACTTCCACTCCAGATGGTTTCTTTATGTCCCAAGAGAAATATATTCAGGATCTTCTTGATCGCGCCTCTCTCACTGATCAGCGTACTGTTGAGACTCCCATGGAGCTCAATGTTCACCTCCGACTCTCTGATGGCAAGCCTCTTTCTGATCCGACTCGCTATCGTCATCTTGTTGGGAGCCTTGTCTACCTTGCTGTTACTCGTCCGGATATCACTTATCCAGTTCATATTCTGAGTCAGTTTGTTTCAGCTCCTACTCAGGTCCACTACAGCCACCTTCTTCGAGTTCTGCGATACCTTCGCGGGACTATCTCTCGTCGTCTCTTCTTTCCACGTTCCAGCTCGTTACAGCTTCAGGCCTATTCGGATGCTACTTGGGCCAGCGATCCCTCTGATCGCCGGTCTATCTCTGCTTACTGTGTTTTTCTTGGTGGTTCTCTTATTGCCTGGAAGACGAAGAAACAGACTGCAGTGTCCCGTTCGAGTGCAGAGGCTGAGTTGCGAGCTATGGCTCTCTTGACAGCAGAAATTACTTGGCTATGGTGGTTACTTGAGGATTTTGGTGTTTCTGTCACTACACCGACTTCTCTCTTGTCAGACAGTACATGTGCTATCAGTATTGCTCGTGATCCTGTGAAGCATGAGCTCACCAAGTATATTGGTGTTGATGCTTCTTTCATAAGGTCTTGTGTGCATGATCAGGTGATTACTCTTCAGTATGTGCCTTCAGAGCTTCAGATAGCGGATTTCTTCACGAAGGACCAGACTCGAGCACAGCACAGCTTCTACCTTTCCAAACTCAGTGTTGTTGATCCACCATGAGTTTGAGGGGGGTGTTAGAGATATATGTATAGTTGTTATTCCCCATTGTTATGAGGAATTCTTTGCATATTTATCACCTGTACTTTGTGTATATATACCAGCCCATTGGCCTCATATGAATACAAACGCTATTCATAACAGAAAGAACAGACTAAAGAAATGAAGCGAACATGCTGCATATCCAAGAACCGGAGTCGATCAGAATCCGACTAACCATCTTGAGCGTTGGTGTCGCAGAATCCCGCCGGTATACTCGCCAGCAGCAGCAAGAGCAGCAGCCGCGCCGCCGCCTCCATTCTTCGCGGCGACGACGGCGATCGACAACTCTGCTCTTCTCCTCTCTATCCGGCTCTCGTCAGAGACGCTCCTTCTCTGATCTCTATCCGTCGCAAGGCGAAACTGAAAGGAAGGGAGGGGAGGAGAGAGCCGCGGATTATAAGGTTAGCCACCACGCCTCCTCGCTGTACATGTTCATTGAACTCTTCAACACCAAACCAAACTGCAAGCTTCTTCTTTCCAGCGCAGGGAAGAGGTCAACCCTCACATCTGAGCTCATCACATGCGATCACATCAGATTACCATGTCTCCTCCTTGCACCGTTGGTCAAACGGCAGGAAAGAGATGAAGAGGGAGCCGAGTCCTGGTAAATGCAATTGAAAACCCGGCGCTAATGCATCTCTTAACCACTCTCTTCGAAAGCAATACATTTGTTAATCAGACGAATGCTCATTGCCATCGTTTTCCTTCTCTGTAATTTTCTTTCTTCTTCTAGCTAATTGGGTGCTCGAACCCGGTCGTTAGCTTAATCCAACCAACGTACGGCTTGCGTCTTCATTAGACTGGTGTACTTTTATAGTTTGTTGATAAAATGACCGGGGCAATGTGCAGTCCAGTTTGTATTAGTATTTGCCGTACAGTTGACAACATGCTAGCTGCTAGCGTATGGCAGTTCGGTTCAGGATTCCTTGGCTTGATTGCCCTTCTGGGTTCTGACCGACGGTCGAGATGGACGCAGGGGCTCCAAGAGCTCCATCTGACGGCAACGGAACATTCTTCTTCTGAACTGCAGGGTGCAGCTGGGGCGGACCAATCGGGTCGTCGTCCTGCCAGATCTTGTGTTCTTTAACTCGCTCGATTGGAAATTTAATAATACACACGATGGCCGATGGAGACGACTTTATGTTGCTGGCTAGTGGCTAACCTGTTACTGATTGGGCCGCTGCTTTTTCTTTGCACAGGATTTTTTATTGGAACAGTTGAGGGACACTGGATGTGCATAGAGATAGCAATAGGTATCCAAAACTCGATACCCGGTGGGTTTTTACTCTATTAGGGCAAGTACAATAGAAGAGGTGGCTGCCACCTCTAGGACTAGCTACATAAGTAAAAAGACTACATATGGCTCATGTGGAGGTAGTTAATACAATGAGTAGAGTAGATGTTACCTCTACTAAAACACTCAAACATTTAATACTTACATAAATATATCAGGGGTCACCTCTTGCATGAGGGGTAGTTTATCTCTCTCTCCTCGTATAATGTGCTAGAGGTCACCTCTTGCATGAGGGGCAGCTTGCTTCTCTCTCTTCTTTTCTCTCTCTTCCACTTAGGATTGTGCTGATGTGGATTTCACTAGAGGCAACCTAGTCAGCACCATTGTACTTGCTCTTAAGACATGGGTCTAAGTTAATTTCCTAACCCATGGGTCTCTTAATGGGCAAAAAGCTCAACCCAACGGGTCTGCCGAGTTTGGGTACGTTCCTATAGTACCCAAACCGTAAACTCATAGGTAATATAAACCCGATCCATAGGAGTTATAAACTCAGGCTCCCAGCCTCCCAAGCAAAACAGCCCAGCCCATTAGCCATTTAGCCCCAAGCCCCCAAATCCAATGCGGCAATGCCCCATTACCCATACGGCAAACCCTAGCCAGCACTCGGTCACGGTCACTACTCACTCCTCCCCAGTCCCCACCCCGATTCAACAGCAGCTGCGGCGGCGGCGCATCTGGCGCTCCACGCTCGGTCTCCGGCAGTCTCCACGCTCGCCCTCCCGTCCCGCGAACTTTTTCCTCCTCTCCATTAACCATTGTTGCAACTCGCATTACTGACCCCACGGGCGACCCGTGGGTACCCGTTAACCCAGTGGGCATGGGTTTTTTAGCGGGCACGTCCAACTTTCATGGGCACGGATTTAGGATAGCAAAACCCAGCAGGTTTGTGCCCGTTGCCATCTCTAGATGTGCATGTATATATTAGACATGCAACAAAAAGTAACAAAAAATAGGTGTGTTCTTGTATTCTGCATCTAATAGTTTACAACTATGACCGATAAATTTTACTTCCAAAATGAGCATTTGTACGAATGAACTGAATATTGATAAAACCGAAAAACCACTTTAAAAAGATTATCCCAATAAGATGCTTTAAAAAAAGTTGAAAAAACCATACAGTTTGTTTGTTCGGAAAAAAAATATAAGAAGCCATAAACTGAAATGGCTTCAATTTTTGCTTATTTTGACTTTCGACTTATTTAAGTTAAAAGCCACTTGGAACACATTAACTTTAATTTTAACTTAGTTTTTTGGGTTTTTTGGTCTTTTATTTTCCCCTCTTATTCCTTTGTATTGTCTATGACGATATAACGTTTTTATTTTTCTTATAAGAAGCTAACAGTCATTATAATATAATTTTAATTATAAATTAAAAGTCATAGCTAGAAGATTAAACCATAAGCCAGTTGAGCCGGACAAAAGTAGGTAAGAGCTCTAGTCAATGGGGGTATTCTCGGTCAAAATACAGCAGCCTGCATGCTACGCATGCTGGCTGTGAGCTATAGGGCCTGTTCTTTTCAGCTTCTAAAAACTGTTTTTTGGTTTTTCTACAGTAACTAGCTTTTAAACGAAATATCTTTTTAAGATAGGGTCTACTAGTTAATTGTAGTAAATACTATACCGACTTTATTTATATCGGCAAAAACTACACATGAGTTTCTGTTACTCTATAATCTCTCGCACGAACAGCCCAAAAGCCACAAGCCGCAGCCAAAAGTCATAGGACATGTTCTTTTCAGCTTCTAAAAGTTGTTTTTCGTCTTTTGTACAGTAACTAACTTTAAACAGGGTATCTTTTCAAGACAGAGTCTACTAGTTAATTGTAATACATACTGTACTGACTTTATTTATATCGGCAAAAACCACACATGAGTTTCTGGTACTCTGTAATCTCTCGCACGAACAGCCCAAAAGCCACAGGTCGCAGCCAAAAGTCATAGGGCCTGTTCTTTTCAGCTTCTAAAAGCTGTTTTTCGGCTTTTGTAAAGTAACTAACTTTTAAACGGAGTATCTTTTTAAGATATGGTCTATTAGTTAGTTGTAGTACATATTGTACAGACTTCATTTATATCGGCAAAAACCACACGCGAGTTTCTATTACTCTGTAATCTCTCGCGCAAACAACTCAAAAGCCACAAGCTGCAGCCAAAAGCCACAAGCCGCAGCCATAAGTTTTAGCAAAAAAAACAGTCCCATATGTGCAAAGTGGGTAGGAGGAGCCCTGGTCAATGGGGTATTCCTGGTCAAAATACACTGCACACTGCGCATGCTGGCTGCGAGCTATCCTACTCCCACTCTAAATGAAATCTCACGTCCATATCAAGGTAAGGCCGTAAGGGCGAGCGTGCGAAGTGGCGAAGGGTAGCCCGCAATTTCAATTCAAGGCTTCTTCCCCTCTTTGTCCCGTGTCGCTGGAAATGAATTCCGGCGTGCGTCGCGCACACCGGTGGTCGGAGCTCCCTCGCATTCTGCTACTCCGGCAAGGGGGGAGATCAGGCCGACGGGTCCGCTTCCCAAGCTCCACCTTCAGGCCGCAAAGCGCGCGACGGCGAAATCTACGGCGGAAACGGCAATCCACGGACGGAGAAGCGGTCCGCCGTCCGCGCGCCACGCTCGCACGCCGGTCACCGTCGCGGACATTTCACACACGCAAACACAATCTATGAAAAATCCTTGGGTTTACTTTCTGAGCTTTGACAGCTCCATGGTTGTGTTGTCTTCTACAAGAAAACCCAGCGTGGAATGGAGCGTGGATAAACCAACTGTTAAATAACATGCTTGACAAGAAGCCAAATCCTAACCGATCAAGCAACATTAAACATTTGCAACTAGGCGAGACCAAAATGAGGTGAACCGATGTTACTGGACAACTGGCAAAAGACACATTACCTGGTCAACAACGTTGTGTTTAGACAAAATCAAAATCTGACCTCTGAGCAAATACACAAGTATCCAGAATTCAGATTCTACATACCTTGCGAAAAAAACAACTAACTGGGTTGGGAATTCCGACGGAGGGTGTGAATATTAATTTTGGTTCGATCTACAAAACAAGTCATCGTAGATAAACATCTGTGCTCAGTGCCGCCTCACTCTTGTAGACTCGCTCCTCGCAAGAATCATCCCGGAGAGCTTGTCAACCTCGTAAAGGAATCCAGCGGAAAACAGAAAGCTGCGGCAGTGTGGAACAAAAGGATCAGTTAGTCCAAGGATTGTGGCATGGGTGGACAGATAAACCAACGAAAAGTGGCAAGAAAGGGCACAAGCACCAAAATACGGACAAGCAGTGCTAAAATATGAAAGGCAGAGCTCTCTATAATATATAGAAAATGGTGTAATATCTATCCCCTGCTAGATATTCTACTAGAGGAATAGCCACTAACACCATTACGTAGGTTCCACCAACACCAAGGCTTCTGCGAGGTACCGTGTTACATGTCCGACATACAAAGTTACAAAGCACTTGGAAAATGCTTCTTCATCATGTGCCAGAGTAATATAAGCTCTATCAAAGTGTCAATAACGTGTGTGCACCACACAATGCTTTGTCAACATGGTGAATGGACCAAATCTTTTCACCCCAACATATGTACAAATGCGATTATTACTGTTAAATAACTCCCAAAGTCATGATTGTTAGGTGGCTGAATTTTTCCAAGTAGCTGGAAAACTTCTGTTGCATGCAACAATTACTCGTACTATATCTGAGTATCTGATAGGCTAGAATCACTAATTCGATATTTTATACAGATGGATTGGATTTTACCCAATTGTTAGTCATGCATCCTATAACTTCAGTCAGGATATGACAATATGTAATCGACAAATTGCAATGAGTTTTAATGAGAATATTGCATAACCTAATACAGTTTATTCAATATGCAAAAAGCCTAAGGGTAGCATTTTTCTACTAAGATCCCAATACACTTTTAATGTGTTAACTTACACTACCATCTCCTCTTGGAAACCAGGGGAAAGAAATAATTTCTGTTTTACAAATATTATTTCTATTTCTCACCATCCAAGAAGAACAGAAGTTGACAAGCAAATATTCCATTAGCACATCTAAGATTAGCATCTCTGGATAAGCTCAAGACGTGGCTTATTTAGCAGACAGGAATCATTCAGGTCTATTAATGGGTTCTTGGGACCAAATAAGCAGCAATGACTTGTAAATCAATAGAGTATGTTAAAGGTGGCGTACCATGTTGTGATGCAAACACGGTGGACAGTGCTAGCTACAATAAGAGCAATAAGTTCTGCTACAACAACTGCAAAGAAAGAACAACCATGATGACATAATGTCCAAATAAAAAAATACAGGAAACCATGGGATTGAAGTCATATGCTATATGTACCTGCACCCCAACCAGTTCTAATGCCACTAGCTTCTTGGTAGTTCCCAATAAACTGCAAAATTTGCTCCAGTTAGCGCATTCTGAAAATCCATGCAGAAAAACAACACTTGCTAGGGAAAGAATTGACAACTACAGAACTCATTGATATTATAACACAAGACCATAAAAAGGTGTCAGTCAAATCTATGCACCACCTGCTTACTGTGGTTTTATGTGCTAGCTTCACCATGTTTGTACCTTGCTGAGGGTCTGGTTGCACTAGTTTCTTGTTAGAGAAAGCAAAATTGGGCCAAACATAACATCTTAATAATGTCTTCTCTGAGAATTGGATAGCAGAAATTGTATAGACAAGCTATGTCCATTCGAGGAGCTTTTGAGGCTTTGGGGATGTTTCGCTAGAGTGTCTAGGGTGAAGCCAAAGCTAATTCCAATACAAAAATTGGAGGTCCTATTTGGTGGCTTCCGTGGTTTCAAATTATAGAAGAGGACATGAACTCACATAATGACCACAAACAAGGCTTGCCATCGGCTATAACTATATGCTATAATATACTACAGGACTAGAAAGTCAATTGTACTTTAAAATGGAGGAGCTGAACCTATTAGTCCAAACACCCTTATAGCTCCAGCTTCTTGACTTTGAGAAGCCAATGCTTCATAGCTCCGGCCAACAGCAGATCCTACACAAACAGGGGCCCGTTTTACGATTGCCCACATTGTGGGAAGCAATTGGCATTTGGCAATTTAGCCTATACAGTAAAGCAATGTGAGTTCCTAACTGAAGGTCTGAAAGGTATTCCTATCTCTACTATTATATATATCTCTACTATTATATAAAGAGGAGTTGGTGGTCGTTGGTGCGTTCTCCTCTCCCCTCTCTACAGCCACCCGATTTGATCTGAACCATTCATCTCTCTTCTCCTCCTCTCTCTCTCAGGATACAACCGCCCACCCCCTCCACTTCCCCATCTCCTCGCGCATTCTAGCCACCATTCTCTCTCTGTCGCTTACTCTCTAATGTTTGATGTGTGAAGTTGGCCAGACAGTAAATTCCGTCTCATTATTTCTATAACAACATACAGATCTCTAACTAGTATACAGTAGTAAAGCAGTGTGAGTTTCAAATTTAAGGGTGTTTGCTATTAGAGAAGCTACTCTGGGCTACGAAAACTGAAGCCGGTGAAAAAACTGGCTTTTGTAGTTAGTCTGAGAAAACAATGTTTTGCTGTGGTGTTTTGAATCTGCTACAGAAATAAACCACTCAAAAGGTACCAAAGGCTACGTGATCTGGAATGTAGTTACCATTTTTTCGCCACTTATAGTTCCTATCCCGAGATTAAGAACATCTTCAGAACCCCATTTCTTTTTGCTTCTAAAGCCACACCCCAACATGTAGCTTAACTACGCTGCCGATCGGGTATAGCTAACTGAAAAAGGATCAAAGAACAAGTTTCTGCAACTCCTAGTCCTATCACTTCAATTTTAGCTAGCGAACCAGGAAGAGGAACAACGGCGCGGGCTTCCACACAATCACGAGTAAAAATTAGAAGCAGCAAGGGGGGACACGCACCGTGAGCAGGAGGAGGAAGAGGAGGGAGCTGACGAATCCGCCAGCGATGGTCATGAGCTCCGACGAGGCAAACTTCCCCCGGTACATCTCCAGCAGCGACAGCAGCATCGACCTCCCCGTGCTCGCCATCTGCAACACCAGATCCCCAACAACAACACCACCAACAACAACAAATCAAGAACCTCGCAGCAAAGGCCACGAATCCGAAAGCACGCAGGGCAGCGAAAGATGACGCCTCGCCTCGTCTCGTCTCACCTGGATCGGATCGGATCAGAGATCTGAGGCGGCAGGCAAGGGCAGTAGGGTTTTGCGCTGCTGCTTCCTTCTTGCCCCTTTCTCTCTCCGACCTCGCGACGTGCGGCGATGGTGAGATCTACGCCGAGCTGGGGGATCGCCTGATGGAACATGGAGGAAGGCCGTAATGGGCCGGTAATTTTAGTTGGGCCTGTTGTTGGGCTGCTCATTGTTTTAATGGGCCACTAATGGGCCTAGAGAGTTCAGTTGGGCTTGGGCTGTCCACACACCACGTCACCACCGCTTCCCTTCTCGCAAGAGCTCCACTCGTGCTGCCTCCCGCACCACCCTCCTCCTCTCTCTCGTCTCCACCGCGATGCCTTGACGCAAAGAGATTCGCGCGCGTGACCTCACCTCGCCTCTGTCTGCTCATCAGGCCGTGAGTGAGGGACTGAGTTCTGACTCTTGAGGCATGAGGAAGTAAGCGAAGAGTAAGCCATGCACTTGGGCCAAGACTAATAACAACATTGCATTAAAGTGCGAAAGGGCAAAGCCCACCAAGAAAATTTGAGCGCTAGGCGAACGAAATGACCACCATATCCAATTCGGCCATACCACAACAACGGCAAAGCAATTAATTGATTTCGATCCTCTTCTCCGGTTCTCTTCCTCACCTCTTGCGGTCGGCGGGGCGGACGGGAGGCGGGCGACGTTGGTGAGTGTGCGGCTGTGAGGGGGTGGGCCTGGGCCGGTCGTCGGTGGCCGGTGGGGCATCCGGGCGTGGCCGCATGGGGGCGTCGACGCGCCATCGTGCCGAGCCACCGAGAAGGAGCAACTGACCAGGCAACCGGCAGTGGGCCAGCGGTCGCCTAACGCCAGATCTGGACTCTGGAGATAGGTCCACTGGCCGCAGGAGGCGTGGGGTGACGTGCCACCATCACGTCGTTGTGCCGAGCAGCCGATTTGCCGGCCACCTAGCGCCAAATCTAGCTGCGAGCAGGAGAAGGAGAGGTCCGATGTGAGGGAGGGGAGTCAATCCGAGGCTGGGGAAGGCCGATCAGGCAGAGGGACTTGCGGCACCGCGCCGTCCATCGTGGTCGGTGGCCTGCCCATGAGTAACCCGAGACCGAGAGGGAGACTGGGAGTGGGAGAGGCTTGAGGCCGACTGGATCTAGAGGCTGGAGTTGGGGGTGTTAGGATGTTGTGACTTGGGGAGTTAGGGGGCAAATTGAAACTTATTTGGATGGGGAGACTAGTAAGTGGTCCAGTGACATGATGATATGCTACACTGAGTGCGAGATTTTTAGAAACCTTAGTGATGATAAAATTAAAAAACGCTTTCAAAGCATGAAATTTCATAGAATGCTATTACCCCGTACTCAATCCTGGGTAATGGTATGTTTTATCCTTTTTTCAATCTTTATAACTATTCACAAATGCAATTTCTGATTTCATCGCTAAGTTTGCTAATTTTGGTGTACAGATAGTTGTTTATTTATCTTTTGTACAACATGTCCCACTAGCCCTCTTCTAAAATTTGATTCTGGGTCCGCCATTGTCAAATGCACATGGTCAACTCACTCGCACATCGCATTCATGGCTTGTTTGGCAGTCAGGGGTTTGAATCAATCTTGGGTTTTAGTTCAATTTCCTTGCCAAACCGAAGAAATTGTATCTAATCCTACTCATCCAAACAAATCCTCCACGTGATTTCCTTTGCATGGCAGGTGTTAGTGGAGAGGAGGATTTCAAGGAAGACTTGTTCAGTTTTTTGGACTATGGTTGATCGTTCTTAACTTTAGCGAAATTGTTTATACAAACGAACTAAATACCGATTCACCATTTCGAAAAAAACTATCCTAATAAATAATTTTAAAATGGTGACAATAAATTTCATCTATTTACTTATTTTAAAAAAGACATAAGGTATAAATCATAATCCTGAAAAGGACTAAGCCCCTAATATACCGGTGGGCGCATGTGCTGGTACAGGTGTGCAGGCACACAGAGCGAAAACGAACACATCAGCTATGACTGGGTGTACGTACGTCAGGAAAAGGTTGAGATTGGATTCCAGCCGGGAAGACCACGCGTGGTGCCGCCTTCGGCCCAAAGAAATTAATCAGCGTACTGTCGCGTACCGGCGTAGGCACTTGCCTCATCATCCCTGACTTTTTTTTGGAGTTTTTTGAGATTATTTTAAACTGTGGTTTATAATTTATAATTAAAATTTTTAAATTTTAGAATATTTGTGAAAGATAGTATGTAGAGGAAATTAATTGGATGTGATTTTAACCAATATAACTGAACTCGATATATTTTACATTATAATCTACATGTAGACACTACCTTAAAAATACGCAACTTTTAAAAACTCAGTACCGTAGAAACACAGGCATAGGCATAAATGCTTCCGAAATGAGCCCAGATCTTCCCTGGACATGCCCTATTGCGGCCACTCTGCCTAGATTCACCTCCGTTTCTCCAAGCTTCCAATGCGTATCATTAAATTTTCTAAAGTTAAATTATTAATATATTTAAAATTGTTTAAATTAGCTAAATAAACTTTATATCATTAAAAATATTTTATAATATTATAATCTATTATTATATAATAAGATAAAAGCTAAAAATAACGATCGAAATTACATCTAAAAATCCGTTAAAAAAATATAAAAACGTCACTTGCAAAAGGAACGGGCGACGGGGTAACACTAACAGTCACAGCCGCCGCACCCTAACCCGACAAGAAGCAAACAATGGAAGACCGATGTCTCCCACTAGCCCTTTTTTTTCCCTATCAGCGTGCATGCGGCCTGTCTTGTCCCGGCCGCTGCCAACTCGCCCATCGCCATGCGTCCGCGGTAGGAGGAACGGAACGCCGGACCGTCCAAATCCATCCACGCACCCAGCCGGGTTCAATGCATGGAGCTGGCGCCGCCGGTCGCATCCGTCAACTCATCACGTGCTGAATCGGAAAGTTCCACATCTAAGATGAGCACCATTTATGTTATTTTTTAGTTTTGATTATCAATAATAATAATAGATTGTAGAAAAACTTGTAGAGATATTCACGTATAATTTTAACCGATATAAATAAAGTTATTACAGTGTGTACTACAATCGACTAATAGACTTTACCATAAAAACACTATGTTTAAAAATTAGGAATTATAGAAAAACTATTTACTATAAAAAACAGTTTTTAGAAACTAATATGAAGAAGGCCTCATGGGTGATGTCATTGCACCTACCTCTAATCCAATCTGAACTGGCATTGTAGTCCTATTTGTTTTTTCAATTATACTCTCTAACACTTGTGTTTATAAAAATAGCCTCCTTTCCAAGCTCAGAATACTTGGCCCCACTACCCAGTGCGCATCATCCTCACTATGGACAACAACCTGGCTCACCACAAAATTGAAACGTACCGATTGTCAAGAGGACAGTCCTCCCGAACTCCCCAGAGAACAAAGGGGGGCAGTCCGTCAACACTCAACCACGTCCAACAACAATGTTGCCCATTCCAGGATGGGTCCAGCGTGTACCACACCCATGACTGCCACCAGTAGCCATCCCTTACAATACAAAAATAATGTGTCGGTGTCAAACGATGCTAAATACAATTGACCATAATCGAGAATAATCATACCACATAACTACGTACATATTTCCTAAATTGCACACACATTGGGAACACTATAAACAACGGCATATATTTTCTTCAACTATGTCACTCTAGCCACTTTTTTCTCTAAATTTGGCCTATGAACAACCGTTTTTGTGAAATGCATTTATTAGTACTAAATGCAATTTTCTTTTTGCGCTATCTTGCTGCTATGATTAAATGCACATTACTTAAATAAAATATGATACATTTAATGCTTTAATTATCACTATTTTTAATATAACTAATACTAATTTACTGCAATTAGTATAAATTAAGTGCGATTAGAGTTAATTAAAATGCTAATTAGAATTAGCCATGTACAGTTCCGTACCAATTCACCATTTTCTACAATTTTTTTGTAATTGTAGGAGGGCTATATATATATATAGGAAAAATACTTTTTACTCCCGGGTGTAATTACACCCACCTCTAATATATCACCTAAATAAATTTGAAATACTCCTTTATCACTTTAGGTATACTCATATACTAATTATAAGATATTCTAATGTGAACCACATGAAAAAATTGCAAGGGAGTCCATAGTTTTTAGCGTATTTTGTAAATATCTTTATATACGTACATAAAAAGGAGTATGTTGAAAAATATGTACATACCACCTCTGAAAAATTGTTCATACCACCTATATAGTCTTAAATACTCGTATACTACATGTATATACTCCTCGTTATGCGAGATACTCTCTACGTTGTGAGATACAACATAGGGTGTAATTACACCCGGGAGTAGAAAAGAGGCTTCCTATATATACATATATATATATATATATGTGTGTGTGTGTGTGTGTGTGTGTGTGTGTGTGTGTGTGTGTGAACATACATAAAAATGTTTTAGCTATTTTTGGCCCGTATTTTTTCAGCTATTTACAATAAATAAACATGCCTAATTACAGAAACACATCCGTTAGCTAAACGCGGCTACCTATCGCATTCTACATTACAAAACCACAGTTACATTAATAAAACGCTAACGATATATTAAGCGTGTTGCTCGCATACGAATGAAGCATACCTTTTTCTGAAACTCTTCACCCGCTCCACGATGCTTCAATTGTGAAGAATCACAAATCACGGCTAAACCACCTCGAAATCATATTACAAATTTGTCTTTCAATATCTCTTTCCTTCTCCCCCCTCTTTGCGCTCTCGCACAGTAGGAAATCTCTCTTTCCTTCCCCTCCTTCACTGCATTCTCCCTCAATAGGAAATCGACTGTGGTTCCCATTTTATACATGTGGGAATATGTTCGCGACAACATTCCCACACAAATGCACACAGGCGTGAAAGGTAGCACAATTAACGAGCGAATAAAGCGAAAATCTAATGTCGCGTCGTTGCCCACGTGATTCTCTCTGCGCCAACAGCCAAAACGTGCCCATGCCATTGCCCGTGATTCCCTTTGACCTACCCTTGCCCACGATTCCTGTGCCCTGCCCGGCCAACTGCCTTGCATGTCATGCCCATCCCCCTACCCCACGCCATCGCCCCTGTTGAGCTCCCCAGGCGTGACAGGTGACACTTGTTGCCTATCGCGCTTTCCATGATTGGGAAAGAGGTTATTTTTACAAAAACAGGTGTTAGGGACTAAAATTTTAAAAAAAATGTGACGACAGTACTAAATACGTGAATAGTTCATCTAATCCATCCTCTCTACTAGCTGCCAATTTTTTAACCCCTATAGTCATCGCATAAATGCTATAGTATTCTAGTTCTAGTAATTAGTTAGGGTGAGCTGCGTCTTATGACTTATAACTATGATATATGGTTTTTGGTCATAATACGAATATTTGTGTGAATGAATCGAATGCTGATAAGGCGTTTTAAAAAGTTATCCCGATAAAACGTTTCAAAACGGTGATAAAGAAATCGTCTTATTTATTTATTTATTTAAAAGAAATCATAAATCATAAACGGTAAAGAATTTGACCTTAGTTTATTTTCTGCTCACCAGTAGACCTTTCCCCATGAGCGAGCCGGTCAGTAGACCGAGGTGACGTCCAAGCCTTTTCCACGCGCGAAGCTTCCCGAGCCCTCGGCGCGGGGCGCACCGCATGGCCCACGCCGAGAAACCCATATATCCACGCGCGGCACGGCACGGCAGGCATCCGAAATTCCCAACACATCCACCCGTCCGACTCGGCCGTGCGCGCTCGGCGCGGCGCGGCGGCAGGCGAGGGGAAGCCGGAAGCGTGTTCTCGAGCGGATCACGAGCGAAAACGATGGAATCGTCGTGCGCGCGGCGTGACGGCCGGGACGCGGAGGCGGCGCTGAACCTGCCGCCCGGGTTCCGGTTCCACCCAACCGACGAGGAGCTCGTCACGCACTACCTCTGCCGCAAGGTCGCGCGGCTGCCGCTCCCCGTGCCCATCATCGCGGACGTCGACCTCTACCACTTCGACCCATGGGACCTCCCAGGTACGTTACGTACGCGACCCTCGATCACATCAAGCAGGATCCGGCCGGCCGGTCGCCATCCATCGATCGCTGCAATATCTTGCATGTGCATGCATCGCTCAGCCTTGTAACCTCGTAACTCATTAACGTGCATGTACGTGTGTGCAGAGAGGGCGCTGTTCGGGAGGAGGCAGTGGTACTTCTTCACGCCGCGGGGGCGCAAGTACCCCAACGGGACGCGGCCGAACCGCGCGGCGAGGAGGGGGTACTGGAAGGCCACGGGCGCCGACAAGACTGTGGCCGCCGTGGGGGTCAAGAAAGCGCTCGTCTTCTACTCCGGGAGGGCGCCCCGGGGAGTCAAGACCGACTGGATCATGCACGAGTACCGTCTCGCCGAGGCCCACCGCAACAACGGCGCCGGGCACAGCAAGGTAAGCAAGCTATCTCCGTCGGCGCCACGGCCATTGCATCGATCACACGGAGTTGCACTGTCACTGGGATATATGGTTAATTTTGATTAATTGCAGCTGGATGAGTGGGTGCTGTGCCGGCTGTACAACAAGAAGAACAACTGGGAGGAGGAGAAGGAGGAGAAGGAGAAGAAGGAGAAGGCGGAGGCGGAGCCGGCCGAGGCCGTGATGGCTGACACTGTGTCGGACAGCGTCGAGAGACACGGTGGCTCGGATGTGAACAACTCCTACTACAACTCGGACATGACCACGCATGAGCTCGATGTGGCGGTGAAGGAGGACAACAATGGCTGGTTCACGGGCCTGAACCTAGATGACCTGCAGGCGTCCTGCACGGGGCTCGGGCCGCCAGTGACTCCGGCTTACGGGCTGGAGAGCTACTACCACGTGCCGCCGCTAGCCTCGCCGCACATCAACTTGTGGTAGACAAGAGCTCGATCGCCGTGTTCTGAATTGGAGGAAGTAGAAGCAAATTTGTACATAAAATTGGGGTTGGAGACTTGGCGTGGCTGCAGTACGTAGTACATGGATGTCTAGCACGTAATTGGGTATATACCGCTGAAATGTTGCTAATTTCGATATATACCACTGAAATAGTTCAGTTCAGGGTTATCATTTTCGTTGGGAAAAAATTTTGGAGGGTAGCGAAATCACCGAAATTTTGGTAATTTCAGGTTGGATTTCGTTCAAATGAATTTAAAGTTAAATTTGAATTTTGGTGAGAGTATAGAAATTTGAGAATAGGGTGGCAAACATGGTAGAGATGAAGAGACGAAAAAATAGATGAAACTTGCAAAAAATTTGAAGTTGACCTCAAGATTTGAATTTCAACACAAATTTCAGGAGGATAGCGAAATTACCGTTGAAATTGTTAACCCTGGTTTCACTTAAATATCACTGGAACTTCCTAATTCTCTCCAGTCTACCAATTTTGTAACGTTCCGTCACTTGTCCCTAGCTAACGACGACGACTCTACATGCACCGACTCCTCTCCATCTTTCTCCTCCAAGGTCCTGCGCCGCCCTCCTCTGCTCCTCCCTCCTGCGCCATATACTGCAGACCAAGGGTGAAACAAAACCGAAAATAAAAAAACAATTTGAATCTTTGTTTAAAATTGTTTTCTTTTGAATCTTGGCCAAAACGTTCACACATCTCAGCTGTTCATGCCGTGAATTCTCTACCAAAATATCTCCTTCAATCATTTGCGCACGGACACTGTTCACAGTCTGAAAATATTGCCACTGCACCTTTCCGATTCTGCCACACCGCTGCCACTCCACTGCAAATTGCTCAGTCCGTACTCCCATATATTTCTTACCTTGAGACCCCTTAAATGCTTTTGGTCGCATGCGGCGGCGACGCGGCGTAGCAGGGGGCTAGGGCTGCCTGCGAGACACGAGATTGACCGCTTGAGCACTGAGGTGATGAGGTTGGGCTGGGCCGGCTACGCCGCGTCGCCGCCGCTTGGGAGCTGGGCCGGGCCAGCTGCGAATGTGTCTCAGGGTTTCCCTTGTGTACTAAAAAAATTATATATATACTAAAAAAAATCCTACTACTATTTCTCCAGACCTCGAGCTGTTGCCCAACCGGATCAAGGCCCATCTCCGCCCCTGTCCAAACGCATTAAGAAGACGAAACAGGAGCAGTGCAAGAGTTGGAGGGGGCGGAGGTCACCAAACTCGTGGACGTGGTGGTCGGCAGGCATAGTGATCGTACGACGGATGGCGGCGAGGTTTAAGTGAGCATCCTTAAGGAGGGGGCTTCGGTGTGGTAGGAGACAGAGCAACACGGATGAGAGTCGGAAAGGAGACGAAGAAAGAAAGCGCCGTTTATTTGTTGCCAGTGAGAGATGCTATCAAATTGAAGGCAGAACAGGAGAGTTTGCCTGGGTTTTGTTTGTTTCAAACGCTCAGGCTAGCTGGTCCGTGCTCGCAATCCAAACCGAGTCCAGCTCGTGCAGCTGTGGCAGATAATTTGTTTGACTTAGGGTGGTGATCAGTTGGGTTTAAAAGCTCATGGCTTATAGATGAAAACACTGTAACTGTCTGAAAAAAAACTGTAACTGACATATGCTTATTTAGCATAATTAAATTTAAAAATATAAAAAATATGTTAGCCCAATATGTATAATACAAACGAATACGAAAAAAAAAGAACCCGCAAAAAAACTCAATAAAAAATCAAAAGTTCAGAAAAAGACAAAATTTATGAATAGTAGAAAATAAGCCAGAAGTCAGAAACTCAAACCGAACCGATCAGGAAGTTCCGAGTCTCCTCTCTCTCTTCTTCTGGGTTTGTTTCTTATATAGTAGCGGTAAATGCCAACGCACAATGTGCGAGAGTAGTCATGTGCCAGCTTGGCTAATGGTTTGCTTCATAATAGCTTGTCGATGTGCTAATCATCAGAGCAAAAGTCAATCAAGCCATGCATTGTCAGATGACCCATCATCTGGAGATCAACACGATGGGTTGGTACATATATGCATCGTATCTGTATCACACTCATCAGATGGACCAATAAACATTGATAAGGCATCGACTGCTCTTGGAAAATAAGAAACAAGTATTTTTCTTCATATTTTGGTCAACTTTTATATTGACTTTTGCTGATGCTTTTATCTTTAGTTTATAAATAGTAATAGCTTTAGAGAAATCGTAGAAAGATATTCACGTACGATTTTAGCAAATATAAATGAAGTTACTACAGTCTATTACAATTGACTAATAGACCCCGTCTTAAAAAGACTTAGGGCCTATTTGGGAGAGCTCCACCAGCTCCAGATCCACGAAATTTACCCAAACGCTCCAGCTCCGCGAAATCTGATCTGGATCCACCAAAATCCTGAATTTGAGGGCTAGATCCATGGATTGCATGGAGCTCCTCAAGGGGTGCTCCACCGTGGAGTTGGGTGGTAATTACCCACCAATGCCACTGGTTACACACAAAAGTGACCATTCCCACCAAAACCTCAATTTCGTGGATCTAGAGCTGCTGTACAAGCCAAACACTCCATGGTGGGATCCCAGATCCACGGTGAAGCTGCTGCTTCAGATCCACGTTTTCAGTGGTAGAGCTCTCCTAAACAGACCCTTAGTTTGAAAACTAAGTACCGTAGAAAAGCAGTTTTTAGAAACCAATAACCAACGTAGCCTTGTAGTGCCATACATCTGACGCTGCTGCATATGACCAGCCAAAATATAATGATGTGTATTGTGTACGAACAGCCACAACACCATTCACGCGCACACATACGGGGTGAAGTGATCCTAGTGATTGAGAACTTGCGCATCATACGCCGCAACAGCATCGAGCACCCTCAAGTGGCTGATCACCTGTGCTCCGCAGCGCGCGTACTCTATGCCCTCCTGAATCTCCTTGTGAAGATCAACAAGTGAGCTCGCAGTGAATTCTCTTGGAGGACCGCCATCGTAAACAAAGTAGGGCTTCACCGAATTTTTATCCAAATTTTCGCGCAGCGAACGCGAGTTGCTTTCCTCCAATATCTGCCCTTCAGCGGCTACTATGAGGTCTTGTATGTGTTCTCTGTCGTCGGGGTTCATGTATGCGCTGAGGCAGAAATACAATCCTGAAAACAGTTTCGGTGCCTGCAAGCATCACTTTTCTCGTCATGCAGGTATAATATTAGAAAATTTTTCAAGAGAATGAAAAGCAAATATAAATGGGATAACATATGAATGTAGATATAAGCGCATTTACAAGATATCCGATGTGGATACAGTCTGAAATATGCCAAGGATCATGACTGTTTTGCACCTCAACTTGCAAGGCAAAGCTGCTGGAATATACTGACCAAAAAACATCTAAATTTCTCTAGAAATGCACTTTGTCATTGAACAGACATCTGTATAACATTTCAATGCATTTTTATACTTGGTTGTAGTGAGAAAAATTATAAACCAAATCCCTGAACTTATGCAACCTGCTATAAATTTTCACATATATAGCAGCCTTGTCTAATTTATTGCCAGAAACGGACATGTATACGTACCCCTTCAGCTGCTCGGATCCTTCCTTTCTTTGGTCCATCAATTGATGTGTGCGAATCATGGCTAAATTTTACCTCATAAGAAGTTTCTGGACCTGGAATCAGCTCCTCCAAGCAATCCACGATCCCTAAAGGAGCAAGGTAAAGCGCTTCAACACAGGAATGAAAGAATATTCTCTGCAGAATTATGACCCTCGATTGACCTTCATGGATACTTATAAATGTGAATAGATCAGATTCAGCAGCTTGTTAAATTAAGCAGTATGTAACACCAACTTGGACATAGTAAACAAACAATCAAACATACAAAGGGTCTGTTCTTTATGGCTGCGGCTTTTGGCTTTTAGCTGAAAATTTTGTATTTTGACTGTTTGCGACAGAGATTACGGAGAAAAAGATATTCGTTTGCGATTTTGGTTGGTACAGATATTGGACTTTTAACGTGTACTATAATTAACTTATAAACTCCGTTTTGAAAAAAAATACTCCGTTTAAAAGTTAGGTACTGTAACAAAAGTCAAAAGCCACTTTTAAAAGCCGTATCAAACAGGCCCAAAAGCAAATTGTTCATATATGGTAACTCTAGCAAAGATGGCTCAATACTAACATCCAACTGTAATAACCCATTTCCCAAACAGTATCGCCATCAGGACCTCATATGATCTGCTACATGCACTACCAGCACTATTGCCCACAATAACGTGAGTCACATTTTTGGCCCATTCCTTGGTCACGGTTGCATTGGTCCAAGATGCAAATTCCTTCAAGGAATCCTGCTTGACAAACATAAAAACATGTCACAAGCTGTTGTGGAACAGAACTCAAGAAATGTAGCAAATCATTTATTATGCAAAATTTGTCGTTGAAGTTGGATTGCAACATTATCTGTCCATTGACATGCTATGTCCAAAATGCACCAAAAATGTATTTTTTGCTACTTCGCTCTATGCTACCTTCTCTGATGAACTCAAAGCTGAACCAAGCAAAACCCACTGATCTGGAGGGAAACTCCTTGAGATGCTAAGCAGATCGCTTTGTTTTCCTTCCCTCTGGTAATCAGTGAAAATTCTTTCTTTGTCCGAACATTGTCTGGAATGATGAAATACAATAAAGAATTAAAGAATAAAATATTAATGATAAACCAACTGGCAATGAACCTTTGAATTGTCTCCCTAGAAGGGTTAAGAAAGATCACATACCTCTGAGGCAAGGAAGAACTTGAAGTGTTAAGCTGATCTACCTGTTGATCTTCCATTTTATGAACGGTGGAATGTCCTTGTTTGTCAAAACATTGGCTGGAACAACAGAATACAACAAGAAATATAGAAATGGAAGATTAATGATTAATCAAGCACTGGGAATTATCTTGCAAGGCAAGTGAAGAAAGATCACATACCCTAAAGGCAAAGAAGAAGAATTTGATGTGTTGAGTTGATCTACTTGTTTATCTTCCGTTTGGCAGTTGATGGAAATTCCTTCTTTGACTGAAAATTGGCTGGAATGATGAAATGCAACACAGAATTATAGAAGTGAAGGAGTAATGATTAATCAAATAGCCAGGAACCTTTACATTATATTCCACAACGGTTGAAGATAGATCACATACCTCCGAGGGAAGGAAGAAGAATTGTCACTACCCTTTCTTGCTGAGCTCATCTCATCACATGGTAGCACCTTGGAAGCATGTTCGGGGCACAAAACATGACCATTATCCTATAACATAAAAAATTTAGGCATGTTAGAACATCACACGAGTGATAAAAAACACAAACACATGGATCGACCAACGATGAAAAATGTATATTCTAGAGCTTACAACATCCCAGCGGCAATCTAATATCATCACTGCACATGGAACATGAAAACTTTTACTGCAATGCTTATAATAACAACCAAGGGCTGCTCCTGGGAGCTTGCATCTGCTGCATCGCAATTTTGAAGCGCGACTGATTTCTGACTCCAAGTTTATAATACTATCACCCTTGAACCATACTCTTGGGGCCCTTCACAAAAATTAGTAGGGAGAAAAAAAAGGTTGTATCAACGTAAACCCTACTGTGGTCTGTGAGATTAATATTAAGCTGAAGAACTAAAAAACGAGCCATCATCCTTGCATCTTAAATCTGCATTGAAAATTGTATGATGGTAAATCTTAAATATGTAAACTAAATATAAAGAGTTAAACGTTGTGTGTAATGAAACTTACCACTCCAGGCATTTCTTGTGTACATAGATTATATTTGATGGGTTGCCCTTGTCACTGGCCACAAGCCTTCCATTTAGGTAAATTACCATCGGACCATGAAACTGAAATAGGAAATAAAAACATTTTAATGCCAGTAAAAACTACTTCAACACATCACTTCAGACTTAAAAAATGCAAATGATTCGATTGTATTTACCTGACTGGTTCTAAATGAATGGCAGAAAACACATTCATCTTCAAATAAGTTGATTGGTGTTTGTAGTCTCTTCAATCCAGTAGCACCTTCATTGTCTTCAAACATGCCACATTTTCGAGAAACATTGCTTACTCTATAGGAATGCTGATGCAGTGTAGTGTTACTTACGTTAACACCAGGCAATGACACTTCAGCTGCATCTACCACAATTTTCTTGTTTGGACCCTTCGCAGGCAAAGCCTTTTTATTCTATATATAAAACAGGTATCCACTCAGAATGTTTAATATACATCTAATTCCTTGCAAAAGAACAAGAACATACATGAAATTGCATGCATCTCTGAACTGGCTATATACATCTTCACATTGTATGCAATTCATCGATGAAAACAACTAATCCTATTAAGTTCTACCCCCTTTGGGCAGCAAACTACGTACATGGAATGTGCGAATCTGCATGCGCCGGGGGGGGGGGGTCTGGGGCAAAGAAAGAATTTTAATGAAATCAGTGGTAGAAAAAAACTTTTGAAGTACCCCAACAAGGCTGGATTTAGTCGGAGAGCTGCTCTGTCCAGTCAATGCATCATTCTTCATTTGACTTCGCAGAAGAACTTCAAGATTACCACCGTCCGTTTCTCTAAATTTCCTGACCATTGTGCCCATACGAGAGACGAACTTGGTATCTACAAGCATCAGAGTGGTGACTAGGATGAAGCCGAAAGCAACTGCTGGACAAGATATGTTTCATCATTATTTTAAATAACTTCCCTACATTAGTTGATTAATTCTATAAGATTTTTGTAAGGTAGCTCTTTGAACAAATCATAACTACAATCTACCGAATTTTAAAAATCTTGTTTGGGGGGAAAAAGATTAGTTCAAGTTGGACTTGGACAGGCTGCATGATATGAAATTCAATAGAGATGTAATTAGAAAAATTATCACATACATAAATCCGACTAAAGGACATTGCAAAGAAAATTCTCTGGCCAATACACCACTTGCCTTACTAGGAAATTCCAATTGTGTTAGGACTCCACCGTTACAATGCAGCCTGGATTTACAGACAGGTCAGGAGCAATCACCTTTCATCATTCACAACAGAATATTACCTGTAGTACGTGCTTGAGGGGTAAAAGGGGCAAGAATGTTGGGAAGAAAACAATATATGCATAACCAAATTCTAGTTATCACTGCTCAAGATCATAAAATCAAGCATCATACACACCAGCAGATTATGTCATCAAAGCAAAGCGACATTGGCGCACTAGACAGCTTCAGGCGGCGTGATTACAAGACTGCAAATAGACATTCACAACTGATTTATCTTTGAAAAACCACACAATGTAAGCTAAAAACAATAAGCTTTTGCGTTAGCATATTCATCTTAAAATCTGGAGTGCTGTCTTCTGATATTGCGTACGAAAACTTTTAAAAAAGAACATTGCTTCGCGTGTGCATCCTCACGTATGCAAAAGGAATTAGGCTACACCACGACAGACCACACCACCTGAACGAGTACTTGAATTCATACTTAGTACTGCAGCTACACATGCAAAATTAGCATCTGATAGCTAGTAATACGGAATTAAAGCAAAATTAGCAGCCGATAGCTAGTATTACGGAATAAATAGAGCTAGTCGAATTGCTGTCCGTATCAAGAAAATTCTTGAAATAGGGAACTGACTGTGTTATAAACTCCAGTTTAGGCACCGGCTAATCGTTACGATACACTGAAGGTCGAAATTCGGAGCCCATGAGGTGGCAAGCTGAAATTGTGGGGCTTCGGGGTGCCAACTACAGTTATCTAGACGAAACGAAGTCCCCTTGATCGGAGTAAGAACTACAACTCCGATCACAAATTGGGAAATTTTGGCCGTACAGCTAACTGCCAAATCCCGCCATTAATCCATCTCACCACCGCTAAGCTAGCACTCCATCGCAGTAGTAATGGATCATGAAACAAGCAAGAGCAAGAAGCAGAGGGGAGGAAACCATCCGGCACACTCCACATCAGCGTGGATCCCATAAAGCCGTGAGGCTCATGCATCAGTAACCCAACGTACCCTGGCTGCAGAAATAAAGCTCCTGCAACTGCCGTAGCCGAAAGGAAGAAACGAAATGGGGGGAGCGGGAACCTCCAAGAACTCACCCGCTCACCAGGTCCAGGACTAGCGACGGCGAATTCGGGGGTGCTCTCTCGCTCGCTCCGGCTGGCACGCTCCGTGGTACGGTCATCTCATCCGGCCAGCGAAATGTGCGCCCCGCTCGGTGCCTCGCGCAGCATCGGGGATGTGATGCGACGGGCAGTTAATGCGGCGGCAAGGCCGAGCGGGGCGGCCCGAGAAGGGAGTGCTGGACGGTTGGGCGCGAGGAGCGAGGCGAATTGACTTGATAGGGGAGCACGCGCGCGCCAAAACCTTCTGCGTGTGCAGGTGGAGGTGCTTCTCGCTCGGTCTCCTCACGTCCTGTCCGGTGGCAGACAGGAGACCCGGGAGTACATTTCGGCCCGACCTTTGGGCTTCTGGCATTTTTATTTTATTTTTTCTGGTTTATTTATTTTCTTTTTTTGTATTGTTATATAATATTTTTTCTTTCCCTGCAAAAAATGTAATATTTTTTCGTTTTAAATTTAATTATGTTGAAAAAGCTAACATCAGCCATAAAAAAGTTGTTATTAAATCAAAACTCGGACTTAGGTGATGCTCATTTGGGCTTTTTTTTTGGTGACTTATGACTGAAAAGCACTGTAATTGGCTGAAAAAACACTGTAGCTGACAGATGCTTATTTAGCATAATTAAATTTAAAAAATTAAAAAATATAAAAAAAAATATGTTAGCCCGTTACATACAATACAAACAAATATGAGAAAAAAAAGAACCGGCAAAAAAGCTCAACAAAAACCAAAAGTTCAGAAAAAGACGAAATTTATGAATAGTGAAAAATAAGCCGAAAGCCAGAAGCTGAAGCCGAAACGATCACAGCCTTAAAACCCAAATGAGCATCACTTTCGTATATTCTTTTGAGCTTATGGTTTGACTTTTTACAGTAACTATTTTTCAAATAAGGTGTCTTTTTAAGGCGTAGTTTATAAACGATTGTAGTAGACACTGTCTCACTTCATCTATATATGTCAAAATTGCACGTGGATATCTCTCTCCATATTCTCTCTTGCGAACAACCAGAATTCAAAATTTTAAATCATAAGGCACAACCCAAAAGAAACTCTTTGCTGAGCTGGAGCAGAAAGTAGTCGATGGAATCAAATGAGATTAGGGCCATAGAATTCTTGACAGGCAAGAAACTTTTTTTATTTAGTTTCTCTGAAAGTCGACATAAACAGACAGCTTTCATAAACTATTTTTCGAAGCCATTTCTTTAAACTGCTTTTTGAAGCCATATCTCAAAACGGCTTCTCTAAATAGCTTTATATCAACATTTTCATTATCTGCTACCGTCACGAAAAGCACAAACAAAATTTATTATCCGCACCCAAAAACATTAGGCGTGCGCCCATTTATCAAGATTCATCAGAACAGCTCGGCGCTTGAGGTTCAACCGACCACGTCACGAACTCGCAGAAATCGATACTTTTTGGAAAAGAAAAAAATGACCAGGAGTTTTGTTATTAGCTTAAGGGCATCTTTGATTCACGGAAATTTTGAAGAAAAAAAATAGAGGAATTCAATCTAAAGGAAAACTCCCGCGAGGGGTGTTTGGATTGTAGAATTGCTTGAAATAAATTTCGTAAGATAATAAAAATACTCTACAAATTTAGAATGAGTTCTAGCATGAACTCTAATCTTATATTATCAATCCCCCTGAAGAGTACCCGTGCACCTTCACTCTTCCTCTCTCTCTCTCTCTAATCAATTAAATTTAATCTTAAAATTTCTATATTTTTTAATCGAACATCTTTTATTGTAAATTTCTGCGGTTTTCAATTATATAAAATTCAAGAGTTTGCAGCTATGTGTTTGACATTCCTGTGTTTTGAGAACCTTGCAGGTCAAAAAAAGACACTAATAAGAAGAAAGGGAGCCACCTGGGTACAAAACCGTGCAGGCGGGGCCTTCGACCACGCCCTCTACCGGTTCCTCAGAAATGCTGGACTACTAGTAATACGTGTATGCACCGATTGCTGGCTGTTATGGAGCTTATGCTTTTTAGCTTCTGTACTTTACTACATTCGTTTTTAAAACAGTATGTTTTTGTGAGACCAAAATGGTAACAGAGGGGGTGAATGGTACCTTCAAACCTCTCCAAGTAATCACACAATCTTCTTCTCCGATAGCTATAGGAGCTATGAAGCAAGAGGATGAATGTTCACTGGAAACCGAGAGATCAAGCAGAAATAGCGGAAGAATAACAGACGCTTTGCCAGACCAGAAGAGAGACAAATTAACAAAAGATTAAGACAGGTGCTCGGCCAGAGTCTAGAGCGGTTGAACCTTCACTGTATAGTTAATCAACTCTCTACTGTAGTCGAAACAATCGACGACCGTTTTAGAACAGCCAAGACTCAGCAGTGAATAGCAGACCGACAACAGAAGTAAAACAGTAAGAAAACTAGGCTCCGCCGAAAACAGAGAAAGCCGCACATGACCGCAAGAACCAAAACTTGTGAAGCTTTTGATTCTTGCGACAATTGACAAGGAGAATTTGACCATAAACAGAAAACGACCTCAGGTCCTGAAATACACAGGACGATCGAAGCTTCTCCACTATAGTCGAGACATAAGGCATGGTCAAAAAGAAAACAGAGGAGATGATGAATCGCGCGACCACTTGATCCAATTGGCAAACAGATTTTGATTCACTGATCATTTGCTCCTAGCAAGTCTAGAACCACTAAAAGAATCCTGCGACTCTGCTAATTTTAGCTTCTCCGTCGGGCTTTTAGTTTCTAACTTCTAGTTTTTTAATTGTCTTTTTTGGTTTTTTTTATCATTTTTTTGGGTTTTTGCATTTTTTTCCCCGTATTGCTTTGTATTATCCATGATAGGTTAATATGTTTTTCCTATTTTTAATTTTTTAAAATTTAATTATGCTAAAAAGTCATAAGTAGTTATAGTGCAAAATAAGTTGGTTAAAGTATCAAATAGTGAAAAAATAAGTCATAAATAAAAAAGACCAAATGAGTAACCCAGAGCGGATCACTACATGCACAACCAGCTTTTCTCGCAAAAAAAAGAGAAGCAGAATCAACACAAAACCCAAATGGATAGCAGTAGCAACCGATGTATAAAGTGCACAAAAAATAACTAGACCGGATCAACTACAAGTGCAAGAAATCATCTACAGTTAAAATCTCACAGGAACACCAAAGGCTGTGATCAACTCGGCTTCGGCTTCTGGCTTATTTTTCACTATTTATAAGTTTCGTCTTTTTCTGAACTTTTGGATTTTTGTTGAGTTTTTTTGCCGGTTCTTTTTTCCCCCGTATTTGTTTGTATTATACGTAATGGGCTAACATATTTTTTTATTTTTAAATTTTTTTAAATTTAATTATGCTAAATAAGGCTCTGTCAGCTACAGTGTTTTTTTCAACCAGCTACAGAGTTTTCAGCTATAAGCCACGAGTTTTTCAGCCGAACCGATCACCACCTTTATCTTTCTTGGTCAAATCCAGATCACCACGGAATGTAAGAACAACCAATGTACCTAGGATCCAAGAAACGCAACCACTTACTAATGCTGCTCCTAGCCGCGCGAAGGAAAATCTAAAGCTATTACGCCCCGCGGGATTCCCCGCAGGAGGAGTCGCCCGCGCGCGCGCTCCGGCCGGCGCGTGGCGGCCGAAGTACGGTCGGGAGACCATTTTTGCGAAAACGCCCCTGCATTTTCCCGAAATTACGTAAAGATCCTCTGTTATTGCAAAAAGGTCCCTGGATTTTTCAAAAAAGACCCTGCGTATATTTATTTTTCGTTGATAACGATCCGTACTTTCCGAAATTACGTACAAGCCCTCGGTTCTTTCAAAACAACCCCTGATTTTTACGAAAAAACTTCTCTGGTCTCCTTTTATTGCGAAAAGCCCTCGCTTTTTTAAAAAAAACCCTACGCTTTCCTTTAGCTACGAATTTTCGCCTCTTTTACTTCGGTACACACGGTGGTTGACGCGGCGTGCCTCCGCGCCTATGAGGCTAGTATAACAACAGCAGGAAGTAAGGTGAGAGCAAGAACGAGTTGCTCGATGATAGAGACGAAGGGAGGAACATTTCGACGGCTACCTTTGCAGCGATGCCGTACGTGGCGGCGGCGGCGGAGGGAGCACAGGGGTGTACGCGGCGCGCGACTACCGCGTAGACCGCCTAGCTGCTTTGTGGACTTTGCGGCAGCCGCGTCCGCAGCTAATGTGGGTGCAGCGATTACGGCCCTGATCAATATGGCTTCAGCTTATTTTTGCAATATTCATAAATTTCGTCTTTTTCTGAACTTTTGGCTTTTTTTGAGTTTTTTTACCGGTTCTTTTTTTCCTCGTATTTGTTTACATTATACATGATGGGCTAATATGTTTTTTCTATTTTTAATTTTTTTAAAATTTAATTATGGTAAATAAGCCTCTGTCAGCTACAGTGTTTTCAGCCATAAGCTATGAGGCTTTCAGCCGAACCGATTACCACCTACGTTGGCTTGGCGGAGAGCCCACATAAGAATGGCTTGTCGTTAATAAGCTGTGTTGGTTCGAAAAATTAAATCGAATGATGCTTATGGTTCACTTTTGTATCTTTTTTCTTCATGTCTTGCGCGTTATAATTCACGTATCAAAAGATTTTGGAACAAATATACAATAATTTCACTTGAATATGGTACACTTAATTACACACTGATGAGTGATCTATTTAGCTATGGATCGGACAACATAGTAACCGGCCCCAAAAATGATTATTCTCGACGTTAAGTTGGATTCTACATCTCACTTTTTGATCTTTGTCGAGGCAAGTGAATGCTTCCTGAACCTTGACATTCCCTGAAGAACAGATCTGCCTTCGATGTTGAAAAGAACTCCCCAACAATCTTCCAACATGTGTGACCCATGATCACGAGGAAATTCCGGCGGAAACGCTGGCGATCAGCAATCTGGTCCGAAAAAGATTCATTTTTTACCACGCAAATCAACAAGCCGCCCCCTCGAATCGCCCGGATTCACAACCCTCCCCATCGACAACGGAAACGACGCAAAGGAAAGCTCAAGCAAGTCGCCGAACCTGGCCGCTCCAAATCGCCGCCGCGCCGGAACACCCGAGGGATGAGAAAAGGCAAGGAGGAAGGCGGCGAATCGAGCCAACCGGAGGAGCGGAGGCGGTGGGAGGTACGGCAGAGCGGAGGGCGGAGGCGCGGCGTTGGGCGCACGCGCAGTTGTGCTATGCGGGTGAGCGGGCCTTTGTGGGCTCATGCACTTCGGCCCACTGAAGCCGCTTGAGTTTTGCGGTTTGCCGCAACAGCCGTATAGGGTTTGTTTGATATAGCTGTGATTTACGATTTGTTACTAATTTTTTTGAATTTTAGCTGTTTGTGATAGAGATTATGGAGAGAGATATTCGCTTGTGATTTTTGTTGATACAGATGTTAGGCTTTTAACGTGTACTATAATTAACTTGTAGACTCTATTTTGAGAAAATACTCTGTTTGAAAGTTAAGTACTGTAGTAAAAACCAAAAACCGCTTTTAGAAACCGTAAAGAACAGGACCATAGTCGTTTCTTTTTTCGAACGGGCTAAGCGGGCTAATGGGCCGACCACCGTCTCTGGGAGCAGCGTGATTGCGGGCCCGCGAGGGTTTCTCATGGGCTCACGAGAAGGCCTGGCTCGGGTAAGTTGAGAAGCGGCAAACCGTAGGTCCAAATCATCAGCTTATGGGCTGTAGACCCAAATCTATCGAATATGGGCCATGTCCCATTATTGCTATACTGTTTAGCCTTTTTTTGCCCTCTGTTGTGTGTTCCGGTTTGGATCAACGCTGAGCGACCAACCGTAGTAACCTGTAATAAAAAAAAACGTACTATAACCCAACGGAGTAATGCTGTGGTACATTGTTTCTCTATCTGATGACGAAAATCCAATTCATACTAATCTCAGTTAGGTAGATTATTCGTGTGGATTTTTCATTATGATTTTTTGAGATCTGAGTTACGGATCAGAGCATCTACCCGAACCATTTATAGTTTTCCATCTCTTTGGATTCACAATTCCATGAGTTAGTTTTGACTTATTGATTTATTGGATTTTAGAAATATCCCCCAAAACCAAAATCCTACGGGTTTTTTTTCGCTTTCTGAGAAATCCCACTTCGAACATCGCACGCGTCCCGACCGTCCATTCGTTCCATCTCTCTCGGCTGGTGTGCGTCAGTGCGTGCATCTGTCACGGGCTCACGGTTCACGACGTTCCAGCGTGACACGGCACAATTGTTGGTCCTTCCGGTTTAGCCTAATAGCTTTTAATTACAATCAATGATTTCTATATATGTTATTTTCAAATAATGATGGGTGACGAAGACATCGATGCGGACGACGCATACAACTTTTTTGTCTCGAAAAATCGTTTGAAGAAGTGATTTTTTGTTTGTTTTAGCTTTCAAAAAAAACCAAAGCTAAAAGACACAACAAAAAAAAAGCTAAAAAAACAAGGCCGGTTTACATGCCTATGAATCCATGATTATGGAGTTGCCAGTGACGTATGATTCAGGTTCTGATCAACTCGGCTTCGGCTTCTGTCTTATTTTTCACTATTCATAAGTTTTGTCTTTTTTTTATGAATTTTGGCTTTTTGTTGAGTTTTTTTGCCGGTTCTTTTTTTCCCGTATTTGTTTGTATTATACGTAATGGGCTAACATATTTTTTTATTTTTAAATTTTTAAAATTTAATTATGCTAAATAAACATCTGTCAGTTACAGTACTTTTTTCAGCTAACTACAACGTTTTCAACCATAAGCCACGAGCTTTTCAGCCGAACCGATCACCACCTCACTCCATTCCCGTCGCCTCCATCGGTGATCGATCGAGTCACGACTCACGAGGAGGGAGGGGATAATTTGCAACTCCGTCAGTCAGCCAGTCAGAATTCAGAAGCTACAGCGCGCCGGGATTTTCCAGATTTGGGATGAGCAGGAATCCAGCAGTGATCCACCGTCGGAAACCCTAAAGGGCAAAAAAAGGCCGCGTCGCTGTCGTCGGCCACCGCGCGGGATTTTCGTCGATCCAGAGTCGAAGCTCTGAAGAGCTAGTTTCGCAGGTCGCAGCGACAGAGCTAGAATCGAAATTTGATTTCGCTCGCCGAATGTTTCACTGCTTTGACCTTTTTTCGGTACTACCAAGTAGCACCATCAGCCTTTCTGATAACATGGGCGAGTGTTGGGAAAGAGGGGACGTCGTCCCCTCTCCCGTCCGGGATCTGAACGCTAGAATTCGTTAGAGTGCTCACTCTTTTTCTAGCGGTAGAAACGGATAGGATACGATCGAATAGTCTCAAATACGAATAATATCGGATAAAATGGATTCGTAGCGATTTTGCCGATTTTTGATCGGTTACCGGTTTTAAACCGCTTAAATTCAAATTTTGAATCACAAAATTCGTACGGATTTTTCATGGGTTCTAGAAACGGATCGAATACGAATCGAATAGTCTCGAATACGAATACGGATATGAATATTCTCGAATATTAATATTCTCAAATACGGATACAAATATTCTTGAATACGAATACGAATATTTTCGAATACGGATTTTGCTTACCACATTCGCGTTTTTTCGGATACGAATATTGGATAAAATGAATTATCCGTTACCATTTTACACCTCTACTCTTTTCTTCGAGCTCTTTGCCAATTTTTTTTACAAAAAAAAAACATGGGCGCGCGTTGCGTCGAGACGATCGATGGTTTCACTATTTCACAGTTGACGTCGCTTTGCAGCCACGAAATGCTGCACCGTTTTGGACTTTGGAGTCGCCACGAGGCAGGAAACGGAGTTTACTACTTCACATGCATGATGAGGTGTACGTGGATAATTTAACTTTTTGCCACCCTTATGAGGTGAGTGGTATCATATTTGCCACCCTAACCCATTGTCAGTGACTCAGACGGCCTCATATGTAAGTGACAGGGATAATTGACCAATCTTAAGAGTGGCAAAAATATGAATCTATTTGCAGCAAATTAGATAGAACAGATTGGAAATCGGCGTGGCAGCTGGGAGACAAGAGCAAAGCACCTTGGGTCACAATTTTCAGGACCAAGAGAACAGTGCAACTAGTTCATACATTGTGACAAATGCTGACTTTGTTCGAAGAGTTGTACATTTATATTCTGAATTGTGAAATCGAGTGCATGTCTCTTTCCAATCGCAAGAGGGGAGTTTGAGAAGGTTGGAGTTGTCGAGGTCAAGATCTTAAAGAGTTCGATAAGGCACATGCATATATGATCGATCTCTATCGATCAGTGGATGTGCTTCTCTTTTCCATGTCCCCCGGCTACCTCGCCTTCTTTTTTCCATCACGCAATTGCAACTGTGCATTGGTGCTCTACCAGCTGGCAAAGCCGAATTCCACATCCGTTAGACTAGACCACTCGTTTCACACATGCGAGGTGAGTCAAACAAGCTAAGGTGGTGCTCACCTAGCTTTTGACTTAACCTTATTATTGTGATTTTTGGCTAAAATTACATTGTAACAGCTGCTAACTTTTTCTAAGAGAAAATGAGGAAAAAAGTAAAAAAAATCCGTTATATCATTACGAACAATACAAATGAATAAAGAGAAAAAAACTAAAAAGCTAACATAAACTAAATTATATATATATTAAGTGATTTTTATCTTAAATAAATCAAAAATCCAAAAAAATAGAAAAAAGAAAAAAATCCGTTATATCATTACGAACAATACAAATAAATAAAGAGAAAAAACTAAAAAGCTAAAAAAACTAACATAAACTAAAATTAAAAATATATATTTTAAGTGATTTTTTATCTTAAATAAATCAAAAACCAAAAAAACTAGAAACTACTTATTAGTAGAGCGGCCCAAGTGAAGCTTCCGGCGGCAACGATTCCTCCTTGTGTGGCGCACCAAATTAGGCCACTTGTTCCCTTTCAGTTGGTCCCAGGTGCAGAAAGCTATATATGCTGCAAATGCAACCATCTGCTATCCAGCTCCACTCACAAGTCACAAGTAAATAACGAGATGCAGTAGCAGCATACATATTTAGTTATTTACTAACATGCCAATTACTACATAACTTGTAGGCAACTATAGTCTTATTCTTTTTAGTTTTTGTTTTTGATTTTTTTATAGTAATTAGTTTTTAAACGAAATATCTTTTTAAGATAGAATCTATTAGTTAATTGTAGTACATATTGTACCGCTTCATTTATATCGGTAAAAATCACACATGAATTTCTGTTACTCTATAATCTCTCACACGAACAACCTAAAAACCACAAACCGCAGCCAAAAACTATAAGCCTCGGCCAAAAACAACCAGCCCTATATTAGTATACAAGATATCCTTAAATCATTACTACATTCGTATACAGGGAAAAGGTTGTTTTTAATTTTAAATCGTTGCAGAGCAAGTCACCCTTGGGGCTGCTGTGCCAAGAATGCTGAGGTCGTTTTTCTAGGAGTGCTAGTAGTAGTTTGAAGTGTAGAGAATGAGTGAGCTTGTGCCACATGAATCGCCTTGCACGATGACAATTTGACGTTTGTTAAGCGCCAAGGACGTAACTTGCAAAGCACTGTTGATACGATCGGCTGCCATTAGTGCATGCCCATGTGATTAGGTTTGATCTTTTTTTTTTCAAAAAAAGACTTGCACAGTAGTGGTGATTGGCCAACCTCCTGCACATGTGGTGTCTTCTTTGCCTGCCGACTTAGGCTATGCTCCTTTCTGTTTCCCCTTCTGTCTTCAGGTTTCTAGTATTATAATTTTATTTTTTTAATAATTTTTCTATATATTATCTGTAATGATATATTTTTAAATTTTTAAATTTTAATTACGCTGAAAAAGTTATCAATAATTATAATATATTTTTAGCTGCTACAATGAAAAAAACCCCATAAACTTAAGATTTTAAGCCCAACTGAGTATCATCTAAAACATTTGTTCCAACGAAACATCCACCAAGAAGAAGAATAGAATATATCAAGACATAAACAAGCCATACGGCCCCGCTCATTTCGGTTTCAGCTTCTGGCTTCGGCTTATTTTTACTATTCCTAAATTTCGTCTTTTTCTAGTTTTTTGTTTTTTTGAGCTTTTTTGCCGGTTCTATTTTTTCCGTATTCGTTTGTATTTTCCGTAATAGGATAACATGTTTTTTCTATTTTTAAAAATTTTAAATTTAAACAAGCCATGTGAAGCTCCGCTCATTTCGGTTTCAGCTTCTGGCTTCGGCTTATTTTTACTATTCCTAAATTTCGTCTTTTTTTGGCTTTTTGGTTTTTTGAGTTTTTTTGCCGGTTCTTTTTTCCGTATTCGTTTGTATTTTCCGTAATAGGATAACATGTTTTTTCTATTTTTAAAAATTTTAAATTTAATTACGTCAAATAAGCTACCATCAGGTACAGTGTAATTTCAGTCAGCTACCGTGCAATTTCAGCCATAAGTCATATTTTTTCAGTCCAAATGAGCAGACTCTGAAGACTGCAATTGAGACGAGCATCTCTTCCATTTTGTCAGTGGTCACTATGCTTCGTCATTCTCTACGGTAGTTCGGACTGCCGACCGATACTGTAGGCGTGCTTAAGGTGTCGCAAGAGGCCACTTCTGTGCTCTGTGTGGTCACCGTCCAGTATTCGGCTCTGGCCATGAACAATCATACCGACTATTTGGTGCCCATGACTAATGATCAGTCCAAATCACCTCAAGATTTTCTGTATCTGAACGAAGTGTGCATTGCATTCGCATCACACGATCGATCTCCCCCCAGATTTGGATTAGAACTTTTGGAATTGAAGCTTGATTAGAGAAACTAAAATTCAGCATTGGCCATTAGCAATGGCTAGTGGGATGGTTTGTGTAGAAGACGAGGGAGCCAGCTTGCCACCACCGAGAGGGATTTGTGATGTGATTGGCTTTGTTATTTCTCAATATATATCTTGAAGATTGGACGATGAGGGCAGTGATGTGAGCATTTGATCAGACCAGAAATGGCGCAAATACCATGCCATAATTTTGTGATGCGTTGAAACAGGTTATGACTTTGGCTTTGTTATTTCTCAATATATATCTCCAAGATTGGACGATGAGGGCAGTGATGTGAGCATTTGATCGGACCAGAAATGGCGCAAATACCATGCCATAATTTTGTGATGTGTTGAAACAGGTTATGACTTTGGCTTTGTTATTTCTCAATATATATCTCCAAGATTGGACGATGAGGGCAGTGATGTGAGCATTTGATCAGACCAGAAATGGCGCAAATACCATGCCATAATTTTGTGATGCATTGAAACAGGTTATGCGTCCAAAGGAGGGCGTATCTAGTGCATTTCAACTTTTGGTACGTCTGCGTATATCCTCTTCAAAACACGATATAAATAATCATGAAATTTTTGTAGATTTTTGATAACACTGACACAAAGTCAATCTATCATGCCAAAATCTAAATTCAATCTAAACATGGAGAAACAAAAAAAAAAGACAAATCCTACTGAAAATGAAATCCGAAAATAAAAGAAAAGGCTACTATTCAATAAAATTTGTCTTTTTTTTTGTTTATCCTAAAACATCCCATGTTTTCAGTTGATTTCTTTTTCAGGATGGTTGATTGCATCATAATTTATATAACCATTTTTTTTTGGAATTTTTACTAACCATTTGCATCGTGTTTTGAAGAGTATACACTGGGCATGCAGCAAGAATAACATCGACAACTGATCTCATCATCCTTACTTACTGAAAACAAATCATTTTTATATATTAGAAAAAGAAGAGACAAAATTCATATTTCAGTGTCACTGTTAAGTGATTTGATTATACTGTTTGTGTTATAAGACATGGTGACCAATGTGGCTTTTGGCTTCTATCTTTTACCTTGCAGAAATTAGAAGCCACTTCGAATACGTTAACTTCTTAAAATGGTTTTTTTTCTTTTTTTCCTTTGCATTGTCCTTGTAGATATAATGATTTTTATTTTCCCTCTTTTTCTTTGTTTTTCTTTAATTGCTAACAGCCACTATAACATTTATTTAAACCAAAACCAATAGTTATATCTAAAAATTATCAGTAAAAATCATTTTAAATAAGGCTAAAGAGCTCCACGTTTCGCTCAAAGGGTAGAAATTAAAGGACATAACATTACCACAAGTACAACCACCGGACACCACGGCGCAGGACATCCACCTTCTAAATAAAGCAAGTGACACGAAGTTGACCTCTTACGCGGGCGTGGGGTGGGGGTTGATGGGGGGCGGTCCAACTATAAAACCCCCAGCAGGCAGGTCCAGCATCCAGCACCATTGCCTACCACCAGATCAGCCCAGGAGCAGCTAGCTATAGTGTGCGAGAGAGAGCCACTCACAACTCGAAGGAAGAGCAGCGCGGTTTCTTCCCTGCTCTGGCTGCGGTCTGATTCTTGCGAGTTGCGAGCAATGGAGTCCTGCCACTCCAAGAAGCCTCTCCTCGCCTTCCTCGTGCTGTCCTGCCTCCTCCTCCTCCCCCTGGTTTCCTCGGTGCCCATGTCAAGTAAGTCGATCGATCTCGCCGATTCATGGAGGCCTTAATTTTACTCCGATTTGGTTCTTGATTCACGCGTATGTGCCGTTGTTTATGCGTTTTGCAACAACCGCGCAGGAAGCCTGTACTTGAGGAACCAGCAGCACCCGCCATCTCTGAAACTTACTACTCAGGTGTTCTTCTGATCTGATCTCCTGTTCTTATCTTGATTTTTTGTGAACTGTTCCTGCAAATACAATACAGTACCATACATGAAAACACCAAACCGGCAAACCGGGAGGATTTGCAGGCTGATTCGTATATTGTTTCACTCGCAATATATCCTGATATTGCTGACAAGTAGAACCATGGCTTGTGTTGATGCAGATGACGATGGCGGCGGCGCGGAACCTAGGCAGGGCGGCGCCGAGGATGGACGTGGAGGTGAACGACTACCCCGGCTCCGGCGCGAACAACCGCCATGATCCTCCAAAGGGTCCAGGAAGAGCATGAACGAAGCTGTTACTGCTAGTGCCCTATATACAGTGCCTAGCAGAATAGACCAGCTGTAACTGCAGATGAAAAAAATAACGAATCAAGAAGGAATCAAGCTAGGGAGCTTTTGTTTGGGTCTTCTGTCTCTCTGTAGTATCTTTCTGCATGCATATGCCTAGTGTTCGTTCGTTGTACATCGTGTTTCAGATGTCAATACTATATACCGTCAGATTAATTAGTTAATTCAGATGGAAGCCTCTGCCCTTGTGTTCGAGCCCACTGTAGTGATCGATCCAGTCCTTGTCGCAATCCCTATAGCTGATTGCTCCAATCAGTGAACGCACTGATTAATTCAGCGGCATGATTGCTCTCTTGACGGCGTTTTACATTGCCTTTTGGTTGCTTTACGATATTGTTGCTTCGGCATAACCCAGCAGACATGTTCCCTTCTGCATTAACGTTTAACGATACGTCCGGTTCGCGACACGTTTCTACTGCAGGAGAAGACGTCGAGTTGTGAGCTCATGGCCGCTGCTTCAATCTAGAAAAGGAACTCAGACAAACGCCGCACTGCTCGTGTTGTATCGTGACGTGAGATGACAAGATCGATGCTGTTCTGACTTCTCAGGGAGACGCCTTTCCGTTCTATCCTCTAAAATAAGCTGATTAATCGATCACGAGCTCTTTTCAGTGGGCTGACGAATCACCACAGGGTTATTACAGGGAAGGCGGCGACGGCCGGCCGAACGCCGTTTCGAGCTTTGACTTTGGGCGTGCTAGTGATATATCCTACAGACGATTATGAAGATAATTATATCATTTTATATTTATAATTTTTTAAATAATATGCTATTTTGTCACTCAAATAAATATTTTTTATATTAATCAACAAGTATGTGACTTATTCGTAGAACTTTTGTTCGTATTTTGATGCTATTCTAAATTATGTATGATCTTATATTATTATGTGGGACAATTATGATTTATAGATCAACACATGTATTAATTTATGATTATGTTTTATGGATCATAGATATATGTATATCAGATCAATAATGTAAACATATGTCAAAAAATATGTTGTTGAATTGACATACTATGAGACACTACGATAATTGTTATATTCTTAAATGTCATCAGTTGGTCTTATACATAATGTATGTAGCATCTTTAGACCTGATATCATCATAGTTTTCTACATATATAATAATTACTTATGGGTTGATAAACACTACTCCGTAACTATATGGTCATAAAGATATATTTTGGGTTTGCTATAAAACATGCGGAGGAATGTGAGTGATCAATGTGAATTTGTCCCTCCCATATGACGGGAGAGATTTCTGTGCCCCTCAATATGGTTGGATTAAGGAAGTGTATGGCCATACTGAATATGGTTGAGGAGTCAATCACAACTGAGTAATCCACTACATGTTCAAGTGAAATATCGAGGTATTATAGGATGACATGTTTCTCGTCTTAAGTTCGATTTGATATCATGAGGCAAAGAAATCGGCATATGAGCACTATATAGGTTTATCTGATACTATCTTTATATATATTTAGGAGTCGATATGTTCTGCTAGGGATACAATTGACTTATGGATCGGAAAGAAGTTTTCGAGCCATGGCCAAATTATACATGAATCTATAGGGTCACACACTTAACGGGTTGGAACACATCAGATCGGATTGAATTTGTTACTAATGGGTCAAGTGGGTTTCACACCTTATTGGGCCCCTAATATAAGGTTCTACCAATGGGCTATATTAAGAGATGTGTGAGATTGAGGGATGTATCTGGTTCACACCTACCGAAACCCTAGTCTTTACCTTTCACACGTCCTGCTGTGTATGCTGGTATTAGCACATCGGCGCATGGTATTTCATTGCTGGACGTGTGGACTTTAGTAAAGGTGTTGTTGTGATTGCGGTGCTGATTGGGACGATCGAGAGAAGGAAACAGTTGGATACAGAATGATGACTATTTATACTACATCGACATACGCTACGTTAAACCGGCTGCTTCAACTCTCACATATTTTGGCTTACGCGATAGAAAATTTGTAATATGTACTAATGTAACCTACACATATGCCAACAGGACGCTCCCGTGAAGATGCGCCAACTAAAAGAGTAAGTCGTCGGCGTCGCTAGCGGAGAACAACAGGTTCGAGTGCGACGCATTGGCCTGTGATGAGGAGAAGCTTTTGCAATTGCTCACTGATCAGCGTCAGTGGGCTCCTCTCATTTCCATTCCTTTCCCTGGAGGTCGGCAAGATCCCATAGCTAGGCCTGGATGCAACGCTAGATGCACCCCCTCCCTCAGTTCTTGCAAGGGAGCCAACCTTTGTGCCTAGCTACTTTACTTATTCATGGATCAGTCTTAGTTGGATCTTCATCATGGTTCCTTATCCTCTGTTTGGAGTCGATCACTGGAGCTTGCAGCTAAGCTCTGCATGCTCAAGTTTCATCTGAAATGATTCTCTGAACTCCATGCAAATCTGTGTGTGATGCGGTTAGGTGGATGAAGCTTTTATGCTTGGGGCTTAGATTCTTGGAACCCTATCACTAGAGGCGAGTCGCATACTATAATGTGGCGCATGAGAAGCGTACAAAACCGGAGCTGTCTTCGAGCGGCGAGGCACTGCCCGCCCGACCTTGACAGAAAGATTCCCCTGCGACTTCACATCACAGCCAGTAGACTACTACTGCGTAACTACGTGTGTACATGAATGTGATCTCGACGATCCTTTCTTTTTCTTTATCCTTTGACTTCATCGATGGATCGCACCTTCTGAAAACCCTAATCTACACCCACCCGAGCCAATGACCAATGGTTAACTCCACGTGTTGCGAGTGCACGCATGGTTATCGGGTTATCCAAACCTGAACCTTTTTCGCGCTCTGCATGGTGACCATCGCGCCACCAGCACGCCATGAACGGAAGATTAGATTCGTCTTTAGCTGATCACGACGAACTAGTCGGGGGATAAGGGAAGTAGAGATCGATTGCGAGGCCAAGGAATCATCAATCTATCGATTTCGACTCTAAGGTGTCGATTGTTATGCATGCATCATCTTCTCTTCCGTACTACGTTGGCATCAGATTCCGATCTGAAAAGATTTAACAGGTGTACATAGTGAGAGAGTATCGATGGGCACTGCTGAAACAACCCTTACCCTTACTAGGCTTAAACACATGATTAAAATCTAATCCAGAATTAATTAAGAAACCAAGAACGCAACTATAATAAATTCATTTAACGTATCGATCAAGTGAAGGGAAAATGTTATTATACATCATCTTCTCTTCCGTACTGCGTTGGCATCGAGAAATTTCGATATTTGACACTGAATACGTGCGCCTCTTAACTTTTAACCCCCAATTCGCACGCCTTTGGAAATTTAACCCTTTCACTGTGAATTCTTTTGATTCAAGGGATTCTCCTCATTTTCTCTCCTTTTATATTTTGACACTTGTCACTGCAAAAATGAAGAGAATCCCTTGAATCATAAGAATTCGCAGTGACAGGGTTAAATTTTCAAAGTCGTACGAATTAGGGGTTAAAAGTTAAGAGGCGCACGTATTCAATGTCAAATTTCGAAATTTCTCGTTGGCATCGCATTCGGATCTGAAGAGATTAACAGGTGTACATAGTGAGATAGTTTCGATGGGCGGCTTTCCAACTCAACGCAGCAGCACCGCGCATGCGCGGATGGCTGCTGGCTGGCTGAGCGACGAGTGGAGGAGTGGGTGGCGAGGCGCCGGTGGACCGAGGTGGCGAGGATAACGCCGTAAAGGTGTTGCGCTTTGTGGCCTCTCGTTTTCGTCTCAGAAATCCACCGTTTCTGACTCGGCGCGACGCTGCAAAGCGGCGGAAGTCCCCGTCCAAAGCTGCCCTTTTTATGGTCGCCGAGCGCATGCTAGGATTAATGGTTCTACCATATAGGTGCTTGCTGTGTGTGGATGCCTGATTGCCTGGTACTTCATAGAAAAGGCCTCAGAATTTCAAAATTGTTGAATTTAGTCGAATTTTGTTTGAATTTGAAATTTTTGCCAAATCCAAAAACCCCAGCCAAATTCCACTTTCCTTTCCTGAAAATCCGCTTTCTACTCGCTAAAACACCCTCATGTCACTATGATGTCACCTTGTTTCCATTGCCACACGCCGAGACGCTGTTTGCGCTCTCCAGCGTCACCTCGCTCATCCATTGCCAGTAGCTGCGTCAAAAGCTGCACAATGATCATGCCACCTTGCCGAACGTTAGTACATCGCCTTAACACCACCACTAATCACATGCGGTGCCCCTCCACCGTTAACCCCCACACCGCTAGCATATCTTGCTGCCAGCCGCTCGACACACACGGTAGCTACTCACCACGCCAATGAGAGGCAGAGCTTCTCCTGCCACCAGCGCACCCGTCAGCCAGATGGCTGGCTGACTGAGTGACTAGTGGAGGAGTAGGTCGCAAGGCGCCTTTGGATCTAGGTGGCTGCCATAAAGCCATAAAGGTGTTGCGCTTTGCGGCCTCTCGTTTTCGGTCCTGTTTTTATGGTTTTTTGTTTTTTGTTTTTTTTGAAAATCAAAACAAACATAAACATAATGATATTTTGAAACGATTACGGTTTCTTGGTTTCTGGGATTAATGGGTTTATCATATATGATCCTTGCTGTATGTTGATGCCTAATTGCCTTGTACTTCATGCTCCGTTCGTACCATGTTTGTTCTTCCTAGCTATCACAGGATTTCAAGAGGAATTTCTAAAAAAAATTGTATGAAATTTCTGTGCGTTTGTGTTAGGGGACTGGGATGAGGGGATATGTTAACACAACCAGATCTTTGCAGACTGTACTTTTCTAGTTCACAAATTTCAAGGGAAAACTAAAATCCTTCTCAACCGGCAAATTTCGGCACATTCTTAGTACACAAAATGGAAGTACAAGCATGGGGTCGACCAAGATAAATGAGATGGGGCCTACACAAACATCTCTTGACCCTTGTGAAAACAAAAGGCAGAAGAAAAGATAAGGAAATAGTATTATTGTACTACAAAGAAAGGACAATTTTAAATGATCTAAGTTAAGTGCCGCTCAGTTAAGCTAAAATAAACTGATTTATAGCTAAAATTGTATTCTAGTTGACTGAAATTATACTATAATTGATGGTGGATTATTTAATGTAACTAAATTTAAAAAAATTAAAATGAAAAAGCAGCTTAGCTCATCACGGACAATGCAAACGAATACGGGAAAAAAGAACAGGTAAAAAAGCTCAAAAAATATCAAAAATCAGAAAAAGATGAAATTTAGAAATAGTAAAAAATGAGTCAGAAATCAGAAGCTCAAACTGAAATGAGCGGGCATTATATCCTCCAGGCTCTTTATTCTAAATATCTGATACTGCTCTGCCCAAAGCAGTGGCCTGTAGTATATTCAGCCCAATATCACGGCCATCTCTGCTGCCAACACTTGGGATCTATCCGGCTACGGTCTGTTTGGAACGCAAAGCTAATTCTTATGAAATTTCAGTCAAATTGTTATGAAATTTCTACACTAGCCTTTATTCTGTTTTTTTTTGTCGCGGAGACACGTGACGGCAACTTTGACCGTGGTACAGTCGTAACCCGTAATTAGGCCATGAACCACACACCGAGCTGGTGATGAGCCATAAGCGTACGTCCCATTTCGAGGTCTAACATAGACTTTTCCTACACCAAGTCAAAGCGTGTTGGAGTACTACCGTGTCTGTATTGTGTATGGTGGTTGCTAGCCCACTAATTCCACTGGATAGCACGGTAAGTGCATTCCCAGTGAAGATTCGGGTGAAAAATGGTAACGGATAACCTATTTTATCTGATATTCGTAAATAAGAAAATACAAATATGGTAAGTAAAATCTATTCGAAAATATTCGTATCTATATTCGAGAATATCCGTATCCATATTTGAGAATATTCATATTCGCATTCATTTTCGAGAATGTTCGTATTCGTATTCGATCCGTTTTTCTAGAACTCAGGAAAACCAGAACGAATTTTGTAATTCAAAATTTGAATTTGGACGATTTGAAACCGGTAACTGGTCAAAAACCGACAAAACCACTTGGAATTTGTTCTACTGAGATTTGTTATAGAAGTTGTAGGAGGATATTCGTATTTGACAAATTAAGTACATGTTCGAGTTGAATTCGTATCGTTTGATTCGAATTCGTATCCGTTACGACATTCGATTCGTATTCGAGAATATTCGAATTTGTATTCGTTTTAAATATATAGATTCATATTCGAATTTGAGATTATTCGATCGTATCCAATCCGTTTCCTTCCCTAGTGAAGATGTTCTTTTCGGCTGTGACTTATAGCTTATAGATGTGGCTTTTAGCTTTTGGTCTTAGTGCAAACACTTGTGTGAATGAACCGAAAGCCGATAAGCTAATAAGTCATTTCTAAAATACTATCCCGATAAGCTGCTTTAAAATGATGACAGAGAAACCACCCTGTTTATTTGTTCAAGAGGTCATAAGTCATAAGGCATAAGGTGTAAGCTAAAAAGAACAGGGCTATTGTATAGCAATATCTATAACCTCCACATTACAGACACTATAATACCAATACATAGTTTTCACTAGTGGGCCCAACAATAATATCCTTCCTTAGTCCCTCCGTCTGTCCCAAATCCTCCCACACACCTCCTCCCTCTGTCCTCCTCCCCTCCAACGGCCACCCGTCTCCACCCTCGTCCACAGCGGCGCCGGAACCGGCATCGCCCTCCTCTTTGATGGCCGGTTCTGGCGCCCCCTCCCATCCATCCGTCGGAGCTGGCATCCCCCTCCCCTCCACGTCTTTCCCAAACTGTGCTGCCACTTTCCAAGGCCTCACTGTTGTTCTGCCAACCCATCGCCACCGTCCACAACACAGGGTGGAGCTCAGTGGGTGCTTCATGGAGGTGCGCAATGCATGGTTCGACGATGCGTGGTGTGTGGCTCAATGGTGAGGTGCCTGGCTAGATTTGGTGCCCTCTCTTCTTCGACGACGAGGAGCCTGGTCGGATCTGGTGCCCTCTCCCATTCAATGGTCGGACCTAACATCCTTCTCCCATCCGACGTCCTTTCCAGACTGCACTGCCACTGTCCCTGGCCTCACCACCGGTCCACCCCACCCATCGCCACCATCCACAACGCAGGGCGGAGCTCAGTAGGGGCTTTGTCGAGGAGCGCAGCGCACAGCTCGACGACAAGGAGCATAGCACGAGGCGTGCGACTCGATGGCAAGGTGCTCGGCCATCTCTACTGCTGAGTGCCAACACTTGGGATCCATCCGGGTTCAGTCTGTTTGGAATGCAGGAGCTAATTCTTATGAAATTTCTACATTGGCCTTTATTTTGTTCTTTGTCATGGGAACATGTGATGACAACTTTGACCGTGGTACAATAATAACCCGTAATTAGGCCATGAACCACACACCGAGCTGGTGATGAGCCATAAGGGCATGTATAGTGTTATAGACAACTGTTGTCTATTGTACCTTGCCATGTCATCTATAGATAATAGCACGATGAGCTTTCTAACCCCTTACTCCCACCTATGCTCCCTCTACCTTCCCTTCTCTTTCACCACGCCGCCGTTTCCCCGTGGCCACCTCGCCGCCGGCCGCTCAAGCAGTCGCCTGAGCCACCCTGCTCCCCCTCGGCTTACACCGCCGCCCCCCTTGGCATACCCACTTCCTCAGCAACCCATTTTGCTGGCCTCCACCCTTCCTCTAGCCACCGCTCGCTGGCGGCGCCGCTGGTTGCCCAGCGCCGACCGCTACCCTGTTTCTGGCCGCTGCTCCACTGCTCCCCCCTGTTTCGGCCGAGTGTCTCCCAGTAAGTAGTAAGCCCTCATATCTCTTCTGGTTTTCTGCCTTTACTAAGTCACTTTATGGCATTTTCCCAGTTGGTTAGTTGATGCATGATTCACACCACAGATGCAGGTTTGAGTCCCCATATTGCCATATTTTGTTGTTATTTTATTAGCCTATTTCAATTAGGAAATATTTAGGAAATAAATCAAGGAAGCTAAGATAATTGTTTTGGGTTCAAATAAAATTTATATATACATCAAAATATAGAATTATATGCATATGGACAATTAAGTGATTAAGGGAAATAGTTTAGTACTAGCTCACTAATATTTAACAATTGAAATTTAAATTAAAGGTTTCCTGGTATACGATTAAATAAACCTCAAAAATAATTAGTGTACCATTAATATTCATCTTCAGTTCAAATACTAGTAAAGACAATACTGGCATATAAATTGGTATGAATGTCCAAGCATCCCAAGAACCTTAATTAAAATAACAATTGAGTTCAGATCAAGGTAATTAGCCAACATGTTTATGTAACTCAACTTAAAATACAAAATTAAAATTTGTGGGGATGGTAAAGATGTACACTTGTAGATATAAATATTAATCAAAGGTTCCTAAGGTGAATAATATCCAATCAAGGAGCATGAATTAAACAAAATATTAAAAGTACTTAAAATAGAGTGTCCATCTAAAATTAGAGACTTTTCAAAAATATATATAATAGTTAGAAAAAAACAGATGATAATGCAGGCCACTAGTAAACATTTTAGTAAAATTTTTGTATTCACCGTAGACACTATTAAAAATATAGACCTTATCATTAACATACTGCCGATCATGAAATCTTAAAAAGTAACTTTAAATTAGTAACGATAATGAAATATAATCATGTGTAGCAGGCTCGATCAGTCATAATTAAATTAAGATTAAATTATGCCAGATGCTAAGTAAAGGGATAAAATATCCATGTCAATTGATTCTTAGATTGCCTCCAATTAAAAGGGCATATTAATATATATAGGTACTAAAATATAATAGCCCTAGGTCATCAAACATTGAAATAATCTCACCAATATATATATTCTGAAGTAAACATTTAACCAATGATATGATTAATTGATAATTAGGACTGCATAAAATGCTACATATCAAATTACTAGCAATATGAATTAATTCGATAAGCAAAAAGTCGTACACATCATCTATGGAAGCCCTGCCCTAAATTCATAAATGGCAACACTCGACCAATACAATACTTAATACCCAACTAAACTCATGCACCTATCTATTGGTCTGACCTGACTTATGGGACTTCCTTGATAAATATAAAATAATAATAAAAACGTTATTAAACTAGAGGCCAAGTCATGATATTCTGCCGTCAGCTATGCCTAGCCATCTCCGAGTTCTAAGCGGAATATTCTCATGAATATTCCTTTATCATGAACCCACCTTGGCATCCATCTCAACGAATTTCCTTCTATTAATCATCGCTTCGCTCCAACCCCGTTTGACTCCGTCAATACTCCGTGCCCAATCAACCCAACCTCAAATCACCCATTTAATCATAATAACAATTAATCAAGTTCAATTGGATTTATTTGGATCTTTTGAGTTATTTGCTATTATTTGGATTCAGTTGTTTAGCGCGTAATTAGAAGTTGGAGTCCTGAAGAATTAATGGATCAAGCGAGACCAAGATCAAGGTGAAGGTGAAGACTAGGAGCTCAAGACCCTCAAATGAGAAAGCTTTGAGTGAGCTCAAGACTGCGGTAAACCGTGCACGACGAGTCAATACTTTGATCATGTTGAACCTACATTTTTTGCAAATTACTTTTGTCTAAATTATCAAAATACATGCTGTTATTTCATATGCAAATATATGTTTGTTTTAAGATTTTAGTTATATGCCTATTATTTGACCTGTTAGTATTACACCTCCTTTAGAATATTTGAACATTTGAGTCTTGTCACCCTAGGAAAAATTATAATGGTAACTGTGGTAGGAGTGGCCCCCACCTAAGCCCATCCGGCCTATCAAAGGGTTGTAAAGCCGAAAATAGGATATGTGTAATGACATAGATATCCCTATGGAGGGCACATGAATGTAAGGATAGAATTGTAAAATACACTTTATGGAAATATATGTACGTGCCCTGTACATAGGGAAGGGGCGAGCATTGTCCATCCACCTCATCCATTTCACTACTCTCCTTCTAAACTATTTGGTCAGTAGCCACAACAGTAACCTTTCAAAAATAAGTCTACAATTATGCACCATGCTTAGTACTGCTTAGATATTCGGGGGCACCAAAATGCCCCAAGCATCACTTTTAATCATGAGAAACTGATTTGGGAAGTCATGGGTGAAAATGGCTGGTATATTTTGACATGGATATTTTATGCTCCCAAAAATCCCAACTTGCTTAAATATCTGGGCAGATGGTTCGGGGGTGTGATGCAGTGGTGCACGAGAGTGTGGTTAGTGGTAGAACCACCCAGATAACACTAAGGATCAAATCTTGTGATGACCTCCCCGTGTATAGTAATAAAATCACAAGCTGGCAAATTATAGGCAGGGCTAACTAATTTGCGTTGACCTAATGTGGTTATGTGAAGGTGTGCACACGTGCAAAGGGAAGGATGGTCTCATCCCCGCCTCTCCCGTGATGGCTCAAGAGGGAAACTTCTCGAGGGATGGTCGTATCCTACAGAAGAAAGACCTTAGTGGGCATAACCACACTAGAAAGATGCATTGTAATAGCCTTGTGATGATCTAATCAACCGCATGACTAAGGAATTGTTTGGAGCAACGAGTAGATTGTCTCTTGTGGGTAAAGTGTACAAACACTACAGAGTGAAAACTATTCGAATAGCTGTGCCCATGGTCAAGGGCAGACATGGGAACTTAACCAGATATAGTTTTATTTCAAAAACTTTGTAGGTGGAATTAGAAAAGTGGTGGGCAATGAAAAGCCTTGATTTGTGTTGCCCTGGGTGTTGCCCTAGTGATATGGTAAACGGGTATAATGCTGAAAGGTTAGCATATGATGCATAAACCATGTAATGGTGGATGGAATCTGGATCGCTATTATTATTGCATTCTTTCAAACATTGATAAAATCTATTTTAGTCAAAACTGTTAGGTCTCAGGAAATTTCTATGTACCATATTTTAAAAGCAATTTATGGCAAATAAAATAATCCGAGTCTTCTATTGATAAGCCATGCATATTATCTATTTGCATCCTATGTATTGGCTCGCGGAGCACAGTGGTTTGTGCTCACCCTCGCTCACTCAATTAATCTAGAATCAGGAGTCAGATCGCTACGCTTTAGAAATACATTAGGACATGATGGTTAAGAATATGAAGAGGTCAAGGACTAGGTCACGAGCCCCAGTTGGCTGCCTGTGGGCACGTCTTGAGGGTCTCACCTGTGTGCTCCATTTCCGCTGCTGTATTTTATTGATTTCAGCCTGATTGGTCCATGAGTAAGTCTACTATTTTATTTACGCTTCCGCATGATATGTATTTTGATGTTCAGTACTGTATCTGTGAGCACTATGTACTGATCCAGGAAATAGTGCAGTGGAATCACAGAGGATTCTGGATGTAAAATCCGGGTCTGACAGCAACTAGCTAAGAAAACAGTTGCTAGCAATCAAGCAGATGCTCCTTCAATCCTCTATCTGGAATACATCAAAGTTTAGTAGAATGTTATGGATGGGAGAACAAGGAGGACTTTTGTTTAGTAGAATGTTATGGACATGTAATCCATTGAGTTCCAGTGGCTTTTGTAATGACAGCTAGTGCATATACTTTTGGAGTTGAACCTATAATCTAGCACTTCTGGAGTTGAACATGAATTCCTAAAGTTTAAGTAATTGTTTAGTTCTTCTGTACATATCTATATCTCAATGTTTATGTTTCATACATCCAAAATTCAACACAATAGAAACATTGATAAAACTCCAAAATTCATATAGGATAAAAACATTGCTAACACTCCAAAATATAGCCATTACAATGACAAACACATTTAATTGACATTTTTCACAATGAATATTCCTAGGAAAAACATTAAACATGCAATAAGAACCATTTTAAACTTTTCATCTATAGCCACCGATTTCAGGATAGACTTGTTAATCTCGGCCAACAACTTGTTCATTTTACCTAAATGTGCCAACACATGGTCATTGACAGGGGAAACCATTAGATATGTTCGGTGTGCATTGCTAAACTTCAACCTAGCCAGATGTGTCTCATATTGATCTTTCCACATGAGAGTGTCACAACCGCTAGAAGAATACTTCTGCACAAAAACATAGCAAGGTGATAATGCATAAGTGTCTGCTCAATATATCTTCTATGCAGAGCTAGATATATTGATATGAATCCAGAAATAACAAAAGATGCTTAGTTTTGTATTCGAACAAACTTATGTTGATGTTGTTAGGGCATCTGTAATACTCTTTTCCTTGATTTTTCGAGCTCCCAGACACTGCCCAAATCATCTGCTCACCACATTTTGGGCATGACACAAGCTAAAGCCCCCAGAAGGCCCTGACGCGGAGGAATGTGACTGCAATACTTTCTTTGCATAATCCATTGACATCTGCACAATTCATTCGGCTAGGAAATCAAATCGCCATGATCGTGAACTGTCAACAAAGGGGATGGGGGCGCTCGGTGTGGTGTAGGCGCAAGGGAAGGAGGGGGGTTGCTTACCTCACACAAGGCCTCGCCGTGGGTGCAAGTGGGATGACGGGAGGCACATCAACTCGGCGGGGGCACAGCCGACTTGGAACAGCGTAGATGGGGCGGCGGGGGCGTTGCATGGAAACACACAAGCGACTTGGCGGTGATGTGATGCAGGGGTGGCGGCGGCGACACGACGCACCAGCGGGGATGGGCTTCAAGAATCCTAACCCTAGCTCGCCTTGCGCATTAGGGAATCGGGGGAGGGCCAAGGCGAGCTATACTGGTTGATGGCGAGGGCGTCTCCGTGAAATGAAGCTGGTGGGAGGGAGATGGACTTGGGGGAGAAGATGGATTTGGGCAGGGGCACCCAAGTCTTTTCAGAAATTTTCTCTCTCCCACTGGCCCAGAAATGATAAAATATGGGGCTCAATGTTTTATGAAAAAATTACATCTCTTGTCAATGCGCTTTGGCTAAATAATGTATTTTGGGTGTCTGTTGGCAAAGGGGGACAATGAACAGTATCCTGTAGCTAATTCCCCCTCCTTTTATTAGGTGTGTATGAGTTTCCTTTCATGTTTTGGACCTTGGGATCATATAGTGCAGGGTACAAAATTACATGTTAAGCCCTTCGGTAATTGATAGTATTAAAGGAACATGGTGAGTATATCTCAATTTATCTTAAAAAGATGCACATCACACATATGGTCATGCAACATGTGACCTATTTTATCAAATTAAGGAATTGGTCCCTAATTAGGACATGTTGGGTGGGTTTTTTTGGGCTGTGTCTTATGACTTTTGGTTTATAGCTTTTGAATTCTGGCTGTTTATGAAAGAGATTATGAAGAAGGAGACAATCACATGAGATTTTAGGCGATGCAGTGTCTACTATAATCGACTGATAAACCCTACTTAAAAAACACACAGTTTAAAAGCTAGTTACTATTGTATTTTAAAATACAAAAGCCAAAAAGCATAAGCCGAATCGAACACAACAATTCTTTTTGGATTTTCAGCGGCTTTTGGCTTCTCTCAACAATCACTGTTTATTATACAAATAAGTCACAACTAAAAGCTATAAGCCGCAACCCAAAAGAACATGCCTTACTCTTTTGGGAATTGCTTCGACTCGTGCGTCTGATGGTTCGAGTAGCATCGGATGCCATTCCAACCACTCGTCTCATCTTTATCCGATCTACCTGCTTGCCCATAAGTCTGTGTCTTCGCTCACCTATCCAAATCTACCTTTTGCCTTCATTACTTACGAACACCAACAAAAAAAGCAAAAGCAACTGACGACCATGACCAGATTGCTCACGCCACACACTATAGGTGCCACAGCCTCATATCCTGCAAGTACTGCTCCTTCATAGACCACAAACCTTGCTCCCCTACACGCTGCAAGCACTACAAACTTATGCTTTCAGCACCGCCACAGGATGTGACAAGGTGCCGGAGGCCGGAGGAATCCAAGGTTCCAACCAGATGTCTGGGTGGAACTGGAACATCACCTCGCCCTTCATGCTCGTTCGAAAATGTTGCAACAAGTAAGTCGAATTGTTGCACTAGATCTTTTTCATGTTGCAATACCCTCTTCTAAGCTATTTGAGCTGTTTCAATGAGTGTTTCATTTGTTGTAATAATATTTTATTTTGTTGAGAGTAGTTACTTGTGTTGTTGTATAAGTAGTTCTCATTTGTTGCAAAATTCTGGGTAGTATTTTATATCAAATGTTCCATTTGTTACAAACATTGTTATTAATTATTGCATATGAAAACGCAGAATATCGTATCATATATAACATCACGTATTATTTTGTTTGATACGTATTATTGTTGAGAGGACTGTACGATATGAGAGTTCTCGTCGGAGTACGGACGCTAGCAACGCCCTACTCTTTTTCTCAAATTTTGCCAAAGAGTAGCAAAACCTTTTTCTTGAATAGTATATAAAAAAGTTTTTTTTTGGAACTAGTCACACATAAACGAGAAGCCAAAGAACATACACGAACGTTTCACGAGTGGAAGAAGAATGCCGTATGAGCATTAAAAAAAACACTGCAAAAGAAAAAAATTTAAAAGAAAAGGAAAACAAAAAAAGAAACCTCCTCGGTTCCTTCCCGCCACACGTCACACGGCGCCCCTCGACACATCATGAAGCAGCGATAGAGATGAATCATCTACCAAATAAAATCTATTCTTTTTATTACGAAACAGCGATGGAGACGAACCGTCAATCAAATAAAACTTGTTCTTTTCAGTTTTCTAAAGCTGCGTTTTGAATATCGTACGGTAACCTAGATCCCGATCTCCCCGTCGCAAATTCCATTCCGATACCACCCGCCTCGCCGTGGCGGACTGCCGCAGCTTCGTCGAGTTCCTCCGCGCGTTCGAGCGCCGCCGCCTTCGTGGTCTGCTCCCGCTCCGGCCGCGCGCCCGCGACCTCCTCCTCGCGGCGGAGGCTCTTCGCCTCCCCCTGCGACCACTCCCCGATGGCGGAGCCGTAATCGTACGCGCTGTTCGCGGCGGGCGCGGGCGCCGCGGTGGCGGGGCTTGTGGCGTGGGAGGCGGCCGGGCACCGCGCGCGCAGGTGCGGCAAGCCGCGGGCTGCGCAAGGCGGTGGAGTTCGACATCCGGCTCGAGACGGAGGAGTGCGTGCGCGGGCGGCTGCTGCCGGCCGCGGAGCTGCTCGCGGCCGCCGGGGCGGCCCGCCCGGTCAAGCTCGGGGACGCGCACCGCGAGCTCGGGGCGGAGCTGAGGAAGATGGCGCCCCCCAACGGCCGCACCGTGCTCATCTTCCGCGCGCCGTGCGGATGCCCCAAGGGGAGGATGGAGGTCTGGGGAGCCAAGAAGGTGCGCCGAATCAAGAAGTAAGGATGCCAAAACACCCAAACGCTTCTGACTTCTCCCATGGGGAGAAACCGAGAACTATCACTGCTATTCTTCTCCATCATAAGTACTTGTAGTTACATACATAATAGTATTACAGTGCTCTGCTCTTGTAGTAAGTATAATTGAGAATAAGGAGAGGAATAAAGGATTAGATAATGTATTATGGCTTATGATGCATTGACAAGATCATACATAGCCTGCTCCTTCATTGGCAGTTGTTAATTGGATTATGCAATAAGTGGCTGTTGCCTGTTGGGTATATAAATAAGCGCAGTGGACAGACTTATACCTGGAAGCTCGTTTATGCCACATGGATGACCAAATCTATCAGTTTATATGCTGTTCTTTATGCTGGTTGCGTTTTATGCTATGAAGCAGCAACTAACAGTGATGATTGTGGAGGAATTGCTTTCATTCCTGTTGTACTTATGCTTCTCTAAAATGTTAGTTAACAGTGATCATAATAGTCTGCACCAATCTATGAACTGTCCCTCTTTTGTTTCAAGCCATGTTGAGCTGAGAACCTGCAATGTTAGCTCCATAATGGCATGGATAGCTTCTGTTACTAAATTGATGTAATGGTGTTATTTGAGATGGTGAGGTTCTTCTAGTTCCTGTTTTTCTCACTGCTTGGCTTCGGAAAAATGGTATCTTTACATGGATGAGTATTTCTCACTTTGTTGCGCTTGGTTTTCTTGTAATAAGAATGATGTTGACTTAGTTGTGGTTCTCTATTTATCTTTGTGTTCTGCATTCTATTTTCTATAATTTGGTCCTGGTATTCATTTGCATAGTCTGTTCATGTATCATTGAATTTCCCTCTTGAAAGAGAGATTTAAATTGCCAATGCGGAACGCCTAAATTTCTGTACCCTATGTAAAACTCTGACCTAGTATCTTTTTTTGACCTACATAGTTTAATCACTTGATAAAAATGGCGAAAATGCTGGAAGAAATTATTTGTAGGTTCATTTCTTCTCTTTGATTATATTACATGTCATCAGCTATTCAGCTCCAGCTGAAGCCATTTAAATCAAAATGTCTGTAACCTTGGTCGCTATCATCAATGTTGTGGGTGTTCAGATCAAGTTTCTTCCCAGAACTTGGGTGTTCAAAGTCTAGCAGCTTGCTTTCTCTTGGATATTCGACCGCTTGTCTCTTGCAGCTTGGTTCTTCGAGATATAGCTTCTCTGCATCTCTTTCTTTGCTTCCAGATGCTGAACTAGTGGTGCTGCCTCCGCCATTCTTTTGAGGTATAATATAGTCATGTGGAATCTCCGTATCACTTTCACTTCCAAACTCTGCTTTGTGGTACCCTTTTACATTGTGCAAATGACCCATCCTACGCTCGCTTAGGCTTCTGTTAAGGGAAAATTGAGACTCATGATCATGAGATCGTTTTCTGCAAAATATTGAGCTATCATCATATGCTTTGAGAACTCCATGGCTCTGTAGTCTATGCTCCTTGATGAATCCTTCAGCTGCAGTTAAACAGTTATTGGTTGAACTTTCAACAAACTGTATTTGCCTTGGCTCTAGTCTTTGCATACTTGAACTTTCTTTTATCTCTGTAAGCGCATTGCTGAAATGTTCATTTGATACTTGTGAGACAAGTTCTGATATTTGTATTTTTGCATCGTCCAGGTTTGCAGGACCCAAGTTCTGTTTTCCAAGGGTCTCTTGCGCCTGCTCTAGAACTGCTTGTAGATACTTCCCTTGGGCTTCTATCCGTAGTTGTAGATGCCGTTGTACCTGCCAATTTAATTTCAGGTTAGAACCACAGTACCGATAGTTCATATTGTAGATACTAAATGCATGGTATGTTGCTTTTCTGGAACTATAAAAAGGTTTGCTGCTAAATCAGAACAAAGTATCTAGCAGTTCTCTAATTTCTAGATTGTAATTAGTTCTCTAATTTCTAGATTGTAATTCATTATATATTTTATGGGGTCATTTCTGGAGTGAAGTGTAGCATTCAAGGAGGTCAAACAATGATTTGGAACCCGTAGTCATTTTCTTATACTCTTCCACTGGCATGGGTGTGTGCTAACCGGATGCTCGATTTAGCTTCTGTTTTTTTTTCATCTACTGTATGCATCTAGGTTAAGAGCTTATCATGCGAGCAGTGTCAGTACCTCACCTCGAGTTGTTCGTTTAGCTGCCTCTGCACCTCAATTTGCATCTGTAGTGCTTCACCAATTTGAATAGTTCTTGCACCCAGTAAAAGAGACTATTACTTCAATATTCAGATTAAATAAAACTATAAAGTGCATGGCTGATGTTCTTACTTCTCAGCCTGCGGAATGGCATTTGTATTGCTTATTGCTGGCGCACTTGTTCCGGGCATCCTATCAGCTACACTTGTACATCCTATGGCTGCAAATTGTCATGATCTGTGAGTTATTATACAACTCCATTATAGTGGTAAAGATGGAAGTTAAACTTGTTCTCACTGTTCTTTGTTGTCCCAACATTAGCTTGAGCTTGGAGGTTCTTACTGAGCCTGTATTTCTGAAACATCCAAGAAATGATAACTTGTGCTACAGTTGTAGATACCATTTTTAACATGAGAATTTCTGATTATTAGGTACCTGGAGGTGGCTTTTCAGATGATACAAGGTGAGTCCTGGAATGCCCATGAGCCTCATGACTGTTTTTGGAGTAGCTTCTGGGTGACGAACATGAATGTAAGAATTTAGCTGGCTTCTGTACATTGAGGAAATAAGAATAGTATACTTACTTTCTGCTCCACCTAATTGATTGACTGCATCTACAAATCGCTGATGTAACTCGGGTGTCCATTTCAGCCTAGGTTTAGCGTCGGTTGAAAGAACCAGCCCAGAATCTCCTTGTGTATTTCCTCCGTGCAGAAACAGATGCCGCTCCATTGGAAACGTTGTTCTAGTAGTGAAGAGCTCACTCGAGCCCTGATGTTGGTGATACATCTTCTGCTGTAGAATAGGTACAAATTTTTTACAACAATGGAAACGTGGAGGACCAAACATTTTCACTGACCTTTCTTACTTGTGTTTTCCAGTCGCTTCCTTTCTCTTTGCTCTCACTCGTTGGAACTGAGTGTTTACCTACTGACAAGCCCAAACCCAGCACTCTCGCCCAAGCTTAAGCCTGTTGATACCCTTTTGGTCTTCTCAGGTTGATAAGGAGTGCCTTCTGAGGCGCTCCTTATATGGGAAGACATAGAATCAAGCATCTTGGAACAAGCACCAAGCCAACAATCTTTAAGCCAACTAACAGAAGATGCTGTTCTTAATTATTTTTGGAACCAAAAACCCAAATTGAAATGTCAGTTTTTATTTTCAGCCTGTGACTAGTAGGATAATATCAACCTTGTATCCTCAAATCAAAAAATAAATATGATTTTGCTATCTGGTCTGTTTGGGGTGTGAACGATGCTTTTCTGATTCATGCCCGGAAATAATTTGATGAAAATGTTTTGAGTAATTTCGCTATTATCTTAGCTGATGGAAATAATTTAGTTGGTATTTAGAAATAGTTTAGCGTTGTTGCGTTGTGTTACATGATTAATGTTTATACTGGAACGGGATGCAATATGGGTAACTTTTGTTTAAAAGAAACAATTGCACTTATTTTCGCATTACTTGATACTTTTTGGAGAAGGACATCCTACATACAGAAACATAATTTTTTTTCTGTCAATTTTATTCTGTTCTTTGTACTACTTTAAAGTGCATGGAATATGAACAAGCATAAGTTCCATCAGTGTCCTTTCCTAAGATTGGTACATATTCACATTGTAGTCCAGAAAAGTATGGACCAAATGCTTTCTACGTGGGATAAGCTCCTTTTGAACCAGACCGCTTTGATTGTAATCATCACCAGTCAAAGAAACAGTACTTAGGTACTATGTTTGTGTGTATGTTACACAACCATTATCATTTCAGTACTTTTTGCTAACACAGGCAGCTGGTTTAGTGCAATCAAGGCATTGAAAAGCTAGATGTGAGTTGTAAGCAAATTTAGGCAATTGTAGTCCCTCCCCCCCTCCCCCCTCTCTTCTTTCTTTCTTTCTTTCTTTCTTTCTTTCTAAAACAGTAACATCAATACAATTTCTATCAATTCATGTATGGTCCACCAGGAGATCTGTTTTGTAGCCTTTCTGATCTTAGTTTCATTCTCTTCCTGCAATCAAGTATGTCAAAGTTCTCCACATGTCATCAATTTGCCTTCATATAATTTCTTATTCGAGACATCGATGGGACAAGCGTAAGGTTTTTCCTCCTGTATCATGGCATGCTTAATAAAGGGATTTTGTTTAAAAGATCGAGTTATATTTGGCATATAACCACCCATAAGGCAGGCCTGGTCGACCCCACTCCCTTACACGGGGATCGAGGACGCTGTGTGTCTATTGTTATGGTTTACAATCCCAGCGAGACAATGTAGTGGGCGCATGAACAGAATCGTAGTATTGTAGTGTGCGTGAACAGTGCCGGTGTGGTGTTGTAGTATTGCTATCTGTTTAGGGATCATGTATACCTTCATATTAGAAATAATTAGATACATATTTTCATATTAGGAATAGATAGATGTTGTAGGATCATCGATGGTAATTACAGGGGGTGAATGATTGTAATCCCCAGCAGAAGTTTTTCTCTCGAATTTTCTGTCTTCTAATCGTTTAATCTGAAAAATAGACAGAACAAAAACAAAACAGGGGGAAAAAAATTTCGATTGAACTGTAGCGGTTACTGTTTGGTGCTGTAGCGATTTACTGTTCATCACTGTAGTGCAGCTACTGTAGCACCGAAACAAAACCATCGCTAGACAACAGAAACAAAACCATCGCTAGACAACAGAAGCATGTTTTTCACTCAATATAGCAATCGATTTTTAATTAAAACTAATTTATGTATGTAAGTAAGAAAAATACATAGATAGAGATCAATGCATAGAGAAACCCTAGAAGTCAAAAAACAAGGAAAAAAGATAATATATGCGAATTAAAAAACTTATGAACTTTTATTAAAAAAACATGAGCACTGTTCATCCATCAACCTCATCACGTATGCATGCATCTGCCGCAAACTTTTTCTTCTTTTTTTTTTGTTCGCTCTAACCAATCGATACGACCGATGTTCGCATATATATGCAGCATACTCAAAACACCTATTCAATCTCTACTCAAAACCCTAATACAACACGTCCAACTGGACATAGGCTTTTTTTAACCTCAATAAGGCTTTTGGCCCACTAATTTTCAAGGGATTCGAAACTCTTCATAACACGGATTTTTACACTTCCGACTTTTCAACTCATCACGTGTCGAAGCCTCTAGGACCACACCTTCCGTAGCTTCTCTACGCACCATCCACCTCTGATCTCCATACGCCCCAAGCATGTGCCCGGCCATCTCGTGACCTCCTTGACCGTATGAATCTCGGAACTCCCATCCTGGTCCACTTCGTCACCGACCATGATTGCCTCCATGCTCAACTTGCATATGCAAAGATCAAAGAATATTTTTCTGGCACAAGTTTGTTCTATTGACCAACATCAATCCACACACGCCACACATCTCGCATAACATCGATAAGCAATATCATAAGATAGTCATCATCATAAATTAACCATTGTCAATTATTCATCACCAAAATATCCTAGACCTAGCCACATGGTCTAACAATCTCCCATTTGATGAATACAATAAGATTGCATGATGAATAAAGCTCTATAACTTATTTAATTTCAATGGCTTGGACTTGTTGATTTATTTGACAAGTATAATAAATAAAGCTTCTGAAATTCTTAAACAACAAGCCCCCCTCAGAATAATCCCATAAGATGTAACACACCCAACTCATTTCGCAAATGATCAAAACGAGAAGTATCAAGTGATTTTGAAAGAATATCAGCAATCTAATAATCTAACTCAATAAGGTGTAGGACAACATCACATTTTCCACATGGTATCTCAAAAAGTGAAATCTCTTCTTGGAAGCAATCAAAGAGAGAGAGAAGAACCATCAAGTGTTCCAATCAAATAATGATGTAAAAGACTGGAACCCAATGTAGCTCATGTTCTCCATCTTTGTCAGTTGTTCTTACATCACAGGAAACATCGGTCTCACAGTACTGGGGTTAGTGAAATAAAATCTAGGAATCTAATACTGAGACACACGATGAATAGGAGCAACAAAGTTAGAACCAAAATCACGTGCATGTGGGTGATCATAATGCTGAAAAGAATATGAATTATTTGAATTAAATCTTGATCTAGCATGTGAAGCAGATTTAAAGTCATCATAAAAGTTTTCTAAAAACACATCTTTCGCATTTGCTCTAGGAACAAAAGAGGTTGCACGTTTTTGTCTTAAAGCATTCAATCTTTCCTTCTTCTCTTTCTTAGCTCACCTAAAACAAAATTCGTGCAAGTGTCCATCTTTTCCACAGTAGGTGCAATGAAATTTAATACATTTAGAATACTTTTGAGATGATGAGCTAGCACCTACAGCATTAGCAACTAAACTTTGCACAAAACTAGATATTGAAACACAGTATGCTTTGATTCAGATTTTACTTCATTTTTTCTAGGTTCAAGAAGCTTAATAACCTTACGAGGATTATTCTTGGCATACTCAACAAAATTAAATCCTAGACCACGATTTTTCACACTTGTTTTTGACTTGTCTATAATCATATTCAAAATTTTCCTGCCAAAAGAAAATCTCTCTAGTGTCTTTCACGTACTCATTCTCTTTAGCTAGAGTAGGGCAAGTTGTGCATCTAGACTGAGCCAATCTTTCTTTTTCAGCAAAATCATTAAGTTGTCTAGTCAAAGTTTCTATTTTAGTGTTAAGCTTAGAACAATTTGAGCAAGAAAATATCTTATGATAAAGCATCTGTTGAATTATTTCTTGTGATGAATTAAGTCTAGCTTTTAGCAGTTTACAATTGGAGCAAGTTTTAGATTGAACATTTGAAATACTTGACTCTACACATGTAGAAGAGCTAAACTTGAGCTTTTCAAGTTCATCATTTGCAAGTTTTAATTTTTTATCACAAGAGTCATGTGTCAATCTTAATTCATCAAGTTTAGCAGTTACATCACTAAGTTGAACTAGGTTTGATGCATTAATTGTTCTAACAGACTCCAACTCAGTATGTAAAACTTGGCAATATTCACAAGATTCACCATCGGGAATAGAGGCACTAAGTTTATTGATTTCAGAATTCAAGCTCTCAATAATAAAATCTTGATTTTTAGTTTTCTTTTTATACTTTGAGCTCTTCTGACAATCTAAACAGAGCACGAGATAAATCAGTATAAGAAGGTTTTACCTCATCAAGATTATTATAAAGATCATCACCATTGAGCTCCTCACTGTTGGCTATAAAACACATCCCTGTGAAGTCCACCTCTTTTGCCTTCTTACCATTGCTCTTATCATCACTCAAAACAATATCATCAAGTGCTGAAATTATCTTGTTGACTACTCTGCGATAATTGCGCTTTTTGCTTGGATCAATCTTGATTTAAGAGTGACGAGTTGGAGCCTTGTCATCCTTAACCTCCTTGCTCCTCAGTTTAGAGCAATTCATCTTAATGTGGTTTAGCTCACCACATTCATAGCATTTGATTGGAGCTGCTTTCTGTTTTGATCTGGTGTTAATTGCTTTGGTCACCTTGTTGGAGAGAAGTACAAGCTGCTCTTCTGTAATTTCCTCCAATTATTCATCTGAAACAGAGCACAATACAGACAAAGAAACAATAGAAGAACTGCCAGCTTGGTTAGTTACTAAGCCCAAAGAATTAGCCTTGTTTATCCTGGCCAAGAAATCAATCTCATGTGTTTTCATCTTGGAATAAAGATAATTCAAAGTGAGTGTTTTCATGTTAATAGAATGATTAATAGTAGTGACTAACATATTCCAAACAAATATGTCCAAAGTATTTAAAATTTGATGAGCAGTCAGAATCAGAATATGTGACATCTACAGATTGCAAATCACTAACACTTTTATTGAAGTGATAAAAAAGAGCATCTACTGATTCTGCAGATTTCATCTCAAATTTAGAATACTCCCTTTTGAATTAATTCTGACGCACACCTTTAACAGATTTAGATCCTTTATGATAATCTGCTAGAGTGGTCTAAATTTTATTTGCAGATTTAAAGTGAGCAATTCTGACAAACTCGTTTCTACTTAAACCTTGTAACAAGATATTTCTAGCCTTAGCATTAGCTTCAACGTCAGGGAAATTTTTAGTTGTAACAACAGAAGGAACTTCATATGTATTTTTAACTTTTGCCAAATAGAACTACCTTGTGCTTGAAGAAAAATCTTCATGCGTGTTTTCCAATAGAGATAATCTGATTCATAAAAAACGGTGGCTTACCTGAAAAGCGATCCCGATCTGATGCCATTGCAATCTGCTCTGATACCATTTGTAGGATCATCGATGGCAATCAGATGGGGTGAATGATTGTAATCCCCAGTGGAAGTTTTTTTCTCGAATTTTCTGTCTTCTAATCGTTTAATCTGAAAAATAGACATAACAAAAACAAAACAGGGGGAAATTTTTTTCGATTGCATTGTAGCAGTTACTGTTTGGTACTGTAGCGATTTATTGTTCAGCACTGTAGCGCGGTTACTGTAGCACCAAAACAAAACCATCACTAGACAACAGAAACTTGTTTTTCACTCAATCTAGCAATCGATTTTTAATTAAAACTAATTCATGTATGTAAGCAAGAAAAATACATAGATAGAGATCAATGCATAGAGAAACCCTAGAGATCAAAAAACAAGGAAAAAAGATAATATATGCAAATTAAAAAACTCATGAACTTTTATTAAAAAAACGTGAGCACTGTTCATCCATCAACCTCATCACGTATGCATCCATCCGCCGCAAACTTTTTCTTCTTTTTTTTGTTCGCTCTAACGAATCGATACGGCCGATGTTCGCATATATATGTAGCATCCTCAAACATTTATTCAATCTCTACTCAAAACCCTAATACAACTCGTCCAACTGGGCCTAGGCCTTTTTTTACCTCAATAAGGCTTTTGGCCCCACTAATTTTCAAGGGATCTGAAACCCTTCCTAACACGGATTTTTACACTTCCGACTTTTCAACTCATCACGTGTCGAAGCCTCTAGGACCACACATTCCGTAGCTTCTCCACGTACTATCCACCTCTGATCTCCATACGCCCCAAGCATGAACCCGACCATCTCGTGATCTACTTGACCATCTAAACCTCGGATCTCCCATCCTAGTCCCGGTTCACCTCGTCACCGACTATGATCACCTCCATGCTCAACCTGCACATGCAAAGACCAAAAAATATTTTTCCAGCACAAGTTCGTTCTAACTTGACCAACATCAATCCACGCACGCCACACATCTCGCATAACATCGATAAGCAATATCATCAGATAGTCATCGTCATAAATTAACTATTGTCAATTATTCATCACCAAAATATTTTAGACCTAGCCACATGGTCTAACATATACGTATCTTTATATTTACATAGTATGAATAGGATATTATCTTTACTTAATTGGTTGCATTAGATTGTGTTATTTTTCATATTGTTAGGGACTAACCTCATCTGTATAAAGCGAGGAGCTGCACTATTTATAATCAAGCAATAATAAAACAAAGTTCCTAGTCTCTCCCTCTCTTCTTCAACTAAATAGTTTGATTAGTTTCCTAAGATAAGGATTAGTTGTTTGGCATCATATCTATTAGTTAGGAAAGATATTATTTAGATCAATCTTATCCATAATTGTTAGGAGAGTCCTCTATATAAGGAGGCTTCTTGTAATAATTATTCTCAAGCAATTATGCAAGAAAAAGAATTAACTTAGTCTCTCTCCCAAGGTTCTTCTCCCTCATCTATAGTCTGCTCGTTATTCCAATCAAGCTGAAATCACTTGACTATCCTCCTGACGGTGTTTACCCCGATGAACTAAGGTTCATCACATTTAAGGATCATGATTCCACTACCTAGGCTTTTCGACCTTCAACGGCAAGGAAGATCCGCAAGCTTGGTTGAATCGCTTTGAGCAATTCTTCACGGAGTAGCGGATGATGAAGGAAGAAAAGGAGTGGTTGGCATCACACCACCTGACGGGGAATGCTGTCCTGTGGTATCAGCAGCTGGAGAGTGCGCTCAGAGTGCAGACATGACCAAGTTTTGTTAAACACGACAACCTCCATTTCGCCACCATCATTGCACCGTCTCCACCGAGCCAACTGCCGTGGCTTCTGATACCAAGCTATCCTCCGCTGAGATCTGCGCCAACTTAATAGCCTTGATGAAAGAGTTTTTGACCAAGATAGAGGAGAAGACACAACATGTTGCTGCGGTTTCTGAGTTGCCATCGCCGCCGATTGCGACCATGTCCAAGATAGAGGAGCAGCAAGAGGCGACGCTTGCCACTGTAATGGCGGCACTGCCATCACTGTCCCCATCGCTGTCATCAGCATTGGTCTTGCTACCACCTTCACCAACGACGACTTCTCTCCAAGCTTCGCTATCCTTAGCTATACCTCTGGTGCCTTCGTCAAGGAGGAAGATTGTCGCTGTCCAGCTGCGGTCCTCTCCACGTGGTTAGCCGATGCCGTGCCTTCGTAGGTGTGGGGCGTGGCGGGTGTCAGGACTGCTGCAACATCGCATTCTTCCCCGCACTAGCAGGAAGAGCATCATTGTTGCCCAGTGCAGCTTGTCCATGCCGCCGGCACCTCCAGCAACGGCAAGTCGTGCAAAGGACCGCAGTCCGCACTACTGTCCATCGGAGTGTTGCGCTTTCTCTTCCACATGACTATCCACCGGCGCCACGGGCTCTCGTCGACATGGGGTTACGAAGGACTTCATCTATGGCCTCCACCTGACAGCTCGAGGACAAGCTGTTTCGCTACGAGGGGTGTAATGTTATGGTCTACAATCCCAGCGAGACACTGTAGCTGGCGTGTGAACAACCGCGTGGTACTGTAGCATTGCTATTTGTTTAGGATTATACATATCTTTATATTAGAAATAATTAGGTTATATCTTCATATTAAGAATAGATAGATACATATTTTTATATTTAGATAGTATAGATATGATGTTATCTTAGTTGATTGGTTGCATTAGATTGCTTTAGTTTCTATATTGTTATAGGCTAATCTCATCTAAATAAAGAGAGGACCCGCACCATTCATAATCAAACAATAAATAAACAAATTTTCTAGTCTCTCCCCCTCTCCTTGAACTAAGCCTTTTAGAGTCTTGACGGCGGCATGACCGGCCGTTCAAGGGTGAGTGACTTACCCTCAGTTCTCGGACCTGTACCTAACTAACACCGACCACAACACTATTTCTTGTATGCAAGTTATACATGGTGTTTGCGCCTGCTGTACTTTTACACCATTTCTCTGTGTGTGATTCGGTTGATTGAAGTGCACCTCATTAAAACTGGCCAATGTCGACACTTGGGACCACTGGTAAGAACAGCAATTTTTCTTTACTTAAGGAAATGGTCTTTCTCTCTTTTCTTCTTCACTATCACTAATGATGTTGCACTGAACCCTCACCCTCCCATTAAGAGCTTTGATAGTCACCGGAAATGGTAACCATAACTTGTTTTTTATGCTATACCTCCCGCCCCCCCCAAACAAAAAAAAGGTGAGACCCTGATGAAGTTTTTGGGCAGAAGAGTGATTTGAGAACATTTGCTCTTTATTTTGTGATGTTTATGACAGTGACACTGATTGATTTTTACCATTCGTAAAATTGCTGTGTTTACTCCTATGTTTGTGTTGATGACAGTGTAGCATGATATGCCAATTTATGTATCTTTATTCTGCCTGCTGCAGTTTATTTTTCTTAGCATATCGACCTATCTGATTTTGCATGCTATTTGGATTGGAGGGTGGGCTGTCTTGCTATCAACATATAAAGAAGCTATCGATAGAAGAATCCAAAGCATCATCCTGTGCGCGTCATCTTTTACAAAGCGGCTTCACTTGTGGGAGCATATTAAATTGTAAAGATTGGTCCTGGTAGCAGTTCTAGAATTGTGACTTGAAGCTTTCTGCTCTAGCGTCCTTGAACTTCTTTTACATGAGTTCTCTGCATCTTTGTTAGCATAGAGCCTTGTCTGTTCAACAGCAGGCTACTACACTGTGTTGCTTGCATGAAATAAGGAGGCATAGAGTCAATAGACCAGCATGTCAACTGTTAATTGTTAATCTGATTATCTTCTTAGAAAATAAACAGATCTCATGCATTCAGTCAGTAGGAAAAAAGGGTGTAAATGTTTTCTTAAATCTCACTGGAAGTTGAGTGCTTTATGTTGGTTATTTATTTATTTACTTTTTGTAAACAAGAAAACTGTTTTGGTCTTAGAATCTTTCCATTGTCAATAAAACTGAAATGCCTTTCAAGTTCCTGAACCTTTTTTCTCAGAAGAGTACACTAGTGGACGATTTGTTCCTTTTCCAATTTTCTTCGATCACCCTTTGTTAAATTAGTCGTTGGTGCCATACAAAGCAAAGTACAAATCCAATTGGAATCAATCATGAATAGCACACATCCCAATTGCACGAGCTACTTATCTCATGAATGGGAGGTTCTTTGTCCAGGCACCACGAGCTCGGTGAACAAAGAGATTCCCGAGCTCAAACTGTCTCCTCGGCATTGATTCTTTTCCCTGTGTCCTTGGCATCTGTCTTCACCTCAAGTTGCCTGCACAATTCCGGTGAGCTATGCTTTTCGCCATATGCAATTTCTTTCTCATCAATGCTCCTAGATTCTCAGTTTTCTTCTTTTTTCTGATGCGGCTTGATCGCATCCTAATCTCAATATTCCTTGCGCAGTGCAGAAGCTTTCTGTGGCTTTCACAGAATATATGCTGCCTGAGCGTGCAAATAAACTATCGCGGCGGCGACTATCTTACACTTAGTGATGGTTACTGTTCATGGATGCTCTTTGATCACCTAGTCTGGTCTAGTGGTTATGTGATGCTCTTGAAGTTCATGGACACCGGGGAAGCACCTGAAGGATTCATTCCTGATATGGTATCTAATGCCAAATTTGCAGTCGAGATGTTTTTACCTTGTTTATAGCTGTACATGTAGTTATGTGCTCTGATGCCATGTGGTAATGGTTAGATTTGTTTCAATGAAATCTGAGGTTAAATTAAATTATATTTAGGTGGTGAGGGGGACATCTTTGATATTCTTTCCTTGGGAGCATCGTTGGAGCATATGGCATTTCTACTCCTGGTCAGTGCTTTTGGTTTTCCTCTCTTTTTCATATTCCAATGATCAGACTAACATTAGTCGTAGTCATGAGCAATATTCCTCTTAGAATGCGCGCAGTTGTGCCACATTTCGCCTCCTGGTTTATTGCAGGCCCAGGCTCCTTGTCATCACCAGCTGAAAACTTCTCTGACGTTAGTATGTCACATCGTACATGTAGATTTGTCTAGTAGAATTGGCAGTTGTGAACCGTATCAGCACATAGACCGGTAGACACGCGCCTCTTTTTTTTAAAAAAAAAATAAAAATAAAAAACCGCAATAGTCTCTTTATAAGACATGATTGGAATTGAGCGTAGCTTTTATCATCTGTACTTATGCTGATCATTCTGCCTCATTTACTTTACCCTACTGCTTCTATTCGTGGCATGACTTTTTGAATCATAATTTTGTTGCCAATTTTTTTCATCAAACGGCACTTGACAGCGTAGACTAGAGTAAAAGCGAGAGGTTTCAGGAAGGTCAAGGCTATTGTAACGCTCCTATTTCAGGATCGTTAGATTTTCTTTGCAACTGTCCATGATTATTCAGCTGCGAGTACTGCGAGTACCATAGACGAGTGTATATCATTTCTATCACAAGGTTAAGCATAAAAATCAAACATTATTACAAAATTAAGGCATAACAGTTAAGTTTTACACAACAGGGCGAGTGGCGCAAAGTTATATTACAATATAAAATAACTCTACAGGCGTGCATGAGTGTAAAATAAACCCTAACACCAGGTGTCATCTACATCGTAGGGATCTTCAAAGCCTTCCTCAATGGTTCCTTCATTATTTTCCCAAGCTCTTTTGTTAATAGTTTACCAAGCGTGAGTACAACCATCGTACTCAACAAGTCACATAGGGAAACACTATATAGCTACTTGCTAGAATTTTCAAGAGATGAGAATATCGTGATTTTGTTAAAGTATTTGTGGATACAATTTTATTTGTAAACATTTTGTTTTTAAATACAAAATAACAAATCATAAACTTCTTAAGGAATTTGGGGTTTCAACATCTCAATTACCAAAATTCAACATTTTCAAATTGTTTCCAAATCTACTCAAGCTTCGCTATTGGAATCACCTACTAAACATAGCTTCATTTACCGGAAGCACGACATATTCGAATATCACATATTATGACTCTACAGAGTTGCTCACTTTTACCTCCAAGATTTCTTAACCCCTGTATCTGAGTTAAGAAAATAATGTTGTTTCACTACTCATCTCTTCATGTAGCCTCTACCCAATAGACTAAGTACCTCATGTCATGGAATACGATGGTCTGACAAGGTGGAGTCTACCATTGTAAAAGTATGGTTTTGCCGTTTCCATACCACATTCTTACCCTGCTGTTCCTTTTTCTAGAACAGTATATTATATCCTTATAGTAGATATTTAAACGATTTGAGCAGCTACTAAATCAGATTTGACAAGTTAATGCTTGTGGTTAAGCGATTACTATGTTCTTTATTTAGTATAAGGTTTTAGTCTTTATTTTTAATCAACTAGGTAACCATTCACATATAAATATCCCAGTAAACTGTAGCACTGTCACTACTAGTGTAAAGCAATTGAATTTCCTAAACTACCATGGTATATTTTATAATAATTTATTATTACTAGGGCTTGTCAAGATGAATATGGCCATCAAATAAAATAGGGCTTTTTTATGTGGTAGGACATAACTAAATAACATATCATTCTAATATTTATTGTACAAGAAATAAGTGCATAAATAAGATAATGAAAATAGTGGTAATTAAATAATTAAATAAAAATATGCTCAATATGATAAAAAAAACACGTGACTTACCTTGCGGACCAATGTATTCTACTGTTTAGTATTCTTCTGATTCTTGAGCTTGAGCTTCTCTTTCCTGGGCCGGTTGGTCTACAACGTCGTGTGCTAGCGCAAAGCAAAAAAAAACAAATCAATTCCGTGCTCGAAGGGTTGAGCTAGAAATAAAAAGAAAGAAAATAAAGAAGTAAAATCCAGAAAAATCAAATAAAATTGGTTTAAGGATTATAGGAGGGCTGGTATGGGAAAACGGAGCTGAGAAATGGGCAGATGTGTTCGAAACGATCGAAATGGATGTATATATGTATTTTAGGGTTCTGTGAACAATAACGAATCTAGTGCTGTCATCGTGGGTTTTACTGTTCACAACGGGTTCAGTCCTTATCGGGTTGTCGCTTTGTACTCGGAGAACAGAGGAGTTATGAGTACTCGGGTGGTCTCGAGTACAACTACGTAGTCGGGTGGACGGTCGAGGTTCGACTTCGAGCGTGAAGTTGGTGGAGATCTGACGATGTACGAGTTGTTATAAAGATCAGATGATGTCCGAGTATCTGCAGAGATTGGGCGGCGTCCGAGTGGTTTAAAAGATCGGACAGCGTTCGAGCGGTTTAGGAGTATCGGACATCGTTCGAGTGGCTTAAGAACATAGAACGGCGTTTGAGTGCTTTAAAAACATCGGATGACGTATGAGTGGTGTTACTCTGGACTCGAAGCAGAGCGGTCAAAGCTCTCCTTGATTACAAGGTGGTAGGAAAGTCCAAGCAGTAGAGCGGTCAGAGAGTTCAAGCGGTGGTGTGGTCGGAGATTCCGTACTTGAAACAACAATCGATGATCATGGGTGGGTTCTTGGTGACGAGGAGGTTCTATTTTTGGCCTTAGGTGTGGTCGGGGATGGCCAGAGCTTCGCGGGCGATGAGGTGTCTTCGCGACGGTTTTTAATGGCAACGATGAGCTTCAAGGGCGAAGGGGACAAGAGCATTAGTGTTTGAGCATCCTTGGGGATAGGAGAAGCTTGGGTAAGTGATAGCTCGGGTTAGAGATGGCCGTGCAAGGCTGTCCACAGTGAGGCCTCTCGGCCGGGCAGTAGTTAATGGTACCAGAGCAATGGGGGGTTTGAGAGTTTGTAACTGTGTTTCGAGGGTGTTTCTATGAATACAAAGGGGCTACAGGCCAAAGCAATTGAAGTGCGATTGACTATACAAAAAGAATTGGAAGTAATAGCTTACTTTGGGTTTTCAGCGATTAGTGATGAAGCGTCAACCAGTGAAATGAATTGGGAGTATCTAAGTGCTCTTGGACACTGATGTAGGAGAATGGAGGGGCGCATGGGCTTTTATAGCCGATTTATGGCGGTTTGGTACAGGGGAGGTCCCACTCGGGAGGTGGCGCGTGGCCAGGGCAAGGGAGGCGCAGGATGGTTCAGGTTGTCTCGGCAAGAGTGGCGGAGAGGTCAGCAGGTGAGCTAGCACTTCGTGCACTGAGCTTCTTGGGCGGTGGTCAAATGTTGCGGCTTGGGGTGGTCAGCCGTGAGAGGAAAGGCAGTGGTGCCAAAATTCGTCTTAACATGACCGACGACTGTCAGGGAGTGTCAGGGGTGCTATCCTCGAGGAGGCATAGTGATTGAATCGAGGTAGCGGCAGATGGTTCGAACGACTGGATGAAGCGATGGAAATTGTCTGATTTTTGTCAGACGGCAACAGTGATGACGGCCGTGACTTTGATCAAGGGGCGAAGGAGATGGTAGGATGTGCGAGTTGATTTGCCAAGGGTGGAGATGAGTATTGATTTGGGAGAAGAACCAAATGAAATCAAAACTCAAAATAATTCAAATCCTTTTTTGAAATTTTAAGGTAGTTCCAGCTACTGTTGTCTCTCTTTTGGGAAAGGTAGCTCCATTGGAAACCCAAGCTTTGGCTTGGGAAGAGGCCGGAGGGGGTGGTAGCCTGGGTTGACGATGGCGGTCCTGGTCCAGGTGCGACACCTTGACTTTCTATTCCATCTTCGATCATGATCCGACGCAAACGAACTCGCCAATTCTTGTAAAGCATTATGATCTCACTTGCTTAACCATATTTAGGCCAGAGCACACTTCTCCGGTTCTAACATTTCCTCAATTCTCGGTGCCAATTCTTGGCGTCCAAACCTCGGGTGCTATGTGTTTTTGCAAGCAAAAACCGTGATGGCAACAGGAGCACGATCATACGGCGATTTTGGCAACAATCCCATCCCATACGCGACACCAACAAACCGAGTCAATCTCTAGCCGCCCTCCGTTTGTTCTCCTGTTTCAGCGAACGGAAGGGTACGTCTTTCTTTGGCATGGTGAGTGCTCTTTTTAGCTTTAAGTTACGATTTTTATCTATATATTATAGTATTTAGACTGTTTATGAAAGAGTATAGAGTAATAGAAATTCATGTACGATTTTGACCAATATAAATGAAGTTAGCATAGTGTGTATTATAATTAACTTGTAGATCTTACAATTAACTTGTAAATTTCGTTTTGAAAAGATATTTCATATAAAAGCTAGTTACTATATAAATATAAAAAAAATCCTTATAAAACTGAAAAGAAGAGTCTCTAGGCTCGTTACCACACTTCACGTCGCGACCCAACCATTGGGCAGCACGGAAGTCAAGCTGCTTCGCCGCCGGCGAGGCAGCCGAATCCTCCGACCTGACAGGGGGGATCTCCGTGCGGTATCGGGTAGAAATTACACGAAAACGGCCGTGCGCGCGTCAGGCGATGAAACCCAACCCCACGGCGGCGACGGCGATCCCCAAGTTGCTCCACAGCTCACGTCTGAAGCCACAGCTACCGAAAGTTGGGGGCGTATAATGGCATCACCATTCAGCGCCGCATGCTGGAGATTAGGAAAGCGATCGGTGGACGCAGATAGAGGTGCGCGCATTCTGGTCACATGCATTTAACCGCGAGAGAGACAGAAAAGAGACGAAGGAAGATTGGAGATATACCTTCTACTGCCACCCTTTCGGCTCTGTTTGGAGCAAATGGGTTTTCCTCGTTTCAGTGCCCGCCTCCTCATCTTCCGTAGGGGCCTTCAGTATTTTGATCAGAGCAGAGGTCGCGAGACGGCGACTGTTGTCACGGTCTGCTATGGCTGGAGCTTTCAAGAGAAAAACTTCCATGAAAGGGTGATCCTAGAGGGATTATACTGTTCACTATGAGATTTCATGTGAAACTAATGTATTCCAAACGTATCATCCATGGCATATATAAGGGCATATTTTTCTGGCTTCGGTTTATGGCTTTTGACTGCGGTTTATGGCTTTTGGGCTGTTCGTGAAATAGTATAGAGTAACAGAAACTCGCGTGTGATTTTGACAGATATAAATGAAGTCGCTGCAATATGTACTACAATCAATTTATAGACTTCGTCTTGAAAAAACATCTCGTTTAAAAGCTAATTACTATAGAAAAATCGAAAAATAACTATTAAAAACTGAAAAGAGGAGAACGGTTGGAGTTCAGAACTGGTAATCTAGCTAGCTAATCCTAGTTATGGAAAATAATCCTATAAGAACTAGGGCTTGTTCTTTACGACTTCTAAAAGCGGCTTTTGATTTTTACTATAGTACCTAATTTTCAAACATAATATTTTCTCAAGACAAGGTATGTAAGTTAATTGTAGTACATGTTAAAAGCCCAATATTTGTACCAGCCAAAATCGCAAACGAGTATCTCTATCCGTAATCTCTGTCACAAACAACCCAAAATTTAAAAAATTTAACTAAAAATCATAAGTTACAATCATAAACTAAAAAAAGAACAGAACCTAGATCCTATGCACATGAGCGTGTTATGCTACGAAGAGATCCAAACTCACATGCAGTTCATAGGACACAGGTCATAGTAATACTTTCCTCCTGGTTTTACTAGAATCCAGACACAGTACCATTTTTTTCGCACCTGATAGAACCCTCGACGTTGAGAACCGAAAGTGATCTAGATTACCATTGATTAGTATCCACAACGACGAATTCATACCTAACTATGCTTAAGCACCTCGTACATTCCTAACGAATAATGACGGGTGAATAATGCAAAGGCACGCATAGATCCTTATCCTAGAACCACTAAACTCGCTCTTTTGATCGCAACCACAGGCCATCCAATGTTCTGAGGGCTTCTGTAGTGTATGAAAATAGATGATAAGTCACCTAAAGGTCAACCTTATGTAGGCTATAAGCAAAAAAGGCTTAAAACTAGTCCTCAAGATAAAGACCTGACCACAAGCATTAAAATATAATTTTTCTTTATCTGCCGAGTAGGACCGTCTTAAGGCCCCTTAGGTTATATACACTATGGAGTCGACCTTAAGGTTTAGATGGATCTACCTAAGACTCCTTGGGTTATATACACTATTGATGCCCTGAGTTCAACTTAAGGATTGCTGCTTGGTAAAAGATGAACCGATTTATTAGATGCGATTATCTTAGATATCGTATCGTTTCCATATCACCCACTAAACCAACGGTATGGGCTAAATTTAGAGACTAATGATCAACTTGCAGCCGTTGTCACAAGCAGAAAAATAGGACATTTCATGAAACTGAAAACAAATGAATTCAGGTCCACTCAAGGATATATCTCAAATCTGCACCAAGAGAACAGCATATAACACCTCAGGAAACATCTTCACTAATCACACTGAGGAGTGAGGAAATTTTAGCCATGACAGAACTCACTCCTGAGGTAGATCATTATGAAAGAAAAATTAGCGAAGCGATGTGACACCACCAAAAGTCATCGATTTTTTAAACAAATGTTCAAATTTTGGCAACAATACCTCAACTGCTTGCTACGCACAATATTAGCTGCAATCCCTACCCATAATATTTCAACGGGAATGTTTTAGCACCTAGTTTGAAGATGATGAGGTTAACTTATAGTTGATGTTTACAAAGGATATGAAACTTGCACTAGCTAAAGACATTACTCAGGAATGCATCATTCTCAAAGCCAGGAAAGAAGAAAATCGTGTAACAAAATGTCAAATGACTTTGCAATAAACTGAAGCAAAGTGAAATGAGCGCAAATCATATGGCAAAGCAGTGGCAAACTCTGCACGCTGGGATTCATCCAAGAGAGATGATCAGCATGGAACAGACGAGTTCAACTGAAACGTTTCATTCCATTCTCAGATGTATGATCATTATTCACAATAGTAGAGAAAATCAGTTCTGCCCTGCATTTGGGTTGGTCCCAGAAGCAGGAGGCGGCTGTTGATGAGGAAAAGCACCTCCAACATTTTGTGGTTCAGGCGCCAAGAATAGCTCATTAAACGAAGGAACAAGGGCCCAAGAAGATCTATTGTTGCTCTCACTGCCATTCCCAGGGTCGTCAGCTCTGACCTCCTCATGGCTGCTCTCCATTCTACCAGCGTCGCTAGGCTCGCTCAAATCTTTTGTATCGTCAGATGGCAGCTCAAACCGACAAACAGGACAGGAACTATGGAGTTCAAGCCATGGCAGGATACAAGAAGAGTGGAACTTATGTTCGCAAGGCATCTGCTTAGCCTGGGACCCCAGCTCAAGATCATGAAGACAGACCGAACAGCTGACAACCTCTTCGATTTTGACAGTGGGCAGCGCTTCCACTGCCTCTTTCTTCGCAGAAGGTGTACCATACTGACTTGGGTCATTCTCGACCAAATGTTGAAGCAGCAGGCTCAGCCCTGCCCCCAGGACATACTCTTCCAGCAAACCATCATCATTACTTGAGCTGCCATGGTCGTCTCGGCCCTTGTCAGGATCAAGCACTGAGCCTTGCAGAGCGAGAGCCTGGTTGAAGGCATTGATCAGAATGGAACTGTCCCTTTCCCTGTCGTCTCTGAGGTTGTCATGGATGCTGTCAAGCACCCGGCGTAGTGCTGACGCCCGTCGACACCTCCTGATGAAACCATGGAACTCACGGCCTATATCACTATCTTCATCCTCACTGTCCCTCATCGCTCCTGGCTGCTCAAAAGGGTTGTCCAGCATTCCCCATTGCGAGAACCCCGGCTCCGATCGCCTGCTGGTCAATGCCTCAAAGTCCTCACCTACCATCTCTTCGATGAACCCACTGTCGCAGAATGGGCACTTGATCTCCTCCACCACGCCCTCCTCAATGGCCTGCTCACATCCATGGCACCAGTACCTTGTGATTGCAGCTTCTGCCATCCTGCAAATCCTTCCGTTGATCAAGTGGTGCACACGATCGAGTAAATCTGTGAACCGGGCACCATGAGTTAATGGTAGTCTATATAAATTCCCAAGCAAACAACCGCAAGGTGCAGTTTGTCTGTCATCTATGAGAATAAGCGCAGAATCGCAGGAACAATTTTATCAAAAAGAAATGAAACAAGATGAGTACTATGGTGTCCATCTGTGAATAAATTTCACAGTGCAACTGCAAGCATACAGATCTTACAAGAAATCAGCATCAAGAACGAGAACAAGAACAAGCACAAATGCATCTAATACAGAATTAAGCAATTTGTGGTTCTTTACGAATAGGAGTGGCAAGCTGTCCCAAAGAGAAGACCCACTTGGAGATGGGGCAGTACTGACAGATCTTTGAGAAGAGGAAGGCAGAGATCAAGAGCCAAGATTCTTAGTTCAAGAATAAGGTGCCGATTCCATTCTCCGGAGAACAAGATGCTATTCCAAAATACGAACAAAAACCCAGCAGAAGTCTTTGGGTTAGAAGAACAAGAAACCAATTCCGGCACTGCTCAAGATTCACAAACATTGCTCTAGAAACATTTTAGTGGCAAAACTCATCTTCCCCAAACAAATTTCTGGATAAATCCCAAATTAACAAGCAAGGTGATCCCTTTACACAGAGAGCAAGATATCATTCAAAGGGGAAAGCTAAAAAATCGGCTCATGTTCTTGATTTAGAACACTGCAACGAATCCCCCCCCCCCCCCCCCCAAACAAAAAAAACTCACTTTTTATGCGAAACTGATCATAAGTAAAAAAGAGAAAGTTCATACGAAGAAGTGACTAACCTGAGGTTTTTCCTCTATAGTGGATTGGATTGAGGTGGTCCTTTTGTTCTTGTTTGCTTCGGCCAAAGTGAGACGAGGAAGTTACAGGCGGGGCAGGTAGCTGGATACTTTACTCCCTAGATGTTATCGTCCCTTTCTCTTTTTTTTTCTTCTTATTCGTAAATAGAAAGATTTTTATATGACCTTGGCGCAAATCTCCAACCAACAACGGCCTCTTTGATTCTAACGAAATTAAAAGGAAAAACATAGAAGTTCTATTCCTATAAGATTATGCACTGTAGCTACGTTAGATTCAGGCCTGATCAATATGGCTTCAGCTTCTGACTTCAGCTTATTTTTGCACTATTCATAAATTTTGTCTTTTTCTGAACTTTTGGTTTTTTTTGAGTTTTTTTACCGGTTCTTTTTTTCCTCGTATTTGTTTACATTATACGTGGTGGGCTAATATGTTTTTTCTATTTTTAAATTTTTTTTAAATTTAATTATGGTAAATAATTCTCTGTCAGCTACAGTATTTTCAGCCATAAGCCATGAGGCTTTCAGCCGAACCGATCACCACCTCAAAGAAATGGATCAACCGAATTCCTTAGGTCTACTGTAGTCCGTAGCATTTCTATGAAGACACAAGAATTTCAAAGGAAACAACATATCCACTCTTTCATTTTTGCAATCCTTTGTTTTCTAATCCTCAGTTTTACACGTATATTTCTATTACATTCTCTGTTCTTCGTACGTTTCTAAAATCCTGTAAACGAAAAGAGACTCTAAAGTAGGTTATGACTTAGAAGCATACAAATCTTCTGATCTTTCTGACGATTTCTAATACCTGTAGATTGAGGTTTGCTTGATAAGAACTCCTTTTCATCCAAAGCAAAAGCAGCCTACCAGCTCGTCCGTTGGTGTTGGCTGTCCCGTTATTTTTATAAATATTGTTATACAACATTCGACTGTTTTTTAGACAAAAACAGTTAAATTGATCTGAAACGTTAGATCTCTATCCAACAGATCCACTCATACAAGCCCCTCTCAAAAAAAAATAACCCCCTTCAAAAAAAATGATCTAAGGCGTTGAATCTCCATCTAACAGCTCAAAATATGACTGTTTTTATCCTAAAAACACAGACGTCAGTTGTATATACACTCTCTATTTTTATTGGTGTGTTAGCTTCTCGTGCTCGTCAGGATAAAAGGAATGGCCCGGCTGGCTTGGACTGACTTTCCTGGCTCGAAGCTAGGGACTACTACCGCTGAAGAAAATACGCAAGATTTGCGTCTCAAACTCTCGGTACTTTCAGTTCAAGGGATCACGTAAACGCCGACGTCAGCGTGCTGTGCTGTCAGCGGTCTGGGCTTGAGAGGGAAACGGGGCCCCTCGTACCTGAGCCCATCCTAATTCGCTTCTCCTTCTCTTTTCCGGCCCATACGAAACGGGCCTCTGAAGACGCGCCCCGTGGGCGGGCTCGGTTTCGCTTAAGAAACGGCCGCGCAGCCCACGACGGAACGGGCGGGTGCCTCCCGTGCAGGGAGAGAGAGAAAAAAAACGCCGGCCGTAGTCGCTCGCGCGGCGGATGGGTCCGCGTGTGTGCGCGTGCGCGCGACCCCGGCAGAGTCGCCCTTGGTGCCCGGTTCCGCGCATGCTAGGCCGTGCACGGTTAGGGATGGCACACATGGAAATGGGGCGGAACCAGCTCGGTAAGAGCAACTCCAAGAGTCTTGTTAAAATAGAGACACCCATAATGTATTTTGAAGAGTCATTCCAACCTTTTTTTTATATTTTGTTCCTCCAACTCTAACAGACTCTCTATTTTAGCTATCTCTATTTTTAAAATTGGGCCACGTCATCGAGCCGTCTGGCACTGATGGGCCTGGACTTGCGATCAAGAAGCGAACACCGATCGGAGACTGCCCTCGCCCCTCGAATTTTTTTCAATGACAATGGCACATATATGCCCCTGTATTCAATGATTGCCGGCACATGATTTATGCCATGATACTTTTTAGTGGCACATATTATGTGCCATAGTTAATCGCATATGATTGCCGGCACATGATTTATGCCATGATACTTTTTAGTGGCACATATTATGTGCCATAGTTAATCACATATGATTGCCGGCACATGATTTATGCCATGATACTTTTTAGTGGCACATATTATGTGCCATAGTTAATCACATATGATTGCCGGCACATGATTTATGCCATGATACTTTTTAGTGGCACATATTCAGTGCCAGGCATCTCGAATGTCAGTGGAGCAAACGAAGAATGTGCGGGGAGGGCCGGGCGCCGCCGGGCGCGCGGGGAGGGACGGGCGCCGCCGGGCGCGCGGGGAGGGCCACAGGGGGGAGGGGGGAAAGGGCGCCGCGGGAGGGGGCGCGCGGGGAGGGCCACAGGGGGGAGGGTGGAAAGGGCGCCGCGCGGGAGGCTTCGACACGGGAGGGGGCGCGAGAGGAGGGATTCCGCGGGAAAATGGAAAAATGAGCGGGAGGAAAGCATCTAGCGAGCCAGGATGCCTCGCCAGATTTCACGAGCGAGACCTGGAATTTGGCTCCACTGCAAAATAGATAACAGGATAAAAGAGCTGTTGGAGGGTGTTTTTTTTCCTTGGGTCATCTAATTTGGAGAAAAAGTGCAAGATAAAGAGTCTCTTGGAGATGCTCTAAGGGAGCCCAGGCAGATGGCTGGCCGGCCCGGGAATCGCTGTTGACCGGGCTCGCAGTCCGTTACTGACTGTTTTGGGAATCGCTAAGAGCAACTCTAGCAAAGCCCTCAAATAAGCCTTTAAATCAAAATTTGAGAGCTGAGGACAAAAACACAGATCCAGTAAAACCCCTACTCAGGCCCTCAAAAGTAGGAGGCCCTCAAATTCACCCATCAAGCCCTCATTCCTGGGGACCCTGGAGGAGGCCCCTACTTTTGAGGGCCTGAGTAGGGGCCCTGCTGGACCTGTGTTTTTGTCCTCAGCCCTCAAATTTTGGTTTAGGATGATGAATGGGTCCCACATGGCAGTGTCTATTAGGATGAATTTGAGGGCCCTGATTTGAGAGCTGCTGCTGGAGTGGATGCAAAAAAATCAAGCTCTCAAATGTTAGGAGAGCCATCAAATCAAAAATAGGAGCCTTGATTTGAGGGCTCCTGCTGGAGATGCTCTAAGGTGTCAAGAGATGCTCGTTGGCGAGTCCGGACAGCCATCCGGGGTCGTCAGGCCTTGGCTCCGCCGTGGGGTGTGTGCCACGGCGGGTAACGACGCGAGTGACCATTGGACCGCAGCAAAAAGGGTGTTGCATTATCTAAAGCATACTATTGATCTTGGCACTAAATCAATTAAATATGCTTTAAGAATAATGTCTGTGTTGGTGCTAGTTATAAGAAAAAAATGGGACTGTATGTGCTATTTCTGCCTGTCCATGGATGCAAACCTGTGACAGCAAGGTAGTTCTGTTGTTTCCAGCTCCTGCAATTCAGCTGCTTGCTTACGCGCAAAGTGCAAATATTTGACAGCGAAGCAATCGTTCCTTCTTTTCAGTTCCTGTTAGCTGGATAGTGGATACAGCAAATGCATTATGTTATGCACATTCCTGTACGTGTGTGCTCTCTGCTTAGGAGACAGCAGCGAGGAGAGTGCGTACAGGCCGCAGTGCAAACAAACTCTGTAGTCTACTAGCCTCATAGGCGCGGCGCCACGCCGCGCCAGCCACCGTGTGTACCGAAGTAAAAGAGGCGATAATCCGTGAGGAGTTTGAAATTTTTTTTTAAAAAAATTGAGGGCGTATGTGGATTTTCGAAAAAGTCAAAGGTCTTTTTCGTAAAAAACCGAGGGCCTGTACGTAATAAATGAGGACCAGTACGTAATTTAGAAAACCGTGGGGCGCTATCCTGCAAAAATTTCGGTGAAAAAAAACTGTCAGGGACCTTTTCGCGAGGAAAAAGGACCTTTACGTAATTTTCGAAAAACTGGAGGAAATCACCTCCCCAGGCCGTACGAAAATTCGGCCGCCACGCGCCGGCCACACAGCGCGCGCGGGCGACGTGGCCGCCCTCTCCTGCGCGGAAGTCCCCCGGAAATGTAGTTGTTAGTATACCAAAATATCAATCTGGTTTTCGCAATGCGCGCGCACACACACACACACACACACACACACACACACACACACACACATATATATATATATATATATATATATATATATATATATATATATATATATATATATATATATATATATATATATATATATATATATATAGCCTCTTTTTACTCCCAGGTGTAATTACACCCTATGTCGTATCTCACAATGTAGGGAGTATCTTGTGTAACGGAGAGTATGTACATGTAGTATACGAGTATTTAAAACTATATAGGTGGTATGAACAATTTTTCAGAGGTGGTATGTACATTTTTTTTGACATACTCCTTTTTATGTGCGTATATGAAGGTATTTATAAAATGCGCTAAAAACTATGGACTCCCTTGCAATTTTTTCGTATGATTTACATTGGAGTATCTTATAATTAGTATATGAGTATACCTAAAGTGATAAAGGAGTATTTCAAGTTTATTTAGGTGGTATATTAGAGGTAGGTGTAATTACACCCGGGAGTAAAAAATATTTTTCATATATATATATATATATATATATATATATATATATATATATATATATATATATATATATATATATATATATATATATATATATATATATATATATATATATATATATATATATAGGAAAATTACATAAGGCACCTGGGTGCCTAGGCACCCACATCAAGAACCGTCCGATACACGTGTATGATTGATATTTTTTTTTGAGTTTTGGTATGGAAATGTTTTATACCCTTGATATATTTATGGTAAGTAAGTTTTGAACTCAGTTCAAACTAGTTTGAACTAGTTTTGAGTTCAATGCGACTACAGTGAGTATATACCATAAAAATAGTTCAAACTAATTAAACTGAAGTTGAATTTAATTTTTTTTCGGAGTTTGACATCTCAAATATACTTTTTTATGGGTATATAAAGATACCCACATCAAACGTTGCGAATCTCAAAGCAAATCAACGGGTATTGATATGGGTGCCTAGGCACCAAGGTGCATGAAACACTCGTCACAGCAAATGATGCTACGGAGCTTTACAGCGACATGTATCCAAATCACCCTTTTTTTTCTTTTGCGGTGAGCTGGCTCATGCCCATGACAATTTTCTCCTATTTCGGAGGTACATTTCGGATAAGATCAAGCTTCTGGTGTATCGGTAAGTTTGATCTCCTATCTCACTTAAGTTTCTTTCACAGGAGAGCTTAAATTTCTTTTGCAGGAGAGCATAGGGGACTTTGTTTTTGTTGCCCTCTAGATCTCTCAGGGAAGAGATCACCGTCATCATCATTTCAAATGCCCATCATGGCCCCCCACTAATTTCTCGAGAGGTCTAGTCTTAATGATGGAGATGATGATCCCAATCCTTCAGCTAGCTCATAGCCTCATGTACCCCAATAATATCTATTGCCTTTGCAGCACGGACCATTTGCATTTCCTACTCAGATCTGCACTACTCGAGCCATATCAATCAAATGCCGACACTGGCACGCAAGAGCAGTGTAAGTTCAACCACGAATTCATGAATCTTAGTAACCGACGACAGTACCAAATTACAACCTGACGTAACAGGTGGGTTCTTTTTTGCTACATTGATAATCTTTGATCTTAATGTGATTATTTATACGAATAAATCGAATATTAACACACCGTTAAGCTAATTCGAAAAAACTATTCCGATAACTCTACTTAAAAAAAAAACCATGTTGTTGGCGCCTCTTAGACAACTCACCAGCAAGCAATCCTCACCCTATCCCTGGACGAATCAAAAGATTCAATCAATCAATTCAAAGCCCTTGAGAAAGATCAGACATGGAGTTGACCCCCCAAGGTCCCAACCAACGAACCGTCTCCACTACCTCCGCGCCAAATCCAATCCGACGAGCCGCACGTGCGCCGCTGAGGCTCCCCTCGTCTCCACCACCTCCTCGTCCTCATGGCCAACCACCTCAGCCCACCGCGCCCGCCGCGCCCATGCCGCGCCGTGGCCGCGCTCCTAAACAATTTGCTGAGCTGCGCAAGGACCTGATATAAAATAGCCTCCTTGCCTGGCCTGGCTGCTGTACAGTTGTCCCGGTACGTTAGTTTAATCCTTGCGGAGGAGGGGCCGAGGGGGCCTAATGGCCGTGTCCTCGTCTGGATCCTGCAGACCCCGCCCCGGGTTTGAGGGGTCTCCGCGCCGTACTCGCTCTTCTTGGCTCCGGCCTTCTTGGTTAAGGGGAATGGTTTCTGGGTAGTCGTTGGCTTCTTGGCTGGAGTTTTAGGATCCTTGGCTGGGTCTTGGGGGATCGAGGAAGAGTTCAAGGGTTCTTGGGGGCACTGAGGTGGCCGGATTTGGTGCCAAAATTGCAGATTGGTGGGTTCCTTCTTCATGGCCATATTGTCATGGTGTTGGTTTTCTGTAATTTTATGCAGTTTTTTCCCTTTTTGTCTTTGTTCCTGTTGCAAATTGTAATGTGCATTGGATTCTGAAGCCTCTGTCTGTCAGAAAGGTTGGTTTTTGAAAGGAGCATGTTTTGTGGATGTGTGGGTACAGTGTGCATGGTTTTTTTTACGCGAAAGATTGCTTTTTTTTTGGTTTGGCGATATGTTTGTTCCCGTAGTCTAACGTGCAGGAATTTGGACTGAGACAATTTGGATCCACTGAAGTTTGCGTACAAATGTTCCCCTTTTATTTTTCATTTTTCTGTGAGAACTCCATGGATATGATTCTTTTCCGTTATAGTCTCGTGCTAATGTCTGAATTGTTCAGTTATAGTCTCGTGATACTGCAATCTTTAATTCTATTATATTATGTGTTCAGACTTGAAACTGGAAAAAAGCTTCTATTGTTTTTCTGGCTTCAAAGGGAATGGCCTTCCCGGATGATGAAAAGATGAAGGTATGATGTGTCTCTTGTTTCACCTCATTCATATAATCATCCTGTTTTTTTACCTTTCCCTCCTTTGTTCCTTTTTTTTCTTCTAATTTTGCTAGATCATCTTGAATGCATTAGCATAATTGCAGTTGAATGGAGCATTGACTTAAGTGTTTGGCTTTGTACAATGGTACTCTAGGGCTGTCGACCAAAGCTTCTCGGGACTAAAGATAAGAAAGTCGCAAAGAAGACAGACTGTCCAAGCTGCTCCACTGGTTAGTTCATCTTCTTTCTTTTGAAAACTGAACCAACAATGAGTCTGTGTCTTGTAGTTGTAGGGTGGTGATAACTAGTAGCAAATAGATGAGCATAATTTTATCAAATTTCAGCTCGTCTGGGTTGAAAAGGGGAATTTCTCACGTCAGCTGGCAACCACATGCATAAGGTCAACTGAGCCTATGTTGACTTTGTAGAATGAGAAATGCTGCTACGAAGAGGCAGCCCGTTCAAATATGCTTATTTGAAGATACTAGGATTGATGGGCTCAACAATTCCACACTTGATCACTTCATTTCAGAAATTTGATATTTTGTACAAATTAACTTCAGTACAATTTTTGTCCTGATGACATAATAGCAACTAACTGTTTCATGTTCTTTGTCAATTGCAGTTAAGTCCGGACCAAGTTCCTCGAAGGCACAATCGTCTTCCCCCTTCAGAACACTTTCAGGTGGTTTTCGTATCTGGCAACTTTTCCTCGCTCACACTTTGGATGATGCTGGTTTGATTTGGTTGGCTTATTCTTGTGTTTCTTTGGACTAAATGGAAGCAGAAGTTAGGAGCATACGTCTCAGTCATTTCTTAGCTCACTCTTCAAGTGCTACAAAAACTGAACCTTTCAGGTCAAACAGCTAACCTTGCGTGTTCTGTCATACTTCCATCTTCTAAGTGGAAACAATATCAGTGTATTTAATTTTTTTGGGTTCATTATATAGGATATTTATCTCTACATGGAATGTTGGAGGAAACACACCTACAGCTGAGTTGAATCTGGATGACTTCCTTCCTGCTGATGACCATTCAGATATTTATGTTTTAGGGTAGGTATTTGACCCATCTATTCTTTGCGGTTTTGGAATCTACCCCCGTCAATATTACTAATTGTAGTGCCAACATCTTCTTAGAAGAATGTACATTGTACAACTTACATATTTTCCGTACGTTATATTCCCCTTATTCATATACTTATATTCAATGTGTGATAAGGAAAGATAGTAGGTCATTTTTTGTTCTTAGTGGTCTTAGGATTTTACTGACCTTCTGGCATTTAATCTTTGTCAAAATGAGCTATATTTTTCCTTGAAGTTTATTTGGATTGTTTCAACAAACAGAAGACATCATCCCACCTCTTATTTTCTTTTAATCTTCACACAGTTTTCAGGAAATTGTCCCTCTCAATGCTGGTAATGTGCTTGTGATAGAAGACAACGAACCAGCTGCAAGATGGCTTGCTCTTGTAAACCGCACGCTAAACCGACCAGTTGACAGTGATGCTGGTATCTTCCGGCACAAGCCATCTCTGTCCCTTGATTCAACCTCATCTCAATTTTCATCAAATCTTGATGCTTCGTTCTCCAGTCGCTCAAAAACAGCTAGCAGTTCTGCAATCTTCCAGAAGTCCTCCTTGAAATCTATCAGGAAACCTTACATGCCAACCCAGAGAAAACAGCTCAAACTTTGCAACTGCCCAGTTGAAATGACCAGGAAATCCTACAAGGTTGCTTGCTTTGGATGCCCACAAGCATACACTAATGACACAGACTCTTCGGAAGAAGATGAAGTGGATGACAAATTGAATTATGCTTATGGTTATATGGTTGATGGAATGACTTCTGCTGCTTCTGCCTCCAGGGATCAGCTAAAATATAACCTCATATCTTGCAAACGAATGGTTGGTATTTTTGTTACAGTATGGGCAAAGAAAGAACTAGTGCAGCATATCGGCCATGTGAGGACATCTTGTGTAGGTCGCGGAATAATGGGCTATCTTGGGAACAAGGTCAGAACCGAGTCAAATTATATAAGTATTGTCCATTCAAATATGAAAATTGTAGCCCATCCTAAATTTCGGATGGAACTGCAGATGCCAACTAAAATGTTATGATAGTCATAAAGATATTAACAAATAAACTATAGATTTTAGTCTGAAATATTAAAGAGGTCCCTTTGTAATACTGATGTATAGACTGTGTTTATGTTATGCTTCTCATAGAAAGTTCGTTATCAACATTCAACATTAATCTACAACTACAGCAAGATTTTACTTGACGTACTCCAACCCCATCTTGCAAAAAACTAACTCTGAATCACCTTATGCAGTAGATTCCTTACCCTTTTAGTGATGCACCTACTTTTGGCTTCAGGGATGCATATCAGTGAGCATGACATTACACCAGACAAGCTTTTGTTTCATCTGCAGCCATTTGGCTTCAGGTGAGAAAGAAGGTGATGAATTGAGGCGCAATTTAGATGTTTTAGAGATACTAAGGGTCACGCAGTTTCCAAGAATCTGCAGAAGATCTAGGCGAAGAATCCCTGAGAAAATTCTTGACCATGAGTAAGAAAGTCGTGCTACAATTAGTTTAAATTTTTTATTTATTGTCAATTGCTATTCTCTGATTCTTGTGCTGCTTATTTTAGTCGGGTGATATGGTTGGGGGATCTGAACTACCGTATTTCCTTGAGCTATGAAGACACCAAGAAACTTCTGACCGAAAATAACTGGGATGCCCTTTTTGAAAAGGATCAGGTAAAGTCCTCAAAAGATGGCACTGCTTTTTTGCTATTTAGTCGAGGGCAACTGAATTGTTCCCTAGTAGGAAGGAACTAAAGTAATGGAATGAGAGAAGACAAACTTTTGAGAACTTTCCCTGTGTTCTTTTTATGTTCTAAACTTCTAATTATATCATGCTACAATTTGTTTAACATTTTATGATATATTTTTTCAGCTTAACATTGAACGTAACTCTGGAAGGGTGTTCAAGGGTTGGAGTGAGGAGAAGATTTATTTTGCTCCCACATACAAGTACTCCTGTAACTCAGATTCTTATGCGGGAGAGACTGCAACATCAAAGAAAAAGAGGAGAACCCCAGCCTGGTATTTACCATGTTCAAATTAGTTAGTTTTATGCTATAAACTATTCCCAGTTTATTCAGGTCCCAACCTTGTATCCACACGCCTGTGTACAACTTTTATAATCTGGCATTCCCATCATTGTGTACCGGAACAAGAGGAGACACTGTTTGGGTTTTCTTGAGATGAAACAAAGTACATTTGCACAAGCATGTTGGTTAAAATCATTGAAACAGAAAACAGTAAAATCATTCACATTATCACATATTCAGTGCTACAATAAATGACCGAGTTGATAACTCATCGAGTGCACATCTCACAATTTGAGTCTACAATTGGCTGTATGTATTGCTACAAATTTTGCATTTTAACGAATGATTTAGTGAAGTATCTAATATCTATAGACCTAACTGTACTATGAAAATATCTATAGACCTAACTGTACTATGAACTATTAACAAATGATCGATTCATGTATGTTAAGGAGTTCAACTTGTTTAGGTGTGATCGAATACTGTGGCATGGAGACGGTATTGCGCAGTTATCCTACTTTCGTGGGGAGTCTAAATTTTCTGATCATCGTCCTGTCTGTGGAACCTTTATCGTTGAGGCGGAAATGCTAGATGGCAAATCAAAAAGGCGTGCATCTAATACTAACATTAGAATTGGTGCTGAAGAGCTCTTACCAAAAACTAAGGTTAACAAAGGTACGTACCTTCTTGCTTTTAGATTAATCTGTCGAAAACATCCATCATTTTAAGTTTGGCATAAAGCAATGTAAAGTCCAGTATATGCATAGACAATACTAATTAGTATAACACTGCAGGTGCTGGACCAAAATCACATAATAAATAGGTTCTTATGATGCAACAAATGAGTAAGGTACTGAGGAACCATTCCATGGACGCCGCTAAGTATATCTTTCTCAGCAAATTACTTTGTGACAACAGAAAGGTGATTATTATGTTGTACAGCAAACGTAAAGTCGTATAGTTTCCAAAGGAAAGATGATTATATTATATACTTGAGCAAATTCACACGAAGATTCATTTTGTTCTTTTGGATAGAACAAGTAAGCTTACGCATAGTTTTGCAAGTTTTATCTTTTGACACGTTGTAGCTGTGTCGAGTTTTGAGCTTATCTGGAACAAAATTGTACTGTAACGAGTCATTCTTTCAGAATGTACAAGATATTCTCTCCTTTTTGTCTTGATTCCCATTTGTTACTGGATTGACTTGTGTGAATGGACAGAAGATCAGTATGATGGTCATTTCTCCTGAGTAATGATCCTAAGTTTTTCCTTACTTTTTGTTCAGTATTACGGTGATAGATTTGTATCCCAGTTAATAAGGCGCAGCTATTGTTGTTCTATAAAGTATGAACTACCTGGACGCAGCTTCATGTTGCGTGTTCCCATTCCACACGTGGACTGCATCTGTTGGTTTCGGCCATCGCGGTGGGCCCACAGGTTTTTCCTCGCAACGGAAGGACTTCTGCTCCATGCTACCTTTCCTTTGTTCCATGGCCGATGAGGGAAGTCATGAGTCTGCAAGGAAGAACAAGGCGCATCGTACCACCATGGCGACCAAAGTGAGCCGGCAAGATAGGAAGGATGAGGGTGTCGGAATCCTGAGGGCAAATTGTTAAATTAGTTTAAATAAAAGGTGGATATGTAAATTATAGAAATAATTCTTATAATAAAATGGTCTTAGTGTGATGTTTGCTAGACTAAAGGATTAAGAATCATAAGTTTAAATTTCCCTCTCCTCTTCCTTTAAAATAGATATGTGTAAATTGTAGCTGTACACTTGAAGTTCTACATCAATTAGTGACAAATGGTGCTTTAATTGTAAACATATGCTTATGCATGCGACAGCCAATGCGGTTTCATGGCACATGTACTAGCTTAATGGTTTTGTTAATGGCAGCCTTAATGGCATTTGCATACGGCATGCAGTTACATGTGTTTGCATGCATTTACTTATTGATTAAAGCAAGAAATGAATCGGTGCATGCATCGGTTTGCATCGGATGAAACTAAAGCATTAAACGTTTCAGTGGCTAGTTGCTATATATATATGGCTTGTCTTTCATTGGCAATGGAGTACATGATAGAATGAGAAGCGTAGACACACATAATAGTGTTGCTCCCTAGTCATCAAAGGAATATTGAAAGTACAAGGAAGAAAGGTGAGAAAACCCAACATGCAAAGAGTTAAAATGTCGCAAGGTGGGTTTGTACGTTATAACACATATAAATGTTACTTTCCGATTGAATCAAATTGTGCTAAATGATCTTATAGCTTCTGCAAAATTTTTGCTTACATTTGGTATCAGAGCAAGACTTGGCACTATTGATTCACCATCAAAGTTTTTGCTGTGTGTTCATTCTTTCTAATAGTTTATTTTCTCTATTTATTGTTCTATCATGTAAAGGTGAATGCAACATGAAAGTTATGTTCCGTTGCATAAAGTAAATGAAATGATTCATTCTTTGGTTAATGTTTCACCTTTTAAACTTTGATCAAAATGCATGGTGCTTTATTCAAATATACTCCTTGTATATATCACTGTTCTGTACATGTGTAAGAAGAATTAAATTATGTGCAATAGAGAATTATATCTGTCTAGTACTGTTAGTGGACAAATTTTGTTCATAAGGTCATGGTTTATTCTTATGAGCATAACTGGAAATGACATGTCAATTAAATATTTATATTATTAAAGCATGTTAGTCACCAAAGTGGCATTGCTTGGAAGTTTCTTAAATATTTAATTGAGCATATCAATTGTTCATATTTTTTCGATGCTTCTAAAAAGAATAATTGAGATTGCTAATTATAAAGCTAGGAGGTCACCGAAAGGCAGACCATTTCTTACGATTGGTGACAATAAAAGAGATCAATCAAACATACTTAGAAAATATGTTAGTTTATCCAAAGATAATATGCATGTTGACTTAGGTATACTTGATTGTCGATCTATTAAAGTATGATGTTAGCATCATTGTTGTTTTCAGTGGTGCATTTAAATTTCATCCAAAGATGTGTTGATGCACATTTTAAGTTTGCTCTTCTATGGATCTATTTAATTTACTCAAAGTTTTAATCTATGAGCATATTTAATATTTGCAGCATCCATTAATTTAATGAGTCAAAGCTATGGCCTTGTCAAGTTCAATAGGCCAAACTATACTGATTGGTCGGAACAAATCCGGTTTTAATTAGGTGTTATAGATTTGGACCTAGCACTAGTTATGGAAGAAAAGCCCGCAGCCATTACTGATGAAAGTACTGATGATGATTGATCCTTTTATGATTCTTGGGAACGGTCTAATAGGCTGGGTTTGAACCTAATGTGACTGACAATTGTTGAAAATGTTAGGCCATCAATGCCCAAGACGGATCATGCGACAGGCATAGCAAATATTGCCATAAAGCTAACATCGATGAGCATGGATGCGAGTGATCATTTTTTTAGTTCAGTTCATTATGAACTCACTTCCTTCTGAGTTTGGCCAGTTCCAGATGCACTACAACACCATAAAAGAAAAGTAGAACCTTCAAGAAGTCAAGGCCATGTTGGTTCAAGAGGAAGGAAGGCTAAAGAAAATGAGGGATCACTCTGTTCATCTCATGGTGCATAACGATGCAAGCAACAACAAAGGAAATCCAGGGAAGAAGGGCAAAGCTCCACTACAAGTAAGTGAGGGCCATATTCGTAAGAAGCCGAGATGCCACTTTTGTAAGAATGTTGGTTATTTCAAAAAGGATTTCCCGAAGAGAAAGAAATGGTTTGAAAACAAAGGGATTCCTTTCGATCCAACTCATAAGCGGGGCTAAAAAGTTTTTGTACATGGGGAACAGAATGAAGACACGAATTGAAGGGATTGGGATTTATAAAATAATCCTTGATATCGATCTATACTTAGATTTAAAAGAGTGTTTTTATGTTCCTAAATGTACTAGAAATTTAGTATCAATGGGAAAGTTGGATATAATAAGTTTTAAGTTTGTGTTTGAAGATAATATGTTCTCTTTATATAAGAATAAATACTATTATGGTTTTGGTATTTTAATTGATGGTTTATACCGCTTCAATCATGAAGATGTTTTTTTTTCTGAATCTCTGTTTCATATTGAACATATTATTGGCAATAAATGTAGTACACACAATGAGCGATCTGCTTTTCTGTGGCATAAAAGATTAGGTCACATATCCAAAGAAAGGGTTTCGAGGTTAGTTAAAGTGAAATCTTACTTCAATTGGATCTTGTTGACTGGAATATATGTGTGGACTGCATTAAGAGCAAGCAAACCTCACACATATCAAAGAAACCAGTTACAAGGAGTAGTAAGCTATTACAGTTGATACACACTGATATTGTGGTCTATTTGATGTTCCATCCTGGGGAGGTGAAAAATATTTCATCACCTTCATTGATAACTTCTCACATTATTACTATCTATACTTACTACATGAAAAATATCAAGCTGTGAGCATCCTAGAGGTGTTTGCCAATGAGGTGGAAAGGTAGCTAGATAGAAAAATAAAGGTGGTGAGGTCTGACAGAGATGGGGAGTATTTTGGAAAGTTTGATGAAAGTGGACAATGTCTAGGTCCATGTGCAAAGTTTCTTGAAAGCCAAGGCATTTGTGCACAGTATACAATGCCCGGAACACCTCATCAAAATGGGGTGGCTGAAAGGCAGAATCGTACTCTCATGGAAATGGTTAGGAACATGTTAAGTTACAGCAATGTGCCTTTATCCTTGTGGATGCGTGCATTAAGGACTGATGTATATTTGTTGAATAGGGTTCCTAGTAAGTCAATTCCTAAGACTTTTTATGAACTATGTACAGGAAGGAAACCTAGCTTAAGGCACCTGCATATTTGGGGTTGCCCAGCGGAAGTACGTGTATACAATCCACATGAAAAGAAGCTCGATGCAAGGACCATTAGTGGTTACTTCATTGACTATCCTAAAAATCAAATGGGTATAGATTTTACTGTCATAATCATAGTATAAGAATTATTGAGTCTGGAAATGTTCGGTTCATCGAGAATGGTGAGATTAGTGGGAGTAGCAATGCATGGAACGTGAATGTCATTGAGAATTGTTAAATTAGTTTAACTAAAAGTGGCCCATGTAAATTGTAGAAATGGTTCTTATAATAAAAAGGTCTTAGTGTGATGGTTGCTAGACTAAAGGATTAAAAATCGTGGGTTTAAATTTCCCTCTCCTCTTCCTTTAAAATAGATGTGCGTAAATAGTAGTTGTACACTTAAAGTTCTGCAGCAATTAGTGACAAATGGTGCTTCAATTGTAAACGTATGCTTATGCATGCGGCAGCCAATGCAGTTTCATGGCACATGTACTAGCTTAATGGCTTTATTAATGGAAGCTTTAATGGTATTTGCATGCGGCATGCAACTACATGTGTCTGTATGCATTCACTTATTGATCAATGCAAGAAATGAATCGGTGCATGCGCGTATGCATCAATTTGCATTGAATGAATCTGAAGCATTAAGCATTTCAGTGGCTAGCTACTATATATATGGCTTAGCTCTTATTAGCAATGAGTACATGATAGAAAGAGAAGCGTAGACACACATAATAGTTTTGCTCCCTGATCATTGAGGGAACATTGAAAATAGAAGGAAGAAAGGTGAGAAAACCTGACATGCAAGGAGTTAACATGTCGCAAGGTGAGTTTGTACGTTATGACAGGTTAGCCTATCACGGATAATGCAAACGAATACAGAAAAAACTGACAAAAAAGCGTAAAAAACCACAAAAATAAGAAAAAAAATGAAATTTATAAATAGTAAAAAATAAGTCAGAAATTTAAATCAAATAAGCAGAGCCAGACCTCGCGCTGTTCCTTTTCCTCGGCCTCGGCGGCGCTCCCGGCGAGGAGGAGGCGCAGGCGGCCGGGGCAGCTCGGTGTACCCGGCCGCCGTGGTGTACCCGCACCACTCCCACCAGATCTCCTGGAAGCCCAGGTAGGCAATTCTGTTCCATTCCATCGCTCTCTCGCATTCTTGATTTCCTCTACCAGCACTTCCTCATCGACGGCGAGGCCAACCATCTCGCTCCCCTCGTCAGTAATCTACTACCACTCCAATCCCATGAAATGTTTTTCTTACTAAGCGACAATGCGCTCAATTGATTGATTTCGGAATTATTACTCTTCTTTTTAGGCCAGGGCGGAGCTCAAGAGGTCGGCCGTCGCTGATAACATGTCGGGCAAGAGCACGCTCATCGACGTCCGCACCAGCTCCGGCGCATTCGTCAGCAAGGCAAAGGTTAGGTCTTTCTTATTTCTCTCTTCTTTTATTTCATTTTTTTATGTCCAACCGAATGCATCTTGTTGATTAAGACTGCCTTTCCAAAATACAACCTTTTCCTCTGGCAATTGTACGTGCAAGCATGCGTTATATAGAGGTGTCAATGGCTCGATGCAATAAAAGTAGGGTTCTTTCTTAGATCAAAACGCCATAGCTATTTCTCAAGTACACTATCTTTCTCCAAAAAGGAGCATTTCACAGGTTCTAGCATCACACTTATCACACCTAAAATGCAGAGTTTTCAAACGAACGTGCTTGCCTGCTGCTTGTGCATCTACAAAGAAAATGTCAACCAGTAAATATAGATGCCTTTTATTTAGAACGTGCCAAAGCCAATTTTTTGTCCTGCTGACAATGATGAATCAATCTTACCTCACTCGTTCGAAAAACAAATCTTACTTACCTCTGCTGCTTTTCTGGGTATACAAGAGATTGCTAGAGAGGGAGAAACAGCAACCGAAAATACTGTTGGAGTCAATATTTGAAAATTATGAAACATTTTGAAACATTTTATAACGCTTTCTTGTATTTTTGGTCAAGTCTAATAACTAGGATACTAGAATTCAAGCCCTACACGTTAATTTCTATTAGGTAGGCGCTAAAGCTCATGGTATGCCAAAGACACATCATTTTGGGCACTTGTGTGTGTGTGTGTGTGTGTGGGGGGGGGGGGGGGCACAGAGAAGAACTTCATATTTCCATTGCAAGAGACTGAGAGAGAGAATTTTTCAAGCAACTGGTTACACCCAAGGTGCCTCCACACCCATTAACTGAATGACTCCCTAGGGTTACATTACAGTGCCCAGTAGAGTACTTTGTACCCAATGCCAAGTCTAATCATGGTTGCATCCTTGGGCGTGTCGAAAACCTACTCTAATTCAGCTGCCTTAGCATCAACAACTGTGAAGAGCTCCAGCCCTGCTCCATTCCATACAAAGCTCCCTTGCCAAGGAGATACCAGGTGGCCACAAGAGTGTCCTGACAAGCAAGTCAAGCCCTTTACGTGTTTCAGTTGACAGTCTCGAACGGAATGCAATCCACTATTGCTAGGCTCCTCTCACTAGCTGAAGGTATTATCTTGCCAAGGTGGACAGAGAATAAGACTTCTCTCCACAGTTGAGATGCCTATTGACAGAAAAAGAATAGATGGTCCAGATAATGTTTCCTTTAGTGTAGTTTTCATTTTCTGATTCCACCATGCAAAGTTGACATTTGACAATATGCAGGTGCCAGTAAGCCTCTCTTGAGTATGCTATCCTCAGACAATTTTATCAGTGCTAACATTCAAACATCCTACTCAGCGATGAACATATATCCCATTCCCTCAAAAAAGAAGAAAAGATATATATCCACTATTATGGACATATGAAATATCATGTACAGAAGTTGAGTGTAGTGGAAATAAGTATACTGCGGTGAATCTGTGATCACACAAGGTGGGATCGAATACACAATGATGATATACGTAATAGGGTGGAGGTAGCACCAATTGAAGAGAAGCTTATCTAACAACGTTTAAGATAGTTTAGACATCTCCAACAGAGGCCTTCTGAGGCACCGGTACGCAGTTGAATTTTAAGGCGTACCAAAACATAAGAAGAGATAAAGGTTGACTAAGACTGACGTGGGAGGAAAAGGTTAAAAGAGACTTGAGGGATTGAAATGTATCCAAAGAGTTGGCTTTAGATAGGACCGCATGGAAGTTACTAATCCACGTACCGGAACCATGACATAAGAAGAAGGTTTAGGGCGGTGTTTTAAGCTCTCGATTCAGATGGCAGGATGTAGGACTTAGGGGTTTAGCCTTGTAGGTTTTATTACAAGGCTCTCGTTTCTTTGACTTTGATGAGATTTTATTTCTAGCCTACCCTAACTTATTTGGGATAAAAAAACTTTGTCGTTATTGTTGTTGATGATGGACATATGAAATATTTACAATCCCAATATTGGAATCCAAACCATTTCTTCTTCGTTTGCTTGAATTCTATATTGCTAGGAACAGAGTTTTTCCCTCCATTTTTGGGTAGGGGGTTTGTATCTGAATGTGCATTTGCAATTCAGCTCATAGGCAGAGATCAAAACAGTTCGTAAGATTGATCTTGGCAGGACTATCAGCGGATGCTAAGCATCTCTTTTTGCATGTTCCATTTGAATGATGGATGAATTTTAGTACAACATCTTATGAAAAATTTCCATGTTCTGCACCAATTAAGTTAAATATGCTTGGAAGGTGTCATGAACCTTAGTTCATAACGGGATAAATATCCATCGAAGAGAGGTCGGACGACGACGACAACTTGAGGTAGAATGATGCTAGGAGAAGGACACCGGTTAGGGGAAGGAACGGATCCAGAGTAACCGGTCTAGGGGAGAGACCAGAGTTAGGAATTGGGGACTTAGGAATATTTCTTCATTATTCATTACTTGATGATAATAAATACATACTGTCTCTTTTATAGGGATAACTCGACTTGATTTCTAATAAACAATCTCTATGTCTAATGAAATCTATTTCTAATGAATAGAACATATCTGTAAAGTAGTAAATCCATCTAATAAGAAAACTAATCATTCTTATCCCTATTCTAACCAATCTAAACCTGTCATGCGTGCTGCCACAGTACATGTTCACGTGCGTGAACAGTACCGTGAACCATGATTGGTTGTGTGAACAGTACCATAAACAATAATTTGGCACATGAAAGTATGCAAATCTGCTATATTTACTGACTAACCTAACTAGAGTCCAAGAGTTCAGTACTGCCGAGGCATTTCTCTAGCTTACATGGTTCTTATCTAATGAGCAATCATGGCCAAATTTGTAGGATCCAATTGTTGCTGGTATAGAGGACAAAATTGCTGCATGGACATTTCTTCCAAAAGGTTGTGACTAGAGATGGCAACGGGCACAAACCTGCTGGGTTTTGCTATCCCAAACCAGTGCCTATGAAAGTTGGACGTGCCCGCTAAAACACCCATGCCCGTGACGGGTGCAGATTTTTGCCCAAACCCATGCCCACTCGGGTAACGGGTACCCACGGGTCGCCCGTGCCCGACAACAGCTGTGCAGATTGCAGACAGTGCAGTGCTTAGCAACTAGTATATGTAAAGGTGTTATTACGGGTTTTAATCCTGTCTTTTTTAGAGAACTCATGAACCTGGCTCTAGCTGCTACTAAGTTCAATTTATATGCTACTATGCATGAAACAAGCAACGACAAATCCACAATGCACATCACTAGTTCACTCCATCAATTCTCAGTTCATAGTTCACTGGCATAGTATATCATTACAAGTTCACAGTTCACAAATCATAACTCAATTAAAACCAAAAGGAGAGACATCAACTGCTCCTTATACTTGACTTGTTCCCAAAAGATCGTCGCCACTTGATTACTTGAATCTGATGCGTGCAGAAGTCTCAAATTGCAAGTTCCTAAATGAGTAGAAAACAACACACTAATTAGCTATCTAATCTCACTAGGACAAACATTACTAAATGCGAACACATTACATCACCTGAAGGCCCTCTTGAATATCCTGAAGGCAAGACCAAAAGGTAGTAGGCTTTTTATTCTTCTCATCAACTACAGAACAAACATGAATTAGTAAAAAATGCATAAATGAATAGGATAGCAAGTTCAATATATTAAGAGATCATGTTAATATACATTTGAACCTAAACCCTAGCACGAAATTAGTCTCTCCTAAAAGCCACGGGGTTAGCCTCCAACCCCACCTCTATTTGTAGTCTAGGGCCCAAAACATAGGCTGAACCTAAGCCCACGAGTTCTAATCCAATTCCAACAACAAAGGGACCCGAAACCCTTTCTAACACGGGTTTTTCCAAAATTCCAACTTTTCTAACGCATCACGTGTCGAGCTTCTAGGACCGCACCTTTCGTAGTTTCTCCACGTATCATCCACCACGTGTCGTAGCCTCCGGACCGCAACTCCATAGCTCTAACACATATCATCCATCTCTTAACTACATGCGCCCCAAGCATGAGCCCGACCATCTCGTGACCTTCTTGTTCGTCTGAACCTCGGATCTCCCCATCCTAGTCTGTAACATCCCAAAATTTTGAAATTTCAAAATGTGAAGCTTTTGAATTATTTTGCAATATGTTTTATTTGAATTTGGAGTTTATGATGTTTTTCTGAGAAATTTGGTGAAGGTTCCAAAAATTTAAAAGGATCAAGAAGAAGCAAACATTTGCATCTAAATAATTGAACCGGAAATCCCAAAATTCTGAATTTTAAAACAATGGAAAACTCAAAAATCATTGAATCCTAATGAAAATATAAAATTTAAATTACAAATCCAGAAATTCAAAACCCTACTTGAGCCTTTCTTTTCCCTTTTTCCTTCCTTTTCTTTCTCCCCTCACTTCCATGTGGGCCCCACCAAACTTTCTCTTTCCATCCCCTCTCTCCTTTCCCCTCCCTGCCGTTGGGCCCAGCCTCCCAAGCGCCCCTCCTTTCTTCCCCCTCGCCCGCACTCTCTCTTCCTTCTTCCTCCTCCCTTCTATTTTCTCTGCCCCGCGCTCTGCCTCACCTCCCCGTGGCACGCATGCACCAGTGTTGCCGCAGCCTCTCCCCTGCTCTATCGTGTCGGCTCGCGTGCGCGGCGCAAAAGCTGCAGCGCCTGCCCGGTGTGGTCGCGCTCAAGATCCTCGGGATCCCGCTGCCACCGCCGTCTGCCGCCCTCCCAACAGGACCACACGGCACCGCCCGTTGCCGGCCCTCTTTCCGTCGCCTATAAAAGCCAGCAAAACTCCCGTTTGCGTCGCCGTTCCCTACTCTTCCTCCCCCCGAAAGGGATTAACCTCCCGGTGTCTCTAGCTCCGCCGCGCGGCCCTCCTCTCCCAACTCCGGCCGACGGAGAATCGGCCGATTAAAGACGTCTCCGGCCGATTCCATAGCCCTGGAGTTTCACCGTGGGCCCGCCAACTCTTTTCCACCGTTGCCCGGGCCTCCCAACGCCGGTACCTCGCCGGCGCCGTGCACACGCTTGCGCCGCCCATGGCCTCCGCCGCCAGCTCGCCGTAGTCCCCCTCCGGCTCGGCCAGTCCCATGGTGAGCATCCCCTTCCCTTCCTTGTGCTTCCGCGCCCTCCCAATTTTCTCCCCATCCTCCCAGTCGCCGGTGCCCGTTTCACCCCCACCGCCGGCCGCCTCGCGCCGCCGCTAGCCCGCCACTGCGCACCCCGGCCGAAGCCGCCACCCCAGAGGCATCCCCGCCTCGGGGAGGAATCCATTTTGATGGTTCCCAGCAGCTCCCTGGTGTAACATCCTGAAAAATGTAGATATTAAATTAAGAAGTTTTTGGATTATTTTATTTGCTTTACATTTGAATTTGGAGTTTATTGGCTTTTTGTAAAATATGAAGGAACTTCAAATATGAAAAGAGGGAAGAAATCAACACATAAAATAATAAAACTTGAGCATCAAATAAAGAATCTGAAAAGATGGTCCATAAAATAACAAAGGAGAAGTGTAATTAAGCATGAAATACCATCCCTAGAAATTTTGGTAAGCAAAATAAAAGCATTAATAAATATAAATTCATGTGTGTGTGTGTATATATGTGTGTGTGTGTGTGTGTATATATATATATATATATATATATATATATATGCATACAACTATGCATAACAAGAAAGTGGTCTCTACAGAAATTTAAGAGAGCAAATAAGATTAGAATTATATGTATAAGTATATGTGAATATATATAAATGAAAATGCAGAAAATAGAAATAAAAGAAATGAGAAAAGAAGAAGGAAAAGGAAAACCGGGCCGGCCATCACCCCGGCCCAGTCAGACGCCGCACGGCCCAGCGCGCCAGCGCCCGCGCACCGCAGCCCATCTCCCGCGCGCGCCCGCTCCCACTGACGGTGGACCCGCTCCCTCGCGCACGATGACCCTCTGGCCGGTGGACCCGAAGCACCAGCGCCTTCCTTCCTCCTCTCTTCTCCATGCGCACGCAGCACCGCTCCCCCTCGCGTTGCTACTTTGCCGCAGCAAATCCTCCGCTCTCCCTCTCTCACCTTGCGAGCAAGTTCAAAGCACCAACAGGAGGGGGAACGCACCTCTCCCGCCATCTCTCTCCTACGAAATCCCGGAGAGGATCTCGTTCTTCTCCCCTTCCCCGCGTGAACAGAAGAGCGCCAGATGCCGCCCTCGCCGCGCGCCTCTCTCCGGCTATAAAAGCCCCTCCCGGGAGCTGCAATTGCGCCGCAATGCTTCACTCTCCCCTCCCCTGCAAGCAATTGCGCAGTAGAGCCCCAATTCCCCGCCGGCGCCCTCGTCTTCCCGAGCTCCGGCGACCGAGCCGCCGTCGATTCCGGCCACCCCAGAACCAGCCATCGCTCCCATAGCTGCGTGGAAGCCAGGCGAAGCTGACCCCCTCCTCCACCGGGCCTCCCATCGCCTGAACTTCGCCGGCGACGACAGCCTCCCCGAACCACCGCCGGAGCACGCCGCCGGCCCGCCACCGCGCCCCTCCGTCTCCACCGACCGTGCCAGAAGCTTCCCCATCACTCGGGGATTATATTCCACGAACGTTCCGGACCTCTCCGGCCACCACTCGCCGCCGGCGCCGCTGTCCTCTTCTTCCTCTGCCCGGCCTCCTCCGCGAGCCACCTCAAAAGGGTAAGCTGCCCTTATGGGGTAGGCAAAGCCTCCCCGCCCACTTGGTTACCAGCGCGCATCTCTTCCCCCTCCCGCTCCCGCGGCGCGCGTTCGAGCCCCGCTCCACGCCTGCGGTCGAGCATTTCTTTTCTTTTCCCTGCTGACAGGTGGGCCCCACCTGTCGGCCTGTGCAGTCGGAGCGGCCCACTGACCGCTGGGCCCCACCGGTTAGTGATACATCTGCATCGGACCCTGCTGACAGATGGGCCCCATTGAACAGTACCTGGACCCACTTGTCAGCGGCACAGCAAGAAAAGAATTAAAATAAAAGAAAATGACATATGGGTCCCGCTGTCAGAAATTTCATATTTTATGGAATTAATTGAACTGAGAACTTCAAATAATCATAACTTTCTCATTTTAACTCCAAGTTGAGTGAGACAAATTTCTAAATTCATCTAAATTCAAGATCTATCCAATGAAACTAAAATCATAATTTTTAGAGTTCATTTGAATTTCTGGTGTTATTTGGTTTGATTTGCTGCTTTTTCTTTTTATACAAATTTTGGCGCACGCTAAAATAGCTTACGAGGCACAAGAAGAGGAGATCGAGGCAGCAACTCTAGAAGCACCAGAGAATCCGGATCCCGACCACTGTGACCAAGGCGAGTCAATACTTTGATCATATTGAGCCTACATTTCTGCAAATTAATTTGATTTAAAATTAGCAAATTGCATGCTGATATTTTATATGCAAATACATGTCTAATTTAATGTTCTAGTTATATGCCATTGCCTACCTTGAATCATATTACACCCTCCATTAAAATGATTGAATGTATGAACCTTGTCGCCCTAGTAAAATTATACCAGTAACATTTCGAAAATAAGTCCCTAATGATATGCTACGCTTATTACTGCATAGTTATACACGGGGCGCTGAAATGCCCCAAGTTTCATTGTCACTTTTAATCGTAAGAAATTGGTTTGGGCAGTCATGGTGATAATGACTGATATACTTGATATAACTATTTTACACACTCCAATATTCCCAACTTGCTTAAATATCTGGGCGGATTGGTTCGAGGGTGTGTATGTGTGGTGCAGTGGATGCACAGTGTGGTGCAGTGGATGCACAAAGTGGGCTAGTGATAAGACCGCCCAGATGCCACTAAGGACTGAATCTTGTCATGTCACCCCGTGTAAAACCGTACAACCACAAGTCTGTAAAATACAACTTGGCTAAGTAAATTTGTCGAAATCCCAGACTCATCTCACTGGTAGGGGGTGTGAAGGGACTACGCTATGGCAAGGGAGGCCTGAAGGGACACCAGTGGAGGGTGAAGTTTCCCAGTCGTGCTAGCGCAGAGGGGAGTGGAGCCCGTACGCTAGTAGCTGTGGGAAACATCCCGTGCATAGATGGGACCCACCGCAAGTGGGCAGTTTTCCATAAGGTGAGATGACAAAAGGATCTAGATACTTTGAAAAGTCACTGTGATGGTCTGCTCAACCACATGTCTAAGGTATCATGTGGGGTAATGGGTTGATTGTCTCTTGTGGTGAAAGTGTACAAACTCTGCAGAGTCTAAAACTATTCGAATAGCCGTGCCCACGGTCAAGGGCAGACATGGGAACTTAACTAGATATAGTTCTGTTTTAAAATATTGAAAAACTGGGAATGGAAAAGTGGAAGGGCGATGGACTGCCCTGGTTTGGAATTGTCCTGGGTGTCGTCCCAGTGGTAATGTAAGCGGCTATAACGCTGAAGTATTGCTATATGGTGCAGATGCCATGTAATGGTGGATGGAATCTGGATCGCTATTATTATTGCATGTTCTTGAACATTATGCTTTTGTTCAAATGTTAGGTCTTAGGAATTTTTATATAATTGTATTCAAAAGCACTCTTCGCAAAAATAAAATAAACCTAAGCCATCCTTTGGTTAGCCATACATGTTACATATTGCATTCTGTGTATTGGCTTGCTGAGCACGGGGTCGGAGTGCTCACGCTCGCTTTGCGGCAAAAATTCAGAAACAGGGACACCAGACCACTACGCCTGCGAGGATACTCCCGCTACGGAGGAGAAGGATAACGACAGAAGCTAAGGCGTAGGCCCCGTTGATTTGACATAAACAAGTGGACATCCGGCGTTGTGTGCACGTAAGTTACTAGTTAGCTGGTGACATATAATGCACACAGTACCTTCCAGTCGCTTGCCTGTGGATTTGGGTTTACTTTTGCTGTATTTCCGCTGTGCGTACTTGTAATAAGGATATTTGGCCTGATCGGCCCCTTTTGTAAACTCTATCACCCGACGTGGTGTATTTCAATTTATGTAATATAATGGTTGATTATGCGATGTATGAAATGATTCAGCAATGTACCTGTGTGCACTAACTACTGATCCAGGGATTAGTGCAGTGAAACACAGTAAGATTCGGATTGAAAAATCGGGATCTTACACCTGGCCACACCTCGCCGGCGGCGCCATCACCACTGTGCACTGGCCACCTTCTCTGTTTTGGACCCCCGGCAAACGGCTAGCTGTTTTGCATTTGCGGTGCCTCCTCACTCAGTCCAGGCCGTCGGCCCACTTGGCTACCCGCGCGCATGTAAAGCACAGAGCACCCCAGGTCCTGAGTTCGATCCCTCCCTGGCGCATTTCTTCTTTTTCCTTTACTTTGTTTTGCTAATCATCTCAACTATGGAAAGGCTAAGGAACATAGTAAGAAAATAACCCCAGGAAGCTAAGAAAATTAGTTTATATTCAAGTAAAGTTACCTATACCTTAAATATGGAATTATGAGTATATTGATAAATAAAAATTAAAAATAAAGCTAAGCTTAATAATAACAAAGGTGCAAATAAAATGATAATGGTACCACTAATTAAATCTTGACACTAGCTTTAGTACATAATAGTATTAAGCATAATTATATATATAACAAGTTAGGACCCATATGAGTGGATCCTAATTCAACTTAAATTTAGCCTAGCTATGAATATAGATACGTAAAATATGATAATAGGATTATTAGATATTTAAATTTTAATTAATTACCATATATGAATAAATATTAAGCCTTTGCTATTTATCTTAATCTAATTAGTAAGTAAAGGCCTATATCAGAGATTATTCTAAAACTTAATAAAGATATACAAGTGTTATAATACCTTTGATTAAAAGATTTATAGAATAAGTACAGATCTCATCCATCAGTCCAGTTTGCCTTTACCATAACCTGAGTTGCAAGGAATGCATACCCTAAAGATAAAATTTGTACACTAAACTCCTGCATCAGTCTATAGGTCTAACCAAGCTCGTGGAACTTCCTTGATAAATATAAAAATAATAATAAAGAAAATTGTTAATAAAAGATCGAACCTCGCCTTTCTCCAATCGGCTATGTTTGGCCACTTCTTTTTTCAAAGCCAATAATTCCTGTAGATACTTCCTCACTTTTGATCTCTTATTATCCCAAAATTTTCCCTCGAGGTAAAGCTATTCAAATAACTCGTTCTCTTGCTCAAATCCAGCTATCACTGCGTTTGTAACACACTAACATGAATCATCATTCTATTCTCAAACCATAATAAATGCATAATTTAAAGTAAATCAGGTATTTAAAGTGATTGGATTTATTTGGATCTCTTGAGTTATTTATTTTTATTTGGATTCAGTCGCTTATCGCGTAATTAGAAACGGGAGTCCCGGAAAATCAACGGATCAAGCGTAATCAATAGCAAGGTGAAGATAAAGACCCGGAGCTCAAGAGAAAGTATTGTGTGAGCTCAAGACCGCGGTAAACCGTGCTAGGCGAGTCAATACTTTGATCATGTTGAACCTTCATTTTCTGCAAACTATTTTTGTTTAAATTATCAAATTGCATGATGTTACTTTATATGCAAATACATGTTAATTTAAGATTCTAGATATATGCCCATTGTTTGCCTTGAATAGTATTACACCTCCTTTGGAATATCTGAATGTGTGAACCTTGTCGCCCTAGCAAAATTTTTATAGTAACCTTTCGAAAATAAGTCCGTAATTTATATGCCATGCTTAGTATTGCATAGGTATTCATGGGCGCGAAAACGCCCAAGCACCACTTTAATCATGAGAAAATTTGGTTGGGCAGTCATGGTGGTAATGACTGGTATATGTTGGCTATGATTATTTTATGTTTCCAAAATCCCCAACTTGCTTAAATACCTGGATGGATGGTTTGAGGGCTGGTATGTGGTGCAGTGATTGCACAAAAGGTGAAATGTGGTGCAGTGATTGCACAAAAGGTGAAATGTGGTGCAGTGATTGCACAAAAGGTGAAATATGGTAGAACCATCCGGGTAACCCTAAGGACTGAATCTTGTCATGTCACCCCGTGTATAACAAGCACAACCGCAAGCTGGCAAAGTGTAGGCAGGGCTAACTAATTTGCATCGACTTAGCAAGAGTTGCGTCGGTATGACCACGGGCGGGTAGAGGATGGCCACATCCTCCGACGTGACGGCGCAAGAGGGGGCTTCTGGAAGGGTGGTCGTACCCCGAAGGAAATGGAAACCTTAGCGGACGTAACTCTGCTAGAAAAAATGCATTGTAAAGGTCCTGTGATAGTCTACTTAACCGCATGGCTAAGGAATCATGTGGGCCAGTGAGTAGATTTATCTCTTGTGGGTAAAGTGTGCAAACTCTGCAGAGTCAAAACTATTTGAATAGCCGTGCCCACGGTCAAGGGCGGACATGGGAACTTAACTAGATATAGTTCTATTTAAAAATATTTGGAAAATGGGAATGGTAAAAGCGGAGGGCAGTGGAAAGCCCTGATTTGAATTGTCCTGGGTGTCGTCCCAGTGGTAAGTTAAGCGGCTATAACGCTGAAAGATGTTATACGGTGTGATGCCGTATGTGTGGAAAAATTATGGTGATATTAGGCATATGGTGTGATGCCATATGTATGGAAAATCATGTTAATATTCCTTGAACATTATGTTTTGTTCCAAAGCTGCTAGGTCTCAGAAAATTTTATGTATTGTATTTCAAATAGTGGCATTTCTATTCTTACAAAATAAGATATGGATGGAATAAACAGGGTCGTGAGTAAAGGAGATGGATGTATGTGGTAAAAACATAAAAGAAGTTGGTGGATTCATGATTGATCATAAGAGGGATAATGATAGTGCGGAGTCTAGGAGAAATAAAATTGGTGGAGCCCAAATGGATTTATAGACTAGATAGATGAATTATATGATTTTTGGAGTATTAGGAAATGCAAAGGTAATGGTTGGATTACAACATCGATATTTGTTATAAATTCTAGGGATATGTTGACAATATTGGGATTGATAGGATTCGAACAATTTCTAGATGGATGAATTGAGAATTTCTGGAAAATTTGGAGATATGAAAATAACTATAGGAGATTAATCTTGATCAATGATATTCTTGGTGGATGTATACTAGTGAATTAATTAGAGACAGACAGTTGAAAATAAGATTGATTATTGGGAGAACAAATTATGGTTGTGGATCAATAACGAAAGGATTGGATTGTTAGTATTGAGATTATAGAAGATATTGGTGGATCAGTTAAATGATAATAGATAAGTGATGACACTAGCTGTTCGGAGTTTTAGGCAGCAATTGATTGGTGGATTGTATAATTGATGATGATCACTGTATAAGAGTCATAGATAGCAATCAATATGGAAAGAGCATGATCGGTGGACTGATTAAATGATGTCCCTCGCTGTTTGGAGTCTTAGACAGCAATCAATAAAGAAAGTGTATTTTGGTGGATTAAGTCGATTATGGAAGTCACTAGGTGGTGTATAGGCAGTAACAATAACAGTATGATGAAATAATAACAAAGCTGCTAAAAGCGATTTTTGGCAAATAAAATAACCCGAGCTTCTCCTTTGTTAAGCCATGCATACTATTTATTTGCATTCTGTGTATTGGCTCGTGGAGCACAGGGTTGGAGTGCTCACACTCGCTTTTGCGACAAAATTCAGCATCAGGAATCAAATCACCTCGCCTCAGCAACAAGATTGGACAAGCTGGCAGAGAAGATGAAGATGTCAAGGGCTAGGTCGCGATCCTCCAGTTGGCTACCTGTTGGCATGTCCTGAAGGTCCCACCTGTGTGCTTCGTTCTTCCGCTGCTGCAATTTATTGATTTCGGCCTAATCGGCCCATGAGTAAGTTTACTATTATATTTACGCTTCCGCATGATATGTACCTTGATATTCAGAACTGTAATTTGTGAGCACTATCTACTGATCCAGGGAATAGTGTGGTAGAATCACAGAAGATTCCAGATTGTAAAATCTGGGTCTGACATAGTCCCAGTCCACCTCGTCACCGACCATGATCGTCTCCATGCTCAACCTGCACATGCAATGACCAAAGAACATTCTTCCGGTAAAAGTTCGTCCAAACTTGACCAACATTAATCCGCACACACGCAACACAACTCGCATAACAACGCTAAACAAAATCACCAATTATTTATCATAACAAATTAATCATTATCAATTATTCATCACCAAAATATCCTAGACCTAGCCACATGGTCTAACAGATTTTGAGGTTTAACTTTCCACGGTTCTCTATCTAGCATTAGTTTGAACAGTATGTCATCAAAAAACCTCAGCCGTATACTATGTCGACGCCCATGACCACGTTAGAAGTGACGTAGTCGTGAGGCATTCTATGACCACCTTGTGGTCGCTATTTCGTTGACACTAGATCGCCTCGTGGTCCAGACTTCATCCGACCGCCTCGTGATCGGGTCTTTGTCGACACCCACAACCACGTGGTTGTGAGACATTCTCCAACCACTTCATGGTACGGGACTTTGTCAACGCCAGTCCGAAGCATAGGGATGAAGCACGCACGTTTCAAGACTTCGTCCTACCACCAACTTCATTAACTCCAGTCCAAAGTTTATATCCTCGGTTTCGTACTGAAATCTACAAACATCCTATCGATGTTCCTTCACTAGGCAGAATCAGCAGCGTGTCTTATTATTCCATCTTCTTTACACTGCTCAGAGTGCCAATGCAGTAATCTTGCATCCTTTCAGTTTGCAAATAAAGGCTTCAAACAGGAAATTACATGCAGATACCACAACATCTTAGCATGAGGTTCTTGCTTCACCTCGATGTCGTCGTCATTATCAGAGTCATTTTTACACTTGTATCGGGATGCTTTGCACATCCGACAAATATGTAAGTTTGCCTACTCCTTACGGTAGATGATATAATCATTCAGACATGCATGTATTCTTTCTACTTCCATTCCCAATAGATAAAGAACCTTCTTGGCTTGGTAAGTGGTTCTTGGCAACACATTTTCCTCTGAAAGGATATTCGCTAGAAGACCTAATAACACTATAAAACTATTGTCGGACCAGCCATTGCTTGCCTTCAATTTCAACAGTTCAATAATGGATGACAACCTTGTGATTGTGGCTTGCAGCCCGAGAACAAATATTTTTTCGAGTCCTCTATCAAACCCTCGAATTTACCAAACTCTCTCTCACTATAGTTCCTTTCTGCCTCGCGAAGTATCTAATCCAAATTGTCATCATACGACCTATTCTCATTGAAGCATAGTTTATAACTACATTCCTACATGATCTTTTCTTCACCGTGACTGGTCCAACATGTATACCCTTTTTTGAAACTCCTTTGAATCAAGTGAGTTTCGAGCTGCGTTGAGCTGGTAAATATCTTCAGATTATCGCAATCAATGCATGGACATTACATATATTCCATCCCCTTCTTTAACATATCCTGCTCAGCCGCTCTTCTAAAAGTAGACATGGCATTAATGTACTCTTCACTCACACGATTCTTAATGTATATCCAGTTTTGGTCCATCTACGCTACGCATATAACAAATTAAAGTCAAATTAAAACAATATATATCAAGCAAGAATATATTGAAGTGAATTATCTATATCTAAATTATAAGTAGCTAGTCACATACTATTCATGAAGTAATATATATCAAGTAAAAATATAATGAAGTAAACTAGGAGTAGTGACACATTCTTAAATTGGAGCAAACTATCAAAAAAGCTAGCTAGATCTAAAAGTAACTATCATCTCTCTCTATTACGAGGCTCTCTCTATTACGAGGCATATAATTAGAAGCAAATACTAAGAGCAACTCCAGCAGGGCCCCTACTTGAGCCCTCAAACCTCATATTTGAGAGCCAGAGCAAAAAACTGAACTCCAGCAGGGCCCCTACTTGGCTCTCAAAAATAGGAGGCCTCTCAAATGAGGTCTCCAAGCCCTCATTCCTAGGGGCCCCCTACTCCGGCTCTCATTTTTCAGCTTTCCTCGTTTTTTGTGGAACATTTGTGCTTTCAATTTAAATTCGGAACATATTTGAATTTAAATTTGAATATTCGTATTTGAATTCATATTTGAATTCGGAACAAATTTGAATTTAAATTTGAATGTTATTTGATGAACTTTGTGCTTTCAATTTAAATTCGGAACAAATTTGAATTTAAATTTGAATATTCGTATTTGAATTCGGAACAAATTTAAATTTGAATGTTATGTGATGAACTTTGTGCTTTCAATTTAAATTCGGAACAAATTTGAATTTAAATTTGAATATTCGTATTTGAATTCATATTTGTGCTTTCAATTTAAATTCGGAATAAATTTGAATATTCGTATTTGAATTCATATTTGAATTCGGAACAAATTTGAATGTTATGTGATGAACTTTGTGCTTTCAATTTAAATTCGGAACAAATTTGAATTTAAATTTGAATATTCGTATTTGAATTCATATATTTAAATATTGTCCCTCATTGTGAAATCATAAATATTTTATTGTGTATTGTGCTTTTGTCCCATACATATGCATATAGTGTGTGAGAAAATAGAGGAAATTGAGAAGTAGGGATCCTGTTTTGAGGGCTCCTGCTGGAGTGTAGCCCAGAAAACAAGGCCCTCAAAAGTAGGGGGAGCCCTCAAATGAAAAGTAGGGGCCCTGTTTTGAGGGCTACTGCTGGAGTTGCTCTAAGCTCTAATCTCCAAGAACAAATTGATCTACAAGGTAGATTTACAAGCAGTATGCTTTCAGCAAACTCTTCAAAGCCAGTTACCTCCTTCAATGCAGCGCAATAAAGACAGATCTGTCAGGACTCCGCTGGCTACGCATTTAATAACGTGGCGTATCCCAGACACGTCCAATTGTGAATCGTCTATGACAAATAACTATCACAGATGGTTCATATAAATATCCGTCTGTGATAGTTTACAGACGGTTATTAATACGAACCGTCTGTGATAGTTGTGTATTACAGACGGTACACGTTAATGCTTATAAAATGGTCTGTGATAATTACAGTACAGATGGTTTCCTATAAATTGTTTGTGATGAAACGTTCAGTATATCTTATTTTGTAGTAGCGACAAGTTCTACATCAAAGGGTGTTAATTATCAGCAAGAAACAAATCACATATCAGCCAGGAAATGATCGGTATCTATAATCGCAGCACAGAATATACGAAGCATGCATACGCATGTGTAGTCATGTGGAGCTACGTGCCATATGAGAAGGAATTAATCGAACAAATTTGACTTGCACTAGCTCCCGGGCTAGCCCTCGTGGCCTCTAGAGCATCCCGGCAGCAACAGCGGCGGCCAGGGCGATGAGGTCGCCGGCGGCGACGCGGCGCGCGGCGTGGTTGCTGGGCGACGTTGGCGGCGAGGCGAACGGTGAAGGCCCTGCAGATGGAGCCATGGAGGAAGCATATTTTCAGGTGACCAGAATTAATTATGACATACTTACTCCACAGTAGAAAGTTACTCGCATTAGTGATTACAAATACGTGACAAGCGCATGAACCTTACGGGTAGAGCACGTCAAAAGTAGAACAATTATTAGCATCAAATGTATGCGCATTTGATCATTTAGCCCGTCGAACACAGGAATTTTAAGAATTTTACAATAATTCCACAGAAAATATAGGAACATTGCAAAATCCCTGTGTTTCAAATGGGACACTAATTGGTTAACATTACCATATAAATGATCACGAATTGCTTTTATATATCCTTAGTTGTTAATTGTGCATAAAAGCCACAACTACTCACAACTCAATTCAAGTTCGAAGAGCTTGTTTGGAAAGCGGTAATAATTTGAGATATCTGTGCTACCAACTCCAAAAACCTAGTAAGGTTGAGGTAAGGGACTGTTCGTTTCTGAAAAGTTGTCTTTTAAATGAAATGTTTTTTAAAATAAGATATATTAGTCGATTGTAATACACATTATAATAACTTTATTCATATCGGTTAAAATCGTACGTGAGTATATTTCTCTATAACCTGTTACTACCATAAATCAAAGCCAAAAACCCAATATGAACGGACCCTAATATTGAAAGTTCTTTTCGACTTATGACTTATATTTTTCCTCGAACAAACAAACAAACAAGACATGTTTTTCACCGTCGTTTTAAAGTTGCTTATCAGAACAACTTTTTCGAAGCAGCTTATCAACGTTCGGTTCATTCACATAACTACTTGCGCTAAGATCAAAAACCATAAATCGTAGCAAAGAAAAAGAACCCACCGATTCAATTTGCTTAATAAAAACAACATGTAGGTTATAATCGGTCGGAATTCGTAGCAGTTTCTACTACTATCCATCAAGCCATGCATATACAGGATTGAAGCGCTTACCAGGGAACTGTGGGCCCTCACCGGAGGGGGAGGGAGAGGGAGATCCTGACATGGGCGCTGCAGATGGGCCCAGGTGCACATTATATCCGAGGGCTGCAAATTTTGCAACAATAATGCAGATCTAATTGATCAATCAAATCAAGAGCATTAAGTACTGAAGCATGGGAGAACTAACACACGTAGGATTAATTTAGCAGTACTCCCTCCCTTCACAGACGTATTCCATTCAAAATCTATAACATTTTAGAACGCGTACAATCAAAAAAAAATTTTAACTTGAACTACTTTTATATAAAAAATTATTTAGATTGGTTGAATAAAAATAGTATTATTAGATTAGATATAAAATATTTCTACAATATAATAATTTTATATTTTTTAATAAATATATTTATATAAAAAAAGTAGAGGTTAAAGATGAATGTTGGAGATGTCTAAAATACCATACATGAGTAAAATAATAATAATAATAATATCATACATGAGTAAAAACTTAATGAACGTACCTGCGCAGGTGCTGACAGGCGGAGTAGCGACGTGGCAGATGCCGGGGAGCGCGAGCGCGCGGGAGTAGTCGATGGCGATGCCGTAGGACTCGGCGGCGCCGGAGAGGAGCTCGCAGAGGCAGACGGGGTTGGAGCCCACCAGCCCGGCCAGCTCCGGGCAGCACGGCTTGTCCGGCCGCCGCGTCGTGCTCCCCTTCTGCACGTACGACAGGCAGTCCGACGCGTTGAGCAGCGAGGTGATGCACGCCGGGTCGATCCCACCCGCCGGGCCGGGCGCCGCCGCCGGGGACACCGCCTGAGCCCGCGCGCACGCCGCCGCCAGCGCTACCGCGAGCGCCAGCACGGCCACGGCCGCCGCCCACCGCCGCTGCACTGCCGCCATGGCTGAGGAGGTGGGTGGTGGAAGCTAGCGCGCGCGTACGCTTCTTGGCTCTGGCTTTGATGGCGCCTGGTTTGCGAGGAAGTAGCAGAAGCAGTAGGGAGTCAATGGCGGCACGAGTGTTTATGGTAGTAGCAGCGGTGCACAACTGCATACTACAACATTGTAGGGCCTGTTTGGTTGCCCGCATCTTCTCATCCCAGCTTGCATGGCTCATCCTGGCTAGTCTGAGCCTGGTTGGGCATATGCAAATATACTTGTTTGGTTGCCTGTATCTGTTGAAGCTGCATGAGTAAAGATGATGTTTGGTTGCCCGACCCGTCTCTCTCTCCCTCCACTTTATTCGGCCGACCGGCCTCCTCCCTCACCCGTCTCTCTCTCCCTCCACTCATTCGGCCGACCGGCTCCTCCCTCACCCGTCTCTCTCTCTCCCTCCACTCATTTCGGCCGACCGGCCTCCTCCCCCTCACCTTCTCCGCCCGGGGCGGTGCGGCCGGCGCGCGGCGGCGCCGGTGGTTTTCCCGCCGCCCCCTACCTTCCCCCCGCACTCGGGCTCACCTCCGGCGGCACGACGGCGCGCGGGTGGCTCAGCGTGCCGACCTCGGGCTCCCCTCCGCCGGCCTCGGGCTCTCCGCCGCCGTCCCCCCTCCGCACGCACTCTCTCTCTCTCTCCCTCTCTCGGCGGCGCGGCACGGTGCGGCCCGTGGAGCGGGAGTGCGCCGCCGGTCCAGATCCAGCCAGATCCGGCCAGATCCGGCCGGCGCCCTACCGGTGGCAGCCTCCCCGCCGGCCTCCCCTCGCCCTCCGCCCCGGATCCGGGCGACCCGAGCGGAGTCGCCGCCTCTTCCGCTCTCCTCCGGCCGACCCGAGCGGAGTCGCCGCCTCTTCCGCTCTCCTTCCTTCCCTCGGGCGCCGTGCGCTGCATCCGCCGGGCCAGGCTGAGGAGCGAAGGTCGCTATCTTCGTTTCCCTCGGGCCTGGCTCGGGGCATCCTTTTGCATGAGATGGGCCTGGCTCGGAGAGCCAATCAGGCAACCAAACACACATCTATTGCATGAGCTGATGCGAGCCAAGTTCCATGCGGGCAACCAAACACGCCCGTAGTGTCTGCCTCAAATCACTGCTGGAGCCTGGCTGTGCAGCCTGTGCTCGAATGGGCTGTGGCTGTGATGCTTCTTGTGATTAAAATATCAATCACAGCTGCACACTACATATATAGTGTGCGTCTAGGATCAGGGAATTATATAGTTGGTTTGGTTCTTTGCTCCCTCAGAGCTAGGGGTATTTTTATTAGCTGTGGCAGATAAATTTTAACTAAAAATAGATAGTAGTGAGTAAAAAAAGTAATTTTTAGAAGAAGAGAATAAGTGGTGAGAAAGTGAGGGAGAGATGTATATGAGAGAAGTGAGATGCATGATACGCAGTACGTATTGAATTCCAGCGGCGAAATTCCAATTAATCAGTACTAATTAGTACCGCACAACAAAAATAATAGAAGTTAACATATGTGTTTTTTCTACGCCGTTCGTCTCCGTCAACCATATAAGCGAGCATTTATTGTCCGAATAAGCTGCAAATTTTATACAAGACTTTTACTCGAGCCACTTACGTGCCATAGAAATTTAGCACTGGAGTTCATTCTGTACTGAGCAATAAAAAATCATAGAAGGCGGGACATGCACTTTCGCCTACGCTGTCTGGATATTTAACCTATACAAGTGAGCAGTTGTTATTCGAATGAGTTGATAATTCCACGTTGTAATCCCACTTGTACCACTAATGTGGCATAGAAATTCACCACTACAATTCAATATGTACTGCGCAACAAAAGTAATGGAAGTCAACACACGCGTTTTTCTCTATGCCGTTCGTTTCCGCCAACCATACAAGTAAGTATTTGTTGTCCAAATAAGCTAAAATTTTCACACAATAATTTGACTTAAGCCACTTACGTGTCATAGAAATTTGGCATTGGAGTTCATTCTGTACCGTGCAACAAAAATTATCGAAGGAAGGACATGCACTTTCGTCTACGCTGTCTAACTATTTCAACCTATATAAACGAGCAGTTGTTATCCAAATGAGTTGATAATTTCACATTGTAATCCCACTTGCACTGCTAATGTCGCATAGAAATTTGCTGGTAGAATTCAATACGTACTACACAACAAAAATAATGAAAGTCAACACGTGTTTTCCCCTACACCGTTCATCTCCGCCAATCATACAAATGAGTATTTATTGTTCAAATAAGCAGAAATTTTCACATAAGACTTTTACTTGCACCACTAACGTGCCATAAAAATTTGGCACTGGAGTTCATTCTGTACTACACAACAAAAATCATGAAAGACAAGACACACGCTTTTCCCTATGTCATTTGTCTCCACCAACTATACAAGCGAGCATTTATTGACCTAATGAGCTAAAAATTTTACACAAAACTTTCACTTAAACCACTAACGTGCCATAGAAATTCGGTACTGGAGTTCATTCCGTACTGTGCAATAAAAATAATGGAAGTTAACACACATGTTTTTTCTATGCCGTTCATTTCCGTCAACCATACAAGCGAGCATTTATTGTCCGAATGAGCTAAAAATTTAGCACAAGACTTTCACTTAAACCACTTACGTGCCATAGAAATTCAACACTAGAGTTCATTCTGTACTGCACAACAAAATTCGTGAAAGGCAAGATATGCACTTTTGCCTACGATGTTAGGCTTTTTCAACCTTTACAAGCAAGTAGTTGTGAGGGAAAGATACGTGTACGTGACGGGAGAGAGAGGAGTGGGGTGCGTAATGCACTTATGACTCCCTGCCTTATATCCGAAGTAAAACGGTAGCATGAGGAGTAAAACCTGAAATTTATCCCGCAAAAGACTTTTAATTTTAAGCAGCACTAATTAAATGTAATTAGTACTAATTAATTATAAGTGCAATGAATTATCATGGATACTTAATTAGCACTACATAATTAGTGCTAATTAAATATGATTAACACTAAATAAAATATTATTAATTTAGTGTTTTAATTAGTACTAATTAATGACTAGGCCCTGCTCATTTTAGTTTAACCTTTTGGGTTCTGCCTTATTTTTCACTATTCATAAATTTCGTCTTTTTTTGTTTTTTTAGCTTTTTTGCTATTCTTTTTTCCCGTATTTGTTTGTATCGTCTGTGATGGCTAACCTTTTTTATTTTTTTTTAAATTTAGTTAGGCCAAATAAGCCACCATCAGCTACAGTGTAATTTTAGCCAACTACAATGAAATTTCAGCCATAAACCACTTTTTTCAGCTCAACCGAGCGGCACGTAAACAGTGCTAACTAGTAGAACCAGAGTGTGAAACAGTATTACTACAGTAACGCCCACTCGGCAGGAGGTTTCTGCGCATGGGTGGCTTGGCCGGAGCCGGTCTACTGCGCAGCGCCACTCGGTCTACCGCGCTACAATAGTGTGGCAGGTGATATACGTCGTCTTCTGAGTTCGAAGAGAAGTTCATTTTTATTAAAAAAAAAAGTGCCAGTGGACTAGATTGTTTTTTTTTGTTGCTATAAGTCATGTGTAAACAGTTCGGCATTCAGGTCGAGCAAGCTGCATGCAGCAAGGAGAATCGAGTATAGAAGCATCTCTACTTTTCCTTTTCCTTCAGAATAAATAGTCACCTTACAATGGAGCCGGCCAATCTACGCCACGGACATGGCGACTTATGTAATGTAGTGGTACCGTCTACGGCGTGCAGTTGTCACTGCTGTTGATTGATTGCCATGTGGTGTCTGGATGTTTAAAGAGGACGAAAACCTGAGCCAAACTTCCACGGGGACGGACCAGGCGTCGCATTCCGGCCCGCAGGAAAATTTCCAATAATTGACGCCCCCATTCTTTGTGAGCTATGGTGTACGATTTATAGTTTTATTTAAATAAATAAGTCAAATGATTTTTTTATCTATCCGAAATGATTTGTTAGGATATCTTTTCTAAAACAGCTTATCGATTTATTAGTATTCGATTCATTCACAAAACACTTACTTTATAGATAAAATCTATATACCACAGCCGAAAACGTACCCATATGTGTAGTGTTTGCTAACACACGGCAAAGGATGGCACCATAGGCATCATTCTCACGTCCTCTCAGAAGATAACATTCTCACTGGAAAGAATGAAGGTATATTTGTATTGGTTTTTGCTGATGGTTTTAAATGATGAATAGTAGTGACTGATAAATAGTAGTAGTTGATAGAAACGGTTTATAAAAACTGGGACATTCGTGGCTTATGATTTTTGATTTTTTGCTGAGTGCATTATATAAGAAATAAAGCAAACGAGATGCAACACAAGGCACTACAATATTCGGATCGCCATATGACTTACGAAATTACGACATAATAAAATATATAGTACGTTGCAACGTAGCCTATAGCAGTAACCGATGAATAGTAGTAGCTAATAGAAACAATTTATAAAAGGTAGGAAAGCGAAAGCCATTGCGAACGGGGCGAAAGCAGCGTTGATTTATGCTCTCGTGTCTCTTTCCACGGACCGAACTGGTGCAGATGTGAGAGGAGGCAACAATGTGGGATACCACATCACGTGGATTGACTAGTTGATTATCGCCTCGGGGAGATTGGGAACATACTGCAAAGTTAGAAGATGCATCCTTCATGTCAACCCTTGGATATGGATCCGATGGCTCAGATTTGGAGGGTGCTCCTGAGGCGTGGGAAGTACCGGATACGTTCTCTGTGTGGAAGATCTTCCATATTCCTTGCGGTCGGTTCCCCAGTCAATCTGGACGAATGAGGCTTCCCTGTCCCTTGGTGTTTTCCTTTGTGTTCCCTTAATCAAACAGCTAAGAAACAACCACATGGTAAAAATAACAGCTCACATGATTTTTCTTCTCACTCTTGTGATCTTGTTTTGATTTTTTTATTACTGTTAATAAGTTTTTATTTATATATTTTAAAATAGTAATTAATTATATTCAAGAGTGAGAAGAAAAATCATGTGAGCTATTATTTTTACCACGTGGCCGTTTGCCAGCCGTTTGATTGAGGGGACACGGAAGGAAACACACAGGGGGGACAGGGAAGCCTCATTCAATCTGGACAGGGATTCAGGAATCACAATGTCCGGTTATCAGGAACACTGGATAGTACAGCGGCACAGCGCTCTACGCCGCACCTGTACATGCAATGCGGCAATTTTTTGGGGGAGTACGTAAGGTGTGGGGCAGTGACGGAGTTAGGATTTGGTTACGTCCTGGACTCAGTGGTAAAATGATCTGGACTATCTGAACTGGACTATAAAATATTATCCAAGTTAGACTGGATTTATCCAAGCTATATACTAGATATTTTTCCACACCTTAAATTGAAATCTACCCTATCCGAGGTGTGACTCCACCTCTGGTGTGGGGTATGATAGGATAACATGGTCGTCTTTAGATAGGAATGGAACATGAAGGTTTCGGTAGTTTTTTGGTGCCTCAAGCTCTCTGCCAAGAAAGCGCTGCTTTCGGTAGATAGGGTTACGCTGACAGGCGCGGCAATGTTAAAAAGAAAAAATCAGTCCGTATCAAATAATAATGGCGTAGTTAAATGGGTAGTAGAACTTTACTTCACCTGTATTCATAGGCAGAGTTGTAATAATCTGCAATGGGAAGCACTTATTAGTCTCTTATGTTCATTCGGTAGAAGTTGGTAGGTATAAACAGGCAATGAAAAATAGCAGTCAGAGTACACTGTAGGTGAAGAAACTGGTGGAGGAGCAACAACAGGAGCAGTTGGTTCAATTGGTTTGATTTCTGATGATTCCTTTGTAAGCAACAACAGGAGCAGTTGGTTCAACAGGAGCAGTTGGGCTGGCCTGGGTGAAATAATCCTCTTTGAAACTCCGTGAAGTACTACTATTTTTGTCAAATATAGCTCTGCAAGCTTATCATTCCCATATGTCTGCTTGATAGGAAGAAAATGTGCTACTTTAGTTAATCGGTCAACAATAACCCATATAGCATCATATCCTTCTCCGATCTTGGGTAATCCTGTAATGAAGTCCATACCAATACTCTCCCATTTCCACTCCGGCCGCACTTTTCACCCGGGCCAGCCCAACACTGTCCACCCAATTTAAAAATTCAGAAAAATCTCTAAAAATTCTAGAAAATTCGAAAAATTTCAAAAATACACCATTTTGATCATCTTGACACCCTAAATTCATATTTGACCTCTTTTCCACCAAATTCATCTCCAATAAATTCAAATTCATCCATTTGAAATTTTATGCAATTTACTCATTTTAATTAGACTATTTTTCCTAGCTCGACTAGAATCAAGTGTGGACTTGTGTTATTTTATGTGTTTACGCTGCTTCCAACTTCGCTGAGGTTGTAATTCAAGACCCAGAGCCAAGCACGCAAATTTACAAGATTGTCGAAGTCCTGGAGCAGCAAGGCAAGTTACAAGTTTTTTTTATCATATTGAAGCCCATGAATTTTATAGTATTTAATTAATGTATTTCCATTATCGATATTTGTGAAATGTTAATTGCTTAAAATAAATGTTTAGAATGGCATGCTATTTGTATAAATCCTATCACTGATAAATGCCCTGTTTAATTTGTGGCCACATTCACCTTGACAGTCTTTGTAACATCTAAAATATTGTATAAATATTCATAGATCATCTCATTCAACATTTTGTACTACTAAATGATGTTGGCCGTTGGCCGGTAGAATTTGAAACTTGGTACTAGGGTAAGGGTGCATTGTGAAAAGCCACGATGTGACCACCGTCCACAACCTTACCCTAGGGTGGAGACTAATTTGGAATGATGGTGATGGTGCTGTTAAGCATAGGGGAAGTTGTGGTTGGTGCCTCAGGTGCAAAATATAAGGACAAGAACTTTATGCTAAGTAAAAGACATAGTGGTCACTCAACCACAGGAGTTGACTTGTCAACCCTGATTTAGTAGCTGCTCAACTCGATTGAAACTATATAGGATGTAAGATGAGAGGATACTGAGGAGTTAGGTATGCCGAATGGTACCTAACAACGGTAGAGGTCACTCAGAGCAGCAAGGGAGTTTAGGTTTAGTTTTGGCCGTGTCTGGGTGATCCTATAGGGGAGTTAGGCTCTACCCGGTAACCGCCGGTTTTCAGAACCCTGGTTGGGATATGAATCCTTCGACACCTAACAAAGCTAAAGTAGGAGCACAACTAATTGTTTGCCCATATCGCCAAAGAAGACGAATTCAGCCACAGGCGCATTGTCTTTGGCAATGATTGAAGGATAAATGCCAAGCACAGCTATCTTATATCTGAAATGTAGCAATTTGGAAATGTATGAGCATGAAATATATATTACAAGGGTCCATGTTATTTTATAAAGAATAGTATGTTATAGATGGGAAATCACTTTGGCTCTGCCATGATGAGTAGACATCGTGGCCAGTTGTATTCGTTATGAACTGGATACACTGTTCTCTTGCAGGATCTACAACCCATGTACCACCAATTTTCATTTGGAACAAGGCTTTTGATAGTTATATCCACAATATAGGCAAGGCCCTGTTTACGTAAATGAACATTTTTTTTGTCACTGAATCATTCATAATAGAGTAATAGAACAGTGTACACAGGTGAATGGGATGTGCTTACTGCATGGTGCGCATCCACATCTGAAAGTTCGGCGACCGTTGTTCTCTTGGGTTCTTCCTATGCTGGCCTTTGGCCAAACCATCTGATATCATGGGGTATGCCAGCAAAAGTAATAATGAAAGAATGAAAAACGTTGGTATTACTGAGTATTTTAGTAATAAAACATGTATTCATAAACAGTTGTACACAAGTGTACCTATTGTGCAAACTAACAATCTCTGGTAGGGGAGCATTGGGATACCATTGGCAAATTGTGCTTCCTTGAAGGGAAAGCTTGCTTGGCATATTGAAAATAAAGATGATGAAAATCAGCGTGCCGATATATGGATGACAAAGGAAAAAAGAAACTGTAATAATTAAGGAAGAGGTGGCACAATACCATCATGCAGGCTGGATGTAGATCCTATGAAGAGGACAACTATGGGAACATTAACGTTGGTGGCTTTTGGCCCTTCAGCATCAAATTCAGTAACATGTCGTCCCCATAGAGCAACAATAGTCGTTTCTCTACACAAGAAAATTTAATGAGGTCATGATTATATCTGAAAGAAATCAAATAAATTGTCACCAAAACTTGCATATCACTAAGTAATCTTCAAAGGAAAACAAGGCAGCTAGTAATAATACTATCAATGCAAAGCGTATATATCGACAAGTGATCAATTGCTTTTAGCAGATCTTGAGTGGATGGTGTGGTGAGGGAGTGGAAAAGCTAAAGACGTTGCCGTTCATATCATAGTAGTAACAATAAGACCAAGATCATCTACACCATCCACACCGTCAGCCAAAACCTGTCAGTCAAAGTGCAAAGAGTGAGGCACTTAATTGTGGTAAGTACAATACCCCAAAAAGGCACCAAAATCTCACAGAGCAGAGAAGAAATTGCATATGAGGTCTCTCCAATGTTAACAACATGTGCTCTATACGGGGAAGGTCGAATTTTCAATGCATCCTTTCCTTTCCACTGAGAATATATATGTTTCCTGATACAGTTGGGACCACAACATCAGTGTGACCATCTCCATTGACATCACCAACAGTAGGATAGTAAAACAAAGTCCTTCACCATCTCCCTAATAAAAGTAGACAGTGAAAGCCAAAATAGGCTAAATTTAGCTAGAACATTCCTAAAAAGACCACCTCCTGCATTAATGTTGAAAAATTACAGCATGGACAAGGACACGAGATGAATAATTTACTAAAAGCAATCGTCTCTGCGTACAGGTAATTCAGCAACGATTAACTGTGAATAAGGCGTGGAAGAATGGCAGTAACTGGCATTGCTCTGATGATCGTACCTAAATCCTGGGGTGTTGCAGAGGTAGGACATCTTGGAGTACTCCTTGGCCTCCCCGAAACAAGAGGTTCTACACATGTACATAGATGAAACACCTATTGCATATTCAATAGAAGATAAAAAAAACATAATAATAACCTTTGTATTGCAAACAATCAAAAAAAGGCACAGAAAGAATGAAATGAACACAGTAAGAAACCAGACAAATCTGAAATAAATGGCTGATACGCTCAGTTATGATGACAGCAGTGAGGAAAAAAGATGTGGAACCTCATTAAGTTACTTTTTTCGTCAGCCTCAGAATAATAATCAATATTCAAGTACTTTATGCTAAATTCTGTATAGCAATCAATGTCTGAGGGCATAGAGAACCTTAAGAGGATAGGAAAGTCTATTTATTTGAGACCAGTGAGGTCAGAAATTAAAGCATTCGGGTCAAAACTGTAAGGCGCTATCTCCCTGGTAATTTTTAGAGACAAATAAAGTTACCTGAAATCCAACAATAAAACAAAGGTAGTTGGAAGTTAGTAAAAATGTGGCTTATTCATCACGCAAAAAATTAGGATGACAGAATATACCGCCACAAAACAATGAACCATTCCGATCTTACAGCTCAAACAATGCCGATAACCTTGTCAATTCCACAGGAATACTTCCTGTAATGTTCTTCCCTGTCAAACAATTGTTAGGTTTTAAATATTCGAAGCTGATAAAGGAATCCAAAAGTGAAGGTAGAATGGCATGATTATGGGAAGGAAATGCACCATAATAGATGAAAGAGAGGAACTCTCCCATGTTGCAAATGGATTTCTCGTGCGGCTGCCTTCCTGTCCTAAATCTGTGCGCGCAAACAAAGTTTAGCCCAAAAGCGACTGCAGCTTGAGACAGACATGGAGAGATGCGACCGGAGTTGATGCCTTTTCAAGTGGATACACTCAGTTCATGAAGTACCGATCATAGCATTTAATTGCAAACTGTATTTAGCTAACCTTCCAACTAATCTGTACCAAACTGTCTTCAGCCAAAATTCCATAAGCATCCATTGTAAGAAGAAATATTTGATCGTTTCCCCATCTTTCATGTGCATTTGATAAAATGACGTATGATGTCTCACATGTAGATCTAGGGTATATAAGTGACACAGGGTATTTTATCAAATACAATGTAAGATCATTAGAACGGTGAGCGATCTGTGCACGGACGGGACCTGGGAAAGGAAGGGAATTGCCAGGCCCAGAAATGTCGAAGCTCACCGAAGCTGGCGGCGCACGGGCGAGACCCGGGGGAGGAGGCAACGGCGAGCGAGGTGCGGTTGACCGGAATCGAAAACGCGAAGGGAATCGAGAGGGCGGCGAGCAGTTTAGGGAATGGCGGCAGCGATGGAGGGCGGAGCAGATCCGGCGTTTGGAACCAGCACCGAAGAGCCGAGCACGGATGCGAAAAGTGGGTGAAACAGTGAAGGGACGCACAGCGGGTGATTGGTGGCGAGACCAGAAGCCATGGAAGTCGAAGGGTACCTGAACGGAGCGCACAGCGTCGACAATGATGACAAAATCGGAAGCCATGAAAGCCGAAGGGCACCTGGGCAGAGTGCACAGCGTCGGCATCGACACGCGCCCAGCGCAGGAACTAGTAATGCCACTTCTTTGGAGTGGATTCGATAAAATGCCACCCTCTATATGGTAATTGTTAAAATACCACCTAATACATGATTAACTCTATAATTTGCCATTTTGAAGGATTTAGCCCTTTTATTTTCGTTTCTTATTTTTTTTCCACAGAAATTGCATGAGAAATGACTACTTTACCGTCCACACCAATACTCTCTCCTCTGTTCCGAACTCGAGGCGATGGGAGAAAGGGTGCCGCTGCCGCCCGCACGGGACGCCGCTGCCGCCGCCCGCACGCCCTGGCAAGTAGTCGCCTAGCAGCATGTGACTACACTGTGTGCCTTGGCAAGCATGGCACCCTGGCAGCATGCGATGCCATGCTAACCACCAAAGGAAACCCCCCGATCGGCTCCAAACTTGGACAGATTCTGCGAGGCTGAGTTGTGTTGTTTTCCTCCCCGTTTTCTACAGGATCAAATGTCCCAGGAGCCCTGACAACAAGCTCATTACGCAAAGAAAAACTAGAAACCAGTCACTTGTATAGCTCAAAACATTTTGTACAAGAATTTATGCTCTCGGGACAAAGTAATCTACATCAAAACACTTCACGAGAACTCCTCCACGACGCCCCAGCAGTCGGCTCCACGACGACGCCTCAGTAACTTTGGTGGCTGACCCCTCGACGCGCCCCAGCCATCGGCCGCTGGGCACCCTGGCAGTTGGCGGCTTGGCACTTCGATGGCCAACACCTCTGTTCCTTGATGGTCGTTGCCCAGGCACAGCCGCCAGAGCCCTGACCGCTAGCCCTTGGCCTTCCCGGGCGAGGTCGCCAGCGCCCCAGCACACCGGCCGTGCGCCCAGGCGGTCCTAGAGCCTATACCCTGCGGCTCCCGGCGGCCTGCGCCCTGGAATTCACCCGCCGGTCCCAATGGCCAGCGCCCGGGTGGCAGGTACCTCACGCCTTGATACTCCCAAAACAAGAAGGCCGAAAATTGAAAATCAGGAGCCCGGAAGAAGACCGGCGACTCACCTCACCTTGGGCGCCAGCCGGAGTCAGGTGAAGCCGCTGCGGTAGAGGCACCTCGCTCCCCTGGCGTCAAGGCTCCCGGAAGACCCTCCTGCCGGCGGCAAGGAGCCCTTGGCCTTGCGCCCTTCCTTCTCGTCCCTCCTAGCCTGCGCCTGGAGTGTCTTCTGGTTGCACCTAAGACCGGCGGCTGCTGGAAAAGGCTCCTGGATGACCCCCCCTGCCGGCCGCAAGGAGTCCCTGAGGGTAAAGTGGTCATTTCCCATGTAATTTCTGTGGAAAAAAATAAGAAACGAAAATAGAAGGGCTAAATCCTCCAAAATGGCAAATCATAGAGCTAATCATGTATTAGATAATATTTTAACAATTGCCACCTAGAGAGTGGCATTTTATCGAAGCCACTCCAAAGGAGTGGCATAGTATCAATTTTCTCGCGCAAGAACAGGGCTGGGGCGATACGGCATCTGAGGCCATAGTTATCAATAACTTGTAAATTTACCCCCAACTTAGATGGTTTTGCTATTTTGCTCCATACTTGGAGTGCCTCCTTATTATTTTGCCCCACTACCCACTTGGCTGCTATTTTAATTTCGTTTTTCATTTTTTAGCATGTGAAATGACAGATCTACCCCTGGCTCATTTTCCTCATCTTCCAGACCGCACAGGATTGGGACCGCTCATTCTCCTCCCCGTCCCCCATTTCACTCGGCTCTCTTCCCCGGTCTCCTTTCACATCGACGCCGCGCCGCCGCTGCTCCGCCTCCGGTTCCGGCGCTCCCCTCGGCTTGGCTCTCCCTCACGCGCCTCCTCCACTTGCGCCGCCCTGCCGTCGCGCCTTACCCACTCGCCGCCGATTCCAGCGGTGCCGCACCGTTCGTCTCCTCGATTCGGCTCCCCGACGCGCCGTCCCCAAGCGCCGGCGGCGGCCCAACCGCCCCCGCCTTGCCGCTCTGTGCCTCCCGGCGGACCACGGCCAGATCCGGTGCTCCTCCTCCCCCGCGCCAACGGAGCCATCCCAGTGATGATGATTCTTGGTTGTATAATGGGGATGATGAGTTGAGTGCAGAATTTCGTGAAAGGCAGAAGGAATTGGAAGAGTATGAGGCTGCAAAGAAGCATACAAAAAGTCTAAAGCAAAATGTCTCCGGCAGTTCTAGCTCCCAGCCAAATGAGTTTAATCTTGGAGAGATTACAGAGTCCATGCAAGATTTCGTTCGCAAAATGTCAAGCTTTGAGGGAGCTGAAGTTTTATATAGTCTTGTATCGGTCGACTTTTTCTTATGATTTACAATAGCATGCAGCCAATTTTCCCCATTTGAATTGATAGCCCGTGCGGTCTGGAAGATGAGGAAAATGAGCCAGAGGTAGATCTGTCATTTCACATGCTAAAAAATGAAAAACGAAATTAAAATAGCAGTCAAGTGGGTAGTGGGGCAAAACAAAAAGGGTGCACTTCAAGTATGGGGCAAAATAGCAAAACCATCTAAGTTGGGGGTAAATTTACAAGTCATTGATAACTATGGGGCATATATACAATTTTCCCCATCTGAGGAGCCCGAAAATCTCCCACACATAAGATATGTTATTTGGCTTTCTTTTTAACTGGGTCTTATAATTTTTGGCTATAATTTATAACTTTTAAGCTATTTATATGAGAGATTACGGAGTAATAGAAACTCACATACGATTTTTACCTATGTAAATGATGTCGATACAGTATGTATTACAATTAACTAGTAGATCCTATCCTAAAAACACTCCATTTAAAAACTAGTTACTATCAACCAGCGTGGTACTAACTCGCAAGTTCAAATAAACAAAATCCCGACGGACTCTTTTGGACTACGATTTATACCTTGGTAATTATATCTGTTCACGAGAGATTACGAAAATAAAGATAGTTCCATACTATTTTAACTGATACAACTAAAATCAGTATAATTTCTATTACAATTAACTTATATAGATATTGCTTTTAAAAAACCGTACCATTTGAAAGCGCAAGCAGCACTTCCAAAGCCACACCCCATGCTGAATTTGCCCTAGCCGTGCCTCCAATCTTCTCCGTTCTTTTTACTCTAATTCCCCGAGTACCTCCTCACTTTGTAGCTAAAGAAAGTTGTGACTGCTGTCCTTGCAGTGGCATTGTTTCATGCCCTGATGAAACATGATGGTTTAAAGCAAGTACATGTCCATAAATGACTTTGCGGGGGGAAACGTCCGTGGTGGATTGGAACAAAGCTCGTTTGGGGAGAGAGAGAGAGAGAAAAAATATGGGAATAAACTGGAACAGCAAGCGCAATAAATCGCTGCACAGAACAGATTACGCGACAATAAGCTATGCCAAGTCAAGTCTGTCAATACTACAATGCCTCAGACTGGCGAGTACAGAGTCGACATAGTAAACCTTGGACAAAAACCAAACAGAGAGACATGCACAGCACAATTAATACCCACGAAAACAATCTGATACCTAGCTCCTTGACCGAGAGCTTTATCTTCTCGAAGACACCCACATTATCTGTCATGACTTATATAGTTTATGATATGTAAAAAGGCAGTATTCGCTCGAATATCCGTCGTATCTTCCTTGATTGAAGCCCTGCCATGATGCTTCACGCCTATTTTCAATAAATTAATGAGGTGGTTAGTTGCGTAAATACATTTTTGGGTAAAATAATTATATGGTGACATGAAAAGCAAACGAATCAAGTAAAAACGCAATAACAAAAATGAGCAGAATCAATTGCACTCAGCAAATACATTTACTTGGTACAAATTTTCTAAAATACACCATATGTAGCTGCTGGATATTAGCACTAATTCTAAAACCACGAAATGATCATAGGGTTTCATATTGACTTAAGCGCTTCGGCAAATATATGTCAATGTGCATATAGTAATTCATTTGAACAGATAATCGAGCACAACCACATACAGCTAACATACCTTGTTGGCGATATTGTTGGAAAGCCAGTCAAGCCCCTCATACAATCCCTCACCAGAGGTAGCACATGTGCTCTGGATGTACCTGAAATGAGTATCAGAAGATAGATATGTGAGTAGTTTGGATCTCTTCAGAAGTGCAAAGCACAAACAGTCCAATTGAGTCATTATCAACAAGACAAAAAATACATCAGCCGAATGACGTAAACGTAAACTGAGTACTTTTACTTAATTTAGGGGAAGCTTTGGCGCTCAAGTAGAATATTTTATTATGCAACACTTATGTTATCAGTTATCACCGCAAAACATATCAACTTATCAAGTGTTCCATGTTATATTCCTTTCTATATTATTAAAACATAATTCCTGATTTCAGGTATGTATGTTATTAGTGATCAATCCTCAAAGTCTTTGTGCAACAGGATATAAACATTCACCATAGGATAGGAACCATACCAGTGCCGCTGGCGCAGAGAATGCAGGCCGAGTTTGTCGGTGATTTCAGCAGCGTTCATGGCATTAGGAAGATCTTGTTTGTTTGCGAATACCAGAAGCACAGCATCACGCAGCTCATCCTGTCACCATGATACAACCTTCGTGTCAATCAATATTCAATACATCATAGATAATATTGCAAGAAAAGCTTCAAACAATGCTTCTTAAACCTCACATGAATGAGCATTCTAAAATAAACAAACTGATGCATGGTAACAGTAGCATGGATATTCTTTGGTAAGCATAAGATAAATAGTTCTGTTGGTCAAAAATTTCATCTTTGGAACTAAGGTTGTGCCTCTAAGTGATATACTAGCTTCTCATGCTATGTATCACCAATGGCAAATCCTGACTGAAAAATCTAAAAAACATGGGGGCATTTATGATTGCTAAGGAAAGAAAACAGTATTGCAGTGTTAATACCTCGTTCAGCATCCGGTGGAGCTCATCTCTGGCCTCAACAACACGTTCTCTGTCATTGCTGTCGACAACAAAAATGAGGCCCTGGGTGTTCTGGAAGTAGTGCCTCCACAGGGGCCTGATCTGTTTTAATGAAGTAAACATAAAGCATCAGATTAAGACCACAAGCAAAAGACAGGTTAAAACTTAAAAGAGATTAGATCATGAAGCTACTAATATTCAAACAAAATATTGGCACGTTTCTAATAGGAAATTCCAATTCCACGGGTATATTTTAAATTGTTCATACCAATTCAAAGATAACTTATGACACACGCTGAGGCATTACATATAATATTCATATGGATAATTTTTTATTGTGCAAATATTAAATTATATACTTTAAAATTACAAACAGGAAACTGGCAAAACCAAAGTATATGAGCACAAAATTTTTCTTACCTTGTCCTGACCCCCAACATCCCACACGGTGAAGCTAATGTTCTTGTACTCAACAGTTTCAACATTAAACCCTGCGGTTTCAAGGATAGACAGTTTTGATTATTGTAGGTAGATAGTAACATCATGTAGGTAAAAAAACATATTCACAGATTTAGCATATGAACATACATGGGCAGTTTACATGGATTACATATCTTTGTTAATCTTAAGAAATGAAGAGGTTTGCAGCAAATGAGTTAGCCACTTCTCTATAAATTGGTCTTGGGTAGGAATCTAGGTTACCAAACAAGCTGTAACAAGATGACATTCCAAAAAGGCTTTATAATTTTTTAATTGGTTGTTTGTTTAGCAATAATAAAAAATTACAGCATGGTGAACAGGTTTACTCTCAAGAAATTCGGTGAAACACAAAACAAAGTCACAAATGCGCGCCATCACTATGACAGGGCTGACAAGCTAGATCTTAGACTTAAAAGAAACTATCTACTACCCAGGCAGGATTCAGGAGGACAATTCTCAAATGAACCCTGGCATGATGCAAAACATTAGGCCAATCCCTCACTACTTTAACCACAACTGTTTGGCTTAACTTAGGCTTATTTTAAGCTAAATTAACGGATTTCAAACCTAATTCGATACACCAACAAATGCGATGAAACATGCAGTTTTGCATAAAGTAGTAGGCAGACTCATAAATATGATTCATAAACATTATGTTATCATTAAGGCATGCCAATCGATCTTTCTAACTGAAAGGACCTTAAAGCCCAAAGGCTTCAGTTGTTGTGCAACTTAAGGTGGAAACGATCATTATGCTCACATAGCCCTAAACTTAAACTGCAGCAAGAAATCGAGCTATATGCATTTACAAATTACCACTAGCCAACATAACTAACAGCAGACTGTAACAGCACGTGACATAGGATGTGGATGGGGCTTACCGATGGTGGGGATGGTGGTGACGATCTCGCCGAGCTTGAGCTTGTAGAGGATGGTGGTTTTACCGGCCGCATCGAGACCGACCATGAGGATCCTCATCTCCTTCTTGGCGAAGAGGCGGCTAAACAGCTTCGTGAACGTGAGCCCCATCTCCGCTCCTGCGCTGAAACGAAGCGAAGCAGAAAGCTTCAGCCCCATATATATCCACACAAACTAGCTACAAGCGGGGAAAACAGTGGAACCGACGCCACGACAGCTAGATCTACGAGATCTGAGGCCGGCAGCACGCATATCTGCGAGACAGCACACGCAAAGCGCGGAATCGGATCTCATGCGCGGGCAATTGGCGCGGGAATCGCGCCGGATTCGCGAACACTAGCGTGGGAACCAAGCTAAATCGCGCGGAACCGGCCAAACGCGCCAGATCCCTCGAACCAAATCCTCCAAAAACAGATCGAATCTAACGCCAAAACGGAGCGATCGAACCTCCTCGGATCCAACAACACCGCACAGATCGAGCCGACCCGATCGCGGCGGAAAGCACCACACGAACCGATCGATCGGGGCGAGCGGCCGAACCGATCGATCGGGGAACGAATCCCGTCGATCACAAGGGGATGATCGACGAGATCGTTGAGATCTAGCGGGGAATCGATGGGCGCGAGCGGTGGTTACCGAGATCGCGACGCCTCCCGTGCGGCGCTCGGCTCGGTGATCCCTTCCTCTTCTCTTCCCCGCTCTCCTCGCGTCGGGCTTCCCCTCCTCGGCTCGCGTTGGGATCGCAGCAGGAGAGAAATGGGGAAGGGGAGAGAGGAGATGCCGTGGAGCCGCACACGGGAGGAGCATTATGTAGGGAGGGCTCGGGAGGGTCAGTGGGTCACGGGCAGGTGGGCCCAGTAGCGCGCATAGAAGACGCCGGTAAATGGCACCGGAAATGTGCGGTGATATTTGCTCCAACGGGCTGCTTTCTAGCTTCTTTCTTATAGCATCACCAACAATGTCCTCTAAATCTCATCCCTTAAATCACTTTTTAGAGGACACAATCTAAAATATAGAAGACTAAAAATATATAACCTCCAACAAGTTCTCTAAATATGGTCCCCTAAATTAAAATCTGGGTCCACAAAAACTACCAAGCAAAGAATTTAGGGGATCGGACGGCGCAGGAGCGTTGGGGCCGATTTAGGGGATGGTGTGCATCCTCCATATATGGGGACGAAAAATCAGGGATGGAGTCCTCTATATTTTTGGGTACCACTTAGGGGATCTGTTGGAGACTTTTTTTACCTTTTCTTCTAAAATATAGGAGATATGAGCACTTTAGAAAATTTGTTGGAGATGCTCTTAGGACCCGTTCATGTAATTTTTGGTTTTGCCTTCTCACTTTGAGTTATAAATAGTAATTATTTATAGATAATTTTTGTATAAAGAAAAATATTTACATGTAATTTTGGCTGAATAAAATCACTGCAATGTATACTATAATCGACTAGTAGACCTTACTTTAAAAAGACACTTTGTTTAAAAACTAGGTATTGTAAAAAAGTCATTTACTGTAGAAAAACAGTTTTTAAAAGCTAATGTGAACATGACCTTAATTTCATCTTTTTTCCTTTATTTCTTTGCATTGTCCGTGATGATATAACTTTTTTATTTTTAAATTTAATTACGCTGAAAAAGCTAACAGCAGCTACACAGTGCATTTTCAACCACTACATTGTAAAAAAGTCAGAAACCTAGGCTTATAAGTCCAAATGAGCATTACCTTAGGCCTCGTTCAGAAGCTAAAAGTCATTTGGAATGTGTCAAAATTTTAAAGTGGCTTATTTCTCTCCTTGTCTTTTTTCTTTGTATTATTTATGGAGATACAGTGGTGTTTTTATTTTTTCTATTTTTATTTATTTTCTTTTAATTAAATATTTAAAAGCTAATATCTGTTATTGTGTCATTTTAGCCAAAAATCATACTATTTTTAAACAGAACCTTATGCGATAAATGTGTCCGTGTCCCTCAAGAGATTTGGAATTGCAAGTCGGTCCTCGTAGGGTTTGTCAGGTAAGAATAACTACAAACTTCATCTTGAACGTCCCACGCGTGGGCGCTGGATCAGTATCATGGGATGCTGGCAGTGTTAGCTATTCCAGATCCAATGGATTGAAATCCTTAAGGTGGTGATCAGTTGGGCTTAAAAGCTCATGGCTTATGGCTGAAAACACTATAGCTGGCTGAAAAAAACACTGTAGCTGACAGAGGCTTATTTAGCATAATTAAATTTAAAAATATAAAAAATATGTTAGCCCAATATGTATAATACAAACGAATACGGGAAAAAAGAACCGGCAAAAAAGCTCAACAAAAAGCCAAAAGTTCAGAAAAAGACGAAATTTATGAATAGTAAAAAATAAGTCAGAAGCTCAAGTCGAACCGATCAATCACGTACCTCTACAAATAATTTTTTTTCTATTTTTATGGGAGAACACACCTTATGATTATGAAGATGTCCAATCTTAGAATGTAGAGGTGATGGTATAGATGACCAAAAGGACAAGAGAACTAACAAAAAAGGATGAAAATTCATAATGATATTATTGGGTGGGTTTTTTTGGGGTGATTGGTTATGGCTTATGGCTTTAATATTTGAATTCTGGCTGTTCGTGAGAGGTAGTACTCACAAGAAAATAGTCGCATGTGATTTTAGCCGATACAGCTAAACTTAGTATACTTTTTACTACAATCTTTCTATTGATCCTGCTCTGAAAACACACCATTTAAAAAGATAGTTACTGTAGACAGTATAAGCATAAATTGTCTGAAAGTCGAAAAGAACTCAGCCATTAGGGGCAAGTCTCAATGTCCAGTAACAAAACTCGGTTTAAAGATTTCAGCTAAAAATCGTTTTATATCAGTAACTCAATCTAATTAACGTAAGTGATTAATGGGTGAGGTGCAAGAGTAACACTTAGTCAACAAGGTTTGCATGGACATGTTTGATTTTACAATAGGACTGGAGCAATAGGAAATTGTAGAACCTTCTTACTGAAAGTACACGCACATGTGTGATGAAATACCTGAGATCAATGCAGGGATCAAATCCGGATGGATAGCTCACATGATGGCGAAGCTTGTCAACTAAGCAAAGCTCGGGCCTTAGAGCAAGTGATGGCAGTGGTGGTATCAGGATTTAGTTACACCCTAGGCTAAACTGTAATAACGTAAAACTAATGTCAATTTATACGCATACCATGACATAACAAAAGTAAATTACAAATGCATCATTGATACGAAACTTGAATTCAATGTTAAAACATAAAACATAATAAAGAAATCATTTCAAAATATAAACAATATAGTATAGTATAGTATAGTATAGTATAGATACAATTTAAGTATCTAAATTATAAAGATTTGCTTTGGTTCAAGAAGATTGGGCATACTAGTCTTCACGAAACCAACAGCGGCACGTTGATTTCAATGGATGTATAACATCGCCTTCAGTTGCAACCGTCCTAATAGACAACAAAATCACAAAACGCAGTTGTGAGTTATTGACCTTCAATAGCCTTCCATGCACCCCATTTGGCCCTGTCCCTCTTGTTGAATATGCCAGGCCGAGCTACAAAAGATTATTATAAAGAAAAATGTAAACACGATTGAGGTGAAAAATGACTTCGTAAACACAAAACACAATAACATGTTCACGTGCGGAGTTAATGACAAGGTAGATTGAATTCAGATGTGCAATCAACTGGAACTTCTTCTAATACCACATAGGCGAAATTTTTGTATGAATAATCTATATTTATTCGAAATAACAGAAATATACCCACGTCAATATTTTTTTACAGAAATAGGCTCCAGCCACCCCTCATTAGGCAATTGGAGCCAATCGCCCAACGACCAGCCGACTTAGTTCCAGTTGCCCGACCATTGGGCGACTAGAACTAGTCGCCCAGGCACAGGGTGACTGCATGTGGAGTCACCCACCCATAGGGTGATTAAAAACTTCCACCCTGTGAAATTTGTAGATTATAACTGGAAAATAATCTGCTGGATTTATAATAAAAGTTTATGGTCGTTGTATATTGTAGGAGAGTAAAAAAATTTGTAAAACTTTTTTAAGAATGATTGACCTTAGAACGATCGGTAAGTATGATGGTAAGTGATATTGTGATGTTACTGAGTATTTGTATACGGAGGAAAACTGGTATGTTATATTGTTGTATGGCTTATTATGTGAATAATTGAATGTGAAAAGACGAGAAAATAAACTTATCTGAATTTAAATAGACTTCATAATACAGATGGGAGTAATATACTACGTACTTTTTGATTACATGCATAACATATAGTATCATGTGCGACTAACCCACTCAACTGCTCGTACGACCTAGTATGTGGACCGGGGTCATTTTTCCTTCCTTGCCAGCTCGACGTTGAACTCCTCAGCGGTCTCTTTTGCCTTGGTGGCCATTTTCATCTCTTTCTCAATCTCCCTCTCGCGAGCCTCCTACTCCCTACGCGTGCACGCCTTGAGATGAGCTTTCTCTCGTGTTGTATACGCAGGGTTTGATCGTTCTTGCGGCACTCCTCCTCCTGGATCTTGGATAACCTTGAAACATTCCACTCCTCAAAGTCGAGGGCCCACTGGTTCTCTGGGTGGATCTCAAGATCGATCTATTTGCGGTAGCCACATAGGGGTTCCGGAGATTGTGAATACAGGGGAGATGTTGTTAGTACGTACTCTGAATGCGAAACGGTAGGGAGAAAACGGTACACCTGGTCCTTACCATTGCCGATAGGTTGCGGTGTCTAGATGGCGGTCGGGGTAGTTACTGGAGTAGTTTGTGCAACCCCAGTAACACATACCTAGGCTGAGGTAGTGCTTAGAATTGAAGAACTTACACGTGTCCCGGCACCAACAAAGGGGGTGTCTCCCCTCTAGTGGGAGTTGCAATGAACGCTCAGTAGGAACGTTCGGGATAGAGTTATTGCTACGGGGCACGTCATTGTAGGGAGCTGACCTCGTAGCACGCTGGGCTTGTTCTGCCCAGGCCGTAGCAGCCCCTACTTTATCATTGCGGGCGGCTGCTGACCGTGCTAGGTCGCGGGTTTCCTCCCATTTGTTTATCATCTTGTCCCATTACTTCTTCTACCGTTTGTCCATCTCGGTGTGGTGAAGCAAGCGCCGGTGTAGTGTGGAGTTTGCTTGTGGAGTGTTTTCTGATAAATATCTTCGACCTTCTTTTATTGGGTCCCTTGTTGCCCTATTGGTATATGAAGGTGCATATCTGGTCCTGTCACTGCGCAAAGCTACCTAGTGTGGAAAGCTGGTAAAGCTAGGCCATAAGGTCTTGTCGCTGCGGAAAGCTGGACCGTGCGGTCATGTCACTGCAGAAAGATGGCGCATACGGTCTTCTCACTGCGCAAAGCTGGCCCGTGCTGTCATGTCACTGCGAAAAGCTGGGCCTTCATGTCATGTCACTGAGCAAAACTGGCCGTGCGATCATGTCACTGCACAAAGTTGGCGCATGCGGTCTTGTTAGTGCTTAAAGCTAGCATGTGTACTCTTGTCGCTGGTGAAAGCTAACGTCTGTAGTCTTGTCACTGCTCAAAACTGGCGTGTGTAGTCTTGTCGCTGCGGAAAGCTGGCCCGTGTGGTCTTGACGCTGAGCATAGCTGGCGCGTGCGGTCTTCTCATTACGTAAAGCTGGCGTGTGTAGTCTTGTCGCTGGTGAAAGCTGGCGCATGTAGTCTTATCGGTGCTCAAAACTGGTGTGTATAGTCTTGTCGCTACGGAAAGTCGGCCCGTGGGTCTTGGTGCTGTGCAAAACTGCCATGTGTTATGAATGGCACCGTGACATTATAAAAGTGGCAATGGTGGGTGGTGGTGTAATCGAGGATAGTGTCATCTTGTGTGGCTGAGGAAGGAGGGGTGATGGAAAAAGTGACGAAGATAGACTTGGCGTGCCCAGTCAGTAGTGGTCTGACGTGGCGTTCGTGTGGCCTAAAGGCAGCACCCGTGAACGATGTTAACGTTGCGTGCGTGTGTATGACATATGGGCCAAACTGCCAGGCGGCCTCAGGCGTGGCGGAGTTGCAGTTTCGCAAGAATTTACTCTTATAATGGTGCAGCTAAGAGCAAGTTTAATAAGGCTGACTGTGCTAGCTATAAGGGAATCCATGTCAGCATAGTCCTATGTGGAGGGGAGAGAAAAGGAGAGAGAGAGAGCTAAGCCGACTCCCATGCAAGAGTCAGGCTATAGCACAGGAAAAGAGGTATTATCCATGCATGTACCCATAGAACTAATTGCTATACACATGCATGTATTAAATTATCAATACCCATGTATGTATTAAATGATTGAGAGCTCTTGTGGAGACAACTTATAGCCAGCTTATTGTATGAGTTGACTGTATCATTATCTTTTGATGACATAGAAATGTATTGGAGATAGCAGCTATCTGTACTATTAAACTTACTCTAAGTGAAATTGTCTTTGGAATGTGTAGCAAACCGATAGTTTTACCACTATTTACTCAAGTATAAAAAATATGACCTTCGGTCTCGCCCCTACATGCTCTTCCCCTGGCTACTCATGCCAATCGGAGTTATTAAAACCTCCCCCCGTCTGCTGCTCTCACAGAATTTCGGGCGACGTGGAGGCAACGACGAGTCGACACGTTGGCGAGGCTCCCGCGGGGCCAGCCCGAACCCCGCCTTCCTCCCTCTCGCGGTCTCGCGCGTACGCAGGCCCTTGCCCATGCCGCCCGTGCCCCCATTCCGCCTCCCCCCTCCTCCCCCGCTCCCCCGCCGCCGCCCCCTCCCCCCCTCCCCCGCCGTCTCCCCCGCTCACCCGCCGGCCGCCGCTTCCCCCCTCCCCCTTCCTACCCCGCCGCCCCCTCCTCCCTCCTCCTCCCCCTCCTCCCCCCAACCCCCTCCTCCCCCGCTCCCTCGCCGCCTCCCTATCCCCCGCCGCCTCCCCCGCCGCCGCCGCGGGTTGGGATGCTCGCGGGGATGGATGGACTCAGCTGCGGCCGGATCCGGTCGGCGCGGAGGCGGACGGGGAGGCGCCGAGGCCGGGGGGGAGGCCGGATCCGGTCGGTGCGGAGGCGGAGGGGGAGCCGCGGAGGCCGGAGGGGGAGGCAAGAGCCCAAAGGCCGGAGGGGGAGGCCGGATCCGGTCGGCACGAAGGCGGGTGATTCGGTGGGACCAAATCCTCCCGCGCCGCTCCCTCCGCGTCCTCCTCGTCGAGCACGACGACTCCACCCGCCAGGTCGTCACCGCCCTCCTCCGAAAGTGCGGCTACCGCGGTGAGTTTGCTGCTGCCACGCTGGCCTTCGCGCCGCCCCGTCTACCGTCGTGCTTTCGTGGAATTGAGTTCTGAGGAGAATTGGGGTTTCCTGTTTGCTTTTTTTCACCCTTCCCTCGGAGGTGGCAGTGGCGGCGGTAGCGGACGGGATGAAGGCGTGGGAGGTGATGCGGGAGCGCGCGTACGCCTTCGACCTCGTGCTCACGGAGGTCATCATGCCCGCGCTCTCCGGCATCGAGCTGCTCTCCAGGATCGTCGCCGCCGACGAGTGCAAGAACATACCCGTCATAAGTAAGCCAGCGTTCGATTAAGTCCATGCTGATGTTTGCTCCAGTGTTTACTTGGAGTTGATGTAGCTGAATTTGTGGTGTGTGGCTTCAAACTGAGCTGGCAAACGGTTTAGATTTCACTATCTAGCGGTTACTTTAAGCAAGGAACTTTGCGTTAGATTTTTATTCTAACTGCTCAATTTTGGTTAGATTTTTATGGCAGTATGCGCGCGTATGCTGCTACAACTGGATAGTTGGTGCTGATTTCAAATGGATTTGGGTTGTTCTGGGCCTGGATGAGCATGTCCTCAAGAATAGGGGAATGAGATGAAGCTTGGAACCTGGAAGTAAGAATTAAGTTTCCACCAATTATATACTTTACTAATTGTGTGATATTCATTGTTCCTTTTTTGCTTGCCTAGAATCATTTGTAGAAACATATCATTGGCCATCGTGGCTGAATTTTGGGCGATGCTAGGCTTTATAGTACAGGCAAGCGACTGTATTTTTCCTTTACGTTTTCAGATGAATGGTGCTCTTAAATAAATGGTGCTGCTTATAATTAGTAGTAAATTTGTAACAGAAGCTACTTTTCTATATAGTAGACATGCATGCCAAAGATTTTTAGGCTTCATAGTTCATTTGCTATAGCAAAAGCGACGTCGTGCTGCACTCACGCTTCACTGTAGTTTGAGTTGTATGAAGGTTTTATCCTGTCTGTGTGACATACTTTCGTGCCAATCATGCTTATTTGGTTGCATGTAGATGGTTTCCCTGTGTTACTAATGATCGCTAGGCTAGAACTAATAATATCCTTGGATCAAAAGGGATTGTAAAAAATTTTACATAATATAGTATCCATATGATATGAGGCATAACAATCAATGTATCTGTCATACCAAGGGATGCATGGTAAGATATTCCTGTCTTCATTGCAGATTGGACTAAAGTTGTGAAAAAGGCTGCCTTTTGATTTTTTTAGAGACAAATTTGTCATTGCTATATTATCTGTTGTTGCTTGGTTCTATCGTTTGAGTCTGTGATATGGGCTATATTGCTGTGTTCATGATTCTAGATCTTTCGAGCAGGTCTTCGTGAGCCGATGTCACCATGTTCAATGTGGATGGATGTGGGAATCATCTTTTTGTAGCTGTCTTTTGAATTCTGCAGAAGGTAAACATTTTCCATGCACGATTATCTTTTCTGCAATGATCCTTCCGCTGAAATTGGACTTCATGTTCCTTTTTTCATACGATTACATGGTTCTTTTGATTTTGCTTCGGTTGTAGTTTAGTGTAGTAATGTGATATGGTTCTAACATGGTTCTTTTTGTTTACCTCAAATGTGTATACATTACTTGGATCTCAGTGAACTGTGGTCATGGTTTAATAAATCAAAAAGAGGTTGAAGTATCATGGCAAGGCGCACGAAGCGCGCCCAATGTTCTAGTAGTATTGAACCCTCACTCCCCGCCGAACACGCCCGTCGTCAGGCACTCAGGCCTCCTTCCATCGAGAGAGAAGCAGAAGCACACCTGTCACCTCGAAGCGAATGAATTCTTGAGGCGTCGTCGTCCTCCTTCGCCATGCTGTTGTACTGGCGTGGAGTGGAGATCCATCCCATCTGGATTTTACTTGAATTGATTTCTTCTTTCGTCAATAAGGAAGCCTTAGCTTATTATGATTGTTGTTCAGTCGTTTTGTTCGTGGGATCATTTCTTTGTTGTGAGCAATCAATCTACTCCAAACCTTTTCTTCTCTCCAATCCAATCAATGCTATTTTCTGCTGATTTATTGATTGCGTGGTGGAGTACCTACGTTTTTTGGGTACCCATGCCCCACGTTAGGTCCGCAAAGGGGGCTGCTTTGGGGTGACTTGATCTTCACACTGCCAGTTCATGATTCAGGCAACGACATCACAGGCTGGAGGCGGCAGTGGCAGCGATGCTGGCTCGGCGCAGCGCGGGCAGATGCAGAGCTTCGCAAGGCAAGGGTCCCTGTACCTTACCCTCAATGAGGTGCAGAACCAGTTGGGAGATCCATTGCTTAGTATGAACCTTGATGAGCTGCTGAAGAGCGCGTTCCCCGACGGCGTAGACCCTGATGGTGGCATTGCGGGCCAGTCTGAGCCGGCCTCGGGCCTGCAGCGACAGGGGAGCATCACCGTGCCTCCGGAGCTGAGCAAGAAGACAGTGGACGAGGTGTGGAAGGGCATTCAGGACGCACCAAAGAGAAGTGCTGACGAGGGTGGTCGACGGAGGCGGGTGAGGCAGCCGACGCTTGGGGAGATGACACTTGAGGATTTCCTGGTCAAAGCTGGGGATGTCACGGAAGGATATCTGAAGGATTCGAATGATTTGTCAGGCGACATGGATGCAATCGGGAGCAGTGTTGTTGCAGCTGGTGCTTCCCATTTGAACCCCGGGTCACAGTGGTTGCAGCAGTACCATCTGCAGGCTTTGGAGCCCCAGCATCCAAGCATGACAGGTTCTTACATGGCAAGTCAGTTGGCCCCTCAGCCGTTGGCTGTTGCTACAGGTGCAATTTTGGAATCAATTTACTCTGATGGCCGGATTACTTCACCAATGCTCGGTGCAATTTCTGACCTTCAGAGAAGGCAGAAGAGGATGATCAAAAATAGGGAATCGGCTGCTGGATCAAGAGCAAGGAACCAAGTCTTACTATATTGCCCTGTCTATTTCTAATTTTGTTTACATTGTATGCTCTTGCTTGTTAAAGTGTTCTACTGTTCTGATTGCAACATCAAGGCCTCATGAAAAAAATTTCTTTGAATGTGTTGATTTTGGTATTTGTTTTACAATATTTAGTCTAAAAACCTAATTATATGATAGCTGTACTACCATTGGAATGACTATTTTGTTTCTTCTATGTCTAATGATTTCATGACTCTGTATTATGCTTGGTAGGCTTACACTAACGAGCTTGAAAATAAGGTATCTTGTTAAGAAGAGGAGAATGAGAGACTAAAGAGGCAGAAAGGTACTTTATATCCTGTTTTTATAGCACTGTTAGCCCCCCCCCCCCCCCCCCCCCGCGGCGGCCCTCTCTTTCCTTTGGTGGATGGTTTCAACTAAAGCATGAACTGTAGGTTCTTGCAGCACTGTTATTGTTCAGACGGTCAACTATTTCTGTTTTACGTTAGCAAATTATTCAATTTTTTTCACTTTCTACATGGGCTCTATAGTTATATCATGTGTTAAGTGCAATGTACAGTGTACCTATGTACTCATGTTAGTAACTGCCATTCGATCTATAGTACCACAAAATTTGGATGCTTTGGGGACCTGTATTTTTTTGTTGCCACTAAAGCCCTTATGATTACTTGATTAGCATTACTGTTCCTTCCAGTCTTGATGAAGATCAATTTGATGTAAAAAGCAACTTTTTTTTGTTTGTACAACACCATACCCTAGTGGTGATCTCATTTGTAACGCCCCCATTTCTGGGGACGGTACGGAACATCATAACCGTACAAGGTGAACAGTTACGACATTCGTAGTTACGAATGATCATCACAGTAGCACAAGCTTACAATAAAAGATCCAACTTTATTACAATATAGTGATAACATTGTTTTGCACAACGGGCGCATAAGCCCACATACCACATTACATTACAAAGAATCAACGGCCTGAACGTAAGCTAAAACTTAAGACCAATCCTCATCGGAGTAGATTGGTTCCTTAGGAGCTTCATCCTCAGTAGGATCTTCTTGATAGTACTGACCTTCTGTTAATTTTGTTTAGCAAGTAATGAGTACAACCGTACCCAACAAGTTACAGGGGTAAACCTTAATTTACTATATGCAAGGATATTCAAAGGACGGGAATATATTTGTTCTATTACATTTGGTGGATGCAATTTTATTTGCAAACAAATAAAATTTAAAACATTTGCTCCTTAAGATCAGGGGTTTATTAACAAAGTTCATCATTAACCACATTAAAATCATCACAATCCTACGTATGCCTTGTTGTTGGATTCATCTAATTAACACAGCTTCATTAACCGGAAGCACGGTGTATTCGAATACCATTTAATTCACTCTGCAGAGTTGCTTAACTTTACCCACGCGATCCCTTAACTCCCGCGACAGAGTTAAGAAAGCCAGGTCGTTTCACTGCTCAATTCTCTATATAGGCTCTACCCGGTAGCATCACTCAGTCACGGACAAACATAAACAAAACTTCTCTATGCCGTTTTAAGTGTCTACTACCGTTGTTAGGTACCCAGCAGCATACCTAACTCCCTGGCATCCTGTCATCTCATCCTGTAGAGTTTCAATCGAATTGAGCAGCTACTAAACCAGTGTTGACAAGTCAACTCTTGTGGTTTGAGCTATCGCTATGTCTGTTACTTGGCACAAGGTTCTAGTCCTTATATTTTTCACCTGAGGCACTCAACCACAGCTTCCACTGTGCTCGACAGCACACACCACCACCAACTCATACCAGCCTCCATCCCTGGGTAAAGTGGTGGGCGAAGTCTGCCACACAGAGCCCCACACTTCCTCTACCCGAAGTCCAACTCTAGGATCAAGAGGTGGGGCGAAATCCGCCGCACGGATCCCCACAACCTCTTCACCCTAGGTTCAATTTATTTTTAAATTCTACTGGCCCGCAGCCAAAGTCGCTTAGTAGTGTAAAATGTTGTATGAGATGATTTTATATACATTTGTACAATATTTAAATTCTTACTAAAGTTGTCAAGGTGAATATGGCCATCAAATAAGGCAGGACATTTTTCAGTGGTAGGATGTAACTAATTAGCATGTCATTCTAAACATTTAGTTTAAACAAATATCATTTCACAAATACCATTAATGAACATACTGTATTTAAATAATTTAAACATCATGGGATTCAAAATGATCAAAAATATGTAACTTGCCTTGCTGATCTGGGATTTCCACTAGATCGTAGATCTGGGCTACTGACTCTTGTTCAGGGACGGACACTTCAACGACCTCGGAAGCTAGCGTAAACACATAAAATAACAACATAAGTCACACATAAAATAACACAAATCTAAACTTGATTTTAATCGAGCTAAAGAAATAATCTAAATAAAAAGAAGCAAATTGCATGAAATCTTAAATAAACATTAAGAGTACATTAGCATTGATTTTTTTGGTAGAAAAGGAATTTTTGGATTTATAAGATTTGAACTTATGGAAATTGAGTTTGGCAAAAAGGATAAAATTTTAAATATTTAAAAAATGAATTTGGGAGAATGGAAGCTATATTTGAACCTAGGACACTAAACTGGTCAAAATGATGTATTTTTGGGGTTTTTGGATTTTTCTGGGATTTTTGGAGATTTTTCTAGATTTTTCTGAATTTCCTAAAACCAAACAAATAGTAAAGCACAGTGTTGGGCACGGCCCGAGCAACAGTGCGGCCCGACCCGAGCTTTCCCTCGCGGTTAAACCGGCCGACGGCCTGGTCCACGCCCTCGGCCGAACAGGCCGCGGCCCATGCGCGCGCACGGGCGAAGCCCAGTGCTCACGCCCGCACGTCTGCCTGATGGGCGACGCGCGCTCAGCGCCGACGGGCCAGATCGTACGACCGTGACCGCTGGATGGAGAGGCGGCAATGGATCTACGGCTAGGATTGAAACATGCATGGACGGTTGGATGGAAACGGTGTAGACGGCGGTGATAGACCCACGCGGCCCCCGGGAGTCGTCTTCAACCTACAGACGCTCTCCCGGCCGGCAAAACAGAGAGCGCCATCGATGGCAATGCGACAGCGACATAGGCTCTAAGGAGTGATGGCTTTTTCAGAGGACTAGGTTTGGAAGTCGGGTTTCCATTTTGGTGCTTTCGGGGACATGGGAATGGATGGTTACGACTGGCGGGGACCGAGAAGACGGCGACTCTCATGGCGGCTCTAAGAAGCTCAGACCAAGCTTAGGTCAAATGGGCAGTGGTTTCACCATCTAAGGAGCCCTAGGAAGCTATTAGAAGTGATGGCACAACTCAGGGAACGCTCAAGCGAGCTGGCCACGGCGAGGTCTTTTTGATTGGCGGTGTGCTTCGGTGCTCGGTTTGCAGACAAACGCTATCGATCAATTGGGCATACCACTACAACTTGCATACCTTGAGGACTATAGCATTGCAAGGAATCGAAAAATACCAAACGAAATCAAGAGATTGGAGTTAGGGTTAACCGAGCTCAGGGGCTTCTATTGCGGTCGACAGAGGCGATGCGCGCTCAATCGGTTGGGGGAGGAGGTGCGGGGGAGTGTGTGGAGACCTTCCACTGTGTCCAATCGGGTTTATATGGGGTGTAGGGCGGTTTCTACAGTGAGACACCCTCGGTCGCGTTTTTCTCACGCGAATAGAGAGGAGGAATGAACTAGATCTTCACCGAGACTGCACGAGAGGGAGGTGGCGGGTCTCCACTGCCCGATTGCACGGCCACTTGACCCTGTGAGGGGCGAGAACAGTGAAATAGGGGATGGGCGGCCTACGGCGGAAGGAATAGGGTGCAGTGGTGGCGCGCGGTCAAGGGGGAAGAACGGCACGGAAGGTTACTGACTTGTGGGACCGGCGTGCAGAGATGACGCAAGGTGTGGGAGAAGCGGCGCCGCAATCCATCACGGGGAGAAAGCGACGCGTGCGCTCGCGGTTTCGGGAAGAAGGGGAGAGGCGTATGCGCGCGAGCGGCGCCAGGGAAGAGGGGGTGGCGCACTTGCCAAAAGAAGAAAGCGTATTTTCATTGCTACTTGCCAAATTGGGAAAGGATTTGCATTTAAATACTATTTACAAAAAGTTTTAAAAAAATTTGAATTTCCAGGGTCGTTTCATCATTGATGTACCTTCTTTGCTTAGCTCTGTCAAAACAGAGTTGCTGCTGAGCATTGAATACATGGGTTATCTTGAGGAACTTTTGTTCGTGTCATCTCTATACTATTAGCGTAAATGCGTAATAGAATTGGTTGGCCAATGACATTTGACACCTAGTTAGAAATTTTGATTGTGGTCCATTAGTCCTCCATATAATTTAAAAAATGAGTCCTAGCCCATTATGCAATTGACAGTCCTGGAAGTAGCCTTCAATCCAGAGTCCAGTCCTTCACACATTTTACAGTGCCAAATATGCCCTTCATAAAGAAAATACATTTCATGAACGTTGGCATGAACCACATGCAACAAACATACCATAAATCATTATACTAGTAATTAATCCTCGACCTCGTTAAATCATGTGCAAAGCGGCAGAGCACCTATGCTTGGTTTTCTGTATTTTGGGTGCAGTTTCATTGGATCTTTCCAGTAGGTGGTGCTCATTTATCTATTAAACACATCATATCACTTTAGAGCAGATGCTGGTGAGAATAACCATATATATCAAATACTTGTAAGCCGTAGTTTTCTTCAAGAGGTCCATATTAATTTGTTCTTTTATAATGCTTTGACCTTACAGTCCATTTCTTTTTTAACCTAACACAATGAGATTGCGATACTCCTTTCTCTTTTGGTGAATGATGACGCATCAAATTTTGGCAGCATGAGGTAATTGAGTACTACTGCTCTTGATCTTGAGATTGGGTAAAGAATAGGCCCATACTTGTATGCAGTGCTACTTAGTTTGGGACATCTTATTGCAGAATATTCATGTCATGTCTGGTGTCTGATGATGTTGGTTTTGTTTGTTACGTTTCACAGTATTTTCAGGAGTTGGACAAGATACTGTCCTCTGCACCTCCCCTGGACCCAAGTACCAACTCAGGAGAACAAGCTCGGCCGCCTTTTGATGGTGTGTCATGGTTGGAAGGTATTATGGGTGCCGTAGTAAGGAGCTGACTACGGCTTTGCTAGTCGGAGCTACGACCACGGCTCCGCCAGTCGGAGCTACGACCACGGTGTCTGTAACTGAGTAAGCAACCGACCACAGGTGCACAAGGGAACAAGGCACCACGCGTGGTGGTGGTGTGCATGCCAGATAGACTACAACCTGGCGCCAGTGTAGAAAGAGAAATTGAATTGGAGTAGTTTGGGGTTTTCTAATAAAGAGATTACTTTTCTAGCATTAGATGTGAGAAATTGACCGCCAATTCACACACACATCCAAGCATTCATGGAACCTATCTGCAATTGTGCGTCGTAACCCTCACGATCATCACTGCATCTTTAGAGGATTGGAGCCCCAGGTGCTGGTAGCCAGTAGAAGCGAGCCCAATCACAGTAAAACTACGCACCGCATCGGATCCTAACCTGATACAAGAAACAGATGAGCGTAATTCTCGAAACACTCATCAAGGTTACATTACGCAGGATCAGGGGCGGACGCAGAGTATAAGTAGTGGGGGCCTTGGCCCCCACTCAATTTTGTTAATCATGTATACCTCCTGGGATTTAATCCATATGGCCCCCAGTCCGCAACTCAGCAGGCCCCCAGTGGCCCAGTGCGGCAGCTGGCAGGACGGCAGGCCGACAATGCCTTCTCAGCTACGCGTAGCAGCATGCCCCCACTCAATTTTAGTCCTAGGTCCGCCCCTGCGCAGGATGGTTGCATGTCTATTTATAGGCCATACAAAAACCGACTCTAGCACAAACCGACTTAGGGTGTGTTTGGTTGAGTTGTGGCTTCTGAAAAAACTGTTGTGAGTTGTGGGCCATGGAAAAGCTGCTGTAGGTTGTGGGCTGTGGAAAAACTGTAAGCTGCTTGTTCAAACAAGTATAAAACTTACCTCCTATCTCTATTTTTCTTGAAACAACTGCGAAACAGCTCTCTATTTTCACCATTTCAAAAAGCAGAAAGTCAAAAGCCAAAAGCAGGGTCCAATGTGCTTTCAAAACTGTACTACCTAAAAGTAGCTACTTCTGAAAAAGCAGCTTTTAGTTTCCACCCCCTTTGATTGGCTTTTGGCTTTTTGAAAACAAAAGCAGCTCCCAAAAGCTCAACCAAAGGCACCCTTAACATCACAGCTCAGTTTCTTGCCGTGTACAACTTAGTTATACTACATGCTGACTCAGAGACTAGGTGATTGATCATTCACTTCTACAGCTCGTGGGCAAATCCAAATCCACTTTATTTGGCATGTTCTCCGCCGACTTAGCTATACATGCATGCAGCAGCTAGCTCAGCTTGCATACCTAGAAGTCGGTAACAAAATGCTCTCTCATCGTTAGTAACTTTCTTCTCTCAAAGAATAGACTAAATATCCAGCGGCGCCGACGCCGCGCGGCGATGACCCTGCGCGGCGCGGCGCCGAAGGAAGCAGCTTCCGGCAGACGGTCCGCTCGCGCGAGCGCTTCCGCGGCCCACCACGGCATGCGTGCCCGTGCCACGGCGCCGAACCGAAGGCGGAAGGAAGGACCCAGGGGAATCTCGCAACGTGACTGACGGCGGCGCCGAGTCGAGATCTACTTCGCTGGAGGCGGCGCTGGACGCTTGCAGCGCAGAAGCCAATGATCGATTGGGTCGCATGCGCGTTGGTCATGGAACGTGCGTACGATACGACGCCGGTCTCACTCCTACTATGCTTCGATCGCGCGATCGTTAATTCCGGCTGTGCATCATCGCATGTGGCGTGTGACATGTGAAGGCCTCCATCGATCCATCGCTCTCTTGGTTCCTGTCTTCACCGGATTAGTTTCATGGCACTTTCCTCCCTAATCATGCATCGGGACAGATAGGAATCAAGTACATATATCGTACACAGTTCACACACTGAAATGATCGACAACTCTGCTGAAGCTAGCCACCGCTACGCACTGACTGGTAAAGCAGCAACCTTTTCCTCTGAGAAAACAAGTCGTCAGAGAGAGCTCGTACGGTAGTACATTGAAGTGAAGGAGGCTCATGGTCGAGTAGGACTCGTAAAGCTCTTGTCAGTGTGTAACTGGTGAGCCTCTTGATATTGTAAACAGAGAAATATTCTAATCATCTGGAAGGAAAGGAGCTGGACGGATGTAGGCCACACTCATAGTAAGTTTGAAATACCGAAATTTGCCCGATTTTCCCTGACGGCCAATGCTGTCTAGTATCTTCAATGTACTCCACAAATTTCCTATGAGGGATCTTTTTAGAAGCGACCAAGGCCTTCAACTTAGCAGCATCCATCTCCGACACTGTCCAAACAGAAGAGATTTCGGCCAGTTTCTCTAGAAGGTTGGTTTAGATTTGGAGGAAATCAGATAAAGGAGATGACTTGGTTGTCGGCAAAAAAATCGAAGAAAATGGACCTAAAGGGGAAAGTAAGAACCATCAAGGTTACCCTGCAGTAAGTTTTTATATCCACACGATTGATTTAAAGATCTCAGGAACTCAACAGTTACCACCCCTTCGGGAATTGCTCCAACCAACAGATCGGTAAGAGTTGATTGGAATTCTTAAATTTGTCCGTTCGAAACCAGCGTGTCTTTACAATTCAAGCAAAATTACCTTCTTAACCAAGTCTACTTTTAGTCAAATAAAATCGAAAAAGCTTTGCTTTCGATCTTCACTGGTCTACGACATCTTTTTTCTCAAGTAAGTTATTTTCACTTGAAATTGGGAAATAGATAACAAAGATATAATAATCATCAATTTATTATTTATCTATAAATAGTATTATTGTGCCATTCTACTACTTAAGTATACCCCTTATTCGTGAGGGAGAGACCTAACAACTCTATGGCAGTGAACCTTTCTATGGCCACTCTATGATCGTGAGCCTTTTCATGGTCGCTTTATAATCATAAGTTTTTCTACGAACATGGCATAGTGGTAGGCCGTCCTACGACAACCCTGTGGTCGTAGACTCTTCTACGACTAGCCTGACTTCGACCAGTTCGTCTATGACAACCGTGAAAAGTATGCAGTTATTACGGATTTGTCTGATAAGGTAGTTAAAGTATGCAGTTGTTATCTAGAATAACCGCTCGTAACTTCTGCCTGCCTTTAGCGATAACCACTTGGCAGCGAGAAGGTATCACGTCTCTGATAGTAACCTCCGTCAGACTGTTTATCGTCTGATACGTTAAGACGTCTCTTGGCATAGAGCAATTGCCACCTCTTCGTACGCTATATAAAAGTTGACGTCAAGGAGAAAAGGGAGGGACAAGCAACGAAAGCATATGATAGAGAATCAAGAAGCGTAAGACGTCAAGCATTAGTCTTTTTTATTGTAATCAGTACACTCAATATAGACACATAAGAGTTGTGTTGTTATTCTCTCTGGAGAAGGCCCGAATTTGTATAAAATCCTTGTGTCTTTTCTCTGTGTGGTCGGGTATTTAAGAGATCCCTGAACCAAATAATCATATGTAAGATCAGTATTAGAACATCGACACCCCCTATTCATTCAAATTCATCCTCTTTTTTTTTTGTTTCTCCTAATCTAATTCACGTTTCTAGTTGAAAATTTATAGAACACTTGACTATATTGTAACCTATCTAACCAAAAAAAATTAGATTTTTTTATGACTATTTTCACCGTGTCATGAAGAGGGGAAGCACGGAAATACTCAAAGGTGGGAAATTCAGGATACCTCTCTACCGAGTACCGAGGGAGATCGCCCTGGCGGGAGCATTGGGATGCTGTCCGTGCCTTGTTTGGTTGGCACCTGAACTCCTCCATCTGGCTCAGGCGACCAGAAAACGAAGCCGGATTCAGGCAGCAGCAGCAGCAAGCATGGGTAACCCCTGCTTATTACATTAATCAGCCATCGCGTGCTAGCTATAAATCATGGCATCCGGTCTGTTCTTTTTAGCTGCGGTTTATGACTTTTGACTGTAGCTTACAGCTTTTGAGCTATTTATACGAGAGATTATAGAGTAACAAAAACTCACGTGCGTTTTTGCCAATATATATAAAGTCGGTATAGTATGTACTACAATTAACTAGTAGACTCTATCTTTAAAAAAATACTTTGTTAAAAAATTAATTACTATAAAAAAAATCAAAATTTAGAAAAGAACAGGCCACCATCCATTCGCATGGAGGTCCAAGTCCTCGCTCCCCGTCGATCTACCGATGCCTGTCGCCGCTTGACGGACGGCCGTCGAGCCACAACCGTTCGTCACCGAGCTTCATATCGTCGTGGCTTGTTTGGCCAGACAAAAGTGCTGCAACCAGACAGGCCTCAACCTTTGATCCCATGTGACGCGCACCACGCGGGCAGCTCTCTCTGAAAGGCACGCGCAGCCTGGTTGTCAATGGAGGGGACTAGTCCAACTCGCAGCACATCACATGCCATCACTAGCCTCACAGTGCTGCACTACTGAATCCTGACCACTCAGCAACTAGTGTACTCACATGGAAGCTTTGAGCTCGCATTCATATAAATGTGCTTCGCTTCACTACCTTCCTCACCATCACTTGGTGTTAAAAGTTTGCAGATTGCTTCTCACCTCAGCACACAGCCTACCTGGCCATGAGATCTATCACCATTTGTGCTCCTTTCCTCTGTGCTCTGATACTTGTGCATTGTCTGGTCACAATGCCAAGAGCAGTGGATCTTGATGGCGCAGCATCAAGGGAGTGCTTGATCCAATCAAGGAAGCTACTGCAGAATGTGATCGCAAGATCGGTGAGCACACAGCCGTTCCATGCTGTTGCTGCTGCTACTGCAAGGGAGAAGCGCGATGTCGAGGTCAGTGCGAGCCTGAAGCCGCGGAGGTCGAGCAAGTCGAATCCGAAGCAGAATTAGCAGCTAGCAAGATCAGATAACAGAGAGGAGTAGGCAACAATGCCCATTTCAAATGCTTGCAGGTCCAAGTCTTTTCAGGCCTGATTCATCGTTGGCAGCTGATTGCAAATTAGAAGAGCAGCCAGATAGGAAAGTTTCCCTATTTTTTCCCCTCTCTTATTTCTGCCACCTTGGGAGATTTTTGACAGCTTCCCTTGAAGCTCATGGCTCATGAAACTAACATAATGTATTTCGTTTCTCTTTTTTTTAAGGCAGTTTTTCTCTTTATTTTGTATTGTGGGTTCAATGTAGATAGAAACCTTTTTTATTTTTGAAACTTCTAGATAGTAGTAACCTTTGTTTTCCTCTTTCCCATCGTACTTTTCTCTGGTGCCTTGAACTTGGACCAAACTCATAACAACAAATGATCATGACTGCTTTGATAAAGAAAAAGATTTCAGAGACAGCGAGGTAATTCCCATCTATGGAAAAGTAAGGCGCTATTTCAGAATACCACTACTAGAACAAGCACAGAAAGTGTCTGTTCCTTCAATGTATAGGCTTGCGGAACCAACACAACGTTGAAGATGAAATAGCACAAGCGCTCAACCGAGATTAAGGTGGATAGGGTTCTTCAATCAACACGATGAGGTATCAAATTAACCGAGATCCACAATGACAGTAGATTCGAAAAGCACCCTCCCATTGTTGCCTCATAGATTAAGGTCAGCTAACAGGTGGGAACAGCATCCTAAACAAATGCAATTAATATGACAAGTTCACAACAATTTGAGGGTTACATTTCATAATGTCCTTGGGGCTGTTTGCTGAAATCTGAATTAAACCAGTAGAAATAGAGCAAAAGCTGAAATACCTGCCTTACAAATGAGTCATGGAAGATGTTCCCTAAATGAAGATTCATCTACCCTGCAAACACATCTTTCATTAGTCTATCACCACGGTCTCCGGCCCCCAATACGCCTTGCAAGTTGTATGTCCTTTTGCACTGCAACAACAAAAAAAATGTCAGGAGAACGGAACAGGCTACACTGTTAGTGTATTTTCTTTACCTTATTCTAAGTATTTGATAAAAAGCAATTGATTTAGTCCAGGCGCACCATTTTAAGAGATATATATGGGGTTTGTTCTTTTGGGTTATGGCTTAAATTTTCTAAGTCTGCTTGTTCACGAGAGACAGTACACAGAGAAAAATAGTCGTATGCGATTTTGGTCGGTATAACTAAACTCTATACACTTTTTACTACAACCTTCCTGTTGATCCCGCCATGAAAAACGCACCGTTTAAAACCTAGTTACTACAGTACAAGCCATGAGTTGAAAAGAAGGTACCCATGATGTCACCTCTAAAGTCAAAACATCTATGTGTTATGGTACAAACCACAAGAATGATGATGCTTCTAATGCTTTCTAGATGTTGCAAGGCTTTCAGGAGAATAAAAAACAGCATATTTTAAATTTCAAAATTATCTGATTTGATCCCATGTTTCTATCCCTAAGATAAGAAATAAACAGGTAAATCAAACCTAGATCCTTGAGTTTTCTCCTACACTAACCAGCTTTGGTATCTAAATTCCGATCCATTCACAAGCCATAATTGTTAATATATATAGTGTTTTTGACATGTTCATTGAGAATGGCCAGGTTCTTTTGGGCTAAATTTGGCTTATGATTGTACTGTCTACAGTAACTAGCTTTTAAACGGACGTTTTTTAAGGCGGGGTCAATAGGAAAATTATAGTATAAAGTGTACTGAGTTCAGCTGTACCGACCAAAATTGTATGCGACTATTTTCCTCTGCGTACTGCCTCTCGCGAACAGTCAGAATTCAAATATTTAAGCCATAAGCCATCGGTCCAAAAGAACCCACCTAATAAAAAATATGAGGTCCTATTGAGATTTGAGAATTGCAGCGTGCACAAACTAATTAAATCTTGTTATGATTAATCATTAGAAAATAGAAATTTGTCCACTTCAAAGAACATCAAACTAGATAGCACCTCAAATATAAGCACAAGTGTTTAAAAAAATTCCTGCAATTGAAATGCTTTTATAACTGTGGCAAGTTTCTATTTAGCACAATAATGCAAAGGAAAAGAAAAGAAGTGTTCATTCAGTGACAACTTACTGATGGTAACACGCTTCGCATGGATGGCACAGAGATTTGCCACTTCGAACAAGTCTACTAAGTGGTACTCTGCTGCCTGCAGAGGAAGACGAAAAATTATACGAAAATCTGTAGCAAGTACACAGGAAAATTATTAAAAGTACAAGTAACACATCAACTTATTTCGTGACTCACAAGAAAAATAGTCAATTCTATGTTCTTTTTGCAGATGTTGCAGAAGAAGACATTTCTGGCAAGAGGTTACTAAAGTAAGTTTACTGTATAAAAACAATCTTGTCTAGATGCACAATAAACTAGAATGGTTGTAGACTTGCATTACATTTTTGTTTTACTGGATAAAGACAATCATTTGGCACTCCGACTCACAAATCATCATATGACAATATTCAATTTTTTGGATTGCACGGGATTTCCTGCATCACAATTCACAGGTACACTGGTCACTCCCTCTACCTCTGTTCCTCACTTCTCGATTACACCCTCCATTCTAAAAGAAGAATGGAATTTAAATAGCAGTTGAGTATGAGAATGACATGTTGCAAGACTGTAATCTTAGACCAACAAGCAAAACACAGTAAAGACAATTGATCCCCTTTGTTTAGTCACCACATTAAAGACTTCAGTCATCACTCACCAATAACGAACATGTTGCTAGAAACAAAAGCTACACTCAAGACAATCCATTCCCCTTTTACATCAATGCTGATAAATCTAGCAATATGAAATTCTGAATTAATACCAGACCATTTAGGAAAATATGACATATGACAACAATTTTATCTGTCCAATAATTGATGGTTTTTGGATCTTGAATCAATGTGCACTAGAGTTCTCTACTCAAGCCATCAGGTACAATAACACAAGACAGGTTTTAGCATTGACCTCTTGCAACGCAACTAGTGCTTGAGGAGTCCAGCGCGACACGTCCCTTGAGTAGAAGTCAGTGATCTCCCTAACCTGAAAATTTATCAGGAGGAAAAGCTTCAATCACACAGTCTGCACTCTAAATCTTCGACATAGAGAGGACAAGCCAAAGGTACCCACCAGACGGGTGAAGGGCACAAATGGGATAAGCAGTTCGGTGGATTTCTGGAACATCCTGATCTCCCGCAGCGCTACCGTGCCTGGCCGGAATCGGTGTGCCTTCTTCTGCTGCCGCCCAGGAGTCCCTGCTTCTCCAAGAACACATCTTAAAGTGAATCACAAATCGAATGAACAACGAACAAGAAGAGAGCAACTCCAAAATCAAGGCTTCCATATGACACATTTGCCAGCATCTTTCTACACGAGAAGCTAACTACACCAAGAAACTAAAGAAAAACTGCCAAATCATCCCCAAATCGTCACGAACTAATACCGGGAGAGCACAAAAAATCACTCCTTGGAGAAAAACACTGAGGGGGAACGATACGATAGAGCAAACAACTGGACCTTGCGCCCTCAGGTCCCTGGAATGCCGGGAAACAAAATAGAACACCCCCCCCCCCCCCCCCCCAAAAAAGAACACCCAATAAACCCTAAAAAGCGGCCTAAACACGCGCCGGAAAACCCCAAAACCCAAAGAAAACCGCACCTTCAGCCGCCGCTCCGGCCGCGGTCCGCGCACCTCTCCTCTGCATTCCATCAAACAGGTGACGAGCAAGTCAGGGAAAAAAACGAACCCCAAAACAACCCAAAAGGACTCGAAGCGAATCTGCGTCCGCACGCACCGGGGTCGCCGAGGCACTCGCGCCACCTGCAAAGGAGAGCAGAAACTTAACATCCCGGGTGGGAATCGCCCCCAGGAAAGCGGCGGCGGCATTCGCTCGGAAGGCAGGCTCGGGGGGCCTCACCTGACTGCTGCCGCTGCGGCAGCGCCCTCCGGCGAGGGGAGCGCTCGAACTGGAACTGCTTCTTGGGCTGCGGCTTCGACTTCCTCACGGCCGGGTGCTTCGTGCGGGCCATCGCGCTCGCGGCGGTGGTTTGAACTCTCGGGAGGGAGGGAGCTCTCGCGGAGTTTTTTATTTTTTGCGGACGAGACCCTTGAGTTGTCACTGTAACGGTTGCTGACGCGTGCGGAGCGTTGGGGTTACGTGGGCTCGGTTTGGCAGTGGGAGATGCCCGCGAGTGGGATTTTGCCCGAATTTTTTTTTTCTATTTTAGCCTTTTTTTTGAAAAATATTCACATTTAGACCCTTTGTAGTTTTAATTCCGTTTTTTGACCCAGGGGGTCGGCGCCGTGGCCCACGGCGCCGAGGTAACACGTCTCGGCTCGCAGGCCCGCACCAGCGTGGTGGCCTGCGTGGCGCCGACGTGGCAGGCACCTCGGCGCCGTGGGTCGTGGCGCCAAGCTCGGAGCCGTGGATCGTGGCGCCGAGCTGTGAAAATTCAGCAAAGCCGTCGTGACAGGTGGCGCTCCAGCTCGGCGCCTTCAAAATAATCCGTAGCTTTTAGAAACATTCAGAAAATTGATAAACTGTGTGAAACACAATTTTTGTTTTCTGCTACATTTTTTGATGATGTCGTGTTCAATCTGAAAATTTCGGGTGCTAGTATGGTAATAATGTTTGTAATTTTTTTCCTAAGCAGGGAACTCCGATGGTCAAACACTAATTGTTAGAGAAGGGGATAATGGTGTTGTTTATTCATGGAATTCAAAAGAGCTAAAATGGGGCAAGGTAAGAACATATGTGCCTTAGACTTTTCCATTATATTGCCCATAAGTAATTATGTTGCTACCTCAAATCACATGGTATAATCTGCGAAGTTGAGGATATAGTTTAATGTCTTGTTGTTCTTTTGCAGACATTTATGTGCTTGAAAATGTGAATTTTCCATGTAATGATTTACAATTTTGAACTGAGTAAGCATGATTTCCCTGTTCTTTTCTATATGCAAACTAATCCATTATGCAGACATTCTTTGGAGCAAGCATGGGTGGGCAACATTATGCACTCTATTAAATTGTAGTTTTGTGAAGCACCGATACGCAATACCGTCATACCAGTAGTCTCAAGTGCAGTCGATACAGCTAGGCAAACACAATACAATGCATAATAATAGGATTACACAGACCGTAGATAGCATGGGTCTATTACATTTTGTCTACTGGGTGTAGCGTGGTTGTTTCCCCTTTTTATTGGGCACTGAGGATGGCTCCGTTGTATCATTCTTCCTGTCACTCTTAGTCTTGAGAGCTGCCTCACGAGCTTGAAGCTCTTCCTCCTGACGCTTGATGGCTGCTTCACGCAGACTTAACTGCTCCCGCCTCCTTTGCAGCTCATCCTTCTTGCCCTTCAGACGGATTTGGTCCACCCTCACGCGGCGCTCTTGCTCAAGCCGCATCTGTCGTTCCACCTCGCGAGCCTGAGTCATCTTGACAAAGTATTGTCCTTTGTTTTTCACCTCCACTGCCCGGTTATGTGGCCATGCCGGCGACACCCAATCCACCCATTTGATGAACCTGCAAGCCTATGTGTGACGTGGTAGATGTCATGGATCAAGTTGAAAAACGATAACGAGAAACAAATGATTTAGTTGTCGTCATTACCACGAAGTCGTCATCCAGGTCTGGACACTTGAAGAACCTACGGCCGTATTTGGCTCGCTGTACTCGATCCGTCCAGACTCCCAACATCGTCCTAAAGCTGCAATGGCACTTCGGGCGCTCATGCCACTCCGTCACTCCAAATGGGTCGGACCTCCAGGAAGACATTGTTGTGTAGTAGTATTGTGATGGCTTGAGGAGGAGATGTGGTATGGAAGACATAGGAGACCTTTATGTAGGCAGGTTATCTGGTGCAGTGGGCATAGTCCATGGAGAGGAGGTCGTACGAATTTTTTCGCTTTTTCAGGATTCCAGTTTAGCAATAAATGTTCCTATGTAGGCTTTTCAGAGCCTGTAGTCTCGTAATAAATTCATAGTTCGTAGCATTTTCAGTCGTTTGTAGGAAACAGCTCGTAGGCTTTTTCAGGATTCCAATGTAGCTATAAATGTTCCTATGTAGGCTTTTCAGAACTTGTAGTCTCGTAATAAATTCATAGTTCGTAGCCTTTGCAGTCGTTTGCAGGAAACATAAATTCATTGCAGGAATTATAGAACCACAAAGTACAGACTACGGATTCGAACACAAATATCACATGAATATAACATATACACATATATACAACAAGTAGCTCATTACAAACACATCTCAGTCCAACCACTTACCAAGTGCCTCCTAGCTCATTACAACATATATGCAACGACTTTTAAGCCCAACCACAAGCCTACACATAAGTATCACTGCCTCCTAGCCTTACCCTTACCCTTACCAAGGGCGTCGGTGCCTGGAGTGTAACGGCTAGGCTCGCGGCGGCGTCTGCGTGGTAGAGGCTGTGTAGGCTGAGTCGAAGGAGCGTCTACGAGCTGAGACGGGCCTATCTCATCATAAGTCTGCTGCTCCACCTCGTCCTCGTCCTCGTCCTCGTCCTCACCGCCCTGGCCCGGGAAAGTGTCGCTCCTCGTGGGGGACGAGCTCTGTCCCGTGTACAACCCTCGCCGCGTCGGGTCTGCAAGTCGTGTCGAAGGCACGTCTACGTCCCTCGCCGCGCCTGTGCTGCAACCACAATGACCAGCCGCACGACGTAGCCGACCTGCTAGCCTCTGTCATCCAACATTTTGTTAACCAACAAGATACGAAAATATTACGTACTAATTTTGTGAGTGGCTTTGTCGAAGCTTACCTCTAGGAAGCTACGCGTCCTGACGTCGCCGATTGTCCTGGAGAAACGCTCTATGTCCTGTACGGACTGCTTCAGGGTGTTGCCCTGCAAACAAGCAAAAGAATGGATAATTTGCTATATGTAGTGGTATTTATGTCTATTGGAAAATAAGCAATGAGATTGAACATTACCACACGGTCCAGGACTGGTGCTATCTCCACCTGCGTCCCAAGTCGAGTAGACTGGTCGTAGGGCGTGTCTTCGTCGTCGGAGGACTCAATGTCGGCATAGTCATCTTAAGTCCATTGGCCCATAAGCTTGGACCGCGTCGCACGCTGCTACCAAACTTGGTACCACCGGAAGAGCTCGTTGCTGTGCGGCTCGTCGTTGTCGTCCACGTGGTCCTGAAAGTGTCCCCACTCCTTAACGTACACGTGGTGGTGGTGCTCGAAGTCTGTGACCTTCTTCTGTCGCTGACGATCAAATCTGGATGTCACGTAAACCAAACGTTAAAATTAGAAAAAGCTCTGTGCAATTGGAATCCAAGGTTAGAATTGAAATTGCATGGCACTTACTTGTGCAAGGCCACAGACGTGGAGAACGGCGCTACTGGCCACAGCTGCCTCATACCAAACTGGCGTGCAACTCTATGTGGCAGGTGATACTCAACAGCATAGAAACAGATTAGGGGCACCTCATCCTGTAGAGGGCCTCGTCTATGCTGCACAGTGCGCTGAACTGAATGGCCTCCACCTCTTGCTCGGCGTACGGCTCCCACTTAACCTGCATAGCAACAATTTACTTGTAAGGTCATATACTAACAAATGAAACTCACGATACCAAATGGAATTAACTTACATTGGAGGCCGTGAGCGCATCGATCTCGTTCATGTACTCTAGGTAGGCCCGCTTCGTCCTGGCGTAGGGAATTGAGACCTGGTCCCAAATATATGCAAGTGTCGGACGTCGACGAAGAGGAACCTCTGCGAACCATGGACGAGGAGGCAAAACCGTGGGACGCCCAACTGGTAGACGACACCACATCCACAGCTGGAGGAGGTAGAGGCAACCACCTACTGACGAGTTCGCCGAAGTCCGACGACACGCCTCGCAGAGGTGGCGGTAAATGAACGCTAACACCCCAGAAGCCCAGCTGTACTGCCCCGCCGTGTCCCAATCAGTGAGGCAGTGGATGTACATCCACGACGCGCTGTCCCCCGTGCCGTCGGGGAAGAAAACGCAGCCAAACAAGTGAATGATCCATGCTCTGCAATTATATGTAAAATGATATTAAATCAAAATAAGTCAATTTTACAAAAAGCTCGATAAGATGCAGAACACGGAAAGTGGTACTGCCTCGGTTTACCACATGAGCATGAGAAAGCAATAAGGACAACCTTATGCCTCCTCGTCGGCCGGAGCTCTCCATCGGTCGTTGTACCACCCCTTTCTACAACCTCGTAAGTGCCCGTGCCGTTGTCAAAACAATGTACCTCATGCACCTCAGCCCTCGCCTTTGCCTTTTCAAGGTGGCGCTTCGGTTTTGGCGCCCATCTCTCTTGTTTACTCTGTAGCGCCATTGCATGTGCGTGTCTTTTGTTGAACCAGGCAACAAGCTTGTAAAAGGTGAAGGATACGATAGCATTAACGGGCATACCACGTATACCCCTAAGCAAATTATTGAAGGATTCGGTTATGTTGCTTGTCTGAAACTCGTACCTCCAGCCACCATCGTCATGAGCCCTTGTCCATTTGTCGACATCTCTCATCAATCCCGTCAACCACTGTCTACCTTCTGCGCTTGTTGCAGTTTTAAGCTGCTCCAACTTCTCCTGGAAGAACTTGACCTCAAGCATTCGCGCGACCTCCTCGAACATAGAAAAGTTATCCTTCGTACCATCCTTACGGAGTAGATTCTCGGCAAGATGCCGAGTGCACCAACGGTGGTGCAAAGCTGGATACCCCGGTATCTGCTCCTGTACGGCAGCAAGTATGCCCTGGTGTCTATCAGATATGATACCAACCTCCCTACCAGGGCCAACAACGTGCCTCCGAACGAGCCATAAGAACCATCCCCAGCTGTCTTTGTTCTCCCCCTCAACCAAAGCAAACGTCAGAGGAACCAACGCGTTGTCTGCGTCACAGGAAATGGCTATCAGAAGTGTGCCCTGGTACTTGCCAAGAAGAAACGTACCGTCAATAGAGAAGACGGGACGACAATGCCGAAAGGCCTCGATGGACTGAGCAAAGCACCAGAAAGCACGGAAGAATATCTGCATCCCATCTTGTGTCCATTCATTTGGTTTCGGGACGTACTCATAATGCATGCCTGGATTAACCGCTTTGATTGCATTGAAGAGTGCTGGCAACTGCAAGTACCCATCTTCCCAGTCCCCATATATCATCTTCCAGATGCGTTGCTTTGCCCTCCATGCTTTTCCATACCTTATCTCGTATCCAAATTTCTCCTTAACAATCCCAGCAAGTGTCTTCACCTTCATATTGGGTTCTCCCTTTACTATGTGGCACAGTGACTTAGCAATAATGGTAGAGATCAACTGCCGATACTTCTGTTTGAGCTCTGCTTCGGCACAAGTGTGTGGGCCAACGATTCTTGTGATCTTGAACTTTTCCGTGTCCTTCTGTTTCCTAGCACAAACCCTCCATTCACATGTTTCCTTCTCGCACATAACTGTGTACCTCCGCTCCACATAAGAATGCCTCACCTTGAATGGCCTTTTACGAATCACTGAATACTCCTGCAGCCACCTTTTCAATGCAGACAAGTCCTCAAACACCATGCCCTTCTCAATTGTCATGCTTGACCCGACCTCAGGAGCATCTAGCAGCTCGTCATCCCTTCCTTCTTCATAAGCCTCATGAGAATGATTAAGATCGCTGAATTCATGAACTGATGGATCCCGGCCAGGGCAATAATGCCTGATCAGCTCAATATCACTTTCGGTCAGCTCTCCAAAAGGGCGGTCATCTTCAGAATCAACGGCCCTTGCGATCTCGTAAGGCTCCAGATCATCCACAATTTGAACATCCACACTGTTGGAGTCCCTGCAGACTTCTTCAACATTGTCAGATGGAGCAACGGGATGAACACCCACATTATCAGGAATGTCTCCTGCATCATAAGCACGAAAACGATGGATTGAGACAAAAGAATGGAATGACGGGAAAAGGCTAAAGTGTTGCTCGACACTTACTGGGATGATTCTGGGTCAAAGGGATCTCCTGAGGGGCCGCCATGATATCATCAGTCTGACATTCAACTCGAAGTGGTTGAGAAATCTGAACATCGTTCGGGGCAGATAGAGCATCGGGCACCTCAGGCACTTCTTCCACATCCACCGCAAGTTCCGGTAACGGAGGGTCAAAGGGTGTCTGATCACCTAGTTCTGGTGAATAACCATGAAGGGTGGGATCAATGGACACCTTCCGCACAACAAGGTCCAAACATTGGAACTCATTCCTCATAACCAATTTGACATACTTGTCCCACTGATCCTCACAACCAATTAAGATCAACCGCCTTAGAATTGTGTCTTTCGAACCGAAGTGAAGTAACCCCTCAACTGTGATGCTCTCCTCGTTTGCATGACAATGTAGCTCCTCCCGGGCCCTAGCAACCAACTCACTAAACGACGGCCGATCACTGAATATCAGAGGCACCCTTTGCGTTTCAACAAATCGAACATTTCCATAATCATCACTTGTCACACTGCCTCCATGATATAGGGTGACTAGGTTGTCCATCTATTTCATACAGAAAACTAAACTTAATGCCTTTAATCGAAATTAGATACTAGATAGTAACTAATACGTACCTAGTCACTAACTAAATGCTACCTAACTTCAAGCCAACAAGTTAATGTCAACATGGTAAAAAGCAAATTACCAACAAGTTAACGTCAACATGGTAAAAATTCAATTAGTATGATGGTATAGTATCTGACTTTGCATCCAGAGCAAGTAGGAATTATATTGTTTCCTTCAAAATTCCTGCATTCCAAACATGCCCTAGTTCTCATTATGATGAGGTGTGTACAATTTTAGTATTAATCGTGTATTTTTAGATAGCTCTATTAAACCACACGAGATGATGCCATTAGCCTTGACTAAGAAAAGCAGCAACAGATGCAGTGTTGTGAGATATAATATATACAAGTAATCCAGTGTTCCCCTCTAATTATATTAGATAGTGCTTAGCAGTTACTACTACTACTACCATCAACACAAGTGATGCTCCACCGCACGGTCAAGCTCTCCATCGGATGCCGCTCCTACGACTTCAATTATCTCAGGGACATCACCATTACCTCCCCCTCGCAAATCGACCTCAGCCTCATCGGCGAAAGCGAATGGAAAATCCAAAGGACAAGCGAAATGGAGGCTTATACTACTGCAAGAGAAGAGTGAGATCTCACCTCAACCAGGGACCTCAACCAGGGGGCGGCGGCACCAGGGGGCGGCGGCGGGGAGGCGGGAGGCCGAGGACGCGGGCGGGGACGGGAGGCGGTGGCACCAGGGAGTCCGGGGACGCGGGCGAGGACGGGAGGCGGCGGCACCAGGGAGGCTGGGGACGCGGGCGGGGACGGGAAGCGGCGGCGGCACCAGGGGGCGGCGGCGGCACCAGGGAGGCCGGGGACGGGAGGCGGTGGCGGCACCAGGGGGGCGGCGGGTTCGGGCTTTGGACGAGCGCTTGTGAGTTAGGGCAGCGCACTAGAGAGCTCGGACAGAGGGGAAAAAGGCCGCGTGGGGCCAAAGCTCGGCGCCAAGATCCACGGCGCCGAGCTCGGCGCCACGACCCACGGCGCCGAGCTCGGCGCCACAACCCACGGCGCCGAGCTCCCTGCCACGTCGGCGCCACGCAGGCCGCCACGTTGGAGCGGGCCTGCGACCTTGGCGCCATGGAAACAGGCGCCGAGACGTGTTACCTCGGCGCCGTGGGCCACGGCGCCGACCCCGTGGGTCCAAAAACGGAATTAAAACTACCAGGGGTCTAAATGTGAATATTTTTCAAAAAAAGGGGGCTAAAATAGAAAAAATTCGGGGATTTTGCGGATGGAAAACGGGAAACTTTTTACTACATTAGCCCCTTAGCGTTTTTTTATAGATATGGCACTCGGTGGCTTTTTACATATTGGCCCCTTTTCGATCGCGGATCAATACGCCGATGATACGTGCTATTTCCATGGCCGGCGTGTGTGGAAATGTGTCTAGCCTCGGCATGCACGCGCTAACTGGTGTGAGCCACGTTCGGCCTCCGCGAAAAAGGTGCACCGTGAGCTGCAACCCTAGAGCGTGAAAAAGTGCTGGCTCGGGCAACTCGGCTGCTGTCCCCTAGCGCGGAAAAGTGCAGGCCCCCAACCCGTCTACACGAAGGCACGCGGCTTCCTCCCTGCATTCCGAAGCTTTTGCCCCCCTGCATGCTGACATTTGCCCTCACGCGTCATCACCTCCTCTCCGCGCGTCCCTAGCCCCATTTATGCACTATGCATCGCTGGGCAATAAAATGGGAGGTGTGCAGATGAAGCTAGCACTGCGAAGCATTTCCTTGGTCCAACCTGAGGAACTCCAGCAAACTGAGAGAGGAAGAGGGATTTGCGTTGCTTCAATTTGAGTTTGAAGGTGGTCTAGTTATGAAAGTTATAGATTGGCCTACGAGCATCAAGAATAGGTAATTTTTTTGCAACTTGCAGTACAGTTGCCACAATGCAATTAGCATGTAATTAGCTACGGGTAAGAACAGTAGCAGTAAAAGAAGAGTCGAGTAGTAGCAACCTAATTAATGATGTTGTTTAAGATCATGTTATTTGGATTGTTTCAAGATTATTTGTGATATATTATACCATTTGAATGAGGGGCACATGACCTTGTTTAGGTAGTTAAGAAGGTTGTTCCTCCCTTTTGTTTTTAGAAGCAGTAGAAACTAGTTGTTGCTAGAGTATGAATAGTTTCAACTCATGTAGTTTGTGATAGTAGTATTGCAACGTAAATACATAATAAGCAACAATACATAAAATCACTGGCATTCGCATGGCAAAGTTAATTAAATCTTGACGATACATGTAGTTAATAATGGTAGTGTAATATAATTCTATATAACATGCAGACGCGTATAAATTTAAAGTAATAAGGAAGAGTACATAAAATGGTATTGAAATATAATTGTATATAACAAACCGAATTTAATATAAAGTAAGTTATGCAACATAATAAGCTAGAGTATATAAAATGGTAGTGAAATATAATAGTATATAATAAATAGAATTTATTATATACTGGGGTATTCAACATAAATGGTAGTTTAATATAATTATTGTATGCAACGTAATGAGCGAGAGTACATAAAACAGTAGTTAAATATAATTGCATGTAACAAATAGAATTTAATTTCAAGTAAGGTATGCAACATAATAAGCAAGAGTAAATGAAATGGTAGTGTAATATTATTGTATATAAAAAATCAAAATTAATTTAAAATAAGGCATGCAAGATAATAAGTCAGAGTACATAAAATGGTAGGTAATATAAATGTATATAACAAATAGAATTTAATTTCAAGAAAAGTAAGCAACATAATAAGCGAGAGTATATAAAATAGTATTGTAATATAATTGTATATAAAAATAGAAAATATTTTAAAATAAGTTATGCAACATAATAAGCGAGAGTAGATAAAATTGTAGTGTAATATAATTGTATGTAACAAATAGAATTTAATTTCAAGTATGCAACATAAGAGAATGTACAATGCAGACGTTTAGAGAGATGCTTAGCAATAAAAAACTGATTTTTCTTGCCACATAGGATAGATAAGGTGCTTATTTTGAAGCATCGATGCTTAAATAAGCATCGGTGCTTAGTAGATGCTTATGTGTATAACTATATCTATTAATAGATAATATAGTATCTAAGCACCCACGGAAGAGATGCTTGCATTGGAGGAAATAACTTTTGCATGGATGCTTGATGATGTGGCTATATTCTCTCTCTTTAAGCATTCATATATAAGCATCTTGCATTGTACATGCTCTAATAAGTGATATTACATGAAATGGTAGTGTAATATAATCGTATGTAGAAAATAGAAATTAATTTAAAAAAGGTATAAACACATAATAAGTGAGAGAACATAAAATAGTAGTTAAATATAATTGTTTACAACAAATAGAATTTATTTTCAAGTAAGGAATGAAACATAATAAGTGAGAGTACATGAAATGGTAGTGTAGTGTAATTGTATATAAATTATAAAAACTAATTTAAAATAAGGTATGCAACATAATAAACGAGAGTACATAAAATGGTAGTTAAATATAATTGTACATAACAAACATAATTTAATTTTAAATAAGGCATGGAACAGAATAAGCAAATGTATATAAAATGGTAGTGTAAAATAATTGTATATAGCAAATAGAAATTAATTTAAAGTAAGGTATGCAATAGAATAAGCAAGAGTACATGAAATATCAAATAGGTGTGCCATTTAATCCTTATTGCATGTGTAAGCAAATCAAGCTAAGAGTTGCATCATGTGCGAATAGCAGTTGAACCGTACGATTAAGTATTAGTCACAACATATTAGTAAATAATCGGTAAATTAAAGTAACACAGTAAAGTAATTTTTTGAATAATTTGCAATCTCACCGTACGACGCATGACACGAGTTGTGGGGGTGGAGAGGAGGGCTCCACCGGGCGGCTGGCTAACTCGATCTCCGACCAGATGGGGGGAGGGCTGATTTGTGGGGGTGTTTTGGGGGGTCTGCTCCCGCCGGAGAAGGACGGGGGAAGGGGAGAGGGATTTGGGGAGGAGGGAGCGGAAGCGGAGGTGGTTGGGGTGGGATGGGGGATTTGGGGCGGACGGGCAAGGTGGGCGCAGTCGTCGGAGCAGCGGACCGCGAGGGGCACATGTCACAAAAGTATTCCAACTGCGCAGACTATAATTCTCTACACACTGGAAATAAAATCTTTGGCAGATGAAGATATTGTTTTCCATGTATGGTCCTGAAAACTGAATTCACCCTGAAAGGAGTGCAGCAAGCATACTGCATTAGAGTAAGACCCCAACTAAAGCAACAATTGGTCTTTTTTGTTGAAGCAAGTAAACAATTAGGAGCATTTTATACCCTCTAGTAGTCAAGTTTTCCAAAGATACCCTATTGATTTTGGAACCCTTATTTCTTCAGAAACAAAGGGCCTAGTTCCTTTTTGAATAGCTTATGGCACAATCTCCAACTAACTCCACATCCACACTGATTCATATTTTGGTGTTTTTCCGAGTAGAATCATGTTCAATTCTAGTGGCTGGCACAGAAGGAAACATTTTTTTAACACCCTTTTGAGGTAAAAGGAAGGTCTAATTAGCTACTGATTTGACATCACAACTTGCCCATTGGAACTGGACAGAGGATAAGACAAATCGAAATTCGAGTGCCAACAACCACCAAAAGAAGACAGTTCAGCAATGATTCGCAGGCTTGTTTCTGTACTATGCAAGGTCAATGGCTCCAAACCAGCTGATAGAAGGTTGACACTCATGCTGACATACAGAGTGAATCAAATGTCCCACACATAATTTAGATTGGAAGAGCATATGGCAAACAGTCTCTTGGGATCAGCTGTAAATCTGTAAATGTCTCGACAGCATTACATTCATGACCCCAAAGGTTCTTTTCATCAGCAAATGCAAAGATACTTCTAGAGAAATTGACTTAACTCTTTTTGCAACTACAAGTGTGCCAACATGTTCAATGGATATTGTCAGATCTGGTTGCAGAAATGCTCCAAAGGTGGAAATATGAATCACAAGAGAATTTCAAACCATAATGAACATCATCGAAACAAAATTTTGCCCAGATGTTAGTTCAGAGGAAGACTTACTTGCAGGATCCTTTGCTGCTTCTCTCGGTTAGTTGCAGCATGAAATGGTGGGCATCTGAAGCACACAAATTAAAAGCCTTCAAATTACGAAGAATAAATCAAGCCAAGGAAATTATTACGAGAAAGGATGGCCAACGTACCCGGATAAAAGAATATACAAAAGTACCCCAACAGACCACATATCACTTGCAGCTGAAACGTCGTCTTGAGAGTGCTTCTGGTGAAACATAATCTATCGATCCAAACAGCGCCACAATTGGGTCACTGAAATCTTCTACACAACTCAAACCAAAATCCATGATCTTCAATGTGGAATCTTCATTTTTGTCCGAGAACAGGCAATTCTCTGGATTCAAGTCTCCGTGTATGATGTTCGCCTTATGAAGTGCCTCCAACCCACTAGCAATCTGGCGAATGACAGTGGCTGCATCGAACTCTGAATATCAGTCACGTACCTCTATCCTATCGAACGGTTCACCACCATCGTCGGGCCAAGCCTTCGGAGAGTCTTTATAGCAACTTGGGCCTTGCCTTCAGACTTGCTCACTCCCTTCTGGCCATTGAGAAGCCACCTCGGCCAAGGACATCCACAACTTCATTGTCATCGGACCGCCTTCTGCTCTCAGTCTTGGACATTGCACAGCAAGTTTACTAACTTCAGTTGGTAACTGGACTAAAGAACCTAATAAGGAGCCAAATTGTAAATACTAATATCAAAAGAAGGCTAGAGACCACAAGCACTGAAAATTGGCTGTAAGCCAGTAGCAAGCAGCCTTGTTTCATACAAGATGAAATCAAAATGGTAAGAACTACAGGAAGAACAAATGGACCATAGGACTCTGGGGAGGAGAAGAAAGATTGGGGAACAGCAGAGCACAAAATGGAAGGAGCAGCTGGGAGTAGAAAGGGACGCATATGTAAGCAGCTTCGCTCCGACCAATATACAAACCAGCCTGAGAGAGTGCACAGTAGACTAAGAGATCATATTCGTATTAGCTTTTGCTTCTAATTTCTACTTAGAAAAACCAAAAAACCAATACAAACACTTGGCTTCTCGAAGCGGCTTTTCCACTTCTTTCACTTTGGGGATAAGGCAAAGGAGTCACAGGTGCATCACCCACCCCCAAAGCTCTAAAAACTGATAACCGATACTCGACCAGTAACCTATCCTAGTAGTGATTATATGGTATAACCGGCCTATTATATGGCATAACCGGTCCGATTATGCAGATAACCGACTAACAGATAGGAGCACCCGTTACTTGTATACGGACGAGTATACGGCCTAGTAGACCCGTTTTTAAAACACTGCCCACTCCACTCCTCTTTTTCCGTCACGGGCACTTATCTCTCCCTCACTTTTTACACTGCTCATCCACTTTTTCTAAAAGCTATTTTTTTCAATCACTACTATTCATTTTCAGCTAAAAATCACAGTTAAAAACCATTAGCAAAAGCCAATACAAATGTCCCCTAATGTGGAGTGCTGAAGATTGTGACGATAGAATAAAGGGACATGTGCAACAACCAACAAAAGGGAATAAAGTCGACAAGGAATTCTTTTGGTGCAGAGGACAAGATGACAAGAGAGAAATGAGATGATGGGAAGAAATACCAGGCCAAAATAGTTTTTGTCGACCTGGTTGCTACTGCTCAAGGGCTGCTTTGAATTGGTCTTCGTTCGGTGAGGCCTAACCTAGTTTTAGTTTGCTGCTTTGTCTTACATTATTTTAAAAATGGTAGCAAAATTTCAATGTAGCCGACAACATCATGAACATGGAGCGTTCTAAGCTCTATCCATGCAAATCAACACAAAGATGAAAATTGTCCATGTATGGGCTGCTTGGGTGAATGGTACATTTCTCTCTATCCCTCCTGGATTTCAACAACAGTTGAAAAGTTGTGACACGAATGAATCATTCTGATACGTACGAAACATCTGCCACTTGCAAGTTGCAACATAATTTAATCTATAGTTTTGAAAGCTGGAAAGAGAAGTCATGCCGGCTTAAAGCTTTGTGGAGACTGTCACCCGGTGGGCATGACACTGGAGCAGCGAGCGGGGATGGAGGGGGGCTAATCGCTGCAGTTGCTCACCGTGACCTTGTCACCATTGATGGAGCTTTCTTCAGCCGGTGAACACTAGAGCTGGGGGGCTGTAAAAGACAAGACCTCATGTATATTGGGCCTAACCATATGCAGATGTACCTCTTTTCCATTGCAGAAGAGAGCTCCAGCAGCAGGATTGCGTCCACTTGGCACTCCTTTGCAAGTTGCAACTGATCTGATCTGACTTCGTATTGTACTCTGGTTTTAGGCTGCATAGAACAGCCGGCAGTTCCTACAAGCAAAACCCATTTTACTACTACAGTATTTTGATGCAAATGCAGATGGCATTCACCTGAACATTGTATTTACCATGGCATATTCAGAAAGTGGGATGTAAATGACAAGACTGGAAAATCTGTAAGCATCAAATGAACTTGAATTGCTCAGGGAGCATCAAATGAACTTGAATTGCTCAGGGACTATATCATCACAATCATATAAGTAATATTATGATCATATAAGTAATATTATGAGGAATGAGTGCTTTCTAGAACCGAAGCATTTACCATTTGTCAATTCACCACGAGGATAACTTAATAGGCTAAGCATTTCCTTTACCAGTCATCAAAGAAATCGCAAAGGATATAAAACTGTACCAGCAAACGTAAGAATATTTAAATTGTATGATTCATGAATGGAAGTGCACAATACTGTCTGCAGAACTTTCAGAGATACAGATGTTGCTACTAGGACAGCACTGGGTTTGCAATATCCAAAATCAAAGAAAACATTCTACTTAAATAATATATCAATGGCTCGAAATAGATGTTTCCTCTAGGGCAACACCCAGACAAAAATGCATAAACTAAATTTTTTAGATGAACTATGCTGATCCCTAAAGCTCAATGGCTCTTGTGACGCTTTGGGTTTATCTTTCCATATGCCGCTTGTCTTTCAGTGGACATTTTCAACTCCTTCCTCCGACGCTTCCTTCGATCACTTCTAGTTGACTTAGTCTTGACGTCTGTTTCTTCTTGTTCATTTGTCAGCCTATCTTTCTCTTGATCTTCAGAACTAGGGCCTTCCACAAACCTAGATTTCTTGCCAGTTTTGACCTTCTTGCCTTCTTTCTTCTGTCCTCCAAGGATTAAATCCTTGCTCAACTTCTTATGATGAGTCACCTTCCATTCACTCTCCCTATAAGGTGCTAGCTTCTTCATGGAAACATACTGGTTCAAATCCTTGTCATCTGCTGCTAATATCTCATAGGTACTCATACCAAAACTGTTTGGCTGAACTTGCTTATACTTAAACCGAGTCTTCAGATCTCCAATAGTGTCCTCATAGTCTAACTTATAGTACTCTTCCATCTCCTTCTCGAGCTCCACCTTGTCCTTGAGAGAGATCTTCCCTTTTGTTTTCTCACCTATCCCATCACCATCTGCAAGCTCCTTCTGAACTTTTCTCTTCTCACGAATAGCTGTCTCATCTGTGGCAGCAGACCCTGCATTAGATTCATCAAGAGCCCAACCCTTAGGTAGCCCAAGCAATTCATCTTCCTTATCAAAATCCGGTTTCTCCAAATCAATCTCATCACCACTTCCAAAGCCAGGATCAACATCATCAGCCTCATAGTAATTGTCATCAAACATCTCCTGCATTTTCCTGTCATAATCCTCCGGATCAAAGTCTTCCTCCAAGTCATCAGCACCAAGCTTACAAGCAGCATCCCCGTCAATTCCAGCAATCATCCGGATCCTCTCAAGCTTCTCAGCAATCTCTTTCTTCTTCAAATTCTTGAGATGCTTCAGCTCCTCTGCCTGCTCTTGCTTGGCCCGTGCTATCCGCTCCTCCTTGCTCTTCCGCTGCTTCTTCCTGCTGCTCTCCTTCTTCCTCACTGACCCCTCAACAACACGGGAATGTCCCATTACCCGGTCTGGCACCAGCGCTCCAGACACTGCAGCCTCCTCGTGCCGGTAACTATAGTTAGTCTCATACTGCTCTTGCCTTTCAATCTCATCCTCTTCCTCCGACACCTCCTGGATGTCATCCAGAGAGAACTTATTCTCCTTCCCCGACTCAAGATACGGCCTTTTGAGGAAGTAATCTTTCAAGAACTTCTCATTGTCGTCCAGCTCCTCATCCTTCCCGAAAATCTCACCCAGTAGCTCCTCCGCCTGCTTCTCCTCCTGGTCATCCTCTTCGTTGTCGCTACCGCCTCCACCCTTCGGCTTCTCCCGAAAGAAATCGTCCTCCTTGTCATCGCCATCACCTAAAGCCTTCTTCTCCGCCTCAAGGAACGCCTCCAGCCCCTTCCTCTGGCGCTCGTCGTACGCAATCCTGTCGTACTTGCTGCTGCGGCTGGTCTGCGCCGCGAACTCGGGGCCCTCCTCGAGCAGGTCGCGGGCGTTCACGTCCTTGAGGTAAAGAGGCCTCCCCTTCTTTGCCTTCCCCTGCTTGGGCTCCTCCTCGCCGGCCTCGTCCTCCGACGAGGTGTACATCTTGGCGTTCTCATCGAGGATGACGGCGTCGCCGCTGCGGATGCGGCGGATGACCTCGAACACACGGCGGTCGACGCGTCTGGATGCGACCGCGGCGGCGTCATCATCCGACGAGGACTCGTCATCGTCCTCGCCATTGGATGCGGCGGCGTGGCCCTGCTTCTCGAGCTCCTCGAGGCGCTGGCGCGCCTCGCGCCGCTTGTTGTGCTCGAAGCGGCGCGCGTACTCCTCGTTGATCTGGATCTTCGAGAGGTCCTCAACGCCGCCGTCGGAGTCGTCATCAGACCCCGCGAGGATGTCCAACGCCTTCTTCTCCTTCTTCTTCCCCTCCCTCTTCTTCCCTGGCGACACCTTCATGGCGGTGGCGGTGGCGGCGGCGGCGGGGCGCGAGTTAGGGTTTTGCACCTAGAGGCGGCCTTCGTTTCCCGCATCACCATCTATATATTTACGAGCGCTCCACCTGACAACTGGGACCCACTTTGTCAGTGTCTAAGTACCGGACCATCGGCATTGGGCTCGATGCGGCCCAGTAATTCCCAATGAGATGGACTTTTATGGTGTGTTTGGTTTGGAGACTTGGTGGGATGGGATAGCTCCAACCCAGATATGTGGGATGGGATAATCCCACTTTTTGTTTGGTTGTAAGGATGGGTTAGTCCCTGTTTTTTGTTTGGATGGAGGGATAGAATGGGTTGGTGCAGAGGATACCGGCAGTGGAGACGACGGCGACGACCGGAGCACGGCGACCGGAGCACCATGCGCGGGCGGCGGGGGAGATGGGGAAGGGGGCGCGGGCGGCGGGGAAGACGGGCGCCGGGGGGAGAGGCGCGGGCGACGGGGAAGACGAGCGCCGGGGGGAGAGGCGCGGGCGGCGGGGGAGATGGGGAAGGGGCGCGGGCGGCGGGGAAGACGGGCGTAGGCGCGCGCAGGAGAAGTGGGTTGGCGCGGTTCGCTCGTTTTGGGCGGATCGTTCCAACCCACTTTTCAGGAGAATCTTTTCTTTTGGGTCCAACCCACCCCACCAAGTCTCCAAACCAAACACTACAAAAAAAGGGTCCAACCCACCCCATCCCGGGATATCCCCTGAACCAAACACAACCTTAGGTAACTAGGTGATCCAGAACAGTAGGCCTAGGGGTAACCAGGTAATTTCGTCTGCACGGCCACAATTATGTACTCCCTCTCGCGCTAAACCCTAGAGAGCCGGCCATTTGCGCCGCCGGCCCCGAAGCCACACGCTCGCTTCGCCTCCCGCGGTTGCTCGATCCGATGGCTCCCACCAAGAAGGCGATACGAACCCTAATCGATCCCACTGCTCCTCCCCTGTTCGTCCCATTTCGAGCATAATTTTTCTTCGGTTTCTGATGGGTTTCGATCGATGCGCGCTGCAGAGGAAGAGCACGGAGTGCATCAACAACAAGCTGCAGCTGGTGATGAAGAGCGGCAAGTACGCGCTCCGCTACAAGACTGTCCTTAAGACGCTGCGCAACTCAAAGGGTATTGTTGTAGGGGTGCCCCTCCACCTAAGCCCAGTCGGCCTGTTAGAAGGCTGTAAAGCCCAATATAGGACATATGTAATGACATAAATACCTTTGAGGGGGTTACTCAGGTGTAAAGGTAAGGTTGTAAAAACACTATATATATATATATATATATATATATATATATATATATATATATATATATATATATATATATATATATATATATATATATATATATATGGGAACGTATCTAGTGCTAATGCACTATTCGGTGCTAACATGTGAACTCCGGATTTGGACCATCGGATGTATCTCAAACGGCCTGGATCTTTGAAGGTGGAAGTATCCAAGCCACTTAAACGTTTTTGCAAAAAACTCCCTACCGGTTCGGTAGATTTTTTTCGGCCCACGCCTCCGATCCCCACCCCCACCCTCGCGCCGTTCCGCCTGCCTCAACTCCTGGAAAATCGCCTCCCCCTCCACCCTAGAAGCCCGACGATGGCGCCGCCCTCTACCACTGAGCCGCCGCCGCCTCCATACCTGCATCGCCCGCGCCTCCCCACTCGCGTCGCCGGCCGCCGTCTCGCTCCGACCTCCGCGCCTCCCCCCTCTCCACCAGGACCGGCGACGCCTCTGCATCCCGCACTGAACCACCCCGCCGCACTGAACCATCTCGGCACCGAGCCCTCCAGTCGCCAAATCAATCGAGTCGCCATCGTGCCCCCTGCCGCCTTGCCCCTCCGCGCCGCCATCAACCCTCCCCGTCACCAAGTCAATCGACGTCGCCTCTCCCAGCCTCAACTGATGCCAAGACAATGTGATTGAGGAATTACGAGGTCATGCAGTGTTAGTTTGAGGAATTGTCATGTAAATGTGGTTTGTGAATTGAATTGAGATTCCTATCATGGTGTAGCTGAAAATCAAGCCTACTACTAAGGGAATTGGAGGCCACAATTTTGTTGTTCTGATCATTTACTGTCAGTCTGAAAATTTACAATGAAGTCAAGCCTACTACTGAGGGAAGGCAAGGCCAAAATTTTGTCATTCAAACTTTGTATGTCAGTCAAGGCTACTCCTGATGTAAATTATTGTTAATCATTGTATGTCAGTCTGAAAATACAAATTTTGTATGTCAGTCAGCCAAATGCAATTTTGTCTGTATTCATTATCTTGAGGTGATTGATGGAGTGTTCCGGTGATGGTTTGCTGTGGTATATATCACTGAGTTTGCAGGGAGTAGCAAGTCAAGATTCCAGATCGGTCGGGAATTTTGACGTGCATGTGAACAAGTTATCTGTGGGAACATGTGGTGGATAATTTTGGTGATGCTTGCTGGTGTGGGGAAATGTTGTGTTGCTTTAATTTGGGCCTGCTCTGTGTACCAAACCCAAGGTTGCAGATCATATTGTAGAGGCAATTTGTGTTTACCAATTTGATTGGAGGAGCAGTTTAGCACATAACCGTCAAAATTTTACAATTTGATGTCAATATTTTAGGTATTGTTAAAACCTCAAACCGGAAAATGCTTTCAGTAGCTGGTACTTAATTAGAAAAAAAATGTAATTAGAACTGTTTCAACCAGATTTTGGCTGAACAGACAAAACCAGCCAGGGTTGCTGGCCAGACCAGCCTCAGTCAATAATCGCAATCGCAATGTGCATTTTGCTTCGAAATTGGGAGTGCTGACTAGATTTTTCTTGCATGTTGTTATAGCATAATATGTTAGTACATAAAAAATGAATAGCTAAGATTCTAAGTGCTATGCAGGCCTTGGCCTCTCTGTAGCTTAATTTGCGTATTGTCATGGAGTATTCAGCATTCCATCGGCCAATACCAAGTGTATTTGGTCAGAGCTCTGTGATTATCTTCATTCTGAATGAAATCGTTGTCTGATGTAATAAACATTCATTCACAAATTGGTCGGGCAGACAAAATTGCGATCATTAAGTTTGAATAACAAAATTGTGGCCTTGACTTCCATTGCATTTGGCTGACTGACATACAAAATTTGTATTTTCAGACTGACATACAAAATCCTCAATCACATTGTCTTGGCGTCAGTTGAGGCTGGGAGAGGCGACGTCGATTGACTTGGTGACAGGGAGGGTTGACGGCGGCGCGGAGGGGCAAGGCGGCAGGGGGCACGATGGCGACTCGATTGATTTGGCAACTGGAGGGCTCGGTGCCGAGATGGTTCAGTGCGGCGGGGTGATTCAGTGCGGGATGCAGAGGCGTCGCCGGTCCTGGTGGAGAGGGGGGAGGCGCGGAGGTCGGAGCGAGACGGCGGCCGACGACGCGAGTGGGGAGGCGCGGGGGATAGAGCGAGGCGAGTGCGGGAGGGGCGGGAGGTAGGGGACGCCGGCGGCGATGAACCCTAGAGGCACCGGGTTGGATGCGGAGGTCGGGGCGAGACGGCGGCCGGCGACGCGAGTGGGGAGGCGCGGGCGATGCAGGTATGGAGGCGGCGGCGGCTCAGTGGTAGAGGGCGGCGCCATCGTCGGGCTTCTAGGGTGGAGGGGGAGGCGAGCAGACGGGAACGGGAGGGGGAGGCGATTTTCCAGGAGTTGAGGCAGGCGGAACGGCGCGAGGGTGGGGGTGGGGATCGGAGGCGTGGGCCGAAAAAATCTACCGAACCGGTAGGGAGTTTTTTGCAAAAACGTTTAAGTGGCTTGGATACTTCCACCTTCAAAGATCCAGGCCGTTTGAGATACATCCGATGGTCCAAATCCGGAGTTCACATGTTAGCACCGAATAGTGCATTAGCACTAGATACGTTCCCATATATATATATATATATATATATATATATATATATATATATATATATATATATATATATATATATATATATATATAGAGAGAGAGAGAGAGAGAGAGAGAGAGAGAGAGAGAGAGAGAGAGAGCAGCTCTTCATCCAAGAGAAGGTATATAACAAAACTTTGGCATTGTTGTAGTAGGTGTACGTTCTAACTGCAGAAAGAGTTGTGCAAGTCTATGAACTTCCAGGTAAACAGCTTTAGAAAGTTGTTTCTGAAATCTATGAGCTTCCAGAAAAAAAAACTGCTTACCGGCAGGAGATTTGGTTTTGTAGGGTAACCCACCCCAAGAAAGGGCTTCCGAAAGTTCATCCTAGGACTAGATTGGTGACTTCCTCACGAACTAGCCTAAAAGACAAAACTTAAAAACTGTTCTATATCGTACTGCCTTAATTACCCTTCTTGAGAGAGGCTTCTTGTTAAGGTAGTGAGGAATCTTACAGGCACATTTTTTCTGGTAGATTAAGTTGGATTTACTCTCATATAGATATAGCAACTTTAGTTCCATTAAGAAAGCTGGAACAAATCAATATGGATCAATTGTTAAAACATTGGCCACTCGCAGTGAAATCCGTATGCTGTAGCCTCGTGGCCATGTTTCTCCAATCCGTTGCAGGCTCATGTGCAGATCAGTCAATGCCAGTAGTATCAATCTGACAGCTAGTAGTGCATTTATGGGTTTAGGATGGGACTGATGACTTAAGGTGGTGATCGGTTCGGCTGAAAACCTCGTGGTTTATAGCTGAAAACACTGTAGCTGACTGAAAAAAGCACTGTAGCTGACAGAAGCTTATTTAGCATAATTAAATTTAAAAAATTTAAAAATAAAAAATATGTTAGCCCATTACGTATAATACAAACAAATACGGGAAAAAAAGAACCGGCAAAAAAGCTCAACAAAAAGCCAAAAGTTCAGAAAAAGACGAAACTTATGAATAGTGAAAAATAAGCTAGAAGCCGAAGCTGAGTTGATCAGGGCCAGTCCTAGTGTTTATGTAATTAGAGCCTGTTTGATTCATGATCAGAAGTTGCCTAGCTACAAGTTAGATGTACCATAGTTTTTAGGTAGTTGTTTGGTTCACTGACGTAACTGTGGCATGCTACACTTTCTTAGCACCCGGCCCCACACGTCATAGACTCAATTTCTTGCCAAACTTTGCCACAAGTGTGTCTTCGATTTTGTTAGCCACACTTTCTGTGGCAGCCACATATTACCTAAGCTTAGGCATGGCAAGATTAGGCACCAACCAAACAGGCCCTTATACCGAATACCGATAAATCACTTCGCAAAGATTATCCCGATAAACCACTTCGAAAAAAGGACGAACAAAGAAAGCCATAAGATAAAAAAAAAGATGACATGACTACACACATCCTCCGTCTTCGAAGCTCTGATTTGGGGTAGATCTTTTCGGCTACTGCATATGGCTAAGACTTATGATTTTTTAGGCCTAGGGCAAGCGCTTACGTGAATAAACTAAATGCCGATAAGCTAATAAGCCATTTAAAAAATGATTCCGATAAATCGTTTTGAAATAGCAGCAAAGAAGCCGTCTCATTTATTTATTCAAGAGAAGTCGTAAGCTGATAAAAACTGAGCCCTTCTTATCCATTCAGCTCTTCATATTACATTTATGATCCGATCAGAGTACAAGGCGAATCAGATCAACATTACTTTACACATCTTATCCTGAGCAAATTCTATTGTCTTAAAACTAACAGCAGGGTGTTCAATTAATAATGGTGTATCTGATTAAGAATGTAGTTTAACCAGAGCCTACGCCTTATGTCAACTCTTTGGTTCATTAGAGAAGCAATCCTTGTTTATGCTCAAATAAGTTTGCAAATGGCCTGTTTTAGGGGGTTTTGGAAATACCAGTCTGCAAGAAATGACAATAGTGATCACTAATATAATCTATACAGTTCCTTCTATTTAATTACTCCCTCCGTCCAGAAATATACAGCGTTTTAGAGAACGTGCAATTAACTTTGACTACTTACATATAAAAAAAAGCTATTTAGATTGGTCAAATGAAAATGATAACATTAGATTAGTTATAAAAAATATTTTTATAATATAATAATTTTATATTTTTAATGCACGTGTTCATATAAAAAGTAATGATCAAGGTTGCATGTTGAAGACCGTATCGATGTCCAAAACGCCATACATTCTTAAACAGAGGAGTACATCATTACTGAAGTGCTCAGACGCAAAACAATAACAAAAAAATTCAGACAAAACAATAAAAAAATGTTCTAGTTCCTCCTGGAAGAAATGGCAAACAATAAAAATGTTAGAAGATAAGACACAATGAGTGAAGCAATTTGCAAGAGAACATTCTGTGATCTATCCGCCTCCCTGTACAGTATTGCGCCAGTTTAGGCCATTCAACAACAGTCGCCAATGATGGACATCAAAGCACTTTCCCAGACCAGCCTGTTCTCTCTTTTTACAAGTTTCGATCAACTAATGTGCAAGATCATCGATTTGATGGACTCGCAACCTCTCAGCGAAGCGGCGTCTCATCATCTTTAGAGCGCATATATTGGATCCACCACCTTACGAGCCACAAAACTTGGAGAACGAGGGGCAGTCCAGGTCTGAGGCAAATCATCTGTACTTGCCTAGCTCCATTTTCTTCTTAAACGCCCTCTGTCCATGGTATATGAATGAGTCGATGATGCCAGAGACAGTGAAGACCCCTGAGGTTCATGCAGACCGCAGTTTACTAAGTTGCATCCATACTACGTTTGCTATATGTCACGTGGAGAGCTCAGCTAAAACAATTCAGCAAACTTTATAGGGAAACACAACAGATTGTAAATATAAGACCACTTTTCGTACTAAATAGACAGTTATTCTCAAAAGGTTTGACATTTTGCAAAAACTTGGTCAAAGAACGACTGGAGCATTCAGACATGTTCGAGGGGTTCCAAAGCTTCATCAAGTAAAAACTGAAGAGGTAACAACTTTCCGACATGATATAAAAAACATAAGATTAACTAGTTTGTGCATACACTAGAGGTGGTGCTCATACCTCCCACTATAGCACACAAGTTTGTCAGGTAGTGGAGAAAAGATCTATTTTCTTCTGTGAATATCACCTGCAAAAAAACATCAGGCATACAGTACAAATTCAATCTTAGTGGGGTCACTGACCTGAAGAGCTGGGTAGAGTAGCTTTCAATCTTGTGCAGACTATAACAGGACTAAACTACACTAAACAACACAAATAAGAATTAAATTAACGAAATCACAAGTTTGTTTGTATGAGGTATCCATGTGAATTGTGAATTTATGCCATGCACACGAACTGCCAATTTTGTTGCAAACTTATGCTATGATGCACAAGCACAAATGTGTTTCAGTATGTTAGAATACTCCCAGGAGATGCATAAAATTTAACAGTACCCTGCTCCTTTCAAGTACAGAATAATTATATACTTTCCATGACCATACTTCATAAAATCCAGCTTGGTCCTGCAACTCTACAGGTATGCAATTACAGAATAATAGAAGGTAAAAGAGAGGTATTTTAGGCTTTCAGCCTTCTAGCGTGTTTTAAATAAAACTGAATTACAGATGGTGCAATTTACACCTGCTCCGTGTGCAATAAGAATGCAGAGAGCCAAACATAGGAGCAAATTAGCAACAAGCATGCATAGGTTAAGAAGGTGAGCATAAAACTATTGAGTTGCATGTATTAGCCGATTCACTCAAGCCTAAGCTGATGAGGAAAAATGGATTGCGTCAACCGGATCTTCAACTCAAGACCTCTTGACTCTGATACCATATTGAGTTACATGTACCAGTCAGTTCACCTAAAAACCTAAGCTGATAAGGAATGATAGGTAACTCACTTATACTTTAACAAGAACAAGTCAAAATAGAAGCCTATTAGTAAAAAAAAGCACATGTTAAAGCAGAAAACTGTATGTGCATCTTTTCGCATCTTCATTATTACCTTTATAGGTGAGAAATCATAGAAGAAAAATACTCCACGTTGGGGTTTTGGACGAACATTCCCATCTCTAAAGTGCTCCGTCACTGAGAACTGTGAATGAAAGTAACAATAACATCATTAAGGTTGGGAACTGAAAAGGTTGTGTATATACTCATTTAATGAACTCCAACTTGATTGGAAGAAATCTTGCGCCCTCTTATATCAGTGTAAATTGTAGGGACAACCTGGATAGGGAAACCCAGTAAGTTCCCAAATTATAATGATGGTTGGTAAATGCATTGACCAAGAACAGGAGCAAGTCATAGAACTTCAATAAACATGAATGAAAAAACACTCACTTTTATGAAGTATTGGTATGTCCCATCTGATGCAGGTTGTGTCCACTGAGCACTGTTTTCATGAAATTGGTTAGTACTTCAGGGTATAAAACAAAAACTACCAGAATAATACATTTAGGAGAATATGAATGCTTCAAAAAGAATTGAGATAATTTTATATTGAATGTGGTAGAGGTATAGACTTACCCATCAAGTGGATTAACAACACCAGGGAATTCTGTCCCAAAGGACAGTTTGCTTATTTCATGAGTGATCTGGTAAAATAATACACTTAGAAACACTGAATGCAAACACTTCAAAAAAAATTAATCTAACGAAAGAAAAAACCAATTAGGCGACCTACTTACATTGAAACCTTCTTCAAGTACCGACAGCTCAGGCACATTTATGTTTGATTCATAAGATCCTTTGCCTGGAGCAAAGTGGAAATTGCCGGCAACTTTGCTTACATCTAGAAAGCCGTGGACATTGCAGCCTTCACCTTGTTGAGTTTTAACTCTTTCAACAAAATCCTCTCTTGTGCACTGTCACAACCGTCATAGACACCATTAAATCTTAGCAATTGCAAACAAAAGGCATGCAGGAAAAGTTGAAAAGGGTTAGCACAAAAAAAAAAGAAGCTATGTTGGATAGTAGAAATGTAGAATCCAAAGTATCCAGTATAAATTATACAACTCTAGGGGCATTTTAGGGATGCAAGCTTATAGCATATTAGCATTGTGTGCTTCAGCTAAGTCATATCATGTCAGCCGAATGATCCAGTAAATCTCACAGAAATGGCCATCGAATAGTAGAGCATGCCTCAAGTTTAATCATCGGGGAAAAAAAAAGGACTGCGTAAGTTCCAGTCAACAGTAGGAGCTAGGATGGCACATCATTCTTTCCACTTATAAATGAGGCCCACATTGCCATGTGATACAGCAGGCTCATGTACAAGCATGAAGAAGTGGTATACCACCCTAGCTCCCCACAAGTACAGAAAGTAACACCTGAAATAGAATAGGGAAGGTTGATGGCTGGCGTGCAGAAAATGCAGGATCATATACACGAGGCAGTGAAGTGTAGGGCATGCCACTAAATTAGGGACGGGCCATTTCTGTTATGCAAGTGAGAGCAAAGCAAGGCAGATATGGGATCAATGAACAAAATATATTGGTTGTTCCAGTAATAGTGGTTTCCTTGAGTAATTCATTAATTGAGTACCTTATCTTCAACAGTATTTACCATACAATGAGTCTTTTTCTGAACTTAGACTAAACACACAAAAAAACTCAATGGAAAACTGCAGAATAGATATAACCAGGTAAAAATACACCTAAATAATTGATATACCTGGTCAATTAAGTCAGGATTTGTAAGGGCCCATCCTTTCTTCTTATATGCCTCCCTAACTTCTTCACAGGAATTACAGCATTGTTCATCTGACTGAACTCCACATAGGTGCAAGCAGTCCATAGTTAAAAAAGTAATACAGTGAGATGGATATCGGAATGAAGAAATAAAAGGTAAACACAAGAATAAGCTCCCCCCAAAAAAGAACCAATGGCAAAAAAATTGTGCATACCTCCTCAGCACCATAACATGTGCCACAATATTCCTCGCCTTTGTCAAGCCTTCCTCCATGCTTTTGCAATGGTCTCTCGATCTATAAAAAGGACAAATCAAGGATATGCATTAAATGGCAAAGTAGAACAAATCCACAAGATGTAAAACAGGTTACTTGTACAGATAAGTAAAATAAACTGGTCAAAACTGGGTTAGCCATAATTTCTACTAGCCAGCGTATCACTGTGGCCAACACATATTTTATCTCAAAGTACACTCCTCATAGACCAGAGGAAACAGGAGAACACATGATTTCGCATTACTAGAACAGCTTCAAGGTATACACAATTGGAAAATGCTTCTACTCGAATGTAAATTTACTTATGAACTATGATCAAATACATTTGAGACTATCAATAAGTCCCAACTACCCAGTATCATACCACAAAATGGCAATTTTCCATGATTTTCTAATTGCTCCTTAAGAAGCCCACACCTCAACAGGGAACCAGATAGAAGCACAGCATGCGCAAGGGATGGAAATAACTCAACATCTCACAGTCACAGATAGGATTATCATGATGTACCTCTAGAAAGTCTTATCACTTCGCAGAAGTTGTAGCTATTTCAACTTTAGCTGCCTTATCATATAAGATCACATAAGGATACAAGAGTACATTTTCAATATTTGGGTAGTCCAGTTTCTCAAATTTCGATCGCTTGTTTGGAATATATAACAAGGACACCATGGTGCCCAGACTTCATATTTGAGACTTTCCATCTATGATTAAGACTTTCCATCCATGATTGATTCAATATGCTAAATCAATAACTTTCTTTCCACATCAATGCCTTTTTAAAATTAATAAATGTTAACGGGTTTGCCTAATATATTATATATCATTACACTTGCACGTATCTAAAAGCAATCCAAAGGCAAGGAGGCTTGATACCCCATTTCAGCATCCTATACACACACACACATACATATACATACATATAAACACCAACTAGCACGCAGGTGTAAAATAAGTGCACGCCCCTAACTGACCCAATCAACCAACCGTTCCACCATCCTACCCGTGTTCAGTTACTAGTGTTTGTTAATTATGGTAAATTTACTATCAAATGTACATTAAGTTATCATCTATAATGTATGAAGTTACTTACAGTTATCACTATAAAATTGGCAATAATTTCACTCATACACGATAGTAGCTTGATATGACATTATTTTGCAGCGTCAAAATACATTCAACATCAGTGGCGGAGCCAACTATTTGGCTTGGTTTGGCAGCCGCCATACCTAAATCATATAAAAAAACGAATATATGTAGTATTTGTTCCAAGAATCTTCATTTAGTGAGGTATTTTAAGTACCTATGCTTTGGATTTCTGTTATATTTGCTCATTAAAAGTAATATATATATATATATATATATATATATATATATATATATATATATATATATATATATATATATAATGTTCTGGTGCATCTTTGCATAGTTGATAGTTATATTATATATATTTGACCAATTGACCTTGCAAACCCGCCACACCTGAAAATTATTCCTGCCTCCGCCACTGTTCAACATGTATCTTGTTTTGTTAAGCTCATAATTTCGAGCGCAATGGAAAAAATGGATCGCAGATTGGATTTTTGGTGAAAGAGTTATTGTATTTTTTAGCTTGTAAACAAGATAAAAAATCACAAGTCAAGTGTATTTATTCTCTTCTCTATTTTGCTACATGCATGCAAGTTAAGTTACTACCCGCTGTGAGAAAAGTTACGACCTGTTGTGAGAAAAGTTACTACTGACTGTGTACTGTAAGCGTTCGGTAGTAACTTCACTCGCTACCAATAATAATTTAATTCAGAAACGTCAGTAACTTTCCGGCACAGTGAAACTTTGGCAATAACTTCATTCAAAACCGATGGTAACTTCATTTAGAAACGTCAGTAACTTTCCAGCGTGCTAGTTATCATTAATTCATGAACTGGTTATCATCGATTCATGCGTTCGACAGTAACTTCACTCGCTACCATAGTAACTTAATTCAGAAACGTCAGTAACTTTCCGGCACTATGACGATTTAACAATTCCTGCGTGCAGCCAGCAACCCGCGCGTACCATGCGCGCAGGCGCTAAATAGCGCTAGTGTGTGTGTGTGTGTGTGTGTGTATGGGAATATATGTTATGCACTCAGCGTGCACTCAAACTAAAAAGAGTCACGAAAAATTCCAAAAAATTTTCTACATATGCTTCTAAACTTGCTCTATTATGTATAAAATTTCAAGTTCAAATTCATTCTATATTAAGAGTAATAAAAAAGAGAAAAATCTGACAAATGTTGAGAGTTCAAATTAGTCAGAATTTTCTCTTATTTTATACTCTTAAAATAGACTGAATTTGAACTTCAAATTTTATACATAAATGGAGTAAACCATAAAGTACATTTAGAATTTTTTTCAGAATTTTCCATGACTTTTTTTAGTTTGAGTGCACTGTAACGGTGAGTGCATAGCATATGTTCCCTATGTATATGTATAAAATCTGTTGGTGTCAAATCTTCGCCTACAAATAAATAATATGTGATAAACATAGAAAATAAGGAAGGATAGGAATTTCTACTTATACTTCAACCACAATTGCTACAGTTGTCAAAAAAACATGTGCGGATGTGCCTAAGGTACTCATCTTACTAAATTGGGCAAGACATTCTACTCCTATAATTTTTAATGAGCTCAATATCCGAGTGTAACTGAAACAGAGATCACCAACCTTTGCTCCACCAATGCCTTCTTTTCTTGATTCAATAACATTACCATGCGAATCTAATCTTTTCTTTTCAATGTCATGCCTCTACAACAAACAATGGAAATGATAAGATGACATATCAACAAATAGACTAAGAATTAGCACAAAACGAGATAACTTAAGCCCGTACAATGTCATGATGCTGCTCTCCACTAATATCCACCGTATCAACACTGAGAAGGGTGCAGGGAATGCTTGGAAAAGTAATATCAAACTGCAAAATAGATTTAGCATTACAACAAATAGTCATACGAAATTGTTAACAAATTATAAGAGAACAGCACTACGAAGCGTTTGCCTTTTAGAATAGAAACAATACCAAGGCAGTTAACCTGAATATAATCATTGATACAAAGGTAATACTAACATTTACTCGTAGCCTTTCTCCTCTTGATGTGTCTACCACTAACTTAGTCTCTGTTGCTGAATATAAATACGACCCTGCAAAAGCATTATATACACATAAAAGGTGATTATTAGAAGCTTTACGCCTTTACCCTACTTTTTTTGTTTATAAAGGTAGCATATAACAGAGACATGAGGTCACAATAAGATGAGGTTAAAAGTTTATACAAAGAGCCAGGAAAAGGAAAAGGAAAAGTAAGACCAAATACACTCTGGATTCCATGGCTGGACACTGCACAAAGAGGCACATCCAAAATTGCCCAAGAAAAATACCAGGTATACTTCTATTCCAATTGCATCTGTGAACAAGTTCAAGTCATGTGAGTTGATGGTAAAACGTTGGGCATCAGCCTTAACAAGCCATCTCAGTTTGGAGGAAACGTCAACAATGTTAATTGGATGCAGATCAGGTTGTCTCAAGAACAACGAATTATCTCCATAACCAAAAGGAGTAACTTGGCTCCTACTACCAACAACAATAAATTACACGCTACTGTTTGGGAAAAACTTGGTTCCAAATTCCAGATGCACGAAGAAGCCATCCGCAACACTCACACTAAATAGAATGTCTCCACTCTCCACCACCAGATTGCTGCGAGTACCCAACAAAATGATCATCAAACTTCACCCACTAGCACATCTGGTTCTCCAAAAGTAATACAAGTCCATGCTGGCCCAAATATGTTGACAAATAACAGAACCTTTTCACCATCAGACTTTACTAAAAATACTAACTGCGAAGAGCGAAGATGAGCTAATAATCCTATTTACCTAATTATGCACACATGATCCGAACCACAAGACAAAAGCACGAACCCAAAGCTATAACCTTTCACGATCAAACTGAGACATCACCACATAAATCCAAGTACATACCAGATTATTTGAATCTAGCCACCCACCGAACTGCCGCAACCGCAGGAACTAAGCCGAAAGCTTTTTTGAAAATTTTTCCAACAATTCACACCCAAAAAGGGGAAAGAAGCAAAGTCACTCGCATCATAAATTAGAATTCGCGCCAATGCCCACCACTGACATTTGTCCACCAAAAGTCCGATCTTTTCCCTACCAGACAGCTTAGCCCAATAGGCCACCTTTGTCTAGAAATTCCCATGGACACGCCAGAGGAATCTCGAAATCTTCCAAATATGAAGCAGACAGAACCACAGGCACACCAAATCCGCGTCATTGAAATCAAACCTTACCCTACCGAAATCCAAGCACATACCAGCCATTAATCCCGAACACACCTACGTAATTCAACCTTCTCTAGAACCGCACGCCTCGAATTCCAAACCATGGCGAGCCATGACGGCCACAAAATCGAGCAACCGCCGCTTTCATGAGCACTTACTGGTCTCGGAGATGAAGAGCAGCAGCATGACGACGGCGGCGGCAAGCGTGACGACGCCGCCGGAGAGCGTCCGCTTGTAGAAGTCCTCGTTCACCTTGGGGTACGCGTCCAGCCCCTTAAGCTTCTGCAGGAGCGCGTCCATCTCGCCCCTCCTCCTCCTCCTCCTCCTCGGCCGCGGAGGAGACCGCGGGACGGCAGCTCGCTCGCAAACCCTAGCCCCCCGATCCGAGCCCCCGAGAGCAGGCCAGGCACCGGACGCGCGCGCGGCGACGAGGCGGGGTTCGACCGCCGCGAGATATCGCCGGGTTCGGGTCGGGATTAGCCGTAGAAGAGGGGATGGTTACGAGGGAGAGGAGAGAGGCGTGAACGGCGGTAATGGTGGGACTTTGGACAAAATCCCCGCACGCGGGCCACGTGGCGGGGTGCCATTGGCTGGCGGCTTCTGCACCCTCACGCATGCGGGTAGGACGGCAGTGGGGCCATTCCCCGTTTCCGACGGAGAACTCCTTTATTAGCAGACAGGAATAGAGAACGGAGAATTCCTTCATTAGGGGTGTGTTTGGTTGCCTGAATCTCCTTCGTCCTGGATGGGTAGATCCGTATAATCTGAGAAAGAGCCTGTTTGGTTGCCTGTATGAGCGGATACAGCCTGTATGAGCGGATGCAAAAATACGCCCTCATCCTGGATGGGTGGATACACTCAAAATGAGCTTCACTAGCCATCCTGGATGAGTGGATGCAGTGTATCTTATGCGGTCCCACGTGTCAGCCTCTCAGGTTTGGTAGACTGCATCCGCTCATACAGGCAACCAAACAGCATCTCAGTTTTTTTGTATCCGCTCATACAGCCTCACCAAACATCTTCTTTTTCTGAAATACGATTCCACTCAGCCTGCATCCACTCATCCAGGATATACGATGCAACCTCCATCCACGAACCAAACACACCCTAGAAGACAGGAATATAGAGATTTCTTCTCTTATAAAAATAAATAGTAAATAAATTCACTTTTCATTGGAGACAGTGGAGATGGGATGTTTCCTACCCCTGTACCTATTTTCCGTTGGGACCCGAATTATTGTATACTATTTCCGGCTCATTTCACTTTCAGTTTCAGTTTCTGACTTATGACTTATTTTTTACTATTTATAAATCTCATATGATACCTTATTACTACTTTGTAAAATCCTAAATCGAAAAATAACTTTTGTTTGAATTATGTGATGCATATATTATATATTTATTGTGGTGAATTCATACAGTTTTTAGTGATCTAATTGTTATATTATTGTTAATTGTAATTATTTGTATAGAGTTTAAGGTCACTTATTATCAGGAAATAGGTCCCTACCGAGACCCGTTCCCCCGCTAGGAATGGAAAACAGGAGGAATTCTTTCCCGATCATGTAATCGGAGGTGGGGGCGAGGAATGAGACGTTCCACCACTCCCGGACAGGGAATTCCTGATTGCTATCCCTACACGTGGGGTTTTACGAGTTCTCATGTTTTGCCTGAATTTTTTTCTATTTTTCTTATGATGAATCAGCAGCTAATTTTTGGGTATTGTAAAATTTTAATCCAACTCCCATGTTGTTTTTTCTCTTAAATTTGGGTTTAACTGCGCGTGCGTTTATTTGTAATAGCGGCTGCTTATTGGGCCTGTGTTTAAATTTGGTGTTAAAGTTTCTTCTAGGGAATGTGCTAAAATTTTAGTGATTAGGTGTAAAAGCTTTGGGCGTACGAATTTTAGGTGACCTAACCGGGTTTGCGCTGCGATTAGTAGACAGGTCACAGGTGTGGATATCTCCGCTGGAAGCCTGGAACCTTCCAAGACGGCACAGAGATTCCCAGGCTACCCAGAATGCTTACAATCTGTGTGCTCGCTGGTTTTGACTAGTGCTCACGTCATGCTCACAAGTCACGCATCCGTTTTAGTAGTATGTGCACATGGCCACGTTCCAAGGTGCCGTTTGATTGGTCTAAAATAAACTAATTTATATTAAAACTATATTATAACTAACTAAAATTATATTATAACTGATAGTGATTTATTTGGTATAACTAAATTTAAAAAAATAAAAAAACAGGTTAGCCCATCACAGACAATACAAACGAATACGGAAAAAAGAACTAGCAAAAAAGCTAAAAAAGTCAAAAAGTCAGAAAAAGACGAGATCGTTTTGGCTTCGGCTTCTGGCTTATTTTTCAATATTCCTAAATTTCGTCTTTTTCTGATTTTTTTTGGATTTTTTGAGTTTTTTTACCGGTTCTTTTTTCCCGTATTCATTTGCATTACACGTGATGGGCTAACCCATTTTTTCTATTTTTAAAATTTTTTACATTTAATTATACGAAATAAGCCACCTTCAGCTACAGTGTAATTTCAGCCAACTACAGTGAAATAAGCCATAAGCCACAGCCCAACCGATCACCACCTTAGGAATAATAAAAAAATAAGCCAGACGTTCAAGCCAAAATGAGCGTGGCCTAAGACTATTTTCACAAAATTAGCTGTCTTAGGTGGCAAAGGTGCACCGAGTGCTCGGAATAGCCCGCCTAGTCCAGCAATTTCTGTAGGCTTTTATTGTTTACAAAGCCTAATGATATGTAAAATCGTCGGCTTAGCCACCCCGGTGTCTTCTCTCTCCAATCACATTCTCTTTTCAAACCTACTTGGTTAGCTCGTAGCGCCCTTGCCTATTCCACCGCCCCCAGCCACTAGTCTGCTGGAAGCCCGGAACTCTGTCTCCTACTCCGGCCTCCGACAACGCCCTCCGCCTCTAGCGCTCTACCCACCTGCTCCAAGTTCCAGCTGCGGCGAGCCACCGGCTATGCCCTCGCCGCCTCGATCCTTCGCGGCCGCCGACTGGCTCCGCCAGTCCGCCTTCAGCAATGCCCTCCATTGTCCGCCCTTCGATCCCCGTTTGCTGCCTTGCTGGTATTATTCCTTATCAATCCTTGATTTTCTTCTGCTATTTGATATTATGCGGATGTAAGATGAGAATGTGAATGTCTGAGTGTGAGATAAGATGGGAATGTTTGAATGTTTTGAAGCAATTTCTTTGATTGCATTTCGAACATAGTCAACTAATACATCTTTCAACTTGTAATCATTTTGTCAGATGTAGTTGTCTACTATTCAAGAGTTGAAACCATTCATTTCGTCCCCTCAAGGTATTCTTGCCATCAAACTTGAAAGGAAAACGTGGAGTCTTTGACTATTCTATGTTTATCATTTTCCAGTCAATCCATTGTCCATACATATGCAAGCGTGATTAATAGTTTGGAATTATATGTTGTCATTTGATAGGATTGCTACTAGATGGAGAGATATTATTCAAAAGATGTCTCTAAGAAAAGTATGAAGACACATCGGAACAAATTACATATTGATAGAACTTAGTGGTATGTTTTGTATTTTTTTAATTACCATTCATATTATGTCATTTCAATTTATGATTTTATATAAATGGATGGTTTACGTTCCAAAATATCATGTTGGCTAATGCGTGATGTTAATGCTATGTACTACATATCTCACAGGTATAAGTTGAAAAAGTTGGTGATTGAATCAGATGATGTTGCAAAGGGATTAGTGTAGCTCATTTCTGAGTATCATGTTGCCCTGCTTGTCATGGGGGCAATAGCTGATAAGCATTATACAAAGTATATGCCAAAGTTTTGAATGGTCTTTATACACTTTCATAATTAAATGCTTTGTTATCATTGCGAATGTTAGTGTGGAACCGTAGGTTTAAGGTTTGTGGAGTTAGTAGGCTTTGGAGAACTATTGGCTTTTAGTATATTAGCAAAAACAAGTTGTTCAAGATAACTAAATGTTAAATCAACTTGCTTATACGTTGGTTTCTAGGAAGAATCTTACAATGCTTATACAACTTCAATATGTTTCAACATCTGTAATAAACTATGCCCTATTAATTCACTAATTTATCAAACCTTTCATGACAGATATGCTCATTTCTACTCTCTACTAATATAAAACGGGAGTTTATCTGTTCACCACCCCTCCTCCTTGCACATTCCAAACAAACCAGCTAACCCCTCCCAAAAAAACCAGGAAAAACTAGCCAACCCATCTAAAAAACCAGGACTCCGAATGGTTGCCGACCACAAAAAAAGCCAAGCACCCCCACAACTAAGCAACCAATTCCACTTGAAGAAGCAAGGGAAAGCCCACAGAATAAGGGGAGGCGACTTGCTTCGTAGTGCTCATCGCTTCTCTCCTAATCTTGCCTCTCCCCCATCGGCGATCGTCCATGCCATCGTGGGGAGCCCCCACGCCGTGGTCTTGTAGGGAAAGAAGCTCATAAATGATCCCAATGGTATCTGCCTCCGCGCCTATTTCCCCCATTCCCCGCTAAGTTTTGGGAGGTTGTTTTCGATTTGGGAAAATTTGTTCAGTAGCACTGAAAGCTCACCTCTTTCGGAAAATACCACTAAAAAAACGGGGTACCGGATATTGCCACCGAAAAATTCATTTTTCTTCGGAATTTACCATTCTGGACAAAAATACCCCTCTCCCTCCCCCTCCCTCACCTTCTCTCCTCTGCGCCGCCCGTCCGCCTGCATCTCCCCCACCGCCGGCCTCCCCGCCTCCTCCTCCGCCCGCCGCTCGCCTCCTCCCTCTCCGCGCGCCCCCTCCCCGCCGCCGTTGGCCTCCTCCTCGCCCCCTCCTCCGACCGCCGCCTCCCCGCCTCCTCCTCCGCCCGCCGCTCGCCTCCCCGCCTCCTCCTCCGCCCCCACCTCCCTGCGCCTCCTCCTCCTCCTTTCCCCGCTCCCCCGCGTTCGGCCGAAGAGGTGGCGCTGGCGGCGGCGGTTTTGCTGCGCGCGGAGAGGGAGGAGGCGGCGAGCGGCGGGCGGAGGAGGAGGCGGGGAGGCGGCGGTCGGAGGAGGGGGCGAGGAGGAGGCCAACGGCGGCGGGGAGGGGGCGCGCGGAGAGGGAGGAGGCGAGCGGCGGGCGGAGGAGGAGGCGGGGAGGCGAGCGGCGGGCGGAGGAGGAGGCGGGGAGGCCGGCGGTGGGGGGAGATGCAGGCGGACGGGGCGGCGCAGAGGAGAGAAGGTGAGGGAGGGGGAGGGAGAGGGGTATTTTTGTCCAGAATGGTAAATCCCGAAGAAAAATGAATTTTTCGGTGGCAATATCCGGTACCCCGTTTTTTTAGTGGTATTTTCCGAAAGAGGTGAGCTTTCAGTGCTACTGAACAAATTTTCCCTTTCGATTTCTAGGGTTTAATGGTTTCCAATGGTCTCAGTGGGGCGTGGATTGGTTCCTTTGTAGATGTGGTGACGGAGTTTATCGAGGGGCTGGTGGAGACCTACCCAGGTCTGCAGTACTTGGACGGGTTTCGTCAGGTTATGTTCGCGAGAAAGACGATTTTGAAATTGTTTGGCAACCACTTTGTGACAAAATTCCCGTCAAATGAGTGTAGATTAAGGTTGTTCTTCGTGCTGATGTCATGCGCAGTGCCTATGACAAGGACACAGTCATCTTAGGTACTGCCTTGTTGGGAACTATGCTTTTGTGAATGTGATGATTGATTTCTGTGTTATGTGCAAATATCTAAAATGTTGTCGAGTTGCTCTCTGTTTAGAATATAGTATATGGTGTGATGTAGCTTAGAGACTTGCTTGTATATCACCATGTGGTATTGTCATTAAGGAAATTGTTCAAGCTACAAGACCAAACACATTAAAGAAAAAAAACATAACACATACACTAAGGATTTACCAAACAAATTAAAAAAATTTGTTCAAGCTACAAGACCAAACACATTAAAGAAGTAAATATAACACATGTATGTTTTACTCGATATGTGCTTAAGATAAAACCGATGTTGATTGTATGGTTTGGAATCACCTTTAATTATATGTATCACCTTCTTTTAAAACTCCATTGCAACGTATGTATACCTTACTAATTAGTGAAAATATAGAAAAATGTGAAGAAAGTAACAATTGTTGAAAGTAACAATATATTATATTCATGTCATTTCAATAGCCAAAATACTTTTTTTACATGTCAGTAGACTGTTTCGATATAATACCAGTTGGTATGTTAGTGCTTATATATTTTTGCTATAATGTAGTTTAATTGTAATCTAGTGATGTTTCTATTCTATTATAAGTTAGCCCCTTGCTTCATTTCTGGATCTGCCTTTATTAGGTGGCAATGGATTGTATCAGGATCTGTTGCCATTTTATGCATCTTTTTACCCTACTCAAACCGGTTGCAGCTTCCTGATGTTAACTTTTGACTAAAATTACACTAACAGATGTTAGTTTTTTCTTATTCATTCAATTAAAGAAAAATAAAAAATGAGATAAAAAATAAAAAGCATCTTACATCTCACAAACAATACAAAAAATAAAGGGAAAAAAGAAAATACAAAAAAGCAAAAAGAGAGAGAGAGAGAGAGAGAGAGAGAGAGAGAGTAAATATCCGAAATTAAGCTTGAAGCCAAAGCCCCTTAGAGCAAAGCAATATCGTTGGGTTCGCTGTCGTCCTGGTGGTGGTATTAAGTAGCATCAACTTCAATACTAACACATGATAACTATATCATACCTGTGCAAGTTAACAGAGCAGCCAGCACGATCGAATTGCCAAACAAAAAAGCAGACGTGGAAGCAAACAACCAGATTTCACTTTCTTTCTAGAAGATCCAAAACCAAGCATGGCAATCAACGAGTCATACGATGGTTAAATAACAAGTCAAGCACAACGATGCACACTGGAGAAACATAGAGCTAGCTTCGTAAAGCCCACACAGGTTGCGCGTACTACATAAAACTCAAGAACAGATAGAATTAACCTGCCCCATGAGATGGAAATAAAGATTTCATGAAACAAAAACCATAGAAATGCCTTACATAACAACCATATGAAGATATTATCTGTATGGCAGCTCCAACTCAGCATAGCAAAATTACATTACTAGAGAAAGCAAAAAACGACCATTGGCCTTGTAAGCACGTCTGAACCCTACACCTCAACCAAATAGGAAAAATGGTATTCTCTTCACTGGGCGGCAGCTGTCATACTGATGATGTCAGAGTCACCTGAAGCATCAAGAGGTAAATCGTTAGTTAAAAGTTCCAGAGCAAACGAAATGAAATGAAGCAATTTTGAAAGCACCGAACCAGGATCAATGATGCTGACTTCTGAGGCAGCACACCCGATAGTACTTGCCGTAGGCAGTTCCAAGGTCAACATTGTCTGAAACAAAAGCCAAGTGCATGGCCAAATTTATGACAGACAACAAGCATGTTCTTTTCAGCTACTAAAAACTACTTTTTGACTTTTCTATAGTAACTAATTTTTAAATAGAGTATCTTTTCAAGATAGGATCTATTAGTTAATTTTAGTACATACTATACCGACTTCATTTATATCGACAAAAACCACACGTGAGTTTCTGTTACTCTGTAATCTCTCGCACGAACAGCCCAAAAAACCACAAGCCGCAGTCAAAAGCCATAAGGTTCAGTCAAAAAGAACAGGCCCAATCGTTCATTAGTTAGGTGGACACAGTAGCAATACACATAGCAAATTGCATACATCAAAACATCGCAAAAATGGTTTGGGATGGATGAAATAATCTTACTTCCATGGAAATGATGCACGCTATTTTTTGCCAACATAGCATAGTACTCAAATCCTAAGCGGAGGGCAGTTTGCGAGAATTATCAGCTTCCCTGAACATTGAGACAAATCTGACTATTAGACAGAGAACCACATACAAAAGGAAACCAATACATCCGCCCTTCTGAAATTTAAATCACAAAAAACCATCTTAACCACCTATTATCCCAAAATAACACAAGCACCACCAGAAAAATATGTGAACTTATAAAGAGGGCAACGATGCAAGCAGTGTCAGAACCATGATTTCGTTCATGTGGGGACTAATTGTAAATCAGAATAGCCTGCGGGGTTCTTTAGGTCTTTAACATATTTTCTTAATTTCACCTAAGAATTAGAAAACCTATGGGATCAATAGGTCTCCATGTTGCTCCACCACTGGATACAATCAAATCGCACACTAACATCAGCAAACAACAATTATTACAACATCCCATTGTCCCCCAGATATGGAAGAGAGATCAAGAAGAACTCTTAATCAAGAGGCTGTCATTGTTCTAGGGCGCTGCATTCATCTCTAAGGCACGCCAAAAGCAAGCCAAAGAGCCAAACTCCAGTCCCATTCTACAATCCAAAATCCACACACTACAACCTGTAACGAGGGTGATAACAGCAGTGTGCGGCAATTCGCAATTGCTATATGATATGTGATACATGTAATTAATTTCTACAACTTCTGATTAAAGGTATACATGTATAAAATGCGACCAATGTAGATAAAGTTCTGTAATTTTATAATTAGTTGCAGTTGTGTTGTAGTTATCTAAGTTTGTGAGACAATTATTTGATTGGGTCTGAGAATTGTAAATTCACAGTAATTTGTACTGTCGTTATTAATGTAAAGAGAGATATAATATCTTTATTTAATTTAAGCCAATTTTAATTGTAGCTTGATGAATGTAAATTGATTTGTTGTAAAAGAACTGTAATACTTACACTGTTGTGCTACAGACTATTGTACATATGTTTTAATAATTGAGTTGAATGCTTTTATTAGTCTGAATGCTTTTTATTAGTTGTGCACTTGAATTTTATTTCCCACTAGTCTATACAATTTGGTCTTCGCCCTTGTAGATGGAACTGTTGAAGTAACGTATTTGTTTATCATTCGTCGGTTTCAATCTAAACGGGTACACAAAAGTTTAAATTCCCCAGTATTTTAGATTTTTAGTTATATACTTAATCCCGCTTAACGTTGTAACTCGTCACTTAAGGTCAATCAAAGACGTCTGGTGTTTCACCGATAGATCAATCTTAAGACACATCTACAGGTCAATTTCCAAATGGCTCACAATTCCACTCATAAACAAAACACAGGATAAACACGAACCAATCCATTCAACACAAAAACTAACAGACAGATCTATAAACAGGTTACAGGAAGCTAACCACGTATCTACGAATCCACACAGTCCCAGCTATTCTGCTATTCGGATCTAGCAACTAACGAACTAACCGATCAGCCACCAAGAATGGATCCAACCATCCGAAACAAGGAAAAAACGTAAAGAAGAGAGAAGAAATCGATACCTGTTGTGGCTACAGACCAAACAGAGAGAGAGAGTATGGTAGTGGAGAGTTAGATGAGCAATACTTAGGATTTCCCCATAGCCTATATCGTGTGTGTGTGTGTGTGTGTATATATATATATAATATATATATATATATAGGGAGTGTTTTTACAACCTTACCTTTACACCTGAGTAACCCCCTCAAAGGTATTTATGCCATTACATATGTCCTATATTGGGCTTTACAGCCTTCTAACAGGCCGACTGGGCTTAGGTGGGGGGCACCCCTACAACAATACCCTTTGAGTTGCGCAGCGTCTTAAGGACAGTCTTGTAGCGGAGCGCGTACTTGCCGCTCTTCATCACCAGCTGCAGCTTGTTGTTGATGCACTCCGTGCTCTTCCTCTGCAGCAACGTATCTAGTGCTAATGCACTATTCGGTGCTAACATGTGAACTCCGGATTTGGACCATCGGATGTATCTCAAACGGCCTGGATCTTTGAAGGTGGAAGTATCCAAGCCACTTAAACGTTTTTGCAAAAAACTCCCTACCGGTTCGGTAGATTTGTTTCGGCCCACCTATATAGAGTAAAAATAACTAGGACTCTTTGGTGCCTGGACACCTATACCATCAGCCGTCCGATTGTGCTCTACCATTCGTGAAAAATTAGCGGGCTCATCCATTAATTCAACCCGTTAGGTAGGTCAATCTACGTTTGAATGGAAAAGAACACCTTCCATGTATTCTAAGACATGTTTGGCTGAACGTGTATGTGTATGTACAATTAAGAGTATGAATGGGTATATACCCACGATGATATTAGTATTAGTGGACGTATCAACTAAATCCACTTTGATATTTGTATGAGTATCAATATTAGTATTAGTGGACGTATCACTTCAGATTTATCTTTTCGTATTGAGTATAACATTTCATATCCGATTCAACTAAAAAATTCTCACAAGATTTTCACCCAAACCAATATCATGACGTACAAATTCGCCGCTCTAAATCATTCACTGCGACATACCCGTTTTCTTACGCCATTCATCTCCATGAACCATTCAACAAGAATTTGTTGCTCGAATGATATGAAAATTTCACATAATATTTTCGCCTTAACTGCTTTCACTTTGTACAAATTCGCCGCTCTAAATCAATTCGTGCGAAGTATAAAAATTATTGGAAGTCAACACACGCGATTGTTGTCTGATTTAATCAATAAATGTAAGATATCATTTTGTTGTCCGATTATGATGAAAAATTCACACAAGATATTAACCGAAACCCCTATCATGATATACAAATTCGCCCCTCTAAATCATTCGCTTCGACATATAAAAATATGGAAGTCAACAAACACAGTTTTTCCTACGCCGTTCGTGTCCATTAACAATTCAATGAGCATTTGTTGCTCGAATGAGATGAAAATTTCAAATAAGATTTTTACCTTGACCGCTTACATGATGTAAAAATTCGCCGCTCTAATTCATTGCGTGTGGCGTATAGAAAATAATGTAAGTAAACATACCCGTTTTTTCTGTGCCATTCGTCTCCTACAACCATTTAAGATAGTCTTTTGTTGTCCGATTGAGATGAAAAATCACATAAGATTCTCACCTTAAATGCTAACATCACATGCGAATTCGCCACTCTAAATCATTCTGTGCTACATCTAAAAAATAATGGATATAATGCAAGTCAACGTACGCGTTATTTCTAAGCCGTTCGTATCCATCATCCATTTAGTAAAGCATTTTGTTGTCTGATTGAGTTAAAAAAATTCACATAAGATTCTCACCTTACCTGCTAACATCTCGTACAAATTCGCCGCTCAGAATCATTTCGTGTCGTTGTATAAAAATTAATGAAAGTTAACACAGTTTTTCTTATGCCGTAAGTAGACCACTTAATTTTTTTGAGTATAATACTCGATTTGATCACAATGATTCATCATATGTTCCACGTAATGACTATTAAATTTATATGTACAAGCGAGCATACTTCCAATATTGTCGTACGGTTTTGCATTCCTACTCCATGTTAATTAATACATCACCAATACACATACCTACTCCACGTTAATGACACATTGAGCAGGAAATGTATGTATGGCAAATAATGATCTACACAAATACATACTTCCATGTTAATTCAAAAGGTTCTAGACACATACCTATTTCCACGTTCATCAGGAAATTTGTGCGCGGGATTCACAAATTAAAGACACATTAATTCTTAAATCATAATTGCCGATTCATGCAGATCATTGGCTATTTATGGCAATAACAATTCCGTATCGCGCGCGCACAGCAAACCGGAGAGCTACGAACGCGCATGCAAAGCAAGCCGGAGAAATGACGCACATTCAGATCCGGATTGCAAGCTGGATATTTATGTCAATACCAAATCTGGGTGCACTAATCAATCTGACGTTTGAATTCTAACGCAAACACTTTTTGCTAATGGGTATACCCGTTAATCTTATACCTACTACAAACTAGCACATCTCAATGTGATCGAATGGTAGATAGGTTAGGTGCCTGGACTCCTTGGAGTCCCATTGGGTGCACCATGGTTGATTTGCTTTGGTGCCTAGGCACCCATATCAATACCCGTTGATTTGCTTTGAGATTCGCAACGTTTGATGTGGGTATCTTCATATACCCATAAAAAAGTATATTTGAGATGTCAAACTCCAAAAAAATTAAATTTAACTTCAGTTTAATTAGTTTGAACTATTTTTATGGTATATACTCACTGTAGTCGCATTGAATTCAAAAGTAGTTCAAACTAGTTTGAACTGAGTTCAAAACTTACTTACCATAAATATATTAAGGGTATAAAATATTTTCATACCCAAACTCAAAAAAATTATCAATCATACACGTGTATCGGATGTGGGTGCCTAGGCACCATGGTGCCTTACGTAATTTTCCTATATATATAGATAGATAGATAGATAGAGAGAGAGAGAGAGCGCGCTGAAATGGGGCACTATGGTGCCCAGGCACCAAGCCTCTCTGCCTTTGGATTGCTTTTAGATGCGTGCTAGTACAATAGTATGGAAAGGAGTTATTAACATGGATGGAAAGTCTTAATCATAGATGAAAAATCTCACTCATAGATGGTAAGTCTCACTCATGGAGCCTGAGCACCATGGTGCTCCTGTTATTTATACTATATATATAGGCACTATGTTGCCCAGACTCTATAATTAAGATTTTCCATCCATGATTGATTGAGCATGCTAAATCAATTACTTCCATTCCACTTGCATACATTTAAAAGTAATCCAAAGTCAAAGAGGCTTGGTGCCAAGACACCATGGTGCCTCATTTCAGCGTCCTATGCAAGTGGAATGGAAGTAAATGATTTAGCATGCTGAATCAATCATGAATGGAAAGTCTTAATCATATATAGAAAGTCTTAATTATGGAGTCTGAGCAACATGGTGCCCCTGTTATTTATACATATATACATAGTATAAATAACAGGGGCACCATGATGCCCAGATTTTATGATTGAGACTTTTCATCTATAATTGATTCAACATACTAAACCATTGACTTCCTTTCCAAATTGACGTCTTTTCAAATTATAAATGTTAACGGGTTTACCTGATATATTACACTTGCACACATATAAAAGCAATCCAAAGTGGGGAGACTTGTGCTGTGTGCGGGCGTGTGCCTGATGTCCTGATTTACAATTGATAAGCAGCCATATGGTGCAAAATAAGTTCGATTCACCTGAACTAATAATAATGCGGTATTTTACTTGCTTTTGTTTCCATATTGTTTTCAACAAAAAAAAGAACATACTAAGAAATAACTCCGTAGTGTCACCGAGACTTAGTCTAAGCTTTTCCTTCAGAGGAAGTTTACTTACCAATATAGCAAATGGTAAAGTAGAACTCAAAAGGAGACCATGCGTACTTTTCCCTTTTCTATTCCTAACACACACCAGTCTTTGATTAAACCGAACAACCTTCCACTTAATAATTAGTTGGGAATTTTTCTTAAAATGAAAATTCAAGTACTTTTTCGCATTTCCCACTAATGGTAGTAACTTCTGGGTTTGGTTTGCACCCGAGTTGTTTTGGTAGAAATTGTATTGGTAATGAGGTAAATAATTTTGTTGCTCCAATATTCGTATGGACTTCAGGTCTAGTTTGTCCTCGGATTTTAGCCAATAACACCAGGATTTACCATTGCTGGTCAAAGATTGAAAGATAAGCAGTTCCAACTTCGTCTTCCAAGTGTTCGTGTGGTGAGGATTTGCCTGGAAAAATCCTCTATGTTTCTTCAAGAAAGCTCAAGTTGATGCAAACTTCATCGTTGAGCTACAGAAACTAAGCCACATTGTGATCATAAGATCAATCAACATTAGTTGTCATTTTATTTTTGAAGCACCCCTTAATGCATACATGGCAATCACAATCAGTATTGGCAATAGGATAGCCCATCAAACAGAATATTTGCAACTTGAACTGTATTGTGCAAGAGGTAAATGCGTGAAAGTACAACTTAATTTATTATCAAGGAATACACACGAGAAACATCAGACATGGACATTATCCAAAGATTCTCCGAAGTCTTGATCAATTTAGCTTATTTGCACGTATTCATGCCAGCTAAATCCAAATGCTAGAAATGCAGGGCATTATTTTTGGGCCCACCTTAAGATTGACCCCATGAAATATCTGAAAGCCTCTTGATTATTCATAAAAGATGAGCAATTATTGCTGTAATCTCATAAGAATGGATATGGCAAGTTGACGTCTGTTGAAGCATTCTTGTAAGAACTTCCATTGCGAAATTATTATGTGTTTCTACGAACTCGATCATGATCCAAATCACATGGGGATGGGAATAAGTTTGTATCTTGTTATTAACGTCAAGGCTAGAGATAATTGACAAATGGTAATCAATCTGAAGCTGCATCCTTTTACCAACGCAGTAAGATAAATATGAGAAGAAACTATATCCATGCAACCCAAAAAGATTAAGAGTAGTACTAAGTACTAACCCATTAGCAAAGTTAACTTCCGGAAAGCATCCTCACAACTGAAATCAGTATCTACTAAACACACCAGAATAAACACGCAAATCAAAATCAAGTGGCAGCTGTTCTCCTGCACGAATTGGTCAGCGTCAGATTAGTCCTTTTCATTTCACAATCCCAAAATGGATATCATGTACCTGGAAGACGAATCTGGCTGTTCTCATTTAATGACACCTCCAACTTCCTTGTATGAAACTGCTTTGAAGTTTGAACCGAATTTCCTGGGAGCAAAAGAGTAGGTTGTAAACATATTTTTTACCCATGCAGTGGTACGAACACAAACGCAAGGACTGAATCTAAATCTCCCATGCAGACACAAGGATAAATACGAGGTTATGTCATTGGAAAGAGGAAGCCAACACTACACGTGCTTTCTCAATTGCGTAGTTTTACTTGGTGTAGCTTGGTTAAAAAAAAGTAGAGGCAGAAAATACACATTGCCGTTTCAGACATCCTAACTGGCAGAAGCAAAATTAAAGACTAGTGGAGATATATAAAATGAGAGGTAAACAGCCAGCTTGCATGAGAGTTGGATCACATAAGAGTATCCCACATGGCATCAGGGAGGACAGCAATGAGAAAAGTAACACTAATTTGATATGATTATCATATAACCAACCAAATGTCGCCACTGTACAAAGAGCTGGCACAACAGACAACAAGCACAACCTATTACACAGCTGAAAAATTAAAGCAGCTAAATCACCAACAAGCTAGATATCCAGGAAGAACTCAAGATATCTAGAAGCCATTCATCTCCAGAAGGTAAGTGCGCCTCTTCATCAGCGCCTTCACAGCAAACTTGAATGGTCCATCAAATGCTCCAGAGACGAATGCGTCCGTTTCTTTACGGCTGGTATGGCCTCCATTGCTTCCCTCGGTTGAGGGCTTTATAGCAACCAATGTAGCACCCTGCAATGCAATGCCTCCAGGCAGCTCGAGATATGGAGCGTATTTCAGCTTCATGTTGCAGGCCGGGACCTGAGTCCTGTTGGAACATGCTGAGGCTGACAACTGGTTTTCTCTAAACTCCTTCAGCTGCTCTGCTCCCATGCACAGTGTGCCCTGGCCATCGGCATCAGTCAGTACCAAGCTCGCAAGTGTGGGATGGTCCTTGATGATTGAGCGGAGAAGATAATGCCTCGTTGATGCTGCGATCAGGGAGCTGATTGTCCACACGACACGGAGTTTCAGCCCACCATTGGTATAGAAAGACTCTGGCATGCTTCCATTGTCCTCCGACGATGGCTCATGCTCTGCACCAACAGGCTTATGGTCAACCTGGGTACCCCCCAGGATCACACAATTCTGAAGCGTGCTCCCAAACTCCGCCCGCCATTTCAGGAGAACTCCCTCCTCAGTCCCAACATCTCCAGAAGGGAGCTCCATGCGAAGATTCCGGGTGTGCATAAAGTTCCAGAGCACCTGCGCCGGGGAGTGCTGCGCGAGCTGCGGGAAGAGCGGCCGCCCAGTGCCATTTGGGCTGCGCATGTTGTGGAACGGCTTGATGATTGTGAACAGCATCAGCTTCAGGAAGTGCGATAGGATGTTCCGGGGCTTCGGCGAGGACAGGTTGAGCGTGTCCTCGGCATCGCCATCAACCGTCACGACACGGTCGATCTTGACATACACATCATGGACATGGGGAACAAGCCCGTAGAACCGCTTCGTCACGGCGGAGCACCGGCCAAGCGACCGCACATCCTCAACCTTGTTGAGTATCAGCAGGACGAGCGAATCCGGCAGGCAGTCGAATTGGTCGACCTCGGATTCGAGCAAAGGGTCCGCGTGGATTCGAGCCCTGGGATGCATCGCAGAACTGAAAGGTCACGCCTTTCGTGCCACGCAGCAGATCAAACGACCCCGCGATTGCCGAGAAATGGAGTACTATCTTGCAACGGAAATGCCACGAACACGCTGCTCAACCTTGGCCTCTCCGAATGGCTCACGCAATGGCAGCAACAGCCCGTCAAATCGACGTAACTATATGGACAAAACAAGAACAAGAACTACGGCGTTAAGAACACAGATGAGCGACCAAACGAACATGAATGAAATGGTTAAGAGACTAAAACCACGCGCATCAAAAGTACGAGGGGAAAAATAAAAAAGAACCTCAAGAACCGAGCAAACAAATCCAGGGTATACCTCCGTCGCCACCACCGCAGCCGCGAACCAACTCAGGCGAGCAAATCGAGCGCGAAGCTGGGCCGACCCTTCCCAAAAGCCGATTTTTCGCCGGAACACGGTCGGATCCAAGGCCGGCGAGCACCGGACCGTACCTGGTCCAGGAAACCGCCCCGAGAAACAGCCTAAACCGGCAGCTTCTAGCCCAAAAAACCTGCAATTTTTCACCAAACCGAGCGCAGCGCAGCTTCCCCGGCCAACCGGAGCACCCAAGAGCTTCGATTTGGAAGGCTTTTGGTGCGAGTTCAGCGAGATTAGGGTTTAGGGAATGAGAAGTTGGGGGTAATTTTCCTCCCTTTCTTTTTCTCAGCGACAGTTTCGTTGTGCAGAGGAAAATGCTATGCTACTACTCTTCTCCTCACACCACTCGACGCGGCTTTAATAGGCAAAACTGGATACATCTCCATGCCGCTCCAAAACATGGAGTTTAGATAGTCAGAAACCTGAATACATGCCATCCTAAAGTATGTGTTTTGATACATGCCACTCAAGAATAATTTTGCACTTATTCTCTTCCTCTTCATCTCCTCCTTCGCCACCGAATCCAAAGCCACCTCCAGACCTGACCAAATAGACCACCCAGCATGACATGGCATGAGTCCAGATAGGGCACGACTAGATTAGGCCTGGCATGACTGGCCCAAATAAGTTATCGCGTCATGTTGTGTCAACCTACGTGCCTGGCCTCCAACCAAGACACGCTTAACTCAACGGGCCACCGATGGCCCATTAAGCAAATTAGCCTGGTTCGGCACTGCCCTAGTGCTGCCCCACCCTTAGTCACCGCTGTCACCCATGCAAGAGGAGAAGGTTGAAGGTGGTGATTACTTCGAAGAGTGATTGCTTTACGGTTTTACCATATTATGCACACATTTTTACTGTCATTTATGTAATGAATTACTTTCCATAATATAAAAAGGAACTCACAACATCTAATCTGATGAGCTGCACAGCATAAGGTTCTCCAGAGTACCGGGAAAGGGCTTAGACAACGTTAAGTGCATGGAAGAGCAAGTAGAATAGTAACTTTGTCCTGTATAAGTTGCCCTTCTCCTGCATGCGAAAGAAGTACATCATAACCTAAAATGACTATATATTATGATACAATTTATTGTGTGTTATAGACAAAATTACTATTTAGCGGTTATATGGCAGTTTGCATCTTCTATCCTTCATGGTCATAAACTTCCAGGAACTTCACGGCGAAGAAGGCGCAGTCATTTAGGAGAACCTGTTTTGGCGTGGTGAACATTGGTCTCCTCCAGTTCACAAATTTTAGAAACTTCCCACCGGTCGCAGCATGGAAGACGCCATGCAAACGTGCAAGTAATTTTACTGCCAGTCATAAGAAATTTTACTGCAAGTCACAAGTATTTTCACTGCCAAGATCACCCTTCTGCTCTCAGAAGGGTACATTAACCCTAACACAAGTAATTTTACAATTAACCGTAAGTAATTTTACTACACTATCACAAAAGAGTTACTACACTCTTCTGCGTATACCTGACATCCTGGGAGGGTTGGGGGGAATGGCATACTGTGTCGTGCTGGATTCGATCGTGCCTCAGCATCGTACTGTGTGTGCCATGCCGAGCTGACCCACTGTGCCGAGGTATCGTCCCAAGCATGGCACCTAGTCGGGCTACTCTTCGTACTGTGCCATGTCTGGATTGGATCAACATTATTGTGCATTGGCCCGGCCATTTGGCCAGGTCTGCCCACCTCCTAACCTCTCCTCCATGGCCACCATCGACGATTCCACCGGCGCTGGCGAGGTTTGGCACCTCGCCCACTTTGCTGAGCTCGACCAGGCTACACCTCCTTCTTCCCCTCTTCAGATTTGGATTTGGATGCCGGAGGTGTAGAAGACAGTGCTAGTGCTAGGGTTGGGGTGAGGCGGAGGAGGACTGCGGGGTCTAGGTCCCGATCACCCTATGCGCATGGGAGCCGAGAGTCGACTGACTGGTCACGGTCAACGCCAGCGTGAGCTGCTGTGGTGTAGAGCTCAGAGATGTGAAGGACAGATTAAGTGGCCAGCAAGGAGCGTCGCTACACGGCCAGTGATGAGGTGCCTTGTTGGCCACCAACGTCTTTGGCAGGAGCAAGGAAAGGGAGCTTGGCGGCTGCGACACTAACTTGCGCTTCCAGCAAGATCGATTTCGACATCGGGGGCATGTCTGGATCCTCTGAGGAGTCAAACTTGGGGAACCGTAGGCATTTGGGTTTATTGCTCTTGGCCATGGGAGGAGCTTGCGAGGAAGATGGTGATCTAGATCCTCTGACTTTGTAGGACCGGTATGACAGCAAAGGGTTGAATGGTGCCTCAAAATTTCCCCCAAGTATTTATCAATCTTTCACTCTAATAGTTACAAAGCTATAAAGATTAAAGATAAAAAGCCAACACAAAAGTTAGCAAATCAGCATTCCTGCCTTTCTCATGTCATACTTTAGATCAGCCATCTCATCTGGCATTCTTGATCGTTCTGGGCCTCGGTTCCTCCATTAGCGTAGCCTGAATCCTCGCCGTTGACCATGGTTGACTTCAAGTGACCCTACACATCCAAAGACCAAGAAATCATTTTCGGGCATATGTTCTTCACAATTTGACCCACGTTAGTCAAACATGCTTCATGCAACATTGATGTACTCACATAGGTCAATCCAAATAAATCCATGACTCAATTTTCCAAAATCCAAGAATTTCCATCTGTGCCGGTACCACCCACCATAGGCCAGTACTACCGCACCCCACAATTGGACATCTCTGTAAAATAACTACCGCCAAGTAAACCGTGGTTCTACCGCTCTGCGGTATGACTGTTGTGGTTATGTCGGTTTGCCTAAAAAATTCTGAAATTGATCCAGATAAAATGCAATCTTTGCAAAATCAAATATCCACCTACAAAACTTGTAATAGTTCATCACAAAATTATCTTGGACCTTCTCACCTTATCACAGACATTTTTAGTTTAGTGACTGTCTGTGTTGCTAGAGTGCTAAAAACCATCTATGAAGAGGTAATATAATAGACGGTTCATGGTGAAAACCATCTGTGAATTATCACAGATGGTTATTAACAAGAACCGTCTGTGATATTACCAAATATCACATACAATTTTTTATTTGAACCGTCTATGATACTTGCACAGACGGTTTTTATTACAAAACATCTGTGATTATTTCACTATATTAATTATGTGCAGACCCATTGACCCTCTGTCTTAAGTTCCAGATCTAGGCTGTTGCTTTGAGTTGGAGGCAAGGCTTTGAGATCATTTGGTGAAAGGAAACTTGGATAAACCTTTGTTCACGTACTGTAAGTTAAAGTAGATGAGGTTGTCAGCTGTGCTTGAACTGCTGAAATTAAAGGCAAGAAACAGTTGGTCTGACAAGAGTTTCACGATACTGTTAGGTCTTTTAGCAGACATGCTTCCAAAGGAAAACTAGTTGCCCAAAACCACCTACAAAGCCAAGAAGATTCTTTATCCATTGGAAATGAAAGTAGAAATAATACATGTATGTCTGAATGATTATATCCTATACTATAAAGAGTATGCAAAAATGCATATATGTCTGGTGTGCAACGCATCCCGATACAGGTGTAAGAATCAATCAGATGACGGCGGGAGAATAGAGGTAAAGAAAGGACCTCCTGCTAAGGTGGCATGATATCTTCCTGTAATTCTCCATTTGAAGTGGTTTTTGCAAACCCAAAGGAGGTAAAACTGTAGCGTTGACACTTAGAGTAGCGTAAGAAGGATGGAATGCTAAGACACTTTGCTGATTCCACCCAGTGGAGAACATCGATAGGAGTTTTGTAGATTAAGTGCACAATCGAGGAATATAAGGTTTGGATTGAATACAGATGGAATGAATCCTTTCGGTAATATAAGCAGTCGACATATCACTTGGCCCATGACTCTCTGTATCTACAACCTTCCTCCTTGGTTGTGTATAAAGTGGAAATATAATTTGCTGTCGATACTTATCTAAGGGCCAAAACAACTTGGGAATGATATTGATGTGTACCTAACACGGTTGGTGGAAGATCTAAAAATATTGTGGATCGAAGGGGTATAGGTATGGGATACGTACAAACGAGAGAACTTCACTTTACGCTCCTTATTGTTCTACATAATAAATGATTATCCTACCCTTGGTAACTTGTTGGGCCAGAGTACAAAGGGGGCCAAAGCCTGTACTCATTGCTTAAATGATACCGAGTGTGCGTGGTTGAAGCACTCACACAAAACCATGTACATGCGTCACTGTAGATTCCTTTGGAGAGCCCACCCATACCGTAAGATGAAAAAACAATTCGACGAAGAGAAGGGGGGCAGTTCAGCTCCAAGGTATTTAAGCGAAAAAGGGGTTTATGATATGGTTAAGGATTTAGATGTTGTGCTAAAAAAAGGGACGTAAATCAATGACCCGTGAGAAGAAGGTCTGTAAGAAGAGAACAATATTTTAAGACTTACCTTATTGGGAGTACCTAGAAATTCACCACTGCATCGACATCATGCACGTAGATAGGGATGGCAATGGGGACATTTCCCGCCGGAGAGTGGTGGAACGTCCCCGTCCCCAATTCTTCCCCCGTTCCCTGGCCCTGATTACATGCCTAGGGAAGAATTCCTCTCGTTTCCCATCCCCGATGGGACCCATTCCCTGATAATAAGTGACCACTTTTAATATACAAATAATTACAATCAACAATAATATGACAATTAGATCAATAAAAATTGTATGAATTCACCACAATAAATATACAATAGGTGCATCACATAATTTAAGCAAGTGTTTATTTCTCGATTTAGGATTTTACAAGGTATTAATAAGCTATCATATGAGATACATGGTATGATATACAATGATTTGGGTCCCTAACGGGGAACGCGTATGGGTGGTAGGGGAACATCCCTATCCCCGCCATCCCCGACGGAGAATGAATTTGCTTACTACTTATCCTCATGGGGGAAGAAATTCCCCATCCCCGCCCCTAATAGGGGAATTCCCAACCGGGGAATGGGGAATGGGGCCCATTGCCATCCCTACACGTAGAGAAAATGTATGTGACAGCTTGATTAGTCTCTTACTGAACATTCATAATAAAATAAAAGATGGTGTCAACGCACAGCTTGACTTCGTTGATATGGATATCAGGCCTGAGTTAGCATCGATAAAAACTGATAAAGGGCGAACTCTGTCCAAGACCGAGAGAACTGAACTGTGACAGTACTTGCATAGTGTTAAAGTTCTGTCTGGTTACTTCGCCAATATGAAGACAACATTGGTGTCTCACAGTAATAAGGAATTCATACTTATGTCCTACAACCAGGAGTAAGTGCTGCACTAGTGGCTATACTTGTTGACTTTATAAACAACACGAACTTAGGTTTAATGACCACGACGACATACCTATGTAGGTTTCACTGGATTCTAATTATAATTATACCAAAATAGAACAGTATAATATATCTTGATTCCCTAAAGAAGAACAAAACTGACTAAACAGTTGTCCAACAATTAATCGATAGGTAAACATATTTCCTTCATATATAACTCTATTATAGTCTTTCTTTTCTTCCCAATGAGTAAGGCTCTTTTTGGAATCACGTAGGTCGTTTGCCATATACATTGTAAAGGTATGGAAATCCAAGAGGGGAATCAACACCTTGTGACACGATCTAGATTTTTCGGTATTCGCTAGTACACATTAATCCTATATGATACTTCATAGTAATGCCTCTCGAACTAACACATTCTATTTTTGCAGTGCCACTAGCAGCCGCCGGGCAACACCCGTGGATTCTATGTTTGCCATAACGTGCAACTACTCCTCGATTCCTTGAAAACCAATGATCCTTAGGTTTGTCAATCTTGCAATAATTATTTCATACTTATCAATTTATATATGTACGCACGACATTTATATTCCTATCGACAGGTTGTGTCTATCGCTACAACTTCATTGGAATAGGCTGACTTTAAACAAATTCGAGGACATGTGCGTATTTTTTTATGTCTAGAGTCGTAAAAGAAGATATGGAGTTCCACAATGTAGAATGAATTTGATTGGGATAAGATTGAGCTTAATTGTACATGTGTATATTTGTTCCTGGATAGATAATTTATTTTATTTCAGTTAATTGATTTGTGAAATGGATATTCTTGTTTCTGAAATGAATGAATGTGAATTGGATATATAGTGTGTTGATTTGCTTGTGAGGGCATAGCTAGCATTTCCTGAGACTAGCCAACAAACAGAAATAAATTTATAAATAACAAAGAATATCATAGATGGTTTTTAACTCGTAACCGTCTGAGATAGTTGACTATCACAGACGATTTCAACTACAAACCATATGTGATAATCAATTATCACAGACGGTTTGTTGTTGAAACCGTCTGTAATAGTTTGCATCACAGACGGTTCGAATATTGTCTGTGATGACCTTATGTCATTACTGACCCATAAACTCAGACGGCTCACGAAACCGTTTGTGATGACCTTTTCTACAGGTAATGGAAACACCAACAAGAAAAGGCATATATCAAAGCACACATGTTTTAGAGTGGTAAATGTCTAATTTTAGGATTCTAGATGATATATATCTAAATGTCATGTTTTGGAGTGGCATGTATCTATTTTTGACACTTTAATATTGTCCCCGCGGTGGTGGCGCCGTTAAGTAATGGCTTTGCGGCGCCGTTAAGTAATGGCTTTAATTCCGTAAATTTCTTTGTAATAATGTTTTAAAATGTAAGGCCTGTTGGAGATTTTTATAGAGGAATTTCACAAGAATTAGTTTAATTTCTGCATAAAACAAAAAGGAGACGTCGCATTCCAAACAGGTCCCGGAAGATTTTATTTTCCTCTATTTCTATAGCAAAAACACTTGAACTCGTCTCACACACGCACGCACACACGTCAGTATGAGACTCTCCATCAGTGTACATGCTATTACTAATTTCTTTCCTTGCAGACACTTTTTTTTTATAGGAACTGGTCCTGATATCCTGATACAAATATTTTAGGAACGTGTGTCTGAATGTTTACAGTATGATGCTTCCTACGGTGCTGGGGTGCTATGATAGCTGTTTATTAGGTAAAATCCGATAATCCACATTTGAAGGTATCTTTGGAAGGTACGTTATGGGCCATGTACTAACTTAAAGATATCTTAACAAATTAGATGGAGAAGGGTAAACTAAGTAAAAGTGTGGATTTATCCCGTTTTTTAGAAGCCTCTGCATAGCAGCAGGGCATTACCATCATCTAATTGCGGTGGCGGCGCCAAAGAGAGCAGGGACGAACTTCTTAAAGACTCCATAACGGAATATAAAACTAAATAACTAATCATAAATTATATAATTTTCCCACCACCTATTTTGTTATTTTGCATCCTAGTTTTCATACTACGGCCCTGTTTGGCACAGCTTCACCAACAGCTTCATGAGCTGTTGTGAGCTGTTTTTTGCCAAACACCCTTTTTGCAAATAGCTTCACCCATGAAGCTCTTTTTTTGTGCTCTCACAAAGGAATAGGGAGAGGTGAAGTTAAAAAAAAGTAGCTTTTCACAGCTCTCTCCCTCAGGCCCATATTCCAAGGAAGCGAATGCCCCTCTAGTTCACAAAAATTTACACGTATTTGCCACTCTCTCCCTCAGGCGTACGCACCGCTCAGTTCACAAAAATCCCGTTCACTTTTTTCTTTCGCGTACGCACCGCTCTCTCCCGTTCACATATTTTATTTTTTTTATTTTAATTTTTTAATTCATACTCATTCAAATATATTATTTTTTAATTCATATGACCATATACAAATATACAACTCTAAATGTTAGAACAAGTCAGGTAGACAGGGGCATCTTGGACAATTGACCTCTCTCAGCCATGCATGAAGCTGTTGGTGAAGCTGTTTTGCCAAACAGTTTTCTAAAACAGCTTTAGCTTCACCGGTGAAGCTGCTCGTGAAGCTGAATCTAAAAAAACAGCTTCACTAGTGAAGCTGAGCTATGCCAAACGGGGCCTACGTAACCAAATGTTAGACTAAGTAATTGAACAAGAAGTACATAATCTTCTCCGCATTTACTGACCATTGTGATGGTAGCAAAAAACTTGAAGACATATGTCCTATTCTTTTTTAGCTTTTGGCTTTTACTTTTGATTTTTTATATCGTAACTAGCTTTTAAACAGCATATTTTTTCAAAATGACATCTACTAATTAATTATAGTACATACTGTACCGACTTCATTTTTGATCTAGTATGGATGGATGATGGGAAGGGGACTGATAGAGAAGGGAAAGGGAAGGAGTGTGGATGAGGGCCTATGCAGGAGGGGATGGTGGGGAGGCTGTGGCTAGTTTGGAGGAGCACCGGTGGAGCGGAGAAGGGAAGGAGATGTGATGCACGGTAGAGCACAGGCAGCAGCGAGTTAGGGAAAGGAGACAAGACAGATGGTTAGCCCTAAGAATAATGACTAAATTACCCATATTTACATAATTTTGTAGTCTGAAGTTGCCCCTTTACAAATCAACGGTTGATATTTTTTAAGAGGTGGTACCTAATGTACATTGCAGATATTGTAGAAAGTCACTTAGCAAATGGCTAAGGCCCCATCTAGAATGTGGAAACTTCTGTCGATTTCAGTGAGAGTTGAACTATGTTCATGTGAAATTCGTACCTTCAGTCTACTTAGTAAAATGACTAAATGTTTACATTTTGCAGCAAGATTAAAAAATTTGCAGTATAAAATAAAACAAAGATGACACAATTGTAACACACAAACTTTCTGACTTCCACAAACATTGATTTCCAGTGTCTCAAAAGTGATTTGAGGGCAAGATAGGAACAAAAAAACCAGTGAGTACATAATGAACTGGATGGCTCCATGCTCATCTCAACGGATAATAACGGAGAAAAAAAACTTCATCATCAACCGCAGGTCAAGCTCAAGCTTCACATAACAATGACACAAACAACGAAACATCAGCACGAGAAAACTGACACGCTGTGCCTATGAAAACGTGGTAGGTGGTGTGCGTGTGCTGCCTTTTTTCTCTCTTTCTTTTTTGTTTGGTGATGGTGAGATCGATGGATTCCACCACACGTACGGGGCATAATGGTGTGTTCAGACTGATTGAAGCCGACATGAACGAGTTCATTTTTTCCGTTCTCACTTATAACTATGTTTATAACTTTTAGATTTAATATAAGTATTTATATAAACAAAATTAAAAACTATTTCTTAAAATTTACCTCGATAAATCGTTTCAAAACGACAACCAAAAAACCGTCTTGGTTATTTATTCATTTTCTACTATCGATTTGCAGTCTGTATTTGCATGCTGATAAATCTACAGGGTTACAGGGAGGATTTCTCCAAGTTTGAAAGACCTTGAAAGTGGTTTGATTTACCAGGGGGATTTGGCAAACCAATAGCTTTGTCGGTGAGCACAGCACACGGTTTTCTCGGCAAGCTAACACGCAGAACCTGCCAAGAACTACCTGATGCAAAGTTGGCGGCAGGAGCTAGCTTTTCTCATCCTCTAGTGTGCCGACAACCGGTCACTTGTTTCTACTGATTAACTGGTACTGCCTATGCTTAATTAGCACTACCTGCCTTACCTAGTGTATTACAGCTATATATATAATAATCCCAACGTGTTACATAAGATAAGTATGGTATAATAGTTCGGTTTTTCACAATTTTTTCCGTCTCTGTGTAAATAGCCTAATACCTATCTATTCAACAATTAAATGAAAGTTCTATCGATCAATATCTATGGTCTTTAACCGTCAATAATTTTTCCTTCGAATTTGGATACTTGATCAACCCGAGAACGAATAATCATTAAGTCCTCTTTTCGGACAAGAGAGACCCTCCAACTGTCATTTTAGTGAACTTTGAAAAGATATCATGATTAGTCCTTTTTCTTTACTATCTATCATCCCTCTATAGGTGCTTTTCTTCTAGCACGCAAGGCTCTTTATTTTAGCGGTATATATGATACATTTTGAGTAGAAAAGCCTGTGCTCGCTTATTTCAAGCATACAATATATTAGGTAAGCCCGTTAACAAGGCATTAATTTAGAAAGAAAATTATTGATTTAGCATGTTGAATCAATTATGAATGAAAAATCTTAATTATGGATGGAAAATCTTAGGTGGTGATCGGTTCGGCTGAAAGCCTCATGGCTTATGGCTGAAAACACTGTAGCTGGCTGAAAAAAACACTGTAGCTGACAGAGGCTTATTTACCATAATTAAATTTAAAAAAATTTAAAAATAGAAAAAACATATTAGCCCATCACGTATAATGTAAACAAATACGAGGAAAAAAGAACCGGTAAAAAAACTCAAAAAAAGTCAAAAATTCAGAAAAAGACGAAATTTATGAATAGTGCAAAAATAAGCTGAAGCCAGAAGTTGAAGCCATATTGATCAGGGCCTTAATCATAGAGTCTAGACATCATGACGCCCCTGTTATTTATACTATATTTGTGTGTGGGGGCCTGGGGGGATTCATGGTGCGCATGTTTCTGGCACTCTACTCGTTGTTGAACATCCGTGGTCGTGATTTGTCCGTAATCAGGTCGACGGCTTGAATTCGCAGGATGACGCAGCTCAACAAAAATTCAATCTTTGGATGCACTTGAAACTATAAGGGAAAATGATTGAAGAGATTATGAGCACCTTTACTCGTTCCTACGGCCTATGGATCTCGCATAATTAATTAACCACGTATAGATGTTGTGTTATATATACATAGTAAAACACGTTCATTAGTCATTAGTGTTCAGCTTCGTTCGTTGCCTCGTAGGTATGGACAATTCCTGACACCGACCCCCATCCTAACACATCTGTACATCCTTCTGCGCGATCGATTACTCCACATGGCCTGACTTGTGGTTGGTGCCAAAAACCCCTTTTGGTGTTACTTGATCTCTCAGCTTTGGAAGTTTTTTTTTTTTGGAGATTTTAGAGTAACTATATTGGAAATATAGGAATGTATTTTTTATTGTCAATAAATGTAGGAATATATGGAAAGAAATTTCTCTTGGTTAAATTGAGCCGTTCTTCCAATAGGAATGGCAGATCATCTCATTCCAAGGATATCTTCAGGCTTGTCTTAGGGTATGTATAATGCAAGATGCTTATATATGAGTGCTTAAAGAGAGAGAATATAGCCACATCATCAATCATCCATGCAAAAGTTATTTCCTCTAATGCAAACATCTCTTCCATAGGTGCTTAGATGCTATATTATCTATTAATAGATATAGTTATACACATAAGCACCTACTAAGCACCGGTGCTTATTTAAGCATCGATGCTTCAAAATAAGCACCTTATCTATTCTATGTGACAAGAAAAATCAGTTTTTTATTACTAAGCATCTCTCTAAACGCATGCATTGGACATGCTATTATGCCACATGAACACTCGATCTCGCAGCAGATGCTGCGCCATCTTAACTCTGAAACCGGTGTAGATCGCATCCATTCTCTCTTGTTTCGTGATCAGTCAGTCAGTCACTGGCAGTTGCTTATAGAGGAAATCAAGAGCTCCTTTGGGAGGCCATCTCACGAAACGAAGAAGCACTGTGTGACGTGAGAGTACGAGACGAGCTGTCTCTTCTGCCATAAGATAGTAGAGAAGAATCTGATCTTGAACTGGGGCAATCGATCGGGCAGACATGCATGGATTTCTTTGGACTTGCACAAGCTATCTATCTGCATGCATGATTGGGGACGTTATTCTGTTTCTCCTTCAATTGTGCGACTCAAAAGAGGGAAATGCGTTGTCATTGAAGCGTGTGCAGCTGCTGCTGTAGCTGACATGGCAGTAGGGACTGAAACGCTAGCCTTTTGTGTTGGCATCCAAGTACGCTTCCGGCCGAGGAAAAGAATCTCCCCACAAGACAAGCATTCCCAAGATCCAATCCAACTCTAGATAGAGTAGCTGGCCACTGTCCTAGTGTGGCTCCAGATTGCATCAGAGTTGAAAAACTTATTGATACAAACAAACAGGAATCAGATGCTGGAAGTCATGCGTGCCAGAGCGTGCAAGTATTCAACCTTCTGTAGACGGAATCATGGAATACTTGTATTTAGTTACCCTAAAGGGTTATGTCCAAAAGAAATTAAAGAATGATACCACCGTAACAGTATGATGTTTTATCCAATTACATTCACAAAAATGTACAGAAAAGCCTTGTGTTTTGAGCCATGCTTGTATCTGAAGAATGCAAAACACTTCATCAGATAAAATAAGAGGTAAAAAAAAAAGAAGTGTGCATCATGAGCAAAGGCGACAAGTTCATGTGCTCTTGCATCACAAACTCTTTGCTGCCCAAACTGATAACATTTATCTATGGTTTAGTTCAGCTTTGCTCTCCTCAGCTTTGTTGGCATTGCCATCATAGAGATCCTTGAATGCCGCGTGGAGGTATCTACAGACTTCTCCTCAATAGAACTTATGCTGGAGCTTCTCTACTGGCTCAGACTCCATCCCGCTGGTGACAGCATTCAGAGTTTCATGATCCACAAAATTGATCCCATCTGAGCATTGGCTTCCAACATATCCAATATCACTTTCCGTCTTAGCAGGTCTGGCGGTCCTCTTGATCAGCAACCGAAGAAATGATATCAGATTCAGTAACAATGCTCAGTTTAGACACACTCTTGTCACTGAACTGCCTCTGGAAATTGCTCGTGCTTGCTTCCTCGAAGTCCATTGCCTCAAGCACAAAACATGGCTTAAATCTAGAAAGATGTCTCTCCTGGCTGCCAAAGTTGAAGCTGTCATGCCTTCTGAAGAACACGTCTCGATAGGAAACTGTTGTAAATTCTTGAGGGTCCAAGTCATGATGTGCAGGGACACCACTATGATTTGATTGCTCAAAATGGAGATCAAACATATTCTTTCGCGGATGCAGAATAGGAGCTGAGCCAGGAAGGGCTGCCTCATCAGAATCAGAAGGAAGGTCAAATGTGTTTCTCCTTGGAACTGAAATAGGTTGAACTTGTATAGGGAAACGTAAAAACCCATCTGCACTCCCGCCGACATCATTTCCATCAAGATCTATCAAGTTCCTGTCGATATCAAATCTTATGTTCTTCCTTGACCTTCTCTTAGCCATCAAGATCTCCAACCTACGATTCCTTTCCACCTCAGAGTATCCAAGATCCATGACATTCTTCTCGTCATCAGCTGTCCAAAAAAATGCAGGCTCATTCCCATCATCCTTCTCCTCACAATCCTTACCATCATTTTTCACCTTACTAATATCAGCCTCATCATTACTATCACTGTCGGTTTGAGAATCCTGAAGGCAGAAGTTGGAATCACTGCCTGAATCATCATTGGCAATGGGATCGGGGCTAGGGAAGTCAGCGCCTAAAAGAGGGTCAATCTCATCGAGCACCGGAGCAATGTCAGTCATGGAAGCATCAGGAGAGGAACTCTCTGCCTTGTCAGGATCAAAACCTGATGAACCATCATGGCTGCCAACTCTAGCAAATGATGAACATAGAGAAGAGTCTAATTGGTTGTCCACAGAAGCATTGATAGCCTCAACCTTTAGATCAGCAAGCTTCTTCCTCTGACGCACAGAAAAAGCACGGCCCCATCTACAAGTACCTGCTGCCTTCTCAGACGGCTTATCTTCTGAAACCTCTCTCATCTCATCACTGTGTGAATCTGTAAATACTCTATCTTGATTTGTCTCTGCCACCATTTCAACATCTTCCTTAACATTCTCATTAGAAGAATATAAGGCAAATGTTGTCTCTTTCCCATCATCTCTACTCTGATGAACATCCTCAAACAAGTTAGCATACTTATCGCCCTTATCCTTGCTGGAAAATGGGTATTTGGACTCTTGATCGTGATTATACTTCATGTATTCCTCCATATCAGCCTCTTGGTGCAGTGTCACCATGGAAATAATAGAAGTGAGCGATTCCTCAAGTCTATGACGTGCATCAACTCTCTCATGTCTTTGATCAACTCCCTTCAGAAAAGGAACACTATCACCCAGCTCAACATGCTTGTTAGCCCTCGCATTGCCAAAATTTGTGTTTCTGATTTCCCAATCTTTGAAGCTTACCGTGTTCTCCTTAAATGCAGGCACTGAAAATCTCTGATGTGCTTCAGAATGAATATTTCTGGAAAAGCTTCCAAACTTGGGAGCTGAAACATCTGTGGTAGTCTTCCCATCTTCATCGGTGTCAGGAAGGTGTGTGCTCCCATAACTCAGCAGTACACCAAGAAGAAGGGTAGCGCATATAATTACAGGGGAAGAGGAGAGGACGAATGCGAAGAAACCCGGTGAAGATTTGTACAGCAGGTAAAGCAGTAGGATTAGACTGAAGAGAACCCAATGTTCAGAAGCACATCTATAGCTTATTCTGATAGAAGACCTCAAAACTCTCTTGATACATAACGTTTCATACTTTGCCTCAACACCCATGGCCAGTCCTTTCTCACTTGCCAGCACAGATCTAGCAGGAAGAAAACAAGCAACATTAACTCATTAAATGAAACAAACTCACCAAGAAACGAAGTAAACAGACAGAATATGTAGCCTGTAACTTGTGTGATGTCCACAAGTCCAGGTTATACCAAAGCTTAGTTAAGTATCAATTAACCTCATGAACAATGGCCCAATCACATAATCCAAGGCAAACCACATGAACAAATCCGCAAAAACATATAAAACTGAACTATAAACGCTAAAGCACATCGAAGAATGCAATTCACATGATTCATCTGGAAACAAACACCAGCTATGCCTAAGCCCAACAACCAGTCCAAATCCAACCTTTCAGTTAAAGAGAATTACAGAATGATAACTCTCCAAGAACATACAGTTGGGCAGTGTAACTGACATCTGTTACGTTATCACAAATGCAGTTGGATAGCATAGAATAAGATCGTACCTTTAAGCAGCGGCGATCGGAGCCCGAGATCCGAGATGTGTCCGAGAAACACAACAAGATACAGAGGACAGGGAGTCACGGGTGGCGGTGGCAGGCAGCAGCAGAAGCCAAAGGCACGTCAAGAACAAGAAAAGCCAGGCAAGGAAGACTAGAGGATTGCCAGGTCAAATCACCACCAAGTGGCACAAATGTAACGCAGGGCGACGTCAAGACTTAGGCTGCCTGCCGACGCGCCCGGCTGTGCAGCGGGCGGCAATGGCGGTCGCCAAGAAGGAGGAAGAAAGGAAAGGAGAAGAACACAGAACAAGAGAGCACGACACGAGCTCAAGAAAGTGAAACAGGAGAGCCACAAAATCTCAGCCTCTGCTGGTCCTTACGGCCGTCGCCGGTCGTGGGTGACGGCGGCACGTGTGCCCACGCCTGGATGTGGAGCCGCAGAGCCAGTGGCGGTGGGTGGAGACTGGAGAGTTTTCCCGCGTGTTTGATCTTGGAGGGAAGCGTGGTGGTGGTGGGTGGGTGGGATCTGCTGCTTTCTTGTAGCTTTTCTGGTGTGGATGGATCGTGGACGGTGCCGAAAGCTTCTTTCCGGACTCTTTGGTTTCCTGCTCTCAGATGTTAATGCACCGACTTTAGTTGCATCAAAATTCTTCTCTCTGTTTTTTTTTTGGAAGAGGAGACCATAAATTTCAGTTTGATCTTTGTTTTTTTTAATGTGTATAAAACTTGTTCACATAACAATGGTATGCTTAAATCAGTCATGAAGTTAGGCGACTGCAGTGATGTTTCGTTTTAGAATATTGGGCTTGTGATAACCATGCTCAAATCAGTCATGGGTTAGGCGCCGAGTAGGATGAAGAAATTTCACAAGTTTAATTCGGGCAAGAATCTGGAGGAACTGTTGCGTTACAGAAGGGGGCCTTAGTAGCTCTTGAGTTTCATAATCCAGTGTGAGGGCAGCATATTGGTTTGAAAAAAATGTAATTGTGGCATTGATTCATAAGGTTTTTATACAACATAGCCTCAACGGGTAACACCAAGAATCCTCAAGCATATACATGGAGAAGCCCATGCTCATGTAAAACCAGACATGTAATTATCATTTCTTCTAACAAAACCCAATGCGCCTCTTTCCTGTGCATACAAAAACTCGGCACAGCGAAAGAAGGCAAGAATCACACAAAATAACAGAAAGAACACCTACTTAAATCTGTATAATACCATCTCTAAAGCATAAGAGATCCAAAACCACAAAAATCGTGAAATCAATCATCTGTACACATACTCGTCCGACTGTATAATCCTAACAAGCTCTCGCAGATTACCAAATACATGCCTTCCAGAGCTCTCTGCTCCAATGTAGTTCAAAAGCTGCTCCGTATCCTAACCACCCATCATGGAAATGTAAATAGCAGTTTTAGTTTGCTGGGGAAACTGGATAAACAAACATTGCAAATTTGCAACGATAAACAAGCAGATAGAGAACAAGTATAAACTACACACCTTGTGCAATAAGTAAATGGCATAGGATGCCTTAGTCGAGTCATCTTCTTGGCATTCCAGGAAAAGGGGATATTCTGTTAGTTTTGACTCAGTGCTGTCAACACTTGGATGTTCTGCTGAAGCAATAGATGCTGTTTCAGCCGAAGGCAAACAATCACTCACATAAGATCGTGATCCTCCAAAGCGCAAAGGATATCGGAGGTGAACATCAAGATATGAGGCTATGAGCAAGACTGCCTACAAGAAATTAACAAAATAAGCAAGTGATGATTCTATGAGCAAGACTGCCTACAAGAAATTAACAAAATAAGCAAGTGATGATTCTAACTTTTGTCACTGCATCAAGTACCAAATCTAGTAGGTGGATGCAGGCAGAAGAACTTGCACTTCTATCATTATTTATGCTTGACATTGTAATGACCACTAAGTTTGAAAGGGCTGTATTGCTTATTATTATTGCATTCCAAACTAACATATGAAAAACTCAATGCTCATATATCGATCTTTCCTACTGGTGGTATGATATAGCATAAGATGTATTAGAAGCCATATCACAAGGTTGGTCGCCCAAAATTTTACTTTTGGCATCTTATCCTTTGAGCATGACAATGAGCCTAATTAGTTTGGGATATATATATCCAAAGGCAGGGAAACTTGGTGCCCAGACACCATGGTGCCACTGTTATATATATATATATATATTATATATTATATATATATATATATATGTTTTATGCACCCAGGTGCCTAGGCACCCATATCAATACCCATTGATTTGCTTTGAGATTCGCAACGTTTGATGTGGGTATCTTCATGTACCCATAAAAAAGTATATTTGAGATATCAAACTCCGAAAAAAATTAAATTCAACTTCAGTTTAATTAGTTTGAACTATTTTTACGGTATATACTCACTGTAGTCGCATTGAACTTAAAAGTAGTTCAAACTAGTTTGAACTGAGTTCAAAACTTACTTACCATAAATATATCAAAGGTATAAAACATTTCTATACCCAAACTCAAAAAAATTATTAATCATACACGTGTATCGGACGGTTCTTGATGTGGGTGCCTAGGCACCCAGGTACCTTATATAATTTTCCTATATATATATATATATATATATATATATATATATATATATAGACACACACACACACACATTGAAGATATTGTGTTGGACTAATATTTCATGGTACAAGAGCAATGGGCAGACAAACTTACATGTGCTGCATACCCCAGAACAGCAGCGGACCTCAGAAGCTCTGCCTCCTTGTCACTGTAACTCTTCTGCTTTCTTTTATGCTTTGCAATTTGCCAACCAAAAAACGTCAAAGTACGTACTTGTGGAGATTTTATTACACTGAGTAAATGTGTTCCATTTCCATTCTCTCCTGAAAGTGTTCCATTCTCTGCTGAAAGTGCTCCATGCTCTCCTGAAAGTGTTCTGTCATCTCATCATAAATGGTTTCAAAAGGTGATTCAGGGATCAAATTATTTTCTGTTAATTCTCATATAGAAAACAATGTGCGTAGCATCAATCCTTGCATAGAAATATCAAAAACAAGCTGTGTAAAAACTGATACATAAATATCTATGTATGAAGGTTTTTAAGCAGTAGCTGCTGCACTCATTCAGTTCTCCCTGTCTGCAGAGTGCAGAGAGTGGTCTCTCCAGCCAGACTAGGATATCAGACACTAAACTAGAGTTCCACCATAGGCATAAATACCACGGAGGTGAGAGCAGAGCAATTTAATCATAATGATGAGCCAGATTCAACATTAGGTCACTGAATAAACAGTATAAGCACTGGCATTCTATCAAAACATGAAAAATATCAATGAAAACTACCGCACAAAGAAGGTATCTTGCTCACTTTAAATAACTGATAGATTGGAGCTATTGAACAAACAGAGCAATCTCACCTATCCTATGTGGCTTCGTTAGAACCGTATACTTTGTTAGAGGCGATATAAGACCCCAGGCAAATAAGTAGGTCTCCATAGCAATGCTTTTCTTCAAAAGGTGCATACACACTAAAATCATGCGACATTGTTCTTCAATAGAGTCATCAGTACTGGATTCTCACCATTAGTATCAGCACGATGGTTTTCTGTGTGTGGCAGATCATGGAAGACCCTCACAGGGTACAAGGCAGCGACCTGGCCTATCACGCACTGCTGCCTCATCCTAAGCAGTCTCTGCAGATCCTCCAGCTGCGCCTTCTCTCCAGATAACGCCTCCTTGGCTTGCTGCAGTTAATCAACACACGCTCCCGGAGTAAACACCTACTCACAATCCAAATTCGCAACATTTTTTTCATCGGCACAAAACGGGTTGCTTCGATTACCTACCTGCACTTGGCGGTGCGCGGCGGCGAGGGCCCTGGAGAGCGGCAGCACCCGCTCGATCTGCGCCTGCAGCTGCTCCTTGCGCCGCTCGACGCCCACGAGCGCCGTCCTCCTGCCGACGACGGCCTCCTCCGCGCGCCTCCGCCGGAGCTCCAGCCGCCGCCTTATCTCGTCCAGCGCCGCGCCCTGCCGCAGCGACTCCTTCCTCACCTGCAGCACATCACAGCAGCGCGCCAGCGCCCCCACCACACCACATCAGATCAGATCAACCAAACAAGCCATGCGAAATGGGCGATTCGGACGAGGGCAAGCAAGCGCGCATTCGCGGGGCACACACCTCGAGCGCGGCCTCGAGGCGGCGGGCCAGGGCCGCCCGGGCCTCCGCCGCGGCCGCGAGCTCCTCGGCGAGGCCGCCGGCCCGCGCGAGGCGGGCCCGGAGCTCCGGCCACGCGACCGCCGCCGCCGCCTCGGCGCCCGGATCCGGTGGATCCGCTCCAGCCTTCATCGGGCTCATCGCGGCCGTAGATTGCGCGGCGGACGGAGGCAACCCGCGGCGGCGCCCATCGCTCTCGCCAAGACGTCGAAACCGAGGCTACCTTGTGTAACCGCAACGGCCGTAGGACGGAAGGAAGGAAGGAAGGGAGAGGGAATCCGTGGGAGCGGCGGCGGTTGCGGGGAGTGGAAGCAAGCGGTTGGGTTCGGGCCGGCGTGTTGGGTTTTGCGGATTTGGAGTTTGTCTCGGCGACGCGCCCTGCTGTTTCAGGGTTCGGTGCGGGCGCGGAAACGGAAGCGGAAGAGCGAGCCAGGCTGGCTGGCCTGGCCGTGGCCGGTGACTCTAGATCTCACGATTACGACGTGCATACGTACGTACGTCCTCCCATCAATTCTTGCGACTCTTTCTGCTGTTAGAATGTACTACGTGCATACGTACGTTACGTCTATGACTTATAACTATAATATAATAAAAACTCACGTTTTATTTTGGTTGATACAAATGAACAGGGGCGAAGCTAGAGCACTAAGGACCCGAGTGCACACATAAGCCTGCTGTAAGCCTGTTGGGCCATATGTTCCATGCGTTATGCGTATATGGGCTTGCTGCAGGCCGGGTGGTGCACGTACTGAGCTTAAGGGAGTGCACAAACGGTGGAACTTAATTGCTAATTACTTAAAATTATTTTTTTCCCTGGTTCCGGTGCACTCGGCAAGCTCAACTTGGCTTCGCCCCTGCAAATGAAATCGCTATAATATATACTATAATAAACTCATAAACTCTATCTTAAAAAGGCACCCGTTTAAAAGCTAATTACTGTAGAAAAACTGAAAATCAACTTTTAAAAACTAAAAAGAAGAGACCCATACCGAACATCTCTTATGCTAGAGGAACTATGGCAAGGGTAAATCCACTGCTTGGCTACCCCAGGCGATTACCCCAGCTCATTGGCAAGCAGCTCGTTTAGCTTCATTAATGTATAGTGAAATCTATGTCTTGATTAAGGGCCTGTTTGAGACTGCTCTGCTCCAGTTTTTCCAGCTCTGCTCCACCAACTCCACCATGGAGCAGCTCCACTGTGGAGTTCCTGGAGCAGGTGTACCTGTTTGGCACGCAGTTAGCTCCAGCTCCAGGAATGTGATGTTTCGCTGAGAAAGGTCCAATGTGCCCCTGAATAATGTTTGGTGTATGTTTCTTTTGTGGTTATTTTATGTTAGAGTGCTTGAAAGTAATTCAATTGTACTCTATGCAGCATTCTCAAGCAAACAGCGCATATCAGATCAAAATGCACACACAGCGGTCAAACACATCGATCAGAGAGAAGATTGCTGCAAATTTTCGGTCATGGATTGATTTGACGGAAGGCAAGATTCTGAACAACGTTGTAGAAAGGAAATGAAGAACTCTGGTGCTCACAATGACTAAACAGATGCAAATTAACCAGCCCATGCGACTGCAAATCTGGTTAGCTACTCAAGAGCGCCCTATCCTTCCCTTCCTGGTCCTGCGCCGCGTGGCCCCGCGCCGACGCCGCCCCGGCAGCCGGCCACCGGGTGGATGAGCAGCTTGAACCTCCCGTCCTCCTTGCACGGCTGCAGCAGCTCCTGCACGGCAGGCGCATCTCCCGCAGTACGAGCCGGCCGGCCTCCCAGTGCGCCCGGAGGCTCAGCCACGGCCGCCCGCCCTTGCCGATCACCGATATCGGCGGCGGGAACGCTCTCCCGCTCCTCGTCCGCCTCAGCGTCGTCGCGTCTTGGTCGACGTTGCCGTCGTCGCCGAGGAGGTGCTGCGCGGGTGGGGGCGGAGAGGAGGAGGCCGGCGCGGGTGGGGGCGGAGAGGAGGAGGCCGGCGCGGGTGGGGGGCGGAGAGGAGGAGGCCGGCGTGGGTGGGGGCGCGGAGAGGAGGAGGGCGGCGCGGGTGGGGGGCGGAGACAGGGCGTGGGGTTCGGGGGGGAGGAATTGTGTAATGGCAGTAATGGGTAATTTTTCACCAACTCCACGAGGAGTTTGGAAACCTTTGTTTGTGGAGTACCCCTTGAGGAGCACCATAAAAAACGTGGAGTTGGCCTCTAAGGGCCTGTTTGGGAGAGCTCCACCAGCTCCAGATCCACGAAAAACAGCTCCACTCCACAAAATTTACCCAAACGCTCTAGCTCCGCGAAATCTGGATCTACCAAAATCCTGGATCTGAGGGCCAGATCCATGGATTTCATGGAGCTCCTCAGGGGGTGCTCCACCGTGGAGTTGGGTGGTAATTACCCACCAATGCCACTGGTTACACACCCCATCCCACCAAAAGTGGTCATTCCTACCAAAACCTCAATTTCGTGGATCTGAAGCTGCTGTACAAGCCAAACACTCTATGGTGGGATCCCAGATCCACGGTGGAGCTGCTACATAGTGAAGCTGCTCCATGGTGGAGCTGCTGTTCCAGATCCACGTTTTCAGTGGTGGAGCTCTCCCAAACAGGCCCTAACTCCAACTTTTTTTTGGAGCGGAGTTTTTGGAGTTAGACCTGTTTGGTTAGCGAAGTTGGGAGCGGAGCTGGAAAACTTGGAGCGGAGTAGTCCCAAACAGACCCTAATTGGTGCTCTGTCTAGGCTCTCGCACTCTGGCCAGCTCTGCCCAAGCTCCCATGCTCGGTTGGCTCTAAACTACGGTGATGATGCCAAGTGATGTTCAGGTAGCAACCAATCACTCTCGTAACTAGTTTGACCATACTAAGGTTCCGTCTTAAACACGGAAAAATTTTCTCGAGTCATATAGCTACTGAAATTAAACTATTTCATCATTTCTTATGAAATTCCTACATTTTAAATAGAGTCTGTCTAAGCTTCTTGAGTATTGCAAATGTTTCGACATGTTTAAGGATCGGTTTTTTAGACAGTAGTTTATGGTTTTTAGTTTAAAATTTTAAATTCTAACTGTTCGCGAGAGAGTACGGAAAGAACACGTGTATTCATTTTTGTCTAATAGATGAAATCGATATAATGTTTATTACTATCAATTTATAGATCTATATGAAAAAAATATTTTTTAAAAGCTAGTTATGATAACCAAGTACAGGTGGAGCTTGGACGGAAGATCACCTGCCAAATGATGCGTCGCGTACGTGACGCAACATCCTTCTTCGGACTCGCGAACACGCATGTACCAGCACTACCGGAATGACGATCGTGCCCATGGTTGGGCAACGGATTTGCTTTTCCTGCCCAAAGGCCGACGACAAGCTACTGCATACATACGGATTTCCGGTGGTACATTCGGCTATCCTTTTCCGACGGGCGATGGCGCCATATGTATGCCGCTTCTGTCAAGGATGCCGCCGAATCAGTGGTCGCCTCAACGGCTTCAGAAATGGCCCTCATATCGCCCATTTGAGGGCCTGTTCTTTACCTCACAAGTCGGCGGCTTTTAGCTTTTGCTACAGTACCTAACTTTCAAACGGAGTATTTTCTCAAGACGGGGTCTACAAGTTAAACGATCTACACATTAAAAGCCCAACATCTGTACCGGCCAAAATTGCAAGTGGATATCTGTCTCTCCGTAATCTGTACCGTAAACAGCCAAAATTCAAAAATTTCAGCCAAAAGCCATAAGCCGCAGCCAAAAAGAACAGGCCCTGAAAACTATAGACCCTGTTTTAAAAAGATGCACCATTTAAAGATTAGTTAGTGTAGCAAAGAGTAATAAGCTAAAGAAAAAATCCAACTCTTGTAGGGGTGAGAAGGTGGTGATGGCCGTGGAAATTGACATAATTTCTAATACACATGGATTAAGTTTTTTTCTACAATACCTTATATATGATTCAACAAAAATCAAGTTTTTCCACATCTCAAAGATCTAAATGACTCCTGATTATGCTAACTTGGCATGTGCCAGAAGTTTCCAATTTTTCGTCCCACAAAAAAGTCTAATTCTTTGCCAAACAGTGACTAGTCCAACGGTACCTGTGCCTTACCACTAACAGCCATGGTTCGTCAACCGGCTGACACCTTTTCTTTTCCCTCTAGCACTCTAGCAGCACAGCACATTCCGATTCGTGGCGCCCACCAAGAAACCGGGACCCACTTGCAGTGATGGGGGCTACAATGGCACCCCAGAAACCCACCCTGAACGGGGCCCACCATCAGAACATACAAATCGCTTGTACGACCGTACAAGCCCCCACGTCAAACAAGTTACTGGCATTCAGGATCAGGGGCAACATGCATGACACAACCATAATCAGAGATTCAGAAGTCAGAACACCGTTGCACATCTGAACATCTGATCTGCGCAATGGACGACATACGAAAATGCGAGATGATCCTAAGCCACATATTTTACAGGACTGAATCCGACAAGTCACAACTAGCAGCCACGGGTCCAGCTAAAACAGGCGCTAGCCTACACAGAAGGGTGCAAATGGATACAAAAGATTAGCAGCAGTACAGCAATACATGCCCTTACAAATGGTGGTACCAAGCCACCATGCAACAAAAGCCAAGTGCGGCATTAACAGAAAGGCCATTCTACAGTTCGATGATAATTTACTGAATTCACAGCTCACATTGACGATAATTAACCGCTTTCACAGTTCACATAGCAAGCAACGTCTTCACTCCTATCATTCTTGGGGAATAATTCCGTAGCTTGAACCTAGGTAGCAGCAGAAAGATCTGCAGAAGGGGCAAACAAGTAATATGTAAAGCAGGTAATCAAAAGATAAGATATGAACCCAAGAGAAATCTACAAAAAGGATAAGGATTCAAAATAGCATATAATTTCAACTAATATGAGACAGCAGAAAGTGAAGCCTTTCTGGCGTTGTATAAAAATTACTGCAGTATGGCTCTGGGTAGAGAACACGTGTGCAACATTTCCCACTAAACTAACAAAAAAGCTGCGCGTAACCTATCATCTTCCTACATTTGCGGTTTGGAAGTAATTCCAAAAGTTATTAGAAAACGAATATTGTTGCTAGGGGAAGATAAAATGCTCAATTCTATGAATATAAACATAAAAATTGGTGGATCACATAACTGTAGTGTAGTCACTCAACAAATGGAGCATTTTGGCATCAAAAGGAAAAAAAATGCATTACTTGAGTAATAAAGAAACCAATATGGCAAAGAACCTTACCTAGCAAATTGGTTTGCATGTTGATCCACCACGATGTAGATGCTCCCTGGTCAATCAAAATACCCCTCGACAGTTTAATGATCCACACAGGCAGTTCTTAGTTCTACGAGAACCACTGGACTCAGCTCCAACCACACCGTAGTCATAAGTCAGTTCTGTCATGGGAGGAATGTGCTTCAGTGCAAAGAACATGATATGTGGGTGCCTGTCATCTCCATGATCATATTGAACTGGTTGCCAGAAGACATTTGGAGAGCAACTGTGGTTCATGAAACGTGAGACATTTCCAATACTTTTCGCACTTATCTTGATGGGCAGCGGCTCAAATTCATCAGCTGATACATATGTGCTTTCCTCGCCTATCAATTCAGGACCAAAATTCCATTTTAATGTCTTCTCACCAGGACACACAGTCTGAAAAATGTAATCATCTTCACTATCATCCAAATTAACTTTGAGCTCATCAATGACCTCACCAGCATACTCACAAATAAATGCACCAGCACGAATGGGCTCCCAGCAGCGAAGGCCCCAGCCTCGATTTGTGGTCCTGAAGACCTCAAAGTGGAACCTGATCCCTTTTTGGGTCACTCTGTTCCGACAATTCGAAGTACAATGGCAAGATTCACCACATTCATATATTATCGGCTTGCGGCACACCAACAGTCCTGATGAGCTGTACGGTAAGTCACCTCCATTATGTTGTCCACAAGCACAATTGGCATCACCAGGTAGGCAAACACTCTGGCAACCGCAACCCTGCAATGGTTTCATAGAACTGAGAGGCCCCAAGTATTTGACCTGATTTGTATATGTGAAATGTTCAGGTCCTTTCTCACGATCTACCTCATTGACAAGACAAACTGGGATATTTTCAGCCCCAGATGATAGATCAGGTAGTATAACCCTGCCTCTTGTTGCTGGATTATCTATCCATCTCTGAGTCATCTTCCATATTGCAGCTCCATCAGGCTGACCAGGTTCACGCTGCAGCTTGTACTTGAAGCAATTGATACCAGTCTTTGTTCTCTCCTTCCAGGACTCATGAATCTTATAGAGGCCATCATATATGTATATTTTCCCAGTCATGCAAAATGGATCTTTGAAGCCTCGCACAACCCTTATCTCGTTCTTCCTGTGTAGGCTCCTCTCGAGAGCGAGGTTGCCCCTCTCAAGCTTCTGGTCATGCCTCTCCTCACTATTCTTACTATTACCCCCTGAACCACTGTAGACAAGCGTATCTGTGTCCTCATCCTCATTTTCATAACCGCCTGCAGCGACAATGCATATTGCTACAGAATCCTCATCATTTCCAAATTTAGCACTCATGTAATCAATGCCACCCATGCTAGGAGCGTGCAACCCAATGATACATAGCTCCATCCTGAAATAGAAAATATCTCCTATTTCAACTCCGGGAACAATCCCTACCCTCTTTCCCATATTGGCCCTGATATTACTGGCCATCATGATGGCGCCAGCCTTCAGGTCTGCACGTTTGCTAGCCTCTTGTATTTCATCCAATTGCAGATGTCTCCGTCTGAGTGCCTCGAAGGTCATGTGAACTGCTTCCACAGTGTCCCTGGGATCACTGGATGGAGCCGGCAGAAAGGCAAGCTCCTTGCCAGCAACAAAATTCTTGTACGTGGGTTTAGGGCGCTTGATCTTAACTCCATTTGAGCCATCAGCAGCCGAACCAGATGACCTCCTAGACTTCCGTCCAGATGCCGAAGTCTGGTTACCCGAGTAAGGTTCATCATCACCATCAAGTGATATGACACCCGTTGTTCTTGTCTTGTATGCTGAGATAGGGGTGGCATCAATCGGCCCATTAGCATTGGCACCTGCATGTGAAACCCAATTCGCAGTGGCACTGAAGGTGGTGAATGATCCAAAGGCAGGAAGATTACCAGCACCAAACCCTGTAGGAAATTGGCCAGCCGGGGTGACACAGACCAACGGTGGGGTGCTAGACTGGTTAACATTGACTCCCATGGGTGCAGGGAACATTGGAGCTAAAGACCTTAATGGCTTGGCATCGAGGAGCTCCTGATTAGGACCAGGTATGAAATTTGAAGCCCTGTCCATCTCAAATTAACCAAAAATTCCTGCACATGAAAGCAAAATCTTAGTGGAGTATTCGGTAAAAAATCTTAGCAGAGTAAGTAGACCTTAGTGAATCCTTGGGCCCCGCTTGGGCTTGTGCATAAGCCCAGCTTAGTTATGAAAGCTGCTGGGTAAAGAAGCCAATCATGCTGTTTGGAAAATAAGGCAACAACCTGTAGAAACTACGGTGGTTGATGTGCTAAGTCTAGAAGCCCAGAATACCATTGGATTCGTGGGAGATTTTTTATAAAATGCAATTTCATGCTTCACAGAATTTACAACTGAACTTTTAATTTAACTCATGGATCAGCAACTAAAAAAACAATCAAGTAATCAATCTCCATATCCAACAATAAATCGATGAATCAATCAGGGAAAAATTGATCAATCTCCATATCTAACAATAAATTGATGAATCAATCAGGGAAAAATTGATCAAGTAATTGAACTCATAAATCAGCAACAAAAATCAAGTAATCAATTCCAGATCCAACAAGGAATTGCAAACTTGCAATGAACCAGTAATGGGTCAAGTTTCCAATAATCAATTACCTGCATATTTCCAATCAACTAATTGCATATTTGCACTTACAAAATTGATCACACACGAACAGATCTGGACGGCGAACATAAATGAACACACATCAATGTATCTGGACGGGGAACACATATGAACACACCAGAATGGATCTGGAGTCTGAATGGTGAGGTGGTCTGGAAGGTGTTGCCGTGTAGGGGAGGTGCACTACACGGCGGTGGCGACGCGGGCTAAGCAGGTTCTGCACAAGGAGGCTGACAGCAAGACCTTTCGGTAATGGGATTCTGGGCTGATGGTGAGGGCCTTCGAAGGCGATGACAAGAGGCTTCGGGGTGTGAACACCGGACAGCAAGCTCTGGGCAGCACCAGCTAGCCGGATTCAAGGGGAGCTCATGCAAGAAGAATCACCTGGAGCCGCAAAGAGAGTTGGGGTGATGGAAGAGAGCAAATGGCCTAAGGATTTTTTTGGCTAGGGATATTTGGGGGCAACAACCCCCCCCCCCCCCCCCCCCACACACACACACACAAAAACAATGGAGCCAGAGAGAGAGAGAGAGATGGCTGCACTCAGGAAAAAATATTAAATGCAACTACAACCAACATGTGAAACTAAAACACCAGGTTGTCTGGCCTAGTTTTGTTACTCTTTCCCTAACCAAATCAGAAACTACCAAGAGTAAACCTACTGAAAACTAAATTCTCACGCACTCAAAAGGAAGTACTATTGCTACCAGAGTAAAACAGTTGTACATATCAGTACCATCTTATTAACCAGCATAGATGATAATCTAAAGAAACCTGCACTGATAATGGAAATTGCTATGAGACTCAGACAACAATAGCCAATTTTCCCAAAAAAAACGTAACATTACTATAATACTCACTCTGTTCTTTTTTACCTGTTGTTTTTTGACATTGACACAGTCTCTAATACATGTGTTTGACCATTTTCTAATTATATATCGGCAAAAATTATTAAAAATATAGTGGCATCAAAGTAATTTTGACGACAAATCTACTAATATCACTTTCATGTAACGAATCTAAACACCTTTATGTATATTAGTGGTGGCCAAGTTTTCAGCAGTTCCTGTTCGTTAGAGAGGCATAAATGATCAATCAGAAGAGATGTGGTGGCTTAAAACACATGGAAGATTGTACTAATCAAATACTAGTTTGGGCAGTTCAGTTGGAAGCTTCTGTTACCATCCGGATGACACACGGGGTTTTCAACGAAGTATTGTCTGCGACAATTAGTTGAGGGGCGGAAAGTTGCTTACAGGGAAAATCCTATGGTTGCAATTTCAAGTAGACATCGAGTGGATGTCAAATTCCTACCGATGAGGCAATGATAGAGGTAAAGTGGATCTGTTCTTGTTGTGCGCGTGACTAATGAATAATGAAATTTTGACGCAGCTCCGCTAACAAGGTTTGCCTCACAAGTGGTACTCAGAAACACACAGGATCTAACACGCATCCAGGCATCCAACACAGCGCGATCTCACCGCATCTTGCAGTAATCATGTTCAAAGTTGCTACTTTTTAAGTACTCATGGTGTTCACACCAACCCTAATATTTGTCTTCTTCCAGTCATCGAGCACAATGCTAGATCAAAGAAGTGAGAAAGGCCTCAACCTAACAAAACATAACCCCAAACAAACCTAAACCAAAACAGCAAGATTCCTCCAAAACCATTAAAAAATGAAAGAGGGACTGTTCAAGAAACCCTAGGATCCGAGCACGACCAAGAACCCCGTCGCTAAATCCGCCCCAATCGCGCGGCAGCGAAATGCCCTCATCTTCAAAGAAAAAAAGATCAGATTAGGGAGGCGATATCGCACAGAGCCCACCGATTAAACCCACCCGATTCGAGAAATCACCGCTACGCGAGGCCCTACGGAACACGCGTACCGGGAGAGGAGTCGAGGGAACCCTACCTGAGCAAGAAGCCTCGGGGACGACCCGGAGAACCTAGAGCGCCGTCCCAACGCCGACGCCGACAGGCAGCGAGCGATCTCCGAGGGCGGCGGCCGGTTGAAACGGAAAGGAACACGGGAGAAAAGGGAATCAAGCGTCGTGCGGGTGCGATGGTTTCTTGTGGGTTCCTCCGGGTGGTCGCGTCGTGCGTGCGCCCGGCCCGTCCCCGAGCCGCGCGGCGCGGTGGGGACTGCGCGGCCGTGCCGTTGGCTGCATCCGACGCGTCGGCCACGGATCCGACGGTTGTATACGGCCCTGGGGCTGCCTGCCCCACCGCCACCTCGGCCCGGAGCCCGCTGCGCAAGAGGTCAGATTTGCACGGAACCCGAGTGAGGAAGGTACGTTGGTGCGCGAGGTTTCGGGGTTTTTTTTTGCCACGCGCCGATACGGCGAAAAGGGGTTTTAGCCAAAAGTTGTCACTACGCACCATACCAACGTCTAAATCGGTACAAAATAGGTTTACATACCTTTATCAATACATACCTTTATGAGTCTAAATACTGATTAATATCGGCCATATCGGTTGGATATCGGATCATACCAGTTTTAATACCAATCAATACCGATTGATATCAGCGAAATTGATAATACCGTCTATTAAACTATATGTTATATTTAATAGTACTACATATATAGCCCTGATCAACTCGGCTTCGGCTTCGGCTTATTTTTCACTATTCATAAGTTTCGTCTTTTTCTGAACTTTTGGCTTTTCGTTGAGCTTTTTTGCCGGTTCTTTTTTTTCCCGTATTTGTTTGTATTATACGTAATGGGCTAACATATTTTTTTATTTTTAATTTTTTTTAAATTTAATTATGCTAAATAAGCATCTGTCAGCTACAGTGCTTTTTTCAGCCAGCTACAGTGTTTTCAGCCATAAGCCACGAGCTTTTCAGCCGAACCGATCACCACCATAATATTACAAGTGATATTTGGTGTAAATATAATTAAAAAATATATACTTATAAATATATATACTCGTATTATTATATTAAATCCAAAACGGCATGTCGATATTGAAAACATATCATTCTCATAATTAAACCGGTATAGTCTTTGGTACGGTATTAACAATTTAGCATGTCAGGGTTTGGGGTGGGTTTGAATCCACTAATGACTTATGTTTTATATACGACACTACATCAACTCACTTTCAAATGATGCACCTTTTTAAGATGGGATTTTGGTTGTAGTAGACACTGTACTGACTTTTACTGTATTAGCTAAAATCGTATGTCTCTCTCTTCGTAATCTCTCACAAGCAAACAGGATTCAAAAGTCATAAGCTAAAAACCACGTCCAAAAAACCCACTCTGATATATTCGGATTGTTTTTTGCTTGGAGAGGGGGCTGGCCGGCACTGTCCGTCATTCGCCTTTGAGCGGGAGAAAGTGCGTCGCGCAGTGCGTGGCTGAGCAAAAAGCCGAAAATATCACCGCGTAGGACTGTGCATTCGGTTAGTTTGATAAAATCAGTTCGGTATATACGGCAAATATGGTATTGTTAGTTCGGTAGTATACGATATTTTTGAAAATACAGTTTCGTATCGGTAAATCCCAATTTATTTCGATGCGATATCAGTAAATACCATATTTACCAAAGTTGACGCAAATTACAAACGATATAGTGACTAGCGAAACAAGTATACGGCATTATATATACTACGAGCTGTCACAACGCCGGCTACTACGAGTGCATTCACATACTCTGCACGTCTGCGCCGGAGACCACGCCAAAATGGCAAGGGCACAGACACGCGAGCGCGGCACGGTCTGCTACGCCCCGATTTTCAATGCTGCCTCGACACCTGCGACCTGCTTGCAACGCTTTACAAAACAAGCAAGCAAACATGGGATAGGAGCCTAGGAAGTTCAACCGAGGTTGGGTTGATGGATAAATTTACTGACGCCTTCCGATTTCGGTTTTTTCAGTTTTTAGTCGATTTTTCTCAAAAACTCGAACATCAAAAAAACCTAAAATATAAAAACCAAATTGAATACCTAAAACCGGTCAAACTGAATTGACCGTTTCGGTCCAGTTTTTTTGGTCCGGTTGAGATATGCACAGCCCTACCACCGTGTCTCATGCACGACCACGCCCGCGCACCGCATGAGCTTAGAACGTACGGTGCAGACTGCGGCAATCAGCAATGGCAATCAAGAACTAGTACGGTGCAGGTTGCGGTAATTAGTAATGACAGTGAAGAACTGGTAGATTCCTAAGTCGTTCACGCTCCACGAAATTAAGATTCACAAGGTGCAACAAACAGGGAGCACAATGTGATTCGTCAGAATCCAAACAACACGACGAGCCTGCTACCTCCCCTGGAACGGCATCGGACCGACAACAAACAACGATCCGAGGTAGGTTTTTTGCATTGAAACGAAATCGACGAACTGGTCCTGTATCTGTTATACGACGGTATTGGATGATGTCCATGAAAGCAAATGGAAGTAATATTCCGAGCATAATTGGCAGTTTCTTTTTAGTCGGCATCCATCTCCTCAAGCGCCGCCTGCGCTGCCGCCTTGGCCTGCTCCAGAAGATCGTCTGGAACCTGTACGGCAAGTAAGCAAAGAATTCAGAACAGGGGACTCAAATTGCCATGGAATTTCAAGGGAGAAGGGTTTTTTTCCGTGAATAATCGTTCATTACCTTCTGATGCTGACGGTTTGATTCATCGCACACCCAGCTCAGTTCCAATTCAAAGGCTTTGTCTTTCGCTTCATCGTGTACTCCATATATTCTGCATTGAACAAAGATAGGTGAGGCCAACGAAAAAGTTGAAATCCTCATTAGGTACACCAGTTAACTCTTTGATTGTCAAACTTGTTAATGCCAATTCGCCACCCAACAAAAAATTGGTATCACTTGACGCCAGCCACTTGTCAAGGCAAAATCTAACGCAAAACCTATAAGCTACTCCAAATGTTAGCCAATTGCATTGCCAACTTGTACAGAGCAACCACAACCATTGCTTGTTAAAAGAATGTCTCCGACGACTAAATACAGTATTATTTTTTCTGGAGGGAAAATCTCAAAATCCATCATCATTAACTAGTAACTACTGACCATATTTGGTACATATTAGCAAATAAGTGAAACTTTCAAGACATTCATAGCAGACAAATTAAGGTGAAAATTCTTAAGAGGAAAATTGCAGTAGTATGGCAAAAGATTTAGGAGTTAGGACATACATCTTTGCAACCTCGACGATGCCTTCCCTGCAGGTTAGCTCAGAAAGCTTCAATTTCTCTATCTCCCTATAAGACAACATTCATATAGATGAATCAGAATACAGAACCACTGTTTACGACCAATAGAATTACAAAGTGTCTTCTTCAAAAGTTGGGTTTAAGAACATGTTTTCCTGAATCATCATATATGTATTGTGGAAATGCATTTAACAGCAACTGTTATCCATTAAATGGGGTATTCCTCAATTAATAGATGTATTTACATTATGTAAATGCTGCTCATCAAATTATAATCTAAAGCATTAGGGCCAGTTTGGTGTTGTCATTCTGCATTGTGGAATCTAGTTAGTACAAAGAATCTTGACCAATTCTAGTAAAATATTTCTGTTATGGTGCTAGGAAAGAGGTTATTGATTAATTAATACTAGTAGAAGGCACGTGCTTGCCCATGTGAACATTATAACATCATATTGTAGACTATAGTATTTCACAACATGAGATTAAAGGTAGATGCATATAAAGACCATAAAAAGCAATATGCAACTCAATAATAAAGAACTTCGTGGTAATTGGGATAATTCTATATTAATTTCTCAAACAACATGCAGCTTCTTTGTTATCAAGTTTCATTGCTATAAAATTATACGGAAACCATAATCTTCATCTTGTGTCATTTGACATCTGGCTGGTGCTTCTGAATTTTTCAGGAAAAAAATAATTTAAGTGGACAAATTTTAGCTTAACAAAGTAATGCAGCAAAAAGACCAGCTTATATTAGTTTTAATGAGAGCCAAGTTAAAATCTGTTAGATAAGAAATCATTCGTCTCTCAATGGGTATTTTGCTAAAAGAATATAATATGTGGTTAGCGTCTCAAATGTCCTTGCAAATGTTCACAGGTGTGTTAAATAGACAACGGGTCCTTTCTTTTCGGCTTCTGCTTTTGATTTTTCTTCAGTAACTAGCTTTCAAATGGAGTGGCTTTTCAATCCAGGGTCTACAAGTTGATTATAGTAGACACTGTAACGACTTTATTTATATCGGTCAAAACCGCACACGTGTTTCTCTTACTCCGTACTTTCTCTCATGAAAAGCCAATAACCACCAGCCGCAGCCAAAAGCCACCGGTCGCAACCCAAAAGAACAATACCAAATTCTACTTTCACGAAGCCACTCTCATGATCTCATCCCAGCAGGAGAGGGGTGGGGCTTCGTACCAAGCAGCCTAGATTTGATTAATTCCAGGTTCCACTAGTAGTGGGCTTGGTTGTTTTCTCCTAGTATGTATACGCAAGTGCGGCTCAGTGAGAAAGCGTGTGCCCGTGCTCCATGAGGTCATGGATTCATACTAAATCTCTGCAATTTAAGACACATACAAGTGGGTGCACGTGTGTATGTGGATGTATGTATGCATGTCTCCACCGTTGTACTTTAAAAGGACTAATTCTACTTTCCAAGTTCACAGATCAAAGGGTAATTTTCTTTCTCGCCAGCTAACCAAAGGAACAATTTTTTCAATAGTATCTTTGTTTCACAGGTGCTTAGTCATGTGTGCTGTGGAGCATGGAAATGTGAAGGTTCCAGATTTTTCTAGTTATGCTTCTTGCCATTGGAAACTGGTGTAATTAGCCCTTTGTTTATTTGTTTCTTCAGCAGCAGGACTGCTGGTGACTTTCCTCAGGAGTGGGGAGCAAATACGGCCTGTCTTGGTCATTCGATCATGTGAATCATGGTTTGATGGAGCGTAGATGTAAGCATGGGATAGCAAAATCAATGGTGGATATTAATCAGAGATTATTTTAAGTGGGAAAAACAAAAGGTTATGCTTAATCCAAATTCAAAACTGATGCATTATATAGTAAAAATGAAAGTGTATATTAAAAGCCATCAAAATGCCAAACTAAGCCTTATTCTTGTACGGTAATCCCAATATAAGCAATAAGAGCATCATTCACCCATTGAACATGGAATGGTGCTGCTGCTTATTAAAACTACTACCTGCACAAATGCTAGTTGTGGACAGGTCATTTGATGTATACAAAATCATTTTAAACACGAAAAAAATCCTAATTCCTAAATGCCCTATGCTTTAAACTAAGATGGCATTTATAGGATCATCAAAATTAATGCTCCATGAATGTGCCACTGCTATAGGTGTCCTAGTGGTTTGCAACAAAAGAGAAGTTGGGCGCTAATACAGATAACAATCAAATCATACAATAAACAAATTATTGAAACTTGAATAGCTTACGTTTTTGCAGCCTGTCTTCCTTTCCCCAGAGCAGCACCAAAGTATTTCTGTCAAAATTCAATTCAGTAAGTCATGAATTCATATGCATTTAGTGCTGTTGGAAGCAGCATTGCACATGGGTACTAAATATAACATATAATATGTACTCCTTATACATGTAAACAAAGTTGTCTGCTCACTAGTGAAAAATGCAAATCAGTTCATTATATAAGCCCAGCCATCACCACAATATATAAATATGTATAACCTAGCCAACTAGGCCAACTAGGTTTCCCAGTCCTAATAAATACAGACAAAATGAAAGAACTATCATGTATTAGGGTAAGAACTCACATAGGAGAGCCCTGAAGGTTCGATCATGTAGAGCTGTGGTCCATCCCTATCATAACCTCCGAGAATAACTCCACAGCCAAAAGGCCTGAGACAGACGGAGTTTAAATTGCATCAAACATCTCAAGTAGACATATTGTATTGAAGAAGGCAACCACCTTCTTGAACAGGGAGAAAATGTTGAATGCCTTACCTGAGCCACCAGTAGAGTGTACATAGATGTACGTAGCTAGCTACACGATCAGCCAATTCCTTTACAGGCATGGGTTCTCCGTACACCCTGGTGCATTACAGATTTAGACTATGGTTCTAAAAAAAGTAGGTATGGAATCGATGGTTTCAGTAATTCTCACTTTTCATAATTGGCTGCCTCTGACTTTGCTCTTGAGACTATCTGCCTACCGTCTGCTGCTAAACCAGCAACAGCCTGAAAATGAGGATAAGAATTATCTTAATTAACAAACACAATTCTTTACAAGAATAGTAATAAAAAACAACATGAAAGAGAACACTCTACACAATGCAAGCCTTATTCACATCTCACCATTAACGTAAATGACAATTCCAAAGAAAAAAATGTAAAATTGTAATTTTACTACATTATATATTCGAAATTACTGGATAAATTCAGAGCCAAATCATCCTATATGATTGTTTACTCATCTGAAAAAAGATGAAATGCAAGATAAATTACCAAACCAGAGTGTCGATGCACAGAGTGGAGTCTCCGATTCGACCCCTCCAGTATCATCTTTGATGTTACCAGCTTTTCCACACCCTACAGACCAAAAACGTCATAAAAGGTTATCACACAAAATAACAACACCTCTAAGCAAAAGTAAGTCCAGCAAGAACCACTTACAAGGACAATCCCATCTTTGCATTTGATCCCAATGACAGTCCTACACAGAAACATCAGAACTTCAACATGATGTTGCACAGCCAGAAAAAGGAAAAGGAAATGAATAGGGGAGGGAGCTAAATCGAACCCGCTGTTGTCGACAGCCTTGCCAGCATACTCGACCTGGAATACACGGCCGTCCGGGGAGAAGGTGGTGACTGACAGATCATAACCAGTCCCAATGCTACTCATTGTTAAGTTGCTTCAACCTCTAAACCGTTTATGTAGAGTTTTCTCCTGGAAAAATGAATTTCAGGAATCCAATTAAGAATAAGCAGTACAAGCTCCATGGAACAAGCAATTACAGCAATTCTTCGCACAGATATACTGAGTGATGCATTACAGCAGGGCCCTCAAAGCACATAAGTAATCTACTGGACCAGCTCCCGTAAAACTCAGCAGTAATTACTGCATCCTATGTGAGCATGCGTATGATTGATTTGCAACTGCGCCACCAAGATGCAACTTTCGCGTCAGAAACGCGACAACTACAGATGCAATTGTCACTGGCTCGGGTTGGATGTACCCAAGAATTTGGTACGAAAGGTTCTGTTCTGATGCCGGGTTGGATCACCGAAACCTGAAACGCGTGAACGAATCAACGACGCGAGACTGCGGCGGATCGACCGGAACCACCAAGGACCAGGGTAAGATCCGAGGCACAGACACGGAAAGCTACTTCTACGCCACCGCAGGTAACACAAGCCCAGCAAAGCAAAGCACGAGACGGCGACGACTACAACAACCACGGCGCCTCGATTCTCCGAGGACCGCGCGACCCCGTCGAGGCCCGGGTAATTAGCAGCGAAAAGGATCGGGATTTGGGATCCCATCTACGTCAAGTACCCGGCGCGCGCGAGGCGGCGAAGACGCGTCTCCGGCCTCCTCCCGGAAGCTCTAGGAGGCGGAGAAGATGGGAGGGAGGGAGACGCTTACCGATTCCGGCGGGCGGAGGAGGTCGCGGCGCCGGCGGCGTGCCCGTCCCGTCGGTTCTGGCTTGTCTCGCAAGAAGGTGGGGAGTGTGGGTGTGTGGGGGGAGGGAGAGGCGGAGGCAGGGAGACGACTAGTAGTCGTATTTGCAGGCTGACGCGTCCGTGTCGAACCAGGCAGGCAGGCAGGTTCGACCAAGAAGGTGGCTCGCTCGAGCCCCCCAAATCGGGGACCTTGCTCGGGTCGAACTACTAGGCCTAGGCTCGGCCCACTTGGCAAAGGCGAGTACAGCCCATAAAGAGGTTGGCCCATTCCACGTTTGCGTCCGTGTTTTTTTCCTGCTCCAAACGGTTTCTGGTTCTTCCAGAAGCCACTTTCTTCCTAATTTTAACTTTTTTGGTTTTTTTTAACTTTTTGTTTATGTTTTCTTTATTTTATTTACTAGCTGAATGCCCATACGTTGCTACGGATTTTTAAATTTTATCATACTACATATTGTAAAACTCACGGGTGGTAAAAAATTTTAGAATATGCATACAAATATGTTCTAAAAGTTTCTAAATCTGTCAAGTAAGTTAGAGGCGGAGGACGCCGAGGGGAGAAGAGGAGGAGTATGGCTCACGCGTCGGCCCGACTTTTTCTACGAGGAGCGGAAGAACTACCTACATGCATATCTGGACCGATGATCTTTGATCTGATGGCAGAGAAGAGAGGAGGGAGAATGGACCGACGATCACAAACTCACATTTTTATAATAGTAAAGATTTGTATTATCTGCGATGATATAATAATTTTTTATTTTTTTAATTGAATGATTCAGAAAAACAAACCGTTACAGTGCACACTTTTAGCCAAATACCAATAGCCACCGTCAGAAATTACGGTTTACTAGTCATATGCTTGTGCATTGCAACAGAAACTCATGTTCTAATTTCCGTACAATGTGCACTAACCATATATTAAGCATACTATTCACATGAATGTGCAATCATCGAATGTTTAAATCATTTCATCAAGATATACATTATTCCTTATTACGAGGGATTCATGTGTCAAATAAGGCTTTAGAGGACTGGAAGAAAACAATGTCACAAAGAACCTATTTCACCTTTAAAAAAAAATTTCTTACATTAGTATTTGTCATTGACCGTCAAAGATGGCAATGCCCAACGAATAGAGCCAATGAGAACAATCATACATTAGAATATACAATTATGCAAATACACAAGAAACAGTTGATATTATGCCCAACTTTCATCCGAAGAACAAATAATATCCGTCAGCACATCGATTGGCTGTTCTATGAAATTAAATCATTCGCCGACCAAACAAGGCACACTATATCACCAATTAGGAATAGACATGTTGTCACAAACCTAAAAAAGAGTGATACATAAATATAACAGATCATAAATTGTACATCATAGAGCATAGCCAGATTCCTGATATTACATGGTATCATCATCAGTTATCCACTAGTTATATGCACTCAAGATGTCTATCACTACCAGTTCATACTAATAGCCTCTATACAATAGTTCTCCCTTTGCCGATTTCCAAAATAAAATGCAACATCATTGTAAGTCAAGAATCAGTTAAACCACGAAATTAAGCAAAAAATTATATCTAGAGAGAAACATATCTTATGGTTGGAAACAGTGATCGGGAAGGAGAAAAAACATAGATAACATTCAACCATATTTCCAGGGGACACACTCCCATGGATCATATCTCAAGGCAATGGAATATCAACATGTGAAAGCAAGCATCACCTGAACTTTTGCCTCTACGTTGATTGTACATCATCTCTGCATTATCAGTCTCTGAATCATAGTCTGAATCATCATCTTCGCCATTTGATTGTCCCATAGCCTCACATTCAGTAACATACTAACATGACTTGCACAGGGGATAAAATTCATAAGTATTACCTGTATTTTATCTCCTCAGGGGATACAGGGATGACCACCGTGTAATCATCATCAGTGTCCAAGAAACCATCATCATCTGAACCTCATAGAGAATCACTACCAGTATCACTGTCACCGATGTCCTCCTCACACACCAGTGACAAAATACTTAAGGAAAAAAGATATCTTAGAACATCAATTATCAACAATGAAAAGATATCCTAGAACATCAATTATCAACAACGAAAAGATATCCCACAGCCATCAACTATAATCAAAGAAAAGCAAGTAACACTAATGCAGCAAAGGATACCCAACATAGTATCTAGCGAAGTGGACGCTCCTCGGCACGAGCACCGAGCATGTGATGAATTTCTCCTCGAACTCGATCTCCATGTGGCACGTCTCCGACTGCCCCGGGAACAGGGCGCAAAGGAATACGAGATCCCTGTTCTTAACGCTACACTGCACCTGTACCATGCCCTTCTTCCCATTGCCGCCCCTTACCAACCTTGCTCCCCAGCATCGCCTGCGTTGCCCATCCAACAAAATTGTACATCATCACACAACATTGCAGATTCACACCACAACCAGAAACCCCAACAAACTTAGAAAAGTTACAGTAGATCATGGTTTGCATAAGTAAAAAAGATGAACAACTACAAATAACTAACCTATTTGGCATAGTTCAAAGATTTGGAGATTCTTTATCATCACAGAGTTCATGAACATGTAGTGTGAAATATAGTGTTTATGCCTAAACCTTATAAATAATGCAGGCAAGAGATTGAATTATGTTTTCTTGGAGATCAAACAACCTTTTAAGCTTGTTTTCATGGCTGACTCCGTTTACTATGGGAACCTGAATTGAAAATAGTGCGTGAGAAGTGAAGAAAATCACATAAATAAAAAGTCATCAAAACATTAGGCAGTCGTGGTGCATGATTTGGAAGAGCCAACTATTTAGTGTATCATCCAATGATAAGATAACCAAAATGAAAAGGCCAGGCATAAGAAGACAATAACTTATGGCTACTTAAACGTCGGTTCAAGCACTTCGAAGCATTAGCCAATATGAATACCTAACAAACGGCCATGATGAACAATTCTTTACTGAATTTAATAACATAATTTTCCTTGGGGAAAAAATGGTGCCGAAAGATTCTAAGAAGAATAATGACAACTATACAATTGAAAATTATTACTACATCTGTGCATTACAATTCACAAATTGAAATTTTATCAAAGACGGGGAGTGGCGCTGACCAGAGCTGAGACGTTGTCCATTGAAGCATAGTACAATGGCAATCCAACATACCATAGCTTACCCTAAGAAAACAACAAAAAGGTTCAAAAAATGAGAGAGTGATACTCTCATACCCGCAATACTTTAAACAACAATCCGGCACAACACTAGCAATGGTGATCATGAGCCTGCTATCATAGGCAATAGTAAGTTGGGATAACCACCATTAGATCACTTCTAGAAATAAGACAAGTTAATTAGTGAGCATAAACCCGAAGTGGTGCATGACACTCGCTGTTGTAGTACAAGCTGGCTGGGCATTTCATCAAACATAACGAAGGCACACACATGACACATCCCTGTCACTTCTCCTAGGGCCATGCAAGCATCGATGTCGTCCATACTATCAACAAAAGTGCAGGAAGAGCTTGTGTTCTCTGCAAATAACCACAAGTTTCTTAAACCATACACCAATGTCTGCGAGCGGAAGTGGCACACATCAAGTATCCCAAATTTGAATCTTGAAAACTATCCCCAAATTTGAGCCACTGACTCAAAACTGCGCATATAAGTTAAACGGGGAAATTGCACATATACCCCATAGTTAGTAGGCACTTGTAAATTTGCCCCACACTTGAGTGGCCTTGTAATTTTGCCCCATACTTGACATGCCCCCTTATTATTTTGCCCCATTGCCCATTTAGTTGCTATTTTAATTTCGTTTTTCATTTTTTGGGGCAGGAAATGACATTAAAAAAATATTTTTACTGCATTTTCTAAACCTTTTTGTGCATCTGTACACACAGCTAAGAGAGGAGGTTCACCAATTAAATGGTTTTAATGTCATTTCCTGCCCCAAAAAAATGAAAAATGAAATTAAAATAGCAGCTAAATGGGCAATGGGGCAAAATAATAAGGAGGCATGTCAAGTATAGGGCAAAATTACAAGGCCACTCAAGTGTGGGGTAAATTTACAAGTGCCTACTAACTATAGGGTATATATGCAATTTTCCCTAAGTTAAACGCCCCCCCCCCCGGCCCAAAAAAATTGAATCCAAAACCTCACGAGTGAGCAAATTTGAACAGGGTACTGGAGATTGCAGTATTTTTCCTCATCAGTGCAAGGATGATGCATTCCAAAAGTCATCGCATCTGTTGGAGGTTGGAGTTGGAGGGGGTGGAGAGAGCATCGAAATGGAAGGGGCAAGAGATCGAGGCGGAGCGTACCTATGCAATGAAAGTTTGTTAGCATGTATGAGCCCAAAGCTATGAGAAATATATACTGAGTTAGTGAGTTCTCCATTGTCTCTTTGCTAAAATCTTGTGCTGCAACCATTTTCTTCCTTAGCTAAAGTAGTAGCTATCTTCTCATTGCTTCCCATTAGTGAGTGCCTTGCCATCTCTAGGTATTCCAATAGCTTATGATTCTTGGCTTAAATTTTTAAATTCTGGTTATTCGTAAGAGAGAGTACGGAGATATATATATATATATATATATATATATATATATATATATATATATATATATATATATATATATATATATATATATATATATATATATTCAAGTGCGATTTTGACCGATATAGATAAAGTCAAGACAATGTTTACTACAATTGACTTGTAAACCCCGTCTTCAAAAAACACTCTGTTTTAAAGCTATTTACTGTAAAAAGTCAAGCCATAAACCCAAAAGAATACACCGAGCTCGTTTCTCTCTGTGCAAATGGTATGGTTGATTGATGTGACTATCTTTTAGACTCGGCAACCGAGAGGTCACATCGGTGTGGGCTCCTTGTAAGAGCATATACAATAGTGTGACATTAGCTGTCTATAAGTCTTGTCACATAGAACAGAGATGATGTGGAGGAGAGAGAGTGAGCATAGAGAATTAGGCCGTCTTTCATGCAACAGTTGACTGTAACACAAGAAATAAGATGCATTGTGTCATGGAGAAGCTGTCTATAGAGATATGTAAAAAGATAACTTATTATAGGAGCTGTCTTTAGTGCCATCTATAGATGACATAGAGGATATTATAGATAACAATTTTCTATACCATTGTACCCTAATTGTTATAACAAGCATAATTCAACATATGGTATGACCGATAAATGTGTGCAAAATTATTTAGGTAGTATGACCTTGTTTTTGGGTTGTGGCTAATAGCTTTTGATTGTATTTTTGAGGTAGTGATGGACTGTAAAGACGTTAACACAAACAACACACGCGTTTTTGGGCTCAGTAAGCAAATTTGGAGAAGTCGCTCCTTTTCTTTCGGTTTTTGGAGAAATCGAAGCCAAAACCACAAAAGGCCCAAAAATAGATCCTATATGTATTAGTGTACGCAACGAAATAAAGGTATATTGGATCTGTTCTTTTGGACTATGGCTTATGGCTATAGTTTATTAGTCTAATAAATAGTGATTGCTGAGAGAAATCAAAAATAAAAGACACTGAAAAACCAAAAAGAGCAAGGTCACTAGCTTGAACTCTACATATACAAAAAGAGGATTTTTTTCCATCCTTAAGAGGTACCATAGCCATCAATTATATTAAGATCTAACGTTGAAAACACAAGGTACCTTGTAGTACTGTTTTATCCATGACTAAGGCAGAGAAAGGAGGTACCAAGGCTCTAAGGATACAGTGGTAATTTGCTACTGACATATTCGACCGAGCTCAAGGCCCAAATGGATATAAAGTGACATTCTACAAAAGTGAACTACTACGTCAATACATCAAGAGCAACTCCAACCGGTTCTTTATCCTGCTCTTCATTGTATATTTACCTAGTATGACTCAAGAAATAGACTCCAACCGGTTCTTTATCCTCCTCTTCATTTTTACCGAGTCGCTATTTTCTCCCGGTCGCTAGCTAGATTTGGCGAGCGCCTCCTCACTCGCTTCTCAAATAGCTAGGCCATTGGAATGCTAACTCAAATAGAGAGCTGAAAATAATAGCTAGCCTCTTCATCCTAGAAAATAGAGAGGGAGAAATGACTAATGGGACACCATGCCAGCGACGGCCTGCGATGAGCCCTTGTAGATGGCGTCGTGTGTGTAACGGCCTACAGCCAGCCCTCATGAACGGCGCCGTGCAAGCAACAGCATGGGGTCGGCGTTGTCTCGAATCGATGCAAGCGATCGAGCAAAAAGGGGAAGGGATGAGGTCAATTATGTGCTTAGCTGTGCAATATCCATATTGTTGAGAAACCGTCGCTGGCGACCAGTCCGAACGATTCCTCTGCTTAGAACAAGAACGAATCAATCACAGAATCACAGAGAGAATAGATTGAACACACAGAGAGGTAGAGAGAACTCCCGGTCTTTCTTTATTGCTTTTCTTTCATGCGTACATAATGAGGGGGGTATGACTCTCTATTTATAGTCTACGGTGGGGGTGCCCAATTAGATCAGGACTCTTGGATAGAGTCCAGGTTTCCTAACACTCCCCCTTGGGCACTCACCCAACATGCTCATGCCTCATCAAAACTCCATAAAAACCCAGTGGGAAAAATTTGGAGAAAGAGTACATGATACATGTGATGCTGCGATGCACGAATTGCCTCATTAAAAACCTTGGTCGAGAAACTTCATGGAAAACTCGTCAAGGGAAAAAGAGTACAATTCACCCAAATTCATTTGGTCTGCAAGACTTTATTTTTGGGTACTTAATCTTCATGATCAAGATTTATTAGCGGGCTTGTGAGAATTCTCCCCCTGAATTCTGCACTTCTCTAAGTCTCATCATTCCAATTCCACGCACGCACCTTTCAAAGCTAGATGCGGGGAGTGACTTAGTGAATAAATCTGCGAGATTTTCACATGACTTAGTATGCAGTACTTTAATCTCGTCCATCTTTTGCAATTCATGTGCATAGAAGAACTTGGGGTTGATATGCTTTGCGAGATGACTCTTCACATAGCCCGTTTGCACTTGTGCAACGCAAGCGGCATTATCTTCATAGATAATTGTGGGGGTTTGCACAATGTTCATCCCACATGACTGCTGGATGTGGTGAACCATTCGGCGGAGCCAAGCGCACTCTCGTGCGGCTTCATACAGTGCTATAATTTCTGAGTGGTTCGTCGAAGTAGCTACCAGGCTTTGCTTAGACGATTTCCATGAAATTGCAGTTCCACCACACAGGAATACATAGCCTGTTTGTGACTTAGCGATATGCGGGTCTGACAGATACCCAGCATCTGCATAGCCAATCAAGTTCAGATCTTGATTCTTTCTGTAAAACAATCCGAGGTCCTTGCTACCTTGGAGGTACCGGAAAATGTCCTTTATGCCCTGCCAATGCCTTTTGGTGGGCTCTGCACTGTACCTTGCTAAGAGGTTTACGGCAAATGCAATGTCCGGTCTGGTGCAGTTTGCTAAATACATGAGTGCTCCCACTGCACTCAAGTATGGGAATTCTGGTCCCAGGACTTCCTCCCCCTCTTCCCTAGGTCGGAAAGGATCTTTTTCTTGCTGTAAAGACCTACCGATCATCGGTACTTTCGAGGGAAATGCCTTCTCGAAGTCAAACCTTTCAAGCACCTTCTGGGTGTAGGTCGACTGATGTACCAAGACTCCTTCAGGGACATGCTCAAGCTGCAAGCCTAAGCAAAACTTGGTCTTGCCCAAATCTTTCATTTCAAATTCTGACTCCAAGTAGGAGCTTGCTTCTTTTATGTCTTCGGCTGTCCCGATGATATTCAGATCATCTACATACACAGAGATTATACAGAATCCATTCTGGGATCGCCGTATAAATACACAAGGACAGTCTTCATTGTTCGTGTAGCCTTTCTTGCCGAGAAAGTCGCTCAAGCGATTATACCACATTCTTCCAGATTGTTTCAGTCCATACAGTGACTTTCTGAGTTTCACACTGTACAGATTTCTATTTGCTCTGTCTTGGTTCGGGAGAGGGATTCCTTCAGGGACTCTCATATAAATCTCCGAATCCAAGTTACCGTAAAGGTATGCAGTCACAACATCCATCAATTTCATTTCCAAATTCAAGTTCACTGCCATTGAGATCAAGTATCTAAAGGTAATTCCACTCATGACTGGGGAGTAGGTTTCTTCATAATCAACTCCAGGGCGTTGAGTGAAACCTTGGGCTACCAGCCTTGCTTTGTATCTCACTACTTCATTTCTTTCATTTCTCTTTCGAACAAATACCCACTTGTGCCCAACGGGGTGTATGTGGGGAGGTGTGCGGCATACGGGCCCAAACACCTCTCTTTTATTCAGAGATAGCAATTCAGTTGCTATTGCCTTCTTCCAATCTTCCCAATCTGATCTTTTCTTGCATTCAGCGAGCGATGCAGGCTCGGGATCAAGATCGATGATGGTGGCAATTTTCTTTGCGAAGTAGATATCGATATTAGCTGTTGTCCTATTCAGGGACTCTCCCGTGTGCACATAATTTATAGCTATTTCTTCATGAGTTGCTTCTTCTGAAGCTTCACCTTGCGCATCGCTTCTTTCAATTGCGGTGGCAAGTCCCTTTAGTTTTTCGGCTCCGATGTGTGCGCACACATCCAAGCCGATGGGGATATTCAGATCCGGTATGCCCTTTTCGGAAGGTGTCATACTTGTGCCAGGTCTCAACTGGCTCCCCTTCTCATTCTGGGGGACTTCAATGATCGGCTGTGATAAATCCCGCTTATCCTTTTTCGCCAGGCGTCCCCGGTTACTAAGGATTCGAGGAACCGGAGTTCTCGTCCTCTTTTTTATTTTTCTGAGGCCTCTGGACGAGATTAGGGATACCTTCAATTTTCTTTGGTATTTCAACCCTCTCCGGTGCAGTGCGTTCAGGCACATGCGACTTAGTCACGCTCTTCAAATCACTAAAGTGATCAGGCAGTTGATTTGCTAATGCTTGCAAATCTATTGTCTTTTAGACTTCTCTTGTCTTCTAGACTTCTCTTGTCTTCTAGACTTCTCTATTCGCTTCACTAGTGCGCGGGTCATCTGCATGAATTCTTGTGGCTTGCCATGTAATGTCTTCTGGACTTCTCTAGTGTGCGGGTCATCTACATGGATTTCCCAGGCTTGCCACGTAATTTCCCGACATTCTTTATCAAGGGGTTGATTTCCTCCCCCTAATGTTGGGAAAATTTCGGTGGTGACTCTTGCGCTAGTTGCACAGGTCAATGGATGTTGTAGGCCGTAAGTCTAAAATTGATGAGATTTGCTGCATGCAGGACTGCGTGTCCCCAACATGTAGCTGCTAGATTTCAATTATGCAAGAGGGTCGGGCAATAATTTTTTTTTAATTAAAGACTCTGTCAAACCATTCTGGGTATGGACATGCGGTACCGAATGCTCAACTGCAATTCCCATTGCCATGCAATGATCATCAAATGCCTTTGAAGTAAATTCTCCGGCGTTGTCTATTCTGATGGATTTGATATGATGATCTGGAAACACATTTCTGATGCGAGTGATCTGCGAGATCAATTTTGCAAAGGCGTGGTTTCTTATGGACAACAAACCCACATATGACCACTTCGAAGAAGCGTCAATGAGCACCATGAAATACTTGAATGGCCCTGAGATGGGCTGAATGGGACCGCAAATGTCTCCCTGGATGCGTTCCAGGAATGCAGGGACTTCATCCTTCACTTTCAGAGTGGAGGGACTAGTTATTATTTTCCCGGTGCACATGCAGGGCACACAAAATCTTCATGATTGGGAAATTCTTCATTAATATTATGCCCATGCGAGTTATTATGTTTCTCATCATCCTAAGACTTGGGTGGCCTAATCTGTCATGCCAGAGACAGAAGAGTTCAGAGCTTCTAAGTACTGTCTTCAGGACAATGTACGCTGCAGGCGCCTTAATGTTGGTATAATATAGCCCAATTTCTAGTGAAGGGAGTTTTTCTGATTCCATTCTCGTCGCGCTTCGTAATGAGCAGGTATTCCGTACCGTACTCTTCTTTAGTCTCAACGTGGAAACCATTTGCGCGGATATTCTTAAAACTTAGGAGAGTTCAAGTTGATTCTGGGTACAATAAGGCTTCTTCAATAACCAAAGTTGTGCCCATTGTGGCTCTTCTGGAACCGATCATACATGCATCGCTTCCAGCGATTGTCGTAAGGCTGCCAGTGCTCTTACGAATCGACTGAAAATTCTTAATCTCTCTTAAGATGATATTCCTTATGCCGCTGCTAGCTAAGCACACTTCCTTCATAGGGCGCTACACGTGTTCTAATATAGGGTATTTATTAACATGTATGAGAAGGCAATCAACACATAAATAAAATACTCCAATATCAGAACATATCATGCCATCATAAACTGAATAAATGAATGAATTCTTCAAATATCATCCAACCATCACGAGAAGATAACAATTCTTAAGTACCATCCATGCAAATTCTAACATATTCTTCCACACAAAATAAATGACAATTAAAGTCGAAATGCATTCAGTGCACTAGACTTCTTCTGCTATTTTTTTTTTCGGGTTGACATTCTCTTCAAGAGAAATCATGGCATTGGCTGCTTCTAGGTCGAGAGGGGTGCTGCTATCGTAATGGTCTCAAACACCATCAACGCAGGCAGCTGCTCAGAATGCTCCCCCTCAACCGATGCAGAGTGGACTTCATGTGCCCTTTACCATCCCGTTTTGGCTTGCTAGCCTTATTCTCACGTGGAGCATCTAATTTTGCCTTTCTGGGCTACGGCCATACCCTTCCTTCCCGTTTTCTTCATAAAGGGCTTTCGCACCTTGTAGCTCCCAGCGTTGGCTTCATGGTCAGTGGAGCTCCCAGATGGCTGAGTGACTTAGTTCTTGCGGAGAACTTCATCCTGAGCCTCCGCAACTGCATCATATCAATCAATTCGGCGTATTCCTCATAGCCATCTTGACGATAGTTGCGTGCGGATTGTACTGCATTGGGGTGGAAGGATTTTCTCAATTTTCTGTTTTCGGGTACAAATCCTGTGCAAGGCAGAATTGTTTTCCCTGACCGTCTTAAAGTCGGCAAACCTCAGTCTGATCCACTCATACTCTGCTTGAGGAAGAATGATGTACTTTAGCCTCTTAAACCGCTTCTTGAGTGCGATCCAGAGTGCTAGCGCGCTTTTCTCCACCATATACTCATTCTTGAGAGTTAGGCAGAGGTGGTGCCTGAGAAAATGAAATGCCTGATCATTCTCTTTAGGCATGGGTTGGGCGTCATTCAGTCCACCAATCCCAATAGTCGCGCGGAGCTTCCTGACTCCAAGCACAATCTCGACATCGGATGCCTACGTCAGATAGTTTTGGCCATGCTGGGCCAGCTCCTCGAACTTCTAGTTCGTGATGCTAGTCATCTAAATGTGTGTAAGTCTACTGCTGGTAGACATGCACGGAATAATTCACTGCGGGTAAATAAATGGTACAAAAGGTTCTCGTAATGTTTCATAATTTTCTATGCATTTTCTATAATTTTACTGCTGATTTCAGTGATTAAAAGCAATTTAAACAATTACAATTAACCAAAACAGTAAATAAATACAGAAAATACATAAAACAGTAATGACATAAATAAATAAGCTTCAAATGCTAAAAATAATGCAAAATTCGGATTCCCGAGGCGCTTTTATGCTAAAATATGAAATTTCAGCAAATTTTGCACTTTCTGGGGGTTTATGCGCAAAATTTCAGTTCAGAGAAAAATTCGCGCAATTTTCTGATTTACAGAGGGATTTTCTGCAAAATTCTGGATCCGCTCGTAAATTTGAGGGCTTATACGTAATTTTCGGAACTACGAAGCCTTTTATGCAAAATTTGGGACTCAAATTAAATGATTAAGGGTCAATCGGTAATATTCAGGACTTCGGGTCCTTTTTTGTAAAATCCGGCGCCCCCCACCGACCGGCCTCCTTTTTTTTTTTTTAGACCTCCTCCCCCGGCCCAATTCTCTTCGGCCCATGTGGCCTTGCCCTCCCCCATCCGATTCGGGCCGGATCCGGCCCGCTCCCACCTGGCCTCTATGGCCCATGGCCGACGCGTGAAAGAGGGGAAGGGGTAGGGTTTACCCTACCCCGTAAACACCTAGCGGTGGCGGCGCGGGAGGGCCAGGGCGGACAGCGCGCGGGCGCGTGCGGGCGCCGGCGGGGTCGCAGCCGGCGGCGGGAGGAATCCGGGCGGGCGGCGCGCCGGTTCATGCAGGCGCCGGCGGCGGGGGAAGCCCGGGCAGGCGGCTCGGGTGAGGAGCACGGAAGGCGGCGGGGCCGGCATGGGGCGCTCGGCGGGGCGGCGCGTTGGGGCGGACGGCTACAGGCCGGAGCCCGGGGTGGTGGCCGGAGCAGCGCGCACCGCGGTCGGCGGCCATGCGGGGGCCGGCGACGAGGCGGGAGTATCCGGCGGGCGGCGGAGGCAGTCGGGCGGCAGCCGCATGCAGGCGGCGGTGCCGGGGTGCGGAGCGTCGGCCTCGGGTGCGGGTCGGCGGCCGCATGCAGGCGGCGGCGCCGGAGAAGCCGACAAGGCGGCGCGACGGGGCGGCGTCCGGGCGGAGAAACCAAGTCGTCGGCGGCCGGTGCGCAAGCGCGTGCGTGCTACGGGCGACGCATGGGGAGGAGACGACGGGCCCGGGGCTGCCTCGGCCCGTGCGGGGGCGGAACCGGCGGCGACACGGGCGCGGTGGGGCCAGCGGCGTCGGCGCGTGCGGGCGCGGGCGCGGTGGGGCCGGCGATCCATGTCGGCTTCAGGCCGGCGGCGGCCCCCTTTTTTTTTATCTTATGCAATGGCCAATGCAAGACCCGAACAGAGGTTATGCAAAATTTCCCCTTTTTTTTCCATGCAATTGCTGAGCAGAACAAAAAGAAGATGCAATAATAAAATTTTCCAATCTGCAATGCTGTGCAGAAAACATGAAATCATTGCATATATTTCTTGTGCTTGTGATCATGCAGGATCAGACAACACCATGCAAAAATTTCTAATCTACGATGCAATCAACATCTACCCCGTTTTCGCAATCTACCGATCGACATTGTGCCGGCGACTTCAAGTCTGCTCGCGGTAGATTTAGGGCGGATTTGCATCGTTCTACAGTGCAATCAACATCTACCCTTTTTCACAATCTACCGATCGGCATTGTGCCGGCGACTTCAAGTCTGCTCGCGGTAGATTAGGGCGGATTTGCACCGTAGAATTTTAATCTAGAACGCGAAAAGAAAATACAGATTCAAAAGCGGTCTAGAAAATTCAATCTGTGCTTCGATGATTACCTCGTTCACCGGAGCGAAGTCGTGCTGATAACGTGTTGAGAAACCGTCGCTGGCGACCAGTCCGAACGATTCCTCTGCTTAGAACAAGAACGAATCAATCACAGAATCACAGAGAGAATAGATTGAACACACAGAGAGGTAGAGAGAACTCCCGGTCTTTCTTTATTGCTTTTCTTTCATGCGTACATAATGAGGGGGGTATGACTCTCTATTTATAGTCTACGGTGGGGGTGCCCAATTAGATCAGGACTCTTGGATAGAGTCCAGGTTTCCTAACACATATCACTCTCTCGGATCAAGTTTCAATCAACAGATATAATTAACTGGTATCTTTTTTTTTATCGAGAGGTACTGGTATCTTCTAGTACCTTCCAAGATTGGTAAAAAACCTCACACAAAAAATCTCCACATCTATTATATTCCCATTACAGTACAAAGTTAAACATTGATTGATTTCCTCACAAATACTCATAGATCTCCGGAAAGTTTTGCAAAACAAGGTACCATTTTGCTCATGACCTCGATCGATCACTTGTTCATCAGCACCTTGACGAACTCCTTGTAGTCGACTTGGCCGTCGCTGCGGGGGTCCGCCTTGCGGATCATGTCGTCGGCCTCCTCGTCCGTCAGCCTGTCGCCGTGGGTGACCATCACCTGCCGCAGCTGCTCCGCCGGGATCACCCCGCTCCGCGCGTCGTCGAACACGTCGAAGCAGCTGGCGAGGTCCTTCTCCGACACCCCGGTGTCCATCTTGCGCGCCGCGACGGCCAGGAACGTGGCGAAGTCGATGGTGCTGGCGCCCTCGCCGACGTTCGCGTCCTTGAGGAAGCGCTGCACCTCGGCCTCGTCGACGTTCTGGCCCAGCGAACGGAGCACCGTGACCAGCTCGCCGGTGGCGATGCGACCTGTGGAAGCAAGAAGGATCAGCAGCAGTTTACGCCGGGGAGATGCGCGAGCGCGTGATCTTGGTGGTGCCTTACCGTCCTCGTCGCTGTCGAACAAGTCGAAGATTTCTTTGCACTCGTCGGCCTGGTCTTGGATAAGCTTGGCCGCCATGAGAGAGAGAGAGAGAGGCCTCTAATTACTCCCTCAGCTGCTTGCAAATTGTAATGGCTGCTTTCTGGAAGAAGTGAAGGCTTCTCAAGAAACTTTCCTCTCTTCTACTTTCCTATTTCGCAATTCCCTTTTTCCTTGCTTCGAAAAATAACAAATCAATGACCAATCATCGAAACAGCGGGCCTAGACAGGCTAAACAATGGGGAAAAGAAAAAGAAAAGGAATAACCAACCCAATGGGGGCACCTAGTGGTCAGTACTTCAATCGCATAAAGCGACGTTCCATCCACCTCTTGTTTGATCCAAAGGTGTAAAGATATGGCATAGTCCGTACCTAAAAATTACAATTTGCGTCTAAATTAGAAAGGAGAAGCAACGGGTGATAGACAACTAGTCATAAAAAAATTGATCAGGGGTAAAAAAAATCAAAAGGAAGAGAAAATTATATGGTGAATCATGATGCAAGAAGCTGAGACCAACCTGAAAGTTTCTATTTACAATCTGTTGTGATTGGGGCAGCAAAGCCAAGATTCCATTCCCAACAATGCGAGGCTTTGCTGTCATGGCCTCATGGGAACCTCTTCCATGCATTATTGACTCCAATCTGGATGAAAAGCGACGCAACGTCTTCAAAAAATAAAAAGCAATGTAACAGTAGCTAGCATTACCGAACTTGAATTCCAGAATGGTTGTCCTAAACAAAGAGGCTAACGCATTTGGCTCGTACAAGCGCAGAAGCATCGTCCGTGCCCCTTCACCTTTCTCAACTCTTACGGCGACGATGTCGTTTGGACTTCGGAGTACACAAATTTCGCCATGAGTACTCCAGGAATCAGTGTGATTCCTCCAAAACTCCTACAAAAATGGCCAAACATGCCATCCATTCAATCTATTGAACACTTGAGAGAACGCCAGGAGAAACGCACAGTGCAATGATAATTCGATAGGTGAAAGATGATATTTGCACAAATAGCCAAAATCCAGATAAAGATGAACTTCAACAAATCCTAAGCTCCAACAGTTGCATGATAAACATCACAATCAAAAGAAACCAGGTACCTGATGTTGCTTCCCATGACTACAGCACCTAACCTGATCACTACTGAACATAACCACCTGAACATCACAATCAAAAGAAACGAACAATAGTACAGCTATGTTATGTTGAATAGTTACTCCATCGTAGCACATAACATAGTACAGCTTGTAAGCCTGAAATTTTAATGCACTTCAGATTGAACTTATTTCATAGGACCCACTCCTCACTTGGCCATCATGACCTTGACAAACTCCTCATAGTTGATCTGGCCATCGCCGTCCACATCAGCCTCGCGGATCATCTCATCAACTTCCTCATCAGTCAGCTTCTCCCCCAGGTTGGTCATGACATGGCGGAGCTCAGCAGCAGAGATGAAACCGTTCTGGTCCTTGTCAAAGACACGGAAGGCCTCCTTGAGCTCCTCCTCAGAGTCAGTATCCTTCATCTTCCTTGCCATCAGGTTCAGGAACTCTGGGAAGTCGATGGTCCCATTGCCATCAGCATCAACCTCGTTGATCATGTCCTGCAGCTCTGCCTCAGTAGGGTTCTGGCCAAGGGATCGCATCACGGTTCCAAGCTCCTTAGTAGTGATGCAACCTACAAAAAAATATTCAAATCACATCATAAGAGTACTACTCCCTCCGTCCAAATTTATAAGGCGTATTCCCTTTTCGCACGTAGACCAGGGAGATAATGAAAATGACTAGATTACCCTTAATTATTATCTCTAAGCACTATATTCAATACATGCATGTATAGAATAGCAAATAAAACTGTATATTTATTAAATGTATAAAGAGAACATCATATTAATTTTGCATTAGAACATGAAATACGACCTATATTTATGGACAAGGCTATTCAAAAAATATGCCCTATAAACTTAGACGGAGGGAGTATTTGCTAAGGATACACATCATAATAGCAGAAATCAGCATGCTGATCACTTTGAGGCACATACGTTACTGCAAGAATTTACAACAGCAGGCAATTGGTAAACAAACATTGCTTGAAAGTAATCTACACAAGCCCATTATTGCAGCATGGACAGTAAGGATAAATAGTCCAATAGGTCAACTGTCAGTCGATTTCCTAAAATGTCACTGCTGCTCAGCATCAACACATCAAATTCTAGCAGTCAATATGTGAATCTATATCACAGAATGATTACAAACACCGGGAAGAATCATAGAACACAAACACACGGACCACCTATAGGCACAAGAGATAACATGAAGCCATAAGAATACAGTGCCTAGGTTTAACAGTCACTTAGGTGGTTTCCAGCCATTAATGAAATGCCATCCTTGTTGGCGATTAACATATGTAATCCAAAAGTCAACTTACAATTCAAGAATCATTATGTATCTAGATATGACACAAATCACAGACCAGCTCAGGTTGCATCTAAGATTTGCTGAAAAAAATAAACTTCTCTGGTGTACCAGAGTAAGGATTAACTATTCAACAGGGTAGTAAAGGACTTCCAGAAATGAGCTATGAATATGATAGACAGTGGCTACAAAAGAGCACTCTACATCTTAAATGTTGGCCTTAGTCTAGACTACACAGTAAACACGCGATCTCCAACTTTTAGGCTACCGTGGACCTAGATCATACTAATATACTATATGTCTATATCACAAAGTTCTTTCAATATTGATGTTATACAAAGAAGCTAATTTCATAACACTATATAATTTCCCCTAAAACAAAAAAGACTTATCCTTATCATACTACTATAGCACAATCAGATTCGCACCCCAATTTCCACATGTAGTTCAATCGTTGGTCCATTCTACATCCTATCCTCAAAATCATACAACATCATTGACCAAACTCCACCATCGGCGCATCCTTAAAGACATCTCCAGTACTCGTACTAGATCATGTGAGCCTTTGTTCACACCATACTACATGAGAAGAACCTGATTCGCAAAATTTGATGTACGGATCTTCCTTTGTCGATTTATCAATTCCGCAACCCACTGAAGTTCTAACTCTAATTCCCGAAGGCACCGAAAAAATAGCTGACCCCAAATCGTTCCTTCCTCAAAAGCACCGGGAAATCCTATACAGATCAAACACCGAAACCCTAAATTTCGCTGCCATCACGCCTTAACGACACACCCCCCACAGAACAAACAGCTAATCCGAGCAAATAATCCCATCACATGTAAGCATCACGCGCTCGCCCAAAATACTACCAAATTACCTCACAAATAACCAAACCATAACCATCACAGTACAGGGTCGACCGGATCTAGAGCCCTAACCACGTGGACACCGACCAGAACCCTAGAATCCGGCCGGATCGGGCGACACGGAGCTCGATCCGGCCGCGAGAGACAGGGAAACACAACGGGAGAGGGGGGTACCGTCGCCGTCCTTGTCGAAGAGGCTGAAGGCCTCCTTGAACTCCGCGATCTGCTCGTCGGTGAGCAGGTCCGCCATGGGTGGGGGGCTTCGAGGAGGTGCGGCGAGAAGACGCTAGAACACCGGGGATGAGTTGAGGGCCCGCCTGCGCGAAGGGGAATGAGGTGCACGGTGACGGTGGTGATAGCTCCTGTCAGTGGGTGGATTTTTATAGGGCAGCGAGGAGGGGATGCTGACTTGCAGGAACTTTCCGGTTTTGTATCCGGTTCTCCTTCTTTAATCCTTTTTCCTTTTTCTTTGGTTTTTAGCCATCTACGTTTCCATGTTCCATTTTGCACTTTTAAACTTTGAATTGTGTCTAGATCACTGTAACAAACCAAATATTTTTCAGAATTTTGAATTTTGGCCAAATTTTGATTTCTTACCCAATTCGAAAATTTCCCGGCCAAATGTGTTTTTCTCTTTTGATTTTCCGTCTCCTCTAGCCGTTGGCGCTTTCCCGAAGTCCATTTCCGCCCTTGTTTCCCTCCTCCACCCAGCCACAGGCCAAACAACACCACCACCACCCGATCACCGCTGCCAGCTCTGCCAATCATCGTACCAGCGCTCTTGACAACCCCTGCCTCTCCTCTAACAGCCTCTTAATTACCATCTTGTCGCTTGGCCACGCGCCACGGCCACCCCACTCCTCTTTGCCACTGCCGCAAGACTCTGCTTCCCAGCCAGTGCATGTGCCCACACTCTTTGACCGCTGCAATTCATAGATTGAAGAGACGCTGAGGTCAAGGAGCCACGAAGCCTACCGACCTCCCCACCGCTACTGCCAAATTTAGTCGAAGGCTCCCACACCATCTCTCGCCGACCACGTGCCCCCACCCGAGCAAGACCTCTATTGCTCCCACTGCCTTACCGAGGCTATAAAAGCTGTGTCATGCCTTCTGTGAACCCACATTGGTGACCACCAACCTCCTACACCTCAACTCTAGCTGGATATCGCTGCCACCCTCTCCAACCACCGGTAAGCCCAAATTTTCAATTCTTGTTAAATCCTTCACGATTTATAAATTGCTTTCGTCTACAACACCTTTGAGACCCTGCAAATCCTACCGTGATCTTGCCTCAGCTTTCTCGAGCGCCTAGGCCACCGGTGACAAGTTTCCCCGCCTGGCCGAGCCACCTCATCGTGGATAGCCCTCCACAAAGCCCTAGAGCCTAAGCTATCATCATCATAACCTTACTCTTGCCTCGGAGATTGTCGGAACCCGGAGCAACGACTCCTGGATCCTCTGTGTAAATCGCACTAGTCCAGGATCAGCTAGTGCACACAGCGTACAACAAAGATAAATATCAACCATAATGACATTTATTAACTGAATATGGGCATGAATGCCAAAGTTTACATCAACGGCACATAAGCCAAAATTAAGTAATAAGCAGCGGAAGAAAAACCAAAGCGGAAGAAGCCCACTGAGCCTGCCCACAGGCAAACAACAGTAAGACGCGGCCTATTCGTCCAGATCTTCACCGTAGTTGACGTCTTCCTTCTCTGTGTGGAAAAAGCAACGTGAGTACAAACTTGTACTCCGCAAATCACCCGGGAAAATACAACATAATGATAAAAGGCTTCAATGGAAGGCTTATAGGGTTAGTTTGCATAAAACAACATTTAAGAATTACAATAAGTAGATTGAAATTGCTGAATTTAATACGGTAAGTAAAAGCATAACTTGTAGTAGAAAGTAATACCGTCAGTGCAGGCTCCGACCATACACCAACCTATCCACGGGCATCCCACCCGGACCATCTTTTCCAAAAGCTCACGTATGGATTCCATCCATCCACACGCTTTCACTGCACCACTCTGATGAATTCCATCCATTCACCAGATTCCAATCTCTCACGGATTCCATCCATCCGTAAGGTTTTCTTCTCTCGTGGATTCCATCCATCCACAAGGTTTTCAAAAACATTTTGAAAAACAAAGTCTAATCCATGAAAAACTTTTACTCAGCATGCCCATGACCGTGGGCACGGCTATCCAGGATAGATTATACACTCTGCAGAGGTTGTACAGCTTTACCCACAAGATATGATGTCCTCATAATGTCGGCCAATACACGCTTCCTTAGGCGTGCGACTGAGTAATCATAACAAGGCCTTTACAATGCAAAGCCTTCAACCTGGCCGAGCCAACTCTAAGGTTTCACCCCAGTAAGGAATCCACCAGACCGGGACCCCCTCTTGAGCCTAGACGAGACTTCTCATGGCTTAACCACGCTCGCCCAAGTGAGACTTCACATGGCACCAACCACGCTCACTTTCAACCTACGACTCGACTCAGATTGGGACTTCACAAATTATTCAGCCAGGGCTGTCCCATACCAGCCATGTGGTAGTACGATTAGGGCTTTGCAACAGTAGCTCACAGACCGGTCCTTAATTGACTCAGGCCCAACCACATACCCCCGTGCACGACAATCAACCACTGCGGCTCCAACCAACAGGGCATGCCTGCACCCACCACTCTAACCAATTGCCTAAGTCTAAACCAGGTTTATATTTGTTTTCAAAATATTTCATAATCCTCCTTGACTCACCAAAGTCAAGAGTTCATATCATTTTATGTAAACAGGGTCATCATTTTATGTGAAAAGGTAACCCAAAAACAAATAATATAACTTCGCAGGGCTAAGCATTTGAATAAACTCTCTAGCCAACACTAATGTATTAACTAGAGTTTGAATCTAGGGTGACAAGGTATTGAGGAATTCAAATTCAATGGAGGGATTAACAAGTAGGCATAACTATATTTAAAACAGAATTGAAATACGCTGAATAAAAATATGCATGCAATATAATTTGAAACAACATAATTTTATTTGCAATTCTGGGATCAACATGATCAAGGAGGGTGACTTGCCTTGGTTTTCAACTTGGCTTGAATCTTCGTCGAAGAAATTTCCCGAATCGTCGAAGTCCACACGTCAAAATAACCCACCAAATTCAAATAAAATCAAATTAAATTCAAATTGAACTCAAATATTTGAATTGAGGCTATAAATGGATAGAGGGGAATTTTTGATGAATTTAGAAATTTGAATGGGCCAAATCGGAGTTAAAACGAGGAAGAACGGGCTCCGGGAAATTTGAAAAGAGAGAAAATGGAAAAAGGGGATTTCTGGAATTATTTTCCTAAAGGAAAATGGGATTTATTGCGTCAGCGGGAATTTAATATTCGGCCGAATTATTTTTCTACGGGAAAAGGGACTTATGACGCAAGCATGACGTCAGCCCGAGAGGAGCACCGGCTGACAGTGGGCCCATGGTCTATGGACTGGGTCCACGGAGGAGAGGAGGAGGTGAGGTGGCACGGGTGGCGGGGCCGGGCTAGCGTGGCGCCGACTGGGCAGACGCGGCCGAGGTGGCGCCGACGTGGGGTGCCACGCAGACACGGGCACGCTGACGTGGCCTGCCGGCCAGGGCGGCGCTCGGGCCCGGGGAGCTCGCCGGCGCTCCGGCGGGTGACGGCCGGCGGCGAGTGGCGCATTCGGGAGAGCGGAGGACGGGGAACCCAAGGGTGGGCGAGGGGGTTACCGGAGGTGGCCGGAAGGTGGTCGGCGGCGAGGGAAGAGCGGCGGTGGCTCGGGCTTCACGCGGCGGCAGGGCTCCGGTGGCGCTCGAGCTGGACAGAGGGGTGGAGGACGTCGGCGGAGGCGCGAAGAAGTCCGGGGAGGGGTCGGCCGGGCGCGAGCGGCGTCGGGCCGAGCGCAATTGCTCGCCGGAGGGACTTCGACGGCCGAGATGGGGGCGCGAGTGGTGAGGGGCTCCGGGAGCTCGGGAGTGGGCGGGGGAGGGCGGAGAGGTGGTGTGAGGGGGAAGGAGGAGCTCGGGGGCCAATTTATAGGGGCGGAGGGACACGGGGGCGCTGCGGATTTCTCGCCGGAAAGACGAGGTCATGGCGGTGATTGCGGGCGGAAAGGGGGAGGAGATGGGCGCGTGGGCGCGGGTCTTGCGGGGGAAGTTGGGCGCACGGAGAGGGGCGGCGCGCGCGGGAAGGCGGGGGAGACCGGGTCGGGCGGGCGACGGTTGCAGCCGGGGCGGGCGGCGCTCGCACGGGGAAGAAGGGTGCCGCGCGGGAGAAGATGGATCTGACGGGCGGGGCTGGGGCGCAGAGAGAGAGAGAGAGAGAGAGCGGAGGGGAGGCGCTGACGGGTGGGGTCCGGATGGTCAGCGAGAGAGGGAGGCGAGCGACTGACGGCAGGGCCCGCAGGCAGAGGGAAGAGCGGCGCCACTGGTGGGGCCAGATGGCCAGAGAGAGAGGGGAGGGGAGAACGCGCGGGCGGCCGAGATAAGGGAAAGGGGAGATCGGGCGGCCGTGGGCGCGGGGCGACGTGGCGTAATCCAGAGCACACACGTGGCGAGCGAAGGAGGGAGCAAGGCGGGATGGGGGCGACGGCCGGATGGCGGCGAGGAGGGTGGACGTGGGCAGCATCTAGCCGTCCACGTGGCGGCCGGTGGGAGAGGGGAGGGGATTTTGATTTTCCTTTTTGATTTTTGGATTTTTCAGAAAAGCCTCATAAATTCAAATGAGCTCAGAAAAATAGGAAATAAATACAAAAAATCCCAGAAAAATTCATAGAATCTCTTGGATATATTTTGGACTTAATAAAATTATTTCCAACTATTGTTGGTATCTAATTTGCATACTTTGAAATACTTTTTAATTCAAAAATACATTTTTAAACTCCAGAAAATCCAGGAAACCAAATAAAATACAATTAACTCCAAATGATTAATTTGACACAAGATTTTTATATAAAATCAAAATATCTTTTTAACTTAAGGTTTTTCTGAAAATGCTTTTCAAATCCAGCTTTTTTTCAAAAACAGAAATTCAGGGCAAATCCGAAAAGAAATTTAGGCACAAGAACACTTATTTTAATTTAAGATTTTATTTTATTTCATTTTTATTAATTATTTAAATTTTTTTAGCAAAAATTTGGGATGTTACAGAGATGCTCAAACCCCTCTTGTCTACGCTAATTAGCTCCTGAGATGCTCCTGTGGCACGAATGCCAAAAATGGAAACCTCTCATCGTGTAGAGCCTAGCCCTGCCAAAAATAAAAAATCTGCTGGAGCACACAGGTCAAGCCGCTGCTTCCCTAGGAACACTAGCCGTCGACCACAACTCCGTCAGTCCGTCGCTGCCCCTCTCCCCTCTTCTCTGGCATTCTTGCTAAAGTTTAGTGGGTGTGAGACCTATTGAATTCCAGAAGTAATTTTAGATTTCTTTAGTTTCTTCTATTTTGTTTCCTAGGTCAATTTGTTCTAGCTTTGTTCTCCTCCAGTGAGTTCTTAGCTGGATTTTCTTTACACATGCTGGGTTTATCGAGCCATCTCTCCTAGATGACGATGGCAACGCCTACGCCAGAGGTTGACACTGGGTCGTGTTGGGTATAAATAAATCCCCTCTATTTTTCGATGAGTAACATTGCTACCGAGGCATAGGTCCTACACATCAATAGAGATCATCAACGTTGTATTTCCTAGATTTTTTTTACTATTTGGCCCTGTAGCGCCACCTTTTTCAAATCTAGCCTTGTGGCACACGAATTTACAAAAATAGCTACCTTCTCGAGCATGGGAGGATGAGGAGGTGACATGTATCACCTCTAGTGCCACCCCACCATGGCAGGTTGACGGCACCATGACAATAACATCGAGCATAGGAGGCCAATGGTGAGCGTGGCTGTAGAGGGCCCTACCCACTTGCCGCGGCACACGAGCACCGGAGATCCTCAGCTCCTACCTCACCGCCAAGCACTAGAGGTCGGCACCTATAGCGATAGCTGGGTGTGACATGAATCTATCCCCCACGGTCCCTACCCATGAAACTCGTCAGTCATCGCTCTCTCCCACTTTGCTCATTCTGCATGCGTCGGCTAAAGCTACACCAAAAACAACAGAGGGAGAAGAAAGAGTGAGCAAAAAGATTTCAATTCAATTTTTGAGCATGTTTTGTTTAAATTTATAATATTTGCTAGTTGTGGAAAGTAGATTGGCTCGAGAGCTTCAAGAAGAGGTAAGTCTCATTCGCATACAAGCATTTTTGTAATATGTGATTATCATGTAATTAGCGTAATGATGTCTTTATAGTGTAGAAATTGGTAGTTAACCATGCTTAGTTTATGTATATGTTTAGTTCATATGAATGACATGGGTTAATTAGTCATGGTAATGATGTCTTAATCATGATAATTATGTGGTTGACATTGTTTATTTAGATTTAGATGAGCGGAAAGACATGAGTTGTTGCCATGACAGTGTAGCTACCAAGTACTAATACTAGTGGTAGTGAGTGACATATACAGTGGATGATATATATGGTGACTAATATTTACATAGTGTTCATAGAAATGAAGCATGGTAATGCATTACTTGTGAGTTGATATGTAGAAAGATATTCCATAGGGTTTTGTTGACACGAGGCTAGTTACTACCTGTGTTATTTTTCGATGAGACCACTAGGCAACGAAAGTAGGTAGCAATATTTGATGCAATATTTGCTGTTTGAAGGTAGCATTGTTGTGCGTTGTCGGAAGTAAGCAGAAGTGATGGTGTCATGCCACCTTTTTTTGACTGAAATGACACTACGCACTAGCTTTTCTAGCTGAAATCACTGCCCTATGGCACCCTTTCAAATCAAAATGACACAACATATAAGCTTTTCCAGCTGAAGTGACCGCACCATGCCACCTTCTCAGACCGTGTGGACAACATGTACCACCTTTGGATTCCTTACTGAGCACACCATGCCACCTTTCTATTCCTTCTCACAGATGTGAACGCACTTCCACTCACCACAATTTGGTACCTCAGCACTACACCCTTACCGCCTATAAAAACGAGGCATACCACACCACCACATCCACACTCCATACAGCCTAATTTCCAACACACCGAGAACAGAGGCACACAACACGTACAAGGGAAGAGAGATGGACTCCAAGTTTGAGCTTGTCGAACTACGCTGAAATGCTCTGCGGGCAAATGTGGGTTGCCCAGAAGGCAAACTCATACCCTAACCATTCTTGCAAGGATGCTCAAGTGCCTCCTGTGTTTCCATGGTCATAGTGTGACCATGGTAAACACATGTACATCATCTAGTCGACACATTTACAACTATCGCTCGAGCTTACTACATGTGCAGGGATTTCCGCGTAAGTGGTGTCTCTCCTTACTTCATATTGCTTGATGCTTTCAAAAAATCTCTAAGATTAATCCTTCACAGTAGGAGGAGCGTTGCTTCTTCTTCTAATAGATCAATGGTCCAGACAAGTTCAACAAGGCATTCATCGAGCAAGAGTTCATGTTGAACTACTTAAAGGCCTCCAAGGTGTTTACTCATTAGACACTTCTTGCAACAGGCAGTAGTGGCAAAGATAAGGGAAAGGGACCAGCGGATGGACCTTCCGTACTGAGCAAGAGAAAGGGACCAGTGGAGGGGCCTTCCCCACTATACAAACGTCTGGGTGACTTCCCTGAACCCTGTTTTGAACGGGCGATCCGTGATGGGCACACACCTCCAATCATACAGTGTCGTTGTGATGTGCAGGCCAAGATTGGGATAACCCATGGAGGCACCCAAGGTTGGATCCGTGGGTACTACTCCTCGTATCCACCAGTGAGTCATGTATCGAGATTTCCATTCTACTTCTATCGAACATTACTAAGTTGATTGCCCATGCTAGAGAAAATCTAGGTGCACATGGGAAGGCTAGATGATGAACGAGGACTAGGACCTTCACTAGTAAGGTGTAAGGCCGAGGAGGCCAATTAGAGAGGGGTGAATAGGTACTTTTAAAATTCACTCTTTGACTAAAGCTGAGTTCACAATATGGAAGTGTAAATCAAATCAGTTTTGCACAAGTAAGACCTAAATCATCTAGGTTCACCTAAGTGCATCAACAGACTAAGTCTATGTCAAGGTTTGTAATCCCAGGGTGATAAGCAATTAATTCAATTTATATAAATACAAATTGCAAGTTTGTAAATTGAGCATAAGAGAGCAAACAACAATTGATACGGTCTCTTTTTACCATAGTGTTCGGAGACTTGCCGGTGTCTCCTAATCCGCATTGAGGTAAGTCAAACGAATTGAACTAGCTTCACGAATTAAGCCAACACCTCAATTTCACTAGTGGTAACTCTTTTCCCCTCCAAGTAGGTAAGCTCTAATACTAAATTTTGCATCCAAATAATTTCAAGCCAAGAATTCGAATTTGAATTCAAATTCAAGCTTGAATTTTGAAAATGGGAACTGAAATTGAAGATCAAATATCCAAATTTTGGCTAAGCCCTTTTTCTCTCCTTTGCTCTCTCCTCTCTCTCTTCCAGCTAGCCCCCTCCTTTCTTCTCTCTTCCTCCTTCCTCTCTCTCCTTTGTTTTGCCCCGATAGTTAGCTTGGTCTCGAGGATCCCATCGTGCTGCACGTGCACAGTGATGTGCCGCCTCGCCCCACCCCCGTGTTGCACGTTGCATGTGCCCAAGCCGCACGCATAACATGCCCGCATGCAGTTCCCGCCACGTCGCTCGACCGTCTCATGCCATCATTGCCGTGTCGCCTCCCTCTGTTGAATAACAGTGACGCCACAACACCTCAAGCTATAAGTGGCCAAGCTCTCCTTTGCCTGCCCCATTCCCCCCCCCTCTAATTTTCTTTCCCTAAGCCAAGCTCAGCTCGCCCACGCCATGCTCACCCTCACCGGCCTCAGCTCATCGTTCCTACCTTTTTGGTAAGGCTCTCTGCAAACCACTCATGTCAAAACGCGTTCCCAAGCATCCTCCTCCTCCTCCCCTCCTACTTATTTGCAATTTTGTGCGTTGAGCTTGCCGGAACAATGTTTCTACCCCAAGTTTGGCTGCCACCCTATTGCCAGTGCTGCTTCCTTCTTGGCGGACCTCCCTTCAAGCCTTCACCGTGGGAGCATCCTCTTGACACCTCGGAGCTCCCCTACTACCGGTTGAGGTTCCTCACCTCCCGAGCTCTACCTCTACAGTGACCTACCCACGCCGCCGTTAGCCTCCACCGCTAGGCCACCTCAGCCCCTCCAAGGTTGCACCAATCACCCCTCTAAGTTCTACCTCCCTCCTAGATGCTCATACTCCCACTCATTTTCCCCCCTTCTTTTCGGCTGCAACTGCTCGATTCCACCCTCACCGCTAGTCACCGCCCGAGCTCTAAAGCTACTTTCCCCAATCTCCTCACTCCCTTGGGCAACCCATTTTGCTGCTCACTACCTCCTCTTCTGGCCACCCTTGCCATCATTGACACCACCTGGCCGTGTGCCACCTCCCATGTTTGGCCAATGTAGTTTCCCTCTTCTCTATTCTGTGATGACTCACTTTCTCTCTCTCTCTTGCATGTCAAGTAGGCCCAATGCATAAGAGCTAGCAAAATAGTTCATGCTAAAATGCTAGGACGCACACATAAACAAAAAACTCAAAATTGTTAAGTAATATTCAAATAAAAATTTGATAAAATATGATTTATAAAAAAGAATAAAGTTGAATTATGGAAATTAAAATAAGGGTTTATGCAAGCTAGGAATATTGGAGATTAAATCTTCAGTAATTTCATGCCATCAAAAATTAGCAAATTAATTACCATATAATAATAATTAGCATAAAATTAAGCCATGTAAAAATGATAATATTATCTATACAACTCCAAAAAAATCATGAGGCCACTTTTTCATGTAATGCTTAAATAATTAAGGTGAATCATTTAAATCTTAAGTCTCTAATATTTATACCTAAATGTTGGGATTTAAATTAAAGATTACATTGTACATGATTAAGAAATTCTCAAAACAATAAGGGCATCATTAATATTTATCTCCAAGCCAATTGTAATCAGAGACATTAATGATCTATACAACTTTGTGTAATTAGCAATTAAGTCAAATAAAAAGTGGTTAACCAACACACCTTTGCCATCTAAATTGAAATACAAATTTAAATTAGAAGTTTTGTTAAAAATGCAATCTTTCCTAAATAACAATCGTCCTATCTTTATTTCTAGGCTTAAATCACTAGTGGTAATTAAGAATAACAGATGTATCAATAATCCAAGGCACAACCTTGAATAGGAACTCTAGTAAAATATGGACTCAAAGATTAACTCAACAAATTAAAGTTATACTCTTTGCATGTTGAACTCACACCTTAATCACTAATTGTTAACTCTCATCAAGCCCAACAATCTGTTGGACTCTCATATCTACCATATGTCTAACCTAACCTATGAAACTTTCTTAATAAATATAAAATAATAAAAGTAGCTATTAAATCAAAAATCAAGCCATGATTTTCCCCAATCAATGATGTCTAGCCATGTTCCAATCCGAAGCAGAATATTCTTGCAAATATTCCTTTAGCATCAATCCTTCCTTTATCCGTCCTAGCAAAAGCTTTTCTGCCATTCCCCCTTTGTTGCTCAAACTCCGTTTGACTCAATCAAATGTCCCGCACTCACCAAACCTTATCTCTTATCATCAACTCAGTCATAATAAAACTCAATTAAGTTTATTTTGGATTTATTTGGAATTTTGAAGTTCTTTGGATTTATTTGTTTTTTGATCGTTTATTGCATAATTAGAAGTTGGAGTCCCGAAAAAGTAATGGATTGAGCAAGATCAAGATTTAGATAAAGATGAAGACCAAAAGCTTCAAGATCATTGACTGAGAAGGATTTGAGTAAAATCAAGACCGCGGTAACTTGAGCGAAGCAAGTCATTACTTTGATAATATCACACCTACCTTCTGAATACAAGTTATTTTATTTGAAAAATATCAAATTGCATGCTTTACCTTATTATACAAATTATATTTACACTTGTTTATAGTTAAATTCCTATAGATAATTGCTTAATTATATCGCACTTCTTGACTTTGAACACGAACCCTTGTCATTTTAGAATTAATGGTAAATATACTAGTGATAAGTTGTATCTAAGCGCCATGCTTAGTCTTGCTTAGATACCCGAGGGTATTGAATTGCCCTGTCATCAATTTTAAACATGAAACTTGATTTGGGTAGTCACTGCAGGGAATTGACTGATACATTGGTCTAAAGTATTTTATGTTTCTCAAAACCCTAAAACTCGCTTTACATATCTGAATGGATGATAAGAGGTGTTGGTGTGATGTAGCATGAGAATGTTTAGTTGTGGTAGCATCGTCTAGATAGCACTAAGAACTGAATCTTGTGATGATCTCCCAATGTAAAATAATGCAACCATATGTCTATAATGGGTATGACTTGGCTAACTAATTTGCATTCATCAGTGCGTGTTGTACCATTGGAGTGACCCATGAGTCGTGCCACTAGTTATAAGCTATCGTGGACATGAGTTGTGTCGCTGGTGTAAGCCACCGTGTGGCGTAAGAGGGGATCTAGACGTGGTGGACGTAATCTCACTCAGATGAAATCTCAGTGGGTGTAGCCTACACTAGATGATGCATTATAAAGGCCTTGTGGTGATCTTCTTGATTCACATGTTCAAGAAAATATGTGAAATACAACAAGTTAATTATCTCTTGTGAGTAAAGTGTACAACCTCTACAAAGTGAAAACTATTCGAACAGTCATGCCCATGGTCATATGCGGGCATGGAAACTTACTCGAGTTAGTGTCTATTTCTAAAAACTTTGTGGTTGAGATAAAAACTTGTCGAGTAGATGTGACCCTGAATCTGAGTTGACAAGGGTGGATGTAACCATGGTAATAAAACTAGCATTTGGTGGATGGAACCATGCTCCGTAATAGGTGGATGAAACCTGCACTACTATTAATATCGCATACTCTTACAATCTTTAAAAATATAGTTTAGTAAAAAATGCTAGGTTTTAGGAATTTTCTATAATTATATATTAAAATGATGTTGTTTTTGCAAATAAAAGAACATCAAGCCTGTCTTGATAGCTTTGTATCTATTATTTTTGCATTCTGTGTGGTAGCTTGTTGAGTACATTTGTACTCATTCTTGCTCAATTAGTATTACTCAGTCAGTAAGAAGGAGAAAGTGAAGTTCTACGGTTATCTAGAGGAGTCGATAGAGCTAAAAGATAATAAGGCCAAGAACTAAGTCGCGTATCCCAGTTGGCTGCCTGTGAGCATGTTTTTGTTTCTGAAGATCAGCGGGAATTGCACACACTGCCTTTGCCTCGCTGTCGCTGTTGAGCCTTTTTGACAAATGCAGGTAGCTTGTGATCGCAAGACGCTATCGTCTGGTGTCTCTGTGGGGTGAACATCCATATCACATATACAAAGCCTTTTCTTTCATTGTCTAGGTTACCTACGTTTCCAGAAAATCGATACTTCAACTCTATCCTGACGAAACAATTGAATTTTTAAGTGGTAGCTGGTCTCACTCCTAGCATTTTCTTTCAGCATCTCCACATCACATAACAAGACCAGATATTTGCACAATCAGAGGCTTCCATACTACACTGCTTTAAGACCACAGAAATTAATCACATTGACATGGAACATGCATGTTGGAAGGTTTTCTTTTCCAACTCTCCCTTGTTTCATTTTCTCAGAGTTCTTCAGTCTGTTGAAACCTCATGCTACAAGAACAGCTTATTTAGGAAAGAAAGAAAAAGACAAGAAAAGAAAAAAATAAGATGCACAAGGGTACAGAAACAGCATCAAAGAACAACGGCTCCTGCATTTCCGGCCTTCTGTACATTTTCAGCTACACTTATTCACTTCCATCGGTCCTTAGCCACCGTTCCTTTCTTCTTCCACTCACCACATTGTCACCTCCTCAGTGGTTTGTAGAGCACGAAGCTCACATACTTGGATTGAAACCGGTGAGTGACTCCAAGGGCGAGCATAGACTGTGATCCCCATCCTTTCTCGATGAAAAGATGGTTGAGGGCGACGTGCTGCGGCTTTGGAGCGCGTTCGTCAGAGTTATCGGTACCACCAAGGACAGACATGAGAAGATGAGGCGGCAGGGTGGGCGGCTCCTTGGCAAACTCCTCGTCTCCTGGGAACTGCAGATCGTAGCTGATTTCAGGTGATGGAGGCGCGTCGAATTCTGCCACACTGTCCAGACTTTCTGGAACATAATCCTATCCAAAACAAAGATGTTTTCAGGTAAAACCAAGAAGTTGCATTCTGGAGCTCCTCTTAGAGCAGGCCAGAGCAAAATGCCCCAGTAATTTTGTCTGCCTTAAACGTTTAGGTTTTCACAAGTTCGATGCTGAAATAAACATATGTGATCCTTACTGACATGGACATCGAGGAGGTTGGCCACCTGCCCTTGCTCATCAGTCACATGAGGTAGTTCAGGGACATATCTCAGTTCCCCGTCGACGATGATCCTGTAATGATATACTCCAGATGGCAGAACCAACAAGATGGTGTGATCTTTCCCGGACCTCTCTAACGCCCTCCTGAGAATTACGTACCCAATTTTTGGTTTAGCATCTTACTTCTGAAACGTGGATAAAAAAGATTGAACATGCATTGTTGTTCGGTGAAGCATATACCTTGATGTCCAGTTATCCCATGACCCTTCCACAAACACCTCAGTTCCTCCTTGACTCCATGTAACCAAAGTTGGAATTCCCTTCTCCTGGGGGGAGTTGTTGGTGGGTTCGTCCGAGCCATTTATCCACGAATTGTTAAAAACAGGAGAGAATTCAGTAGGTCTCTGCAATGGAGCAACTGGAACCTGCAAGGTGCACTTACGGGTGTCAGTTCAAGCAGGACCAGCAATAATGCTCATACATGTGAGTTGTCCCAACTCCGAAACGAGTAAGTCAGCAACATCCTATGATGAAATATGACCAAAGTAAATATATTCCAACTTGTCATGATGCCCGAACTTTAGAGTAATCTGAAGCATGAGCCCAGGCACATATCTCCCAGTATTACAGGATCTGAAAGGGTTAATAATATGTATAACGTTTCATAGGTCAAAATGGAATTGGTGAGAAGCAATTTAACCATGCGGAGACGATGCTTTATTATGCCTGCTGACTCCATTCCAAGGGGAAAAACATCATTAACTAGCACTAACAGGAGGGCCTATATACATTTGTAATAAGACGACCACAAAGTTACTGAACACACATTGGGCAAATGCACCATAGCACAGTTTTCAGAAGTACGAATTGTTGATGGATCACATATGGTGTTCATGTTTACTTAATTACTTCTGCTGCACAACTCATCTTCTTATCAACATAAGTAAGCAAATACTCCATCCGTTTTTTTATACTTGACGTTTTTGACTTTTTACGGTCTCCGAGTTACGATTTTGATCGCTATTTTTTTTATAATTTTATACTAAAATATACTATTAAAATTATAATATTATAAAAATATTTTTAACGACAAATCTAATGATATATCTTTTATATAGCTAATATAGACAGTTTTGAGTCTATTGGTGTGATGAACCTTAGTTCATCGGGGTAAACACCGTCGGGAAGAAGGCCAAACGGCACCGGCTTGGTAGGATGAGGGGTTTGACTATAAATTGAGATGATAGAACTTGAGAAAGAGGGACTAGGCTAATTCATCTTTTTTCTTGATTGCTTGATTGATAATAGATACATGCTAACTCTTTTATAGGGATAAGTTGATTTGACCTTCAAGAAACAATCTCTATCTTTAAAGAAACTTACCTCTAATAGATCGAACATATCTATAAGGTAATAAACCCATATAATAAGGAAAATAACTATTCTTATCTCTATTCTAATCAATCTAAGCCTACCATGCATGCTACTGCAATATACGGATACTGCTCACGCATGTGAATAGTAATTCACACACGTGACAACTTCTCCCCGCTTCGCCTCGAGCTGTGGTGGCGGTCATAACTACAGCCCTAGGAGATCCCAAATTGACGAGATATCATAACGTTTACTGGTGACAATGAAGACGGTAGCCTCCACGTACAGGTGTAGCAACATTGATGACATCTGCGATTGCCACGACAGACGTGGTGGCAACCACATCAGCATTGTAGTAGGCTTCCACGATGCAGTTATCGTGATAGACTTCAACAAGGTCACGGAGGCCTTCGGCAACACCGTGATAGGACATGGCACGATCGCGTACCACAGCAGGTTGCGGCAGCGACATGGTTGCTGCGGCAGGCTTCGGTAGCAGCACAGCTGTCGTGGCAAGGCGTGGCACGGTTGTGGCAGAACTGCGGCTGCCACGACATGTTCTGGCGACGCCATGGCGGTTGCTAGGAATAGCGCTGCTGTCCGCTCTTGTTGCGCATTCTTCTGATTTGCAATCATCTTCTCCAAGATGGCATGCATGTTGAGGAAGGTGTCCATCATCTTCTTGTCGATGTTGGCCATCTTATTGGCATTAGCTTTTATCTTTGCCAATGGCTTAGCAATAGGAACCATGATAGCAGAAGTCGTGGGCAGGAATTGACTGCTTTGATACCAAATATGATGAATCTTAGTTTATCGAGGTAAACACCACCAAGAAAGAAGACAGGGCAGCGTCGGCTTGATAGGATAAGGGATTTGACTATAGATTGGGATAATAGAACTTAAGGAAGCGAGACTAGACTAATTTATCTTCTTTACTTGATTGCTTGATTGATAATAGATACATACTAGCCCTTTTATAGGGATAACTCGACTTGACCTTCAAGATACAACCGCTATCTCTAAAGAAACGTATCTCTAATAAATAAAACATATCTATAAGGTAGTAAATATATCTAATAAGAAAACTAACTATTCGTATATATATCACAATCAATCTAAGCTTGTCACGCGTGCTGCTACAGTATACGGATACTGCTCATGTGTGTGAACAGTACCATAAACAGTAATTTGCGCATGTGAATAGTAACATAAACAGTAATTCACGCATGTGACTGATGAACCTTAGTTCACTGGGGTAAACGCCACCGGGAAGAAGGCCAGGCAGCGTCGGCTTGGTAGGATGAGGGATCTGACTATAGACTAGGATGATAGAACTTGAGGAAGAGAGACTAGATTAAGTTATCTTCTTTACTTGATTGCTTGATTGATAATAGATATGCTAGTGTTCAAAAAACAATCTCTATCTCTAAAGAAATATATCTATAATAAATATAACATATCTGCAAGATCATAAACCCATATAATAAGAAAACTAACTATGTTTACTCTATCCTAGTCGATCTAAGCATGCCATGCATGCTGCTACAGCTGCATGAACAATATTTAGTGTGCATGAATAGTACCATGAGCAGTATTTCATGTGTGTGATAATTGATAGTCAGACTTTAGAAAGTTGACAGCACGCATTCTAGAAAATCAAGAAACCTACCTAACTAAAGATCCTAGTGGGGGTACTATCGTACTAGCCGACGTACTCAAGGGCCAGCCGGTTTGTCCCTTGTAAATTGTAGGTGAAAGGATAATCGACAGAATACAGTGGTCAGGTCCAACCGTCCAATGAAACCTATGATCAGTTTACATGCCCCACAAGAACTGTGTTGATTGGCTTTACAATTAAAAATGCACAGTATATTCTGATGTTCCATATGAATTTTGCTTCTTCTTCTTCTTCTTTTTAAGAAAGGATATTCCATATGCATTGCTATTACATGATAGAATAAAAAGGCAATATTCTCTAGATAAATAACCCAAGAATTAAAGCAGCACCAAAAATCACTGTAAGCATAATAGGCAAAATACTATGTACTGTTGCACGTCTGATTTACATTTACTTAAGCATACTGGATAAAGTACTTGTATCCAATCGTGAAACACATTTATAGAACATGACGCCTCACATATTTTTTCTTTAATGGGCACTATCCCAGAACCGAGAGTAAACAAATTGTTCTAAGATGTCACCCACACTCTTAGCACAGTATATTTTACACAAACGAGACCAAATGCCCTCAAAACAAGATCAGGTAGTAATGATTTTGTCGCAGTGCGGTGTAATCATCGAGGAAATGAAAGAATTAACAAAATGTAATGTTTTAGTTTTTCAGTCTGTTTTTAACTTTGCTTCTTTCAGTTATCACTATTTATTAGGTTAATAAGTCATAGTTAAAAGACACAAGTCATAGAAGGAAAAAACGTCCTGCCACTCAGTGTTACAAATTTTGTCCGAAATTTTGTCCCTTTCGTTTCCCAACGAAATAGATTTCATTCGGTTAAAATTTGGCCGAATTGGCCCTATTTGAAATTTGTTCAAATTTTATTCAAATTTTGGTTAAAGTTCATCAAAAATTTGAATTTTTCGTCCGAAATTTGAATGAAATGAACGAAATTTCGTTATTTCGTTTCTTTCCCCGGCAGCCGAATTTTTTTTTGCTTCCGAAAGATTAAACCCTGCTGCCACTGCATCTAAATAGCTTACGGAAGGATTAAAAAGAGTAATCGCCATTCGAGAAAGGAGGACACCAACTTGCCCACTATACCTGACCTAATCCAAGATTCAGAGCTACCAAATCCGTTTGCACAATCCAGGTGCAACCAAATCTACCAACTCGTCTTTACCTAGGCTTTTTCTTGCGCAGACTATCCTAAACAAGAACCCGCTCTTTGAGAATATCAGAAAGATCTACAAGTTGCAGTTTAGCTGTAGATCTATACAAGTTACAGCTTCTGCTTATCTGCTATGCATTACTCCTACAGTTTGAAGGCTTTGAACACCGGATGGATACTGATGGAAGAGCTAAGAATCTACACAAAAAAATTACCCAGTTTTTGTCACAACTATGCTCGCAGCCAGTGCTAAACTAATCAAGAAAACCCCAACAAAAAGAAGCAAGTGGACTAGAACTAATTTTGATCACCAAGGAGGAGCAAAAAATAATCAAGTACCAATTTTTAACAAGAACAGCACGCGCTAGACACTTGCAATTCACAAAAACCAACAGCAAAGGAGCCATTTTTGTGACGCAAAAACCATCTAGAACACCGCAAGAGGGTTTCCTTCTTTTTTGCCATTTCGGGTAAAAACTCATCACCTGCTGCGCGAAGAGGTAGGGCAAGGGAGGAGGCAAGTCCCGCATCACGGCGTCCACCGGCGGCGGCCGCGCCGCAGGCTCAGCCAAGCTCCCCCCGCTGACGGCCGGCAGCTCCGGCGACGCCGCCACGTGGCCGTTATCCCCCTCCTTGGCGCTCGCGTTCCCCATGCCCGGATCGCCGCGACCCACAGCCACTCCCGCCTCCGTACTACCACCTCTTAAACACCTCTCTAAGCAAGAATTTAAGGCGAAATCAACAATTTTAAAAGGGGAGAGGGAGGCTACGGCCTACGAGAATGGCGACGGGGGTGGTTTGTGACTTCGTGTTTAATTACGCCGGCGTGCCATCGGCGCCCGGAGCTGCCAGAAATTACGCGCGCAGCCACCGGGCGCTTCGCCGGAGGCAGGAGAGAAGGGAATATAAGATGGCGAGGCACGTGACCCGCACGCGGTCTCCGCAAGCGTGCTCTAACAATTGTTCGGCGAATTACCTCTAGCGTTGGATCAGGCGGGTCGGACCATTTCAGCCGTCCATATGTGTCCGTGCATGCATGGATCGCCGAAGGAAATTACAGGAATACCCCTGGTGGTCTAATCTTGGATTAGTTCGCAGGCTGTGCTGTTTTGCTTAGTGGATTTGGAGCAGGGGCCTAATAAGTCAACATTTGGGACTTGTGGTGATGGTTTTTTCGAAAGACTCTGTGTTCGGATAGCGACGAGGGGAAAAAGGCCTAATGGATATGGATGATCGGAATTTTAGTTGTACCCCATTTGACGGGTTTTCTCGGAAGAGTGTTGTAGCAAGCTATTTCTTTTTAGTTTATAAATTTATCGAGCAAATAAATGAGATGATTTTTCGTTATTTTTAGGTAGCTTATCGGAATAGTCTTTTTAAAATAATTTATCGATATTTAGTTTATTTGTATAAATATTTGTGGTAGAAGCACAAACCATTAATTATGATTATAAGCTATTAGCCACAGTCGAAAAGAACCTGCTAATAAATAGAACGTACAAGAGCATGTAAAGGCTATCTTTATACATGAAATTAAGAATTTCTGCAATTCCGACTGATCAAGGTGTTGAGGTTGATTTGAACTATGACAATAGCTTTTCAGATTAATAGTAGAGAATGTTTTTTAGTCTTGGCATTAGATTGCTAGTCTGGTACTGTATGAGGATAATAGTCTTTCGTGCTCAGCAACAGGAATTGTAATGACAATTGGTGTAGCCATGTATCGAGCACGCTACTGAGGTCGTAGCGATAAAATTGGTTATTTAGCTGACGATGGAGTTCGTAGTAAAATATATGTAAGTATAGCTTAGATAAATTGGAAATGTATTGTATTCAATTAAGCTTTTTCATGCAATCATAATGCAATTCAAAAATATTAAGAGCTTAAATTATCATTACAAAAAATTCTGAAAAATTATAGATATACTTCTAAACTTATTTTAATTATGTATAAAATTTCAAATTTAAATTCATTCTATGTTAAGAGTAAAAAAGAAAAAAATCTGATAATTATTAATAGTTTAAATTCATCAAAAATACTCTTTCTTATTACTCTTAACATAGAATAAATTTAGACTTAAAATTTTATATATAGATAAAGTAAACCATAAAGTATATATAGATAAAGTAAACCATAAAGTACATCTATAATTTTTTAGAATTTTTTGTGATGATGTTTATTTAGGTTGCACCATAATTACACGAAAAAGCTTTTATTATGTACCATACATACAATACGTTCCCAGATGAATTAATGCATAAATTTTCTTTACCCAGACTAAAAATTTGGGAAGACCATCTAGAAGAGATACATGACGATACCTTCAAGAGGAAGGGAAGTTACCACCACACAGGGCCCGCAAATCAACCAAAAGGGCAAATCGGTCGTTCCACGCAAAAAAAAAAACCCCCGCTCTCCAACAAAATCCGATTTGACAATGAAGGCCCTGTTTGAATCAGTTTCAGATTCTTAAAAACCAGCTATTACTTCTAGTTTTTAAAAGCTGGTTTCTAAGCAAAAACTGATGGGGTGTTTGGATCTCCTAGTTTTAAAAAGCTAGTTTCATTTATGATTGGTGCTAATAGACTATTATACCCTTACATTTATTGCTTTTGAATAGCACATTAAACAGCCATGCGTGGTCTTTAATGAGGGTAAATGGGTATTTGTGCAAAAAACTAGCAAAAGCTGGGTATCAATAGTTTCTTGGTTTTTAAGAATCTGGGTAGGTAGATTTTAAAAACTACCTAAAAAACTGATCTGTTTAGATCTTACTCAGTTTTCAAAAATCAGATTCTTAAAATCTGGGTGGATCCAAACAGGGCCGAAGCCCTTGCGCTTTGAGCCCGGAACAAGAGAGAAATAAACAAATGACCGGCCGTAATGACGATCATAATCAACAGCATAAGGGCGATGAATTGAGTGATACTAATGACCGGAGGGGACAGCGGACGGATGGGTAGGTAGGGCCGTGCTTATCCACTACTCACTCTTTACGCTGCTGCGATCCTCTGCGACGCGTGGCCGTGTGGTACAACGTTGTTATAGGTTGCATCGTCGAAAGCTGCGGCAGGGTCGTTTGGAGATGTGCAGATCAGGCCATCCTTTTACGAGAAATTTTATTGTACCCCCGTTACATACAGCGATTTGTGTCACGAGCGAATCAGGAGCTGACACGTGGCAGCAAGAAATAAAAAATATTATTTTTTACTGGTTCACACTGTAGCAAGCCAATAAAAATGTTATTTTTACTGTAGCAAACAGTATAAAAATAATACTTTTTATCGGCTTGCTACAGTGCGAAGCAGTAAAAAATAATTTTTTTATTGTCTTGCTACAGTGTGGAACAGTAAAAAATAATATTTTTTATTTCTTTCTGCCACGTGTGAGCTCCTGGTTTGCTCGTGATACAAATCGCTGTGTGTAACGGGGGTACAATAAAATTTCTCTCCTTTTACAGAGTTGCATGCAACTCCTTACCCTGCGGCTTTGCATGCTCAAAACAATGATTGTCACTGTTGGGTAGTCGGAAGTTTCAAGGGTTTTCCTTGTTTCAGAAAAGATCAGTCGAAATAAAGTGCCATCGAAGTTGAGTACTCCATTTAAAAAGCGAAATGCTAGCGTTCAAATGTATGATTCGGACATTAGCTCTGAATGCTCGGCTATAATATTTTCGGTTATGTTTGTAATATTTTTGACTCATATTTATAATATTTTTAGTCTATATTTTTATAGCAATATTTTTTATTTCATGCATGCAACATCAATTTTTGTATTATATATTTTTATTGCATACAGTGATTAAAATTGTTGCACATATTATCTAAGAATGTTGCATCAGAGTATGATGCGAATATTTACATTGTTCTTTGACTTTCTTTCGTTACAGTCTTACAGACATGGCTGACTAATGTTGCAGATATGAATGGGAAATATTGCAGACGAGAATAATCACATCGTTCTTTGTTTTTTGTTGCAAAATATGAACAAAAAATATTACATACATAAACAAAAAAATGTTGCAGCCGAGCGTCCGGACGCTAGCATTACCCGTTTAAAAAACAATTTTGTGAGATATACTAAAACAGTATTCCATCGGATCAATTTTTTATTTTAAAACATGGGCATATTCCTAAAATACTATTTTGACCACTAATTTCTATTAGAATAATTTATAAAACCCAATAACATTATAATATTATAAAAATATTTTTAAGACAAATCTATGCATACAATTCTTATGTATCAAAGCGATTAATAATCAAAGCTTCAAAATTTAGCTGCATATATTCCAAAACAACATGTTTTTTTTTAATTAAGGGAGTAAGGCGAGTATGGATTTCCTATAGCCGTATGAAGCTACAATCAATATATGGACTGTCGCCTGCATCGAGATTTGTGCAGCTCCTCTCTCAGCCTTGTCCCCCCCTCTCTCGGCTCGGCTCGACTCTCCCGTGGCGATTGCTATGCCCTGATGCCGCCTTGCCATCCTCCACTAGTGGAAACTTTGCCGTCGTCCTCCGTCAAAAACCCCATCCTGCAAAAACCACTCGAGGTTTGTAGCGGCGGCAGTGTCGGTGAGGCTCAACGGCACAGCTTCCGTTGAGGAAGGTGGAGCCTTGGTAACACAGCGTGGGAAGCAGAGGGACAGTTGCAGCTCTCATGGCGGCAATGTGTGGCTCGCTGAGGTGGGGGCAACAAGAAAGAGAGAGAGGAGGGGAGATAGCACAAATCTTGGGTTAAGGCTACACAGCTACGATAGCAAGAGCGGTTGTAAGATCGGGAAGGCCGACTAGAGGGAGTGAATACGCGGATTAAAAATTCTTTCTTCAATTATCAATTATTTCTATTTGACTAAAACCAAGTATATAATGTGGAAGCTTAACTCAATTTGGTTTAACACAAATAAAGTCTAAAACAATAAATTTACCTAAGTGCGCGTAAGAGATATAGATAATCCTTGAAAATCAATCCTGTTGTGGTTACAGACCAAACAGAGAGAGAGTATGGTAGTGGGGAGTTGAGTAAATGAATGGCTTCGGGCCTTTCCCCCGGTATGTGTCCTACATATATACATCCACATGGGGAGTGCCTTTACAATTATACCCCTACACATGAGTATTTCCCTCAGGGGTACCTATGTCACTATACATGCCCCATTCTGGGCCTTACACTCTCTTAATAGGCCTGCTGGGCTTAGGTGGGGGCCACCCCTACAACAGGAGCCTCTCATGGTGAAGGGCTTCACGGGCTGAAGCCAGGTTGCCGAGCCCTTTGGCCCCCTCCGTCCCTGCGGCCTGTGAGCTTTTTCAACGTTCGAAGTGTAGTGTTCGCCTTATTGCGAAGGTATGGCGCTGGGCGGCTTGTCGAAGACTTCGTCACCCACAGAGTCTTGCCGTGGCGTGGTCGTGTCTGTCATCCGGAGTGGAGATGTTGGCGGAGTCAAATGCGTCGGTGTAGGAGCCGGAGTGGGTTGTAAGTTGTCGTCGCGCGCGCGTCTTCGGTGTCAAGCGCCCTTGACGACAAGCGGCCGCCAGTCTACCCAGCGGGGCTCGGTTGACGCGGCGGGAGACTTGAGGGGGGCCCGGTGATACCACGTGGCGGCGTTCCTTATCCCGGCGCGGATCTTGGAGCATCGTGGTGGTACGATGCTGCAACGCTCCCCCGCCGGTTTGACTACTGCCGGTTGGACTGTCGCTGGTTGGGCTTCTGACGGTTGGCTCTCCCACTGATGGGGTATATATAGCTTGCTGGTGTAACATTGTACCTGCATTGTGTGTTCGGATAGGTGCTGCTCCCGTAAAATGGGCCTCTTCAGTGCATCCACATTCCATGGCAGCACCACGCGGCTCGGGGAGTGTTGATGTACTGATGGAGGCCTATTTTGCTCGGGAGCTTGGTTAGCGTCTGTTAACGGCAACCGCTCGCACCCGCTGTGCGCGCGCCGCATTTCTGCATATAACGGCAAGGTTTGCCCTGTTCTCTTAGACAGGCTCACCTTCAGTCGGGGCTTGTGATCAAGCCCGCCTTTCGAGAGAATATTGACGGACTGAAGGTGGTCTGTTTATGAGAACAAGCTAAAACTTGTCGTGACATAACCTGATCAGCTGGTGCGGTGTGCGAGGAATGCCGTCGGACGTGCTGTCCCACCGAGGCGGTGCTTACAAGGCGGGCAGCGGGGTGGTGTTTCGAAACCGCTGGTCTCCTGCCTTGGAGGATAGTAGCCGCGGAGAGCAGGCGTTTACGGGGTGGTCCGTCCCCTAATCTTGGAAGTGGTGGCAGTGGAGCTGGCGCCTAGTCGAAGTAGACGCGCGAGCGCTCCGTCCCCTATCCTTCGAAGTGGTGGCAGCGGAGTTGGCGCCTAGTCGAAGGAGATGCGCGAGCGCTCCGTTTCCTACCCTTCGAAGTGGTGGCGGCGGAGCTGGCGCCTAGTCAAAGTAGACGCGCGAGCGCTCCGTCCCCTACCCTTCGAAGTGGTGGCGGCGGAGCTGGCGCCTAGTCGAAGTAGACGCGCGAGTGCTCCATCCTCTATCCTTCGAAATGGTGGCAGCGGAGCTGGCGCCTAGTCGAAGTAGACGCGCGAGCGCTCCGTCCCCTACCCTTCGAAGTGGTGGCAGCGGACTCCCTGGGGTGAGCACGCCCCCGCGGTAGTGCGCCTTAATGGCTCTGGGAATCGCGCGGACCCCTGGGCTGGCACACGCGGGCTGTTGTATCCGTCCGCACTTGTCCCTTCGAGATGCACACGCGGCGGGCCCTGACTGGCGTGTCGACGGGCCGTCAGCGGTCACGCCCCTTCCCCAGAGGGGCGGTGCACGTGGCGCGACGCTGTAGGCGCGTCGCACGCTGGCTGCTCGCCTTCCAACGCGCGCCACCGGTTGCTAGTAGTTGCGCGCCGTGCCGATTTTCGGTTGCTCATGGCACGCAGATTTGCGGTTGTCCCTTCGGACAGGTGTGGCCAGGGTCGGTGGCCCCGTTTGGGCTGTTGTGGTTTAGGGTTCGAAGAGCCGCGCCGACGCGCGCCGAGGGCTATGTCGGGTTGCGCGACCTGCATTTATTCCTTGCGCTGACCGACACGCGGTGGGACGCTAGTGAGGCGACGTGTGGTGATAGGACTCTGTACGACCACGGTCGCATGCTGGCTGTGTGTACCGCCGCGACGCTTCGGCTTCGCACGTGAGGAGGTGAGTGGTTATCGCTCGCCGTTTGCGCTGGCCCACGATGGGAGGTGGGGGGCCTTTAAGTATCCCCCGTGACATTGCGCCTGTGCCTCCTCACACTCTGGTTGTTCACGCCGCCCCCCGTATTCGCTCGCCTTGTTCCTGCGTTCCTTTTCGGCACCGAGTTCCTCGTGGATGCTGATGGCGAGCTGCGACGAGCGTACTCAGGCAGGCGGCTACGCCATCCGCAGGCGGTCCTCACCGCTCAAGGTGGAATATGCGCTGGAGGAGCGTGATCCGGCGGCGGTAGACAAGTGGTGGGCGGCGAAGAAGAGTCAGTGTCCGTACTCCGGCGAGTTGGGCCGCACGCTCGTGACGGAGGACACGATCCGGTCACTGCTGCGAGAGGGGAGGCTCTCGGACCGCCAAGCGGTGCGGTTGCCCGCCGATGATGAGACGGAGCCGCGCCCTAAGAAGTCAGAGGTGATTGTCTTCGTCGCGTACTTCGAAGCCGGACTTCGCATCCCGTCCGCAGCAATTGTTGGGGCCGTGCTGCGGACCTTCAAGCTGGAGTTGTCACAACTGACTCCGAACGCGGTGGCTCGCCTTGCCGTGTACAGCTGGGCCCTGCGCTCGGAGGGTTGTTGGCCCAGCTCCTCCCTGTTCGCGTATCTGCATGAAGCCCGGTGCCAACCGAAGGAGCGGAAGGACGGTATGCTGTCGAAATTTGGCAGCGTCAACTTCATCCTGCGGACCTCATGTGGGAAGCTCTTCCCCGCGAACGCGACCCGAGGGAAGTGGGAGGTCAACTGGGCGAGGCGATAGTTCTACCATCGTGTGACGAGTGGCAGCGGCCTTGAGTGTGCAAGCGGGCCGATTACATTCAAGACCTCCCCCGGCTTAACGCTTGGCCAGGAAGATAGGCTGAGGGCGCGAAAACTTGTGGGGGTCGCCGCCCGCTTCAATATGCGCGACCTCGCCGAGGAGTACCTGATGCTCGGTGCGACGCCGCTCTCCCACGATTGGCGCTTCACGGTCGGTGAACGTCGGGATGATAACGTTCGCCCGTCCGTTTGCTCGCTGCCCGTGCCGACCGGTCTTCGTAAGCCTCGACCACGTCTTCCTCTTTGTTCGTACGCATTGCATTGTGTAAATGTGCTCTGTCCGGCGCAATGGCTCGCCTTGAGGACGCGGAGTGCGCCGCGCGCGTGTTCCTCGGGCCGTGTACCGGCAGAGAGCACGGGCAGCGCGCAGCTGCGACTACGGAGGCCGGATTGGGGCGGATAAACCGCGTGTGTGAGGCCTTAGGGCTTCCTGTGCCGGATCGCACCCCTCCGGACCAGCAACATGAGGATGACGGTGTCGTGAAGACGAAGGCGTCATCCCGCAAGAGGGCCCGGAGCACTACGACCACGCCCAGTGCGGTGGCCGCCGCAGTTCCCGTTGACGCGGCGAGCCCGGAGTCGGGTTCGACGAAGTATGCCGACTCAGACTTGGAGGGCGCGGGTACTGAGGACGAAGGCGCCGGCGGCGGAGGGCGTGCCGCGGAGGTCTCGCTGCCCGCAACTGTCGCCGGGTCGGTGGCGCTGGCTGGCGGCACCGGTGCGGAGTCCTCGTCCCCGGCCATGGCTGTGGCGGGCCTGCCCTCCGCGGGAGTATGTGGAGCGCAGCCTTTGCTAATAGCGACGGCCGAGCCTGAAGTGTCCCCCGCAGAGGTCGTGGGGGCGAAGCCTCCGACCGCTGTCATTGCAGCTATGGAGACCCCTTCGGCGAGTGCTGTTGCCGCAGGGGCTCCTTCTGTGGCGGGTGCTGAGGTGGTGCCTTCCCCTCAAGCGAAGCGGCCGCGCCTACAGTTCCCCCCTCCGCGGACTTCGCGAGGGTTCGTTGTAGCGATCGGTGTTGGGAGCTTATGGGACTCCGCTTCGGGCACCGAGCTTCCTCCACCCCGCGCCCTCCCGACTGCTCGGGCCACAGCGACCGTGGCGCAGGATCGGTTGGCGCTAGGTCCCGACTCGGAGGTCCCCAGGCCCAGTGAGACAACGCCGTCCGTTGGGGCTGGAGTAGAAGCGGTCCCGCCCGCGGCTAGGGAGACGTCTCCGCGAAGTCCCCCGTCTGCCACCGAAGGTAGGCCGTGATGGCACTCCTTCGACAATTTTTTTGCACGCCCCGTGACAAATGCGTGCTTCCTCTTTGCAGCGGCACTTATCCTCTTTGCGCGGGGGTCCTGGTGCTGGCGACAGAGACGCCGCGCGCCCGAGCCCCGCGGACTTCGTCCCTCCGTCGGATGCTCTGAGAGCATGGCGCGGGATTGCGGAAGACGCGGCCGCCAGCATCGGCCAACAGGCGTTGCAGACCTACGGGTCAGGTCACCTTGGAGACGCATTGGAAGTGTCGGGAGTGAGGGTAAGCGTTTCTGTTAGACCACTTGTAGACGTTTAGCGCTTACTAATTCCTGTACCGCGCAGACTCTCGTGTTGGCCCAGGCCCTGCGAGGTGCTCACGTTCGCGAGGGGGCAACACTACGGAGTAGGCTGCAGGCCGCCGAAGAGGAGCTGCGGGGAGCTACAGGGGGGCGCTCCGCCCAGGATGCTCGCATACGCCAGCTGGAGTTGGAGTGCACGGAGATGAGGATGCGCACCGAGGGGCTCGTAGCCGCAGCGCGAGCGTCGGCCGCGGAAGCGGTGCGGCAAGAAGCTGCTGCAGAGCGGGACGACCTTCTACAACAAATCGCTGCTCTAGAGAGGAAAAACAGCGAACTTGCTGCCTCTCTCGCGGAGCGAGATCGAGCCTTGGGCGACGCTTCGGTAGTCGCCTGGGACGCCATGCTGGCCCTGGAAGATACCCTTAAGGGGCTTGTTGCCGAAGTGTCGGCGCACTCCTTCGGGCCTGAGGACCTGTCGCGGTCACTCCGGTGGATCAGAGATGCGACCGGCGTTGCACGCGGCGTCGCGGCGATCTTCGGTAGTCATTGCGCCTATGTGGCGTCGTGCCTGACATGCGCGCTCCTGCGACACCGCGGTTGTGAACATGTCGCGGGGCTGGTCGATCCTTGACTAGAGATGCCCGCCGGGGGCGGGTTAATGTCCGGCACCGTGCGCGCCGTACGTCGCGCCGTGAAGTTCTTTCATGAGCGGATATGGAAATACTGCGGCGAGGCCGCAGCCCTAGTCGAGCCGCGGAACAACTTGCACGGCGAGGGAAACCTTGGCCGGTTTCTGGACGAGGTCCCCCGGCGCGACGAGGATGGCGCTGTGGCTCTGGAGGACGCCGCGAACCTACAGGTGTGACGGGAGGTTGTTGCGTGTTGGTGTGCGATGTAGCCGAAGCCCGAGCTATCTCTTTTTTTTGGTAAAGTACGGAGTTGTTTCCCCGCTGTTCTGATTTCTGCCCCCTTGTGCCGAGCAGCTACACAGCCGGGGCCGACTGCTAATCTTCGACCTTGCAACCCGACGGCGTCTTCGGCGCTGGCAAAGGGCCGAGGAAGCGTTGGATTTCTGGGCAGGTCAGGCATCTTCGAGTGGAGCCTGTCGAGTAGCGGCTTACTGCGCCGGAGGTGTTTGTTTGCCTTTGTAAGCGTCCTTAGCGAATGCAAAGAATGATCTTGATTAGATCTTGCGAGGTGCATCTCTGCCCCTCCGGCTACACTGTCCCATGGTAAACTCGGAAGGTTACTACGCTCGCCCGTATGCGACGATTTGCGCCTTGCGAGGGCAGTAAGGTCGAGGTAGACGCGTAGTTGCTATAACCGCACATACGCTTAGTTCGATATCCCTTCGAAGCGGCGGCAGCGGAGCTGGCGCCTAGTCGGAGTAGACGCGCAAGCGCTCCGTCCTCTACCCTCCGAAGTGGTGGCCGCGGAGCTGGCGCCTAGTCAAAGTAGACGCGCGAGCGCTCTGTCCCCTACCCTTTGAAGTGGCGGCGGAGCTGGCGCCTAGTCGAAGTAGACGCGTGAGCGCTCCGTCCCCTACCCTTCGAAGTGGTGGCGGCGGAGCTGGCGCCAAGTCGAAGTAGACGCGCGAGCGCTCCGTCCCCTACCCTTCAAAGTGGTGGCAGCGGGGCTGGCGCCTAGTCGAAGTAGACGCGCAAGCGCTCTGTCCCCTACCCTTCGAAGTGGTGGCGGCGGAGCTGGCGCCTAGTTGAAGTAGACGCGCAAGCGCTCCGTCCCCCTTTGCAATGATTATGCAATAGCCTCTGGTGTTTCTCGCTCACAGGTGTGCTCGCGCGGGAGCTAGCCTCTGGCACGTCGCCTTAGTACTTTGCGGGCGGCGCGTGGGAGTGGGCCCCCGTGGTGCCCTTTGCACCCCGTAGAATTAACCGGGGTAAGCTGTCTAAGCACGTGGGGCTAATATCCACGTCGTGTTTATACCCCGTAGAGTGCGCAAGGATAGCATCCGCGTCTTTTTTATGCTCCGGAGAGTGCGTGGGGATAACATCCGCATCTTTTTTATACTCCGGAGAGTGCGTGGGATCAACATCCACGTCCTATTTATACTCCGAAGAGTACGCACTGGGGCAACGCCCATGCGTGCGCAGGGTTCGCGTCTTGTTTATACTCTGTAGAGTGCGCAGGGATAACATCCGCGTCTTTTTTATACTCCGGAGAGTGCGTGGGATCAACATCCACGTCCTATTTATACTCCGAAGAGTACGCACTGGGGCAACGCCCATGCGTGCGCGGGGTTCGCATCTTGTTTATACTCCGTAAAGTGTGCAAGGACAACATCCGCGTCTTTTTTATACTCCGTAGAGTGCGTGCGGAGGCGGACCTCGACGCTACGTCTTATTTAGAGTCCGTGGACTGCGCGCGGAGGCAATCCTCCGCGCGTTGCGGGCGGTGAAATTGCGTGCGGAGGCGAACCTCGACGCTACGCCTTATTTATACTCCGTAGAGTGCGTGCGGAGGTGGACCTCGACGCTACATCTTATTTAGAGTCCGTAGACTGCGCGCGGAGGCGAGCCTCCGCGCGTTGCGGGCGGTGAAATTGCGTGCGGAGGTGAACCTCGACGCTACGTCTTATTTATACTCCGTAGAGTGCGTGCAGAGGCGGACCTCGACGCTACGTCTTATTTAGAGTCCGTAGACTGCGCGCGGGGGCGTGCCTCCGCGCGTTGCGGGCGGTGAAATTGCGTGCGGAGGCGAACCTCGACGCTACGTCTTATTTATACTCCGTAGAGTGCGTGCGGAGGCGGATCTCGACGCTACGTCTTATTTAGAGTCCGTAGACTGCGCACGGGGGCGTCCCCCCACGCGTCTTTATTCATGCTCATGCCTAGTGCACACGAAGGTGATCCTTCGTGCGCTTTTGGTATGTAAACGAGAGAATTTGCATGAACGATGCACTTTATTAAATTCCCGTTTGCGCGGGTGAGCGATTACAAAAAAAGGGGGATACTGACCACTAACCGCTATGACGGGGCGACCGCTGACGAGTCGCTGCTGTCGGGGCAAGCTTGTGCCCGAGGAGCGCGAGACGCTCTCGGGGGGCGCCCGAGGGCTTGGCATCTGCATACCCGGCTTAGGTGCCTTGGCGAGCCGTGTGGCATGGACCTCTGGCGCCAAGCTCTATGCGCCGAGCCATGTCCTGGTCGCCATGGACGACGATGATAGCCTGCGGTCCGGGAAACTTCATGCACAGGAAGCCATGGTGCGGGACTGCCCCGAAGGTATTTAAGAGCGGCTACCCTAATATGGCGTTGTAGGGGTACGCAATGTCGACCACGTCAAAGATGGCGTCTTCGCTCCTCACGTTGTCGTTTTGGCCGAAGGAGACTTGGAGGCATATCTGGCCCAAAGCACGCAAGAGCTGCCCTCCAAATCCTTGCAGCGGGATGCCTGAAGGGACCAATCGGCTCCGAGGGATCCCCATTTGGTCGAAGGCCGCGGCAAACAGGATGTTCACGGAGCTGCCTCCATCGACTAGGGCGCGACTGACTTCGCATCCGGCTACAAGGACCCGGACGACCAAAGGGTCTTGGTGGGGGGAACTCTACGCCCTCGGCGTCAGCGGGCGTGAATGTGACTTCGTGTTGTGCCCATTCCGGCGGCGCCTGCGCCGGGTATGCCGCGACGTGGTGCAGCCTCCTCGCGTAAGCCTTTCGTTGCCGCGCCGAGGCGAACTCCAGCGAGGAGCCTCCGGAAATGACATTGATGATCCTGTGCTGGGCTCCTTCCGGGGCTTGTAACTGCAGGAGGCCCTCCCGGGGTTGTTGCACATGTGCCTGAATTCGCAGGAGGCCTTCCGGGGGCTGTATCCCTTGGTCCTGGGGGTGTTGGATGTGGGCCACCACGGGCGCGTGTGTATCCAAATTTTTATCCCTGGCGACGCTCTGCCGTAGCACGACGATAGTGGCGCAAGCACGCGTGTCATGGTTGCCTCGGCCATGGATTTTTCACCACACCCCGTGGTGCTGGTCGCCGTACTCTTCGCGGGTTCTGTCGTCTCGACCCCGACCACGTCCCCGTCCTCGGCCTCGGCACCCTCTGCCTCCGCGACCTGCAGAGGCGTTCTCTTCGGAGCCACCCTCGATGTCAAAGACATAACGGGGTTTCCTGGACCTGCGTTGGTCGCGCTTGGGCCCATCGCCTGGCGGGTCATTGTGTTGGGGGTCCTTGCGTTCGGAGGCGCCCTTCGGCTGCCCTTGCTTGCGCTTACCCTTCGAAGAGCCCTGCTTCGGCGAGCCCCCGCTCTTTGCAGAGCCCTCCGCCTTGTTGGTGTCGGAGTCCTCACCGTGTCGCCTCCGCGCGTCTTCCTCCGCTCTGGCGTACTCTTCCATCTTGTCGAAGAGTTTCGCGACCGTCTTGATGGGCTTGCGCGCGTTGTATTCGGCCATCAGTCCCGGTCGGAGGCCTTGGATTGCTGCGTTGATGATGGTTGTTTCGTTGACGTCCTTGACCTGGCAGCGCACCTTCGCGAAGCGCTTGAAGTAATCCCGGAGCCTTTCCTCGGGTTTTTGCTTGACTGCGAAGAGCTGGTCCGCGTCGACGCGCTCGACGTAGTTTCCTTGAAAGTTGTTGTAGAGTCGGTCGCGGATCTGTTCCCACGCGTAGATGGACTGTGGTTCGATGGTGAAGAACCAGGACAACGCCACCCCTTGTAACGCGAGAGGGAGCCCTTTCGCCTTCGTGGTGTCGTCTCCGCCAGCGGCTTCGATAGCGGTCTCGTACACGCGCACGAACTCTCGCGAGTCGGAGTCGCCTTTGTAGGCCTCGATGACGCTCGGGAACTTGAAATCTTCAGGCCATGCCGCTTGCTGTAGGCCTGTGGAGAGCGGGGACTCCGGGTCTACGCGCCGCAATGGGACGCGACTGGACGTAGGGGCGTCGCGGCTATCCGCCCTCTCCGGAGCGGGTCTGGATGCCACCGCCGGGGTGACGTGTTGGCTCCGAGCCTCTTGCATGTCCCGCACAGCTCCGCGGAGGTCTGTTAGCTCCCGCTGAAACGCGCTGAGGGCCGCCAGCAGGGCAGCCTCCACCGCGGGCGTGGCTGGGGCCGTCGGTGCGCTTGGCGGTGCTACCGGTGCGGCGGTGACCACAGCCTGCGCGGCCGGGCTGCCCGCCGCGTTGTCCTGGAGGACCCTGGAGCCGGTGCCGAGGTTCGCGTCGCCGCTGGGGCCATTCGCCGCCTCTGCGCCGGGTGGAAATACGGGTGCGCCTGCGCTGCCGTCGTCGGGGCGGTGCTAGTGGGGTCTGGCGTTGTGTCGCTGACGGGGTTGGTCGTCGCGTCGATGGCGGGGTTGGTCATCGCGTCGATGGCGGGGTTGGCGGTCGCACCTGCACCATCGCTCGTACCTGCGGCTGCTAAAGCCGAAGCCCTAGTGCTGACGCGAGACTTCGCCGCCTCCGCCTTCTTCTTCGCCGCCGCCGGTGAAGCTTTCTTCGGTGCCATCCTCCTTCTGACCTGGAGGCTTGCTCTTGTCCTCCCCACGAACGACGCCAACTGTTGTGGTTACAGACCAAACAGAGAGAGAGTATGGTAGTGGAGAGTTGAGTAAATGAATGGCTTCGGGCCTTTCCCCCGGTATGTGTCCTACATATATACATCCACATGGGGAGTGCATTTACAATTATACCCCTACACATGAGTATTTCCCTCAGGGGTACCTATGTCACTATACATGCCCCATTCTAGGCCTTACACTCTCTTAATAGACCTGCTGGGCTTAGGTGGGGGCCACCCCTACAACAAATCCCAATCCATCCAGACACCTAGTTGGCAAGTTCTTAAAGTTGCCCAGTTTTTGCTCTTTTTAGTCTCTCCAAGTGATTCCTTGATCCAGCTATTTTTAGCTCGATTTCTTTGTTGTTCTTGTGACATATCAGAACACATCGTGAGCTATCTTGGTTATCATCCACCTATGAGCAAGTAATATCACCGCTTTTAGCTTTTGCTCATTTTGTGCAACTTTCCTTCAAATTGAAAAAATCACAATTTTGACAATGATTTTCTCGATCGTTGGTTGGAATAGGTTCGTGGCATGCTAGAGAAGATACTTGCCAGGTTTAATGTCATTTAGATCTATGAATCAAAAGTTTTATGGATTTTTTATTTTGAAATAGTATTGTTCACCAGTCTGACCGGAAACCGCTGAGCGGACTGACCGGCTACTGTTCACCAGTCTGACCTCTGGACAAATCAAGGGTTGTTTTACTCCATCTTGTTTGGATTTTTGTGTGACGGTTGACCTCTAATTTTTATAGTTTTTCATAACTATTGAGTGAAAATCGGTAAATATTAAATTCGAATGCAGCATTAATCTCTCTCCTGTTAACGTACCGATCCATAAATACGTTATCCCTGTAGATGCATATGCCTAGCCCGCAGCGTGGAGTCTCTGAGAAGTACGACGATCTACGTGCATGCGAGCATGTGACCTTCGAAGAGAGAGAAGAAAAATGGACTTCTCACCTCTGGGTGGATAAGGTTAGTAGACTTTAGTGAGGGCCCATATCGTCTTCGTCGTGGGGCTCGTGGCCCCTTGCATGTTGTCTCCTCAGACAACAGCCACTCCTCGGATCGCGTTTATTGCATGCTTATCTTCAATGACTATATGCTAGTGCACTGTTCCCTTGCACTTGACAATAAAAGAGAAGCAATGGAGAGGTTCAATCGGACCCGTCGAAGTGAAGGGCCTGTTCTTTTTGGCTGCGGTTTATGGTTTTTGGTTGAAATTTTTGAATTTTGGCTGTTTACGGTACAGATTACAGAGAGATTAATACTCACTGGCGATTTTGGCTGGTACAGATGTTGGGCTTTTAACGTGTACTACGTTTAACTTGTAGATTTCGTCTTGAAAAAATACTCCATTTAAAAGTTAGATACTGTAGCGGCTGCGAAAAGCCGGCCGACTTGTGGCCAGCCGAACAGGCCCGAAATCTACAGATGTGTGAAGCGTGCGTGTGCGTACCGCGACCGACGATCAAAGCCAGCTATATGCACATCGCATTCTTCAGGTCTCGACGTCTCGTACAGTGTAGCCGGCCGTGTTTCGTGTGGATTTTTTTTAAATATTATAACCCAAGCAGTAATTGTGTTTGTCACTAGCAGGGCTGGTCCTGGGATTTTAGAGGTCCGAGGCAAAACTAGAAATAGAGGGCTTAGTATAAATATCTAAATATAAATCTACATACACACATATATATGTATCTAATTCTACCAACAAACACTTAAAATGTGTTATGTATTAAAGAAAAATCCATATCAAAGAGTTTATAGATATTACCTTAAAATTTTCTTCTAACATTTCTAGATGCGAAGTCATTGATGATGGTATTGATATCAATCTCATCCAATAATTTCTTCTCAATACATAAAGTTGTCAAACCGTTTAACCTCTCTTGAGACATTGTTGACCTTAAATGATTCTTCAACAATTTCAACTTTGAAAAGCTTCTTTCAGCTGATGCCACAGTCACAGGCATAGTAAATAAAATCTAATAAGCAATAGAAATATTAGGATAACAATCTGCTTCTCTGACAAACTCAAAGATCTCCATAGCAGACATTGGTTTATCTGATAAAGTCAATTGCATAACACTTAACTCAGAAATTAGATCATTTAACTCAACATCAGATGAACCATCTAGAGAGACTCATAGACGGAAAGTATATGGGGGGTTGGGGGCCCCTGAATTTTGGGGGCCCGGTGCGGCCGCCCCGCTCGCCCACCCTCAGGGCCGGGCCTGGTCACTACCATAATAACTAGCCGTGTCTATGCCATCCTGATGACCGGCGCTCCACGTCGATGCCCAACGATGTTCCATTTTCGTCTTAAGGGCACCATATCGATTCCATTCCAAAAGGTACGTATGTTTCGTCACCCATTTTCGTCCTAAGGGCACCATGTCATTTCCATTCCAATAGGTACGTATGTACCATGGATATAGTGATGTTGGTTGGTTTGTGTGTTGGCGTTTGTACCATACAAGTAGCAAGGTAAAAATATACGCATAACCGAACCTTACACGCCATGTAATTCAAACCTCAATTATAAAGTATTATGTTCGGACTTTAAATATCATGTTCGGTGCAGTATTCTCGCTCGAATAGAAGTTTATAAAATATTAACCAATTGATCATGTACTAAAAAACCTAGCTAATTTTCTTCATCTAATTCTCGCAATTAGGGCCAACTCACTGCCCCTACTCAGCATCACGACTGCCGACTGTGGTAATGCTAACACTACGCATTGCGACAAGATGAGTCCATAGTCTTCTTAGTTACATATGACAACATCTATCGACTCCCTTTCAGTCCGAAGTGACATCATTCTAACTAGCCCTTTTCAAGCTGAAGTGACAACACACTGACATATGCTTTTTCAGACCAAAGTGACAAACACACTACCAAACTCTTTTCAGACTAACACTGACAACTAGCTGATCTACGTTGTGCCAAAAGATTCCTTCCTGCGGATGTGAGTGCATTACTATTTTCGCTAAAATTTACTGCTTGAACACCGCACCCTTACCGTTTATAAAACCGGGGTGCACTCCACCACCATAGCCAACACTCCACTCAAGCTAACTTGGAAAACAAGAAGAGGAGAGAGAGAAGAGAGGTAGCGGAGATCAGTCCACTAGGTTGGGGGATGTCTAACTTCAGGAAGATGCTCTAGAAGCATAAGTGGGTTGCAGGAAGGTGGGAATTTTCCAAGATTGTTCATGCAATGATGTACATATACTTCCAGAGTTCTCATGCTCGTAGTGAGATTGCAATAAGCCAGCAAAGATAATTCAATCCACACACCCAGAGATCGCCACTCATGCTTACTACACGTGTGAAATTACCGCGTAAGTGAATGTCATACATCAATATTTCACATCGTGCGTTGCATTCACATATCACTTAACTTTATGCGTGCATGGTAGCCATCGGAGCATTGCTACTCTTCTAATGGATCGACAACTCGAATAAGGACAACAGAGCATTCATCCAATAGAAATACATGTTAAATTATACAGTTAAGTCTGAGAACTTTACTTGTTGGAAACCTTACATCGTGGAGGGCAAAGGAAATGTTGGGAGTCAGGAAGACAAGGGAAAGGCAACGATAACCCCTACTGAACGTGAGGTTATGTCAAATTGGGACAAGCTTCTATGTCCTAGAAGCCGAGTACTAGGTGGCCCTCGCGAAGGCCAAAGCATATAGGGGAGAAAAGAGCAGGGCACTATGGACCCTAATGCATAAGACGTGTGACCATAAGCCTGACTTCTTTTCTATCTAGTGTTTTCAATTATAAAAGACACATGTGTATCTTAATTGCAGTTTGGATCATGATTCATGAATGTTATCATTTATACCGTAGGAATAGCGAGGTAAACATATGTATCTAACCAAACCATATATGCTATGTAATTTACATATTCATTATAAATTATTATGTCGGGCTATAAATCTATATTCGGTGCTCTATTCTTCCTCAAATCCAATTTGTTTTCTTAAAAAACCACTTCCAAAATGCGTCTTCGGCATTCCAAAATAAACAAAACATTACGATGTTCAAAAGCCATGTAAAGTAGTAAAACAACTAAAGAGGAAAAAAGAACTGCTTATCACAATAAGAGCCTTTGTTGCCATTCGAAAAGAACGTAAGAGGCTTTGTCATCGATTGAAAAGGCCCATAGCCTCTGTCGTATTTTCAAACAGTGACAGAGAGTCTGACATCTCTTCTAGTGGCGATAGAGCACTGCTTGCTGCCAAACAGGAGTTCAAATCGGATTATCGTCATTTCAAACGACGACAGAATTCAATCATTGTTTCAAACGACGATAAAAGGTTATTTCTGTAAAAAAATTTTAGCAATGATTTATTTATATCATATTAATAAAAAAACTACTTTTTTTTTAAAAAAAAAGCGTTTCGTGTGAGCACAGCACCGTGCGGACGAGACGAGCTCACGAACACGCCGGTCAATTTGCTTAACTAGGAAAGCAAGACTGCAAGAGGGATCGATAGTTCGATACCCAAGACATTAACGTGTCCTTGTGATTTTGTTCCGTTCGAGCTAGCGACCGAACGCACCGGTTCCACGCCCGTCGGTCCGTCTCCCGTGTCCGGCCGTGTGGTCACGTACACGCACCCAACTTCGGGCGCCCTCATGCACGGGCCGGGCCGGCGGATGTCTCGCTCTGCGTGCTGATCAGAGAGGTTCACGATGCGCGCGGCCGAGCTGCATGCGGCCGCGGTGTACGTACGTGGCAGATCGGGCCTGGGCCGCTGTCCGGAAATTCTATGGGCCGAGCGCGCGGCGCATAGCATCCCGCCTCCCACCTCTAAGGCCCACAGCCCATCAGTTTAGTCGGCCTGGAAAGCGAAGGCTGGCCTGACGGGCTTCCCGCTTTCTCTCTTTACTAGCAACTCATGCCGGCGCTTCGAGTCCAGCGCTTTGAGATTTCGACAGTGGCGCCATGGTCGGCCTAGCAAGTGTTTCTTCCCCCCCCCCCCCCCCCCCCCCGCTTTCTTTCTTTCTTTTTTTCCTTTTCATTTGGTTACAGATTTTTGCAATATATTTGTAGCAGGTATTTTTAGTTGTTCCGCATGTTCATTAGTTTCCACTATTGTGTATATTAGTATTTTTATTTATTTACCTAATTGCATTAATTTGTGTCATAAATATTTTTCATTTGTTGTATTAATAGTTTCCAATTGCTTCACTGATGGTGTTGAATTGTTTCATAAACATGATTTGTTCCAATAGTGGTTTTTATTTCTTCCAAACATCATCGAAGAAATTTTTGGAACAATGTTAATAAACTGTTGGAACATTGAAACCAAACGCGTGGAATATTGGCCCATACACCCTTATAACTTATTGTGTAGAATATCGGTGATGAATTGTTGGGACATCGAAACCAAATGCGTCGAACATTGACGATGAATTACTGGAACATTGATACCAAATGCGTGGAACATTGTCTTATACTTCCTTAAAATTTAATGTGTGGGAACAACGTGGATAAACTGTTGGAACACTGAATCAAATATATAAACATTTTATTTTACCTATCAGAACATCTAACACCCACCCAATTTATTCCTCTTACTCAATTCAAAAGATGTGTCCTGGAACATCATCCATGAACCAATGGAACATTTAGGGAGTAATGCTTGGGATATTTTGTTTTATCTTCTGGAATAAATGACATGTGATAATATTACTAAGCCAAAATATATTGCAGGGTCGATGTCGGCAATCAGATGGGGTGTATAATTCTTAAAACTTTTTTCTTATGGTATTCAAAATCTTTCCTCAAATTACTATGAGAACCACTAAACTAACTATGCTTCACGAAATAAGATTAAATACTTAAACTAACAAAATCAACAACTTTCAGCATGACGCCGGTTAGACTGCCATGTATAGGCCGATCTGACCCCACGGTCAAGGGTGGTTTAACCGCTGGGGCCGGTCTGACCATAGGTTTAGGGTCGGTTTGACCGGTCCCCTGTTCCCAGACCTAAAAATTTCTCGGGTCAAAACTCAAATATTATGAACTTGCTCAACTGTCATCTAAACACTTCTAAATTTTGCATAAGACTTATTCAAGATATTAGGAACCTAAACCAATCAAGACTCATAAAGTTCTTAGGCTCAAGCTCAGGCTCACTAAATAGAAGAGAAACAAATTTAGGTCACAAATATATCAAAAATTATAAAACTCAAATTACTTCTTGATCGTGAGGATCTAAGGCATGAGATCTTTCAGATCTATTCTCACATATCCTAGTAAGGTAATTTAAGCAAGAATTCGGGCTAGACCTCCCACGATCACGAAATCATAAATCTTGCTCAAGAGCACTCACGAACTGAGCATAAATCTTGTTTCTTGCAATGGAAGTGATCAAGCTAGGCAACGATTGACCAACTAAGATATTCTAGTACCTTTACTCGTCATAGATCACAATAAGGCCTAGAGAGAGCTCAAAAGAGAAGAAATCACATAAGAGAACAAGATACAAGCAAAGATCAAGGTATAAACAACTAGTAATTGAAAGGCAAGGTTTGATCTTCATTACCACATAGAGAGGAAAGATCATAGCAGTATGAAGATTACAAGGTGCTTCAAAAGCAGTACTCTTTCCCCTCCAACTCTCTCTCTCTCTCAAACCATAGAAGGAGGCAGGTGGTAGAACAAAAACCTCAACCCTAAAATTCTTTAACCTAACACCTTCTCTCTTTCCCATTAATTACGAACCACAAACCCTAATGAGTCCAACCCACTAAGACACCCCCAGAGAAACACGTTAATCTCATTAATACGGGTTTTACACACTCTAGCACGCTTCTTCAAGCATTTACAAGACTCAACCCTCTAAACCTTTAGTGATTGATCCACTCAGCAATTCCGACCCCTTTGACCTAGACCATTTCTCTTTTGCACCTTCCCGCATCGAGGTTTCGATTAGAGCACCAACCCGGTATTTGGCCAACTATCAAAATAGCCTCAACGAAGCTTCCGAGCACCTTCCCTTGACTCTGTCTTCACCTTCATGTCAAAACATCTCCGCATATTTTGACACATAGCCCGAGTGCTCAATGACTAACCATAACGTCTTTACACATTAGGACTCCTTCGAACCGTCTTTATGTGCATCAGCCTCGTCACTGTAATATCCTAAAAATACCCCTCTTAAGGATCTACATGTACTTAATGAAAAGGAGATACGTGAAAATAGAATGCTTGGATTTTTTAGAGGACTTGGTTTCCTGGAACAAGTCGTATAGAAAAGTTGAAGATCAAGTTAAACTCGTGTTGTGATAAAAGGGAAACGTTAAGGGGGAGAAAGACCTAGAAACACTAGTCGTTCTGATTTCCTTTTTCCCCATGCGCCACCACCCGTGTTTTCTTCGCCATCACTAGTGTTGTCCTCCTTTGCCACATGCCAGCGCTAGCCTCGCATCGTCGTTCGCCCAGCGCGCTAACACTAGCTGCCACGCGTGCTATCTCCAGTGGCCACGTGGCCATGCATTGTTCGCCAACAGCAGCATGCTAGCGCATGCCCCGTATGTTCCTGCACGACACCGCCTACATGCTTGCCTATGTTGGCTGCCATCCTAGATCGGCTGTGTCGCACCGCCCGCGCATGTGCACGCAAAAGTGCACGTCACCACATACACGAGCGCGACAAGAAGCCACATCTCGGCTGTTGTTCAGCTGTTGTTGCCGACATCTGTTGCCCAGGTCAGCCAAGGGAAAAGTTAGAGGAAAAGAGAGTAGCAGCTGGGAAAAAGATTAGGACGAAGAAGAGGAGAAGAAGTGGGGAAGAGAATGTGATTTAGGAGTTCTTTATTTGGGCAATGATCTGGGTGTTTTTTCTATATTTTGCTAATTTAGTTAGAGATTAGAGTCCAGATTAGAGAGAGGTATAGCAAGTTTCGTCAGGGGTTCATTTAGTAGATCAGTTTGTCTGCTATAATTTTTACTATGATTTTGGATACCATATAAACATAATTGGAGAATGTCATATACTAGGAAGATATAGAGAATTTTGTTATCTTTCTTTAAAGTATTTAATTATGTTGATTGGATGGTTAAATTTCAAGTTATGATTTTTGTAAGCTTGTTGTCTGGAAAATTGTAGTCAATTGATAGCACTGGAATGAGCAATAAATTAAAAATAGTAAATAGAGTATTTGGTCTATATGAAAAAATATAGGTAATTTCTTGAGGATTCTCTAGGATCCAAGAACATGAATTTTGGATGGACAGAATAGAAGTTATGAATTTTGAAATACTGATGTCTAGAATCAATGGCTACTGGGTGCAATCGTGGAAAATTATTAGTTTGATTGATTAGATGGCATAATTGATTTTTTTAGTATAACCAAAAAGATATAGAGAACAGGGGGGTTAGATGAATTAATCTGGGTATATGGCTAACTAAGAAAATATACAAAATTTTGTGTAGATTTCAGAACTGCTATGGTTTACTAGAATATGACTTAGGAATCAAAAGTTATGTTGATTTTAGTACCGAGACAGCAGGGGTGACTGTTCAGTAAAGGGGGGGATTTGTTGATTTGGGAAGTGTGTAGAAGTGTTGTCATTTAGTTGATGTCTTATATTGTTGTGGCTTGTATTGAGTTTGGGCATCTACTGTAGGGGGAGTGGTATTGGTGTAGTCTTCTAATAAATTTGGTCATCACAATTAAGAAAAGACAGGTCATGGTAGAACAATATTTGAGTTGTTGAACTTGTTGTTATGTTTGAATAAATACTTGCCATGATGATTTACATGAATTTACTTGTTCTTAAAATGCTTGCATGCTTATGATAGAATAATGATGATGATATTTATGGCTAAAATGATGATGTTGTCAATTGGTTAATGCTGATAATTAACTAATCATTTCATTGCATATTGAGCATTCATATTGTAAAGTGGTAACCTATGTGGCGCTCTAGAGCTTACTTTATATGGGCGACCTATAGAAGTGGGTAGACAAAAACCTACTTCGATAGGCACTCTACGGGAGTGGAGAAAGACCTACCTCGGTAGGCACTCCACAGGAGTAGGAGAAGATCTATTTCAGTAGACACTCCATGGGAGAGGAGTTGAGAACATGTATGAAAAAGAACAGGGCAAGAATGGTTCATCGACGGATGAACACTCAGCTAAGACATGTGCATAGCATTGCATTCATAAAAAGAGAAATGAGATAATGAGACATATGTATGGAAATGATGAGAATGAATATATGAAATTGAGATGATGGTGAATGGATATGAATTGTTAATCTGATGTTAGCCTCATTTATTATTCTATTGTGTACTTACTGAGTCGTGGACTCACTCTTATTTTATTGTTTTTATGTGCCCGTTGATGATGACATGTATGGATGGGATATAGTATAAGTTGATTTTACACTTTATAGTCTTTCTTTCACTTTGTGATCACTTAATCATCATTAGAAATAAATCTTACTCTTCATGAAATCCTTACCGGTATGACCGCTCTCCCACGACGGTCGGACCGTCGATCACCGGTCAGTCAGACTGCTTTCCCCATGGTGATCAGACCGTGGGCACAAAACCTGATAAACAAGTCAAGACCGGTCTGCTCGTCATCCCAGGTCCAGTCAAACCGTCTGAAACCTGACAGCATAATCTGAAATATGAAATTTTTTTTAAAAAAAATACAAAAATTCAATTTTAATTCAACCAAAGTGTCAATTGTCCATTATAAATATATTTTAAATCTTTCCATAGTCTCTCATATATATATACAAATACGGTCTTGTTTTGAAGATCCCAAGGTTTCCCCAGGCAGTGACGCTCCGCTCTCTATTATTGATGTATCCATAGCAGTCAACCCTCCATACGTGGCACAATGATCTGCCTGTTCATCATTTAACTCCTTGAACGTAATCTATCTCAAAACTATAATATACGGTCATTCCTTTCGGTGGGTTTTTTTAGGTTATGTCTTATGCTTTATAACTTTTGAAGTTTGATTTTTTATGAGAAAAAATATAAAGAGAGATAGTCGTATGTAATTTTAATCAGTATAATTAAAGTCGGTATAATGTCTACTATAATTAATTTGTAGATGTCGCGTTTAAAATATATATTATTTAAAAACTAGTTAATATAACAAAAATCAAAATCCATGAGACTACCAATTTGCATTTTCCACTTGTAGCTTCGTCCGGGAATACCCTACACATGTGGTTTTGTCATGAAGCATGCAGAGAACCGCCATGCGCGCCTAGCAATTCCATATCTACCAACATTCCGTGTGCTTCCCCAGCAATTAAGAAATAGTATGTACCTTCCCGGCTATATTGGGTGGTTTTTTGGACTGTGGATTATGATTTTTGTCTTTTAAATTCCAATTGTTCGTGAGAGATAGTATAAAGAGAGAGACAGTCGTATATGATTTTGATCGATATAGCTGAAGTTAGTATAGTTTCTACTATAATCGAATTGTAGACTCTGCCTTAAAAGAGACACGCTGTTTATCAATTAAACCATGCACAAACATCATCTGCTTTTGTTTGCAGACCGACGGCTTAGTGCCTTGCAATACTTATACATGCTACCACGTAGTAATCAATTACGCAAATCTTAGATCGTTTTATGTATATATATACATCGGATCTGCTCTGTGCCAAATGAATTATTTATGTATAGTTCAGAACAGCCTCTGCGCACTTTCATCCTAGTAAGGCGTTACTCCATCGACTTCTTCTCTGAAAGTTCTAAGATATAGGCTTCCTATGCATATCGTACATACTAGACACGATACAGAATTGATGATCCATATCAACTGCCGTGGAAGGATAGTAGGGTTGTATTTGTCTGGCTGATCTTGTCTTTACCACTAATGATTTCTTGACCAAATAGTAAAGTGTGAACAATGTGAAGTCTCATTCTCCCCACACAATTCACCGGTAACCTTTTTCGAAAGTGGAAGGTCAAAACTGAAGTTAAGAAAAGAAGAGACTTCGATTTGCTTCATAGTTCATACTAGTTTTTGCAAAATTTTCAATTATTATCTTTGTTTGTATGTTGTTCTTAACCAGTGGCTGGGTTAGAAACCAACGAAAGGGGCGTTGGCCTAGTGTAAAACTTGACAAAAATAGGACATTTTAACTAGAAAAAAAAAGATAAGAGTGAAGCATTCAGGTGTATTATTTGAGCACACCCTATTTAGCTTTCAGGGCCTGTTCTTTTTGGTTGCGGTTTGTGGCTTTTGGCTGCGGCTTGTGATTTTTGGGCTGTTTGTACGAGAGATTACAAAGTAACAAAAACTCACGTACGGTTTTTACCGATATATATGAAGTCGGTAAAGCATGCACTACAATTAACTAGTAGATTCTATCTTGAAAAGATATTCCGTTTAAAAGCTAGTTATTGTAGAAAAGCCGAAAAGCAGCTTTTAGAAACTGAAAAGAATATGGCCTCAACATACCATCCATTACACAACATATCTAAAAAACCTCATGATAAAAAAAAATCAGTACATCTGGATGCATTATAGGAATGTTGTAGACTTGTAGTGTTCCGAGTGTAGTGTAGGTTGTGTGCGTCTCATTGCTAACTGTGCTCGATATGGAAGTCTTTTTCCTCACAAATGCTAAATTCGTCGCTTTAACCATGGCAATTGCACCCCTAGGGTTTAAAAAACACACCTAACAGCATCAATGGCTGCATCAAAGCATTTCACCGCGATGAAAAAGTGGAAATGCTTGAGTGTAGAAAACGAATACTCTTGCCACTAGTAGAGCTTTTGTGACTTGCCTAGTTTGCTTGGAGAGTTGGAGCTGCTGTGAAATGTCAAAAAGCCAGAACCTCTGCTTTCCTTTTATTCATAACTATAACTCTTTTACGCCCCCAAAGGACCTTTTTTTCTCAAACAAGCTCTTCGATTCTGAGCAGCATTGGAATTGAAAGCTCGTGTTCGACCTAACTTGGGAACCTTCTCAAAGTACAAAAAAATACCATATATTCTTACTCCTTAAATAGAACATTGTTCAGTGCCCTGTCCATAACACTGGAATGTTCTCCGATAACGCAATAACCCTTTTAAATGCAGAGTTGTTCAGTACTCGAGCTGATTGGTCACTTAGGGCATCTCCAATGGTCTGAGTCAGCTAGCTATATGTATGTACACATCAATATATATCCTATGTGGAAGAAAGAGAGTATGCAAAAAAACCGAGCCAGCTCTTCCTTAAGCACTAGTCTATAACACAAAACGAGGCAGCTTCTATAAATGATAGTCATTTTCTGTGTGTGCATGTAAGCATCAAATAGCTATCCTTATAGACAGTGGCGGACCCAGAATTTTTAGAATGGGTGCTCGAATTTCAGAGCTAAGTTACTCGAATACATCGATACCGCAGTGCACCGTCCCCCCTCCAAACACCGATACAATGATACGTGTATGTAGATATAATAAAAATACATAAATTACAAAAATTAATGATTTCGTATGAGAAAATAGGCGACATAAGGCGAGTATAATTATATGAATTAAACAACAAATTATAGAGATAAATGAGAGTTGTATATCTTGTTGATCTTGCCTTTTTTTGCTATTTCCCCATCAGCAAGAACTGTCTATCTAACAAAAAAATGTATGTTTTTTTCCATAAAGCAAAACAGACCAATAAAGAAAATAAGTGAAGTGGGGTGGAGCACACCTAGATCTGAAAGAGAGGACGATGACAATAAGGTAGAAGTGCTACTCACTTCCCAATGCCACGCTCCCTCCCGGCTACCGCGCTGCTCCCTACGTGTCACCCGCTCCCTACCTCCGTGTTTGTTGTGCCACTGTCCGGTTGCCCATGACACCTCTTTGCTCGCCCGCGCTGCCACACGCTCACCTTGCACTGCGTGCCGCCTCACGCATGATTGTCACCACATCATGGCACCACGTCCGTGTCCGCCGGTCGTCACTCGCCTCTAGCCTGCACTTCCGCCCGCTCTCCACTCGAAGGCTGAAGCCGCCTCTCACACAGATAGTCATAAGATGAGAAATAGAACAAATGTTATGATTTTGTTTATATTTTTATCTCTTTGGACGTGAAGAGGGCTGAGGTGGAAAGAAAAATAGGTCTAGTATATTACATGAGCTGCATGTGAGAAACGAGAAGTGCGGGCTAAATTTATTTACAGGTATAAAATATAGTTTTAATACAACTAATAATATATACATCTAATATATCTATTATATACCTGGTATTTTATAAAAAAATTTGGGTGTTTGACTGAACACCCTTGACCCATGCTAGATCCGCCTCTGCTTATAGATAGTTCTTTAGGGTGTGTTTGGTTGAGCTGTGGCTTCTGAAAAAGCTGCTGTAGGTTGTGAGCTGTGGAAAAGCTGTAAGCTGTTTGGTTCAAACAAGTATAAAACTTACCTCCTATCTCTATTTTCCTTGAAACAACTGTGAAACAGCTCTCTATTTTCACCATTTCAAATAGCAGAAAGTCAAAAGTAAGGTCCAAGGTGCTTTCAAAATTGTACTACCCAAAAGTAGCTGCTTCTGGTTTCCACCCCTTTGGTTGGCTTTTTGGAAGCAAAAGCAGCTCCCAAAAGCTCAACCAAAGGCACCTTTAGAATGCTAGCTTTTATTGTGTACTATATAAATGATGTGGAAATCTTCTAATTAGTTACTAACTAGAATCATTGGAGATGCCCTTAACATGTGGCTGGCTACATCTTAAATCCAAGACAGTTAACATAAATTAAGCAGATCCCAGAATTGAGCTGAACAAAAATTATTACCAAGTAGCTTCAGGGGCCGTACCCTCTTCGCAGCAAATGTATTGTGTACACGTGTTTTCTTTCTTGCTACGTGTTACAACTCAGGACTATTCCTTCAAAAGAAGGAAATGCGTGCTAAAGATTTCAGAACATCCTCATAATTACAAGAACTGTATGGTGAATACTACAATGACAACGACGACATTTGGCCGTGGCTGAAGGGATCAGGTGTGGATCTGAAGATCCATACAACATTCATTCTGTTGTTAAGATGATGATATATATTCACATGCGATCGATCATCCAGTGGAGGTTAAAATCTCTGAAGGATTTGCATGGAGGAAGGCTTCGCTTTACGACTTGCTCATACCAGGGTCTACTTTGAACTCATCCACCCGGAATGCCCCGTCGCATATGTTTTTGCCACAGAGTTCTTGATCCCATGGACCGATCAAATGGGATTCGAATTCTGGCTGTGCCACATCCCGCACTGAATCTGGTGACAGATCATCCATCCTCGGCTTCTTGGGAGAAGGCTGCATGCTATCAGGGTAGTCATCTAAACTTGGTTGTGACTGTGAAAGCTTCTGCTCCTCACAAGCTTTAAGTGATCCACCCAGCTTTCGCTGCTCCTCTATGATCATCTGCAAGTACTTCCCTTGTGCTTCAATTCTCAGCTGCAATTGCTTTTGCACCTGAAAAGGCAACATACAATGGCTTTCATCCAATTGGAAGAGTTTGGAGGATTAATCTTGAAGAGAAAGAACATCAAAACCGCAAATTAACAAACAAACAGTGCAGCCAAAATAAAAGAACTGTCAATAAGAGGCAATGGAGGACCAAGTCCATGCATACAGAAATACTGTAGGTGTAATTTACTAAATAATACATTAGTAAAATGAAATATCTACTTGTAAGAGTGAATCCCCAACTACCAAGTACTGCAAAGCTTTGGACTGGTGGGTATAAACTAAATGACACAGAAACTAACGGCATGATTGACAGTAGTTGGCATCTTATAATAACAAACCTCGAGTTGTTCATGGAGCCGCTTCTGAACCTCCATTTGCATCTTTAATGCTTCATTGATTTGTAATCCTCTGAAAGGTAAGTCAGAATATTTCTTTAACTATGTAATTCACAAGAACTTGATACCAACTAACACAAAAAGCCTACGCTACTACAGGGTACAAACATTATGTACACACAACTGGGTAAAATCACTTACGGTGCAGAATCCGTGTTAGAGAGGGAATCACTAGAATCCTTCTTTTCGTCCTTGGAACCTACATGAGACGGCAATTGTCACATTCAAAATCAAAATAGCAGCTGAATTTCCAGGTGTGACAGGAGAGGAGAAGTGCATTAGAGAGATAATCAAGCATAGAAGGATATGTACCTTCAGCGGGAGATTCTGGTATATATTTTGCAAGGCGGTATTTCTACACAAGCACCAAAGAAACAAAGTATTAGCTACAATGGAACTTTTTTAGCACCTGCTTCCTTAAAGGGTAATTCTTCACCTGCAAATGGCTCTTCACGTGGTAAATTGTGATCCCAGGTACACCCATTACAGTGAGCACCCCTTTAGGTGTTGCTCCTGAAGAAATGATGACAGCAATACAGAAAAACGTGTTAGATACAGCATACTTGTCATACTCCAAAATAAATAAATAAATCTCATAATAACCTGCTAGCTTATCACTAGACAAGTTAGCATGTAATAGAGCCAGACACATGTGTGCCACATGCAATACTCAAAGCTGTTTTCAATTATTGACAGGGTTTACAGTTCCAAGGCATGAACATTTCCGAGTGTGATTGGATTTAATAACATGGCAAGACACAGTTACGAAGGGACACATAAATAACAGCTAAAATGGATTCACTGAAATATGCGTACGCTAACAGCTAACATGAATTCACTCCTCTATGCATTTCAATTTTGATCTGACCAATAGACTTTGTTAATGAGCCCATAAATTACAGATGTGTAGTAATCTGGCCCTAAACATTTTAAATAGTACTATAGTAGAATCGGTTGAAATCCCAGTTTGATAAACATACATGATATGTGTAAAGCATCTGACATGAAACCATTAATTTGCAATATTAATCTATATATTGTTTTATAACACCGCTACAGAATTTTTCTGAGAATTTGTTCTGATGGCAAGGTGTATGAGATATCAAACAGGAAATTGAATAAAAAATCTTAGATGACAGCTTATACATTGTATCAAGTTCAACCACAGTGACTAATACTTGACAGAGAATACCCACTATCTGGTCCACCAAGCTGGGCGATGGCATCCACAAAGCGATTATGGAGATCTGAGGTCCATCGTAGACGTTGTTTCCCACTCCCTACAGGATTAGCAGGGTTGCTTATGTTGGATCCACCGAAAGCTCCAATATTACTTACATGCTCACTATTCTGAGCCCTCTGCGGGGCAAAGGGCACAGAAAACTTCTTAGCATGGTACATCATGAGAATGCTGCAACAACTGGAAAGAGATGTCAATACACATTAGTGAGGCCAGGTTAAGCGATAGAATTTAGGATGAGGAAATCTACATGCGATTGCTGGATCATATATTTCATGGATTATATCTAGTTGAAGGTAAAATGTCAAAACAGTACATTCAAGTTTTACATTATTTCATTATAAGCAAATGTAAGAAACATTCGTCATCCCTTATACAGCTAGCAAAACTCGATGATAGTAAACTTGCTTAGTTCTAGCTTTCTTCAATAAAGCTGGGTATTACCTTCATTTTGAAAAAAAATAAAAAAAAAGCTTAACAGCGGTCGCCTCTGCTGTTTCCATTAAAATTGGATAAAACACTACCAGACCTCGATTAGAATAAATTTCACCTCTTATAAATAAGGTATTAAGAAAAACTAAATTCAAACCCAAACTAACCCCGATAAGCATCTTTGGCCCTAGTTGCTGAAAAGTTAGCTAGTCTCCAAGATACAAAAGAATGCTCTTTGGTGGGGGGGGGGGGGGGGGGGGCAACGAACAAGAAAGACACTATAAACACATCGTAGCATCATAATTTGATACACAAACCTCCACATCAAACGAACACTCAGAATCGCCCGGAGTTATGCTAAGCCTACAAGTAATTTCGGTCACCCCAAATGCCAAAACAAGTCTGTAAACAACCGCTCAGAGCTCAATCTCATCCAAGGTATGCCTTCTGAACAACCAATCACCGCTAAAATGTCATACAGCAAACACAAGAAATGAGTTTGGGGGAACAATCGCTAGAAAAATAAACTGGATCCGGTCGTGATCACAAGGATCAGTACAAACATCCAACCTGACCTCAAATTCAAACGAAGTCCTCACATCTGCGCATAGCCCAGAAACCATGGCCCGTAAAAACTAGAGAAATACAAGAAAACCCCATAAACGAAGGCATTTCCACCAGAACAAGGCTCACCACCACCACCACCCAAACGCAACCTTTCTGCCACGCTTCACCCAATCCACAGCACATCCGCTTCGAGAACTCATAATTCACACAAAAGCAGAATCCCACCAACACAAAAGGTCACTAAACTCACACGATAACCAGTAGAGCAAAATACCAAGAAGGCAGCAACAACACAGGCACACCCCCAAAAAAACACCAGGTCTTGACACGCAATCCAACTCCCAACACACCGAAACCTGCCTCCCCGAGCCGCGATTCCGATCTCACACCCCCTCCCTGAACAACTCGCCCGTCTCCCCACACCCCCAACGACACGCCGACCATCACCCACCACGGCCAGAGGCGCGCCGAATTCGGCAAGAAAAAGGGGGGCAAGTGCTCGGAGCCGGGGCTTACCAGCGATCCGGGAGGGCGGAGTCTTCCTCCTCCGCCGCGAGCGGGAGCCGCGGGTGCGGGCGGCGTGGTCGTGCGGGCGGGGGGGGAATTGAATGCTCCGGCTGCTGCTGTCTAAGGCCAATTGGGCGGACGCGTATTCCGAATTGGGAATTGGGGTCAAAAAGGGGAGGAGGGGTGCGAGGGGAAAGCGGCAGGTGGTGGTGTCCGGCGAAAGCGACGCGCGGAGGAGGGAGGGGGGGGGGCTTGGGATTTGGGGATTTTTCTTTCGGCTCCGGTGGTTAGGGTTTCGCGCGGGCGGGATGGAGAGAGCAGGAGGGAGGGATGGGAGTGCACGGTGGGCCGGGTCTACCCCGAGGAGGCGGCGGGGCCCGGGTGGAAGTGGGCAAGGTGGGCCCCCTTCCTGCCAGCAGGTGGTGGGCCCGGCGCGCTCTTGGTTCTGTCAGTGAGGTACTGAGGTGCGGTGGTGAAGAGCTGACCGGAGAAGTGAACTCTGAAAGTGGCAGGTAGACAGACACACGGAGTAGCACTGTAGCAGTTCTATCGCAGGTCACTGGATTTTTTTTTCTCGGTGCATTACGGCCCTGTTCTTTTTGTTTTTAAAAGTTGCTTTTCAGATTTTCTATAATAATTAGCTTTTAAACGAAATATTTTTTTAAGATAGTCTACTAGTTAATTATAGTACATATTTTACTGACTTCATTTATATCAGCAAAAACCGCACGTGAGTTTCTGTTACTCTATAATCTCTCGTACAAACAGCTCAAAAGCCACAAGCCGCAGCCAAAAAAACAGGCCCTACTTTTGACTACAACTAATTTTTGTCACAGTGTTAGTGATTGTGCGAATAAACTAAATATCAATAACTTAATAAGTCGTTTAAAAAGCTGGCCAGCCGGGCCGTGAGCGCGGTGGGAACGGGCTTCCCAAAAAGCGAGCCCGAGAACATTAAATAATTATCTTATTTATTTGTTTAAAAGAAACTATAAGATATAAAATGTAAACCATAAGCTGAAAAGTGCGAAAGCTACGGTTTTTCTGATGTAGTGTAGGTACTGTACTGTACCAGTTGATCTTCTGTTAATTTTGCAGAATTTTTTGGATTGTATGGTGAGAATCCAAATGTCATTTCATCTCATGTGTTACAAGAGCTACAGTACAGTAAGATCTTCTTGAGACATCTGCACTCCACAAAAATACGAGCACTAAATTTTTAATGCTACTCCCCCATTCAGTTCCCGAAGAAAATGTAACCGTCTGCTTATGCATGGCCGCGATCAACATGGCTGCCCAACAGTGCTCATGGCTTATTTGTTACTATTTATAAGTTTCGTCTTTTTCTGAATTTTTGGCTTTTTGTTGAGCTTTTTTGCCGGTTCTTTTTTCCCCGTATTTGTTTGTATTATACGTAATGGGCTAACATATTTTTTATATTTTTAAATTTTTTTAAATTTAATTATGCTAAATAAGTCTCTGTCAGCTACAGTGCTTTTTTCAGCCAACTACAGTGTTTTCAGCCATAAGCCATGAGTTTTTCAGCCGAACCGATCACCCCCGAACTCGGAAAAGGAGTGCAAAAGTAAACTAGGGTTTCAAAATAAGGACATGCATAATAGAATGATATAAATTGTAACTAAGAGATGTTACATAGGAATTTTACCAGGTGTATGAAAGAAAAAGAGGCAAAAGAAGGAAGTTGATTGTAATTGTATAGACGGACGAAACATAAGAAAATAGGCTATTATAGATGGTTTTCGTGCCATTGTATCAATACTGTCTATAATTAGCATGTTATAGACGGTTTTTGTACCATTGTATCAATACTATCTATATTTAACAAATAACTTATTATAGACAACTTACAGATAACATATTATAGAATGTATCTTTAATATTATAACATAAAAGAGTACTATAGATAACAACTGTCTATATCACTGTATATACCTAAGATTTGTAGAGTGATGCCCAGATCTAAGAAGTGCGAGCAACGCAAGCTATCTCGTTACAATCATGGCCTGGGGGGAAAAGAAAGGAGGGCGCCATGATGCCCTTATCTCCCGGCAAAGGGAAAACGAAAAAAACGTCTGATGAAATCATTGCGAGTACCGAGTATACGAAGCAAGCAAAGCACGAAGGATTTGGATGAAAATGCAGCAGAGAGCAGAGCCCGCTCACCCCACGCCGGCCTGTAAAAAACTACTCTGAAGAAAGCTCCGGGGACACGTCCTCTCGGTCTCAAATGGAAAGGCTTTTGGTGTGCAATGCAAAACAAAAAAAATTCGCATAGTTTCACGCATGCTATTTCAGATTTTCAGTTGCAAAACCCTCTAAATATATTTCAGATTGTAACGGATTGTTTTTACTCCACTCGATGGGTTGTACTGTGTTACTGTGGATTTTATCATCTAATATTTGTAGGGGTCGGGGGTTGGAGAGAGAGCGGAGGTGGGAGGAGCAAGGCTGCGTTGGGTCGCGTGGCAGCAAGCAGTGCCCGGCCACGGATTCCACTCGGTAGGGACAAGGGCGGAGCGAATGGGGCTTCCCTATCCCCATCTTCCTATTCCCCTCCCTATCCCCTCAATCTAAACCATCCATTCCTCATCCAATGGCTACTTTTTTATTTATATTTTCACCATTTCTCATCCATCATAAATAATAAACAAAATACAGAAAAAATTAAATTTATTTTTTCTATATTTTTTATTATAATTTTATTTTTTCTGTAAAAAATTATAACAAAAAAATACAAGAAAAAAATAAATTTAAATTTTTTTCTGTATTTTGTTTATTATTTATGATGGATGAGAAATGGTGCAAATATAAATAAAAAGTAGCCTTTGGATGAGGAATGGATGGTTTAGATTGAGGGGATAGGGAGGGGAATAGGGAGATGGGGATAGGGAAGCCCCATTCGGGCGGAGCAGGGGTTTTGGCAGGTGCAGACCTTCTACGTGGTTTGATAAATTTACGCTATAGTTTTATATATTTTAAATAATTTTATTATAAGTGCTATTTAATCTTTTTATCAAACATAATTATATTTCATAAGTTGTTTGATCTCTTTATTTCTCATGCCGCCATAGTTCGGGATGGCGAGGCTATCTCTTACAGAAACAGGGTAGCATGCCATCTCCCATGTTGGACGGATTCAGGCCGTGGATTATCTGCCCCTGCTCACTCTGTGGCTCCACAGGGCATCTCCAAGTCTCTCATTGGGTAGGTTTTTTTGAGCCGATGGTTTACGGCTAATGGCTTAAATATTCGAATTCTGACTGTTTACGAGAGACAGTACACGGAGGAAAATAACCGCATGCGATTTTGGCTGATACAGCTGAACTCAATACACTTTTTACAGCAATTTTCCTATTGATCCCGCCTTAAAAAACATGTTGGAAATGTAGCCAATATTTTAATTCTAAGTTTTACTAGAAGACAAATACAATAAACTAGTTATGCAAAACTCGCAACTAACAATAAGTTACTCATCATACTTCAGAATATACACACGAAAAGTATAGTATCACAGTCGAACGAATGTGTGAACGACTTACTATTGGGCTTGATGAAGAACAGAAAGCAGTGCAGAGCGTAAACGATGTAGTGCATGAGTGGTCGCGCAAATGCACTGTCCAGAAACCTTATTGCTACCCTATGCGGATACTCTCTGCAGCAATGGTTCGGAGATAGCCGCTCTCCCTCCTTCCAGGTGCACGCCAGGAAGAAAGGTCGGCGAGGTTCAGACGACACAGCACAACAGCACAAGTTCACAGAGAAGAAAGTAGAATGGAGGTGGAATACTCTGTACTTTTCCTAGATGTCTTCAGGTCCTTTTAAGGGCGCTATAGTTATTCATTAGTAACTGCTACGATTAAAACAGAATTATTCACTGGTAACTACCTCATCAAAACATAGATTCAGTAGTGTTGACTCACTGGTAACTGCCTCATCAATTCACATTATGATATTTATGCAGTCTCATGACCAGTTAAAAGAAGAGAGATGATATATGGTTTAGTAAAAATAAGGTAGACTTGATCTGTCAAGTGACGCCCCATGTCACGGCGCCAAGGCACAAGTCACACAATTTTCATGTGAAAATACGCGAATACATGTGCGCGTACGTACGCACATGTGTGATTAGCCAAAGCCCTGCCCCATCCATAATCAAGGAGTGGCAAGAACTCCACCTTATAAAATTGGTTACCTCCACTTTGCCTAAGCAATATGATATTAAAGCATGCATGCTTTGGAATTAAAGAAAATGGGCCTCACTCGTATGGGCCTATTTCTAACAATCCCCCACTAATTCCAATACAAGTAAAAATATATCAAAGATATTGCACTGAAGTACTGTTAATATACTAGTCTTTTAGTATAAGTCTCATACTGATTGAACTTGCACCTAGAATGACAAGATTCATCTTCTTACAGCTGATGAATGGACTATGTCTTAAATTTATAGCTTTTCGTGATCAGATTTCACTTAAAATCTCAACTAGTACTAGACTGCCAATGAACCACGTTTAAACGGAGCATTATATAGTCATGCTCCCTTATTTGCTTATGAGCTTTCTAGAGAATGCCTTGTTCTCGTGAACTACGACTATATAGTTAAGCTCAAGTAGATGTATTCTTTCTAGGTATCCTACAAGCTAACACTTTTTTCTTATTTGAACAGCAGAATACATTAATATTTTATGCTAATCTTCCATACAGTCGAGAGTACTTTATTTATTAGGACGGGTTTACTAAATATATACTCTCTTGTTACAACATGAATTTGTTTTTCCCATTACCTAAGTCATGGGATCTCTGATCAAGAATGTATGGGTTACCCTTATGATGTAACTTAAATGGGTCTTATTTTCATGTCCATAAAAGCAACGGAAATTGCTTTCCGTGCTAACCCCATTATAAAAGGGTCTTCCAGATTTTTCTTGGTTTGAATATAGTTCACAGCAATCATTCCGGAGTTTCTCAGTTTTCTGACAGATTTAAGCCTATACTTCACATGTCTAGAAGACTTCATAATATCCTTTTTACTTGTGACTTTGGCCATCATTGTTTGATTATCACAGTACATCAAGATTGTAGGTATTGGTTTCTCAACCAATGATAGGTCCAATATAAGCTCTCTTAGCCATTCAGCCTCAGCAGTGGCTGTGTCAAGTGCTACAAGTTCTGCTTCCATAGTTAACATCTTCAATACAATCTGTTTGCAAGACCTCCATGAAAAGCAGCACCGGCTAAAGTAAATGCATAACCACTTGTAGTTTTGATCTCATCCACATCAGAGATCCAATTAGGGTCAGTTTATCCTTCTAAAATAGAAGAGTGTCTAGTATAATGTATTCCAAAAGATGTTATGCCCCACAAGTAGCGCAACACTATTTCAAGTGCCTCCTAGTGTTCATCGCTTGGGTTAGAAGTAAACCGACTTAATTTGCTCACAACAAATGAAATATCAGGTCTTGTGGCACCAACTAAATACGTAAGTGACCCAATAATTTGTGAATATCTTAATTGATGTTTTCCTAACCCCTTATTCTTTCGAAACTTAATGCTCGTATCATAGGGTGTTGGAGAAACTTTAAAGTTTTCAAAACCGAACCGGCTAAATATTTTCTCAGCATAATAGGATTGATTCAAAGTGATCACATCCTTACTTTTAATCAATTTAATATTCAGAATGACATCTGCCTCTCTCAAGTCTTTCATATCAAAACACCGAGATAAGAAAGATTTGACCTCATCAATTATGGTAGTGTTTGTTCCAAATATAAGTATGTCATCTACATACAGACATAAGATCACTCCTTAACCCCTACCATAACGATAATACACATATTTATCAGCTTCATTCACATCAAAGCCAATGGATGTCAAAGTTTTGTCATACTTCTTGTGTAATTGTTTAGGTGCTTGTTTTAGGCCATACAAAGATTTTAATAATGTGCATATCTTATTTTCCTGTTCAAAAATCACAAAAGTATCTAGTTGATCCATATAGATTTCTTTCTCCAACTCTCCATTAAGGAAAGCTATCTTCATGTCCATTTGATGGACATGTAGACCATAGAAAGATGCTAACACAAAGAGCACTCTGATGGTGGTTAATCTGGCGACAGGAGAATAGGTATTAAAGAAATCTTCTCCCTCTCTTCGGGTGTAATCCTTGGCCATAAGTCTTGCTTTGTACTTCTCAATAGTACCATCAGGGCTTAGTTTCTTTTTAAAGATCCACTTACATTCTATAGGTTTACGTCCGATTGGACGATCAATGATCTCCTAAGTTCTATTAGCCATGATCGAGTCCATCTCACTACGGACTGGCTCTTTCCAATACTGCCTCCAAAAGGGTCTTTGGCATATCATCCACAAGATATATGATAAAGTCGTCATCAAAGGTTTCTCAACCCTTTGTCTGTTGCTCCTACGAGGAGTTTCTACAACTAGATTGTTATCGTCCTCAGGGATATCACATAATGGTTCAGAAATAGTGGAAAGTTTATAAGTTTGATTATTCTTTTTTCAAAATTATCAGTTTAAATATTCTCAGATCATGAAGTATTACCTGCTATTCTTATAGGAAAGATATTCTCAAAAAATGAAGCATCTCTTGATTCTATTATTGTGTTAGCAATAATATCAGGAGTTTCTGATTTAACTACTAAGAATATATAGACCGTGCTATTTTGAATATATCCTAGAAAAATACTTTTAACTGTTTTTGTCCCAAGCTGGTCCAAACTGATTCCATTTGGTTTGTTTAGAATAGCTTAACTAGGAGACTACACTGTAGCGCAGAGGGAACAAAAGAAAGTGCAGTGGCGTCCGGGCTGGCAGGTTTGTTTTTTACGCTGTCTCAACTGTCAAAGGCAAAACACGTGCGAGCTGGCCACTCCCCCTTTGTTCGTTACGAAACAGATGGAGCGTCGTAGTAGATCGAAGAGCATCCGTTGCTCTGTCACGCACTCATGGAGAGAAAACGCTGTGTTTTTGGGGGGGGGGGGGGGGGGGTCTTTGAACAGGTTAGTGAGCGCGACTGCAGAAAAGACGAGTGCGTGCCTGCTTTGGACGATGCCAGCTAGGGGCAAGCGTGATGCGCCGAGTTGTCCAATCGGCAGCAGGACGGTAGCGCTACGACCGAAGGCCGTCGCCCATGCCTCGCGGTCAGATCGAATCGATGCGAAAACGTCAAAACTAGTAGACCCTAGCCAGATGGCCGCACGGCATGGCCCGATACGGTCCGTATAGCCACTAGGTATGATCCAGATGACCATGGTTGTACCATGTTAGTTCATATGGTTTAATCTTGGACCCAAGTATAAACCAATGAGATCACAAAGCTAGTCGTGCCAACCTAAACACACATAATACGACAGGCGGCACGGGCGGCCACCAGACCAAGCGCCGCCACCCCTCACTCATCTCGCCCCTCGTCTCGCCGCTGCTGGAGCACGCCGCCGAGACTCGCGCGGGCGCTAGGAAGGCAGCGGCGGGGCCATCTCGCCCGGATCTGTGCGGATGTGGCCGGATCTGGGCAGACCAGCGACTGGCGGTCATCGAGTTTGCCGGCGATGGCGGGGACGGCTTGTGCGGAGGCGGCGTGTTGGGGGCATGGTTGCTGCACGTGCAGGCCTCGCCGCGCTCCTCCGGGCTCCGGCTTCGTCCGGGAAGGTGCCGTGCTTGAGTTCGCCGGCGCTCGGGAAGGGCTGTGCGGTGGCTTAGATCCACGCGGGGGGAGAACGGATCCGGCGACGGGAGGCAGCAGAGGCCGCCCTCCGCATCCAAGGCGGCGACCATGCCGGCTTGGACGAGTTCGCAGATCCGGCTACGGGTGGCGCGTCAGCAGGCTGGTGGTGGCGAGGAGTGAGGACACCCGCGTGTGGTCAAGGGTCATTGACCACGCGGGCACGACGGAGATGGCGGCGACATGACATTGTTGGTGGCAGCAGCAGCTTGCGTCGGCCTAGTGCCAGGGAAAGGCTCGCAGAGCTCGGCGACTGGGGGTCTGGATCCGAGCTCCGTGCATAGATCCGGCAGTACCGGTTGTGGATCTGGTGTCACCGAGCACGGTGGTCGGTGTATGGGATTGTGCGGTGGTGGCCGTGGTCGATGTGCAGCCATCAACGCTGGATTATGCTAGTCGTTGGCGTGCTGTCGTTGGGAGTGGGTTGGGTGCCAGGCGAAAGCCTTTGTCTTGCTGTTGGGCTGACGATGACGATACCTTTGGGAGCCGTATTACTTCTTGGAGGCGTCTGTCTGTCGATGCACCCCTCCTCTCTCGATGCGGATCTTGCGGGAGAAATCCATGTCCATGTTGGACGGTGTAACACCCTGAAATTTTAAATTTGAAAATATGAAGCCCTTGAGTTATTTTTGTCAAATATTCTATTTGAGTTTGGACTTTCCTGGTGATCTTAAATTTTGATTGAGCTTCCAAAAGTTAAAGGAATTCAAGAAAGACCAAAACCGAAATCAATGTTCGTAATGCCATACATGAGAATATGTAAATAATGGAAACTCAAAAAAAATTTAAATATGAATATGAGCAGATGATCCAGAGAAAACTGAGTTAACAAAATATAAAAGTTCATTTGAAATAATAGCAAAAAAAAAGGGGGGCAACAAAAATAAACACATATAAATTATATGAAAACATGTATACAAAATGAATGTGCAAATGGATAACAACATGTACATAAATACAATAAATATACATACACATATACAAGAAGTAGAAATAAATAAAATATACATACATACATACATATATATATACAATAATTCAACAACAATAAAAAAATAAAAATAAAAAGGGAAACCAGGCCGGCCAATCGGCCCGGCCCAGCTCCCCGCTCCCTACGCCATCTCCCCGCTGACAGCCGGCCCCGCCTGCTGCTCCTCTCTCCACCCGCGCCTCCCATTTCACTGGCCGTGGCCCCGAGCGCCCCGCAGCTCCTTCCTTCTTTTCTCTTCCCCCACCGAGCGCCTGCGCCTTCTTCTTCTTCATTCCTTCTCCGCGCGTGCCCTGCTCCTTCTGACTTCGCAGCACGCTCGAGCCCCGTGCCGCCTCGTCCCGTCGCCGCCCGTCACGTCCCCTCCGCGCGCCTGCTTTCTCGCTGCTCTGCAAGCGCCGCTCGACCTCAGCTTTTCCGCACGCCGAGCCCCGCGCTGGGTTATGCCCGGCGGGCATCCACAGCGCCGACCGGTCCTCCGCTCCGCGCCTCCTCGCCCCTTAGCGGCCATAAGAAGTCTCGGCTTCCCATTTCTCCAGCGCCATCCCCTCTTCCTCCTCCCCACTTTTTCCCCCTTCTTTCCCGAGAGCAGTCGCCGCCACTTGACATGGATGAGGCCGAACGACGCCCGCCGCACCCGGAGTCTACAAGAGACATTGAAGCCCGCCATCTCCTTCCCCGCGCCTCCCTCATGCTCCCACCCCGCGGAATCGAAGTATCCGAGCCCCAGCCCGCCGGCGAGGCCATCTCCTCTAGCGCCGGCCGAAGCAGCAACCACCGACGGGGGCCACGTCAAGCCAATTCCTTCCTACCTGAGTGCCCTTGGAGCCTCACGACGCTATTCCCTTCGTCGCCCGGGTCTCCCACGCCTGTGCTTCGCCGGCGACGTACGTTTTCTCGCGCTGCCGCAGGCCACCGTCGCCATATCGCCTCAGCCCCTTTTCCGCCCGGCCAACCCGTGGGTAAGCCTCCCCCTGCCCTCCTCTAGCTTCTGCGCCCACCGATTCCTTCTCCCCTCCATCACAGCGCCGCCGCTCCACTCCCACCTCGCCGCCGGCCGTGCACCCTCGCCTCCCCTGTTTTTCAGCCGATGACTTCTCTGTGTAATCCCCATTTCTAATGGACAATAACTAGGAAATGAATCAAGAGAGCTAAGGTAATTAAGTATAAGATCAAATAAAATTCATATATGCATCAGAATATAAAGTTTATATGCATAAAGGGCAATTAAGTGAATAAGGGAAATAGATTGGGATTAGCTCACTAATAATTAAGTGATTGACATTTAAGTTAAAGATTTTCTAGTATAACAATTGAATAAACCTTGGAAATAATTATGCGAGATATAAGTAAATAATATAAATTTAAAATGAAAGATAAGATTTTAAATATAGAGATGGAATAAAACCTTGAGCAAGGAAGATCATTAGAGATTTAATAATGGATTAACTATCAAATAGGAGTAATTAAAATGGCTAGGTTGTTTATTCAAGATCTAACTCTTAACAAAAGATGTGCCGTAATAGTTTAAAATGAATTACATGGGTAAAGTAGAAAGTCATAATTTAAATATACCCCGCCATTAATTAAATCTTAACACTAGCTTCAGTACGTATTTATATGGAGTATGATTATATATCTATGGCAAGCCGGGACTCGTATAACTAGACCCTAATTCAAACCCAACTTAGCCTAGTAATAAATGGAGGAACATAAAATATCATACCACAAAATGCTATAAACATAGCCCATAAGATTAACTTTGTAAGTTAAAATTTGCAAACATTACTTATATACACATAACACATGTCATATGCTCTGAACATTAACACTCGACAAAATACACCCATCCATAGGTTTAACTTAACTAATGGAACTACCTTGATAAATACAAAATAATAAAAGAAATTGTTAATAAAAAGATCCAGTCATCGTACTCTACCATTGATTTGGGGTTTACCCCAAATAACCCAAATCACCCATTAACTCATAATAAAACTAAATTGAGTTTATTCGGATTTATTTGGATCTTCTGAGTTATTTGCTTTTATTTGGATTTAGTCGTTTATCGCGTAATTAGATATTGGAATCGTGAAGATTCAGTGGACCAAGCGGGATCAAGCTCGAAGTGAAGAAGAAGATATAGACCCAAAAGCTCATGAGAAAGCATTGTGTGAGCTCAAGACCGCGGTAAACCGCGCCAGGCGAGTCAATACTTTAATCATGTTGAACCTATGTTTTCTGCAAATTACTTTGATTTAAATTACCAAATTGCATGTTGTTAGTTTATATGCAAATACATGTTTAATTTACGATTCTAGTTATATGTCCATTTTTACCTTGAATAATATTACCCTCCTTTGGAATATTTTAATTGTGTACCTTGTCGCCCTAGCAAAATTATAATAGTAACATTTCAAAAATAAGTCCCTAATTATATACTATGCTTAGTACTGCATAGATATTCAGGGGGCACTGAAACGCCCCAAACCTCATTGTCATTTTCAATCATGTGAAACTGGTTTGGGCAGTCATGGTGGTAATGACTGATATATGTTGGTACGATTATTTTATACTCTCAAAAACCCCAACTTGCTTAATTATCTGGGCGGATGGTTCGAGGGTGTGTATGTGTGGTGCAGTGGATGCACAAAGTGGGTTAGTGGTAGACCGCCCAGATACCAATAAGGACTGAATCTTGTCATGTCATCCCAGGTAAAACAGTACAACCACAAGTCTGTAAAGTACAACTTGGCTAAGTACATTTATCGAATCCTCGGACTCATTTCACGGGTTGGGGTTTGAAGGGGTTATGCTATGGCAAGGGGGCCTGAAGGGACACCAGTGGAGGGTGAAGTTTCCCAGCTGTCCTACGTTGCGGAAAGAGAGAAGGTCCGGCTGCGTAGTGGCTGTGGGAAACATCCCGCGCACAGATGGGACCCACCGCAAGTGGGCAGTCTCCCATAAAAGTGAAATGAGAAAAGGGACTCGATAATTTGAAAAGTCACTGTGATGGTCTGCTCAACCACACGTCTAAGGAATCGTGTGGAGCAACGAGTTGATTGTCTCTTGTGGTGAAAGTGTACAAACTCTGCAGAGTCAAAACTATTCGAATAGCCGTGCCCACGGTCAAGGGCGGACATGGGAACTTACTCGAGATAGTTCTATTTAAAAATGTTTGGAAAATGGGAATGGAAAAGTGGAGGGCAGCGGAAAGCCCTGATTTGAGTTGTCCTGGGTGTCGTCCCAGTGGTAAGTTAAGCGGCTATAACGCTGAAAGATGTTATACGATGTGATGCCGTATATATGGAAAAATTATGGTGATATTAGACATATGGTGTGATGCCATATGTATGGAAATTCATGTTAATATCCCTTGAACATTATGTTTTGTTCCAAAGCTGCTAGGTCTCAGGAAATTTTATGTATTGTATTTCGAATAGTGGCATTACTATTCTTACTAAATAAAATATGGGAAGAATAAATAGAGTCGTAACAAAAGAAGATGGCTGTTTATGGTAATTGCATAAAGAAGTTGGTGGATTTATGTTGATCATAATAGGGATAATGATAGTGTGGGTTCTGGGAGAAATAAATTAGTGGGGTCCAGTTGAATAGATAGGTTAGATAAATGATCTAATTGAATTTTCAGGAATTTGGAAAAATAATACAAGTATTGGAGTATAATTCTTGATTAGTGATATTCTTGGTGGATATATATAATAGTGAATCGTATACTTGGTCAATGCTATTCTTGGTGGATATATACTCAATGATTTTGGAGAATTAGGGAGTGCAAAGGTAAATTGTTGTGTTACTACACTAATGATTAATATAAATTCTTGGAAGATATTGGTGATAATGGGAATTAATAGGAGATGATCAATTACTAGAGGGATGAATTGAATTTTTGAGAAGATTGGAGGATTCATAACAATTAGTGGGTTATAATCTTGGTAAATTGAATTTTCGGTGGAGGTATATTTGTGGATTAGCTAGTGATAGATAATGGAAAATGAGGTTGATTATTGGATTATGGTTTTGAATCAATGACGAAAAGGATTGAATACGAATGATATCGGTGGATTTGAAAGTAATTATGTTTGAGAATCATTAGAATTCAGAGGTGAGGAGCTGATGAGTAGTAATGACAGGATTGGATCATTAGTAATTCAAAATACAAAGTATGATCGGTGGATTAAATAAATGATGACACTTGCTGTTTGGAGTTTTAGACAGCAGTCATTAAAGAAAGTGCATTTTCTGTGGATTAGGTCAATTTTGGCCATTGTAGTGTGGAGTTAGGTAGCAACTATAACACTTTAATTGAGCAATGGTAATAATGCTACTAAAGGCGATTTTGGCAAATAAAAATAACCTGAGCCTCTCCTTTGTTAAGCCATGCATACTATTTATTTGCATTCTGTGTATTGGCTCGCGGAGCACGGGGTCGGAGTGCTCACGCTCGCTTTTGCGACAAAATTCAGATTCAGGAATCAAATTACCTCGCCTCAGCAACAAGATGGGACAAGCTGGTCGAGAAGATGAAGATGTCAAGGGCTAGGTCGCGAACCTCCAGTTGGCTGCCTGTAGGCATGTCCGGAAGGTCCCACCTGTGTGTTTCGTTCTTCCGCTGCTGCAATTTAATGATTTCGGCCTAATCGGCCCATGAGTAAGTCTACTATTATATTTACGTTTCCGCATGATATGTACTTTGATATTCATTACTGTAACTGTGAGCACTATCTACTGATCCAGGGAATAGTGCAGTAATCACAAAGGATCCAGATGTTAATATCTGGGTCCCTACAGACGGGCAGCGGCGGCGTGGCTACGTCGTGTTCCTTCCTGAAGGCGTTGTCTTTACAGTTCCACACGTGGTTCCCACTTTGGTGGCTTCGTATTAGGAAAATTTAATCATTTGGCATCAAAGTTTCTAAGTAAACGATGATGCGAAGGATTGCTATTACACAAGATCAAATTTTGAGGCCTGACATCAAGAGTTTCTAAGTAAACTAAGATGCGAAGGATTGCCAGTGCACAAGGTCAAAGCAAGTTTGAAGCAAAAACATAGAAGTTAGAATTTTAGTCTTTCTAGCTTTCTTAGTCTTTTTGCTCTTTGTTTTTTGCGTACCTCAATTTTGAGACTTTGAGTAATTGAGTCTAAAGGCTCCTGTAAACTTTGGTTGCGTATATCCACGTGTGGATATAGAGGCTAGATTTCTATCCATTATCTAAAAATAATAATACGACAGGTTAAGGATGACACACCTGCACCGCCTCAATACCTCCCTGCCTGCCAGTATCTCTATCTCACTCTCTCTTTGTCTCTCATGTAGTCATGTTTCCTCCTCCCCATCACTGTCGCCACCAGTGGATCCCATCGTCTGACGTTCTCCCTCGGCCGCTGCTGGTCACTTCGTGTTCCCCTCGGATGGATCTACCGTGCCTTGGTCCTCATTCCCCTCTAAAGTCGTGACCCAAGCATCAGATTGGGCCAGCATGACCAATTTAGTTCTAAACCATGGGTGAGTTATTTTGGGTTGTGGTTTATGACTTATGATTTAAAATTTTGAATTCTGGTTGTTCACGAGAGACAATACGCAAAGGAAAAAAATTACATATGATTTTGGCCGGTACAGCTGAACTCAGTATATTTTTTATTGCAATCTTTCTGTTAACACTGTCTTAAAAATATACAATTTAAAAGTTAATTATTATAATATAGATAATAAACTATAAACTGAAAATCGAAACACAGCTACGTGCCGCCTCTAAAAACTAGTACTACTACGTTTGCATCCAAAAACTATCTTGTTGGGGGCGATCTCAGAGATCGGTGACCGCATTGACCGGCCAGCCGAGTTTTGATATAGCGTTGAGCCAAATTAACCAGCTTCAGAAATCAAAACAAGTACTCATGTCGCTTGTTTTGAACGGCACAAGGCTGGTCCGAACCACAGCAGAGAGGATCCAAAGGACACAAAAGGTTCCATTTTTTTGTGAGGAAAAATTAGTTTCCAGATATGAGTACACTCCGGATCTGTCCCCACGTGAACCACAGTGTTTTGAGTCGAGTCCTCGTACTTGGTGTTAAGAAACGGTTGCGGGCGACCCCAGACTAATCAATTTCTCTGCTATGTAAAAAGTAGATTAATTACAAAACATATAAATAGTAGATTAAAATACAAAGATAGAAGAACTCAGCACTTCTATTTATAGCCTAGTAGTGAGTGCACATCATGGGTAAGGCTTCAAGCCCAGGCCCAGATTTCCTAACACGCCCACTTAGACACTTATCCGACACGTTCATGCCTCATCAAAACTTCATAAAAACCTAGTGGGAAAATTTGAAGAAAGAGTATATGATGCACATTATGATGCGTTGCACCAATTGCCTCATTAAAAACTTTGGCCGAGAAACTTCACGCAAACTCACCAAGGGAAAAAGAGTACAATCCACCTAATTTCATTTAATCTTCAGGAGCTGAAGCGAGGGGAGGCAGAGGCGTGTGGAGGTCAATTGGCGGTGAACCCGGGGCCGACGAGCCCAAGCTCGGCCGTGCGTCGCCTAGATAAGCGCCCGGGTGCGGTCATGCGAGAGAGAGAGAGAGAGATGGCGGAGTGGAAGAGGCTGGTTCAACCGAATTGGGTAATGAAAGGAACAGAAAAGAGAAAGAGAGAGAAAGGAGAAGAATAAGAGAAAAGAAAAGGAAGGAAAAAAGAAGAAAGAGAAAGAAAAGAGGAGAAAAAAGAAAAAATGAGGGGCTTGGTACCTGCGCGACGGTTTCTTAAAACCCGTGCGTTTTATACCAGAGTCGGGTTTTGCGCGAATGCTTGTCGTCGTTGCTCGCTTAAGTACTAGTTTTGATATGATGCGTTAAGTCGGGTTGACGTTTATACAGGTGGGGGTCCCGAGTCGGAGCCATCCACGTATCGTCCCCAAGATTAACCAGGCAAGTAGGGCTGGAAAAAAAGCTCGAGGCTCGTGAGCTGCTTGAGCTCGAAGTTAGCTCGGCTCGGCTCGGCTCGAGCTCGGTTCGTAAATCAGCGAGCCAAGCCAAGTTTTCAGCTCGGTACATTTACGAGCCGAGCCCGAGCGGCTCGCGAGCGGCTCGATGGCTTGATCGAGCCAAACATCGTGGCAGGCTGGCAACCTTAGCCTGGCAGGCCAAAGAAAGCCACCCGACCTGATTCCCCGAAGGCCCGAATGCTCCTCTCTGATTTCCTCAATCCACCGAAATACCGAATCGTTTCCTCAGTCATTGACTCATTCTCATTCCATCGATCTGCCGCCCCCAAATCCACCAATCTGCCGCCCCAAATTCATCCGATCCGCCGCCCGGCCCGCCCCCAAATCCATCGATCCGCTGCCCCCAAATCCACCGCCGCCCCCAAATCCATCGATCCGCCGCCCCTAAATCCCCAAATCCACCGCCGCTCCCAAATCCATCGATCTGCCGCCCCTAAATCCATCGATCTCCTGGAGATAGTGATGGTTTTACGACGCCTCGTCGGCGCGTCCGATGGCTCGCCGTCACCGGTCGCGTCGGCAGCCGCCCTTCTGCTCCGTCCAGCAGTTTCTCGGGAGGACCTGTGGCATTGCCATCGGTGCGCTCTGCGCCGAGCTCCGGCCAGACAGTGCCAACACCAGTGGAGGCGTCGGTAGCTCTGCTCCTTCATTCTTGGCCCCGCCGACGTTGCCGCCGTTCTTCATTCTTGCTTTGCCGTTCTTCATAAGAGCAGATACACATTTCAAGCCATTTTGGCTTGAACTGGCTCGTTCAGCCATTTTGGCTTGAACTGGCTCGTTCAGCCATTTTGGCTTGAACTGGCTCGAACGAGCCAGTTCAAGCCATTTTGGCTTGAAATGTGTATCTGCTCTTATGTGTTATGTGTATTGGCTGCAAAAGTATTGGCTTATGTGTTATGCTGTTAAATCTGATATGCTATTAGTATTACATCTGAAATGCACTATTAAATCTGATATACATCATAAATCTGAAATGCTGTACTGATAATTGACATACAGACTGTATGCTATGCTATTTATCTCTGCTGTGCTGCTCTCTGTTATGTGCTCTCTGTTATGCTATACTGATAATTGACATACAAACTGTATCTGCTTTTTGGCTCGGTCGGGCTCGCGAGCTGGCTCGAGCCGCCAGTCGAGCCGAGCCAAGCCTCCCGCGTAGCTCGTTTCCAAAACGAGCCGAGCCGAGCCGCATCTTTGACCGAGCCTGGCTCGAGCCGGCTCGGCTCGGCTCGTTTCCAGCCCTACAGGTAAGTGCATGGTAAAACGGTAAATTCGGGTAGTGTTTGCTGTTAGATGAATGATGGTGCATTGCTTACCACGTTAGAGTAAGTTAACCATTTTCTGGATGTATGATGAGGAATGATGAATGACGATTATTGAGATATGACATGTTGATATGCATAAATGAAGAACTTGCATTGCATGCATATCATGAAATGAGATAGTGTTGTGGTATCACTGGCCCACTTTGTGTGGACGCTCTACGGGAGTGGAGATTGAGGTCCCCGTATGAAAATGACGGGCTACTGTGGTCCCCGTATGAAAAAGACGGGCTTGTGATCCCCGCATGGAAACATGGTGGGCCTGGGTGAGCATCGACGGGTGCTCGCTCTGCTATACCGGTATATGCTAAAGAGATAAGAGAGAAGTGCATGTGCATATGCATAATGAATTGTTGATAAGAGCATAAATAGTTTAAATGGAAACAAATGGCGATTGAAATTGTGATGATTATGGACTGATTTGTAAACCTGTTATTTATTGTTTTGCCTTATACTTGCTGAGTCTTTTGACTCATCTTGCTTTGTTGTTGTTTTAGGTGACTGTTGAGAACGTCTTGCACGGGCGGGTGTAGCACATGAATAATTTCACGAACCAGCAGCACCCCTTGTATCACCTTTTGTTAGTATATTTTAGACTCTACTAGTATGATAGAGTAAACGCTAAAAAATGCTATAATGTATCTGGTCGCAGCAACATAAATAAATTATTGTTGGCTTAAAAATCTTCTAGTTGTTGATGGAATTGTAAGAATATGTAATGATGGTAATATTCTGGGTCCAAAGGACGGGCGGGTGTTACATCCAAGCCGTGCGGGCGCACCCCGTGCCGTGCCCGCGCGCGCTCATGCGCGCCGAGCCCGAGATGCAAGCGCGCAGTGCGTTGGTGGTGGGCGTGGCGATGCGGCCGGCCCGCGCGCGTACGTAAAGCACATGCGGGCGGGCGGGGGCGGGCACGGCCGCCGCACGGGAGCTTTGCGCGAACCTGGCGGACGTCACAGAACCCGCCGGGACGGGAGGCCACCCGAGCCAGCCAGCCAGCCACCACGGGAGGATAGTCTGATAGATGCGCGCCGGCGCCGCGGCTGCAGATGGGCGTCCCTCGTGCCGTGCCCGTGCGCATGGGCTCAAAACTTTTGTACCGTATCGGTTTGCTAAACCAGGAAGGCCGGTTTAAGAAGCTCGGCTCTAGCCCGTCGCTTTGCCTCCACATTAGGTGGAGGTAACGGACCTTAAGTCCGTTTGATGTACAGCCTGTGTACACGTGTTGTACGCTACAGGAATGTATAGTGCGTTGCACAGTACACATGTAAAGAAATGTATAGTGTGGTGTACAGTACATGTAAATAAACTTGTATATATATATATATATATATATATATAATGTTTTTTTTCTCTCCTACATGTTTTTTCCCGCTCCACTCCCACCTACAAAATCAGCCGTGGATTTTGGAAAAAGCGTATGTAAAAAAGCATAAAATACGTGTAGATGCACCGTAGTTACTTAAAAAAAAAGAAACAGAAAGCAAACAAATCGAACTCGGACACTAAACTTTCAACAGATTCAAACTCGTGCATTCACTGTTCCTTCATTGTTGTGAAAGAACAATGAACAATTGGATGATCTCTTTCTTCGCTGTTGTGCAAAAAAAAAAAAACCCCGCACCTGGACTTTTCAGGTAGGAGCAATCCGAGAGCTATTCACCGAGTACTGCAACGGAGTCTCAAACTGGAGTGATGGCAGCATTCAGGTGGCCATCAATAGCACCACCGATTCATTTCAAGCAAACATGATGCTTTTGATTCCAAGGCTCAGAACATGTGGTAGGCCAATTTGGAAGACATTCAACGATAGCTACATAGATGATGCTCTCACCAGCAGTCTCTCAAATTGCAGTGATGGCAATATTTGGGTGGCCGTCAACAGCACCATTAACCCATTGCAAGCATGGAAGGAGCATCTCAGCTCGCAAGGAACCGAGACAGAACTCGACAGTTATCTGGCAGACCGTCTTGTACCTACGAAAAAAAAGATAATTTTGATGTCTTGAGTAGTTGAGTTGGTGGAAGGCTAACAGTGACATGTACCCCGATAGTTGCTAGAATGGCAAGGGATGCACTAAGCATTCCTGTATCCAGAAGGTAGTCTTCTCAACTGTTCTGATCTCCTTTAATGAAGGGTAATATATATGAGCATAGGTACATGAGGGCTGTACAATTGTACATACATGCCCGCACTTCCATCATTAGTTTTGATTGTACAAGATCGACATATATTACATTTGGCTTTTGCTTCAGTTTCAGCAAGCCACCTATTACTATAGGAGAGTACCACTATCTATTGCCATTATTGTGCTACTCTCTTTCGTCACCAGAAGGTGTCACTTTACTCAAATCGTTTGAATTTTGACCAATGTTATATTTATAAATATTTATATTTGCTGTATGAAAATGATATGTTAGATTATCTCATAAATATTTCCCACGGCATTACAATGTTTTACAAATATGGGAAACATATTAGATTCATCTCATAAAATATTTTGACCAATGATTTTTTTATCCGTAGCAATATAGGGGTATTTAACTAGTTGTGACAAAAAAAATCCAGCAACCATGCATTCCACTCGTTTGATTTACATAATCTAACCAAGAATGTGATGAACCTTAGTTCATCGGGGTAAACACCACCAGGAGGAAGGCCGGACGTCGTCAGCTTGAGGGGATAAGAGATCTAACTATAGACTGGGATAATAGAATTTGAAAAAGAAACTAGATTAATTCATCTTCATTGCTTTATTATTTGATTCATAATAGATACATGTTAGCTCTTTTATAGGGATAGCTCGACTTGAACTTCAAGAAATAATCTCTATCTATAAGAAAACCTACCTCTAATAAATAAAATATATCTATAAATTAGTAAACCCATCTAATAAGAAATTAAACCCATCTAATAAGAAAACTAATAATTCTTATCTCTATCCTAATTTATCTAATCATGTCATATATAGACGCTACAGTACCGTGGTACTTTTCACGCGTATGAACAGTACGCGTGAACAATGATTTCATCCCATGACAACTCCTCCACCCCCTTCGGTGACAGCTCACTTTTAGCTGTGGTGGCAGCCATGGCTGCTGCCCTAGGAGACCCCAAGTTGACGAGATCATCTTGATGAGGCCGTCGTCATGGTAGACTCTAATTTGACACATCCACCAATAAAGTTTTTGTATGCTCATTTTAGCCAAATCTGACATGTTTATAACCGATTTATTTGCAATATATCTAGAATTAGTGGCAAAATGGTACCAATGATCGATGATTGCGTGATAAACTAGAGAAAAAGATGCATAAATATTACAATAAAATCAGTGCCAATTTACTAAACTTTATTATGTCGTAGGATATTCATATCTGACCGAATTGAGTAGTATTCAATTCGTATTTGTATTCATTATAATATTTGATTCATATTTAAACATATTTAATATAAATATAAAAATTACTATTCTATTCATGTTTGATCCGTCGATCCCCGCTCTCTCTCTCTCTCTGTTTTTTAAGGTAAAAACTCTCTCCGTCGGCCTGTCTTGTTCGAAGCTGGCCTGGTGTCAACCAGGCCGAAACTCAGCCGCGACCCAAAATGTGGCACAATACACCTCAGCCTGGCGGCCTGGAATGCCCGTTCAGGGCACAGCCAAACCTGTCTGGGCCGAAAAGCACGACCTTCTATTATTTCTTGCCCGTGCCACACTCTCGCCGGTAGCACACTGCACACGACGGTCACCACGGCTAGCATTCTTCTTGAACTTCTTCCAGTCTTCCTCTTCACATATGCACGTTTTCTGAACACTGCCCTAAGCGAAGTCAGCATCGCGTCAACCGCCACGACTTGTTTTACCAACCAACAAAGAACCTGTTTATTTAAATTGTTATCGATGGCTTTTAGGTTAAATAGTATCTATTTATTGATAGAAAGAAGTCGAAAAAAGAAGCTGAAGAAAAGAGCCCCAAACCAGTGTACGACACCGCTTATCACCTTTCCCTTACTGAAATTCCAAAGTTGAAAAGCGTGTGATGGTATATACGGTATGCACTGTACGTACTGCATCGGTCTAATCTGCAGTTTGAACGGCAACAACACCGTCTTGTTGATTCCGATCCGATGAGTCCATTTTCTAGAAGAGAAACCCTGCACTGCGTGCACCTCCTCAACGTTTTTACGCGCAGCCGATCGAGTATGTACACTGTACGCTACAGTCTACTGTTGGTGGTTGATAAGTCGACGTCAGAGGTCAGAACAGCTAGCACGAGACAGAGGTTCCATGCATGCCACGCCACAGTCGACTTGTGTTGCCCGATAGTGACCACAGGTCCACAGTGGACGCGCGCCCGTCATGCATACGGTGGATGTCCGGACGCGGTGGTAAGCGTAGTCTACGTACAGATGGGTCACTCGGAAATGCTTTTTAGGGTGTGTTTGATTCGTGGATGGAGGTTGTATCGTATATCCTGACTGAGTGGATGTAGGCTGAGTGGAATCGTATTTCAGAAAAAGAAGATGTTTGGTGAGGTTGCATGAGCGGATGCAAAAAACTGAGATGCTGTTTGGTTGCCTGTATGAGCGGATGCAGTCTACCAAACCTGAGAGGCTGACACGTGGGACCGCATAAGATACACTGCATCAACCCATCCAGGATGGCCAGTGAAGCTCATTTTGAGCGTATCCACCCATCCAGGATGAGGGCGTATTTTTGCATCCGCTCATGCAGGCTGCATCCACTCATATAGGCAACCAAACAGGCTCTTTATCAGATTATATGGATCCACCCAGCCAGGACGAAGGAGATTCAGGCAACCAAGCACACCCTTAGTTTTTACCCCCTAGAGGGACGTCCTCTAGCCTTAGGGTGTTCGTAACACTTTTTACTTGATGATTTTTAGCTAGAACTTATGATTTTTAATTGAAAATAAATAGTAATAGCTGAACAAAATAATTTTAGAAAAAAATTGGCGAGTGATGGAAAAAATAAACAAAATAATTTTAGAAAGAATTGACTAGTGATAGAAAAAAAATGAGAGATAGGAGTATATGACAGGAATGAGAGGAATAGGGTGTGTGATACACCCATAACCTTTGTCTTATCCACAGAGCGAGAAGGTAGCGAGAGAAGTAAAAAAAATCACTTCAAAAGGCGGGTGATCGTATTGGTTTTTGGTTTTTCTAAACAGAAGTTAGAAGCAGAAGTTAATACGAATATAACCTTATCTATTTTGGTCCAGTTCTTTTTAGTTTATAACTTGTGACTTCTCTCGAATAAATAAATAGAATGGCTTCTTTATCGCCGTTTCGAAGTGGTTTATCCGTATTCGGTTCGTTCACACAAATGCTCGCATTAGAGAAAAACATAAACTACAATCATAATCCATAAGTCACAGTAAAAAAATGGTTTTGTTAAACGTTATCCGGATGTTTTCTTCCTAACTATCATTCAGATTTAGGACCATTGAATTAGAGATCTAATGGCCATGAATTCTCCTCCCTCCCCTTGAATTCAACCCCCTCCCCCTTAAAAAAATCTCCCCTTTAAAAACAAGGAGTCTCTTAATCTCTAATCCAAAGATCACAAATTTAGATGATAATTAGAAAAAAAATATTTGAATGATGCCTATACCTTCTCTAAAAAAATCCAGTTTATCTCGAATTTTACGACGCGAGTTATCTTTGATTTTGATTCCCTTTCAGACCAAATTACAAAGAACGTTGCCGGAATTATGGCAGTAAATAAAGACCGGTCTCACTTCCTGAAAAAAAAGAACCCACCTTTATCACGAATCTTACGACGCGAGTTAACTTTGATTTTGATTCCCTTTCAGACCAAATTACAAAGAACGTTGCCGGAATTATGGCAGTAAATAAAGACCGGTCTCACTTCCTGAAATTCCTACGTACTGTACCCTTCTAGTTCTAGGTCCATGATTTGTTTAAGCAAATCAGTAGATTGATTTATCTTTTGATTCCAAATCGTCTCTTTACATGTTAAGAAAAAAGTAACAACTTATCATGCACACCAAGACACAGCAACTGCAACCCTACCAAAAAGAAGCTTTTCCATAGCAAAAGTAGGCAAGGAGAAAAATAGAATTGTTCAAGTCCTAGCCTTCTAGACCGCGAGCGTCACTTGCCACAAAAGAAAGAGAAAAACCAAACCCTGTGTCCTTCTCTACATAAGCGGCGGCAGCACATCGTTTTCTTGAGAGAGCATCAACTACCAAACGAAATATACGAGGTTGTAGCACGCCGCCGTGCGCGCCCCAGCTAGCCCAGATATGATGGAGGCGCTCGCGGGCGGCAAGCCGCTGTCTGCGCGGGCGCGGCAGATCGCCAGGAGCCGGGAGGAGCTGCTCGGCCTCCTCGCGGACTTCCCCGGCGGCGACTCCGACCGCGAGCTCTCCTTCTCCGACCTCGTCGAGGCCAAGGAAAGCTCTAGCCACACCGCGACACCTCAGCCGCCGGCGCAGAAGGATCACGGGTGCTCGTTGTCGTTCGAGCAGCAGGAGGCGGCGTCGAAGCAGCAGCAGCAGCAGGCGGCGGCGGCGGCGGCGAGGGAGAGGAGGCTGCGGAGGCGGCGGAGCGACAGCAGGGGGAGCTGCGGGGGAGGCGGGGACGGCGTGCTGCTCAACTTCTACGTGCCGGGGTTGCTCACCAGGAGCATGACGGCGCCGCGGCCCGGCCGCGGGACGCTGCCGGCCGGGGCCGGGCAGGGCACGCCGGCGACCGTTGCTGCCGGCAAAGCCAGGTGAGCGGTAAACCTAGGAGCGTGCGGGTGGTTAAATTTTCTTTGAAAGTGACAGAACTGGAGACCCCTTGCTTTGTATGATGTACACTGTACACGCCGAGTCTACGAAATTTGCACCATGGATGCAAATGATACGTATTCTCCTAGAAAGGAAATTGCACCGCTGATTTCGTTCCTCTCAATTAACAGAATTAATCATGCAGTCAAATAACCCTAGCTAGTGAAGATACATATTAACCGTTTCGTCGTCTTGAAATCTTCTCTAAATTGTGAGGTCATTTCGTTAGTAGCTGTAGATCACTTTTAGCTACTGAAGTAGTAGTAGGTCTGACTAGTATGATTGTACTGCAACTGCATTAGATCGATCCTTCTCGTATTATTATAAGATGATTACCTTCTTTGCGTATATTATAAGTGCTCATTAATCATCACATTCCTTCCAACACAGTACTGAATTCAGCAAAAAAAAAATATCAGTCCATGGCCACGAACATTCTTTTTCCATCAAACGGCGCTGAAAGGAGTAATCAGTAGTCAGCACTATGTGCATTTTTCTCAGGATCAGTTTCTTTGACAATTCCAAGTACTCCCCTTCTTTAGACCACATGATTCTTCCATCCTTTTGACTTAGCTAGCTTTCGAGTAAAAAAAATGGAACAACTCGTGACCAGGAAAGAAAAGGAAACAAGGATAACAATCTGACTAGAGTACACAGGAATAGCTATGCAGCTGGATTTTTTTCATAAATTTTTTCTTTCCAACATATTTTCAGAAACTACTGGCTTACTAACATTGTTCACACGTTCATGATCCCTATTATGTTAATTCAGATGCCATTACACATCCATCTAACTTCTATGTTATCCTTCAGGATAGAAGCGCCTATGGCCGTCGGATGCTGGCCGGCGTTGTGGGGCAGAGGCCGCGACCGCCGCACTAAGCCGGCCAAGCCTGCAGCCGGAAGACGAGATACCAGAGTGCCAGCATGAGTCATGCATATATAATCGAAACTACTAGTGGTACCAGACTAGCTTTGCTTCTTGACTATTTTTCTTTTGTGTGTTTTAAAATTAGTGTTATTTTTGTTAGAATGGAAAGTATGGAAGCACTACTCAATGCATAATCCGAGGTTTTTCTCGTTCCACATGTAAATAATCCTTTCTTTTTCGAGGATTTGTGTTGGTGTTTTATTGTGATATTTCTTTTTGAGGGCTGTGTTGGTGTGTGATACTGTAAGCGTACTTTGTTACATTTGATGATGCGAGGCTTCACGTACCCGCTATAGCTCAGAGGTACTACTTTGTGCGAGGGTTCATGTTTTCCATGGCGTACTGCACAGGTGATACAAAAGTTTTCAGGAAAAAAGAGAGCAGAATTTGACCTCCTGAATCAGACTAATGGATGCCCGTATCCACCATAGAAAAGGAAAGGAAAAAAAAGACACATCATTTTAATGTTTTTTTGGATATTGCTTTGACTCATACATCTGAACGAAACAACACTTTGAACACGGATGTGGCTCATTTTCGTCCACATAACCATATCTTACTCCACTCCTTTCTCACCCATATGACCATATCCTGCTCTACTCCTATCTCCATATTACAGTTATCCTTGCATATCACAATGCACACACTCTCTCTCTAACCTTCTCTTTCCTACTCTCTCTCTCTCCCACAACCTCGCTATCTAACCACACATAGGCATGGCTAGATAGATCTCATCCTCTTCTCTTCTCTACGACTCACGCTGTACCGAAGTCCCGGGCGAAGGTCACCTCTTCTGAGGCCACCACCACTCATGCTCAAAGGCTCCGTCGCGGCCAGATGCAAACTCCACGAGCGCCGCGGCCATGGTTGATGGAGAAGAAAGGGCAAATTGTCGCTCTACGGAGGCAATGTTGCAGTATGTCATTCGAATTGTTACAGATAGGTGCTTGAGATGTTTCATCTGTTTGTATGTAGACAATGTTGTAGGAGGTTATTCAAATATTGAAATACATGTTTTAAGATGTTTTGTCTATTTGTTTTAATTGTTGCAGCAAAAAAATTTAAATGTTGTATTCAATGTTTTGAAATGTTGTGTCCTCTTCTTTTAAATGTTGCTCTTATTAATTTGGATTGTTGCAGAATATTTTTTAGAAATTCTTATGTAGCTCATCCCATCTATTCGATTTGATGCTTATTTGTTGTGTTTGTTTGGCCACATTGTTGTGATTTATTGGTTTGTTTGTTGTGGATGTTTGTGGTTGTTTTGTTGTAATTTCATAATTAACTGTTGTTGCGCTAGCTATGAGGGAGAGGAATATGACAATTTAAGACCCCTGGTTATCTTGGATTCTCTTTTTCTTTTGAACTAGATGAGCCACCTCGCCGCTGCCGCCATCCATCCCCAACCCTCCCACCACCCTGGCCTCTCTCTAAATCGAGGTCCCGGTGAATTCTAAATCCTAACCTGATGAACTTAAGTTCTAATCCGGTGAATCTAGCTAACACATTTGGAGGTGCCCTCTTTGACCAAAACATGAATCTCCAAACAAGTTACAAAAAATTTGTAAAAAAATTAATGCACAGCAATTCTGGGGGAAAACGAAGTTACTTTTGCCTCATCAGTCGCACTCTTGCTTCTGGCAAAGTATTATTTTCTTTATTTTGTAAGCAATAAGCTGATAACATTGTAAGACTTGACTGTGTGCGGTTGCAGAGACTGGAATTTTTCCATTTTCTAAAAAAAAAAGTCGCACTCTTGTGTTTTTCTCTTTCCGCGTTCTCGAGATGAGAAGACGAGCCTTCAATGCGCGATGTATGAAAACAGGATGGAAAGCGATTGAACCACTACGATTGGAGTGCAGTAACCGTACCCGAGATAAATCTGAACCGACCGAGTCTGATATGATACGATCGATCGTTGTAGCGTGCGCTGCGTTGCTGCCCAAAGATGTGGCTGATTTCCTGTGAGAGGCACGTTCAATTCCAAGCTGAAATCAGCGGTCTCAAGCAGGGGCGGACCCAGGACAAAATCTGAGAGGGGGCATAACAATACACATAGTATGCTGAATTGTTCTCATTCATAATTTTAGCATGAGTGTGGGCCTTTTAGTTGAACTGAGTGGGGGCACTAGCATTAAATCTTAGGCTATATACCTGAATTCCTGCGAATTGAGTGGCGGCCTGGGCCCTCACTCCCCCTCTTTGGGTCCGCCCCTGGTCTCAAGGAGCTGGAACAAGCGCTGCTCTGAGTGCTTGCTTGGTCTGAAGGTTATTTTCCGCATCTCTGTAGGTTTGACTCCACCAAAAGGTAAAAACTAATTGCCGGCGACGTTGACACCCCAGTAGTATGACACAAACGCATCAAGTCTATATGCACAGAGCCTCACATATCACAGGAAAATCCTTTGGCAATATCAACCAGGAAGAAATATGTGAAAAACCGCAAACGTTGCATTAAGAATTTAGGATTCAGAACCATGGCACATGTACAAGCATATTGCAAATCACAACCGACTTCTGTTACGGTGCTAAATCTCAAGTTCACCAGCAGAGCGCAACAAAACTGAACACACACAAGCAACAAGTCTACTGAAGGGTTCCCCATAGCTGGGGGTAAGTTAATGGACACAATCGTAGTGCCCGAATATGGGCAGTCACACTGTAGCACGCTAGTAGCAAGTAGCAACAGGACCAATGCGAAGGCATCGCATACAGCCCCCTCAGACCACGAAGACTCACAGACCTCACTCTTCATCGGCCTGCAGATCATCCTCATCCTCATAGTCGCCTTCGTCTTCAGCGGTGGCATCCTGATACTGCTGGTACTCCGCGACAAGGTCGTTCATGTTGCTCTCGGCCTCGGTGAACTCCATCTCGTCCATGCCCTCACCAGTGTACCAGTGCAAGAAAGCCTTCCTCCTGAACATAGCCGTGAATTGCTCGCTCACCCTCCTGAACATCTCTTGGATGGATGTGGAGTTGCCAATGAAGGTCGATGCCATGGAGAGGCCTCTCGGTGCAATGTCGCAGACGCTGGACTTCACATTGTTGGGGATCCATTCCACGAAGTAGGACGAGTTCTTGTTCTGGACGTTGATCATCTGCTCGTCGACCTCCTTTGTGCTCATCTTACCACGGAACATGGCAGAGGCAGTGAGGTAGCGGCCATGGCGAGGATCAGCAGCACACATCATGTTCTTGGCATCCCACATCTGCTGGGTGAGCTCAGGGACAGTGAGGGCACGGTACTGCTGGGAGCCACGGGAGGTCAAGGGGGCAAACCCGACCATAAAGAAGTGGAGACGGGGGAAGGGGATAAGGTTCACTGCCAACTTCCGGAGGTCGGAATTCAGCTGGCCAGGGAACCTCAGGCAGCATGTTACTCCACTCATGGTGGCAGAGATCAAATGGTTCAAATCTCCAACTGCAGAAAATTGCATGCATGAGAAAAATGTTGGGTGATCCCAGAAACACATAGCATGTGGTGTATTTCTAAGCAGAAAGGAACAGAAAAAAGTATGCAAACTGCAAGAACAAAACCTGTGCTTGGTTTCATGAGTTCCATTATAAGTCAATCGGCTTCACTTTTGTACAAATTTCATTCAAACAGAAAAACAAAACTCATAAGTGCATTCGGCTTCAGCCTCCCCAAATTTTATCATTTGCACAGTTTTACATTGATCCATTCAGCCAAAGATATCATAGTTTTTAAGACAAAACAATCATATGATCTTAAGAGTTTGTCGGATAATCATGACAAGCTAACAGTCAGCCTTCAGGTCTAACTAAAGCAAAATAATGTGAACGAAGACAGTTTTGAATCATAATGATGCAGAAATTGTGCAAAGAAACGAAAGCTCATTGAACATGTAAGTCAAGCATTAAGGTGCACCCATTCCAGACCATGTTTAACATGATCAGCTGCCCTAAAATAGTATTTTTGCATAAGCATTTTTAAAACAGAGGTCTGAAAACCAACCAACTACAACATGTTTCAATCTTTCAGCTTACTGCAGTGAAGATGAGGTCAAAAATATAATTTAGCATTACATATTTCTGTTAAGCGTATCGGTGATTATTTCCATGCTTGACAACTACACACATCACAGTAGGTTAACAGCTACCTCTTTGCATACAAACAGATGATTAGTAAATCATTTGTAACTTGTAAGTCATAACATAAACTCTAGATTAAAATACACATCAACATAACAACAGGTCTCTGTACTAGGTATATATACATAGCATATGTTATGTTATGTCAAGTGTAACAGGCCATCGAAATAGTCAGGATTATGAAGATCTAATTGTACATCAGGGCTATAACCATCTGTAAAAACTAACAATAGAAAAGGAATAAATTTCACTTACAGCTGGGCGTGGTCAGCTTGAGAGTCCTGAAACAAATGTCATAGAGGGCCTCATTGTCAAGAACCATGCACTCATCTGCATTCTCAACCAACTGGTGGACAGAGAGAGTGGCATTGTAGGGCTCAACCACAGTATCAGATACTTTTGGTGAGGGGAAAACAGAGAATGTCAGCATCATGCGGTCTGGGTACTCCTCCCTGATCTTTGATATCAACAGAGTCCCCATACCAGATCCAGTACCACCACCAAGAGAGTGGCATACTTGGAAACCTGAAAACATAAACAGATACTTCTAAATAATGAACCACTGTTTGGACATCAAAATACTAAAATGGAGTGATAAAGCAGCCAAGGTACTTATATCATTAGTTCTGCTAGTTGAGAGTACAATATATTTCACAAGATAGGTAAGCCATGTGTAAGAAAGCCCCCGCAATAATCTAAAAATGTAAGCAATGACAAAGGTTTATTAAACGCTGGACAAGATGGGAACTGAATAATACACAAAATCATCCAAACTAAGCTGTCCAGTCTGTACTCTGACTAGCATTACATACTATGAATTATGAAATGGCCAAGAATTTTGAACATCACACAGGGTATAATTCAACATAGATCTTACAATATACACTAATGACTAATCAAGTAACAAAGGCTATGACACAAGATGCACACTAATAGGAGAAGACTAGCATCAGCATATAGTGTTACTGGGTATGGCACAATAAATATAAGCTGTCTTGCAGAATCAGCCTAAAATTTCACAGGCGTGACAACATAATTCAATGCTGCAAATTATGAATAAATTTGTTTTAACATCCAAACTCCATTTAGTACAAGAAAATTCTGACATAAGGACTCCAAGCCCTTGCCAAGTTAGTATAAGTTCAATTACCTTGAAGGCAATCACAGTTCTCAGCCTCCTTCCTGACAACATCAAGAACGGAATCAATGAGCTCAGCACCCTCAGTGTAGTGCCCCTTGGCCCAGTTGTTGCCAGCACCGGACTGCCCAAATACAAAGTTGTCAGGGCGGAAGATCTGCCCGTACGGTCCAGTGCGGACGCTGTCCATAGTTCCAGGCTCAAGATCCATAAGGACAGCACGTGGCACAAAGCGACCACAGGAGGCCTCATTGTAGTAGACATTGACACGCTCCAGCTGCAGGTCAGAGTTGCCTACGTAGCGCCCGGTGGGGTCAATGCCATGCTCATCACAAACCACCTCCCAGAACTTGGAACCGATCTGGTTGCCACATTGCCCACCCTGTACGTGGAGGATCTCTCTCATCTTTTCTCTGAAAAAATCAGAAATGCATAGGATAACCAAGATGTCAGATAGTGCAGTAAACCTCGCAAAATGATGTGTCCGGCTACATTTACGCGGAACAAAGCAAAGATCTAACTTGTTTGACTTAACCAAATCATCAGGTATGTGTACAAAGTGCAAACCATCCACGGTTGTTATGAACCAAACAAACTCTATGGCACTACGGCACCATAGTCCAAAGGATCACAATAAAACTAGGATTTAAAAGGACAAGATGTGGCTAGCTACACACAAACTCGCATCACTTCAGCCAAACCAACAGCCTCTGTATAGTGAAATTTTTGCCAGACTAGTACTAAAGTGATCTAACACGGAGTTGAGAGCTAAATCATATCGCCTCGAACAAAGTCGGTAGTTGGAACCAACGTACTGAGAGACGAGGCTTTCAGCTTCAGCTTGCCTAATGTGTATGAATCATGATAACGTAGAGCTCCAAACAAAGCCGGGTCTAGTGTTTGAGTGCCAAAGCTGTTCCAAACCCTCATAGTCGCAGACTAGACGCGCCGTTTGCGCCAGATCTCCAAACGAGTACACCTCAGATCTGGGCACCATGCGCAGTCTGACAGAGATGGCTACATTCCACGCAAAGCACTCGAATCGCACCACGGAAATGGCACAACTTTGAAATTTCCTCGTACAGAAAGCTCAAAAAAGCTCGAGATCGAGATACATGGCCTCTACACTAAACCCTATCGGATCGCAGCATTTCTCACTGAAACCAGGGCCGGTCCTGGAGGGGGGCGAGAGGGGCGGCCGCCCCGGGCCCCCAAAATCCAGGGGCCCCTCCATATACTATGTAGAGTATATACATGTTTTGAAGATTTATCTTAGTCCTTTTAGCCACCTCAGTTGGCTCACATACGAATTATTTTTTTTTGTTATGGTTGATATGACAATTAATTCATTGAAAAGTAGATTTCAAGAACTCCAAACATTTGGAAGTATATTTGGATTTTTAATGAGTTCAACAACATTGAAGTCATTGGATCGAACTGAATTAAAAGAATGTTGTACAAAATTTGCAGAAACTTTCTCTCTAGATGGTTCATCTGATGTTGAGTTAAATGATCTAATTTCTGAGTTAAGTGTTATGCAATTGACTTTATTAGATAAACCAATGTCTGTTATGGAGATCTTTGAGTTTGTCAGAGAAGCGGATTGTTATCCTAATATTTCTATTGCTTATCGGATTTTATTTACTATGCCTGTGACTGTGGCAACAGCTGAAAGAAACTTTTCAAAGTTGAAATTGTTGAAGAATCATTTAAGGTCAACAATGTCTCAAGAGAGGTTTAAACGGTTTGACAACTTTATGTATTGAGAAGAAATTATTGGATGAGATTGACATCAATACCATCATCAATGACTTCGTATCTAGAAATATTAGTAGAAAATTTTAAGGTAATATCTATAAACTCTTTGATATGAATTTTTCTTTAATACATAACACATTTTAAGTGTTTGTTGGTAAAATTAGATATATATATATATATATATATATATATATATATATATATATATATATATATATATATATATATATATATATGTGTGTGTGTGTGTGTGTGTAGATTTAAATTTAGATATTTATACTAGGGCCCCTATTTCTAGTTTCGTCCCGGACCCCTAAAATCTCAGGACCGGCCCTGACTGAAACCACTCCAATCTGCCAGCTACAACTAGCCCACCGAATTGAACAGCCGGATCGACGCATAACTCAACCAAAACCACCGAACTGACACCCAGATCCACGCACATTGCCGATTTCCTCACCCAAAACGACCCACATTTTTTTTCAAAAAATGCAACGAAAAAATTGCCCAATTCAAACGAAGCGATAGATCAGATCCGGAATCATTAGCAACAGTAAAATGCAATGGAAAATGGCTAAAAAACTTACGATTAGTGAACTAATCCGCGGAGGCGTAAATGGAGGGTGGCGACGAGGAGCAGCGAGAGGTCGCGAGCAGGCGGCTGCGAGCGTCTGGGCACAGGGAGAGTTATATAGAGCCGTAGGAAGAAGGCGAGGAGATAGGGGCTAAATCCGACGGCCACAGTGCGCTCCTTCCAACCACTCATCGAATTGGACGGTTAACGTTTTCACCGTTCGAATTTAACTGCGGCGAACGGACCGAACTGCCCCTGGGATTTTTGCCCCGTTGGCGGCCCCTCGCTGTCGGTGTAACCGCTCGCGGCTGTGCAGTTGATTTACAGACAGTATCACCGACAGGTGGGGCTCGAGAAATTGGACCCACATGTCGGTAGTGATACGGTGAGAGGCACGGTCACGCTAGTTGAAGGCTGTTGACATATCTGATACTGTAGTCATTTTTTTCAAATTTAATTTTAGACATTTATTTTTATAAATTTACTTTTTTTTACCTTGATAACTACGATAGATAATATATATCAGCTACCATGCGATAGTAGCTTAATAGATTCTACCGCAGCACTGCAACTCGACAGCATATGCCGAGTACATTCAAGTGCTCAGTAGGCGAGCATGTTCGGCAGGATGTTACCGAACAACAATGCGCAATTAAGTTAGTGTTAATTAATCATAGTTAGCATTAATTAATCAAGACATTTTATTATTAGCATTAATTAGGTATGATTAACATTAGTTAATTACCGTAGTAGCCAGCCGATGTCTTTTCAATCTCAAAAAGAAAGCTAGATTTATAAATACGTATGCCAAATAAAAAAAATTCTATAGTTCGCTGCATGTGGTCAGTGCGCACGGCTGGACGTCGGCCCGAGATCAGTGGTGGTGATCAGTTGGGCTTAGATTGGTAGAAGTCTACTCTTGTTTCTATTGGAAGGGAGATTGGTAGAAGTCTACTCTGGTCCTCTCGGGGGATTTATAGCGAGAAGAGTGTGACTACTGCTTTCTTACAATACTAGAAGGTTAGGTTCTTTTTCTCTCTCCCTTGATTATGAAATTTCTTTGCTGTCAATGGCTGCGAGTGACTAGAGACACATTTGAGGAGAGTATCGAATCCAAAGGTTTTGCTTGAGGAAGTTTTAGGCTATGTCCTAAAGTATTGTAGCTTTGGCTATAGCTTTTAAATTTTAGCTGAAATAATATTGTAACGGCTATTAGCTTTTTTAGAGATAATCAATTAAAAGGAAATAAAGGAAAAATAGATAAAATAAAAAACACCGTTATGTCTCCACAGATAATGCACAGACAAGGGGGGAAGAAAAAAACTGTGTTAAGAAATCAACGTATTCCAAATGGTTTTTAAAGCTATCGTTGTTTGGAACAGAGCTTTAGTTTCAGTTTAGGCCATTGGAAGCTTAAGATTTCCTAATGGAACATGGCATCTCAAGTTTCCCAGGTGTTGCCGCCGAAAAATTGCTGACAATATCACCACGTCCCTATAGAGGGTGCTCTCTAGCACTGTATACGACGTGCCAGTCAACTTTTTAGCAAATCGGTAAAGTCAATGATAGGTAAGCCTGAACAAAAGTCGAATCTGGATGAAACATCAATGCAAAGCAAGAACAGGAACTAATCTCGAAATAGGGGATAGGTGTAACTCACAGATTGATTAGCACGGCGATACGAAGTAATATTGATAAAAGTTGAATTATGAAGGTAATTTTCTACTAACTATGGACTACTACTATGGTATAGAAAAAGTAGATACAAAAAGATAATAAAGGCTGGCGTGTGCATGGTTTTTGTCAACTGGTATAGAGTATTTATAACCTAAAATACTCGACTCAATCTTAGATTATGCTTCAAGTCTTCCTCTTCGTATTTGCTCAACCTTTCCTTGAATAGAATCCATGTCTGTCTTCAAATCTTCTTGCTTCAAATCTACCTTTTCTTAGTCGGCATCTTCTGGAGGCTTCTTAGCGTGGGCGATGCTTGATTATGATTTTTTGGCAAATCCAAATCTTTCCTTATAATTACATCAACATGACAAATATATTTTTGTCGACTATGCCCCCTATTTTTGTGAAGGTGAAGCCTTTATAAAAATGTGAAGAGTTACTTTTTGGAGCAAAAGTTGATTTTTTTTCAAAAACAGCTCCTCAAGAAATGCCAACAATGTTAGATTAGATCTCAACAAATATCTTATCTGACAATATTTTATGCCTTCTGCTGTGAGACCTCGATTCCTGAGCCGATGAATCTATACATACCGAACTAGTCCTTTGGTAGACAGCCCTCGTTTTTGTCTTGCTTGGTCCTTGGCCTTTGTGAATTGTTATGCATCGCATCTACGTGAAAACCGGTGGGTGACGATTACGGAAATTGTCCAATACCAGGTAGAGTGGTGGTTCGCAAAACTGCGGCATCGTTCTAAGTGATTTAGGTCACGTCTTTTATGATGGAGTGTTTTATCGGGCATGTGGAGACTTGTGTGAGTCACGCTTTGAAAAACGTGCAGGTATGTGAAATGTAAAACCCGTTTATGTGTGGGTTACCAGGTTTATCTAATTGTAAGTGGTGCGATCCACCAAGTGTAGCTGGTGTTAGGGTTTGGTGTAAGGTGGAAGCCTCCACTATATATGCCTTTGTGTGTTAAAAGAGAGATAACACCTGAGAGAGGTAGGATTAGTGTTTCCTTGTGAGGAGTTTTTTGTGTGTATGCACTAGACTTAGAACTCTGCCATCTTGAAAGAGTGGCTGTAAAATAGTTCTCTCCAAGTAATATAATCATCCAAAGTTTGCCCAAGAGAGTTACGCCAGGAATCCTTTCTTGCGTTTATTATTTCCTTGGCTTTTTTGTTTGGATTTCTCTCTTCTTGATCTTTTCTGGTGTCAAGGACTTATATGAGGTGGAGATGTCTCTTAGATATTAGATTCCATTCAGCTAGACACTTTCTAAGGGAAATTCTTTGAGTTTATCCGGTTTTCCTTAAGAAGGAGGTGATTTTAGGGTTTTACTCTTGCGTGTGATTTGGCTTGAATTTATGTTGTGATCTAGCTTGCTATGATATGTGAGAATCCATCGAATGTTATCTAGATCATCTAGGACTCACGAGTAAGAGCAGAGCAAAGTTTCTCTCTTTTGCCCAGTTTTGGTGCAACTCTCCTTGTTTGGATAAAGGTTCAAACTTTGTCATCGATCTTTATGATTCATGATTGGAATATATTCTTGACATCCTAGTGAGAGTTTGTGCCAAGTTTCATTGCATTGGATCAGTGTTTTGAGAGTTGGCTCTTTTCTTGGATCGTGTCTAGTGTTGTCTGCACTGTTCCTCGGCGAGCGATCAGATCGCAAGGAACCGAGTGGTCCAACCAGTGTGCAGTTAGACTGGCACCTCGAGCAGCCTGACTGATGCCATGTGCGGCCCAACTGTCGAGCGGTCAGACTGGTTTGAGACATTGTTTCAATGGACTTTGGCTCTCGCTTTGTGAGCTTATTAGTTTGTGTTTCCACTGCGTGTTGTTGTCGATACTTGGAGAATATTTTGAAAGGGTCATTCATCTCTTCTGATTCACCATATCCGATCCTACCAAGCGGTAGTCAGTATTAGATCCTCCGCACTAGAGAGAGCTTCCCTACTAGGAACGATTTGACCATCACGCTTCTCAAGAAGACAAAACCGAAATATCCTCATTAATTCCTCCAGTTTTCGAATAACTTTGCATGTGCTTCCTCAAAAAGTTCTCCAATATTAAGAAAATCAAATTCTCTTCGGTGGCATCAAAACAACCCAATGGTATAGGAGCCGATGAATCATTATTGGGTTTTTGTGGCATCTTGATCTTGATCAGACGATTTATGTCCCACCAGGTGTGCTAAGAGTGTTGCCATGGGAAAATTCCTGACAGCAACACTACGTCCCTATGGAGGCTGTTCTCTAGCAGCGTATGTGATGTGCAAGCTGGTTTTCTGGCAAATCGACAAAGTAGATGATATGTAAACCTGAACAAAAGCCAATCCTAGGCAAAACGTCAATGTAAAGTAAGAAAGAACAAGAATGAATCTCGAAATAGGGGATAAGTGTAACTCACAGATTGATCAACACGCCAATGCAAAGCAATATCGATCATAGTCGAATTATGAAGGTAAGATTATTCTAGCCACAACCTACTCTTAAAATACAAAAAAGTAGATGCAAAAGGATAGTAAAGGTTGACATGTGCATATGTTTTCATCAACTGATACATGATATTTATAGTCTAAAACAACCAACTCAATCTTGGATTGTGTTTCAAGTCACCCTCTTCGTATCGGTTTAACCTTTCCTTGGATAGAATCCCTGTCTGTCTTCAAATCTTCTGGCTTCTAATATAGTGTTAACGATTTTCTTTTTTGTATCTACCTTTCCTTAGTTGGTATCTTCTAAAGGATTAATAGCATGGTCGGTGCTTGATTCTTATTTCTAACAAATTATGATATTTCCTTATAACTATGTCAAATGCCAAAAATACTTTTCCCGACTATTTTGCCTGCTAAAATCTGACAGCAACACCAAGGAAGCTCAGGACCATTTGGGACCTAAGAATTTCATAGAATTCTTGTGTCATAATGTTTATTCTTATGAGGATGTTCTTTTGGGCTGCGACTTATAGTTTTTAACTATAGCACAAGGCATAAGAGAGCGCAAATCTATCGTTTTCCTTAGAGTAAAAAAAGACTGTTTACTGGGCTACATATGGACTGAGTCTAGTTATGGCGCAGCCTACTAGGCTAGGCGGCTAGGCCTCTGATCACTTTGGTCAGAAGTGTGCCAATGTTGGCGACCCACCCTCATAAAGCTGAAATTCCTACCACTGAAGGAGTTGGGCTACAGGCTAGTATAGGTACTGCCCAACTTCTGTCAGCTTGGCACTCAGCACGCCACCGGCCCATGCCAGCTCGTGGGCCTAAATGTTGGCATAGTCCCATCGTGGTGTGGCCATCCCCCACCCACCAGGCCACCACACTGCAGCCCTCGCCCCGTTCCCAAGCCGTGTGTGAAGCACACGGGGCCACCTGCCTACAATGTGCCCGCCCAACCTCACACTCCACGGAGGCAAAGGTCCGGCCCTAGCCACCTCTTCTATCTGCGTGGGCCCGCTGCCCCAAACGCACGCTACACTCTGGTTTGCCGGTCCAACCTCTCTTGGCAGAAAAATTTTGTTGTGTAATGGTTGCACAAAATAATTTGTGTAACAAGTCAATCAAGGTTTGACACGTGGCATAAAAAAGACTGTAGCACACTGTAGTGCAAAAACAATTGCGACACAGTGCTATAGCATGGGAAAAAACTTTTTTCTTCGGTGCTGTAGTGTTTCCACTACAATGCTACAACGTTTTGCGCCATGTGTCGCCATATGGTTGGCTATTGCACAAATCGTTTTGTGCAATCCTTACTGTTGTAAGGGTGGTCCAATCCTCTATGACTAGGTCTTGCAATTGACCTAGTATGGAATAGGTTCAATAGTATAAATAAATATACCAATGTACCATTACCTTTTGTAATTATTCCCATCCTACTATATTCATGTATATAAACCTCCAAGAGAGATATGAGCAAATGGAGATCCACTAATTCTTACTAGCTCTCTCTAGGTAATCCTCTCATATATTGTTTAGTAAGTAGCCACAACAGTTGGGACGAGGGCTGGGATAGTTAGTTACGTTAGCTCGCTCATCGGGACCTCTGCGCTTGTTGTCGAGGAAGTACTGTTGTAGGAGTGACCCAACCCTTCGTAACTAGGTCTTACAACTAGCCATGTATGTAATATGCTCAATAGTATAGATAAATGCATCATGTATCCTTATCTTTTGTAATTATCAAAGAGTAGGATAAGAATTTTCTATTCTGCCCTATTCATATATATATAAACTCCTAAGAGAGATATGAGCAGTGGCGGAACCAGGGATTTTGATTAAGGGGGGCCGGGTAAACATGATGACACCTCATAAGTGTGATAAATATATACATCAAGTGTATGTCTCAACGGTTTTTTCAATGTTTTTATATATGTAGTTAGTATTCATATTGAAAAATCACAATATTATGATCAGAAATGGATGAATTGATGATTTACTGTGCTGTGCACTGAAATATTTACAGGGGTATTAAAAAATTTACTGTGTTGGGGGGGGGGGGCACGGCCCCTGCTAGCCCCCTGGTTCCGCCACTGGATATGAGCAAAGGAGAGATCCACCAATTATTACTAGCTCTTTCTAATAAGGCTGATTACATATTATTTGGCCAGTAATCATATCAGTTTCGTAGCAAAAAATTTTGCGATGCGGTACTCGGACCGCACGCTGGTGGGTTGGCGCACGTACCGCGCAAGCAGAACGGGCCGTTCCGTGCGGCGCTGCACCGCGCCGTGAGGAAGCATGCCGTCCCACCGCAGCTGGACATGGCGGCGGACGAGCGTGAGAACGTGGAACCCCAAGCAGTCGAGGCGCCGAGAGCCCGTGACCACCAGTCCACCACCATACATGCCGTGCACTCGTGTCAGTTTGAGCAGTGGCCACAGGCAAGCTGACACGATGCCGCTACTCGCGTTCAGTGGCCTACTGTATGTGTTGGCTAGGCACACCGATTAGTAGTGCCTCTACATTGTGGGAGGGGAGCTGGAAGAGGTTGAACCTTAAAACGGAAGGAAAATGTTTAAAACCGATTGGGCGAAACAAACTACTCCGAAGCGGATCCTCCGGCTTTGCTAAGCAAAACCACTGCTTGTAGTACCTAGGGCCTGTTTGGTAGAGCTCCACCAGCTCCAGATTCACTCAGATCCACCAGATCCACCTAGATCCACCGTGGAGCAGCTCCACCGTGAATCTGGATTTCATCCAAGTGTTTGGTACAGCTCCAGCGCTTCTCTCTATCTCACTGCCAAACTGGGCCCACGCGTCAAGGGGCATAATGAAAAAATGCAAAAAAAAAAAAGCCACGGGCTTCTTCTTCCTCCCGACGAGCTCCCGAGGCGGTGGAGGTGGTGCTGGCCCGGCGGGAGGCGGAGGCGGGGGAGGCGGCGCCGGCCCGGGGGGAGGCGGCGCCGGCCCGGGAGGAGGCGGAGGCGGGGGAGGTGGTGTTGGCCCGGGGGCAGGCGAACACGGGGGAGGCGGCGCCGGCCCGGGAGGAGGCGGGGGAGGCGGCGCCGGCCCGGGGGGAGGCAGGCGGACGCGGGGGAGGAGTGGAGACGGGGGAGGCTCGGTCGCGAGAAAGAACAAAAAAGAACGAACCGTTTTTTGTGTAACCAGTGGCAGTGGTGGGTAATTTTCCCCAACTCCACCAAATTTGAGTTGGTGAAGCACCCCTTGAGGTGCTCCACCAAATCCATGAATCTGAGGGTAGATCCACTGTTTTCGTGGAGCAGATCCATGATGGAGCTGCTGGAGCTAGAAGTGTTTGGCTAGTAAAATTGAATCTGGATCTATTTTTTGTGAATCTGAAGCTGGTGGAGCTCTGCCAAACAGGCCCTTAGTATCCACCGTCCATGGTGATCCCATGGCTGTTTTTTTTCTCTGCGTCACTCTATCCTTCCCCAAGTAAACAAATTTCACCGGTGGCCAAAATTCTCCATCCCATCTTCATCGTCTTGCTCCCAAAAGAACATCATCATATTTTGTACAGGATTGCAAGCCCTTATTATGCCTCCATTCAGGGAGCAAAAAGGTCGCTTTGAACTGCATTAAATGACCTTTTTTTAGGGGAGAAAGCAACAAGTGATCTGCAAAAGTAGTTTCTTCGCAATTGAATCATACATGTGGCATTCGCCAAAATGGTTCTGAAATTATAATGGTTCTAGATTTGAGTTCCCCATAAGTAACAGCAAGGAGAAGGACGTGACTTGCAACTAAGCGAAGAGAGCCATTGGATTATCATGGACGGTGGATAGTAGGGGTACTACAAGCCGTAGGTGCAAATGGAGTAGATATGGACGGATATCGTTCATTCTGTATCCTAATTTGTATTTATTTTGGAGTTGTAGTTGGACACGGATAGTGTGGAATACTCATTCTTCATTCTGTATTCGTTCTATGAGACTTCGGACAGTCGGTTAGATAGAAATTATCCACTTCTTTTGTATCCCTATGCATGACATTGGATAGTAGGGCAGAGCAAACATGGTGAGACTAATCACCGAGATGTCGAAGGAAGAGTACTCGATATTTTTTGTTTGTTTAGATGTGGCAATTCGTCCATTTGTTATCTTGTTTCTAAGTGAAGTCACAATAAGCTTCGTCATATCACTTGATATACGGATATATACGAACAGATATTACTCATCATGTATCTTATTTTATATTTTTTTCATAGAATCGAACACGGATAATACCTGATACTAATTTACCCTTTTTTTATTTACTTTGCGAGTCTTCGGTTGATCAGTCAGATAAAATTTATCCGCTCTATTTGCATCCACGTTCCTCCTCTACAAGCCGTGACTTCAGTAAACAAAGTCAGAGGATCCGCGTTCCTTTCAGACATTTGCAACATATAATCCAACTTCCGACACCCAACCTTTCAAAATACAATGATGCGATCATTAAGGGCCTGTTTGGATGGAATATGACTAGTTGTTAGATAGGACTAGTTGTTAGCTGACTAGTAGTTAGCTGGCTAAAGATTAGCCTAGTTCTGTTTGGATCCAAGGACTAATAAGTACTACTATCTCAGTATAAAGTCTGTTATACCCCTATGCATGGCGGTCTGGGAGGGTTGGCGTGGGTATCAGCGTCTTTTTTCCATCCTGCTGGTCCTTTAGCCCTCATTAACTGGGTTTGATGGACTAGTTGGCTAACAACTAGTTGGAGTTTTGGCTAAACTTTAGCCCACCCATTAGCCGTCCTGTTTGGATTCTCAAGGGCTAAAGTTTAGCAACTAGTTGTTAGCCCAAGGGATCCAATCAGGACCTAACCTCTTCAGACCTTTTTTGCTTTGGAAACTAGAACTGTACGCGCTTCCGTTCTTCCTCATTGGCCATTGCTCCAAGCTAGAACGGCTTTCCGTAGCTTCTTCGAGACTAGAACACAAAGCTGACGCAACAATGTAGAACTTCTCGCCGTGTTTACGCGCACAAACAATCAGGAAGAGCTCATAGGCACAAACACAGGTCACAGCCTGAGACTCGCAGGCGAATACTCTCCAAGAGTTAGCCGCAGGCGAAGAATGCTATCCCGGAATAACCCCAACGGCTAGTTCCCCGAACCGCCAGCCGTTGGATCTCCCCCGTCCGGACCGCTGGTCCCCCTGATCCGTCACGGCCTCCCGACCGTTGGAGCCGTGCGCCCCAAATAAAGCTAGAGCCCCACCACGCCGCTTCCCCTCATCTCCGACCGACCGACCCCGGCCCAACACCACAAGGCAAAAGCCTCCGCCTCTCCAACACAAGCAAGAAGAATCAGCAGTGGCAGAGACGAATCGGGGGAGGAGGAGAAGAGGAGGGGGCCGCCTGTGCTACTTAGCGTCGCTGCGCCTTGTTCCAGAGTTCGCCTGAGTAGCCGTTCCTGGCCCTTCGGTGTTCTCGGGACATTTGGGCCTAAGCGGAGAGGAAGTCCAGGAGACGATAAGCATGGCTACAAGACACCAGCGCGCGGCTGCTCCTCCGCAGCCGACGAACAGAGGTGAGCGGTCGGATCTTGGGTTCTGACGCTGCATGGGTTCTTGATTTGATTTGATCCTGGTCTGCATTACGGGGTTCCTGGGGGACAGGATTTTGGGGGGTCTGATGCGGATCGGATTGTTAGGGTTGAAGCACCTCCTTATCTGTTCGGTGTTTTTTTGTACGATTCCTGGGGGAAGATTGGGTATCGAGGTAGTCCATCTTGTTTTGGTTAGAGTTCTTGATCTGTTCGCCGCCTGTTTGGTTCGAATCCTTCACCAAGAACGGATTTTTGATGTTGTCAGGGCCGACCGATACGAGTTCGTGATCTTTCCCGGCCCTTCTTTCCGATTCGAATTGCATCACGTATTTTTTATTCGATTTCTCGATCTGTTCCTGATTTTCCTTTGTTTATCATGTATACTACGTACAATTTGGTGAAAGTTCGCATCTTTGTTCCTTTATCTACGTTTTAGTGAGCTTTTAGGTCGATTTCGTATGAAACTTGTCCCGTGCAAATGCCATCGTATTCTTATTTTTCTTCGGCAATGGTTAGGTGCTGCAGTCCCGGCTGGAAAGCAGAAGGACGCCGCCGCCGGCCGAAACCGGCGAGCCCCCCTGGGTGATATCGGCAACCTCGTGAACGCCCAAGTGGTCGACGGGTAAGAAACAAGAAACCACCGCAGCCTTTTGTAGCCGTTTCTTCCTTTCATTCCCTCTCTGAAAACCCGTCTTCTTCACTATAACAGGAAGATCCAGCTGCCGGAGGGGATCAATCGCCCCATCACCAGGAGCTTCCGCTCCCAGCTCTTAAAGAACGCTCAGGAGAACGCCGCTGCGGCGAACAAGGTACAGAGACAAGCCACTTTGGTGTGATTTTGCAATTCTTGTACCTATAAAGCATTTGATTTGATCCCAATTTGGTGTCATGGTTTGCAGAATGCCATAGCCGCTCTGAAGCCGGCAACGAAGCCTTCCAAGCCCGTCCCTCGTCCTGAGCAGGCCATCAAGCTCACCACCAAGCAGGCCACCAAGACCAGCATCGTCCCCGACGAGATCCAGAAGACGTCGGAGGTGGAGGGTGCCGGCAGCTGCTCCGCCAACAAGTATTCCAGGAAGAAGGTCGTGAACACGCTTACATCTGTGCTTACTGCTCGTTCTAAGGTGGGTGATGCGATCCATCCTGCTCTTGCATCGTAGCTGGTCATTTCAGTGTCATAACCTCTGCATGCTTGTTCTTGTTATTGTCAGTTCGCCTGTGGCCTTACTGAGAAGCCAAAAGAACTCATCGAGGATATCGATAAGCTCGACGGCGACAACCAGCTGGCTGTGGTTGACTACATTGAGGACATCTACAAGTTCTACAAGACTGCTCAGGTAGTTACAGCTTCATCTTTAGCAAGTTTGTTCAAGTGAGCTCAGCTTGCTCTGAAAGTGTTCATCACCATGTTTGATGGCTGTTGCAGCACGAGAGCCGTCCTACTGACTACATGGGCAGCCAGCTCGAGGTCACTCCCAATATGCGGGCGATCCTCACCGACTGGATCGTTGAAGTCCACTACAAGTTTGAGCTCATGCCGGAGACCCTCTACCTCACGATGTACGTCATAGACCGGTACCTCTCGATGCAGCCTGTGCTGCGAAGGGAGCTGCAGCTTGTTGGCGTCGCGGCCATGCTGATCGCCTGCAAGTATGAGGAGATTTGGGCACCGGAGGTAGGCCAAAAAATCTCAACGTTGCACCATTGTTCATTTCTAGCACTTGTTTGGACAACTATTTAGTGGTGGTTTGCTTGTGCTATCAGGTCAACGATTTCATCTGCATATCTGACAATGCCTACACGCGGCAGCAATTTCTTGCCATGGAGAAGAGCATTTTGAATAAGCTGGAGTGGAACCTTACTGTCCCCACACCTTACGTCTTCCTGGTGCGGTTTGTGAAAGCCGCTGGAAGCGACAAGGAGGTAAAGAGCTGGGCTTCTCTCTGTAGTTCCATGTCAGATTTTCCATGGCATTGTTTCGTGCTGACACTATTCTTGTCGTGTAAATGCAGCTGGAGCATATGGTGTTCTTCTTTGCAGAATTGGCACTGAAGGAGTACGGCATGGTATCATTCTGTCCGTCGATGGTTGCCGCCTCTGCGGTGTATGCCGCTCGGTACACGCTGAAGAAGAGTCCCCTCTGGACAGACACGCTCAAGCACCACACTGGTTTCAACGAGGCACAGCTTATGTAAAGTCTCCAATCTGATGTTCTGGACTTGAATGTTTTTATCTGAAGATCAACTTGGTTTAACTGGAGTCTATGAACTAAAAAATGTTTGTATCTGATGGTTTCAGGGCGTGTGCAAAGGTCCTTGTGAAGTCACATGCTGCCGCTCCTGAGGGCAAGCTGAAGGCAGTGTACAAGAAGTACTCGACTGAGCAGTTTGGGCGTGTTGCTCTGCACCCTCCGGCAGCTGTTCAAAGCCTTGTCTAGGATTCTGTTATGGTTCTTCTGTTAGACTCTTATGGAAGGTCATTCTGACATTATTTAGGAATCAGAAAGCTTAGAGAGTTTTTCCCTTTTTTTTGGGTTACTCTGTTCTCATGAGTATGCGCCTATTCATAAATATGAATCAAATTGAAAGTATTCTTTTACATGTATTCCTTATTTCCTGCCATTTCACTTGCAAAATGATGTGCGGTAAGAGATGAAATTGTTCAACAGAAGAGCGTTGGCATATATACTTTTCAATCTCTTGTCCTGTATTGGTCAATTTTTCTGAAACTTCACAGCAAAAGAATACTTTAAAAATGATATGTAGTGATTGTTCTACTACTTTGATACACACCTTGGTGTGGAACCACAAAAGGATGAACTAAATTGAAATTTTCCAACGGAATGGTGTTGTTATATTTGCCTCTGTTGAAATTTACAGCCCTTGAGTCAACCAAATGATCCTAAATGGAGCCTCAAATAGTTGCAAATGTGGTGAACACCGAAGGTGATTTGAATCATTAAAAAACTGCGACCAATTGAATCTCGTGGAGTTTTTCTGAAGCAAATTACACCAAAGAAAGTGTTCTACAAAATGGCTGTAATTTCACAATACCAATGCCAAGAGTTGTAAATCCTGAAGGTGATTTGAATCATTAAAAATCTGCCGCCAATTGGATCCAATGGTTCTTTTTTTTCCTTTCCCTTTCTAAGAGAATTGAGTTTAATTTCGAAATGTAGTAGCAGCTACAACCAATCGAATACATTTCTGAAAATTAGGAAGAACCACACTAAGATTATTCCGAAAATGTAGTTTCAGGTAAACATTTAGTCCTCGCACCGTGAAATGTAGTTGATGAAAGCCGTGATATCTCTGTACGAGGAACCACCCACTTCAGCCGCGGTTCGAGAAGCCTCTTTCAGCAGTAATGCTCTCCTCCTGATGTCCTTGGCGTCCCCCGCGTCATGATCCATCAGCCTCTTCACTGCCTCAGCGATCTCCTCCCTCCCGATGACGCCGTCGGCCCGGCTCTTCTCCTTGAGGCTGTACCCAACCTTCCACACATCGACTATGAGCCGGCTATTTATCGGTTGATCGAATGCTATGGGAAGAGTCAGCATTGGCACACCGGCGTACAGCGCCTCAAGCGTCGAGTTCATGCCACAGTGTGTGAAGAACCCTCCAACAGAAGGATGGCACAAGACCTTCAACTGGTCAGACCACGGCACGACCATGCCGTCGCTGCCGCGGATCAAATCTTGCACGCGAGAGCACGCGTCGCGGAGCACCCACAAGAACCTGACCTTGCTCTCCGCCATGCCAATGGCGACCTCATCAAGCTGAGTGGAAGACACCGAGAGGAAGCTGCCGAGTGAGACGTACAGCACTGAGCCCGGAGGTTGCGAGTCCAGCCAAGCCATGTAGCCTTCTTCCTCCGAATTGGCCTCGTGTTCTTGGAGCACCATGAAGGGGATGCAAGGGCCAACCGAGTAAACCGGGTAGGGAAGTTCCTGCCTTAGATAGTCAATGGCATTGCTCTCAAGCTCATAAAAGGATGTGAAGATGACACATTGTGCTTCTCTCAGAGAAGAGTAGGCTTCCAGGATTTTGTTCAAAATTATCTTGTTGGAGCGTGTGGGCTCAAGATCGGTTAACCTGATTGATTTGAGGCCAGGAATGTAGTTCTCGATCAAACAAGGATCGGTGCCATCTGCACAAGATCAATGTGCAGAAATCATGTTAACAAGCCAAAGAACAGTACAGCAGTATTACTTGTGGTGTAAAACTCGTACCGGAGATGTCAGCCACCGGAGAAGCGCTAGTTGCCGGTAGCCGCGGGCAACCGGTCGAAGTGGTACTGCACGGAGAACATGGTGGCGCTCAGCGGCGTGAGGACGCACACGGGGACGCCCCTCCGGTTGCCGACGCCCACCGCCCACGGCAAGAACGTGTCGGTCACGATCGCCACGGCCGCCCCGAGCCGGTCGAGGAGGCGCTCGAACGGCGCCTCCATCCTAGTGAACACGGCCTCCAACTCTCCAAGAACCCGTTCATGTCGCCGGCGCGGCCGTGCTCGGAGGGGACGACGTTGGGGATGGCCTCGAGGCGGACGCGCGCGCCCGCCGGCTCGGAGCCGAGCAGGCCGAGCCACTCTTCGGTAACGACGACGGTGGCGGACACGCCGTCGCGGGCGGCGAGGAGGCGGCACAGGTTCAGCATCGCGTTGACGTGGCCGCGACCCGGGTACGGCACGGCCACGACGTGGCACGGCGGCGCGGCCACGGAGACCATTGCTCGGTGCGTTGGCCTCCTACTCTCTCTTCTAGCTTGCTAGTCCTGCGCCGAAGACCCAAGCAAGAACCGAATTCTGGTCTTCGGAAGAAAATGCCATGGGAAGGCCTCACGTGAGGCCCCCCCGCCCGTCGTTGATCCTATCCTCGAGAGATGCTTCAAGATGATCTGCATGGGGACGCGTTTCTGACCCCTTTGTTACTTTTCTCAGTATACGGAGATGGAATATTTGGGGAGCAGAGCAGGGGCCAAATAAAATGAAACATACGTTGAACTAGCCCTCTTCGGTATAATTCACAAATTTAGCCTCTTCCTCGGCACCTGCCCCCGCTGTCGGGCACGACAGGTTGTCTACCCCTGCGCCGGGCGCGGTACGAGCATGGCCACCCATGCACACCGCGTTTTGTACTTTTTTTTGTAACTTTTACATCGCGTTGCGTTGTCGTCACATCGAGTCTTGTCGCTTTCTCCTTTTCGCTTGGCCGTCGATCTCGAATTTTGGACATATTTGGACCCCTAAATACCCGAAATTTCATTTTTGACCCCTTAATTAAAAAAATTCCAAATCTGGACCCCTCCCGAGCGCACGTTCAACTGGAAGCCGACACGTGTCCGGTCATGCGGTCAAAAACCGAGTCATGCGAGCAAAAAATCGGTCGTGCGGTCAAAAAATCGGTCGTGCGCTCAAAAAATCGAGTCGTGCGGTCAAAAAATCGGTCGTGCGCTCAAAAAATCGGTCGTGCGGTCAAAAAAATCGCTCGTGCGGTCAAAAAAAATGGTCATGCGGTGTGGCGCGGAGGGCGAGGCGGTCGTGCGGTGTGGTACCGCACGACCCATGCTACAGTGCGGTCGTGTGGTACCACACCGCACGACCGGACACGTGTCGGCTTCCAGTTGAACGTGCGCTCGGAAGGGGTCCAGATTTGGAATTTTTTTAATTAGGGGGCCAAAAATGGAATTTCGGATATTTAAGGGTCCAAATATGTCCAAATTTCGTCGATCTCACTCAGAAGCATTTGCCGGTCGTTCGCTCACTTACAGTATTTATTTGTTTCATTATTCGATGTTTATCGTTATGTACTTAATAATGTACGTATATTATTTTATACGTATAACTATTCAGTTTGTACATTATTTTACGCGCATGCAAGTTGCTTTCTTTGTTCCTTTGAAAAATATTTTGTACTGTTGTAATGTAATATATCCGTGCATGTTTTACGTACCACTATAACTGCACATATTTCTTAGAAATGCACACACGGTAGTATGCTGCTGCAAAAATGTCAGCTCTCGATATTATGTTTATTAAAAATACACGTACGTTTTTTTACGCATGCAATTGTTCTATTCGTGTTATCATCATTTTCTATTTCAGTAATGCTTGAATACTATTTTAGTTCACATGAAAATTATTTTACAGTACCAGATGATGATTCATGTGTTACCCAGATGACGTAATGGAGGTGGTGGTTCGATGCAATCTAATTGTATATTTGCTATTTCTGTTCGGATAAGTCATGTTCCCTAGCACGCAGGGGAACATGGTGTTTACTAGTTACATTTACCTTGCGGAGTCTATCGTGAACTTTGACAATGAGGAATGCCGCAGTATAGTTAGGGTTCAGTTGTACTGTGCGCCACGTATCGTGGCCTGTGCAATGTTTCGCAGCATCGTACGGAAACTGAGCCCGTGCTCTCGGGTTGCCACACACTGTTGCAACTGTGGTCATGGGAGCACTTCCTGATCGGGCGACTATACTTCCGCTACCTAGTCCATCCTTACTCGCGCACGAAGCATTTCTACGGTGGGAAGAACGACGAGGATCATGTCGAAGGCCCAACCATGGGATCCCGATGGACTATGGTAGTGCTAGGGTGGGCAAGGGAGAGAGCGCATCGGATATACCTTGCCATTGCACACAAGCGCATCTTGGAGCTCATCGGTCGCTAGTGAACGACCCAACATGTTGACAAAATAGCCTACTCGCTCCGATCCTTTCCAGTGCTTACTAGCAGTTGGGTTGTATCGTGAATCCTCACTAAAAACACTGTCACAATTGCCGCCTCCATGGCTCGACACCACTGTGGACACATCCCATGGCCGGTGCGATCGCCTCCTTGAGTCATCCTGGTAATGACAGGGGCACCACCGGGGGGGAGGGTGGCTAGGTGACTAGGCACGCCCGATGACTAATAGCAGAACTTAACGCACGGTGATGAACAAGATGAGCGGAATTGAAAATGGGCTGGAGAAAATGCCAGGAAGAAGTATAGAAAAGGGAAACACCATAGGATTAAATATCAACGAGACAACAGCCTTAATGCCGACGGGACAGGAATGCCTTTTCAGGAAGCATGCACACCCATGTAACCGGCGTAACCACCCACATCCCACGAATGGATCGACCCCATGTGTACAATGCTAGCCATGCATGCCTAGGGCCGGTGCATGAGGTAGGCACGGGAGACAAGGAGGCGTGACACATGCTAGGAGACAAAGGCCACCAGGGCGAGGGTGCCAACACGAAAGGAAAAATGTGATTTGACCATGCCACAAACACATACGACCATAGCGCCCAATATCAAGATTGAAGTAATAAAGGTGAATTCATTTCTTTAGCTTCAATATATTTTAAATGAGAATATGATGCTACCTAATAATGAAAATGTATATTTGCATAGCTATACAAGGAGAATTGCATCAACACTACGAGCTCATGGTTGGAGTCCACCTAAAGGGAAGCTAGCCAGTATATCAAGACCAAGTCGACAACTTTCCCAACTCTTCCTTAAGGTCACCACATCACTTTTGGTCCAAGTCAAGCAAGAGTTCAAGTTGTGTACGTTTTGGAATCCAATTCAACCTCCAAATCTATTCGGTTTCAGCCTGACAGGTCCAACTTCAAACATGCAGAACTTTCACATACGAAATCCGTTTGAAGTCCACAAGTACTTGTTGGAAAGCTTTTCTCATCCTCTTTCCAATTGATATAGCATCACCTCCAAATTCCTTCTTAGCACACTATAATAAAAAAGTGATGCATCACCTGTTTAGGCCAAATTAGACCTTGTAATGTTTGGGCCCAAGGGGAAGGCGCTCTTAGCCTGTATTATTCATGACCATACTATTCATGTAAATAGTACTATGAATAGTACCACCCCTTATTTATTTAGGGGAAGCCACACCCCTCTAGTTTTCTTGAATTTCGTTTATATTTAGCTTGCCATCGTTGCAACTTATATCTTCTGCGTGTGTCGACTAGACCACCCAGTCAAGATCTTTATTTGAAATCCCATGTTATCAATAATTCATAAATATTTACAATTTTAGATTATTTGTTATCTTGTTCTTGTGTGTTTTTCGGTTGCAAGTAGGTATAGACCTTCGTGGTCAGGTCAACTGCGTTTTTAGCATGGTTAATAATGACTCGGAGTGTGGTTTAGCGACTACTTGGTGTTCTAGTCTTGATCGGTTAGACGGCTGCATGGTCAAAGTCGTTCTCCTCCAAATCGAAGTTATCATCTTATCGAAAGATCAGAACCCCATTGCCTCATCAAAATGGCTCCAACATAAGTGCGACATAAGCATAAAGGGTGCACACCGATGCACGAGCTCTGCTCGTAGCACCCAGATGCACCCCGAATAAAGCCACAACCAACAAAATGAAGGCGTACAACTATGTAAGCATCAAACTAGTGGGCTAAAGGGATAGAGGGGGCCAAAGCGCCAGCAACATGATTTTAGCCTGGCGATTGCAAAGTCCTTAACCATAAGAGACTACTGTTGGAGAGTGGCCCCCACCTAGGCACAATCGGCCCACCAGGGCAAAGGCCTATTATGTGTGTAACTACATGATAGACCCATTAAAGCTATGCCAAAGAAAGGACATATTTGCCCTTGATATTAGAGGTCCCAATAGGGGTATTTATGTAAATAACCTCTCTCATGGCTATAAACACGACCCCTAGTGCACCATGGGGAGAGGGAGCATTATTGATATATGAAATAGACTTAAGTTGAGATTGAGCATCAACCATACTGTACACCACTCCCTTCTCACTAGTTTTAGGCTCCAGACACCCCTATAAGAGCCTCTTAAATCCCCTATAGCCACTTTTTGGTGTGTAACTATAACAGTTATAAAGGAGGACACACTCATACTACATGCACATATGTGTGTGCACCTTTATTGAAACACATGCTAGGTCTAGAGTAAATGTCGTTGGATAAATCCTAGATTTATTCTGTACTTCACGAAGTGTGGGCATGTATTTTTCTATTGAACGCACACACGTGTGTGAAAGTAAGTGCGTGTGTTGAACCTGGGGTTCAATGCGAGCAAGCTAGTTGCTCGACGACAATTGTAGCCAACTGAGCTATGCTTAGTTCTCCAAAGTGTTCCTGCTAAGTTCCAGCCTTCGAGGAATGCCAAATCTAAGCCCAACATCAGAGGCATCCCAATAGGTCATTTAGATAAGGAATAAGTCTACTTTACCACTAAACTCTTATAGGATATTTTACAACCCTCAACTCTTAAAATCGGATACTTTTCACCCCTATATTGGTTTCATGAGTGGTTTTTGCCATGTTGTCAACCACGTCACTAGTTTTTGACTGACATGGTAGTCCGATCAGCAAATAAATTAAAAAATATTGGGCCTACAGTCAGCCCCTGCATCTCCTCTTCCCTCCCTCCCTCTCCTCCCGCCATGGTTGCCTCTCTTCCACACCTCTCCACCACCTCTAGTCCTCCACCACTCCTTCGTACATCCTCCTCTCCTTGGACAGCCACATGAATCACCAAAAAAAGGAAATGAGGGAAAGACCCAATGACTCCTATCATTGCTTCCTTCCTCCTCGTAGTCGTGCTCTCTGAGTCATCCTCTGTCCTACGAGGTGGCTCAGCAATGTCCACAACAAGTGAGAAGGTGGGGTGGTCGCGACTCAACAAGTCAATTAGTTGGTGCGATAGCTCGATGGTCACATGAGTAGTAGATGGCACTCATGGCACAAGACATCCTAAGATGTGAAGGGGGAAGCGTCCTATTGTAGCTCCGGCGTGGGAGGCATGGTGGATTGTGGGGAGGGAAGGGGAGTAGTAATCTATAGAGAAAGAGGGGGAGAAAGGCAACAAGGATGTTTGAAGAGGGAGAGAAGAGGGCCACATCCACGCTTCCCGTTGCCCTCCTGCACTTTCCTCAAGAGGTGAGTACATTGCAAGCTGTTACTCAATAGATGAGTTCAAGGAAAAAAACCTATGCTCATCTTCTTGAGCCTGTTGAGGGCATCCAAAACTGTTAACATAGTGTCTAGCGTGGCGCGAAATAGGGTGGATTGAGCACGGGGGGTCATATACTTGGTTTCGGGACTTCAGGGTTGTAGGTTGTTTGGTTTCATACTTAGAGATTGAAAGTTAGATCAACTAAAGAGTTGAAGGGGGTAAAGTAGACTTGTTCCTTTAGATAAGGCTACTTTTGGGCTATTTCAACTTTGGACAAGCTTGTTGAACTCTTTTATGTCATACTGGGCATGGATAGGGCCGAAAGGCAAAAGCCCAGCAAAGTTGTCATGGGTTTTTAACAGTGCATTGAGGACCTAACATGTGTGTGTGGTGTATGTGTTCACTACATACTATAAATTTCTCGGAGGCTCCATGACCTCACGGAGCACAGGCTCACGCTTTACTACTGAATGTACACACGTGTGTGTACTCTGATTAAAAAAAGTAAACCGTGTCGATCCTAGGGATCGAACCCAGGGTGGGAACGAACACACTCACTCACAACACCTCCTTAAAGCTACTATGATTTTGATAATCATCAGCTGACAACTAGACGCCTTTCCAAAATAAATCGAACTTCTAGCTGTTGGATGCACCTTAAGCTCATAGTTATTATACCAAGACTAACCCGATGATTGAACCAAATAAACCTAGATCTAGAGGCTTTACTGGGCCGGGCATGTTCATAACACTGAAGATGCAATTGTTGGGAACATCCATAGTTTTGCACGACCCAATCGGGCTTGGTCCAGAAGGCCTATATACAAAAACACCCACAAATTATATAGCTTTCCAAGTCAAAACTGAAGGAGTATCTAGGGAAACGCAACTTCACAAATATATTGATGTTCATACACTATGCTATCCATCCAAAGTGCTCCGAGATTTATGCAAGGACATCAAAATGATTAGAAGATGAGATGTGGTTTGAATTTTGAAAGATTGCATCAATCTCAAGGCACATCCGTTATATTATTAAATCAAAAGCAAAAGGAGCCACGTTCGCTCCACCATTGATCGTGGTGGGTCCAAATTATAACGGTCCATATTAAAAGAAGAGCACATGTCAAGTAAAATAAAAAATGAAATTTGGAATAAAAATATAATAAAATTAGCAATATGATTTTCATATGAATTCTTAAGTAAATTAAATAAAAATTAAACAAAAAACAAACAATTAGATTTGTATATGAATTCCAACAAAAAATAAATGAAATTTAGAAGAAAAAATAAAATTAGCAATTTGATTATGATACAAATTCCAAAATAAAATATCTAAATACCCTTAAATTGTAATAGAAATTAAAGAAAAATAGCAATTTGATTTGAGCATGAATTCCAACCAATAACATTGAAACCAAAATAGAAAACAAAAGAAAATTTGCAATTTGATTTCCAAACAATTCCAAAGTAAAATCTTTAAATAACTAAAATTCAGAATAAATTAAACACAATTAACAAGTTGGTTTCCATACGAATTCCTAAATAAATATAATTCATAATAAAAATTAAACAAATATGAGCAATTGGATTCGTACACAATTCCAACAAAAAAATTATTGAAATTCGAAATAAAAATATAATAAAATTCAAAATTTGATTTCAATGCGAATTCCAAAGTGAAATCCCTAAATAACTATAGTCCCAAATAAAAATTAAATAAAAAATAGCAATCGGATTTGTATATGAATTTCAACAAAAAATAATTGAAATTTCGAGTAAAAACAAAATAAATTTTATAATTTGATTCCCATACACTTGAAAAGTAAAATTCATAAATAACTAAAATTCAATATAAATTAAATAAAATTAACATTTTGATTTGTGTATGAACTCCAATAAAAACAACTAAAATTTTCAATAAAAATAAAAGCTATATCATGGACAGCATAAATGGTATTGGAGGAGACCACGAAAGAGTGCAATGGTATTGTTTTGTCCAACAAGACATTGACCTAACGGGAAATGAAGAGCTGAGGCGATGGCAGGAAAGATGAGGACAATGTCGTGTTGCCCACCTTAGCCATTGGGCAAGGACAATGTTGTGCTACTCGCTGAAGTCGTTGAAGAGAAATATTAGAGTCCAGAGCCAAGGGCCACAACAATGAGTGATAAGTGTCAACATTGTTAATGAAGTCAATGTCCAAATAAACTCGATAATAGGAATGTTTTGGCAAAGAGAAGATGAAACTTTGCATTGAAGATAAGATATAATGACATGGGGCCATCACGTAGCTAGGAGCGTGCCACCGTTGGTAAGAGGCATGATGTCACTTACGATGGCAAGAAGATTATCTATATCGTTAGACAGTGACTAAACTAGACATACCAACTTCAGTGAAGATGCGAGATCACCGCGGTTAGTGTGGAAACCATACCGTTAAGGTGGGCAATGTTGAAGAAGATGAGTTATCGACATGGGAGAAGAGAGATATCGAGCACATATGACATCATGCATGTATATATACATGCATGTATCTATATAAATAGAAACATAGATGTACAAAAGCAAAAGAGTAAAGAGCTTGAAGTAGAGATGGCGTAGCCATAGAGAATATACTTAGGGCCACTCAAGAGAGTGATGGGTGTCCCAAACAGGGATCAGCGATGGCTGAGCGTGTATGCATATTTGATGTTGCAATGGTTAGCATTAAGCAATAATTGAGAAAAGTATAAGATAACTAAGTGGTATAGTATTGTATTTGAATGGGTAGCAGCTAAGAGATTATATTGGAATAGGTAACAGTTAAGAGGGATAGATCAAGAATTGAGCATGATGTTGGAGGTCGAAGCAGACAAGTTGTAATGGCGAAAAGAGATAAAAGACACACAAGTTGGGGGGCAGCCAACATGTGAGGGATTATAAGTTCAAGATAGATCGTCCATGGTATATCAGTGTATGTGTGAGCAATATACTTTAATACCATGTAAACTAATAAGATCGCTACACATGTAAGCAACATATTGTTTTGAAATTAAATAGAGGTACATGTGCATGCATACATTTTGAAAAAGAGTAAATAATAGAGGAAGAATAGGGGCATGTAGCTACACGATCCTTTTATGATGGAGAATATTTACATTTTTTAAGAACCTCAATCCATCAAGCTCATACTTTAATTACATTTCTCAAGTTGTATTTTCTTCAAGTTTCTATTATGATTTTTAATATTTATGATGTATTAAAATCCTAAATAGCCTACAAGATATGTAAACATATTCTCAGATATCTAAGTTATATTATTTGATACTAAAAATTTTAAAATAAATTTAGCGTGCAAATGCACGGGTCACCTGCTAGTTTAATGGATATGAGTGTGCATGCACATCTATGCATATACATGTGTGTGGAAACCATTCTCCGCATATTTGTGCTCCTTTTTGTCACCGTTTCGTTCTTTAAACACGATTGGGTACGGGCCATTAGGAAAAATCCAACCATGATGGAATATGTCCTTACGCAACCACGCATCTTGCATTCATGCATCGCACCGACGATGCAGCTCCAGCACGATCGATTTAACGTGCCTGAATTATTTATGCCATTCACTGCATAAACTATACGGCCAGAAAAAAAAAGCCGCCAATTAGCTCCGCGTTGGGCATCATTCTCCTTTCTCCCCACCAAAAATCCGAATCAGAGGGCCAGTCACTCGCCACTGCCGTTGTGCGTGCCTATCGGCAGCTGCAACCGAACGCTGCGACGGCGACTTGACGGGTCTGTTCTGCTACGGTTTATGATTTTTGGTTGAAACTTTTGAATTTTAGCTGTTTATGGTACAGATTACGGAGAGATTCTCACTTGCAATTTTGGCTGGTATAGATGTTGGGCTTTTAACGTGTAGATCGTTTAACTTGTAGACCCCGTCTTGAGAAAATACTCTATTTGAAAGTTAGAAACTATAGCAAAAATCATCAATTTTTAAGGTAAAGAACATGCCCGTAATTTCCCGTGTCGTCATCGGTGAATTACTAGCTAAATCGAAAGCCCGTTTCGCTGGATTCGACTTACGTGACGCATGCGGATGCCTACTCCTTTTTCCCTTCTTTTGCTATGCTTTTGTGGCTTTGCGCTGCATGTCAGACTTCAGTGGTTCGCTGTCCAACATGCCAAGCCATGACATTCCGATGCAGGAGTTGGTTTTGTTCTCTGTCCCCTGCATTCTATCAGAGCCTTTGGTTTGTGTCGCTTGCTTCGACGTTCTGAATTTGGTCGACGCATGTCGAGACCTGCAAGTCTCTCTCCATTGCTATTGTTATGTTCTTGTGCTCTCCGAAAAGGCGTATGAAATTCTGGATTGAGACGTGTTCATGTTCTTTTTTTTTTTAAAAAAAGAGTGCGTTCACGAACGAACATATGCGCTGCCTTTTGAGACTGCCAGTGTAATCGCTCTAGACGGCGTAACTTGGCTCGGAGAGAGAGATTGGTATGGTGGAAAAGCTTAGCTATCTGGCTTTTGGCGTGTCCGAATCACGGAAGATACAAGCGTGAGTGCTTGACTGACGCAGATAACAAAAGACAAAAGAGAGAATTTTTTTTTTGAGGAATCCATGGAGGAGAGATCCCCTCCTAAAATTAAATTGATTACTGAAAGGACAGTACAAGACAGCTCTACAATTTGGTCAGGGTTAATAGTGAGAAAGGAAAAGGAAACAAAGGTGCAACTGGAGCGACTAAGTTCCGCTTTGGGTTAAAAAGATGTGGCTTATAGATTTATTTTTTTGGCTGCGGTTTATGATTTGTGGTTGAAAGTTTTAAATTTTGGCTGTTTACGGTACAGATTACGGAGAGACAGATACTTGCGATTTTGGCTGGTACAGATGTTGAGCTTTAAACTTGTAGATCGTTTAACTTGTAGACCCTGTCTTGAGAAAATACTTCGTTTAAAAGTTAGGTACTTTAGCAAAATCTAAAAGCCACCAGCTTTTGAGATAAAGAACAGGTCCTATAGCTGAAATTACACTGTAGCGGCTGAAATTTCACTGTAGCTGAAGGTGGCTTATTTGGCGTAATTAAATTTACAAAATTTAAAAATAGAAAAAAAAATGTGCTATCTCATCACGGACAACACAAACGAATACAAAAAAAATCAGCAAAAAAGCTAAAAAATCAAAAGTTCAGAAAAGACGAAACTCATAAATAATAAAAAATAAATCAAAAACTAAAAACTGAAGTCGAAACGAGTCAGACCGTAACAAAAACAAACTAGAACGGCAGCAGCAGCACCGCAAGACTGTAACACAACACCCTCAAGCAAAAAGAGGTATCAAAGCCCCAAGGCCCCCAGCCGAGGGTTGCACCGACATCGACAAATTTTGAGTTGTACAAGGAAAAAAACAGGAATACGAGGATTCCATTATATCAGGGGCACAACCAAATCGCTAGCCAAAGTCACGAACAAAAATACGAAGCTGTTGTAAATATTGGTAATATTTTAATTTTATATTTTACTAAAAGACAAATATCGTAAATAATTAGTAATACATAAATCAATACTAACAGTAAGCAACACATTGCACTTCGAACTATACTAAGAATATTATATAACATAGTCGATTGGTTACACGAACAACTTACAAGTGAACTTGATGAAGAACAGTAAGCAATACAGACTCAATGCAATATAGGCCCTGTTTGGAACCGCGCCTTGCCACCGCGCGGTGCGATACGAGGAATCGGCTCCGTGGCCGCGATACGAAGAATCGGCTTCGTAGTTCATTTTCCGATTTTTCTCCTCACAGGCGGTCGCGAGAATCACGGCCACCGCGAGGCGTTTGGCGGGATTTTCCCGATTCTCGCGGTGGGGCGCCCAGGAATCCGATTATAATCGGTTCCAAACAGGGCCATAGAATGTAGAGGAAGCATACATGAGAGAGGAATGGAGACATTTAGTTAGTAAACTTGAACGTCTCTCGGTCCTTTTAAAGAGCATAACAATTACTCTTCAGTAATTGATGTTATTAATCATAAATTAAACCAAATTAATCCAGTTGTTTGAAATTGCATTCAAACAAAATTAAGAGAGACAATGCATGATTTAGCAAAATAAAATGTTGATTTAATGTTATAGAAGACGCACTTGCATTCAAACAAAATTAAGAGAGATAATTCATGATTCAACAAAATACGTGAATATGTGCGTATGTGTTTAGCAAAAGTTCTCCTCATGCTATCCCCATACCATGCAACATATGTTTCAAAGAATGATAAGCACTCTATCTTATAAATTATCTTTCTTTCATTTAGATAGGTAATATGGTATTGAACTATTCATATTTTTAAATTTTTTTAAGGAAACAGGCCTCAATTTATGGGCCGAATCCAACATATCTAACGCCACAGCATCAGATCGTTTTGGTTTTTAAGATCTTTTAACAAGGAGAATGGGGCTTTCGTTATAGTCCCTACGGATCATTCTTTCGGCCATGGATACCATTCAGATCGTTAATTTAAGTCCAGTTTTCATGAAGTAGAGAATCGATTCTTTCCTCTCTACTTTTTAAAGCGGAACTGAGAATTTGCTAAGAGTTGAGATGGATATGTTGGGATCGATGTAGAGCAGCGGCAAATTTGGAGAAGCACCTTTCGGCCATGGATACCACTCAGAAACGTGGCCTTCCTATCTCTGCATGGAGATGTAGCTTTCCGCAGCCGCCCACGACGCATTTTCTAATCAGCAAGGTTTTTTGCGTGACGCTTGTACTGTAGCACCGCGTAGTCCACGAAGAATACCATTCTTCTGGAAGGGACCCGGTCACCCATCAGAGACGACTCATTTGGTCCATACATATATATACAGATTGCAAAAAGCTTCCATGATACATTAGTCCATAAACTCCATAACTATTGAACGTTACTCTAGTCCATGAATTCCGTAACTATTGACAAATCTGAGCGACGACAAATATTTAAACCTATAATTTGTAGAAGGGTGTTGAAGTATAAGTTAATTGTTCATCTTTCTTTATAAGTTTAAGTTTTTAGGTGAACTGGTTGGTGCATGCAATTTAATAAAGTGTCAGAACCAAGAAGTCTTGAGTTCAAGACCCGGTTAGTGTGATTAAAAAAATAATTGTAGCCCATTTATATTTTATATCTTAGGCTTAAGGAAGCTTACATGTGAGAGAGTGTTGAGATATAAATGAATTGTCTGTATTTTCTCACAAATTTAAGTTTTTAGATAAACTAATTGTACACGTAACTTAATAAAGAGAAATTAAGATCTAGACTTTGATCTCCACCAAAATGACCAGGCGCACTATTGTAGCATCAGTTAAGCTGGCAAGTTGCCGCGACATTCTGATTCTTGGCGTTCGCTCTGATCCACGTATAAACCCATTACCAGGAGAATAAAATTGCGCTGCATGCTCCTTTCCCTAATAACTGGGCCCGGAATTCTACTCGGAAGCCACTAATTATGGAGCAGGACAGCAACTCCGGAATTATACAAATCCAGCGTTGCCTGGGCCCACCTTACTCACACTGCCATGCAAAACCAAACCAGCCTTCGCCAACCCTATAAGTAGAACGAACAACTCTCCTGGCCATTCACATCAGTCTTGCTTCACTTGATCTTTGGGTTCTTAGCATGCACCTGCTGTTGCCATCCTGAAATCCGATACAATCATCATCACTTGCTATATATCTAGCTAGATAGATAGAGAGAGAAAGAGATAGAGAGAGAGAGAGAGAGAGAGAGAGAGAGAGAGAGAGTAGTTTGATCGCCATGGCTTTCTGCGGCAGTTTCCTCGAGAAGGCAAAGCCTTACATCGCCATGATCTCCTTGCAGTTCGGCTACGCCGGCATGAACGTGATCACGAAGGTCTCCCTGAACCACGGCATGAGCCACTACGTGCTCGTCGTGTACCGCCACGCGTTCGCGACGATCGCCATTGCTCCCTTCGCTCTGGTGCTCGAGAGGTACTTAGCCAGGCATCACACACACAAACCATGCATGCTATTTCTCATCACTAGTACTGTACATTTTTGGTGGGTCTACGTTTCATCTAACGAAAGCTGACGTGCCACTGGGAAATGGCAGGAAGATGAGGCCGAGGATGACGTGGTCGATCTTCTTCCAGATCTTCGTCCTCGCGCTGCTCGGGTTAGTGCCTAGCTACATCCTGACACTTTGTTGTATTATACAAACCCAAAGTGGAAGCTCGATCGAGGATTCTGTTTTTGTCAAGAAAAACATCGGCAAAATGAAAAAGGGCATAGCTTATCAACGTTATTGAGTTACATGAACCAAGGCGTGGAATAGAAAAGGTTACAGCGTATCATCCACAAAATGAAAAACTTAACTTGATGGGAAAAGGTGAACACTTATACTTCAACACTTCTCCTCACGCTAAGACGTATAATAGAAATAGGCTGCAATTATTATTTTTTAATTGTACAGGCTGAGTTTTGAATCTAAGACTTCTTGATTCTCATACTATATTGAGTTATATGCACAATCAATTTACTTAAAAACTTAAACTAACAAGAAAAGATGGACAATTTACGTATACTTTAACAATCATCTCTGAAATGACACGCTCGTTTCACCTGTTCTTGTTGCAGACCGGTGATCGATCAGAATTTCTACTACGTCGGGCTGAAGTTCACCGGGCCGACCTTCGCCTGCGCGTTGAGCAACATCCTGCCGGCCATGACCTTCGTGATGGCGGTGATCTTCAGGTGCAAATTCTGCGACGAACTTTGCATATGTGTGCATGGATGCATGAAACCTGGACAAAGCTAATTAAAGTTGCATGCCATTTGATTGTGACGCACGCTAGGATGGAGAAGGTGGACCTCAAGAAGATGAGGTGCCAGGCCAAGATAGCCGGGACGTTGGTGACGGTGGCCGGCGCGATGCTGATGACCCTCTACAAGGGCCCTCTCATGGAGATGGCGTGGACCAGGCACGTGCAGCCCCACGGCCACGGCGGCGCGGAGGCTCCCGTCGCCGCCGTCGACCCCACCGGCAGGAATTGGTTCCTCGGCTCGCTCTTCGTCATCATCGCCACCCTCGCCTGGGCCGCCCTCTTCATCCTGCAGACCCACACCATCAAGCAGTACTCGGCCCAGCTCTCGCTGACCACCCTGATCTGCTTCGTCGGCACGCTGCAGGCCACCGTGGTCACCTTCGTCATGGAGCGCCGGACCTCCGTCTGGACTATCGGCTTCGACATGAACCTCCTCGCCGCCGCCTACGCCGTACGTTAGCGCTCCATGCCCCTAGAGTGATCGAATCTCCGTGACCTCTTCCTTTCAACAGCGGACACGTTCTGACGACGAGTTCGTGATCGATGTGCTATTAATTTCAGGGCATCGTGACGTCGAGCATCGCGTACTACGTCCAGGGGCTAGTGATCCAGAAGACCGGGCCGGTGTTCGCCTCGGCGTTCAGCCCTCTCATGATGATCATCGTCGCCGTCATGGGGTCCTTCATCCTCGCCGAGCAGATATACCTCGGGGGCGTCGTCGGCGCCGTGCTGATCGTGATCGGGCTGTACTCCGTTCTCTGGGGCAAGCACAAGGAGACGCAGGAGGAGGCGGACACCAAGATGACGCTGCCGGTGGCCTCCAAGGGAGATGGAGCAAGCGGGGAGGCGGCCGTGGAGATCGCCGGTGCTGGAGATGATGTGGAATGCAAGAAAGCAAACGGCGTGAGGTCATCCTCCAATGATCGTGGAGCTAGTGCAGTTTGATGGACTGAAACTCCAATAATTTATGATCGTGGAGCTAGTGCAGTTTGATGGACTGAAACTCCAATAATTTGTCTCTGAAAGGAGAAGTCGTTATCCAAATGCTGTCTGCTTAAGATCCATTTGGAACGGAGGTTTTCTGTGAGGAATTCTCGAGGAATTTGTTAGGAAACCTAGGCCTGGGCTGGCAGACCTGGCCCATGGTGGTCACCTCACCGAAGATTATAAATAGGGAGCCGTACCGGCATATTTTATACACATGCAATTGAAAGCAATAAAGAAAGATTAGAAGTTCTCTCTACCTTTCTGTGTATTCAATCTATTATTCTGTCTTCTGTGATTGATTCGATTTGTTCTAATAAGAGGAATCGATCGGACTGGTCGCCAGCGACGGTTCATCAACACGTTATCAGCACGAGATAGCTCTTGTGAATCGAAGGTAATCATCGAAGCTCTAATAGATTGAATTATCTATATTGCTTTAAATTCAAAGTTTTTCGCGTTCTAGATTGAATTTCTACTGTGCGAATCCGCCCTAATCTACCACGAGCAGACCTGAAGTCGCCGGCACAATGTCGATCGGTATATTACAACACAAGGTAGATGTTGATTGCACTGTAGATTAGAGAGAAAAAAATGAAAATTTTGCATGAAGGTTCTGCACGGCCACTGCACGAGAAAAAAAGGGGAGATTCTGCACGGCCAGCAGCCGGTCGTGGAGCCCAAGGCGCCGCCACGCCCACATGCGCGTCGCTGGCCAGCAACCGGCGCCGCCGCCTGGAGACGCCTTGTCGCCAGTGCGCCGCCCCGCATGGCCAGGATCCGCCCGAAGCCGCCTGGCCGACGCTTCCCGCACGAGGCACCGCCGCCACCGGCGTTCGGTCTCAAGTAGCGCACACCATGCACAGCGCCGCTACCGCCCCGCACGGGCTACTCGGCTTCGGCCGGCGCCTGCCCCCGCACGGGCTGCCGCACCCGCACGGGCCGCTGCCGGGGCTGCTCGGCTTCAGCGGTGCCTGCCCCCGCAAGGGCCGCTGCAGGTGCTGCTCGACTTCGGCCAGCGCCCGCCCCACACGGGCCGCCACCCGCGCCCGGCCTGGAGCCGCCTCGCCTCGCCCGTGCGTTGCTCTCTCTGTCGGCCCGAAGCCGAGCCTGGTTCGCCACCTCGAGACCCGGCCGCCTCAGTCCCGACGCCCCCCGCAGCCGTGCACCGCACGCCGCTCGCCGCATAGCCCCGCCCGAGCCGCCGCCAGTGCACGGTGCCGCCGCCACTTGGCCTCCCAGCCAGCCGCCCGAACCGCGGCCCCGTGGCCGCCTCCATGCCGACCGCGCGCGCCGGAAGCCGTGCCGCCGTGCGCTCGCCCTAGCAGGTCTCCTCAAGCCGCCGCCGCCACTGAACCGGGTAGGGTAGGCAAACCCTACCCCCTCCCCAAACTTAACCGGCCGGGCAGGCCATTTTGGGCCAAATGGGCTGGCGGATGCGGAGATAATGTGGGCCGAGGGCCCGGCCGAAAGGAGCACCGACATTTTTTCGAAAAAGGCCCCCGAAACCTTGTGAATTACCAAAAGGCCCTTAGAACTTGCATACAAGCCCCGATTTTTGCAGAAAGGGCCTCGTAGTTCTGAAAATTACAAATAGGCCCTCAAATTTACGAGCGGGTCCAGAATTTTACAGAAAACCCCTCGAAAAATCAGAAAATTGCTCGAATTTCCTCTGAACTGAAATTTTACGTAAAAACTGTCAGGAATTGCAAAATTCGTAGAAAATTCATATTCTAGCATAAAAGGGCATCGGGAATCCGAATTTTGAATTATTTTTAGCATTTGAAGCTTATTTATTTCTGTCATTATTATTTTCTGTATTTTCTGTATTTATTTACTGTTTTTGGTTAATTGTAATTGTTTAAATTGCTTTTAATCACTGAAATTAGTAGTAAAAATTATAGAAAATGTATAGAAAATTATGAAACAATGCGAGAACCTTTTGTACCATTTATTTACCCGCAGTAAATTATTTCATGCATGTTTACCTGCAATAGACTTATTAATTCCGTTCATACACATGTATATGACTGGCATCACAAACCGGGAGTTCGAAGAGCTGGCTCAGCATGGCTAAAACTATCTGACGTAGGCTTCCGATGTCGAAATAGTGCTTGGAGCAAAGAAGCTCAGCGCAGCTATTGAGATTGGTGGACCGCATGACGCCCAACCCATGCCTAAGGAGAATGATCAGGCACTTCACTTTCTCAGGCACCACCTCTGCCTTACTCTCAAGAATGAGTACATGGCGGAGAAGAGCACGCTAGCACTCTGGACCGCACTCAAGAAGCGGTTTGAGAGGCTAAAGTACACCATTCTTCCTCAAGCAGAGCAAGAGTGGATCAGACTGAGGTTTGCCGACTTCAAGACGGTCGAGGAGTATAATTCTGCCTTACACAGGATTTGTACCAATCTTCAACTCTGTGGCAAGCAGATCACAGACGAGCAGAAGATTGAGAAGACCATATCCACTTTACACCCCAATGCAGTACAATCCGCACATAACTATCGTCAAGAACGGCTACAAGGAGTATGCTGAATTGATTGATATGATGCAGGTTGCGGAGGTTTAGGACGAATTACTCCACAAGAACTACGTCACTCAGTCACCTTGGAGCTCCGCTAGCCGTGAAGCCAACGCCGGGAGCCATAAGGTGCGAAAGTCCTTGATGAAGAAAAGGGGAAGGAAGGGTAAAGCCGCAGCCCAGTAAGGCAAAATCAGATGCTCCACGTGAGAATAAGGCTAGCAAGCCAAAACGGGATGGCAAAGGGCAGCATGAAGCCCACTTTACATCAGTTGAGGGGGAGAGTTCTGAGCAGCTGCCCGCGTTGATGGAGGTTGAGGCCATCCCGGCAGCAGCATCCCCTCTCGACCTAGAAGCAGTCAACGCCATGATTTCTCTTGAAGAGAATGTCAACCCCGAGAAAATAGCAGAAGAAGTCTGATGCACAGAATGCATTTAGACTTTAAATGTCATTTATTTTGTGTGAAAGGAACAAGTTAGAGTTTGCATGGATGGTACTTTAACATTTATTTTCTCGTGATGGTTGGATGATATTTGAAGAATTCATTTATTCAGTTTATAATGGCATGATATGTTCTGATACTGGAGTATTTTATTTATGTGTTGATTGCCTTCTCATGCATATTAATAAAATACTCTATATTAGAACACGTGTAGCGTCCTATAAAGGGCGTGTGCTTAGCTAGCAGCGGCACAATGAATACCATCTTAAGAGAGACTAAGTATTTTCAGTCAATCCGTAAGAATGATGGCAGCCTAACGGCAATCGCCGGAAGCGATACATGTATAATTGGTTCAGGAAGAACAACAATTATACTCCCAATGGGCACAACTTTGGTCATTGAAGAAGCCATATTGTACCCAGAATCGACTAGAACTCTCCTAAATTTTAAGGATATTCGTGCCAATGGTTTCCACGTTGAGACTGAAGAAGAGTACGGTAAGAAATACCTACTCATTACGAAGCGCGAAGAGAATGGCAAAAGGGTATTAAAAAACTTCCTTCACTAGAAACTGGGCTATATTATACCAACATCAAGGCACCCGCAGCCTACACTGTCCTGAAGACAGTATTTAGAAGCTCTGGCATGATAGATTAGACCACCCAGGTCTTAGGATGATGAGAAATATAATTAACAATTCCCAATGGCATAATATTAATGTAAAGAATTTTCCGAATCACGAAGATTTTGTGTGCCCTGCATGTGCCACCGAAAAATTAATTACTAGACCCTCCACTCTGAAAGTGAAGGATAAAGTCCCTGTATTCCTGGAACGCATCCAGGGAGACATTGCGATCCCATTCAGCCCATCTCAGGGCCATTTAAGTATTTCATGGTGCTCGTTGATGCTTCCTCGAAGTGGTCATATGTGGGTCTGTTGTCCACAAGAAATCATGCTTTCGTAAAATTGATCTCGCAGATCATTCGCATCAGAAATGTGTTCCCTGATCATCACATCAAGTCCATCAGAATGGACAACGCCGGATGATTTACTTCAAATGCATTTGATGATTATTGCATGGCAATGGGGATTGCGGTTGAGCACTCGGTACCGCATGCCCATACCCAGAATGCTTTGACAGAGGCTTTAATCAAGATAATTAAATCTATTGCCCGACCTCTTTTGCATAATTGTAATTTGCCATCTACATGTTGGGGACACACAGTTCTACATGCAGCGAATATCATCAAATTTAGACCATCAGCCTACAACATCCATTCACCTATGCAACTAGCGCAAGGGTCATCACCGAAAATCTCATCTCAGGAGGTTTAGATGTAAGGTTTATGTACCCATACCCCCTCCGCAGCGTACTGCAATGGGCCCTCTCCGCAAGATTGGGATATACGTTGGTTATGAGACTGCATCCATAATCAGGTATTTGGAACCCATGTCAGGAGATTTGCATACCGCCCGCTTCGCTGATTGCATTTTTGATAAGGATAATTTCCCAACATTAAGGGGGAGGAAATCAACCCCTTGATAAAAAAATATCGGGAAATTACGTGGCAAGCCACGGGAATCCATGCAAATGACCCACGCACTAGTGAAGCAAATAGAGAAGTCCAGAAGACAAGAGAAATCCAGAAGATAATCGATTTGCAAGCATTAGCAAATCAGCTGCATGATCACTTTAGTGATTTGAAGAGCGTGACTAAGTCGCATGTACCTGCACGCAATGCACCGGAGAGGGTTGAAATACCAAATAAAGCAGAAGGTATCCCTAATCTCATCCAAAGGCCTCAGAAAAAAAAGAGAACGAGAACTCCGGCTCCTCGAATTCTAAGTAACCGGTGAAGAAGAATAAGAAGGACTTCTCACAACCGATTACTGCAGTCCCCCAGAATGAGAAGGGGAGCCAGTTGAGACCTAGCACAAGTATGACACCTTCAGAAAAGGGCATACCGAATCTGAATATCCTCATGGAAAAAGAAGTCGGCATGGATGTGTGCGCACACATCGGAGCCGAAAAACTAAAGGGACTTGCCACCGCAATTGGAAGAAGCGATGTGCAAGGAGAAGCTCCAGAAGAAGCAATCGCTCCAAAAGTAGCAAATCATCGATATCTACTTCGCAAAGAAAATTGTCACAATCATCGATCTTGATCCCGAGCCCGCATCACTCGCTGAATGTAAGAAAAGATCAGATTGGGAAGATTGGAAGAAGGCAATAGGAACTGAATTGCAATCTCTGAACAAAAGAGAGGTGTTTGGACCCGTATGCCGCACACCTCACCATGTGCACCATGTAGGGCACAAGTGGGTATTTGTTCGGAAGAGAAATGAAAGAAACGAAGTGGTGAGATACAAAGCAAGGCTGGTAGCACAAGGTTTCACTCAACGTTCTAGAGTTGATTATGAAGAAACCTACCCCCCAGTCATGAGTGGAATTACCTTTAGATATTTGATCTCAATGGCAGTGAACTTGAATTTAGAAATGAAATTGATGGTTGTGGCGACAACATACCTTTATGAAGACTTAGATTCGGAGATTTATATGAAAGTCCCTGAAGGAATCCCTCTCCCGAACCAAGACAGAGCAAATAGAAATCTGTACAGTGTGAAACTCAGAAAGTCACTATATGGACTGAAGCAATCTGGAAGAATGTGGTATAATCGCTTAAGCGACTTTCTCTGCAAGAAAGGCTACACGAACAATGATAACTGTCCTTGTGTGTTTATACGGCAATCCCAGAGTGGATTCTGTATAATATCAGTATATGTAGATGATCTGAACATCATCGGGACAGTGGAAGACATAAAAGAAGCAATCTCCTACTTGGAGTCAGAATTTGAAATGAAAGATTTGGGCAAAACCAAATTCTGCTTAGGCCTGCAGCTTAGCATCTCCCTGAAGGAATCTTGGTACATCAGTCGGCCTACACCCAGAAGGTGTTAGAAAGGTTTGGCTTTGAGAATGCATTCCCATCGAAAGTACCGATGATTGGAAGGTCTTTACAGCAAGAAAAAGATCCTTTTCGACCTAGGGAAGAGGGGGAGGAAGTCTTGGGACCAAAATTCCCATACTTGAGTGTAGTGGGAGCACTCATGTACTTAGCAAACTGCACTAGACCGGATATTGCATTTGCCGTGAATCTGTTAGCAAGGTATAGTGCAGAACCTACCAAAAGGCATTGGCAGTGCATAAAAGACATCTTCCGATACCTCCAAGGAAGTAAGGACCTTGGATTGTTCTACAGAAAGAATCAAGATTTGAACTTGATTGGCTATGTAGATGTTGGGTACTTGTCTGACCCGCATACCGCAAGGTCACAAACATGCTATGTATTCCTGTGTGGTGGAACTGTAATTTCCTGAAAATCGTCCAAGCAAAGTCTCATAACGACTTCGACGAACCACTGAAAAATTATAACTCTGTATGAAGCCGCACGAGAGTGCGCTTGGCTCCGCCGAATGATTCACCGCATCCAGCAGTCATGTGGGATGAACATTGTGCAAACCCCCACAATTATCTATGAAGATAATGTAGCTTGCGTTGCACAAGTGCAGATAGGCTATGTGAAGAGTCATCTCACAAAGCAAGTCAACCCCAAGTTCTTCTATGCTCATGAATTGCAAAAGATGGACGCGATTAAAGTACTGCATACTAAGTCATGTGAAAATCTGGCAGATTTGTTCACTAAATCACTCCCTGCATCTAGCTTTGAGAGATGCGTGTGAGGAATTGGAATGATGAGACTTAAAGAAGTGCAGAATTCAGGGGTGATTCTCTCAAGCCTGATAGTAAATCTTGATTCTGAAGATTAAGTACCCAAAAGAATAAAGTCCTAAAGACTGAATGAAGTTGGGTGAATTGTACTCTTTTTCCCTTGATGAGTTTTCCTGAAGTGTCTCGACTAGGGTTTTTAATGAGGCAATTCGTACATCGCAGCATAACATGTATCATGTACTCTTTTTCCAAATTTTTCCCACTGGGGTTTTATAGAGTTTTAACGAGGCATGAACATGTCAGATGAGTACCCAAGGGGGGGTGTTAGGAAACCTAGGCTTGGGCCGGTAGACCTGGCCCATAGTGGGCACCTCACCGAAAATTATAAATAGGGAGCCGTACCAGCATATTTTGTGCACATGCAATTGAAAGCAATAAAGAAAGACTAGGAGTTCTCTCTACCTCTCTCTGTGTGTTCAATCTATTATTCTGTCTTCTGTGATTGATTTGATTTGTTCTAAGCAGAGGAATCGATCGGACTGGTTACCAGCGACGGTTCCTCAATAGAATTGTACTGTTTTCTAAAAGTTCCTATGGCATTTTTTGTTACGTTTGATTAAGCTACTACATCAATTTACACTGGTTCTACCTCAATGTTCAACCGAGAGTGTCGAGTTTTGCTATTCGTCTTCACCTTGTATGTTGTAGTAGCTTGCAAGTGTTAGTGATATGTCTTAAAGATAATTATATAGATGATTATATCACTTCTATATTTATGAACTTTTAAATAATATGTTATTTTGTTCTTTGAATGAACCATCATTTATATTGATTACAAGTATGTGACTTGTTTGTGAAACTTTCTATTTGTATTTATAATGTAGTTTAAACATATTCAATCTTATATCATTACGTAGGACACTTATGATTTATTGATCAAAACATATTTTAGTTGATGATCACATTTCACGGATTGTGGATATAAGATATCAAATCAATAGCGTTGACATATGTTAGAGAACATAGTATTGAATTGACCCACCTTAAGACACCGCGGGAATTGTTATATTCTGAAGTGTCATCAGTTGGTCTCATATATAGTATATATGGGATCCTTAGACCTAAGATCGTCGTAGTTTTCTATATGTGTAATAGTTTACTTAGGGATTGCTAAACGCTACTCCGTAAAGGACAGTCATAAAAGTATCTTACGGGTTTACTATGAAATATGTAGAGAATGTAAACAATCAAGATGGAATTTGCCCCTATTTTTGAACGGGAGAAATATCCCTGGCACTCGATGTGGTTGGATTAGGAAAGTGCATGGCCAAGCCAATTTTGGTCGGGGAGTCAACTATAACTAAGTAATGTACTATAATATCGAGTGAAAAATCGAGCTATCATAGGATGGAAAGTATCTCGCCTTGAGTTCGATTTGGTATCGTAAGGCAAAGGGATGAGTACCTAAGCACTGTACAGGTTCGTCCGATATGATCCTTATATGTGTTTGAAGGTTGTTAGGTCTTGTTAGGAACCGCTATCGACTTGTGGATTAGACAGAGGTTTCTGGATAGTGGCCGAGTATACATTAACCTACAGGGTCGCACACTTAATGGACTAGAATAAACTGGTTTGGATATGATCTGTTTGTATGGGCTTCGCACCTTAATGCGCCTAATGTGGTTCCACTAAAGGAGCTCTTTATAAGGAGAGTCAGTGGGGCTGCTGGAGGAGACAATTGGCGGCCAAGGACGTTGGACGTTCGACTACTTCTACTATATCGACGTGCGCGACATTGGACCAGACGGCTCTAACTCTTCTTCTGTTGCACTTCGTGTCTAGTGGTAATGATCTATGACCTCTTACTCGTATGACTTATTGGTTTACATAGTGAAAATTTTTATTGCATGCGAGTGTAGCCTATTCGTATTCCTACCACATGAGACATGAGACAATGTGCACCAATGTTCGAAAATCCAAAATCAATTAATTCGATTCCAAATGCTGTGCTTTGATTTGGTGTTCCCTCTTTCGGTTGTAATTTCTTTCTGTAGGATCAAGTATAGTGACTAGAGGTAGGGTGAATAGGAACCCAAATTAATTCTGAGGTTTTTTAAAATCTTTTTCTTTAAGCGGAAGCAAAATTTTTCACTCCAGTAGCTATGGAAGCTATGAAGATTAGAGACAAATACTCACAAAGGAAGATCTGATCAAAATGGTGCAAAATGTGCTTCACAAACCCCCCAACGGTCTGGCCTCTACATACATGATGGTCTGACCTCCATGAAGGAAACGGTCTAACTTCCAAGCCAATCAGACCACTATTTAAAATGGCAGTCAGACTGCTATGAATAGTAAAACTAGGGAATGCTATAGTAACCCCGGTCAGATTATTGCTACAGTAAATTCAGGGATGAACAGTATTTTTTACCCATATTTCAAAACCAAAAATCCATCTAACTTTTGATTGGTTGATCCAAATAACGTGAAACTTTACAAAGATCTTCTCTAGGATATCCGAAAACTATTTTAATAAACGATCGTGAAAATCATTATCAAAGTTGAGACCTTTCTCCATTTAAATAGAAAGGGTACAAGAGCCGGGCAAAAGAGAAAAACTTCGATCTGCTCTTGCTCGTGAGTCGTAGATGGTCTAGGTGACCTGAGATGAGTTCTCACATGTAATAACAAGCTATAACACAACATGAATCCAACCAAAAACACCCACAAGAGCAAAACCTAAAAATCACCTCTCTCTTGAGAAAAACCTAGCAAACTCAAGAACTTTCTCTAGATCATGCCTAGATGGATGGGGTCTTATCTCCAAAAGATATCTCCATCTCTTACACGTCCTTGGCACCAGAAAAACTCAAGAGAAGAGAAATCTAAACAAGAAAGCCAAGAAAATCAAAATCACATAAGGGGATTCGTGGCACAACTCATTTGGACAAGGTTTGGATGTCCATTTCACTTAGAGAGAAATAATTTTACAGCCAATCCCTCAAGATAATAGAGCTCTAAGCCTAGAGCACACACACGAGGCTCCAATCAAATGAACTCTAATCTCACATGGGAGGGAGGAAGAGCTAGCTACCAAAAGGTTTACCCAACATTCTCAAACCCTAGACCTTGCCTTTCCTTCCCTTATATAGCCTCACAACCTGAACCAAAATCTAATGGATCCACTTATTAGATTAAACTGGGGATAACCCGTTAACCCCACATAATACTGGGTTTTACTCTCTCATGCATGCTTCTAAAAGTGGCTTACAACCATTAAATCATCAGTGCATCATACCGCCACTTTTTCAGTATTGGGCAATTTACCAAAATGCCCCTCTACTATTTTACATGAAGCTTCCCGTTTTCTTTGCCACAAAGCATTGCCCATACTTCGTCATCTTCCACGTGGCCCCCAATGACTTACAGTCAAGTCTCTCACGCTTCAGGATCCCACCGAACCATCATCGCTTGCAAACGATCCAAGTCATTTGATGCACCCCATGCTTCTTCTCATGCATGACAGCATCCGACTTTCTTGACCGCACAGGACCTCGGCTCCTCCCTGAGCCTAGTCCCGATCCACCTTGCTGTTGCCCGTCATGTCCACCACCGGTAGTTCCTGCTCCGGTTACTCATTGTCACAGCTTGCAAACACCCCACAAGTGTCGGTTATTTTTTACGTCTCATTAACCGTTCTGGACCTCAGCATCACCCTGTGCCTAGTCCTGATCCTCCTACGCCTTACCATAACACAATTCCGAAGTCCTACAACTAACAACAATAAGCAAACTATCACGTAGCACCACACAATACACAAAGTCATCGATTGGCACAATTAATCCACACAATACACAATACAAAATGTATGCAACCAAATCATTGATCCTAAGCCTAGGACTAAATATTAAACCCATGTGCATACAAACAACACTCATACCATGACCGCACTCCAACAACTCGATTGAAACAAATGCACGATCCAACAGCTTCTCAGCCAGTATGACCGCCAACCAAAAGCCGGTCATACTGCCTCACTCTGGTAGTACCGTCCGTATAACACCGGTACTACCGTACCTGGTCGGTATGATCACGGCCCCTATGCGGGTCATACTGCCAGCAACAGAATCAATTGAAGAACATGCAAACTCTTAAAATCAAACTCAAACTTTACAAATACTCTAATCTAAAAGTTAATTACTTATCACACTTTCTTTCTTAATGCAATGCCACGCAGGGCTTTTGTGTGTCCTCGTAAAAAACGGTTCCAAATGTTTGTGCCTGACCTGACATGAGTTGGTGGTTTCCTTGTGGCAACCAACTGGATAAGCTTGAATCAGGCATCACATCGCACAGTGCGGCAAACTTGAGAGTGCTATAGTTATATATAAGTACACTGGAAAGCTAGCATACTTGTCACAAAAGATTCACTCATCGAAAGTTCCTTCATGAACACCACATCAAAGTTAGTAGTTACCATACTACTTGTACAAATGCATGTATGTCGTCACCCAGAATATTGTCTCGTGGACTTGGATTCAGACTCCACTAAGAATTATAGTGCCACTTACTGCTTTCTGGTAACTTGAACAATCACTTTACAGATTGAAGCCTAGAGCAATTAACCAGAGCGCCATAAATGCAGGAGTGCTTGCAAGGTAGACAGATAAAAGGGTGAAAGGACAGAGCAAGCTGCCACAACTCTTGATTTATGGTGTTATAGGGACTAGACTGATCAAACTTTTTGGGCTTATCGTCCGATAGAAAGCATTGGCTTGTCAATCTAACAGACTAGGCCAATTGTTGAACTGAAGAAACACTACTAAACATTGTTGTTTATGGATGACTATATGCTTCCCAGAGCACTAGTAAATAATAATTCTTCAAATGAAAAAGAAATACTGATTCTACTATTGCCTTTATCTTGTTTCGTTGTTGAAAATACAACAAAGTATTATCCAGAAAAGAAGTTTGGCAATTTGATTGAACCTAAGTAATTTCTCGATGTGGTGCATCCATGGTTACATCATTTACAGACTTGCCATCATACAGACACCCCCTCCCTAGTCAATTTTTTTCTGGCTAATGCTAAATTATCTTACTTTTCCTTCTTATACGCCATTTTCTTGGCATCTTCAAGATTTTTTTCCCCGGAAAGAACGGCAGGAGCTCTGCCTTGCAGTAAACAAGAGAAGCAAGTTTTAACGAAACTGGACTGACTTTACAGTTCCAGAGTGGAAACAAAACAATCAAGGACTAAGAGGCTAGAACAATAAGTCGGGCACCTTCAAGATATAAACTTCTACTTCATGCCGTTATCCTTTGATTACTTTTCTTGACAACGCTAGTATTCTACTTTTAGTTACACATGCATTATGAGAAGCTCTCTTTCTGGTGATCCACTTGTTGTACTACCGCTCATACTTCTTTAAGTGCAAAACCAAAATGAACGCCAAACTCTATCATGAGGAGGAGATATCAGCAAGTTGCATACATACTCTATCATGAGGACGAGATCGTAAGCACTGTGGTAACCTGCTGATCAAACCAATTAGGAATTGCCATGACCTGAAGCAATTGCATGGATTGGAAACCACTCATCGGCGTTGCAGAATCAAGAGGGAACCAGCATGATTCGTGTGCGGCGCGCAAGCATTTCTCCACATAACGTCGTTCACTGCAGATCACAGAGCTGCTTATCCGTTTGTCGATGGCAAAAGGAAGCTTCTTTTCACCTGGTTCAAACTCCTTTACAAGATGAATCTACACGCTGACACTTGCAGCAAGTTGCAACAAAGCTTTACTTGGCCAGCGTAACCAATCTTCAAGGATTAGCTAGATCGATCGATCGCCCTGCTTTCGTATGCTTCCTTTTTGCAAAATGCAATGCAGGGCAATAGGACACCATCTCTAGCTCAGCGAAGGCAAGTTGCTGCTTATTCAGGTTTCCCTCCCTACTCAGACAGCACTGAGGCGTTCAGAGATAAAAGCCTGCTTTTTTCTGCTTAAAATAAGCAAAGTGTGTGGGAATGAGATGCCGGTGCAACAAGGTGCCAGATTTGCTCTGCTGTTTGGCTTCGCAGACAAGTGAGAGTTGGGGTTGCATCTTTGGCATTGACGCCTTGCAAATTTGCAATGGAAAAGGCAAAGGGCACTAGGGCAGTAAGCAGGCAGTAGTGGCTAGTGGCTAGACCAATGGCAGTGAGAGATTATGACGATGACCTAGATTGAGCATAATAATTGGAATCTGTAATGGAATGACTGGTGATGTCATTCTGGATTAAGCTGGGCAAAGAAGATGAACTGTTGATTCGGGAAGTAAAGTCCAGAGTTTTTTTAAGGCAAAGCCAGAGTTTTGTTGTTGCGTGATTGCATCTTATCAGGCCATGTGTGCCTGATTCCATCAATTGATCAATTCAGACAGTATAAGTTGGCGTCGTTCAGGAAACTTGGGTCAGTCTTTTTGTTCCTGTACGTGGATCAAATTGAAGGGTGGGTCCTGAGTATATGATCATGTTTTTTTTATCTTTTGATTTTTTTTTGAAAGTTGAAAATTAAACATCAAAATGAAATAATTTTTTGAAACGGATTCTTTAAATGTCTTCTTGAGCCAAAACCATACACGTCATCTACATCGGTCTCCATCGTTCACTGTTATATCAGAAAACATATACGAAAATTATCAACCGCAGCTAAAAACAATCCAATTTTGCTCATCTTTCATCAGGTGGGTTCTTTTATACTGTAGGTTATGGTTTTTGAATTTTGATTATTTATGAAAAAATTATAAAGAGCAAGACAGTCGTATACGAATTTAGCTAATATAGCTAAAGTTGATATAACATGTAACATAATTAATTTATGAATTTTATTTTAAAACTATACTATTTAAAATTATTTGTTATAGTAAAAACCTGAAGAACCATTTGCCGAAGCCATCAACAGCTTTGAAGTTAGTGCACTGTCGTAGCTATGCTAGTTCGATTTAAATAATCTGACCACTTGACCCTCGGACCTAGTAATTTATGTATTGTGTCATGTGGTCATACTCCAGGCCGTTTGCTGTCCTTCTGAGGGCCCATTTGTTCGTGAGCACTTGATAGATTTTTTGGTTGATAATTTATGGTCTAAATATTTGAATTCTGGTTGTTTGTGAGAAATAGTATATAGAGAAAAATAGTTGTATGTGATTTTGATTGATACAGCTAAACTCAGTACACTTTTTACTATAATTTTTTATTCACTTTGTCTTTAAAAAAACATACTATTTAAAAGCTAGCTACTATAGATAGTATAAATATAAGTCACAAATAAGCTATCGACCATATGCGAACGATGTAAAATATCCAGCGATCATGGTCCATGGACTCACCAGAGAGGGCAAATGGATTGCGCTGTCTACGACTACGAGACGCAGCCCAATGAGCGCATGCGGGAGTGGCGGGCGGGGAGTTGGGCAAACGACGGGAACCAAAACCGCGCAAACATTTTTCCAGCCATCTGCCTCTTGCCATCGGGACAAACCGGATCGTGCCGCCGCCGCAGATGTGCCCAGCAATCGGTCGGTTTCTTTTAATCACTCGTCAGCGTCGACTAAGATCCTGTTACAAACAGTTTGTCTTTTTAACTCTTACAAGTTGTTTTTTAAATAAAGTAGTTTTTTTAAGGTGATTTTTATAAGTTATTTATACAAGTCACTGTATAAACTGTTTTAAATAAAGTAGCTTCTTAGTATGAATTTCCCTTACTCTTCTTACAATCAACCAAAAACTACAACTAAATACAAAAAACCACAACACCTTCTGAACATAGCCTAGCACGATTGGCTGCTATACGTTGGAGATTAAGCGTTCGTTCTCCGTCTTTCAAGGTGGCATGATTAGCAAATGGTATGGATTTTTTTTGTTAGCAGACCAGTCTATGTATTCAGTAGGTACCCTTGATTTACATTTTACACCCATGTATAAACAAATTGCTCTAAATCAAAGTTCGTGTCGATTTTGTACGAAAGAAGAATGCTTGTACATGGGACTACTTGAGTACTTGGTGGTTGCGGTTTCGTGCCCTCTGGCCAAAACCCTTTTTTATCGAGGGGATCAGGCCATTTTCTTGTACCTGGACTGTTGGCCTGCTATTGGCCCATAATTAGACCACGGAGCTATGCCCAAACTGAAAGCGTATGTTATGCCACATTTAAAGTCCACTACAACAGTATTACAGAATTAAGTCCATAGTTAAGCGTGTGTGTTAAGACGAGTCCACCGCAATCGTACAGAATTAGGCCAGAGACTTCAAGCCCCAGTGCCATGGTTGCGCCACAGAACCAGAACTAGCACGCACGGTCGAATGGGCCAAACAGAAACGCAAAATCAGATCAGGAGCTCGGCCCAGTTTTTTGCTACCGTTTTGAAACGGTTTATCAAGAAAGATTTTTTAAAATAACTTATTGACTTATCAGTATTTGATTTATTTACATAAATACTTATGTTAAAATTAAAAGTTATAAATCACAGTAACAAATACGAAGTGAAGCCTTTGCCCTCCGCTGCCTCCGCTTTGCTTGTTACTCGCATTGAGCTCTCATGTTCGCACGTATCAAGTATCATCGGCGACCTCTGAATCCGTCGTATCCATGAGTTCGATCGGGTTTGAGGCCACGCCGATCGGGAAATTTCGTGTCAGCACAAAGGTTTGGTCGACCGAACGGGCGTGCACGTGGACGCTGCAGTTCGTTTCCCTCCAGATGAACGAACCAGAAAGAAGGCTTCAAGCCCTGGGTTCGTGGGCCTGTCGCTCAGACCACGTACCAAGCTGCGATCGAAACCAGCCGTAGATGCGGCCGTCCCACAGAAATCAGGCCCATAGGCCCCGTGATTCGTGAACCATCTTTCGCTCTCTCACCAAACATCAAAACCACCGCCACCACGAGGGAGGAGGATGAGGACAAGAAGAATACCAGGGGAAAATTAGTTCAGTTACGATTTTCCTCTGGTTTTCATATGCACCAACGAGGTTTCTGAAAACCGACCGATTTTCGTTTTTATCGGTTTAACCGATACCGTCCAATAAAATAAGCTACCGGCCAAATATTTTCGGCCCATTCGAATTGGAGGCGGCCCAGCTAGCCCAACGAGGCGGCACGATGTAACGCCCCCATTTCCAGGAGCGCTAGGACCCGGCATTCCACAACTACCCAAGTTTGGTCAGTTACGGAGCGTCGAGATTACAATCTTATCCTCCATGTACAGGAGATTGTAATCTCTATTTTTTTTCTAACCATGAGATATGGTTGTTATGCTTGTCGTTTATTCGGTTGTAACTCTTGTGCCACATGCGGCTTTATACACGCGAGTCGGCGTGGCTATTTGCCATGTGTTGTGCCTCTATTTCTTGCTTTCTGTCTTACATGCATGGTATCAGAGCAACCTACAATCCTCTTTTCTCTCCCACCACCCCCTCACCACCATGACTACCCTCGGCATAGAGAGCTCTACCTCTAACGCCCTGATCTCCAATATTGTTGGCTCCAACGTCCCGTCTGTGGCTACCGTCATGGCTTCCTCTTATCAAGCCATAAACATGATTAGCAACAAGACAACACACATCCCTGCGTGTCTCGATCTGAAGGCCTCGAGCTACACAAAGTGGTGCACCTTCTTCCTCGCCATGGTTGGCAAGTTTGGCCTCCTCTTCCGTATCAACGGCACCCTTCTCAATGTAATGATTGCGACTAGAGCCAGTAGGACTTCACGGTCCTTACATGGCTATACAGCTCATGAGATTCTCGACATCATCATGGAGTCTGACCAGACTGCCTTCTACCTGTGGACACGTGCAAAGGCCATCTTCCGCGATAATCAAGAAGCCCACGCCATATTCCTTGCGGCCGAGTTGTCCAACCTTGTCCAAGGCCATTTCTCCATCACCACATACTGCCAGCACCTTAAAATGCTAGCCGACGCCCTTCATGATGTTGGGTAGCAGGTCTCTAATTGTCGCCTTGTCCTCAACACACTGTGTGGCCTCAACTAGAGTTTCTCCAACATCACCACCATCATCTCCATGTAGGTGTCGTTCCCCTCGTTCTCTACTGCTCGCTCCACACTTCTCCTTCAAGAGATGAGCAACACGAACACCAGCAAGATCGCTGCTAGTACCGCTCTTCTCCCAGCAGCCCTAAGCACTGTCGTTGCTCCGTCCGCCTACGGTAAATTGGTAATGGCACATGTAGAGGTGATTGGGGTGTCAACACCTCCTTTGGTCGTTCCAAGGGCCTCAACAAAGGACGCCACAACAAGAACAATGGCTCCTCTTCCGCCGTCGTCAAGCCTCCCTCTTTGACTCCGAACGGCCCATGGATCTATGTCAACCCATGGGCTAGTCAGGGCCAACCTTGGGTGCCTGCCTGGTAGCCGGCTCCTGGTGCCAGTCTTCTCGGGTCTTGGCCCGCGACTCTACCCCAGGCGTACAACACGTCCTTCGCCTCGACCCTCCTATCAGTGCCAACTACACCTTCTACAGTATGGGATTAGTCGAGCCTCATCGCCACGATGAACAACTTCAGCATGCAGTCTACCCCAAGGTGGGTCATGGATTCTATGCGCGATGTTGTGTATGACCTTTGAGATGGTATACTCTTTCGTCCCCTCCATATATCATCTCCCTCTTTTGTCACTGTTGGCAACGGTCACTCCATTCCCATCACGAGCACTGGTCATGCCCTTCTTCCCCTTCCACTTCCTCTCAATTGAATGATGTCCTCGTTGCCCCCTCCCTTGTTAAAAATCCCATCTCCGTTTGTAAATTCATACATGAATACGTGATAATTCCTGTACAATTGTGTTTGACCCTTTTGGTTTCTCTGTCAAGGACCTTCAAACCAAGAGAGAGATTTTTTGCTGCAATAGCTCCGACGATCTCTACACCACTTCCTCCTCTGCACCAGTGGTGGCCTCCCATGCGTTCCTATCCATGGTTGCTCCTGCAACTCTTTGGCATCACATTCCAACTTTTCTAACTCATCACGTGTCGAAGTCTCCAGGACCGTACCTCCGGTAGCTTCTTCACGCATCATCCATCACATGTCTTAGTCTCCGGACCGCATCCATAGTTCCAACACGTATCATCCATCACATGTCGTAGCCTTCGGATCGCACCTTCGTAGCTCCAACATGTATCATCTATCTCTGATCTCCATACGCTCCAAGCATAAGCCCGACCATCTCATGACCTCTTTGACCGTCTGAACCTCTGATCTCCCATCCTAGTCCAGGTCCACTTCATCACCGACGATGATTGCCTCCATGCTCAACTTGCACATACAAAGATCAAAGAACATTTTTTGCGATACAAGTTCGTGCCAACTTGACCAATATCAGTCCACACACGCGCCACACACCTTAAGTAACGGTAAGCAACATTATCAATTATTCATCACAAATTAACCATTGTCAATTATTCATCACCAAAGTATTTTAGATTTAGCCACATGGTCTAACAAAGTGTCACCACATGTCCAGCTTTCAGCTCCAGCAATGAACGTTGCTGCAGCCATTGCAGGACCGTCTGTTTCAGAGTTGAATGAAGAAGCACAGACCAAGGATTTCCTGGCCTGGCAACTGCCCGAGATGAACAAAATGGCCATGGACCCTTTTCAGTTTGCCTTGTCGTCTAACCATAAATTAGAGGATGAGGAGACTTAGAAGCTAGCTTGGAGTTTAAGATGCTGATAGACATGACTATTTTGTACATCCTAGTAAACCCAGCTTAACTCTGTATTATAGGTGTAACTGCTGAAGCTGCAGAAGTAGTTTAGGATGTTACATATGTTGATCGCTCAATAGTCAATAGCTAGTGCTTTTGTAGCAACTATGTAGACAGGTTCACCAGTTGTACATCCTGGTTGCTCTCCAGTTTAATGCAGAGTTGAAATGTTTTTGTTTCTTTGGTTAGCTCTTATGAACGTACATTGCTCTTGGTGGAATTTTTCTCCTATTTAATGTTTAATGTAGCAATGAACTGACTAACCAACCTTTTGCTATTTCTATCATGCAAGAGATCCGTTGCCAGATGTTATGAAAGTTGAATCGCTGATCGCAATCAAGTCAAGGAGACATCAAAATACTTGTAACAGTGCATTACATGGATATTCATATATGCAATACATCAAAATACTTATAACACAGTGCATTACATGGGTATTCATATATGCAACACATCTGGTAAGCAGCAGTCTTATTCATCGTAACACAACTATCCAGTGAGACCCATAACATATTGTATAGCAAAGTCGCTGCATTGTTCTGCTCCAACCACAAGCTTCAGCCTTGCAACACATCACACTGGAAGATGATATATCATGTATGTACCTGAAATTGATATGCTGCGATGATCAGCCCTCTGCCAACGATGAACATGGAAAAGCACTGTTGATCACCAATGAAAGGGTTCAAATGAGGAAATCGTCCTTGGTAAGCGGTGACCAATCAAAAATTTTGTTTTTGTGCTGCTACGGTGCTACCTAGCAGAACATGACACACAGGTACGCATGGCATGTACTGTGATTTACCTTACCAGACTCATTTACATTAGCATATTTTTTTAATAAAGGCAGGAGCTCTGCCGATCAATATAAGAAGAAATTACATTAACATGATTTCCATAAGGTTTTGTTCTTCCAACATGATTACCTTAGGCGCTCGCGGTGTCCCCGACCGGCTTGAATTCCTCGAGCTGCTTGAAGTTCTCCCATGCCTTCTCCCACACCTTGGCCTCGTACATCTTCTTGGCGCCGCCTTCCTTCACCTCGATGGTGAAGTAGTGCATGAACCCGGACACCACCTGCTGCCTCACCTTCACCAGCCTCTCGAACTCGAGCATCGCGTTCTGCACGCACGCACGCACACGCGCGCCAAGATCACGCGCACGTATGTCAAACACAAGGCCTATATATGTCTCATAGTCTATTTCCTTTATCACAAGGTAATCGATCTAGATAAAGGAAGGTTCCGGCGTCTTACGGCCTTGTTGTTGTGCTCGGCGACGGCGAAGCGGGCGAGCTCGACGGTGTGGAGGTCGTTCTCCCGCCCCGCCGGGGCGTCCTGCACGCCGCCCAGCAGCGGGCCGGGTCGGCCCTGCTCCTCGGCCATCACTGAAAACTGCGGCGAGACGAAGGATCTCCGCATAGATCTCCGCGTATATCGAGTGGAAGAGGGGGACGGATTTTATAGCGACCGGGATAGATAGGGACGCGGTATGCTCCACTTGCTGGCACTGCACGTGGATGCGATGGCGAGATGCTTAGCAAGGAAGGAAGGCACCATGGGTAAAATATACTTATATTAAAATTAAAAGTTATAAATCACAGCAAAATATACGAAGTGAAGCCTTTTCCCTCCGCCGTCTCCGCTTTCCTTGTTATTCGCACGGGGAGTAAACTCGAAATGTGCTATCATGTTCGCACGTATAAAGTATCATCGGCGACCTCTGAATCCGCCGAATCCATGAGTTCGATCGGCTTTGAGGCCACGCCGATCGGGAAATTTCGCGTCAGCACAAAGGTTTGGTCGACCGAACGGGCGTGCACGTGGACGCTGAAGTTCGTTTCCCTCCAGATGAACGAACCAGAAAGAAGGCTTCAAGCCTTGGGTTCGTGGGCCTGTCGCTCAGACCACATACCAAGCTGCGATCGAAACCAGCCGTAGATGCGGCCGTCCCACAGAAATCAAGCCCACAGGCCCCGTGATTCGTGAACCATCTTTCGCTCTCTCACCAAACATCAAAACCACCGCCACCACGAGGGAGGAGGATGAGGACAAGAAGAATACCAGGAGAAAATTAGTCCAGTTACGATTTTTCTCTGGTTTTCATATGCACCGACGAGGTTTCTGAAAACCGACCGATTTTCGTTTTTATCGATTTAACCGATACCGTCTAATAAAATAAGCTACCGGCCAAATATTTTCGGCCCATTTGAATTGGAGGCTGCCCAGCTAGCCCAACGAGGCGGCACGATGTAACGCCCCCATTTCCAGGAGCGCTAGGACCCAGCATTCCACAACTACCCAAGTTTGATCAGTTACGGAGCGTCGAGATTACAATCTTATCCTCCATGTACAGAAGATTGTAATCTCTATTTTTTTTCTAACCATGAGATATGCTTGTTGTGCTTGTCGTTTATTCGGTTGTAACTCTTGTGCCACATGCGGCTTTATACACACGAGTCGCCCTGGCTATTTGCCATGTGTTGTGCCTCTATTTCTTGCTTTCCGTCTTACATGCATGGTATCAGAGCAATCTACAATCCTCTTTTCTCTCCCACCACCCCCTCACCACCATGACTACCCTCGGCATAGAGAGCTCTACCTCTAACGCCCTGATCTCCAATATTGTTGGCTCCAACGTCCCGTCTGTGGCTACCGTCATGGCTTCCTCTTATCAAGCCATAAACGTGATTAGCAACAAGACAACACACATCCCTGCGTGTCTCGATCTGAAGGCCTCGAGCTACACAAAGTGGCGCACCTTCTTCCTCGCCATGGTTGGCAAGTTTGGCCTCCTCTTCCGTATCAACGGCACCCTTCTCAATGTAATGATTGCGACTAGAGCCAGTAGGACTTCACGGTCCTTACATGGCTATACAGCTCATGAGATTCTTGACATCATCATGGAGTCTGACCAGACTGCCTTCTACCTGTGGACACGTGCAAAGGCCATCTTCCGCGATAATCAAGAAGCTCACGCCATATTCCTTGCGGCCGAGTTGTCCAACCTTGTCCAAGGCCATTTCTCCATCACCACATACTGCCATTTTAATTTCATTTTGCATTTTCAGGGACTGGAAATGACCATTTTGCCCTCGTCAACAGTGGAGGCGGGCGTCGTCGGAGCGCGAGCGCGGCCGGCGGATGGCGCGTGGCTTCCTCCACCCGCTCCTCGCCCCCGCCCACACCGACTCCCCGCCAGCAACCCCCACCCGCCGCAGACGATCCCCCTCCCCGCGCCCGGCAACCCAACCCTCCCCTCCCCTCCTCGCCGGCATCCTCGCCGACCTCGTCGAGATCGGCAGCTCCCTCTGCGGCGGCTTCTCCCGCCGGGCCCTCCCCGACCACCCGCAGCACCTGCCCCTCCCCCCGCCGCCGCGGCCGCGGCGGCTTCCTCTACCCGCTCCTCGCCGGGATCTCCGTAGGGGCAGACTTCTCCGGCGGGGGGAGTCTCCATAGGGGCAGACTCCGCGGCGGCGGCGGCGGGGGGGAGGGGCAGGTGCTGCGGGTGGTCGGGGAGGGCCCGGCGGGAGAAGCCGCTGCGGAGGGAGCCGTCGACGCCGCGGGGGGAGGGGCAGGTGCTGCGGGTGGTCGGGGAGGGCCCGGTGGGAGAAGCCGCCACGGAGGGAGGCGCCGATCTCGGCGAGGTCGGCGAGGATGCCGGCGAGGAGGGGAGGGGAGGGCGGGGTTGCCGGACGCGGGGAGGGGGATCGTCGGCGGCGGGTGGGGGTCGCTGGCGGGGAGTCGGTGTGGGCGGGGCGAGGAGCGGGTGGAGGAAGCCGCGCGCCATCCACCGGCCGCGCTCGCGCTCCGACAACGCCCGCCTCCACTGTTGACGAGGGCAAAAGGGTCATTTCTAGTCTCTGAAAATGTAAAATGAAATTAAAATGGCAAAACAAAGACAAAACACTCAAGTTTGTGGCATAATAACAAAGCCACTCAAGTTTGTGGCAAATGAGAGGATGGCACTTAACTTTGTGGCATGAGAGCAATTTTCCCTTTAGGATGTAACATATGTTGATCGCTCAATAGTCAATAGCTAGTGCTTTTGTAGCAACTATGTAGACAGGTTCACCAGTTGTACATCCTGGTTGCTCTCCAGTTTAATGCAGAGTTGAAATGTTTTTGTTTCTTTGGTTAGCTCTTATGAACGTACATTGCTCTTGGTGGAATTTTTCTCCTATTTAATGTTTAATGTAGCAATGAACTGACTAACCAACCTTTTGCTATTTCTATCATGCACGAGATCCGTTGCCAGATGTAATGAAAGTTGAATCGCTGATCGCAATCATGTCAAGGAGACATCAAAATACTTGTACCAGTGCATTACATGGATATTCATATATGCAATACATCAAAAAACTTATAACACAGTGCATTACATGGGTATTCATATATGCAATACATCTGATAAGCAGCAGTCTTATTCATCGTAACACAACTATCCAGTGAGACCCATAACATATTGTATAGCAAAGTCGCTGCATTGTTCTGCTCCAACCACAAGCTTCAGCCTTGCAACACATCACACTGGAAGATGATATATCATATATGTACCTGAAATTGATATGCTGCGATGATCAGCCCTCTGCCAATGATGAACATGGAAAAGCACTGTTGATCACCAATGAAAGGGTTCAAATGAGGAAATCGTCCTTGGTAAGCGGTGACCAATCAAAAATTTTGTTTTTGTGCTGCTACGGTGCTACCTAGCAGAACATGACACACAGGTACGCATGGCATGTACTGTGATTTACCTTACCAGACTCATTTACATTAGCATATTTTTTTAATAAAGGCAGGAGCTCTGCCGATCAATATAAGAAGAAATTACATTAACATGATTTCCATAAGGTTTTGTTCTTCCAACATGATTACCTTAGGCGCTCGCGGTGTCCCCGACCGGCTTGAATTCCTCGAGCTGCTTGAAGTTCTCCCATGCCTTCTCCCACACCTTGGCCTCGTACATCTTCTTGGCGCCGCCTTCCTTCACCTCGATGGTGAAGTAGTGCATGAACCCGGACACCACCTGCTGCCTCACCTTCACCAGCCTCTCGAACTCGAGCATCGCGTTCTGCACGCACACACGCGCCAAGATCACGCGCACGTATGTCAAACACAAGGCCTATATATGTCTCATAGTCTATTTCCTTTATCACAAGGTAATCGATCTAGATAAAGGAAGGTTCCGGCGTCTTACGGCCTTGTTGTTGTGCTCGGCGACGGCGAAGCGGGCGAGCTCGATGGTGTGGAGGTCGTTCTCCCGCCCCGCCGGGGCGTCGTGCACGCCGCCCAGCCGCGGGCCGGGTCGGCCCTGCTCCTCGGCCATCACTGCGGTCCGGCGAGCTGATCTGGAGGAGGAGGGGGAAAACCGCGGCGAGACGAAACGCAGGGCGAGGAGGAAGACGACGACGACGGCCACTAGCAGGCGCACCCGTGTACCGATTTCCACGGATCGAGACGATCTCCGCATATATCGAGTGGAAGAGGGGGACGGGTCTTATAGCGACCGGGATACAGAGAGAGGGTGTGCGTTTTTGCGTTGGGTGGTTCGTCGAACGTTGCGATCCCGCGAGCGCGGCGACAACTAGGGACGCGGTATGCTCCTGTCCTGGCACTGCACGTGGATGCGATGGCGAGATGCTTAGCAAGGAAGGAAGGCACCATGGGTGGACCGTGGACGGGACCCACAGTATAGATAGTTGCTACCTCCAATACATTTCCATGTCATCAAAAGGTAAGATGCAGCCAACTCATACAATAAGCTGGCTATAAGTTGTCTCTACAAGAGCTCTCAATCATTTAATACATACATGTGTATTGGTCATTTAATACATGCATAGGTATAGCAGTTAGTTCTATTGGTACATGCATGGATAACGCCTCTTTTCCTGTGCTATAGCCTGACTCTTGCATGGGAGCCGGCTTGGCTCTCTCTCTCCTTTTCTCTCCCCTCCACATAGGACTATGCTGATATGGATTCCCTTATAGCTAGCACAGTCAGCCTTATTAAACTTGCTCTTATGAGCGAACGGGGATCGCCTGCGGTCCCGACAGCGACTGCACGTCAAGGACTGCACGCAATCTCGGCCATTTATTTTTGGATCCAACGGGTCAGAATGCCTGCTCAGTGTCGCCGACATAATGCATATGCCACGGTGCTAGTGCAAGTGTGCAACTACTTTGTATTTTGGTGTATGACTAAATTGTATTGTAACAGCCGTTTCATTCTTGTGAAAAAATTAAAAATAAAATAAAGATAGTTATATCGTAACGAACAATACAAAAGAATAAGATAAAAAAGACAAAAAAAAGTCAAGAAAAAGAAAAATAAACCGAAATTAGAAGTTGGGCATGTTCTTTTCGGCTGCGGCTTATGGTTTTTGGCTGAAATTTTTGAATTTTGGCTGTTTACGGTACAGATTACGGAGAGACATATACTCACTTGCAATTTTGGCTGGTACAGATGTTGGGCTTTTAACATGTAGATCGTTTAACTTGTAGACCTCATCTTGAGAAAATACTCCGTTTGAAAGTTAGGTACTGTAGCAAAAGCCAAAAGCCGCTGGCTTGTGAGGTAAAGAACAGGCCCGTTGACGCGTTCTAAGTAGTTTCTGGTTTAAATAAGCTGAAAGTCTAAATAAACTATAAGGAAGATCTGTTTGAAGTGGGACCTACTTACAGTTACAGTAGCAACTGCACAGGAACCTAGTTCCATTCTGTGATACAAGGAGTAAAATGATACTGCTAGGGGGAAATAGTATAGTGTGCTATTAAACTTTGTTTTCCTGTATTTGCCATCAGAATTTTCGGCCATTTTGGCCTTCAGCGGCACAAAAATGCCATATTTAGCTCCCTCCCACGTGTATTGCCATCTTTGGAGTGTGCATGAGGACAGTGGCACGGCTAGGCTGCTCATGATGGGGATATGGCGTGGCAATGGGACGCATGAGAGGAGGTGGCGTAGTACGGGGCGATGCGCCAATAAAGCAGCATGACAATGAGCCTGCAGATAACGATGCCAACAAAGAGGGGGCGACAACACCAGCAGAGACAGAACACCGTTGTCGGAGAAAAGGTGCCGCCGCCGCGCCAATAGAGAGACGCTGCCACCACCTTCCCTCGCGCGCATCCCATCCACGCCACCTCCCTCGCACGCATTTGGTCGTGTCATCTCCCCTCGCTCGGTCTCCGAGGGAGGACCCGCTCAGTTGGGCTGAAAAGCTGTGGCTTATGGCTGAAATTTTACTGTAGCTGAAGGTGGCTTATTTAGCGTAATTAAATTTAAAAATTTAAAAATAGAAAAAAAAAATATGATAGCTCATCACGGACAACACAAATGAATATGGAAAAAAAGAACCAGCAAAACAGCTCAAAAAAGCTAAAAATTCAAAAAAAATATGAAATTTATAAATAATGAAATGAAAAATAAACCAAAAGTCAGAAACTCCCGTAAATGGCCGAAAACTCCCGTAAGATATCCACTACCGCTAGTCTGCTCCCCCTGTGCCACTTTGATTGAAAAATTGCCCTTGATTGATGGTGGAAGACCGACGATGCGACCTTGGTCGTGGATTAGGACGAGCTTTTGGTACGGTACTGGACTGGTGGTGATTGGTGACGATGTGATGCTGACTGCTGAGTGAGAGTAGGGCCACAGTCAGAGGGATAGAGAGGCATTCTGGTTTTTTGGGTAAACATTTTTTTGTGAGGGAAGCAAACAATAAAAACCAAAGTCAAACGCGGTGAACCGCGTTAGATCAGAGAAGCATTTTTGCCCCTACGTGCAAATGCACCCATGACATCCACCCTCCACCTCGCTTCAAGATTCGTGTGTAGACATACTATCTTTATATTTCACTAGGTTTTTACATTTTCTAAAAACACTCATCTAATCATCTCTCTCATCTCCCCTTCCTCTCCTGTCCCAACCCACCTTCTCTCGGCCTCACCTCCGACAAATCACGCCCCCGAGCTCTGTTGCGGCTGCTCACCGCCGAGCTCCACCGGCTCCGTCCGACTCACGCCGCCTCTGTCCACTGAGCCTTTGCATCGCTGGCCAGGTCCGTCCGCCGCCCTGTCAGCGGCTCACTGAGGAAAGCCGAGTCACCACCACCCTCGAGCTCGCCGCCTCCGTCCACCGCGCTTTCCGTGGCTCGGGACGACCGAGTTTGGCAGCGGTGCGGCATGTCGGCCCGTCAGAGCCGGAGCTCGCGGAGAGAAAGGAGAGATGGGGAAGTATTTGTACCGTATATTTTCTAGTGTTGTACCATGCCTACAAATACACGCACGAATCTTGGTGCACAACCAGCGGTGGGTAGGATGTGTACATATGCCCCTATGGGCAAAAAAATCCGGTTACTGCGTAAGATGCAACATGTTGCAACCCTCCAATGTATCAGATGGCCCCGACTCAAGTGTGACTATATGGGTAGCGTTGAGACGTTGACTTTGTTGAATGTTATAGAAGAGACCGGTAGGCTGCTTAGTAATAGTTGCTGATAGGCAAGATTGTTGAGCTGGACCATACTGCTTGGCCTCGGGCTAGATCGCTAATATATATAATTTAATTTTTTAGATTTATATAAAATGGGTTGCACTATTAAAATCTTTAGACCTCAGACTACAGACCACCTAGCCCGAAGTTTGGATCCGCTCCTAGCCTCACGCCCTCACCTTCACCAGCCTCTCGAACTCCAGCAGCGCGTTCTGCACGCACGCACCAACCGAGATCAAGCACACATACAAAAACCTTATAAATTAACGGCAAGAACAATTCCCTTGGTCACAAGGTAATGTAGGCAAAAGGGGAGGTTTATCGTACGGCCTTATTGTTGTGCGCGGCGACGGAGAAGCGGGCGAGCTCGATGGTGTGGAGGTCATTCTCGCGCCCCGCCGGCGCATCGCGCACTCCGCCCGCAAGCGGGATTTGTGCCTCGGCTATCGCTGCTGCGGTCAGGTGACTTGAGCCGCCGGAGGAGGGAACAGCGGCTAGATGAGGCGCGGGACAAGGTTGACGGTCAGTGGTCTTTACGAGTAGCACCACCGAATACCATCCTCGCGAATCGAGACATCCGCATCTCTCGGGGTTTTACAGCCGCTCGTCGTTTCGCGATACGATACGATGCGTAGGAGGCAAGCTAGGCATTTGGTTCCGGGGATGGAACCACTTTATCCCGACGAGATAGATCGAATCGTTTCATTCTGAATGAGATGGTCCTATTTATTTAGTTTGGTGAAAATATTCGATTCAGACGCGTCATTCAATAAAATTGAGTAAACCGTACCATTTCAAACGAGACCATTTCATCCAACTTATAATACGGCGAACCAAACGCTGCTAAGTAGCTAACAGGATCCCGGACCCATCGTGTTGATTTTATTTTATTTTGGAGAGGATCCATCGTGGATTCGTGGTGAAGTTGAACCACCGGGCGGTGTTATATGATGCCATCGATGATGGGCTGTTCTTTGATTCCATCCGTACTTCGAGGTGGTTAGTACAGCCCAATTAGCTGCTCGGCGCAACCAGGAGGAGCCTTGTGCCGTGCACGCCGAGGCAGCCCAATATACCTTGCCGCGGGCCGCGAGAGCGCCCCGGCCTTAACTGCTGAACTCTCGGGCTTGCCCTCGCTCTCGCCAAGTGCCCTCCACCGCATCGCGCCACGTCCACGCCACGCGCCCGTTCGGGCTAGATCGAAATCAACCGGCCGGCGACCGCAGAGGCAGTCAAAATCAGCCCAGGTCCACTCTTGCCGTCCGGATTCCACAGCTCAGAGTTTTGTACTAGAGGTGTAAACGAAACAAATCATCATACCTAAAACAAAGCCGGGGGAGTTCCGGCTCTCTCCGAGTGTTCACGTCATCGTTTTCGTGCTTCGTACGAGCGCTCCGGCCGACGCGTGTGCGCGAGGCGCTCCTACTGAGCGGATGGTATCGCGCGGATTTGCTCTCAGCTCTGCCCGCCGTCCGTTCGTCTACGTGTCGTCTCCATCTGTTTGTTCGCGTGTCCGCGTTGGGTTGCTGTTGGGTCGACGCGTGTGTTCGGCGGCGCTTCGGGATGGTTCTGAGCATGGCGGATTTCGCCAGGGAGTTTTTTCGCCTTTCCCTGCCTGTGCTGCATCCGTGTTGTAGTTTTCGTTTCAGTCTCTGCGATAAGCGCGGCACCGGATCGATCGAAGGAGGCACAGCGAGGAGGGAGAGAGAGATCAAAGAGCGGCCGGGCCGCCGAGGGCGACATGAAGAAGTGCACGTCAGAGCTGGAGCTGGAGGCCTTCATCCGCGACACCGCCGAGCAGAAGCCCAGGGGGCACGCCGGCCTGCACGCTTTATTAAGCCGATTAATGGTATGCTCTCGGTTTCTCCGCTCCTCTCGCCTCGCCTTTCCAACCGCTGCTTCGCCAAACCCCTCGAAAACCCTCCTCCTCTCCATGCGCCGTCTCCGCTCGCCGGCGACGGCCGCCGCCGCAGCAGCAGCGCTCGCCGACGTCGCCTACGCCGACGGCATCTCCTTCTTCCGCCGCCAGTCCGCCCCTCCTCCTCCCCCACCGCCGCGTCTAGCTCGCGGAAGATCGACAGCTCGACGTGCGCCAAGCAGGCAAGGTGTTTGCTCTTTTGCCCTAACCAGGATTGTCCATCCTGACGCCCTTCTTGTGGTTGGTTGTTTGTTTGGCTCCAGTTGTTTGATCCGATGCAGAAGCAGGAGAAGACGTGCCTCGCGGAGGTGGCGGCCGACAAGGTCCAGTTCGCCATCAACTAGATGTCCAGGGCAATCGTGAGTTATTGATGCCTTTGCCCCTTCGTTGATGCAAATAGTGTTCAATGTGGTAGTCGGGACATGCCCGGCATCCCGCAGTCTCCACGACAATCGAATCGCAATCATCAATCTACGGTACGAGCGAGAACTGCGACTGCCTCCAAAGTCAGTGTGCCTCTACTTTCTTCATCTTCCCCTCGCTGGAAGATCCGCTGCTCATCTCCAAGATCCACAACGAGTACTCGGACCGCATGATGCTCACCTTCTCCGTCTTCCCCTCGCCCAAGGTCTCTTAGACCCTGGAGATTATTTGGCTCCATATCTATGACTTGAAGGCTGGATTCTGCACAATAGTGCATTTTACCGCACCAATTTCCCATATTTGATAAGAAACTGATGCTGAATTTACATAAAGTACAAAAAACTTAGTTCTTTATTTACTCTATCCATGTCCTTTCTGCTTAAATTATCTGAATTTTCAAAGACCAAAGCTGATATATAACTTAAGTCTTTTATTTACTGCATCCCTGTCCATGGTGCTTCAATTGTCTGTATTATCAAAGAGTGAAGCTGATATACATAACGAAAGGCTGCCTTTAATTTTTCAGTTTGTTAGGTGCAGGGTTTTTGGGTATTCCTATATTATAATGCTAATCACTGAGTCACATTAAGTGAATGTGTTGTGGCAAAACTATTGGGTGATCTTATGGCTTATTGTGCATCTGGAACTACTCATCTTGAGCTCATAGTAGGTTGGTTTTCTATTTACCTTGTGATTCAAAGCTCAGTTCTGTTCAATCTTGATGATTATTTATGAATTTATCTTGGACTCCTAATTGATAAAAGCACGTAGTGTCCATTTGATCAAGGTAGAAACTACTTATATGGGTACTCAGCTCAAAATGTCAACAAGTTAGTTTTCCTGGTTGTGGTTGGTCTGCTCTGTATATCGTGAACTTTTTGAGCAATATTTCTACGAACTTCACTGAAACTTTGATTATTTAATCTATTTACTAAAAGAAAAAAAGAGATAAGTTTAACGATGTGCTTTCATAGTACTATTATTCAGTACTAATATTGGTGTCCCAAATGATTTTTTCAGGGCTTTCATTATTGCAGAAATCTAAGTTGTCCACAGTCATTTCAAAAGAACAGGCAGAGGCAGCTCAGGATCTCTTGCAGAAGGCTATTTTTTCCATCCATTTGCTCAAGCTGCCTGTATAGTTATCCTTGGCATCCTTCACTTGGTCCCATTTCAGTGATTTCCAGTAGATTTTAGACAATTTCTCCTTGCAGAGCCTGTTGCTTGATTTTGGAAGGAATCCTCTTATGTTTCCCTGTGTTTTGGCTCAATAGGCAAGGTATTTTGACTCCATCGACCTGTGGCAGGTAAAAGACTTTGACATCGACATTTACATCATGGCATGTGGTAATGTCTTAGGGATTGGGATGGTTATTTCGTAGTGCCTGCCGTTATTTGTAACATTTAGAAAATTCATGCTTGCTGAATCTGGTGCCTGTTAATTATCTGTGGCAAAAAATAAGAACACCGAGAGATGGAACACAAGATATCCTTACCAAGGCTGTTACTTTCAGTGATTTTTCTTACATAGAGATTTCTGTGTTACCATCCTTTTCATGCTGATGCTTTGCTGCTTTTGGCAGCATCACTTGAAAAAAATTATTGGATTTTGATGGCAAAGCAACAGTCTGAGCTGTTCATCGAGTTTGTGATTTACCCAAATCAGATATAGGCTCATTTCCTTCTGAGGTGGTAATACAAGCACTAGAGAGGCTATGCGACCAAAAAAAGGTACATTGTCGATATTTCCTATTCCCCTTGTCGCGTTTCTAACCTTTAGGTAGCATAATTTGTTATATTTACGGGATTTGCCGAGTTACTTTCTCATGCTGGGGTGAATGCTGCTTGCAGTAGATTGACAAGGATGGGAAGACGCCCCTAATGGTCGCGAGCATGCGGCCTGATCTGCTGAATGTGGCCAAACTGCCAAAGTGCTGATTGAATTGGACGCAAATGTGAATGCTTACCGGCCTGGCATGATTTTTTTTCTCATGTCTCCGTACACAATCTTAGTTGACCTCAGATTACCACTATTATTCCTATAATACATAAAGGGGATTTGCCATTTTTGCACAACTGAAGCGGTTAGAAAGTCATTATTTTTAGTTTGGTTCTATGAATTAGCTCCAGTCATTAATTGGCTGTTTTATGCAAATGCGAGTTGATTTGGAAAAGGTAGGAGGTAAAAATGTGCATACATTACAACAGGAAGCAGCACCTTGGAAGTTTTAGTAGGACTAAAACCGCTCAATCAAATAGACAAACAAGGTAGATTGTGGGCAACTAAGAAAAGAGTAGCTTAGGGTTACATTTAAATAGGCTTGAGTATTAGCTTTTATGCAAAACTGAACCAGGAGAGCTATAACATCACAGTATTGACATACATTGTACCAATTTTGCTTGAAAGAAATGTATTGTTTGATGTGAATCTGATCCTTACGAGTTGCTAGCAGAGTAATGTATGGTCCTTAGGATCATCCCTGGATGCGTGCTTAATGAAGAGGTTACAATTTTTTTTATCGCATTTGTAATGCTTTCCTTATTTTATTTGCAGGATCACATGCTGGGACCGCATTGCACCATGCTGCCAAGATAGGGCTTGAGCAGACTGTCCATTTACTTCTATCACATGGAGGTATGTGATAGATTATATATGGCACCATGCTTCATTCTTTTTTGCCTCATTATAGCTCTATGGTCCTGGTTTTTTGGAAGCACTTGCTCTACAACTCATGATATTATGTGATGTGTTCCGTAATTACTAATTAGGCATCTGTAGTGCACTTTGCATTTAGCCCTTATCCAGAATGGTTTCTTTTGTCTCATCTCAGAACAACATGCTCTGCTCACGATGAACAGCATGCTGTCGTTTCATCTCAGAACTTACGCTGCTTCCCATAGTTTTTGCTATAGAACATAACCATCTCGCTTGAGTCTTCGTTGCTACCAAAACTTATTCCTACTAAGTAATTATTTTGTTGTATAGAATGTCATACACTATGCTATGCTTGCCAGAAAGGTTACTGTCTGTAAATACAATCCTCTTATTACTAACTTTGTATTGACTAATACAAATACGTTTCGCAGCATCATGTTGTTCACACCCCACCAGTTTCTGCATAATCCCTTTCAACCAGCATCAGCGACTTCACTAACATACGCCAATTGCACTACATGATTATAGTTGTTCACACATTTTTGTCTGATTCTGAGTGTTTATAATTGGTTCCAGCTGCTTCCTGTTGCTGTACCATTACTAAGGTAGTCGCTCGATCGTTTCTCCCTGCTGCTGCGTTACGTTTTGATCAACCGTGTCTCAATTACTACGATCATAATCTTTTACGATCATGTGGTGATGTTACTGATTACTTTTTATCATGTTGGTGATGTTGCCAGAAAGAATCTCTACACAAATTATGCTGCGCGGCGTGTCGCCGCGCATACGCAGCTAGTAATTTTCATCATCCGACCGATTGAAGGTATGCAAAACGAATATAGAAGGGTAGATAGATATTCGGTACTATCTATATCCGATTCTGAGAAAAAATATAAAATATGATACAGGATAAGTGATATTTGTCCATATACTAGTCACATGCACGTGCGTTGCAACGAAATTTATCGGATATATAGAGAATCATGCTATATAAGAGGGCTATTTTGATCAGTTGAAAAGTGGAGAGTGATGAGAAGTTAAGAATGAGGCGATTGGAGGGGAAGGGACGTACGACCACCAACTCATTCTTTTATAACTAGCTGAATGCCCGTACGTTACTACGGATTTTTAAAATTTATCATACTACATGTTTTAAAACTCACGGGTGGTAAAAAAGTTTAGAATATGCGTCGATCACACCTCGTGGTCATAAGTCGAAAGATATCGACCACACCTTATGGTCGTAGGTCGGGAGCCCTCGAGCACATCTTGTCATCGTAAGTCGAAAACCATCGACTATCGCGCGTGATCGTAGTTCGGGAGCGATCGACCATCGCTGTTGGTCGTAAGTTGGCAACAGTCGATGATCAATCGTGGTCCTAAATTGGGAGCTTTCGACACTGGCTCATGGCCGTGCATCGGAAGTCGACGACCATCGTTTGTGGTCGTAAGTTGGAAACCATTGAGGATACCTCATGGTCGTAAGTCGGAACACATAGACCAGCGCTCGTAGTCGTAAGTCGGAAGACATCGAGCACACCTTGTGATCGTAAGTTGAAACACATCAACCAGTGCTCATGATCATAAATTAGAAGCCGTCGATCACACCTTGTGGTCGTAAGTTAGAAGCCGTCGACCATCGCGCGTGATCGTAGGTCGGGAGCGGTCGACTATCGCTGATGGTCGTACATTGGCAGGGCTCCGGTGTGCTTGTGCCTTGGCGCTAGCCTGCTTGGCCCCGACTTCGACCACTGCCCTCTTCAACCACTGTTCCCTTCGACCACGGCGGTGGCGGGCAGATGGGGAGACAGTGGCGGGCAAATGGGGAGAGGAGGCGACGGGCAAATGCATTGGGGAGGCGGTGAGAGGGGATGCGACGCTGCTGGGGAATTTGGGGAACTGCGACCAGACGCTATCGTACGGGGAAGGAATTGGTGGTGGCGTCAAGGAGGAGGAGGCGCGGCACGAGGGTTCGGGGGGAGAGAAGGAGGCGGTGGTTGCGAGAGGTGGAGTGGTTACGGGACGCGGAGGATGTGGGGAAAGAGAGGAGGAGGAGCGCGGCCCATGCTTCGGCCAGACCTTTTCTATTAGGAGCGGAAGAACTACCTACATGCAGATCTGGATGGTTGATCTTTGATCGAACGACTGAGAAAAGAGGAGAGAGAACGGACTGACGACCATTAACTCACATTTTTATAATAGTAAAGATAGTAATGATATCTATATGTCAAATGATATGAGGAAGTCTGTTGTGATTTTACCTAGGAACAAAATAACATATATGTAGATTGTCACATCTAAATAAGCGAAAGTACTGATTATTCTTCCTTCAACATCTCAGTAATTAGTCTTTCCATGTTCATTCTGATTATACCATACCGTCCAATGTCCTACGCAAAGAAGCGGATAATTTTCGTCCGATCGACCGTCCGAAAGATTATGGAACGGATATGAAATAGAGAAATAGATATCCGATATTATCCTTATTCAACTCCGACTCTAACAAAAAAATATAAAATGAGACACAGAATAACAATATCCGTCCGAATTCGTCCTAACTACGCCCCTATTTTGCATGCGCCGGATCCAGTTATTTGAAGTGCTCTCGGATCTCCCGGCCACCGGAGGTTCACGGCCGCGTTGTTTTTTCGACTTGCTAGGTGCTACCATGCTAGTACCAGTGTCTGTGTGACGCGATGTGTCACGTACCGTTCGATCGAGGCTAAGGGTAAAGGCACATCCTTGCCGTGTGGCAACAAACGGTACCAAAATTTGCCTGGCCAAGGTCTTAGCTGTCCAAGATTTACCCAAATATTGGCCAAACAAAAGTGTAGCATGTGTGAACAAAGATATATTGACATACCAAAATTTTGCAACTAGCTAAACAAGGTCCAATTCCTGGGTAATTGCCAAAATTTTCAAGGGTAGGTTGGGAGCACAAATCAAACGTACGCAAGTCCATCGCCTGATAAGACCTAAGGGCAATGAAAGTGCGTCACAACAGTTTGCGGCAGTCGACTCATGGTGCGGTCGGCGCACGAATACGCCGCCACAGGCGCACAAAGTGCAAAGACTTGGTTTAGGGTCGGTTCGTATTGATTTTTTTTTTCTGTTTTGTTGATGACTTTTAGGTCATAGCCGTTGAGTAGTAGCTAATAGAAATAGTTTATAAAAATTGAGATATTTGTATTAACTTATGAGTTTTTACTGAATACATTATGTAATAAAGAGAATATACTACGGTGCAATGCAAGAATAACATTTGGACATCATGCAACTAATAAAATTGTGTCCTAACAAAATATATAGTACATTATAACATATAAAACGTAAAGTCTAATAAAAACGACTTATGTAAAAGATAGAATATTTATATTAGTTCTACATAAACTAGAAGCTAAGATCAGTACAAACCGGCGCGTAAGCTGGAAGAAGATGACGTGCATAACACGGTCTCCGCCCGGAGCTCCGGACCGAGGGCCACCACAGCTTGCCTACTTTCTCACGTATCATCTCCCGGACCCGGTGCGGTCACCAACCATTTCCGGCGTGGAGCGACGTAGCCATCGGCGATGTCGCACTCACGCTCCCGGTCCCGGCCATGACCGGGCCACCCCACCAAACTGCACTAAACAAGGCCTCCCGTTCCAAAATGCCGTCTGGTTTCTGAAATGCAATTTTTAAAAATATGTTACTTTTCTAAAGCAATTTTTTATTTGTTTAACCTATGAAGATATGATAATATTTTTTCTATTTTTATTTAATTAAATATATTAGAAAAGACTAATATTTATTAGAGTGTTACATCAATCAAAGGTTAAAAAATCACAACTAAAATCAAAAGTCAGGACACGCAAAAAACAGGCCTTAATCCTCCACGCGGACCGACTTGGCAACGTCTACGCACACTTACCGGTCAAACTTGTCCGGTCCTCGGTTTGGCATCGGTTGGTAGGAGGAAACCATTTGACTCGCTGAGCGTGGTGCGTACCGGGAGGACACGGTCCCCGCCCTCTTACGTGCCAGTGCCACAGGCCCACCACTGGGGCTCTCTTGGTTTGGTATGGAGTGGAAGCCATTTCTGTGGGAAGATCTTCGATCTTTCCGGCCTCTGATTTATAGTATGTTAATTAGTTTATAAATAACGTATTCTTTAAGTCAAGATCTACAAAATTAATTATAGTATATACTATAACTACTTTATCAAAATCGTTTATGAGTACCTCTATCAATATTCTCTCCTATAAATAGCTAAAAATCAAAAAAATTAACCAAAAATTATAAGTTACAGTCCAAAAAACATACCTTTCATCAGTTAACCCTTGCCATTGGCCCGTGATTTAAATCACAAGAAGATCATGGTCAGACGACATCGCATGGAGTTTTTACTCTGGGTAGAGATGCAAAGTGAAGCTATTCTGCCTGTTCATGTGGTGCTTGGGGGCGTTTGTTTTTAGCTACAGCTGATGACTTTTGATTGAAAATGAATAACAAAAGAAATGATTTTAAGAAGAAAGACGTGAGCGGTGAGGAAAGTGAAGAAGAATTGTGTGCGCAAGATGGGAGCGAGAGGAATAGGATGTGTGGTGTACCCGTGACCATATGTCTTATCTTTGGAATGAGAGGAATGAAGAAGTCGCTTTGAGAAACTGAACGTTCATAGTAGCTTCGGTTTTTTTAAGTAGAACTATTAGCTTCTAAATGTTTTAAGTAGAAATTAGAAGTAGAAGTTAATCTCATCAGCTTTTAAGTAGTGGAGATTTTGGTTGAGTGGTAAACCGTTACTCGAGTTACGTGGTGGACGAGGACCAGAATGACATCTGTGCTGCACAAATTTGGGAACCGCGGCAGTTCAGCTTCTGCCCAGAAAAAAAAGAACCAGATGACTGCTCCAATGAGTTCGTGGTTCTTACTTCTAACTTCTTAATTGTTTTGGTCTTTTAAATTATTTAGTTTTTTTGGTTTTTTTCTTGTATTCCTTTGTATGTTCGTGATGATATAATTTTTTATTATTTTTATTTTTTAATTTAATCATGTATAAAAAACTAAAATAGTTACAACATATTTTCAATTACTATAGTGTAAAAAAAAACCAAAATCCTAGACTTATAAATCCTTTGGAGCACTGCCTTATGCTCTTTTTCCTTGGGAAAGTGTCAAAGTGTAGCGCTTTTGCCCGGATTGCCAAAAGGACTCGCTGGGTAGAGGTGGATATCCAGCTATATTTTTGTTTTATCGAGTTTTTAAAATTAATATATTTTAAAATTAATATTATTTTATTGATAGTTTAAATTTATTTTTAGAATCGACCTAATGAGTCAAACCAAGCCAAAGTAAAATTTAATTTCATCCCAAATTGACTCATTCAATGTTTGATCAATTAATAGATGTAATTAAAATAATTTTGAACTAAGCCAACAAGTCTCACTAATGAGCTTTTTTCACCCCGAGTTGGTGGGTTTTTAAGCTTATGGCTTTCTTCGAAAAATAAACAGGATGGCTTCTTCACCGTTTTTTTGAAACGGTTTATCGAGGCAATCTTTTTAAAACAGCTTATCAGTATATCGATATTTCATTTATTTAGACAAGTACTCACATTAAGACAAAAAATCATCATCAATCATTGCTATAAACTATAAACCACGATAAAAAAGAACCCACCAAACAACTCTTAGCAATCCAGGCTGAAGCGTTGGCATATTTTTGTCATTCCAATAAAAAATCCCCAACGAAAACGAAGCGATTTTCCACGTGGCCACCGCACCCAGTCCAGGCTCCCACTCCTAATGCATGAGTGGCATCTGCTCACATCTGGACCTTTCATCCAATATAGATGGCTGGGCTTCCGTTGCCCATATTTTTATTAGAAAAATGTGGTACAGTGGAGTACTGTACATCTTCTTCCTTCCTTTGCATAAGAAACTGTATCTCGTTGTCCCTTTAAGAAGAAAAACTCCAATTCCATATGCTGGCCCTCCCTGCTGACGACCTCGTCGGCATCCATCGGAGACGATCCGATGAAGGTTCCATTCAATCTTGCTGATATCTTGGAGGTAGGCTGCAGACTGGGGTGCATCCTGAGTGGCTATATAAATTAGAATGAAACTCCAGAAATGACTTGTGCAAACTTGATGGATAGCTGAAGGACTACAACATAGATCTTACAAGCCAAGACAAAAATAAGCACACCAACATCTCCATCGTCATTGCTACTGTAGATTCAAACTTCGAGCCTGTTTGATGTGGCTGTAGACTTTAGCTTTTGACTGAAATTTTTGAATTTTAATTATTTACGACAGAGATTACGGAGAGAGATACTCGTTTGCGATTTTGATTGATACAAATGTTGGGCTTTTAACGTGTATTACAATTAACTTGTAGACTCCGTCTTAAGAAAATACTCTATTTAAAAGTTAGGCACCGTATTAAAAGCCAAAAGCCGCTTTTAGAACCCGTTAAAAAACATGTCCTTCACATTTAGGAAAAACAAGTTTGAGAAATTAGACTCTTCGTTTTGCAATTTAGAGGAAATTTAGGCCAAATGAGCGAGGGAACAGAGAGAACTAAGTTTATTCTTTTCAGTCTATAATTTATAATTTTTTGTAAATAAATAAATAAAATGAGATGGTTTTTCCATTGTCTTTTTGAAGTAGTTTATTAATACAATTTTTTTTAAAAATAGTTTATCAGTATTCGATACGTTTATACAAACATTTATAATAAGATAAAAAAATCATAAGCTATAAACATAAACATCAGAAAGATTGCACGCCAATTTCATCATATCTGATTTTCCAACCCAAAGTTTGCACGGCCAACTTCATCGTACATGATTTTCCCCCTTCACAAGTCTCAGTGGTGCTCACTTTCTCAGTGTGAAGTATAGGCAAAGAAGTCTCAGCCATCCATATTAGATGAACGGTCTAGATTGGAGCTAGGACCACCCATGCATTAGTTGTACTAATGCAGAGGATCTGCATCCCATCCCCACCTCTCCCCAAATCCTCAGATCAGCCTCCTCCTCCTCCTCTCCCCCGCGTCTCCCCACCCCAACCCCCCGATCCAGATCCACCACCCCGCCTCGCCGGAGAAGCCATGGGGCGGGAAGGCGGCGGCGGGGGGGCCGGCGGCATGTCGGAGTCAGTGCTCCGGAAGGTGCTCCTCTCCTACTGCTACGTGGCCATCTGGATCTTCCTCTCCTTCGCCGTCATCGTCTACAACAAGTACATCCTCGACCCCAAGATGTACAACTGGCCCTTCCCCATCTCGCTCACCATGGTGCACATGGCCTTCTGCTCCTCCCTCGCCGTCGGCCTCGTCCGCGTCCTCCGCGTCGTCGAGCCGCCGTCCTCGCCCGCCATGACGCCGCAGCTCTACACCTCCTCCGTGCTCCCCATCGGCGCGCTCTACGCCATGTCTCTCTGGTTCTCCAACTCGGCCTACATCTACCTCTCCGTGTCCTTCATCCAGATGCTCAAGGCGCTCATGCCCGTCGCCGTCTACTCCATCGGGGTGCTCTTCAAGAAGGAGACATTCAGGTCGTCGTCCATGCTCAACATGCTCTCCATCTCCTTCGGCGTCGCCATCGCCGCCTACGGCGAGGCGCGCTTCGACGTCCGCGGAGTCGCGCTCCAGCTCGCCGCCGTCGCCTTCGAGGCCACGAGGCTCGTCCTCATCCAGATCCTGCTCACCTCCAAGGGCATCTCGCTCAACCCCATCACCTCGCTCTACTACGTAGCGCCCTGCTGCCTCGGCTTCCTGCTCGTGCCATGGGCCTTCGTCGAGCTGCCCAGGCTGCTCGCCATCGGCACGTTCCAGCCGGACTTCTTCGTGTTCGGGACCAATTCGCTCTGCGCTTTCGCGCTGAACCTGGCTGTGTTCCTGCTCGTCGGCAAGACCTCCGCGCTGACCATGAATGTCGCCGGAGTGGTCAAGGACTGGCTGCTGATTGCCTTCTCCTGGTCCGTGATCCGGGACACGGTCACCCCGATCAACCTGTTCGGCTACGGGATCGCCTTCTTGGGGGTTGCCTACTACAACCACGTCAAGCTGCAGGCGCTCAAGGCGAAGGAGTTGCAGAAGAAGGCTGCACAGGCCGACGAGGAGGCTGGATCGTTGTTGCAGGAGCGCGATGGGCACGGTGATCGCAAGAGCGACAACCAGGCATAGATCACCAGATCCGGCCTGGCATTGCCCAAGTCGGTTGGTTCTAAATCCATTCGTGTGATCTTTGTCAGTTGCATGCAGAATATGTTTGTTCTTTAGCTTGATTTGTGGTAGGATTGGAATAAGTTCTCAGAAATATGTGATCTTTACATTGAACAGATGAAAAATGCCATATTTTTTTGTTGTTTACCCACCTGTGTTTTTTTTTATCAAGAGAAGTGGTAATGATCAAATGGAAATGCTTTGCTTTAATCAAACTGCAGTCTTCTAGTGTGGACAATCAAAACTATATTTATTTGTTGCAGTTATTGGTTAACCTGGTGCCAGAATATATAATGTTGTGCTAGAAACTGTGAAAATACTCCAATTTGTTCGTTTCTTATGTATCTTTGTGTTTCTAATTATGTCAGGATGTTGGACAGAGGATCTGGTATACGAAGTGCAAAGACTGTAGTTTGGTCTACGGTTGCTTTCAAGGTGGATGCCAGTTTCGTTCTTTAACTTTAGTTGGATCTGAAGAGCAAATCAGGAGTATTTATTGGTTTAGGAAATACTTGCATTTGCAACTACTTCCTGGAGGGCTAGAAGAAACCATGTTACCCTGTTATTTATTCACCAATTTTTGTTCCACAGAAAGGCAGCCTTGCTGCCCCTGTCGCTCATTGCCTATTTATTTGTTCAAGTAGCCTAGGTACTGAAAATGTACTGCAGATTGGTATTTTGGTGGCTATCTTCTATATATATAATGAGCTTACTGTAATCTATATTCTACAGATCCGTCTGAGCTGTTTAAATTTGGTGATTTATGCATTTATCCGATGAGTGAATCTTTGCTTCGTCATTTTATTCTGACAAAAGTATTGCGAAGATTCTTTTGCATGTTAATAGTAACATTACACCAGCTATTTATGATTTAGTCGGTAGCTTCAATTTCAGAACTGTGTAGGATTCAACATTCAGATTTCAGAACCATGACAAGAGAAAAAATAGGATTCAATATCTAGGGTTGTGTACTTGTGTTGTCATCTGTATGTTTAGATTACATCAGGTTTTCATAATACAAGCATCTACCAGCCCTTTTTCCCCTTCTACATGCTAATAGTTAGATTGATCAACTGTGTAGCAGTTTGCCATGCAGAATCATGTCAGGGGATTGGCGATCAATATTTCATTTGCCTGTTCAGAGGAAGCATTATTGAGCGCCTCAGCTTATTTGGCCCACCAATGATAGAACTGGGTTGGTAAGCATGTTGTCGTAGCTGAGCTGAATTGATTGTCTGCTCTCCTCATTGTAACCTTCCCTCGTATCTGGATCCAGTTATTGGTGGAGCCGTACGAATCCAGTTACCTTCTGAGCCAACTAAAATAGAGGCGTTTTAGCCGGATGAAACTTGATCGACTTAACAAAACTACCAACGGTGGTGATGTCTAATCCCTTGTGACCCAACTAAAATAGGGGTGTTGTAGTTGGATAAACGTGATCGATGAATTAGCTTGAGATTCAGACAAAGCTCCATCAGTATGTCTGTTTATATGTTTCATAGTCGGGCGTCAGGCGGTATGGTCAATGCAACCTGATGTAGATTGGATATATATATAAGCAATCCATAGACTATTACTGATGAGATTTCTCACAAAATTCGACGGATTCGGAGAAAAGGCGGAATATCGTGGTAATTCTGGAACTGATGTAAAAAATGTATCCGATGAAGATGTGGGTTCCTATAATAGACCTTTTATGCTAGCATAAAGGGAGGATCAAAGTTACAAACATCGAACAATTGTTGATAACAGCATGTTACACAGATTAATTGACAAGATCACCAAGCTCGTCTTGGGTAGCTTGATATATGCTCAGTGAACTCGTTGGAGTCAAGACTGGAATCGGTGGATTCTGCGAAGTTAGTGGAATCCTCAGAGTGGCAGTCACTATCAGATCCTCCACGCTAGGGAGAGCTTCCCCACTAAGAACGATTTGACCACCACGCTTCTTGACAAAATAATGCCCGAATCTTCATTAAGCTTCGATGGCATCTTGATCTTGTTCAGATTTTGGTCCCACTGGACATGCTAAGAGTCTTGCCGCCATAAAATTCCTAAAAGCAACACCGTGTCTATACGGAGGGTGCTCCAGCAGCGTATGCAACGTTTTTTTAGCAAATCGGTGATAGATAAACATGAATGAAAGTCGATCCTACACAAAACGTCAATGCAAAACAATAGCAAACATGAAAGAAATCTCGAAACAGGGGATATGTGTGACTCACAGATTGATCAACACGTTAATGTGGAGAATTATTGATCAAAGTTAAATAACAAAGGTAAGATTCTACTAGCTACAACCTACTTTTAAAGTATAGGAAGAATATATGCAAAAAGTTAGTAAAACTTGGTGTGCGTGTGTTTTCCGTCAACTGGCTTAGGGTATTTATACCCTAAAATAGTTGACTCAATTTTGGATTGTGCTTAGTCTCTCCCTTCATGTAGGCTCAATATTTTCTTGGATAGAGTCACTGTCCGTCTTCAAATCTTCTTGTTTCCATTCTCTTATTGACGATTTCCTTTCTTACATCCACCCTTAATCGGCATCTTCTGAAGGCTTCTTACCTGGCCGATGCTTTCCTTTTTTTTCAAATCCTGATCTTTTCTTAAAATCGTATCAACTACCAAAATACTTTTGTTGACTATTTTGTCGAGCGGCCACACATAATTAGGAGATAAAGCCATACTTTTTTGTAATGCAGTTAGAGATCGCTCGAGAAGATCTTGGGTGGGTTCCTTTCGCCTGCGGCTTACGGTTTCTGGCATTATCGCGAGCGCTTCTTTGAACGAACTGAATACTGATAAGCCATTTTGAAAATGCTATCCCGATAAGCCGCTTTGAAACGATGGCGAAGAAGCCGTTCTATTTGTTTGTTCAAAAGAAGTTATAAACCATAAGCTGAAAAGAACTGGGTCCTCCTCTCCTTCGATCGGTTCTCAATCCCCTTATCTTGGCTAGTTCCTACCTGCCCTCCCCTACTAAGTAATAGTGTCATGCCGCCTCGTATTGTGCTCCACCTTTGGGTATAAATCCTCTGAAGCGCGCCTTGCCTTTCCCCTATTGCTCTCCTTCCCCAAAAGCTGAGCTCTGCTAAGCTTCCACCCGCCCGAGCGCTGGCCTCCACACCTGCCAGCCGTTCCGATCGCCTTGGGGCGTCTCCCTCCAAGACGCTAGCGTCAAAACGTGTCCTCGGGCTCCTCATCATTTTCCCTCAATCAATTTCACAATCTGTCCATCGGAGTTTGTGTCCCCACCATTTTTCCATTTTTGGCCGAAAAGCGCCTCCACCACAGCCATCCTCTCTTTGCAAGTTCCTCCTCGATTCCTTCGGGTTGGAGCATCCCTCCATTGCCATCGCTCTTCCCCAACCATTGCCGAGGCTTCTCTTTCACCCTAAGCCACCAACACCGAAGACCTCACGCCGCCGTTGACTCTCATCGCTAGCCCACTCTAGCCTCTCCCCCGCCATGCATCACCTTAGGTGATTTCCCCTCGGCTCCCTTGTGCTCGTACTCTCTCTATTTCCCTTCTTCTCCCTCTCTGGCGCTGCCTCATTTGGCCCCATGCCGGCTCGCCTGGAGCCACCGTCGAGCCACCCCACCTTAGCTCATGTCGACGGCCCAGTAGCCTCCTTGCCATCCTAGCACTCTGTTTTGCCACTCGCTGCCGCCCCTCACCAACAACGCCGTCGTCTGGCCGAGCACCTTAGTCTCCTTTGTTCGGCCATGCTTCCTCCTCTATTTTGTTCCTTTTGTGATGCACTCTCTCTCTCTCTCTCTCTCTCTCTTATACCATCTGAACCCAATCAAATTAGGAATCCTATTAAGGCATTTCAATTAGTGGATTTAGTGTTAAATTTTTTATCAATGTTTTTTTTTGTAAAATGCAATGGTTGAACCCAAAATATCTTGAAGGCCCTTTTTCCAAAATAATTAAACTATTAAGACAATAATTTAATTAGCATGCCAATTAAGGTGTAAGCTAGAAATAGCAAACTATCAACAACGGGTAGCAAGTTAATTACTTTATAAAATAATTAATGTAAAATTAAGCCATGTAAACATAATAAATATTATTTGCATATCTCAATAAGTCACGAGGCCTCTTTTTAAATAATGCTTAAATAATTATGGTAAATCTATTAAATTTTAAGTCTCTAATACTTATCTGTAAATGTTGAGATTTAAAGAACACCTTGTATGTGATTAAGAAATTCTCAAAAATAATTATTGTCATTAATATTTATCTATAATCCGGATGCTAATCAAAGACATTAATGATACATATAACTTTGTGTAAATGGCAATAAGTTAAAGATTGTGTAAATGGCAATTAAGTTAAAGAAAAGGTAATTAACCAATATGCCTTTGCCATCTAAATTTAAAATGCAAGTTTAAATGAGAAGTCTTGATTAAAATACAATCTTGGCTAAATAACAACCACCCTACCATTATCTCTAGATTTAAATCACCTATGGTAATTAAGAATAATTAATTTACCCACAATTCAAGGCTCTAACCCTCAAGTTATCACACTCGTCAAATAATACCTAGTACCTCCTGTAAAACTCTCATGTCTATCATAAATCTAACCTAACTCATAGAACTTCCTTAATAAATATTAAATGATAAAAGAAGTCTTTAAATTAAAAGATCAAGTCTTAGCATTCCCCTAATCAGCTATGTCAAGCCATGTTCCGATCTGAAGCAGAATATTCCTGTGAATGTTCCTTTGACATCGATCATTCTTTTATCCTTCCTTGGCAAAGCTTTTCCGCCATTCCCCATTTCACCCAAACTCCGTTTGACGTTGTCAGGCATCCCACACTTTTTAAACGTTATCTCTTATCACCAACTCAGTCATAAGAAAACTCATTTAAGTTTATTTCGAACTTATTTGGATCTTTTGAAGTTCTTTATTTTTTGTTTTTTTGATTGTTTATAGCGTAATTAGAAGTTAGGAGTCCCGAAAAAGTAACAACTCGAGCGAATTAAGATTCGAATAAAGACGAAGACCAAGAGTTTCAAGATCACTGACTGCGAAGGCTTTGAGTAAGATCAATGCCGCGGTAAATTGAGCGAAGCAAGTCATTACTTTGATCATGTCACACCTATCTTTTGAATGTAAATTATTTTATTTGAAAATATCAAATTGCATAGTTTTCTTTGTTACGCAAATTATATTTACACTTGTTTATAGTTAAATTCTTATGAATAATTGTTTAATTGTATCCTACTCCTTGACTTTGAACATGAACTCTTTCGCTCTAGAATTAATGATAAATATACTAGTTATAAGTTGTATTTAAGCGTCATACTTAGTCTTGTTTAGATACTCAGGGTATTAAATTGCCCTGTCATCAAAACTAGTTTTGGGCAATCACTGGAGGGAATGATTGATACATTGGTCTGAAGTATTTTATGCTTCTGAGAAACCTAAAATTTGCTCTATATATATCTAGATAGATGGTAAGAGGTATTGGCGCTGATGTAGCTCGAGAATGTTTGATTGTGGCAGCACCGCTCAGATAACTATGGACTTAATCTTGTGATAATTATCATGTGATAATCTCTCAATATAAAACAATGCAACAACAAGTCTATAATGGGTATGACCTGCCTAATTTGTATCCACTAGTGCAGGTTGCACCATTAGAGTGACCCACTAATCGTGTCATTGGTTTTAAACCGTCATGGACACCGATTGTGTTGCTAGTGTAAGCCGTCATGTGGTGCAAGAGAGGGTTTAGGTGTGGTGGACATAACCTCATTCAGATGAAACCTCAGCGGGTGTAACCTACATTTGGTGATGCATTATAAAAGCCTTGTGGTGATGTTCTTGATTCATATATCTAAAAAAAATGTGAAACATGACAAGTTCATTATCTCTTGTAGATAAAGTATACGACTTTGTAGAGTGAAAACTGTTTGAACAGCCATGCCCATGGTCATGGGCGGGCATAAGAACTTACTCTAGTTAGTGTATATTTTCAAAACTTCGTGGGTGGTATTAAAACTCATTGAGTTGATGTAACCCTAAATTTGAATGACCTTGAGTGGATGTTACCCAGTGATATTTATGGGTAGATGTAACACTGGTAACAAAACTATCATTTGGTGGGTAGAACCTACACTACTATTAATATTGCATACTCTTACAACCTTTAAATATATGGTTTAGTGAAAATACTAGATCTCATGAATTTTTTTATAATTTTATCTCAAAATGATGGTGTTTTCGTAAATAAAAGAACACCAACTCCATCCTTTATAGCTTTGCATCTATTATTATTGTATTCTATTTGATAGCTTGCAGATTACCTTTATACTCATCGTTGCTCAATTAGCATTATTCAGTCAGTAAAAAGGATAAAGTCATATCATGTGATCATCTAAAGGAGTCGACAAAGCTAAAAAACAATGATACTAAGAACTAGGTCATGAACCTCAGTTAGCTGCCTGTGGGCGTTGTGTGAAATTTCTATTTTCGCTGCTGCTGTAATGATTTCGACCTGATATGCCCGTAAGTCAACCTCTATATTTACGCGTCCGTAAAATATTATTTTAATGTACTATAATGTATATATAATCACTATCCACTGATTTAGATTTAGAGTATATAACAGTAAAAATAACATAGAATTTTAGAAATGACTGCAAAGAAAGTGCACCCTTATCTAGTTTTCTCACAAACTCCGAAATCTGAATACGAGTGTGCAGAGCCTCGGAGAGAGGGAGCCTCTCCCCCCTGCGACCCGTGACAGTCCTAGAACGCGACCGCCGCACCGCGGTGCGTTTTAAGCCACTACTCCTGCAGGCCACAGGTTCCCTGCTGCTTGAAAGGCTCTTCGAGGCTACCGCTTACTAGTAGTAACATAGAGCAATCTTTGTTCTCGTGGTGAGATTGCGCATGAACGCGTAATGGCCGGACCATCTTGGTAGCAAGATCCAAAGAAGATGGGCACGCACGCTGGCTAGCAGGCGCAGGGATGGACCGTCCCTGCAACACCGCAGCAAAGATGAAGAGCCGTCGGAAGAAGGCATCAATGCACGCACCATGCCAAAGTCGGATCGGAATTCATTCATCGGATCGTCTCGAACAAAGGGAGGCATCGCGTTACCAAAGCCCACTACTTGTTTTGTTTTAAGGCCACTAAGCTGCGGTGGCATCCAAGATTTAGATTCCGGCGTTTGAAAGACCGAGCAGACGACGAGCCGAGGCCCTGGCTCAAAAGCAGCGCAAGGCTGGCTCGCGCCGCCCCGCGCACGCCTCGTCTGATCCGGTAAAAACGGCTGTGCAACAGTGCGGAAAAGGCGAGCGCGAGCGAAACACGGCAGCGGCCACGAGGTTAATGGAAGAGAACAGACAGAGGAGGAATGCTACACAGCTAAGACTAACTCATTACTTTACAGCTCAACGTGCCCGTCGTCCTCGTCGCTGCCGGCGGCGGCGAAGGCGTCGTCGTCATCGTCGGAGTCGTCGGCGCCGTTCTCGCCCTCGCTCGAGGAGAGGCGCGCGAGCCAGCAGCTGCCGTGGAGGTGGCCGCTGACGCAGACGAAGTACTCGAGGCGGCCCTCGTCGGCCCCGAGCCGCCGGTACGCGCTACGGGGGGCGAGCCCGGCAGCGGTCATGCTCCAGACGCGCGCACCACAGTAGGGGCAGCGCACGCGGGGCTCCAGCGGCGCGCGGTGGCCCACCAGGCAGGCCCGCGTCCGGGAGCGCTTGAACCCGCGGAAGACGCCGCGATACGCGCCCACGTCGTCGGCGGCGCCGGCCACCGCGTGCTCGCACGGGTCCGACACGTACAGCAGGTCACCCGAGCACCGCCGCGACAGGAAGCTCAGCCCGGACGTCTTGGAGAAGCGCGACACCGGCGCGAAGTGGCCCGGGACAGCCGCCCCCGCCGCGCCGCAGCAGAAGAAGAGCAGCTTCGCCAGCGCCGGCCACCCGCCGCCAACGCGCCCCGACGCCGTCGCGGCGGGCGAGGCTCCCCCGCCGCCCGTGAGCGCCGAAACCATCCGCGGCGCCCGCGAGACGCAGAGCTCCCGCCACAGCACGCGCTCCGCCACCGCCCGCAGCCGCCGGCTGACCCGCGCCACCACGCACAGCGCCTGCGGGTCCCAGTTCAGCGCCCGGAACACCAGCGTTAACACCTTCTCGTCCATGATCCCCGCGTTCACGCCCCGGATGCGCGCCGCAATGCCGCCACCACCACCTCCTCCCCCTCCACCATCCCACCGGTTGGTAATGGCAGCGTTAGCGTTCGCGGTGCCGCTGCCACCGCTCGACGCCCCGCGCAGCCGCCTCATGCTCCGCGCGCCGCGCGCGTGCGTGCCAACCGCAGACGGCCTACTCAACTCGGCGGTGTGTGTGACTGATCCGCTTGTCCGCTCGTGGCAATTGCCTTGTCGTCGCGAGGCGGCGGCCGGCCAGTAGCCAATTATAGCGTGTCGCACCGTGTCCTACTAATTTCCAAGCCGAGCACGTTTTATGCGTCTCGTTTCCGCGCTTGCGTCGAGAGGGCGGGGCGGATACGGACAGACCCGATCCCCACCCGGCCGTCGTGTCGTCGCGACCGCGCGACAACTGGACTGGCGTCAAACGCTAGTACTTCGGTGCTTGGCAGGTGCGATCGAAAGCCCATTTCGTCGCACTTTACCGCTAAATATCATTACGTCCTAGCCCCTGTGTGCTGCTCTGCCTGCCTCTCGAAACGATACGGCGAATCAAATAGCGAATGCAATGCCAATGTTACATCGCTACGTAACGCACTTGGGGTGGAATGGGATGGAACAGTCTTGCCATCATTCATCTATCTATAGTCTACTTTTGACTTTTAGTTTCTTAATTTTATTCTTTTATAGTTTTTTTGCTTTTTTTTTGTCTTTTTCCTATCTTTTTTGCATTGTGATAGGATAATCTATTTTTTATTTTTAAATTAATTGTACTAAATAAATTATGTAAAATAAACTTTAAACAATAAAAAACCATAAACCAAGGAAAACCAAATGAAGATACCGGGCCATCACAAATATCTCAGCCACAGTACGGCCATCCCAATCCTATCCAGGTACCCATCTTTGTCGTTGCATCACATGAGCATCATTCGAAGCATCCAGAACGAACCAGGCCGTCGTAGACGGGGTCGTCTCTGACGGCGGGCAGCCCGGACACGTGTCCCGCTACGCTCCGGTAGCCGCGGCCCAACGACCTGGTCGCCCCCGCGCGTAGTACGCCACGTGTCGGCGCTGCCTTGTGGTGAGTGGACGCGTGTCGCGCATCGCGGCTCTCGTACCCAATTATTGCCATCTTTTCTAAATCGGCTCCGGATTTCTTCCTTCCCGCCCGGGTCGATAGGGTGGTCCGGTGCGTCAGGCGGGCCGGCGGACCGACACGTGTACTCCGGCGAGCCGCGTGCGGCCCTGTCGGGCAGGAAATATCTCGGGACACGTGTCGCGCTGCCGTTGGCTTGGAGACACGTGTCGTGCTGCGCGAGCAGGGATGATTTGGTGGGCCCCGACGGGCCGTCGTGCGCTCGTGCCCGAACACGGAAAGATATGGGCCGCACACGTACACGTTTAGCTCACTGTGTATTCCTTTTTCTTTCGGCTAATCATCATAGAAGGTTTCGCTCTTTTGTACTTATGTCTTATTCTTTTTAACTTTTAATTTCTCAAAAATCAAAATAATTTTTAGCTTATCCAAAAATCAAAATAAACAAGACAACTTATATTTAAAATGTGAGCAACATTTTAATTCCAAATTTTATTAGAAGACAAATACAATAAACTAGTGATGCAAAACTCACAAGTAACAGTAGGTCACTCATCATGCTTCAGAATATACACAAGTAAATTATATTAACAAAGTCGAACAAATGCGCGAACGACTTACAATTGGGCTTGTTGAAAAACAGGAAGCAGCGCATGCTTGATGCAGTGAAGTGAGCGGTCGCGCAGATGTGCGTTGCCCAGAAACTTTATTGTTGCCCCGTGCAGGAACTCTCTGCGGCAATGGTTCGGATATAGTCGCTCTCCCTCCTTCCAGGTGCACGCTGGGAAGAAAGGTTGGCGAAGTTCAAACGGCGCAGTACAAAAGAATAAGATCGCAGAGAGGAAGGAAATGGAGGCAGTGAGTTTCTAACTCATACTCTAGACGTCTCCAGACATATAAATAGACAGACTGAAAACTAACATGATTAAAATAATCATTTACCCTTTGATAACTGATCTATTTAACAAGTCATTTACTCACTAGTAATTGCCTATCATCAAACCCAATAAAGCATCATTCAAATGTTTGAGTCTCATTCAAACAAAGAGAGAGTGGTGCAGGGTTAAGCAAAAATAAAGATGGATTTGGTCTGCCAAGTGGCATGACACGTCATGTCACGGTACGGTCGCAAGTTACAAGTCACACGATTTTAATGCGAAAATGCACGAATACGCGCGTGCGTACGCGTGCGTGTGATTAACCATAGCCCTCCTCATGCCATTTCCATCTACGTGTCACATAATTTAAGGAGCAGTAAGGGCTCTACCTTATAAATTAGTCTAATACACCTTGCCTTATCAATATGGTACTAAACTGTACATGTTTTGGAATTAAGAAAATGAGCCTTACTCATATAGGCCAATTTCTAACAACTTCTTGAATCAGAGTCTCTAAAAGGTTTATCAAATATAAAACCATATACGTTCTCTGTCAACCGGTGCCTTTTTTAAAAATTTAGATAAAAACCACCAACCACAACCTGAAAGAACAAGCACTCCAAGCAGGCGATGGAATGTTCGTAGCGTTTAACAATTGACATGCGGGAGAGCAGCAGCTAATGCATGTTGTTGTTGATGTCAGATGGGTCCCAAAAGGGTAAGCGCAGTGGCGCCGGTATAAGGGGACTATCATAGGATTCTGAATGCCGGGAGCTAGCTACAGCCTGCGCGGGAAGCATCTGGCAATGCATGGCTGCTGTCAGATGGTGGTACGCTGGAATAACAGAATTGAATTCTTGCAAGGAAGCGTAAACGTGGCTTGGAAGCACAGGCAGCAAAGATATGGTGAAGTTTGTGCATGCTGGAAGCAAGGGTTATGGACGTGCTTTTTTTGTTCCGCAATAGGTTTTTTTGCATGTTTGGGGGGCAATTCAGGTGGCAATGGACGAGAGCTGAGGCACAGATATTTGGAGTACAGGATTAAAAGTTGAAACCGACATGATTAGATGCTATTTAGACAAGATGCAAATGCAGGCGGGGAGCATCTATTGTCACCACCTTGGCATCTTCTAGACGACAAGAGCAGGTAAGAGGTAACGGAAGGTTCTGCGCTGCAGGGGGCAAAATATAAGAACTATGTATACCAGTGTACACTGTACAGTGTTAGTGATGTGCTCAAAAGGCAATCATAAATAATTCGGTTTTATAAGCCAAAAGGGATATTGATCTATATGGGATTAAGGTTCTAATGGGCCTACAATGTGGAAGCCCATTAGCATGCTCTATAAATATGTGGAGGCGGGGCTGCAGGTTACATAGACTACTGTGCTGAAGACCTTAGCCGCCACCTCCCCTCGGCCATATCCCGAAACCCTAGTCGGGCGCGCGGTGCTAGCACACCAGCGCACGGTGTTCTATCCCGAACGTGTGGACTCCGTGAAGGCGCCGCTGCTGTGCTGATCGGCGAGAAGCGCAAGGCTATTGCTAGGACGCGAGGAGGAGACATTCAGTTCGTGAAACGATCGACTGCTTCTTCTTCATCAACGCGCATCTACGTTGGACCGGACTGTTTCAACTCTTCTTCCACTGCGCAGCGCATCTAGTGGTAACTATCCATGACTCCCTTACACGCATGTGTTTCTGGTTGAACGCGGTAGAAAATCAAATGTTGTAGCTAGCGTAGCCTACCCACTCTCCTTCATACAGAAGGAGCAAAATTCGACAAGTAGACATGATTGGACAATTCCGTTCAGTTCGGCTTATATAAATTGGCTTATAGTTTTTTTATATTATAATTGTTGGTGGCTTTTTCGATGTAATTAAAATTTTAAAATTTAAAAATAGAAAAAAAATAGGTTAACCTATCACGGACAATATAAACGAATATGAAATTTTTTTAAAAAAAATCCAAAAATATAAAGATAAAAAAGATAAAATTAAGAAATAGTGAGTTAGAAGTTAAAAATCAGCAGCTAAACTGAAATGAGTGACCGTACACTCTAGAGTCCAGCCCACTCATGATAAAGCTCGGCTAATGTAAAAGTAGGCCCAATAATTGCGGCTTAGCTTTTGGAGGCCTGTGATATCGGAATCTGACCCATTAATATCCACCAAGCAATGCATCAAATTTCTTCCGGTCTGACCAAATGTCCCAACTTCCAAATCCAGCTCCACGGGCTATGTTTGTTCAGTTTTCGTCTTTCTGCAAGCCCTTTTAACTCGACTTGGGTTAGCGAATGGTTTTGTTGAGTTCTTGAAACCCCAAAACTGGAAGCAAATAATGACCAATTTTAGGTTCTGCTCTAATTGGCTTATAAGCTGTGGCTTCGGATTTTTTGTAGTGTAGCGGCTGAAAATGTAATGTAACAACTATTAATTTTTTCCTGAGTAATTAAATTTAAAAATAAAAAACATTATATTATCATAGACAATGCAAAGGAATAAAGGAAAAAATCTAAAAAAATCCAACAAAAAAGATGAAATTAAGAAACCAGAAACTGAAACCGTTTGAAGCGAGTCCTTGCATGGTAGGCTACCAACAACCAATGATGCCAGTATTTAGGGGCGGCCTGTCCACCTATGACTCATGTAAACATGTAATTAGGATGCCACATTAGAACTTGATTAGCATTAGCTCCTATGTAGTAGTTTGTGTGAAGCTAAAAAGTACACGAGTTAATTCGTGGTTTAAGAGATCAAATCATCCATCATCTAGGTTTTATTTAATTTTTACCAACACTTCAAGCTACTATCGTGTCTAATTTGTTGCATCTCGCACAAGTGCACATTGTTTTCCTAATTTCCCTCAAAAAGTGCACAATAATCATCTCTTTATATGTTTAGGGCCTTTTTGATTCACAGTATTTTTATAGAAAAACATAGGATTTTGCATTTCATAGGATTGGCTACTGTTCACTCCTTTGATACACAGGAAAGGCATCACCCAATTCCAGATGAATACTATTCCTAGCCTATGATTTCATAAGAAAACTAGAATCCACTCCAACCTCTTGGAAAATTTCCCGCGGTTGAAAGAGTGAAGCTAATCTTGGTACGACGCATGTAACCGGAGCAGCTGTCGCCACCTCACCTGTGTCCCTGTCGACTCTAGCTTTTGCTACGCCGTTTGCGTCACTATGGCTGCCTCCTACCCCGAAACTAGTACCTGATCTCCTCCGAGAAGTTCCGTCACCATAGCTCCCCATCGCCGACCTCCTCCGTGGCACCATGGGTGCCCTCGCCTCACGGCCTCGATTGTGTTGCCCGAGCTAAGTCACCACCAAAAATGGGTTCCCTATGTTCAGAAACATGCCATGCTCCCATCCATTTCACCGTTCCACCTCTAGAACGTCGGCGGCACCAACGCTCCCCCTGAGCTTCTGCTGCTGTCTCCACTGAGCGCCCATACATTAGTACTACATGCAAGGAATATGTTCTTTCCGTTGCTTCTATTTTTAATGTTCACCTACAGCATGTTGCAACTCGTATGCAGTCGAGGGAACTTCTTAGTTCTATTATAAACAGCAATGACTCATGCCTTTCAAAAGTCAAAAACCGTTTAAAGCACATTAGTTTTTAAAGCATTTTTCTTTTTTTCTTCTTCCTTTGCATTATCTGTGGAGATATAACAATGTTTTTTATTTTTTAATTAAATACCTCAAAAAACTAACAACCGCTACAAAAAAAAAGCCAAAACACTTTAAGGCTTTGTTCACTTTGGCTTCTAAAAGTTGATTTTCTACAGCAAATAGCTTTTCTATAGTACCTAACTTTTAAACAGAGTGTCTTTTTAAGATGAGGTCTACTAGTCGATTGTAGTACATATTATAGTGACTTCATTTATATCGGTCAAAATCTCACATGAGTGTCTCTCTCTACAAATTTCTCTATGAGTTGTTACTATTTATAAGTCAAAAACCATCAGCAAAAGCCATTAACGCTCCCTAAAACATGACATTATCTTCACGCCTAGGGGTGAAAAGTATATATGAATTATCCATATTATCCGGTTACCATATTAAATAGGATGCGAATATGGTATAGATTTATTCTTTCGATTAACAATTTCTATCCTATTCGTATTCGAATTCAAATTCGCATAAAAAATAGATGTGAATATGGTATGGATTTTACCATCCAAAATGTTATTTTATCCGGATTATCTGTATCCGTATCCGTATTCGATGAAGTAATATGCATATTTTATTACAATGTGACTAATTAGTTGGCCAAGTTTTTTTAATTGAACATGACTTCATATTTCTTTAGGTGAAGTAAATTAATTAGAATGATTAACAGTGATTGTACGAGGATGAAATGTCATTAATGTCTTCATACTACATAAGTTATGAGGATATCTGGATTCGACCGAATTGACTAGATATTCGATTTGAATTCATATCAGGCATTTGTCCGGTTCGTATTCGTATCCGACGTTTGTTCAATTCGTATTTGAGTTTGGGAAAAAAAATTAAATATGGTTTGAGCACTATCCGATCCGTATTCGATCTGTTTTCACCCCTGTTCACGCTGAGGTGGCATTTGTGCTGGGCCGTGGCTGTTGGCCCACTATAGTTTACTCCATATTAGCAGCCTGTGGTTGAGTCCAGCACTCATCCTCTGATAGAAATCTACAACTGCACTTGTAGGGTTGCACTTGTACGTCTGTACCCACTTGTCGATCTACAAATAGTACTCCTAAATGTATGGTACGAATCCGGTGACACAATTTGGTACCCTTTTGAGCTTCCGAAATTTTGGCACTTTTGGCATGGATGCAACCGGTATTTGCAAAAATAGATGTATGTGTGTGGAATTGGGAAAAATGACACTTCTCCTGCCCGGTCACCAGGTGGTAGGGCGGTGGAGCCGACACTTATCCATCGGAGCCTGCCATTGGGTGCCAGGGGCCTGCCACACGGCCACCGTGCGGTACCCTCCCTATCGCCCTACCACTGGACGGCAGGTGATTAAGCCGGCTAATTCCTGCTAAATTAGGTTTTTTATTTACCATTTATTGAAAATTTTAAATATATTAAATGAGCTCTAAAAATTACAAAAATTTATGTGTGACCTCCCGACACAATGTACTTTATTGTGCAATTTTTTGAAAATTTTATCCACTATGAATGTTGCTAAAAAAATTCAGACGATTACGATATTTTTAAGATATATTACATATAGCAAACGAGCTCCAAAAATTATGAAATTTGATGTGCAGCCTTCCGACAATCACCTAATTGTTTATTTTTTGGGGAAATTTTGTATGCTATGAATTTTCCATATTATTTCATGTTAATTTAATCATAATTAGCGATATGCGTTGCTTATTTAATTAACGATTCAAATTGGCTGCTGCACGGCCACCATGCGGCAAGCATCTTTTGCAGTGCGTGACCTCTATCTTTTGCACATATATCAACCCATTGCTGCTATCTTTCCTTTCTCGCTGCCTCCTTCACACAATTGTCACTCTGTCTGTGCCATCCTCCCAAGCGCGCTCCCTCTTCTGCACATATGTCATTATGTCTGTGCCGTCCCCCTCGCCCGCTTCCTCATCTACATATTTGTTAGTATTACCACGCCGCCCCCTTGCCCGAAGTACTGCGCGTCAACAAGGAGTCCTTAATTTGCGAGGTGAGTGCACTGGGTTCTCTTTTCGCTCGGCCATAGATATGAACCTCTCGCAGTTGGTCATTGCTCATCTTAGTCGCTCATCGCAGAAGCTCATTTTTTGTGGTCTGCACTCAAAATTAAGAGTGCATAGCTCATTATTTTGAGAAGCCAATGCACATTTGTAGAGGACGTGGCAGTGTTGATTGTTTCTCTAAAAAGATATGTAATTTTTTGTCACATGCTTTCGATGATGTTCTCGTAGTCCTAGTTAATTAGTGTTATTTAGTTAGTCATAATTAATGTAGTTCATATTATGAAGTAAGTAGATCATAGTAATTTAGCCATAGTTTTCACTATTTTTGTGTACGTATGGTATCCATAATTTATTATTGCATGGTAGTATTTAATTAAATAGTCGTAATTACTGTAGTGGCAATTAGTTAGGGTTAAGTAATAAGTTAGTGCTAAGTAATTAAGTAGTAAGGATGTTGGTAATGAATCACTCGTAATTAATTTTCAGACGGGTAATCAAATTGTTGCTAATTAATGTATTATTCATATGTAGTTATACACATGTAATCACTAACTTGCATGCTACTGGTTATCATTTTTTGTTGTAATGCTTACTGCAAATCTAGTTGTTGTGGCTTTAGATAGTTACAAACGTGGAACACTTGATAATGTTCTACGACGATGGTCTTGTACGGGTAGGACCTGATGGGTTGGACGTGTCGACATGGCAGTACAAGGTGCTCTGAGGCGAGGGGCTTGGCATCACGAATATTCACAAGCTTCGGAGTTGCATCCAGAGAGAGTTCGCCATGGAGGCAATGATGATGAAACTTGAGATCGAGGGGATCACCTGCACGAGTGGCGTGTGGGAGCTCATGAAGGTGAATGGCATCGTAGCATGGATGCAGTACATGCAAATTGCCTCTCAACCTGAGGCAGCCATTTACAGAAGGCTGATGGTGTACCTGAGTTTCGTGCGCCAGGTGTCGAAAAATGGTGATGAGCCTGACCCCTCAACACTTGGGGAACCACAGGCGGAGCTTCAAGATGGTACCACTTAATGTGCTATATCGGAGGGAAGACTCACCCCCTAATTTCATGCAAATGACGGGGTGGGCATGTATCTACCGAACCAGGGGCTTGGGTTGGAGTCTGACGAGGACACCGACCCAAGCTTCGATGATACCAACAATAATGCACAACAGACAGGTGGTCCACCCGAAGGAATTATGGTCCACCCGAAGGAATTGTGTCATAAGAGATGACCTATGTGTCCTGTAGACTCCATGATGCTACACTGTGTTCCCTCGTACTGCCGCAAGAAGAAGAGTCCCAGTGGAGTTTCAAGGTGACACCCTCCTAGTTAGGTAGCACTTCCCTAGTAAGCTGGCTGTGCAACAAGTTATTGCACGATACGCCTTGTCTATAAGCCATGTGTACCGAGTGCACCGGTCTAACCCAGCCAATTATGCAGTGAAGTGCGTAATAGGGCCCCACTAGGATTTGCGCCCTTACTCCTCACTTGTGTGCCCTTGCCGCCTGTCCGTCGCCACCTCCTCAAGTGCCGCCTCCTCCCCAATCTCCACCTCCCATGTACGTAGATCCAGCACCACCTCCCCATCTGGCAGCCTCCTCACGCAAATCCGTCGTAGCCAGCCTCCCTCTGTCTACGTCTTCTCAAACCTCGGTGACCTTGGTCTCTTCTTCCCCAACCACAACGACGTCTTCGACACTGGCGTCCTCAATCAGCCTTTTCTCTCTTCTTCCTTAACCACAACAACATCTTCATTGACTTCATCTGCTGGTATTACTCCCCATCAGTATGTAAGTTAGCAGTTTATTTGGGTGCTTATGAGTTAGCCATGAGTAATTTGTCTATGTTCTAGGATTTTGACCAATGATAAATTTGCATTCAGATATTAGCTCGATAATGATACTGGTCTAATATTGAAATTGGATATTCAAACTTAAGCTCTAAATTGTTACTATTTAAGAACTCAAGGTTTGAATCTCATTTGTTATATCCAATTAGTGAAGAGCATAGACCATAGTAGCGGGACGGCTAAGATTACTTCTTGTGTATCCCTATATCTAAGAGTACTAAACTAAAATTTGAGTTTTATACTAATTTTAGTTGATTCCCTGTTCTTAAGAATGCTCTTTATGCTCATTTCAGCAGACATCATGCTTCCTACTTTATGTTTATGTTTTTAATGACATGTTAGAATTGCATTACTACAAGATGAGGAGGATTTCATGTTATAGCTACAAGATCTATTTGGAATGGCATGTTACTATTCCAAAGTGACTTTTTAGCAATAATATATACCACGTAGACGTTCAAAGGGCATGAAGCAAATTACACACTTCAGTGTGTCAAGTAAAAATTGGGTTTGCACTATTGAAATTCTTATGAAATCAATGAAAAGATGAAAGCTTTAAAGAAAGATAGCATCAATTTAAACTGATACTAATATCATAGATGGTTCGTTTAAAGAGAGATGTCGTCATCGATGTCGTCGATTGGGACTGCGCTTAGAAGACTAGGGTAACTAAGCATGGCAGAAGAGTATCTAAATGATCATCACGGAGGTCTCTCCAGATGGGGTCCCTCTGGTCATAATTGGAAGGGAACATGTCTCTATCACCATAGCAAACTGAAAAGGTTTGATAAAAGACGAGAGAAATGTGCTATAACAGGAAATTTCAAACTCGTTCAAAATCCCAGTAGAAGTTCAAGAAAGCGTGCAACGACATGCACTCCTTGTAATGGGAAAAGCGTGGAAGACCTTTAAGAGCACGCTTGTCATGTAGTACATGACCAAGGATCGCACGTCCTTCACGAGGTATCCTTTTGTGTCACTGAAAACATGGGAAGCCTTCGTGCAGATGAAGACAACGACCAAATTTCAATAGGAAAGTGCGGCGCACAAGGCTATCCAGGCACGAAACATTCACCCCCACAGACTTGACACCATTGAGTACGGCGGTAAAATCCGGCAATGGAGGATGAGGTTGCAATCCGATTGGAGGCCTCTCCATCATTTGCTGGAATCACAAACGAGCGCACCCGAAACTAGTTAAGAGTAAGGTCATCAATCACATCTTCAGGCGTCGCCTCTTTCAAAAACCCCGCAGACGAGTAAGTATCCTATGCCTGCTAAGATATGTTAAACCAACTAGATGTTAATAGGTTCATAACTTCATAGGGTTTAAAATAATATAATTTTCTCTTGCAGCAAACATTGACTATTGAATCTTCCGAAGGCTCCTTCCAAGCAGTCAATGAGAGGAAAGAACTAAGAGAAGTCCACAACCAGTCACAAGCCAACCCCGTTATTACGGTACCCAGCCCCCTCAACATCGGAGTAGCTATGCGTCCGCGCTACTTTCTAAACATAGCGATGCCCACTTACCTATCAATGACATCCAGATAATGTACATCTCTTAAACGGTACATAGATAGACCTGGTGGACGCATTACCTCATCTTGTATCATTATGTAGGAGGCCATGCCGTGCATCCTTAGATTCAGGGTTGTTGGCTCCAGTCCCATTGACATTGGGCGGAAGCTGGCGTATCCATGCCTACCAGAGATGTTGGTGCATAGTGCCCAGCTAGGGACCAGTTACATGAAGGTCTAGGTGGACATGATTAATAACGTTTCAGGGCCGTCCTGTTGAAGAGGCCTCCAAATAGAAAAATCATGACATTAGAATATGCCATTCACACATTCGTCTAGTGGTCCAAGAGGGACATCATCCTAGATCCTTTCGTGTCGTGATCTCCATATGACCATACCTATCAAACAGAACTCTCTATGAATCTACCTCAAGCTCCTCTTTAGAAGACCAGCGTATCGACTCCTGTGAAGGCGACGCCGAAAATGTATCACAAGCAAGGCGCTAAGACCCAATTGAAAGAGATTAATGCGCCTCCTGGGGAATGGAAGTTCATGCCTAGAGTATCGTTGGTCCCCGAGTCACAATTACCCAGGCTTCGACTGGTTTACAATACTTTGCATACCTGGTACATGCAGAGGTCCAACATGAAGCCAAACTGGCACAATGGATTCACCATGAGATACACGGAGGCGCATTTCCTCCACGACTCAGGCTACTTCGTCATGCAGAGGTCCAACATGAAGCCAAACTGGCACAATGGATTCACCATGAGATACACGGAGGCGCATTTCCTCCACGACTCAGGCTACTTCGTCGTGACCTTCAAAGACTTATTCTTACTATTCAACCTCGACGAACTCAACGCCTCACATCTACGATGCTGGACACTGTAAGTGTACTGTACAATTAAGTTATACATTCACGTAATACCGATAAATGTCATAACTCATTACTTATGTATAGATTCATGATTCAACAAGTCCGGTGACGGTGAGAACTGGTGAGTTTCCTCGACTCACACTTGGTCTCTGAGCAATCCATCATCGATAACGAACCCTTCGTCCAAGATTACATAACAAGGGGATTGCTTGCTCACAGTGACAAGGACTACATCATGGTACCCTTCAACCAGGGGTAAGTGCTTCACTAGTTGCTATACAAGTTTCATTTGTACTTTATATGCAACATGAATTTAGGATTAATTACTATGCCGACATACATGACTAGGGGTCACTGGATTCTGATTGTAATTGTACCAAAGTGGAGCAAGATAATATACCTTGATTCTCTACTTATAGCAACCATGACTCCACCCGTGTGCAACAAACACTTGACAAGTAAACTCATTTTCTCTTAATCCATATATAGCTCTATTGTAGTCTTCCCTTTATTTGCAATGGCCGAAGCTAACTTTTTGGAATCATGTAGGTCATTCAGCGCTTGCGTTGCCCAAAGAGGGAGACACAAGGAATCCAGCGCCACACTGTGACACAGAACACGATTTCCAATGCCCACTACAACATAACAATCCAATATCACACTTCGTAATAATGCCTCTAGATATGACAATACCTATGTACGTGATTCTATTTTTGTAGTACCACCAGCAACTACAAGGCAACATATGTGGATTCTACGTTTGCCACCATATGGAGGACATCATGGCCACTAAGACGAATGATCTAAAGATTTGTCAACTTGCCAATAATTATTTTATGATTATCAATATATATATATATATATATATATATGTATATATATGCGCTAATGACTTTAACAATCCTAGCAACAGCGCGTGGAATTCGACGTAAGTACATTCGATCTCGACAAACTCGCCAAATTCGAGGAAAGCTCTCCCAATTCTTGATAGCAGGGGTCATTAAGAGCAAGTACAATAGTATAGCCAACTAGTGGCTATAACACTTGTCCATTTCATCTATAGCCTTCAAAAAAATAGTTCATACAATAAGGTAGCTATTACAATAACTATTTGGCCCCACGTGTGAGAGAGTGAAATGCATATTTTTACGTGTTATAGCTAGCTGTAATTTAGTAGCCAGCTTCCTTCTCTCTCTTCCTTTCTCTCTCTGCCGCGTAAGATTTGGTTGATATTATATTTGCTATAGCCTGCTGACTAAGCTTTATTGTACCTGCTCTAACAAGAGTGAAGAGTTCTACCTATGCGATGAAGATTAGATGTTGAAACATTTGATACATGTCAGACCCAGATTTTACAATCCGGAATCTTCTTTGATTCCACCGCACTATTCCCTGGATCAGTAGATAGTGCTCACAGATTACAGTTCTGAATATCAAGGTACATATCATGCGGAAGCGTAAATATAATAGTAAACTTACTCATGGGCCGATTAGGCCGAAATCAATAAATTGCAGCAGCGGAAGAACGAAGCACACAGGTGGGACCTTCAGGACATGCCCACATGCAGCCAACTGGAGGTGCGCGACCTATCCCTTGACATCTTCATCTTTTCTGCCAGCTTGTCCAATCTTGTTGCTGAGGCGAGGTGATTTAATTCCTGATGCTGAATTTTTGTCGCAAAAGCGAGTGTGAGCACTCCAACCCCGTGCTCCGCGAGCCAATACACAGAATGCAAATAAATAGTATGCATGGCTTATCAAGGAGAGGCTCGGGCTATTTTATTTGCAAAAATTGCTTTTGGTAGCATTATTATCATTTAATCATAGCGTTATTGTTGCTGTCTAAACTCTACCTAGCGACTACTATAATTGACTTAATCCACCAAACTCACACTTTCTATATTCAATGCTGTCTAAAACTTCAAACAGCGGATAACATCAATTATACAATCCACCAATCAATTGCTGCCTAAAACTCCGAACAGCTAGTGTCATCACTTATCTATTATCATTTAACTGATCCACCAATATCTTCTATAATCTCAATACTAACAATCCAATCCGTTCGTTATTGATCCACAACCATAATTCTTCAATAATCAATCTTATTTTTCGATTATCTATCTCTAACTAATTCATGAGTATACATCCACCAAGAATATCATTGACCAAGTGTACGATTCACTAGTTTATTTCCACCAAGTATATTATTGATTAGGTCTACGATTCACCAGTATTCATCCACCAGGAATATCATTGATCACGTTTATACTCCAGGAATTGTTATCATACCCCAAACTCCCAAGATCAATTCATCCATCCAGAACTCGTTCAAATCCTATTAATCCCAATATTGTCAACATCTCCCAAGAATTTATATCAAATATCAGTGTTGTAATCCAACCAATACCCTTGCACTTCCTAATACTCCAAAGATCATATAATTCATCTATCTAGTCTATAAATCCATTTGGGCTCATTTCTCCCAGAATCCACACTATCGTTTTTTATAATCGACATGAGTCCACCAATATATTTATGTTTTTACCACAAACTTCCATCTTCATTACTCCCGACTCTACTTATTTCCTCATATATTTTACTTTGCGAGAAGAGAAAACATTTTACTTTTGCAATATGATACATAAAAATTTCCTGAGACCTAGCAGTTTTGAACAGAAACATAATGTTCAAGAAAATGCAATAATAATAGCGATCCAGATTCCATCCACCGTTACATGGCATCCGCACCACATAGCATCTTTCAGCGTTATAGCCGCTTAACTTACCACTGGGACGACACCCAGGACAATTCAAATCAGGGCTTTCCACTGCCCTTCCACTTTTCCATTCCCACCCACAAAGTTTTTGAAATAGAACTATATCTGGTTAGGTTCCCATGTCCGCCCTTGACCGTGAGCACGGTTATTCTAATAGTTTTGACTCTGCAGAGTTTGTACACTTTCACCACAAGAGACAATCAACTCGTTGCCCCACACGATTCCTTAGAAGTGTGGTTGAGCAGACCATCACAGTGACTTTTCAAAATATCTAATCCCTTCTCTCATCTCACCTTATGGGTAGCCGCCCACTTGCGGTGGGTCCCATCTATGCGCGGGATGTTTTCCACAGCCACTAACGCAGCCGGGCTCCTACTTCCCGCAACGTTAGGACAGCTGGGAAACTTCACCCTCTACTGGTGTCCCTTAGGGCCTCCTTTGCCCGTGCGTATCCACTTCTATCCACTACCAGTGAGATGAGTCCGAGGTTTCGATAAGTTTACTTAGCCAAGTTGTATTTTACAGACTTGTGGTTGTACTATTTTACACAGGAGGTCATGACAAGATTCAGTCCTTAGTAGTATCTGAGCGGTTCTACCACACTCCATAATTTGTGCTTTCCTTTGCACCACATACCAGCCCCCCCAAACCATCCGCTCAGATATTTAAGCAAGTTGGGATTTTTGAGAGCATAAAATAACCATATCAAAGAATACCAGTCATTCCCACCATGACTGCCCCAAACCAGTTTCTCATGATTAAAAATGATAATGAGGCTGGGGGCATTTCAGCGCCCCCAGGAATCTATGCAGTACTAAGCATAGCATATAATTAGGGACTTATTTTCAAAAGTTACCATTATAATTTTGCTAGGGCGACAAGGTTCACATATTCAAGTATTCCAAAGGAGGTGTAATATTAATCATGCAAACAATGAGCATATAACTAAAATCTTAAATTAAACATGTATTTGCATATACAATAACAGCATGCAATTTGATAATTTAAATAAAAATAATTTGCAGAAAATGTAGGTTCAACATGATCAAAGTATTGACTCACCTAGCGCGGTTTACCGCGGTCTTGAGCTCACACGATGCTTTCTCTTGAGCTTCTAGTCTTTTTCTTCACTTCACTCTTGATCTTGTGTGATCCTTTGATTCTTCAGGACTCCAATATCTAATTACGTGCTAAACGACTGAATACAAATAAAGGCAAATAACTCAAAAGATCCAAATAAATCCGAATAAACTCATTTTAGTTTTATTTTGAGCTCATGGGTGATTCGGGTGATTTGAGGCAAAATCGGTGGTAGAACATGATAACTTGATCCCTTTTTATTATTAATCTCTTTTTATTATTTTTGTATTTATCAAGGAAGTTCCATGAGTGAGATTAGACCTATGAATTGGTGTGTGCGTTTAATGAGCATTATTTTGTTGAGTGTGATCATTTCGGGCATATATGTTTACATTACGGTAAAAATAACCTTTTATTGCATGTGGTTATTTAACCAGAGTCACTATATTTTATTTATGTCTTCATTTGACTACATTTAACTTTTTAGTCTATATTAATTATTCGCATACTAAATATTCATATATTAAATATTATGTGACCTTATTTTACTTCCAAATTAAATTTTCTACATTCCCTAGATTATTCCCAAATTGTCCATAATTCTCACCAAAATTCATATGAGCTCTAAAATTTTTGGTTTCAGATCCATTGGATAGATCTTGAATTTAGATGAATTTAGAAATTTGTTTCACTCAATTTGGACTTAAAATGAATAAGTTATGCCTATTTAAAATCCTCAGTCCAGTGAAATTCCATAAAATGGAAAACTCTGACATATGGGTCCCACTGGAGTTTTTAATTCATTTTCTTTTATTTCATTTCCTTGTGTACTGTGTCTATGACATGTGGGCCGGCTACTGTTCTGTGGGGTCCGTATGTCAGTGTGCCATTGACTGGTGGGGCCCAAGGGTCAGCGGGCTGCTCGGGTGCTGTAGCCGCTGACAGGTGGGGCGCACCTGTCAGCCCGAAATAAAACGCAGAAAACTCAACCCGGCGCTGCGGAGCCGGAGGCTTGAACGCGCGCGGCTGGGGAGTTGGGGGGGGGGGAGAGTAACGGTGCTAGCCAGGAGAGCGGGGAGGCGTTGCCTACCGATAAAGGGTAAATAACCCTTTTGAGGGGTACCTGCGGGAGGGGACGGGCAGCAGTGGACGGAAACGACGGTGGAGCTGCGGTGCCGGCGACGAGTGGTGGTCGGGGAGGCTTGGACGAGTGCCAAAACGCGTTCCCGGGTGTGCGTTGGTGCCGGTGGTGGGGTCAGCTGGGGCCGAGGAGATGCGGTGGTGGCCGGCGACGAGCGGTGGCGGCGGTTCGGGGAAGATCCTCGGTGCTGGCGGGGTAGGGCCTTCAGGAGGCGCGGAGGAGACCCGGACTGTGTTGGCGATGCTCCGAGGGTGGTGTGGGCGGCGGCGATTGGGTTCTAATGGAAGGAATCATCGGGGAGGCCGATGGCCGGAGTTGGGGAAGATGGTGGGCGTGGCGGCGATTTATGGGGCTCGGGCTCGATTGCTTTCTACAGTAGGTGAAGGGAGGCGTGGCGAAGCGGGAGGAGGGACGCTTAGGCTTTATAGATGGCCGCAAGGGGTTGGCAACGGGCGGGGCGACCATTTGGTCATGGCGGGGCAGGCGGCGACGCGACTGGGCAGGGGTAGGTTCTGCAAAGTGGTCGGGCGCGACGTTACGCTGCTAGCTGCAGCTTTGCGCTGCGCACGCGCTGGGCGGCAGAGGACTGGCGCCACGTGACCGACGAGCGCGACGGGGCAGGGCCGATGGCGCGAAGCTGCGGGCGGCGCGGGCGAAACCGGGGGCGGAGGCGATGAAACCTGGGCGGCAATGGTTCCGCAGGCTCTCCACCAGGGTGACGGGACGGCTCGGGCAGGGTGACGCCGGCGCATGAGCGCCACGGGGAGGTTATACACTGCGCTCGACACAGGGAAAAAGAGAGGGGAGAGGGAAGAAGAGCCTGACGGCTTGGGCCCACCGACCAGCGGGAGAGGAGAGGGGGAGGCACGGACGGTGCGGATGAGTCCGCGTGGCGGGAGAGGCTGATCTGGCGGCGGGCGCGGGTAAGCGGGGAGAAACGGAGGAGATCAGATCGGGGTGATCGGACGGCCGAGAGGAATGCGGGGGCGGACGGTAGGGATGGGTCGGCGCGCAGGGAGGGGAAATCTGGGCCGGCCAAGTGGCGGCCCGAGAGGAGGGGAAGGCGGGATGGGAGCGGGTGACGTGGGCGGCATCTGGCCGTCCACGTGGCGGCCGTAGGGTGGGTTGAAGTTTTAATATTTCTGATTTTTAATTTCAGCTTTTTAGAAATTGCCAGAAAATCCCAATAAGCTCAGAAAAATATGAAAATACTTCCAAAAATCCTAGGAAAATTCACAGAAGCTCCTGATGACATTTTGGACTTAATAAAAATAATTCCAACTAATGTTGGTATTTAATTTACTTGCTTCCATTGTTATTCATGCCATTATTTAAAAATAGGGGTTTTATGTTTAAACCAAATTTTCTCCCTTCCTTTTATGGATCATCTTTTCATATATTCCTACTTAAAATTTTAAATTTTCTATTATTTGCACATTCCCTTTTAGGGCATTATTAATGCTTGTTTGTTTTTGAGCTTCTTAAATTTTGGAACCTCAACCAAATTCCAGAAAAACACCATAAAATCCAAATTCAAATAAAATATATTACCAATATAACTCAAAAACCTTCACATTTTCAAACTCAAATTTTTGGGATGTTACAAACAATTGTAATCACTCAATTGTACTTAATCAAATAATTCATTAAAATGTACTTTATTTAGTTATTTAATTCATTTATGATATATGTGTAATGATTATCGTGTGCTATATATGTAATATGTTTGCTTGTGTTTAAATGGTATGGCTAGCATTTCTTGAGGCTAGCCAAAAAACAGAAAATAATATGGATATTCAAATAACTACCACAAACGATTTGTAGCAATAAACCATCTGTGCTATATGAATATCACGCGTTTTTTGTATTAGCCATTTGTGATATGTAAGATATTATAGACGGTTATGTTTGAGAACCGTATGTGATATATAACATATCACAGATGTGTTTTGGCATTAACCGTCTGTGATAATTAGTATATGTTGGACCGAAATGGCGACAAAAAGGGGGGGTGAATGACGCTCAAATAAAAACGACCCCTCAAAAATATCCACAATATTCTCTACTCTCCGATAGCTATTGAAGCTATGAAGAAGAAGAGTTTCGCTCACTAAAAACCAGACCGATGAACGAGTAAAATCACTTCATAAACCGGAGCGGCAGCTTGATAAAAATTCTTCTCGAAGAACAGACTGAAAATGAGCTTCACTTGACAAAGCAAAGAAAGCAAACTGAAAACAGGACAAAAAACAGCAGCAATTTGTGGCTGAAAACTGCTGCAACTTTTGGCTGAAGATTGCAGCAATTTTTGGTTGAAAACTGCAGCAACTTTTGGCTGAAAACTGCAGCAATTTTTGGCTAGAAACTGTAGCAACTTGTGGCTGAAAACTGCAGTAAAGAAGTGCTGAAAACAGCAGTAAACAGCAGCAATTTTTGGCTGAAATCTGCACTGCAAAAGGCTGAAATCTGCACTGCAAATAGGCTGAAATCTGCACTGCAATTTTGCTGAAATTGCTGCTGAAAAACAGCAAGCAGTAAAAACTGAAATTGAGGATTCCAGTGAAATTCGATGAAGAGAAGCTGTTCTTTTTAGGCCAAAGGGGCTAGAAATTGATCCAAATAACACTGGGACCTTAGAGAACAAGAGAGATCAACAATAGCCCTAGAATTTCAGATTTAGGTCATCATTTGAAAAATACAGAGAGCTGCCCAAGAACTCGAATTCCCATCTAACCACTGATCCTCTAGCCACGAAACTTTGAGGATATATTAGCAATAGCTACAGGATCCTTCAGACCTAATCTTAGGCCAACTCACGAAGGGAAACAAGATTTTCATCAAACCCTAGACACTGAGCACTATGGAAACCCAAAACTGAAATCTTGAAATTGCCATCTCCTCTTTGATCCCTTAGCCATGGAAATTTGGGAAAAAAATAATAAATAGCCACTAGACTCTCCATGCCAAATTTCAAGCCATCTAGCAAAGGGGATAAAGAATTTCTCCAAAACCCTAGAAGGCAAAGGATGAACAGAGGAAGCCCAAATGCAAAAACTGAAATTAAAAACTTGGTTTGCTCTAAGGATCAACTAGCCAAATGGCCTTTGAACATCTCCCCATGTCATAGCAACCCATTTTGGTCCTTCTCAGCAGCAAACAAAAAGAAATCAAAAAGCTCAAGAATCACACAGAAAGGAACATCGAAGGGAAAACAACTAGAGAAGCACGAACTCAAGGGATTTCTTGAAACCAATCATTCTCATAACAACAGGGATCACAAAGGAGTCCCCATACATGATTACATCCAGAGGAATGGTTACATGTTTGCTCAACTCATTCCATTTCACCCTCTACTCAAGGACTCCTCTCTTTCTGTCTCACAAGAACACACAGAAGACACGAAGGGGACAAGCTCTCAACAGAACCCTGCCTCTTCTACCAACTAAAGCCCAAAGCAAAACCAACTCCTAAAGACTCTTTTGACTCACCAAACCCTAGCTCTCTTCCCTATCCATGAAGAGGCATGCAGCCACCAATCTCTATTTATAGCCTTTGGCTAATGGGTCTCCACCCCGTTACGTTTGCTAAATCCAACGGAGCCCGCTCCCGCTTGTGCAGCCTTGCGAATTTACCGATTTGCCCCTCCTGCACCTTCCGGGAAGCTTCCGCGCTCCTTGTCGTCCACGACTCGCAACCATATCGAATCTCCGCCGTCTTCGACACATCCGACCGTTCTGACCTCGATATCGCCTGTGTCTAGTCCAGTGACCTCGTGTCTCACCACGACTCTGCCTCGATGTCCTGCAGTCACACAGACAAGAAACACGTTAAATAACACCGCTCGACACATGAAAGCGTAAATAACATAAACACATCATGCTTACCCATGATAAAGTCCAAACCTGTCGAATCGTCGGAATAGACATCCTAATCCCATACGACCAAGTCCGACCAAGTCCGATTGCACCATGCAACGTCAAGGTCCGAACTTCCAAATCAAACTCGACTTATCTAAACCGATGTCAATTACTCATCATACACACGGGATGACCTCCACATGGTCTCTCAGTATATCACATACGACTATATTTAAAAATCGTCTATGATACCTGATATATCACAGACTTTTTTTAAAACCGTCTGTGTTGTATGTATCACAGACGGTTTGAGAGCCGTCTGTGATACCACCTATTATCATAGATACATAAATTCAGATGGTTTGATAATCATCTGTGATGACAGTTGTGAACCGCCTGTGATGACTCTTTCTGTCGTAGTGGGCATGTGTCATTAATTTAACTAATGATAGAGACTTGCAGACTACCACATATGACTCTATGAGGATTGGTGTCATTTCAAAGTTATTTATGTAATTTTTTAGTTGTAATATATTTATGTAATATTAATAAAAAATGTATTATTTAAAAAAAATTCGTTAAGTGCGCACCTCTCGATGTCGATCCCGCCGGCAAAGATTCCACGAGCTCCCTTAAAGAACGAAATATGTTACGATAATTCCCTCAAAGGACCAGATAGAAACATATGAAGATATGTCCAACAAATAATCCACAATATGGAGGGAAAATTGAATATATAGGACCAAGTTGAGGCTGTTTTAGCAAAACAGGACCAAGTTATTTGCACTTGTAAATATAGGACCGAGTTGGGCACATTCTTGAAAATATGGTATTTTCCCTATTTTAATTTCATTTTCATTTTTCAGCCCTTTTTCTCTACGCGAAATGACTATTTTGCCCTTCCTTCTTCCTCCCTCGCCTGGCCGGCTGCAGGCCGCCGCCCGCTCCCTCGCCGCGCCGCCCCGCGCCACCGCTCCCTCGCCTGCCCCGCGCCGCGCCGCCGCTCCCTCGCCTCGTGAGCTGTGGGCGAGGGAGCGGCGGCGCGGCGAGGGAGCGGCCGGCGGCCTGCAGCCGGCCAGGTGAGGGAGGAAGAAGGAAGGAGGGAGGGCAAAATAGTCATTTCGTGTAGAGAAAAAGGGCTGGAAAATGAAAATGAAATTAAAATGGGGAAAATACCATATTTTCAAGAATGTGCCCAATTCGGTCCTATATTTACAAGTGTAAATAACTTGATCCTATTTTACTAAAACAGCCTCAAGTTGATCCTATATATTCAATTTTCCCCAATATGGAGGCCTGAATGAAATAAACCCCCACAAAATCCCTTTCTAAACTCTAATCGCACCGCACTCCTCAGTCCTCACCGCCTTCTCCAAGTCCCCGACGACCCCCCGCCTCGACCTCGCCGCGGCTCCAGTCTAGGGTTCGCGGCCCGCCAGGGGCTGCCGGATTCGCCTTCTCGCTGCGGGTGGATGCAGTCAACCGGCGCGCCGGGCGCTTCGCATTGCTCCCCTTCGGCGTCGGCGGCGGCGTTGGCTCGGGCCCTGGCCGCGCCCCCCGTGAAACCCTAGATTTCGCCGGCCCACGCGTGGCTTACTCGTGCGGCTTGCGGCCTCCGGCGATGCTTATATAAGGAGTCCCCATCCCCCTTAGGCGCTCGACATAACCACTCTCGTTTTAGGGTTTGCGCCGCCTCGAGGACAATGGGTGGACGCACGGTGGTCTCCGACGATGAAGGTAAGCGATTTCGTTTCTGATTTCTGCGATTTCGGGTGGTTTGATTCTCTCAGCGGAGGTTTGTGTGCGTTTTCTAATTGAAAAGTTGGTTTGTTCGAACCCTAGCAGATGACTTTGTTGAGGTCGACGAGGAGGATCCACGGCCGTCGCGTAGGGGCAGGGATGATATGGACGATCGGGAAGACGATGATGGCGAGGAGGATGAGGAAGGTCAGATTTTTCTCACGATTTCTCCGTTATGTTAGTTTGCTTGGGCGATTTGGGCGGTGTATTTATCCCGTCTCTACGATTGGGATGTTTTTCTTGTGCTGTGCTTAATTGAGTTTTTTTTTGCTTGTTTTCTATTTGAATTGTTCCTTTCGTTTATCAGTACGATTCTGGTAGTGAATTGAGTTAGCAGTAGTTGCCTTTTTCTATTGGATTCGCTTGTGATTGTGTGCTCGGGTTAGTAAAGCAATAATCGGGTAAAATTGTTCATGAGCAGAGGAGGGGCAGGATGAGTACGAGAAGGATGGCTTCATAGTGGATGATGCGGATGAGGAGGAAGAGGAGGAAGAGGAACAAAGGGAGAGTGATGATGAGAGGCGGAAGAAGAAAAAGAAAAAGAAAAGGTAGTTGCTTTTGATCCCTCGTTGGGAAACAGAATATTGTCTCTTGTTTATTAGTTCCTGAAATGCAAGACGTGTGCCCAGGGAATCTGAGGACTTCACGCTTGATGAGGATGACTACGTTTTGCTCCAGGATAACAACATTCATGGCATCCGGCGTCCAAAGCCTGTATGTTTGAAGATAACATTTGTGTCTCGTTTGAGCTTTTCTGCTCAAATTTTTGGTTTCTGAAGAATGGGCCTTTTGGCTTACTGTAGGGAAGCAAATTTAAGCGCTTGAAGAAGGCAGGAAGGGAATCTGAAATGGATGATCGCTCTGGCTTCTCAGATGATGATGGATCAGGAAAAAAGCGTACTGCCGAGGAGAGAGTTCATACTAGCTTATTTGGTGACCATCAAGGTAGCTGCGTCAGAATCCACTTCCTTTTGCTTGTGTTTGCTTGCGGGAAGTAGCTTGTCTGATTTTCTTATTTGCTGCAATTCTATTTCCTCAGATGTGCCCTTTGAGGAGGACCTTGTTGAGGAGGATCAGCAGGCAGAGGAAGATGAGGTTGGTGAAGATGACGATGAAATGGCAGATTTCATTGTCGACGAAGAAGAAATTGATGCGAACGGCCAAGTTGTAAGGTAAATTGCTTCTTTTTTATACTTTGTGCCAATCAGGCCATGTTTGCTGCATGTTATATGCACGTCATGTCCCCTATTGCAGAAGGCAGAAGGCTAAACGGAAGCCACTACGACAAGCAGCAGGTGTATCATCGTCTGCTTTACAAGAGGCCCACGATATATTTGGTGATGTTGATGAGCTATTAGCTCTAAGAAAGCACGAGCTTGAGAGGGATGCTGCTAATTCTGGTGAGCTGAGGGGGAAAAGGCTTGAAGATGAGTTTGAGCCATTTATTCTTGCAGAGAAGTATATGACACCAAAGGATGAGCAAATAAGAGAAAATGATGTACCCGAGAGGATGCAGGTAAGTACCAGTTGACACTCTTCCACAGGCAGCCTTGATTTAGTGGATAATTCATGTCTAATTTATTCCTTTTTTGGCAGCTATCTGAAGAATTGACTGGCTATCCTCCAACGGACAACACAATGATAGAGGAAGAAAGTGCATGGATACACAGCCAACTCACTGGTGATGGGTTTCTGTCCTTTTTTGGCAGTGACCAAGTGAATAAGGAGATTGACCAGAAGGATATTGCGAATGTCTTGACCATGCTACATGTCAACAAATTTGAAGTATGGAAAATTATACAAGTATTCTGCGTAATTCCTTGTGCTTACTCTGCTGACGTAGTTTTTATTACCTGTCAGATCCCATTCATTGCAATGTATAGGAAGGAGAGTTGCCCGAGTCTGTTAAAGGATCTTAATGCTAATGAACAGGAGAATGAAGAAGACGCACCTAAAATGAGGTGGCATAAGGTAACTAACTATTAATTACTAGACTTTGGTTTCTCTCCCAGAATTTATTAACATTGCTGTTAATGAAACAATTGTGTTCTTTTTAGCTGCTTTGGGCTGTTCAGACATTAGACAGAAAGTGGCTACTTCTTCAGAAGCGCAAGATTGCTTTGGAGATGTACTATGAAAAAAGATTTGACGATGAGAAGCGAAGAATAGATGACATTACAAGGCAGGCATTGAATCGGCAACTTTATCACTCTATCATTGAAGCACTAAAGGATGCAAAATCTGAGAAAGAGGTGGAGGATGTTGATGCGAAATTCAATTTACATTTCCCTCCTGGTGAAGTTGAAGAAGAAGGGCAATTTAAGCGACCAAAAAGGAAATCCTTGTACAGTATTTGTCACAAGGCAGGGTTGTGGGAGGTTGCTAACCAATTTGGTCGGAGTGCTGAGCAATTAGGTCACCATCTCACATTAACAAAGATACCTGTACGTGGTTTAAGCTGACACATTGCATTATATTTCTTTGGAACAATAATGCATGCACAACTTATTCATTGTCTGCATATATCCTTGTTCCCTGGCTAAATCTGTTGTACAAAAAAAATCTGATACCTTGTCATTATCTGTTTCTTTCAGGAAGCAGGTGAGCTTGATAGTGGGAAAGATTCTCCTGAAGATGTTGCTGCAAATTTCACATGTGCAATGTTTGAAACACCACAAGATGCTCTTCGGGGTGCCAGACACATGGTACTCAATTTCAACTAATCTTTATATGGTAGAAACCTAATTGGTGCTAGGTTCTCCATTACATCTGACCAAAATGTTCCATTTCCCGTTGTTCTTTGTCTTATCAGGCAGCAGTTGAGATTGGTTGTGAGCCTATTGTAAGAAAGCATATCCGGAGCATCTTCATGAATAAAGCTGTTGTCTCAACAAGCCCCACACCTGAGGGCAATTTGATCATAGATCCCTATCATCAACTATCTGGTGTTAAGTGGCTGCGAGAGAAACCACTAAACAAATTTGTAGATGTACAGTGGCTTCTTATTCAGAAAGCAGAGGAAGAAAAGCTCCTCAAGGTTACCATAAAATTGCCAGAAGATGCAAAGAAAGAGCTCATGTCTGAGGCTCGCGAGAATTATCTAAGTGATTGTGTCAGCAAGTCTGCTCAACTGTGGGATGAGCAACGAAAGATGATACTGGATGATGCTTTCTTCAATTTCCTTCTTCCATCAATGGAAAAGGAAGCTCGATCCCTGTTGACAGCAAAAGCCAAAAATTGGCTCCATATGGAATATGGGAAACAGTTGTGGAACAAGGTTTCTGTTGCTCCTTGGAAGAAGAAGGATGCTGACAAGAAGGATGCTGACATTGATCTGGATGATGAATCCGAGTTGAGAGTTATGGCCTGCTGCTGGGGTCCTGGGAAACCAGCTACCACTTTTGTAATGTTAGACTCATCAGGAGAATTGGTTGATGTTCTATATGCTGGTTCTATCAGCATTAGATCTCAAGGTGTCGCTGAGCAGCAGCGAAAGAAGAATGACCAGCAGCGAGTTTTGAAGTTTATGACTGACCATCAGCCGCATGTTGTGTGTGTAGGAGCATCAAACTTGAATTGCAGACAACTCAAGGATGATATTTATGAGGTATTATTTGATCCTATTTGTTTGCAAGTAAATCATTTTCTAATCAGATTAGAACAATATGCTGTTTCTGTTCAGAATTATATGGTAACACATGCATGAGCATCTTTAAACGTGCCCAGCCAATTAAGCTTGATCTTATCCTTTTTATATATGATTGGTTGCTATATAACCAGTGGCATCGTCCTTACTCATGCGATCAGCTATTGCTGTTGCAATATATGATTTTTCTTCTTCTGTTTTTTACTTGTAGTCTGGCCCATGCGCTGGCTTAATCTTGTTCCTGTTTTGACTAGGAGATGCAACATGCCATCCCATTAGGTTTGGGCCAGTGGGTGGAGGGCTGGCGTGACCTTGTGCACATAGCTTTCTAATGCTTGCTGCTGCTTTTCGACTATTAACATTCTATTCTTTGGATGTTTGTTGTTGGCTGATTGCTCATTTGTAGTGAGGAATGCAGTTGCTCCAGTCTTTCAATCAATACTAAATATTTCAAGATTCCTGTATCTGTTCCTTCTGTTCATTTTTGTTTGGCATGAATGTCGTGTAATATTGCTGCTTTAGTTGTTTACCTTATGTTAGATATTTCCAAATGCTTGGGTGTACAGCTGATAGGTTGATTTTTCATTTGTGCCTGCTAGATAGCTGTCAAGAAATAGTACTTTGTAGAAGTTGATTATAAAGTGTTATAATCTGATTGCTTAATTTTGAACTGACATCCATCATTGCATAGGTTATTTTCAAAATTGTAGAAGACCATCCAAGAGATGTGAACCCGCAAATGGAAAATTTTAGCATTGTCTACGGTGATGAGTCTGTTCCTCGCTTGTATGAAAACTCTCGGATATCTTCAGATCAACTGCCTGGCCAGTCAGGTATAGTAGCAAAGCTTCAATTTACTGTTAGCTCTTCTGATCATGTACCTTCTCAATAACTCGCTTTCTCTTTTTTTTTTATCTTAACTCGTGTATAGGTATCGTGAAGCGGGCTGTGGCACTTGGTCGGTACCTGCAGAATCCGTTGTCAATGGTTGCTACACTCTGTGGACCCGGGAAAGAGATTCTTTCATGGAAATTACACCCTCTTGAACAGTTCCTTACTCCTGATGAGAAGTATGAAGTTGTCGAGCAAGTAATGGTTGATGCAACAAATCAGATAGGTTTTGATGTTAATCTTGCTGCTAGTCACGAGTGGCATTTTTCAACTTTACAATTTGTTGCTGGTCTGGGGCCACGCAAAGCTTCAGCTTTGCAGAAAGAATTGGTAAGGGAGGGATCCATATTTAGTCGCAAGGAGCTCGTAAAACCTCTAGGCAGGAAAGTATTCATGAATGCATCTGGGTTTTTACGTGTCCGACGGAGTGGTGCAGCTGCAGCTAGTGCTCAAATCATTGATCTGCTTGAGGATACAAGGATCCATCCTGAATCATATGCGTTGGCAAAGAATTTGGCCAAGGATGTCCATGCTGAGGATGCACCACATGAAGCGAATGAGATGGACGATGATGAGCAAGAGATGGCAATTGAGCACGTAAGAGAAAGGCCGCATATGCTTAAAGTTCTTGACATTGATGAATACATGAAGAGCATTCCAGAAGATTTACAAAAAAGGGAAACATTGCGTGATATAAAGATGGAACTGCTGTGTGGTTTTTCTGATTGGAGGACACCTTATGCTGAGCCAAGTCCAGATGAGGAATTCTGGATGCTTTCTGGTGAAACTGAGGACACCATATCAGATGGAAGGATTGTTCAAGTAACTGTTCGTAATATACAAGAGAACCGAATCATTTGCACCTTTGATTCTGGTTTGAAAGCCATAGTTATGGGAGACAACTATTCTGATGATGGCTTTGATCCAGAATCACTGCAGTTACATGAAGGTGATGTGTTAACTGGCAAAATTAAGAATGTGAATAAAAATAGGTTCATGGTTTACCTAACATGCAAGGCCAGTGAAATGAGGAGAAGACCATTCTCCAGAAGTAATCATGATCCATACTATCATGAACAAGACATGTCTTTACAGAATGAACAAGATAAGGTTCGGAAACAAAAGGAACTTGCAAAGAAACATTTCAAGCCCCGAATGATTGTCCATCCTCACTTTCAGAACCTGACAGCTGAAGAAGCAATGCAGGTTTCTAGATTCTGTTCTCTGCACTAGCTTCTTTCTTTCAGTGTCTTATTAAACAGATTCTGTTCTCTGCACTAGTTTCTTTCTTTCATTCTGTGATACTATCTGATTGAAACTCTGTTTATTGAAACAGTTCTTATCAGACAAAGAGCCTGGTGAGAAGGTCATTCGGCCTAGTTCTAGGGGGCCATCATTTTTAACACTTACTCTGAAAATTTTTGATGGTGTCTATGCGCACAAGGAGATAACTGAAAGTGGAAAAGATCATAAAGATATCACAAGTTTGCTTCGCCTTGGAAAAACACTGATGATTGATAATGAAACTTTTGAAGATCTTGATGAGGTTGTTGCACATGATAAATTTCAATAGTAATTTGGCTTTAATTCATATCAATTAGCTGCAATTCTAATTCTCTTGTAACAGTTAGATTGGTGAGCTAGCTGATGGATCTTTCCTTTTACAAATATACAGGTTATAGACAGATATGTGGATCCATTGGTAGGCCACCTGAAAAGCATGCTCTCTTACCGCAAATTCAGGAAGGGGTTAAAAAGTGAGGTTGATGATATGTTAAGGGCAGAGAAGGCAGAGAATCCTATGAGAATAGTCTATTGTTTTGGCATATCTCAAGAACATCCAGGCACCTTTATATTGTCTTACATTAGGAGTACAAATCCACATCATGAGTATGTTGGGTTATACCCAAAGGGCTTAAGATTTCGGAAGAGGGACTTTGACAATATTGATCGCCTTGTGTCATATTTCCAGAAGCATATTGACAAACCACCACCTGATGCTGGTCCATCAATGCGAAATGTCGCTGCAATGGTGCCCATGAAAAATTCAGCTTGGGGTTCTGGTGGGGCTAATGATGGATGGAGGGGAGATGGTAATAATGACAGGGATAGACCTTTCTCCGGAAGATCAGGTCAGTGTTAATTTATTTACATTTTTTTTATCACAGCTTGTCTGCATAGTATTTATTAGCCAGCTTTATAAGTAAAAGATGCCTGTGTAGCTTAATATTTCCATCAAGGACTTGAATTGCCAACATTGTCGTTCTTCAGAGTTTATCAGTGGAACAACAGATTTGGTAGTGTCCATTTCAGCTAGCTGTAGCATTCTTTAGGGTCAATTCCAATGTTCCTTTGTTGCATGAGCCAGCGTTTTAATAATAATTTCCTGGAAAAATTAAGTGATACCCTCTGGTTTTCAGGAAACCAGCCTGTTCTCAGTGGTCTTCAGCTTCACTCTCCTTTCCCCCCCCCCTTTTTCTATTTATTTTTTTCCTGTTTTCTCTCAAGTTTTTGCTTCCTAAACCTTCAATGCATTATAGAGGATTTCCACTAAAATCTGGCAAAAAAAAGAAGCTTGATATGACTTGTAATTAGCCAGTTACCACCGGTACACTAACCCTGGCCCACCGGTACACTAACCCTGGCATGGGCTGCGACTTGCCATTTACTACAATGGTAGTAGATCCTCAGAAGTATGCAAGCACTCGTTTATTTATCTCCTTTTCTCTAAAGCAGGAGGTAGGTTTGATTCAAGGAACAGTTCTGGCGGTCGTGGACGCGGGCGCGGTCGTGGTAACTTTGTCAGTGATGATGGTGGTGGAGGTCGGAGTGGTGGTGGTGGCGGCGGCAACAGTGGGGGATGGACTGATAATATTGGCAGTGGCGGTTCCTCCTGGGGAGGTGGTAGCGGTGGAGGAGGATCTGGAGGTAGAGATGCTGGATGGGGCGGAGGTGGTGGCGATAGCAACCATGGCAGTGGTGGTGGCGGAAGCTGGGGCGCAGCTGGTGGTGGCTCTGACGGTGGTATTGGAGGCAGTGGAGGCTGGGGAGCAGCTGGTGGTGGCACTGATGGTGCTGGATTCGGCTCTAATGACTCAGGATGGGGCAGCGCCAAAAAGTTGGTCCCAGCAGAGGATGGCGGAAGTGGGTGGGGGTCTTCCGGCGGTGGTGGGGGCTGGTGAAGGGTGCTAAACGCCTTGCTGCATAAACCAGTAGAGAACTATCTGGTGAAATCTGTTTTGAATCCTGTTCTATTTCTGGTTATTGCTGTCGATGGGAGACAACTGCCACTATTCTGGGACTGCTTACTAATACGCTAGTTGCTGCCGATCTTGTTACATTCTGAACGGCCTTATATTTTAATGCATGCACAGTTTTCATACGTTTCGTGTCTTATTTCTTGGAAATCTATTGTCTCATACCCCCATCGTCTCAATGCCATGTTTTTTTAGTTTTTAGCTTCTGCAGTTCACTGGGTGCTGTAGTGTTCATTTGCTAGTCCGAATGTGAAGTCTTGAGCACGTTGTTTGGTTTACGATTGTCCATTTTTCTGGATGGATACATATCACGATCAAATTAGCAAGAATTCAGGATTACTTCATGCTGTACTCAGAAACAGCATGCTCTTTCAAATACGAGTCAATACGAGCACAGTATGGGCTTGTTTATTTCGGCTGTGTGATGGTTTGTGCCCTTAAAGCCAACGATTCTGTTCATGCGAAGAAGGTAAAAACAGAATTAAACGTACAGTGTACGAAAAGTAGAACAAAGCAGTTCAAATTTACAAACATTCTGTTCATGTTGCAGAACTGTTGGTGACATAGTTCTCGCGTATTTTGTAATGTAGTACCAGTTGCCACATTTTTCCATTCACAATCACCCGAATCCGGAACTGCATACAGACTGCAGATGCCACGGGATGAACGCTATACACCTTAACTGAAGGAACGCAAAGGCAACAAGCCTCCGCGTTATCATCAATGAACAACCATCGCAGGCACCATATCCGTGTCACCCTACCTACGGGCGAATCCCCCACAGATTGATGCAGAGATAACCAGGGCAGGAGTTCAGTGGTTGTAATGCCACTGAGAATAATAGCTTGATTGGCCTGGATGTTCATAAACTGTAGTATCACTTGTAGCTCCCTCACATTGGTAGGAAGATCTGGAACTGGGAGCTAGATGAGCCAAACGGCCAGAGGAATGAGAGGGAGCTACGCCTGCCTTGACTTGCAGCACTGTTAGTTCTTGGCGCAACCCCACGACCATTGCTGGCAACCCCATGACCAGAAGTTCCATCAGGATTGGTCCAAGCTGAACGCAAACCGATGACGCTACCTGATTTCTATTTTTTTTATTTTTTTTAAATTTAATTACGCCAAATAAGCTACATTCAGCTACAATAAAATTTCAGCCGCTACAGTGTAATTTCAGCCATAAGCCACAGCTTTTCAACCCAACGAGCATGGCCTAATTAGATCTAACACTATTGATTCGAATAAATTATCATACTATGTAGTACCAATTCATGTACTTTATTATTCTGTGCGATTTATGTGCTTGCCTTAGACACAACACGCAGAGGAGTCGGACCATGTCAGATCGGGCCAAGCAGTTTAGCCAAATGGGCTATCAATGACCCGTTAACTTTACTGTCAGTTACAAATAATTTTACTATCGTTAAGTCATAAATATTTTTACTATCAAGTTATCCATCTGTATTTAGAAGAGTATAGTAATCTTAACATATATAATTTTTACTATTAATTACAAATAATTTTACTATATTATTATAGGAAAGATTGTGTGTGTCGTTCAAGGCTGGCCTAAGGTGACGAGGTGGTACTTGCTAGCCCGCATGCCTGTTACTGTTTATACGGTACTGTGCCTTACAACGGATCAACAGTAGGTGGCTCGGCCCGGCAGTTTGGCCAGGTCTGGCGGACGCAAACCCCGGCCTGGCGTGCCCCCCTCTCTCGCCCTCGAGCCGAGAAATTTCGATATTTGACACTGAATACGTGCGCCTCTCAACTTTTAACCCCCAATTTGCACGCCTTTGAAAATTTAACCCTGTCACTGCGAATTCTTTTGATTCAAGAGATTCTCCTTATTTTCTCTCCTTTTATATTTTGACACTTGTCACTGCGAAAATAAAGAGAATCTCTTGAATCAAAAGAATTCGTAGTGACAGGGTTAAATTTCTAAAGGCATACGAATTAGGAGTTAAAAGTTGAGAGGTGCACGTATTCAGTGTCAAATATCGAAATTTCTCCCTCGAGCCAGCCCCCCCGGGATTCTCTGACGTAACGTCAGGTGACGTTGGATCACTGACGTGTGGGCCCATGAGCCGTGGGACCCACACGTTAGTGACCCGACGTCACCTGACGTTACTTCACAGAATATGCGCCGGAGCCAGCCCCTCGATTCGACTTCAGCCTTCCAGACCGCCTCCTTTCCCTGTCGCGAGAGCTTGGAAGGTTCTAGAGGAGAAGCGAAGCCGCAGCTTCCGCGGGGGCGAAGCGGCTGGGGGTTCTAGGGTGAGGAACTGAGGATCCTTCTCGCCCCGCATGGATCAGAGGAAGGCCTTGTTCCGCGCGAAGCTCCGCGAGACCAAGGAGAAGCAGGAGAGGCGCATCGACGCCTCGCTCGTCAGGTCTCCCCCGCTCCCCCTTCTCCTCCCGGCTGCTCTCCCTCTCTCTTTCCTTTCGTCTCTCGCGGTTCGCTGCTGGATTAGCCTCTGGATCCTTCTGGTGGGTTCGTTCCGTGGCTGTGGTGATTGGGTTGGCTCGCGCGTTTGCTTGGTGTAGTAAACCTAGGAAAATGGGATAAACAGCCGACACGAGATGATGGTAAGGGCTTGGTAGATATGCTTGAAGCACTAGGCTTTTCTTATTGTTGCGTAGACACTGCGAAACCGGTTTTCTTATTCTCGAGTAGAGTAGATGAACATTACAGTATCGGAATTTTGATTTCATGGTCATTGGATTACAGTTTGCTCCGCCAATTTGATTTAAGCCTTGTATATTGCTATGGCCCCCATTGCGTCATCCCTTTACACATTGATTAGCTAAATGACGCTTATGTTAGTATCGTATGGATGCGAGCTTTGCGCCTGGAAAACCAACCAAAGAATGGAAGGAAGTTGGGATGGATTCCATTGTTATAATTTTCTAGAGGTTGGTGTAGATCTTTAGAGCAGCGGTGTTAGGTTGCATCCAATATCATGATAACAACACACGCCATGTGGATTTTTTTTAACTTTAATCTGGAGAAGTCAGGACATCAGGATCTTAATTAAGCAATAAAAGTATCTAATAGCCAGGTGCATCATATTCTGCAGGTACAATGAATATGATCAGCCCATCTGCAGAGTCTGCAACGTTACTCTGAAATCTGAAGCACTTTGGCCTGCACACCAAGTTTCACGGAAACATCATGAGGTAAACAGAGGAAAAAAACCCTGTCCGTGTTGACTTATTTACACTGTTGTGTAGGTGTAATTGGCTGGTCATGTTCTAAAGATAACATGCATGGATGTTTGAGGGCAGTTACACATACATTATTACGCTATCATATCGTATGTGAAATTAAAGTTTTATCACTTAGAAGAATAGGGACAATCATATGTTAACAGAAACACGAATGAAGGGATTCCTATGCCGGCGTAGGTCAGTTTTCGTATGGAAATTCAACAGTGTTACTACTTACTATAAATACATTTATGTTGAGTATGCTGTCATGTTTATTTAGATACTATTCAATACGGACCCCTTCTAGATATGACCCTGTACTAGCACAGGACAACCAGTCAACCACTAAGGTTTGCTTTGATGTGGGTTTTCTGTTAATTATAGAAAAGGTCCTGTTATTGGTTGGCTCGCATTTTTTGGGTGTAAGACGTGTTGGATGCTTCAACAATAACATGTTTGCTGTGGTTTGTTGATAACCATGGTGTTTTCGTCCTTTTCATTTTAAAATATAGTTACTGCTTAAGTAGCAGACATTTCTTTCCATGAAAGCTGCATATAATTTCTGTGTAGAAATTGCAGACACTCGAGAATAATTTAACTGCTAATGGTTTATGACATCACATTTATATATATTCATTACTATAGTCGTTGTTTGAGTTTGATGTGTATTTGCTATTGAAGGTGTCTATGTACATTGTTGTGAACCGAGTTTGTATTTTGCCAATTTCTGGTACAGGCGAAAGCCGCAGCAACTGCTAAAGTTGCAGCAGGTGCAGCATCTCATGGCAATAGTGTCAATCATGAGCAACCAGCGGAGTCTCAGAAAACAAAATCTTCTATTTTACCTGCCAATTTTTTTGATAGCCAGGGAATGAAAAGGCATAGTGATGGTGAGCCACAATGCTCCCTCCCTTCCTCACTCAATTTACAGATACATAGTGTAAACTGTAAAGTCAACTGGGTCATCCTTGTCTGTATAAGCATTTGGTTCTATCTTTTTATTTGTCATATTTCCGTAGTTTTTAAGTCTATAGGTGAATCGTTATCATGTGAAAGAAATTCTCTCATTATTTTTATCTTTGTGCCTACATCTAAATATCTAATATCTCATGTTGGTCTGCCGCTGTTGTGATGTTTGTTGGTCGTTTGTTTGAATAGACCTTCTCACTCAGATACCATGATTCTACAGAGTTTTAATGCAATATAATTTATTTGATCTTTTTCTCTTAAAACAACAGGGGTAACATTTCCATATTCTGCCCTGTATTTTATATGCTAATTGCCATCTGACTTAACTTTACCTAGAAAAATGTGACAATGCTACTTAAATTCCAGTCAATGAAGACTTCATACTTGAATGTCAACATTACCTTCATGGCCACACCTGATAATGATTAAACTTGCCACAATGGTATCATTTAAGTGAAAAATGGTGTTAGGATTTAATATGCAGGGAAATTATTTTTGAACATTTTGTAATTTCTGAATAGAAACACATTAATACCCATATTATTGTATTTTCTGTAGAGGACTAGAGCCTCTGTAAACAGAGAACATTTAATGTATGTCTATTTTCTGTAGAGCTTTCTACTAGTAGTGTTATGCTACAATAATGGCGGAAGTGTCTTTTAGCAGTCCTAATATACCTAAAGGTTTCAGGCACTTGAATGCCCTAATATAACAATTTTGATCACTAGGTACTGGTTCTGAAGGAAGGTCTGTGCGTCGTGAAGTGGCTGATGTTCAACCAAAGACCACAGAAGCAAACACAAATAAACCATCTGTCAGGCTGGACCAAATGCCGCAGAAAGGAAGTCAAGCCAATAACAATGTCAAAGGAATCCTTCCAGGGAAATTCTTTGACTGTACAGAAGATGATGAAAATGAAGCTCCAGCTGCAGCTCCAAAAGAGCCGAATAGAACACCAGGAGACATTGCTGGTTCAAATCGCATGCAGGTGAAAGGTGTCCCTGATGGCTTCTTTGATATCAACAAAAATGGCAATAGCATGCAACCCAGTGAACCCACTCCATTGTCTCAAGTAGCGAAGAGTTCAGAAACTTCTCAAGGAAAAGGAGCACTGCCGGAAGGATTCTTCGATAACAAAGATGCGGATCTCCGTGCACGTGGTATCCAACCTCCAAAAGTGGACATCAAGTAAGGTTTCATGGCTACCTATTGCGAGTGTGTTGCATCCATTGAGAAACTGTGCATAGCTCTTGCAGTTGCATTATTTCCACGATAATTATTCTCACCATATCTACCCTTAATGAATTATAGTCAGGATTTACAGGTTTTACTTTGAACGTGTGATAGGTTGTTTTTATGCCCTGTGCTAGCTTTTTTCCATAGAGTTATAGACAGTACTGTTGCAGAAGCTGGCCAGCATAATTTGACAAAACAAAATAAACGAGGATGAATTGTAAAGTAAGTCATATTATGCAACATCCCAAAATTTCCGAGTTTTTAGAAAATTGAAATTTATTATTATTTTGTGGATTTTCAAAAGTAATTATTCTCACCAGATCTACCCTTAATGAAGTATAGTTAGCATTTACAGGTTTTACTTTGAATGTGTAAGAGGTTGTTTTTATGACCTCCGCTAGCTTCTTTCAATAGAATTAGAGGCAGTCTACTGTCGCGGAAGCTGGACAGCATAATTTGACAAAACAAAATAAATGAGGATGATTTGTAACATAAGCTATATTACTTCCACACCCATTTTGCATTTGTGGGTTCAAAACCGGCAGGAGTCTGGAAGTGTTAATAATCATGTTCGTTCTATATATACATATACTTTTTGTGTTTTCGGGAGTCCTTGTTTTCTCCTCTATGCTTCCTGCAAAAATTGCTGCACTGGATTTTACCAAAGATACTGTTGTGTGCACACTTTGTTTTTGGTTTCTTTCTGTATACTGAAATTTTCATGTGGAATACATTGATTATCTTGCACAGCGATGCATACAAAGAATTTGAGAAGGAAATTCAGGAGGACTTGCAGGAAGTTGATGACCGCCTTGAAGAAGAGGAGGTTAGGATAACCTTCACTAGCTAGTTATTTGTACCCTACGCCTTGCAAATATTAGTTCTACACTGCTGATATCAGCAAACTTTGCATGTACATTGTAGATTGATGCTGCTGCTGAGAGGGAAGAGTACTTGACTTTAGAGCAAGAGTATGATATTTGCCACATCTTGTTCCGTTCAAACACCCATGCTTAGCGAAGTTAAGATTTTTATTGTTGTCATCCATTTATTTCTACACAGGGAGTACAGGCAGCGAGTAGATATGCTGAAGAAACAACTCACGGAGTCAAAAGCCGCACGTAGCGCTAAAGCAAACAGCAAACCTGTTGGTATGGACATGGAGTCCAGCAGCGACTCATCGAATGATGAAGAGGATGACAATACAGATTTTGCAGTTGACTGGAGAGCACAGCATTTGAAATGATATAAAGATTTGTTTGATTGCTACCGAGCTACCGTGGCAACAGAGAATTAGTGGCATCCACCATTGTGCACCCAATCGAGAATCAGAGCTCAGTTCGTTAGGATTTTGCATAAAGAGGTGTTTTTTTTTCTTGTCCTTTATTTGGGAAACGCAGAAATTAACTATGAACTAACTCAATGAGACTAGTTATGGAGAACTGGCGAAATGTGTATAGCCCTGAGTTCCTGACTACTGAGAGACAGGTTGTACCTTTTTGGTTGTAGCTAATTTCAATCTATGATTAAGCTTGTCCTTAAACAACCGAGAATGATTCATGTTGCTCGCAATTTGGGAAAAGCAAAGTGACTATATCGCAATCTTGTCAGAGGGTGTATAACATCTGTCATGTGGGGCCGTGTCTACCACCGGCGCCCTCGCCAAATCCCACCAGCACCGGCTAATTAGTTTTCCAATCTTCAGTTGATTCCCGATCTCCAGTTTCCTTTCAAGTAGAACTCCCAGTTGGATTGCTATTTGGTTTCCTTTATCTATTTGGTTTGGTTTCCTTTATCTATTCGGTTTCCTAAATCTTAGGCTGGTTTGTTAGGGCCTCTCCTATTTAAAGGACTTGGCGCAAGAGATTGAGATAAGCAAGAAATAATCAAACCTCTGTCTTCCTTCTTCTTCGCCACGGCGCCGGGCGGACGTGAAGCCGAACGCTCTCGTCCCCCTGTCAGCCGCGGCTACTCGCTGCGCAATTGCCCCCAGAATCCGCTATTAGAAGGCCGTGACATCTTGGTATCAGAGACCACCTTCCTTGGCCGCTCCCGCCTTCATCGATCTGCGTCTTTAATGGCCGGTGACGCTGCTGCCCTAGCACGTTCCGTCGAGGACATGCTCAAGGAGCTCCTGTTGGGCCAACAGGAATTACGCGACGCCGTGTCGCGCACCAGCCGCCGCGTCGAGGAACACCACGCAACGATTGGCCGCCTGGAGCAGAACACGCAGTCACTCGTGGGCTCGGGCAGCGGCACCGGCGGCGCTCACCCCCCTACCCCACCGCCGCACGTTGGCGAGGGTCGCGGCGGCATCCGCGATGGCGCCCCTCGTTTCCACAAACTAAACTTCCCGACGTTTGATGACGCCTCCGATCCGCTCCCGTGGTTGAATCGCTGTGACCAGTTCTTCCGGGGGCAGCGGACTCCCGAAGAAGATAAGGTGTGGTTGGCCTCCTACCACATGCTCGACGACGCCCAGCTTTGGTACTATCGCAATGAGCGCGATAATGGTGCCCCGTCGTGGTCTCGCTTTGTCGCCCTCGTCAACACTCGTTTTGGCCCACCGGCACGCCACAATCCCTTGGGCGAACTCGCGAGCCTGACACGCACTGGGCCGGTCGACGACTTCTGCAAGGAATTCATGCGTCTTCTCTGCCGCGACGACTCCCTCACGGAGCGCCAACAAATTCGCCTCTTCACCCATGCCTTGCAAGAGCCCTTGCGCACCGATGTCGAGCTTTGGGACCCCGCATCCCTGGAAGAAGCAATCGGCCTTGCGCGTGCTTACGAACGCCGTGCCAGGCCTGCTCCGTCCGCGGCACGCTCCTCCACCCGTTCTTCATCAACTCGCGCCACACCCCTCCTCTCCACTCCCAGCGGTGAGTCCACGGCGTCAACGGCCACCAAGCCACCTCCGCGCCGGACACTCACTCCAGCGGAGATGCAAACCCGTCGCGAACATGGGCTCTGCTTCAATTGCGATGAGAAATTCGTTCCCGGCCACAACCGCCCCTGCAAGCGCCTTTTTCTCCTGGAGATTTCGTCCGATGATGATGGCACCATGGACCCCGACCCCGACTCCGTTCCGGACCCGACCATCTCCCTTGCGGCACTTACTGGCATATCAACTCCATCAGGGCGGACTATGACAATGGAGGCTACGATCGCCGGCCACTCCCTCGTGCTCCTCTTGGATTCGGGATCCACGCACAACTTCATCTCCGACAAGGTGGCCCGCCGCATCGGCCTTTCACTTCTGCCGCGCACGGACCTCAACGTCACCGTGGCGAACGGCGACCAGGTGACCAGCACGGGTACCTGCTCTGCGGTTCCCCTTGCCGTCGAGACCGAACACTTCCTCATTGATTGCGTCGCCATTCCACTCGGTGGCTATGACCTCGTGTTGGGCGCCCAATGGCTCGGGGCGCTCGGCCCGATCATGTGGAACTTCAACGCCCTCACCATGGTGTTCCTCTATGAGGGCCGCCAGGTTTGTTGGCGGGGCCGTCACGGCTCAGGGGCCGCCGCACGCGCGCTGTCCTATGATCAGCAAGATCTGATGACCGCCCTCCTTGAAGATTTCGCCGACTTATTCCAAGAACCACGAGGCTTGCCACCAGCTCGTTCCAAGCCGCACCGCATCCATCTCAAGGCTGGCGTGGATGCGGTCGTCGTGGTCCATATCGGTACGCCCAGTTACAGAAGACCGAGCTGGAGAAACAATGCCAAGACATGCTCCAGCAGGGCCTAATTCGTCGCAGCGACTCCGCCTTCTCTGCCCCGGTGCTCCTTGTCAAAAAGAAGGATGGATCATGGCGCTTTTGCATTGATTACCGTGCGCTTAACGATGCAACATTCAAGGATAAGTTCCCTATTCCAGTGGTGGACGAGCTCCTCAATGAACTCCGCGGCGCCCGTTTCTTCTCCAAACTCGACCTTTGCTCGGGTTACCACCAGGTCCTCATGCATCATGCAGACGTCCACAAGACGGCGTTCCGTACTCACGAGGGCTTATTCGAGTTCCTCGTCATGCCGTTCGGCCTCACAAATGCACCGGCAACCTTTCAAGCTCTCATGAATGAGGTACTCACCGACTTCTTGCGGCGTTTTGTCCTCGTCTTTTTCGACGACATCCTGATCTACAGCTCGACATGGTCGGAGCACCTCCACCACGTGCGCACGGTGCTCTCCACTCTCCGCCGGCATCGCCTCTTCATCAAGCGCTCCAAGTGCTCATTTGGGGAAACGTCCGTGGCCTATCTCGGTCATGTCGTTTCCGCCGCTGGGGTTGCCATGGATGACCAGAAGATCCAAGCCGTCTCCAACTGGCCGACTCCTCGCTCAGCCCGGGCGGTCCGCGGTTTTCTCGGTCTAGCCGGCTACTACCGCAAGTTCATCCGCAATTTCGGTGAAATCGCAGCGCCACTCACCAAGCTTCTCAAGAAGGAGGCTTTTGCTTGGTCCTCCGAGGCCGACGCCGCTTTTGCTCTCCTCAAGACTGCCCTGACAGACGCTCCGGTACTTCAACTTCCGGATTTCGCTTCCACCTTCGTCGTCGAATGCGACGCCTCCGGTCACGGCTTCGGCGCCGTACTCCACCAAGGCAGTGGCGCGGTCGCTTTCTTTAGCCGGCCGGTCTCGCCACGCCACCTCCACATGGCCGCATACGAACGCGAGCTTATCGGATTGGTACAGGCCGTGCGACATTGGCGCCCATACCTGTGGGGACGCCACTTCACTGTGCGCACAGACCATTACAGCCTTAAGTTTTTACTCGACCAGCGCCTTTCAACAATCCCGCAGCATCACTGGGTCAGCAAGCTCCTCGGCTACGACTTCACCGTCGAGTACAAAACCGGTCGCTCGAACATCGTCGCCGACGCCTTGTCCCGCAGGGACACCGAGTCGATCGCCATCAGCGCACTGTCGGCACCTCAGTTCTCTATTCTTGACGAGCTTCGCAAGGAAATCGACACCGACACCATGCTTTCCTCCCTCCGAACCAAAATCATCACCGGCGGCCTGGGACAACAGTGGGGCGTCACCGACGGCATCATCACCTTCGCCGGCCGCGCCTATATCGCCGCATCGTCACCTCTATTGCCGACAGTCCTCGCGGCAGCCCATGATACCGGCCACGAAGGAGTACAGAAAACACTTCACCGGCTGCGCGCTGATTTCCATGTGCCGGGTGCCCACGCGGTTGTCCAGGAGTTCGTGCGCGCATGCGCTGTCTGCCAGCGACACAAAGCGTAGCACCTCCACCCGGCGGGCCTCTTACAACCACTGGGCGTTCCCTCGACGGTTTGGGCCGATGTTTCGATGCACTTTGTCGAAGGACTCCCGCGCATCTACGGCAAATCCGTCATATTAATGGTCGTAGACCGTTTCTCCAAGATGGCGCATTTTCTTCCTCTCAGCCACCCCTACACAGCGAGTTCAGTTGCCCAGGTGTTCTTCACCGAGATTGTTCGCCTCCACGGCATTCCTTCCTCCATCGTCAGCGACCAGGATCCCGTCTTCACCAGCGCATTCTGGACGGAGCTTTTCCGCCTCGCCGGCACCAAGCTTCACCTCAGCTCTGCCTACCACCCTCAGTCTGATGGTCAATCCGAAGTGGTGAACAAGATCATCATCATGTACTTGAGGTGTTTGTCGAGCGACCGTCCGCGACAATGGCTGCGCTGGCTTTCTTGGGCGGAATTCGCCTACAACACGTCGTTCCAGTCGTCGCTCAAGACTTCGCCGTTTCGGGTGGTTTACGGCCGCGATCCTCCCACTATGCTGCGGCATCCCCAGGGCTCAACGGCGGTTAAGGCCGTGGATCAGCTCCTCCTGGAACGCGATGAATTTTTGGCCGAGGTCCGCGACCGCCTGGAGCAGTCCCAGCAACACTACAAGCATCACTACGACAACAATCATCGCGACGTATCCTTCACTGTCGGTCAATGGGTGTGGTTGCGCCTCCTTCACCGCCATGCCACTTCGCTCCACGTCCACGGTCGCGGGAAATTGGGACCACGCTACTTTGGCCCATATCAGATTGTGCAGCGTATCGGTGAGGTGGCTTACAAGCTTCGTCTTCCACCATCCGCCCGCATCCACGATGTTTTCCATGTCGGTCTTCTCAAGCCCTTCCGTGGTGAGCCCCCAGAAACTATCCCGCCACTGCCGGTAACCGTTCACGGCCGAGTCAGCCCTACTCCAGCCACCGTGGTCCGATCCCGGCTGGCTAGAGGTCGCCGCGAGCTTTTGGTTCAGTGGGCCGGTGCATCATCCAGTGAGGCCTCTTGGGTTGCTTTGGAGGAGTTCCGCCGCCGTTTTTCGGAATACCAGCTCGAGGACGAGCTGCTTCTTGAGGGCGGGGAAGATGTCATGTGGGGCCGTGTCTACCACCGGCGCCCTCGCCAAATCCCACCAGCACCGGCTAATTAGTTTTCCAATCTTCAGTTGATTCCCGATCTCCAGTTTCCTTTCAAGTAGAACTCCCAGTTGGATTGCTATTTGGTTTCCTTTATCTATTTGGTTTGGTTTCCTTTATCTATTTGGTTTCCTAAATCTTAGGCTGGTTTGTTAGGGCCTCTCCTATTTAAAGGACTTGGCGCAAGAGATTGAGATAAGCAAGAAATAATCAAACCTCTGTCTTCCTTCTTCTTCGCCACGGCGCCGGGCGGACGTGAAGCCGAACGCTCTCGTCCCCCCATCAGCCGCGGCTACTCGCTGCGCAATTGCCCCCAGAATCCACTATTAGAAGGCCGTGACAACATCACTGTTGGTTGGATGGAACTCCCTTGGCAGGGACACTCCCTGTGCAGATTTGACTGCCTTCTGCATGCTTCAACCCATATATCCTTTGGACAGGAATTTTTTGCTTGTGTGATAACACTGATTGTGTTTCTTTCTGTGATGGTGATGCATGGGGCCAATGTTGCTCCATGTGTGCTTTTCTTCTGAAAAGTTTCGTCAAGTTGCTGAGATGTGTAAGAGCAAGTACAATAATGCTGACTAGGTCGCCTCTAGCGAAATCCACGTCAACACAATTCTATGTGGAAGAGAGAGAAAAGAGGAGAGAGGCAAGCTGCCCTTCATGCAAGAGGTGACCTCTAGCACATCATACGAGGAGAGAGAGGCAAGCTGCCCCTCATGCAAGAGGTGACCCCTGATATATTTATGCAAGTATTAAATATTTGAGTGCTTTAGTAGAGGTAATCTTTACTCAACTTATTGTATTAGCCACCTCCACCATGAGCCACGTGTACTCTTTTTGCTTATTTGGCTAGTCTTAGAGGTGGCAGCCACCTTTTATATTAAACTTGCTCTAAGGCTCTACTCAAAAGTGTCGTGGATTTGACTGATTACGAAAGAGATCAAGAGAGTAAGAGATATTTGTATTGAGAAGTCATTTTGTTCAAAGTGGCTTCTGTAACTCTTATAACTCGTATAAACGGTTTATAGAAACATATTAAAAAGTCATTTTGTTTAAAAATCGGCTTCTAAAAATCAAAAGCTAGAAGTTGTTTGAAACAGGTCCTGTGCTAACGTTCATGGTGTGCTGGGTGCTTTTCTTTGCAGAAAATTCGGAAGTTGTTCCTATATGTGAGCAAGAAACTCCGTTGTTGAGCAAACTAACTTTTTGCGGGCAGATTGGAATGCGGGAGTTTCGTAGAATTTAGAAAATGCCACTTGCAAAATTCCTATAAAATTCGCGTGTTCAAACATTTAAGATACATCGAACAATACACAAAGATCGATGCATCAATAGAACAAAACCGTACAAGCCACGAAGGCTGCCAATAATTTGTATATTGGTCTCATACAGGCAGCCAAATCTCATGACCCGTTTCAAATTTCATTTAAAGAGAAATCACAACCTTCTATTTTTCTTGTTGCAAAGCAGCCTTTTCTGATCTTATCTTTCCAAGACGATCCTAGTTTACTGCTCGCCTCTCGGCAATTGAAAAGTGCCCAATGATATGATGCCAGGCTCATTCGCCAACATGATAATTGTTGGAGCTTTCAACTCAATGACGTATGTAAGCTCGGTTGAAACAGTTGATGTTTCTTGTCAGATTTTTCATCTGCCTATTGTATTCGAACATCTGTTGGTTTGGTTGTACTGTCATATTATATAGGAAAAAGTCCATACATCACTCTAAACTTTGTTCGAAAGTCTGTCCAGTGGTCTGAACTATGAAAGTAGATATTTGATCCCTTTAACTTTGTAATCTAATTTAAATAACACTCTGACCCAGTTTCGGATGACGATATTGTCTGCGTTGCACAATGAGTGGATAGCTTTACCATGTAAAATGACACGCTAATCAAATTTAAGTGAATAATAGGTGGAACTTATATAGCATTATCTTCCAAATCAAAACAGAGGGAGGGAACTACAGGGGGCGGTGGGCTTAGAAGCATGAGTAGGAGCTCGGTGGGGGAGAAGCCTAATTTGGATAGCGTGTCATCATACGTGATAAAATCGTCTACTCATCGTGCCACGTAGGTAATATTAACATACGAAACTGAGTCAAGTGTTATTTGAATCAGATTATAAAGTTTGAGTGGTCAAATATTTAGTTTCATAGTTCGGGTGCCACATAAAATTTCAAGCAAAATCTAGGATATTATATGGAATTATTCCTATCATATACGACATTGGACGAGCAGATATGCACGTTCCTTTTTTTTTTTTTGAAACTTGAAATGCTATCTTTCTTTGATGATTCTTGGACAACTTAGTGGAAACGTGCGCTCGTGCAAAATCACGTCATATTGGCGTAGGAGATGCCAGCTACCTAAATAGCCCGTATATTTTATATCAACTATGAATAAATAATTGATAAATGGAGCTGAAAACGTTACATGCATTTTTTTATTTTGCAACATACAAGAAATCATAGTCGCAAGTGAAAATGAAAGGACTTGCAATAAGCTAAAAACTATTAGCAACAAGTTTGATTACCTTTTTGGTGCTTCTGCAGTCAAAGAGAGTGGTTAACCAATAATCTACCTACAATTTCTAGAACTGTTAATGATGGGGATGACTATTAACATAATGTTAGGGGCAATCGCGATATGCAGACTAAAACAAGTGTTCAATTCAGACTTCGCTTCCAAGGAAATGGCTCCTTCATTGCGTTTTGATGGTGCTCTACAAAACAAAAACAAAAACTGCAGAACTGCTACTGCTATTTTTTTTTTCTGATGCAGTGACAGCAGTAATTTTTGCCACACAAAAGCATTTCATAGGCAATAGTAGCTTTGCAAGCATGTTACATATCAAAGGGAACAACAGTTCTTCGATAGTACTTGTGTAAAGATGATGCCATGATTCTTGTACTAGCAACTGTTGTTGATACAACTTCTTCCACTTACAACAGTGTCAATTCCCAAGCTAAATCATACTTTCTCCCTGCTTTCTAAAAGGGAGTAGACTTGCTAGGGAACCATGTCTTGTCCGATCAAAATTCATCCCCTGTGCTTGGTGCAAAGGAGGAATCAGGAATCCACCATGCCCAACTTGTTTAAACTAGAATAGCGCCTCTCCCAGATGATCCGTTGCATCAACAACGGAATAGCATGTAAAGCTAAAAAGCTGCAGATGCTAGCTTCCCAGTTTATTTCTTATATTTCTATCAAAAAAGTTTATTTCTTACAAAATGTAATAAATTTTAAGCTCGGGTTTTAGTTCTACAGAAAAATCTCTGAACCAAACATTTCCGGTGTGAATAAAATCTACCACTCCTGCTTGAAACAATTCATTTCTACTGAATAGTACATGATCTCCAACCTCTGCTATTGGTTTCTGAAAATCTTTTGCTTGAGAGAATATAAAATTTCATTTCACAGATTATTCTCTCATAGGGACTTGCCTCTTGAATTCTCCTCTACAAAATTTTAAACCAAGTTTCTGCATACATCTACTGGGGATTATAAATCCAGAATTATACAGCTGAATATAAGTGTGCATGCCAGAGTGGTCAGATTAATGTTTGGAAACAAGCATGGAGCAGCAGTGTCAGTAAAGTGTTACCGCAAACCAACATATTCGTTGGTTCCATGATTAGCAACAGTAGATCTGAAAGTAGATGAGTGCACAAAAACGACGAACTTATTTGCCCGAGACTGGCTGAGATCATATCTGGCTCTTTGCAACAGTATTTTGTCAGAAGCGAAATGCAAGTTGACTCAGAAATAATATTGAGCAGTGAACAGAGTGTACAAATGTATAAATCACAACCATGCCAATTATTCCCATTTCACGTGAAAATCTTTATGAGAAAAAATACTGTGCATATAAATACAAATCACTGTATAATTAGATGTTTACAATAGAGCTTTTATTCTTTTCATAGACTACAACGATATATATATAGGATGAGAGAGACGACTCTTCAATGGAGAAGAAAATTGAATCAGAGTCGGTTATGGCGGGTTGACACCATGTCTGGTGCAGCCTATGTTTGGTCCTAGCATAGGTCATGCCACGTCTAGTATAAGATGATGCAGTGTCCTACACGGACCTCGAGTCGAATTCCTTCCGGTAGTTGAAGAACACAATAAACTTCTTCAATTAAATCAGGATGAACACCTTGTATGCCGAAAGTTCGAAGAACTAGTAAGTAATACCAACTACGTCAGAGCAAAGCTCATACTTAGCAGTAGGAACCGACTTAATCAACATATCAGTCGGATTATCTTGAGTACTTATTTTGCGGATTTTAATATCACCTTGAGCAATGACACCTCAAATATAGTGATATATGATATCAATGTGTTTTGTTTTCTCATAGAACATTTGATCATTTGTAAGGTAAATAGCACTCTGACTATCATAAAATATAGTGCAAGACGTACTTCCATAAAGCTCTGTAAACAAACATCTCTGCCAAACGGCTTCTTTGTAAGCATTAGAAAATAGCCATATACTTAGCTTCTGTAGTGGATAAGGCAATGGTAACTTGTAGATTTGCTTTCCAACTAACCGCACATCCCCCAACAATGAACACATAATCAGCAAGAGATTTTCTCTTATCTAAATCTTCAGCAAAATTAGAATTCACATAACCAATAAGTCCATCTCTAATCTTTCTAGACTATAGATAAGCATCAGAAGTGCCTTGCAAATATATAAAAATTCATTGAACTGTTTTTCAATGCTCTTTTCTAGGATTTGCCATGTATCTACTAACAATACTCAATGATTGAGATAAATCGGGACGAGAACATACCATGCCATACATAAGTAAATCAATTGCACTGGCATATAGAATTCTAGACATATACTCAACTTCATCATCTGACTATGGACATGACACCGAAGAAAGTCTGAAATGTGTAGCTAACAGAGTACTCACCGGTTTAACCTTATGCATATTGAAACGGCAAATGACTTTATCAATATACCCTTTTTGACTTAGGTATAATTTGTTAAACCGTCTCTATGATGATTTTCATGCCAGAATCTTGTTTGCTACAACAAGATCCTTCATCTCAAATTTACTGCTCAATTGTGCCTTCAATTTTAAATTTCACCTTTGACTTTTGTAACAACCAACATATCATCAACATATAAGAGCAAGTAAATAGCTGAACCATTAACTGTTTAAATAAACACAACTATCAATATTGGATCATTTAAAGTCCTGAGAGATCATAAAGGAATCAAATCTCTTATACCACTGTTCGGGTGATTGTTTCAAATCATAGAGAGATTTTTTTAACTTGCAAGCAAAATTCTCCTTTCCTAGGATGACAAAACCTTCCGGCTACTTCATATAAATGTTTTCTTCCAACTCCCTATGTAAGAACGTTATTTTCACATATAATTGCTCAAGCCATAATCATGCAGAGTTACAATGATGAGTAAAGTGCGAATAGAACTATACTTCCCAACTAGGAAAAAGATATCTGTGAAATTAATACCTAGAATTTGACTGCATTCTTTAGTAACCAGTCTTGCTTTGTATCTAACCTCTTCGGTTAGTGAAATGCCTTTCTTCTTCTTGAAGATCCATTTGTAGTGAATATGTTTCTTCTAAATTGGCAACTTGACTAGCTCCCAAGTATGATTCGTATTAAGAGATTACATCTCATCATGCATGGTAGTCATCCATCATTCTAAATCACCAGAAGATATAACATCTAAATAAGTTGAAGGTTCTGTAGTATCTTCAATATTTTTTTGCTACATTCAAACAATAAACCAAAATATTGGTTTCTTTAATCAATCTCTTAAAAGGCTAGATATCAATCTCCCAAGTGTGCGTGCATCCCTGCCGCTCCTCACACCGTCGGAGGTCCGGTCGCCGTGCTCCGGTCGTCGCCGTCCTCTCTACTGCCGGCCGGATCTTCGCCCCGGCGCGTCCTCCCCGCCGTCATCTCCACTGCCGACCTCCTCTCCGCCGTCCTCTCCGGCCCACTTCCGCCGAGCTCCAGCACGTCCTCCACTCCATTCCTCCATCCAAACAAGAGGTGGGATCACTAGATCCCATTCTATCCCTCCATCCAAACAAAAAACAGGGACTAACCCATCCTTGCAACCAAACAAAAAGTAGGATTATCCCATCCCACATACCTGGGATGGAGCTATCCCATCCCACCAAGTCTCCAAACCAAACACATGCTTAGTAGCCTTTCTTGTGTGCAAGGCTTCTTTAGAACTCCTGGTAGTTTGCTGTGTGCACGTAGCAAAATCTCGAAGAAATAAAAATACTTTGCCGACAACATCTGATTATGATCTGATGTGACCGGTGCTCTAGATTATCTCTCTTCAATTTTTGCGATGCGATACTCTAGTACACGCATGCCTTTGGCTTCCGACAACTTTTTCTTTCGTATATTCGGCGAGACCGTGCGGCTTTTATTAGCGACGAGACGGCTCGGAACAGGAACATAGAGCCCGCTTATTTGATTGAAAAAAATATATAATTTATAATTAAAATTACACTGTAACTGATTGAAATTATATTATAACTAATAGTGATTTATTTAGTGTAATTAAATTTAAAAAAATAAAAATAAAAAACTAATTAGCCTATTACGAACAATGCAAACAAATATAGAAAAAAAGAACCGGTAAAACAGTAAAAAAAGGCCAAAAAAATAAAAAGAGATGAAATTTAGGAATAGTGAAAAATAAGTCTGCAGTTAAAGCCGAAATAAACGGGGCCATAATCAGATGCCCATCTTCGATTCGACAGGAAAAACGACGAACACGATTTTCTGATCAGATCTTTTGTGGTTTAATACCACTTGTTGTGAATAGGGAGACAGAGAGACACGAATTTTTACGTGAAAAATTTTTACGGAAAGAAACATAGATGCACAAAGACAAATCACTATATGATAAGATGTTTACAATTTAGATCTTGCTCTTCGTACGGACTACAAGAATACATATGTAGAGCAAGAGAGACAAGTCTCAAACATAAAAGAAAACCAAATTAAAATCGGTTACGGCAGGTTTAGCGTAACCTGCGTCTAATCCTAACACCAGTCATACTATATCAGACAATGCATTATCCTACACGAACATGGAATAAGTTTGGATTAGACTTCAACACCCACAGCATTAGCACACTTTCAGTCTGCTCGGCATTTAAGCACCGTTCGCCGATAACATCTCTAATTTCAGCTGCAGAATAAACAGCATAATAATCACACCTTTACTAAGCATCTGAATAAGGAAAAGTCATGCAGTAACAGCAAACTTACGTTTAGATATAATTGTTCCTTTTTTCTAAGATATAATTGTTTCTTCTGTGAAATATCAGAGTAAACAGCATCTGCAGCTAACTGAAAGCCGTGCATTTTATCAGTAATATAGTTCCATCTGAATACTAACAAATCCAAATCAGAAGTAGATCATACTTCATTCTCAATTCTCATACGTACAATCTCGCGGAACACAATTAAGTATTAGCTTCCAGCTTTCCCCAGTACTATTATACAAGTATTCTGTACACACTGCACACTTACACAAGAAGTATCAAAACATTAAAACAGCAGATCAGTTTACTTATTGCCACCCTTTTATTCCATGAGAGTGTATTAATTAACCGACAAAATTTTACCCCTCAAGTAAGAACCGAGAAGTCAGCACAGATCCGCAAAAATGCCAAGCAAGCCTTGAGCACAATCATTCAGCTAGAGAAGAATAAGTCACCAAGCTTGCAACAACATCCATGGAATGCACCGCTTCTGGAATATCGATTTCTTGCAGCATGCTGCCGTCTTCATCGATCGTGCAACCTGCAGCTGCTGCTCTAGAGCTGTCCTCCCAGACTCCTACCTCGGAATTCTCATTGAAGCACAGAGTCGGATCAGAACACACCACAGAACAAACACTGCCCTGCTTCTGGAAAGGGAATGCGCCGATCTCCGCATCGATCTTGCCCCGGGCATCGAACAGGAGGCTCCTTAACCTCACCACCTCGGCCTCAAGCGCTGCATGGCCCTGCAGCCTCCTCAGGAGCTGCTGGTTGGCAGCACGGAGCTTCTTGACCTCCTCCTCCAAGAAAGCCGCATGCGCCTTCTTCTTCTCCCGGTACTTGCGCACAGCCTCCCTGTTCCCCAGCGGCCTCCGGGGCTTTGTCGGGTCTTCCTTAATGTCGTCTTCGCCGCCGGTTGCGAGGACCTGGGTGTGCGTGTGCAGGCAGGTGTGCGTGTGCATGGCGGCCGATGGACCGGGAGGGTTGCAGGTGTGCGTGTGAGTGCAGGTTGTGGTGTTGTTCAAGAACTCATCGAAGCTGTCAGGAATCTCAGGGTGGGAGAAGAACAATTGGCTTGGGAGGTCCACTCCATCATCCATTGTGGCAGAATGTGCCAAGAACAATCTCCTTGTATTGTCAATGGACAAGTTGCACAACAAAGTTGCCAAGAAAATAAAAGGGAATCGAGAACTTGGCGATCCAAAGGATGTTATTTTGAGGCTGCAACAATTAGATAACTAATCAGCGATTTGAGGAGTCAAATTACAGGATCAAATATGAATTGATTTGCGTGGGACAGTAGACCTCACCACAGAACATTAATCTCGGCAGCATTCGAGCAAGGACAGCAATTTCCTGCAAAAATTGGTGAGCTATCCAAATTGGAAGAACAAAGCTAACTAATTGAGAGAGGACTGCAAAACTGAAGAGGCAGAGTCAAGTCCTGATGGGGAGTTGGCCACACAGAAGTGGAAAACCGAAAACCACGATGGATATAACAAGAACCAAATTGACGAGATCCCCAGGCAATAAGCCTCCCGAAAAAGCTGGAATCCAGCATCAAAATCTATCTTGAGGCGGGGAGCGATATGGAATCGATGGATAGATATGCGATATGCCTCAATTCAGAACGCCGAGCTGCCTCTCGCAGGGAGAAACTTTCTTTCCCTTTACGCCTTTCCCTCCTCTCCCCACCGATCGATCTTTTCGGTGATGTTGGTTCCCCTTCTTTCCTTTTCTTGGCGATTGGGGGAGGGGAGAATCTTGGAAAGAGACGCGAGAGGAGATGGAGAGCGATGCGATTGGATGGGAGTGGGAAAGAGAGAAAAGAGAGAGGGAGTATCCTAGTTCTTCTTGCCACTGTTGGTGGGTTTTTGTTTGCTCGTCATGATTTGTGTTGATCTTTTTTTGCCTGCTGCTTCAGCCTGCCACTTGGCCCAGTTACTTCTTTTAGTTGGACTTTTTTGGCCATTTAAATATGGAGTGTTGCCTAGTTGACTCTGTCTCGTACGTAATCAGCAATAGATATGCGCTAACACCGTTGACAAAAATTGTTACTTAGCCCGAAACAAAGTGGGGAGTATAGCGGGGCACGGAGCTGAATTTCACTCATGTCTTACAGAATAAGCCGACGGCCTTGATCCACCGACCCGGGGCGACATAAGTGTGATGTCCCCTTTGTGCTGGTTTGATCGGTGTCGAGCGCCAGCAGTGCCTCTAGGCTCTTGAACTAGCCACGCAGGCAAACACACATCTGCAGGGCCGTGGAGGTAGATTTCACCATTTGCTTAAATTATAAGCCGGCGGCCTGGGTTGATGAATCACGAATCACCTCCATGAAGACGAAAATTATGTGCGCAGTCTCCGGCAGCAACACTAGCGTGGCTCAACGCTTATGGAGACAGAAACGCCGTCGGCGGGTGAAGAATCTAGACTTGATATTATGGATTAATGATATATTTTGATAATTAATGACAATCATATCATGTGACTAATATTTTTTATGAGTTAGATGAATAGGCAATATATTATGATGATGAAGATTTTGGATAGTGTAATGAGTTGATTGTCATCGAGTCAAAGTTCAGGATAAAGGATGGCATCATATGTTGATGAACATTAAGGTCCTGTTTGGATACGCTTAAAATCTGATTCTGGGTAGAATTAAGCGAGAATCCCACCCAAACGCTTTGATTATTTTTCGATTCTTTCAACCGCCGCGGTGGGAAAGATCGGCATTTGCACTGGGAATCCAAAATTCTGTACCGCGAGCCCGAGGGGTCGTTTCTTCCACCGCGACGATTCTTCAGACTGCAGATTCTTCAGACCGCGACTTATCAGAAAATCCTGATCAAATTAAAATCGATTCTCAGATAAGCGTATCCAAACAGGGCCTAAGTCAAAATCTAAAGAGAAGATGATCATAAGTTGATCATCAAGTCAAGAGAAGATCTATCATGTGTCGATGGAGAGTAAGTGGAGGATGCATCATAAATTGATGCATATCAAGATAAGGACTCGGACTTGAAGTGGGGATGTTCGTCATCAAGCTTCAAGAGATGTTCAAAACAAATGTATAACTAGCTAGACTAATGATGTGTTTATAGTCTTTTATCGGTTTTGATATTTGATTAGAAGACTGGATCGCTAGTATAGATTACTGGATCGCTAGTATAGATTATCGTACTATTAAAAGATCATGTCTAGTAACTTGACTCCTATCACGTGTTAATGGTTTAATCTTACTTATTCTAGCTCTCTTGTGATATGATGCTAATATTTGCAAATGTGTTTTTCAAATTGTTGTAGCTCATGCATAATCTTTGTGACATATGACTTAGATTTGCAAATTGTTGAAGTCCATGTTCCCTACTTTTGTAGCATGGTGCTTAGATTTGCAAATAGTTAAAGCTCTTTCATAATCCTTGTAGCATGTGACTTGTGTTTACAAATATGTTTTGCAAACAAGTTGAGTCCATGTACCCAATCTTTGTGTCATGATTCTAAAGTATGCAAATGTGTTTTGAACTTATTGTAAATTATACCTTGATCCTTGTGTGCATAGTACTATAATTTGCGAATATATCTTGCAAATTCGTTGAAGTATATGCACTCTTGTCTTTACTGAAAAATGCAAAGTTGTATATCCGCGGACTGCAGTGGTCAGACCAGCTCTACGTGAGCAATCGGACCGACAGGCAGTATGACTGCTTTGAGTACGGCGGTGTGACTAGGGCAGTCTGACCAGCCCTATGTGGGCGATGCAACCGATTGTTGTATGATCAGCCAACTGTCTGACCATCATTTGTTGGTGGTCAGACCGTTTCATGGTAAGTAGTCACACCAGTGCGATAGAAGGCCTTGCGACCGGATATTTATTGCCAGTAGTTATTTTCCAAAGAGCACCATTTATGGTTCGTAGTCGTGCGGTACGACCGGCCATTGTGGTGGCACAACCAGCGAGCGCGGTAGTACTAGACCCTATGTGGGCGGTAGTGCCGTTAACGACTTGTAACAACTAACTTTCTAGTCGTTGTGAGGGTCGCGGTAGTACCGGCCCTTGCATGGTGGTACTACCGGACTTCAGCTAATTTTGCCCCCAACGGTTAGTTTCATGGTATGGGGTATAAACACCCTTTTGTGGCCTATTGGGGATAGGTTGTTGATACCCTATTCTACACTCTTAAGCTACTATGAGGCTCTCTACTTAATAATGCATGTGTTACACATTGTGAATAAGGAGGGATATCTCTAGTTGCATGTGTAGCATCTAGAGGTGGATTTTGTATCCACGTCGAGCTTGCGCATTCGTTGCATGTGAAAGTTAAATGAGCGGCTTGATTTGTTACTTTAGAGGTTGTCGATTCTCAGACAGCCTTGAAGGCGTCGTGCCCGGTGATCTTGAGAAAGCCCGGTGTGTTGTGAAGGTTAGAATTTACCTACCCGGAGAGGGAAAGAGATACTACTAGTAAATTTGAGGTGATTGACTTAATTCATGGAGCTGATCCAATTTGTTTAGGCTTACTTCAACATGGACTAGAGAAAACCGATAAGTTTTCGAACACTATAGTAAAACATCGTGTGTTAATTTTAGTTTATTTTCTCAAGCTTAATTACATGCTTACAATTTATATTCATAGGAATTGAATTGATTGCTTGCCACCCTAAAATTGTAAACTTTGACTTAGACTTAAGGTATTGGTGCATTTAGGTGGACCTAATTGATTTAGACCTTAATTATACAAAATCGATTTGATTTACGCTTCCGCACATAAACTTGATTTTAACCAAAGAGAAATTTAAAAGTACTTATTCACCCCTAGGGGGTGGCAACCGGGCCGAGGGGCCTCGAAGGAGGCCCCCGCAGCCCCACCCCGATCCTATGGAGATCCGACCCTTATGGGATATCCCTGATCGTGTTAGGCTTACCAGAGGTAGATTGCCCCTGTCCCCGGTCCTAGGGCAATCCGACCCTTATGGCATATCCGCGGGGATTAAAAATATGCTAAATTATTTTTTAAAAAAATAATAATATGACTTTGTTTATTAACTTATAAATATTTATACATATTTGTTTAAAAAATATAGCTTTCAAAAATATATATTTAAACATATAGATTCAAGTTTTAGTTCAAATATACAAAAAGAATACAATCTCTATTCTATAATCTACTATAAATTTTTTTGTCAGGTCTCTGTAGGGCCCTAGGAGGGAGGGTGAGCCCTGTCCCTGTTGCCCCGTAGGGGGAGATCATCCCTGCTCCTGATTGGGAAATCCCCCACGAGCTCCACCCCCACAGGGAAAATTGCCTTGTGATTAAATTAAATAGACTGATCACTCCATCGCGGGTATAACCGTATAAGTAATTGAACTTTCTGAAGCCAGAACCAAGTGCAACAACGCTATATAATGCCTCTTATGCGACTAGGATAGTTCCAATTGCCTAAACGTGCAGCTCTAAATTCATGACTTCTACTCACTTTAACGGTAACCACTTAGATATAGATTGTGCTAACCAATTTCACCCGTTCGCAAAAGAATATAGAAATTTAATTGGCAGAATAAACTATGTTGATTGTTGAGCATAAGCTCCATTCGGAAGAAAAGGCAGTATCAATTATAATCAACTTTTTTTTGGTGCAAAACAAGTACAATTCACTGTTGTTCACTGGGTGGACTATTGGGTACCTACTTTCAATCATACATACATACCGTTTTAAACATCGACACTCTAAAATATCGCTTTGACCACTAATTTTTATTGTAATATATTTGTTAAACCGAATAAAATTATAATATTAAGAGTATTTTTCAAGACAAATTTACGTATATGATTTTTATATATCTAATTTAAATATTTCAAAGATATTGATAGCCAAAGTTTTAAAAATTTGATGGCACTTATGTTCAAAATGATATGTATTTATGACTAGAGTATGCAGCAAGGCATGCTGCCTAATTTGTTTGTGACGTTGTTAAACCAGATGGTATTTTTGAACGTTCTTACAAGACAAGAAACCGGTTGTCCAGACCAAGAGAGAGCTGTCAAATCAGATTGACAGAGAGAATGATTCCCCAAAAAGAGAACTCCGGGAGATTGAAGGCACCTAAGTCTGCGGAAGAGCTAGAGAACAAAACGATATTTGGAGGATTAGCAAGTTGCAACAGCACATGCAGCAGGAAATTCGGCGATTTTTCTTTTTTGTAGGCAGAAACTTTGTTGAATTGAAGCACTTCCCTGAGTCAAATAGCAACCGGTCTGGTTACATTTCTCATCACTGCACAAGCTCCTTTTTCTCATACATTAGCACACGCACGACGCAGTAGATAGTCGAGAGAATTCGTCCTCCATTACCGCACGACGTTTCCGGCACAATCACAAAAGCAACCATTACCAGTCATGGGCTCACTGCAGGAGCCAGGAGGTCTATGGCCGTGTTCGTGCATAACAATCAGGCTTGTAAGCGATTAATTATGTGCATATCAATCAGGCTTGTAAGCGATTATTTCTGAGTGGCATTCCCAATCCCAGTCCTGGCCTGTGTCGTGATTTGTCAACTGGAGCACTATTCTGAAGTGAACAAAATCAAATCTGAAAATTGCAGTATCGTAACAGTACTTCCTGAAAATCTCTGAAGTTCCTACAAGAAAAGATTTCTGAAACTGGGTGTCAGATCGAGAGAAACTCACGCTACACTTGCCTTGTGATCACTCCCACGGGTGTAAACAATGGAACTTTCTGAAGCCAGAACCAAGTGCAACAACGCTATATAATGCTCCTCTATGCGACTAGGATAGTCCCAATTGCCTAAACCTGCAGCTCTGAATTCATGACTTCACTCACTTCAACGGTTACCACTCGCTGCTCTGCTCAAAAAAATTTTAAATGCAAATCATATAAGGGGGGGCTATTTGGCAGTTCCCTCCACATTTTTACATCCGGGCTTGGGACCGGCAACGGCAGTGTTAAACTGCAACAATACAAACCACAAATCAGCACACAAAAACAAACAAGCAGCGAAAAAACAAGCAAGCAGCGAATCATACAAGACCACAAGTGTCACACGATCATGTGGAGGACCGAAGGCAACATATGCACACACAATGGACAATTGCACACTGGGTCATAACCAACCTCGACAAAATGGATCGAATAAGAACAAACCGAGCCTGACCGGCCGGTGATGGATAGATCTCCTAGATGGGCCTAGCCTATAGACCATACGCGATTCTTCGCAGCTTCCTACCGTGACTACAGGCGAGCGGAGCTCCATTCAAGAAAACACACAATTACCTGACTGAAAAGAAGCCAGAATCCATGGAGGGGGCTCATACTTGGGAATCAAACACTGAACATGCCATGAGGGATTATCAATATCAATAGAACACAGGTCAACTAACCAATCAATGATCAAGAAGGTTACTCGGCTCTAAGATGTGTGAACACAATCTGCCTTGCTTTTGAGTTTTGGTCTAGAAAATCCAGGATGTATAAGATAGTGGAGCAAGATCTCTCAAAAACATCAAATTTCTGATATGTAACATACTTCCACTCAACTTGAAAATATGCAATCGTCAATAATTATGAAGGGAACCAAATTGTTCTTCTAGTTAATCTTTCGCCAATGAAATCAATAATAATGTGTCTGCTAGTTAATCTTTTGCCAATGAAATCAGAGATAGAAGCCCCTGGTTAATCTACTCGCCTAACTCAAAAACTGGCATAAGATAGGATCAAACAAAACTTGCCAATCTTCCATCAACAGGAATCGCTGAGCAAAACGCAATTAGTTGACGATTCCACAATCCGAATCCCACCAAGCTTCAGTACCACAAAACTTGATCCATAGCCAACCCAAAACCAGAATTTGCCACGTTGACACTATTAAAATGTGTTCAAAGCAAACTATTTGTTTTAAGCTTCCAATTTCGGGACCTTCCCCTCCAGTTAGTGTGGTCTAGCAGCAACACTAAACCCCGCTGCACATCTATATTACCCGTATGAGTCGAAGTCACTCCTGCCAATCATATCTGAATTGTTAGTCGCAACTTGCAAAAACTGATATAGGTGAAGAGGGCCAGCAAACTTGAGAGGTTGGATCTGATGTCTACAAAACAATCTTTTATTCTTTACCACCTAAGTTCAAAATCTGCAAATAGCAAGAATTTGAACTGACAAATCAACCAAAAAAGTGGTGAGCACTGCTCATGAAAAAAGTCAAATGAACAAACAAAAGATCTTTTGCCATCATCAACAATGTGTGGACTAATCAAAATGTGAAAATGTCCAAAGCAGTCAGTCAGTAGGAAGTACATCAATCGTGGGTCTTCTTCTGCTTTTAGAGTTCAGAAACAATCTCCATGTCAGCATGCAAATAGCTTTTTACATATTGATAAGTTGAGTGAAGTGGTCCAAAATTATCAAGATTTCTACGCAATCTTTCCTCCTGTACAAGTTGACAAATCCGCAAATCACAAAAACTAACCATAAAATGTGCTACGGGATTCAAATTGAAGACGGCAGCACCACCCCAATTAATAGAACTTCCAAAATCCAAACTTGTGGAAATAAATTTGATAGCCACAACCCAAATAAAAAATTGATAATCTTTGGCTACCTAAAATGATTAAGTGTTGATCTTTCCCGTTGTAGGATCCTTGTTTCACAACTACAATCCGTGCAGATGAAAGCAACCAAAATTACTTCAGTCCGAACCTCATTACTTCTGGCATTTCCTATATTAATCATTGCTTAGAATAGTACTAATAAAAAAGTCAGGTAAGCACACAGTTTATGAATCCAAGCGCTGCACCAGATAGATCAGGCCAGTGATTTCATCCTAACCGCATGCAAGTTGAAGTATCAAATCTGTGTGATGCCACAAAAATGAAGCCAAGTATATTTATAGTCAGAACAGTCAGTACGCGCACGGAATTAATGACTCGCTCCAAGGTGCACTAACCGAAGCTTTAGCGACTTCGGATCCATGATCTTTCCATTTGCATTGTTAGCATGAATTTATACGACTTCCAATCTGCAGATTAATGCAACACAAACTATTCCAGACAAAATATCATCACTTCTAAATTATTGGTTTGAGGAATTATTGGATGTTTTTCCAATCTGCAGATTAATGCAACACAAACTATTCCAGACAAAATATCATCGCTCCTAAATTATTGGTTTAAGAGGAATTATTGGATAGATGTTTTGACTTCACCACAAACATGATGTGTTTAGGGTTTAGGTATCGAAAGCACATTGTTTTCTGAAACTTCCATCCTACTTCAACAACTGCATGACAGGTAATATGCATGTACCATGAGTTCATTCCGACATTCAGATGAACCAATTATGCTTAAAGGATGCACAGTTGTGATAGTAAATACGACTGTAGTTCACCACGGAAATCTGTTCTACAAATCAGAAGCAAATGGTACAATTCAAATCGCCACCACCAAAATGGTGTAGACTAATCAACACGTGAAGTGCTCAAAGCAGACTATTTTTGTGATCAAAGCAAGACATCATTTGAGTTCTTTTATAGCAGTATCTTCCATTCCGTCCAAGCATTTAAGCAACAATATCAAACAGGTATCCAAAACATACTATCTGCTGAAACTTTCACTGGGTTTACCGATCTTACGATCTTGCATTGCACCCAGTATCTCCAAACACTGCAAATGCACAACCCAAATTATCTATCAGGATTAATATACTTCTACACAATTCTTGAGCGAAAATTTAGATGTGTAAACTCTGAAACTAGAATAAGAAGGGCCAAGATCATTCAAGCAGTGTTATCAGACCTACTGATTCTGTCCATACTGCGTATCAGATTGATATCTGCAAGTACCAAGAAATCATTCTGCCATAGAAATGACCAAATCAATGCACTTCAGGGTGATAATCAAAAAGAAATGCCCATAGTTGAAAAGGAATTGTGAAGGAATACTCCAATTCCACCCAAAGGCCAAGATAAGCTCAAGTGCCACAAATATCCCTTCTGAAAGTTACAGCCAACAGTGCAAATAAGACTGTTTTAAAGGACAAAATTGTTTCACTAAATGAATGATGATTCATAAAAAATTGAAAGGACCAAAAATGAATACCCGATGGTGCAAACAAATAAAGAATCTGCCTCATCTGGTTTGGATTATACAAACACTAATAAAAAAATTGCACTGGATGGTAGTACCCGCCAGTTGTATAGAAAAAGAATACTTAACTAGGAATATGGAAAATTGCATTTTTTTTGAATTTGCAATAATGCGATGGGCGAACAACAGGAATTGAAACCGTGCATGGTGGATTCACAATCCACTGCCTTGATTCACTTGGCTACAAAGATGCAACCAACAGACAAATAAACTTGAGGGCCAAGGATCATGCAAACGGAAGATTGAATCTCCTAGTGTGCCGTACATGTCAATAATCTGCTTACGTGATGAACCAGGTGCTAGAATGACCACAGATAAGATCAACAAAATTGAACAGTAGAGACCAAAGAAAAGAAAGATTGGTGGCTCCAATCCAACGCCAACGGTGCTTCACTCGTGGAAATCAATTCCATGATAAACGAACCTAAATCAGAATTAGAAGAATGCTGCAGACACATAGGTTGGCTGATTGGAATGCAAGGACAACCATCTGATTTTAAATCCTTCAGTTATAAATTCTAATCAAGCACCATTTTGATTGTAATCCCGAAAACAACATTACTCAAATCTCAAAATTATTAAGAACCAAAATATACCCTTAAAAAAGAACAAAATTATTTTAAGAATGTTCTCGCTCCTCATAATTCCTAAAGTTAAATCAGACAAAATATTAGCAATTGTTAGACCAGACCACAGTATGATCAAATTAACCAAACAAGCAAAAATCCACACTGCATACAGTGAGAAAATTACTAATTAGGAAGAGTGCAACCAATAAGATCAAATGAAGAAGAATGCTGAAGTCAGGAGCAAACAACTCAAAAGCATCTTTCAGACAGCAAGCCAAATCATGAAGCTCCAATTGCCATGATCAATTCCTGGAAAACAATTCAACCACCATCAATCTGAAGAACTCCCAAACAATGGAAATGTTGTGTTAATGAAAAACAAAATCCAGTAGAATTTCCTGCCTCAGCTTGCAATCAATGCAACTGAAGTCTCCAACCTCTGCAAATCAATGCCATCATACCCTAATAAGTTGCTTCTGCAAAAGTTCTAACAATACCAGAATTCCGGTTAAGATAAAATAAACCACCACCTCATTAACCAAATCGCTACTACCCAATTTATCTTTGCCAACTGATGCCTTCTCCAATTCCGAGGAAATAGTTCCTAACCAGCATGTTACCCAGTGATCTGCACAACGAATTAGTGACATGGACAAATAATCTTGTCTAAAAATTCAAATAGATCAAGCGAACAAGCAATGATACCACGCAAGCAGGGTTCCTAAGAAAGGGGACTTAAGCCAAGAGCATCAACCAAAGAGAATACAATGAAGAACGAACATTCCAGTCAGAATGAACCAGGGAATTGGACAATGGAACTCGCAGGACAAGCTATTAATGCATGAATAGTTATCTAAAATTAACTGTTGGAAGTGCAAATCCAATCCGCATTGCAATAGAAAAAAAAAACAAAATGGTCACCCTCAGCATTCCTACTGTTTGAAAAAGATCAGCAGCCAGATCGAATGCTAATAGAATGAGAAGTCATAATAGAGAAGCTGGGGCCACAAAAGGAGAGAACATGGATTCCTATGACAATATGAACATGCTCCATATGCCAATGCGTAGAAAATCCTACAAACATTCAGGATTTATTTTCCAGTGCAGATAAACTAATAGATGTCAAAAAAGAGAATGAAATCGAAGGTGTTTGCAAACGGATTAGGCACAGCTTGAGATTGGTCTTGAAAAATCAACTCGTGACATCCAGCGGGCAAGAGATCATGCCGTGATTGTTCCTTATTACGGAAATTACTCACAGAAAACCTGCACCGTTTGATATAAGGAGATTGAGGCCTTGCTACTCAGGATAATGGTGTAAACATCCAATCTGCAAGGACGTGAGAATTTGTTTCTAGATCATACCGTTTCTAGATCATATCGAACTATCAAGTAGTCTGGGATGATCACTTCACGGGGAGCCTATGGAATAACTTTTGCTGGAAATAAACCACAGCCATAGATTAAAATCGAGAGGCCATGGAACAAATAAAACAGTGTTCAGTGCTGATCAAGTAGTCAGGAGTCAAAACAAGAGTTTAGGCAGAGCGCAAGTTTTGCAGTTGTAGACTCCCCCACCCAATATGAAATCCAAACAAGCCCTACTTCCAGCCCTGCAGATCAATCCGTATATTCACTGTCTCCATAATTAGCAATTGGTTTTCTGACTAATGAAATTAAAAAGATAGAAAAGATATCCAAACAGATATCACTCAGAATGGTTTGTTTGGCTTCCTCTTATACCACAACATCAGATTGGTCTTGCAAAATTATTGTCAACTAGACCTGCAACGAGCAGGAGAGCATTCTATGATTCGTTTATTCTGGGGGAAAGCTGATTAAACATCAAAACATGCATATCACGACGAGGGCTAATAGGATAAAGCCTTAAGAGGTCATGCAGCCATCCACACTGGTATCTGTTACTCTCAGGATCTCTGTATGCCGTGTCTGCATATAATTGAGAATTACTGTCGAGAAGAACATAGAAAAACCGATGTCTGAAAAGTTTAGAACTTGAAGATCGTTTACCACAAAAAAGAACTCCTAGCAGACTTGAGGCAATAAAAGGAACTCCTGGCAATCCAAATCAGCAATGTAGGATAGAAATTAAACCGCTCGCACCACGAAATCAAATGAGGGAAAGATTTAAATCCAAACTAAGCATATTAGGCTTTGCAGTTCTATGACCTACAGTCCAGTAATCCACCTCGAGAACTTCAACCATGCAGATCTGACCAACAATTCCAATCAAGCTTTACACAAACTTCATAATGACACCATGATATCAAACAACCATGAACATAACCAAACCTCTTACCCTTCAATCCAATCTCCACAACCACCACACCTCCTGCATCTAAAGGAGAACAAACACATAGCGCAACCGAGATCAGCTCAATCCAGTGTCTCAAATCCACCTCGTATTATGGGATAATGAACCGATTAGCCATCGGCTGAAAGCACTCGATACACGAAGGCAGAAGATTATATCGGGCAACAACTTAAATCTGAAATCACCAAATCCAAGTGACCACACCAATGAACCGAACAGACCGTGCACAAGACACTGACCTGCCTCATTTCGGGGCCGGGTATTGCCATAGGGAGCTCCAGTACCCAATCAACCCTGCAAACACGGGGGAGAAGGCGAACACGAAACAGGGATCGAAGCGCTAAAAAATCTGCACACATGAATGGCAAAACCGAAAGCCCAAATCAAAGCTATTGAGTAAAAACAAACTAGAATCGTATGTTTTTGCAGTTGTAGGATCTCCCATCTAGCTTGAGGCTCCGAAACACCCACAGAATCTTCCACCTCTGCAGATCAATCCGAATATTGCCCCTTGTAGAAGTTTAACTAAGTTTATATGCTAATGTAACTAATGATGAGTTGGAAGTAGATTTGAAAGATTTACGAACAGATTTCACTCAGCATCAGACGGGTCTTGATATTTAACTAACGATGAGTTGAAATGAATTTGCAAACAGATTTCACTCAGCATCAGCCTGGTCTAGCAAAATTATCTACACCTGCAATAAGCAAGAAACCATTCTATGATTCCTAATTATTTTGGGAATGAAGGCTGCTTAAACATCAAAAACAACGGGGGGATAGGAAATAAGCCTGGCTCCGGCTGGGAGAGAGAGCATCCAGAAGTTCAATGGCAAATTCTTTGTATGTCAACATCTGCAAGAACTGAAATTACCGACAAAGGACATATAAAAACCAATGTCTGAAAAGTGTAATTATCGAAGATGTTTAGCCGGGAAAGATTGTTAATCAAATAGGAACAGCCCGCGCCCTGCTGGAGCAGAAGGGAACTCTCGCTAAGCAGTATGATTCCAAGTAGTATGATTCCAAGTGCTGGGGAACAACCAACAACCAAATCAGAACTGTCGCAGACAAAATTTTAACTGTACAGAGAAATCAAATCGAAGGTTTTGAGTATCCAAACAGAGCAGTTCTATAATCTCCTGTCCAGTCCAGCTTCAATCAACCTCCAAAACTTCACACCACTGCAGATCTGCCCAACAACAATTGCAGAAGCTTCTCATAACTAACTCGCAACACGCACACATTACACATCACCATGATATGAAAACAACCATGAACCATAACCAATCAAAGCAACCGTAAACCATAAGCAAACCTCCACCCTTCGATCCATCTCCACAACCACCGCCCTCCCGCATCTGAAGGATCACACATGCTCTACACAACATGATATGAAAACAACCATGAACCATAACCAATCGAAGCAACCGTAAACCATAAGCAAACCTCCACCCTTCGATCCATCTCCACAACCACCGCCCTCCCGCATCTGAAGTATCACACATGCTCTACACAACATGATATGAAAACAACCATGAACCATAACCAATCGAAGCAACCGTAAACCATAAGCAAACCTCCAGCCTTCGATCCATCTCCACAACCACCGCCCTCCAAGCATCTGAAGGATGACACATGCTCTACACATGATATGGAAACAACCATGAACGAAAACCAATCAAAGCGACCGTAAACCATAAGCAAACCTTCACCCTTCGATCCATCTCCACAACCACCGCCCTCCCTTATCTGAAGGATCACAGACACATACCACAAGAGATAAGCTGATAAAATAAGAATTAACCCAGGGTCTCGAATCCACCTCGTATTACGGGATAATAGAACTGACGATTAGCCATCGGAGGAGCGCAATAAGCATAGGAAGCCAGAAGATCAGACGGGAACCACTCAAATCTGAAACACCGAATCCAAGTGATGGAACAAATGAACGATCGGACTGCACGAGACACTGACCTGCCTCATGCCGCCCGGCCCATTCGACGATGCCACAGAGCTCGAATCCCCAAACGAATCCAAACCCTGCAACCCACACGCCGAGAAGGCGAACACAAAGCGCACGGATCGAAACTTAAAGAGACACGGATCGAACGGAACAACTCGATCGAGTTCGAATCGCACCCCGCGCCGCACGGAAGACGAAGGATCGAGCTCAAGAAAAATCTGCGAGCACAGAAAGCCAAAAGCGACAACGCAAAAAATCAACCCACGCGCAGGCAGAAACACAACTCGAATCGAAACGAGAACAGGAGGGGAGTAGGAAAAAACGCAAACGCGACGAGGCGCCGGGACGGGGAATCACACAGGAGCCCAGAGCGCGAGTGGGAGGGGGCGAGCACGGGCCGCCTTTTATAGGCGGGGAGAGAGGCGGTGGTGGGATCCGGACCGTGGTGGTGGAGCTGGCCTGGCGCCAACCGAAGCGGACCGATTCCTTACCGGACACGGCGCTTCGAGTCGCGTCGCGTTGGCGTGCGTGGAAAACGCTGGGCGCTGGCTAAGCATGGCATGTGGCCATGTGAGGACGGCTGTCGGCGGAAAGGAGTGGAATTGGTATTCGGTTTTTTTTTTTTTTGAACTGAATTGGTATTCGGGTTGGATCTGGACGGGTCGGTCCGTCCGTCTGTCGGTTTGGGTGAGTTGTTGCGGTCGGCAACGCGACGCGTCCCGGGGGGGACCGCGAAGCTTCTGGGATTCCCCGGAGCTCCGCGGGGTCCCGGTCTTCTGCGGCCGCTGTTGATTGGTGATTGTTAGCCACACGAATCTCGTGTGCGCAAGCATGAAGCATTAAACTAGGTGTTGGGGCCACGTTGCCCGTCGTCACAGGTGTGCTAAAACGATTTTTTTGGCCAATGTAACTCCTGGCACGTTATTCCTGTTGGTAACATAGGCTTGGAGCTGTAAGACTAGTTCATTGATAGATATCCTCTTTATTAGCATATAAATAGAAGTCTTTATCATTGTATCCTGTATTTTTGAGAGAACAAAATAATAAAGAAAGAAAAAGTTCCCCCCTCATCTTCTGGATTCACTTCTTGTATTTTCTCCCTCATCTTTTGTGTTTAATTCTTGTATTTTCTAAGATTACTCTGTGTTTAATCCATTTACTTTGGCATAGGAGGAATCGATCGAACTGAACTCACCAACGATAATTCCTCAATACAATACGTTATCAGCACGAATCGCTTTGGTGGATCACAAGGTGATCACTCATAGATTGAATTGTGTATTACTATCTAGATCGCTTTAAATTCCGTATTTTTTTTGTTTTCTAGAATATTTTCTACGGTACAAATCCATTCTAAATCTACCACGAGCAGGCTTGAAATCGCTGGCCAAGCCAATCAGTAGATTTGCGCAAAAGAGTAAATTTTGATTGCACTGTAGTTTGAAAAAAAACCGTACACGCACCTCCCATGCGCCCGAGAACGCGCCGTCATGCCGTATGTGTCGCCCGAATGCGATTGCGCCGATGGCCCGCAGCCGCGCCACCCAAACCATTGGCCCCGCACGGCCGCTGCGTCACTAGCCCCACACGATGAGCCGCTATCGCTAGGCCTGTGGCGCTGGCCGCTCGCATACGCCACCCACAGCCGCGCCGTCCGAGGCACAGCTCGGCCGACAGCTATCAGCTATGGCGCTGTGCCGTCGCCCCCGCACGGGCTCCCCGCCGTGCTGCGCCGTCGCCCAGTCGCACCGGCGCTACCCCCTGCACGGGTCCCCGCCGTCGTCACTTGCTAGGCCACCGCACGTGTGCGCCGCCGCCTCCCGTTGCCCGTCAAGCCTCGAGCGCCCACATGCGCCACCTTCCGCGCAAGCCACCCCGAGCACCCACATGCGCCATAGGATTCCGCACGAGCCGCCGCTACACGGTGTGTCAACTGCGCCTGGCCGAATCCTGCAACCGCCCAAAATGGTCGCGCCGTCGGTCGCTGACCGCCGCGAGCGCATGCCACAACCACCCACCAGCCATGCCCAAATCACCCGCATCACCGGCAACTCTGAACAGTTTCCCAACCGCCACCACACAGTATGACGCGTGGCTAGGGTAACCCTAGCCACCAGTCAATATAGGCCAACGCGGGATTTGGGCCGAACGGGCCGCCTTTCGGCCCAAAAACAAAAAAATAAAAAAGGTGGGCCGGCGCCAAGATTTTGCGAAATAGACCCTTGGAATTCTGTAAATTACGGGATGGTCCTTAGAACTTTCAGACAGGTCCTGGATTTTTGTAAATACGCCTCGAAAATTTTGCAAATTGCGCGAAAATTTTCTCAGAATTGAAAATTAGCGGATAAGCCCTTGAAAATTACAGAATTAACTGAAAATTCATATTTCAGCATAAAATGGCCTTAGAAATTCAAATTTTAAATTGTTTTAACATTTGAAGTATGTTTAGTATTGTTATTATTATTTTTCTATGTCTTCTATATTTATTTACTGTTTTGATTAATCGTAATTATTTAAATTGCCTTTAATCGCTGAAATTAACAGTTAAATTTATAGAAAATACATAGAAAATTTCTGAAACATTACGAGAACCATTTTGTACCATTGTCCAATTTATTTACCTGCAGTAAATTTATACATTCCTTTCAT